>OZ014522.1:430113150-432841900 GCA_963966055.1 Lathyrus aphaca | reverse complement strand
GGTTCGGGAGTCGGTTATAACCTGGGAAGATATCAGCACCCCAGATCGTCCGTCGTACCCGAAGAGATCCACGCTTGCAAAGAAACTGTATCAAAGGGTGAAGGAATGAAAGTTGCTGCAAAACTAAGACTGGAAAAGAAAAGAAAGGAAAGGGAGAAAATGTAGGAAAAATAAAAGAGTGCTCGAACGGGCCATACCCTGCTGTCTACGTACCTCATCTGGACATGAGGATCAGAGTCGCTGTAGTTCCCCTAACTAGGGGTGGAAAGATTACTTGTGTTTTAAGGTTTGGATTGCTTATGTCAATGATCAAGTGTTGCAGGCTCGTCTGACATGAGTGTGTTACCGTCTTGCAGAGAGACAAGTAGGAGCAAGTTTTTACGTAAAAGAGTGAAGGTGATAAGAAAAGAAGTCCCGAAGGAGAGACGCTTATTCTTTGCCCATTGTTTTTTATGAGTTTTTTATGAGTGTGGCACAAGAAAGTGAACTCAAACTCTTTTCCATGGAATGTGTACTTGCTACTACATTCCAAGATGGAATAATATAACAAGCACACCAAGTAAGGAGAATTTATCCAAGACTTGGTTCCAAGGGTGAGAGTTTAAATTCACTAACTTTTGAACTTATTAGATGTTTTAGTGGTTAGATGAAGAAATGTTTTTTATGATTGTCTTAATAAAAGTAGTCCAATGATTAGACTTGTACATCATGCTAGACAAGTGTAATATTCCAAGATGGAATGAATACAAATGTCCCATGGCATAAGTCCCTACACAAAAGACTATTTCAACCATTATTAAGTGTTTTTTAGGTATTTTGTATGAAAATGAGAAAGATAGAGAACCCAAAAGAGCAAAGGTAAAACAACTAAAGGAGACTAATCAAGACCTAATGTTGTCCTGCAAAGGATGATCTTGGGTTAGTGAGGTTTTAAATATTCTAAAGAAGAAGGAAGGAAGAATAAAGAAGAGAAGAAGCAAGAAAGAAAGTAGAGAACCAACTTACTTCTCTTAAAGAAGTTAAGTTGTTGTCTAAGGGGGTGGAAAAGAGTTGTACAAATGATGGCAAAGGCACATCTCATAAACAAGTATGAAAGCATATATTAGGAGATAAAAGAGTTGGAGATGTGGAAATCTCATCCACACCTCTCACTTACTGAAGCCCCTGAAACTGTTAGAAGTAATCACAAATGATCAAAGAAGTTCAAGCAAACGTGAGACATGAAAGAAACAAGATCTAAGTATAATAAACTATCAAATTCAGAACCTAAAAGTCAAGAAATAACTCTAAGGTTAGTCATTCAAGGTTAATCAAAAGGAAATGAGATAATCTTAAGGTTAGTCATCCGCCGCTGATACAACTGTCCATATCATACAGTTGCTAGACGTTTTTCTTCAATGAGGCTCAATTGATTATATCTGGATCTGAGCCACTCAACTTCATCTAGCTTAATGTCCATCATTAACCTCAACGAGGGGATTTCCACTTCAATTGGTAGGACTGCCTCCATACCATATACCAGTGAGAACGAGGTTGCCCTTATTGAAGTACGCACCGACATTCTGTACCCATGCAAAGTGAATGGTAGCATCTCATGCCAGTCTTTGTATGTTACAACCATCTTCTGCACGATCTTCTTGATGTTCTTGTTGGCCGCCTCGATGACGCCATTCATCTTCGGGCGATATGAAGAAGAGTTGTGATGTTCTATTTTGAAATCCCGACACAATTCAGCCATCATCTTGTTGTTGAGATTATAACCATTATCAGTAATGATTCTTTCGGGAATTCCGTACCGGCAAATAATGTCTCTTTTAATAAACTGGGCTACCACTTGCTTAGTAACATTGACATAAGATGTCGCTTCGACCCACTTCGTGAAATAGTCTATAGCAACCAGGATGAAGCAGTGACCGTTGGATGCTGTCGGCTCGATCTTGCTAATCATATCAATGCCCCACATGGCGAACTACCATGGTGAAGACATGGAACTCAATGGATTTGGAGGCACATGGACCTTATCGGCATAAATCTGACACTAATGATATTTACGAGAGTATTTACAGCAATCGGATTCCATGGTGATCCAGTAATATCCCGATCTCAATAATTTCTTGGCCATAACATGTCCTCTAGCATGGGTACCAAAGGAGCCTTCATGAACCTCTTGCATCAACAGGTCTGCTTCGTGTCTATCCACGCATCTGAGCAGAACCATGTCAAAGTTTCTCTTGTATAACACACCATCTTGATTCAAGAAGAAACTACCTGGTAGCCTTCTGAGGGTCTTCTTGTCTTTATTGGATGCCCCAGCCGGGTATTCTTGAGTCTTCAAGAATTGCTTGATATCATGATACCAAGGTTTGTTATCTTCACCACTGTCAACTGCAAAGACAAAGGCAAGTCTTTCAAGGCGAGAGACCATGATTTGACGCACGAAATTCTCTTGACAAACTTTAATCATAGACGACAAAGTTGCTAGAGCATCAGCGAACTGGTTTTCATCTCGGGGAATATAACTAAACTTGACCTTGGTAAAGAAAGTTAGCAGCCTCCTGGTATAATCCTTGTAAGGAACCAAGTGAGGTTGATGAACTAACCATTTTCCATTGACTTGGTTCACCATCAGAGCAGAATCTCCGAAGATCTCGAGGTTCTTGACTCGCAAGTTGATTGCCTCTTCACCCCCCATGATGAAAGCTTCGTACTCTGCCTCATTGTTAGTGCATTCGAAAGTCAACCGAGCAGCTAAAGGTGTATGGACCCCTTCTGGTGAGATGATAACAACACCTACTCCACTTCCGTTCATGTTCACAGCTCCGTCAAACATCAACTTCCATTTGGATTCAGGGTCTGGCCCCTCATTCGGAAGTGGTTCTTCACAATCTTTCAACTTGAGGAACATGATATCCTCATCCGGAAACTCGAATTTCATGGGTTGATAATCATCAATTGGCTGCTAAGCCAAGTATTCCGACAATACACTTCCTTTGATTGCTTTTTACGAAGTGTAATGGATATCATACTCTATTAGTATCATTTGCCATCGGGCTACCCTTCCTGTCAGAGCTGGCTTATTGAAAATGTATTTCACAGGATCCATCTTGGAGATTAAGAAAGTGGTGTGGGTCAGCATGTACTATCTTAGTCGGCGAGCAACCCATGTCAAAGCGCATCAAGTTTTCTCGAGTAGCGAGTAGCGTGTCTCACAATCGGTAAACTTTTTGTTAAGGTAATAAATGGCATGCTCTTTTCGACCAGACTCGTCCTGCTGACCCAACACACATCCCATTGATTCTTCGAGCACAGTAAGATACATGATCAAAGGTCTCCCTGGTACTAAAGGCATGAGAATTGGAGGTTCTAGCAGGTATTCTTTGATTCGGTCAAAGGCTTGCTAACAGTCTTCATTCCATTTGATTGCCTGATTTTTTCTGAGAAGCTTAAAGATGGGCTCACACGTGGCCGTCAGGTGAGAGATAAACCGTGCAATGTAATTTAGTCTCCCTAAGAAACCACGCACTTGCTTTTCAGTTTTTGGCTCATGCATCTCTTGTATGGCTTTTACTTTGGCTGAATCAACCTCAATTCCATGCTCACTAAGAATGAAGCCAAGTAGCTTGCCGGAACAGACCCCGAAGGTGCACTTATTCGGATTCAACCTCAATCTGAACTTCCGGAGTCTGTCAAACAACTTTGCTAGATTGATCAAATGCTCTTCTTCTGTTTGGGATTTTGCTATCATATTATCAACATAAACCTCAATTTCATGATGAATCATGTCGTGAAATAGCGTCACCATCGCCCGTTGGTAAGTGGCCCCAGCATTCTTCAGACCAAACGGCATGACCTTGTAACAGAAAGTGCCCCAAGGCGTGATAAAGGTAGTCTTTTCCATATCATCGGGAGACATCTTAATCTGGTTATAACCTGAAAACCCGTCCATAAAAGAGAACACAGAAAACTGAGCAGTATTATCAACAAGCACATCTATGTGAGGCAGAGGGAAATCATCTTTAGGGCTGACCCTGTTCAAATCCCTGTAGTCTACACACATTCTGACCTTACCGTATTTTTTAGGGACCGACACAATATTGGCAACCCACGGAGGGTAACTGGTCACGACCAAGAAACCATCATCAAATTGCTTTTGTACTTCTTCTTTTATTTTGATTGCCATATCAAGGCGTGTGCGTCTCAGCTTCTGCTTCACTGGCGGGCAGTATTCTTTCAGAGGCAACTTATGTACCACAATTTCCGTGTCTAAACCAGGCATATCTTGGTAGGACCATGCGAAGACGTCAACATACTCTCGAAGCATAGCAATTAGTCGAGTCTTGATGGATTCTTCTAATGCGGCCTCGATCTTAACTTCTTTCTTGTCTTCTTCGGTACCCAGGTTTATCACTTCGACGACCTCTTCATGCGGCTGAATCATCTTTTCCTCCTGTTTAAGCAGTCTGGCTAACTCTTCAGGTAGTTCGCAATCTTCTTCACCCTCCTCATCGGCTTGATAAATTGAATTGTCAAAGTCATACTTAGCCATAATAATAGGGTCGTCATTGATAAGATCCGGTGACGATCACTTGCATGAATGGTGATTCATGCAAGGCTTTAGAAAAGGCTTAAGAAAATGAGAAACATTTCCATTTTAAAACTTTTCTTTCTTTTTGAAAAACAAAAGCAAAAAATGAAAGGCAAATAACAACATGGATGAATGTGAAACGTTAGCTTTATTTATGATTATGAATTGTGTTAGGAACAAAAGAACCCTTACAAAAAGCTATTATGCCTCGGGCAAGACATAGTGCTTGAGTACAGGAAAGACAAAAAACAAAGATTATTACTCTTCGAAGGAGGTGACTGAGATAAGCCTTTCAGATGACCAGTTGCTAAGTTGAGTCCCTAGAACAGCAGGCCTGATCCACTCATCTAAGTCACAGTCACTATCAACTGTATCATCTTGCACGACACTGATGCTTCCATAATCCACCACTCCCGCACTCGTGAAAGTAATCGAGCCTTGGCGACCTCTAGAATTCGGTCCAGATGATGACTGCCCATGATGGTAACCAATCCCGAACATATCTTTCTTTTCTGGCACTTCTACTGGACTGCCCCAGCCTTCTCGTATCCCAGATTCTACCACTTCAAGAGCTTGCTTGTAAGAGGCTATGGAAACCCCCTTTTTGGTTCTTCAGGAGAAGCTGTCACTGCAGACGCTTGTTCAGCCTTCAGGGGCTCAAAAGCCTGACATGAAGTTTCAACTATTTCGCCATCCATCTCCACATACTTGAATGAAGCCAGATGACTAACAAGAATGTCTTCTTCCCCAATGACAATTACAATTTGGCCTTCCCAGACGAACTTTAGCTTTTGATGAAGTGTGGATGATACTGCTCCTGCTGAATGTATCCAAGGCCTTCCCAGCAAACAACTGTATGCAGGCTGTATATCCATTACATAGAATGTGGTATTGAAGATTTGTGGACCTACTTTAATTGGTAAATCCACCTCCCCGAACACTGATCTCCTCGACCCATCAAATGCTCTAACTACCAGGTCGCTAGGCTTTAGAACAACTCCATCATAATCCAACTTCATCAATGTTTTCTTGGGCAGAACATTCAACGACGATCCGGTATGTACCAACACGTGAGAAAGTACTGCAACTTTACATTCTAAAGAGATATGCAGTGCCCGATTATGAGCACGCCCTTCAGATGTTAGATCCATGTCTGTAAAGCCCAATCCGTGACTGGCATTGACACTAGATACCACCGCTTCTAATTGATTTACCGAAATATCCTGAGGCACATACGCCTTGTTCAGAATATTCAAGAGAGCCTTCCTGTGGGAGTCAGAACACATTAGCAAGGACAAGATGGAAATCTTCGACGGAGTCTGCTGCAGATGGTCCACAATCTTGTAATCGCTCTTTTTGATAAATCTAAAAAATTCTTCAGCTTCTTTATCAAAGGTAACGTCTGGATCAGTTACTGGTACAGGCTCATTGACAACCACTGGTTGCTTCCCTCTTGCCTTAGCATGTGCTTCTGCGGTGTCTTTGGGAGGTATCACACTATTTCTTAGTGTTTCCGGCGCGAATAACCTTCCACTTCTAGTAAAGCCCCCTACTCCAACGTTTTCTACTTGAACTGGGGTCGTACTAGACGTGGCCAACTCTTGCTTTTGGCCGTTACAGTATACTTCGCCACCATAATTCTAGGGAATGACTTTATCACTCTGATACATTACTGGTCCTGCAGTGGTGATGGTTATCGGTGCCACTCTGGCCCGTGGAGGAACTTGAGATGGATCGTAGAAGATGATTATTGTAGAGACTTCGCTTTATTTTACAACTTTGTCAAACTGCAACACTCCTTCATCAATCATACCTTGAATATCTGTTTTCAACTGCTCACAACCATTTGGAGCTTCAGCACATCCTGGACAATCAACTTCACATCCAGGAAAAACACCCTTCCGTGACAAGCAAACTTTAACAACTCAACAGAGTCTGCAGGTCGTTGACATCACATACCAAGTTTAGATTCTCCCCTTCATCAATTGCCCCAACCGTACCTCCGTAAGAAGGCATGGGGTTCTGTATTACATTAGGAGTAGGAGCGAAATTATTCGCTTTAGAATCCAGTAGGTCCTGAACAACATGCTTCAGTGCTTTTTCAGTTTTCTGTGGTATGCCCGGGAGCTCCAGAATAAAATTCACATCTAGCATTTGTATCATAACCCTCGGGGATTGGCCTGGCTTCGGGGGTTGTAGAGTCCAGAGTTGAACCATCTGGAGCTGTAGGAGGTTCTTCAAAAGATGTGAATAGGACATCGGCGGAGCTTCGAAATGTCTTTCTCTGGTCTTCTGGGGGTAATATGGATGAGGAGCTCTTTGTTGATACCCTTGTTGGCATGACAGTTGCGGTGGTTGGACTTGGTGTTGAACAGGTTGAGCTGATATAGTGACGGGGGCCACTTGCTGATAAAACCCTCTGTTGCTTCCTCCCTTCTGCGCGTACACTGCCCCGGTCTCTTCTTCTCTCCTCTTCACGAAGGGCTTCTTGACACCCGAACTTGAAGCGCCACCATTCTGAATCTTCCCTTGCTTACCCTTTCGCCCGTCAAGATGATATTTGAGAATCCACTTGAGGAACATCCAGCTAGCCTTTCCATGAAATGCCCAGGGAGGGTATCCAGGAACAGGTCTACCATTTCTCTCTCCAGCAGAGGTGGTTGCACTCTAGCGGCCACTTCGCACCACCTTTGCGCATAATCTTTAAAGCTCTCAGAGTTCTTTTTAGTTAGACTTTGAAGTTGAGTGCGACTGGGCGCCATGTCGATATTATACTGATAATGCTTGAGGAATGCTTCTCCCAATTCCTTCCAGCTTCTCACAGAACTTCTCTCTAACTTCATATACCATTCCAAGGACCCTCTAGAGAGACTATCCTGGAAGTAGTACATCCAGAGCTTTTCATCCCTAGTATGGGCAACAATTTTTCGGTAGAATGCCTGCAAGTGAGTTTTGGGGCAGGAGCTACCGTTATACTTGTCAAAAGTAGGTGGCCTGAATTTGTGAGGAATAACCACCCTGGGGACTAGACCCATGTCAGACACATTTATCCCCAAAGTGTCTCTACACTCGAGGGCTTTGACTTTTTCAGCAAGCATAAAAAAGTCTTGAAGATTTCCTTCTCCGCCGAACCCCATGTCGTTGTCAAAAGGAGAGAACTGATCCTCCTGCCTGTCTTGTACCGGAATGAAAGTTGTTGTGCCCTGTTCTGGAACTTGAGGTCCACCTGGGCCATTGTTGGTGTTGGGAGGAGTCACTTGTACGTCAGGAGTGGTTACAGGGATATTAGTCTGAGGGGGGTTGAGCCCCTGAATTGCATCTCTTAACACTTGTTGTCCCTGAGCCATCCCTTGCATCATGACCATGAATTCTCCCATTCTGGTACGGAACTCATTAAGCTCAGTTTGCATAGCGTCCATGACTGTCCTCTGGTTGTTGCGAGTTGCGTAACGATGCAGGATATTCTGTCGAGGATGACGGGTCTTGGCAGCCCTCGCAATCTTTTCCTGTAACACAAATAAGTTAAACAACCTGTAGAATACCTGCAAAACAAAGAAAAATGCAAATGATGTGTATGCAATGCAATGTGTTCCTTTTATTCCCAAGTCTTCCACTACTTTCCCATTATGGTGCTGAGAATAAGATCCCTTGCAAGAAAATTCGGTGTGACATTCAAACTTGAAGTGATGACATTTATTTTGTGTCTATGCAACAGATATAACCAGAGACTTCATGTAAATCGGAAGACAATTGGAATAACAAAGACCCTTACAAGGTACAAATTCAATATGTCAAGAAAGAAAAAGTACATCAAGAAAGAGGGACTCCCACAACAAGCCTGTGGGTAATCTAAGTCATATGCACATATAATTAAAGCTTAGGAAAGTCTACATCCTGTAATCTCCAACCGAGGCGCTTGACATTTTGCAACATCTAAGCTATATCCGGATGCGTAGGCTCCTGTACAAGCTTCTGAATTAGGATATCCCTAAGGTTAAAGGAGGCATGCAATTCCTCGATTTGTTGTAGGAACACCTTTTCAATTTCTTGGCTTGTAATGGAATCATTCTTGGCCCTCTTGACATCAGCTTTCAACTTCAAATTTTCTATTTCTTTCTGAGCATCCTTTACTGCTTGTTGGCTTTCTGCTAAACTTTGAAGACGACCCTTCTCTTAATGGTAAGCCTTCTGAAGGAGCTCTCTTTGTCCATCCAAGGAATCCTGAATACTCTTGACTTCTAGCTTGTGCCTGGCCTCCAGCTCCTTCTGCTTCCTCAAATTGTCTTCCCACTTCTCTTGCCATAAGGTGACAACTTCATTGGCTTCATTCAAATCCTTCCTCTCCTTCCGACGCTGGGCCGCCTTGTGAGTTTCAGCTAATCCCTTTTTTTTGAAGTAGAGCTCTCTCTCTTGAAAATCTTGCTGCTTGAGCCTAACCATCTCTTCAGCTCTGTGAGCTCTTTCCTCCAACTTTTGATTCTGCATCTTCAGTTTCTGGCATGAATTGTAAGCTTCTTGATTCTCCAACCCGAGCTGTTGAACCAAGGCTTCCAACTTTTGATAATCTTAAAGAGGCACTGGAGTTATGGGTGCTACCTCCTTAGGGTAGAGAGGTGTTTCTTTAGAAAATGGGAGTAACAGGGTCTTCACACGATCCTCCAACCAGCTGGAAAAAGGGTCATAACTGTTGGGATCCACTCTCCCAAAGTCTTTCTTCCCTTTCATCACTCTAACCTCCCAAGCTTGGGATACTAGCATGCTCTTCTTGAGATTTCCTTCTGCTGGAAAGTATAAAGATTCATTTTCCTCTTCAATCAAAGGCACATCTCTTAATGGATAACCAAGCTGCTTCTTGGACAAGATAGGATTGTAACTGATCCCACTTTTCCTTCCTATCAAAGGAACACTTGGGAAACTACCACAACTGACTAGTATTTCTTTTCCCACAAGGTCTCTGTTGCATCCCTATGAAATGTCAGTTGAGGTTAAGCCCATTAATCTTTTGGACCACTTCCAAGATTGTTTCAAATCCTGAAAAGGCCCTGATTTAGGGAGTTGCCTTACAAACCAATCAGCAAATAGGGCAGCATAACAGTTTACATGTCCCTTCCTCTTTTCATTCCTATGGTGAACCCCATAATAAAAGTCACCTAGCAGAGTGGGTATTGGATTTCTTCTGGCAAATATAGTGATAACTTCCATGTTAATTAAACCCTTCTCTCCTGGGAACAAACTAGTCCCATACACTATCAAAGCAAGCAAAGTGCTGAACTTAGCCCATTTGTTCTCAGAGGCCATGTCCTGAGCTTCCTTGATAAGAAAATCTAAGAAAAGTCCTTTACCTTTGGTGGCATCCACATCTCTGCTAACTTTGGATAAATCCAGAAGAAAAGACTCAGCTATATCTTTGGATGAAGGCATCTTCTCTAAGCCATAGTAAGGAGCACCATTTTTGATGGGGATTTTGAGGATGTTGGATATCTCTTCTAATGTGGGAGCCAAGATGTAGTCAGGGAAAATAAAAACCCTTAGCTGTGGATCATAGAACTGCAGTAGAGAATGCAAGCTATCCCTCTGATCAGTGGTTGGATTATTCACATAGTCTAGGATCTTTCCAAACTCTTTTCTGAAATCATCAAGCACTTTATCACCCATCAAGCCAATTAACTTCTGAATACCATCTGTCTCTGGATGTGGGAAAGTATAATAGACATTTTTCTTCCTTGGAATCTCCATGTTGAAGCAGCAAATATGACAAGAATAAGAGGTAATGAACCCTGAGAATAAAAAGAACACAAAATGATTAATGATGTTATGATGTTATGCAAGGCAAGGCATGTGACCAGTGATACGTCTGTGTAGTGAATCAAGTAATCAAGTGTTTGTGAAAGGCCACAACATCATCACAAGTATCTTTCTGATCAACAGTTCATGGATTTCAGGCTCCATAATTAACATAACAAGATCATATCACTGAAGTGTACTGGTATACATGGGTATGTTGAAGTTTTGGGCTCCTGCAAACCTGTAAACCCCTTCCAATCTCACGGGTGTGCTACTCGGGTCAAACATCACGAACTCTCAAAGCCGAATAGCAATAATACGTTCACCATTTTCGAGAAATGGCTCATGACCAAATCAGGGAATCGGTTTGGCATTATGTACTACTCAGGGAGGTCTCAGCTGAGTCCAAGGAAACAAGCATCCCTCATAAATCCTCAGCTTCAAGCACTGAATCGAGAAACAATAGTACATTCATCCCAAAGGGTACAATACTATCGTCATACGAACATTTTGCCTTAACTGAATTCCTATGAGAGAACCAAGCCATCCTATGCGAGTTCCCAGTGGGCCCTCGGATGCGAGTGGGTTTGCCAACAAATGTGGTCTGTCACTGTCATCATTGGAGAGGGATGTTTCCACAAAGGTTCTCAATGATCGGTCCCCTGACTGCACATAATTATCAAGGTAGTGTATTATCCCAGAAAGATTTCGGCGTCAATACATTTCTGAGAAGGTTACAAGTCAAGGCGTGGAACTCACTAATACCAACATAGCAAAATGCCACGAAGCCAAAGTGGAACCACTCTAAATCCTAGGTGCACTCAGGACGGGTATTTGGCTTATCTCACAGTAACAAAGCCCATCCCACAGAAAAAATGAAACCAGCACAGTCCAGTACATGATGCATGTGAAAATAAATACTGAAAGCAGTAAATAAAGCTGTAAAGTAAACTGAAAATGAAAGCAGTAAATAAACACAACAGCACACACATATAAACACCCAAAGAAACAAAAGCAAACAGGCGCTAGGATTGACTCTATGAGGGAAATCATAGATTTTGGGTTCGGTCCCCAACAGAGTCACCAGCTATCGCTCCCTGGATTTCCATCCTGGTACAAACGCAAAAGTGGCGCGGAAAAGAATAGAGTCGCCAGCCATGCATTTTTATCCCGAAGGAACGAGAAAGGTAATGCTGCACAAATCTGAGGAAGAAGGAAATGACAAGGCCTTGCGAACCAAAGATCTGGGTTCGGGAGTCGGTTACAACCTGGGGAGGTATTAGCACCCCAGATCTCCGCCGTACCCGACGGGATCCACGCTTGCTTATTTGTTTCAAAGGGTGAGAAATAAAATTGTTGCTGAACAAATGAACTGCTAATGGAACTGAAAATGAGGAAGTGAACTGGAAAAGAGAATGAGAATAAAAGGGGGAAATTTAGGGAAAATAAAGAATGTGCTCGAACGGGCCCTACCCCGCTGCCTACGTACCTCATCGGGAAAATGAGGATCAGAGCCGACGTAGTTCGCCTAACTAAGGCGGGAACTATTTGTTTGTGTTTTTTATAACTGGAACTGCGTATGTCTATGCTCAGGTGTTGCAGGCTCGTCTGGTACGAGTACGTTTACCGTCTTGCATGTGAGACAAGTCGTCGCGAGTTCGCGTTGAGAATGAATGAGATGAGAAAGAGAAGTTCCTGCAGGATAGTCGCTTATTATTTATTTTTTGCCTTTTAAGAGTTTTGCATGAATTTGACACAAGGAAGTGAATTCAAACTCTTTTCCATGGAATGTGTAATTGCTACTATATTCCAATATGGAATAATAGAACAATCACACCAAGCAAGGAGAATTTATCCAAGACTTGTTTCCAAGGATTAGGGTTTAAGTTCACTAGCTTGTTGAACCTTATTAAGTGTTTTCTTTGATTTTGTAAAGAAATGTTTTTTAGATTTTTCTTTGATAAACAACCCCTTGATAAGACTTGTACATCATGCTAGAAAAGCTTACACCACTCCAAGATGGAATGAGTGCAAGTGCTCCATGGAATAAGGCTATACACACGGGATCATTTCATGCATTTATTAAGTCTTTTTGGATTTTTGTTTGAAGATGAGAAGAGAAAAACTCAAAAGGAAAAGGTCAAAGCTAATGGGGGACTAAGACACAACCCTAAGTTATTTATTATGTACAAAAGTGTGGCTCTATGGTTAATGAGGTATTCTAACCTAAGGATAAGAAAGAGCAAGTTAGAATTCAACTTACTTCCTTAGGAAGTTAAGTTGAAATCTAAAAAAAGAGGGAAGCCTATGAACAAAGCACAAAATGCTAAGAAAAGGACAATTAAATGCATAAGAGATGAGGAATGAAGTGATTACCATGTCTTTCCCCCTACAAAACAAATTTTTGCATGATAGAGAAATAAGAACAATTATAGCATGGTAAATTTCAATTAAGAACTCACACTATCTAAGAAGGATGTTAATGAACTCCTAGGCCTAAAGTCAAGTCCTAAGGGATCTTATATGCTATCTAGCTTCTAAGTTTAGTAGCTAAATCACTTCAAAAGTAACTAAAGGGATTAAGAGAAACACACTCAAACTATGCCCTAAATGGCACTAAAACCCCTAAGTGAAAACTAGGTGGATTTGCATAGAAAATTCGAATAAAGTCAAAGCACAAAAAAAATGGTAAAGGTCCTGAAAAAAATGAGATTAATTTCTTAAGGTCCCTAACCTAGATCTAATGTTGTGTTAAAAAATCTCCTAAAAATTCATAACCTAACTATGCCAAATGGTCACTTAAATCTACCTAAGATCTATCCACAATTTTACATGAACTAAGCTACCAAAACAGTGGATAAAAAGGACCTAAAAATATGAGAAAAATAATTCCAGGTTCTATTATGAGTCCTCTAATTATAGAAAAAAGAATGGGACAAAAAGATAACTGGAAGTGGGAGAAATAAAATGAACAAAATGAAGTGTAGCTGCAAGAATTCCATAGAAAACTAATTAAATGGAAAATCGAAATAAAATTGAAAAATATCTAAAATCAGAAAGTAAAAGTGTGGAAAATTTCTAAAATGAGTTAGGAAGTCTTTGTGATTTTTGGAGAATTTTATCATGAGTTTTGATATTTTTGTTGGATTAAAATTGAAACTATGTAAAACAAAAAAATAAAGAAAACAAGGCAAATGGAGAGGGGTGCAGAGCTGAACTGAATTGGGCTGGACCCAAACATGATGGGGTGCAAATAGTGATCTGAAACAACTCTTCACAAATTATGGCACATGATTGGCACATGATCATTAATGTGGTGGCAGAATCTAGAGCATTGGATTAAACTAATCTAAGGGTTGTGTTATGTTCCCATGCTAATGCTAAGACTACTATTGCGGTCACCGGAGATAAACTCCAGTCATCTTCTCCGATCACTCTCCGGTTAGGGTTTGGAAAAATGTCTAGCAAACTGAAAAATAAGGCCATGGACAGATTCGTCTCCTTAAGTACGTCAACAATCTAGGCTTGATTGTTTCCTAAGGCTCATGAATAATGCAAATCGAAGCACACAAGAATCAACCTAAGAATTGAATCTAAGCACCTAAGGTGCCTATCAACTAGCCAGCATAAGCATTGCTCCTATTGAGCTCATATCAACACAAAACAACCAAAAAAACCAGAATTCGTGTCAATGGAATTGAAGATGAAACCTGAAATTCAGTGGTGTTTAGAGTTGTAGAAATCCAGAGGTGAGGTTCCAATGTCTTCTATGCTTGATCTTGATCCTTTGTGAAGTAAAATAAACACTTTGTTGATGAAGAATCTTGAAAAATAGATGAAGATTCAGAAAATTCAGAAGTGAATTCTTGATGATTCAAGCTATAAACTCCATGGATATGCTGCAAATCATGATGCTAGTGATGAATTGATGCTTAATGAGGCTTGTTGGATGATGATTTAGCTTGTTCAATCCAAAAGGTGGAAATGTTGTGATGATGCAACTTCAAATTTCCAGCTTCAAATCTCCATAAAAATGCACTATGAATGGTGCTTGAAGAAGCACAAAGAAGAAGAAGATCAATGATATGGTTGTGGAAGCTTAATCCTTCAAAATGCAGAGAATTTGCAGAGAAAATGTAGAGCCAAATTTGGAGGATTTTGGTGTGATTTGAGTGAAAATGAAGCTGAACCCCAAACTCAGTCATTACTCATCCTTTTATAGAGCATTAGACCTCTGGTTAACAGTTAGAACCAGGGTTAATTAGCTTTGGTTAACTGAGTGAAGTGAGTTAAAATGAGTGAAGTTTGTTATGACAGTTATGCCAGTTGGATTTCTAGAACCTTCTTCAGTTGAAACCAATCCAATGCTGCAGAGAACATGAAGCTTATGCTGAAGATTGGTGAAGTGAAACACCAGCTTAATTGCTCAAAGATTTCAGCTTAAGTTTACTCACTTGGTTGTGATTTGCACAACAATTAAAATGGTCCTGCATACACTTAATACCATCTTGCTGATGCAACAAAAAAAGTCCAAATACAGCTTGAGACCATGATCTAGTGTACATCAGCTCATGATCATTGTGGTGAGGACCAATCTAATGTAGCAACAATGGTTGAGGTTTGAATTGAAGCAAATGTGAAGCTAAATGAGCTCTAATATGTGCACAAGTCACCCCTTAACTTATCCCCAAGACAACACTGAATTTGGCCCTTTCCAAGCATCATACAACAGCTTTTTAGCAGAAAAACAACATTGTGTATCGATACATGTGGGTATGCATCGATACATACTGAAGCAATGGCAATTTTCAGCAAAAAAAATAACTATGTATCGATACATAACACGGATGCATCGATACATATCAGTTTTTTAACCGATATGTATCGATACATAACACTGATGCATCAATGCATGTCAGTTTTTTAACTAATATGTATCGATACATAACACAGATGCATCGATGCATCCTGCTTATGTATCAATACATCCTGCTTATGTACCAATACATCCTGCTTATGTACCAATACATCCTACTTATGTATCAATACATCCTGCTTATGTATCAATACATAGTCCATTTCCAAAACTGTTTTTTCTTTGATTTCTCAATTCTTTCTTGATCAAATTTGGTCCATAAGTCCTTTGCAACCAAAATTTCATGACTTTGACCTCAAAGAGTCCAGAGTTGACTTTTTACTCATCCTGGTTGACTTTTCTCCAATTTCCTGATTTTCAATCATCTGACCAATTGAACCCCTTCCAAAATGAATTTGTGGATGAAATTTGAACCCTATACACTTGTTGTCATATAGAACACAATGGAATCCACTTTTGCTCAAAAATTCATGGAGAAGCCCTTCACAATTGAAACCCTAATTTGGATCATTTCCTCAGGAGATGTTGCACTGCTTGCATTCCTTGGAGCCATTCACTTCTTTCCAAGACTTGAGGCTTCAAAAGGAGACTTGTGGGATGTTGTAGACCCCTTGCACATGATTGAGGAGCTTTGTGACCCTTTGGTTGCCTTTGTATAACCTATAGTTGCTCCAATCATTGATCGCATACCTATGCCTCCGCTATGCTATACATGATGCAATGTTTTTGATTATTTTATGAATTTATGTATGCAAGATGTTATGCAAAATGTTGAGGATATGAGAGGGAAAATTTTGAGGTATTACACATTCATATCATTAAATTCTTACAACTGCGTTAAACTTAAACAACCCAACAACAAGACAACATCATCTGGGCTATTACAAGAACATACATAAATAAAACAAGAACATACATAACACAAAAAAATAACAGGAGCATACATAAATAATAAAACTAAAACCTTCAACATATCTAGGCTATTACAACCATCAAGACAACTTCATCTGTACCTAACATCCTCATAAGGACACCCGCATCATTGACCACCTTTCTCCACTTCATCACGCCTAACTCCACAACCCGCTTCTCAATTTTGTTGATCTTTTCTTTATGCCCGATTTCTCCTTCTAACCATCGGTTCAATTCCCTATGCAAATGTTTGAAAGTCCGTGTGTTCCAGAGCAGCATCTTCAAAGGAGACTTTATTGGTGAGAAAAACACCAAAGCATTTTTCTTCAAAATATCAAATTTGGGAAGCGGTTTTTCTAATGTTGATGTTGTTGATGATGATGATGATGGACGAGGAGCATACATGCTGTGACGAGAAAAAGAAAGAAATAACAAATGAGAATGAAAGGAATGGATTGAAAGGAATGAATGAGCGGAAGAGATTGAAAGGAGTGAATGAGATATTGGGTTCCACGAGCACTTATGTATTTATAGAGAAATAAAAAAAAAACCAATGCGAATTGGCGACACCATGTTATTATTTTCAACTCATTCGCCATCTCAATTGGCGACCGAGTGTAACATAAATTAAAAAAAATTCCTTAACACGCATTCGCCATCTTATATGGCGAAACTGTGAAAAAAAAATCTAAATTTGTTTCCATTCGTCAATTTGATAATTTATCTGAGTATGAAAATTAATTTATTAAACTATGTTATTCTTAAAAAAAACCCGCTTTGTATTTATACAAATATGTTGTTGGAGTTGTTGTTGGTGTTGGTTTTAAAAGAAAAATGTAAACTTATATCGCTGATAAATAAATAATCAAAATAAAATGAAAAACAATCCTAATTAACTCATCTAAACCTTTACCCTCTCCTGAGGATTACGTGCCAAAGATCATCATTGAGTTCCTAAACTTGAAAAACTGTATTTCTAAACCTACCGCTCGCAGCTTCTTCCCTAAACCCTAAACCCTAATTTTAACCTCAATCTCTCCATGGCAACTTTCACATTCAAACCCTCAACCGACGTTTTTCACAGACACCACAATAACCTCACATTCTTCTCCAATAACCCCACTTCGAAGAGAAATTTTCGCGTTTCTCAGAATAAGAGTTTGCGTTTTGTCCCTACAGTCTCAATGTCAGCCACACCGGTTCAGACTTTTCTCGAAAAATCCGCGCCTTCCACTCAGGACACTGCACTTCCAATAATGGTAATTAACCTTCAATTTCGATTCTACACAGTGTTGTTGATAGCGGTTAGCGGGAAATACTATAGATGTGAAGCACTGATTGTTTGATTTTTGTTTATTCTGGTTAGGTTAATTCATGTTATGGAAGAATGGGAAAAGCTGTTATTAATGCAGCAGAAGATGCTGGACTGAACGTTGTGCCGGTGTCGTTTGGACCTGAAGAGGAATCAGGACAGACTTTTAAGGTCGATGGAAGGGAGTTTCTTGTGAATGGTCCTTCTGATAGAGAGGGTTTTCTTGAATCTGTTCTCGATAAATATCCAAATTTGATTGTGGTGGACTACACTGTACCAAATGCAGTCAATGGTAGGTATCACTATTTTGAAGCATGTTCTCTTATCATTGTAGAGAACTATATATAACTTAATATTCATTTCTTTTATCTTGTTTTAGTATAAATTATGAAATCTCAGTAGTGTTATCAAATAGCGGATATACATGGCAGTTTTTGAGCTCACCACAATCGTAAATATTGGCCGATATTGCGGGTTTTTTCCGCTATAACGACTCTGCAAATTGACCGGTATGGTGGGGTTTTGGCTCTCCACCATGGACCGCCATCTGCCATAGGCAACACTGATCTCACATGTGGCATAGGTTATGATATAATCTAATTTTAAAAGCTCATTTGTATACTAAGATTGTGATATGAATTTGAGAAACTCACAACACGTGCAGGATTCCATAGAAAGGAATATCTATGAAAATCCGCGGTTGGATTAAACCATAGATAAAATTATTGCTCTCTGTCACCTTTACCTTTGGTACACACGTGAACTATGTAAGGATCACCACTTAAATTTCCCAAGAATTCAAAGTCTAATTCAGCCCACGATAACACTTCTAAACGTAGCTGCAATGCATGATACAAAAGTTCAATATTAGATATTAGGCATGTTTTAGAAAAATACTACAGTATTGTTTTAGATTGAATATGGATTAAACTCATATAATAAGCAGTGACTGTGCCAGCTGAATTCCCAAGTACAAGTTTGATTTGCATATCAATCTTACCATAAAGATATCGACTATTGGATTGAAAGCCAGAGCCATAGGTTCTGTCTAGAGACAAAGTAAGAAGCTGACCATTGTTCAGAATCTTACTTCTTCCATCTCCCCAAGTGATACCAATATCTTGGTATAACTTTTCAGCAAAAGATACCATATTTGTGATTACATGGTTAACAGCCATTGGACAGTATTTGTGTGTGAGACAGAAGAGAGTTGTTTTGTGTGAGAAGTGATGAAACAGAAAAATCATGTGCTCTAATTTATAGTAAACTATAAGGCTTATGGTTTGTGGGAATGGAGTGAAATTGGAAAGCTGGACAGTAATCGGTTTCATATGCATATAATGTTAATTAATCATGGTTTAAGACTTTTAATCAATTAAGTGGTCCATTATCTAGTGCTTTTTAGGGTAGCCACTATTAAACTGAACTAGTGTTTAACAAAACAAATAAGTTAAGTGGTCCATTACGTGATGCTTTTTAGGGTAGCCACTATTACGTGCTGGACTGAATGTTGTGCCGGTGTTGTTTGGGGTTGAAGAGGAATCAGGACGGACTTTTGAGGTCAGTAGA
This sequence comes from Lathyrus aphaca, assembly GCA_963966055.1. Taxonomy (NCBI): domain Eukaryota; kingdom Viridiplantae; phylum Streptophyta; class Magnoliopsida; order Fabales; family Fabaceae; genus Lathyrus; species Lathyrus aphaca. Next base: position 432,822,862 of record OZ014522.1, on the reverse strand, counting down.
AGGGAGTTTCTTGTGAACGGTCCTTCTGATAGAGAAGGTTTTCTTGAATCTATTGTCAATAAATATCCAAATTTTATTATTGTGGACTACACACTACCAAATGCAGTCAATGGTAGGTAGAAGTATTTTGAAGCATGTTTTCTTATCATTGGAGAGAAATATAAATAACTTGACAGTCAATGATAGCTTTTTTTGTTACTCTTTTGTGTGGATATACAAAATAATAATAATAATAACATTACATGATTTTGTATCATTGATTTAGTAAAAATAAAGATTCCGTATCAATGAGGGTTGTGTTGATATATATGATAATGATAGCATTCTATGATTCTGTATCAATGAGGATTTTATATTTTTGAATTGTGTTGCATCTTGGCTGTTCTGAATTTAATTTGGTGCTGATAATGTGTAGCTTTTTTGGTTGGTTTCTCTTTGTTGCATTTTGATCATTGTAGCGTGACACTTTGTTTTAAAGTTGTTGTGTTGGGGCCATGGGTAGCTGAAGAAATCACATTTGATTATACAATAATAGTAGTAATAATAACATTAAACTACATCAAGAACCACCTAATTTAGATTTTCTTATAGCAAGTTTCAATCAAGTATATATATATTGGTATTTTTTTTGGATAAAGAAAATACTTGATATTAGATTGACAATTGCAATGCAAATAGTTATAAACTATTATAATAAAAATAACAAAAATAATTGTATTTGATGCCAAAGAATATGCAGGTTGGACTTGGCCATTTCATTGGTCAGTGCAAGACACGTTTTTGAACTTTAAATAATGGAATTTGCGTTTGAACTTTTGATATAAAATATACGATTAGAAGTATTTTATGAAAGTTTAATGGTTTGGTGCTATATATTAATTCATTCTCATTTGCAGGCAATGCAGAGTTATACAGTAAGGTCGGAGTACCCTTTGTGATGGGAACCACCGGTGGAGATAGAGATTTGTTGCATAAGACAGTTGAAGATGCGAAGAATTATGCTGTCATATCCCCGCAAATGGGAAAGCAGGTAAATCATAATTCTGAAAACCTTGATCAATTTTCTGTTTATCATGTCTTTTACACTCATGTAGTGTGTCATCCTTATGCTGCTATACTCTTTCCCCTAGGTTGTTGCTTTTCTTGCAGCAATGGAAATTATGGCAGAGCAATTTCCTGGAGCCTTTTCTGGGTATTCCTTACAGGTATCTCTTACCTTTTGCTGTATTTACACTTTGGGACATTTTTATCTGCCATAAGTCATAACTCATAACATTCCTACTGAAACTAAAAGACAGATTGTCAGATTGTTCAAACACAATGACTTTTCTTTGCTAGAAACTTGAATTGAGTTCTAGGCAAGAATGGTTGTCAAACTCAAGTTAACTCACATCATTCAATACCGAAATTAAGTTAGCTCGCATATAAAGTTGTGTGTAAACTCGAGTAGTCTGGCATAACCTCATGTAGAGTTGCATTGAGTTGTGAGTTTGAGGATAATTGATTGTCTAAAATGTATCTGGTCTGCATACACTTGGTTAATTTTATTAGTCACTTGCATAATATTGATATTTTGTTGTTCTGGTTTGCTTTATCCTGGTCTGCTCTGCAACCACATGTTTAAGTAGATCGGTTGATTAAATTGCCTATTACTTACATAGTATTGGCATATCTTGTTTTAGAGAGTACAGTCCCGTGGATTGAGATTGGAAAGATAAATTGCATTTACATTTAAATTATTGCCTTATTACAGAAGTAAATCTTGCTGTATAAATTCTGTTAAACTTGTGTTGGTAAAAGTAACATTAGGTTTTATGATTTCTTCAATTTTTTCGGTTCTCATCATTAAATAAAGCTTCTGTTCAATGCAATATTAAAATCTGATGCATTCTTCCAAGATTGTAGGTATTAGAGTCTCATCAAGCAAAGAAAGTTGACGCATCTGGAACTGCCAAGGCTGTGATATCTTGCTTCAAAAAACTGGGGACGTCTTTCGATATGGATCAGGTGTGTTAGATCACATTGCACAGTTCATTTTGGTACAACATAGTTTCCCATTATTCTTGACTGTTACCAAACTAACTTGATTTTCATTTTTGTCTATATTAAAAGAACCACAAATTCTTACTGGAGTGTCCCCCTTATTTCCATGAATTTTGTTAGATGCAATTGATCAGGGACCCTCAACAACAAGTTGAATTAGTGGGAGTTCCAGAGGAGTATTTGTCTGGTCACGCCTTTCATATGTATCATTTGACCTCACCAGACGAAACGTAAGAATTAACAATTTTTATTCTCTTCTCTTATTCTGTGTTTTGACACACTTCTTGTCACTAACTAATATTCTTTATTGTGTATTGTTTCTTCATCAAATCATTGCAGAGTGTCGTTTGAATTTCAACATAATGTTTGTGGTAGATCAATATATGCCGAGGGCACTGTTGATGCTGTATTATTTCTTGCTAAGAAGGTGTTTAAAATTTTAGACAATTTTCTCTATTTCCACTGTGTGTATAACAATTTATCTCTTACTAAAATTATATTTGATGTATGCAGATTGAAGCAAAGGATCCTAAGAGAATATACAATATGATTGATGTCTTGCGAGAGGGTAATATGCGATAAAAAAAAGTTTTGGAGTATGATGCAAGATGCGGAAATTTGGGATTCTAATAAAGCAATTTTCGTCTTGTGTCCAATTTTCTTGTCTGAATTATTTGAGGAAAACTTAGTCTGTTTTATTGTGAATCATTAATCAAAAACAGTATTTTTGTATGAATATCAGTTCCTCGCTACTTTTATTAATTTAGCCACCTCACAAGCAATATAACAAAACCAACAAACTAACATTCAGAAGAAAAAAGTTAATACAAACAGAAAGATTAAAAAGGGAATACCAATGTGACGTCATCCATTTTCTCTAGAAAAAACTTACAACCACTTTCTCCAACTTAACATCCACTTCTTTCTTTCTCACATGCAACATTTTTATTTAACAAACATAAAAAACACAAAATCAAACTAATTGAACTAGAACTACACTAGTTTCACTACAAATATTAAAATCACATCAATTTATTACTCAAACTACAAATACCTCTTCTTCTAGGACGAAAATTGGTGACTATCAGGATCTTCTTCACTTTGTTATTGGCCTCCATTTCGAACTCTAGAAAGCAAATAGATAAAAGTAGAGGAACATAAGCAACATTGTTAGGGTTATGAACTTCCAATTGAGAGGTGGAGAAATTGAGAGATTTGGTTGAGAGGTTATATGGAAACTAATTAAAACTTCTTATACTAGTTTGGTTTGTGTTGAAATATCCATTAACATTGTTAGGGTTACGAACTTCTTATTGAGAGGCAGAGACAAAGTCAGTGAGTGATTTGGCTGAGAGGCGGAGAAAGTGAGAAATTTGATTGAGAGGTTAGGATTTGTTATGGAAACTAATTAAAACTTCTTATACTAGTTTGGTTTGTGTTTAAAGATCCATCATCTGCAATCACTTGTTCCTCTAACTTAACCTTCATTTCTTTCTCACACACAATATTTCCATTTAACAAACATCAAAAACACAAAATCAAACTAATCAAACAAGAGTTACACTAGTTTCACTACAAATACTAAAAATCACATCGAAATATTACTCAAACTACAAATACCTCTTCTTCTAGGATAGAAGTTGGTGACTCTACTTCATGATCATCGTTATTCACTTTATTATTGGTCTCCATTTTGAACCCTATAAAACAAATAGATAAAAGAAGAGAAACATAAGCAACACTGCCAATGTTACAAACTTCTGATTGAGAGGCGGAGAAAGTGAGGGTGTGTTTGTTTCAAGATTTTAAAATATATTCTTTGGAATAATATTCCCAGGATTATTATTTCCTGGAATATTATTCCTACTTATGTGTTTGGTAGAAATTAAAATTTCCTAGGAAAATTGTTAGAGTTTTGTTTACTCCAAAAATTGGTAAACAACCTCTGGTCCTCCGAAGATACCAAAATACCCCCAGTTACTCGCAGGATCGACCAAATTGATCCCATGACATGTGCTAAAAGGTTTGTGGTTTATAATATTTTTGGGAAAAAATGTCTTGAATCCTTCGACAAGATTCAGAAGGTGATTGAAATAAAAGAAATGAAGTAAAAGCAAAGACTTTCAAAGTAAAACAAAAGAAAAGGAAAGGCTTGAAGATTTAAAGGAAAAGTAAAGACAAGACTTAAAGGTAAATGAAAATTAAAGGCAAGACAATGAAGTTTAAATGACTGAAAATGTAAAGGAAATATGAGTGCGAGACAGAATGTTAAAGTGTTGGAAATGTAAAGGGCAGAAATTGTAAAGGAAATGCAGTAAATTGCTTGAAAAGTAAATGACTTTGAAAGATAAATAATTAACATAAAAGGCTTGAAAGTTTAAATGACTTCAAAGATAAATAACTTGAAGATAAATTAACATTGAAGATAAATTGGCGGTGTTTCAATCATGTACATTCTCACTGCATTCTTTTCTCTACACGCGGATACTTTGAGCGTTACGAAATTACTAGTACATATGATTTCCACACACTTATTCTAACACTAGACTAAGCTATTTATATACATTACAAAGTAACCGTTTTCGATGATTTCTTCCTAAGACTACCCTAAGATGATGACACTTATCCCACTAACGTGCTGAAGAAGCTTGATCTTGCGCCACTTGTCTTTGCATTTGAATTGAAAATTACATATTTCCCTCCAAACTTGAACATGTCAAACTCAAGTAACTGTCATCTTCGTCGAATTGCTGCATGGTCGAATCATCCCAACACTTAGAAAATATCCCAACTCAATATTTTCTAAGTACATAACCTATAAGTGGATTCCTTCGACTCTCATCCTTTTAATGAGTAAGGTCGAAAACCTCACTTTTAGCTTATAACAAGAAAACTCTTTCTTAAGCCAAATGACCTCATTTAATGCTAGCGTAAAAAAATGGAGGTAACAAATTGCCCCCCAAAAATGTTCTTTTCGACCATCTTGATGAAACGATCATTTTTTGATATTCATCATTTCGACACCAACTTTGGTCAGACGAAAGTATGGTTGGAACCACCTAACTTACATTCTAAAAGCTGTTGTGATTCTCCACCGACGCGCATGACGTCATGTCATAATGGCAAAAATCCAAAATGTCCCATCAGTCGTATCTGTTGTTTCCTGATCATGAGCTTTTCCTTGAAACAATGCGCCAAACGTCTTTTGCATTAACTGCTACCTCAATGCGTCAGATCCCAAGTGCCACGTGTTCCACCACTTCATATCTGCATTAAGTGGATGAACTTCACAACTTCTCATTGCCTACGTCTATTAATACATCCTTCAATATACAAAAGAAACATTTCCAAACTCTTGTAAACTTTGTCTCTTTCTTGCTAAAGTCTTCTCATTTTCTTCCAAGAAACCCTAGAAAACTCCATTTTTATTTCCAACAATGGCGTCCTCCAAGGCTAACACTTCCCAGAAGAAAGGTAAAAAAACAAAGGCTTTCACCTTCGAGAAAGCTCTTCCATCTTTCAACAACATCACTGAACCAAAGACGATAAAAAACACGCAGTTCATCACAAAACCCAAGGATGCAGAAATGAGGAGTTTGTACAAATCCCAGACAATGATCCCTTTTACTGTCGATGAATGCCCTTACGCTCTGTCTGGCCCCTTGGCTAAGGTTAAGAACACATATGAAAAGTTGAGCGAGTTTTTTCCTTGCTACAATAAATCTCAACCCTTAGGGCATACAAATCTCCCTAAAGCTGGTGATTCTTCATCTAACTCACCTCCTCTCAGTCAACTGGACTTGAAGAACCTTTATGATGGCACTAGTTTGGTTAGGCTTGTAAGCCAATTCGATGATTTTGATATTTGGATGGATAAAATGGAAAAAACTAAGGCTGATCACTGGAAAATCATAGGGATCTATGATCTGTTGATGCTGTCGAAGACACATATCCCCTACTGCTCGAGCATTTTGGCTGCTTCCCTCTACTTTTGGGACTGCACCCATTACACTTTCCATCTGCCTTGTGGTATGGTTACCCCCATTCTCTTCGACATATCCGCTATCACAAGACTTCGACTTGAATGTCCAACCTATGACCCTTCTGTTGATGATGAGGATACTATTGACTTTAATGAGTCGAAGCTAACATATACTCACTTCATCAACCATCACTTTAAATAAAATGATGAGATGGTTTCTGATAAAGAACACATTTCCTTCCTCACTCTATGGTTATCAAGATACGTCTTCTACACCAAGTCCTTACAGGTGGCAAAGAAATACTTGCCTTTGGCAAACCAACTCCACAACAACAGAAGGGTTTGCTTGAGTGAAATTATCTTGGCCAGCCTCTACAAGTCTATCAGTGAGGGGGTGTGTTGTACCCCAAATTTTTTCCTCTCATCTCCAAGACAATATGTCTCAAGAGGTCTCTTAATGGTCACAAGATTCTCAATTGTTCAAAGGGATTCAAGGTTTCATCAGACAAAGCCTCCTCCTAAGCAATGGATCTCAAATTAGGGGTTTGAGTTTCTCAAAGCAAAATGGACTTCCAAAACCTCAAGTGGAATTCATGACATCCCATATACTCCAAAGAATCCTCATGTCAAGTTTCAAGGCTTTACCTATAAGTTTGGTCAGTTAGATGCTCAGATACTTAAAAATCAGTTAACTTGGTCAACAAGTCAACTGTGGTCAACATAAAGTCAAACTTCAATATTTTTTATCAACATCAAGATTATGATGTGAAATTCTTCATTTCATCAAGGTTTGATCATGATTCATCAAGGAAACCTCAGAATCATCAAGAATCAGGAGTTACTAAATTAGGGTTTTGTGCATGAAAAGTCAATTATATTTTGACCAGCAATAACTTTCACATGCTTCATCAAAAATTTACCATCCAAAGCTCATTTTGAAGGAAATTCAATTCCCTACAACTTTGTGTCTCACAAGCCAAGGGCAAAAATGCTTCATTTGAAAGATATGAGCCAAGACATTACAGATCCTTTTAAAAGTCAACTTTTTCCAAAGCTCATAACTTAAAAATGGAGAATACAATGGACATGAGACCAAAAGGATAAGTTATAGGACACTCTAAGATTTCTAAAAAATCCTAGAACACCTTTATGGGATAAAAATTGAGGGAGTTATGCATTGATAAAGTTGGACAATTTTGAGGAGGTGTATGAAGCAAAAAAGGTCAAAACTCAAGTTTTCTTCACATGGGTCCATAATATTTCAACCCAAACTCAAATATGAGACCATTCACGACCCATTGATCATATTTTATGATTTTTATTATTTATTTTATATTATATTGAATATTAATCATTTAAATTCAATTTTAATTGAAATAAATCATAAAAAATCAAATATTTGATTCCAAAATTATTTTGGGATCAAATATTTGATGATTAAGTTGATTGATCATGTCCAAATTCGTGCAAGACTAAAAAAGTATGATTATATATGATTTTTTAACAAAATGGGAAACATGGTTTCTTCACATCCAAGCAATCCAAAAACAACTGATTTAGGCCCAAAGTTTTGACCTAAATTACACTACTATATAAGCATAACATGATCACAATACAATGGAGGAAAAAAATCAGAGCAAAAGACCACTTTCACACTTCAAAGTTTCACCAAAAATTTAAAATTCGGTTTCCTTGATCCAGGCATTCTCCAAATGTTTTGAAGGTTAAAATCAATTCTTTGAAGCATTTTAGACATGATCCAATCATCACCATCATCGAATCCATGCCAAACTACATAAACCGTATTCACATTATTGTTCATATTTTGTGTTTTTCGATTTCATTGATTCATGTGCTTTTAATTGATTTTGATCATCTAACATTGTTTGTTTCGTCGTATAGAAGCTTTATGGACTATTGATTTGAAGTTTCATTACAGGAATCGTAGAACACCATTGCTATGGTTTAGAGCTTGAGATTAGAAATTCTTGATTTAGACGATTTAGAGACCGTTTGATGACATGTTTGCACTGTACAATTCATGGGCAATTGATTGGTGTGTTGGGATTGGATTAATCTTACGTATTTTGCTTGTTTGAGAAACACATGTATATTAGATATGGAAAAAACCGTAGCTAAACCATAGCAATTTCGTAGCTAAAACCAAGGTCTGGAGGTTGAATATGAAGTCGTTCGCGCGCTTCCCAGAATTCAAAATTTTGTTTTCTTTTATAATACTTTGTTTGTGTTATTTTAACGCAGGAACACAAGCGTCCTGGTGGCAAGCGTGTTGAGGTTGTGAGAGGGAGGTCCAGGGTTCGAATCCAGACCTCCCCTTTTCTTTTTATGCGCTAATTCTTTTGTTTTTTTTCTTTCTATTTTCTTAATTATTATTATTATATTAACCAACTAATTAAGTAGAATTAACAATTAACCATTAAATTAATCACCTCTAATCTTTTTGTTGAAATTTTTTTTTTGTAAATAATTCTTAATATTTTTCTCACATAATTATTATTTTTATAATATTTAGATTATTAGGTTTTAATTAAAATTGTAAATTAATTTAGTTAATTAGGTTTAAATTAATTTAACGAACCCTAATTTTTTTATTAACCCTAATCAAACCCTGATTTTTTCAAAACCCTAATTTCTTCATATTTTTTTTTCTTTTTCTTAATTTAATTTTATTCGTCTTATTTATTTTATTTAGAAAATTGTATAAGTCTCACTCTTTTTTAATTTTAATTTTTTGCCTTTATTCCCGATTATGTAACTGCTTCTCCTATGTAATAGTTTAGGCTTAATTTTCCGTATTTTATTTTCCGCAATCCCCCTATAAGACAAATGTACCCCCTCCCCTAATGTAATAGCGTATGACTTTAATTTCCGCTTTTAATTTTTGCAAATATAACTTCTCTGTTAGTAATTTAGGGAGTGCAAAGATTGTATGATAAATAAATTGGACTTAACCCACTAATTACAAGACAAATAACTGAAACTGATATTCACACACGTAAGTCGATCGTTCTACGATTGCCATCAGCACCTCCTAGGGTTTCCTCTCTTGGTTGCCTTACGAAAACATGGTCAAGTCCCTCGAATATGGGGGTGTCTTAGTAAATGTCCCTTTAGATTAAAAATCATCATAGTCCCTTCAAGATTAAAAGATCACAGTCCCTTCGAAGTTTCCTACGAATAAATGATATTGTCCCTCGATGACTCTACGAAAATGATGATAGTCCATTCGAATTACTAAGATACCCCTACAAGTTGCCTTCTATGACCATACGATGACCATACGCCCGTCTCTTACAACATCCAAGGTAAAGACTACTTACTCACTAATAGTAAGGACAGTCTTATCCCTTAAAGGAAATAAATAACAAGAAAAACCAACTTAGGGTAGGTAGCTCTTAAATACTTTCTCACTCTTTCAAAAACACTCTTTACACCCCACTTTTTCAAAACATTTCTCAAAGCTAAACATTTTGTATATATCCATACGAGGATCATTACAAAGTTAAAGACTTATGAAAATATTTTCTAAACTCACTACACGTTTTTTCAAACAAAGAAAAATGAGCTAAGTAGTTAAGATCCCATGGATAACCATGGATATAAAGGGTGCTAACACATTCCCTTTATATAACCTACCCCCGAACTCAAATATTTTAAAAGGTATTTTCGGTTCTTTTATTCCTTTTCCTTATTGGATAAAATAAAAGTCGGTGGCGACTCTTGCTTAACACAACATAAATTAAAAGTCAGTTCTCCCACCGTGTTACAGGGTGGCTCGACTGAGGAACCCAACAACAACTTATGGTGCCATAAGTCTAAATGGCCCTCTCTGGCTTCTTCAACTCTGGCTAAATGCCACTTTTGAACATGTACTTCCCAGAAAAGGGAAAGTTGATGAAGACTCAGAGGAAATTAGGCGTAGGAGCACTGAAGGTGTTCGACTGCCGAAACTTACTCCTAATGATGAAGGCGAAACCCTGAAAGGGGCCTTCTCTAGTTTCATAATGATGTTTGCACATCAATATGAATTTGCACCATTCATGGCTCCTTTTGCTAAAAGGAAGTGTAGCCCCAAATGTTTTACTAGGCCCTTCCCAAATTCTCCTTCAAAAATGCTTTACATGGACTCTGTCTCAGTTTGGGAAGCCTTTTTAATTCCCAGATACATTGTCCACATGCTGAATGGTGGGATATCATACACAATCTTTATCGCTTATCAACCAAACTTGGTTTCTAGGTAGTTTGGATAGGGCTAAAGCTTCCCCAGATGCCTTTATGATAAAAAAGGCCAGGTCATTTTCTACAACAACCTCTTCGACGGGAATGAGCTTGCTGAAATCTTCGACATATGGGATGCACAAAAAGCAGTCTTATCTCCAGTCTACTTTCAACCTACTACTTTGTGCACCCACCCCTTTAATGATTGGTGGCGCACATACTACAATGACAACTTTTTCACGACCATTGAATTTTCTGCCTTGCTTGACCTAGATTTTGTTAACGTGCAGGAAAAGATCAAGAAGAGTAAGTCTACTCACATCAAAGAGATACAAGCTTTTCAAAAGTACTTTGAAACTGTCTATTGACCAGATGATCTTAGTTAAACTGTTCGTGAGGCTGCTGTCACTCTGAAGGAGAATTTTTTGCAAAAGATGGATAAGTTGAAAATCCCTTCGAACGTTCCTCGTGAGAAGCATTATGAAGTGGCTTTCCAACTCTTTCCTCCAACATTTCCTCGACTGCTTACTACTGATTTTGGAGTGGCACTTGCCCCTCCATTTCCAGACTAGTTCGTCTATGGGGATTCAATAAAAATCCTTCGAAAGCAGTCTCATCCGAAAGCCCAAAAGGTGGTTGCAACTAAGCACACACTAAACAGTTTCAAAGGGCACCTTCATATAGGGATCGAAGACGTTCATGTTGAATCTGACATATATGAAGGTTTGAGGTCTTTATTTACCTTTTACTGATTGATTAATTATTAATTCATAACAATTGTCTTTGTCATTTCCAGCGGTTACTAGAAAACCCATTGCCAATAGAGGAATGGTGATAAAGACTGAAAACAATGAAGGCACTAAGGTATTTCACAATCCTTACTTATGCATTTTTTCACATGCTTGCCTTCTAATGTTTTGGTTCTCCTTTCAGACAACCAAAAAGCCTTCTTCATCCTCGAAGAAGGGTAAAAAAGCTTCCAGCATTGTCATCCCCTTAGATGATGATGAATCTCCTGAGGAGCAGCCCCACAAGAAGAAAAGGAAGACTGCACCGTCTCCTAGTGTTGTTGGCCAACCTTCCTCCAAGGTGGCCAAATTTGTGAAAAAGGAACATATTGTAGGTGGTGTCGAAGCTGAACCTCCAACCCCTATGGTGAAGCCTGAAAGCAGTCCTCTGAGAGTGCCAACTCCACTCCATGTGGTGGAGAGAATGATGTATTTAGCCTTTTGCCTCTTACCTTTTTAATCTCCTTTTACAACTTCGACCTAACCTTTCTTTATAATAGGATGAAGCGGGCATTTTCCAGCCTCATTCGACTGTTATTCCTTCACCCACAATTCTTCTAAACAGCTAAGGTGAACCAACTTATCATCTAACTTCTTATTTTGGCTCTGGTTATAGTTCTTTAAGTGAGATTAACCAGCCCATTACTACAATTGTTACTCTTCCCCCTGTGGTCGAAGCTACCAAGAACTCTCCTGCTAAAACCACTAATCAACATTCTCATATTGATGATTCTGATCATGAGTATGATAATGCTTCGATCAAAGACTACCTTGGCCAAACAAGCCAGACTGCCATGGCAATAAGTGTAGCCTTTGCTACATAAGAAGAAACTGAGGATACTCAGGACCTTACTCCCTCTAATCCAACAAATAAAGAACCAGAGCATATGGGAGAGCCCCAAGCTGATGCTCAAGATGATGTTATGAATAATCTAGGGCAGGAGGAAAAAGAAGAGGAATATGTGGATGAAGATAAGGAAATTAATCGACATGATAAAGGTGAGGTTGATAAAGAAAAAGATCTTGAAAAAACTCAACAAACCTAGCCTGAGGAAAATCTCCAACACCCTTCTACCTTTCAACTTTTGATCCCAAAAGAAGACGTCACTAGTGACTAACTATTGGCTCTGAAGTGGTTGAATCCACGGGAGTATGCGAGAATGAAGCTTAGGAAGATTTTTGGCTCTTTTAGGAGCACCTCTTTGGTAGCTCCTGAGGCCCTAGCTCCAGATGACTTTGTTGGTCCCCTTCTAAAAAAGATCAAGGACATGTTCTTCAAAAGGGATATCCACCTTACCTTGAATGATGATCCAACTTCCCGTGTCTTCCTGAAGGAGTCTCTGGACCAGATATATGTTTCGACAATTCATCCTAAGATCTCCAACTTCCTTATTGAACTGACTTCTCTGGTGAACCAGATGTCTGATGACTTTAAGTTAATTCCAAAGGTTGAAAAAATCATTGAGGCAACTGGTGCAAAGAGTTGTAGTGCCTGGGATCAAGCAAGGGAAGCTGAGGGTGAAGTCGAAAGACTGGAGCGCATTAAGGCCAAGGGGGGAATGGAAAGAAATGCCAATGACATGGCCATTGAAGTATGGGAGAAAAAGCTTGTTGAACTTCAAAGGAAAATTGATGAAGCCAAACAACGCAACCTTGAGCTGAGTCAGTTTGATGATACTGAATTGGAGGCTAAATTAAAGCGCACCATTGACCTCATTGATGTTGACGAAGTTCTCTACAAAGAGCTTGCAAAAGCCAAGCTCGACAAGGATTTGTGCGAGAATCGTCTCCAAATTCATAATCATAACTTTCTTTAGCTACAAGGAAATCTCCCTTTCTGATTTCCACGACTTTGTAATATTTTAGGATTTTGTGTTTTCCTTTTATGTATTGATCTTTTGGCCCTGTTGAGGCCTTTATGTAATGACATTTTTGGGCATCATTGCCCTATTTTACTTTATGCTTCAAGCCTTCTATTATTCTTCGACTTGTACTTTATCTTTCTGCATGAGTAAAATTTAAGTGACTGTCGAAACAACCTTTAAGTAAGAACTTCAATTTAAAACTTGGGTCAAAAATCAAAATTGCTTTGACCTTGGTCATTATGGTAATGTTATAGCTTTTAATGACTTGCATAATTGTGTGGCACAAGTTACCATTTAACGGCTATAGCTATAACGCATCTTTAGGATGTTATTTCCAAAGAAGGATTCACATGCTTTTTGGCTGCCTTTTGACTGACCAATCAACACACATGGGCTCCCTCTATAAATAACTTCCTATTCGGAATTCATTTTCTCCACAAACAACAAACATGGATAATTCTGCAAAGAAGGTGGATGGTACTGTTTCACATAAGCAAGGAAAAACACTAAAAAGAAAGGCACCCCTTCTTCTCGTGTGGGAATGATCACCCGCTCCAAGACTAAGGAAGGTAGAACAACATCTCCCACAAATGAGCCTCCACAGGTTCAAGACCTGGATGATGAAGTTGATGAAGATTGGATGAATTATCTTAACTCCCTTATCTGGGAGGAAGCTGAGTAGTATAGTTTTTCTTTTCTGGTTGTTAAACCATGTTTTGGATTTCTGTACTTATAGGCCATTTATGGCCTTTTAATCATTAATAAATCTTTATGTTCGTATATGAATCTCTTGAAGCATTGGCCTATATCTTTTTAAACATTTCTCATTTACTTTCAAGGTTCTTAAATCAGCTTCAATCTCATGTATCTCATAAGCATTGTTACTAAATACTTTAGCAACTGGGAAGGGACCTTCCCACTTGGGTGACCATTTCCCTAGATCTACTTTATCGATCCATGGGCAAGATAACTTTCCATACTAATTTACCAACTGAAAAGGTCTTTACCTTAACCTTCTTGTTGTGATATTTATCTATCCCTTTCATCTACCTTTCTAGTAATTCCAAGGCATGAAGTCTCTCTTCGTCCAAATCCAACAATTCATCAAGCATCATATTCCAATAAACTTTAGATGGAATTTCATGGTGCCTTTGAATTCTACTGGACTGAAGGTAAATTTCAAGAGGCAAGACTGCATCATTCCCATAAGTGAGTCGAAACGGGGTAGTATTGGTTGCCTCTTTAGGTGAGGTTCGACATGCCCAAAGGATTTGGTCTAATGTCTTATGACAATTTATTGGCTTCTTACCCGCATGTTTCTTGATCAAACCAATAACTATTTTTTTGCTACTTCAACCTTGCCATTAGCCTGGGCATAGTAAGGAGTGTATGTTAAGAGTTTGAAACCCATCTTTGTGGCAAACTCTTGCATCTTTCAACCAGTAAACACATACCATTGGTCTGAAGTGATTGTTTCTGGAATGCCATATCTATAAATGATATGCTTCTGAGTGAACTCAATTACATCTTCTTGATCAACATTAGGCAATGGAATGGATTCAACCCATTTATAGAAATAGTCAATTCCCACCAAAATGTATTTATGATTTTTTAAAGATGCTGGTCGAATCTCTCCAACCAGGTCCAAAGCCATCCTATGAAAGGCCAAGGTTTGACTATAGAGTGCAACTCACTTGTAAGCACATGTTGGATGCCATCGTGTACTTGACATTCTTTACATCCTTTGGCAAATTTAATGCAATCTTGTAACATGGTGGGCCAATACACACCCTGTCGAAATAAAAGCCACTTCATTTTGTGACCTACTTGGTGTGCTCCACATGCCCCACTATGGACAGTTGAAAGAGCTAAGTATGCTTCAGCCTCACTAACACACTTAAGCAATACTCCTTCAGGAGTCTTTTTAAATAACTCATTCCCCGAGAAAACATAACTTAAAGCTTGGTATCTGATCTTCCTTTCGGTCGAAGTTGTTGGATTTTCTAAGTAGTCCACTGTGGGCTTTCTCCAATCCTTATCACTTATGCTATTGACCACCAATATTGAAAAACTTTCTTCATCAGCATACCCAAGCTTAGTTTTTTCTAAATCTGATGGGGCTAATCCTACTGACACAACTTTTCCTCTAACCTCAATTTCACTTTGTAATTTCTCCTTTGAGATTTTGTACCCTGATGCAGTTTGAGCCAAGTCATTTGAAACTTGATTTTCTAGTCTAGGAATGTGTCGAAAGGTAACAACTTCAAATTTTTTTAGCAGCCTATTTACTACTACAAAGTACATAATTAAATTTTCTTTTATGCATTTGTATTATTTAGTGACTTGTTTTATTACCAACTCTGAGTCTCCCATTATTTCGACATGAGTTGCCCCTATTCCAACAATACCTCAAGTCTAGCTATTAACGCCTCATATTCAGCTTCATTGTTAGAACAATGGCCTTTGATTTTATACTTGAGTGTTATTGTAATTTTATTAGGAGAAATAACAAGCACTCCTATACTAGTCTCATCTTTATGAGTAGACCTGTTGAAGTATAACTTCCATGGCTCAATCTCAAGATAGTTTAAAGGACTTTCATTTATAGAGTGGTTGACTATAAAGTCTGCAACCACTTGCCCTTTAACAACTTTTAAGGGTTTATAAGTTAATGAATACCCAGTTAATGCTAGTGCCTATTTCCCAATTCGACTATGCAAAATAGGTTTGGACAACATATGTTTAATAACATCAAAGCGAGAAGAAACATAAACATCATCTGGTTTTATATATTGTTTCAATTTAGTACAAGAGTAATACAAACATATGCATAATTTCTCTATCATGTTATACTTAGTTTCTGCATCATTTAAAACTCTACTAAGGTAATAGATGGATCTTTCGACGCCATCATCATCCTCTTGGGCTAACATACTCCCTAAAGTTCTATCTGAAGCAGCTATGTACAATCTCATACTTTTCTTCCTACAAGGTGGAGAAATAATTGGAGGATGGCTCAAGTACTCCTTGATCTTGTCGAAGGCTTCTTATTGAGCCTTCCCCCATTGAAACCCTTATTTTCCCATTCGCAGCAAAGGTGAGAAGGCTTGCGTCTTTCCACTTAGGTTTGATATGAACCTCCTTACGAAGTTGATTTTTCCTAAGAGTGATTGCAGTTCCTTCTTCGTTGAAGGCGATTTATCCTTCATGATAGCTTTAGTCTTATTTTGATTGATTTTGATCCCTTTTTTGTGGACCACAAGTCCCCAAAAGTCCCCTTCTTACACACAAAAAGCACATTTAAGAGGATTCATTTTAAGACCATGTTTTCTCATTCTTTCAAAAGAACGTCGAATATGATTGACATGTTCTAGTCCTAAAATAGACTTTACAACTATTTCATCAATATAAATTTGCATAAATGTATCTATGAAATCATGAAAAATTGAACTCATTGCTCTCTGGTTAGTTTCCCTTGTATTTTTCAAACCAAAAGGCATTACTACTCATTCATAGGTGCCCAAGGCCCCTGGGCATCGAAAAGGAGTTTTAGGGACATCTTCCTCAGCAATGAATATCTGATTGTATCCTGAGTAGCCATCCAACATACTTAGATACTCATGTCCTGTAGCAGAATCAATTAACATTTCTGCCACAGGCATTGGATACTCATCTTTAGGGGTTGCTGAATTTAGGTCTCTAAAGTCTATGCACACCCTTAAAGAGCCATTCTTCTTAATTACTGGTACAATGTTTGCTAACCATTTGACATACCTAGTTGTGCGAATGAACTTGCATCGAAGCAATCTCTCAATCTCCTCTTTGATTTTGGTGAGAATTGATGGGGGGAACCGTCTTGGATTTTGTTTGACAGGTTTCTTCCCAGGCTTGATTGGCAGCTTATGTTCGACAAGCTCTCTTTTCAATCTAGGCATTTTCTTATAGTCCCAAGCAAAGCAATCTTTAAATTCCTTTAGCAAGTGGACCACTTTGAACTTGAGTTCTGGGTCGAGGTTGGAACTGATGTAAGTAGGCCTTTTCAACTCCCCTTCTCCCAGGTCAATTTCTTCTAGAGGATCCTGAGCCAGCATTTTGGTGCTTTCTGACAAAGGGTATTTTTTGAATCCCAATGGCTCATTATCGTATATTGCATCAAGCCTTTGGTCTGAGTCTTCTTGAGCCTTATTTGGAGGCTTTTGATCGAAATCCTTCACAGGATTTTCCTTAACAAACTTTGTAATGGCCTCAACAACCATATAATTTCCTGCAGCCTCTAAGGCAGCTTGTATTCTCGTTTCAGCCACATAGGTCGAAATTCTTTTCAATGTGTCAAAGTCAGTCATTGTTACTGCCTTCACTTCCCCACACTGTAGGCTGAATTGCAGGATCTGGAAAGTATGGTGGGATATTGTCTGCTTCTTCTACAACCTTCATATCCCAACGGAAACCTTCGACGGGATTGAGGTGCAACGAGCAGAACGCATGATCATCATGTGTGAACTCAAATTCTGCTGGTGCACAAGGGCCAATGTGTTCTAAGTTCTTGTCAAACTCTACACCCTCCACATGATTCACTAGCACCTTGAAGTACCCTTGATTAGATTCAATATTTTCAACAATGCAATTTGGCCTCCATATGGGTGACCCTTTGATGCATTGAAGATGGCACTGTCCCTATGCCATGTATTCACTCCCTCCTTAGGAAGAGGTTATAGTTGGCTTTACTTTCGACCATCATAAAGAGAGTGGGCCTTGTAAATGTTCCCATAGTCAAGTCAACTTGTAGGACCCCCATAGTAGGTCCAGTTTTTCCCTCATAGTTCGACAGGACCAGGTTGTGAGGTTTAAGGTTTGTGTCGAACTTGCAAATTCTGGTCAGCAAGAAGTGTGGCATTATGTTCACTGAGGCACCGCAGTCAACTAGAATTTTGTTGATAGTCATGTTCTCCACCTTCCCAGTGATATATAGGGGCTTTAAATGTCCCCTCATGACCTCAGTGGGTCTTTCAAATAAAGCATTTTTTTCTTCGACACACCCATTGTTCATTATATAGTAGCACACCGACTGATGTGCTACCATTTCCGCCTTAGTGTTTGCATCCAAATTGCCGACCTCAGTGACGTGATCATACTCTCTGGGCATTACTGAAACTACATTGACCAAGATGTCCAGAGAAGCTTCAGATTCACAGTCGAAATTGTCTGTCATATCTTCATCTTCGACAACTCTCAATTCAACCTTATCTCTGCTTTGATCTCAGCTTCTTTGTTTCTGGACGAAATTCCTTTGTGCCCCACTGGAACTTTGTTTGTTATTTTTGTCTTAAGGTTATCTCCAACTTCACCAAGCACACTCGTGCTTGATCCAACACAATCACCTTTGGTAGATTCTCTCTGAGCCTTCCTCTTGCGATGTTCCCTACGCCATTGCGACCTAGACATATGGTTTTTACCCTTGTAATTTTCAGATACATACACAGTTTTTTTTGAAGTCCTGATCTCCTTTTTGTATCCCATTGAAGGCTCTCTTTTGACATCGAACTTCTTCCAATTCTGGCTCCCCCTTTTGCCTGACTAATCATGCTTAAACCACTTGTCATTAGGAGCTTCCTCACTTGGTTTAAATGTGGGTTGTTTAGACTTGAGTGATTAGGGCATACCACTTTGTTGATAGGGATTAGCACGCCTTGGGTCGAAGCGGCCATGCTTTTGGGCAGCCTTTAGCTTCTGCCCCTCATTAGCCTTATTCACTTGTTGAAGGCTTTGGGCAACTTCTCTGTCAGAGATGGAACTACATCTTGGACACAATATTACTTCTGACTTTTTGCTTTGACATCTATGTAAGAAATCAATAATTGTATCATCCTTCTTGGGATAAGCCTTTTTGTAGTGATCCTTCTGAGGAGCCGAATGATCCACTTTTGCCACTTGGTCATGTGTCACTTTGACCATATTGACATTAACTTCATCCCTAAGTTCCATCTTGGAGAAGTTTAATTCAAGGCCATCGGTAGCCTTGTCCATCATCACGAAACTCTCAGCAGTTTCTTTTGTAATGAATATGAGACTCGACTCTTTGACCTCCTCACGTGGGATGATGGTAACCCCCACATTGAACTTTTCAACATCAGGTGATGTCTTAAAGAACCCCTCAGCAGCCTTGCATATCAACTGTTCCCATTTCTCGCTAGTTAGATCTTCATTAGTCTTTATTAGCATAACATCATGGTCGGAGTTTTCAGTAACCTCAACTACCACAGGATCCACTATAACTTCAACTGAATCAGGGTTGTTGTCTTCATTAGCAACTTGCTCAGCAACTTCAATCCAGTTCACTGTAGAAGGTTCAATATAGTTTGCCTCAACCATCTGAAGAGGATCAATGTCAATCTTCATTTGTGCCTTGGGCTTGTCTCCAAATTTGAGTCTTCCCTTATGAATTGCATTTTGCACCAAATCCCTGAAAAGAAAACATTGAGAAGTTTTATGACCTAAATAATTATGGTATTTACAAAAACCTCTTTTCTTTCTTTGATCTAAAGGTGACGTTTTAGCACTAGGAGGCACAAGTATTTGGCCATCCTTAACTAATAAACCAAAAATTTCGTTACATTTGGTGACGTCGAAAGTGTATGTTTTCTTTGGAAACCTATCATTCTTTTCCGTTTCTATAGGATTCTTTCCATTTGATATAACTAGAAGTTTACAGGAATAAGGAAGACCCTGCTTAAGCTCAACTAGGTCTATCTCATTATCATCTAGAGGTAGAGATTCGTCATAGACGATTTCAACCTCATATTGACGTAAGCTAGTTTCTTATGTTTGTCCGCCCTGGCTTTTTCGTCCTTCAGACATTCAAGCTGTCAAACTCTATCTGCTAATTAGGCCATGTCTCTCAAGTACTGGGTATCCAGCTTCTTTCTGATAGAATAGTCAAGGTCACGAGAAGCCATTTCGACTAGTTCACGCTCAGGTACTTGATTAAAACATCTTGCTTTGAACATTCGAAATCTATTCAAGTAATCATCAATGGAATCATTAAACGTTCGTTTATCACTGGCCAATTCTTTCAAACTGATCTTGGTCTGATCCATGTAGAATTTCTCATGAAGAAAACACTCCAATTGAGTTCAGTTACACATTGAACCAGGTGGCAATGTAGTAAACCAAGTAAAAGCATTCTTGGTGAGGGAGCTAGGGAAATATTTGATCCTTATACTTTCATCATTAGCAATCTCTCCAGCCTCTATCATGTAATATGCCACATGTTCGACCGTAGATTCAGTCGTATCTCCTGGGAACTTGGTGAACTTGGGAACCTTTGTTCTATGAGGCAGTTCTGACTGAAGTATATATATTCTACTATTGGTGAAGTGAAATTTGGCCTGGAAAAACCTATATTTATCCCACTTCTAGCCATTATTTGTTCGACAAGGGCTTCCAAATTGTTTTCTGCTGCCAAATTATTCTATTGAACTTGTTGAACCATATAGTATGCATCCTGATGTCTATTCACCACCATCACCCTTGGTTCCTCCTCTACTGGATTTTGCCTTTGATTTATGATATATTCGACTTCCAATGGTTCGACTACTTGCGGATTCTTTTGATTTGGTGGTTGCATAACATCTCCTACATTTGGCATGCGATTGGGTTGTCGAACTGGTGATGGGACTCCTATGAATTCTGCTATGCGTGTCATTTGAGACACCATCTGTTGATTCGTCTGAGTTGTATTTTGAATCAAAGTATGAAAAAACTCTCTCATGGTTTGTGATAGAGTGTGAAATATCTGCATGTTGCTCTTATCCATATGTTGTCTTAAATAGGTTGCAAACTCATTTGTTAAGGCATGATCCTGAGTCGAATACCCTAAACCAAACGTTTGGCTATTCCTTCTCATATTTACTGTAGAAATAGATTCTTGCAATGGTGAAGGAACAACATTGTCTGAAAAACTGGAGGTGCGTTCCTTAGGCTCGTCATCATGGTTGTTTGCATACCATAGGGTGGATTTCTGGTCACAGGTTGAGAAAGTCCTGGAGGTACGTAGGGTCTAAATGCAGACAAATTTGGTGGTGGATTTTGAGCGTTTGTTCCAATATACTCCAACACTGGTTGATCATAGCAACTATTATATGTACTAGTCACCATTGCTCCTGGCCTTGTCAAATGGGTTGGTTCTGAAACCACACTTGGCGTCGTCGAAGCCCTTGTCGAAGGTTTGGAGACTGGGATGGCCTCACTCCTAGGCATATCTTGTGTATTCACACTATGAACATTTGAACTGTCCACTTGGGGATTCGACCCACTCGTTACAGGAATTGAATCACTTGGGTTTCCTTGGCTAGATGCCATCTTCCTTGTATTTCTTCTTCTGGGTATATAATGATCTGTACTGGCTATTTTCCCACTTCTCAAATGCATGCAACAAAAGTAATCGTTCTTTCAACCAATATGCCCACGTAAAAGAAGTTACAAAAGAAGTTATAAAAAGGAAGTTATAAAAAGAGAAGTTATGAAACTTCTAAAAAACTGTTTTTAGCACTGTCCCACTGGGCGTGCCAATTTGTTTACCCCCAAAATTGGAAAATAACCGTTGGTAAAAGGTTTGTGGTTTGTAATGTTTTTAGGAAAAAAAGGTCTTGAATCCTTCGACGGGATTTAAAAGGTGATTGAAATAAAAGAAATGATGTAAAAGCAAAGACTTTCAAAGTAAAACAAAAGAAAAGGCAAGGCTTGAAGATTTAAAAGAAAAGTAAAGACAAGACTTACAGGTGTCGCTCCCAAAGATTTGCATCCCGGTCCAGACACGAACGGTCGGCGAAAGAGAAAAGTGAAATGAATTGAATAGAGTCGCCAGCTAGGCATTTTTATCCCGAAGGAAAGGTAATGCTGCATAAACCTGGGAAAAGATGGATAAGACGGTTGCAAACCAGAGAAACTGAGAAAAGGGGTTGGTTACAACTTGGGAAGGTATTAGCACCCAGATTGTCCGTCGTACTCGATGAGATCCACGCTTACAAGATTGTGTTTAAAGGGGTAGTGTATGTGTTATCTGTGTACAAAAGCTAGGAATGAATGTACAAGTGTCAGTGCAAAAAGGTGAATTGCTCAGGAACTGAGGCTTAGAAAGAATGCTGAAAGAAGGGGAAGACACAAAGACTTTTGTTCGATAACTTGTTAAGTTATGCCTACGTATCCTCTCATGCAATGAGGAAGTCAGAACACCGTAGTTCGACTCAAAGAGACTGAAGATAAAATTAATTGTGAACTGCTTACTTGCCCATGCTCAAGTATATGACTCGTCTGGCTCGAGTGCTAACTATCTTGCATTAGACGGAAGAAGCAAGTTCTCGTTTATGAATGAGTGTGATGAGAAAAGAATCCCGAAGGAGATGATTATTGGTTGTTTTTGTATTTTCAGTCTTGTTATTGTTTTTGGTGTTTTGCATAGGATTATGAGCTTAAGCCTAAACCAAGGATTGTAAACTCATTATATCCTCCCTGATTAGGGATAATGAGCATACTTAAGTATGAGATAAGCATCTCAACTTAATTACCATGATGATGCAGGTTTAAGATCATTAACCTACTTGTGATTAATTAGATGTTTTTGGGTTTTTGTTTAGTGTTAAGTAATGAGTTTAATCTCTAATCACAGATTAGTGAACTCATTACACCATCCTAATAGAAGGATAATAGATGAGAACACTTAAGCTGAGGAAGATACCTCAACTTAATCCATGGTTAGGGATTAAATTCATTATATAACAAGCCTTTATTAAATGGATTTTAATTAAGGTATGAGATTAAGAAGTGGTTTTTAAGTTTGTAAGACAACTTGAGGGGGACTTGTCCATTAAACACTAGGGTTAGTCCCTCTTAACCATAAGGAAGAGATAGAACCCTAATGTAAGGCCCAAGTTACAAGATAAAGTCTTGGTGATTATTAATGTGATTTGGTTAAGAGATGTAAACAAATTAAAGGTTTAACACTTAGGGTTAAAGTTATACACTCCATCCTAAGAGAAGGATGCAGGCATAACCCTAATTCCAAAGTCCTAAAATTTTAAGAGTTTAGTCTCTGATTATTAAGATGAGAAGAGAGACTCAAGGAGACTCAAAGGTAAAAGACTAAGGGGAACTATAAACAACCCTAAAAGTTATCATTCTAGGATATCCAATGATTTGTTAGGCTTAAGAGAAAGGATCTTCAAGGCCACCAATGGAAGAAGCATATGAAAAGAGGAGGAGAAAGAAGAATAAATTACTTACTTCCTGAAGAAGATAAGTAACTTGAAAGAAAGAAAGTAAGAAGGATGGAACATAAGTGAATTATATCACTTCAAAGACATGTAAGTATACATATGAATGGTGATAAAATATGGTAAGTGAAGGCAAACACCTCCTAAATAACTTACCAAAAATTCCTGAAAATGTTAGTATGAATGCATAAGACATAAACCAAAAGGAAATAAAATGAAATGAGATGCAAAGACCAAAGTCAGAAGTGAAAATTTAATGAAAAAGGCATATGAGATGATGTAAAGTCATACAAGATGCATATGAATGATCATACAAAGATGAGATGAAATGAAAGCATGTTTTAGAAGCATGAAAACGCATGAATGTTTATGAAATGTAATGAATGCAAGACATAGAAAATGAATTAAGAAATGATCAAACAATGTTCAAGCATGTATTAAGATGTCTAAGATGTCATGCAAATTCTTGAAATGTCATGGCAAGTTTGTAAACACCCCAAATTTGCCCTCACCCATTCACACCATGGCTTGTGATCTGTTCATATACATAAGTTCCATCATAGCATCTCATATTGCATTTTTGATTCACTGCATTGTTCCCAAGTCATCTGCATCTAGGGTTTGTGATCTGAGCAATCCAAGAGATTCTTGAGCCACTCCAAAGGTCATCAATCACTTCAAAGGGGTCCATGTGTGTTAAAGCATCATATTATATCCCCTCAAATTCAAGAATGTCAAAAAATCACAAGAACTGAGATTGGCCTGGAAGCAGAGCCAGGTTTAACTGCACAGATGACCTAGAATTAGGGTTTTGGTTTCAGAGGCCATAACTCCAAATTTTTTGGTCATTATTGTCTCTATTGGTCTCTATATGGTATAGGGACCATGCATATCAATTTTCATGAAGAAATTCAATGGGGAAGTCATCTGATCAAGAGTTGACTTTTTGAGCAAGTCAGTGCAAAATCAGGGCATCTGAGGCCCCCAATGACCCAACCAAAGGGTGTTATTCATCATTTTGATTGTGTGTGATCTTTGTTTGATCATAGAAGATGCTAGAAGTTCAAAAATTTGAAGAATTTCAAGCCATTTGCAAAGTTGACTTTTTGGGAAAGTTGACTTATAATGAAAATTGCCATTTTGGGAAATTTTTTCAACCCTTGCTTTTTGATTCAAAAATGCTTCAAATGAGAAAACTTTGGTCATGAAAGTTGTAGAATGGATCTTTCCCTTTTCAAAAAGTACAATAACTCATTCTAATTCATTTTGGATCAAAAGTTATGGCCTTGCAAAGTTGGACAAAATCATTAAAATTTCACTTTTGCACAAAATGGAAAACTTGCAATTTCTCTTGGCAAGCCTTTATGTGACTTCAATATGACCTCTAATCATCATACCAATGCAATACATGACCTAAAATCAGAATTGGCCCAAGGGATTTCTCATTGATTTGCCTTGATCTTCACATAGCCATAAGTCATTTTTCATGAAAATGCAAAGAGGGATTTTTGGCAAGATCATTCTCAAATGAATTGTATGATCTCTAGCTGGTTTTAACACATTGCCATGACCTAATGAAGCATACCACATCAGAAATTCAGCAAGATTTCTCACATTCACATAGCCAAAATCATGAAATGTCACAAGTGGACAAGTTGCAAAAACTCCTCTAGCTCATGATCCAAATGCAGCAGCCTTTCATGGACCATCCAAGGGTCTTCCTTGAAGCTGGCTGAGGCAATCCAAACACAGAAATCTCCTCTGCCATGGCCCATACCTATAGTACACCAACTATTGACTTTTTGGCCAATTGCTCCATACCATTCCCACAGTGCATGTCAAGTCTTCTGACTCATTCCAATAGTTTAGGACTTGTATATGGGTGATAAAACAAGCCTCACACAAGCCTGGAACACACACATTGCAGCACACTCCAAAAACTGTCAAAAATTTCCTCTCTTCGAATCTCCTTCCACAGCCATCAAACATTCATTTTGTCTTCACCAATCAACCAGAAATCATCCATAGAACAAATCCCACCCCTCACAATGATCTGAAACAGCCCACACAAGAATCTCATTTTCTGATACACCAGAACTGGACCTCTCAAAATAGCCTATCTAAACTCCATTCAAGCCTGCCATTAGCACAAGGGGGATCATTGGAGTCAGTTTGCATAAGAGAAAGGCTCAGAAAGCTCCAGTTTGAAGAACTTCAGTTCAGGTATCCATCAAGAACAAATTTTCCAGAACTTCATTTACTTGTTATAAATTGATTCTACATGGTATCCTGATCATCATGATGTGTTTAAAATTGAAAATGAGTGGAAAATGAGTATGTATTGATGTTCTGAAGTTTTCCCCGTGAAAAATGTTTGCTTCGATTTGCTTGATTCATGTAGTTTAAATGTTGTTTGATGGTTGATTCATGTTCCATGATGTTAGAGGATCATTTCCCAGTGTTTAATTTGAAGTGGGGTGGCCTGTAGTGAAACCTAGGGTTTTGGTTCGCCAGAGAAGACGACCGGAAGTCTTCTCCGGCCACCTGAGAACCATTAGCCCTAATCTGTGTAATTATGAAAGTTTGAATTCTGGCCCTTGGATGCGTTGACCCGCGCGTGTTTGGATGGCCAGGATTCCACCATTTTGCCCTAATCCATGTTTGACTTAATTAATCCAAATTAATTAATTATAAAATCTGATTTAACCAGGTTTGAACTTGGGCCATTGGATATGGCGCCAAGTCAACCTTCCCTTACCCAGAATCCATTTGATCCGTCCATTGCACATACTTCTCATTTTATTAATTTTATTTCACATTTTTCTTATTTAATTTGTACATTTAATTAAAAATAGTAAAAATCATCAAAAAATTCTGAAATTTTTTATCAAACCTTTTATTAATTTTCAGAAACCAAAAATATTTTTATTTTCATTTTTTGCATAAAAAATTATTTTTAAATCATTTAAAAGTTTATTTTCAATTAATTAATGAAAATTAATTAATTAAAAATACTTTTAGGTATTTAAAAATCACAAAAAAAATTCATGTAACCTTTAAAAACATTTTAGAACATTGTCCAACCCTCAAACCAAATTTCTGTTTTGTTCTTGATGCCTTTTGGAAATTTTCAATGGATTTAATTTCATTTCAAGGCATTATTTTGATTCAAACTTCAAAAATCCATTTCTGCCTAACCATTGAGAGTTGGACAATGATTCTTCTTGCATTGCATCTTGCATATCATGTAGTTTATAGGATTAAATTGGCTTGAATTGATCTTGCATTTTCAATTTGTTTGACATTTTTCTTGATGAGGTACCTTGAAACCCTAGCCAACTTAGGAAATTCATAACTTACACTAGGTTAAGAATTGGATCCTCCCCTTTGGGCAGTGAGTTTGTATAGGTTTAGGGTTCCTTTGAATGCATTTTCAAATTTTTATCATGATGTTTGCTTCTGGTTTTGGAATTTTGTTTTGTGCATTGATCATGAACCCTAATTTGGGCTTTCTTTTGCATTCATCTTACATTTGCTTGCATACCATGACTTGTCATGACATTTTATGCACCCATTTGATTCATAACACATCTTAGGACATGTTAGAATCATGTTTGATCATTGCATCTTGCATTTGCCATGTTGTATGTCATTTGCATTTCATAACCTTTCATGAACTTTCATGGTTCAAAGCATGCTTCATTTGCATCCTCATCCTTGTATGATCATCCACACCCCTTGACATGTGTTTGAATCATCCATTTACATCATTTTCATCATGTGTATGATTATGACTTTGGCCTTTGCCCATCCCTATGCATTGTTTCATCTCATTTCTTCCTTTATGCATCTTGTACTAACTTTTCAGGTTAATGGTAAGTTTGTGTGGGAGGTGAATTTGCCTTCACCTACTACCTCTTCTCATCTTGTCATTTTACATCCTTGCTGCATTTTTACTTGTCTTTGAGTGAGCTTGCTCACTTGTGCCTCTCTTCCCTCTTTTCTCTTCTCATCTTATCCTTTTTCTATCCTGCTTCTCCTTGGTGGCTTCCTTGAAGATTTCTCCTCTCAAGCCTCACAAACCCTAGGACTTCCAAGCATGATAACATTTCAGGATTGTTTAGTCCCCCTTAGACTCTTTCCTTTGTGTCTCTTTGAGTCTTCTCTTCTTATCTCATAATCAGGAACTAAACCCTAAAGGCTTTAAGGCTTTGTGATTAAGCTTATGCCCGCATCATTCTATTAGGATGGAGTGTATAACTTTAATCCTAAGTGTTAAACCCTTAATGTGTTTAAATCCTTTAATCAATTCACTTAATAATCATCAAGACATCAAGTTTGTAACTTGGGCCTTGCATTAGGGTTCTAATTCTTCCTTAATTGGTTAAGAAGGACTAACCCTAGTGTTAATGGACAAGCCCCCCTCGAGTTTGTCTTACAAATCATAAAAATCACTTCTTCATCATATCATTAACTAAAATCCACTTAATAAAGGCTTTGTTTTGTCATAAGGTTAATTCCTAATCATGGATTAAGTTGAGGAGCTTTCCTCAGCTTAAACATTCTCATCTATTATCCTTCTATTAGGATGGTGTAATGAGTCTGTTTAATCCCTGATTATGGCTTAATCTCATTACTCAACACTAAACAAAAACATCTAAATAATCACAAGTAGATTAATGATCTTAATCCTGCATCAAAGGTGATTAAGTGTGAGAAGCTGACTTCACACTTAAGGTATTCTCATTACCCCTAATCAGAGGGAAGATGTGATGAGTTTACTAACCCATTGGTGTAGGCTTAAGCTCATTAACTTATGACAAACATCCAAAAGCAATAAAAGACTGAAAACACAAAAAAAAAACAATAATCGTCTCCTCCGGGAATCTTTTCTCATCTCATTCACTCACAAACGAGAACTCGCTTCTTCCGTCTAATGCAAGACAGTTTGCACCTGAGCCAGACAGGTCATACACTTGAGCATAGACAAGTGAGCAGTTCACAAGTCAATTCATCTTTCAGTCTCTTTGGGTCGAACTACGGTGTTCTGACTTCCTCATTGCACGAGAGGATACGTAGACATAACTTAACAGTTATCGAACAAAAGTCTCTGCATATTCCCCCCCTTTCCAGCATTATTCTTTAAGCCTCATAGTCTTGAGCATTTCACTCTGTCTTTACACTGACACTTCACTTATATATACTTCACTTCTCTTACACTGACACCTGTACATCCTTCTCCAGCTCTTTTATACACAAATTGCACTGACACTACCCCTTTAAAACACAAATATTTTAAGCGTGGATCCCGTCGAGTACGACGGACAATCTGGGTGCTAATACCTTCCCAGGTTGTAACCAACCCCCTTTCTCAGTCTCTCTGGTTCGCAACCGTCTTATCCATATCTTTCTAGGTCTATGCAGCATTACCTTTCCTTCGGGATAAAAATGCCTAGCTGGCGACTCTTGTCTTTCTGAGTTCACTCCTGTGTGTTCTCATTCCTCTCTTCGCCGACCGTTCGCGCTTGTACCGGGATGCAAATCTTTGGGAGCGACAGCTTGGCGACTTCACTGGGGAACCTATACTGTAACCAGGGCTTCTGGTTCTTTTTGTGGGTTCCTCCTAGCACCTGATTGATTTGTGTTTACTGGGGTGTTATGTGTTGATTGTGTTTATATAGTTGTTATATTTACTGCTTTATGTACAATTATTTATTGCTTTCTTTACAGCTTTATATATCATACTGTCATATTGTCATCTGGCTGGATCTGTTTTTTTGCTTTGGTGGGTGGGGTTCTATTGAGAGTTTAAGGTCCTATACCTGGGACCTGAGTGACACCTAGGCTAGAGTGGTTCATGTTCTTTCCCATTCCATTTCGGTCTGGTGCGGGAATATGAAACACGGTTCAGATATGGGTTTCTCCTTGAGAACTTTGTGCTACAGATTTCCTGTAGTGCTAGGGCTATCTGGGAAGCCTGCTAAGTCTGGATGACCTTTACTATGACCTTCAGAAACTGAGGTGAATTAGAGGAGGATCTTTTATGGTTATTGTAAACACTGTACCTCCGGGTTAGAAGTGTTTACACTTCTCATAACTGATCCAAGTCTGAGGATCCTTGTTTTAGAACATCACCTGTGAGGGGGTGTTGCACCCCAAAATTTGCCCTCACAATACAAGACTTTGTGTGCTAAGAAGGTTCACAAGGTTCACAAGACCTTTCATGAAGTTCATGAAGTCTACAAGATACTTTATGAGGTTCACAAGGTTCACAAGATTCACAATACTTACAAGACCTTTCATGAGGTTCATTAAGTCTACAAGATACTCCATGAGGTTCACAAGGTTCACAAGACATCTTATGATGGTTCACAAGGTTCACAAAGTTCACAAATAGTCAGAAGAGTTGACAATTCCCTCAGACAATGCACCTCCTAAGCAATGCATCCAAAACTAGGGTTTTGACTTTAATCAGGCTAAATTAACTTCCAAGACTTCAAGTGAGCTTCATAACATCTTATATGTGTGTAAGAACCCCCATGACAAGTTTCAAGACTTTTCTCAAAGGTTTGCTCAGTCAGATGATCAGATAAGTCAAAATCAGTCAAAGCAGTTAAAAAGTCAAACTGAGGTCTACTGTGGTCAAACCAAAGTCAAACTTCATGATTTTTTTCCAACATCAAGTATATGAAGTAAAATTCATCATTTGATCAAGGGTTGATCATGATTCATCAAGGATATTTCAGATCATCAAGAATCAGGAGTTTCTAAATTAGGGTTTCCTCAGTAAAAGTCAACTGAACTTTGACCAGCCATAACTTTCACATGCTTCATCACCAAGTCTCCATCCAAAGCTCATTTTGAAGGAAATTGAATTCTCTACAACTTTATGCCTCACAAGCCAAGCCCAAAAATGCTTCATTTGGAAGGTATGAGCTAAGGCATTATAGGTCCTTTTGAAAGTCAACAAAAAGTCAACAACTTCAAAAGGGCATAACTTGAGAATGGTGAATGATATGAACATGAAACCAGTGGGGTTGGTTAGAGGACTCTTCAAGCTTTCCAAAATGTCCAAGAACACCCTCATAGCATTAAATTGAAGGATGTGTGCCCTTGCAAAGTTGGGAAATTTTTGGTTGGTTCATGAAGAAAATGGAGGTCTAAAACCAATTTTTTCTAAATGGGCTTGCCATATGATGACCCAATCCATACTATGACCTCATGCACGACCCAAGTCAATAAAAATCAGATTTTTTATCATTTTATTTTTATTTATTTAGATTTAATTCATTAAAAATCATTTTAAATTAAAATAAAATATAAAAGTCAAAGATTTAAAAAGGATTGAGCTTCTAGAAATTCATAAAGTTGATTGGTATCAAAGTGGTAAGAGAATCATGTTGATTTGCCTAAAATAGAAGGTGTTCATACAAGGATATTTGATTTTTAAGGCATAATCTTTTTGAATCTTTTCCAATCAAATATCTCACACAATGACCAAGTTTTTTAACCTAAATTCATCACTCTATAAGTATATGACTGAACCCTACTCATTACCCACGAATGGCAGCCTCCAAAGTGTAAGTTCCATATTTTCAAAAACCACACAAAACTCAAATTCGGTTTCCCTTCTCCAAGACATTTGAAGGTATTTTGAGAACATAGCAATGATCCTTGGACATCCTCAAACCTATCCCAATCCTCAAAAGCATCATAACCATGTTCATACGCATGAACCGAATGCATTTTGTTCTTAATATTTTTGTTTTTCGATTTCTTATATTCAAGCAATATTAATGA
Source organism: Lathyrus aphaca (assembly GCA_963966055.1). NCBI lineage: Eukaryota > Viridiplantae > Streptophyta > Magnoliopsida > Fabales > Fabaceae > Lathyrus > Lathyrus aphaca. The sequence goes on along the minus strand of OZ014522.1, from coordinate 432,791,877 downwards.
ATTTTGATGTTATTTCCTGGTTTGTGATGAGCTTTAGATTGTGTATGGACTAATTGATGGAAGTTTGGATGCCTAAGACGAATTTCACCATTATTAGGGTTTCGGCCCCCATTTAGGGTTTTATCATTTGACAAATATAAATGATTTCTAAAGACATAGGATGATTACAAATGTTGTCAGGAACTCAATGATGTTTTCAATTTTGTGAAATTTTGTTGTTTCGTTGGTGTTTGGGTTTCGTAGGGATTGCTGCAGTTTGAAAATCGCAGGTAAATTCGTAACAATTTTCGCAGCAAAATTCATATGTCCAGAGGTTGAAGATGACTCCCAGCGCGCCAAGTTCTGTTTTTGAAAATTGTTATTATATTTTATTTTATGTTGGTTGTATTTTATCAGCATGGTGTGGTAGCTCAGTTGGCAAAAGCATGCGCGTGTATTGTTGGATGGCTGGAGTTCGAATCCTGGCTTCACCACCTTTTTCTCATTTTTTCCAGATAATTAGCCATCTTAATATATTATGAATTATGGTGAGATTGTTAACAGGTGCGCTCTCCCAGCTGGATTGGTTAAGGTGTTTGTTTGTATTGTGAAGGTCCTGGGTTCGATCCCCCCAGGCCTTTTGTTTTTCTTGCTTTTTTCTTTGATTTTCAGGCATAAGGAACAAAAGCAATTCAACCCTCTCCTTTATCACCTGCGCGCAGGTTGGCCCAGTGGCTGGAGGCTTCTTCCAGGTATTGGGAGGTCCTGGGTTCAAAACCAGGCCTCCCCTCTTTTTTTTTCTCTCTTTATTTTTCTTTGTTTAATTATTATTATTATTTTTCTTAATTAAAATTAGTGAATAATTAAGTTGTAAACCTAATTTTTTTTCTATTCTAAAATTTTCATAAACCTTAATTCATCTTTATTAATTCTAATAACTTTTTTTTATTATCATATAAATGTTATTTTATTTTATTATATAATTTAAAAATAATTCTTATTTGTAAATAATTAAGTTAACCCTAATTTTTTTTTTCATAATCCATAATTTTCTTTTAATCTTATTATAATCTTTAATTTATTTTTTTATATAAACCTTCATCATATGTATATATTATACAAATTGTTTATAATTTAAATCTTATATATAAATATGCTTAATATTAAAATTTTGTTAATTATAAGTAAATTCCATAAATTGTTTATAATTCAATTTTGTATGTAAATAATTTTAATATATGCTTAGAAATATGTTAAAATTGCTAATTTAATTTTTGTAATTATAATTTGTTTTCATAATATGTTCATAATTGATTTAATTTTATAATTTACATATAACTTCAAATTTTATAATAATTAATATAATTGTTCATATTTTCTTATTAACCATTAAAAATTTTGTTTATTATAATATCCTTGTTTATTTCACTATTATTATTAATTATGTTTATATGATTATTACTAACCCCATTTAATTTGGTATTTTTATTATTATTATTTTCACTAACCCAATTATAATTACTTATTTATTTTGCTTATTAATATTTTGCTTATTTATTTAAATTGCTTTTGTCATTATTATGTAATTGCTCCTGGATGTAATATTTTATAATTGTTTATTATTTATTTTATGCTATGGTTAGTAATAGGGAGTGTAACATGTATGTTTATTTAAAATTAATTTAGATCATATAAATATAAAGATAAATATTAAATTGTACACTCACACACGTAAGTCGATCTTCGATCGCCATCGCACTTCCTTAGGGATACCTCTCATTGTTGCCTAATCAAAAGGTTAAGTAGGGTGTATAAAGCAAAGAGTCCCTCAAAAATAAAGTCATCTAGTCCCTTAACAAATAAAAGATCAAGTCCCTTTTCGAATGTTGCCTTCATAATGATCTTGTCCCTTCCGAATAAAGATGACAGTCCCTCCAAAATTGCTTAATACACCCCACAGTTGCCTAAATAACAGATGACCCTTACTTGTCCCTTACATCCAAGGTAATGACTACCTATTCCTTAATAATAAGGATAGTCTTACCATTTAAAGGATCCAAGAACAGAAAAGACTCAAACTTAGGGTAGGTTCCTCATAGTTACTTGCTCACTCTTCAAAATGTTTCAAACACTTCACACTTTCAAACAAATTTTCCAAACAAAGGTTTTTTACGCATCCGTACATGGATCATTATCAAACTCTTATGAAAATTTCTATTCACACACTTCACATTTCAAAAACAATTCAAAGTGAGCTAAGTAACTAAGAGCCCATGGATAACCATGGATGTAAAGGGTGCTAACACCTTCCCTTTACATAACCTACCCCCCGGACCCAAAAATCTTTTAAAAGGTCTTTCCTATTCTTTTATGCCTTTCCTTTGGATAAAATAAAAGTCGGTGGCGACTCTTGCTATCCGCAACATAACTAAAGTCAGTTCTCCCACCGTGTTACAGAACTGGCGACTCTGCTGGGGACTTAATAAAAGAGGGGTACCCTTAGGAATTAGATCACTTTAAAATTGTTTGCCTTGTTTGCTTTATACTTTACTTGTTGGGTGCTCTTATGTGATAAAGATCCTAACCCGGATCTAGTGTACCTTAGGTAAATGGCAATAGACCAAGGAAACTGTACGGCGTATACCGATATGGTTGATCTTGTGGCCATAGTTAGTGTGACTTCTTGGTTGGTGCTTATGTTCCTTAAGTCAAGTTGAGGATAATATGAGGCTACCATATGTTGTCAATGCACTAACTAACTTTTAGAACCCTAGTTATCCCATCTTGGCCTTTAGAAAAGTAGTGAGATAACCGACTTTGGTGAAGACTGAAGTTGGTTGATACTCGATGCTACACTCATTGAGATTCTAAACTTGGAGGGTTTTGGTTGGCAAGTAAGTTGCCTACTGAACAACCACCCTTGTGAAGGATCAATGATATTGAGATCCCTTAGAACCTGGTTACTTTTGTAGGACAGGATGAACCAACTAACTTCAGGGGAGGGTACTTACCTTTGAACCTCATGCAAGCCTTTAAACCTAGGGCTATTGTGTGACTTGTTTGTGTGTGCCACATGTTTGCGATTGAACATAACATCATGACATCTTCATGCATCATAAGCATAGAATTTTCACAAACCATTTCAAGGACCAAAGGATTTATCTTTGTTCTTTGTTGCAGGTCATGGCTTCTGCTCGTAGAAACACTATCAGGATCAACTTTGTGGGCATACCTACTAAGCTTAAAGAGTTGGTTTCTCAAGTGTCTGATCATCCCCAGTTCATCAAGAGACATGGTCACCTATTGGATCTAGTCACTTCAGGGTTCAATGAAGACATGATGAGTGTTCTGTTTCAGTTCTTTGACCCTAAGCATCACTGTTTCACATTCCCTGACTATCAGCTGGTTCCTATAATGGAAGAGTTCTCTAAACTTCTGGGTATACCTGTTCTTGATCAAAGACCCTTCACAGGCTTGGAGAAGGAGCTTAAACCAGAGGTTATTGCTGCAGCTCTACATCTGAAGAAGTCTGACATTGTTCTAGAAACGAGAAGCGGAGTTAAAGGTATTCTAGCTAAGGTATTAATGGATAAAGCTCAAGTGTTCTTGAAGGCCATGAGCTATGATGCTTTTGAGGAGATCTTAGCCTTGCTGATATATGGCTTAGGATTGTTCCCCAATCCAGATCAGTTCATAGACGTTCATGCCAACAACATATTCCTGAGTCACAATCCAGTGCCTACATTGCTTGGAGACATCCTACATTCTCTTCACACCCGTACTACAAGGGCAAGGGGAACTTTGATGTGCTGCATACCTTTGCTTTCTAGGTGGTTTATTTCTCACCTTCCTCGCTCAGTGATGAAGAATGAGCAAGGGTTCAGGTGGTCCAAAAGGATCATGTCACTCTCGCATTCAGATATCCATTGGTGCTCCAGATCTATGGAGAATGTCACCATCATTGACCGTTGTGGGGAGTTTCCTAATGTGCCACTTCTAGGCATAAGAGGATGCATTACCTACAACCCTTCCTTAGCTTTACGACAGTTTGGTTACGCTCGGAGTGATGGTCCTCATGACATGTTGATTCAGGGCATTGTGTTTGACTACGACAACGATCTTCAAGGTTACCGTCAGAGATTCATACGAGCCTGGGGAAAAGTAAACAGGGTTGACAGCAAGACTCTGGAGCCTAAGTACACTATTCCTATGGAGGCTTATCTCAGATGGGTGCGATCTCGTGCTCAGACTCTCATGATGCCATATCCTGCTATCCTGCCAGTTACCATGGAACCTGTTGCTGAAGGAGATACTGCTTATACCATCCTTCACCCAGACATGCCTACTGACATGGAAGACTTACAGAGATCCTGGATCCAGTTGAAGGAGCAAAGGGATACTTTCGAGGCTCATTACAAAACAAGCCAAGAAAGAATCCTGGAACTAACAAAGCAACTTCATGAGGAACAGAATCTCAACTCATACCTCAACACAAAGAGGAAACGTCCATGGGAGACTTAAAACCCCATCTTTTGTATTTATTTCATTTCATTTCTGTAAGCCCAAGAGGCAAAACAAATTTATTACTAATAAAAGTTTACTTTCTTGTTTGTTTAAGCAAATTTAAATCCTGCGGTCCTTGAAGACATTGCATATGCATTCACATATCATTTCATTGCATCACAGGTTTATAATTGTGCACAGGTTTCTCATCTTCTCGCTGTTCATTTGAAGCAATGGCTCTTGAACAAACAGTTAAGGATCTCCAGGCACAAAATGCACAGTTCCAAGAGCTGATCCTGAACCTGACCAAGGGGCAGGATGAATTGAAGACTGTAACACGGTGGGAGAACTGACTTTAGTTATGTTGCGGATAGCAAGAGTCGCCACCGACTTTTATTTTATCCAAAAGGAAAGGGTATAAAAGAACAGGAAAGACCTTAAGAGATATTTTTGGGTCCGGGGGGTAGGTTATGTAAAGGGAAGGTGTTAGCACCCTTTACATCCATGGTTATCCATGGGCTCTTAGTTACTTAGCTCACTTTTGAATTGTTTTTGAAAGTGTAGTGTGTGAATAGAAAAATTTTCAGAATAGTTGATAATGATCCATGTACGGATGCGTAAAAACTTGTTTTTGAAAATTTGTTTGAAATTGTGAAGAGTTTGAAAAGTTTTTGAAGTGAGCAAGTACATAAGAGGAACCTACCCTAAAGTATTAAGTCTTTCTTGTTCTTTATCCTTTAATTGGTAAGACTATCCCTACTATTAAGGAGTAGGTAGTCATTACCTTGGATGTAAGGGACATGTGAGGGACATCTGATTATGAAGGCAACTGTGGGGTGTAATAAGCATATAGGAGGGACTATCATCATTATTCGAAGGGACTTGATTCGTAAAGGCAACCATGAGGGACTTGATGATTTTTTCTTTTAAGGGACTTGCTTTATACACCCCACTTGACCTTATGATTTAGGCAACTTGAGGGATAACCTTAGGAATGTGAGATGGCGATTAGAAATCGACTTACGTGTGTGAGTGTTCAATATTATTTATCTTGTGATTAAAATGATCTAAATTTATTTTAAGAGAATACATGTTTACACTCCCTAAATTACTAACCATAGCATGAATTAAATAATTAAAAAAATTTACATCCAGGAGCATTTACAAAATTATAATAATAAGCAAAATAAATAGCAAAATAAATAATAAGCAAAATATAAATAAATAAGCTAAAATAATAAATAAACAATAAATAAAATAGGGGTTAGTAATAATAATAATGAAAAATTAAATAATATTAAATAATAATCAAAAGTTAGTAATAATAAAATAAGTGAGGTTAGTAAATAATAAAAATTAATAAAATTAGTGAAATAATAATAATTAGAAAAATAGACAAGGTTAGAAAAATAATAAGATAAAAATTTAAGATAATAATAAGCAAAAAATAAGAATATGGTTAGCAACAATAATTAATAGAAATAAATAAAAAAAATATATTATAATAACATGATTAGAATAATAAACACAAAATTGGATTTTTAATATATAAGCATTTATTTAGAAACATGAATAATTAAATAATTACTATAATATAAAAATTTTAAACATGATATAATTACAAATTTAAATCATTACCAAATTTAATTATTTCTAAAAAATTATAAAAGGTATTTACATATTATATAAAGAAAATAAATTTTAAATATCATGTTCATAAAAAAAAATAATCATATTTACAAAATTTACAAGAATCATATTAAATAAATAAATATACATAATAATTACATTAAGAATTAGAAAATAAAATTATTTAGAAAAAAAAATAGAATTAAGTTTTATTTTAGAAAATATTTTAGGGTTTGTTTAGAAAATTAGGATTTATTTAGATACAAAATTATTTTAACTAATATATACATATATATTATAATTACATAAAATAAATTTTTTGAATTAAAAAAAAATAGAAAGTTTAGAACTTTTAGAGAATAATATGTTATTTTAAATTTTGAATATATATGATTTATTTTTTATTAAGAATATAAAACAAATAACTAATTAATTAAAGAAAATAGAAAAAAGTGATAAAAAATAAGAACTTACCTTGGCTGGATTTGAACCCAGGTCTTCAAGCTTGCCAGCATCAAAACATACCATCAGGCTGCCCATGCGTTGGTGATACCAGACTGGCTCTAGTTGTTTTTATACAATGTCCATGAAAAATCCAGAAAATAATGAAAACAAAAGGCCTGGGGTGGGAATCGTACCCAGGACCTTTTGGTTACAAGCATGCATACGTTACCGCCTGGCTGGGAGAGCCTACCTGATGACAAACCACCAAACAATAATAATATATGATATTCAATGTATAGACGAAAACAAACCAAAAATAATTGCCATGACCAGGATTCGAACACAGGTCATGCTGCCAATACGCATACGCTTCCTTCCACTGGGACCAGCTACGTGCTTGTGATAATAAACAACAACAATTCATTATATTTTAAAACATTAATTTGAATGAGAATTTCGCGCGGGAGACAGCCTTCTTCTTCCTTGAGATTCGTAGGATTTTCCTGCGATTTCTCATGCAGGTTTACCTGCGAATATTGCTGCCCATTCTTCATTACTCAAACCTGCGAAATTGAAACTTACACAAAACAACAACGATTCATAAAATTGATCAACGTTTTGTGATCCTCACAGTCCATACATCAATTCTACGTTTCCAGAATTCGTTTATATGCATTCAAACGATAAACCCTAATTGTGAGGTTATGAACCCTAACATGGCCGTTTGCGTTTTAGACACTCATTCTTCAATCCAATTGTCCAGAATCGTTCTAGGGATCAAGATAAACACATATCAATCATTAAAATCAATTCATAATGCATATATTAATGGATTCGAAAATTTGAATTTCAAGAGAAAGATGAGTTCGGGTAGTGCCATATGAGATGGTATTGATGCGTATGAGTGACGATATAGCTTCCACAATGTCCAAAGAACATCTCTATGTTCTTACTTTACCTTCAAACCTCTTGTATGAGTGAATCAGAATATGGATTTTGGATGAATTTTTGAGCAATGGAGCTTACCTTTGGGCTGCTGGAAATCGTGTATGAGGGCTAGGGTTGTGTTTAGTATATATATGTGAATCATTCTAGGTCAAAAAACTGATTAGTTGTGTGGAAGATTTGATACTTGAAGATTGAAAAAGATGGTGTCATGAAATTCAAATATTGGCTCATGAAAGCTTGCTATTTTTGGATAAATCACATGATTTCTTTCTCTTTCAACTTCAATCAACATTGATGAGATTCTAGAAGCTCAATCTTCATCCAAAAATATATTTTCATATTTTATATTTATTTAAAATGATTTTTTATGAATTAAATCAAAATAAATAAAAATAAAATAATAAAAATTATGATTTTAAATCAATTGGGTCGTGCATGATGATATGGTATGGATTGGATCACAATTTGGGCAGCCCATTTGGAAAGAAGTGGTTTTAAACCTCCATTTTCAACATAAACCATCACAAAATTTCCCAACTTTGCAAGGGCATATCTCCCTCAATTTTAAAGGTATGAGGGTGTTCTTGGACATTTTGGAAAGCTTGAAGAGTCCTCTAAACAACCCCATTGGTTTCAGGTCCATATCATTTACCAATCTCAAGTTATGCCCTTTTGAAGTTGTTGACTTTTTGTTGACTTTTGAAATGACCTATAATGTCTTAGCTCATATCTTCCAAATAAAGCATTTTTGGGCTTAACTTGCAACATCAAAGTTGTAGAGAATTCAATTTCCTTCAAAATGAGCTTTGAATTGAGACTTGGTGATGAAGTATGTGAAAGTTATGGCTGGTCAAAGTTCAGTTGACTTTTACTGAGGAAACCCTAATTTAGAAACTCCTGATTATTGATGATCTGGAATCTCCTTGATGAATCATGATCAATCCTTGATCAAATGATGAATTTTACTTCATATACTTGATGTTGGCAAAAAATCATGAAGTTTGACTTTGGTTTGACCACAGTTGACCTCAGTTTGACTTTTTAACTGCATTGACTGGTTTTGACTCATCTGATCATCTGACTGAGCAAACTTTTGAGAAAAGTCTTGAAACTTGTCATGGGGGTTCTTAAACACATATAAGATGTTATGAAGCTCACTTAAAGTCTTGGAAGTCCATTTAGCCTGATTAAAGTCAAAACCCTAGTTTTGGATGCACTGCTTAGGAGGTGCATTGTCTGAGGGAATTGTCAATTCTTCTGACCAATTGTGAATTTTGTGAACCTTGTGAACTATTATAAAATGTCTTGTGAACCTCATGGGAGGTATTGTGAAGCTTGTGAACCTTGTGAACCTCATGAAGTGGCTTTATAGACCTCATGAACCTCAGGAAAGCTTTGTAATCATTGTGAATCTTGTGAACCTTGTGAACCTTCAAGAAGTGACTTGTAGACTTCATGAACCTCATGAAAGGTCTTGTAAATGTTGAGAAGCTTGTGAACCTTGTGAACCTTCAAGAAGTGCCTTGTAGACTTCATGAACCTCATGAAAGGTTATATAAGCATTGAGAAACTTGTGAACCTTGTGAACCTTCTTAGCACACAAAGTCTTGTATTGTGAGGGCAAATTTTGGGGTGCAACAGTTGCCCCTGTTCAATTTTCTGAAACCTGAGGGGTTAGATTGGTATATTTGCCAGTCGTGACCTGGAAGGTTGAAGGGGATTAAACACAAAAGCCCAAAAATTTGCACTCACCAGTGCATTAGAGTGATACAGATGGCTAGTTGAATATGATTGAGTGGGCTTAAAGATGCCACTAGGGGAAAGTTCTTCAGATATATTTCTTGGAAGATAAAGCAGTCCAAAATATGGAGGTATAACGAAAGCTGTCAGGAGTCTGGAGCAGTCCTGAGGTATTGATGATATGCTTTCAGGAGACTGGAGTAATCCTGATGTAACAGCATGTCTTCAGGGGGGGGTTAGAAGCTATCAGGAGGCTGGAGCTGTCCTGAGGTAACAATATAATTTCAAGAGGATAGAGCAATCTTTGATGATATGCTTTCAGGAGACTGGAGTAATCCTGATGTAACAGCATGTCTTCAGGAGGATAGAGCAATCAATAATGATAACCCTAAAGCAGTCTTGAAGTAATAATATGATTTCAGGAGGATAGAGCAATCAATAATGATAACTCTAAAGCAGTCTTGAAGTAATAATATGATTTCAGGAGGATAGAGCCATCAATAATGATAACTCTAAAGCAGTCTTGAAGTAATAATATGATTTCAGGAGGATAGAGCCATCAATAATGATAACTCTAAAGCAGTCTTGAAGTAATAATATGATTTCAGGAGGATAGAGCAATCAATAATGATAACTCTAAAGCAGTCTTGAAGCAATGAGAAATTGTCAGGAGGATAAAGCAACCCTGAGGTAATAGTATGATTTCAGGAGGATATAGCAATCCTGAATATGAAGGTACAATAATAACTGTTAGGAGGCTGGAGCATTCCTGAGGCAATGATTATGATTTCAGGAGGATAAAGCAATCCTGATAATTGTAAGTCTGTTTGTTGGATAATTGACCTGAAAACAAGGTAGCATTCTGTATAATAATATTAGTTTATGCTTTATGTATGCATGTATAATATGATGCACTTAGGTAATGTACTATGCACTCATGGATATGCATGTTATGGTATGATGTAAATGATGTACGTATGACATGATACCGTCGGAAGCGTCTGGATATCTTCGTATAACAACTGCTGGCCGGGGAAAATAAATCCCGATTTGTTGTTGAAGACTATATTATACATAACCGTCCGTCTGCTGGGGATGGCAAGGTATGGATAACCTCCCGGATGCTGGGAATAACAAGGTATATATCACCTCCCGTATGCTGGGGATAGTAAGGTATACATAACCTCCGTCCTCGTTTGATGGTAGGGCAGATATAACTTCCCGTCTTCGTTCGTCGTACCCTTAATGGAAAGTAAATTCCCGAATATCCGTATGAGGATAAAAGAGATGGATATAAATTCCAGGGGAGATAAGACTTTATGAAGATGGATTCATCCTACTGAGGGTTTGTAGCTGTCTTGTAAAGGTGAACCGGCGAAGCTTCGTTGAAATCCTCCCCTCGTTCGTCCTTAGTAAATACTATTACTGCATTTCCATGCATTTCTGGTAAACATCAATCATATTAGACATTCATGCATTTTTGGTAAACATTAATCATATTCAAAAGCATACATACATTCAAACACAACCAATGGACGTTTCGCTTATGTAAATAGGGTAAAAGTAAATCTGGACTCAAAAGATGGAATTTATTTATATCAAAAAGTGACCCATACACGGGTAAGTTTGTACAAGGAGACATAAACCCTAGTAAGAGGATTTTGCCATAAAGTTTTTACAAAACAAGGAAAATCAGCTATGTGGGAAATAATCCTATTGAGTTTCAATTCTACTATTGCCATTATCTTCAAGTATCTCATCTTCTGCTGTTGAGACGGAAACGATTGGATTGAGCTTTATCTGTTCGAGCTTGAGTAAGTAGTACAACTGGTTGCAGTTTCATGGGTGATCCAAACGAGACATAGTCATACGCTTTAATCCCTAACTTTTGCCTGGATTGCCCTTTCAGGTTTTCAATCCACCGGGATACCCTTTTTTGCCCAAGCCGCCTTTTCAGGTTTTCGACTTGCCGGGTGTACATCTTTTCATATATATCCCTAATTTTTGCCCAAACCCTTTTGGTTTGCCGGGATGCCCTTATTTTTGCCTAGGCTTGTCAACCTAGCAGGTCTCTTTTTATGCGTAGTATTTTTTAACTATGTCTGCGTTTACAGGCTGTGGGAAATCTTCACCATCCATTGTAGTGAGTATCATGGCACCTCCTGAGAACACTGTCTTGACTACAAATGGTCCTTCATATGTTGGAGTCCACTTGCCCCTAGGATCACCCTGTGGTAATATGATACGCTTGATTACCAAGTCACCAGCCTGATATACCTTTGGCTTAACCTTCTTGTTAAAAGCTTTGATCATCCGTTTCTGGTACATCTTGCCATGACAAACTGCTGCTAGCCTCTTCTCATCAATCAAATTTATCTGGTCAAGTCGAGTCTGAATCCACTCATCTTCATCCAATCCTGCATCCTTCATAATTCTCAAGGAGGGAATCTGAACTTCAATGGGCAGAACTGCTTCCATACCATAGACTAAGGAGAATGGGGTTGCCCCTGTTGAGGTACGTATTGTAGTACGATAACCATGAAGAGCAAATGGTAATATCTCATGCCAATCCTTGTAAGTAACAGTCATCTTCTGTACAATCTTCTTGATGTTCTTATTAGCAGCTTCAACTGCCCCATTCATCTTTGGGCGATATGGAGAAGAGTTGTGATGCTTAATCTTGAACTGCGTGCAGAGATCAGTAATCATAGTGTTGTTCAGATTAGAACCATTGTCAGTGATAATCCTTTCAGGGATGCCATACCTACATATGAGATTATTCTTGATGAATCTAGCCACAACATTCTTAGTAACAGATGCAAATGAAGCTGCCTCTACCCACTTCGTGAAGTAATCAATAGCAACCAGGATGAAACGATGCCCATTAGAAGCAGTAGGCTTGATCTCACCAATCATATCAATGCCCCACATGGCAAAGGGCCAAGGAGCAGTCAACACATTCAATGGAGATGGAGGTACGTGGACTTTATCGGCATAAATTTGACACTTGTGACAAGTTCTGGAGTGTTGATAGCAATCAGCTTCCATGGTAGACCAATAGTAACCTGCTCTCAATATCTTTTTTGCCATGGTATGACCACTAGAATGAGTGCCAAAGATCCCATCATGCATGTCTTCCATAATTTCAATTGCTTCCTTCTTATCCACACAACGAAGCAAAGTTGAATCATGATTGCGCTTGTACAGAATCCCATTACTCAAGAAGAACTTAGCAGCAAACCTTCTCATAAACTTCCTATCTTTGACAGATGCCCCTTTAGGGAACTCCTGAGCTTCAAGATATCTTTTTACTTCATAGAACCAAGGCTTCTCCTCTGCCCCTTCTGTGTCAATCTCATTGCAGTATGCAGGCTTTTCAAATCTATCAATAGTAATCTTGGGAGCTTCATCATCCCAGCTGATCTCAAACATAGATGCCATGGTGGCTAATGCATCTGCCAACTGATTCTTTTTTTGTGGAATGTGCTCAAAGGTAATCTCTTTGAAATGTGGGATTAAAGACAACACATGCTCTCTGTAAGGAATGAGGTTATCATGCTTGGTATCCCAATCTCCTTTAATCTGACTTACTACCAGGGCTGAATCTCCATACACATCAAGGAACTGAATCTTCATATCAATAGCAGCTTTAATACCCAGGATACATGCCTCATACTCAGCCATGTTATTGGTACAATGGAAACAAAGTCTGGCAGTAATCGGGGTATGACAACCTTCAGGGGAACTAATCACAACACCAACACCATTACCAAGTGCATTGGAGGCACCATCAAAAACCATAGTCCATCGGGATCCTTGTTCAGGTCCGTCATATTGTCCAGGTTCTTTGGTAATAATCATAATGTCTTCATCAGGGAACTCAAAACTCATTGACTGGTAATCATCCACTGCTTGATGAGCCAAATGATCAGCAACAACACTTCCCTTGATAGCCTTCTGAGTAGTATACTGTATGTCATATTCTGTCAAGATCATTTGCCATCTTGCAATTCTTCCGGAGAGAGCAGGTTTCTCAAATATGTACTTGATTGGATCCATCTTTGAAATCAACAAGGTAGTATGGGTCAACATATACTGTCTTAGTCGGCGAGCAGCCCATGCCAAAGCGCAGCAAGTTTTCTCGAGCAGTGAGTATCTTGTTTCACAGTCGGTAAACTTTTTGCTAAGGTAGTATATTGCCTGCTCTTTTCGACCAGACTCGTCATGTTGCCCCAACACACACCCCATTGAGTTGTCTAACACTGTTAAGTACATAATCAAGGGTCTTCCATCAACTGGTGGCATCAAAATTGGAGGTTCTAGCAAATATCTCTTGATTTCATCAAAGGCAGTCTGGCACTCATCATTCCATTCCATCACCTGATCTTTCTTCAATAACTTGAAGATTGGCTCACAGATGGTAGTTAACTGGGAAATAAATCTTGCAATGTAGTTCAATCGTCCCAAGAAACCTCTAACCTCCTTCTCAGTACGGGGAGCTGGCATCTCTCGTATAGCTTTCACTTTTGCAGGATCCACTTCAATACCTTTTCCACTGACAATGAAACCCAGGAGTTTACCAGATCTAACTCCAAAAGTACACTTGTTTGGGTTCAATCTCAACTTGTATTTCTTCAACCTCTCAAACAACTTGTGCAGATGATCAAGATGTTGCTCTTCATTCTGAGACCTGACTATCATATCATCTACATATACCTCTATCTCATGATGAATCATATCATGAAACAAAGCCACCATAGCACGCTGATATGTTGCCCCTGCATTCTTCAAACCAAATGGCATCACCTTATAGCAAAAGGTGCCCCACTGTGTAACAAATGTTGTCTTATCCATATCTTCAGGTGCCATCTTGATTTGATTGTAACCAGAGAAACCATCCATAAAAGAGAATACCTTATGCTGAGCAGTGTTGTCTACCAGAATATCAATATGAGGGAGTGGAAAGTCATCTTTAGGGCTGGCCTTGTTCAAATCTCTGTAGTCTACACACATACGCACCTTACCATCTTTCTTAGGAACTGGTACCACATTTGCAACCCACTGAGGATAAGAAGTCACTGCTAAGAACCCTGCATTGAACTGTTTCATTACCTCTGCCTTGATCTTTTCTGACATTTCAGGACGCATACGACGAACCTTCTGCTTCTTTGGACGACAATCTTCTTTCACTGGCAAACGGTGAACCATAATGTCTGTATCCAACCCTGGCATATCTTCATAAGACCAAGCAAAGATCTCCACATAGTCACGTAACATCTGAATCAACCTGCTCTTGACACTATCCTCTAAATCAGCCCCTATCTTGACCTTTTTTCTGTTTTCTTCAGTTCCCAGATTCACAACTTCGACTGGCTCTTCATGTGGCTGTATAGCTTTCTCTTCTTGTTGTAACAACCTAGCAAGCTCTACAGGTATTTCACAATCGTCCTCATTTCCATCTTCAGTTTGATAGATCGGATTCTCGAAATTATAATTGGCAATAGTAGAACTGTTATCAACAGGATCCAGAGTGGATGAGGATCTGCATTTTAGTGATGTGGGTGTGTGTAAGAACACATAGTTGATAAAACGAAAATAAAAGAAAAGAAAGACAAGGAACACAATATTTACGAAAACGAAACGTCCACTGATTTTATTGAATGAAGTATGCAAATGAAATGACAGCCCGTAACAAGCACACCATTGTGCCCCGGGTAAGGCACATGGCTTGAAAGTTTTATTGTTCAAGAAATTACAAATTTAAAATATAACAACACAGTAATAGTATTTACTCCTGACTAAAGGAGATAGGGATAACATCTTCAGCTTTCCAATTATTGAGTCCAGCACCCACAGTAGGAAAAATCCATGCATCCAAGTTGTAGTCTTCATCATGATCTCCCACAGCATTAATCTGGTCCTTCACAACCCCTTGACTAGTGATACGGGCAGCACGAGCACGACGAACAGCCTTCTGGGACTCTGCAGTGAAACCCAAACCAAACTTGTCAGACTTGTATGGAATATCAGGAAGCTGACCCCAAATAGTACAACCACCTTCATCCACCACAGCTCTAGCATCATTGAGGGAGGCCATTGCCATTGTTGGAGGCTTTCTGGTGACCACCGGAACTTTCTTCACAACAGGAGGAGCTACATAATCGTTAACAACCCAGGGAACTACTTCAAATGTCTGGCACGGAGTCTCGATGTATTCACCTTCCATTTCCAGATACTTGAAAGTATTCACATGGCTGACAAAGTATTCTTCTTCTCCATAGACAGTAACAACCTTTCCATTCACCGGATATCTCAACTTTTGGTGCAATGTAGAGGTCACAGCACCTGCCCCATGGATCCAGGGACGACCAAGCAGACAAGAGTATGAAGGACGAATATCCATCACATAAAATGTAGCAGTAAACACTTGGGAACCAACTTGGATTGGAAGATCAATTTCCCCATGCACTACTCTTCTAGAACCATCAAAAGCCTTTACTACAATATTACTGGGCTTCAGCACAGCATCTTCAGGACTCAGCTTATTCAGGACTTCTTTAGGCAACACATTCAAAGAGGAGCCATTGTCTATCAGCACATGTGACAGGGTAGTGCCCCTGCATTCAATTGAAATATGCAAGGCCCTGTTATGATCCCTCTTGGCAGGGGTCAAATCAGCATCAGAAAATCCCAACCCATTGTCATAGGTCAGGTGGGCAACACAGTTCTCAAACTGGTCAACAGAAATAGCATTGGGTACATGAGCAGTCTTCAAAAACTTGATCAAGGACTTGGCATGAGCCTCAGAGCATAACAACAAGGATAGCATAGAAATCTTCGAGGGAGTATGCCCCAACTGATCACTCTTGCGAATAATTGTCAATACTTCCTCCATCTGCTTAGAGAGATCATCAGCAGCTGGCACATCAGTAGATACAGGCTCAATAACAGGACCCTTGCCCCGAGCATCAGTGGTGGAGGTAGCAGCAGGAGTAACTGCATTCTTGGAAGTATCTGGAGGGGAGAAGACTCTTCCACTACGAGTGATCTTGCTAGATCCAGCAATATTATCAACATCAACAGGTACGTCAGCTACCGGCTCTTGCTTGACACCATGGATGTAAACATCAGATCCATTGTGCCAAGGCACAGCTTTGTCAGACGTATATGGGATAGGACCAGGAGTAGTAATGACCACAGGAGCTACTCTGGCTTAAGCAACAACTTTCTCGGGACCTTCAGCAGTAATCTTGATTGGACCCTGATGAGTGATTTTGATGGGACCCTTTGAAGTGATTTTTATTGGTACTTTGTCAACCATGTCAACCTCTTCAATCTTCCTACCCTGAGTCAGATGATCCACCATACTTTCTACAGACGACGGAGTCCTCTCAAACACTATAGTATACTTATCCATGAGACGCTGAATTCCATCTCTCAATATGAAGCAACTATCTGGCTTATAAGTACAATACAAACAATCTTCACGACAACCTGGAAAGATCCCAGCTTGTACTAACCTCTTTTTGATAACAGACAGTGGTGTGGTCAACTCCATAACTGAATAGACATGTAGGTCTTCATCAATGGCATTGACAGTCTTCTCGTGATTTGGCATTGGAGCAGTAATCACATTGGGAGTACCCGGAGGATCAAACTCAATTTCTCCAGCATCAATCATATCCTGAATTTTATTCTTCAAGACCCAGCAATTATTAGTATCATGTCCCTGACAGTTTGAATGGTATGCACACCGTGCATTGGGATTGTACCTGGGAGAGGTAACATTGGGATTCTGAGGAGCCTCTTTCAAAGTAATAAGTTCAGCCTTCAACAAATGTTGCAATGCCTGAGCCATTGACATGTTGATCTTCGTGAACTGTCTTCTAGCCCTCTGTTGGTTGCCCTGTGGCTGCTCTGTTGTTGCAGGAGTTGGATTTGAAATATGAACTACACTAACAGACTGATGTCTTCTGTTACGATCAAGCTGACCATAAACAGCATTAGACTCTTTCTTTCCAGTGGGAGGCTTCTTTGCAGCACCTGAAGAGGAAGCACCCACTTGGATCTTACCATTCTTTATACCATTCTCTACTCGCTCTCCTGTCATGATCAACTCAGTGAAGCCAGATGATGAGATTCCAATGAGATGACTGTAGAACGGACCATTCAGCGTACACATGAACATATCAACCAATTCCCTGTCAGTCAAAGGGGGTTGAACTCTTCCAGCTAAATCTCTCCACTTCTGAGCATACTCTTTGAAACTTTCTTTGGCAACCATAGACATGCTCTGAAGCTGCATGAGAGTGGGGGCTAAGTCAGCATTGTATTGGTATTGCTTATAGAAAGCTTCAGCAAGATCATTCCAGTCTCTGATGTTGACACTCTCCAACTGATAATACCACTCCAACTGAGCTCCAGATAAGCTCTCTTGAAAAAAGTGGATCCACAACTTCTTGTCAGCAGTGTGGGGTTGAATTCTTCTAACATAAGACCTCAGATGCAGTTTGGGACAAGAGACCCCATCATAGACAACAAATGTAGGAATTTTGAACCCAATGGGTATGACTACCCCAGATATCAAGCTCAAATCCTCAAAATCCAGCCCAGATGATTTCTGTAACTCCATGGCATCCATCCTATCCACCAGCATCTTGAATTTGTCTTCATTAGGCTCATGGTAGTAATTAGCCTCAGAATCAGAGTCCCCCATTGTATGGTGGAGACTGCCTACCTCTTGCTCAGATTCTTCAAATTCATAGTCTTCAGCTGGTTCCTTGGTCTTGGCAAGACCTTTGAACCTTCTTCCCATGTTGATCAACCCAGCAGACCTTCTAGTCTTCTTAGTCTTCTTGGCCAGCAGTTCCTTCAATTCATCTTGCCCCTTGGACAGGTTCAAGATCAGCTCTTGGAACTGTGCATTTTGTGCCTGGAGATCCTTAACTGATTGTTCAAGAGCCATTGCTGAAATAAATAGCGAGAAGATGAGAAACCTGTGCACAATTATAAACCTGTGATGCAATGAAATGATATGGTAATGCATATGCAATGTTTTCAAGGACCGCAGAATTTAAATTTGCTTAGACAAACACGAAAGTAAACTTTTATTAGTAATAACTTTGTTTTGCCTTTTAGGCTTACAAAAATGAAATGAAATAAGTACAAAAGATGGGGTTTTAAGTCTCCCATGGACGTTTCCTCTTTGTATTGAGGTATGAGTTGAGGTTTCGTTCCTCATGAAGTTGCTTTGTTAGCTCTAGGATTCTTGCTTGGCTTGCTTTGTAATGAGCCTCGAAAGTATCCCTTTGCTCCTTCAGTTGGATCCATGATCTCTGCAAGTCTTCCTTATCAGTAGGCATGTCTGGGTGAAGGATGGTATAAGCTGTGTCTCCTTCAGCAACAGGTTCCATGGTAACTGGTAGGACGGCAGGATATGGCATCATGAGTGTCTGAGCACGAGATCGTACCCATCTGAGATAAGCCTCCATAGGAATAGTGTACTTAGGCTCCAGTGTCTTGCTGTCAATCCTGTTTACCTTTCCCCAAGCTCGTATGAATCTCTGACGGTAACCCTGAAGATCGTTGTCGTAGTCAAACACAATGCCCCGAATTAACATGTCATGAGGACCATCACTCTGGGCATAACCAAACTGTCGTAAAGCTAGAGAGGGGTTGTAGGTGATGCCTCCTCTTATGCCTAGAAGTGGCACATTAGGAAACTCCCCACAACGGTCAATGATAGTGATATTCTCCATAGATCTGGAGCACCAATGGATATCTGAGTGAGAAAGTGACATGATCCTCTTGGACCATCTAAACCCTTGCTCATTCTTCATTACTGAGCGAGGAAGGTGAGAAATAAACCACCTAGAAAGTAAAGGTATACAGCACATCAAAGTTCCTCTTGCCCTTGTGGTACGGGTGTGAAGAGAATGTAGAATGTCTCCAAGCAATGTAGGCACTGGATTGTGACTCAGGAAAATGTTGATGGCATGAACATCTATGAACTGATCTGGATTGGGGAATAATACTAAGCCATATATCAGCAAGGCTAAGATTTCCTCAAAATCATCATAGCTCATGGCCTTCAAGAACACTTGAGCTTTATCCATTAACACCTTAGCAAGAATACCCTTAACTCCGCTTCTTGTTTCTAGAACAATGTCAGACTTCTTCAGATGTAGAGCTGCAGCAATAACCTCTGGTTTAAGCTCCTTCTCTAAGCCTGTGAAGGGTCTTTGATCAAGAACTGGTATGCCCAAAAGTTTAGAGAACTCCTCCATGGTTGGAACCAACTGATAGTCAGGGAATGTAAAGCAATGGTGCTTAGGGTCAAAGAACTGAAACAGGACACTCATCATGTCTTCATTGAACCCTGAAGTGACTAGATCCAATAGGTGACCATGTCTCTTGATGAACTGGGAATGATCAGACACTTGAGAAACCAACTCTTTAAGCTTAGCAGGTATGCCCACAAAGTTGATCCTGATGGTGTTTCTACGAGCAGAAGCCATGACCTGCAACAAAGAACAAAGATAAATCCTTTGGTCCTTGAAATGGTTAGTGAAAATGCTATGCTTATGATGCATGATGATGTCATGATGTTATGTTCAATCACAAACATGTGGCACACACAAACAAGTCACACCATAGCCCTAGGTTTAAAGGCTTGCATGAGGTTTAAGGTAGGTACCCTCCCCTGTAGTTAGATAGTTCATCCTGTCCTACAAAAGTAACTGGGTTCTAAGGGATCTCAATATCATTGATCCTTCACAAGGGTGGTTGTTCAGAAGGCAACTTACTTGCCAACCAAAACCCTCCAAGTTCAAGATCTCAATGAGCGTAGTATCGAGTGTCAACCAACTTCAGTCTGCACCAAAGCCGGTTACCTCACTACTTTCTAAAGGCCAAGATGAGTTAACTAGGGTTCTAAAAGTTAGTTAGTGCATTGACAACATATGGCAGCCTCATATTATCCTCAACTTGACTTAAGGAACATAAGCACCAACCAAGAAGTCGCACTAACTATGGCCACCAGATCAACCGTATCGATATACGTCGTACAGTTTCCTTGGTCTATTGCCATTTACCTAAGGTACACTAGATCCGGGTTAGGACCTTTCACATAAGAGCACCCCAACAAGATAATATAAAGCAAACAAGGCAAACAATTTAAAGTGATCTAATTCCTAAGGGTACCCCTCTTAAATTTAAATCCCCAGCAGAGTCGCCAGATTCTGCTCGTAGAAACACTATCAGGATCAACTTTGTGGGCATACCTACTAAGCTTAAAGAGTTGGTTTCTCAAGTGTCTGATCATCCCCAGTTCATCAAGAGACATGGTCACCTATTGGATCTAGTCACTTCAGGGTTCAATGAAGACATGATGAGTGTTCTGTTTCAGTTCTTTGACCCTAAGCATCACTGTTTCACATTCCCTGACTATCAGCTAGTTCCTACAATGGAAGAGTTCTCTAAACTTCTGGGTATACCTGTTCTTGATCAAAGACCCTTCACAGGCTTGGAGAAGGAGCTTAAACCAGAGGTTATTGCTGCAGCTCTACATCTGAAGAAGTCTGACATTGTTCTAGAAACGAGAAGCGGAGTTAAAGGTATTCTAGCTAAGGTATTAATGGATAAAGCTCAAGTGTTCTTGAAGGCCATGAGCTATGATGCTTTTGAGGAGATCTTAGCCTTGCTGATATATGGCTTAGGATTGTTCCCCAATCCAGATCAGTTCATAGACGTTCATGCCAACAACATATTCCTGAGTCACAATCCAGTGCCTACATTGCTTGGAGACATCCTACATTCTCTTCACACCCGTACTACAAGGGCAAGGGGAACTTTGATGTGCTGCATACCTTTGCTTTCTAGGTGGTTTATTTCTCACCTTCCTCGCTCAGTGATGAAGAATGAGCAAGGGTTCAGGTGGTCCAAAAGGATCATGTCACTCTCGCATTCAGATATCCATTGGTGCTCCAGATCTATGGAGAATGTCACCATCATTGACCGTTGTGGGGAGTTTCCTAATGTGCCACTTCTAGGCATAAGAGGATGCATTACCTACAACCCTTCCTTAGCTTTACGACAGTTTGGTTACGCTCGGAGTGATGGTCCTCATGACATGTTGATTCAGGGCATTGTGTTTGACTACGACAACGATCTTCAAGGTTACCGTCAGAGATTCATACGAGCCTGGGGAAAAGTAAACAGGGTTGACAGCAAGACTCTGGAGCCTAAGTACACTATTCCTATGGAGGCTTATCTCAGATGGGTGCGATCTCGTGCTCAGACTCTCATGATGCCATATCCTGCTATCCTGCCAGTTACCATGGAACCTGTTGCTGAAGGAGATACTGCTTATACCATCCTTCACCCAGACATGCCTACTGACATGGAAGACTTACAGAGATCCTGGATCCAGTTGAAGGAGCAAAGGGATACTTTCGAGGCTCATTACAAAACAAGCCAAGAAAGAATCCTGGAACTAACAAAGCAACTTCATGAGGAACAGAATCTCAACTCATACCTCAACACAAAGAGGAAACGTCCATGGGAGACTTAAAACCCCATCTTTTGTATTTATTTCATTTCATTTCTGTAAGCCCAAGAGGCAAAACAAATTTATTACTAATAAAAGTTTACTTTCTTGTTTGTTTAAGCAAATTTAAATCCTGCGGTCCTTGAAGACATTGCATATGCATTCACATATCATTTCATTGCATCACAGGTTTATAATTGTGCACAGGTTTCTCATCTTCTCGCTGTTCATTTGAAGCAATGGCTCTTGAACAAACAGTTAAGGATCTCCAGGCACAAAATGCACAGTTCCAAGAGCTGATCCTGAACCTGACCAAGGGGCAGGATGAATTGAAGACTGTAACACGGTGGGAGAACTGACTTTAGTTATGTTGCGGATAGCAAGAGTCGCCACCGACTTTTATTTTATCCAAAAGGAAAGGGTATAAAAGAACAGGAAAGACCTTAAGAGATATTTTTGGGTCCGGGGGGTAGGTTATGTAAAGGGAAGGTGTTAGCACCCTTTACATCCATGGTTATCCATGGGCTCTTAGTTACTTAGCTCACTTTTGAATTGTTTTTGAAAGTGTAGTGTGTGAATAGAAAAATTTTCAGAATAGTTGATAATGATCCATGTACGGATGCGTAAAAACTTGTTTTTGAAAATTTGTTTGAAATTGTGAAGAGTTTGAAAAGTTTTTGAAGTGAGCAAGTACATAAGAGGAACCTACCCTAAAGTATTAAGTCTTTCTTGTTCTTTATCCTTTAATTGGTAAGACTATCCCTACTATTAAGGAGTAGGTAGTCATTACCTTGGATGTAAGGGACATGTGAGGGACATCTGATTATGAAGGCAACTGTGGGGTGTAATAAGCATATAGGAGGGACTATCATCATTATTCGAAGGGACTTGATTCGTAAAGGCAACCATGAGGGACTTGATGATTTTTTCTTTTAAGGGACTTGCTTTATACACCCCACTTGACCTTATGATTTAGGCAACTTGAGGGATAACCTTAGGAATGTGAGATGGCGATTAGAAATCGACTTACGTGTGTGAGTGTTCAATATTATTTATCTTGTGATTAAAATGATCTAAATTTATTTTAAGAGAATACATGTTTACACTCCCTAAATTACTAACCATAGCATGAATTAAATAATTAAAAAAATTTACATCCAGGAGCATTTACAAAATTATAATAATAAGCAAAATAAATAGCAAAATAAATAATAAGCAAAATATAAATAAATAAGCTAAAATAATAAATAAACAATAAATAAAATAGGGGTTAGTAATAATAATAATAATGAAAAATTAAATAATATTAAATAATAATCAAAAGTTAGTAATAATAAAATAAGTGAGGTTAGTAAATAATAAAAATTAATAAAATTAGTGAAATAATAATAATTAGAAAAATAGACAAGGTTAGAAAAATAATAAGATAAAAATTTAAGATAATAATAAGCAAAAAATAAGAATATGGTTAGCAACAATAATTAATAGAAATAAATAAAAAAAAATATTATAATAACATGATTAGAATAATAAACACAAAATTGGATTTTTAATATATAAGCATTTATTTAGAAACATGAATAATTAAATAATTAATATAATATAAAAATTTTAAACATGATATAATTACAAATTTAAATCATTACCAAATTTAATTATTTCTAAAAAATTATAAAAGGTATTTACATATTATATAAAGAAAATAAATTTTAAATATCATGTTCATAAAAAAAAATAATCATATTTACAAAATTTACAAGAATCATATTAAATAAATAAATATACATAATAATTACATTAAGAATTAGAAAATAAAATTATTTAGAAAAAAAATAGAATTAAGTTTTATTTTAGAAAATATTTTAGGGTTTGTTTAGAAAATTAGGATTTGTTTAGATACAAAATTATTTTAACTAATATATACATATATATTATAATTACATAAAATAAATTTTTTGAATTAAAAAAAAATAGAAAGTTTAGAACTTTTAGAGAATAATATGTTATTTTAAATTTTGAATATATATGATTTATGTTTTATTAAGAATATAAAACAAATAACTAATTAATTAAAGAAAATAGAAAAAAGTGATAAAAAATAAGAACTTACCTTGGCTGGATTTGAACCCAGGTCTTCAAGCTTGCCAGCATCAAAACATACCATCAGGCTGCCCATGCGTTGGTGATACCAGACTGGCTCTAGTTGTTTTTATACAATGTCCATGAAAAATCCAGAAAATAATGAAAACAAAAGGCCTGGGGTGGGAATCGTACCCAGGACCTTTTGGTTACAAGCATGCATACGTTACCGCCTGGCTGGGAGAGCCTACCTGATGACAAACCACCAAACAATAATAATATATGATATTCAATGTATAGACGAAAACAAACCAAAAATAATTGCCATGACCAGGATTCGAACACAGGTCATGCTGCCAATACGCATACGCTTCCTTCCACTGGGACCAGCTACGTGCTTGTGATAATAAACAACAACAATTCATTATATTTTAAAACATTAATTTGAATGAGAATTTCGCGCGGGAGACAGCCTTCTTCTTCCTTGAGATTCGTAGGATTTTCCTGCGATTTCTCATGCAGGTTTACCTGCGAATATTGCTGCCCATTCTTCATTACTCAAACCTGCGAAATTGAAACTTACACAAAACAACAACGATTCATAAAATTGATCAACGTTTTGTGATCCTCACAGTCCATACATCAATTCTACGTTTCCAGAATTCGTTTATATGCATTCAAACGATAAACCCTAATTGTGAGGTTATGAACCCTAACATGGTCGTTTGCGTTTTAGACACTCATTCTTCAATCCAATTGTCCAGAATCGTTCTAGGGATCAAGATAAACACATATCAATCATTAAAATCAATTCATAATGCATATATTAATGGATTCGAAAATTTGAATTTCAAGAGAAAGATGAGTTCGGGTAGTGCCATATGAGATGGTATTGATGCGTATGAGTGACGATATAGCTTCCACAATGTCCAAAGAACATCTCTATGTTCTTACTTTACCTTCAAACCTCTTGTATGAGTGAATCCGAATATGGATTTTGGATGAATTTTTGAGCAATGGAGCTTACCTTTGGGCTGCTGGAAATCGTGTATGAGGGCTAGGGTTGTGTTTAGTATATATATGTGAATCATTCTAGGTCAAAAAACTGATTAGTTGTGTGGAAGATTTGATACTTGAAGATTGAAAAAGATGGTGTCATGAAATTCAAATATTGGCTCATGAAAGCTTGCTATTTTTGGATAAATCACATGATTTCTTTCTCTTTCAACTTCAATCAACATTGATGAGATTCTAGAAGCTCAATCTTCATCCAAAAATATATTTTCATATTTTATATTTATTTAAAATGATTTTTTATGAATTAAATCAAAATAAATAAAAATAAAATAATAAAAATTATGATTTTAAATCAATTGGGTCGTGCATGATGATATGGTATGGATTGGATCACAATTTGGGCAGCCCATTTGGAAAGAAGTGGTTTTAAACCTCCATTTTCAACATAAACCATCACAAAATTTCCCAACTTTGCAAGGGCATATCTCCCTCAATTTTAAAGGTATGAGGGTGTTCTTGGACATTTTGGAAATCTTGAAGAGTCCTCTAAACAACCCCATTGGTTTCAGGTCCATATCATTTACCAATCTCAAGTTATGCCCTTTTGAAGTTGTTGACTTTTTGTTGACTTTTGAAATGACCTATAATGTCTTAGCTCATATCTTCCAAATGAAGCATTTTTGGGCTTAACTTGCAACATCAAAGTTGTAGAGAATTCAATTTCCTTCAAAATGAGCTTTGAATGGAGACTTGTTGATGAAGTATGTGAAAGTTATGGCTGGTCAAAGTTCAGTTGACTTTTACTGAGGAAACCCTAATTTAGAAACTCCTGATTATTGATGATCTGGAATCTCCTTGATGAATCATGATCAATACTTGATCAAATGATTAATTTTACTTCATATACTTGATGTTGGCAAAAAATCATGAAGTTTGACTTTGGTTTGACCACAGTTGACCTCAGTTTGACTTTTTAACTGCATTGACTGGTTTTGACTCATCTGATCATCTGACTGAGCAAACTTTTGAGAAAAGTCTTGAAACTTGTCATGGGGGTTCTTAAACACATATAAGATGTTATGAAGCTCACTTAAAGTCTTGGAAGTCCATTTAGCCTGATTAAAGTCAAAACCCTAGTTTTGGATGCACTGCTTAGGAGGTGCATTGTCTGAGGGAATTGTCAATTCTTCTGACCAATTGTGAATTTTGTGAACCTTGTGAACCATCATAAAATGTCTTGTGAACCTCATGGGAGGTATTGTGAAGCTTGTGAACCTTGTGAACCTCATGAAGTGGCTTTATAGACCTCATGAACCTCAGGAAAGCTTTGTAATCATTGTGAATCTTGTGAACCTTGTGAACCTTCAAGAAGTGACTTGTAGACTTCATGAACCTCATGAAAGGTCTTGTAAATGTTGAGAAGCTTGTGAACCTTGTGAACCTTCAAGAAGTGCCTTGTAGACTTCATGAACCTCATGAAAGGTTATATAAGCATTGAGAAACTTGTGAACCTTGTGAACCTTCTTAGCACACAAAGTCTTGTATTGTGAGGGAAAATTTTGGGGTGCAACAAAGACACTGCTGGCCAAGAAGACTAAGAAGACTAGAAGGTCAGGTGGCCTGATCAACATGGGAAGAAGGTTCAAAGGTCTTGCCAAGACCAAAGAACCAGTTGAAGACTATGAGTCTGAAGAGTCTGAAAAAGAGGGAGGCAGTCTCCACAACACTATGGGGGACTCTGATTCTGAGGCTAATTACTACCATGAGCCTAATGAAGACAAATTCAAGATGATGGTGGATAGAATGGATGCTATGGAGTTGCAGAAATCTTCTGGGCTGGATTTTGAAGATTTGAGTCTGATATCTGGGGTAGTCATACCCATTGGTTTCAAGGTTCCTACCTTTGTTGTTTATGATGGGGTCTCTTGCCCTAAGCTGCATCTGAGGTCTTATGTCAGAAGAATCCAACCTCACACTGCTGATAAGAAGTTGTGGATCCATTTCTTCCAAGAGAGCTTATCTGGAGCTCAGTTGGAGTGGTATTATCAATTGGAGAGTGTCAACATCAGGGATTGGAATGATCTTGCTGAAGCTTTCTATAAGTAGTATCAATACAATGCTGATTTAGCTCCCACTCGCATGCAGCTGCAAAGCATTTCTATGGGTGCCAAAGAAAGTTTCAAGGAGTATGCTCAGAAGTGGAGAGATTTAGCTGGAAGAGTTCAACCCCCTTTAACTGACAGGGAATTGGTTGATATGTTCATGTGTACACTGAGTGGTCCCTTTTACAGTCATCTCATTGGAAGCTCATCATCTGGCTTCACCGAGTTGATAATGACAGGATAGCGCGTGGAAAATGGTATAAAGAGTGGTAAAATTCAAGTGGGTACTTCTTCATCAGGTGCTGCCAAGAAACCTCCCACTGGGAAGAAAGAATCCAATGCTGTTTATGGTCAACCTGATCGTAATAGAAGGCATCAGTCTGTGAGTGCAGTTCATATTTCAAATCCAGCTCCTACAACACCAGAGCAGCCACAGGGCAACCAACAGAGGGCTAGAAGGCAGTTCACAAATATCAACATGTCAATGGCTCAGGCATTGCAACACTTGTTGAAGGCTGAACTTATTACTCTGAAAGAGGCTCCTCAGAATCCCAATGTTACCTCTCCCAGGTACAATCCCAATGCACGATGTGCATATCATTCAAACTGTCAGGGACATGATACTAATAGCTGCTGGGTCTTGAAAAACAAAATTCAAGATATGATTGAGGCTGGAGAGATTGAGTTTGACCCTCCGGGTACTCCAAATGTGATTACTGCTCCCATGCCAAATCACGAGAAGACTGTCAATGCCATTGATGAAGATTTACATATCTATTCAGTTGCAGAGTTGACCACACCATTGTCTGTTATCAAGAAGAAGTTAGTGCAAGCTGGGTTCTTTCCAGGTTGTCGTGAAGATTGTTTGTATTGTACCTATAAGCCGGATAGTTGTTGGAGATTGAGAGATGGAATTCAACGTCTCATGGATAAGTATACCATAGTGTTTGAGAGGACTCCATCGTCTGTAGAAAGTATGGTGGATCATATTACTAAAGGTAAGAGGACTGAAGAGGTTGACATGGTTGATAAAGTACCGGTAAGGATCACTTCAAAGGGACCTGTTAAAATCACTCATAAGGGTCCAATCAAGATTACTGCTGAAGGCCCTGTGAAGGTTGTTGCTGAAACCAAAGTGGCTCCTATGGTCATTACTATTCCTGGTCCTATTCCGTATACGTCTGATAAAGCTGTGCCTTGGCATTATGGGTCTGATGTTTACATCCATGGTGTTAAGCAGGAGCCCTTAGCTGATGTGCCTGTTGATGTTGATAATATTGCTGGGACAAGTAAGATCACACGAAGTGGAAGAGTCTTCTCTCCTCCAGTTACCTCCAAGAATGCAGTTACTCCTGCTGCTACCTCCACCACTGATGCTCGGGGCAAAGGTCCTGTTATTGAGCCTATACCTACTGATGTACCAGCTGCTAATGATCTCTCTAAGCAGATGGAAGAAGTATTGAAAATCATTCGCAAGAGTGATTATGACATTGTTGATCAGTTGGGGCATACTCCCTCCAAGATTTCTATGCTATCCTTGTTGTTGTGTTCCGAGGCTCATGCCAAGGCCTTGATTAAGTTTCTGAAGACTGCTCATGTACTCAATGCAATTTCTGTTGACCAATTTGAGAATTGTGTTGCCCACCTGACCTATGATAATGGGTTAGGGTTTTCTGATGCTGATTTGACCCCTGCCAAGAGGGATCATAACAGGGCTCTGCATATCTCAATTGAATGCAGGGGCACTACCCTGTCACATGTATTGATAGACAATGGTTCCTCTCTGAATGTGTTGCCCAAAGAAGTCCTGAATAAGCTGAGTCCTGAAGATGTTGTGCTGAAGCCCAGTAGTATAGTGGTGAAGGCTTTTGATGGTTCAAGGAGAGTGGTGCATGGAGAAATTGACCTGCCCATCAAAGTTGGTTCTCAGATTTTTAATGCTACATTTTATGTGATGGATATTCGTCCTTCGTACTCTTGTTTGCTTGGTCGTCCCTGGATCCATGGGTCAGGTGCTGTAACCTCTACATTACATCAGAAGCTAAGATATCCGGTGGAAGGAAAAGTTGTTACTGTCTATGGAGAAGAAGAGTATTTTGTTAGTCATGTGAACACCTTCAAGTATCTGGAAGTGGAAGGTGAATACGTTGAAACTCCGTGTCAGACATTTGAAGTGGTTCCTTGGATTGTTAATGATTATGTAGCTCCTCCTGTTGTCAAGAAAGTTCCTGTGGTCACCAGAGTACCTCCAACAATGGCTTCCCTCAAAGATGCTAGAGCTGTAGTGGATGAAGGTGGTTGTACTATTTGGGGTCAGCTTCCTGATATCCCATACAAATCTGACAAATTTAGTTTGGGTTTCACTGCAGAGTCCCAGAAGGCTGTTCGTCGTGCTCGTGCTGTTCGTATCACCAATCAAGGGGTTATGAAAGATCAGATCAATGATGTGGATGACTATGATGAAGACTACAATTTGGATGCTTGGATTTTTCCTACTGTGGGTGCTGGACTCAATAATTGGAAAGCTGAAGATGTTATCCCTATCTCCTTTAGTCAGGAGTAAATACTATTACTGTGTTGTTGCTTTTAAGTTTGTAATTTCTTGAACAATTGAACTCTTAAGCCTTGTGCCTTACCCGGGGCACAATGGTGTGCTTGTTACGGGCTGTCATTTCATTTGCATACTTCATTCAATAAAAATCAGTGGACGTTTCGTTTTCGTAAATATTGTGTTCCTTGTCTTTCTTTTCTTTTATTTTTGTTTTATCAGCTATGTGTTCTTACACACACACACATCACTAAAATGCAGATCCTCATCCACTCTGGATCCTGTTGATAACAGTTCTACTATTGCCAATTATAATTTCGAGAATCCGATCTATCAAACTGAAGACGGAAATGAGGACGATTGTGAAGTACCTGTAGAGCTTGCTAGGTTGTTACAACAAGAAGAGAAATCTATACAGCCACATGAAGAGCCAGTCGAAGTTGTGAATCTGGGAACTGAAGAAAACAGGAAAGAAGTCAAGATAGGGGTTGATTTAGAAGATAGTGTCAAGAGCAGATTGATTCAGATGTTACGTGACTATGTGGAGATCTTTGCCTGGTCTTATGAAGATATGCCAGGGTTGGATACAGACATTGTGGTTCACCGTTTACCAGTAAAAGAAGATTGTCGTCCAAAGAAGCAGAAGGTTTGTCGCATGCGTCCTGAAATGTCAGAGAAGATTAAGGTAGAGGTAGTGAAACAGTTCAATGCAGGGTTCTTAGCTGTGACTTCTTATCCTCAGTGGGTTGCAAATGTGGTACCGGTACCTAAGAAAGATGGTAAGGTACGTATGTGTGTAGACTACAGGGATTTGAACAAGGCCAGACCTAAAGATGACTTTCCACTTCCTCATATTGATGTTCTGGTAGACAACACTGCCCAGCATAAGGTATTCTCTTTTATGGATGGTTTCTCTGGTTACAATCAAATCAAGATGGCTCTTGAAGACATGGAGAAGACAACATTTGTTACACAGTGGGGCACTTTTTGTTATAAAGTGATGCCATTTGGTTTGAAGAATGCAGGGGCAACATATCAGCGTGCTATGGTGGCTTTGTTTCATGATATGATACATCATGAGATAGAGGTATATGTGGATGATATGATAGCCAGGTCCCAGAATGAAGAGCAACATCTTGATCATTTGCATAAATTGTTTGAGAGGTTGAAGAAATACAAGTTGAGATTGAACCCAAACAAGTGTACTTTTGGAGTTAGATTTGGTAAACTCCTGGGTTTCATTGTCAGTGGAAAAGGTATTGAAGTGGATCCTGCAAAAGTGAAAGCTATACGAGAGATGCCAGCTCCCCGTACTGAGAAGGAGGTTAGAGGTTTCTTGGGACGATTGAATTACATTGTAAGATTTATTTCCCAATTAACTGCCATCTGTGAGCCAATCTTCAAGTTGTTGAAGAAAGACCAGGTGATGGAATGGAATGATGAGTGCCAAACTGCCTTTGATGAAATCAAGAGATATCTGCTAGAACCACCAATTTTGATGCCACCAGTTGATGGAAGACCCTTGATTATGTACTTAACAGTGTTAGACAATTCAATGGGGTGTGTATTGGGGCAACATGACGAGTCCGGTCGAAAAGAGCAGGCAATATACTACCTTAGCAAAAAGTTTACCGACTGTGAAACAAGATATTCACTGCTCGAGAAAACTTGTTGCGCTTTGGCATGGGCTGCTCGCCGACTAAGACAGTATATGTTGACCCATACGACCTTGTTGATTTCAAAGATGGATCCAATCAAGTACATATTTGAGAAACCTGCTCTATCCGGAAGAATTGCAAGATGGCAAATGATCTTGACAGAATATGATATACAGTATACTACTCAGAAGGCCATCAAAGGAAGTGTTGTTGCCGATCATTTGGCTCATCAAGCAGTGGATGATTACCAATCAATGAGTTTTGAGTTCCCTGATGAAGACATTATGATTATTACCAAAGAACCTGGACAATATGACGGACCTGAACAAGGATCCCGATGGACTATGGTTTTTGATGGTGCATCCAATGCACTTGGTAATGGTGTTGGTGTTGTGATTAGTTCCCCTGAAGGTTGTCATACCCCGATTACTGCCAGACTTTGTTTCTATTGTACCAATAACATGGCTGAGTATGAGGCATGTATCCTGGGTATTAAAGCTGCTATTGATATGAAGATTCAGTTCCTTGACGTGTATGGAGATTCAGCCCTGGTAGTTAGTCAGATCAAAGGAGATTGTCTCTGATCCCACATTTTAAAGAGATTACCTTTGGACATATTCCACGAAGAGAGAATCAGTTGGCAGATGCATTGGCCACCATGGCATCCATGTTTGAGATCAGTTGGGATGATGAGGCTCCCAAAATTACTATTGATAAATTTGAGAAGCCTGCATACTGCAATGAGATTGACACTGAAGAAGCAGGAGAGAAGCCTTGGTTCTATGAAGTGAAAAGATACCTTGAAGCTCAGGAGTTCCCTGAAGGGGCATCTGTCAAAGATAGGAAGTTTCTGAGGAGGTTCTCTGCTAAGTTCTTTTTGAGTAATGGCATTCTGTATAAGCGCAATCATGATTCAACTATGCTTCGTTGTGTGGATAAGAAAGAAGCAACTGAGATTATGGAAGATATGCATGATGGGATCTTTGGCACTCATTCTAGTGTTCATACCATGGCAAAGAAGATATTGAGAGCAGGTTACTATTGGTCTACCATGGAAGCTGACTGTTACCAACACTCCAGAACGTGTCACAAGTGTCAAATATATGCTGATAGAGTGCACATACCTCCATCACCATTGAATTTGATGACTGCTCCTTGGCCTTTTGCCATGTGGGGCATTGATATGATTGGTGAGATCAAACCTACTGCTTCTAATGGGCATCGTTTCATCCTGGTTGTTATTGATTACTTCACGAAGTG
Source organism: Lathyrus aphaca (assembly GCA_963966055.1). Lineage (NCBI taxonomy): Eukaryota > Viridiplantae > Streptophyta > Magnoliopsida > Fabales > Fabaceae > Lathyrus > Lathyrus aphaca. Next base: position 432,759,423 of record OZ014522.1, on the reverse strand, counting down.
GGTGGAGGCAGCTTCATTTGCATCTGTTACCAAGAATGTTGTTGCTCGATTCATTAAGAATAATCTCATATGTAGGTATGGCATCCCCTAAAGGATTATTACTAACAATGGCTCTAATCTGAACAACACTATGATTACTGATCTCTGCACGCAGTTCAAGATTAAGCATCATAACTCTTCTCCGTATCGTCCAAAGATGAATGGGGCAGTTGAAGCTGCTAATAAGAACATTAAGAAGATTGTACAGAAGATGACCGTTACTTACAAGGATTGGCATGAGATGTTACCATTTGCTCTTCATGGTTATCGTACTACAATACGTACTTCAACAGGGGCAACCCCATTCTCCTTAGTCTATGGTATGGAAGCAGTCCTGCCCATTGAAGTTCAGATTCCCTCCTTAAGAATTATGAAGGATGCAGGCTTGGATGAAGATGAGTGGATTCAGACTCGACTTGACCAGATAAATTTAATTGATGAGAAGAGGTTAACAGCAGTTTGTCATGGCCAGATGTACCAGAAACGAATGATCAAGGCTTTTAACAGGAAGGTTAAGCCAAAGGTATATCAGGTTGGTGACTTGGTAATCAAGCGTATCATATTACCACAGGGTGATCCTAGGGGCAAGTGGACTCCTACATATGAAGGACCATTTGTATCAAGACAGTATTCTCAGGAGGTGCCATGATACTTACTACCATGGATGGTGAAGATTTCCCGCAGCCTGTAAACGCAGACATAGTTAAAAAATACTACGCATAAAAAGAGACCCGCTAGGTTGATTGGCCTAGGCAAAAATAAGGGCATCCCGGCAATTCAAAAGGGTTTGGGCAAAAATTAGGGATATATATATAAAAAAGATGTACACCCGGCAAGTCGAAAACCTGAAAAGGCGGCTTGGGCAAAAAAGGGTATCCTGGTGGATTGAAAACCTGAAAGGGCAATCCAGGCAAAAGTTAGGGATTAAAGCGTATGACTATGTCTCGTTTGGATCACCCATGAAACTGCAACCAGTTGTGTTACTTACTCAAGCTTAAACAGATAAAGCTCAATCCAATCGTTTCCGTCTCAATAGCAGAAGATGAGATACTTAAAGATAATGGCAATAGTAGAATTGAAACTCAATAGGATTATTTCCCACATAGCTGATTCTCCTTGTTTTGTAAAACTTTATGACAAAATCCTCTTACTAGGGTTTATGTCTCCTTGTACAAACTTACCCATGTATGGGTCACTTTTTGATATGAATAAAATTCCATCTTTGAATCCAGATTTACTTTTACCCTATTCACATAAGCGAAACGTCCATTGGTTGTGTTTGAATGTATGTATGCTTTTGAATATGATTGATGTTTACCAGAAATGCATGTATGCTTAATATGATTGATGTTTACCAGAAATGCATGTATGCTTAATATGATTGATGTTTACCAGAAATGCATGAAAATACAGTAATAGTATTTACTAAGGACGAACGAGGGAAGGATTTCAACGAAGCTTCGCCGGTTCATCTCTACAAAACAGTTACAAACCCTCAGTAGGACAAATCCATCTTCATATAGTCACATCTCCCCTGGAATTTATATCCATCTCTTTTATCCTCATACGGATATTCGGGAATTTACTTTCCAATAGGAGTACAACGAACGAAGACGGGAGGTTATATATACCCTACTATCGAACGAAGACGAGAGGTTATGTATACCTTGCTATCCCCAGCAGACGGGAGGTTATATATACCTTACTATCAAACGAAGACGGGAGGTTATGTATACCTTGCTATCCCCAGCAGACAGGAGGTTATGTATACCTTCTTATCACACAAGACGGGAACGAGTTCCTCATATTCTTCAGCAACAAACCGGGATTTATTTTCCCTGGCCAGCAGTTGTTATACGAAGACATCCAGACGCTTCAGGCAGTGTCATATCATATATACATCATTTACATCATACCATAACATACATATCCATAGATACATAATACATTACTTAAGTGCATCATATTATACATACATACACAATGCATGAACTAATATTACCATACAGAATGCTACCTTGTTTTCAGGTTAATTCTCCAGCAGACAGACTTCATCAACAACTTGTGACTATCAGGACTGCTTTATCCTCCTGAAAGTTATCATTCCCTCAGGACTGCTTTATCCTCCTGAAAGCTTCCTATACCTCAGGACGTTGTTATCCTCCTGAAAGCATATCATTCCCTCATGACTGCTTTATCCTCTTGAAAGCTTCTTATACCTCAGAACGTTGTTCATCTTTCTGAAAGCATAGTACCTCCTTAGGACGTTGTTATCCTCCTGAAAGCATATTATCTCCTCGGGACGTTGTTTATCTTCCTGAAAGCTATCATCACTTCCTCATGATGTTGTTTATACTCCTGAAAGCATATTATTACCTTGGGCCGTTGTTATCTTCCCAAAGGTTACCACTTCCTCAGGACGTTGTTATCCTCATGAAAGCATATTATTACCTCAGGACTGCTTTATCCTCCTGAAAGCACATTATTACCTCAGGACTGCTGTATCCTCCTGAAAGCATATTACTATCTCGGGACGTTGTTTATCTTCCTGAAAGCTATCAGTTTACCTTCATATTTTGGACTGCTTTATCCTCCAAGAAATGCACCTGAAGAATTTCTCTCCAAGTGTCATCTTTAAGCCCACTCAGGCATATTCAACCAGTCATCAGTATCACTCTACGCACCGGTGAGTGCAAATTTTTGGGCTTTTGTGTTCAATCCCCTTCAACCTTCCAGGTCACGACTGGCAAATATACCAATCTAACTCCTCAGGTTTCAGAAAATTGAACAGGGGCAGCTGTTGCACCCCAAAATTTGCCCTCACAATACAAGACTTTGTGTGCTAAGAAGGTTCACAAGGTTCACAAGACCTTTCATGAAGTTCATGAAGTCTACAAGATACTTTATGAGGTTCACAAGGTTCACAAGATTCATAATACTTACAAGACCTTTCATGAGGTTCATGAAGTCTACAAGATACTCCATGAGGTTCACAAGGTTCACAAGACATCATATGATGGTTCACAAGGTTCACAAAGTTCACAAATAGTCAGAAGAGTTGACAATTCCCTCAGACAATGCACCTCCTAAGCAATGCATCCAAAACTAGGGTTTTGACTTTAATCAGGCTAAATGAACTTCCAAGACTTCAAGTGAGCTTCATAACATCTTATATGTGTGTAAGAACCCCCATGACAAGTTTCAAGACTTTTCTCAAAGGTTTGCTCAGTCAAATGATCAGATAAGTCAAAATCAGTCAAAGCAGTTAAAAAGTCAAACTGAGGTCAACTGTGGTCAAACCAAAGTCAAACTTCATGATTTTTTGCCAACATCAATTATATGAAGTAAAATTCATCATTTGATCAAGGGTTGATCATGATTCATCAAGGATATTTCAGATCATCAAGAATCAGGAGTTTCTAAATTAGGGTTTCCTTAGTAAAAGTCAACTGAACTTTGACCAGACATAACTTTCACATGCTTCATCACCAAGTCTCCATCCAAATCTAATTTTGAAGGAAATTGAATTCTCTACAACTTTGTGTCTCACAAGCCAAGCCCAAAAATGCTTCATTTGGAAGGTATGAGCTAAGGCATTATAGGTCCTTTTGAAAGTCAACAAAAAGTCAACAACTTCAAAAGGGCATAACTTGAGAATGGTGAATGATATGAACATGAAACCAGTGGGGTTGGTTAGAGGACTCTTCAAGCTTTCCAAAATGTCCAAGAACACCCTCATAGCATTAAAATTGAAGGATGTGTGCCCTTGCAAAGTTGGGAAATTTTTGGTTGGTTCATGAAGAAAATGGAGGTCTAAAACCAATTTTTTCTAAATGGGCTTGCCATATGATGACCCAATCCATACTATGACCTCATGCACGACCCAAGTCAATAAAAATCAGATTTTTTATCATTTTATTTTTATTTATTTTGATTTAATTCATTAAAAATCATTTTAAATTAAAATAAAATATAAAAGTCAAAGATTTAAAAAGGATTGAGCTTCTAGAAATTCATAAAGTTGATTGGTATCAAAGTGGTAAGAGAATCATGTTGATTTGCCTAAAATAGAAGGTGTTCATACAAGGATATTTGATTTTTAAGGCATAATCTTTTTGAATCTTTTCCAATCAAATATCTCACACAATGACCAAGTTTTTTAACCTAAATTCATCACTCTATAAGTATATGACTGAACCCTACTCATTACCCACGAATGGCAGCCTCCAAAGTGTAAGTTCCATATTTTCAAAAACCACACAAAACTCAAATTCGGTTTCCCTTCTCCAAGACATTTGAAGGTATTTTGAGAACATAGCAATGATCCTTGGACATCCTCAAACCTATCCCAATCTTCAAAAGCATCATAACCATGTTCATACGCATGAACCGAATGCATTTTGTTCTTAATATTTTTGTTTTCGATTTCTTATATTCAAGCAATATTAATGAATTTTGATGTTATTTCCTGGTTTGTGATGAGCTTTAGATTGTGTCTGGACTAATTGATTGAAGTTTGGATGCCTAAGACGAATTTCACCATTATTAGGGTTTCGGCCCCCATTTAGGGTTTTATCATTTGACAAATATAAATGATTTCTAAAGACATAGGATGATTGCAAATATTGTCAGGAACTCAATGATGTTTTCAATTTTGTGAAATTTTGCTGTTTCGTTGGTGTTTGGGTTTCGTAGGGATTGCTGCAGTTTGAAAATCGCAGGTAAATTCGTAACAATTTTCGCAGCAAAATTCATATGTCCAGAGGTTGAAGATGACTCCCAGCGCGCCAAGTTCTGTTTTTGAAAATTGTTATTATATTTTATTTTATGTTGGTTGTATTTTATCAGCATGGTGTGGTAGCTCAGTTGGCAAAAGCATGCACGTGTATTGTTGGATGGCTGGAGTTCGAATCCTGGTTTCACCACCTTTTTCTCATTTTTTCCAGATAATTAGCCATCTTAATATATTATGAATTATGGTGAGATTGTTAACAGGTGCGCTCTCCCAGCTGGATTGGTTAAGGTGTTTGTTTGTATTGTGAAGGTCCTGGGTTCGATCCCCCCAGGCCTTTTGTTTTTCTTGCTTTTTTCTTTGATTTTCAGGCATAAGGAACAAAAGCAATTAAACCCTCTCCTTTATCACCTGCGCGCAGGTTGGCCCAGTGGCTGGAGGCTTCTTCCAGGTATTGGGAGGTCCTGGGTTCAAAACCAGGCCTCCCCTCTTTTTTTTCTCTCTTTATTTTTCTTTGTTTAATTATTATTATTATTTTTCTTAATTAAAATAAGTGAATAATTAAGTTGTAAACCTAATTTTTTTTCTATTCTAAAATTTTCATAAACCTTAATTCATCTTTATTAATTCTAATAACTTTTTTTATTATCATATAAATGTTATTTTATTTTATTATACAATTTAAAAATAATTCTTATTTGTAAATAATTAAGTTAACCCTAATTTTTTTTTCATAATCCATAATTTTCTTTTAATCTTATTATAATCTTTAATTTATTTTTTTATATAAACCTTCATCATATGTATATATTATACAAATTGTTTATAATTTAAATCTTATATATAAATATGCTTAATATTAAAATTTTGTTAATTATAAGTAAATTCCATAAATTGTTTATAATTCAATTTTGTATGTAAATAATTTTAATATATGCTTAGAAATATGTTAAAATTGCTAATTTAATTTTTGTAATTATAATTTGTTTTCATAATATGTTCATAATTGATTTAATTTTATAATTTACATATAACTTCAAATTTTATAATAATTAATATAATTGTTCATATTTTCTTATTAACCATTAAAAATTTTGTTTATTATAATATCCTTGTTTATTTCACTATTATTATTAATTATGTTTATATGATTATTACTAACCCCATTTAATTTGGTATTTTTATTATTATTATTTTCACTAACCCAATTATAATTACTTATTTATTTTGCTTATTAATATTTTGCTTATTTATTTAAATTGCTTTTGTCATTATTATGTAATTGCTCCTGGATGTAATATTTTATAATTGTTTATTATTTATTTTATGCTATGGTTAGTAATAGGGAGTGTAACATGTATGTTTATTTAAAATTAATTTAGATCATATAAATATAAAGATAAATATTAAATTGTACACTCACACACGTAAGTCGATCTTCGATCGCCATCGCACTTCCTTAGGGATACCTCTCATTGTTGCCTAATCAAAAGGTTAAGTAAGGTGTATAAAGCAAAGAGTCCCTCAAAAATAAAGTCATCTAGTCCCTTAACAAATAAAAGATCAAGTCCCTTTTTGAATGTTGCCTTCATAATGATCTTGTCCCTTCCGAATAAAGATGACAGTCCCTCCAAAATTGCTTAATACACCCCACAGTTGCCTAAATAACAAATGACCCTTACTTGTCCCTTACATCCAAGGTAATGACTACCTATTCCTTAATAATAGGGATAGTCTTACCATTTAAAGGATCCAAGAACAGAAAAGACTCAAACTTAGGGTAGGTTCCTCATAGTTACTTGCTCACTCTTCAAAATGTTTCAAACACTTCACACTTTCAAACAAATTTTCCAAACAAAGGTTTTTTACGCATCCGTACATGGGATCATTATCAAACTCTTATGAAAATTTCTATTCACACACTTCACATTTCAAAAACAATTCAAAGTGAGCTAAGTAACTAAGAGCCCATGGATAACCATGGATGTAAAGGGTGCTAACACCTTCCCTTTACATAACCTACCCCCCGGACCCAAAAATCTTTTAAAAGGTCTTTCCTGTTCTTTTATGCCTTTCCTTTGGATAAAATAAAAGTCGGTGGCGACTCTTGCTATCCGCAACATAACTAAAGTCAGTTCTCCTACCGTGTTACAAGGGGGTGGGCTGTTTACAAGTTTGCAGGAACCCTTGGCCACATCATACCCTGTTTCTTATTGTGTTTAAGAATGCTTCACTTTGGACAGTTCTTGTGATTTAACCCAGGACATGTGACTCTTTATTTGAGTCCCCCACCCTGGTTACTGGACTTTTGAACCTCCATCTGGACTTCTTGAACATACATGGACTTATATCAAGGCAGTAATCAGATCCTGCTTGATCACAAACCCTTGCATATCATTTGCATACATCATCATTGCATCATTTAACATTTGCCTATTTGTTTTTCAGGGTATCCATATCACATTTGGCTTGGTTTTGACCCCTTTTTTTACCTGCATAGACCCTTGTTCATCAGCTATCTGCTTCATCCATCTTCATCAGTTGCCTGCTTCAACTACTGTTATCACCAGTCTCAGCCTGTCAGTGGCTCATCACCAGTATCAGTCTTCATCAGCAGTTATTTTCAGCCCTTCAACAGCAGTCATGGCACCTAAAAAGAGCAACATTTCATACCACTTCTTTGAGCCTGTGCTGGCTGACATCAGGCAGGTCCAGACACTCATCACTCCAGACCATATCCCATTATTCAGAGAGCATTATGGGGGCATCCTTGATATGGTTATGGACTTGGACCCTTCTCAGAGGAGTTTGATTCACACTTGCTTACAGTTCTATGATCCTCCTTTGAGATGCTTCACTTTTCAGGATTTTCAGTTGGGACCTCTGTTGGAGGAGTTTTCATCACTGATTGGAGTACCTGTCAGGGGTGGTATCCCCTTCAACCCAGAAATGGCTTCTCCTAGAAATGAAGAGGTGGCAAAGGCACTGTATTTGGAACCTGTTCTGATTGAGCAAAACATGACTACAAAGGCTGGAATTCCTGACCTACATTTGGATTTTCTCACTTCTCAGGCCATCCTGAAGGCCTCCTTGGGAGAATGGAAGGTAGTTTGTGCATTGTTAGCCCTCAGTATATATGGGGTTATACTTTTTGCAGATGAGCCCAAGTTTATTAGCAAGAATGCTATCCACCTCTTCCTTTTGAGGAACCCAGTGCCCACCTTGCTGGGAGACTTCTACTATTATGTTCACCAAAGGAATGAGAAGCAGAGAGGGAGATTGGTGAGATGCTGTGCTCCTCTATTTCATACTTGGCTGCTCAAACACTTACCCAAGACTGATGCTTTCTTGAACCCTCACCAACAGAAGAATTGGGCTAGAAGACTCACTGCTTTGACTTCAGATGACATCAGGTGGTGTACCCAGAGCACCAAAGGAAGGGATATAATTACCAGCTGTGGACAGTTTCCCAATGTACCTCTGATAGGAGTGAAGGGTTGCATCAACTACAACCCTTTGCTATTTAAAAGACAATTGGGCTATGCTTTGGTTCACCCTCCTAGAGTGCAAGACTTGGCTGAAACCCTGTATTGTGAGATAAAACCTAATCTAGCTGTTGTCAGACAAGTATCCTGGGCTTGTGACAACATCCAGACCAAAGGGATGGCCATTCTTGGGAAATGCAACAATGTGGCTTCAGCACAGTATTATGAATGGTCTCATGCTAGGGCTCAGATTTCTGGGATGCCTTTCACCGTTGAGGATGCACCTGGACCATCCACAGCACCCCCTCCAGCTACTGTCAGCCTAGAGGAATTTGAGAAACTGAAGGAGAGGAATGAGAATCTGACTCAAGCTCTGCAGAAAACCCTCTGGGAGAGGAGTGATGGTCGTCTAGACATTGAGAGGTTGGAAAAGCTAAAGGTAGAGCATCTAGCCAGGATTGAGAAATCAGAGGACTACATCAAGAAATCAAGAGCAGGAGAGCAAATTTTGAAGAATGCCTGTAAAGAGGCCCAGTTTCAAAAGGCTAGAACCGATCTTTATTTGAAAGAAAGTCAAGCTAGGTGGGTCAGAATTACTGAAGCTCGCACTCAAGAAGATAAGAGAACTCAAGACAGAATTGAGCAGTTGGAGGCAAATGAAAAGAAGCAACAAGAGGCTCTGCTAGCAGCCCAGAGGGAAATCTCAGAATTGAAGCTTAGGGCTGGTGTGAAGAGGTCAAAGGACCAGGACAGGCACAAGAAGCTGACTGCTGCTATTGCCACAAGGAACCTCCTCATCAGAAACATTACAGAGCATCCGGCTGGTCCTGTAACTGAAGCACTTTTGAAGGAAGTTAAGGAGGATGAATTTGGCTTAGATGTTTGACTTATTTGCTTGTTGTTGTTTCCATTTCATGTACTTTTCTTTTTGTGTTGTATTTTGGTCCCTCAGGGGCATATGTTGTAAAAACAAACTATGTATGATTCACCATTTGTAATATATTTGTTAGTTTGTTTCATTAAGTTTTCTTCATCTCAAGAAACATCAAAGCATCTTCCTCAGGGTCTAGAAAGGTCAAAACCAAGTGTCAAGCCGGATACCTTGGAAAGCAAATAAGCATACTGCATTGCATACTAACTTTTGTTTGTTTTGTAGGTTTCGTCATTATTTTGTTTGTTACTAACTCTGTTGTGGTTCAGGAATTATTGCTCGCCGTCGGGTGTTCCCTCTCAACCGTCCGCACAGATATCCTACTCGCAACAACCTTCCTGGTATCCAGATGGACCAAGTACAGCAAGAACTGACAGAGGTCAGAACCCAGATGGTTAACGAAAGGCTGGAGATGAGAAACCAAATGACCCAGTTCATGGAAGTAATGAATGGCTTGGCTCAAAGCCAAGAAAGATTGAGGGCATTGGTAGAAAGACAGACCCCGGAAGAACCCCATCTGGGGACTGGAGGAACAAGTAACAATGAGAGAGTTCAGCCTCATGTTAACCCACCAGTATATGGGCCTTATCTTCATCCAGAGATCAACATCCCTACTAATGTGCAAGGGAATGCTACTGCAGGCTGAGTCTTACAGGAAGACCCCCAAGAGGATCAATTCACTGTAATGGGAGCTGGGGATGAAGCCTATGATAGGAGACTTGATGAAATTGCTGAGAAATTGAGATCTCTGGAGTCTCAAAATTCCCTGGGTTTTGATGTCATGGATATGGGCTTAGTGGACGGGGTAAGAATCCCTCATAAGTTTAAACCCCCGTGCTTCGAGAAGTACAACGGAACTTCCTGTCCACGAACCCACCTACAGTCTTTTCTGGGAAGACTTAAAGCATACACCATGGATGAGAAGCTGTGGATGTTTTATTTTGAAGATAGTTTGACTGGGGCCTCAAGGGAGTGGTACTCTCACTTGACCGGAGCTACAATCCGGTGCTGGAAGGACCTAACTGAGGCTTTCATCAGACAGTACCAATACAACTTGGACATGGCCCCTAACAGAACCCTCCTGATGGGAATGTCTCAGTCCTCCAGAGAAAGCTTCAGGGAATACGCCCAGAGGTGGAGACAGCTTGCTGCTGCTGTCCAGCCACCCATGTCGGAAAGAGAAATGGTCGACATGTTTATGAATACCCTGCAGGGAACATATATTGATAGGCTAACTGCCTTTTCTTCCACCAGCTTCGCTGACGTAGTTATAGCTGGAGAAAGAATTGAAAGCCTCCTGAAAATGGGAAAAATTTCTGATAATGGTGCAAGCTTGTCAAGTAATCCCAGGAAGCCTTTTGTGGGACCTAGAAGAACTGGTGAGACCAATGCCATTTATGCCAACAGGGGCAGACCTCAGCATATCCACATATCTGTAGCAGCTGTCACAATTCCAGCTCCAATTCCTCAGCAACCAGCATATCAACCACAACTACCACCCCACTATCAGCAGCGAGTTCAGTATCCGCCACAAAGAAACTACAACAACAACAGCAATCAGCAGCAAAGACCCTTTCAACAAAGACCATCACAGGAAAATAGGGTGATTGATCCAATCCCTATGCCTTATGCCGCTTTATTGCCACAACTCCTAAAACTCAACCTGGTTGAGCTAAGGACATTGGCACCTCCAGATCCTGCCAGTCTTCCAAGAAATTATGATGTCAACGCCCGGTGTGCTTTTCACTCCAATGCACCTGGCCACAGTACTGAGAAATGCAGGGCTTTACAAATGAAAGTACAAGATCTAGTGGATTCCAAAGCTCTCAACTTTGCACCCCCGCCAAATGTCAACAAGAATCCCATGCCCAATCATGGAGGACCAAGAATTAATGCTATTGAGGAAGATAAGCCATCTTTCTTGATCACCAGTGTTGGGCAGATTCGGACACCTCTGGTAGAAATTAAAGCTCAGCTCCTAGAATGCCAGATGTTCCCCGGGTGTGAGCTCGGTTGTGCTTATTGCAACATTTCGGTCAACGGGTGTGATAACTTGAGAAGCGGCATAGATGGTCTTATCAAAAGTGGTATCCTTCAGATCACAACCTCAGCTCCTACAAATCCAGCAATCCCTTTGACAACAATTCCTGACTCTTCTACAACTGCAACAACAATCATTCCAACAAATTCATCAATATCATCAACAGTGGCTCCGTCCATCACTTCAACAAATCAGATATCAACAACCATCTCTTCTACAACATCAACACCAATTTATTCCACAGAATCTTCTACAACGCCAACAGAAATCTCAGCAGTCACCATTTATTATGATCCAGCATATGTTCCTCCAAACAACAACTTTCAACAACAAACAGTGGTACCTCCTGCCAGGTCACCAGTCACCATCTACTACAATCCGCACACCATTTCAGTACCCTCCTCTGCAGCAGTCAGTCCAGTTACCATCACGGTACCTGGACCCATTCCATATGAAAGCAGTAATGCCATACCTTGGCATTATGGCTCTGACCTCTACTGCAATGGGGAGAAAATCACTTTGGATTCTTCAACCTCTCCTCCATAGATTGATAATGTTGGGGGAGGAGGAGGCTTCACCAGAAGCGGACGCCTCTTTGCCTCACAATTACAGAGACCTAATGCCGAAGCAGAAGCTGCTGCAAAAGCAAAGGGGAAGAGTGTGGTAGTTGAGGAACCAACCATCAAAGAAACTCAGAAGGCATCTTTTGAGCAAGATGTAGACGAGTTTATGAGGATTATAAAAAGAAGTGATTACAAGGTGGTGGATCAGCTTCACCAAACTCCCTCAAAGATCTCCATATTATCCCTGCTGATGTGTTCCGAAGCTCACAGGAATGCATTACTGAAAGTCTTGCACGCAACATACGTGCCAGAAGAGATCACTGTTAATCAGCTAGAAACCGTGGTAGCAAACGTCAATACCAGTCATGGACTGGGATTTACCAATGCTGACTTAACAACTGAGGGGCGTAACCACAACAAGGCTTTACACATCACTCTAAAATGCAAGGGTGCTGTTCTATCTCATGTACTGGTAGATACTGGGTCTTCACTCAATGTTCTACCAAAGAAAGCCTTAGTGAAGTTGGAGTACGATGGCTTGGCATTACGTCCGAGTAATTTGGTGGTAAGAGCATTTGATGGTTCTAAAACATCAGTGCTAGGGGAGATTGATCTGCCTGTGATGATTGGCCCGCAGAGTTTTAAGATTACCTTCTATGTGATGGACATTCAGCCGGCCTACAACTGTTTGTTGGGTAGACCTTGGATCCATGCGCTGGCGCAGTTACGTCTACCCTTCACCAGAAGTTGAAATTCGAGTGGGAAGGCCAGATCATCACTATCTGTGGTGAAGAGGACATCTTTGTTAGCCATCTGGCTACGTACAAATACATTGAGATGGATGTAGAAATCCATGAAACTATGAGCCAGGGGTTTGAGGCCCTGAACATAAATGAAGCATCTATTGTACTGGGAACCTCCATGACGTCTTATCAGCAAGCCAGGAAGGTTGTTGAAGAGGGGACTGCCCAAGGCTGGGGCAAGCTGCTGCCCGTAGAAAAGAAGGAGGACAGATTTGGGTTGGGTTACAAACCAACTCAACAAGATCAAGCAGAGGCTGCTAAGAAGCCCAATTTTGTCAGCGGGGGGATGCTTACCCCAGATGTAGTGAACAACTTGGAAGATGAGTCGGAAGATGAGCGCAACCTGGAGAGCTGGATACGTCCAAGGATCCTGGGGAGCCGTATCTCAAACTGGTCTTCCTAGGAAATTATAAGGGTTACTCCTGCAGAGTAATTATTATTTCCTGTATATTTTAAGCATGCATCAAGTCTTGCATCTTGCCCAAGATGACAAGACTCATTTTGTAATCGGGCCATCTGTAATTTTGTGCAAACAGATCAATCAATGAATATCGGACATCTTTTGCAAATGAGTCTTTTTCTTTTCCGCTCACTGTTTTTCATTTTTCTTTTTGTACAAAAATAAAAATGGCAATGTTTTCAAAATGATAACTTTATTTCACTTTTATAAACAAGATTAAAATCAATCACTAAAATGAACAATCTAAACCCTTGCAGAGAGTGCCTTTCAGACTGCACCGACAACAGCACAGCTATGGCTTCGTATGGCTTTGACAATCCAATCAATCAAGCTGATGAAGGGGTTGAAGAAGATTATGAGCTTCCTGAAGAGCTAGCCAGGTTGTTAAGGCAAGAGGAGAAGGTTATCACTCCTCATCAGGAGGAGGTCGAAACGATTAATCTCGGCACGGATGAAGATGTGAAAGAGGTTAAGATCGGGGCCTGCTTACAGGACTCAGTAAAGGAACAACTGATTGACCTGCTTCGTGAATATGTGGATGTGTTTCTTGGTCTTATCAGGATATGCCAGGGTTGAACACCGATATTGTTATGCACAAGCTGCCTTTAAGAGAAGATTGCCCACCGGTTAAACAGAAATTGCGCCGTACTCGCCCAGACATGGCAATGAAGATCAAAGAAGAGGTGCAAAAGCAGTGGGACGCCGGGTTCCTTGCTGTGACTAGCTATCCGCCGTGGGTTGCTAATATTGTGCCTGTGCCTAAGAAAGACGGCAAGGTAAGGATGTGTGTAGACTACCAGGACTTGAACAGATCCAGTCTAAAAGATGACTTCCCTTTACCTCACATTGATGTATTGGTGGATAATACGGCACAGTTCTCGGTGTTCTCCTTCATGGACGGATTTTCAGGATACAATCAGATCAAAATGTCACCTGAAGACATGGAGAAGACAACTTTTATCACACCCTGGGGCACGTTCTGTTACAAGGTGATGCCATTCGGACTGAAGAATGCTGGTGCAACATATCAACGGGCTATGGTAACACTATTCCACGATATGATCCATAAAGAAATCGAATGTTATGTGGATGACATGATTGCCAAGTCCCTCACAGAAGAAGACCACCTGGTAAATCTGCTGAAGCTATTCAAGCGTCTGAGGAAGTACCAACTGAAGTTGAACCCCAACAAGTGCACATTCGGGGTGCGATCTGGTAAGTTGCTGGGATTTATTGTAAGTGAGAAAGGGATTGAAGTTGACCCTGATAAAGTCAAAGCCATTCAAGAAATGCCTGCACCGAAGACTGAAAAAGAAGTTCGGGGGTTTCTAGGTAGATTGAATTACATTTCACGGTTCATATCTCACCTTACTGCAACCTGTGAACCCTTGTTCAAGCTGTTAAGAAAAGAACAAACAGTCAGGTGGAACGAAGACTGCCAGAGGGCTTTTGACAAGATCAAGGAGTACTTGCAAGAACCTCCAATCCTTATGCCTCCAGTTGAAGGAAGACCTCTAATCATGTACTTGACAGTATTAGAAGAGTCAATGGGGTGTGTGTTGGGCCAGCATGACGAGTCTGGTCGAAAAGAGTATGCAATATACTACCTAAGCAAAAAGTTTACCGACTGTGAACAACGTTATTCGCTGCTCGAGAAAACTTGCTGTGCTTTAGCGTGGGCTGCTCGCCGGCTGAGACAGTATATGTTGACCCACACTACCTTATTGATATCAAAGATGGACCCAGTTAAGTACATTTTTTAGAAGCCAACACTTACCGGACGTGTTGCAAGATGGCAAATGATCCTCACGGAATATGACATCCAGTACACATCTCAGAAAGCCATCAAGGGCAGTGTACTGTCTGATTATATTGCTGAGCAACCCATTGATGATTACCAGCCTATGAGATTTGACTTCCCTGATGAAGACATCATGTTCATAAAAGCAAAAGATCATGAAGAGCCTGTTCACACTGAAGGGCCTGACCCAGAAGAAGAATGGACTATGATGTTTGACGGGGCTGTTAATATGAATGGTCGTGGTGTTGGTGCAGTACTCATTACACCTAAAGGAGTTCACATGCCTTTCTCGGCAAAGCTCACCTTTAATTGCACTAACAACGAAGCTGAATACGAAGCTTGTATTATGGGTCTTGAGGAAGCCATTGACCTCAGGATCAAGACTTTGACTGTGTTCGGAGATTCAGCTTTGGTAATCAATCAAACCAGAGGAAAATGGTACACGCACCAAGATCATCTGATACCTTACAGGGATTATACAAGGAGGTTATTGACTTTCTTCACAACAGTCAAGCTTGAGTATATCCCTCGGGACGAGAATCAGTTTGCAGATGCTTTGGCCACCATTTCATCCATGATCAAAGTTCAAGCTGCCAACTTTGTGCCTCGGATATCAGTATCCAGACTCGACAGACCAGCATACGTGTTCTCAGCAGATGTTGTCAAAGATGATAAGCCTTGGTTCCATGACATCAAATGCTTCTTGGAGGATCAAACATACCCACCCGGGGCATCTTCCAATGATAAGAAGACATTAAGAAGGCTAGCTGGTAGTTTCTTCCTGAATACTGACGGTTCCCTGTACAAAAGAAACTTTGATATGGTACTACTCAGATGCGTTGATAAGGCAGAAGCAGACTTGTTGATGCACGAGGTGCATGAGGGATCCTTTGGTACCCATGCAGGAGGACATACTATGGCTAAAAAGTTGCTAAGATCAGGCTATTACTGGATCACAATGGATGCCGACTGTTGTGCCTATGCCAGAAAATGCCATAAATGCCAGATTTATGCGGATAAGGTGCATGTGCCTCCCAATCCTCTGAATGTGATGTCTTCACCCTAGCCCTTTGCCATGTGGGGCATTGACATGATCGGCAAAATTGAACCGACTGCTTCAAACGGCCACAGATTCATCCTGGTTGCTATTGACTATTTCACCAAGTGGGTTGAAGCAGCTTCATATGCAAATGTTACAAGGCAAGTGGTAGCCCGATTTCTGAAGAGGGATATCATCTGTCGATACGGAGTTCCCGAGCGAATCATTACCGATAATGGTTCCAACTTAAACAACAAAATGATGGCAGAACTGTGTCGGGACTTCAAGATCCAACACCACAATTCTTCTCCTTACAGGCCAAAGATGAATGGCGCTGTTGAGGCAGCAAATAAGAATATCAAGAAGATTGTGCAAAAGATGGTGGTTACTTACAAAGACTGGCATGAAATGCTACCGTTTGCCTTGCATGGGTACCGTACGTCAATCAGAACATCCACTGGGGTAACACCGTATCAGCTTGTGTATGGTATGGAGGCAGTCCTACCTGTTGAAGTTGAATTACCCTCCCTGCGGGTACTGATGGATGTTAAGTTGAACGAAGCAGAGTGGGTCCGATCCCGGTACGAACAACTGAGTCTGATTGAAGAGAAGAGATTAGCTGCAATCTGTCATGGACAGCTGTATCAGAAAAGAATGAAGAAAGCCTTCGATCAGAAAGTTAGGCTCCGAGAATACCAAGTAGGAGATCTTGTGCTGAAAAGACTCCTCCCTCCTCATACAGACCACAGGGGCAAATGGACTCCGAACTATGAAGGACCATTCGTAGTAAAGAAAGTTTTCTCCGGTGGAGCACTCATGCTCAGTACTATGGATGGTGAAGACTTCCCGTCTCCTGTGAATTCAGATGCAGTTAAAAAATACTTCGCATGAAAATGACCCGCTGGACATAAAAACAGAATGTAAGTCCAGGCAAAAATAGGGCATCCCGGCGAGTCAAAAACAGAATAAAAGACTCGGGCAAAAATAAGGGAAATAAACAAAAATGTGTACACCCGCTGAGTTGAAAAGCCGCATTGGACGACTCAGGCAAAAATGGGTATCCCGATGGATTGAAAACCCTAAAGGGCGATCCATTCAAAACAAGGGAATAAGCGAATAACTGCATTCTGATTTCATCTGTATCACTTACAACTTGGTAAGCCTCGAAAGGTTCAAGCGCCGGTCAGAATCAGCCTTCTTCAGAAAGCAAGACGAGAAGAATGTCAAAAGTCATACGAGTCATAGCGAAAGGGAAGCTCCTTGAAACGTCATCAACATTGCCAATACCTTTTGTTCCTCAATTTATAACAATCTCCTCATTTTAGGGGATTTGTTTCTTTGACTGTATCTCGCCAATTCAGGGCACATGAATCAATAAAATCAGATTTTCAGTCATGTTTTGTCTCGCACATTCTATTTTCATTTGCAAAATGTCCGATGTCCTTAAGATACTGATTGCATAAATACAGATGCTTCTCTTAAAACACGTGCTTGCAGGAAATATACCTACTCCCGGGGGGGGTCTAAACTCCTATGATGGAATCCGGTAAGGGATACCTCGGGATTACTTGTACATTTCTCTGTCTTTTCAGGATTGCAGGTATTCAAAGCACAACATGGGGCCTGAAAACTTCACCCCATCCAGCTGGCAAATCATTATCTACTCAACCTTAGCACCGAAGATGGTTTCCCCCCAGCTGAGTTGTCAAGTATCATCCTCAGCAGGACCCCTACAGAAATCTCCAGGAAGACCTTCCCATGGTCTTTCTTCTTCCCCAGCCGAGTTGCCATTTACCGTTCCTCCGCAGCCAAGTGCGAAAGCCAGGGAACCATCTCCCCACAGAGCTTCAGCCTCTATCCAGAAGAGCAACGTCTGAAGATCCCACAACAGAGTAGAGAAAAGCTTCTACGAACCCCAGCTGGGTCCCTCATTACCAAAGATAGGTCTATCAGTGACCTATATCCCCAAGCGGAGTCCCGTGTGTCAGATCTACCAATGATCTCATCCCCAGCTGGGATATTCACTTCAAGCAGATCAACCAGCGATCTTCATAGCAACGGGACCCAAATTCTGGATCGGTATCTTTGCATAACCATGGCATTAGCATCATATTCTCCCCACAAAGCGTAGCATTCCGTCTAATACGGAGCATTACGGCAAAAATCAAACATATTGCATAATCATAAGCCATGGTCTGAATCAAACACTTGTAAATTTCGAAAATTCATCAAAGATATACAGAAAACTCCCCAAATTCCCCACCAGAGAGCCAAAGCATTTGCCTTACACTTACAAATACAAATACATACCCCTTTTGGCACCCGTCCGCGTCATGATCCCCCAGTAAAGTCGCCCGAGCTTTCTTTGCAAACAGACACTCATGTATTACAGATACTTCTTGACACCCGTCCGTGTCATATCCCCAGCAAAAAGCCAAAGCGTCCTCTCTGCACTCACAGATACATATATCTATACAAATTCCCTGGCACCCGTCCGTGTCGCTTTCCCCAACATAGATACTTGAAACATTTTGTAAACCATATACTTGTTTATATTATACTTTCTCCGACACTCATCTGTGTCACTCTCCCCAGCAAGTTAAACACTCATCTGTACACCACTCATACTCATTACTCCTGTTTCACTAATACAGATTCTCGTTCTTATCTTGTATACGCCACTTATATACATCCTCAGATTCAACACTCGTCCGTGTTCTTTGTTAACCAGTTGATACTCGTCTGTATCATCATCTCAGAACATGCGTCAAGTGTTTGTTTCTACCTGATACTCGTCCGTATCATAGTCTTAGGGATGCTCGTCCGCATCTTTAATCCATACACGTGTCAAATACTCATGTCTTCTTGAATTTAGACACCCGTCCGTGTCTACTTTTCCCCAGAAGAGTCCCTTCAGATTCGACACTCGTTCGTGTTCTTTGTTAACCAGTTGATACTCGCCTGTATCATCATCTCAGAACATGTGTCAGCGTTTGTTTCTACCTGATACTCGTCTGTATCATAGTCTTAGGGATGCTCGTCCGCATCTTTAATCTATACACAACATCAAAACACTTATACCTTTTATTTCTTGGGTGCAAACACTCGTCCGTGTTTACTATTCCCCAGTAGGTCACCAGCAAAGCAACCTTTTTCTATCTGACATTCGTCCTATGTCATGATAAACCTTGAGAGCAGCCGTCCCCTGCTAGGTGATCGTCCTTCACCTCTTGATGATCGTCCTTCATCATGCTCATCCGATGGCCGTCCCCATCGTCGACCTTTTATCCGGCATTCGTCCTATGTCGTGATTTTTTAGCAGTCGTACCCTGCTAGGTGATCGTCCTTCACCTTTTGATGATCGTCCTTCATCATTTTATCTGATGGCCGTCCCCATCGTTGATCTTGTTATCTGACATTCGTCCTATGTCATGATAAACCTTGAGAGCAGCCGTCCCCTGCTAGGTGATCGTCCTTCACCTCTTGATGACCGTCCTTCTTCATGCTCGTCCGATGGCCGTCCCCATCGTCGACCTTTTATCCGGCATTCGTCCTATGTCGCGATATTTTCGGCAGCCGTACCCTGCTAGGTGATCGTCCTTCACCTTTGATGACCGTCCCTCATCATTATTTCATTTATTCTTTAACCCGATGGCCGCCCCCATCGTGGTCCCTTTTCCTTTTCCTGATGATCGTCCTTCATCAGTTTAGCCCGATGGTCGTCCCCATCGTTGTTTACATTACTTTATGAACCTGATGGCCGTCCCCATCATTTTTACTAATTCCCAGAGAATCTTATAGCTTTACATGATGGCCGTCCCCATCATAATCTCTCATATCCCCAGCATGTCGGCCGTCTCCGTCATTGCTTTGTTTCCCGCATTTTCCCCAGCATGTCGGCCGTCTCCGTCATTGCTTTGTTTCCCGCATTTTCCCCAGCATGTCGGCCGTCCCCGTCATTGCTCTTCCCCAGCGGTCGTCCTCTACTTGACGGTCGTCCTCCGTCGCCCACACTTTATATACATGCTTTATTTTCCTTTTACAACCTATATCCCTTTTCTTCTTCATTCTGTGAGTGCAAATTTTGGACTGTCTTTGGTATTCAACCACAAGTTATCTTGTTTGACTGTTAAGCCGTCGCTTACATCCTGCACAGCTAACTCATGTTTGAATAGGGGCAGCTGTAAACACCCCAAATTTTCCCTCACCCATTCACACCATGGCTTGTGATCTGTTCATATACATAAGTTCCATCATAGCATCTCATATTGCATTTTTGATTCACTGCATTGTTCCCAAGTCATCTGCATCTAGGGTTTGTGATCTGAGCAATCCAAGAGCTTCTTGAGCCACTCCAAAGGTCATCAATCACTTCAAAGGGGTCCATGTGTGTTCAAGTATCATATTATATCCCCTCAAAGTCAAGAATGTCAAAAAATCACAAGAACTGAGATTGGCCTGGAAGCAGAGCCAGGTTTAACTGCACATATGACCTAGAATTAGGGTTTTGGTTTCAGAGGCCATAACTCCAAATTTTTTGGTCATTCTTGTCTCTATTGGTCTCTATATGGTATAGGGACCATGCATATCAATTTTCATGAAGAAATTCAATGGGGAAGTCATCTGATCAAGAGTTGACTTTTTGAGCAAGTCAGTGCAAAATCAGGGCATCTGAGGCCCCCAATGACCCAACCAAAGGGTGTTCTTCATCATTTTGATTGTGTGTGATCTTTGTTTGATCATAGAAGATGCTATAAGTTCAAAAATTTGAAGAATTTCAAGCCATTTGCAAAGTTGACTTTTTGGGAAAGTTGACTTATAATGAAAATTGCCATTTTGGGAAATTTTTTCAACCCTTGCTTTTTGATTCAAAAATGCTTCAAATGAGAAAACTTTCGTCATGAAAGTTGTAGAATGGATCTTTCCCTTTTCAAAAAGTACAAGAAATCATTCTAATTCATTTTGGATCAAAAGTTATGGCCTTGCAAAGTTGGACAAAATCATTAAAATTTCACTTTTGCACAAAATGGAAAACTTGCAATTTCTCTTGGCAAGCCTTTATGTGACTTCAATGTGACCTCTAATCATCATACCAATGCAATACATGACCTAAAATCAGAATTGGCCCAAGGGATTTCTCATTGATTTGCCTTGATCTTCACATAGCCATAAGTCATTTTTCATGAAAATGCAAAGAGGGATTTTTGGCAAGATCATTCTCAAATGAATTGTATGATCTCTAGCTGGTTTTAACAAATTGCCATGACCTAATGAAGCATCCCACATCAGAAATTCAGCAAGATTTCTCACATTCACATAGCCAAAATCATGAAATGTCACAAGTGGACAAGTTGCAAAAACTCCTCTAGCTCATGATCCAAATGCAGCAGCCTTTCATGGACCATCCAAAGGTCTTCCTTGAAGCTGGCTGAGGCAATCCAAACACAGAAATCTCCTCTGCCATGGCCCATACCTATAGTACACCAACTATTGACTTTTTGGCCAATTGCTCCATATCATTCCCACAGTGCATGTCAAGTCTTCTGACTCATTCCAATAGTTTAGGACTTGTATATGGGTGATAAAACAAGCCTCACACAAGCCTGGAACACACACATTGCAGCACACTCCAAAAACTGTCAAAACTTTCCTCTCTTCGAATCTCCTTCCACAACCATCAAACATTCATTTTCTCTTCACCAATCAACCAGAAATCATCCATAGAACAAATCCCACCCCTCACAATGATCTGAAACAGCCCACACAAGAATCTCATTTTCTGATACACCAGAACTGGACCTCTCAAAATAGCCTATCTAAACTCCATTCAAGCCTGCCATTAGCACAAGGGGGATCATTGGAGTCAGTTTGCATAAGAGAAAGGCTCAGAAAGCTCCAGTTTGAAGAACTTCAGTTCAGGTATCCATCAAGAACAAATTTTCCAGAACTTCATTTACTTGTTATAAATTGATTCTACATGGTATCCTGATCATCATGATGTGTTTAAAATTGAAAATGAGTGGAAAATGAGTATGTATTGATGTTCTGAAGTTTTCCCCGTGAAAAATGTTTGCTTCGATTTGCTTGATTCATGTAGTTTAAATGTTGTTTGATGGTTGATTCATGTTCCATGATGTTAGAGGATCATTTCCCAGTGTTTAATTTGAAGTGGGGTGGCCTGTAGTGAAACCTAGGGTTTTGGTTCGCCGGAGAAGACGACCGGAAGTCTTCTCCGGCCACCTGAGAACCAATTGCCCTAATCTGTGTAATTATGAGAGTTTGAATTCTGGCCCTTGGATGCGTTGACCCGCGCGTGTTTGGATGGCCAGGATTCCACCATTTTGCCCTAATCCATGTTTGACTTAATTAATCCAAATTAATTAATTATAAAATCTGATTTAACCAGGTTTGAACTTGGGCCATTGGATGTGGCGCCAAGTCAACCTTCCCTTACCCAGAATCCATCTGATCCGTCCATTGCACATACTTCTCATTTTATTAATTTTATTTCACATTTTTCTTATTTAATTTGTACATTTAATTAAAAATAGTAAAAATCATCAAAAAATTCTGAAATTTTTTATCAAACCTTTTATTAATTTTCAGAAACCAAAAATATTTTTATTTTCATTTTTTGCATAAAAAATTATTTTTAAATCATTTAAAAGTTTATTTTCAATTAATTAATGAAAATTAATTAATTAAAAATACTTTTAGGTATTTAAAAATCACAAAAAAATTTATGTAACCTTTAAAAACATTTTAGAACATTGTCCAACCCTCAAACCAAATTTCTTTTTTGTTCTTGATGCCTTTTGGCAATTTTCAATGGATTTAATTTCATTTCAAGGCATTATTTTGATTCAAACTTCAAAAATTCATTTCTGCCTAACCATTGAGAGTTGGACAATGATTCTTCTTGCATTGCATCTTGCATATCATGTAGTTTATAGGATTAAATTTGCTTGAATTGATCTTGCATTTTCAATTTGTTTGACATTTTTCTTGATGAGGTACCTTGAAACCCTAGCCAACTTAGGAAATTCATAACTTACACTAGGTTAAGAATTGGATCCTCCCCTTTGGGCAGTGAGTTTGTATAGGTTTAGGGTTCCTTTGAATGCATTTTCAAATTTTATCATGATGTTTGCCTCTGGTTTTGGAATTTTGTTTTGTGCATTGATCATGAACCCTAATTTGGGCTTTCTTTTGCATTCATCTTACATTTGCTTGCATACCATGACTTGTCATGAAATTTTATGCACCCATTTGATTCATAACACATTTTAGGACATGTTAGAATCATGTTTGATCATTGCATCTTGCATTTGCCATGTTGTATGTCATTTGCATTTCATAACCTTTCATGAACTTTCATGGTTCAAAGCATGCTTCATTTGCATCCTCATCCTTGTATGATCATCCACAACCCTTGACATGTGTTTACATCATCCATTTACATCATTTGCATCATGTTTATGATTCTGACTTTGGCCTTTGCCCATCCCTATGCATTGTTTCATCTCATTTCTTCCTTTATGCATCTTGTACTAACTTTTCAGGTTAATGGTAAGTTTGTGTGGGAGGTGAATTTGCCTTCACCTCCTACCTCTTTTCATCTTGTCATTTTACATCCTTGCTGCATTTTTACTTGTCTTTGAGTGAGCTTGCTCACTTGTGCCTCTCTTCCCTCTTTTCTCTTCTCATCTTATCCTTTTTCTATCTTGCTTCTCCTTGGTGGCTTCCTTGAAGATTTCTCCTCTCAAGCCTCACAAACCCTAGGACTTCCAAGCATGATAACATTTCAGGATTGTTTAGTCCCCCTTAGACTCTTTCCTTTGTGTCTCTTTGAGTCTTCTCTTCTTATCTCATAATCAGGAACTAAACCCTAAAGGATTTAAGGCTTTGTGATTAAGCTTATGCCTCCATCCTTCTATTAGGATGGAGTGTATAACTTTAATCCTAAGTGTTAAACCCTTAATGTGTTTAAATCCTTTAATCAATTCACTTAATAATCATCAAGACATCAAGCTTGTAACTTGGGCCTTGCATTAGGGTTCTAATTCTTCCTTAATTGGTTAAGAAGGACTAACCCTAGTGTTAATGGACAAGTCCCCCTCGAGTTTGTCTTACAAATCATAAAAATCACTTCTTCATCATATCATTAACTAAAATCCACTTAATAAAGGCTTTGTTTTGTCATAAGGTTAATTCCTAATCATGGATTAAGTTGAGGAGCTTTCCTCAGCTTAAACATTCTCATCTATTATCCTTCTATTAGGATGGTGTAATGAGTCTGTTTAATCCCTGATTATGGCTTAATCTCATTACTCAACACTAAACAAAAACAACAAAAACATCTAAATAATCACAAGTAGATTAATGATCTTAATCCTGCATCAAAGGTGATTAAGTGTGAGAAGCTGACTTCACACTTAAGGTATTCTCATTACCCCTAATCAGAGGGAAGATGTGATGAGTTTACTAACCCATTGGTGTAGGCTTAAGCTCATTAACTTATGACAAACATCCAAAAGCAATAAAAGACTGAAAACACAAAAAAACAAACAATAATCGTCTCCTCCGGGATTCTTTTCTCATCTCATTCACTCACAAACGAGAACTCGCTTCTTGCGTCTAATGCAAGACAGTTTGCACTTGAGCCAGACATGTCATACACTTGAGCATAAACAAGTGAGCAGTTCACAAGTCAATTCATATTTCAGTCTCTTTGGGTCGAACTACGGTGTTCTGACTTCCTCATTGCACGAGAGGATACGTAGGCATAACTTAACAGTTATCGAACAAAAGTCTCTGCATATTCCCCCCCTTTCCAACATTATTCTTTAAGCCTCATAGTCTTGAGCATTTCACTATGTCTTTACACTGACACTTCACTTATATATACTTCACTTCTCTTACACTAACACCTGTACATCCTTCTCCAGCTCTTTTATACACAAATTGCATTGACACTACCCCTTTAAAACACAAATCTTTTAAGCGTGGATCCCGTCGAGTACGACGCACAATCTGGGTGCTAATACCTTCCCAGGTTGTAACCAACCCCCTTTCTCAGTCTCTCTGGTTCGCAACCGTCTTATCCATATCTTTCTAGGTCTATGCAGCATTACCTTTCCTTCGGGATAAAAATGCCTAGCTGGCGACTCTTGTCTTTCTGAGTTCACTCCTGTGTGTTCTCATTCCTCTCTTCGCCGACCATTCACGCTTGTACCGGGATGCAAATCTTTGGGAGCGACAAAGTTCATGTGATGATGATATGCAAAGGAGAATGCAAATGAACACGAGAAATTAGGGTTTTATGAATGTATGAGATGCAAATGACCAAAACAGACGCATACAACATGATAAAAAATTGAAATCAAGCTCAATCAAACCCTAATCCCATATAAGATCATACCCCAAAGGAGAAAGTCAGAAGCTTAACCTAGTGAGAGTTATGAATTTTCTAAGTTTGTTAGGGTTTTTGGATGATTCTAAAGGGAAAATGCAAATCAAATTGAAAATGAAAGATAAATTCATGATAAAATTACCTAGAAACTACATGCAATATGTGAAACAATGCAAAAAGAATCAAATTCAAACTCATCATGGTTAGGCAGAAGTGAATTTTTCAAGTTAGGGTTAGAAAATATGATTTTTAAGAACCCTAATTCAAAGAAAATTGTGAAATTATGATCAAACCTAAAAAGAAATTTGTATGATGAGTTTGAAAATGTTTTTAAATGTATTGAAATGGTTCATGAATTTTTTGGTGATTTTTAGAAACCTAAATGTATTTTTAATTAATTAAAATCCATTAATTAATTAAAAATAACATTTAAATATTTTAAAAATACTTTTTAATGCAAAAAATAAAATAAAAATCATTTTTGGGTTGAGATAAATATTTGGATCTGAAATGCAAAAGATTATATTTTTGTGATGTTTTTAACTATTTTAAATAAAATATGCAAAAGAAATGAACAAAAATGAAATAAAAATAAAATAAATGGAAAGTAAACGCATCCAAGGGTCCAGATTCAAATAAAAAGGGAGGGAGTTGACTGGCGCGTGTTTCAAAGGCCCAGATCAAATTTGGCTAATTAAATATTAAACTTAATTAATTAATCTAATTAAAATTAAGTGGACAAATCCTGGCCCTCTAATTATGCGCTAATCATTATCTGACGACTCACATTCAAACTAGGAACTAAACCCTAATTAGGAACCCTAATTATCTACGGTCATCTTCTCCGGCACCCCCTCCCCTGAGTTTACTCAAACCTCCATAAAAACTCACCAAAATCTCCAGAATTGATCTTTAAACATCAACAAACTCAAATCCAACAACAAAAACAATTAATCATGCATAAACAAAGAGAATCGAAGAAGAACAAAATTTAGGTCAAAGTTTCAGAGATACGGTTCATGCTTGTTTCTTCATCATTTTCAAAACCAACAAGTGCAGTGTGATCAGGAGAGCATGGGGAACATTTCTAGAACATGAAATAAAGCTTATGGAAAAAAGTTCTAAGGGGCTACCTGAGATGAAGCTTTCACTCCCTGAGCTTTCTGGCCTCTTTCTTGGTTCAATCCACCTCCAATGAACCCCCTGATGATGTTACAATGCTTATAACAAGTTTGTGTCGCTTGGTTTGAGAGGTACAACTCCTCTGCACCAGGAATTGTGTTTTGGTTTGGTTGTGTTTTAGGGCTTTTCAGAGGGTGCTTTGTGTTCTATGGACCATTTGAAGATGATTGGTGAAGTTTGTTTTGAGGTTTGATGGCTGGATTTTGAGAGTCGAAGAAGGGAAGCTTTTTAGCAAATTTGTGAATGTTGAGTTCTTGGAGGTTTCAAGCTTGCTTCTTGTGTCAAATGAGCTCCATAAAGTTTGTATGTAGTGTCTTGATTGGTCAGAGAGTGGTTAGTGGCATGGTTTGATTGGTATGGGCAAGTTGCAAAAAATTCAACAACTTTGTACCTCAAGCATGGGCCATGGAAGAGCTGGTTTCAAGGGGTGTCTGGCCTCAGCTTGCATCAAGGAGAGCCATAGAATTGGTTTTATGCAGCTGGCACAAGTGGAGGGAAGGTTTAAGAGGTTTTGCAACTTTTCCCTCTTTGAGAATTTCATGAAAATGTCTTGTGGAAACTTGAAATCCAAGGCACAATTTTGGTTCAAATGCATTGTGCTATGTTTGTATGATGCCTAGCAATCAATTAGAGGTCATGAAATGGCTTGGAACTTGAATTTGCAAAAAAATCCTCTTTGGCATGAACTTGAAAATTATAGGATTTTTGCCAACTTTGAAAGGCCATATCTTGAGTTCTAGGATGAATCAAGATATGTTCTAGTACTTTTTGAAAAGGGAAAGACCTAACCTACAACTTTCATGCCCAATAATTTTTCATTTGAAGCAGGCAATAGAGCAGGCAATATACTACCTTAGCAAAAAGTTTACCGACTGTGAAACAAGATACTCACTGCTCGAGAAAACTTGTTGCGCTTTGGCATGGACTGCTCGCCGACTAAGACAATATATGTTGACTCATACTACCTTGTTGATTTCAAAGATGGATCCAATCAAGTACATATTCGAGAAACCTGCTCTTTCCGGAAGAATAGCAAGATGGCAAATGATCTTAACAGAATATGATATACAGTACACTACTCAGAAGGCCATTAAAGGAAGTGTAATAGCTGATCATTTGGCTCATCAGGCTGTGGATGATTATCAGTCAATGAGTTTTGAGTTCCCTGAAGAAGACATTATGATTATTACCAAAGAACCTGGACAATATGACGGACCTGAACAAGGATCCCGATGGACTATGGTTTTTGATGGAGCTTCTAATGCGCTTGGTAATGGTGTTGGTGTTGTGATCATTTCCCCTGAAGGTTGTCATACCCCAATTACTGCAAGACTTTGTTTCTATTGTACCAATAACATGGCTGAGTATGAGGCATGTATCATGGGTACCAAAGCTGCCATTGAGATGAAGATTCAGTTTCTGGATGTATATGGAGATTCAGCCCTGGTAGTTAGTCAGATTAAAGGAGATTGGGATACCAAGCATGAAAATCTCATTCCTTACAGAGAACATGTATTGTCTTTGATCCCATACTTTGAAGAGATTACCTTTGGACATATTCCACGAGGAGAGAATTAGTTAGCAGATGCACTAGCCACCATGACATTTATGTTTGAGATTAGCTGGGATGATGAAGCTCCCAAGATCACTATTGACAGATTTGAGAAGCCTGCATACTGCAATGAGATTGACACTGAAGGGGGAGAGGAAAAGCCTTGGTTCTATGAAGTGAAAAGATATCTTGAAACTTAGGAGTTCCCTGAAGGGGCATCTGTCAAAGATAGAAGTTTCTGAGGAGGTTTTCTGCTAAGTTCTTCTTGAGTAATGGAATTTTGTACAAGCGCAGTCATTATTCGACTTTGCTTCGTCGTGTGGATAAGAAGGAAGCAACAGAAATTATGGAAGACATGCATGATGGGATCTTTGGCACTCATTCTAGTGGTCATACCATGGCAAAGAAGATATTGAGAGCAGGTTACTATTGGTCTACCATGGAAGCTGACTGCTATCAACATTCTAAAACATGTCACAAATGTCAGATTTATGCTGATAAGGTGCATATACCTCCAGCTCCGTTGAATGTGTTGACTGCTCCTTGGCCTTTTTCCATGTGGGGCATTGACATGATTGGTGAGATCAAACCTACTTCTTCTAATGGGCATCGTTTCATCCTGGTTGCCATTGATTACTTTACGAAGTGGGTGGAGGCAGCCTCATTTGCATTTGTTACTAAGAATGTTGTGGCTCGATTCATTAAGAATAATCTCATATGTAGGTATGGCATCCCTGAAAGGATTATCACAGATAATGGCTCTAATCTGAATAACACCATGATTACTGATCTCTGCACACAGTTCAAGATTAAGCATCACAATTCTTCTCCGTATCGTCCAAAGATGAATGGGGCAGTAGAAGCTGCTAATAAGAACATTAAGAAGATTCTACAGAATATGACTATTACTTACAAGGATTGGCATGAGATGTTACCATTTGCTCTTCATGGTTATCGTAATACAATATGTACTTAAACAGGGGCAACCCCATTCTCTTTAGTCTATGGTATGGAAGCAGTGCTACCCATTGAAGTTCAGATCCCTTCCTTAAGAATCATGAAGGATGCAGGCTTGGATGAAGATGAATGGATTCAGACTTGACTTGACCAGATAAATTTGATTGATGAGAAAAGGTTGGCAGTTGTTTGTCATGGTCAGATGTACCAGAAACGGATGATCAAAGCTTTTAATAAGAAGGTTAAGCAAAAGGTATATTAGACTGGAGACTTGGTAATTAAGCGTATCATATTACCACAGGGTGATCCTAGGGGCAAGTGGACTCCTACATATGAAGGACCATTTGTAGTCAAGAGGGTATTCTCAAGAGGTGCCATGATGCTTACTACTATGGATGGTGAAGATTTCCCACAGCCTGTAAACGCAGACATAGTTAAAAAATACTACGCATGAAAAGAGACCCACTAGGTTGACTGGCCTAGGCAAAAATAAGGGCATCCCGGAGAACCAAAAAGGTTCGATCAAAAATTAGGGATATATATAAAAAATGTACACCCGGCAAGTCGAAAACCTGAAAGGGAGGCTTAGCAAAAAAGGGTATCCCGGTGGATTGAAAACCTGAAAAGGCAATCCAGGCAAAAGTTAGGGATTAAAGCGTATGACTATGTCTCATTGGATCACTCATGTAACCCCAACCAGTTGTGTTACCTGACTCAAGTTCAAACAGATAAAGATCAATCCAATCATTTCCATCTCGACAATAAAGGATGAGATACTTGAAGATAATGGCAATAGTGGAATTGAAACTCAATAGGATTATTTTTCACATAGCTGTTTTTCTTTGTTTTGTAAAACTTTTACGACGAATTCCTCTTACTAGGATTTCTGTCTCCTTGTACAAATTTGTCTGTGTATAGGTTACTTTCTAAAATAAATAAAATCTCGTCTTTGAATCCAGATTTATATTTACCTTGTTTACCTAAACGAAAACGTCCATTGGTTGTGTTTGAATGTATATATGCTTTTGAATATGATTGATGTTTACCAGAAATGCATAAAATACAGTAATAATGTTTACTAAGGACGAACGAAGGTAGGAATTCAACGAAGCTTCGTCGGTTCATCCCCACAGAGTAATCTTTTAAAATACTTCAAGTAACATCTCCCCTCGGATTTATGTCCATCTCTTTTATCCTCTGCCAGGATACTCAGGAAATTATTCCTTCAATAAAAGTACGACGAACAAAGACGGGAGGTTCTGAGTACCATACTATCAAACAAGACGGGAACGAAGTCCTCATATTCCTCAGTAACGAACTGGGATCTATTTTTCCTAGCCAGCAGTTGTTATACAAGGATATCCAGACACTTCAGGCTGCATGATTCATGCATACATCATTTACATCATATCACAACATACACATCCATAGTGCATAAGACATTTACTTAAGAGCATCATGCCATACATGCATACATATTGCATAAACTAACCTTTTCTTTTCAGGATAGTTGCAGGCAGATAAATACTATCAACAAATCAAAACAGTTCAGAGACGATCTATACGAAGATCTAGTACTGATACTTAATTCAGAGATAATCGCTACGAAGATTCATTTCTGATGATCAATACTCAAGTTGTCCTTGGAAGGGTACGTAAATGATCTATACGAAGATATAATGCTTAATCCAGGATATTTCCAAAGGATATAATCGTTACGAAGATTTATTTCCGATGGTCAACTATCTTTGGGATAGTGTGTAAATGATCTATACGAAGATCTAGCACTTAATCCAAGAGATTATTTCAGAAGAAGTTCAGGAGTGATCGTCACGAAGGTTTAGTCCTGATATTCTTTCTACCCTTGGGATGGTATATAAATGATTTATACGAAGATCTATTACCTAATCCGGGGTATTTCCAGAAGAGATAATCGCTACGAAGATTTATTTCTAATGGTCTATTCAACAGTTTATCTTTGGATGGTACATAAAGAATCTATACGAAGATCTTGTACTTAGCCCAAGATATTACCAAAAACAATTCAGAGCCGATCTATACGAAGATCTAAGTACTGACACCTAATGAAGGATATTCTTTTCTCCCAGAGATAATGTAGAGACGATCTATACGAAGATCTAGTGCTGGCATTAAACTCAAACCATGTTACAAAATTGATTCAGAGACGGTCTATACGAAGACCTAGTACTGATATCCAGTGACAACATAAAGATACTATCACCTTCTGATATTATGGATGGCATCTATAAGCCCATCTCCAGTTCCTCTGAGTAGCATCTTTAAGCCCACTCCAGCATATACAACCAATCAGCAGTGTGACTTTACGCACCGGTGAGTGCAAATTTTTGGGCTTTTGTGTTCAATACCCTTCAACCTTCCAAGTCACGAATGGCACACAGGCCAATCTAACCCCTCAGGTTTCAGAAAATTGAACAGGGGAAACTGTTGCACCCCAAAATTTGCCCTCACCTAGACAAGACATTGTGTAATAAAGTGTCCCAAGAGGTTCACAAGGTTCACAAGGTATCTCAAGAGGTTCACAAGGTTTACAATTAGTCAGAAAACTTGGAGTTCCCTCAGACAAAGCATCCTCCTAAGCAATGCATCCTAAACTAGGGTTTTGAGTTTCATCAGGCTAAATGGATTTCCAAGGCTTAAAGTGAGCTTCATAGTATCCTATATGTCTTCAAGAATCCCTATGTCAAGTTTCAAGGCTTTCCCAAAAGGTTTGCTCAGTCAAATGATCAGATAAGTTAAAATCAGTCAAAGTAGTTAAAAAGTCAAATTGAGGTCAACTGTGGTCAAACCAAAGTCAAACTTCATGATTTTTTGCCAACATCAAGTATATGAAGTAAAATTCATCATTTGATCAAGGGTTGATCATGATTCATCAAGGAGATTTCAGATCATCAAGAATCAGGAGTTTCTAAATTGGGGTTTTCATAGGAAAAGTCAACTGAACTTTGACCAGCCATAAATTTCACATGCTTTATCAAAAATTTCCCATCCAAAGCTCATTTTGAAGGAAATTTAATTCTCTACAACTTTGTGTCTCACAAGCCAAGCCCAAAAATGCTTCATTTGGAAGGTATGGGCTAAGACATTATAGGTCATTTTAAAAGTCAACAAAAAGTCAACATCTTCCAAAGGGTATAATTTGAAAATGGTAAAGGATATGGATATGAGACAAAAGATGTTGGTTAGAGGACTCTCTAAGCTTTCCAAAATGTCCAATAACACACTCATAGCTTTAAAATTGAGGGATATATGTTTTTGCAAAGTTAGGAAATTTTTGGGAGGTTTATGAAGCAAACGGGGCCTTAAAACCAAATTTCTCCAAATGGGCTTGCAATGTTGTGATCCAATCCATACAAGGACCTCTAGCACGAATTCTGATTTTTTATTATTTATTTATTATTTATTTTGATTTAATCCATTAAAAGTTAAATTAAATTTAAATAAAATATAAAAATCAATATTTGGACATGATTCTTCTAGAAATTCTTAAAAATCAATTAAAGTTGATTGGAATCATGTAAAATCAGATTGGCCCAATTCATAAAGGTTTTATAAAGATTTTTGAATATTTGAAAGAGGTGAATCTCCATGATCAAGTAATCTCTAAAAAGCCCAAGAATCCAACTCCTTTTGACCTAATTCTACTACATACAAATAGACAAACTGAAAGCAATCATAAGGGGACGAAAATCCAGCCTCCAAAGTCAATCACCAACTTCAAATTTTTCACACAAAAAATCAAATTCGGTTTTACACTTGCAGGTGGGTTTAAGGACTTTGAAGGACTGCAATAGCTTCCTAAAGGTTCTCTGATCGTATTCCCATCATCACCTTCATCCATAACATCACAAAATGCATAACCCGAATCCATCTTGTTCTTAAATTTTCGAGTTTTCGATTTCTATTATCCACGCATTACTAATGATTTTTGATGTTGTTTTCTTTTTTGTGATGAGCTATAGATCGTATCTGGACCAAATGATTGAAGTTTCACTGCCTAATACAAATTCGGCCATGATTAGGGTTTCGGCCAAG
This sequence comes from Lathyrus aphaca, assembly GCA_963966055.1. Taxonomy (NCBI): domain Eukaryota; kingdom Viridiplantae; phylum Streptophyta; class Magnoliopsida; order Fabales; family Fabaceae; genus Lathyrus; species Lathyrus aphaca. Next base: position 432,726,352 of record OZ014522.1, on the reverse strand, counting down.
CTTTTAGGGTTATTGGATTTAGGCCATATAAATGATTTTGATTGATGAATTTAAGTTGTATATAATCTGGGTAAACTATTGGTATGTTCAATTTGGACAAATGTTGCTTATTTTGCAGGTATTCAAGGTTGTTGACTTCCTGCGAAAAAATACGCAAGAAGATTCATAGGAAAATTTGCAGGAATTTTCGCAGGAAAAGCTGCGAAATTCCAAGGAAGAAGATGATCTGAATGGCGCGAATTCTAAATTCAAATTTTAAACTTATTTTATTATTTATTTGTTTTGTATATATATCACAACGCGTTGATGGTTCAGTTGGTAAGGGCAATGGTGCTGGGAGACGCATGACCTTGGTTCGATTCTTGGTTGCAGCATTCTTTTTACTGATTTTTTCATTTATTCATGTAACTTAATATATTATGAATCATTGTTGTTTATGTTCAGACACGCCCCATGTGGCTTAGTGGTTGGAGTGTTGGGTTGTTGGCTGATGGTCCTGGGTTCGAATCCCCCCAGGCCATTTTGTTTTTGCGTTTTATTTTGATTTTTACAGGTTTAATACAAAAGGACCAATGCCCAGCATATAATTCATCAAATGCGTTTGGCCTGGTGGTGGTGATGTTGGTCTGGGAGAGTGAAAGCCTAGGGCCTGGGTTCGAATCCCAGCCCCAGGTATGTTCCTTTTCCTCATTTTTTTGTGTTTTATTATATTTACTTAATTCATTTAATTTCTAAAAAAATAATTTCTAAAACAAATGTTTATAACATTTTCTTCTATAAAAACTTATATTTTATAATTTATTTTCTTAAAATCAAATTGTTTTTTTTAGTTATTTATTTTATAATATATTTATATTTATTATTATGCATATATATTTTTTGTAAATAAATTAATTAATCTAAACCTAATTTAGTTAACCCTAATTTGGCTAACCCTAACTTTTATAACCCTAACCCTAATTTTTCTTAACCTTAATATTTAACCTATTTTTTTATAATTAATCATTAATCATTTTTTAAATATGTAAATAGTTTATTATTTGTTTATTATTATTAAAACCTATTTTCTTAATTAAATCTAAAAAATCTTTTCTAATATTGATTTGTCTTGCTAATTTCTTTCTTGTATTTTTATTCTAACCTTTATTCTTATTTCTTACTGTTACTAATATTATTGCTTATTTATTATTATCTTTTATATTTCTCGATTATATTGTAATTGTCCCGAAACATTTTAATATCTTAGGTTTATATTTTTTGCTTTATTTTTATTATGAATATATTTACTGTGTGGTTAGTAATTCTAGGGTGTGAATAACATATTTGTAATTAAAATTAACTTAGAATAATTAACTTAAATAAGATAAATATTTGAATACGAACACGCACACACGTAAGTCGATCTTTGATCGCCATCTTGCACTTCCTAGGGTTGCCTTTCAGTTGCCTATTTCAAAAGGTCAAGTAAGGTGTCTTAAGCAAAGTCCCTTCACAAATATCATCAAGTCCCTTCATTTTATAAGATCAAGTCCCTTCGAGGTTACCTATGATAAATGATCTTGTCCCTTCGAATAAAAGATGATAAGTCCCCACGAATTGCTAAAGACACCTTACAGTTGCCTACATACAAATGTCCCTACACATGTCCCTTAAACATCCAAGGTAATGACTACCTATTCCTTAATAATAGGGATAGTCTTACCATTGAAAGAACATACGAACAATAAAGACTTAATATAGGGTAGGTTTCTCTTAATTACTTGCTCACACCTTTCAAAATACTCTTTACACCACACTTTTCAGACAAATTTTCAAAAAACAAGGCTTTGTATACATCCATACAAGGATCATTACAATTTACTTAGAAAGTTTCTAATCACACACTACACCTTTTCAAAACAATTCAAAGTGAGCTAAGTAACTAAGAGCCCATGGATAACCATGGATATAAAGGGTGCTAACACCTTCCCTTTGTATAACCTACCCCCCGAACTCAAAATCTTTTTAAGGTCTTTCCTATTCTTTTATGTCCTTTCCTTTTGGATAAAATAAAAGTCGGTGACGACTCTTGCTATCTGCAACATTTATACAAAGTCAGTTCTCCCACCGTATTACAGTGGTCAGTTATGCTGAAAAGTTTGAAAACATGGTTGCTTACTTTAAGCAGGCTACGTAACATCCCGATCTTAGTAATTATTTATTTATTAATTAATTGTGTGATTTTGTGCCTAATTGATTTAATTGATTATTTGGATTAATAGGAATTAATTAATTTAATTTCATTATGTGATTTAATTTAATTAATTGATTTATTTGGTTTATTGGAAATAATTTAATTATTTGATTGAATTATTAAATTTATTAGATTTGTTTCTAGTTAGTGAAATAAAATAGATGTAATATATTTGACCAATAGGACTATTTTGAGAGTGTGATTAGTAAGTTAGTGTGGGTTAGAAAGCCCAATAAGAGTTAGAATGTTTATGAGTAGAGGTTAGGGTTTTAACAAAAGATGAAAAGAGTAGAAACATAGAAGAGGCTAAGAGAGGAGGAAGAGAAGAGAGCTCAAGAACAAGCTATAAAACTCAAGAAAATCTAAGGTTAGGGTGAGTTTTTGTATAATTATTGGGTTGTATGATAATATATTGATGGGTAGAAACATGTTTAGGTTGAAATCCCTAATTTTTATAGTATTGATATTTTTAGGTTTCGATGATAATCCTTGAAAATGTGATGAAATAATTGTGGTTGGAATTGATATATTGATATACTTTAGAGACCCATTTGTAGTTTGGGAAACAAATTGATAATAAGTTTCTATTGGGTTGAGCAGTAGCGTTGAACAGTAACGCAAAATACCCATTTTCCTTTTCTTAATTCTCACGATAACTTATAAAGTAGTATTAATATATAATGATGATGTAGTGCTGGAATTAATGGTGAGACATAGCGCATACCTTTAGTCATTTAGGATATACCACTTCTTTTTACCCATATGTAGACCAAGGATTATCCTATAATCACATTAGCTTTCCTTTTTAATGTGATAAATCTAATTAATAATTAGAAAAGTAGTATTAATACATGATGACGACATGTCCGATTTTCTTTTCTTGTTGGTATGTAAAATGTGGTATAGCCACACAAACCATGATGTTAAATGATGTCCTCAATTTATTGTAAGCTCATAGATTAATATAATACTAATTGAGGAACATGAAGCCACTAAAATGCCTGGTTGATAAAATGTGGCACTTTTAGTAATTGAACAATGAGGGTCTTCCATTGCCTAGACTTATTAAATAAACAGTACAAACATGCAGAGTAAAACAAGACTAAGGGAGTGGCGGTGAAGGAGATGAGATGAAGCAATGTTGCACTAGCTAGCAAGTAGTATGAACCATGATACTTGTAGTTGAATGAATAATGTGGAAGTATTGTGAAGCTTATTAGGAACTACACTAATTAACTGAGAGAATCATGTTCTACTAATATTTATATAATATATTTATTAATAATATATCTTAATTTAATTAAGGATTATTTTTAAGTTATTATATAAATATTGAAATTAATTGAGAGATTAATTTAGTGATTAATTTGATGATTAATTTTGTGATTAAATTGTTGATTAATTTGGTGATTATTTAATGATTAATTTTATGATTAATTTAGAGATTAATTTGGTGATTAATTTAGTGATTAATTTGATGATTAATTTTGTGATTAATTTGGTGATTATTTAATGATTAATTTTATGATTAATTTAGAGATTAATTGAGAGATTAATTTAGTGATTAATTTGATGATTAATTTTGTGATTAAATTGTTGATTAATTTGGTGATTATTTAATGATTAATTTTATGATTAATTTAGAGATTAATTTGGTGATTAATTTAGAGATTATTTTGGTGATTAATTTAGTGATTAATTTGATGATTAATTTTGTGATTAAATTGTTGATTAATTTGGTGATTATTTAATGATTAATTTAAAGATTAATTTGGTGATTATTTTAGTGATTAATTTTGTGATTAATTTGGTGATTAGTTTGGTGATTAACTTGATGATAAATTAATCATTCCATGTTTAATCGATAATTCATATTTTGTGAGTTGAGGTTGAACTGTGTGGATACCCCGTGGATTATTTGCTTGTTTGAGATAATGTTGTTGAGATTGTATTGTAAAATGTGTTATATACCGTTTGCAAATGATTTTTGTGTGGATGATGCATAAATATGTGCAAGTATGTGTAATTGTATGGTAATTCAAATGTGATGAATTATTGAAGATATGCAAGAATATTAAGATTAGAGGATGGTCTTAATTGCATATGATTGTTGAACATGCACATGCATCATTTTGTCAAGAGGCAATGCTTGCTAGTTCATTGGGAGCTAGTGACTTGTCCCAAACCTAGAGGACGAGTTTGAAAGCTTAGAGAACGGGCTTTTGTGAGTTATCCGTCTAGAGGACGGACTCGGTTTAATGTAAAAACCAAAAAAAATGATAACAAGAGTTTGGTACCACATGCACGAGTTGCATTTGAATCTTGCACCAAGTCTCATTGTGTCTATGGTTGCAATATGAGATTATGTGGAATATATGAATTGTTGAATTGGTGAAATTGTGAATTATGAGTATATACTTGTGAATAGTATGACTACCTGAGTGATATTATGTTGATGAAACTTTTGAAATGTGAGAATAATTGTGATTATGCTTGTATACCTTAAATTATATATTATCTTATGATTTCGATAATTATATGAAGTCTCACCCTTCAGTTGGAATTATGTTTTATACGACATCGCTCAGGTATCGATGAGTAGAGTTGCTTCAAGCACGAGGTATTTACTGGAGTAACTTGTCTTAGTTGCTTATTTATTTTGGGGTCGAGTCGTGCTCTGGTTATCTAACATTGGGGAATATTTTCGATTTATGTTTGAGAGATACTTTATGTACTCTACTTTATTTTGCTATTGTTATTTGAATTATATAAAGTATTGGCTTTTATGCCTAAGTGATGATTATAAAATGAGTTGATCATGAGATTTTCATTATGTCTATTATGATTGAAGTATATCAGCTGCTACATGCTAATGTGAAAGTATATGAAAAACATGAATTTATTTTAAGTGTTATTGAGTATGACAGGTATTTGTATGATGTTTTGAATTATGTGTGACACCCTTATTTGAGATGCATGATAAATTACTCTGATTATTTGTATATTTTCTGCGGGGTTTAGAAGGGTGTTACAGACTATGTATGCTCCAGATGAGAAATGGAAGGTGGGTCAATTTATTTTTGGTTTGAGGGCTAATATCTCTCACAGTGTATCACAAAGGGAGTTTGCTACATATTTTGAATTTCTAAGGCAGTGCTATGTTGCTGAAGGTAGTTTAAAGAGAGTTCGGGCTGAAGGGTACTCTAATAAGATGAACCAGAATGACCGTGGAAGATCAAGCCAACAGTTTAGGCCCAAACCACAACCATTCAAGGGAAAGCATGTGCAGATTCCTAGAGCTAATTCACCTTCTGCTTTTCAGACTTGTGGTAAAGTTCATACTGGAAGGTGTAGCTTGGACGGGATGAGGTGCTATCAATATTAGAAAGTGGGACACATGGCTAGAGTCTGTCCACGTGGTAGAAACCAAGTTCAAGCAAAGAGCACCGATAGAGTTTACACACTGAATACTAGAAAGACTAAAGGTGATAATCCCTTAATTTATGGTACGTGTTTATTTAATGGACATCCTTACTTTGTATTGTTTAATTGTGGAGCAACACACTCTTTTGTGTCTGTGAGTTTCATGAAGCGACTTGGGTTGTAAGAAATTCCCTTGTCTCTTCATATGGTGGTCACTACCTCCATGGATGAAATGGTCGAGACACCGCTGGTGTGTGAAAATTGTGTTTTATCTGTGAATGGTAGAGTTTTTCAGATTGATCTTATCTATTTACCGCTTAAGAAAGTGGATGTTGTTTTGGAAATGGATTGGCTCTCTGCCAATTCAGTGTTTATTGGCTGCAAAGAAAAGTTAATCATCATACCATCTATTGAAGCTATTCTGAAGGATGTGTTTACGACAATCTTAGAAGGTACAGTTGGAATGATAAATTTCTTGTTTGAGAAAGAGAAATCCATTATTTTGGTCTTAACTAAGGAACCTGGTAGTGTTCAGCAAGTGATGAATCTTCCAATTGTTTGTGAATTTTAGGAAGTCTTTCCCGAGGATGTTACTTATCTTCCTCTGAAAAGGGAGGTAGAATTCTCAATTGACCTGGTACCGGGAACGACTCCTATATATATTTCCCCTTACCGGATGTTACCATTGGAGTTAAAAGAATTGAAGGATCAATTATAATAATTGATGGCTAAACGTTTTGTTAGACATAGTGTATCACCGTGGGGAGCTCTGGTGTTACTTGTAAAGAAGAAGGATGGCGGGATGCGGTTGTGCATCGACTACCGTCAATTGAACAAGGTAACTATCAAGAACAAATACCCCTTACCAAGGATAGACGACCTGTTAGATCAAGTGAAAAGAGCCTGTGTTTTCTTGAAGATTGATTTATGGTCGGGCTATCATTATATTCGTGTGAAGAGTGCAGATGTACCAAAGACTTCATTTAGGACCCGTTATGGTCATTACAGATTCTTAGTAATGCCTTTTGGTGTGATGAATGCCCTAGCTGTTTTCATGGATTATATGAATAAGATTTTCAAGCTTACTTGGATCAAGTCATTGTGATCTTTATAGATGACATTCTTATTTATTCTCGTACTTCATAAGAGCATGGAGAACATCTAAGAATTGTTTTTGTTGGTGTTGCAAGAAAGACAACTTTTTGCTAAGATAAGTAAGTGTGAATTTTGGATGTTAGAAGTTAATTTCCTTGGTCACATTATATCTCAAGGAGGTGTGGTGGTAGACCCGTCGAAAGTGGAAGCAATGATTAATTGGGAGAGACCGAAGAATGCTTCAGAAGTCAGAAGTTCTCTGGGTTTGGCTGGTTACTATAGAAGGTTTATTAAAGGATTTTCTTAACTAGAATTACCAATGACAAAGCTTATTCGAAAGGAATTTACTTATGAGTGGGATTCCGATTGCGAACAAAGTTTTAAGAGCTTGGAAGAAAGATTGACAATTGCTCCTGTTTTGATCATCTCGATCCCAACAAGTCGTACCAAGTTTTCTGTGATGCATCGAAAATGAGATTAAGAGGTTTTCTAATGCAAGATGGTCAAGTGGTGGCATATGCTTCTTGGTAGTTAAAAGTTCATGATAAGAATTATCCAACTCATGATTTGGAGCTAGCTGCAATAATTTTTACTCTGAAAGTGTGGTGACATTGTTTGTATGGTGTATGTTTTCAAATGTTCAGCGACCACAAAAGTTTGAAATATTTATTTGATCAAAAAGAGTTGAACATGAGACAAAGAAGATGGGTGAATTACTTGAAGGATTATGATTTAGAAGTAAATTACCACCTAGGGAAGGCAAATAAGGTGGCGTATACCTTAAACCGAAAGGTTATTCATGGTGCAAAATTTATGATACTAAAGTATACCTTATTGGAAAGGTTTCGGGATCTTAATATTTAATCTGTTTGGACTTCTGATGGTATGATTATGAGAAATTTGAATGTCAATTCTACTTTAAGAGATGAAATTCAACAAGGACAGATGTTGGATGAGAAGTTACAAGAGGTATTACTTCAACCGGGTTTCTTACGAGCAATGGATGACATCATTCTTTTTTGTCAAAGAGTTTGTGTTTCGAATGATGTGGTATTAAAAAGGAAAATTTTAGATGAAGCTCATAAGGGTACTTTTACGATACATCCTGGTTCTTCGAAGAGGTATCAAGACTTGAAGATATATTATTGGGGGTTTGGCATGAAAAGAGACATTGCGGTGTATGTGTCAGAATGTGCAGTATGCTAACAAGTGAAGATTGAACATCAGAGACCGGGTGACCTGTTGCAACCTTTAGATATTCCAATTTAGAAATGGGATAATATTTCTATGGATTTTTCAGTTGGGTTGCCCAGTACACAAGGAGAATATGATTCTATTTGGGTGATAGTGGATCGACTAACGAAATCTGCGCATTTCTTAGCCATGAAGACTACTTATAAGGCAAGTCATCTTGCAAGGTTATTTATTTATGAAATTGTGAGACTTCATGGTATTCCTTCGAACATCGTTTCAGATAGAGATCCAAAGTTTACTTCAAGATTCTGGGGAGCTTTTCAACAAGCTATGGGTACTAAGTTGAAATTGTGTACGCCGAACCATCCTCAGATGGACGGTCAGACGAAACATACAATCCTAACTATGGAAGATATGTTAAAGGCTTGTGTGTTGGAGAGTAGAGAAGATTGGAAGGAACTCTTGCCATTGATTTAGTTCTCTTACAATAATAGTTATCATGCGAGCATCAATATTACTCCTTACAAGGCTTTATACGGGAGAAAGTGTAGGACGCCTTTGTGTTGGGCGGAAATTGGTGAAGATAGAATTTTGGGACCTGAAATTATTCAAGAGACCACTGAAAGATTAAGATGATTCGTGAGAAAGTTAAGCAAGCACATGATCATCAAAAGAGTTATGCGGATAACCGTAGGAGACCTTTGGATTTTGAGGAAGGTGACCATGTGTTTTTGAAAGTTATCCCGAGATTGAGACTAAAAGGACCGTTTAAGTCACAAAAGTTGAGTCCGAGATATGTGGGACCGTATCAGATCTAAGAAAGGATTCACGGGGTAGCTTACAAGCTATCCCTACCACCTTCTCTATTAGAGATGCACGATGTCTTTCACGTGTCTCAACTTTGGAAGTTTGTTCCCGATCCTCTTCGATCAATACTTTCAGATTCTACTGAGATAGAAACAGATTTGACTTTTGGACCATAATCGAGCCGTATTGTAGGAAGAGAAATGAAAGTGCTAAGAAGCAAGGAAATATCGCTTGATTATGTGAAATGGGATGTGACACATCCGAGAGATCTACTTGGGAACTCGAATTGGAAATGCGAGATGTTTATCCTCATCTTTTTAGGTAATCCTTTAAATTCGTGGACGAATTTCTATTTAAGGAGGGGAGGATGTAATACCTCATAAATTTAATTAACACTCTAAATAATATTAATTAAGATTAATAAGGTTCCAGTGTGCTCTGAGAGTTTTTAACTTAAATAATTAGAGCGACCGACAGACTCGAATTAAATAGTTAATATTATCTGACTCAAAGGTTTTATTTTATGAGTGACTTAGAGACATCTTTGGATACCCTGAATTTGGATTAAGTAAGTTACCAATTAGAGTTATATCAGTATAACTTCTTATTTTCTTTCATAGCAACATGAGAACTTTGTGTGTGTGTGTGTGAGAGAGAGAGAGAAGAGCGAAATTAGAGAAGAGGAAGAAGAGGAAAAAGCTTGAAGTGAAGAAATTCTTGGATCATCAAGCTTCATCATCCATCATTCATCTCACAATCTTCATCTCTAGAGACGAGTCTAGTTAGAGACTTTTCTTGGAAGTTTTCTTGAGTTCTAGAGTTTAGGTTAAAATTGATAAATCCTACAAATCCTTGAATCTAACGGTAAAAACGTGGATTTTGCCGGTTAGAATAATTGGGTAGCATGTGTATCAATTCTTTGTGACTTATTTTTACTGATATTTGGAGTTTTAGGGGTGAAAAATGGAACTTATTGGGATTTTCGGAACCCTAAACGTAAGGACAACTTCCTGGTTCTGGTGCGAACGTCGGACAGCGCTTTGAGCGCCCGACGATAAAGTTGTAAACACCGACCGAAATTAAGAGGCGATGGGAGAAAAATAGATATGTTTTAAATTTTCGGAGTTTGAACTTGCGCCAGTGCGACTACCAGGTGAAGCAACAGGCGCTGGGGGCAACGCCGGACGAAACCTGGACCGCCGGGCGCCCCTGGCAGTTTGTATTATAATTTTCTTTTTAAATTTGTAACTTTTATTTTGCATATCCATTTAATGCATATTTTATATCGATTCGAAGCCGAAAGGGTAATCTATCTTTTGGTTTGGGAAATTATTAATTTTGTCGATTATTACAATTATTTAATCAATTTGTTCGAATTCTGTGCTTTAGGGAACTCATTTTTATAAAGGCATAAAGACTATGGTGGGTGAGGAAACCTTGTACACTACCTAGTGAAAACTAAGTCGCATGACTAAGAAGTTATTAGAACTAGATAGAGATGCCCGAACTTTCGATATATATCGTGTACCTTAGTCGTGTAAAGGTCTAGTGGTGAGAGTACATTATATGGAACATGTGTGAACCCGTTGGGGCGTGTATTTGTGAAAAAGTCATTGTCACCTTATGATTGTTTTATACTTTCCCATTTGAGTGAAATCACATAATCGGAATCGTCTTCCCTGATATTTCGTTTCAAGAGCCAGGGGCTCCTCCGGAATGTACGCATGCATTACTTGGCAGGTTTGATTCTCGCGTTTAGTAGGAATGAAGCATATTCATATGTAGAGACTTGAGATGGTTAACATGCCATGTGAAATGATGATTCAAGGTTAACATGACTAGGATCTGAATCCATGTTGTATGCCAAGTAAATACAAGGATCTATGATTCGTGCCGACTCTTAGACGTAAGAGAGGACGAAAATAAGGGATGCCTTCGTGGTTTCCGAATTAGTGATACTTTCGAGCTGCTAAACTCAAAACATGTTTCCATATAAGTGTGAGTGTTGTGAACTCAAGGTCTTAGTTCCTTCCGACTTGAATAGGATTTTGTTTAGGACCTTGTTAAGCCGAGAGAATCCATAAGATAGGGACTCACTGAGATTTGTATCTCACCCCTCATTATTGGTTATTGTTTCAGGTACTACAGGTTCTAAGAAGGGTGAGGATAAGGTCGTTTTACTTATCCTTACTAGTTGATATTTTGTGTGTGGCATGGCTTCCGCTGATGGAGTTTACTTTGAGATCATTGTTGATCTAGTTCTTAGCTTTTTATATTGAACATCTTATATACATTATGCCTTAGTTTAAACTTTTGTATTCTGACATTTAATGGATGTAATGTGTTGACTAAGAACTTATTTGTATTTCAATATCCAAACTTGGATTCATGTATAATATATATATGCTTTGATGTATGTTGTTATATATGAGTGTTACAACCTTAGTAGTGGCTTGATGTAAAGGACAATGTTGTGCCTCTTTAGTTACCTATTGACTGTGTCTAAAGTTGGAGTCGCTCTGATATGTAACAAGAGAGGTACATGTTCTTTTATTTGTTTTACGTTGCATATATTTCCTTAGATTTTGATGTTGAATCACTTTTCAAACTTATTGTTGTCAGGTATTTTTGTGCCAACTATTTTATAATTTCCACTACTTATCAAATGATTTAATTTTCAATTATATGGTTCATGTATGTTTGGTTGACGTTTGAGTATCATGCTACTTGAAGGATTTATGTGTTATATTTAATTATTTGTCTAGTTAGGTAGTAGGGTGTTACATTCAGATTCATAACGCATAGACATGTGTCTGATAAGTTGAGAAGGAAACTTGATGATAGGTCATTCCAGATGATCCTGATAGGATATCACTCAACTAATGGATACAAAATATTGCATCCCTTTAACAAACAAGTTTGATTAACAGAGATGTGATTATGAGCTGAATGAGTGGGGTTGGAATAGCAATGTCAAAAAGGATTCAATAAGAGTTCTATGTGATGAGCCAACTAATGAAGCTGACAAGGAAATTCAACCAGAAGAATGCATGATTAAAGCATGCACAAACAGGTCTCAAAGGACAAGAAACAATCATGCAAGGATGCAAAAATGTGTGATCACATCAAATGACGTGGTCAATGATGAATATGAGGTAATATAGTATGCTTTTATGCAGATATTGGGTCAATCAATGTAATTGAGGCATTGAAGAACTCAAAGGGGATGCAAGCCATGACAGAGGAACTGAAATCCATACATGTCAACAAAACCTGCTCATTACTCGAATTACCACAAGGTAAGGAGGAAATATATGTGAAATAGGTGTAGAAAGTGAATTTAAATCTAAAAGGAAAAGTAACCAGGCATAAAGCAAGACTTGTAACCAAAAGATCTCTTCAGAAAGAAGTAGTTGACTAATGAAGTTATGCACTAGTTGCTAAGATTGAAACAACCAGGTTGGTTGTTGGCCTAGAAAACATAAATAACTAGTATATGTATCAAATGGATGTGAAAAGTTAATTTCTAAATGGACCCTTAGATGAAGAAGATTATGTAGCACAATAAGTTTTTTGTGTGAATCAATGCCAAGAAAGTAAGGTATATAGGTTGCACAAACCCATCTATGGACTTAAACAAGCCCCGAGAGCTTGGAACAAGAAGATATATGGCTTTATAAGGGAAAAGGAGTTTGTGAAGTGCACAAATAAGCATGGTGTATATTTTAGAAGAAGAATTAGTGAATTACTCATACTTTATCTCTATGTAGATAACTTGTTGATAACATGTAGCTCTAATAAGGAGATTGGAGGATTTAAATGTATCACGAGCAATGAATTTGAAATGTATGACCTGGGAAACATCTTATATTTCCTTGGCACTAAATTATACAAGAGTAGCAGATGATTGATTTTGCACCAAATAAGATAGGTAAGTGAGATACTCAAAAGATTTGAGATGGAGGATTGCAATGTAACTTCGACATAAGTTGAACCAAAATTGTAGTTGATGAATGACTCAAATGAAGATGATGTTAATCCAACACCTTACATAAGACTCAATGGATCATTAAGATACCTATGTCATATAAGGTATGGTCTAGTATACAATGTAAATATGGTGAGTATGTTCATGCAAAATCCAAAGGTATCTCATCTTGCAGCCACCAAAAGGACACTAGGGTATCTCAGAGGAACAATAGATTATGAAATTTTATTAATTGCATCATATGAAGGAAATGAATGCAAACTAGTGGTATACACTAACTCTGGTTGGTATAATGATGTTGAGGATGAAAAATCCACAAATGGTTATGTGTTTATGCTAGGTGGTGCTCCAATTCCTTGAAGCTCAAGAAAAGTACCAGTTGTAGATTTATCATCATGTGAGGCTAATTACATAACTACCTCTCTTCGTGCATGCCAAGTAACATGGATGATGAATTTGATTGAGGAGATTGCAGGTGAAAATCATGGAGCAATGATCTTGAAGATTGATCATGTTTGCTATTAATTTGGCCAAAAATATGATAGCACGTGGAATAAGAAAACACATTGATACAAGATTCCATTATCTTAGAGAGCAATTAACAAATTGGAAGATGAACCTGGAACACTATAAACTGAAAATTATACTACAAACATCATGAAAAAGGTTGTGCAGGTTGAATTATTCAAGAGATTGAGAACTATGATGAATGTAGATAACTTAAACACAATTAACTAAGTGTTATGTTAAATATGTAATTATTTGTGGTAAACATCTTTGTAAATGCAGGATTTGACATTGTCTAAGTTGTATGTATTTGATAGATTTAAATATAGTTTATAACAGTGGAATCTGCGTGTATTCGACAAATAGTCGAATTCAACTTGTCAAAGTCAGTTAGTTTGAGATTACTTGATGCACAAATAGTCTCATTATAAATAGGGAGTCACCGTGTGTTTCTAAATAATATACTTAAAAAAAGGAGAAACTCAATATTGATAGATTGATCGATAAACATTCTTCCTTTCACTTCAATACCTCATACTCTCTAAACTATATCTTCTTTCTCATTACTTCAAAATTTTATTCTTTCTTTTTAAATTATTGTGCGAGGGAATTATCTTGCAACCAAGTGTGCGGTTGAATGTCTCGAGTGAAGAGTGTAGAACAAAGTTCTTGATTCAATCAAGAAACTTATTTAATATTGTTCTATAAAGATCAATTCCAACATCTCTTAAATCTTAAACACACTCTTAACATCAAATTCAATAATCTTAAGAGAAAAACTAGTGAACTATCAACCATACAAATAATAGCAATACAAATTATAAAAAAATATATATATAACTGAAGAACAAGAAGAAACAATTACACTTTAACATTCTCATGACCCAACAACTTAATCGAAGTACCTGATCTCAGAGAAACCAAACAACCCTTAAGGAATTAATCAAAACTCATTATCCGACCAGGCCACCATGACCTATTTGTGTGTCAGACCCAAACCAAACCACCAACAAAAGCATTTATTCCATTGATGTTCGGTTCTCCAGAACTACCCATTTGACTCCAAAAAAATCACAATCCCAAAAAACAAATTCAATCCTAAACCTTATTTGTAAAGCAACCCAAGTTCAGAAACAACTTAAAGGTTTCACTTTTGAATGAAATAACACAACCCCTTTAAACTTAAAATAACAAAACACTTCAAATCAAATATTGAAAATTGACCAATCATGCATGCATAAGGGTAGAAAAGTGTGTTATATGTCGACATTGTCTACATTAGATACTGCATTGACTTGACGAGGATTCATGAGTATAATTGTGTGTGGGGGGGGGGCATTTTTGTGTGTACATATACTCAAAGTTAGGTGAAGGTATTAAATGAAAGCTGAGACAGTTGACACGATAAAACTATCTATTTACGATAACATTTTCACCCTTATTGATATTACTTTCATAATACATATGTTGGACCATCACTGAATTTTTACCTGAAGCATTTTCAAGCAAGGACCCATCAACATTTTCCACGTCTCTCTAGCTTGAAATATGTTGAAGATTACCCTGAGAATTTGCCACGTGCTTGCTCCATTTTTCAACTTAGGAAGAATCAGGCGATCAAGTCATTCCAGAGTATATATGATTGTATTGTGTCAGAGGACATTTGTTTCACGTCATGCGGTGAGCATATTCAAACACGACCCTTTGGATATGATATCACGATACTTTGGAGGATTGATTTGTTGGTATATACTTATGTATACACATCTACCTTAATGATTACTACATTAATTCATGTATTCATATGGTATACACAAGGACTTTATAGTTGTTGTTCATGCCATTGTCCCTTACAAAGATGTCAATGTGATATTAGCAGACTATCGTGACCATCTGCTGCTAAAGGATGTACGCAGCGTGCCAGCTCATCATCCATGCATGGTTTACAATTACATCAAATGGTTTTATAGAGTGTCCCATACTTACATAACATTATATGTAGAGGAAAACACCCTTATACCAGCTCATTAGGAGATACTAGAGAAGAAACATGCGGGGGCAGATCATGTCATGGATGTACAACTGATATGTCACCATATAGTTGCTATTTGAATATGATTCATAGTCAAAGGAGAGTTTTAGGAAGACACTCCTAAGAGGATCACTCTATAAACAATATTAGCAGAGGTACGTCATTCGTTGTTGTATAGGAGGCAAAGGAGGAACACGAGTGTCAGATATATTTAGTAGTGATATTTTGATATTATGGTTTTTTATTTGATATATATATATATATATATATATATATATATATATATATATATATATATATATATATATATAATTTACCAATATTTTGTTTGATAATTCAATCTTTTTAGTGAATGACTCACGTGAATGTATATTATAAGTATGATCTAAAAATTACTTATGATATATGGTTTATTAATAAGGATAAATCTATTCAAAGTTAGAGGTGCAAAATACAGTCTCTTAGGATTTATCCCGATTTTGGAATTCAAAACACTCTATTTTAACCATATTGCGATGACACACAAACCCAAACCAATGCGTGAGATTTATTTAGAGATTGAAATCAAAATTTTAATAGGATATATCCAAAGATTGAAATTTGAAATGTTTTTTTTGGAAAAATGAGGTGTCTCTCTAATTTTGTTGTAAAATGGATACGTCTAAATTTCAATTTTCAAACACTAAGAAAAATATTTTCTAATTTTCATAGGATATGAGAGGAAGGAATTTCTTATCCCACCATGTGGGATAGAAAAACACCCTATAAAAACCCAAAATGCCCCTCAGATTTCAGAGATATATCTCCAAAGACACCTTTGCACTACCTTATGATGCACCAAATGAGTGTCACCCTAAAGTAAAACAAAATTTTATTCCTGAGATGCATCCCCGTGTATTTTCAACAAATATATAGATATTTGAGACTGTCCAATGGATATTCCAGAGACGCATCTTCAGATATTTGTAGCGGGATTTTGAAATATCTATCACCTTTGCATGTCAGGTATTTACAGAGATGCATATTCGGAATAAGGAAACATGATTTTGATAAAACTGTTACTTGCATGATCACATACGCATACTTTTTTTCCACTTCAAATCCCTTTTAAAAACCCTTCCATTTTCAATCAACATTTTCACTCCAAATATTCATTCTTGAGTTTCATCACATCAAAAAGAGCGAAAAAGCTGAAATTCAAAGTAAACATCATCTGGTATGTTGCACATATCTCCTTTTCCAACACAACACTCAAGCGAGAATTTAAGATTAATGAGTACACCTCTTTTGCAGATCTGCAATATGAAGTTCAGAATCTCATACCTTATAGAGATAATAAAAAAACTATGAGGCTCGA
The DNA here is from genome assembly GCA_963966055.1 of Lathyrus aphaca. Taxonomy (NCBI): domain Eukaryota; kingdom Viridiplantae; phylum Streptophyta; class Magnoliopsida; order Fabales; family Fabaceae; genus Lathyrus; species Lathyrus aphaca. Next base: position 432,709,716 of record OZ014522.1, on the reverse strand, counting down.
GTAATATTCACCCTAATTAACTACAAAGGCAATATTGAGTTCAATATTTATGAGCTCAAGATGGAGGCAAATGTAAGGAATATGTGAAAAATATTTTTTCCGTTTTGAAACAAAATTTTTGATTGAGATGGAAGCGACAATTTCAAGATTGGTCGAAGATATTGTAAAGATATTGAAGCATCCACTTGGATATTGAAATGTAATGTTTGATTTTATGTTAACATCACCTATGTAATGTTGATTTTATGTTTTGAATAATAATTGTATTTTGGTAAAGTTCAACTTTCTGATTTTTTTTCTTCTATTTATGTTTCGGTATACTACGAAGATGTATCTACGAACATGTTACAAAGATGCTTATTCAGATCTAAAACAACCACACTCCTAATATGTGGCTCAAAATTTACCTAAAATGCGTGTGTTTAAAATATATCTGAAGATGCATTTTTGAAATCTAAATATATTTTTGTATTTTCAGGTCATGCTTTATTATTAAGAAATACCGATTGGAGGATAATGAGTAATTTCCCAACAATAATTGGAGGTATGATTTGTAGGAATCTACTTGTAACACCCATATAATATATATCTAGAATAATATCATACAGAGTCAAATTTTGGTACTGACACCATCATAAATACCTACTAGTATAATTCACATTCTCGTCCAATTCTAAAACTATACAAATATGGCACAAGACATGGAAATCATACTAAAATAAAATCTAAGAACAATACAATATCCATTATTGTACAAAGATACAGAAATACACAGCGTAAGACTAAACTAAGCTTCACTTGAAACATCTCGAGCATAGCTCCACTCGTAAATCAAACCTGCATAGGAACCTGAAAAACAACAATAATAGTGGGGTGAGATAACAACATCTCAGTGGGTTCCCAATCTTATAGTTCTCTCGGCTCTAAGGGTTCTATCAATCCTAACTCAAGTCTTTGGCAAGGAAAACGACCTTAAGTTCATACGTCTCGCACTCCTTGGAACCACATCCAAGAGTTCTGCAAATCCTACTAATACTAGCTAGGATATTCCTTATACCTCTCAACCAGGAACCAAAGCAAGATGGAACACACTCCGTACAATTTTCACACCACTAAACAAGTGAAATATCTACCTCAAGTCTTTACAGATGCTTCCCGTGGGACTCAATGAAATACCCACCTCAAGACTTACTCAAGACCTTACGAAGGATTCAATATAACACTCTATTCAAACCAATCATATGCTTCTCGTGGGACTTAGTGTAATACCCACCTCAAGACTTACACTCGCTTCCCGTGGGACTCAATGTAATACCCACCTCAAGCTACCTCTCGCTTCCCATGGGACTCAATGTAATACCCACCTCAAGCTACCTCTCGCTTCCCGTGGGACTCAATGTAATACCCACCTCAAGCTACCTCTCGCTTCCCGTGGGACTCAATGTAATACCCACCTCAAGACTTATCAATTTCTTCCCGTGGGACTCAGTGTAATACCCACCTCAAGACTTATCAATTGCTTCCCGTGGGACTCAGTGTAATACCCACCTCAAGACTTATCACAACAGACGGTACCTCAACCTTTTCGGATGCTTCCCGTGGGACTCAATGTAATACCCACCTCAAGACTTACTCAAGACCTTCCGGAGGATACCGCGTATAACACGTTAGGATTCACAACGACCTAGGATGAACCTAAGCATCTCACAAGTCATACCATCTAACAATTTCTAGTTACAAAACTAGGTCACACTATTGGTTTATGGTAAGATTTCCTATCTCTCTCTCCATTCTTGATACTTTCAATTTTATAGTTTTCGAACATATAGTTCTAACATTTTAGTTAATTATTTCTATTAAACAATCCTCACCATAAACTCATTGTCTTTTCTTTCGTTCGATTCTCACAATGATCTCATACCTAAATTCTCAATCGAGCCACAAAGGCTAATACCCAAATTCCTCAATTTTACATAATTACGGTTTATCGGAAAAGTCGGATAAAAGTCGGGCATAATTAACATTTTTCGGCTTTATTTGTAAGCAAATGTTTTCAGCTTTACAACGATATGCGGAACGCAATAATCGGACCGACAAATCACAACTTATGAATTAAACACAAAAAACTCAACCTACAGGTCTCGCTGAGCGAAGCCCAGCTCGCTGAGCGAAAATCTTCCTGGAACTCTCGCTGAGCGAGGGACAGCTCGCTGAGCGAGCTATACCAGTCCAGGAAATTCCAGCTTACGGGAAAATCCCTTCTCTATGCCAAAACCATTCAAGACATCAACAATTCCAGCAAAACATATTCAAACATGTTTATATTCATAGTGTGGGTGTTTTAGTCGAGTTTTAATCGAGTTTTAACCGTTTAATCTTTCAATTTCCAAGATTTCTACAAAACCCTAAAACTCAATATCTCTACCAAAACGCAAAAGAAAAGTTTCTAACTAAGAACCACCTTGCAATCGACGAGGAGGTTGGTGAAGATGAAGATTTGACGAAGAAATGGCGATGATTCGAGCATTTTCCTCTCTTAGGGTTTCTTCCTCTTCTCTTACCCCTTTCTTTCCCTTCTTTTTCCTTCTTTCTCTTTTCTCTTTCTTAACAACTTTCTTTCCTTTCTTTTCTTTTTATAATACATAACTTGTTTCTCTTTCTCTTAAAAACCAAACAATGTATAACATACCAATACACGATAGTTAGTGTACTAACAGGTCCAATTTGGGAATATTCAAAAAATATCTCTGAGTCAGATAATACTTAATTAATCCTAATTAATATTATCCATGACGTTTAATTAAATACGGGGTATTACATCCTCCCCTCCTTGAATTGAAATTCGTCCTCGAATTTCCTTTACTAATCCACAACGACAGTTACAACATTATCTTAGATCCATTCTCATCCTTAATTATCTTAAATATCCGAACATGTTCAAATCCAATTTGACTTCGCGGCTCAAAGATCCTCGTTTCACAATGAAATCAAACCTCGCGTCCTTACTCATACGCTTGTTTCCAATATCGGGTTAACTTTCAATTTATTATTTCCGCAACTTATCCGTTGCTTCATGCAAAACACTAAGTCTCATTTCTCCCTTAGAGAAACACACCATGCAAATTCTTCTCATTGCATCACAATACAAAACACAACACTTCGGCTTACCTCGACAAGGGTCCACAAGGTATCTTGGCGAGATCCTTTCCTTGTACAATTTCCCAACAAAAGCATCATGTTAAGATCCTTCAATCATTAACGCTATAACAAAAGTTGTCAAAGACTCCCTCACCAATTTCCCTTAGTCTTACACCTAAACGATAACCATTCGCATCGGGTGTTTCGTTCCTTCGGTATCTTACCATAGACAATCCACTTAGAATAAAATTCTCTTACTTCGACACTTATAAATAAATCTCTTCAAATTCTCATAATCTGACTGAACTCTTTTATATGTCTTCCTCCACTATGCTTCCAAAGCCTAATAGTGGAGAATACCATGAATTCTCAAGCAATACCAAATAGTTGGTAGTCTGCGGAGAACTCACGTATCCATTGGAGCTCTCACCAACCAATAGAATAAGAACTTGCAAACCTATAACAATAGAACAATTTTCACTTGTCTACTACACAAATGACAACATTGGTCCAAACTCCCCAATAACAAAGATACAGGGTTGTACTGCTGCAAATGCAACCAATGCCATTCCAATTCCATTCGAAACCATCTATCCAATTAGACTTAACCAATCATACCATGATTACAATGCTTCATATCAATTCTCTTTACAAAATTCCATTCAGTCAAGATTTCTGTTGACACAAGGGCTCCATCAATAACAATGCAGTCACGCCACAAAACTTACAATAACCCGTGAGTCACCAATACCAAACTCAAATCATCCTTAGTACACTTGCGGGTTCCCACAACACTTGCCTTTTTCATACAATATTCTACTTACTCACCTTTTAGGATCACACAAAACCTATCATTCAACTCCACCTCTCTCAAAGATCTTGTTTCTTAAACAATCCAATTATATGCTTAACTTTGGAACATTCGCCTTTCACTCTTACATGGAAGGTAACTTAAGGATCCATATCCTTGAGTACGACTCAACTGTGCATATCTGGTATTACTCTCTTGGAGTCTATAACTGATGTTAACGATACTAAAACGGACCAATTGTTCATCTCTTATCCACTCAAAATTCAGATCATTTACTGTCCACCAAAAATCATGCTCAAAAGAAACGTCCAATACTTTGTCCACTGACGCTTGGTACGGAAACCAAAACGGACTTACAACTCATAAAGTATGATTCTTTAATGTTCCCACCAAGATCATGTGTCTACCGATTAACTATTCAAGGTTAAACGATCAAACACAACTAAACTTGTTTTTTATTGCTAGCAAACAATCCAGCTCGAATTTACCAATCCAAACCACACTAAATTGCAATATGATTTTCACTCTCGACGTCCCGTCATGAGCACAACGCTCGCTGTTCGCAACTCGAGATAACACAAAATGGGCACAACATAGAGATCACAACTCCGACAACAGTGAAGTATAACCATCATTCCATTACTGTCACATCACGAATAATCAACGAAATAATCTGATCCCAATCTTACAAGGACATTAATAAGGAAACGACAAGGAAAACATCAAAGATTTTAGCTATAAGCTAATACTTGGTTCGTCCATAAACAAAACCAACGCATAATCTTTATCGGATAAAACAAAGCAAAATAAAGGACGTCTTATCTCCAGTATACAACCTTGTCCCCTTTCTCTCTAATTCCTTGCAAGGATTAGTATCAACAACAACATTCATAGTCTCACCGGGGCATAATCCCAATACTTCAATTATCCCAAAACATAACAACGGTAACCGGTCACTACCAGGAGGTAGCTGATTGCTCAGTACAACTTTACGACTCTAGTAGCTGAAAGAGATTTAGAAACACAGTTTCGTAACCGGGTACTATCCATAGGACAATCCGATTACTCAACGCAGAAGCAAACTTCTGGTCTTCATTGTTACTTAAGTTTCCCAATTCATTCCAATCATAGCCAAATGTCACAGCCATAACCAACAGATGATTCCGACCGACTGATGCTGAAAGAAAGACAGGGGTGAGTTGTGGTTAGCGGGTATCGTCTTCATCAATCCAAGCAATAGGTTGCTACAAACCAGATTACAAATTCATCTGATACATGAGCAAAAGTCCAGTGCAAGGTGATGACCATTCGACTCGACCTCCACAACTGCTTTCTCTACATCAAAATCTTTCTTAACCAAGTCAATAACATCCCTAGGAAATCCCTTCCATCCACCATTCTTGTAGACCAACAAACTCGTTCAGGACGTTCACTTCTTCTAAAAATTCACATAATCCTGAATTAACGACTGCCTAAAACAAGTCTCTGAACTCGTAGGTTTGCCTTATACTTATTCAATCTCATTCGTTGACAATCATGTCCTTGACGATACAAGTGATGTCCATAGAGGTAACACTGATTGTAGAGTTCCATTTGGACATGTAGCATATCCAGAAGTACGTTCTGCGGTAACCTTATCATTTTCAAATATAATCCAATTTATTCTTACTAGAGATTCTTCCAAATTCAACGTGCTTATTTTAACACTTATCACTACATTACCAAGTCCGCACTTCGCACACCTCATGTTACTAAATAAAGCTTATTCTTCCTCCGACACTATACATTATACCATCCCTTAGGTCACTACACGATTCCAAATTATTCTCTTACTAAAATATAACGCTTTTATGCATTACTCTAGACCGTGTTTCCTTGATCATAATCGAACACATAATCACAATCTTCTATCCATCCGTGAGGTGTTATCCGAATACACTCTTTGAAGTACACTCGTTTATCCAAGATGTCATTACGACCTTAGAACTGAAACACTAACAATTTAACTCATTCCTGAGCTCACCTCATACATCCCATAAAGCACCCTCTCTCTTTGCGGAATGAGATTTCTCAACACTCTCGTCCATACTAGTGACTATTACTGATCCACCAACGACTTCACTTATTCCATGGGACACCGACCCCTCATCCTGTAGATACTTGTAACTTTCAGTCACTATCCATTCCAAAGGATTTCTCAAACAACATACTACTCTGCAACTCCATATTACAGGAAGTAGAACTCTTATGAAGACTCCAACTGAGCTGACCAAAGCCCCCCTTTGCTAACTCTTGACTTGAATCTACTCTCATAGCACAAGTTACGACAACACTTTAGAGTCCTCATGGTCGCACAACCATGATCCTACCTATCACATAAATAGCATTGGGCTGATCAAACCCAATACTACATAGTATGATATTAAGAATCATGTCGGCCAAACACACTTAAGAGGCAGGAAAGATTTACTTATGATGTTTCAAGGCTAGGTCGAGGATACGACCTGCTCTGATACCAACTGTAACACCCATATAATATATATCTAGAATAATATCATACAGAGTTAAATTTTGGTACTAACTGTCGTACCTCGAAAAATACGATCCTCGCGAATGCGGTTGCGGCTGGGCTGACTTGAGAGTCGCCACCTAATTTTGATTTATTCCCAAAGAGGGAAAGGGAAAATATAGATAAAACCCGGGAAGAAAGGATAAAGACAAGGTCACCGTAACCATTGTCGGGGTTCGGAAGTCGGTTATGCAGGGGGAAGGTATTAGCACCCCCTACATCCATCGTACTCGATGGGAACCTTCTAAGTTGTCACGCGCGAAAGGATGTTTATGCCTAACGAATTACTTGCTAAAGGAGAAAAAGAATTCAAATTTTATTTATCTTTCTTTAGGAGTCGAATTGCACTAAAGACTATGGATAGTTTATTCCGAACCAACAAGCCAAGTGTCTTGCGACGGAATAATCGGAGCGAATAACGAGAGCTCGTAATCCTCCTTTCTACCACTTAAGGCTCGTGGCGTACAATTTTCCTCATATTATTAAAGCACTTTAACACCTAAGACCACTTGACGTTGGATCAAGGGCTTGGATTTAAAAGAAACATCTTGGTAGGTCGATTGCGAGGCATAAAGCGATCGCGAAGGGTGAGTGCAAAATGGAGGTTAAAGGTTAAACGGTTACGCAAGAACGATTCCTAATACTAAGCTAAGGTGGAGCCGTTGGAGCTCGAATTAAACCGAAAGCGTCGAAATTTAGCTCTTTAACTATCTTAGAATCGATTCAAAGTTAGAATCATTCTATGAGAAGTCGAGCATTACTTTATAATTAAATAATTATTTAAATGAAAGAAATGCGATAAAAAAATACAATTGGTCTCATATTGACTTAAACAACGTCGATTTATTGAAATCGAATATTTAAGTCGTTTGTTATATCATCGACCATAAAAATAAAATAAAGTCGAAATAATAATAAAATAATAATTTGGCCTCATATTTAATTTAAATAACGTCGATTTATTTGAAATCGAATATTTAAATATTTATTCATCGGCCGGAATAAAATAAATTGAGATAATGAGAAATAATAAGAAAAATAAAAGTGTGGCCTCAAATTAGGGGATAACGTCGATTTATTAGAAATTGAATATCACCATTTATCATTGGCCGATTAAATCGATAAATAAAAACGGATCTAAAATTAATTAGAAACCATAAAATAATAAAAATGTGGTCTCATATCAATTTGGACAACGTCGCAAAGTGGAATGTCACAAATCGGATGATAATATCATAGACCGAATAATAAATATAAATAAATCAATAAATTGATAAAATAATAAATGGACAAAAATCGGCCTCAAATTGATTTAGACAACGTCGCGAAATGGAATGTCGATAAATCATATTTTTTATCATAGGCCCCAAAATAATAAATATAAAATAATGAGATAATAATGAAACCGGTCTCAATTTAATGGATAACGTCGATTAAACAATCGAATATCTCATTTTATCATTAACCGAATAAATCGAATAATCGATTAAATAAATAGCGAAGAATAACAATGGCCTCATAACAACTTTGACAACGTCGATTTAAAATCGAATATCAAAAAGTCATAATTATTTCATTGGCCAAAATAATAAATACAATCAAAAACAAACTTTTAAGAAATTTAGAACTTTCTATACCATCCTAACAATAATCCTTAAACAAAGTAATATATATATATATAACATATATTAAACATGAAAGGGAGGCATGATGTATGATTAGCAGAGTGTTTAAACGGGCTAGGCCCAAGAATCCTCAACACAAGAAAACAAGAAAAGCAGATATATATATTTTGTATAAAAATAAAATAATAAGAAAAACTAAAACAGGAAGTCAGTAACATTATATGATCCGCAGAACAAAAGGTCTCCTCAAAACACAAGATTTGGAACAAAAACCCAACCTCGCATAACCGGCGGCTACCTTTCTTATTTTCCTCAATCTCGCGATTTCAGATCTCTGCTTCTCCTTCTCTCAACGGCTCAACAATCCCGACAGTATGCTTTTGCGGCGGAAAGGGGTTTGCTCGTCAATCTCCGGAGGGCTCTCTTTCTTTCTCAGTCGCGGCCTTCCGATGGTGGTTCAATTTGTTAATGAAGATTGAAGACGGGTTGTTAAAAAGAAAGAACAAGGGTTTCGATGGAGATTTGTTTGAGAAAGGGTGATGAAAGTCTGTGTTTGTGTTTATTTGAGGTTTATGAGTTCCTTTATGGTGGTGGTTTCGGATCAGTGGTGAGATTTGCCAGGAAGAGGTTTTGGGTCAGTGCAGTGTTTTTTCAATTTCGGTTTTGGTTTCTCATCGTTTCGCTTCCACTCACTATTTTCGCCGTTTTGTGTTCGCGGAGGTATGAAGAGATTTTTTTGTTTTCCGGGTGAAATCTCTTCTCTCAGTTTCTCATTCTTTTCTGCCCCTTTTTGCAAGGTGAATGGTTTGCTTATATAGACAGAAATCAGAGGATACTACGTGATTTTTTGAGGAATTTGGCTGAGCTGTGAGCTGTGTAAACAAGTGAATCCGTTAGAGAAGATCTCCTATGAGATTTGGTGGGGGACCTGATTATTGGTGAGTCACAGCCTTGTTTGTCTGTAGTGAATTGAAAATGCTTCTAGAACACATGTGGTACCACTGATAACTTTGTTTAATTTCACTGCAAAAACTGACTTTTTTACTGCCCTTATTTCACTGCAGTAAAAACTTGCAATTTGTTCTGTTTGCTTTTACTACTTTGTTGCACCAATCTGATTAAATGCCTCTGGTATGACAGGTTTTGTGGCTTTTTCTTGTTCACAATTTTTCTCTTCTGCTTGACAACTCCATGATTTCGCAGCCAAGAAGTTCAAGTCGTATATGGTGATGTGAGCAAAGCGTGAGGTACGTTTGGATAGTATTTGGAAAAGGATGGCTGGGATTTTTTATGCTCCCATGGTGTAAGCTTACTCTCTTGTTTACATAATGATAACAGGATGACCAATGATTCCATGAAGCAGGAGAAAAGGTGCGCAATCCATGGCCTAGGCTTTTGAAGAAAGTGGGACCGAATCGTGAAAATAACTTGCTGGTGAGGTTTGGATTTCTGAACCTGGCTACACCTTACAATTTTATTTTCACCTACTGCAACAACTGGGTTTTCACTGCTGAGTTTTATTTGAATTTAAACTTCTATTCTCTTTGCTTCAAAGTGTGAGTTTGATATTACACTCTCTTCTTGCAGGTTTGTAATGGAGGTTTGGTGTCTATAAATGTGATGGAAATGCAGAATTGGCCCCTTTGCGTACAGATGCAGTGCCTGGCCTACAGTCCTCCAAAATTTTCATTTTCCTTTTCTGATTGTGAGCATTCTTATCTTCTTCCATCTTTGAACTGCAGTGGTTTGCTATGATCCTGTTGCTTTGAATTGTACACATATTTTCTGGTGCCTTGTACTGATGCCTTGTAGGGAATTAGTTCTATTTGTTGATTGAGCTAGGGTTATCATTGGTGTAAGGGACTCGAAGATATCTTTCGTTCTTATTTCAATTTGAATCTAATCAAAACCAAATATTCAACATCTAGTTATCTGTGTGCAGGCTGATTAGTGTCCTTGATTATGTTCTGCGATGCCTTTTTATGCCGGAGCATCGAGACTGAATTAGGAGTGTTTTTTATCAGTCCATGTCAACCTCGGCTGGATCGTTTCGGAGCGTCGACATTTGCTCGGTGCAAAGCGACTCGGCTTGCTGCAGATGTCAGAACTCGTTGTGCTTTGTGGATCCAATTTGTTTGACACTGTAAGTTTGCTATGGAATTTGATGTCATGAAGAAACACGGAAACTCAGAGTTTGTCGTCTAGTGTATTGATAAAATTCCACATTGTCATGGTTTGACATTAGGAATTACTTTGATGCTCACTTGATGTATGTGTTCGTGGCGGCGGATGAGCAGATCCGATTCGATGCGAGTTCCTGATATGACAGATTTTGGGCTGCTCGTTGTGCATTGATTTTGATCATTTGTTTCCTTCTAATGTATCTGCTATTTCAGGTTGGAGATGAGGGCATAACAGGACATAATCAATGGCGATTAACCGTAATTCAGAAATCGACGTCGACGGAGTTTTAAAAGCTTGGGAGAGGTGTTAATGATGAAGAGTCAGTGGCACGGAAGAAATGGTACCCTGGATCTGAGCATGGGGAGTTTGAACTTGTAACTGAACACACTCGAAACTTGCAACATGATAAATTGAGATGTTGTATAAAAACTGATTTGCACGGTTTAAAAATTTCCATGAAACAAATGCTTTCCTTGCCTTTTTGTAGAAAACTAGCATTATGTAACCTTAAGCCCTATAGCAACCTTGTAATATCATTGTGCATATTCTTTCTGTAATTATTTTAACTCGATGAAAATATAATCAAGACTTGTAAATTTTCACAATTCAACCCAACACCTCCTTTGTCTCTTTGTGAAAATTCGGGCCTTCTAATTTGAAGCCGATGCTTTGGTACTTTAGTAGCAAGAGTCACAATCCCATTAATGGAACAACATTGAATTTTTTTAATTTGAGACACACTTCCTACCCTTGAAAATGATAAGAATGAATCTCTCACATGTATTTTCAAGACTTAACAAAATGTGTATTTGAGATTGGTAACTTAACTTAGTATCAAAGATTAATTAGACATGGGTCCATACTTGTAACACTTGAAAAATGCCATGCTTGAAATAAATCCATGAACCAAAAACCAATTTCAAATTTCCCTTGAATTATTTGTTGAAAACAAATTTGGAGGGAATTCTTGAGAAATTTAAATCAATCTTGTTTATCAATGTGAATATGGGCCTTGGATTGTAAACTTGCATCTCTCACCTTTGAACAATGCAATGCCATTTATATTTGACCTTGAATGGTCCATATGAAATACTTTGTGCCATTCTAAAGCAAATCTTGAATAAATGACATGTTTGAATTCTTTTGAGTCAATAAAGAGAACATGGTCACACACAATTAAAGAATTGCAATGATCTTGATTACGAGACCAGACATCTTGACCACTCTGCATTCTGATTTCATCACACTTTATCTAATGGACCATAAACGAAATCATAGAGCCTCCTTATGATACTGACCCTAAAAATAGAAAAAGAAAACTACAACCATATATTCTTTTTTTTTATTTTCTGAATAAAGGTTAGACAAAAATAAAATGCAAGTAGGACAAATTTGGGGTACAACAGATGCCCCTATCTAATTGTCTTAAATCCGAAGAATTGAAATTCTAGGGTAAAAGTCAATTAGATACAAAAATACCCAAAATTTGGCCGATACAAAAATGAAATGCAATGGTGAAACATGAGATGTATGTATGGATGCAATTGCTGGGAATTAAATGCAGTTTGACTACGATATGAAATATGATGACATAAAGTCTGCCAGGATGATGAAATGATTGAATGAAGAGAAAACAATAAAATGATAAGGTAAGAAATTGGTTGAGGAAAATCAAGATATTTATGAAAATTTGTCTGGGTTACAGAGAATAGTCAGAAATACTTGAAATGAGAGGAATAAACCCTGAGAAAGATATTAAAGACATCCAGAAAACTATGGATGCATAAGCACCAAATTTGGAAATCAACGTCCGAAACCTCTAGAAAAAACACCAGATGTGGAATGAGATCAAATTATGAAGATATGCCATGAGAAACATCAAACTTTTCAACTTGAAATAGAGATTCTCTCCGAATTTCTCAATGGGATGAACCAGAGAGAGAGATTAGAAAGAAACAAATAACTTCTCAATGGGAAACAACCGGATTGAGACAGTTGAAGGAAATAAGAATTTCTCAATGGGGACAACCGGAGAGAGAAATTAGAAAGAAACAAATAACTTCTCAATGGGAACAATCAGAGTGAGAAAGTTAAAAGAAATAAGAGCTTCTCAATGGGATTAACCGGAGTGAGAACTTCGAAGGAAACAAATAGCTTCTCAATGGGAAACAACCGGATTGAGACAGTTGAAGGAAATAAGAATTTCTCAATAGGGACAACCGGAGAGAGAAATTAGAAAGAAACAAATAACTTCTCAATGGGAACAACCAGAGTGAGAAAGTTAAAAGAAATAAGAGCTTCTCAATGGGATTAACCGGAGTGAGAAATTAGAAAGAAACAAATAACTTCTCAATGGGAACAACCAGAGTGAGAAAGTTAAAAGAAATAAGAGCTTCTCAATGGGATTAACCGGAGAGAGAAATCTGGATCCAAGAATAACATTGGATGAAAGACAGAATGACAGACATTACTGTATTGCTAGGTGCCACGTAAGTTGAATTTTGACCTTTTTGGTGATTGCCAATGGAAATTGGACTTTAAGGGTGCCAAACAAAGTTGGACTTTGACCACAAGGTAAGATGACAAGACCTCGGGAAATGCATATGAGCACCAAGTAAACTTAGAGCTATGCTTGATATGAAATTGTATGATGTAAATGGTCAATGTTTGCAATGCAAATGCTAAGACCACCGGATAAGACTCTTTTGGATAGGTGCGGCTGAAACAGCTGATTCCACAACACAGTGAACTTTTGCCAACTATAACCTTTGAAAGATGTCTTGAACACAACTTCAACCATTCTTGTATGAAGTATCAAGATGCTGATCTTTTTAGGAAGGAGTGATAAGCTTTGCTTGGGGGTCGCTCGAAGTAGACTGCCCCATGCTGAATGATTCTGAAGTGACTGCTTGACTGGTCGCTTGAAATGCTTGTCCCAGCACGAGTCTTGGAAGAAGATTCTTTCTGAATAACAAGATCTTTGATTGCAATATGCCCCTGATAGGACCACTGATCAAGTTTCTCAACTGTTTAGAATTCCTTGATAATGAGTGCTTACTTGCAAATAAAATATCCATTCGAAAATGTTAATTTTAATACAATGCTCGAGCACAAATTTTGGAATCAAAATCATTATTGGAATGATATTGGTGTAAAGCAAATGAAATACTGGCAAGAATGCACTGTTTATTAAGTCATGCATAGTGCAAAGTGAAAGATAATGCAAATTGAAAAATAATGCAAAAGGTATGATACCAAAGCGAATGATTGGCAAATCTCATGGGGAGTCAGCTTACGCAACCTTGTTGAGATATGCTTTCGAAACAAACCTAGCTTCAATCAGGTCTTTAAAGGGTTGTAACGTGGCTTGGTTCACGGTTTATGAAACAAAGGATATAAGGCTCAAAATTTAACTTTTTTTTTACCCAACCCATTCTCCGTGATGATCTCCAGTCCTACGCTCAATTAAATCAGCCTAGGCATTCAGATTATTTGGATTTGTATTGACAATGCTGGCTTACGAGCCAAGGGATTCTGAGATGGCAGTCACTGACTATTCAACATTTTGTTGGTTTATTTGATGAGGATTTTGGATCAACTCATCCTTGTATTTGTTGAGGAACTTTGGTGACCTCTCATGATTTAAATCTTACTATACCTAACTTTTGCCTGGACTGTATCTTTGATGTTTTCAGTCCACCAGGATATTTTTATTTTGCCTAAGTCGCCTTTCAGGTGTTGACTTAGCGGCTTTTTTTATTTTTTTTCTTGGACGATGACTGCCATCAATTTCCTCGACAATTGTGCGAAGGAAAACTTGGACTTGAAATCCTTATTGAAAGGTGCAATGAATAATATTCCTGAAATTAATTGAGAACTACCCTGCCTCGGGTTAAAATTATGGGTTTTTTCGTGTACAAAGAAACTCCAACTTCTAGGCTCAAAGGGGTTGACAATGGATTAACTCCCTTATTTCTCCAGTGTTTGGGAGTTGAAACAATGCCTGTATATCATCAGCAAGGTTTTATTTCGAAAGCATATCATTCAACAATTTGGGTATTTTTCGTCATCCTCCCTCCAATCATTGCTTATACAATAGATGAATAAGAGAAACAATGGTATATATTATTTGAAAATGAAAAGCATAAATACACACAAATATGAAGGTGAATGAATTGATTCAAAAACATGCGATGCTCATTTCATTAACATTAACATTAAAGAATAAACAAAGTCTTTAAGCAAGTACACATAATACAAACAAGGAAAATTAAAATTGAAGAGAAACAAGGCCTAGTGTCTAATCAGTAGCAAGGATGAGCTTTCCCGTCTGACCCACTGGCTTTAGGTAGTAACTTGTGATTCTTCGATCAAATCTTCAGCCACCTTGTTTTGGCATGGGATCTATTTCAACCCTGGGAACCTTTCTCGGTGTGAAGGTGAGCAAGTCTCCCCTGACCAAGTCTTGAACTCGAGCTTGGAAAGCATAACAGTTCTCAATATCATGACCTGCAGCTCCTTCATGGAATGGGCAATGAAGATCGGTCCTAAATCCAGGTGGAAGAGGATTTGGAGGATTGAGAGGTCTAGTAGTAACAAGACCTTTCTTGTGCAGTTCAGGGAAAACCTCAGCATATTTCATGGGAATAGGATCAATAGGAGCCCTGGACCGGGGAGTGCGAGTCTGATTCTGACCAATATTCCTTTGTGGAGGAGCTCGAGCTGGTGGAGCATTAACCATAGGAGCAACTGCGGCTACTTGGGCTTCACCATACTGTTGTTGTCTGTAGTAGGGTCTTCTTTCAATGTTGACAGCATGAGTATCACCCTCTTTCTTCTTCTGAAAGTTCCCGGAGGACTTTTTTGCAACATTAGAAGCTTCAGCACTTCCAAACTTGCCTTTTCTGATTCCTTCCTCTAGCCTTTCTCCAATAGTGACTAGGTCAGCAAAACTAGATGATACACTGCCAATCATCCTTTCCCAGTAAAGAGGTTGAAGAGTGTCCATGAACAGACCAGTCAACTCTTTCTCTACCAAGGGAGGCTCAACCTGAGCAGCTAGCTCTCTCCAGCGCTGAGCATACTCCTTGAATGATTCCTTTTCTTTCTGAGACATGTTTTGAAGCTGACGGCGGTCAGGTTCCATGTCCAGATTGTATTTGTATTGTTTTAGGAATGCATCAAGCAAATCCTGCCAGCATTGGATACGACTTTTCTCGAGTCCCATATACCATTTCAAAGATGCTCCACTCAAACTATCTTGGAAGCAATGGATGAGCAGTTTGTCTTTGTCAGCATGAGCGGCCATTTTGCGGCAGTACATGATCATGTGGCTCTTTGGGCAAGTGTCTCCCTTGTATTTTTCAAATATTGGCATTTTGAACTTGTCTGGCATAACCAATTTCGAAACCAAGCACATGTCTGATGCAGCAGCGTTGAAGACATCAAATCCTTCGACAACTCTTATCCTTTTTTCCAAAGTCATACATTGTTCCCTAACATCCTCAAAATTTCCAGCCTCTCCTTGTACCGAAGATGGTGGATTATGCGCGAAGGGAGGATTCACATAAGCAGTTTGGGCAACAGTATGCACATTAGGTTGAGAGTCAGTGAACACTCCAGGTTCGAAAAAAGTGGATGTACCAGTCATCTGAGTAGTCACAAATGGCGGATTATAACCTGGTGGCAATCCAAATTCTGGCCATGTGTTGGCTGTTCTTGAAGACTCTGCGTTAATGACGAAACTACTGTCTTCAGAGGTGACCGTCTTCTGAGCTGGAGTGTCCTTAGTAGCCAAGATTTGGAGCATATCCATAATCTTGCTCACACTGCTCTTCAGGTCATCGATGTCTTCCCTGACTCGCTTGTTGTGTTCTTCTTGTTCAGCCATTCTTCTTCTTTCGTGGGCCCTAGTTCTGTATCTGCGTGGAGGAATCAGCTTGACGGGTACTCAACAACTCTGAAGACGAGAACGAATGAACATGAGCGACTATGAATGCAAAATGAATGCAAATATGAATGCAATGATATGCAAATAAAATACGAAAAGATGTTAAACATAAAAAAAAGTCATGGTATCACAAGTCCAAGGTACGGATGGAGGATACTCTGATCAGGAACTCACTGGGTAGACTCTAAGGTTTTAGGGACCCCAAAGTTATCAATTCATATGGCTGTTCATCACACGCGCCATAAGCATGATGGTTGGTTGACTCCGCCATTTGAATCTATTTTGGGTGAGATCTTCGTATCGACACCCACGAGAGCAAATTTTCTCGGGAGTCCATACTACGTGATCATCGACACGAGGTTTAAAACAAAGTCTCAGAGTTATGGACCTTCCTCAATTGTTTGATGCACATGTCAATTTTTATATATTCTTGACAGTCAATCAACTCCATTGAGTAAGTCTATTCCAAGTGAGGTTTTCGTATCGAGCCACGCGAGGGCGAACCTTGGTGCCCCATACTACGCAACCATCAACCGATGTTTTAACCAAAAGGTTCTAAAGGTCCTCAGAGTCGACGACCCTAATGAAAATAACTGAGCACACACGTCAAAAGCTTGACGGTCGTCATTGTTCTCATTAGAATCTACTCCAAGTGAGGTTTTCGTATCGACAACCCATGAGAGTGGTTCTCTCAGGAGCCCATACTACACAACCTCGCTAACTTATGTTTGCACTCGAAAGCCCGGGTATAGAGCCTTTCACTCAAGTTTCAAAATATCGATCCAAGAACCACAAGGTATAATATGGAAAGCGATAAAGAAAGCGGTAAAACATAAACAAGTAAGTCATAAAGGTAAGCATACAAACAAGCGTGAAGCAACCTAGATTAGGCTTGACTTGCATAGGGGTGAACCATTCCCCAGCAGAATCGCCAGCTGTCGTACCTCGAAAAATACGATCCTCGCGAATGCGGTCGCGGCTGGGCTGACTTGAGAGTCGCCACCTAATTTTGCTTTATTCCCAAAGAGGGAAAGAGAAAATATAGATAAAACCCGGGAAGAAAGGATAAAGACAAGGTCACCGTAACCATTGTCGGGGTTCGGAAGTCGGTTATGCAGGGGGAAGGTATTAGCACCCCCTACATCCATCGTACTCGATGGGAACCTTCTAAGTTGTCACGCGCGAAAGGATGTTTATGCCTAACGAATTACTTGCTAAAGGAGAAAAAGAATTCAAATTTTATTTATCTTTCTTTAGGAGTCGAATTGCACTAAAGACTATGGATAGTTTATTCCGAACCAACAAGCCAAGTGTCTTGCGACGGAATAATCGGAGCGAATAACGAGAGCTCGTAATCCTCCTTTCTACCACTTAAGGCTCGTGGCGTACAATTTTACTCATATTATTAAAGCACTTTAACACCTAAGACCACTTGACGTTGGATCAAGGGCTTGGATTTAAAAGAAACATCTTGGTAGGTCGATTGTGAGGCATAAAGTGATCGCGAAGGGTGAGTGCAAAATGGAGGTTAAAGGTTAAACGGTTACGCAAGAACGATTCCTAATACTAAGCTAAGGTGGAGCCGTTGGAGCTCGAATTAAACCGAAAGCGTCGAAATTTAGCTCTTTAACTATCTTAGAATCGATTCAAAGTTAGAATCATTCTATGAGAAGTCGAGCATTACTTTATAATTAAATAATTATTTAAATGAAAGAAATGCGATAAAAAAATACAATTGGTCTCATATTGACTTAAACAACGTCGATTTATTGAAATCGAATATTTAAGTCGTTTGTTATATCATCGACCATAAAAATAAAATAAAGTCGAAATAATAATAAAATAATAATTTGGCCTCATATTTAATTTAAATAACGTCGATTTATTTGAAATCGAATATTTAAATATTTATTCATCGGCCGAAATAAAATAAATTGAGATAATGAGAAATAATAAGAAAAATAAAATGTGGCCTCAAATTAGGGGATAACGTCGATTTATTAGAAATCGAATATCACCATTTATCATTGGCCGATTAAATCGATAAATAAAAACGGATCTAAAATTAATTAGAAACCATAAAATAAAAAATGTGGTCTCATATCAATTTGGACAACGTCGCAAAGTGGAATGTCACAAATCGGATGATAATATCATAGACCGAATAATAAATATAAATAAATCAATAAATTGATAAAATAATAAATGGACAAAAATCGGCCTCAAATTGATTTAGACAACGTCGCGAAATGGAATGTCGATAAATCATATTTTTTATCATAGGCCCCAAAATAATAAATATAAAATAATGAGATAATAATGAAACAGGTCTCAATTTAATGGATAACGTCGATTAAACAATCAAATATCTCATTTTATCATTAACCGAATAAATCGAATAATCGATTAAATAAATAGCGAAGAATAACAATGGCCTCATAACAACTTTGACAACGTCGATTTAAAATCGAATATCAAAAAGTCATAATTATTTCATTGGCCAAAATAATAAATACAATCAAAAACAAACTTTTAAGAAATTTAGAACTTTCTATACCATCCTAACAATAATCCTTAAACAAAGTAATATATATATATATATATATATATATATATATATATATATATATATATATATATATATATATATATATATATATATATATATATATATATATATATATATATATATATATATAATATAAATTAAACATGAAAGGGAGGCATGATGTATGATTAGCAGAGTGTTTAAACGGGCTAGGCCCAAGAATCCTCAACACAAGAAAACAAGAAAAGCAGATATATATATTTTGTATAAAAATAAAATAATAAGAAAAACTAAAACAGGAAGTCAGTAACATTATATGATCCGCAGAACAAAAGGTCTCCTCAAAACACAAGATTTGGAACAAAAACCCAACCTCGCATAACCGGCGGCTACCTTTCTTATTTTCCTCAATCTCGCGATTTCAGATCTCTGCTTCTCCTTCTCTCAACGACTCAACAATCCCGACAGTATGCTTTTGCGGCGGAAAGGGGTTTGCTCGTCAATCTCCGGAGGGCTCTCTCTCTTTCTCAGTCGCGGCCTTCCGATGGTGGTTCAATTTGTTAATGAAGATTGAAGACGGGTTGTTAAAAAGAAAGAACAAGGGTTTCGATGGAGATTTGTTTTAGAAAGGGTGATGAAAGTCTGTGTTTGTGTTTATTTGAGGTTTATGAGTTCCTTTATGGTGGTGGATTCGGATCAGTGGTGAGATTTGCCAGGAAGAGGTTTCGGGTCAGTGCAGTGTTTTTTCAATTTCGGTTTTGGTTTCTCATCGTTTCGCTTCCACTCACTATTTTCGCCATTTTGTGTTCGCGGAGGTATGAAGAGATTTTTTTGTTTTCCGGGTGAAATCTCTTCTCTCAGTTTCTCATTCTTTTCTGCCCCTTTTTGCAAGGTGAATGGTCTGCTTATATAGACAGAAATCAGAGGATACTACGTGATTTTTTGAGGAATTTGGCTGAGCTGTGAGCTGTGTAAACAAGTGAATCCGTTAGAGAAGATCTCCTATGAGATTTGGTGGGGGACCTGATTATTGGTGAGTCACAGCCTTGTTTGTCTGTAGTGAATTGAAAATGCTTCTAGAACACATGTGGTACCACTGATAACTTTGTTGAATTTCACTGCAAAAACTGACTTTTTTACTGCCCTTATTTCACTGCAGTAAAAACTTGCAATTTGTTCTGTTTGCTTTTACTACTTTGTTGCACCAATCTGATTAAATGCCTCTGGTATGATAGGTTTTGTGGCTTTTTCTTGTTCATAATTTTTCTCTTCTGCTTGACAACTCCATGATTTCGCAGCCAAGAAGTTCAAGTCGTATATGGTGATGTGAGCAAAGCGTGAGGTACGTTTGGATAGTATTTGGAAAAGGATGGCTGGGATTTTTTATGCTCCCATGGTGTAAGCTTACTCTCTTGTTTACATAATGATAGCAGGATGACCAATGATTCCATGAAGCAGGAGAAAAGGTGCGCAATCCATGGCCTAGGCTTTTGAAGAAAGTGGGACCGAATCGTGAAAATAACTTGCTGGTGAGGTTTGGATTTCTGAACCTGGCTACACCTTACAATTTTATTTTCACCTACTGCAACAACTGGGTTTTCACTGCTGAGTTTTATTTGAATTTAAACTTCTATTCTCTTTGCTTCAAAGTGTGAGTTTGATATTACACTCTCTTCTTGCAGGTTTGTAATGGAGGTTTGGTGTCTATAAATGTGATGGAAATGCAGAATTGGCCCCTTTGCGTACAGATGCAGTGCCTGGCCTACAGTCCTCCAAAATTTTCATTTTCCTTTTCTGATTGTGAGCATTCTTATCTTCTTCCATCTTTGAACTGCAGTGGTTTGCTATGATCCTGTTGCTTTGAATTGTACACATATTTTCTGGTGCCTTGTACTGATGCCTTGTTGATGCCTTGCAGGGAATTAGTTCTATTTGTTGATTGAGCTAGGGTTATCATTGGTGTGAGGGACTCGAAGATATCTTTCGTTCTTATTTC
Source organism: Lathyrus aphaca (assembly GCA_963966055.1). NCBI lineage: Eukaryota > Viridiplantae > Streptophyta > Magnoliopsida > Fabales > Fabaceae > Lathyrus > Lathyrus aphaca. The sequence goes on along the minus strand of OZ014522.1, from coordinate 432,688,895 downwards.
AATTTGAATCTAATCAAAACCAAATATTCAACATCTAGTTATCTGTGTGCAGGCTGATTAGTGTCCTTGATTATGTTCTGCGATGCCTTTTTATGCCGGAGCATCGAGACTGAATTAGGAGTGTTTTTTATCAGTCCATGTCAACCTCGGCTGGATCGTTTCGGAGCGTCGACATTTGCTCGGTGCAAAGCGACTCGGCTTGCTGCAGATGTTAGAACTCGTTGTGCTTTGTGGATCCAATTTGTTTGACAGTGTAAGTTTGCTATGGAATTTGATGTCATGAAGAAACACGGAAACTCAGAGTTTGTCGTCTAGTGTATTGATAAAATTCCACATTGTCATGGTTTGACATTAGGAATTACTTTGATGCTCACTTGACGTATGTGTTCGTGGCGGCGGATGAGCAGATCCGATTCGATGCGAGTTCCTGATATGACAGATTTTGGGCTGCTCGTTGTGCATTGATTTTGATCATTTGTTTCCTTCTAATGTATCTGCTATTTCAGGTTGGAGATGAGGGCATAACAGGACATAATCAATGGCGATTAACCGTAATTCAGAAATCGACGTCGACGGAGTTTTAAAAGCTTGGGAGAGGTGTTAATGATGAAGAGTCAGTGGCACGGAAGAAATGGTACCCTGGATCTGAGCATGGGGAGTTTGAACTTGTAACTGAACACACTCGAAACTTGCAACATGATAAATTGAGATGTTGTATAAAAACTGATTTGCACGGTTTAAAAATTTCCATGAAACAAATGCTTTCCTTGCCTTTTTGTAGAAAACTAGCATTATGTAACCTTAAGCCCTATAGCAACCTTGTAATATCATTGTGCATATTCTTTCTGTAATTCTTTTAACTCGATGAAAATATAATCAAGACTTGTAAATTTTCACAATTCAACCCAACACCTCCTTTGTCTCTTTGTGAAAATTCGGGCCTTCTAATTTGAAGCCTATGCTTTGGTACTTTAGTAGCAAGAGTCACAATCCCATTAATGGAACAACATTTAATTTTTTTAATTTGAGACACACTTCCTACCCTTGAAAATGATAAGAATGAATCTCTCACATGTATTTTCAAGACTTAACAAAATGTGTATTTGAGATTGGTAACTTAACTTAGTATCAAAGATTAATTAGACATGGGTCCATACTTGTAACACTTGAAAAATGCCATGCTTGAAATAAATCCATGAACCAAAAACCAATTTCAAATTTCCCTTGAATTATTTGTTGAAAACAAATTTGGAGGGAATTCTTGAGAAATTTAAATCAATCTTGTTTATAAATGTGAATATGGGTCTTGGATTGTAAACTTGCACCTCTCACCTTTGAACAATGCAATGCCATTTATATTTGACCTTGAATGGTCCTTATGAAATACTTTGTGCCATTCTAAAGCAAATCTTGAATAAATGACATGTTTGAATTCTTTTGAGTCAACAAAGAGAACATGGTCACACACAATTAAAGAATTGCAATGATCTTGATTACGAGACCAGACATCTTGACCACTCTGCATTCTGATTTCATCACACTTTATCTAATGGACCATAAACGAAATCATAGAGCCTCCTTATGATACTGACCCTAAAAATAGAAAAAGAAAACTACAACCATATATTCTTTTTTTTATTTTCTGAATAAAGGTTAGACAAAAATAAAATGCAAGTAGGACAAATTTGGGGTACAACACTAACACCATCATAAATACCTACTAGTATAATTCACATTCTAGTCCAATTCTAAAACTATACAAATATGGCACAAGACATGGAAATCATACTAAAATAAAAGCTAAGAACAATACAATATCCATTATTGTACAAAGATACAAAAATACACAGCGGAAGACTAAACTAAGCTTCACTTGAAACATCTCGAGCATAGCTCCACTCGTAAATCAAACCTTCATAGGAACCTGAAAAACAACAATAATAGTGGGGTGAGATAACAACATCTCAGTGGGTTCCCTATCTTAGAGTTCTCTCGGCTCTAAGGGTTCTATCAATCCTAACTCAAGTCTTTGGCAAGGAAAACGACCTTAAGTTCATACGTCTCACACTCCTTGGAACCACATCCAAGAGTTCTGCAAATCCTACTAATACTAGCTAGGAAATTCCTTATACCTCTCAACCAGGAACCAAAGCAAGATGGAACGCACTCCATACAATGCTCACACCACTAAACAAGTGAAATATCTACCTCAATTCTTTACGGATACTTCCCGTGGGACTCAATGAAATACCACCTCAAGACTTACTCAAGACCTTACGGAGGATTCAATATAACACTCTATTCAAACCAATCAGATGCATCTCGTGGAACTCAGTGTAATACCCACCTCAAGACTTACACTCGCTTCCCGTGGAACTCAGTGTAATACCCACCTCAAGACTTACACTCGCTTCCCGTGGGACTCAATGTAATACCCACCTCAAGCTACCTCTCGCTTCCCGTGGGACTCAATGTAATACCCACCTCAAGCTACCTCTCGCTTCCCGTGGGACTCAATGTAATACCCACCTCAAGACTTATCAATTTCTTCCCGTGGGACTCAGTGTAATACCCACCTCAAGACTTATCAATTGCTTCCCGTGGGACTCAGTGTAATACCCACCTCAAGACTTATCGCAACAGACAGTACCTCAACCTTTTCGGATGCTTCCCGTGGGACTCAATGTAATACCCACCTCAAGACTTACTCAAGACCTTCCGGAGGATACCGCGTATAACGCGTTAGGATTTTGCAACGACCTAGGATGAACCTAAGCATCTCACAAGTCATACCATCTAACAATTTCTAGTTACAAAACTAGGCCACACTATTGATTTATGGTAAGATTTCCTATCTCTCTCTCCATTCTTGATACTTTCAATTTTATAGTTTCCGAACATATAGTTCTAACATTTTAGTTAATTATTTCTATTAAACAATCCTCACCATAAACTCATTGTCTTTTCTTTCGTTTGATTCTCACAATGATCTCATACCTCAATTCTCAATCGAGCCACAAAGGCTAATACCCAAATTCCTCAATTTTACATAATTACGGTTTATCGGAAAAGTCGGATAAAAGTCGGGCATAATTAACATTTTTCGGCTTTATTAGTTAGAAAATGTTTTCAACTTTACAACGATATGCGGAACGCAATAATCGGACCGACGGATCACAACTTATGAATTAAACACAAAAAACTCAACCTACAGGTCTCGCTGAGCGAAAATCTTCCTAGAACTCTCGCTGAGCGAGGGACAGCTCGCTGAGCGAGCTATACCAGTCCAGAAAATTCTAGCTTACGGGAAAATCTCTTCTCCATGCCAAAACCATTCAAAACATCAACAATTCCAGCAAAACATAATCAAACATGTTTATATTCATAGTGTGGGTGTTTTAGTCGAGTTTTAATTGAGTTTTAACCGTTTAATCTTTCAATTTCCAAGATTTCTACAAAACCCTAAAACTCGATATCTCTACCAAAACTCAAAAGAAAAGTTTCTAACTAAGAATCCACCTTGCAATCGACGAGGAGGTTGGTGAAGATGAAGATTTGACGAAGAAATGGCGATGATCCGAGCATTTTCCTCTCTTAGGGTTTCTTCCTCTTCTTCTCTTCTCTTACCCCTTTCTTTCTCTTCTTTTTCCTTCTTTCTATTTTCTTTTTCTTAACAACTTTCTTTCCTTTATTTTCTTTTTATAATACATAACTTGTTTCTCTTTCTCTTAAAAACCAAACAATGTATAACATATCAATACACGATAGTTAGTGTACTAACAGGTCCAATTTGGGAATATTCAGAAAATATCTCTGAGTCAGATAATACTTAATTAATCCTAATTAATATTATCCATGACGTTTAATTAAATACGGGGTATTACACTACTTGCCACCCGCCACTCATTCTTGGCACCCCTTCATATTTTCAATATTCGCATTTCACCCCTGGTCTTATTTACATAAAAAAATGTTTTTTGAATAATTTTTTTCCTGAAAAAATCAAAATTTCCAGTAGTACAATTTGAAATTCCCGGTACTTTTGTTTTGCATTCGAAATCTCTGGTAGTTATAACTACAAATTACCGGTAACGAATACCAGATATTCCAAAATTACCGGTAAAAACTACCTCTAATTTTAAAAAATCTGGTATCAACTCCCACGCATATACCGAGAATTCCAAATGTCCAGTATATCGGGAATTTTAGTTTTACATGAAATTTCCGGTAATATGACAGATTCTTCACAAAAGCTTGCCATTTACGCTCCAGAATCGTTAGGATCGTCTACCGACTCGTGTAGCGATTACACTCAGTTCTTCACTACAGATAAAGTATGTGTTATACCTAGACATAATATTAATTCGTTTAATTTCATATTTTGTGTTATTATAACTTGTTATGTTTTTCATCGACAAATTTTTGAGAGTCGAGCCGACGTATTAGTTTGGGAACAAAATATTGGAAATAAACATGGTATTATTGTTGTCACAATTTGTTATAATAGTGCAACTGACAAGTGAGGAAAGAAGGATAAATTGATAATGGGCTGTGAGAGAGGAGGAAATTATAAAAGGAAAAAGTTTGAAACTCGTCATTCATTGGAGAAGGATGGTCTCGCTAGTATGAAATTGAAATGTCCCTTCCTTCTGAGGTCTTCACCAAGTGGTATTGGTTGGAGGGTGAACGTTATGTGTGAGTTTCACAATCATAGACTAAGTCAGGATTTATCAGGGCATGGCATATTGGGCCATCTAAAACCTCAAGAGATACAATTTGTGAATGACATGACGAAGTATAACATGCCTCCGAGACACATAGTTGTCGCGTTGAAGGACAAAGATCCAGAAAACCTCACGAGTGTCAAGCAAGTATATAAAGCTAGATCTACGTACCATGCAAGCAAGAGAGGTTCATTGACGGAAATGCAAATGCTGTTGAGTCTTATTCAAAAAGAAAAATACATGTGTTGGACAAGAAACAAGGAAGACTCGAATGTAATTGCTGACATTTTCTAGACATATCCTGATTCAGTGAAGTTGTTGAATATGTTTCATCTAGTTTTGATTTTTGATTGCACATACAAGACCAATAGGTACCGATTACCGCTGCTTGAGATTGTTGGCGTTACGTCAACAAAGTTGACGTTTTCGGTAGGCTTTGCCTACTTGGAACACGAAAGGGAGGAGAATTTCAAATGGGCAATGGAGAAGCTCAAAGAGTTATTTTTTCTGAAAAATTGCTACCAATTGTTGTTGTAATAGACATAGAACTTGCCTTGATGAATTCACTTGAAGACATGTTTCCTAATTCAACACATCTGTTATGTGTGTTCCACATTTCCAAGAACGTTAGCATGAAATGTAAGGAATATGTTAAATCAGAAAGACATGAACATGTCATAGAGTTGTGGAACAACATCATGTATGCTAATAGAGAGAGTGAATATCTCATACACTTGAAGCACTTTGAGACATTTTGTGTTGATATACCTTTGTTTGTTAACTATGTGAAAGTAACATGGTTGACACTGTATATAGAAATGTTTGTTTCTGCATGGACAAACAGAGTTACTCATTTGGGAAACACAACAACAAATAGGTAAACTAACATCTTTTTTTATTTAATTAATTAAGATAATTGATGTCTAATTGTGCTTTATTTTTTTGCGGTTTAGGGTGGAGTCTGCGTATTGGAGACTAAAAAATATGTTGTCGCATAGTCGGGGAGATTTGTGTCGTAGTTGGGATGCTGTTAACATCATGTTGAAGTTGCAGTTAGGCTCAATTAGAGCGTCGTTTGAAAAAGTATTGTGATCATTGAGCACTGGTATAACACTCCATTCTACACTAACTTGCATGGTTTTGTGTCAAGATAATGTATACAACACATAGGGAATGAGCTATAACAGGTCAAATTTGTTGGTATAAACAAGGATATGTATGGTTGTTTCATTAGAACTACACACAATTTACCCGATACGTGTTAACTTGCTGGCTTTCAGATACAAGGTGTGTCTATTCTATTAGAAGAAATTCATGTTTTCTGGAAGAAATTACACATTCAAGAGCATACTAACGAACCATAGGATATTTGATCAAAGATGAATTTAGACGTAGAATGTGAGGATTTGAAGACATATTTCAGTTCTTTGGATATTGTAGGTCAGAGGGTGTTGAAAAGAAAATAAGAGAACTAACTTATCCAGCCGCGTCTTCTATGCGTCCACCACCAGTGAAGTACAAGTCGAAGTGAGGAGTTAAAAAGAGAAGAAAGAGTGATATGCGCCGTGATCCCTCGCAGTGGGAGTATGGTGAGGCCTCGCAGGGGAGTCAGACTACAAAGACATTATGCAAAAAACCAACAGGAAGTCAACCATCCAATGTATCTTCTAGGCATAACCACTTGTCTCAGTTTTCTTGTTTCATGCGTCCATACATTGATGACATAATTGATGTGGGTGACGATGGAAATTATGGTTTTCGGGTTGTTGCAACATTACTTGGGTTGGGTGAAGAGTTTTGTGCTTTGATTCAGACTCAATTGGATGCTCAAATTTATCAACAACCAAAATTATTTTCCAAGTTGTTTTATGACCGTGGATGTGGTTCGAAGTTCCTTAAAAGTAACACACTTGGGTGCACACGGTAGATATAAATGGATGTCAATTCCTGATATGAGTTATCCTATTGCAAACTGGTACAATTTGGTTTTTGTCCCCCTTTCAATGACACTTAACCAAACCTTCCCCCCTGACCATAACTCTATCTATGTTTGCAAGTAGGCATAAAACGATTGTTCTTGGATTTATAAACAACAATCATTGGATTCAGGTACAACTAAAACCTGATAGTCCTTTGCCTCCAGTCACAACTCGGTGGAGAGAGAACTGTACTAAAGAGGCAAGAGCATGGGAAACAAAATATGTAGGACGAATTAGACACTAAGAGGAAGAAATTAGGAAGTCAAAGTAGTTTTATATGTTATGTTATCTTGTTGATGTTATGTTATCTTGTGGATGTTATCTTGTACATGTTATGTTGTCTTGTTGATGTTATTGTTGATCTTACACTATAAGGGAAGAGAAATGGAAAATACTGATTTTCCAATAATTTTTCAAGTTCTGGAGAGCTACTGAGAATTTCAGTTTATCTGAAATTTGCGGTATACCGGGTTTTTCAAATCCCCGGTAAGACAAATTTGTTTTGGAATTTCTAAAATATCGGTAGCTTATACCGGTAATTTGAAAATACCCGGTATTATCTACCGGTATTTTAGAAATTCCCGGTACAATCAAAAAATCAGAAAAAACACCTAACAATCAGCGAAATATCCGGTTACGTTTGAAATATCCAGTACTCGCCCGAAAATTTCAAAAAATCGATGGAAAATTGCATGGATTAAACGATCATTTTACCTGCAATGGGATGCCAAATATGATTGTGGGGTGGCAGGAAGACTCTATTGTCTTATTAAGCCCAGAGTAGGGCCTAGCACTACCACGCGTTCGGCTCCGTTTCAGTTAAGAGATTCGCAGCCACGTGGACCACCTTACCCTTTCCCGCCGATTCACTCAACCATCTCAGCGCTAACCAAAAAAGTCAGTTACTCTTATTCCCTTTCTTTCAAACTTACTTTCTCCATCGCAACCCTACTCTACACAATCCATCCATGATACTACAACATCACTTCCCATCACAATGCTCGTGAATAGCTTAATCCGCCGCAAAATATTGTCTCTACTTCAGCCATGGCTTCGAGAAGAACCTCAACTCGATCTCAAATTAGGGTTCTTCCACTCTCTCGCCGTCATCACCAATCTTCGCTTCGACGTCTTTGTTCTCAACAAACTCTTCCACTCTCCTCCTTTACTGTTTATCAAAGACCTCACCGTCGAACGCCTTGTCGTTCGATTCTCCACCTGGTCCCCGCCAGCTTTCTATATCGAGTTTCACGGTGTTCATGTCGTGCTAGCATTAGAGTAAATAAATACTTCTATTTATTCTTCGTCTGTATTATGATTTTGATTAGTTGAATGTTTACCGTTTACTTAACTGATATACGGTCCTTTGGTTTTGAAGGAATCCGGAAGATGACAAATGCGTGAGGCGGTTGCAGATACCGAAGTATGATTATTCGGATGATTTCAGAAAGAAACTTTCAGAATTCGATCCTGAGGTAAAAAAATTTAGATTCTGAATTTAGTGATTCATAGTAGTTGCCTTATCTAGTATACTGGTACTAATCTGTACACTTGTATGGGAATGGTAATCTATTCATATAGTCAAATGAATTTGACTCCAAAGAGAGTGTGTTTTTTGTTTTTTAGCTTTACCATGCAGAATCAATTTATTAAATATCATATCATCATCGTCATTGTGATTACTATTAAATTTTGTGTGGATTTTAGGGCTGTTCCTTTCATCAAATTTTGGAGACAATCTTATTTGCTGTACACGAGAAGAAGAGTTTCTCGTCATCTTTTCTGAATTTTATTCTGAAAAATTGTCATCTAGAGGCACATCACATTCATGTGGACGTTCAATTCCCCATCTTAAATAACAAGTATGCGTGTTTTGGGGATATAAAGGAGTTCAGTGCCAAATCCAAGTATCTGGATAAAAAATGTCTTTTTAGAAGTTTTGTCAATTCAGTTTTTCTTCCAATTAAAGAGAGCTCTTTTGTATTAGATGGAACAGGGTTCAAGTTTGGGTTGAATGGAATAGATCATACCGATCGTACTACGTTTTCATCTGATATGAAGAGTTTCATTAAATTCAGAGATCTTAAGCTGGTGGATTGCACACTCTGTTTTCCAGAACTCACTTGTGTGTTTTTTCCTGATGACATTCCCTTATGTCTACTTTTGGACAAACTTCTATCTAATAAGTTCAATCAAGCTAGAAGTGCTAAAGAATTATGGAAAATAGCTTCCAGCAGAATTGATCGTGTGACCGTAACTCCTAGATTTTCACTGCAAAGATTAGTTGGTGTTATAGGTCAATGGACACACTATGTCAAAGCTTATGAGAAAATCTTGCTGCTTACCGGATATTCTACTGGAAACATATGGAAAAAGTCCTTTTCTAAAATGTCTCGCGACAAACTGAGTTCTGCTAAACACCATTGGGAATTGATATCTGACATTGAGAAAAAGTTACCTATTGAAGGTGTATCACTTGCAAGGCGAATAGCTCGTCATAGAGCAGCATTGAAAGTTCCATTTGATTATCATGAGGAATCTGCAGCCACACATAATTTCTTCCATCCTCTTCTTTTTATAGTGGCATTTATATGGGAAATGATCTCAAAGGTGATCCATTTTCTAGGGGACATATTTTTTGGGAAAAACAAAGTGCAGGCTCCAGAAATTGATGGTTGCTGTTTGGGAAGTCTAATCAAAGACCCCTGTCAAAGTAGTTGTTTTGTGCTGAACTTTGGGAAAGTCATATTGACAGTTTCTCAAACCAATGAAATTCACCCGTCAGTTGGTGAAACGTTAGAATCACATACCGGGGTTTCATACTTAGATTTTCTTTCAATATATTTTTGCATAGATTCTTTGTTATTAGTATCTATAAAAGATATTCTCGAGCAGAGAGTCTTCCTATCATGCGGGCAAATGAAGGCTGAACTTACACCTTCGACAATGTCAGCAGAAGAAAGTACATTGAGTATGCTTAGTTACACTGAAGGAAAGGGAAAAGAAGGTAGTCATGATATGAAATCACTTATGTGGATTGAACCTGCAAAAAGGTTTCCCCTTTCAAAAACTAATACCATGCAAGCTGAAGATTCTTTTGATTCTCATATTGAGAGCTTTATGGGAAAATTGTCAGTGAGTTGGAAAGAGATTTGCAGTAATTTTAATGAAAGTGAGATTCAATATCCTCAAAATCTATGCCTGCTCTGTAAGATTGAGACATCTTCCTCATATTCAGACCATAAAAATCCAGATTATGGGTTTTGCGAATGTGGTTTGTTGGTAGGGAAGTTAAATTTGATTTTTAATCATTCTTCAATATCTTCCTTGTCTCTAATTCTTAGTCAAATGCAACATGCTGTTTACTGGGAGGAAGGGAAGGAAGTTAGTACTGTTGCAAATTTGTTGGATAAAACAGAAAATGACTGGGTTAAAAAGTATGAATGTTTTTCCAAAAAGATGATTTTGGCCATGCTTCAAAAGCTTCCAGAGAGAGACATTCATTTTGGAGTGTTTGTTGATGGTCCTTCTGTGAGATTTTCACACAGATTGGAGGCAAATATCAGTGGTCAAGGCACTAATGACACCAGCCGTGAGGATGATTTTGACCTCATTTTTGATTTCCATGATATTGAAGTTGTTGCTGGATCACCACCATCTTTAGTTGGTATGACCTTATTGACTGGTCAATCAGGACTTGGTGATACCAAAACAGAGTGTATTACATTGGAACCTCGGGTTATAGAAATCCCAAAACCCAACAATGATAAGTATGCATCCGTTGGAAAGATTTCAATTGGTTTTTACCTTCATCTGAATGGCTTAAATGCTTTTTTGGAGAAGTCAACAAATGACCATCAAATTCAACTTTTAATACTGAAGCCAATCACCATTCAGATGTTATGCATTAGGTAGGATGTTGACTAAAGGCTGATACTTAGTTTTCATTGTCCATCTCTGCCAATTAATGTTCTTACGGGTTGCAGAAAGTATTTTATTTACCTTGATTTTATTGATGAAATTGGTTGTATGTAAGTATGCAATTAGGGTAGCAACTGTTTACCAATCCATACCTAGAAAATAAGAGAGACAGTTTCTTCCTAAATGAAAACAGGGAGATCATAGGATTTCCCCCCCAAAATTTGGAACTAATATCTACTTGCTAGACATTGTTTGAAGTTTGTATGGTGAAGTGAGAGAATCATAGAAAAGGAAAGACAGATTAAAGAAAATTCTGAGAGTCTGAAATTCTGTATTTCTAAATGGTTGTTATCATAATGCAATCGAGAGTACATAGAACTGTTAAGAGAGTGACCTAATTGCCTTCTTAAACTAATCGGTAAGCTATACTATTTATTAGCTACATAGATTACAAGAGCACAAATGTAGAAACTACACTATTACCCTCATATTTCTGATGGAGTTATCAAAACTTGAAGGAGTAGAGTCTAATACATTCCGTAACACTGTCAATCATCTTCGCCAAATCCAAGCTTGAGATTCCCACATGCATAAGGTAGAAATCGAGTAACACAATTGAAGTCCTTTGTCTGTTTGATTACGGATAACAGGTTACTGTTGAGTCAGGGAGCAATTTTATATTCATAACATGGCGGGTTGAGTCACTAGGCTTGCTGTTTCTTTTATTTAGTTTATGTATCTAGGATCTCAGTTCTTTTTCTCTTATTGTCACATCTCCCATTTTTCTCTATTGAAATTCTCATGTATATGTGTATGGGCGTGTATTAAGAAGAGCCCATAAATCCTGTCCAATTTAAAACTTGGAAATTCCTACTATCAATTATTTTGTTAATACCAGAACAATTAATAAGATTAATGCCAATGGCTAGATGAAGATTCATAGGCACAGCTATTTCCAACTACCCATCTAATAGAACTAGACCAGAACTGAAGTAAAAGGATGAAATCTTTTTATTAATAAAACCCCCAAAGAATCAGTATCAAGGTGATACTGGACAGAGATGATAAACAATTTAGAACACAAAACTCTCTTACTCTAGGTATTTGAGAGACCTACTCCAAATCAATCAATAATTCCCAATCTCCCTCTAAAGCACTATAACCACTTCTAGCTCTACAGTAATTAACTAATCATTTGCTGATGGTATGCATTGTTTCTGTTAGCAAAATACTATGGCTCTACTTCGTTAAACTAATTCTTGATTTATCTAACTTAGGCTATTCTTACCGGAGGTATGCCAGCAATGCCTCCCCCACGCCCCCTACTAAAGTTTTACCTTGATGAAATTCAGGAAAAAGTGTATAAGAGTGTCATTTGGGGCTCTCTTCTGTCCTTTCTACCCATAGTTGAAAATGTGTTGTTTCATAAGCTTCTGTGTTGCTTTGACTGGATCTGTGATTTTTTATTGTTAATTTGAAATTGCAGGGATTGTATTTATTCCTTGAGCACAAAAATGTTCGCCTTTTCAGCTGCTTTGGATATAACTGCTGGAGGATTCACTGTTTTGTCATTTTTGGATGAGGTGTATATGATCTATAAGGTGTTTTTCTTCTCCCTTGATAAGCCAAATGGTATTTTATTTTGACCCTGGTTATGTGAAGTTATATTTTTTAGAATTTGAATTGGGTCTAACTCATTCCTACAAAACCGACTTGTAAGGTGAGGATTGCCCTCACTTATAAATACAACAGAAACCATATCTCTAAGCAACATGAAACTAAATCCTCCCTTTCAAATCCAATACAATGAATGTGTTGGAGGCTGCAATGAAGGCAAGTTAAAATGCCGCAATTTAGGCGACTTGGGACGGACCACAATGATGGTGGAAATTCTAACACTCCCCCAGGCTCGGACCTCAATGAGGTTGAAGCAAGGACGATGCGAGAAGCCCAACAAGTGATCTAGGATAGACTCTGATACCATCTTAAATTATGTGGGTTGGACCTAACTCATCCCTATAAAACCAACTTGTAAGGTGAGGAATGCTGCCACTTATAAATACAACACAGGCCATATCTCGAAGTAATACGGGACTAAATCCACCCCATCAAACCAAACACAATGAATGCGTTGGAGGCTGCAATGAAGGCTAGCCAAAATGCCGCCATTTAGGCGACTAGGGGCGGACTGCAATGAAGTCGGAAATTCCAACCATATTTATTATTTTCTCATATGTTATTTATGAATAAATCCCTGTTGCCTACACGATGTTGCATACATCACTGCATATCTATCAAGTAATAATGCCATAGTAAAATTCAGTGTTATTAGCTGGCACTCTAAGTGACTTAGCTAGTTGGTAGTTTTTAAGATTGCTTTAGTAATTTGTGTTCGGCTTCTAGTATTGTACATTGCAACTCAGTTTTACAAAGGTACAATATCTAAAAAAAAGTCTCATAAAAAAAAGTCTAATGCGGCAGCTGGCATTTTGCCATGTGCTGAAAATTAACTAAATGTGCTTCATTGTTCACACAAGAGGTGGGAGAAAACTACTAGAACCTTCTTAAAACATCTTATCTCACATAATCAGAATCGATTTCCGCAAAACAATGACATTTGTATTTTAATGGTAATCTTTCTCCCGGAGTTCACGAAAATGGTGGTAGAGATGGATGTGGTTGAAAATAAGGCACAAGCAATGTTCAATGCCAAATTTGTAACAAGCTTGGACATGATTCTTCTATATGTTAATTTTATTTCCCCCCTGCTTGTGCAAGAGCTTGTGTTTATGTTACGAAGTCATGACTAAACAAACTTTTTCCTTAATGACAGGCAATTGCAAATTTTTCTTCTGTTGTTTCTTATCTGTTTAGAAGCTTTGAAGATGTTGATTGCACACATCCTGAAATTATGAAATGGGAGGCGTTTTTTGCAGTACCTGATAGCAATGGAGCAATTATACCTGGGGGCTTACAGACAAATGACATATTCCCGTTTTTTATTGATGGGACTTGCAGATTCAATTCGGTGGATGTCATTCTTCATAATTCTAGGACAAGTGATAATCTAGAGCGTAATCCTAGAAAGTTTGACATTTTAACTAGTAATAGAAAGGCTATGAAATCGTTACCTGACTGTGGAATCTGGATTTCTATTCAGCAGGCACTTACGGTAATATCTTGTGAAGAAGCGAAAATGGATTTCCTTATCGATTTATCTGGAATCATGTCTTCTGTTTTTGAATACCAGAACCCAATTGGAAACAACCATGAAAATATTGTACTTCAAAGTTTGTTATTGCGATCTGTTAATTGTTTGCACGAAATCTCTCTTTCTGGTGGCATGTTTACTTTATGCATGGGTCTTGTTCAAAATACCCCATCTTCAGGAAATGGGATCAAAACATTTGGTAGCTCTGAAGGTAGTACATCTCACTTGGTACAGGAATCCAATTTGTCTGTCTTTGAAAGGTCTAATAACCAATCTCCCCTCGTTGTTAAAAGAATGGCGCCTCCTACAAATATTAGCATGCAAGATTCAGCAAGTCACTGGTTAGTAATGAATGTTGCAGTATGCAATATTTTCATCGGAAGATGCTCAATGAAAAGCGATCTACTTCGAGCACATAAAGTGAATAAGCTTCTGTCTTTGGTTTCTATTGGCGGAGACTTTAATATGATATTCTGGGAGATTCAGGTAATAATTTGATAAGCCAGCGAGGACATGATAATCTTAGACATGTTTCCGCATCTTTGTTTTGAGCCTTTTGTCACAAATTGAATCTCAAGGATTTTATCTGTTAATAATAGTATTCAGGTTTTAAAATTTATCTTATTCTACTGAATTACTAATATTGCTGGGCAGGGTGGAGTCATTGTTCTTGAAACATCATCTTTGCCAATGGCCATTGATAACTATTCCTTATATCTTCATTATATCGGCAATCTCACTTCTGTTGCACAGCAACATGATGAAAGCATCAATTTGGCAGTAGATGGCAGGGAGAGCTATAATATTGATATTGATCAAGGGACTGTTGGCACATCTCAACAAGCTGAAAGTGGATTGTCAGATGCATTTGACTTATCTTTGTCTCACTTTGCTCTCGTTTTAGCACATGAAAATGAATCTGGTAATTAACTATTTGCTGATTTTGAAGTGTAAAGTGTAACTTAAAATACTTGTTAAATATGTAACTCACTACTGTAGGTGGTATCCAAGAAATTGTACTGGAGGTTGACATCCGTCTAACATTTGAATTGAGAACTACTGGGATGAAATTGACAGTTGAGCTTTCTCGTTTATTAATCCTTTCACAAGTTATCCACGAGAGAGTGGAAAAAGAAATGATAATTCCTCATTTTTCTTCTGTGACATCAAAAGGTTTGTCATCTCACTTTGCATCATCAGATCCTTTGTCGGAATTTCAAAACTTCGGTGTATTGAACTCAGATAGTGATGCAAGTTCTTCAAAAGACCCTACTCCTGTTCAATTAAGTCACCAGAACCAAATTTTAAAAAATTTAAGAGCTTCCATATCACTAGAGAAGCCGGATAATGATTCTTTGCATGGGCATTGGTTTGGTATTGGTTGTCTGTTAGGTTTCGATATGACGCTTTCTGTATATGAAATCCAGGTGAGATTTCTTACTATTTTAATTTCTTGTAATGCTTAGTTATCACTTGTCCCTGCTGCTGCGCCCTCTAATAACTTAGAATTCAATTTGGCAGTCTTGCCTTATTAAATTTTCTTTTGTTGTTTGTACTGCTTTGCTATAATTTCTTGAAGTTATATATTTTTGATAAATTGAGAAGAAATATGATTATGGTGTAACATGGTATAATAAACTTGATAGTTAATTGAAACAAAAGGACTATTCTTAGAATTTCACCCCTACAAAACCCGGCTTAAAACCGGCTTGTAGGGTGAGGATCCCCCCACTTATAAACATAACACATGCCTATCAATTAGACAACCAATACCAAACCGGCTTGTGGGATTTGGGTTTTTCCCAATACACCCCTTCACGCCCAATACTATTGGGCTTGGTGCGTGGATATAAACGGTGGGTGGTCCGAACTATCGATATGTGAGACTTGGTTTTTCCATCACACCCCCTTGCACCCATCACTTTCTACCCATCACTTTCTGGACTTGGTGCTCATATATAAATGGTGGATTGTCCTAATTGATAGGCTTTGATACCATCTTAGAATTTATGGACTCTATCTTTAGCCAATGTGGGATTAAATCTACCCCTTCAAACCAACACAATGAAGGTGTTTGGGGTGTTTGGGGCTGCAATTAAGGCAAGCCAAATGCCACAATTAAGGCGACTAGGGGCGGACTGCAATTCAGGTGGAAATTCCAAGACGCTTGGGCCTCAATGAGTCCGAACCGTGGACGATGCTGGAGGCCCAACAATGGATCTAGGATATGCCTTGATACCATATTAGAATTTGGGTTGGGCCTAACTCATCCCTACAAAACCGGCTTAAAGTCGATTTATAAGGTGGGGATTGCCTCCACATATAAACACATGCCATATCTCCAACAACTATAACTAGAGAGTTTAGGATACAATTCATAATAATAACCAAGTAATATGCAAACCAATCCTAGGAGATAATATAAGATACTCTAACATTATAAACTGACCTTAAGGAGTTATAAACTAAGATACTCTAACGAAATATCAAAATATTTTAAAACACTTTCTCATTTTCTAACAAATTTGCTCTGACTTTTTATTTCATTTTGCTGATATGCTAGACGATTTTGTCAATGGCCTCCTCATTTTCTGGGATATCTAGCCACAACACAACAGAAGCATCGGAGAAAAATCATTGGTCTAGTAGCCAAGTTGAGAGTAGTTTTGAAGCAATTGTTCCTGATGGTACTCGGACTCAAGCTCAATTACTTTTGTTTATTACCTTTTGGGAAATTACTGTTGTAATTAGCAACGATCTTGTGTAGGGGCAATTGTTGCTATTCAAGATGCAAACCAACATATGTATTTTACAGTTGACGGTGAAGAAAATTCTTTCAGTATAGGTGGTGCCATTCATTACTCTCTTGCAGGAGAAAGGGCTCTTTTCAGGGTATGAAAGTAGTGTAGCATATCCTGCATATATATTCCTGTTAATTGCTGCAAATTTGGCCGATCTATCTCCTTCTACTAACTGATTCTTGATGCTCTCATCAAGCTCTTGATTATATGATTTTATAAAAACATAGTAATTATTTAGGGCCTTAGCAGGGCACCGGGCTTTATAATTCTACATTGCTATTATATTTCATTTGGTACAATCAAATACGTAGTGCTGCTTGTGTTTGGCAGGGCTTAATGTACAAGATGTTGATATGATGTGAAATTTGTGTTCAATGAATTCATCTAGTTTGATTGAGTAGATGGTGTGCCAAAACATAATTGGTTGGCTCTTTCCCTGCTTTGTTGTTGAGATAAGATTTCCATCATCTTAATTCTATCTGATGGAAATACTGGTGGTTGAGTTTATGATTTGTAGTTGTCATATCAATTATGCTTAATTTGCATTAATTGTAAATGATTTCCATTTCTTATAAATACAAACAAGGTGCGCTATGTCTAGACAAAAACATTACACAAATACAATTTATACATGGTATCAGTCTATCATAGTAAGTTCTGTGACCCGTCTCTGTGCTTCATTGCCACTGCTGCCGTCAGCACTACCTTTATGGTTTTTCAATTTTTAGTCACATATATCCGTCCTTCACCGTCGACTCTGACGGCCTTTCAAGCAACCAACCACACCACTATGACCGCCTCTTCAAGACCATCCTACCCACAATATATCACCTTTGCCAGCCATCTCAAGGGCGCATTATGGCCGATCTTCAGACCATCGTCACCACGTGCATCATCCTCTTAGGTGTTGCCTCGGCCCACTGGTATGAGATCTGGTTTTTGTGTTTGGTTTTGGTGCACAATACCTAGATCTGGTCTTGATATTGTTTGGTTTTGTTGTTTGTTTTTCACGCCTTCTTTTCTTATTCATGGATATTATTGTGGTGATTTCTCTTCCCACTGGCGATCATTCCGGAGGTGTCTCTCTTCCCACATATAGGTCATCTTATTGGTGCCTTTTCTTCCAACCAACGATCAACCCGGTGGTGACTCTTTTCCCACAAGTGAATCATAGATGGTCTCTTCTCTTCTTGTCGATGATGATCAACCTGGTGATGACTTATGTTGGTTATGACTCACTCTAAGCCCACCAGTTGTTAAACTTAGTTTCAAGTTTTGTGACAAAATGTTTGGTTGTAACAAGCTTAAAGCATAGTACGACTTAGCTTGAGGGGTAGTATGATTTGCTAGTTGTCATATCAATTATTCTTAATTTGATTTAATTGTAAAGGATTTCTATTTCTATTATGATACAAACAAGGTGTGCTCTGTCTAGGCACAAACATATTACAAAAATACAATTCTACATAGTTTTTATGATGTCATGATGTGTATCTCGCAAATGTAACAACTAAGGCATTTCTGCAGGTCAAACACTGCTTCCAAAAGGGATGGACGTCTACAGTTTTATGGTTTTCCCTGGAATCATTGTTTGCTAAGAATGATATGGGTGTACCATTGAGATTGAATTATCGACCAGGTTCATGTTTTGTTGACATCTCATGTACTAATGATGGAGGATGTGCACTATGGAGAGTTTATCCTCCCGAGGCTGAAAGTTATGAAGGTGTAACCGACTTGGAGGCTTTCAATCAATCGGAGAAGAAAGCTTTCTACCTTGAGAACCAAATGAATAACTCTGCTATTGCTTTCGTTGATGGTGCTCTGGAGTTTGTCAAGAAGCCTGGGAGTCCAATCAAGTTCAAAGTTTTCAATGATCTTTCTGAGACTGCTAGCTACCCTAGAATAGCTATGCATACTTGTTTGCCGACTGATGAAGAAAGTACATCTTCTTTGGGTGGAAAACTTCCTTATATTGATATTAAGATTGAGAAAATTTCCTTGAATATTGTTCACGAACTTTCTGATACCGAAGATCTCTTCCCTCTAATTTGCTTATCCCTCAACGATACACAACTTACTGTACAGATATTGGCAACAAAATCCAGGGTCATAAGCACTTCAAGTGCATCAATAAATTATTTTGATGCTCAAAGAAACTTATGGTTATTCTACTTTCCCATTTAAATTCAAAACTTCCTCTCTATCATTCGCGTTTTATTTGAATTACATTCATAATATTTAATTTTTTGAATTTCAGGGGAGAAGTTCTCCATCCAGTTGAAATAAGCCTTTTTTACCGATCTAATGTTCAGGCCCAGCTTTCAGAATATGCATCTCGTGCAGTGCCTACTAATTTTTTCTGCAGAATAAA
Organism: Lathyrus aphaca; assembly: GCA_963966055.1. Taxonomy (NCBI): domain Eukaryota; kingdom Viridiplantae; phylum Streptophyta; class Magnoliopsida; order Fabales; family Fabaceae; genus Lathyrus; species Lathyrus aphaca. The sequence continues at coordinate 432,669,885 of OZ014522.1, read as the reverse complement.
AGAGGTTTTTAGAGTTACATCTGATACTATGTATCTTCTTTTCTTTATTTAGACAATTATATTGCTATTTTCTGATATTTCTGGATCATCTGGGCAGTTGGACATATCATTAAATGAAAATTCGTTGGACGTGCTTCTCTTCATGATTGGGGAATTGAAATTATCCGGTCCTTATTCACTACAGAGCTCAGTGATTCTGGCTAATTTCTGCAAGGTTGTTGATCTAGTGCATCTATGTATTATTCTTACCATTAAAAAGAGACAAGAGGACTTACTTGATGTTCCTTAATTTCCATTTTTGCTAAACCACATTTTTGTTTTAGCTTCTCTTTGGTCTGTAGTTCCTATACTTAATGCCTAGATTATTATATTTTTTAGCACTGCTGAATTAACGGTGTAATTGGTGTCCATTGGATCAACTAACTTTGCAGGTGGAGAATCAGTCAGGGCTGAATCTTCTTTTTCACTTCGATCAGCAACGAGTAACAATTCCCAGAAAACAGTCTGCCTCCATTTTATTAAGGTTTGCAGTTGTATTGGTACCCATGTGTATGACACATAATTGAATATTAGATAAATTTATTTTTGGTCCTTGATCATATACCATAGAGGGTAGACTTTTTTAGTGACTAATATTTTACAATCATTTGGTTGTAAATTTGAGTGTTTGATCAAGATCTTAATTTTGCTTCATCTAGATTGATATTTTATTTGATGGTAGGTTTTGATAAACTTGCGTCATATTTTGTACTACCGTTTTTTTTATCATACCTCTGTTTTTTATCGTAAGTAGTTTTGGCTTTTTTACATGTATTAAGAAATATAATCATTGCTGAATGAAAAAGAGAAATTAGAAGAGATTTTACAAAATTGTCCTTCATTAATGGTATATAGAAAAGATAAATTTAAAGAATTGATAAAAGAGAGAGTACTAAATGCTTAAGGGTATATTAGGAAAAATAACATTAATGATTCTTTGGTATTGTAAAAAGACTTGTATTTTGGTACAATTTTTTTTCACAAAGCGACTTATAATAAAAAACGGAGGGAGTATTTGACTGATGTTAGGAGAACTGAGGTGGTTTTCGAAGGATGTCATATTTCCTTTCTCTTTTGTCCCCCTCTTCTATTTTTAGCAAATAACCCCAATCCTCTAAATGAGTTATTGCTCATTCATGTTGTTATCAGAGATCAAAATTTTAATGGCTAATGTTGAATACCTTTTTTTTTCCTTCTATGATTTTTTATTTGTGCTTGTCATGTGACAGGAGGCTCTGTGATTTCAAAGTTCAAGATTCAGAAACTGCAATATCTGTTTCTATCCAACTTGCTGATGGCGGTTCCTTTGCAACTTCTCCTATTCATCTCTTACTTCCACAAACACAAACTCTTGCTTGGAAAACCCAAATTATGTCAAGAGAAGGTCTTAACTACTTTCTCCATGCATTATTTGTTACTTTTTTGTCCATTGACCTATGCAACCTGAAATTCACTAAATGCTCTACATTTTAAGTGGTTAAAGATAGTTTGATTACTATGGCTCCTTGTCGAAGTTAATATTTTTGTTCTCTCTTCCTCCTTCCTAATGCTGTTTCTAGCCTCCAAGGTATATGAATGAATTGCATTTCTTAAGTAGAACATTACCTTCATTGAAGTATCCGTATTGATATTTGATACTGTATCTTCTTGAACCATATATCTGATCTTAAAGAAGAATGATTGGTAAAAACGATATTTCATATTCATCCATTACTATGCAGTTTCTTAACCATGTCATGAGAAACTGAGTGGTTGAAGTTGTTGGAGGCTCTTTATATTTGGGTTGCCATCTTGGGATTATGCAATTATGAAGGCTGTCCTTATCATATTCATTATTCATTTAACAGGTTCAAGAACTTTCCCTGGGCCAATGCTCGTGGTTAACGTTTCTAGAAATTCAGAGGTATGCAAATAATTCCTTTCCATTTAGCACATATTTTTTGCAAATTTGAAATTGGGTTAATAAAGGAGTATATACAATTAAAGAATTAAATACCGTAAGAAATAAAGAATTATGATAAGTAATCATATATAATGCTATAAACTAATGAAAGTAAAAATAATTATACATGCCTTTGTTTGAGTGTTAGTGCAATTTAAGTCAGATAGATTGCCTCATCTCCATGTATAAACCATGTTTTTTTTTCTTCTTTTTTGTTTAAATCAGGTTGGCCTGTCATTTGTGGTTTCTCCGTTGATTAAAATACATAATGAAACTGGATTTTCAATGGAACTTCAATTCCAGCGACCTGCTCCAATGGAAGATGAGTTTGCATCTGTGCTGTTAAACCCAGGAGATTGTATAGATGATTCTATGGCTATATTTGATGCAATAAACTTCTCTGGGGGTGTAAAGAGGGCTTTAATGTCCTTAAGTGTTGGTATACACCTTCATCTGCTGACCCTTTTATTTACCGTTATTCCTTTTCATTTCATACTATTTTCTTTATTCTCTCCTATTCATTTGTGAACCCTGTCAGGTTTAGAAGTTATATTGTTTCATATTATTTGGGAAAAACCACCTAAGTCTCATATTAGTTAAATATAAAGCCTACAAAAGATTTATAAAAGATTTATGTAGAGTGACACCCCTCACCGTACAAGCCGGTTTTGTAGGGATGAGTTAGGGCAAACTCTAATTCTATTATGGTATGAAGAGTCTGTCGATACGGACCATCCACCATTTATATATGCGCACCAAACCCAATAGTGCTGGGCATAAGGGGGGTATATTGGAAAAACCAAGTCACATATATCGACAATTCGGGCCATCCATCGTTTATATCTACATACCAAGCCCAATAGTGCTGGACGTGTATTGGAAAAAACACAAGTCCCACATTGGCTAAAGATAGAGCCTACAAATAGTTTATATAGAGTGACACCCTTCACCTTACAAACCGGTTTTGTAGGGATTAAAATAGACCAAACTCTAATTCTATAACATATCATTGTAGTTTCCTTCGTTCGAGAAAGATGAATGATTTCTGTCCTTATTTATAATGCTGCAGATTTTTATCTTTGCCATTCAAATTACATAAATACTATTTCAGTGTTATTTCTGGTTTCTATACATTTTGTTAAGATATGTATAGATTTAAGTTATTCTCCGTTGAAAAAATCTATTAGATTAGTTTTATTAGTTTATTCATCTCTATATTCAAGGGATTTGATTATTGATTCGAACGTATTCTTTAGTTATAAATAACAAAAAGATGAGAGTATTGCTCTAGAGCAATTCCAATCATCTCTTTCAACACTTCTCCTTAATGAAGTTTCTGACTATCTCATTGTGTTTTGTCATGTCAAATTGAAATGATTTATGAACAATATTGATAGCTGATTTGTTGTCACAAAACAATTGAACAATATCCATCCACAATAACCCACATATCCCTTGTGCCACAACTTTAAACTCTGCCTCAACAGTTGATCAAGCTACTTCACTTTGCTTCTCACTTCTCCAAGCTACACGATTCCACACAAGAATGTGCAATAGCCTAAGGTGGATATTTTGCCATTCACTGAACTTGCATCGCCTTTATCAGTATAAGCTCCATACTCAAACTTATAAACTTACAGTTACACCTCTCTTGAACAAGAGTCCTCTCTTAGGAGTGACTGAGATACTACCAAACAAGATCTACAACCCATAAGTGTCTGAGATACGGCTAAGCACGATCTACAACCCATAAGTGTCTGAGATACGGCTAAGCACGATCTACAACCCATAAGTGTCTGGCTCTTGGATCATGCACGAACTGATTTTCAATGCTAAAACCATATGCCAATTCCGGTCTTGTGTGGGCTAAATATATCAACTTACCTACTAGTCTTTGATATTGAACTTTGCTCAATAGGGACACTTGCAGATTTTCATCCATGTTCCCTGTTTCTTATAAAAGATCAAGCACATACTTATACTTCCTCTGAGATAAAATGTCTTGTTTTGAGTATCTTCTTTGGTACCCCATGTTGGCTCCCTGGCCTTTGTCTTCACTACTTCTGATAAGGGTGCTGAAGGTACTGATTCATGCAAAATAGAGGCCAAAGGAGGGACATGAACAAAAATAGGAGACTTAGGGTAAAGGGGGAACTTGAGCAAGAACAAGTGACTCAGATGTAGAAATAGGTTCCTCCAGAACAAGAGGAACAAGAGCTACAACAGATGATTCTGGAAGACAAGGATAAAGCTTGAGAAACCCACCTAATATTCATATTCAAACCAAAATCCATTTGAACCCCACAGACCAAGATTCCATTAATATCACTTTTAAACAATAAAAACCAAACCCACCACAACCTCAATTTTAAACAAATATGCAGCCTATTTTTCTCTATTTCAATATTGTTAAATCTGAATATTATTCTGCGATAATGAATAAACAAGCACTAATCTCTTTAAATAGAGTATTCTGACCTAATGAGCCTTACTAAAGGTCCAAACATGAATTACTAATAATACTAAAAATTACAATAGTAAAATTAACCATTTACAACAAATATATTTCATGCTGTTTTGTTTTTCGAATACTTTGTTGAATCAATTGACCTTTATCCCGAGTTGATTTGATTTAATGATTAATTCTCAGGTAACTTCTTATTTGCATTTAGACCTAAAATGACTGAGGAATTTAGTAACTCTGAAACATCTCTTTCGCTGGAATGGTCGGATCATATTAAAGGTGGGAAAGCTGTCCGTCTAACTGGAGTATTTGAAAAATTAAACTACAAAGTTCGCAAGGCATTATTTGTAAATTCCGTTAAATGTTCCTTTAGCACTGTGCATTGCAAACTCATGTCTGAGGGTTTATGTGTGTCCGATATGCATTTTCTCATTCAGACAATTGCTAAAGATATCCCTATTGCACAACCTGAAAAGTCTGCTGCTGTGTTAAAAAATGGGAATTCAAAAGTTTCATTGCTAGAGCAGAAAGAAATATATCTTCTTCCTACTGTACGGTTGACAAACTTATTGCATTCTGACATAGACGTGCTTTTAAGTGAAACAGGTAAAGAAATGCATATTTTAGTGAATATATATATATTTTACACTACATTAACTTTTGATTTTGATTTCGGTTAAGATCAGCTGAATCTGGTTGGATATGAGAAAATTGGGAAGCAAGCAAGAATATCATGTGGTTCGACAGCTGATTTTTATGCCAATCCAGCAGTTATATACTTCACTGTTACTTTAACTTCTTCTAATTCAAGTTCCAAGCCCGTAAATAGTAAGGATTGTGTGAAGAAGTTACTGAAGCAGAACACTGAAGTCCAACATCTTGATATAAATTTGGACTTCGATGGAGGAAAATTTTCTGCAACCTTGAGATTGTACCGGGGAAACAGGGGCATGCTGGAGGTTATCATGTTTGCCTTTTTTTTCATTTGAGTAGAGCTGACATCTAGTTGTGAAGTTCTATATCATGCTTTTGTCTAGTTACTCATATATCATGTGAATCTGTGGAACTGCTCGCAGGTTGTTGTTTTTACATCCTATTGTATGAAGAATGAGACAGAGCTTCCTTTATATGTTCTTGCAACAAAAAGGTGGCCTCTATCCAGGTGATTCCTACATTTGTAGTCATTTAATAGGCTATTAATGCTGTATTTGCCCGATTTTGACAATGGTTGGCTTTCCATATGCAGAGTTGAATTAGAAAATTTGAATTCAAACATTCCCTCAGAGCTAGGATTATGTTTGCTTCCAAAGTCCACCAAATCATGGTTCTTGAAGTAAGATTAGTTATTGTCCATAACTTATTTGTTTAGTATGTCAAATTTGTGTTTTCTTGTAATGCTACCTAAGTTTACTAGTTATTATATCATGCATTATTCTACAGTTTCTTATCGTCTTCAATGTTTCCAGATCTGAAAGAGTGCAACTGAAATTGCCAGAAGACCATACATCTGAGGCACTGCTAGACTTGGGTTCGTTATCAGGCCTTACAGAAATAAGCTTTAAAAAAGAAGAAGGATCTGGGGTTAAATCGGTAACGAAGCTTGGAGTGTCTATTGGTCCTTCTTCAGGAGAGATTGTCGTGCCATCACAAACGGTGACTTTGGTTCCACGATATGTTATTTGTAATGAATCAGAACAATGTATTACTGTTCGCCAATACTATTTCCAGGTATGCATCGAGTACATAATAGTTTAAGAGAGTGTGTGTGTTTTTTTGTATAACCTGTACCTAATTTAGCTGTCTGTGAAGGATGAGATGGCAGGTGTAATCTCCATTGACAGCAAACAGAGAATGTCACTGCCGCTGAAGGAAGGATTGAGCAAGAAAAGAGAGTTCAGTGTATTTGAGCGGTTAATCAGAAAACACACAATTGACAGTGACAGTTCCTTGTTATATATTCAGTTTCGAACAAATGAGCCTGGATTGGGATGGTCTGGGCCAGTGTGTCTAGCTTCACTAGGACATTTTTTCCTGAAATTCAGAAAAGAAGATACAGCATCATCAGACAACCGAATGATACAATCTGCAGCTGTTCATGTGGTAGAAGAAGGTTCTACTTTTGTTTTGAGTTTCTACAAGCCACCAAATTTGAGTCTTCCTTACCGAATTCAAAATTGTTTGCCTAATGTATCAATAACCTACTATCAAAAGGTATACATCAATTCTTTGTTTTGGGTTTGTATTCAGTTGTTTTCTTTTTCTTCCCTGCTCCTCACATCATTTGTGAAATTTCCAGGGTTCATTAGAGCCGGAGGTTCTTGGACCTACAGGCAGTGCTGATTATGTCTGGGATGATCTAACTCTTCCTCGAAGACTGGTTGTCCGCATCAATGGTGCTCATTTGAATCTTGTTCTAGACTCTATAATCTCTTCTTAGCATCAATAATGATGGAGCCATGCTTCTGTTTGGAAAAGTTGATTTATCTTTTATAAAAAAATTGATTTATGACATCTTGGCAAAAAAAATCCTTATTTATGAACAACTTAATCGGTTAAGTCTACGTGAGGTTAATGCATTGATGTTTGAAAATTTGCCTTAATTGTGGTCACCCCTATGGTATGATATTGGACCACTTGTTTGCCTCATTGCAACATTCTAACTATTTAGCGTGCTGGCTTGAGAGGTGACTTTAATCCCATATCGCTTAGAGATATGGTTTCTGTGGTGCTTATATGGATTGGGCTATCCTAATGAGTTAGGTCCTAAGCCCAAATTATAATAGAGCACTCTACAAGCATTATTAACCACTTTATAACGTTGCTTATAAAGAAAAAAAGAAAACCACTTTATAACGTGTAGTTGCCAGTGATAGGAGTGGCCATAGCCTTAGAATCTTCCATGTCAGCCCCCTGGAATAAGTCTTTTACAACAATAATGATCCTCTAGATAGGTGTTTAATCTGGATGCCCAAGAAATAATCCAGAGGCCCTAATTGCTCAAGAGCAATATTTAGCATTTTTATGAGATTCTAAACATGTGTTAAAGAGGAACCAGTAATAATAATTTCATAACAAAAATGATCATTAAGAGAAAGGACTAGGAAGTTTTACAATAGAGACGAGATGTATTATATTTACTTGAGAAAAGACCAAGAGAAAGTAGAGTTCTTCTGGGTTTTTCAAACTGGGCTTAAGGGGCTTGTGGTTCAAAACATATTCTGGTTGTCTTTCCCATACTCCTGTCTTTATAAAGAAATAGTCTGAAGTAAATGTTATGGAACAAGAGAGTGGGTAAGTTTACCGATTGAAATCAAATTAAAGGGGCAACTAGGCACAAGTAACACATAATCCAAGTATTGAGATGATAGAGGTGAAGCTTGACCAATACCAATAATATGTGTCTTAGGACATTTAGCAAGGTTAATAATGTGCGGTATTTTAGAAGGTGACAAATTAATTCTAAGAGAGAGATTACGAACCGCATGATCCGAAGCTCCTGAATACAATCCATGATCATCAGAGTGAGATTGGCAAACTGTCGAATACTGAAATGAGTTAATGTGGTTGAAGATGGAACATGTTGGACAGCCATCAAATACAAACACAAATAATGAACTAAAGCAACCGTAAACCGTCTCTAATAGCAGTGATTGATGTGCAGTAGCAGATATACACAACAGATGCAAAACACAACAACCAAGCTGCCCCGAAGTCTGAACCAACAAATCTGCAGAGAAATATTATGGAATGCATCAAACATTTAAACCAACACACCAGCATAGACCTCGAAAACACTTCTCAAACGTGAGACACAAAAGCTGGAAAGGGTCCTAAATGAACCAGAAAAGAAGGAGGAACTAGATGGTCGGGGCGAAGCGGTGAACAAGCAACAGGATGGCAGCACACACACACACACACACACTGGGTAACATATGGTGGCCTTCTAGCTGTGGCAGATCAGCGGCTTCTGATTCTACTGGTGGCAAAGGCAGTGGCTTCGGCGACTGCTCTGGTTACTGTTTCGATTTAAAAATAGTAATATTATTATAAATATTCTCGTAAGTGTTGGTAATCAAGAAAAACGGAAATAAAGTATTGGGCTGATATTACGTGTATCATTGTTGTATGTACAAAAAAGAAAAAAAGGAAAGAAATTAAAGAATAAAATGTTCTATTGTAACTCGTAAAATTTGGATTAAACCTTACTCAACCCTAATAAATGTAGTTATGGTTCAGTTAACTTGAGCTTCTTAAGGCAATCTATTCATATGAACAAAGACTCGTATAAGTTATATTTCTTTCTCTGAGTTGTATAAATAAACAAAGACTCTCACTCAACAAAGACTCTTATAAGTTAAATTTCTGTCTGGCTTTTCATTTTCTTACACTATCATTCTAATAGAGTCTTATGGTTTGGATAAATAATCATCTCATCATAAAAGAAAAAAATATTAAGAAAAACTAATAGTGCTGTTGATTTCTGTTGTAGATAGCCTTCAATTACGAGAGATTAAATTGGATAAGGTGAGAACATGGAGAGCTTTTTATAAACTTGGTCAACAAAGAATTTTGGCCACACGCTTGCTTTCAGACAAAAGATCAAGAGATCCGATCAGTGAGCCGGATGCCTTTGAGATCACAAAAGTGGGCTACGAAATATATGCAGATGGGCCAACCCGAGTTCTGCGAATTTGTGAGATCTCAGATAGTTTCAAGAAGGATGCAGTTCTTGATCTGTATGCAAAGTTTCAACTGAGAGTTTCTCGGCTTGCGGTTCACGTACTTGAACATGTAACACAGGTATTCTATTTTTTGTCAGGTGCTTGACCACCAAAGTCTAATATTTGTTGGTTTTTGTTGAAGTTGGACTTTCCATGTTTATAATTTATGCCTGCTAATGTGTATACTTTGTGAACTTGAATAAAACTAATTTTGGAACAAAAGACATTCCCTGTTTCATCCGATCTTACTGGGCATTTCTCAGGAAGATGAAAATGAGCGCAAAGATTTCACACCAATTGTAGTCGTGAAGCTTGAGAATCTTCACATGGTTACTGTTTCTAATAATCATCAGAAATATAACCAGCTCAGTATACAGGTAACAGTTTAATTCAACGGCATGACTGATTAATACTATTTATTTCATCTTTTTTTATACCTAGTCCGAGGAAAATAATTTGTTTAAGGACTTTATTGATCATATCCTATTTGTTATTGATCTAGTATATGAACTTGGAGCTTAAGCGGACCGGAGCTCCTTTTGCATCAATGCTTCGCAGGCATCAATTGGATTGCAGTGAACCAAATGATAGTGTACTGAAGGTTGTTTTTGTTATACTCACGTCCAATTCAAATGTTAAGCAATTTAGATACTCATCAATTTTTCTTCAGGTAAAGTTGGATGTTGGCTTTTTTTAATATTATTCAATTTTAAGAAATGGACTTATCAGCTCCGCATATGAATTGGTCGTACTCTTAAATGATTCGACATTTTGTTTTGTGTAGCCTATGGATTTGAACCTTGATGAGGAGACATTAATGAAACTTGCTTCATTTTGGAGAACATCTCTTAGTGACTCAGAGAGTCAGCGGATTTACTTTGATCATTTTGAAATCCATCCAATAAAGGTTTCCTTCCACAATTTGTTTTTCCCATACTGAGTACTTTTCATTAATTACTATACTTGAAATTATAGACATTGTTTCTGGTTTGTAGAAAGAGAGAAGCAATTAAAATAATGAGATACACTGCTACTATAGTAGCATAGTAACCCTGTAACCCTAAATATTAATAGGTTAAAAAAGTAGTACATCAGAAAGACAATGACAATGAGCTAAGCCCTTATACTTAATAGTATTAATATTATAATTTATAATTTATAATATAACTCGTACTATCCCCCCTTAAACTGGAGCATATATTTTAATCATGTCCAACTTGTTACAAATAAAATCACTATGCATCCCATTCAATGTCTTTGTAAACAAATATAGTTGATCTCCTCTCCTAACATATGAAGTAAATATGAGATTTTCTTGAACTTTCTCTCTGAAAAAGTGACGGTCTACCTCAATGTGTTTTGTTCTTTCATGAAAGACTAGATTTGATGTAATATGTATTGTAGCCTGGTTATCACACCAGAGTCTCATAGGATAGTTATCCTCATCACAATAAAGTCTCACCGGTTAATCACTCTTTCTCTTCAAAGTTTATAAGATCATTTTGTCATAGTAGTTCACATATCCTTTGTACCATTGCCTTGAACTCTGCTTTAGGACTAGATCAGGATACCATACTTTAGCTACTGGCGATATTCATTTTAGCAATTGGAGCAAATGTCTCTGAGTAATTTACTCCATAAGTTTGGGTGAATCTCTTGGCAACCGATCTTGCCTTGTACATCTCAATAGACCATTAGTCTTGTATTTTACAATATATATATATATACCAATTTACACCATAAGATTTTTTTCTATTTGGTAGGGAAACCAATTCTCAAGTATTATTATTATCTAGTGCTTCCATCTCAAAGTCTATGGCTCTTCCATTTTTTGTCAGACAATGAATAGATAATTGTGTATTATTATAGTGTTTAGACTTGTTGATATATGTAAATATATATATATATATAGTGTTAAGAATATTTGTATATAGAATAGTCCCACATCGACTATATCATGTAATTAGTTGTAATCTATCTATATATAATAATGTCTCCGTAGTGCTTTTCAAACACACGGTTTAATCTAAATGTCTCTTAGTCTCGCTTATTTCAACATGGTATCTAGAGCCTACTAAGAGGCAATTCTTTCTTCACCGTGCTTTACCCGGTCGACCCACTGTCTTCCGGTGAAAATATTTTTTTGCAAACCGTGTTGTCACTCTGGTTTGCCTCTCATTTTTCAATATTCTCCGGTAATCACCTTGCTGCCGCCACTGCCGCCGTTACTATTCCGCAAAACTTCCGACGACGTTTCGGAAAACCGTTCGCCGTCCTCCGATCCGGCCGTCGCCTTTTTCTTTCGCTGCTGCCCCGCGTGTCCGGTGTCTGATTCCGACCATTTTTCCGCCGATCTACTCGCCTCTCCCTATCCGTTTTAGATCCGACTTCTGTTTTACTTTCCGACTCACGGAAAACGGTGCTCCAGTGCAAACAACCCCGATTTCACTCCGTTTTTTGTGTGTCATTAAGCCATGGGAGACACTGATTCTGTCTCGTTTACTAAAGTTCCACTTATCCCATGTGAAAAACTAACCGGATCAACAAACTATAACATATGGGCTCGTGCTGTCGATATGTGGTTTCATGGTCAGGGATATGAAGATCACCTAACCACAAAATTGACTAATGTTGCCGCCGCCAAACTCGCTAAATGGAAGAAAATTGATGCCTCTCTGCTTTCCGTGTAATGGTTCTCCATAGCACCTAACCTCCAAGCGCAATATCAAGCCTTTTCCACTTGCAATGAGGTTTGGGAAAAGGCCAAGAAAGTCTTCTCCAACGACGTTCATTGTCTATATAGTGTCATCCTCAAACTCGACACACTGAAGTTAGAGAATATGGATATGCAAACCTATCTGAGTAAGCTTGATGCCTTGAAAGCTAGTTACGCAACCCTCATGCCGTACGCAAAAGATGCAACAGCTCATGCCGAACAACAAAGTAAATTTTTCATGGTCATGGCACTTAAAGGACTACCATCCGAACTCGACTCCGTTCGTAACCAGATTTTATCAGGTACTACTGTTCCTAACTATGATGCAGTTAGAGAACAATTGTTGCACTTGGCTACACCTCATGCGTTTGGTCCAGTTACCTCTCCATCTATTGTTGCTCCGACATCAGGTGACACTGCTGCCCTCGCATCTCTTGGCAACAATCAGAATCGCCCTCGAGGAGAGTCATCCAACTCCAAACCTCGTCCCAAGTGTGACCATTGTAACCGGCTTGGGCATATTATCGACCGTTGTTGGAAGCTACATGGCAAACCCCCACGTCAGGTAAATGCAGCTCAAAGTGATAACCCAGACACTATCCAGACTTCACCTTCTATTCAGAACCCTACGCCGAGCTACGAGGATTTTCTCAGGTGGTGTCAGACTAATCAGGCTTCTGGTTCCACGGCTTCGATTGCACACACTGGTAATTCATCTGTTTGCTTCTCTCAATCATCTTCTCTTGGTCCTTGGGTCCTCGATTCTGGTGCGTCTGATCATGTTACTGGTAATAAAGGTCTTTTTTCTTCCCTCTCTACCTCTGGTTTCTTACCCACTATAACTGCCGCAAATGGTTCTCAAACCCGATCCCAAGGGATTGGCACTGTTCAAATTTTACCATCTCTCTGTTACTTCTGTTCTATATGTACCTAATTGCCCATTTAATTTGTTGTCAGTCAGTCATTTAACCCGTTCCCTTAATTGTTCTATCACCTTTACTAATAGTAATGTCACTTTGCAGGATCAGAGTTCGGGACAAACGATTGGCGTCGGATGTGAGTCTCAAGGCCTCTACTACTTCTCTTCGTCATCTACCACATGCTCCACCATAGATTCTCCTCTCATTATACATGCGCAGTTAGGTTATCCAGGTCTTCCCAAGCTACAAAAGTTGGTGTCCAGTTTAACTAAATTATCCACTTTACATTGTGAGTCTTGTCAGTTAGGGAAACATACTCGTAGTCAATTTCCCGATCGAGTCAATAAACGGGCTGCGTCCCCTTTTGCTTTAGTTCACTCCGATGTTTGGGGTCCCTCGCGTACTGTGTCTACTTTTGAATCTAGGTATTTTGTAACTTTTATTGATGATTTTTCACGTTGCACATGGCTATTTTTAATGAAGAACAAATCTGAATTGTTTTCCATTTTTGAAAAGTTTTATCGAGAAATAAGAACCCAATTTGGTTTGCCTATTCGTACCTTAAGAAGTGACAATGCACGTGAGTATTTATCCCAACAATTTCAAACTTTTATGTCATCCAATGGTATTTTGCACCAAACATCTTGCCCTCATACACCCCAACAAAATGGGATAGCCGAACGCAAAAATCGGCACCTCGTAGAAACCACTCGGACCCTACTTCTCCATGGTAATGTTCCTCTCCGATTTTGGGGTGATGCGGTGCTCACATCATGTTACCTCATAAATCGCATGCCCTCATCTGTCCTTAATAATAAAATCCCTTATTCAATCCTGTTTCCAAACTCTCCACTTCACCCAATTTCTCCTTGAGTCTTCGGGTCTACGTGTTTTGTACACAATCTCTCTCCTGGTCTTGATAAACTATCAGCTCGATCACTAAAGTGTGTCTTTCTTGGCTATCATCGATCCCAAAAGGGTTATCGTTGCTACTCTCATACTCTACAACGATACCTCGTATCCGCCGATGTTACGTTCTCCGAGTCTGTTCCATATTTCGAGTCCAACCAAGTGACTACGGAACCTCTACAGGAAAGTATTCCCACACCTCCTTCGGGCGTCCCATCTGTCATTAGTCCCCATCATTCTAGGGAACCTGATCCACTAGATACCCCTACGGTTGACCCTATCACTCCTCGCCCACTTCAAACATACCAGCGTCGTCACCCAACGTATGTTGTACCTGTCCCTGAAGTCGTACATGTCCCTGAAATCGTACCTGTCTCTGAAGTCGTACATGTCCCTGAGGTCAATACAGACTCTCCTCCGACGCTTTCGCCATCACCGGATCTGATCCTGCAACCCGAGTCTGAACTTCCGATTGCCCTTCGAAAAGGTATACGTCAAACACGAAATCCCTCTCCACATTATATTGATTTATGTTATCATCGTCTTTCCCCTTTGCAGTATACGTGTTTGTCTTCCATGTCTTCTGTTTCTATTCCTAAAACTCCAGGTGAAGCATTATCTCACCCTGAGTGGAGGCAAGCAATGATTGATGAAATGTGTGCTCTTCAAAGCAGTGGTACCTGGGAACTGGTTCCTCTACCCCATGGGAAATCTTTAGTAGGTTGTCGTTGACTTTATACAGTGAAGGTTGGTCCAGATGGTAAGATTGATCGATTTAAAGCTCGCTTGGTAGCCAAAGGATACACTCAGATTTTTGGGTTGGATTATAGTGATACCTTTTCGCCTGTAGCCAAGATGGCATTTGTTAGACTTCTTCTAGCTATTGCAGCCATTCAACATTGGCCTCTTCATCAACTTGACATCAAAAATGCATTCTTACATGGTGATCTTGAAGAGGAAGTATATATGGAGCAACCACCTGGATTTGTTGCTCAGGGGGAGTCATCTAGTATGGTTTGTAGGCTACACAGGTCTCTTTATGGTCTTAAACAATCTCCGAGAGCTTGGTTTGGCAGATTCAGCACTGTAGTACAACAATTTGGTATGGTCCGTAGTGAAGCTGACCATTCTGTTTTTTATCGTCACTCACCCCAAGGGTGTATTTATCTTATTATGTATGTAGATGACATTGTCATAACTGGTAGTGATCAACAGGGAATACTCCAGTTGAAACAACATCTCTCGAAACAATTTCAGACAAAAGATCTTGGTAAACTCCGCTATTTCTTGGGTATTGAAGTAGCCCAATCTAAAGATGGTTTAGTGATTTCTCAGCGGAAATATGCTTTGGATATTTTGGAAGAAACATGTTTGTTAAATGCTAAACCAGCCGATACTCCTATGGATCCAAGTGTCAAACTACTACCTAATCAGGGGGAGCCTCTATCTGACTCAGGAAGGTATAGGAGATTGGTTGGAAAGTTGAATTATCTCACAGTCACTCGTCCGGACATTTCTTTTGCAGTTAGTGAGGTAAGTCAGTTCTTAAATTCCCCTTGTCAGGAACACATGGATGCTGTTATCCGGATTTTGAGATACATCAAATGTACTCCAGGAAAAGGTCTTGTGTATGAGGATAAAGGACATACCCAGATAGTTGGATACTCCAATGCTGATTGGGCAGGGTCACCTACTGACAGACGATCCACCTCTGGGTATTGTGTACTTGTTGGAGGAAACCTTATATCCTGGAAAAGTAAGAAACAAAATGTCGTTGCAAGATCAAGCGCCGAGACAGAGTATAGGGCCATGGCAATGGCAACATGTGAACTTATCTGGTTAAAACAGTTGCTCAAGGAACTTCAAATTGAAGAAGCAAGACCAATGACACTTATTTGTGATAATCAAGCTGCATTGCACATTGCTTCAAATCCAGTCTTCCATGAGAGAACCAAACATATTGAGATAGACTGTCACTTTGTCAGAGAGAAGATCGAGTCAGGCGACATCGTCACAAGTTTTGTCAACTCTAATGATCAATTAGCAGATGTGTTTACAAAATCTCTACGAAGCCCCAGAACTAACTATATATGTAACAAGCTTGGTGCATTTGATTTATATGCTCAAGCTTGAGGGGGAGTGTTGATATATATATATATATATATATATATATATATATATATATATATATATATATATATATAGTGTTAAGAATATTTGTATATAGAATAGTCCCACATCGACTATATCATGTAATTAGTTGTAATCTATCTATATATAATAATGTCTCCGTAGTGCTTTTCAAACACACGGTTTAATCTAAATGTCTCTTAGTCTCGCTTATTTCAACAAGACTTATGAGGAAGGCTTTATAGTGTTTGGTCTAACAAGTGCCTATTCTTTTTCTCAGCAATCCCATTTTGTTGAGAGTTTTAACATGGGAAGACTCATTAATGATACCTTCTATTTGACAGAAAGAATTAAGACCGTGGTTAAAGTAATCTTCGGCATTATCAAACCTAATTCTCTTAAGACTCACACCAAACTGATTTTTAACCATAAAGTAGAAGTGGAGAAATACATATAGACTTCGGGTTTTTGTTTTATATATACTTGTGATATTTCTTCAACTTTAATCAATGTTTTTGCTTCTCCTGGTCTTAGCAATCTCATTTCTGTTGGTCAATTAATTGACAATGATTGTCAAGTATAGTTCTCAAAGTTTTGTTGTCTTGTCATGATCAACACTCAACGACGATAATCGCGAAGGGGTCTAACACTCAACGACGATAATCGCGAAGGGGTCTAACACTCAACGACGATAATCGCGAAGGGGTCTAAAGTTGGACGTCTCTTTCCACTTAATTTATCTTTGTTTCCAAGTCTTTCTTAACCATTTATTTGGGTGGAATGGAAGTATCTATAGTAGGAGACTAATTTATCTTTGTTTCCAAGTCTTCCTTTACCTTCTAGTTTGGGTGGAATGAAAGTATCTATAGTAGGAGATGTGTGATGGGAGTTGTAGGTATTAAAGTAGTTAGTGTAGAATGCCAAGCTCACTTTGTTATGCTGAACTGACACTGACACTGATTAGTTATCTTGTAATATCCAATCTAATGAGTTAGTTACAGAAATAACAAAATCTCTCATTCACTATGCTTTCTTTCTCTTTTCCTATTATGGTATCATGAGCTTGTGATCCATCACAACCATGACTTCTTCCGCTTCCACCGGTTCTCCACCACCGGAACCAAGCACTCCTGTGAGTGGAAATACATCTTCTCAAGTATCGGTTGCTTCATCTTCTCTCAAAAACACCTTCAAAAGCTTTGCTCAGCACATCAACATCAAGCTAGATAACAACAACTTCCTTTCATGGAAGCAGCAAGTGGAAGGTATCATCCGCATCCACAAGCTTCACCGGCACCTTGTGAATCCGGTGATTCCTCCTCGTTTTCTCTCTACTGATAATGAAAATCCAGCTTATCAACAATGGCAACGAGAAGATTCGCTTCTGTTCACTTGGCGTCTTACTACTCTCTCTGATTCCGTTCTTCCTCGTGTTGTCAAATGCGTGCACGCACATGAAGTTTGGTCAGTTATTGATCAGTTTCAGCGTATGCAAGTTTACTCAAAATCCAGTTAGCTTCGCTATGAGTTACGGAGCACGGAGAAAGGAGATCGTACGATAGCGCAGTATCTAGGACGTATTGAACAGATCTGTGATATTCTTGAGTCAATCAGAGATCCAATTTCGCACCGTGATCAGCTTGAAACGATCGTTGATGGACTTCCACCGGAGTATCAAGCTCTTTCGTCCATCATTCAATATCGCGATCAACCTTGTGAACTCATCGTAGCTGAAACGATGCTTCTCTCTCAAGAAGCACGTTTAGATCGCACTCCACGAACGACACCACTGGAATCGCTGGCCGTTAACCTAACTCAAGGTACTCTTGCATCGTCTCCTCAATATACAATTGCAACGTCTGCTGATCCTGTGTTGTCGCAACCTAATCCTGAATCGCAACCTCATTACGATGGATCTCGCTCTGATCATGGTGGTAGGTCGTTCAATTCTCGTGGTGGTGGTCGCAATGGTGGCCGGACTCGTTTACAGTGTCAGATCTGCTCCAAGGTAGGGCACAATGCTAAGGTTTGCTACTTCAGGCTTTCTGTTGATCTGTTCAACAGCCAAACCCTAATCAGTGGCGCAATCCTTCATTTGTGCATTAGCCTTCAGCAAACTTTGTGACACCTTGGTATGCATATTCCTCTCAGTCACCATATCCAAATCAGTGGAGAGCACCTCCATCTAGTTCTCCATGGAACTTCTCAGCACCTAGGTGCTCAAGTGTTGCTCCTAACACTGTTGCTCAGTCTTATCCACCTTTGTCTGCCAAGCAACCTCATGCTTATCTCACAGGATCAAAGGCATATTCTGGACCTTCCACATTAGCTCCATGGTATCCTGATTCAGGTGCTACACACCATGTTACAAACTCTGCTGATCATTTCTTTGATAGCATCTCACATGTTCTGACCAAGTGATTCTTGCCAATGGACAAGGTTTATCTATCACTTCCATAGGCAATACTGCTTTTCACTCCACACAAAACCACATGTCACACTTACACTCAACAATCTCTTGCTAGTTCCTAACATCACTAAGAATCTTATATCTGTCCGTCAATTTACCAAAGACAATCAGGTTTTCTTTGAGTTTCATCCTGACAAATGTCTTGTCAAATCACAAGCTACCTCTGAAGTATTGCTGCAAGGAACTCTTGGCTAGATATTAGTTTGGAGCTCTACAGGCCATTCCCTCAACTACTACATCTAATAAGTCACCTCTTGTTCACACACTAGTCCTGTAGACTCTACTGTTTCTAATTATAAAGCTGTCACTGCCTTAGGACCCTCTTTGTATGCTCAGTGGCACAATAGGCTTGGACATCGTCATCATGAGGTTCTTAAACATGTACTCACTCAATGTGCACAATAGGCTTGGATTTTTGTACTGCATGTTGTTTTGGCAAGCTTCACAGATTACCCTCCACACACTCACACAATTATAATGCCCCTTTTGATTTGATATACGCTGATGTGTGGAGCCCTGCACCTATGGTGTCAACCTCAGGTTTCAAGTACATCCTCACATGTGTTGATGCTTGTACCAAATTCACTTGGGTGTTTCTACTCAAGTTAAAATCAGAGGTAACTATAACATTTAATAATCTTATAGCCTTTGCTCAAACTCAATTTAAGTGCAAAATCAAAGTGGTGCAAACTGATGGAGGAGGAGAGTTTAAACCACTTACACCTATTCTTACTAAACAAGGAACATTACACAGATTTACTTGCCCACACAAACACCATCAAAATGGATCTGTGGAAAGGAAGCATAGGCATATGGTGGAAACAGGGTTAACCATACTCTCACATGCTTCACTGCCCCTTAAATTCTGGGATCATGCTTTTCAGGCAACCACTTACTTGATCAACAGAATGCCCACACCAGTTTTGCACATGAAAACCCCTTATCTGACTCTTTACAACACCGTTCCAGATTACAAATTTCTCAAGGTCTTCGGCTGTGCTTGCTACCCCCACCTTAGACACTACAACTCTCACAAGTTTGCTTATCACACTCAGGAATGTCTCTTTTTGGGATATTCATCACAACATAAAGGTTACAAGTGCCTAGCAGCTGATGGGAAAGTCTTTGTCTCCAAAGATGTTATTTTCAATGAGACAATATTTCCCTATCTCTCTCTGTTTCCTACTCAGAGTGTGTCACTTTAGTCTACTCAGTCCCTCATTCCAGTCCCATTTAACTTCCCATCCTCATTTCATTCCTCTCCTATTCCACCTTCTCAAAGCCATACTTCTTCCACTTCAGCAATGGGGTCTATGAGTTCTTACTCCACTGCTGCACCAGATGATTCTTCCTCTCCATAGCAGTTATCTCAAGGTTCTTCACAACTCAGTCCTGGAACTACTTCTTCCAGCACTTAATCTCAACAATCTACCTCAAGTTGTGTGGAGTATGAGCAAGTTGAATCTTCTGGCCAGACTTTACAACCACTTCTTTGTCCCCTCAACACTCATCCTATGGTCACCAGAGCCAAGGATGGGATTGTACTGCCAAGACTGCATCCCACTCTGCTTTGCTCAACAACACCTGGCAGTTAACTTCTCTTCCTCCTGGCAGAAGAGCAATTGGATGTAAGTGGTTGTTTAGAATTAAACAAAATCCAGATGATTCCATACTTAAGTACAAAGCAAGACTAGTTGCTAAGGGGTTTCATCAGGTCCATGGTTTTGACCTCCAGGAGACCTTTTCTCCTGTAGTTAAACCTGTCACTGTTAGGGTTATTCTTACTCTTGCTATCACAAGTCAGTGGCACATCACTCAATTGGATGTGAATTGTTGGAAAATATATTATTTACCGGTTTTATTATTGTTTTTAATATTGCCTTTATTTGTCATTATTTCTCTTTATTCTCCATTAAGGAGAATATTATTGTAATCATTATAACTCTTCTATATAAACCAGCCTAAGGCTGAGGAATAAAAACACAACAGCTTTTACCTATTTTCTTCTAATATGGTATCGAGAGCACTGGGTTAGGGTTTTCTGTAAAGTTTTCTACATACCCGTTTTCCTTCCTATGGCGAATAACAACAACCAGTGGCCTTTCCCATCACAAGCCTACACCGGATCCAACCAAGGCGAACAACATGAGTCCGGTGTCGGCCGCGGAAACGGCGATGGCCGCGGAAACGGGGGTGGCCGCGGAAACGGCGATGGCCACGGAAACGGTGGTGGCCGCGGAGATGGAGTACGAGAGGATTCATCGGTGGTCACAAACAATGAAAACAATAACAATATTGTTTTTGGCAGTAATGGCGACAACAATGAAAACGGGAACAACGTTGTTTTTGGTGATAGTTATTCCAACACAGGCGGTAATGATCAAGAGGTTCTTCATACTCCCTCAAGGTCAATATCCCTAAAATGAATGGGAATAACTATAATGAATGGGCTCAAACCGTTCGGTTGGTATTGGATAGCAAAGGGAAACTTGGTTTCTTAACAGGAGCAGTAACTGAATCGGCAATAGGAGATCCTCGTTACAAACAATGGAAGTCTGAAAACTCCTTGATTATTGCGTGGCTGGTAAGCTCTATGGAAACTGGAATAGGTAAGCCTTACATGTTTTTACCTTCTGCAAAGGATGTGTGGGAAGCTGTTAAGGAGACATACTCTGATGTTCAAAACTCCTCCCAAATTTTTGGTCTGAAATCAAAATTATGGCATGCTAAACAAGGTGATAAGAGTGTAACTGCGTATTATAATGAGCTGTTGACACTATGGCAAGAGTTGGATCTATGTTATGATGACAATTGGAGGTGTACAGAAGATAGTGTTCTGTTTCTCAAGAGGCAAGAAAATGATCGTGTATTCATGTTTCTCGCTGGACTCAATAAAGACCTTGATGAGGTAAGAGGTAGAGTTTTAGGAAAAGTACCATTGCCAACTCTGCGTGAAACTTTTGCAGAAATAAGAAGGGAGGAGGCACGACAAGGAATTATGATGAGTAAGACACCACGAAGCTCTGAATCTGAAGGCTCGGCTCTGGTTACTAGGAACCTTGACGAGGGAAGAAGGTCAGACAAAGTTCCTTGGTGTGATCACTGCAAGCGCGAATGGCATACACGTGAAACTTGTTGGAAGCTCAAAGGCAAACCTCCTAACTGGAAGAAGAAAGGTGGTCGTGCATTTCAGGCGAGTAATTCTGATCAAGGGCAGCAATCCTCTCAAACTCAACTTCCACTCACTACGGAACAACTAGACAGACTGTACAAACTTCTCGAGTCTCCAACCCCTTCTTGCTCTATAGCAACAAGAGGTAATTCTGCATTTCTTAGTGTCAGTCCCAGTCATACTTGGATAGTAGATTCTGGTGCCTCAGATCACATGACAGGTGAATCTACTTTGTTCTCTTCATATAGTCCATGTGCAGGTAATCAAAAAATAAAAATTGCAGATGGCTCTTTTTCAGCCATTGCAGGTAAAGGGTCAGTTGTGTTGTCTCCAATGTTAACTCTTAAAAATGTCCTTCATGTTCCAAACTTATCGTGTAATTTAATCTCCGTAAGCAAATTAGCCCAAGATATAAATTGTCAAACTAATTTTTTCCGATCTCACTGTGTCTTTCAGGATTTGAACTCGGGGAAGATGATTGGCAGTGCTAAGGAGAGTGGAGGACTCTATTACCTTGACATTGGATCTGCATCACAACAACCTTCCAAAACAATAAGTTCCTGCTTTGAGTCTTTTTCTATTTTGAATAATAAAGATGACAACATTATGTTATGGCATTTAAGGTTAGGTCATCCTAGTTTTCGTTACTTAAAACACTTGTTTCCTAAGTTATTTCACAATAAGAATTTTTCTTCGTTTAAATGTGAAGCATGTGAGTTTGCAAAACATCATCCCCAATTTTCAATGCAACCTTATAAACCATCAAAACCGTTTTCTATTATTCATAGTGATGTTTGGGGTCCTAACCGAACAAGTACACTCTCTCTCAAAAAATGGTTTATCACGTTTATAGATGACCACACAAGAGTATGTTGGGTGTACTTGTTAAAGGGGAAATCAGATGTTTGTCAGGTTGTAAAGAATTTTGTTTTAATGGTGCAAAACCAATTTCAAACAAATATCCAAGTCTTTAGAAGTGATAATGGCAAAGAATATTTTAATACTATTCTTGATGATTTTTTTCTAAAAAATGGAATTGTACATCAAAGTTCATGTCCTAATACTCCTCAACAAAATGGAGTGGCCGAAAGGAAAAACAGACATTTACTAGAGGTTGCTAGAGCTCTACTTTTTTCAAATAAAGTTCCAAATTATTTGTGGGGAGAAGCTGTTTTAACAGCTGCATATTTAATTAATAGAATGCCCTCCAAAATTCTCAATTTTCAAACTCCAATTAATGTCTTCAAAGATTGTTTTCCTAGTACTCGTGTTTTATCTGATTTGACTTTAAAAATCTTTGGTTGCACAGCCTTTGTTCATGAGCATAAAAATGTTGGAAAACTTGAGCCACGGGCTATAAAATGCATCTTTGTTGGATACTCCCCAACCCAAAAAGGGTATAAATGTTTTGATCCAAAAAATAAGAAAATGTTTGTCACTATGGATGTTACATTCTTTGAAAATAAACCTTTTTTTGATGACACTCATCTTCAAGGGGGGGAGATAAACGAAGATTCGTTTCAAATTGAGGACATGAGTTTTTTAAATAACTTATCTTTGCCAGTATCACAAAATTCTGAGATTTTTACACTTGCACCAACAGAAAATGGCCATGATTCTTTATCTGATCTTATTCCTGTTATGAGTAAGGAATCTTGTGAATCTGAGCCTACATTTTCTCTTGTAGAAGACAATGAGAATCCTAAAAATAATAATAATGATGATCTAATTGAAATGCCACAATATAATGAATCTCTTCAAGAAAATAGATTTGAATTAGGAAACAGGACTTGGAAAGGAAAGGTTTTTGTGAAAAAGCACCATAAAGGAAGGGATGAGTCCACATCTCAACACTGCCAGGAATCTGAACCGGGGGATGATCAACCTCCTAACAAACGGAAAGGTAAGTCTATCTCTATTTCTGAGAGTCGTATTGTGTATCCTGATATAGATGATCCGGTTGCCATTAGAAAACCTGTCAGATCTTGCACTAAACATCCCATGTCCAATTTTATATCATATTCAAATTTGTCTTCATCTATGTCTGCTTTCACATCAAAATTGTCTAGTGTAGAAATTCCAAAAAGTGTACAGGTTGCTCTAGAAATTCCAAAGTGGAGGGAAGCTGTGCTTGAGGAGATGAAAGCCCTTGAAAAGAACAAAACTTGGAGTGTTATGTCACTACCAGATGGAAAAAAGACAGTTGGGTGCAAATGGGTCTTTACTGTGAAGTACAATTCAGATGGAACAATTGCAAGGTACAAGGCTCGTTTGGTGGCTAAAGGCTTTACTCAGACCTATGGTATAGATTATTCAGAAACATTTGCTCCTGTTGCAAAATTGAATACTGTTAGAATTCTTTTGTCCCTTGCTGCTAACCTGGATTGGCCCTTACATCAGTTAGATGTTAAGAATGCCTTTCTTAATGGCGATCTAGAAGAAGTATATATGGACATTCCTCCTGGTTTTGAAAAAATTTTTGGAGCAAATGTGTGCAAACTGAATAAGTCTTTGTATGGATTAAAGCAGTCTCCTAGAGCTTGGTTTGAAAAATTCACTCAGTCCATGAAGAAACAAGGGTACATCCAAGGACAGGCTGACCACACCTTATTCACAAAGTTCTCCCATGATGGAAAAGTTGTTGTCCTGATTGTTTATGTTGATGATATTGTCCTTACTGGAGACGATACAGTGGAAATGGCAAGAGTAAAAGAAAAATTGGCTGTAGACTTTGAAATCAAGGATCTGGGATTCATGAGATATTTTCTAGGCATGGAGGTCGCTCGGTCAAAGAATGGTATTGTGGTTTCACAGCAGAAATACATTCTAGACTTGTTGAAAGAAACAGGAATGAGTGGATGCCGTCCTGCAGATACCCCTATGGATCCTAATGCTAAACTTTGGGGAGAAGGTAATGTTCCTGTTGATATTGGAAGATATCAGAGATTGGTTGGGAAACTAATTTATTTGTCACACACCCGACCTGATATTGCTTTCTCTGTTAGTGTAGTAAGTCAGTTTATGCATTCTCCTTTTGAGGAACATCTTGAGGCAGTATATAGGATACTAAGATATTTGAAGGGAAATCCTGGAAAAGGATTATTTTTTAAGAAGACTGCGGAAAGAAATGTGTATCTTCACCGATGCTGATTGGGCAGGTTCTGTTACAGATAGAAGATCAACCTCTGGATATTGTACTTATGTTTGGGGTAATCTTGTGACATGGAGGAGTAAGAAACAAGGAGTTGTAGCAAGGAGCAGTGCAGAAGCCGAGTTTAGAGCTATGTCTCAAGGTATTTGTGAAGGATTATGGATCCTTAGAGTCCTTGAAGAACTTAAGATGAAAATTGAGCTTCCATTGAAATTGTACTCCGACAGTAAAGCTGCTATTAGCATAGCTCATAATCCAGTTCAACATGACAGAACCAAACATATCGAGATTGATCGACACTTCATAAAGGAGAAGTTAGATGCTGGAATCATATGTCTACCCTTCGTGACTTCAAGTCAGCAAACTGCAGATATCCTAACCAAAAGTTTGGCAAGGCCTACTTTTGAGCATTTGATAGACAAGTTGGGCATGATAGATATCTATGCACCAACTTGAGGGGGGTGTTGGAAAATATATTATTTACCGGTTTTATTATTGTTTTTAATATTGCCTTTATTTGTCATTATTTCTCTTTATTCTCCATTAAGGAGAATATTATTGTAATCATTATAACTCTTCTATATAAACCAGCCTAAGGCTGAGGAATAAAAACACAACAGCTTTTACCTATTTTCTTCTAATATGAATAATGCCTTTTTAAATGGTATTCTTGTTGAAGAAGTCTATATGCAACAACCACCTAGATTTGTTCAATCTAATTCCTCTATGGTTTGCAAACTAAACAAAGCCATTTATGGTTTAAAACAGGCCCCTAGGGCCTGGTTTGAAAGACTTACTACAGCTCTGCATTCCTTTGGTTTTGTCACAAGCAAGTGTGACCCATCCTTGACCCATCCTTGTTTACGCTTAGACATATACTATCTTTATGCTAGTATATGTAGATGATATCAGAGTAACATGTGACTCTCCCAGCAACATACAAACACTCATCACTCAACTGCATTCCAAGTTTTCACTCAAACAACTTGGCTCCCTCCACTATTTCCTAGGTATTGAGATCTCTCAAGTGTCTAATGGAGGCTTGTTTCTCTCTCAAACCAAATATATAAGAGATCTTTTAGCTAAAACTAGTATGAGTGAAGCCAAGGGTTTACCTACTCTTATGGTCTCAAATCTGAAACTAACTAAAAATGGTTCAAATTATTTGTAAGATGCATCATACTATAGGTCAGTGGTTGGAGCTCTGCAATATGCTACCATCACCATACCTGAGATAAGCTTCTCAGTCAACAAGGCATGTCAATTTCTCTCCCAACCTCTATAGAGTCATTGGGTGGCTGTCAAAAGGATTTTAAGGTACCTCAAAGGTACATTACATCATGGTCTGCATTTTTTGCCAGCTTCTCCCACTCAACCTTTACAGATCTCTGCCTTTTCAGATGCATGTCGGGGATCTGATCCTGATGACAAGAAATCAACTTCAGGTTCATGTGTTTACATTGGACTAAATCTGGTTGCTTGGTGGTCCAAGAAACAAACCTTAGTTGTTAGGTCTAGCACTGAGGCTGAGTATAGAAGCCTGGCCAGCACAACTTCAGAGGTGCTTTTGATACAATCTTTTCTCTCAGAGTTACAAGTGCCTACACTAGCTCTTGTTCTTTACTGTGACAATCTCAACACATTCTCACTCTCACATAATCCTGTGCTTCATGCAAAGACAAAACATATGGAACCTGACATATTTTTCTTAAGAGAAGAAATTCTCTGTAGAAAAATATATGGGTGATAATATTATATTTTATTATGAAAAAAAAAGACTCCTTTTATAGGAGAGAAAATACAACATTAACTCCTTTATTTTAGGAGTAATATAATGACACTTAAATAAGAAAATAAATAGTATTAAATGAGAAATATTTCAACACCCCCTCTCAAGTTGATGCATAGATGTCAATCATGCCCAACTTGCTGATCAAGTAGTCAAATGTCGTTCTTCCCAATCTTTTGGTCAATATATCAGCGGTCTGTTGATTGGAAGGGATAAATGACAAGCAGACAGTACCCAAATCCATCTTTTCTTTGATGAAATGACGATCGATCTCGATATGTTTTGTACGATATTGTTGAACCGGATTATGAGCTGCCTTGTTGTCACAATACAATTTCAGTGAGATTTCTACCTCTATCTTCAATTCTTTTAGGACTCTGAGAATCCACATACCTTCATAAATTTCTTGGGCCATTGCTCTAAACTCAGTTTCAACACTACTTCTTGCAACTACTATTTGTTTTTTGCTTCTTTAAGTCACTAGGTTTCCCCACACATATGTGCAATAACCTGAAGTTGATTTTCTATCAATAATGGACCCTGCCCAATCAGCATTGGTGAATATTGCTACATTTTTATCATTGTTCTTCTTGAAGAGTAACCCTTTTCCAGGAGTTGCTTTTAAGTATCTCAAGATTCTGTTCACAGCTTCAAGGTGTTTTTCATATGGTGCATGCATGAATTGAC
Source organism: Lathyrus aphaca (assembly GCA_963966055.1). NCBI lineage: Eukaryota > Viridiplantae > Streptophyta > Magnoliopsida > Fabales > Fabaceae > Lathyrus > Lathyrus aphaca. Next base: position 432,642,775 of record OZ014522.1, on the reverse strand, counting down.
TCACAACACTAACAGAGAAAGCAATGTTAGGACGAGTATGAGCCAAATATATTAATTTTCCAACCAACCTCTGATATCTTCCAGTGTCAACTGGTGTGTCCCCTTTCTCCCAAAGTTTGGCACTTTGGTCCATCGGTGTGTCAGCAGGCTTACAACCACTCATACCTGTCTCTTGTAGGAGATCAAGAACATATTTTCTATAAGAAACAACAATTCCTTTCTTTGACCTTGCTACTTCCATGCCAAGGAAATACTTGAGGGGACCCAAGTCTTTGATTTCAAAATCTGCTGCTAAGTTTCTTTTTAATCTCTCCATTTCTATCTCAAAATTACCTGTAAGAATAATATCATCAACATAGACTATCAAAACAATTATCATTCCTTTTTGACCTGACTTCGTGAATAAAGTATGATCTGCTTGTCCTTGAGTATATTCCTGTTTCTTCACAGACTGAGTAAACTTTTCAAACCAAGCTCTCGGAGATTGTTTCAACCCGTACAAGGACTTCTTTAAGTTACACACCTGTGACCCAAAGGTTTCTTCAAAACCTGGAGGACAATCCATATATACTTCTTCTTAATCACCATTGAGAAAGACATTTTTTACATCTAGCTGATGGAGAGGCCAGTCTAAGTTAGCAGCAAGGGATAAGAGTATTCTGATTGTGTTAAGTTTTGCAACAGGAGCAAAGGTCTCTGAGTAATCTATGCCATAGGTCTGAGTGAATCCTTTTGCAACCAATCGAGCTTTGTACCTTCCAATTGATTCGTCAAAATTGTACTTTATTGTGAATACACACTTACATCCCACAGTTCTTTTATCTACCGATAGAGTTGTGACACTCCAAGTTTTATTCTTTTCAAGATCTTTAATCTCCTTAAAAACAACTTCCTTCCACTTTGAAATTTCTAGAGCCTCCTGTACATTCTTAGGAATTTTGACACTAGATAGATTAGATGTAAATGCAGCAAAAGAAGGAGACAAGTTTGAATATGATACAAAGTTAGACAAGGGGTGCCTAGTACATGACCTACCTGGCTTCCTAAAGGCTATAAGAACATTAAGATCAGTATATTGTTTCCTAACTTCTATGGGGACATCAAGGTCGGTATATAGAGAATCAGGATCAAGGAGAGATTTACCTGTCTGAGTCGGTTGACTTTCACTCGGTTCAAATTCTTGGCTGAGCTGAGGAATAAGGTCTTCTACTACTTGATCATTGTTTCTTCTGGCATAAATTTTGCCTTTCCAAATTGGATTTCCTTCCTCAAATCTCTTTCTTGTTTCATTATAAGGATCTTTATCTGTTGCATTTTGATTAATTTCAGAAAAAATACTTGTTCGATCTTTGTTTTGATTTGTTGTCTCAGATTCTGATTGATCCTTACTCATGGAAGGAGTATGTTCATCTAATTTTTCCAAGGCATTTTCTTTAGGTGCAGATGTACATGGAACTGAATTATGTGATATATACACATCTTCTGAGATAATTAAGTTTTCAAACAATTCAGGAGAATCTTCATTTGTTTCCCCCATTGAAGATGATCATTACCAAAAAAAGGTTTGTTTTCAAAAAGAGTAACATCCATTGTTACAGATATTTTCTTTGTATTTAGGATCAAAACATTTATAACCTTTTTGAGAAGATGAATCCCCAATAAAAACACATTTGATTGCACGGGATTCAAGTTTACCAAGATGCTTGTGTTCGTGAACAAAAGTTGTGTATCCAAATATTTTAAGAGGTAAATCAGATAGAACAGAAGCAATTGGAAAATATTTCAAAAAACTTTGCAAAGGAGTTTGAAATTTCAAAACACGGGGTGACATACGGTTTATTAAATGTGCAGCTGTCAAGACAACTTTACCCCATAAATATTTAGGGACATCGGTAGAGAAAAGTAGTGCTCGTGCAACTTCAAGAAGGTGTCAGTTTTTCCTCTCAGCAATCCCATTTTGTTGGGGTGAGTTAACACATGAACTTTGAAGCACAATTCCATTTTCAATGAAAAAAATTCCAATAATTTTATTAAAAAATTCAGTACCATTGTCAGTTCTAAACACTTGCATTTGGGTGTTAAACTGTGTTTGCACCAATTTACAAAAGTTTTGAATTATATTACTAACTCCAGATTTTTCTTTCAACAAGTATACCCAACAAAATCTAGTATGATCACCTGTGAAAGTGATAAACCATTTTTTGTTGGATAAAGTACTTGTTCGATTAGGCCCCCAAACATTATTATGAATCATTGAAAAAAGTTTTGAAGGTTTATAAGATTGAATTGGAAAAGAACTTTGATGATGTTTAGCAAACTCACAAACCTCACATTGAAGTGAAGAAATGTCTTGTTTAACAAAAAGTTTAGGAAACAATGAACTTAAATACTTAAAATTAGGGTGGCGTAACCTTAAATGCCACAACATAATGTCATCCTTATTATTTGAAACAAAAAAAGATTTCTTGGTCCAAATTGATGTCTGGTTTTTGGTTCATCTTCCAAATAGTAGAGTCCACCATTTTCCTCAGCAGTGCCAATTACCCTCCCCAAGATCAAATCCTGAAATACACAATGAGTATCAAAGAAATGAGCTTGGCAGTTTTTATTTGTGGTTAGGTTACTGACAGATAATAAGTTGCAAGACAAATTTGGGACTTGTAATACATCTTGGATGGTTAGTAACGGAGACAGAACAATAGAACCTTTTCTTGCCACGGCTGAAAGAGAGCCATCAACTATTTTAATTTTGGAATTTTCTGTACATGGTTTATATGAAGTAAATAAACTGGATTCACCGGTCATATGATCGATGGCTCCAAAATCAACGATCCATGTACGATTAGGAATGACACTAAGATGAGCAGATTTTGGAAAATTACCTTTCTGGGCTATGGAGCACGTAGGTGTTTGAGACTCGAGGAGTTTGTATATTTGGTCTAGTTGTTCCTTAGTGGATGAAAATGTGTTTGGGGAGGACTGTGACTCTTGATCAAGAGTTGCTTGAAGTGCACGACCCTCTCTCTTCTTTTTTCAATTAGAAGGCTTTCCATGAATTTTTCAACAAGTCTCACATGTGTGATAATAACGTTTGTAGTGATCACACCAAAGTTTACCATCCTTCTTACCATATTTCTTGTTGTCTTTATTGAATTTGTGACAAGGGCAGAACCATCAGTTGCTGAGTTTGACTTTCTCATCATCATTCTTTGTCTAGCCTCCTCTCTTCTGATTTCTGAAAAGATTTCTCGGATAGTTGGCAGTGGATTATTTCCAAGAATTCTACTTCTTACTTCATCGAGTTCCTTGTTGAGACCAGCAAGAAAAATAAAGACACGGTCGTTCTCCTATGTCTTAATAAACTGAACAGTCTTCAATACACCTCCAGTTATAATCATAGCATTGATCCAACTCTTGCCAAAGGACCATCAATTCATTATAGTAGGTAGTGACATCCTTGTCATTCTGCTTTAAATTCCATAACTTTGATTTTAGATCATAAATTTGAGAGAAACTTTTAATATCAGAGTAAGACAATTTTACTCCGAGATTGTTGTTAGCGCCACCCCGTCCACGACCTTCTTCAGGAGGAGGTGGTGTTTGGATAGGGTCCACGATAGTTTGGATCGGTCGGGTCGGATAAACAACGGGTTGTCAAAAAAAAAATTTTAGCGAAAGCTTTACAGTATCACCCTAGCCCTAACAAAGCACATGATACCATGTAGAAAAATATATGGGTGATAATATTATAATTTATTATGAAGAAAAAATGCTCCTTTTATAGGAGAGAAAATACAACATTAACTCCTTTATTTTATGAGTAATATAATGACACTTAAATAAGAAAATAAACAATAGAATTAAATAAGAAATATTTCAACATTCTCAATAAGATATTTTCAGTCAAGCACATACCAGCCATTCATCAGACTGCTGACATCCTAACTAAACCTCTGCCCTCAGATTTCTGGTTCTTAGGGATAATCTCAAAGTGTTGGACAAAACTACACTGCAGTAGCAGAGGTACCTCCATTTGAGGGGGAAATATTAAGAGTAGTTAGTTTAGAATGCCAAGCTCAGTTTGTTATGCTGAGCTGGCACTGATTAGTTAGATTGTGAGGTGTATTAACCGCTGGCACAGTTTCTATAAATACTGGCCCTCTTGTAATGAGTTAGTTACAGAAATAACAGAATCTCTCATTCACTATGCTCTCTTTCTCTTTTACTATTAGTAGGAGTAATGGACACAAATTGAACTGAATCAGATTCAAGGATATTAGTTGATGCATGGGAGTGTGTAGAATCAAATTCAGAAATATTAGTTGATGCATGGGTGTGTGTAGATGAATTTGAACTAGATGCATGTGAGCTACTGACTATACCAGGTTCTGATATGACAGGTTCAGTAAAGATTGCAGAGCTAGTAGGCATAGGTTGAATGGAAATAGTTGGTGTAGGAACATTATAAGGAAGAGTAAACAATGTAACATCTGTGGGGTGGACAGTGATTGATGATCGAAATTATTGAACAATTCAAGAAATGGAAACCTTGATTCTTAAAAAGGACATCATTGGACATGTACATCCTACCACTAGGGGATAGACTTCTGTAACCTTTGTGAGAAGGAGAGTATCCCAAAAACAAACACTCATGAAACCTAAAGTCAAGCCTATGATTATTGTAGGGTCTAAGGAAAGGAAAAAGCAACCCAAAGACCTTAAGAAATTTGTAGTCAGGATTTTGATTGAACAAAACAATGTAGGGTATCTTTAATTGTAAAGGGGAAGTTGAGAGTCTTTTGTGAGGTAGGTAGGTGGTTGTTAAGAAAGCATAGTCTTTGTGACGGATGTGGTGGTGACGGAGGGGGAGTGAGATCCGCTATGGATCAAACTAGCTTGTTGATGCTATATTAAATTAGAGAGAATGATAAAGTAGATTTGATTTGTAATTATGTTGAACTGTTTTCCATTACTACAAAATCAATTACATTTATTCAGTTTTACTATGGAATGTTAAAACATTTCTATTTGCAAATATATTGCACATCTCCTATAGGGTGGGTTTAGTCTCACCTTACAAGTGGTATTTGTGGGAGTGAAGTAAGATCCTAAAGTCTAAATTCTAAGAATATTCAACTATATTCAATAACTAATTCGTAATTTATCCTGAATTTTTAGATCATTGCCAATTTTATTCCTGGGGAATCACAATCAACCTATAGCTCATCGCAGGAAGCTCTAAGATCCTTAATTCATAGCGTGGTTAAGGTTTGTTTAGTATACTTCATTGACCGTTTTCCTCGTAACCATGGCATGTACTCATGTACTTATTTATTCATGTTTATTCTCATCTTTCTCTTTTCAGGTGCCTTCCATAAAAAATATGGTAGTAGAACTAAATGGGGTTCTGATAACCCATGCTTTGATTACAATGCGTGAATTATTTATTAAGTGTGCACAACACTATTCATGGTAAGCCTACAATATTTTTTATTTTTATTTTTTTTATTATCCGAGTTATGGTTGAATTTGAAGTGCATGTCCAGGTATGCTATGAGGGCTATATATATTGCCAAAGGAAGTCCCTTGCTTCCTCCGGATTTTGTTTCTATTTTTGATGACCTGGCTTCGTCATCTCTTGATGTCTTCTTTGATCCGTCACATAGGTTGCCTAATCTTCCAGGATTAACTTTAGGTATACGATATGCTTTATTAATTTCCTAATTGCACTCATTTTTATTTTCTAATACACTGTGTGTTGGGAACCAATAAATGGATTCATCATTTTTGGAGAGAGAATCAAAACATAGAAGGAAAAAAAAATACAATACCTTTGTAATATTTTGTTGAATGAGAAAAAACGTAAAATAAATACAATACCTTTGTAATGTTTTGTTGAATGAGAAAAATCGTAGGCATAAAATTGTAAACACAATACCTTTACAAGATAGGTGACCCATATACCTAATGCCTTAAAGTTTTGATTGGAGATGCGACGTTTCTTTCTCTTATCTTGGAGCATTGATCTCTTCATTACTTCTTACTTTTTTGGACTCTCCAAGTGGTAGCAGAGCCTACCAATCAGGCCACCTACCATATATGTCCGTCCACACACCAAGTCCAATAATATTTGGTGCGAAGGGGTGTATTGGAAAAACCAAATTTCACATTCTGTGTCACCTACTGTTTATATCCACGCACGAGGAGGTTATTGGGAAAAATGTTCTATCCCTATATATTATTATGTTTTCACAACTACAATATTCTATCCCTATTCACACGATATCCTACACAATAAGTATACACTTCACAATTGTTGAAGATTAGCACACATCAAATCATAATCATTTGATTCTGATTTGTCTAGCTGTTACAAAACAGTGGTGTAAATAGAGTTATTATCTATTATTGTTATTTCTTTATTTAGGTAATTACTATTTCCTTATTAGGTAGCAGCAATTATAGGAAATTATTTCCTCTGTTTATTAACATATTAGGGTATAGCTTTCAACCTATTGTATTCTATTTATACCTCTTTTGTAAGAGTTCAATATAATGAAAATATACAATATATTTCTACATGGTATCAGAGCACAAGATCTGAACCATTCCTAAACCTTGAGCTCCACCCATGGCAGATACTAAAGCAGAAAATTCAGCCAACAGTTTGGCTGAAGGACATGCTCTTCCTATCACTGGTCATAAATTGAATGGCCAGAATTACAATCAATGGGTGCGCTCAGTCAAAATCTACCTTCAAGGAAAAGGGAAGGAAGGTTATATCACAGGAGACTCAAAGTGTCCAGAAAAGGAGGATTCCAACCTCGGAAAATGGCAACTAGAAAACAGTCTAGTAATGTCATGGCTGCTAAACACCATGACAAATGAAATTGGAGAAAATTTCATGTACTATGACACTGCCAAAGAGATGTGGGATGCCGTAAAGGAAACCTACTCTAATGTCGACAATACATCTGCAATTTTTGAAATCAAGAGCATACTCCATGATTTACGTCAAGATGACCGCTCAGTCACAGAGTATTTTAATACTCTCAATCGTCACTGGCAGCAGCTGGATGTATATGATGAAAATGAATGGAGTTGCACAGAAGATAAAAAGAAGTACAAAGAATTGGTGGAGAAAGATAGAGTCTACAAGTTTCTATTAGGTTTGAACACAGAACTTGATGAAGTTCGTGGGAGAATCCTTGGAACCAAACCTCTTCCAAAAATTCGAGAAGCTTTCTCGGAAATACGAAGAGAGGAGAGCAGGAGAAAAGTGATGCTTGGAAAATCCAGTGCAGCCCCATCTATAGAAGGATCTGCAATGGCAGCAAGGGGAGATCAACGTTCTTTCCAAAAGAAAACTCGACCTTGGTGTGAACACTGCAAGAAACCGGGTCATACCAAGGACACATGCTGGATCATTCATGGAAAGCCATCATGGACAAAAAACCGGGAGAGCAGAGGGAACACAGCTGAGGTAAATTCCCACTCATCACCATTCAGCAAGGAGCAAATGGAAGCATTAAAAAACATGCTTCAACAAACAATTGGTACAACTACTGTGGCACAAAAAGGTAATTTTTTGCATGCTCTAAACACTAGCAAGGGAAAACAAAATTCATGGATTATTGACTCAGGAGCGTCTGATCACATGACTGGAGACTTGGCTGTCTTTGATAGCTATTCTCCATGCCAAAATAATTTGACAGTTCGAATTGCTGATGGTACCCTGTCTAAGGTCATGGGTAAAGGTTCTGTCATTATTTCACAAAATATTACTCTTAGTACAGTACTCTATGTACCTAAACTTGATTGCAACCTATTGTCCATCAGTAAACTTACAAAGGATTTGAAATGTATCACTAAATTCTTCCCTAACCTGTGTGAATTTCAGATTTTGGAGTCGGGGAGGACGATTGGCAATGCTAAAGAATGTGCTGGACTCTATATCCTTCAGGCTAAAACATCTAAACCAGAATCCGAGGCAACCTCTTGCGCTGTAGTTTCTGAATATAGTGAAAATTCTGCAATGTTGTGGCACTATAGACTAGGCCACCCAAATTTTATGTACTTGAAAGAAATGCTTCCTAAATTATTCAATAAAAATCAGAAGTTGTTTCAATGTGAAATCTGTCAATTGTCCAAACATACACGCAGCCCCCACCCACCTCAACCCTATAAACCTTCCCAACCTTTTTGTGTTATTCATAGTGATGTATGGGGACCATCGCGGGTTAGAAATGTAACGGGATCAAGATGGTTTGTCACCTTTATTGATGACCATACACGGGTCACTTGGGTCTACCTTATGAAAGACAAATCGGAAGTTGGTAGGATATTTGAATGTTTCCATACCATGGTACAAACACAATTTCAAAGTAAAATTAGAGTGCTTAGGAGTGATAATGGTCGTGAGTATTATAATTCTGCACTAAGCTCATACTTTCAGCAACATGGAATAATACACCAAACCTCATGTGTGGATACACCTCAGCAGAACGGGATTGCCGAGAGAAAGAATAGACACCTCCTAGAAGTAACCCGATCTCTCATGCTAGCCACAAATGTACCTAATCAATTTTGGGGAGAAGCTGTCCTCTCTGCAACCTATCTTATTAACAGAATGCCTTCCCGGATCCTCAACTTCCATACGCCCTACTCCACTCTCCAAACCTCATACCCAACCAATCGTATCCTTACGTCTATTCCTTTGAAAATATTTGGATGTACAACCTTTGTCCATAATCTTGATCCCCAACGCAGTAAACTTGACCCGAGATCCATTAAATGCATATTTCTCGGCTACTCTCCTCACCAAAAGGGATACAAGTGTTATTCACCTCAAAACAAAAAATTCTACCACACCATGGATGTAACCTTTTTTGAGAATCAACCATTTTATCCCAAAGTTGGCATTCAGGGGGAGAACACATATCCTATTGAAGTAATAGAATCCCAACTTTTGGAACTTGAGCTAACTAAACCCAAACTGGCTGCAGAGGCATCAGAACCGGCATCAGAACCTACACCTGAACCAAATGAAAATGCAATAGAAAATGTTGAACCAACTCTAGAGAATACGTCAGAAAATACAGAAGATATTGCTATAGAAAATGCAGAGGAAACTGCAGTAGAAACTACAGCCCCTACAATAGAAACTGCACCAAGAAACAACTTGAAAGTGTACTCCAGGAAGAGCAAGAAGGGAATAGAGTCCAGCACAATTCCAAGGCAGAACCAAGAAACCTCCAAGATTCTAGAAAATGGAGTTCTCTCAGGTAATACTGCTCCTAACTCTGTGAATATTGATGATATTGATATTCCTATTGCCTTAAGAAAAAATGTAAGATCATGTACTAAACATCCCATTGAAAGATTTGTATCTTATGGAAAATTGTCCCAAAGTTACAAGACTTTTGCAACAGCTCTTGACAATACACACATTCCAAGCAACATCCATGAGGCTCTCCAAAATTCTGAATGGGCAGCAGCTGTAACTGAAGAGGTTCAGGCCTTAATAAAGAATGGCACTTGGGAGATCACAAGTCTACCTGCCGGGAAGAAGCCGGTAGGATGCAAATGGATATTCTCCATGAAGTATAATGCAGATGGGAGTATAAATCGGTACAAAGCTCGACTTGTAGCAAAGGGATTCACCCAATCATATGGAGTAGACTATGAAGAGACTTTTGCACCGGTGGCTAAACTAAACTCAGTTAGAGTTATTTTCTCTTTGGCTGCAAATTTAGATTGGCCACTCCATCAACTAGACATTAAGAATGCCTTCTTAAATGGTGACCTAAAAGAGGAAGTTTATATGCAGATTCCTCCTGGACTTGAATCATCCAGCACCACAAATATGGTGTGCAGACTCCGAAAATCCCTTTATGGCCTCAAGCAGTCTCCAAGGGCATGGTTTGATAGATTGACTCGAGTTGTCAAGAAAGACGGATTCAAACAATGTCAATCAGATCACACTATGTTTGTTAAACACTCCACGGAAGGAAAGGTAGCTTTGTTCATTGTTTATGTTGATGACATCGTAATTACAAGAAATGATTATGATCAAATTGATCATTTAAAGGGACTTTTGGCAAAGGAATTTGAAGTTAAAGACTTGGGACAACTTCAGTATTTTTTAGGAATGGAAGTTGCTCGAACAAAGAATGGCATCTATGTATCACAAAGGAAATACACCCTTGACTTACTTCAAGAAACTGGAATGCTTGGGTGCAAGGCAGCTAATACACCAATAGAACAAATAAAAGGAAGAGAAGATGAAAGTCCACCAGCCGACAAAGATAGATATCAAAGTCTATTTGGGAAACTAATCTACCTATCTCACACGAGGCCCGACATTGGGTTCGCGGTAAGCATGGCTAGTCGCTACATGTCAACTCCAACTGAGTCTAACATGAAAATGGCGAATAGAATCCTCCAATACCTCAAAGGCACACCAGGCCGAGGTCTCCACTTCAAAAAGAATTCAAACAGGGGCATTGAAGTCTATACAGATTCAGATTGGGCAGGGTGCTCCACAGACAGAAAATCGACTACAGGCTATTGTTCATTTGTGTGGGGGAACCTAGTAACTTGGAGAAGCAAGAAGCAATCTGTAGTAGCAAGGAGTAGTGCAGAAGCAGAATTTAGAGCTATGGCCCTAGGTATTTGTGAAGGAATGTGGCTTAAGAGTATGCTAGATGAAATCAAAATTCAGGTGAACCCTACTGTGAAGTTACTATGTGATAACAAAGCTGCTATAAGTATTGCAAAGAACCCGGTCCAACATGATAGAACAAAACATGTGGAAATTGACCGACACTTCATTAAAGAAAAAATTGATCATAAGATTATTAGTATTGATCATGTCCCATCATGCAAGCAAACTGCAGATATCTTAACCAAGGCTCTTTCAAGGAATATTTATGAAAATATCAAATCCAATCTGGGTATGATAGACATCTACCACCCAGATTGAGGGGGAGTGTTGAAGATTAGCACACATCAAATCATAATCATTTGATTCTGATTTGTCTAGCTGTTACAAAACAGTGGTGTAAATAGAGTTATTATCTATTATTGTTATTTCTTTATTTAGGTAATTACTATTTCCTTATTAGGTAGCAGCAATTATAGGAAATTATTTCCTCTGTTTATTAACATATTAGGGTATAGCTTTCAACCTATTGTATTCTATTTATACCTCTTTTGTAAGAGTTCAATATAATGAAAATATACAATATATTTCTACAACAATCTTTTTTTTCTTTCCTCACCCTCTAGTTTTCATATAAATCATATGCATCTAGCTTGTTACTCATATAGTTGATTCAAGGACCTCATGAAGCATATTTCAATTGATCATTGAAATTGAAAAGGTTAGCGATGATGTAGTTTGTGATTCGATCTTCTCCATGATAAAGGGTAATCTATCTCAATATAGTTGCTCTTCTCCTGAAAAATCTGATTAGAGGAAATATGAAACCTCACTTGATTAAGATATATCATTGCCATTTGTGTTGTCTCTTCGAATTGAAGCTCATTGAGTAACTGTTTCAACCAAATGAGCTCACAAGTTATTAATGTCATAGTCTTGTCTTCAGCCTCAATATCTGATCTTGCAACTACACTCTGGATTTTACTTTTCAAAGATATGAAGTTTTCTTGACCTCTCTTTAAATCCTTGATGAGCTTTGAATAGTGCCAAAATTGACAAGTTCCAATATTAAAGACTAGTGGAGAAGTTGATTTACTTGGCACACACTAGCCTTGATTTGGCTTGATTGTCCTTGATGAGCTTTGAATAGTGCCAAAATTGACAAGTTCCAATATTAAAGACTAGTGGAGAAGTTGATTTACTTGGCACACACTAGCCTTGATTTGGCTTATTTGGTAAACCAATCGATGCATGATCTGAGGGTGAGGCACTTGCAGAATGTAGCTCGTGTTCTACAATGATATGATTCGAGATGAGATGGTGGATTCAAAGAGACTATAGTAGTGATTAAGTTTATGATTAAGGTGTTTTACTAATTAGTAGGGTGTCTAAGTAATATAAATATTTTATGTAATTTCATCAATAATTTATAATAAATATTTTATGAATAATCTCTTAATATGATTCAACAAGATTTACTTAATAATAGGAATATTTTTTTAATAAGGTATAATAAAGGTTTTATGAATAATATCGTTTTAATAAATATATGATTCAATAGAATTTTTATATAAAAATAACTTTCTAGGTTTTAGAGAATATCGCCGAATAAGTTTTTGGTAGAGTCGCACTAGAAATACTTGTATTGGAGCTTGCAATAAGAGTAGTTAGAGAGACCTTCTACTACTATTATTGTTCTATTAACAATAATGTATTACTCCCTCCGTTTCGTTTCAAAATGACAGTCGTTTCCGTTTCAAAATGACTATCGTTTCCGTTTCAAAATGACTGTCGTTTTAGTAAATAAAATTTGTTATAAAATAAATGTCATTCTCACTTTTCAATGTAGAAATGATTGTTATTTTTTTAAATGTGTCCTTTAATTATTACTCAGTACACTATTTCCAACATATTTATAAGTTTAATTTAATAAAAATGTAATGTTTTATGACAATATTATTACATTTCTTAATATGTGTGCTAAAATCTTAAACGACAGTCATGGAACGGAGGGAGTATTTATTTAAATTTTCAATTGTTTCATCCGTTTATTTTCATCTAATATCCCTTGTTTCGATTATGGTTTCATTGGTCTGTATCATACAATATCTCAAAATCAACTCTAAGGAGATGACTCTTGTTCAAAAAGAGGTGGAAGCTTAACTATAGAAGCAACTTAACTTGATGATTATGTAGATTCAATAAGTGAAGAAATCCACTTTGTGCTATTGCACATTCCTATATGAGAACCTTGTGGCTTGGAGAAGTAAAAAATAGTGTAGTAGTTCGATCATGTGTTAAGGCTGAATTTAGAGCTATGTCACAAGAAATTTTAGAGTTACTGCTGATGAAGATTATACTGAATAATTTGACTATGCAATGTGAAGGCCCTATGAAGTTATTTTTGGACAATAAATTGACTATCGATATTGTCATAATCATGTTTAGCTATGACCTAGCAAAGCACTCAGAAATAAACCGTCACTTCATTAAGGATCAGTTGGATGGTGGCTTGATAGCTACATCTTACATTCTTTCAGGGCATCAACTAACACACATGTGCTAACAAAGGGGTTTCAGCCAACTTACTTGCAATTTGAGATGTTGTAAATACATATATTAGTAATCGTGTATACTGTATAATTCAGTCTATTTAATCATAAAAGTGTATGTACTCTATTCACTTTTAAAATAAATTTTCATTTTTTTCTTCCCAATTCTACATTTTTTAAAAAACTTTTTTAGTTGAATTGAGTGTCCTTAGACTGGGCTGAGAATATATAGATAATTGGGGACACTTATTTCTCAATTAATTTCTGTCTGATATGTGCAACAGACAGATAGTTACTACTTCGACTGTTTCAGATACAGGTGTTAGGACAGAATTTATATATATTTTTTGTTCTAATTTTTTGGATTATTTGTCTACTTTTGTGTTTATCAGGTACTTTCAAATTGATAAGTAAATGTGTCAAAGGGGAAGGACTTTCAGGGACAAAACGCTACTTTGGCGATCTAGGGAAAACTGTAGGTTTTTAGTTCCTTGTTGACTATAAACATTCCATTGAATTAAATATTTGAGTATGGAGCATCAGGATATAAATCAATTTGTCATGGCTCCGCAGTTGAAATCAGCAGGTTCCAATATAGCTTTTGCAGCTGTAGCAGAGATATCAGACTCAATTCTGAGAGGTGCAGAAGCAAATGGCTTTGACGGATTGGTACAGAATCAGCACCTTTAGTTTTATTTTTTAAATTTGATTAGGTTCACTTAAGCCAGGATATATTATCTTTTGCATTGATTATTATGTGTTTAATGTTTGCACTTTGACAAATTTGATTTTCAAGGTGAGTGGATTTCACCAAGGCATTCTGAAATTGGCTATGGAGCCATCGGTTCTGGGAACTGCTATGATGGAAGGTGGTCCTGATAGAAAGATATTGCTTGATCAAAGTCCAGGAGTTGATGAGGTATTGAATAATTTTGTTGTATCTACGGTATTTTAAGAATGAATAAAAAAATGTTGAAAATCTCTGTATTTTTCTCCCTTTGATTGTATGTTTTTTACGGAAGAGTATTTCTTGACTGTTTTTCTATATCAACAAAAAATATTTCAGACTTATTTTCAGGGTGTAAGGAATGTATGCTTATATTAAGCATATAAATAGCGAAAAAGATGAGGGAATTAGATAGTTTTGTTTGGTTTTAATATGCTTACCTTTTGAATATTAATTAAAAATCTATTTGAAGGGGTGTAATTAAAAGTCACACTGCAGTTCTTGAAGAGTCAGCACTCGCAGAAGCAGCGACAGAGCTTGGGTTTGTTGTGTTTACTGCACAAATAGGTCAACATAGGCTAAGATGAGACAGATTGAGACTTAGGCTAAGATGAGACAGAGATTGAGACTTAAGAGTAAGAGGCAAGGGTACTCTTGGTAGGGGCAAGAAAGGCCTGGGTGTTGGTGGAGGAGGGCAATGGCCGCTGATCTCTGGTCATAGCAGGGCACAGCTGTGATGCTTTTGGTCCCTTTGCAGAGAACTGCAGTGGGTCCCTTTGCGAAGGAGGAGAACTGCAGTGAGTGGCGGCAGAGTGTGGGTAGCTTCTGTTGCTGGTTTGTGGTTGCAAGACGGAAAAAGGCATTTTGGGTTGGTTGCGTGAGGAAAAGGCTCAAAGTCAAAGGAGAGGAATGTTGAGCTGACGATAATAATTCACATATCCCTTGTATCATTGTCATGATCTCCGCTTCATCACTAGATCTATATACCATTCTTTGTTTTTCACTCTTCCAAGTCACAAGATTTCCACCTAGGATAGTGCAATAACCTGTAGTTGATCTCCTATCCGTAATTGACTCTGTATAGTCGGCATTGATATATGCTTCAAGACCCACACTCCCAATTGTGACATTTGGCTTGCCTTCATTGCAGCCTCCAACACCTACTTTGTGTTTGAAGGGATGAATTTAGTCCAACATTACTTAGAGATATGATTTGTGCAGTGTTTATAAAACTTGTGCATCTCTCACCTTACAAGTTAGTTTTGTAAGAACGAGTTAGACCCTACTCAAATTTTAAGATGGTATCAAAGTCTATTCTAGATCTGTCGTTGGGCTTCACGCATCTTCAGGTTCATTGAAGCCGAGTGTGAGGGTCTATGTTGGAATTTTTGCCTTTATTGTGATCCGCCGCTAGTGGCTTAATTGTGATATTTGGCTTGTTTCATTGCAAGCTTGGGTAACCCTCACCTTATAAGGCGGTTTTGTAGAGATGAGTGAGGTTCAACCCAAATTTTAAGAAATAATTTCCTGCCATCTTCCTCTATTAGGAATTGATAGAGTATCTTAGCTTTGTTGAATTGAATCAGTGAAAAACAGCGAAGTCATATTTTTATATAGGTTAAAAGACAATCAATACAAAATAAACATAGAAGATATTATTTTTGTTTATGACTATACAATAAATATACATTTTATTTTTGTTTATGACTATACAATAAATATACATTTCGACAAGTTTATTGTAATTAGCTTCGGTTCGTAAGTGTTATCAGTCTACTATGTGGTGGTGTCTGTTGTAGTTTTATTAATGGTTTACTTCTAAAATAGAAAATTCAATAAGCTAGTTAGTTGTAAGGCACATTTTAAAATATCCTTTCAATGTTAACTATATTGATTACGATAATGACTTCAGTTTGTGATACATTTGTATACATGTGTATAACAAAAAAAAACTATTTTCTTTATTTTTTTCATTTAATTTTTGAATTTCTTATGAGGTCCCCCGTAACTAATTAGATGTGTGGCCTGCTGCAGTTATACATTGAAGGATATATCCAAGCCATGCTGGATACAGTTTATAGACAAGAATATCTTAGAGTCAGAGTTATTGACAATCAGGTAATAATTTAGTTATGTGTACATATAGATGGTGAAGTATTCATAGGAAATTTTTCGAAACTTGACATTTATGTGGAAATTTACATTTTCATGTCTTGGGAGAACACTAATACATTCTTTGGAATGAAAGTTTAAGCTAAAACCTTGTTTTGAGAATGTTGTTCGCATACATGTGCATGATATAATTGCTTGATTTTACCACCGGAAAGCATAGAAATTGGGAAATCATTGAACAACATATATTAAACAATGGATGAAAGGATGTTAGGCACCACGACTAGTCTGTTGAGGGAATGGAAAAGGCTAACGATATGTTTGATTTACATTTTTTTATTTATTTTTAATTTTAATTACTAAAAGTATTACAATGTTTTCATTTCATTATCTGCTTTTATTTTGTACAGAATCCCTAACAAAGAACATCTTGTTAAGGGGGTTTCTGTTTCTTAACTGCATTGAGATTGGGATGCCAGTTTTGCATTGTTATTCTTGAGTTTAGGTTTGCAGGTTCTTTACAAATTTATCGATTAGTTTTCTTGTAGTGGACATATACTTTTTCTATGTAATTATATGCTTTTCACATTTAAGAAAAAAATCCATATACTGTCTGGTTGTGATGGAGTCTTCTGATGTTTAGGTTATCTTGAAGAACCTACCACCAAATCTTTCTCTTATCAATGACATTCTAGATCATGTTAAGGAGTTCCTTATGAGTAAGGCATTGCTAAAAGGAGACCCCTCGACCATTTCCCATCCTTTACGCCGTCTTCGTGGAGAAACTGTATGTTCTGTTCTATTGAGCATGGCTCTATTATCATTTTATTGCATCTTTTTCTTCTCTTTTTAGTAATCTATGTTTTCCTTCTTGTCATCTATCAATTTTCTTACATTTCATGATTATGAATGATGATTGTTGGCCTATGTTCGCTACTACTAATTTAAGGCATCCTGTTCTCCTTTTATGTGTTAATATATTTAAGATCTTGGGGTCGAACTTCCGCTTGAACCTGGATATTTTCATTGTATTCATAAGAGAACTACAAGTCTATATATACAAGAGGCAAAGCAAATACAATCCCATAATATTACAATCATATTAAAACAAAATCAGCTATCTAAGGAGTCTAGTGTCGGACCAAAAAATCAGATATTAAATACAAAATATACTTACTATCAATATTTCCCAAACTAAGTACTAAAAAATTAGCGTTCTTGGAACGCATCAATTTAGTTTGGATGTGCTTCAAAATGTGATTTTACAGTTAAAGTCTAATCTATATTGTGTGCTTAACTTGTTTTTTAAAGGGTAATTTATATGCTTCTTGCTGTATACAACCAACAATGACATAATCCTTAAGTAATCTTCCCAGTTATGTACGAACATATTGATTCAGAAACTGTTTGTTTCAGGAATGGCGAATAGGACCAACATTACTGACATTGTGCGAACATCTTTTTGTTAGCTTTGCAATACGCATACTGCGGAAGCAGGCTAACAAGTTCGTTTTGAGCATTAAGTGGGAAAAGAAGTCAGACGATGGCGATCATGCAGATGAGCCTGCAGACTCTATTATTCAGAAAGTGCAGAAAGTGAATTTCCTTAAAAAATGGGGCATCGCCAAATTTATCTTGTCCGGTTTGTTGGCATATATTGACGGCCGCTTATGTCGTAGTATTCCCAATCCTATAGTGCGGAGAGTGGTTAGTGGTTTTATGTTAAGTTACATTGACCACAAAGTTGAAAAATAGTCCTACAATTGCCGCTATTCAAGCTATTTTCGCAAAATGCAATAGAATGTGATGGATGGAGTCTCCATTTGTGGTGTGGCATGCTGAAACAAGCTCATCTTGTGCATCAGAATATCAGTGACTTACTTGAAGGGTCAAGTTCAAATGAATTAGTCTATGTCTGTTTTGCATATATCATAGAAGATTTTTCTAGTTGTTGGTAGGATAATACATTTTGACCCTTCCCTTGGCTTTGGATTATCCTGTTTTTATTTTCAAGCTGTTGCATTGTTAAATATGAATAATTCAAATGCTTGAGTATTTTAGTAGTGTAATATAGCAAATGAAATGCATGTTGTTTCAGCATAACAAACTATCCACGTAGAAAAAACTGAAATGTGGCATCGTGCAAGCTTGACAACACATAGTTTAGCAGAGCCAACACAATTTTCGGTCTCGTCATTCACCACGTGCTCTTTGTCCGTTGCGCCTATATTTTTGGCTCAGCAGTACAATAATAAATGTTTCTTTGTCCGTTGCGCCTATATTTTTGTCTCAGCAGTACAATAATAAATTTTGTTATAAAAATAATAAGGTTAATTATTAAACCGTCTTTGTTTGTTTGTACTACCACCATATAACATCATGCTAGGTTTCTAGCTATATACCATAGACTATACCATAACATCCTAACAAGAAGTATATTCTTATTCTTATCGTCAACAAAACGAGAATGGCTTTTACGGTTTTGAGATCTGAATCAGAATCAGCTTTGACTGCAGAGAGGGAGAAGGGAAGTACAATTGATCACCACAACAGAGACAAAGGGGACAATAACAAGGAGTTTTTGTCAGTTAACAATGGAATCTCTAGCCAGCTACAATTAAAATCCTTTTCTCAAACATTTGATAAACATGTTGTCCTTCGACGCATCAAGAAACGCAAGTCCTATAACAAAGCCAAAAGCGCTTTTGAAACTCTTCTAGGCACTTTGAAAGCCGAGGCAAACACTGCCCAAGAACACAAGTGGCTCGAGCATGATGACACTTTCTCTTCTCCTTAATTATGATAGAAACGTGCATGCATTATGATATGACCAACCTTTAATCTGATGTATGACCTAGCCTTGAATAACTGTTTCTGTTATTATGCGGATTGTAAATAGTATGCTTAACTACTAATGATTCTCGAGTACATCGTGCTTCAGTTATTTATTTTGTCAATTTACTATGTTCTTTTCACTTGGCTTAAATCACTTATCCAACTCCCCACTTTGATTTGTTTAGTGCCACGGTAAATTATGCTCAATTTAAATGGTAGAATTCCATTATTATTTCACGTTAAAAATTAAAATAATTGATGATTTATAAATGAAAAAACAAGTTAATTAAAATTAGAATGTTTGATTAATTGATTTTTTTTTATATCTAAATAAGCAATTTTTTGAAATTTATTCTCACAATCCAAATTTCAATTTTTTTCCAAACAATTTTATTTTCAAACAATTTTTTTAGAACCAGAGTGTTTTCACCCACGAATTGATGACAACTCTATTTATTTTGATTATTGAATGTTAATTTAATAATTATTTTTAATTATTTATAAAAATATTAAAATTGGTCAATGACAAGTATTTTTTTAATCGGACGGTTTTATCAAATCGGTTTCGATTCTTTGGTTCGAACAATTTTGAGTGATTCAATTCGATTTTTATGGTTCAATCTCGATTTTGATTCACATACGGTTCTATAAGCTTGACAAGACTGACGTCATCTTCGGTTTTCGATCCAATCGGTTGAATTAGACGGTTCGTTCCAGTTTTTATAACATTGGTTGTTTGTATTGTTGATATATGTGTATTTATTTTTTGTATGCAATGTCGTGTGTTGTTCATGTGTGAAAATCATTTTTTATGGGTGTTGTTCCCTAAGAGTTCTTTTGATTTTTTTCCTTAGCATTTGATTCTCTTTGCTCCAAACATCTTAAACTTTTTGCTTGGCTTTTTTATTTTCTTCAATTTTTTTCTTCCTAGACGATGCTTATGGTTATTTTTCTTTGTTTTCTTTTTCATCTTCAAAACCACAATTATTTGCACAAAACATAGAATTACATTCTCCCCTTTCTAAAGACGACGATTGAGCTTTTAGAGATGTGGTAAAACATAAATATTAAGATAAAAATATTAGAGTTGTTAACTTCATTTCATAGATAAAGAGATTAATTTATTTCCATGAAAGTATATTTCTCCCTCTTTAACTTTATAAAAAAAAAAGGAAATAAAAAAGAAGAAGATGATAAACAAATAAAACAACACATAAAACAAATTATATTTCATATTGAGAAAATATAAGCTAAAATAGATGGGATTTATAAGAAGAGTGCTTAAAAAATAGGAAAATGACACAAGAAAGTAAATAAAAACACAACAAGAATGCTATCGATGAGTGTCACAATCATCATTATCATCCAAAAACCCAGGAGGAACCAACACTCTAGTATTTGCTAAGTGTTCAATTATGAAGTCAACTTTGTCGGAGTATAAGTAACCATCATGTTGTTATCTTGAATTCTTTCTAGGGTGGTGTTAAAGAGAGATTACATTGGAGCTTTTGGAGGCATCTCATAATCAAACTCATCCAAATTTATTGGCTTTGGTTGTTTGGGAGCATATGGAGCTTGTTTAATGTGTGTTGTGAATCTAGACTCAATCTCTTTTTAAGATCTTCATTTTCTCCTTATATGTTTTTATGATCTTTGAAGAGCTTGTGTGAAATTTTTGTATTTTTATACTTACACCAACACGAGTTTGAATTTTTTGGTCAGATCTCCATACATCATCCAAGTACTGCTATTTCAGCAATCCAACATATGTTGAATTATTCCACTAATTCAGTTGTTGTTGTGGTTTGACATGAGCTAAATAGCCACATAATCGATTCTCAATAATTTCCAACGGTTAAACTCGGGATGAATACATGGGTGGTCACATAAAAAATGTGACGACATGTCATAGTCATATATCCCACTGTGATAAGTGTAATGCTTTATACTACTTTCAGGATAATCGAATGACCCCACAAACCTACACGAATATTTTCAGTATGTTTTGTCCTCATTCACACGCTTTCGGAGAAACTTCTCAGAAGGTCACCCATCCCAAATTTGCTCCAAGTCAAACACATTTAACTATGCAATTCTTATTGAACGTGTTACCGAAAAGAAGATGTATTTTGTTGGTATAGGTAGTATCAATTAATCATTATAAGCTTTCCTTCAACCATGCAGTCTAATCTCAGCATAACCTCAGGATCCCTCTCATTTCGATGTGAATTCGGTTTTTCCCTAGAAGCTGTTAGGAGTGTCTCATTGTCATGCCTCGTGCATCGACAACCACTCCCCCGCCCTCGGGTGTTACATGTAACCACTCTCCTCCCTCTTCGGCCTTAGGTGTTACAATAAGGACTCTATGACCTGACACTAAATCAATAAGAATGGATTAAGTAGTAATGTGAAGGTTGAAATTATCCAAATCACTCGGAGCATCAAAGAGTAGAGAGAACCATTAGTGTGAAAACCAAAAGTTTCTCTAAATTCTTCAATGGAGAGAGAATTTGGGATTTTACATACCACATATTTATTAACCCCTCTTTTTAGTTAAGGTTTGAGTAAAATATTTTTACATGTTTCAGGTACACCGCTTTTGGATGGTTGCATATAAAATCCTTAAGCTCAGATTGATAGAAGGAATCAAAGAAGTCAAACTCCTCAAAGTAGTTTTTATCAAGATAGTACGGTTGATGAAGTGCTTGTTGAAATAATTTTTTTGAATCGACGTCGAGAAATAGTTAGACTTAAAATTTGTTGAGAAGGATCCTGGTGATGTTCTTATTCTTTTAGATGCCCTTTAAGTTATTGTTGATGATGTAATAACGCACAACAATTAGCAAGAAGAAAGAAAATTGAGATATGAATACAAAATTAAAGAGGATATGTGAATACTTTGATGTTGAAGCTGATATTTGGTTCATGTTGTTGGAATTACACGAAACCTATGGAGAATTCCAAATCAATCCTGATGAACATGAAGAATCAATCACACCAATCAATTTTGCCCCTTATTCTTCACTCTTCACTCAAGTGAATCAACCACACCTTGGTTGCAAGATGATTCTGATGTACAAAAATTTGAGAAGAAAAGAAAAGATGAATTGGGGAAGAAAAGAGAAATTAGAGTTCGAGAGAAAAGGGGAAGGAGAATATTTTTTGTAGAGTTTCTTTATGCCTTCAAACTAAAGTTTTTATTCAATTTTTATCTCTATGCAATTGCATTATTACAATTATAGGGTACATCCCCATTTATAGGATTATATTTCTTGAATACCAAGAAATTTTCAACTAACCTAACTAACTAATCTAAAACAAACAAATAAAGCTAAGTCTAAATTCATGTCGAAGGCACATTTTGACAGCTATACAAATTTTTGCGTAGAGCATTTCGACAACAACAAACTCTTTTGAAATGGTGCTTTAACACAAAGAATTACATTCTCAACACACCATATAATTCATTGTGTCTAACCTATCTATATTCATTATTATTCTTATTCTTCTAAACACTTTGACCTACAAACTTTTTGTCATAATGTCTGTAATCTGATTCTTAGTTCTGCAGTGTTCCAAGTTCAAATTCCCCTTTTCCACTTGCTCTCAAAGATAATGAAACATCATTTCAATGTGCTTGCTTCTCCCATGTGTTATCGAATTCTTATCTAGATTGATAGCAGACATATTGTCGATCTTCATGGTAATTGCTCCATAATTCTTCGCTAGATTGATAACAGACATATTATCAATCTTCATGCTAATTGCTCCATGATTCTTCACTGTAATTTATTCGAACAAATTTACCATCCACATTGCTTGACATGAAAATAGAGAAACAACCACATACTTTATTTCACATGACAACAGTGCCATTGCTGGTTCCTTTCTTGAGTTCCAAGCAATTGGTGCACCACCTAGCATAAACACATAACTAACTATGAATTTTTTATCCTCAACATCCCTACACCAACTTGAGTCGATGTAACCCACTAATTTGTATTATTTTCCTTCATCAACTATAGGAAACAAAATCCCATAGTTGAAAGTTCCTTTCATATACCTTAGTATCCTCTTCGTCTCTGCTAGATGTGATACCTTTGACTTCTATGTGAATCTACTCATCATACTTACATTGTATGCTAGATTAGGCCTTGTGTTACCAAGGTATCTTAACGACCCACTAAGTATTTTGTACTATTTTGGGTCGACATCATCTTCCTTAAATTCTTTCGACAATTGCAGTCTTAGTTTAGCTGGTGTCGAAGTCGAATTGTAGTCTTCGATTTCAAATATCTTGAGTATCTCGCTGCATTTCTTCTTTGATGCACCATAAAGCCTCTAATACTCTTGTATAATTCAAAATGTCTCATAAATCATACATTTTAAACTCCTTGATAAGATCACTATTGAATTCTTTGACCTCTTTCTTTCAGCTACCTGTTATCAACAAGTCATCGACATAGATACATAGTATAAACAATTACCTATTGCTTCTTCTTACGTATATTCCATGTTCAATTGTGAACTTCACAAATTCCTTCTCCATTAGTAAACTATCTATCTTCTTATTTCAAGCTTTTGGAGCTTGTTTGAGTCCAACTAGGCTTTAAGCAGCCTGTATATTTTTATTTCCTGACCTTGTTTTTACAAACCTAACTGTTTATGCAACATAAATTTATTCATCTAAGGGTTCATAAAATAATGCACATTTCACACCCATCTCACACATATGCCAATTGTTCATGTTATCCATACCAACAACTAACCTAATTGTTTCGATCCTAGCAAGAAGTGAAAAAACTTCGTTGAAGTCGATTCCTTCTTTATGGAGAATTGCCACAAGTTTTTCCTTATGTCAAGTTACTTCTACTTTGAGATTCAACTTCACATTGATTTCCTTCTTGTCTCGAGGGAATTCGACAAGTGACCAAGTGATGCTGACTTCGATGGACTTCAGTTCCTAATTTAGTGCTTTTATCCACTTTGAATCCTTCAATGTCTCAACTGCATTGATTGGTTCGACATCTGCATAGAAATCATAATGTACCAACTCACCTTCATCATCGACCACATAATCTGATGTAATAACACATTGTTGCAACATTGCATGGACGTGTCTTTTTCTTTGAGGTCTTCTTGTGCTTGTTTGAACTTTGAATTCTTCTTGTCAAACTTATCTTTCGACTTCACCTGATGCTTCTTCACATAGGATTCTCACCGAATCCTTATTGACATTTTTGTAAGAACAAGAGTTGTCTCTGCATTCCATGTCTATGTTTTGATGATAACAATTGAGTATTTATGAAATAACCATTTTATGTTATGATGTTTGTTAAAGTGCAGATCATGAATATTATATATATATATATATATATATATATATATATATATATATATATATATATATATATATATATATATATATTAAGATCAAACAAACATTATGAATGAGTATGCAAATGCTAATATGCGAAGTTACAATGTGTAACATTAGTCGCAAGTGTGCTTAAGAATAAAGTGCGCTTCAGAATCTGAACATAATCAGAAATATCCAAGGATGCGGATGTTGTGTTGGAAATGCTCTTGTGGATGTTGTTCTGAATGTGGTTCTGATCAGATAGAAAAGCGAAGCTTTTGAAAATTAATCTTCTAAAGAACTAAGTTCTGAAGACTCCGATGACTTGAAGTTCTAAAGACTTAACGTCTGAAAACCAAGTGCCTGAAAGATTCTGAAGACTTATAAGTTATGAAGATTAAGGTTCTGAAGAACAAAGTTCTGAAGACTCTAAAGACAATGTTTTATATGAACAAAGTTCTGAAAACTCTAAGACTTGAAGTTATGAAGATCAAGGGTTTCAATCCAAGTGTTGAAGTCCTGAAAAATGTAGTTCTATGTGAACAAGTTATGGAGACTAAATACTTAGGTTCTCTGAAAATCCAAGTATCGTTGTCTCTAGCTCATGCTTCATTCATTGATTTATAATCAGAAGCCTATGAAGTTCAGATGACAATGTTATCATTGGCAAGGATAGTAAACAATATGATAATTCTTTATCCCACTACCTCTCCACTATCTTTAAATTGTGGAAAAGGACAATACGTGGCTAAACTATTTAATTCCTTGTGTAACATATTCCTTAGTATCCTAATTGGGCTATAACAACTCTTTTATGTTTGGCTATAAAAGGAAAATACCACATGCTATGTGATGTTGTTGGTTCCTAATGGAAGCACAACCACATGTGTTGATGTTGTTGATTCCTATTGAATCCTCATTGGTTCAAATGAACAACCTGAAGGTGCAAAAACACAAGGAAGGGGGGTTGGAATTGGGTTTTCAAAAACAATGAAAGCAAATGACACTTTGATTTATCCTGGTTTGTTTGAACTCAAACTACATCCAGTCCACCCGCCAAGGTGATTTCTCCTCTCTCAACGAGGTCTTAATCCACTATTCAAAACTTTGAATACAATCACTAAGACCTATAGTCAAATTCTTCTTGAGTCTACTAACTACACTAGCCACTCAAGGATAATCAAATATTCTTTACAAGGTTTGTAACAAAGAATGCTTCAAAAAGCTATTATCACACAGTGATAGTTTTTACAAAATTAAGAATAGGAAAAATAAATTGATCGTATAACTTCCCGCGAGAGGAAGAAGCTTCAATTTATTCAAATGATATCTTTTTATAGACTGTTGATTAAGAGATCCGTTGGAAACATACAAAGCCATTTTTGGATGCATGATAAATATCATAAAAGTCTTTCCAAAAATAAGAGATCTTGTTCCCAGCTGTTATTTCTTGATTCTCTCATAAATGAGCATGATTTGGAGAATCAGAAGATGTTGAATTCGCATCAGAGTATATTTGAAAATTCGCAGCTTGGTTCTTTACTTGATGAGAACTTCTTATTTGATTTGAAATCAGATCTTCTTAGAATGATGCGCTTTCATTATTTCACCATAGAAGATGTGAATCACTTTAGCTTTTGTCTTATCATCAGAACTTTTATCCTGCACATAGAAGATAGTTTTAAGTGCTAAATTTTGTTCTTATAAATATTGTTATCATCAAAACTACAAAAGAGAAGTAGAATCAAATCTTGTTCTAACAATCTCCCCCTTTTTGATGATGACAAAACACTATTTTGATTAAGAACAAAAAAATACAGAAGTTAGAGAAACTCCCTTTATAATGATGAGATGTTTCTTCAGAAATTTCTTATGAGAAGTTCTTGTAGCTTACGCTCCCCCTGAGTTAATTACTTATCCTGTTCTTAAGAAATTTAGACAATTTTATCAGAATATTAGGATGTTTGAGGTTTGGTCTTGGTAGACTGTTATGGAACAAAATAGTTCACGTTTCCCCCCTTTTGTCATAATTCCAAAAGCGAATAATCAGATAAAAAAAAGTAAACACATCCAAAACAGAAGATCTTCATTAATCAAAGAAAATGAAAACATAAGATGCAAACAAAACAAGAAGAAACAACAATTAAAATGATCAAGGTTGGGGTTAATCTTTATGACCAATGCTTCCAGAAGAGACTTGATCTGAGAAGTTGATTCAACTTGTTGCCCAATCATTTTCTTGAGTTCAACATTTGTGTCATCTTGCTTATCTAGCCTCTGCTTAACAGAATCATTCTCTTTCTTCAGTTTATCCAGAGTCTTCAGAAACAAAGATGTTAGGGGGAAATCTTCAGCAGTTGCAGCAACTTGAGTAGAAGTTTCTACAGAAGGTTCTTCAGCAGCAGATTATTCAACAACTTTTTTTCCTTTATCTTCAGTAGAAGGAACGATAACCAACTAAAATGCAGAAGATGACTCCTTTGGTTTTGGCTCTTTCCAAGGTTTATCATCCAGAAGATGTGTTTTCTTCTTCTCCAAGTTTGTGACAATTTCTTTCAAACTGTCACAAAAGTTCTACTGAGCAATATCATAGCAGATATCTTTCAGCATCTTGGTTTCAGAATTAAACCATTTTCTGAATGTTGTCCAGACAAAGTCAGAAGCAGCAAGATCAAGATTTTTTTGCAAAAGCAGTCTTCAGATCTTCCAGCCTGCATTTCATTTTTGCTTCGAAAGCCAGCAACAATGTACCAATATCTGATTTGGTTGGTTTTGGTTTTGGTATAGCAGTTTTGTTTGACACAGATGAGAGTTTTTGAAGGCTTTCTACATCAATGTATGTTCTAAGAGGATCTTCAGGTTCATTGGTTGGAGAGGGACTATCTGGAATTTTAATGTAAGTGGGAGTTTTAGGAGGTGTTGATGCATAAGAAGATAATTATTCTTCACGTATGAGGGATAAGTCAAAAACAAGTCTTGGATATTCAGAGTTTATCGGGTAGTTGATTCCAGGAATTTGTTCAGTAGAAGGTGGTAAAGGTGGATTAGAGGTTTGAGCTTGAGAGGCAGCGATAAATGAGGGAAACATATCAATGTCAGAGAGAACTTGTTGAAGTTATGGGTGTGTTTCAACAAAGGTTGAGGTGTTTATATCAAAGGGAGGTGTTTGATCAATAGGCATATCAAAGTCAACTAGAGTTTGTGGTGAGTGTGGTTCAGAGGGTTTAGGAGATGAAAGAGGATTTTCAGGTTGAGAAGTTTGGAATGGAATTGTTTTAGGTTGAGTTGTAGTTTATGGTTGAGTGTATTGTGGTAGAGGGATATTAGAGACATGGATTTTAGAAGTTATAGGAGTGACAGAAGGAGTGGTATCAGAAGGGTTTTCAGATGTTGTTATTGTTACATATTCTACAACAAAAATAAAATCAGATGGAGAAGAGGAAGTACCTTTCTTTCTTGCCATCTTTGGTGTCTTTTGAGAGGTTCCTTAAGAGGCTTTCTTTTTCTTGTTCTTCTTGGTAGCAACTTCTGGAGCAGGTATTCTATGTTCTTCAAGATTGAAAAGAGGATCAACTCCATCAAGCTTGAAAGATTCTAAGTATCTGACAATAACTTCCGGTGGAGTATCAGCAGAGAACAGAGGTAAATCTTTCAGAGGAATCTTTCTAGTTGTTATAACTTCTCTAGAATACAAAACGAGATCCTTCTTGATGGACTCTATGAACTTCATCTTCTTCAGATTCTTTGCATCCAGGGGCTTTCCAACATTTGTTTCCAGAATCTCAATTTGCTGAGCTTCAGCCAGATGATATACAAGCTTATTTTTAGTCAGAATGTATGAAATAAGCCTACCCAGTGGAATCCAATCTCTCTTAGTCTTTTCTCCTTCTCTAGTTTCCTTCACACTGTTCTTCAGATGGTTGAACAAAGAGTGTGCAAGATTGACCTTCTTTTTGGTGGAGATGAAGTATTGCAGAAATTGATTATCCATGTTAATATAATCTAGGGAGTTGGTGGCTTTCCTGTGACTGATGCAACCTATAATGATCTTGTCCCAAATTCTTAGATGTCCCTTCAGATCTTTGATTTTGTTAGAGGGTTGTCAAGTTGTGAAAATTTCTTGAGAGATGATGGAAGTATCATAAAGTTTATCCATTTCACTGCACTTGATTCCAGTTCTATCAGATTGTATCATTTTGGCAATATGATCTACCGTGATAACAATCTTCTTACCCAGAACATAAGAAGTTACTTGAGTGTGGGTATTAGCAGAAAAAATCCAAAATTCCTTTACCAACTTAGGAAAAGTTGGACCCATCAGACGGTCAAAGTACTTTTCCCAGCCTTGAGCTGTAACTTCTAGCGTTAAATCAAACCCATTATCCTTCAAACTTTCAAAATCAACAAATAACTCACAAAGAACTTCAATTTTCTCTACAGGAGTGAGAAGTGTTCTGACTGGTGAGGTGTGGTGTTTTTCTGAGGTTTGAGTATTCAGAGCTTGTTGAGAAGAATCTTGTTGAACGTTTTGAGAGGAGGAAGCCATTGATTACTAAGATTAAGATTTGGAGCAATAATGTAGTGAATGCAGTGAAAATAGAAACAAGAGAGTGAAGGTGAAAGTGAAAGTGTGAAAAGTGTAAGTGAGGTAAAAACTATCATATAAAGAGAGTTTTGAAACGGTAAAAAAAACGCAATTAGTGGAAAACAATTAATACAAAAACTTCATGATTATCAACATTAAATGAATTATGACAAGGGAGTGGCGTAAAATATTTGAAACAGTTACCAACATGGCTCTTACCTCAATGTTGTCTTTTCAGCCATTTTAGTTACACAGAAGTTGAGCACGTATTCTTCTTCAGAGGATAATTGTCTAAAAGCTGAAATGCATGTTCTGTCCTTCCTCAGAGTTTGAACAAGTATTCTAATTTTGATGACACCTCAGAGCTTTATTGACAGATGTTGATATAATGATCTGCATGTTATTTTCTTATTACAAAAGTCTAAGAAGTAGACAGTCAGATCAAAAAGAAAAACTTCTGAAACAATTTTCCTTCTAACAAAAGAAGTATTGTTGATCAGAAGATAATGAGTAATAGAAATTCTGAGAGTTAAATATATGATTTTAAACATTGTCATTCTGGACATAACTCCATACTGAGATTAGTTAAAATGAAACTAATCTATCTTCAGCAAGGGGTTTTATAAAGATGTCAGCCCATTGATGGTCTGTATCTATAAATTTTAAAAATAATATCCCCTTTTGAGTATGGTCCCTAATGAAGTGATGTTTAACTTCTATATGTTTATCTCTAGAATGTAAAATAGGATTTTTAGAAAGACAGATAGCAGAAGTATTATCACAGAGTATATGAATGTTACTCTCATAAATGTTGAAATCCTCAAGTTGGTTTTTCATCCAGAGCATCTGAGTACTACAACCAGTTGCTGCTATGTATTCAACTTCAGCAGTTGAGAGTGAGATGGTTGATTGTCTTTTGTTGGACCAAGATATTAGGTTGTCTCCCAGAAATTGACAACTTCCAGAAGTACTTTTTCTTTCTCTTCTGTCTCCAGCAAAATCAACATCACAGTACCTTACAAGCTTATATTCTCTGGACTTTCTGTAGCATAAGCCAAGGTTATTAGTACCTTTTAGATACCTGAAGATTATCTTAACTGTTGTTAAGTGAGTCTCTCTAGGATTTGATTGGAATCTAGCACATAAACAAACGCTATACAAAATATCTGGTCTTGAGGTAGTTAAGTAAAGGAGAGAGCCAATCATACCTCTGTAGATCTTTTGATCTACTTTCTTACTTACCTCTTCCTTCTCCAGAATACACGTGGGATGCATTGGAGTCTTGGAAATGTTACTTTCTAACATATCAAATTTATTCAGAAGTTCTTTGATGAATATATGTTCCTTTTGATGTTTGGCTTATTTGAATTCCCAGAAAGAACTTCAATTCTCCCATCAGGTTCATCTCAAATTTTGTCTGCATAGACTTAGCAAATTCCTTTCCCAATGCATTTTTAGTAGAACCAAAAAGAATATCATCTACATAAATTTGACAAATCAGAATATCCTTTTTAAATGTTTTACAAAATAAAGTTGTGTCCACTTTCCCTCTGGTAAAATTATTTTCCAGAAGAAAATTGCTTAGTCTTTCATACCAAGCTCTGGGATCTTGTTTCAGACCATATAAAGATTTTTTCAATTTATAAACATGTTCTGGAAATTTAGAGTTTTCAAAACTAGGAGGTTGGTGCACATAAACTTCTTCATCAATATAACCATTTAAAAAAGCACTTTTGACATCCATCTGATAAAGAGTGATGTCATGATTTACAGCAAAAGAAATTAAAAGTCTAATAGGTTCTAACCTTGCGACTGGTGCAAAGGTTTCTGTATAGTCTATTCCTTCTTGTTGACTATAACCTTGTGCAACTAGTGATGCTTTGTTTTTGACAACTTCACCTTGTTCATTGAGCTTGTTTCTGAATACCCATTTGGTTCCAATAATGTTGAATCCCTTTGGTCTAGGAACTAAATCCCATACGTTGTTTCTGGTGAATTGATTTAGTTCTTCCTGCATAGCAAATATCCAATCATTTTCTGTAAGAGCTTAGTCAACAGAAGTTGGTTTGATCAGTGACACAAGTCCCATTAAGGATTTTTCAGAGTTTCTGAATGAGGATCCTGTTCTGATTGGATCATCTTTCTTTCCCAAGATTTTATCTTCTGGGTGATTCAGCGTGCTTCTGGATTGTCTCTTCTGACTGGGTTCTTCAGAGGTGGTTGGTGTAGTTGTCGTGTCTTATTCTATGGAAGGTTGTTCTTTAGATGTTCTTTCTTCAGTGATTTGAACTTTTATATCTGCATGAGATTTATTATGCTTTGGTTTTTCAGGACCAATCTTATCATCAAATCTGACATAGATGGATTCTATCACAATTCATCTTTCTGTATTATATACTCTGTATCCTTTTGAACATTCAGAGTATCCTAACATATAACATTTTTGTGCCTTAGAATCAAACTTGTTCATAGGATCGTTAGTGTTCAGAATAAAGCAAGTACATCCAAAAGGATGAAAATAAGAAATGTTGGGCTTTCTATTCTTCCACAATTCATAAAGAGTCTTCTCCAGAATAGGTCTTATAGAGATTCTATTCTGAATGTAGCATGTTGTATTTACTGCTTCTGCCCAAAAGGGTTTAGCCATATTAGTCTCATTGATCATGGTTATGGCCATCTCTTGTAATGTTCTGTTACGTTCTACAACTTCGTTTTGTTGTGGAGTTCTAGGGCAAGAGAAATTGTGAGAGATGTCATTTTCATTAAAAATTAATTCCAATTTTTTTTCAAACTCTCCATCATGATCACTTCTGACTTTGACAATTCTAAACTCTTTTTCGTTTTGGACTTGTTTACAGAAGTTAGAAAATATAACAATTGACTCATCCTTGTGTCTAAGAAACTTTACCCATGTGCATATGCTATAGTCATCTCTAATCCATATTTCTTACCACTGATTGAGGTAGTTTTCACTGGTCCAAAAAGATCAAATTGAAGAAGTTCTAATGGTCTAGAGGAAGAAACAACATTTTTGGATTTAAAAGTAGGTTTAAAAATTGTGCCTTTCTAACATGCTTCACACAGAGCTTCTGATTTGAACTTCAAATTTGGAAGTCCTCTGACTAGATTGAGTTTGCTAATATGAGACAATCTTCTCATATTAACATGTCCCAATCTTTTGTGCCATACCCATTTCTCGTTATCCACAAACAACAGGAATTTTACATTCTGACTTTTTAGTTTAGAAAGGTTTATTTTATAGATGTTGTTCTTTCTCTTTCCACTAAAAAGAATAGTTCCATCTTTTTGACTAACAGCTTTACAGAACTTTTGATTGTAGATTATAGCATAATCGTTATCACTTAATTAACTTATGGATAACAAGTTATGCATTAATCCTTCTACTAACAGAACATTAGAGATATAGGGAAGTATATCGTTACCAATAGTTCCAGAGCCAATGGTTTTTCCTTTTTGATTTCCTCTGAAGCCTACGTAGCCTCCAACTTTTAGCTCAAGACTTTGGAACATATGCTTTCTTCCCGTCATTTGTCGCGAGCATCCAGAGTCCAGGTACCAAGATTGGTGTTTCAATATGGTTGATAAAGACATCTGCAACATACACAATTTTATCTTTGGGTACCCATATTTTTCTAGGTCCTTGTTTGTTAGACTTTACAAACTTCTGATTGAGTTTAAGTTTCTCATCAGAACTTGTAGAACAGGATGACTCACTAGTATATTTTAGATCATGATTATGACCATAGGTGAAATGAGTACTTAAAGGAATAGTGACTTTTATAATCATATCATCAACCTGTTTAAACTTTAGTGGTCCTTCTCCTTTGGTTTTCTTATAACCTATACCTCTTCTACCGTTTCTGCTTTCTCCATAGATCATTGAGGCAATTTTGCTTCTATTTATGTTTTTAGCTAGAAATTTTTGAAAACTGTAATCATATTGTTTTATGATACTATCAGAACTCTGTAGAACTTCTGATTCAGATTCCTTCTGAGATTTAAGTTTTTCAAAGGAAATTTTGCATTCCAAAATATTTTCTTTTAGCTCAGAGTTTGTTGACTTCAGTTTTCTGATCTCCTCCGATTCAGATACTAGACTTTGTTTCAGGTCTCTGTAATTGAATTGGAGTTTTTGATACTTTTCAAGAATTTATAAGAGGCTATCTTCTAATTGAGATCTAGAAAGTTTATAGAATACCTCTTCTGTATCAGAATCTGATTGTGATTTAGATAAGTTGGCATCTTCTGGTATCTTTGCCATTAATGCAATGTTGGCATGTTCATCTTCTAACTCTGATTCAACTTCAGAAGATTCTGAGTCGTCCCATATGGCCATGAGACTTTTCTTCTTCTCTCTGTTGAACTTTCTGGGCTTCTCTTTCTGATGTTTGGGACAATCACTCTTGTAGTGTCCAGGTTCCTTGCATTCATAGCAAACTACATCTTTGCTTCTGGACTTCTTGTAGCCAGAGGATGATTCAGAGTGATTGCTTGATCATCTGGGATTCCTGAACTTCTTTTGACGATGCTTCCAGAGTTGTTGGACTCTTCTGGAAAGAAGTGATAGTTCGTCTTCTTCTGATGAGCCTCTAGAACTTTCTTCTTCTTCCTGCAAAGCTTTAGATTCAGATTTGTTAGATTTAAGAGCTACAAACTTACCTTTCTTCTGGGTTTCATCTTCTTCTAGTTCTATCTCATGACTCCCCAATGAGTTGATCAGTTCTTCAAGAGATATTTCATTCATATTCTTTGACAGCTTAAGAGTAGTGACCATGGGTTTCAAAGCCTTTGGCAAGCTTCTGATGATTCTTCACATGATCTGCTGTTGAGTAGCCCTTGTCCAGAACTTTTAGTCCAACAACCAGAATTTGAAACCTGAAGAACATCTTCTCAATCGTTTTGTCTTCTTCCATCTTGAATGCTTCATACTTCTGAATAAGAGCCAAAGCTTTTGTCTCATAAATGAGTGTTGCCTTCATGTGTCATCCTCAGAGAGTCGAACATGTGTTTGGCTGATTCTCTGTTTGTTATCTTTTCATATTATGTATATAAAATAGAACTTAGAAGTATGGTTCTGGATTTGTGATGGTTTCTGAATTCCTTCATTTGTTGAGCCATCATATTCTTTCTTTCAATCTTCTGACCATCTGCTCCAATAGGATGAATGTATCCATCAATCACCATATCCCAGAGATCTCCATCCAGAGCCAGAAAGAAACTCTCCAGAACATCCTTCCAGTATTCAAAGTTGTTGCCATTGAACATATGAGGTTTTCCATTGACCTTGTCATTTTGGTTGACTGAATCTGCCATTGTGTTTATCTTCTGGATCTTTTACTGACACGGTTAAGTGTATTGCTCATAACCTGAAGCTTTGATACCAATTGAAGGTGCAAAAACACAAGGAATAGGGGTTGGAATTGGTTTCTCAAAAACAATGAAAGCAAATGATACTTTGATTTATCCTGGTTCATTTGAACTCAAACTACATCCAGTCCACCGCCAAGGTTATTTCGCCTCTCTCAATGAGGTCTTAATCCATTATTCAAAACTTTGAATACAATCACTAAGACATACAGTCAAAGTCTTCTTGAGTCTACTGACTACACTAGTCACTCAAGGAAAATCAAATATTATGTACAAGGTTTGTAACAAAGAATGCTTCAAAAAGCTATTATCACACAGTGATAGTTTTTACAAAATTAAGAATATGAAAAAGAAATTGATCGTATAAATTTGCGCAAGAGGAAGAAGCTTCAATTTTCAAATGATCTCTTTTTATAGACTGTTGATGAAGAGATTCGTTGGAAACATACGAAGCCATTCTTGGATGCATGATAAATATCATAAAAGTCTTTCCAAAAATAAGATATCTTGTTCCCAACCGTTGTTTCTGGATTCTCTCATAAATTAGCATGATTTGGAGAATCAAAAGATGTTGAATTCGCATCAGAGTATATTTGAAAATTCGCAGCTTGGTTCTTTACTTGATGAGAACTTCTTATTTGATTTGAAATCAGATCTTCTTAGAATGATGCGCTATCACTATTTCGTTGTAGAAGATGTGAATCACTTTAGCTTTTGTTTTATCATTAGAACTTCTATCCCGCACATAGAAGATAATCAAAACTACAAAAGAGAAGTAGAATCAAATCTTGTTCTAACACAACGACACTCTTGAGTGTTGTTGATTTTGAATAGGAATTCAATCAGGCTGATTATCCACAAACTGAATATTCTTCTATGTGAAGTAATCAAGGATACAACCATTTTGGTTTATGTGTTGGTGCTAATTGATATAACTGAAAGGTTTCAAAACTCACATACAACCAAGTTGTCAAATGGTCTTTGAACCATGTTGTTGATGTTGTCATACAATCACATAAGGTTGATGATAAACAAACATGACATTGAAACAAGCCACAAAAAGTTTACTTGAATATGCAACTCTTCTAGCTGATTATTCTTTGACAATAATCTGCTGAAAGCAGAGAGATATTGAATTCACAATATGCTTAACTTCATATGCTGCAGAAGACTTGCAAAGTCGCAGAAGACAATAAAGATGATCATGGAAGCTTAAACTACAAATCAACTACAAAAGTGATCATTGGATTGAAGAAGAACATGGGTTTTTGTCCAAAAATGTTCTTAAAGTGAATCAAGACGAATAAGTCCTTCTTATTCTCAAACAAAGATCAAGCTAGTAAAGCTTTTGAAGAAGAAGAAGACTTCAACCTTCAAGTGCTCAATAAAGAAGCAACTTGAAGAAGATGAAGACCATATGACAGAGCTAGAATAAAATGTAATATTCTTAGTGTGTATTTAGGTTCTTCTGATATACTTAAGTGAGTTTACAATCTGCTTATTAAGAAGCACAACTTTTGTAAACTACCCTTTCCCGAAAAGGCCAAGTGAAGGTCAGAACTTTATGAAGGAACATAAATTAGTTGCTAGTGAATTCATAAAACTATTTGTTCTGATGATATACTATGGGGCTAAGTTTCTGGTGCATCTCAAAACAGTTGGTTCTGAAGCATGAAGTCACGACAAGTGGTGTGTGCAGTTAGTCATAATAGGTTTTCGCACAGGAAGTCACAACAGGTTATTGTTCAGTTAGTCACAGTTGTAGGCCTCGTAGGAAATCCTGGAAGAGGTTTTGTTGGGTCAGTGAACATTATATATGGTTGGACCTTTGAACGGTTCATTGAGTGAGTCATAGTGTTGATGTGCGATTGTAATCATAATGATTTGGTTATAGTGGATTAAGTCCTTGTTTAAGGCAAAAGCACCTTGGCGGGTGGACTGGATTAGCTTGAGAAGTTCTTAAGTAAATCAGGATATACCGTGTGTTCTTTACTCTTGATTTATGCTTTATATTCTTTTATGCTTCCGCAACACATTCATAGCATAGCTTGACGCAAATCATCAAAGTACAAAAAGTAGCCAAGAGTGAAAACCTCAATTCAATCTCCCTTTTCTTGTGTTTTTATCACACCTTTAGTTGGTATCAGATCTCCGGTTCTGTTATTGATGGATATCAAACACTTATCAGTTTCAGATAAAGATCCATTGTTGTGTGTTGAAAACACATGAGGTGAAAGTTAATCCACTTACAATTTCAGTCTCATATCAGTTTATGATATTGAGAGGATATTGAATTGTAGCCAAATGGATTACATTTGAGCAAGTAACTAATTTGGCAGAATCAACTGACAAGATAGATTCTTCAGATAAAGTTATATATTTGTTGAATGTTTATCTTAGATATGATTGCTTGATTAACATATTTTTCTCAAGAATCAAATCATCAGAAAACAAGAAATCTTGTTTGCTGAAGATTATTTCTAAATGAGTATGAGATGTTTTCAAGAAACGAATTAGTCCACCCTTAACTTTCTCATATTAAGCTCATTGGAAGTTTTTCTAAAGTGAAAAGGATGATTGTTAAAGTATGATTTCAATTCATAAGAACTTCATGCTGAAGTTGTTAGAACAATCATGGTTCTAAACCTCTAAGAGTTTTGATGATAACAAATATTATTATGCAAGAATAGAAGTTCTAATGACTCTCTTTATTATATGTGTAGAAGAGGAAGTTATTTAAAGGAGACGTGCATTATTAGAAGATATATTGAGCTGTATATAGAAGATACACTTATTGAAGAATTCATCATTTAATGACATGGTTTAATAGCTGCGCATCAAGACTTTATTATCTCTGATTTACGTCTAGAAGATGATGATCTTCATAATGAAGGAATTAATTAACGAATATATTAATTAATGATGAAGACAAGTATCTCTTGTTATGGAAGGAATTTATGGTATTAACTAATATCCTAAATTAGCTCAAGATGTCTCCAACGGCTACAATATTCAAGAACTATATAAAGGAATCAAATTGAAGATTTGAGTAATAACACTCACGAGAAAAAGACTGATTCATTTGTGCTAAAATATTGTAACATTCACTTAGTGATCATAGCTTTATTAGAAGCAAAATAGTTACTTTATTATTATTATTGTAAAAGTTAAGTAATATCCCTTGAGTGACTAGTTTCAGTCAGAAGACTCAAGAGGACATTGACTGTAGGTCAGTGTGTGTATTCATTTATTGAATAGTGGATTAAGACCTCAGTGATTGAGGCAAAATCACCTTGGCGGGTGGACTGGATGTAGTTTGAGTTCAAACGAACCAGGATAAATCAACTTGTTATTAGAAGTTAATTTTTAGTTGTTAAAGAAAACCCAATTCCAACCCCCCTTCCTTGTGGTTTACGCACCTTCAATTGGCATCAGAGCACTAGGTTTTGAGAAAAACACTTAACCGTGTCAGTAAAAGATCCAGAAGTTAAAACACATGGCAGACGCTGGCAATAACAACAATGACTACCAAAATGACAAGATCAACGCAAAACCTCCAGTGTTCAATGGTGACAACTTTGACTACTGGAAGGATGTTCTGGAAAGTTTCTTTCTAGCTCTGGATGGAGATCCTTGGGACATGGTGACAGATGGATACATTCATCCTGTTGGAGCAGATGGTCAGAAGATTGAAAGAAAAAATATGACAGCTCAACAGAAGAAGGAATTCAAAAATCATCACAAAGCTAGAACCATACTTCTAAGTGCTATCTCATATACAAAATATGAGAAAATCACAAACAGATACTCAGCTAAACACATGTTTGATTCTCTGAGGATGACACATGAAGGCAACACTCAAGTCAAGGAGACTAAAGCTCTGGCCCTCATCCAGAAGTATGAAGCTTTCAAAATGGAAGAAGATGAGACAATTGAAAAAATGTTCTCAAGGTTCCAAATTCTGGTAGCTAGACTGAAAGTTCTGGACAAAGGCTACTCAACAGCAAATCATGTAAAGAAAATCATCAGAAGCTTGCCAAAGGCTTGGAGGCCCATGGTCACTGCTCTAAAGCTATATAAAAATCTAAATGAAATATCTTTAGAAGAACTGATCAGCTCCTTGAGAAGTCATTAGATAGAACTAGAAGAAGATGAACCCCAGAAGAAAGGTAAGTCTGTAGCTCTTAAATCTAACAAATTTGTTTCTAAAGCTTTACAGGCAGAAGAAGAAGAAAGTTCTGGATGCTCATCAGAAGAAGATGAATTATCTCTTCTATCCAGAAGAGTCCAACAACTCTGGAAGCATCGTTAGAAGAAGTTCAGAAATACCAGAAGAACAAGTAATCACTCTGAAGTAACATCTGGTCACAAGAAACCCAAAAGCAAAGAAGTTGTGTGCTATGAATGCAAAGAACCAGGACACTACAAAAGTGAATGTCCAAAACTCCAGAAAGAGAAACCCAGAAACAAATTCAACAGAGAAAAGAAAAAGAGTCTCATGGCAACATGGGATGATTCTGAATCCTCTGAGGCAGAGTCAGATTCAGAAGATGAACATGCTAACATTGCACTAATGGCAAAAATACCAGAAGATGATCACTCATCAGAATCAGAATCAGACTCAGATACAGAAGAGGTATTCTCTAAACTTTCTAGATCTTAATTAGAAGCTACCCTCTCAGAAATTCTTGAAAAATATCAGAAGCTTCAATTCAAATACAAATACATGAAACAAAGTCTGGTATCTGAATTAGAAGAAGTTAGAAAACAAAAAATAGAAAACTCTGAGCTGAAAGAAAATATTTTTGAATGCAAAAATTCTTAGAGGTTTAGAACCCTGATTGTTCTAACAGAAGTCTGCAGAAGAAGTCATAAATTATAAACAGAGGATGTCAAACTCTAAAAATGGTTTTTGTCAGAACTTCCAAGCCCTAACTGATCTAACAGTTAGAAGATTCAATGCAGATTGAATGATGTTTCCTTTGATATGATTCTAAGTAATACTTTGTGCATTCAAAATAAGAAAGCTTAGTGGTTCCTCGAGAACTTCATTAATGGAGTATTCTGAGAACTTGATGAAAGTAACTCTGACAATTAAAGTTCTGTTAAAAATCGAGTTTTTACCTCAATTAAACAAACTAAAATTGTTCAGGGTGTTATC
The DNA here is from genome assembly GCA_963966055.1 of Lathyrus aphaca. Taxonomy (NCBI): domain Eukaryota; kingdom Viridiplantae; phylum Streptophyta; class Magnoliopsida; order Fabales; family Fabaceae; genus Lathyrus; species Lathyrus aphaca. The sequence goes on along the minus strand of OZ014522.1, from coordinate 432,603,393 downwards.
CAACATTCTACTCAGAAATTCATGATGAATGGATTATGGAATCATAGATGCTAGGGCAGAAGTAATCTGTTCTGAGTTGAAAGAATTGATATTACTGATATTATTCACCTTGAAGAAATCAGTAAATATTATTTCCAGAAGCAGATATGTTGTCTATCTTTGTTGAACTAACTTTGATCAAGATAGCTCAGTACTGCAAGAACAAGATTGTTACTCAAACCTATCTAAGGTTATTGATACTTGTATCTGATAAAGGTTCGCATTTGTGTAAGAAAGCATAATCAGAAGATCAGGAGATGTCAATTAATTATTCCTAGCACATAGCCTCTCAGAAGTTTATGTTCAAGCTAAGGAATTATTGACCATCTGATATTCAGTCTCTTGTCAAGAAGTTCTTGATGAGAAGATGAACGTTATGATGTTAAGGACGCTACAAGGAAAACCTTCAGAAGTTCTAAGATCTTTTCTGATCTGAAGACTAGTTTTAATCATCAAGCTCGAAGTCAACATTCAGAAGAAGAACAACCTTTATAACCTGGATGAATAAAACTTGATCAGAAGCTCTGCAAAGAAGAAGCTCAAGTCAGAATCAGAATCAGAAAAGGAAGCACTTAGATAAAGGATCAACATGAAGATCATCCAAACTTCAAGGTATGAATTATTTATCCTATTTGAATGTCTAATAGAATACTTCTACAAGTTATGAGGTATGCTAAACAAATATATAATAGATGTTAGTGCTAATCTAATTGTAAATTTTCTAGTCAATAAAAATTTCATAATTAGAATCATTCTCTCTCCATAGAGACAATCTTTTGGATTGATTCTCTAGACTATGCTCACACAAGTTATGACATTAGTCATTATTGTGAATCTTATACAATCATAAGATATCACATGGAGAACATAAATTTTCACGAGAATGATAATAAAACTTGAGTATGAATAATGCATGACATATGCAAGATATTGGCATTCTAAAAGATCAAGCAATTCTGTTCATAATCTTTTTCCTAAGTCAGTATCTGTTTTGCTCTTGCAAATGCTCATTATTGAAAGTCTTAGTTGCAGTATGTCTGGTACTTTCTTTATAGAAACTATCACAATTCTTTCCAGTTGTTTACCCCCAAAATTAGTAAACAACCACTGGTCCTCTAAGGATACTAAAAACAACCTCAGTTACTTGCAGGATCGACTAGATTGATCCTAGGACATGTGCTAATTTATTGGTTAATTGTAATGTTTTTTAGGAAAAAGATCGTGAATCCTTCGACGGGATCCAAAAAGTAAAAGTAAGAAATTAAAGTAAAGAAAAACAATGTAAAAACAAATGTTAAATGCAAGAAATGTTTAAAAGGGATTTCAAAGTAAATGAAAAGATAAATGAAAGATTAAATGCAAGGCAGGTAAGTTTAAATGGCTGGAAATCTGAAGAAAAGATAAGTACAAGACAAGAATGTTAAAGAGAAGGAATTGTAAATGAAATGCAGTAAATTGCTTGCAAAGTAAATGACTTGAAAGTTAAATGCTTTAACATAAAAGCTTTGAAAGTTAAATGACTTTAAAGATAGATAATTTGAATGATAAATGACATTGAAGATAAATTGGTGGTGTTTACATCATGTACATTCTCACAACACTCTTTTCTCTACATGCGGATACTTTGAGTGTTTTACGGAGTTACTAATACAATACGATTTCCACACATACTTATTCTAACACTAGGTTAAGCTATTTATAAAAAATACAAGATAACCGTTTTCGACGGTTTTACTCTAAGATGATGACACTTGTCCCATTACATGTTGAAGAAGCTTCATCTTGCGCTACTTGTCCCTGTCTTTGAATTGAAAATTACATATTTTCCCTCCAAGGCTTGAACGTGCATCATTTGAGTAACTGCCACTTTGCGTTGAATCATGTGTTGGTCGAATCCCACTAACACTTAGAAAATATTCCAAACTCAAAATTTCTCTAAGTACACGATCTGTTGGCAGGGGATTCCTTAGACTTTCATCCTTTCAATGAGTAAGGTCGAAAAGACCTCATTTTAGCTTATAACAAGAAAATTGTTCTCTAAGCCAAACAACCTAATTATACTACCTTCGAAATTTGGAGATAACAAATTGCTCCCCAAAAATGTTATTTTCGACCATTTTGATGAAAATATCATTTTTTGATATTCATCATTTCGACGCCAACTTTGGTTAGACGAAAGTATGGTTGCCACCACCTAACTCACATTCTAAAAAACTGTTGTGATTCTCCAACCATGCGTATGACGTCATATCATAATGGAAAAATCCCCAAAGGCCCCATCAGCCGTATTATGATGTTTTCTCATCATGACCTTTTTTTGAAACAAAACGCCAAGATGTCTTGCAGTAATTGCTACCTCCAACGTGTATGATCTAAAGTGACACGTGTCCCACCACCTCACATTTACATTAAGTGGTTGGACTCCACAACTTCTCGTTCCACGCCTATAAATACGTTCTTCAGCAACAAACAACATTTTTCTACACTCTTGCCAACTTTGTCTTATTCTTGCTAAAGTATCCTCTTTTCTTCCCAGAAACTCTAAAAACCCCCCATTCTTCATTTCTAACAATGGCATCTTCAAAAGCTGCCACTTCACATAAGAAAAATAAAAAAGGAAAGGCCTTTACTTTCGAACAAGCTCTTCCTCCATTCAGCAACCTTACTGAACCTAAGACGGTCAAGAACCGTCAGTTCATACCAAAACCTAAGATGGCTGAACAAAGAAGTTTATACAACTCTCAGGTAATGATTCCTTTCATTGGCAATGAATGTGCTTACACTCTTTCTGGCCCTTTGGCCAAGGTTGAAAACACTGATGAAAGGCTGAGTGAGTTCTTTCCTAGATATCGTAAATCCCAACCTCTTAGGCATAAAAATACACCTAAAGATGATGATTCTTCAACCAACCAACCTCTTTCCAATCAACTGGATTTAAAGTACCTCTATGATGGTACTAGACTGGTTAGGGTTGTTAGCCAGTTCAATGAATTTGATCTTTGGATGTCTAAAATGGAAAAGATCAAGGTTTCCCACTGGAAAAGAAATAGGGATTTATGACTTGCTGATGTTGTCAAAGACTAACATCCCCTATTGTTTGAAACTTTTGGCGGCCTCCCTTTATTTCTGGGACAACACCCATTACACTTTCCATATTCTTTGTGGGATGATTACTCCCACACTCTTTGATGTAACCGCTATCACAGAGCTTCAACCTGATGGTTTGACCTATGACCCTTATGTTGATGCTGAAGATACCATTGGTTTTAATGAGTCTAAGATGACATATACTCATTTCATCAAACACCACTTCAAGCCAAAGACTGAAGAGGTTTCTAATAAAGAACACATTGCTTTCCTCACTCTTGGTTGTCGAGATATGTCTTTTGCACCAAATCCTTGCAGGTGGCGAAGAAATACTTAACTTTGGCAAACCAGATCCACTATAATAGAGGGGTTTGCTTGAGTGAGATAATCCTATCCAACCTCTATGAATCTATAAGTAAGGGGGTAACTCGACTAAAGAAATCCAGCAACATCCTCTGGTGCCATGAGCCTGAATGGCCCTCTCTAGCTTCTTCAACTTTGGCTAAATTCCACTTTTGAACCTATCCTTCCTAGAAAAGGGAAAACTGATGAAGCCTTTGAGGAGATTAGGAACAACGCACTGAAGGTGTTCGACTGGCCAAACTCACTCCAAGTGATGAAGGCGAAACCCTGAAAGGGCCCTTCTTTAGCTATCTCATGATGTTTGCACATCAGTTTGAGTTTGCACCCACAATGGCTCCTTTTGCTGAGAGGAAGTGTGGCCCCAAATGGTTTACCAGGTGTTGCACCCCAAAATTTGCCCTCACAATACAAGACTTTGTGTGCTAAGAAGGTTCACAAGGTTCACAAGATTCACAATGCTTTCAAGACCTTTCATGAGGTTCATGAAGTCTACAAGTCACTTTATGAGGTTCACAAGGTTCACAAGATTCACAATGCTTTCAAGACCTTTCATGAGGTTCATGAAGTCTATAAGTCACTTTATGAGGTTCACAAGGTTCACAAGATTCACAATGCTTACAAAACCTTGCATTAAGGTCCATGAAGTCTACAAGTCACTTTATGAAGTTCACAAGGTTCACAAGACCTCCCATGAGGTTCACAAGGTTCACAAGACATTTTATGATGGTTCACAAGGTTCACAAAGTTCACAATTGGTCAGAAGAGTTGACAATTCCCTCAGACAATGCACCTCCTAAGCAGTGCATCCAAAACTAGGGTTTTGACTTTAATCAGGCTAAATGGACTTCCAAGACTTCAAGTGAGCTTCATAACATCTTATATGTGTTTAAGAACCCCCATGACAAGTTTCAATACTTTTCTCAAAAGTTTGCTCAGTCAAATGATCAGATAAGTCAAAATCAGTCAAAACAGTTAAAAAGTCAAACTGAGGTCAACTGTGGTCAAACCAAAGTCAAACTTCATGATTTTTTGCCAACATCAATTATATGAAGTAAAATTCATCATTTGATCAAGGGTTGATCATGATTCATCAAGGAGATTTCAGATCATCAAGAATCAGGAGTTTCTAAATTAGGGTTTTCTCAGTAAAAGTCAACTGAACTTTGACCAACCATAACTTCCACATGCTTCATCACCAAGTCTCCATCCAAAGCTCATTTTTAAGGAAATTGAATTCTCTACAACTTTGTGTCTCACAAGCCAAGCCCAAAAATGCTTCATTTGGAAGGTATGAGCTAAGACATTATAGGTCCTTTTGAAAGTCAACAAAAAAGTCAACAACTTCAAAAGGGCATAACTTGAGATTGGTAAATGATATGGACATGAAACCAGTGGGGTTGGTTAGAGGACTCTTTAAGCTTTCTAAAATGTCCAAGAACACCCTCATAGCATTAAAATTGAAGGATATATGCCCTTGCAAAGTTGGGAAATTTTAGGGAAGTTTATAAAGCAAATGGAGGTTTAAAACTAAATTTTGTTAAGTGGGCTGAACATTTAATGACCCAAAGCAATCCATGACATCATGCACGAAAATTCTATGATATTTTCATAATTTTTATTTTATTTAATTAATTTATTATGATTTTTTATACTTAAAATCATTTTAAATTTAAATAAAATATTAAATATGAAGATTTAAATTTATTTTTGGTTCTAGAATGTCATGAATTCAGCATGGAACAAATTGATACAAGGATAACATTGATTGGCTTGAAATAGAAAGTGTTGATGCAAAAATATTGAAATTTCAAAGCTTATCATTGTGAATCTTTTTGAATCAAATCTTCTACACAACTATCCAACTTTTTGACCTAAATTGATCATCCTATAAGTACTTAACACAAACCCAATGACAAGCACGATTTTCCAGCCTCCAAGAGTAAGTTTCACATTTCAAAAATTCAAGCAAAAACTCCAATTCGGTTTGACACTTATAGCCCTTTTCAAGACAAACCAAAGGTTGCAATTGATTCCTTGAAGTTCAGTGATTGATTTTGAATCATAACATCATTCATTCATGCCCTAAATCGTGAAAACCGAATGCACTTTGTTCATGTTTTAAAAATTTTCGATTTGAATGATTTACATATTGTTAATGGAAACTAACTGTTGGTTTGTGTTTATGATGATGTTTGGATGCTTTCTGGATAAATTAATTTGATTTTAGGTTCAAGATGGAGGAATCACCATTGCTAGGGTTTCGGCCAAACTTTTAGGGTTCCATGATAAACCTAAAATAAATAAATTCTAAGAACACAGCACAATCGTGTGACCTCTGGGAATCATTATACACAAATTAATTTTGAGAAATTTCACTGTTTTGATGGTATTCCCAATTTCGTAGGTTTATGTTTTGGAAAATTCGCAGGAAATTGTGTAAGAAATTTTGCAGGTGATTTCGCAGGTAAAAGGTAGAAGAAAAAGAAGCTGCGCGCGTTTTCCAGAATTTGAATATTGTATATAATATTTTATGAATTAGTTATGGTTTTGTTTCACAGTTGGTTGCTTGGCCCAGTGGTATGATGTGCGCATATATTGCTTATGGTCAGGAGTTCGAGTCCTGGCTTCACCATCTTTTTTTTCTTGTTTTTCATATAATTAGCAATGTTAATATATTATGAGTTGTAGTGAGATTGTAGACAGGTTCGCTCATCCAGCAGGAATGGTAAGGTGTTTGTGTATTGCTTGCAAGGTCTTGGGTTCGATCCCCCCAGGCCTTTTGTTTTCTTTTTATTTTCCTTGATTTTTCAGGATATGGAATAAAACCAATTCAACTCTCCTTTTTACTGCCTGCGCGCATGATGGCCTGGTGGTGTGTGTTTGTGGTCTGGGTATTGGCAAGCAGAGTGTCTTGGGTTCAACTCCCAGCCAGGTAAGTTCCAATTTTTTATTTTGTTTAATTTATTTTGTTTAATTATATTAATAGTAATTATAAATAATCATATAAATATCTTATATTTTCAAAATTCCAAAATTATTTTCTAAATTCTAAAATTTGTCTCTTTTTATTATTATGTGCTTAAATTATAATATGTATATATTTGTTTAGTTAATAAGCTATTATTAAACTCTAATATTTTTGTATATAACTTAAACCCTAATTATTTTTATAAACCCTAAAAAATATATTTTCTAAAAAAACCTAATTCTTGTTTATAATTTTAATTAATAAATAAGATTTTATTATAATCCTTAAATTTATAAATATAATTGTATGATCATTTTTTTCATGTATATTTTATTAAATTTTGTAAAATATAATCATAATTAATTTTTTTTTTATAATATGTAAATATTTTACAATTGTTTATACTTTAATTTTACATGAAAATAATTTCTATTATATATTAAAATTGCCAATTTAATTATGTCCATCATTAATTTTATAATTTATAATTAACTTAAAATTTTATAATTGTTTATATTTTTCTATTAACCATTAAAATTTTGTTTATTATAATCTTGTTGTTTATTATTATTACTAATTATGTTTATTACTAACCCCATTTATTTTTAAATTATGATTATTATTATTATTTTCACTAACCCCTATTATAATTATTCATTTATTCTTGCTTATTTATTATTTTGCTTATTATTCTAAATTGCTTTATTATTATTTTGTAACTGCTCCTGGATGTAATTTTTTATAATGTTTAAATTATTTAATTTTATGCTATGGTTAGTAAATAGGGAGTGAAAACTATTTGTATTTAAAAATTGAATTTAGGTCATTTAAATTATAAGATAAATATAAAATTAAACACTCACACACGTAAGTCGATCTTTGATCGCCATCTCACTTTCTAGGGTTGCCTCTCAATGTTGCCTAATTAAAAGGTCAAGTGGGGTGTATAAAGCAAAAGTCCCTTAAAAGAAAAGTCATCTAGTCCCTTCATAATCAAAGATCAAGTCCCTTAAATGGTTGCCTTCATAAAGATCTTGTCCCTTTCGAATAATGATGACAGTCCCTCCTAAATGCTTAATACACCCTACAGTTGCCTTCATTAAACAGATGTCCCTCACTTGTCCCATACATCCAAGGTAATGACTACCTATTCCTTAATAATAGGGATAGTCTTACCATTTAAAGGATAAAGAACAGAAAGACTTAAACTTTTAGGGTAGGTTCCTCATAGTTACTTGCTCACTATTTCAAATTTCAAACATTTCACAATTTCAAACAATTTTCAAACACAAGTTTTTTACGCATCCGTACATGGATCATTATCAAACTCTTATGAAAATTTCTATTCACACACTTCACATTTTCAAAAACATTTTAAAGTGAGCTAAGTAATTAAGAGCCCATGGATAACCATGGATGTAAAGGGTGCTAACACCTTCCCTTTACATAACCTACCCCCCGGACCCAAAAATCTTTTAAAAGGTCTTTCCTGTTCTTTTATGCCTTTCCTTTGGATAAAATAAAAGTCGGTGGCGACTCTTGCTATCCGCAACATAACTAAAGTCAGTTCTTTTATGCGTTTCCAAATTCTCCTTCAAGGAAGCTTCACCTGGACTCTATTGCAGTCTGGGAAGCTTTTCTAATTCCTAAATTCATTAATCATAGGCTGAATGGTGGGAAATTAGATGCGGTCCTAATTGCTTACCAATCTAATTTGGTCTCTAGGCAGTTTGGACTGGGACAAAGATTTCCCAAATGCCTCTATGAAAAGAAGGGCCAAGTAATTTTCCATACCAATCTCTTCGACGAGGACGATACTGCTATCATCTTCGACAAATGGAATGCTCAAAGAGAAGTTCTATCTCCAGTGTTTTTCCAGACTACTACCTTGTGTACCCACCCATTTAATGACTGGTGGCGCAAGTATTACATTGACCATTTTCTCATTGATGCTGGATTTTCTACCTTGCTTGACCAAGCTTTCATTGATGTGCAAGAAAAGGTCAATAAGAGTAAGTCTACTCACATCAAAGAGATACAAGCTTTTCAGAAGTACTTTGAAACTGTCTATCGACCAGATGATCTTAGTTGAACTGTTCGCGAGGCTGCTGTCACTTTGAAGGAGAAATTTTTGCAAAAAATGGATAAGTTGAAAATCCCTTCAAACGTTCCTCTTGAGAAGCGTTATGAGGTGGCTTTCAAACTCTTTACTCCAACATTTCCTTGAATGCCCACTGTTGATTTTGGAGTGGCGCTTGCCCCTCCATTTCCAGACTGTTTTGACTGTGGGGATTCAATAAAAATCTTTCGACAACAGTCTCAGCCGAAAGCCAAAAATGTGGTTGCGACTAAGCACACACTAGATAGTTTCAAAGGATACCTTCATATAGGGATCGAAGACGGTCATGTTGAATCTGAAATATATGAAGGTTTAAGTTTTCATTTATTTCCTACTAACTGGTCAATTATTAACTCATAACAATTGTCTTTGTCATTCTCAGTTATCCCTAGAAGTTCCATACCACCAAGGTCGTGGTGATAAAGCCTGAGAAGAACAACGAAGGCACCAAGGTACTTCACATCCCTTAGTTATGCACCTTTTGCATGCTTTCTTTCTAATGCTTTGATTCTATTTTCCAGATAACCAAAAAGCCTCCAACACCCCAAAAGAAGGGCAAAAAGGCTTCAAGCATCATCATAAAATCAGACGATGATCAATCTCCCGAGGAGAAGCCCCTCAAAAGAAAAAGGAAGACTGCACAATCTCTTAGTACTCTTGCCAACCCTCCTCCAAGGCAGCCAAAATTGTTGAAAAGGCACCTGCTATAGGTGCTGTCGAAGTTCCACCTCCAACTTCTATAGTGGCACCAACTGGTGGCCCTCTTGAGAGTTCAAAATCTAGTCTAAGTGTTGGAGAGACTGAGGTATTTAAACTTTTCACCCCTCATCTTTTAATCCTTTTTTGCAATTTGACCTAATCCTTTTCTCATAACAGGCTGGAGTAGGTGGTAGTCAACCATCATCAACTGCTACTCCCACACCCACAACTCTTCTGAACAGCCAAGGTGAGGCAACTTATCACCCAACTTCTGATTTTGGCTCTGGTTACAATTCTTTGAGTGAGAATAATCATCCTATTACTACAACAGCTGTTCCTCCCCCAATGGTCGAAGCCAATAGAATTTCTCATGCTAGAACTATCACTCAACAATATCATATTGATGATTTTGATCATGATTGTGACAATACTTTTAGCAAGGACTTTCTTGGCCAATCAAGAAGAATTGCCATGGAGATAAGTGGAACTTTTACTACAGAAGAAGAAGAAGAACCCGAGAACACTCAGGACCCTGATTCCTCCAGTCCAAGAAATAAAGAGCTAGAGAATATTGGAGAGCCCCAAGCTAATGCTCAAGATAATCGTATAGACGCTGAAGAAGAAGAAGAAAGTGAAGAGGAAAAAGAAGGCAATCAGGACAAGGGCGAAGTCAGTAAAGAAAAAGAGCTTGAAAAGACTCAACAAACTTCTCTTGAGAAAAATCCCATACAACCTTAAACTATTCACTTTCAATCCTAAAAGAAGTCTCAACTGAGGACCAGCTGGTGGCTCTAAGGTGGTGGAATCCTCGGGAGTATGCTAGAAGGAAACTTGGGAAAAGTCTTGGCTCTTCTGGGAGTAGTGCTTCGACAGCTCCTGAGAATTCACCTTCAGATGATTTCATTGGTCATATCCTAAGAAATATCAAGGACAAATTATTCAAAAGGGACATCCATATTGTTTTGAACGCAGATCCAACTGCCCCTCTTCCTGAAGGATAATCTGCAAAAGATAGATCTTTCGACTCTTGATCCCAAGGTCTCCAGCTTCCTTATAGAACTGACTACCTTGGTGAACCAAATGTCTGATGATTTCAAGTCTCTTCCAAAGATCAAAAATATCATTGAGACAACTGGTACAAAAAGGGGTTCAACCTGGGATTGAGCACAGGAAGCTGATGCTAACGTCAAAAGCCTATAGCTCATCAAGGCCAAAGAGGAAAGAGAAAGAAATTCTAATGAAATGGCCATTAAAATATGGAAGAAGGAGATTGAGGAGCTCCAAAGCAAAATCTTTGCAGCTGAACAACGCAACCTTGAGTTGAGCAAGTCTGATGATACTGAATTGGACACTGAGCTAAAGATCACCTTAGACCTCATTGATGTTGCTGAACATCTTGACAAAGAGTTTTTGACGACAAAGCTTGAAAAGGATCTATGAGAGAATCATCTCCAAACTCAGAAGTTCAACTTTCTTCAGCTGCAAGAGAAACTCCCCTTCTGATTCCAATGACTTTTGTAATATTTAGAATTCTTGTTTCCTCTTATGTATCAATCTCTTGTCCCTAATAAGGCCTTTTATGTAATGACTTTTTTGGGCATTATATTTCCCTTTTTTATTTTATGTTTTAATCAACTTTCATTCTTCGACTTGCATATTAAATATCCCTACATAAGAAAAAACTATGGAACAATCGTTTAGTCGAAAATGGAATTTAAACCTGGGATCCAAAGCAATTTTGCCTTGATCTTGGTTAATGTGGCAACATTACAACTTTAAATGCCTTATGTAATTGCATGACACAGATTACCATTTACAGGCTATACATGTAACATGCCTTTTAGGATTTCATTCCCAAGGAAGAATTCACGTGCTTTTTAGTTTCCTTTTGACTGGCTAGTCAGCACATGTGAGCTTCTTCTATAAATAACTCTCCACTAAACCCATTTTCTTCACAAAGCAACAAACATAAGTAGTTCTATGAATAAAGTGGTTGATGTTGAACCAAGCAAGCAAGCGAAGACTGCTGGAAAGAAGAGTACTTCTTCTAGCACTTCCATTGGGGTGACTACTCGCTCCAAAACTAAAGAGGGCAGGTCACAATCTCCCAAGAAGGAACCTCCAAAAGGTGAAGATCTGGATGATGAAGCTGATGAAGATTACATCACTTTTCTTAATTCCATTGACTGGAAAGACTGTAAGTAATGTAGTTTTTTTTCTCTGGTTATTGAACCATGTTTTAAATTTCTGCATTTGTAGGCCATTTGTGGCCCCTTAATGTTTAATGAAATTTTATGTTTTTATTTGAATCTCTTGAAGTATTGGCCTATACCTCTTTAAATATTTCCCATTTACTTTTAAGACTCTTAAATCAGCTTCAATCTCATGTATCTCATAAGCATTGTTACTAAATATCTTAGCAACTTGAAAGGGACCCTCCCATTTGGGTGACCATTTCCCTAAAGATTTGCTTTTTTGATCCATGGGTAAGATTACCTTCCAAACTAATTAACCAATTGAAAAATTCTTTAACTTGACCTTCTTGTTATAGGATTTCTCTACTCTTCTCTTCTGACTTTCTAGTAATTCTAAGGCATGAAGTCTTTCTTCATCCAAATCCACCAACTCATCTAACATCATATTCCAATAAACGTCAGATGGAATCTCATGATGCCTTTGAATTCTTGTGGAATGAAGGTATATTTCTAGAGGAAAAACTGCATCATGCCCATAAGTAAGTCGAAACGGGGTAGTATTAGTTGCTTCTTTAGGTGAAGTTCGACATGCCCAAAGGATTTGGTCCAATGTCTTATGCCAATTTCTTGGCTTCTTACCCACGTGTTTCTTAATAAAATCAATGACTATCTTATTTGCTGCTTCGACTTGGCCATTATCCTGTGCATAATAAGGTGTAGATGTCAAAAGTTTAAAACCCATTTCTGTGGCAAACTCCTGCAACTTTCGACCAGTAAACACTAACCATTGGTCTATAGTGATTGTTTCTGAGATCTCATATCTATAGATGATATGCTTCTGAATAAAATCAATTACATCCTCTTGATCAACATTTGGCAATGGAATAACTTCGACCCGTTTAGAAAAATAGTCAATCCCTACTAAAATGTATTTGTTATTCTTTGAAGATGCTGGTCAAATTTCTCCAATCAGGTCCAAAGCCCATCCTCTAAAGGGCCAAGGTTTCACAATGGAATGCAATTCACTTGCATGAACATGTTAAATGCCAACATGCACTTGACATTCTTGACATCCTTTAGAAAATTCAATACAATCTTTCAACATAGTAGGCCAATACATACCATGTCGAAATAACAACCACTTCATTTTATGGCCTACTTAGTGTGCTCCACATGCCCCATTATGGATAGTCGAGAGAGCTAAATATGCCTCAGCTTCACTAAGGCATTTAAGTAATACTCCTTCAGGAGTCTTTTTAAATAATGCATTCCCCAAGAGAACATAACTTAAAGCTTGGTATCTGATCTTCCTTTTTGTCGAAGCTGTTGAATTCTCAAGATAGTCCACTAAGGGCTTTCTCCAATCCTTGTCACTTATGCTATTGATTACCAATATTGCAAATTTGTCTTCATCAGCATATCCAAGCTTAATCTCTTCTAAATCTGATGGGGTCAATCCTATTGACACAACTTTTTCTCTGACCTCAATTGCACTTTGTAATTATTCTTTTGAAATTTTGTACCCTGAAGCAATTTGAGCCAAGTCATTTGAAACTTGATTCTCTAGTCTAGTAATGTGTCGAAAGGTGATTGCTTCAAATTTTTTAAGCAGTCTATTTACCACTACAAAATACATAATTAAATTTTCTTTTATGCATTTGTATTCTTTAGTGACTTGTTTTATTACCAACTCTGAATCTCCCATTATTTTGACATGAGTTTCCCCCAATTCCAACAATACTTCAAGTCCATCTATCAAATCCTCATATTCAGCTTCGTTGTTAGAACAACAACCATCAATTTTATACTTAAGTGTTGTTGGAATTTTATTAGGAGAAATAACAAGTACCCCTATTCCAGTCCCATCTTTATGACTAGACCCGTCGAAGTATAAATTCCAAGGCTCAATCTCCAGATAAGGGTTTATAAGTTAATGAATACTCAATTAATGTTAGTTCCTATTTTCCAATTCGACTATGCAAAATAGGTTTGGACAACATATGTTTTATAACATCAAAATGAGAAGAAACATAAGCATCAAATGGTTTTATATATTGCTTCAATTTAGTACAAAAGTAATACAAACATAAGCATAATTTCTCTATCATGCTATACCTAGTTTCTGCATCATTTAAAACTCTACTAAGGTAATAAATGGCTCTTTCGACGCCATTATTATCCTCTTGGGCTAACATACTCCATAAAGTTCTATATGAAGCAACTCTGTACAATCTCATACTTTTCTTCCTACAAGGTGGAGAAAGAATTGGAGGATGACTCAAGTACTCCTTGATCTTGTCGAAGGGTTCTTGTTGAGCTTGCCCCCATTTAAATCCTTCTTGGCCCATTCGCAGCAAAGGTAAGAAGGCTTGTGTCTTGCCACTTAGGTTTGATATAAATCTCCTCAAGAAGTTTATTTTGCCTAACGGTGATTGTAACTCCTTCTTGGCCGAAGGTGTTTTAGCTTCCATGATAGCTTTGATCTTATTTTGATTGATTTAGATCCCTTTCTTGTGAATCACAAATCCCAAAAAGGCCCCTGCCTATACACAAAAAGCACACTTTAGAGGATTCATTTTAAGACCATGCTTTCTCATTCTTTCAAAAAAACGTCGAAGATGATTGACATGATCTATTCATAAAACCATGATTTTAAATACCATGCTTTCTCATTCTCTCAAAAACCATGATTTTAAGACCGTGCTTTCTCATTTTGGTGCTTTCTGACAAAGGGTCCTTTTCGAATCCCAAAAGCTCATTATCATAAATTGCATCAACCCTTTGGTCTGAGTCTTCTTGAGCCTTATCTGGAGGCTCTGAGTCGAAGTCCTTCACAGGATTTTCTTCTGCAAACTCTATAATGGCTTCAACATCCATATGGTTTCCTGCAGTCTCTAAGGTTGCTTGTATTCTTGTTTCAGCCACGTAGGCCAAAATTCTCTTAAATGTGTCGAAGTCAGTCATTGTTACTGTCTTCGCTTCCCCATCTTATGGTGTGAATTACAGGCTCTCCAAAGTAAGGTGGGTAATTGCATGTTTCTTCTACGACCTCCTTATCCCAACAAAAACCTTTGACATGATGGTGGTGTAGTGAGCAGAATGCATGATCATCTAGAGTGAACTCAAATTATGTTGGTGTGCATGGGCCAATATGCGCTAAGTTCTTGTCAAACTCAACGCCTTCAACATGGTTGACTGACACTTTGAAGTAACCTTGGTCAGCTTCAATGTTTTCCACAATTCCATCTGGCCTCCAAATGGTGACCCTTTGATGCATTGAAGATGGCATTGCACATATGCCATGTATCCATTCCCTTCCTAGCAAAAGGTTATAGTTGGACTTCCTTTTGACCACCATAAAAAGAGTGGGCCTTGTGACCATTCCGACGGTTAAATCAACTTGTAGGACCCCAAGTGTTGGTCCAGTCTTTCCCTCATAATTCGACAAGACCATATTATGAGGCTTAAGGTCTGTATCGAACCTCCCAATTTTGGGTAGCAAGAAGTGTGACATTATGTTCATTGTTGCGCCACAATCAACAAGAGTTTTGTTGATGGCCATATTCTCCATTTTTCCAGTGATATATAGGGGCTTCAGATGCCCCCTCTTGGTCTCATTGGGTCTCTCAAAAAAAGAATTTTGTTTTTCGACACACCCATTGTTCATCATATAGTAGCACACTAGTTGATGTGCTGCCATTTCTGCCTTAGTATTAGCATCCAGATTTTCGAGTTCAATTATCCTATCATATTCTCTGGGCATTACTGAAACCACATTCACAATAATATCCAAAGAGGCTTCCCATTTGCAGTCGAATTTATCTGTCATGTCTTCATCTTCGACTGCTTTCAACTCAGCTTTAATCTCAACCCCATTGTTCCTAGATGAAAATAACTTGTGCCTCATAGGCACTTTGTTGTTATTTTTGTCTTGTGGTTGTTTCCAGTTTCACAAAGCACATTTGTGCTTGATTAAGCACAATCACCTTTGGAGGCTTCTCTCTAAGCCTTCCTTCTGCATTGCTCTCTGCGCCACTGTGACCTAGACATAGGGTTCTTCCCCTTATATTTTTTAGACACAAACGCAACCTTGTTTGATGTCCTAAGCTCCTTCCTATCCCCATTGAATGACCTCTCTCTACATCAAACTTTCTCCTCTTTTGGGTTCCCCTTTTCCCTGACTCATCAGGCTTGACCCACTTATCATTGGGGACTTCGCCACTTGGTTTGAAAGTGGGTTGTATTGACTTGATGTGTTGGGGCTTTCCATCATGTTGGTAGGGATTAACACACTTGGGGTCGAAACGGTATGGCCTTTGAGCAACCTTTAACTTTTGCCCTGCATTGACCTTCTTGACTTGTTGAAAGCTTTCAGATGCTTCTTTGTCGAAGATTGAACTGCATCTTGGACAAAGCATTACTTATGACTTCTTACTTTGGCATCTATGTAGGAAGTCAACAATTGTCTCATCCTCTTTAGGATAATCCTTTTTGTATCGGTCCTTCTGTGATGTGGAGTCATCCACCTCCATTACCTGGTCATCCCTTACTTTGACCATGTTGATATTAACTTCATCCCTCAATTCCATTTTGGAGAAGTTCAAACCAAGGCCATCATCAGTCTCGTCCATCTTGGTGAAACTATCAGCAGTTTCTTTAGTAACCAATTGAAGGTTTGACTCTTCAACCTCCTCATGTGAGGATGATGGTAACTCCCACATTGAATCTTTCGACATCAAGTGATGTCTTAAAGAAACCCTCAGCTTTCATGCATACCAAGTGTTCCCATTGTTCATTGCTTAGATCCTCAACAAATTTGATCATCATATCATCATTTGTGAAGCCTTCAGTGACTTCAACCCTCATAGGGTTTCCCATGGCTTCGACTGAATCGAGATTGTTGGATCCATTAGCAACTTCAACCCAATTCACTTTAGAGGGCTCAGAATAGCTAGACTCATCAATCTAAAGAGGATCAGTGTCAATCTTAATTTGAGCCTTGGGCTTATCCCCAAACTCAAGTCTTCCTTCTTGGATAGAATTTTGCACCAAATCCCTGAAAATAAAACATTGAGAAGTCTTATGACCCAAGAAGTTATGCTATTTACAAAAAACTATTTTCTTTCTTTGATCTAAAGGTGGTATTTTAGCGCCTGGGGGCACAAGTATTTGACCATCCTTAACTAGCAAATAAAAAAATTAGTCACATTTAGTGACGGTGAAAGTATATGTTTTCTTTGGAAATTTGTCATCCTTTTCAATTTCGACAGGATTCTTTCCATTTGAAGGGACTAACAACTTACAAGAATAAGGAGAACCCTGCTTGAGTTCAGCTAGGTCTATCTCGTTATCATCAAGGGGTAGGGTTTCGTCACAGACATATTCGACCCCATCATGATACTCAACGTAGGCTATTTTCTTATATTTGGTGGACCTAGCTTTTTCGTCCTTCAGACATTCAAGTTGTCGAACTCTATCTTCTAATTGGGCCATGTCTCACAAGTACTGGGTATCCAGCTTCTTCCTGATAGAATAGTCTAGGACACCAACGACCATTTTGACTAGTTCACGCTCAGGGGCTTGAGTAAAACACATGGTCTTGAGCAGTCAAAATTTGTTCAAGTAGTCATCAATTGACTCGTTAATCTTTTGTTTAACACTAGCCAATTCTTTCAGACTGATCTTGGTCTGACCCGTGTAGAATTGTTCATGGAATAAACACTCCAACTGAGTCCAATTACAAATTGAACCAGGGGGTCACGTGGTGAGCCAAGTAAACGCATTCTTGGTGAGAGAACTACGGAAATAGTTAATCCTCAAACTTTCATCATTAACAATTTCACTAGACTCTATCAAGTATCATGCCACATGTTCGACCATAGATTCAGTCGTATCTCCTGAGAACTTGGTGAACTTTGGAACCTTCTTCCTGGGAGGTAACTCTGACTTAAGTATATAATCCACTATTGGTGAAGTGAAGTTCGGCCTCGCAAAACCTATATTTATTCCACTTCGAGCCATTATTCGTTCGACAAGGGCTTCTAAGTTATTTTCTGTTGCCAAATTGTTATGTCGAACTTGTTGAACCACCTGGTCAGGATCTTGATGCCTATTTACCATCATTACTCTTGGCTCATCCTCTATTGGCATTTGCCTTACATTTCTGGCAGGTTCGACTCCTAATGGTTCGAAAATTGCCTGATTCCCTTGATTTATTGGTTGCACAATGTCTTCTACATTGACCACTTGATTTTGACGTCAAACTGGTGTTGGGACTCTTATAAATTCGGCTATACACGCCATCTGAGATACCATATGTTGGTTCGTCTGAGTTGTATTATGAATCAAAGGCTGAAAAATATCTCCCATGGTTTGGGATAAAGTGTGAACCGTTTGCATGTTTCTTTCATCCATCTGGTGTCTTAAATATGTTGCAGACTCATTTGTTAGAGTGTGACTCTGAGTCGAATGTTCCAAACCAACATTTCAACTATTCCTTCTCATATTTATTCCAGACCTATATTCCTGCAAATGTGAAGGAACCATATTCTCTGAAAAAACTTGAGGTGCATTCTTTAGGCCCATTATCATCGTTGTTGGCATACCATAAGGTAGATTTCTAGGCAAAGGCTGAGAAAATCCTGGAGGGACGAAAGCTCTAAATGCTGATGTATTTGGTGGTGGAGTTTGATGGCTTGGGCAAACATACTCCAATACTGGCTGGTCATAATATCCAGTATATGTCACTCCTTACTGTAAACACCCCAAATTTTCCCTCACTAAGTTCACACCATGGCTTGTGATCTTTCATCTTTGCATAAGTTTAAGCATATCATATCATATTGCATTTTTTGTTTCATCTGCATTAGGTCAAGTTCATCTGCATCTAGGGTTTGTGATCTGAGCAATCCAAGATTCATCTGAGCCACTCCAAAGGCTTCCAATCATTTCAAGAGGGTCCATGTATGTTCAATCATCATATCCACCAAAGATCAAGGAAGTCAAAGAATCACAAGAACTTGTAAAGCATGGAAGCAGAGCCAGGGTTTAACTGCACAGATGACCTAAAATTAGGGTTTTGGTTTCAGAGGCCATAACTCCAAAAATTTTGGTCATTCTTGTTTCTATTGGTCTCAATATGTTATAAGGATCATGTGTACCAAGTTTGATGAAGAAATTCATTGTGGAAGTCATTTGTTCATTGGGTAACTTCTTGAGCAAGTCAGAGCAAAATCAGGGCATCTAAGGCCCCCAGCAATGGAACCAAATTGGATTTTTCATCAAATTGAAGTTATATGATCTTTATTTGATCATTGAAGTGCTTAGAAGTTCACAAAATTGATGAAAAGTGAGCTAAACCAAAAGTTGCCAAAAATGGAAGTGACTTGTAATGTAAACTTTCCATTTTGAGAAAGTTTTTCAACCTCCTCTTTCTCAACCAAAAATGCTTCAAATGAAAAATTGTTGGTCATGAAAGTTGTAGATTGGATCATTACCTTTTCAAAAAGTACAAGAACAAGATCTAATTCATTTTGGAACTTATGACATGGCTTGTCAAAGTTGGCAAAAATCCCATAATTTTCAAGAATGCACCAAAAGGGATTCTTTGCAAAACCACTTGCCAAGGCTTTTTGTGACTTCAAACACACTTCAATGTATCATAACATCATAGTGCATTGCCTCTAGATCAGAATTGCCCAAATAATTGCAAGATTACATGCCTTGAACATCAAGAATTCTCAAAGGGGCCAAAACTTCACATAATTGTAAAACACCCCATAACTTAGCTTCAACTTGCTGAATTGCCTCCAAATGGATTTTGTGGACATCCTTGAACTCAGCTGCACATGGACATGCCAAAAAGCCAGCTGCATCCTTGCCCATACCTCAAGTACACAAGTTGGTAACTTTTTGCAAGAAGGCCATACCAATCACCATTGGCCACAACCACTTCTCAGACCTATCACAACTTGATATGTGGACCAAAGGTAGATCATAACATACAACATTGCAAGATGAAACCTAAGATTGATCAAGTTACCAAAATCTCTCCCTCTTGCATTTTCTTTCGAAACTCATAGCTCACTGACTCAAACTCAAAACTATCTTCACCAATCAACTCAGCATCACAAAAGGACCCTTTCCCACCCTTCAAACAAGCCAAGAACACCCCATACACCAAACACGATTTCTGACCAGCAAGAGTTTAAGCTCTCAAACCATCCATTAAAAACTTCCTCCAAGCATCAAAGCATCACCAGGAGGATCATTGGAGCAAGTTCGCACAAGAAAGGAGGTTCAGAAGCTTCAAACTAAGAAAGCTTCACTTCAGGTAACCTCAAGAACAAATTTTCCAGAAATGAAATTTTAAGTTCTTAGATTGTTCCCCATGCTTCACTGATCACACTGCACCTTTTAGTTTTGAAAAAGATTGAATATTAAGCATGTATGAAGCTTCTGAAATTTCTGTGTAATTTTCCGTTTTGCTTCGAATCTTGATGTTCATGTGAAATAAATGATTTTTGTTGGCAAAATCTTGTTTAGAATGAGTTAGGGATCATTTCTGGAGAGTTTAGTGAGTTTATTTTACGAATTGAGAGAGTTAGCAAGTTTGAGTGGCCGGAGAAGATGACCGGAACACTGTTCTGGTCACCTGAGAGTGCTTAGGGCATAATTAGGGTTAGCTGAGTAATTAGGCTGAGTTTGAATCTTGGCCATTGGATCTTAGGGTTAGCGCGTTTTTGAAAGGCTCAGATCATTTCATTAAGTTTAAATCCTGTTTAATTAATTAATTAATTAGGTTTTAATAAGTTTGAACCTAGACCATCCAGATGCGCGCCAGGTCAAGCCAGTTTCCCCCAGGTTCAATCCAGACCATCAGATATGCATACTTTTATTTAATTCAGTTTTAATTCATATTTTCTCATTTAATTTTGTTCCATTTATTAAAAATAGTTTAAAAATCCCAAAAATATTTTTATTCTGCATTTTTACTTCAAATAATTTTCTCAACCCAAAAATATTTTTATTTTTATTTTTTGCATTAAAAAATCATTTTTAAAACATTTAAATGTTTAGTTTAATTAATTAATGGAAATTAATTAATTAAAATATCATTTAGGTTTCTAAAAATTCCAAAAAAATTCACATTGCATCTTTAAACATTTAGAAACATTGTTATACCATCCACACAAATTTCTTTTTGGTTTTGAATCATCTTTGATAATTTTCTTGAATTTAGGGTTCATAAAATGCCTATTTTAGAACCCTAACTTCAAGAATTATTTTCTGCCTAACCAAGAATGGTATGACAATGGTTCTTTTTGCATTGATCTTCATTTGACATGTAGTTTCTATAATAATTTTGTCACAAATTTTTTCTGCCTTTTTGAATTAATTTGCAGTTTTTTCCTTTTAGGTACCTTAAAACCCTAGATAACTTAGAAAAATCATAACTTTCATTAGGTTAAGAGTTAGGTCTTCTCCTTTGGGGTGTGATATCATATGGGGTTAGGGTTCGTTTGATTGCACTTTCAATTTTTTATCTTGTCATTTGCTTCTATTTTTGAGTTTTGCATCTCATGTTGTATGAAAACCCTAATTTCTCATCTTCCTTTGCATACCTCTTGCATATGCTTGCATTCATGAACTTTCCATGACATTTTATGCATTCAAATGACTTCTAAGACATCATAGGACACATTAGACTCATGCTTGATCATGTTTTCATCCATTTTCCATGTTATGCATTCATTACATTCCATGGACATTCATGGACATTCATGTGCTTTCATGCTTCTTTCATGCTTCATTTGCATTCTCATCACTTGTATGATCATTCACAACTCTTGGCATACATTTTCTTCACCTCTTAGCATCATTTACATCATAAATTTGCTTTTGGTTTTGGTTTGCACCTTTGCATTCATTTCATTTCTTTCTCTTATGCTAAATTTTCAGGTGGTAAGTACTTTGAGAAGTGAATTTGCCTTCACTTCTCACATTCTCTTCCCATCTCCTTTATGCATCCTTGCTGAATTTTACCTTTTTCTTAGAGTGAGCTTGCTCATTCATGTTCTCCATTCACTTTCTTCCTTCAAGTAACTTATCTTCTTAAATGAAGTAAGTTGACTTGTTTCTTATGCTTCTCTTCCTTTCATCTGCTTCTTCCTTGGTGGCTTTTCTTGAAGATCTCTTGCAAGCCTCATAAACCCTAGGAACACCCAAGCATGATAACAATTAGGGTTTTGATTAGTCCCCCATTAGTTTTACCTTTGTGTCTCTCCTCTCATCTCATAATCAGAGACTAAACCTTTAAGGTTTTAAGGCTTTGTGATTAAGATTATGCCTGCATCCTTCTCTTAGGATGGAGGTTATAACTTTAATCCTAAGTGTTAAACCCTTAATGTGTTTAAATCTCTCAATCAATCCATCTAATAATCACTAAGACAATAAGCTTGTAACTTGGGCCTTGCATTAGGGTTCTAATTCTTCTTTAATTGCTTAAGAAGGACTAACCCTAGTGTTAATGGACAAATCCCCCTCAAGTTGTCTTACAAACCATAAAATCCACTTCTTAATCTCACCATTAACTAAAATCCACTTTAATAAAGGCTTTGTTTTGTCATGAGGTTATTCCCTAATCATGGATTAAGATGAGGTATCTTCCTCAGCTTAAATGCTCTCATCTATTATCCTTCTATTAGGATGGTGTATTGAGTCCATTAAATCCTTGATTATGGCTTAAACTCATTACTTAACACTAAACAAAAACACCAAAAACATATAAATAATTGCAAGTAGGTTAATGATCTTAATCTTACATCATGGTAATTGAGTGTGAGGTGCTTACTTCATACTTAAGGTATTCTCATTACCCCTAATCAGAGGGAGGATGTGATGAGTTTACTAACCCTTGGTTTAGGCTTAAGCTCATTTTCTTATGACAAACTCCAAAAAGCAATAAAAGATTGAAAATACCAAAAACAAACAATAATCGTCTCCTTCGGGATTCTTTTCTCACCCCATTCTCTCATAAACGAGAACTTGCTTCTTCCGTCTAATGCAAGACAATCAGCACCTGAGCCAGACAGGTCATGCACTTGAGCATAGACAAGTAAGCAATTCATCAGTCAATTTACCTTTCAGTCTCTTTGAGTCGAACTACGGTGTTCTGACTTCCTCATTGCACGAGCGGATACGTAGGCATAACTTAACAGTTATCGAACAAAAGTCTCTGTATATTCCCCCTCTTCCAGCATTATTCTTTTAAGCCTCATTGTCTTGAGAATTGCACTCTTTTCTTACACTGACACTCCTTTTCTTCACTTCACTTTCCAGCACTGACACCTGTACATCCTTTTCCAGTTTTTTTTGCATACAGATAGCACTGACATTACCCCTTTAAACACAAATCTTTTAAGCGTGGATCCCGTCGAGTACGACGGACAATCTGGGTGCTAATACCTTCCCAGGTTGTATCCAACCCCCTTTCTTAGTTTCTCTGGTTCGCGACCGTCTTATCCATATCTTTCCAGGTTTATGCAGCATTACCTTTCCTTCGGGATAAAAATGCCTAGCTGGCGACTCTATTCTTTTCACCTTCATTTTCTCCTTCCGCCGACCGTTCGCGCTTGTACTGGGAAGCAAATCTTCGGGAGCGACAGCTTGGCGACTCTGCTGGGGAAAAATGATGTTGCAACCAGGGCTTCTGGTTCTTCTTGTGGGTTCCTCCTAGCGCTTGTTTGATTTGTGTTTACGGGGGTGTTACGTGCTACTTGTGCTTATTTATTTGCTTTATTTATTGCTTTATGTACAACTTTATTTATTGCTTTCTTTTACAGTCTTATGCATATTTCATACTGTCATTATCACTGTGCTGAATCTGGTTTTCTTTGGTGGGTGGGGTTTCACTGAGTGATTAAGGTACTATACCTGGGACCTGAGTGACACCTAGGCTAGAGTGGTTCATATTCTTTCCCATTCCATTTCGGTCTGGTGCGGGAATATGAAACACGGTTCAGATGTGGGTTTCTTCTTGAGAACTCTGTGCTACATATTTCTTGTAGTGCTAGAGCTATCTAGGAAGCCTGCTAAGTCTGGATGACCTTTATTTTTGACCTTCAGAATCTGGGGTGAAATAGAGGAGGATCTTTTATGATTATTGTAAACACTGTACCTCCGGGTTAGAAGTGTTTACACTTCTCATAACTGATCCAAGTCTGAGGATCCTTGTTCTATAACATTACATGTGAGGGGGTTGGGATATTTGCAGGTTTTGCAGGAACCCTTGACCACATCATACCCAGTTACTAGTATTATTTTAAGAGTACTTCACTTTGGACAGTTCTTGTGATTAACCCTGGACATGTGACTCTTTATTTGAGTCCCCCACCCTGGTTACTGGATTTTTGAGCCTCCATCCGGACCTTTGAGCATACATGGACCTTATACCAAGACAGATAATCAGATCCAGCTCTTGATCATAAACCCTTGCATATTATTTGCATATATCATCATTGCATCATTTAACATTTGTTTATTTGTTTTTCAGGGTATCCACCTCATTATATTTGGTTTGGTTTTGACCCCTTCTACTACTTAGACCTCTGCTTCAGTTATCTTCTTCAGCATTTGCTTCAGCTATCTCCTTCAGCACTTGCATCAGTCTGTCAGAGACTTACCTCCAACTTTTCAGTCTGTGATCTTCATCAGCATTTGACTTAAGCTTCTTCATCAGCACTCATGGATATTCCAAGGAAAAGCAACATATCTTATCACTTCTTTGAGCCTTCCTTTACTGATCTCAGGCAGGTCTGTTGCACCCCAAAATTTGCCCTCACAAAACAAGACTTTGTGTACTAAGAGTTTCACAAGGTTCACAAGGTTCACAAGACATCTCATGAGGTTCACAAGGTTCACAAAGTTCACAATTAGTCAGAAGATTTGACATTTCCCTCAGACAATGCATCCTCCTAAGCAATGCATCCTAAACTAGGGTTTTGACTTTAATCAGGCTAAATGGACTTCCAAGACTTTAAGTGAGCTTCATAACATCTTACACATGCTTCAAGACTTTTCCCAAAGGTTTGCTCAGTCAAATGATCAGATAGGCTAAAATCAGTCAAAGTAGTTAAAAAGTCAAACTAAGGTCAACTGTGGTCAAACCAAAGTCAAACTTCATGATTTTTTTCCAACATCAAGTATATGAGGTAAAATTCATCATTTGATCAAGGGTTGATCATGATTCATCAAAGAGATTTCAGATCATCAAGAATCAGGAGTTTCTAAATTAGGGTTTTCATAGGAAAAGTCAACTGAACTTTGACCAGCCATAACTTTCACATGCTTCATCAAGAATTTTCCATCCAAAGCTCATTTTGAAGGAAATTGAATTCTCGACAACTTTGTGTCTCACAAGCCAAGCCCAAATATGCTTCATTTGGAGGGTATGAGCTAAGACATTATAGGTCCTTTTAAAAGTCAACAAAAAGTCAACAACTTCCAAAGAGTATAACTTGAGAATGGTAAAAGATATGGACATGAGACCAAATAGGTTGGTTAGAGGACTCTTTAAGCTTTCCAAAATGTCCAAGAACACCTTCATAACATTAAAATTGAAGGATTTGTGCCCTTGCAAAGTTGGGAAATTTTTGAGAGGTTTAAAACCATAATTCACCAAATGGGCTTGCTTTTTTATGATCCAAACACTTCCATGACATCATGCACGAATTAAAATTTATTTATTCATAATATTATTCATTTTATTTTATTTATTATGATTTTGTATGTTAAAAATCATTTTAAATTAAAATAAAATATAAAAGGATGGATATTTGATTTGATTTTGGTTCTAGAAGGTCTTAATATTCATTTAAAAGTTAATTGGAATCATATAAGATCATATCAACCAAAAATAGTAAGAAGATATCAATTTATTTTCTCAATATTTGATTTGATTTTTGTTCTAGAAATTCTTAAAGGCCATTTAGAGATGATTGAAATCATATAAGATCATATCAACCAAAAATAGTAAGAAGATATCAATTTATTTTCCTCAATATTTGATTTGATTTTTGTTCTAGAAATTCTTAAAGACCATTTAGAGATGATTGAAATCATATAAGATCATATCAACCAAAAATAGTAAGAAGATATCAATTTTTTTTCAATATTTGAAAGCATATCTTTTTCAATCTCAAGTGATCCAAAAGTCCAAAGTAGGATATGATTTTTTGATCTAATTACACTCACTATATATACATGAAGAGATCACAACTCAAAGGGAGGAATTTGGCTGCTTCCAAGAGTAAGAACAATACTTTAAATTTTCATAAAAAATTCATAATTCGGATTCTATTTTGCAGGCTATATCAAAGTGTTTTGAAGGTTGCAATCTCTTCCTTGATCATCCTTGATGCTATCCCAATGCATTACATCATCCAAAACTCATTAAAATGCATAAAACGATTTCATCTTTAGCTTGAAATTTGATTTTTCTATTTCAATGATACAAGCAATATAAATGAAATTTGATTGTATATTATTGTTCATGATGATGTTTGTAATGTTTCTGGATATTTTGATTTAATGTTTGATGCAGAAACAACTAAGTGCCATTGCTAGAGCTTGGGTTCGAATCCCAACCCCAGGTAAGTTTTGTTTTTTCATTCAATTTCTCATTATTTTCTTTATTGTTTTGTTTTATATTTAATATAAATTATATTTCTTATAAGAAAATACATTTAAATAATCATATGTAAATATATATATATATATATATTAACTTCATATTTTTCTAAAAGGGATCTCTAATTTATTTTCTAAAAATTTTAATCTAAGTTTTATTTATTAAAATATGTATATATTATTATTATATATTTATTTTTGTAAATAGTTAAATTAATATTGTAATTTAAATTATAAACCCTAATTCTATTTTCTTTAAAATTCCTAACCCTAATCTTTAAATATTAAAATTAATTAAACTTTTCTAATATCTAATTAAAATAATTAATAATATTTTCTTTGTAAATAATTATTATATGGTTTATTATTATTATTCATATCATCTTATTTTCATCTCAAAAATTATTTAAAGTTGTTTATTTAAATCTAAAAATACTTAATTAAATTATATATATATTTTGTATATTATTACTAACTTTTTCTTCTTATAATTATCACTAACCTTTTTTATTGTTTATACTTATCATTTTATTATATAATTATTATTTAAATTGTTTTTATTATAATGTAACTGTAAAAACCATGTAATAGTTGTAGCTCTTATTGTTTATTTATAAATATATTGCTATGCTTAGTAACTATAGGGTGTGCATAACATGTTTGTGATTAAAATTAATTTAGAAAATTAATTAAATAAGATAAATACTTGAACATGAACACTCACACACGTAAGTCGATCTTTGATCGCCATCCTACACTTTCTAAGGTTACCTCTCATGTTGCCTAAATCAAAAGGTCAAGTAAGGTGTCTAAAAGAAAAGTCTCTTCTCATAAACAAATCATCTAGTCCCTTTAAAGATTATAAGATCAAGTCCCTTCGACGTTGCCTTCGTAAATGATCTTGTCCCTTTCGAATAAAAGATGATAAGTCCCTTCGAATTGCTAAGACACTTTACAGTTGCCTAAACACAGATGACCCTTCACATGTCCCTTACAACATCCAAGGTAATGACTACCTATTCCTTAATAATAGGGATAGTCTTACCATTGAAAGAACATTTAAGAACAGTAAAGATTTAACTTAGGGTAGGTTCCTCTTAAGTACTTGCTCACTTTTTTCATCAAATTACTTCATTACACTTTACATTTTAAACAATTTTCAAAACAAAGTCTTTATATATATCCGTACAAGGGTCATTATAAAGTACTTAAGAAAATTTTTAATCACAAACTACACTTCTCAAAACAATTTAAAGTGAGCTAAGTAGTTAAGAGCCCATGGATAACCATGGATGTAAAGGGTGCTAACACCTTCCCTTTACATAACCTACCCCCGGACCCAAAAAATCTTTTAAGGTCTTTCCTGTTCTTTTATGCCCTTTCCTTTGGATAAAATAAAAGTCGGTGGCGACTCTTGCTATCCGCAACATTTAACTAAAGTCAGTTCTCCCACCGTGTTACAGAACTAGTTCTGTAACACGGTGGGAGAACTGACTTTAGTTAAATGTTGCGGATAGCAAGAGTCGCCACCGACTTTTATTTTATCCAAAGGAAAGGGCATAAAAGAACAGGAAATACCTTAAAAGATTTTTGGGTTCGGGGGGTAGGTTATGTAAAGGGAAGGTTTTAGCACCCTTTACATCCATGGTTATCCATGGGATCTTAGTTACTTAGCTCACTTTAAACTGTTTTGAGAAGTACAGTGTGTGATTAAAAATTTTCTTAAGTACTTTATAATGATCCTTGTACGGATATATATAAAGACTTTGTTTTGAAAATTGTTTGAAAATGTGAAGTGTTTATGAAATGTTTTTGAATGAGTGAGCAAGTACTTAAGAGGAACCTACCCTAATTTGAATCTTTACTGTTCTTAAATGTTCTTTCAATGGTAAGACTATCCCTATCATTAAGGAATAGGTAATCATTACCTTGGATGAACATTTAAGAACAGTAAAGATTCAAATTAGGGTAGGTTCCTCTTAAGTACTTGCTCACTCATTCAAAAACATTTCATAAACACTTCACATTTTCAAACAATTTTCAAAACAAAGTCTTTATATATATCCGTACAAGGATCATTATAAAGTACTTAAGAAATTTTTTAATCACACACTACACTTCTCAAAACAGTTTAAAGTGAGCTAAGTAACTAAGAGCCCATGGATAACCATGGATGTAAAGTGTGCTAACACCTTCCCTTTACATAACCTACCCCCGAACCCAAAAATCTTTTAAGGTCTTTCCTGTTCTTTTATGCCCTTTCCTTTGGATAAAATAAAAGTCGGTGGCGACTCTTGCTATCCGCAACATTTAACTAAAGTCAGTTCTCCCACCGTGTTACAGAACTGGCGACTCTGCTGGGGATTTAATAAAAGAGGGGTACCCTTAGGATTTAGATCACTTTAAAATTGTTTGCCTTGTTTGCTTTATACTTATCTTGTTGGGTGCTCTTATGTGTGAAAGATCCTAACCCGGATCTAGTGTACCTTAGGTAAATGGAAATAGACCAAGGAAACTGTACGGCGTATACCGATATGGTTGAACTGGTGGCCATAGTTAGTGTGACTTCTTGGTTGGTGCTTATGTTCCTTAAGTCAAGTTGAGGATAATATGAGGCTGCCATATGTTGTCAATACACTAACTAACTTTTAGAACCCTAGTCATCCCATCTTGGCCTTTAGAAAGTAGTGAGATAACCGGCTTTGGTGAAGACTGAAGTTGGTTGATACTCGATACTACGCTCATTGAGATCTTAAACTTGGAGGGTTTTGGTTAGCAAGTAAGTTGCCTATTGAACAACCACCCTTGTGAAGGATCAATGATATTGAGATCCCTTAGAACCTGGTTACTTTTATAGGACAGGATGAACCAACTAAACTTCAGGGGAGGGTACTTACTTTTAAACCTCATGCAAGCCTTTAAACCCAGGGCTATGGTGTGACTTGTTTGTGTGTGCCACATGTTTGTGATTGAGCATAACATCATAACATCATCATGCATCATAAGCATAGCATTTTCACTAACCATTTCAAGGACCAAAGGATTTATCTTTATTCTTTGTTGCAGGTCATGGCTTCTACTCGTAGGAATACAATCAGGATCAACTTTGTAGGAATACCTCCTAAGCTTAAAGAATTGGTTTCTCAGGTTTCTGAAAACTCCCAGTTCATCAAGAGACATGGTCACCTATTGGATCTAGTCACTTCAGGGTTCAATGAAGACATGATGAGTGTTCTGTTTCAGTTCTTTGACCCTAAGCACCATTGCTTCACATTCCCCGACTATCAGCTGGTTCCTACAATTGAAGAGTTCTCTAAACTTCTGGGTATACCTGTCCTTAATCAGAAACCATTCATAGGTTTGGAAAAGGAGCCTAAACCTGAGGTTATTGCTGCAGCTCTACATCTGAAGAAGTCAGACATTGTTCTAGAAACGAGAATTGGAGTTAAGGGTATTCTTGCTAAGGTGTTGATAGAGAAGGCTCAAGTATTCTTGAAGGCTATGAGCTATGATGCTTTTGAGGAGATATTAGCCTTGTTGATTTATGGCTTAGTGTTGTTCCCCAATCCAGATCAGTTCATAGACGTTCATGCCATCAACGTATTTCTGAGTCACAATCCAGTGCCTACATTGCTTGGAGACATTTTGCACTCTCTTCATACTCGTACTACAAAGGCACGAGGAACTCTGATGTGTTGCATACCTTTGCTATCTAGGTGGTTTATTTATCACCTTCCTCGATCAGTAATGAAGAATGAGCAAGGGTTCAGGTGGTCCAAGAGGATTATGTCACTCTCTCATTCAGATATCCATTGGTGCTCCAGATCTATGGAGAATGTCACTATCATTGACCGTTGTGGGGAGTTTCCTAATGTGCCACTTCTAGGCATAAGAGGAGGCATTACTTACAACCCTTCTTTAGCTTTACGACAGTTTGGTTACGCTCGGAGTGATGGTCCTCATGACATGTTGATTCAGGGTGTTGTGTTTGACTACGACAACGATCTTCAAGGTTACCGACAAAAGTTTATACAAGCATGGGGTAAAGTGAACAAGGTTGACAGCAAGACTCTGGAACCAAAGTACACTATTCCTATGGAACCTTATCTCAGATGGGTGCGATCTCGTGCTTAGCCTCTTATGATGCCATATCCTGCTATCCTGCCAGTTACCATGGAGCCTGTTGCTGAAGGAGATACTTCTTATATCATTCTTCGTTCAGACATGCCCACTGGCATGGAGGATTTACAAAGGTCCTGGATCTAGTTGAAGGAGCAAAGAGATACTTTTGAGACTCATTACAAAGCAAGTCAAGAAAGAATCCTGGAGCTAACAAAACAACTTCACGAGGAGCGGAATCTCAACTCATACCTCAACATAAAAAGGAAACGTCCATGGGAGACTTAAAACCCCATTTTTTGTATTCATTTCATTTTTATTGTAAGCCCAAGGGGCAAACAAGTTTATTTGCTTACTAATAAAAGTTTACTTTATGGTTGTTTAAACAAATTTAAATCCTGCGGTCCTTGAAAACATTGCATACGCATTTACATACCATATCATTGCATCACATGTCTCTTATGAACAAGTATCTTATCTTCTCGCTGTTTATTTCAGCAGAAATGGCTCTTGAACAAACTGTCAAGGTTCTCCAGGCTCAGAATGCTCAGTTCCAAGAAGTGATCCTAAATTTGTCCAAGGGGCAAGAAGAGTTGAAAGCATTCCTCTCTGAAAATCCTGAAGATAACAAGGATAATCAGTTGAAACAACTGCAAGCTGAAATGGCAGAGATGAGGATCCAGATGAATGGCCAAATGGCTCTTATCCAGAGTTTGTCCCAGGGGCAAGAAGAGTTGAGAAGCTTTGTCAATAAGCTTCGACATAACAGAGTTGGGAATCTAATCACCAGTCAACCTCCGTTGAAACAAGCTGACTTGGCTGAAAGGAAAGTAAGGATAAGAGAAGGAAAGAGACAGGCTACTACCGATCATCCTTCAATGGAAGAAAGAAGGCCTTGTAAGGTTAATCCACTTCTATACAAGGAATGTAGAAGACAGTTCATCCGGTTCAGCACACCAATGTCACAAGTTTTGCAATGCC
Organism: Lathyrus aphaca; assembly: GCA_963966055.1. Classification (NCBI taxonomy): domain Eukaryota; kingdom Viridiplantae; phylum Streptophyta; class Magnoliopsida; order Fabales; family Fabaceae; genus Lathyrus; species Lathyrus aphaca. Next base: position 432,572,135 of record OZ014522.1, on the reverse strand, counting down.
TGTTGGAGATGAAGTTGATTTCCTTGGAAAATTCTCCTAAAAATCCTAACAACTCTTCTCCTTGCTATAATCCCAAGGCAAGGTGTATGTATCACTCCGACTGTCCTGGACATGACACTAATAACTTTTGGGCATTGAAGAATAAGATTCAAGACCTAATTGACGAAGGAATACTCGAGGTTACTCCAGAAGGCCAGGTTGAGTTCTTCTATCGTCCATCAGGCATCAAAGTTTCCAGATAACTGGAGTGACGGGTTTAGAGGAAGAGGCTTTGAGAACATTTGAATTTGAATTTGTTTGTTTAAACACTTACTATTATGTTAAACTTTTGTTTTCATTAATGCATTGCATATGTTTGTCTTGAATTAATCCATTCGTTTCACTATATTTTGAACTATGCTTCATATTTCTATTTTGTGATATTTAACTCCTGATAAAGCTATAAGCCTATAAAGGGAGGATGACGAAAACAATACCATAATATTAGGCAGTATGCTTTTGAATAGACTATGCTGACGATGTACAGGCATTGTTTCAATTCCTAAACAGTGGAGATATAAGGAAGTTAATCCCTAGTCAACCCTTTTGAGCCTATGAAGTAGGAGTTTTTATTCTCGAAAATTAAAACCCTTATTCATAACCTGGGGCAGGGTAGTTACTCGGTTAACTCAATATGCCAATTATCTGTGTTGTACACAACTAATGATGGTTCTCTGTAATCATTAAACCTGACAGTCAATATCTAGCCAAAAAAAAAAGCTCACTAAGCCAAAACCTATGAAGGAGACTTAATAAAAAATTAAGACATCCCGCTGAGTGTAACCTTGAAATAAACAGTTCAGGCAAAAAGAAGGGATAACAAAGTCAGAAAGAAAAAAGAGGTCACTATGAATCTTCAACAAAGAAAGATGACTGAATGTTCAAATAAAATTTTGGTTTCTGAACCATCACAAATGTCAGTGTTACAATTCCAAACTCCTTTGAGCCTCAATGCATAAGTTAACTGAGCATAGGACTGAAGAACATCATGGAGATTGGGTTGGGTACAAATAAAATTTGATCCTTTATCCTTTGTTTCTTAAACCGTGAACCAGGCCACGTTACAACCCTTTAAAAGTCCTAACTGAAGCATGGTTAGTTCGAAAGCATACTGCTACAAAAAGGTATCCTGACTCCTTTAGGGCTTATTATAAAACTTGAGTTAATATCACAGCTTTCACAAAAACTGTTTTTCTAAAATAACTCTTTTTCAAAACTTCAAGACAGACATAAGCATTGCATTTTTGAATATATTTGTTTGCATATATCTGAGTGTTTGATAAACAGAGAAACTTACAGGATGAATGTTCAATAAACCAAAGTCCTTCCGATAAACAAAGTTGATTCCTGGATCAAAGTCCATGTATACAAAGGGGCATAGTCACTGTTTCCCAATCAAGGGGGCATACCAGGTTACTGTTCAATTCATTCGGGGCAATCAGGTCCAGATTCAACAATGCTTAATAGCCATGGGCAGCTCTCCTCATATATTTGAATTACCAAGGGTAACATTATAAAGTTCATAATGTCATGGGCATATTATTGTGGGTGATTTTCTGCTTATTTCTCTTGAGGTAACTACATTCAGATACTTCCATTATGGGACAATTCATCCTCAACCAAGGGGCAATGCTTTCTTTTCAAATCTAATACCCGGAGCGTATATGGTCCATCATAATTTGAAGACACGTTCCTCTCATTGTATTACCTTGATATTGGATTCTCAGCAGAAGCCATTATGGAAATTAACAGTTTACGCCAGTAGTATCAAATGGTGTCAGTATCGGGTCTTTGGATCCAATCATGAGGAAATTACTTAGGGAAGTCAAGAACCTCAGAAGCTCTAAACCCAATTGGTTATACACTCTCAAAGTTGAAACGATTCTGTTTTCAAGTTCAGCTTTACTTTTCTCTCTGAATCCAGATTTACTTTTACCCTATTTACCTAAGCAAAAACGTCCATTGGTTGTGTTTGAATGTATGTATGCTTTTGAATATGATTGATGTTTACCAGAAATGCATGAAAATGCAGTAATAGTATTTACTAAGGACGAACGATAGTAGGAATTCAGCGAAGCTTCGTCGGTTCATCCCCACAAGACAACTACAAATCCCCAGCAAGGGCAAATCTATCTTGATAGATACTCCGAGTTACATCTCCCCTTGAATTTATGTCCATCTCTTTTATCCTCAGTCGGGATACTCAGGAACTTATTCCTTCAATAGAAGTACGACGAACGAAGACGGGAGGTTATGAATATTATACTATCAAACAAGACGAGAACGAGTTCCTCATATTCTTCAGCAACAAATCGGGATTTATTTTCCCTGGCCAGTAGTTGTTATATGAAGATATCCAGACGCTTCAAGTTGCATGATGCATACATACATCATTTACATCATACCATCATAAGTACATAATACATTACTTAAGTGCATCATACTATGCATGCATACATAATGCATAAACTAATATTTTCCTTCCAGGATAGTTATATGCAGGTAAAACAATATCAACAACTTACAACGGGTCAGAAATGATCCATACATTACTCCAGATGTCCTCGAATAGCAGGCAAACTGTCTGTAAAAAAGATCCATTCCCTGGTTCAAGACATCTTTCAGAAGAACAAATCCTGACGTTCTTTTGACCATTAAGAGCAAATCCTGACGCTCTTTTGTCCCCTTGTTCAAGACTTTTTCAGAAGAACAAATCCTGACGTTCTTTTGACCCTTAAGAGCAAATCCTGACGCTCTTTTGGCCCCTTGTTCAAGACTTTTTCAGAAGAATAAATCCTGACGTTCTTTTGACCCTTAAGAGCAAATCCTGACGCTCTTTTGGCCCCTTGTTCAAGACTTTTTCAGAAGAACAAATCCTGACGTTCTTTTGACCCTTAAGAGAAAATCCTGACGCTCTTTTGGCCCCTTGTTCAAGACTTTTTCAGAAGAACAAATCCTGACGTTCTTTTGACCCTTAAGAACAAATCCTGACGTTCTTTCCGCCCTTGAATAGCAGGAAAACGGTCTGTAAAAAGATCCATTCCCTGGTTCAAGATACTTTTTCAGAAGAACTAATCCTGACGTTCTTTTGACCTTGGAGAGTAGGAAAATGGTCTGTACAAAGATCCATTCCCTAATTCAAGATATTTCCAGAAGAGATAATCGCCACGAAGATTTATTTCCACTGGTCCATTCAGCAATTCAAATCATGTTGCATAAATGATTCAGAGACGGCCTATACAAAGACCTAGTACTGATATCCAGTATCAACATAAAGACATCATCACATCCTGATACTTTAGATGGCATCTCCAAGCCCATCTCCAGTTCATCCTGATGGCACCTCTAAGCCCATCTCCAGTGCATCCTGATGGCATCTCTAAGCCCATCTCCAGCTCATCCTGATGGCATCTCTAAGCCCATCTCCAGTTCCATCAAGTGGCATCTTCAAGCCCACTCAAGAATATACAACTAATGATCAGTATTACTCTACGCACCGGTGAGTGCAAATTTTTGGGCTTTTGTGTTCAATCCCCTTCAACCTTCCAGGTCACGAATGGTACAGATACCAATCTAACCCCTCAGGTTTCAGAAAATTGAACAGGGGCAGCTGTTGCACCCCAAAATTGGCCCTCACAAGACAACACTTTGAGTACTAAGAGGTTCACAAGGTTCACAAGACATCTCATGAGGTTCACAAGGTTCACAAAGTTCACAATTAGTCAGAAGATTTGACATTTCCCTCAGACAATGCATCCTCCTAAGCAATGCATCCTAAACTAGGGTTTTGACTTTAATCAGGCTAAATGGACTTCCAAGACTTCAAGTGAGCTTCATAACATCTTACATGTGTTTAAGAATCCCCATGACAAGTTTCAAGACTTTTCCCAAAGGTTTGCTTAGTCAAATGATCAGATAGGCTAAAATCAGTCAAAGCAGTTAAAAAGTCAAACTAAGGTCAACTGTGGTCAAACCAAAGTCAAACTTCATGATTTTTTTCCAACATCAATTATATGAGGTAAAATTCATCATTTGATAAAGGGTTGATCATGATTCATCAAGGAGATTTCAGATCATCAAGAATCAGGAGTTTCTAAATTAGGGTTTTCATAGGAAAAGTCAACTGAACTTTGACCAGCCATAACTTTCACATGCTTCATCAAGAATTTTCCATCCAAATCTCATTTTGAAGGAAGTTGAATTCTCTACAACTTTGTGTCTCACAAGCCAAACCCAAAAATGCTTCATTTGGAGGGTATGAGCTAAGACATTATAGGTCCTTTTAAAAGTCAACAAAAAATCAACAACTTCCAAAGAGCATAACTTGACAATGGTAAAAGATATGGACATGAGACCAAAGAGGTTGGTTAGAGGACTCTTTAAGCTTTCCAAAATGTCCAAGAACACCTTCATAGAATTAAAATTGAAGGATTTGTGCCCTTGCAAAGTTGGGAAATGTTTGAGAGGTTTATGAAGCAAATGGGGTCTTAAAACCATAATTCACCAAATGGGCTTGCTTTTTTATGATCCAAACACTTCCATGACATCATGCACGAATTAAAATTTATTTATTCATAATTTTATTCATTTTATTTTATTTATTATGATTTTTTATGTTAAAAATCATTTTAAATTAAAATAAAATATAAAAGGATGGATATTTGATTTGATTTTGGTTCTAGAAGGTCTTAATATTCATTTAAAAGTTAATTGGAATCATATAAGATCATATCAACCAAAAATAGTAAGAAGATATCAATTTATTTTCTCAATATTTGATTTGATTTTTGTTCTAGAAATTCTTAAATGCCATTTAGAGATGATTGAAATCATATAAGATCATATCAACCAAAAATAGTAAGAAGATATCAATTTATTTTCTCAATATTTGATTTGATTTTTGTTCTAGAAATTCTTAAAGGCCATTTAGAGATGATTGAAATCATATAAGATCATATCAACCAAAAATAGTAAGAAGATATCAATTTTTTTTCCAATATTTGAAAGCATATCTTTTTCAATCTCAAGTGATCCAAAAGTCCAAAGTAGGATATGATTTTTTGATCTAATTACACTCACTATATATACATGAAGAGATCACAACTCAAAGGGAGGAATTTGGCTGCTTCCAAGAGTAAGAACAATACTTTAAATTTTCATAAAAAATTCATAATTCGGATTCTATTTTGCAGGCTATATCAAAGTGTTTTGAAGGTTGCAATCTCTTCCTTGATCATCCTTGATGCTATCCCAATGCATTACATCATCCAAAACTCATTAAAATGCATAAACCGATTTCATCTTTAGCTTGAAATTTGATTTTCCGATTTCAATGATACAAGCAATATAAATGAAATTTGATTGTATATTATTGTTCATGATGATGTTTGTAATGTTTCTGGATATTTTGATTTAATGTTTGATGTAGAAACAACTAAGTGTCATTGCTAGAGCTTGGGTTCGAATCCCAACCCCAGGTAAGTTTTGTTTTTTCATTCAATTTCTCATTATTTTCTTTATTGTTTTGTTTTATATTTAATATAAATTATATTTCTTATAAGAAAATACATTTAAATAATCATATGTAAATATATATATATATATATATATATATATATATATATATATATATATATATATATATATATATATATATATATATATATATATATATATATATATATATATATATATATATATATATATATATATATATATATATATATATATTAACTTCATATTTTTCTTAAAGGGATCTCTAATTTATTTTCTAAAAATTTTAATCTTAGTTTTTTTAATTAAAATATGTATATATTATTATTATATATTTATTTTTGTAAATAGTTAAATTAATATTGTAATTTAAATTATAAACTCTAATTCTATTTTCTTTAAAATTCCTAACCCTAATCTTTAAATATTAAAATTAATTAAACTTTTCTAATATCTAATTAAAATAATTAATAATATTTTCTTTGTAAATAATTATTATATGATTTATTATTATTATTCATATCATCTTATTTTCATCTCAAAAATTATTTAAAGTTGTTTATTTAAATCTAAAAATACTTAATTAAATTATATATATATTTTGTATATTATTACTAACCTTTTCTTCTTATAATTATCACTAACCTTTTTTATTGTTTATACTTATCATTTTATTATATAATTATTATTTAAATTGTTTTTTATTATAATGTAACTATAAAAGCCATGTAATAGTTGTAGCTCTTATTGTTTATTTATAAATATATTGCTATGGTTAGTAACTATAGGGTGTGCATAACATGTTTGTGATTAAAATTAATTTAGAAAATTAATTAAATAAGATAAATACTTGAACATGAACATTCACACACGTAAGTCGATCTTTGATCGCCATCCTACACTTTCTAAGGTTACCTCTCATGTTGCCTAAATCAAAATGTCTAATGTGTCTAAAAGCAAAGTCTCTTCTCATAAACAAATCATCTAGTCCCTTTAAAGATTATAAGATCAAGTCCCTTCGACGTTGCCTTCGTAAATGATCTTGTCCCTTTCGAATAAAAGATGATAAGTCCCTTCGAATTGCTAAGACACTTTACAGTTGCCTAAACACAGATGACCCTTCACATGTCCCTTACAACATCCAAGGTAATGACTACCTATTCCTTAATAATAGGGATAGTCTTACCATTGAAAGAACATTTAAGAACCGTAAAGATTTAACTTAGGGTAGGTTCCTCTTAAGTACTTGCTCACTTTTTTCATCAAATTACTTCATTACACTTTACATTTTAAACAATTTTCAAAACAAAGTCTTTATATATATCCGTACAAGGGTCATTATAAAGTACTTAAGAAAATTTTTAATCACACACTACACTTCTCAAAACAATTTAAAGTGAGCTAAGTAGCTAAGAGCCCATGGATAACCATGGATGTAAAGGGTGCTAACACCTTCCCTTTACATAACCTATCCCCTGGACCCAAAAAATCTTTTAAGGTCTTTCCTGTTCTTTTATGCCCTTTCCTTTGGATAAAATAAAAGTCGGTGGCGACTCTTGCTATCCGCAACATTTAACTAAAGTCAGTTCTCCCGCCGTGTTACAAGGTACAGTCACTTATCACACCTGACCACATCCCACTGTTTATAGAGCACTATGGGGGTATTTTAGACATGGTCATGGATCTTGATTCTTCTCAGAGAAGCATGATCCACACATGCTTGCAGTTTTATGACCCTCCATTCAGATGCTTTACCTTTCCAGATTTCCAGATGGGGCCTCTGTTGGAAGAGTTTTCCTTGTTGATTGGAGTGCCTATCAGAAGGGGGATCCCCTTCAACCCAGAGATAACTGCTCTCAGAAGTGAAGAGATAGCTAAGGCAGTGCATTTGGAGCCTGCCCTTATTGAGCAAAACTTGACAACAAAAGCTGGGATTTCTGGTCTACATCTGGACTTCTTAATTTCTCAGGCCACCCTGAAGGCTGCAGTGGGAGAATGGAGGGCAGTCTATGCACTTTTAGCCCTCAACATATATGGGGTTATATTGTTTGCAGATGAGCCCAAATTTGTGAGTAAGAATGCCATCCATTTATTCCTGCTGAGGAACCCAGTGCCTATATTGCTAGGGGATTTTTACTACTCCATCCATCAGAGAAATGAAAAGCAAAGGGAGAAGCTAGTCAGATGTTGTGCTCCTCTGTTCTACTCTTGGCTGCTCAAACACTTGCCTAAATCAGATGCCTTCTTGAACCCCCATCAGCAGAAGAATTGGGCCAAGAGGTTCATTGCCTTAACATCAAATAATATCAGATGGTGCACTCAGAGCACCAAAGGCAAAGATATTATTACCAGATGTGGGAAATACCCTAATGTGCCTCTTATAGGAGTAAAAGGTTGCATCAACTACAATCCTTTACTGTTTAAGAGACAATTGGGATATGCCTTGGTTCATCCTCCCAGAGGACAAGTTTTGGCTGAGACCCTATACTGGTTCACCCTATGCTGTTGTCAGACAAGCTGCCTGGGCTTGGGACAACATCCAGACCAAAGGGACAGCCATCCTTGGAAGATGCAACAATATTGCTTCAGCCCAGTATTCTAACTGGTCCCGTACTAGAGCTCAGATCACCAGGATGCCTTTCACCTTGGAAGACACACCTGGACCTTCTACAGTACAACCTGCAACAACTGTTAGCCTGGAGGAATTTGAAAAGCTGAAAGAGCGGAATAATCAGCTATCTGAAGCCCTGAAGAAGACTCTCTGGGAGAGAAATGACAGTCGTCTGGACATTGAGAGATTGGAAAGACTCAAGACTGAGCATCTGACCAAGATTGAAAGGACAAATGACTACATAAGGAAGGCAAGAGCAGGAGAGTTGGTTTTGAAGAATGCCTGCAAGGAGGCCAAGATTCAGAAAGCTAGGGCTGAGCATTATCTGGAGGAGAGCCAGGCTAGGTGGATCAGGATCACCGAAGCCCGTGCACAGGAAGACCAGAGGACCCGGACCAAGATTGAGCAGCTGGAGGCCAATGAGAAGAAGCAGCAGGAGGCTTTGCTGGCAGCTCAGAAGGAGATATCAGAATTGAAACTCCTGGCGGGGTTGAAGAGATCAAAAGATCAGGACATGCATAAGAAGCTGACTAATGCCATTGCTACTAGGAACCTTCTCATTAGGACTATTGAGAGCACCTAGCTGGTCCAGTGACGGAGGCCCTCCTGAAGGAAGTCAGGGAAGATGACTTTGGATTGGATGTCTGATTCCTTTTGCTTGTATTTCTTTCCTTTTGATGTACTTTTTGCTTTTTGGTTGCTGTATTTTTGACCCACCATGGGCATGTGTTGTAAACAGACTACGTATTTTCATCATTTGTAATATATCAGTTTGTTTTATTTTGGTGGGCTTCATTTCTCAAACATCATCAAGCATCTCCTCGAGGTCTGGAAAGGTCAAAACCAAGAACCAAACCGGATACCTTGGAAAACAAATAAGCATATTGCATTGCATACTAACATTCATTTTTTTGTAGGTTTTATTTGTTATTTTGTTTCTCACTTTGTTGTGGTTTCAGGAAACATTGCTCGTCGCAGAGTGTTCCCTGTCAACCGCACACACCGGTACCCAACGCGAAACAACCTTCCAGGCATTCAAATGGATCAGGTGCAGCAGGACCTGAATGAAGTAAGAAACCAAATGGCAAACGAAATGGTTGAGATGAGAAACCAAATGACCCAGTTTATGGCTGTGATGACTGGCTTAGCTCAGAGCCAGGAAAGGCTGAGAGAGCTGGTGGAAAGACAGACACCTGAAGAGCCCCACCCTGGAACGGGAGGAACCATCAATAATGAACGCGGGCAGCCTCACATCGACCCACCAGAGATTGGGCCCCATTTGAACTCAGATGTTAATATCCCAAGGAATATTCAAGGAAACACTGTTGCAGGCAGGATCTTGCAAGAAGATCCTCAGGAGGAGCAGTTCATAGTTATTGGGGCTGGGGATAAGGTGTATGACCGAAGACTGGATGAGATTGCTGAAAAGCTAAGGTCCTTGGAATCCCAGAATTCTTTAGGCTTTGACGTAATGGATATGGGGCTGGTAGATGGGGTGAGGATTCCCCACAAATTCAAACCCCCGTGCTTTGAAAAGTATAATGGTACCTCCTGCCCGCGTACTCATCTGCAATCCTTCTTAGGGAGACTCAAGGCTTATACCATGGACGAGAAGTTATGGATGTTCTATTTTGAGGACAGCCTGATTGGAGCATCAAGAGAATGGTATTCGCATCTGACCAGGGCCTCTATAAGATGTTGGAAAGACTTGGCCGAAGCCTTCATCCGGCAATACCAGTACAACCTGGACATGGCTCCCAATAGAACACTTCTAATGGGCATGTCTCAGTCTTCAAGAGAAAGCTTTCGGGATTATGCTCAGAGGTGGAGACAGCTTGCTACTGCTGTCTAACCATCCATGTCTGAAAGAGTGATGGCTGACATGTTTATGAACACCTTGCAGGGAACTTATATTGACAGACTTGCAGCTTTCTCTTCCACCAGTTTTTCTAATGTAGTTATAGCCGGTGAGAGAATTGAGAGTCTTTTGAAAATGGGCAAAATCTCTGACAATGGTGCAAGTTCCTCCAACAACCCCAGAAAACCTTTCTCAGGACCCTGAAGGGCGGGTGAAACAAATGCTATCCATGCAGGCAGGGGCAGACCCCAGTATTCTCACAGATCAATAGCAGTCGTTACTATCTCGGCTCCAGTTTCACAACAACCACTTTTTCCTCAACAACAACAACAACATCACTATCAGCAACAATCCCATTTTCCGCAACAAAGAACGTACAGCAATAACAACAACAACCAACAACAACGCCCCTTTCAACAGAGGCCATCTCAGGAAAATAGGGTGATTGATCCCATTCCTATGCCTTATGCCACTCTACTGCCACAACTCCTGAAGCTTAACCTGGTTGAGTTAAGGACGTTGACTCCGCCAGATCCTCTCAACCTCCCGAAGAATTATGATGCTAATGCCAGGTGTGCTTTTCATTCCAACGCCCCTGGTCACAATACCGAGAAATGTAGAGCCTTGCAAATGAAGGTTCAAGATTTGGTCGATTCCAAATCTCTCAATTTCGCACCTCCTCCGAATGTTAACAAAAATCCTATGCCTAATCATGGTGGGCCCAGGATTAATGCCATAGAGGAAGGTCAACCATTTGCACTGATTGATAAGGTTGTACAGATTCAAACACCGCTGGCAGAAGTCAAGGCTCAACTCTTAAGATGCCGGGTGTTTCCGGGCTGTGAGGCCTGCTGCGAATCGTGCAAAACTGCTATTAATGGTTGTGAGAGGCTAAGGTTTGGCATATATGGCCTTATCAGAGATGGAATTTTGCAAATTACCACAACGGCTCCTTCAACATCAACAACTCTTTCTTCAGCAACAATGGATTCTCCTACAACATCAACAACTATCATTCCCACTGATTCATCCACAACTCCAGCAATCACTCCATCCATTGTTTCAACAAACCAAAGTTCAGCAACACTTATTTCTACAACATCAACACCCATCTTATCAACGGAATCGCCTACAATACCGGCAAACACTAATGAAGATGTCTCAACGGTCACGATCTATTATGACCCGGCAAATGTTCATCCCAACAACTATTTCCAACAAAAAACTGCAGCACCCCCTGTCAGATCTCCAGTCACAAGCTATTACGACCCGCATACCATCACAGTTCCTTCCACTGCAGCAATCAGTCCGGTCACCATTACGGTGCCTCGACCTGTTCCTTATGAAAGTGGTAATGCCATACCTTGGCACTATGGCTCTGATCTCTACTGCGACGGAAAGAAGGTCACTCTAGATTCATCAACCTCTTCACCACAAGTTGACAATGTTGGGGGAGGCGGAGGCTTCACTAGAAGCGGACGCTTTTTTGCCTCACAAACACCGAAACCCAATGTTGAAGCAGAAGCTGCTGCTAAGGCAAAAGGGAAGAATGTGGTACTTAAAGAGCCAACTGTTAAAGAAACTCTGAAGACGTCTTTTGAACAAGAGGTGGACGAGTTCATGAGAATAATCAAAAAGAGTGATTACAAAGTGGTGGACCAACTTCACCAGACACGCTCCAAAATCTCTATATTATCATTGTTAATGTGTTCTGAAGCCCATAGGAATGCACTGTTGAGGGTCCTGCACGCAGCCTACGTGCCGGAAGAGATTACGGTTAATCAACTGGAAACAGTGGTTGCAAATGTTAACACCAGTCATGGACTGGGCTTCACAAATGCTGATTTAACAACGGAGGGACGCACTCATAACAAGGCTTTACATTTCACCTTAGAATGCAAAGGTGCGGTTCTTTCTCATGTGCTGGTAGACACTGGGTCCTCACTCAATGTCCTCCCAAAGAAAGCCTTGGTGAAGTAAGAATATGATGGTTTGGCATTACGTCCAAGTAACTGTGTGGTGAGAGCATTTGATGGCTATAAGTGATCAGTGCTTGGAGAGATTGATTTACCTGTGATGATTGGCCCACAAATCTTTAAAACTACTTTCTTCGTGATGGACATACAGCCGACCTACAGCTGTTTGTTGGGTAGACCCTGGATTCACGCCGCTGGCGCTGTTACATCTACCCTTCACCAGAAATTAAAATTTGAGTGGGAAGGCCAGATCATCACAATTTGCGGGGAGGAAGATATTTTCGTTAGTCAGCTGGCTACTTACAAGTATATAGAGATGGATGGGGAGATGGATGGGGAGATCCACGAGACTATGAGTCAGGGATTTGAGGCCCTTAACATCAATGAAGCAACTGCTATGTCTGGAACTTCCATCACTTCATATCAACAAGCCCGAAAGGTTGTTGAGGAGGGTACCGCTCAAGGCTGGGGCAAGTTGCTGCCAGTAGAAAAGAAAGAAGACAAATCCGGGTTGGGTTAGAGACCAACTCGACAAGATCAACCAGAGGCTGCAACAGAGCCCAAATTTGTCAGCGGGGGAATGCTTACCTCGGATGCTGTGAACAGTCTAGAAGACGAGGAAGAAGACAAACGCAACCTGGAAAACTAGATACGTCCAAGGATCCCGGGGAACTAAGTCTCTAACTGGTCTTCCCAGGAAATTATAAGAGTTACTCCTGTAGAGTAATTATTATTTCCTGTCTTTTAAGCATGCATCAAGTCCTGTATCTTGCCCAAGGTGTCAGGACTCATTTTGTAATCGGGCCATCTTGTATTTTGTGCAAACGATCAATTAATGAATATCAGGACATCTTTTGCAAACGAATCTTTTTCGCTCACTGTTTTTCATTTTTTGTACAAAACAAAAAAATGGCAATGTTTTCAAAATAACAACTTCATTTTCACCTTTTTTAAAGCAAGATAAAACTGATCACTAAAATGAACAAATCTTAACCCTTGTAGAGAGTGCCCTCCAGACTGCACCGACAACGACACTGCTATGTCTTCTTATGACTTCGACAATCTGATTAATCAAGCTGATGAAGGGGTTGAAGAAGATTATGAGCTACCTGAAGAACTAGCCAGACTGTTAAGGCAAGAGGAGAAGGTTATCACTCCTCATCAGGAGGAAGTTGAGACAATTAATCTTGGTACCGAAGAAGACTTGAAAGAAGTGAAGACCGGGGCCTGTCTGCAAGATTCAGTGAAGGAACAACTTATTGACATGCTGTGAGAGTACGTTGATGTCTTTGCTTGGTCCTACCAAGACATGTCAGGTCTGGATACCGACATTGTTATGCACAAGCTGCCACTAAAAGAAGACTGTCCTCCAGTAAAACAGAAGCTAAGCCGTACTCGTCCGGATATGGCCATGAAGATAAAAGAAGAGGTGCAAAAACAGTGGGACGCCGATTTCCTTGCTGTAACTAGTTACCCGCCGTGGGTTGCTAACATTGTACCAGTGCCTAAGAAGGACGACAAAGTACGGATGTGTGTGGATTACCGGGATCTGAATAGAGCTAGCCCGAAAGATGACTTCCCATTACCTCACATTGATGTATTGGTCGACAACACGACTCAGTTATCGGTATTCTCCTTCATGGATGGATTTTTCAAGATATAATCAGATCAAGATGTCACCTGAAGACATGGAAAATACAACTTTCATCACACCCTGGGGCACATTCTGTTATAAGGTAATGTCGTTCGGACTAAAGAATGCTGGTGCCACTTATCAACGGGCTATGGTAACATTATTCCACGACATGATCCACAAAGAAATTTAATGTTATGTGGATGACATGATTGCCAAGTCCCTCACAGAAGAAGACCATCTGGTAAATCTGTTGAAACTATTCAAGCGTCTGAGGAAGTACCGGCTGAAGCTAAACCCCAACAAATGCACATTCGGGGTACGGTCCGGTAAGCTGCTGGGATTTATTGTAAGTGAAAAGGGAATTGAAGTTGACCCTGAGAAAGTCAAAGCCATTCAAGAGATGCCTGCACCAAAGACTGAAAAGGAAGTTCGGGGGTTCTTAGGTAGATTGAACTACATATCATGATTCATATCTCACCTTACTGCAACCTGTGAGCCCCTGTTCAAGTTGTTAAGGAAAGAACAAGCGGTCAGGTGGAATGAAGACTGCCAGAAGGCTTTTGACAAAATCAAGGAGTACTTACAAGAACCTCCAATCCTTATGCCTCCAGTTGAAGGAAGACCTTTAATAATGTACTTGACAGTATTAGAAGAATCAATGGGGTGTGTGTTGGGCCAGCATGACGAGTCTGGTCGAAAAGATTATGCAATATACTACCTAAGCAAAAAGTTTACCGACTGTGAACAACGTTATTCACTGCTCGAGAAAAATTGATGTGCTTTATGTAACACGGTGGGAGAACTGACTTTAGTTATGTTGCGGATAGCAAGAGTCGCCACCGACTTTTATTTTATCCAAAGGAAAGGCATAAAAGAACAGGAAAGACCTTTTAAAAGATTTTTGGGTCCGGGGGGTAGGTTATGTAAAGGGAAGGTATTAGCACCCTTTACATCCATGGTTATCCATGGGCTCTTAGTTACTTAGCTCACTTTAAAATGTTTTTGAAAATGTGAAGTGTGTGAATAGAAATTTTCTTAAGTGTTTATAATGACCCATGTACGGATGCGTATAAACCTTTGTTTTGAAAATTTTTGTTTGAAATTGTGAAGTGTTTGGAAAGTTTTGAAGAGTGAGCAAGTAACTATGAGGAACCTACCCTAAGTTTGAGTCTTTTCTGTTCTTGAATCCCTTAAATGGTAAGACTATCCCTATTATTGAGGAATAGGTAGTCATTACCTTGGATGTGAGGGACAAGTGAAGGGACATCTGTTTATGTAGGCAACTGTGGGGTGTATAAGCAATTTTGGAGGGACTATCATCTTTATTCGAAAGGGACAAGATCATTACGAAGGCAACATTCGAAAGGGACTTGATCTTTTATTTGTTAAGGGACTAGATGACTTTATTTTGAGGGACTTTTGCTTTATACACCCTACTTGACCTTTTGATTAGGCAACATGAGGGATAACCTTAGGAAGTGAGATGGCGATCAAAGATCGACTTACGTGTGTGAGTGTACAATTTTAATATTTATCTTTGAATTTAAATGATCTAAATTAATTTTATATTACAAGTATGTTTACACTCCCTATTTACTAACCATAGCATAAAATATAAACAATAAACATTATTAATAAAATATTACACCAAGGAACATTTACATAATAATAATTAAGCAAAATTAAATATAATAAGCAAAATAAATAAATAATTATAATTGGGTTAGTAGAAAATAATAATAATAAAAATAATACCAAATTAAATGGGGTTAGTAAATAATAAATAAACATAATTAATAATAATAATAATAATAAGCAAGAATATTATAATAATTAAAAAATCAATTTTTTTATATAAACAATTATTTAAGATTAATAAGAAAATATGAGCAATTATACTAATTATTATAAAATTTGAAGTTATATGTAAATTATAAAATTAAATTAATTATGAACATATTATGAAAATAAATTATAATTACAAAAATTAATTTAACAATTTTTTTAATTAATTCTAAACATATATTAAAATTTATGTACATACAAAATTAAATTATAAACAATTATATTATGAAAATAAACTAAGAATTTTAATTTTTAAGCAAGATTTTAAATTATAAATGAATTGTAGAATATATACATATTGCATTAACAATTAGGGTTTGATTATTAAAACATTTAGATTTATTTATTACTAAAAATATAAACAAAAATTTAAAATAAACAAATAAATAACATTTACAATTAGGTTTTTTAGAAAAATATTTTAGGGTTTATATTTATGAAATATATTAGGATTTTAAGATTATAGTTTTAAAATATTAATAATAAGCAAAACAAATAGAAAGAAACAGAAAAAGAAAACTTACCTTGGCTGGGAATTGAACTCAGCCCCTCTTGCTTTCAAACACTCAAGCCAGCAACAACAACCACTGGGCCAGTGCGCGCCTGGTGCTAAAGAATAGAGTCCCATTGCTTTTGTTATGTGTTCCTGAAAATATCATGAAAAAATAAACAAAACAAAAGGCCTGGGGGGATCGAACTCAGGACCTTCAAACATCACACAAACACGTTAACCATTCCAACCGGGAGGGCGCTTCTGTCCATATAACAGCTATAATTCATTATATATTATGCCTAATAATTAAACTGAAAAATAAGAAAAAATTTTGTGGCAGCCAGGATTCGATCCCTGGACATAGACTTCAACGCACACATGCACTTACCAATGGGACACACGCTCGTGTGTGATAAATAACAGAAACAATAACATAATATTTTTAAACAAATTTTTGAATTATGAAATACGCGCGCAGCCCAACTTCATCTTCTTCCTTGGGATTTCGCAGGTTTTCCTGCGAAATTTCCTGGGAAATTTCCTTCAATTTTTCCTGCGTTTTTGAACCTGCGAATTCCATACATCATCATACAAGCACAATTTCACCAAATTGATTACATCAATATGATCCAAACAGTTCATTGAGTTGATTTATGGTCTCAAAATTCATTTATGCTTGTTAAATTATGAAACCCTAATTCGATAGGTATGAACCCTAAAATGGTGTTTCACGAATTGGCCACTAAATCATCAATCCAATTGCCCAGAATTCATCCCTGCACTTATCTAAACACAAATCAACAATCAAACTTGATTAATATTACATGAAAATGCAAGAACAAGAAAAATCAAAAGTGAACAAGAAACGATTCGGATTTCTTAATGTATCATGTTATGATGCAATGTAGTGAATGGTTTCGATTCAAGGATGTCCAGGGAAGCTTGTGATGTTCTCAAAATACCTTGAAACCTCTTGAATGGAAGAAACCGAAAATTGATTTTTTGGATGATTTTTGAAATTTGAAACTTACACTTTGAGGCTGAAATTCGTGTGCAATGAGTAGGGTTGTGTTATGTACTTATAGTGTGATGATTCTAGGTCAAAAAACTTGAACATTGTGTGAAAGATTTGATCCAAAAAGATTGAGAAAGATTAAGCTTTAAAATTCAAATATTTTTGCATAAACACTTTCTATTTCAAGCCAATCACCATTATTCTTGTATCAATTTAATCCACATTGCATTCATGATTTTCTAGAAGCCCAATCTCTTTTAAATATTTGACTTTTATATTTTATTTTAATTTAAAATGATTTTAAATGAATTAAATCAAAATAAATAAAATAAAATGATAAAAAAATCTGATTTTTAGAGACTTGGGTCGTGCATGAGGTATTGGTATGGATTGGGTCATCATATGGCAAGCCCATTTAGAAAAAATTGGTTTTAAACCTCCATTTCCTTCATAAACCAACCAAAAATTTCCCAACTTTGCAAGGGCACAAATCATTCAATTTTAATGCTATGAGGGTGTTCTTGGACATTTTGGAAAGCTTGAAGAGTCCTCTAACCAACCCTACTGGTTTCATGTCCATATCATTTACCATTCTCAAGTTATGACCTTTTGAAGTTGTTGACTTTTTGTTGACTTTCAAAAGGACCTATAATGTCTTAGCTCATACCTTCCAAATGAAGCATTTTTGGGCTTGGCTTGTGAGACACAAAGTTGTAGAGAATTCAATTTCCTTCAAAATGAGCTTTGGATGGAAACTTGGTGATGAAGCATGTGAAAGTTATGGCTGGTCAAAGTTCAGTTGACTTTTCCAGAGGAAACCCTAATTTAGAAACTCCTGATTCTTGATGATCTGGAATCTCCTTGATGAATCATGATCAACCCTTGATAAAATGATGAATTTTACTTCATGTACTTGATGTTGGCAAAAAAATCATGAAGTTTGACTTTGGTTTGACCACAGTTGACCTCTGTTTGACTTTTTAACTGCTTTGACTGATTTTGACTTATCTGATCATCTGACTGAGCAAACTTTTGGGAAAAGTCTTGAAACTTGTCATAGGGGTTCTTACACACATATAAGAAGTTATGAAGCTCACTTGAAGTCTTGGAAGTTCATTTAGCCTGATTAAAGTCAAAACCCTAGTTTTGGATGCACTGCTTAGGAGGTGCATTGTCTGAGGGAATTGTCAAATCTTCTGACTATTTGTGAACTTTGTGAACCTTGTGAACCATCATAAGATGTCTTGTGAACCTTGTGA
The DNA here is from genome assembly GCA_963966055.1 of Lathyrus aphaca. Classification (NCBI taxonomy): domain Eukaryota; kingdom Viridiplantae; phylum Streptophyta; class Magnoliopsida; order Fabales; family Fabaceae; genus Lathyrus; species Lathyrus aphaca. The sequence goes on along the minus strand of OZ014522.1, from coordinate 432,553,910 downwards.
ACCTCATGGAAGGTCTTGTGAACCTTGTGAACCTTGTGAACCTCATAAAGTGTCTTGTAAACTTCATGAACCTCATGAAAGGTCTTGTAAGTATTGTGAATCTTGTGAACCTTGTGAACCTCATAAAGTGTCTTGTAAACTTCATGAACCTCATGAAAGGTCTTGTAAGTATTGTGAATCTTGTGAACCTTGTGAACCTTCTTAGCACACAAAGTCTTGTATTGTGAGGGCAAATTTTGGGGTGCAACAGCTGCCCCTGTTCAATTTTCTGAAACCTGAGGGGTTAGATTGGTATATGTGCCAGTCGTGACCTGGAAGGTTGAAGGGGATTGAACACAAAAGCCCAAAAATTTGCACTCACCGGTGCGTAAAGTGATACTGATGACTAGTTGAGTATGCTTGAGTGGGCTTAAAGATGCCACTTGGAGAAAGATTCTTCAGGTACATTTCTTGGAGGATAAAGCAGTCCAAAATATGAAGGTATAATGATAGCTTTCAGGAAGATAAACAACGTCCCGAGGTAGTGGTAACAGCTTTCAGGAGGATAATCAACGTCCTGAGGAAATGATATGCTTTCAGAAGGATAAACAACGTTCTGAGGAAATAATATGCTTTCAGGAGGATAAACAACGTCCTGAGGTAGGGGTGATAACTTTCAGGAAGATAAACAACGTCCTGAGGAAGTGGTAACCTTTGGGAAGATAAACAACGGCCCAAGGTAATAATATGCTTTCAGGAGGATAAACAACATCCTGAGGGAGTGGTAACCTTTGGGAAGATAAACAACAGCCCAAGGTCGTGATATGCTTTCAGGAGGATAAACAACATCCTGAGGAAGTGATGATAGCTTTCAGGAAGATAAACAACGTCCCGAGGAGATAATATGCTTTCAGGAGGATAAATAACGTCCTGAGGTATAAGAAGCTTTCAGGAGGATGAACACCTTCCTGAGGAAATGATAACTTTTGGGAAGATAAACAACGGCCCAATAGTCACAAGTTGTTAATGAAGTCTGTATGCTGGAGATTTAACCTGAAAACAAGGTAGCATTTTGTATGGTAATATTAGTTTATGCATTATGTATGCATGTATAATATGATGCACTTAGGTGATGTATTATGTATATGTATGATATGATGTAAATGATGTATGTATGCATCATGCAGCCTGAAGCGTCTGGATATCTTTGTATAACAACTGCTGGCCAGGGAAAATAAATCCCGATTCGTTGCTGAAGAATATGAGGAACTTGTTCCCGTCTTGTTTGATAATATATTATACATAACCTCCCGTCTTCGTTTGATAGTAGGATATACATAATCTTCCGTCTGCTGGGGATAGCAAGGTATACATAACCTCCCGTCTTCGTTCGATAGTAGGGTATATATAACCTCCCGTCTGCTGGGGATAGCAAGGTATACATAACCTCTCGTCTTCGTTCGTTGTATTCCTATTGGAAATTAAATTCCCGAATATCCGTATGAGGATAAAAGAGATGGATATAAATTCCAGGGAAGATGTGACTATATGAAGATGGATTTGTCCTACTGAGGGTTTGTAACTGTCTTGTAAAGATGAACCGTCGAAGCTTCGTTGAAATCCTTCCCTCGTTCGTCCTTAGTAAATACTATTACTGCATTTTCATGCATTTCTGGTAAACATCAATCATATTAAGCATACATGCATTTTTGGTAAACATCAATCATATTCAAAAGCATACATACATTCAAACACAACCAATGGACGTTTCGCTTATGTAAATAGGGTAAAAGTAAATCTGGATTCATAAATGGAATTTTATTCATATCAAAAAGTGACCCATACATGGGTGAGTTTGTACAAGGAGACATAAACCCTAGTAAGAGGATTTTGTCATAAAATTTTACAAAACAAGGAGAGTCAGCTATGTGGGAAATAATCCTATTGAGTTTCAATTCTACTATTGCCATTATCTTCAAGTATATCATCTTTGACTGTCGAGACGGAAACGATTGGATTGAGCTTTATCTGTTCGAGCTTGATTAAGTAGCACAACTGGTTGCAGTTTCATGGGTGATCCAAACGAGACATAGTCATACGCTTTAATCCCTAACTTTTTCCTGGATTGCCCTTTCAGGTATTCAATCCACCGGGATACCCTTTTTTGCCCAAGCCGCCTTTTCAGGTTTTCGACTTGACGGGTGTACATTTTTTATATATATCCCTAATTTTTGCCCAAACCCTTTTGGTTTGCCGGGATGCCCTTATTTTTGCCTAGGCCAGTCAACCTAGCGGGTCTCTTTTTATGCGTAGTATTTTTTAACTATGTCTGCGTTTACAGGCTGTGGGAAGTCTTCACCATCCATAGTAGTAAGTATCATGGCACCTCCTGAGAATACTGTTTTGACTACAAATGGTCCTTCATATGTAGGAGTCCATTTTCCCCTAGGATCACCCTGTGGTAATATGATACGCTTGATTACCAAGTCACCAACCTGATATACCTTTGGCTTAACCTTCTTGTTAAAAGCTTTGATCATTCATTTCTGGTACATCTGGCCATGACAAACTGCTGCTAACCTCTTCTCATCAATCAAATTTATCTGGTCAAGTCGAGTCTGAATCCATTCATCTTCATCCAAGCCTGCATCTTTCATAATTCTTAAGGAGGGAATCTGAACTTCAATGGGCAGAACTGCTTCCATACCATAGACCAAGGAGAATGGGGTTGCCCCTGTTGAAGTACGTATTGTAGTACGATAACCATGAAGAGAAAATGGTAACATCTCATGCCAATCCTTGTAAGTAACAATCATCTTATGTACAATCTTCTTAATGTTCTTATTAGCAGCTTCAACTGCCCCATTCATCTTTGGACGATACGGAGAAGAGTTATGATGCTTAATCTTGAACTGCGTGCAGAGATCAGTAATCATAGTGTTATTCAGATTAGAGCCATTGTCAGTAATAATCCTTTCAGGGATGCCATACCTACATATGAGATTATTCTTAATGAATCGAGCCACAACATTCTTAGTAACAGATGCAAATGAAGCTGCCTCCACCCACTTTGTGAAGTAATCAATAGCAACTAGGATGAAACGATGCCCATTAGAAGCAGTAGGCTTGATTTCACCAATCATATCAATGCCCCACATGGCAAAAGGCCAAGGAGCAGTCAACACATTCAATGGTGATGGAGGTATATGTACTTTATCAGCATAAATTTGACACTTGTGACATGTTCTGGAGTGTTGATAGCAGTCAGCTTCCATGGTAGACCAATAGTAACCTGCTCTTAATATCTTCTTTGCCATGGTATGTCCACTAGAATGAGTGCCAAAGATCCCATCATGCATGTCTTCCATAATCTTTGTTGCCTCCTTCTTATCCACACAACGAAGCAAAGTTGAATCATGATTGCGCTTGTACAAAATCCCATTACTCAAAAAGAACTTAGCAGAAAACCTTCTTAGAAACTTCCTATCTTTGACAGATGCCCCTTCAGGGAACTCCTGAGCTTCAAGATATCTTTTTACTTCATAGAACCAAGGCTTCTCCTCTGCCCCTTCTGTGTCAATCTCATTGCAGTATGCAGGCTTTTCAAATCTATCAATAGTAATCTTGGGAGCTTCATCATCCCAACTGATCTCAAACATAGATGCCATGGTGGCCAAAGCATCTGCCAACTGATTATCTCTTTGTGGAATATGTCCAAAGGTAATCTCTTTGAAATGTGGGATCAAAGACAATACATGCTCTCTATAAGGAATGAGGTTATCATGTTTGGTATCCCAATCTCCTTTAATCTGACTTACTACCAGGGCTGAATCTCCATACACGTCAAGGAACTGAATCTTCATATCAATGGCAGCTTTAATACCCAGGATACATGCCTCATACTCAGCCATGTTATTGGTATAATAGAAACAAAGTCTGGAAGTAATCGGGGTATGACAACCTTCAGGGGAACTAATCACAACACCAACACCATTACCAAGTGCATTAGAGGCACCATCAAAAACCATAGTCCATCGGGATCCTTGTTCAGGTCCGTCATATTGTCCAGGTTCTTTGGTAATAATCATAATGTCTTCATCAGGGAACTCAAAACTCATTGACTGGTAATCATCCACTGCTTGATGAGCCAAATGATCAGCAACAACACTTCCTTTGATGGCCTTCTGAGTAGTATACTGTATATCATATTCTGTCAAGATCATTTGCCATCTTGCAATTCTTCCGGAGAGAGCAGGTTTCTCGAATATGTACTTGATTGGATCCATCTTCGAAATCAATAAGGTAGTATGAGTCAACATATACTGTCTTAGTCGGCGAACAGCCCATGCCAAAGGGCAGCAAGTTTTCTCGAGCAGTGAGTATCTTGTTTCACAGTCGGTAAACTTTTTGCTAAGGTAGTATATTGCCTGCTCTTTTCGACCAGACTCGTCATGCTGCCCCAACACACACCCCATTGAATTGTCTAGCACTGTTAAGTACATAATCAAGGGTCTTCCATCAACTGGTGGCATCAAAATTGGAGGTTCTAGCAGATATCTCTTGATTTCATCAAAGGCAGTCTGGCACTCATCATTCCATTCCATCACCTGATCTTTCTTCAACAACTTGAAGATTGGCTCACAGATGGCAGTTAATTGGGAAATAAATCTTGCAATGTAATTCAATCGTCCCAAGAAACCTCTAACCTCCTTCTCAGTACGGGGAGCTGGCATCTCTCGTATAGCTTTCACTTTTGCAGGATCCACTTCAATACCTTTTCCACTGACTATGAAACCCATGAGCTTACCAGACCTAACTCCAAAAGTACACTTGTTTGGGTTCAATCTCAACTTGTATTTCTTCAACCTCTCAAACAACTTATGCAGATGATCAAGATGTTGCTCTTCATTCTGGGACCTGGCTATCATATCATCCACATATACCTCTATCTCATGATGTATCATATCATGAAACAAAGCCACCATAGCACGCTGATATGTTGCCCCTGCATTCTTCAAACCAAATGGCATCACTTTATAGCAAAAGGTGCCCCACTGTGTAACAAATGTTATCTTCTCCATATCTTCAGGTGCCATCTTGATCTGATTGTAACCAGAGAAACCATCCATAAAAGAGAGTACCTTATGCTGAGCAGTGTTGTCTACCAGAACATCAATATGAGGAAGTGGAAAGTCATCTTTAGGGCTGGCCTTGTTCAAATCCCTGTAGTCTACACACATACGTACCTTACCATCTTTCTTAGGTACCGGTACCACATTTGCAACCCACTGAGGATAAGAAGTCACTGCTAAGAACCCTGAATCAAACTGTTTCATTACCTCTGCTTTGATTTTCTCTGACATTTCAGGACGCATGCGACGAACCTTCTGCTTCTTTGGACGACAATCTTCTTTCACTGGTAAACGGTGAACCACAATGTCTGTATCCAACCCTGGCATATCTTCATAGGACCAAGCAAAGTTCTCCACATAGTCACGTAACATCTGAATCAACCTGCTCTTGACACTATCTTCTAATTCAGCCCCTATCTTGAATTCTTTCCTGTTTTCTTCAGTTCCCAGATTCACAACTTCGACTGGCTCTTCATGTGGCTGTATAGCTTTCTCTTCTTGTTGTAACAACCTAGCAAGCTCTACAGGTACTTCACAATCGTCCTCATTTCCGTCTTCAGCTTGATAGATCGGATTCTCGAAATTATAATTGGCAATAGTAGAACTGTTATCAACAGGATCCAGAGTGGATGAGGATCTGCATTTTAGTGATGTGGGTGTGTGTAAGAACACATAGCTGATAAAACGAAAATAAAAGAAAAGAAAGACAAGGAACACAATATTTACGAAAACGAAACGTCCACTGATTTTTATTGAATGAAGTATGCAAATGAAATGACATCCCGTAACAAGCATACCATTGTGCCCCGGGTAAGGCACAAGGCTTGAGAGTTTTAATTGTTCAAGAAATTACAAGCTTAAAAAAAAGCAACAACACAGTAATAGTATTTACTCCTGACTAAAGGAGATAGGAATAACATCTTCAGCTTTCCAATTATTGAGTCCAGCACCCACAGTAGGAAAAATCCAAGCATCCAAGTTGTAGTCTTCATCATAGTCACCCACAACATTGATCTGGTTCTTCATAACCCCTTGATTGGTGATACGAACAGCACGAGCACGAAGAACAGCCTTCTGGGACTCTGCAGTGAAACCCAATCCAAATTTGTCAGACTTGTAGAGGATATCAGGAAGCTGACCCCAAATAGTACAACCACCTTCATCCACCACAGCTCTAGCATCTTTAAGGGAGGCCATTGTTGGAGGTACTCTGGTGACCACATGAACTTTCTTGACAACAGGAGGATCTTCATAATCATTAACAATCCAAGGAACCACTTCAAATGTCTGACACGGAGTTTCAACATATTCACCTTCCACTTCCAGATACTTGAAGGTGTTCACATGGCTAACAAAATATTCTTCCTCTCCATGGACAGTAACAACCTTTCCTTCTACCGGATATTTCAGTTTCTGATGTAATGTAGAGGTTACAGCACCTGCCCCATGGATCCAGGGACGACCAAGCAAACAAGAGTACGAAGGACGAATATCCATCACATAAAATGTAGCATTAAAAACCTGAGAACCAACTTTGATTGGGAGATCAATTTCTCCATGCACCACTCTTCTCGAACCATCAAAAGCCTTCACCACTATATTACTGGGCTTCAGCACAGCATCTTCAGGACTCAGCTTATTCAGGACTTCTTTGGGCAACACATTCAGAGAGGAACCATTGTCTATCAATACATGTGACAGGGTAGTGCCCCTGCATTCAATTGAGATATGCAGAGCCCTGTTATGATCCCTCTTGGCAGGGGTCAAATCAGCATCAGAGAAACCTAACCCATTATCATAGGTCAGGTGGGCAACACAATTCTCAAACTGGTCAACAGAAATTGCATTGGGTACATGAGCAGTCTTTAGAAACTTAATCAAAGCTTTGGCATGAGCTTCAGAACATAACAACAAAGACAGCATGGAAATCTTGGAGGGAGTGTGCCCCAACTGATCAACAATGTCATAATCACTCTTACGAATGATTTTCAATACTTCTTCCATCTGCTTAGAGAGATCATCAGCATCTGGCACATCAGTAGGTATAGGTTCAATAACAGGACCTTTGCCCCGAGCATCAGTAGTGGAGGTAACAGCAGGAGTAACTGCCTTCTTGGAAGTAACTGGAGGAGAGAAGACTCTTCCACTTTGTGTGATCTTACTAGACCCAACAATATTATCAACATCAACAGGCATATAAGCTAAGGGTTCCTGCTTAACACCATGGATATAAACATCAGACCCATAATGCCAAGGCACAGCTTTATCAGACGTATACGGAATAGGACCAGGAGTGGTAATGACCATAGGAGCCACTATGGCTTCAGCAACAATCTTCACAGGGCCTTCAGCAGTGATCTTAATTGGACCCTTATGAGTGATTTTAACAGGACCTTTGGAAGTGATCCTCACCGGCACTTTATCAACCATATCAACCTCTTCAGTCCTCCTACCTTTAGTAATATGATCCACCATACTCTCTACAGACGATGGAGTCCTCTCAAACACTATGGTATATTTATCCATGAGACGTTGAATTCCATCTCTCAATCTCCAGCAACTATCCGGCTTATAGGTACAATACAAACAATCTTCACGACAACCTGGAAAGAACCCAGCTTGCACTAACTTCTTCTTGATAACAGATAATGGTGTGGTCAACTCTGCAACTGAATAGATATGTAAATCTTCATCAATGGCATTGACAGTCTTCTCATGATTTGGCATGGGAGCAGTAATCACATTTGGAGTACCCGGAGGGTCAAACTCAATTTCCCCAGCCTCAATCATATCTTGAATTTTGTTCTTCAAGACCCAGCAACTATTAGTATCATGTCCCTGACAGTTTGAATGATATGCACATCGTGCATTGGGATTGTACCTGGGAGAGGTAACATTGGGATTCTGAGGAGCCTCTTTAAGAGTAATAAGTTCAGCCTTCAACAAGTGTTGCAATGCCTGAGCCATTGACATGTTGATCTTAGTGAACTGCCTTCTAGCCCTCTATTGGTTGCCCTGTGGCTGCTCTGGTGTTGTAGGAGTTGGATTTGAAATATGAACTGCGCTCACAGACTGATGCCTTCTGTTACGATCAGGTTGACCATAAACAGCATTGGACTCTTTCTTCCCACTGGGAGGCTTCTTTGCAGCACCTGATGAAGAAGTACCCACTTGAATCTTGCCACTCTTTATACCATTTTCCACGCGCTCTCCTGTCATTATCAACTCAGTGAAGCCAGATGATGAGCTTCCAATGAGATGACTGTAAAAAGGACCATTCAGCGTACACATGAACATATCAACCAATTCCCTGTCAGTTAAAGGGGGTTGTACTCTTCCAGCTAAATCTCTCCACTTCTGAGCATACTCCTTGAAACTTTCTTTAGCACCCATAGACATGCTTTGCAGCTGCATGCGAGTGGGAGCTAAATCAGCATTGTATTGATACTGCTTATAGAAAGCTTCAGCAAGATCATTCCAATCCCTGATGTTGACACTCTCCAACTGATAGTACCACTCCAATTGAGCTCCAGATAAGCTCTCTTGGAAGAAATGGATCCATAACTTTTTATCAGCAGTATGAGGTTGGATTCTTCTGACATAAGACCTCAGATGCAGCTTGGGACAAGAGACCCCATCATAAACAACAAAGGTAGGAACCTTGAAACCAATGGGTATGACTACCCCAGATATCAGACTCAAATCTTCAAAATCCAGCCCAGAAGACTTCTGCAACTCCATAGCATCCATTCTATCCACCAGCATCTTGAATTTGTCTTCATTAGGCTCATGGTAGTAATTAGCCTCAGAATCAGAGTCCCCCATAGTGTTGTGGAGACTGCCTCCCTCTTTTTCAGACTCTTCAGACTCATAATCTTCAACTGGTTCTTTGGTCTTGGCAAGACCTTTGAACCTTCTTCCCATGTTGATCAGGCCACCTGACCTTCTAGTCTTCTTAGTCTTCTTGGCTAGCAGTGTCTTCAATTCATCCTGCCCCTTGGACAGGTTCAGGATCAGCTCTTGGAACTGTGCATTTTGTGCCTGGAGATCCTTAACTGTTTGTTCAAGAGCCATTGCTGAAATAAACAACGAGAAGATAAGAAACCTGTGCATAATTAACCTGTGATGCAATGAGATGATATGTGAATGCATATGCAATGTTTTCAAGGACCGCAGGATTTAAATTTGCTTAAACAAACACAAAGGTAAACTTTTATTAGTAATAAATTTGTTTTGCCTCTTGGGCTTACAAAAATGAAATGAAATAAATACAAAAGATGGGATTTTAAGTCTCCCATGGACGTTTCCTCTTTGTGTTGAGGTATGAGTTGAGATTCCGTTCCTCGTGAAGTTGCTTTGTTAGTTCCAGGATTCTTTCTTGGCTTGCTTTGTAATGAGCCTCGAAAGTATCCCTTTGCTCCTTCAGCTGGATCCAGGATCTCTGTAAGTCTTCCATGTCAGTAGGCATGTCTGGGTGAAGGATGGTATAAGCAGTATCTCCTTCAGCAACAGGTTCCATGGTAACTGGCAGGATAGCAGGATATGGCATCATGAGAGTCTGAGCACGAGATCGCACCCATCTGAGATAAGCCTCCATAGGAATAGTGTACTTAGGCTCCAGAGTCTTGCTGTCAACCTTGTTTACTTTTCCCCATGCTCGTATGAATCTCTGATAGTAGCTTTGAAGATCGTTGTCGTAGTCAAACACAATGCCCTGAATCAACATGTCATGTGGACCATCACTCCGGGCGTAACCAAACTGTCGTAAAGCTAAGGAAGGGTTGTAGGTAATGCCTCCTCTTATGCCTAGAAGTGGCACATTAGGAAATTCCCCACAACGGTCAATAATAGTGATATTCTCCATAGATCTGGAGCACCAATGGATATCTGAATGAGAGAGTGACATAATCCTCTTGGACCACCTGAACCCTTGCTCATTCTTCATTACTGAGCGAGGAAGGTGAGAAATAAACCACCTAGAAAGAAAAGGTATGCAGCACATCAAAGTTCCTCTTGCCCTTGTAGTACGAGTATGAAGAGAATGCAGGATGTCCCCAAGTAATGTAGGCACTGGATTGTGACTCAGGAATATGTTGATGGTATGAACGTCTATGAACTGATCAGGATTGGGGAACAACACTAAGCCATAAATCAGCAAGGCTAAGATCTCCTCAAAAGCATCATAGCTCATAGCTTTCAAGAACACTTGAGCCTTATCCATTAATACCTTAGCAAGAATACCCTTAACTCCGCTTCTCGTTTCTAGAACAATGTCAGCCTTCTTCAGATGTAGAGCTGCAGCAATAACCTCAGGTTTAGGCTCCTTTTCCAAGCCTGTGAATGGTTTCTGATCAAGTACAGGTATACCCAGAAGTTTAGAGAACTCTTCCATTGTAGGAACCAGCTGATAGTCGGGGAATGTGAAGCAATGGTGCTTAGGATCAAAGAACTGAAATAGGACACTCATCATGTCTTCATTGAACCCTGAGGTGACTAGATCCAGTAGGTGACCATGTCTCTTGATGAACTGGGAGTGATCAGACACTTGAGAAACCAACTCTTTAAGCTTAGCAGGTATGCCCACAAAGTTGATCCTGATGGTGTTTCTACGAGCAGAAGCCATGACCTGCAACAAAGAACAAAGATAAATCCTTTGGTCCTTGAAATGGTTAGTGAAAATGCTATGCTTATGATGCATGATGATGCTATGATGTTATGCTCAATCACAAACATGTGGCACACACAAACAAGTCACACAATAGCCCTAGGTTTAAAGGCTTGCATGAGGTTCAAAGGTAAGTACCCTCCCCTGAAGTTAGTTGGTTCATCCTGTCCTACAAAAGTAACCATGTTCTAAGGGATCTCAATATCATTGATCCTTCACAAGGGTGGTTGTTCAGTAGGCAACTTACTTGCCAACCAAAACCCTCCAAGTTTAGAATCTCAATAAGCGTAGTATCGAGTATCAACCAACTTCAGTCTTCACCAAAGTCGGCTATCTCACTACTTTCTAAAGGCCAAGATGGGATAACTAGGGTTCTAAAAGTCAGTTAGTGTATTGACAACATATGGCATCCTCATATTATCCTCAACTTGACTTAAGGAACATAAGCACCAACCAAGAAGTCACACTAACTATGGCCACCAGATCAACCATATCGGTATACGCCGTACAGTTTCCTTGGTCTATTGCCATTTACCTAAGGTACACTAGATTCGGGTTAGGATCTTTCACACATAAGAGCCCAACAAGTAAGTATAAAGCAAACAAGGCAAACAATTTTAAAGTGATCTAATACCTAAGGGTACCCCTCTTTAATATTAAATCCCCAGCAGAGTCGCCAGTTCTGTAACACGGTGGGAGAACTGACTTTAGTTATGTTACGGATAGCAAGAGTCGCCACCGACTTTTATTTTATCCAAAGGAAAGGCATAAAAGAACAGGAAAGACCTTTTAAAAGATTTTTGGGTCCGGGGGGTAGGTTATGTAAAGGGAAGGTGTTAGCACCCTTTACATCCATGGTTATCCATGGGCTCTTAGTTACTTAGCTCACTTTAAAATGTTTTTGAAAATGTGAAGTGTGTGAATAGAAATTTTCTTAAGTGTTTATAATGACCCATGTACGGATGCGTATAAACCTTTGTTTTGAAAATTTTTGTTTGAAATTGTGAAGTGTTTGGAAAATTTTGAAGAGTGAGCAAGTAACTATGAGGAACCTACCCTAAGTTTGAGTCTTTTCTGTTCTTGAATCCCTTAAATGGTAAGACTATCCCTATTATTGAGGAATAGGTAGTCATTACCTTGGATGTGAGGGACAAGTGAAGGGACATCTGTTTATGTAGGCAACTGTGGGGTGTATAAGCAATTTTGGAGGGACTATCATCTTTATTCGAAAGGGACAAGATCATTACGAAGGCAACATTCGAAAGGGACTTGATCTTTTATTTGTTAAGGGACTAGATGACTTTATTTTGAGGGACTTTTGCTTTATACACCCTACTTGACCTTTTGATTAGGCAACATGAGGGATAACCTTAGGAAGTGAGATGGCGATCAAAGATCGACTTACGTGTGTGAGTGTACAATTTTAATATTTATCTTTGAATTTAAATGATCTAAATTAATTTTATATTACAAGTATGTTTACACTCCCTATTTACTAACCATAGCATAAAATATAAACAATAAACATTATTAATAAAATATTACACCAAGGAACATTTACATAATAATAATTAAGCAAAATTAAATATAATAAGCAAAATAAATAAATAATTATAATTGGGTTAGTAGAAAATAATAATAATAAAAATAATACCAAATTAAATGGGGTTAGTAAATAATAAATAAACATAATTAATAATAATAATAATAATAAGCAAGAATATTATAATAATTAAAAAATCAATTTTTTTATATAAACAATTATTTAAGATTAATAAGAAAATATGAGCAATTATACTAATTATTATAAAATTTGAAGTTATATGTAAATTATAAAATTAAATTAATTATGAACATATTATGAAAATAAATTATAATTACAAAAATTAATTTAACAATTTTTTTAATTAATTCTAAACATATATTAAAATTTATGTACATACAAAATTAAATTATAAACAATTATATTATGAAAATAAACTAAGAATTTTAATTTTTAAGCAAGATTTTAAATTATAAATGAATTGTAGAATATATACATATTGCATTAACAATTAGGGTTTGATTATTAAAACATTTAGATTTATTTATTACTAAAAATATAAACAAAAATTTAAAATAAACAAATAAATAACATTTACAATTAGGTTTTTTAGAAAAATATTTTAGGGTTTATATTTATGAAATATATTAGGATTTTAAGATTATAGTTTTAAAATATTAATAATAAGCAAAACAAATAGAAAGAAACAGAAAAAGAAAACTTACCTTGGCTGGGAATTGAACCCAGCCCCTCTTGCTTTCAAACACTCAAGCCAGCAACAACAACCACTGGGCCTGTGCGCGCCTGGTGCTAAAGAATAGAGTCCCATTGCTTTTGTTATGTGTTCCTGAAAATATCATGAAAAAATAAACAAAACAAAAGGCCTGGGGGGATCGAACCCAGGACCTTCAAACATCACACAAACACGTTAACCATTCCAGCCGGGAGGGCGCTTCTGTCCATATAACAGCTATAATTCATTATATATTATGCCTAATAATTAAACTGAAAAATAAGAAAAAATTTTGTGGCAGCCAGGATTCGATCCCTGGACATAGACTTCAACGCACACATGCACTTACCACTGGGACACACGCTCGTGTGTGATAAATAACAGAAACAATAACATAATATTTTTAAACAAATTTTTGAATTATGAAATACGCGTGCAGCCCAACTTCATCTTCTTCCTTGGGATTTCGCAGGTTTTCCTGCGAAATTTCCTGGGAAATTTCCTTCAATTTTTCCTGCGTTTTTGAACCTGCGAATTCCATACATCATCATACAAGCACAATTTCACCAAATTGATTACATCAATATGATCCAAACAGTTCATTGAGTTGATTTATGGTCTCAAAATTCATTTATGCTTGTTAAATTATGAAACCCTAATTCGATAGGTATGAACCCTAAAATGGTGTTTCACGAATTGGCCACTAAATCATCAATCCAATTGACCAGAATTCATCCCTGCACTTATCTAAACACAAATCAACAATCAAACTTGATTAATATTACATGAAAATGCAAGAACAAGAAAAATCAAAAGTGAACAAGAAACGATTCGGATTTCTTAATGTATCATGTTATGATGCAATGTAGTGAATGGTTTCGATTCATGGATGTCCAGGGAAGCTTGTGATGTTCTCAAAATACCTTGAAACCTCTTGAATGGAAGAAACCGAAAATTGAATTTTTGGATGATTTTTGAAATTTGAAACTTACACTTTGAGGCTGAAATTCGTGTGCAATGAGTAGGGTTGTGTTATGTACTTATAGTGTGATGATTCTAGGTCAAAAAACATGAACATTGTGTGAAAGATTTGATCCAAAAAGATTGAGAAAGATTAAGCTTTAAAATTCAAATATTTTTGCATAAACACTTTCTATTTCAAGCCAATCACCATTATTCTTGTATCAATTTAATCCACATTGCATTCATGATTTTCTAGAAGCTCAATCTCTTTTAAATATTTGACTTTTATATTTTATTTTAATTTAAAATGATTTTAAATGAATTAAATCAAAATAAATAAAATTAAATGATAAAAAAATCTGATTTTTAGAGACTTGGGTCGTGCATGAGGTATTGGTATGGATTGGGTCATCATATGGCAAGCCCATTTAGAAAAAATTGGTTTTAAACCTCCATTTCCTTCATAAACCAACCAAAAATTTCCCAACTTTGCAAGGGCACAAATCCTTCAATTTTAATTCTATGAGGGTGTTCTTGGACATTTTGGAAAGCTTGAAGAGTCCTCTAACCAACCCCACTGGTTTCATGTCCATATCATTTACCATTCTCAAGTTATGCCCTTTTGAAGTTGTTGACTTTTTGATGACTTTCAAAAGGACCTATAATGTCTTAGCTCATACCTTCCAAATGAAGCATTTTTGGGCTTGGCTTGTGAGACACAAAGTTGTAGAGAATTCAATTTCCTTCAAAATGAGCTTTGGATGTAAACTTGGTGATGAAGCATGTGAAAGTTATGGCTGGTCAAAGTTCAGTTGACTTTTCCAGAGGAAACCCTAATTTAGAAACTCCTGATTCTTGATGATCTGGAATCTCCTTGATGAATCATGATCAACCCTTGATAAAATGATTAATTTTACTTCATGTACTTGATGTTGGCAAAAAAATCATGAAGTTTGACTTTGGTTTGACCACAGTTGACCTCTGTTTGACTTTTTAACTGCTTTGACTGATTTTGACTTATCTGATCATCTGACTGAGCAAACTTTTGGGAAAAGTATTGAAACTTGTCATGGGGGTTCTTACACACATATAAGATGTTATGAAGCTCACTTGAAGTCTTGGAAGTTCATTTAGCCTGATTAAAGTCAAAACCCTAGTTTTGGATGCACTGCTTAGGAGGTGCATTGTCTGAGGGAATTGTCAAATCTTCTGACTATTTGTGAACTTTGTGAACCTTGTGAACCATCATAAGATGTCTTGTGAACCTTGTGAACCTCATGGAAGGTCTTGTGAACCTTGTGAAACTTGTGAACCTCATAAAGTGTCTTGTAAACTTCATGAACCTCATGAAAGGTCTTGTAAGTATTGTGAATCTTGTGAACCTTGTGAACCTCATAAAGTGTCTTGTAAACTTCATGAACCTCATGAAAGGTCTTGTAAGTATTGTGAATATTGTGAACCTTGTGAACCTTCTTAGCACACAAAGTCTTGTATTGTGAGGGCAAATTTTGGGGTGCAACACTTTAGCGTGGGCTGCTCGCCGACTAAGGCAGTATATGTTGACCCACACTACCTTATTGATCTCAAAGATGGATCCAGTCAAGTATATATTTGAGAAGCCAGCACTTACCGGAAGGGTTGCAAGATGGCAAATGATTCTGACAGAATATGACATTCAGTATACATCTCAAAAGGCCATCAAAGGCAGTGTACTGTCTGACTATCTGGCTGAGCAACCCATTGATGATTACCAGCCAATGAGATTTGACTTCCCTGATGAAGACATCATGTTCCTAAAAGCAAAAGACCAGGAAGAGCCTGTTCACACTGAAGGGCCTGACCCAGAAGAAGAGTGGACAATGATGTTTGATGGGGCTGTTAACATGAATGGTCGTGGAGTTGGTGCAATGCTCATTACACTTAACGGAGTTCACATGCCTTTCTCGGGAAAACTCACCTTTAACTGCACTAACAACGAAGCTGAATATGAAGCTTGTATCATGGGTCTTGAGGAAGCCATTGACCTCAGGATCAAGATTTTAACTGTATTCGGAGATTCAGCTCTGGTAATCAATCAAACCAACGGCAAATGGTACACTCACCAAGAGCATCTGATTCCATACCGTGATTACACAAGGTGATTATTGACTTTCTTCACAACAGTCAAACTTGAGTATATCCCTCGAGATGAGAATCAGTTCGCAGATGCTTTAGCTACCATTTCCTCCATGATCAAAGTTCAAGCTGCCAACTTTGTGCCTCGGATTTCAGTCTCCAGACTTGACAGACCAGCATACGTATTCTCTGTGGACATCGCTGAAGATGACAAGCCTTGGTTCCATGACATCAAATGCTTCTTAGAGGATCAAACATACCCACCCGGGGCATCATCCAATGACAAGAAGACACTAAGAAGGCTGGCTGGTAGTTTCTTCCTGAATGCCGATGGTTCATTATACAAGAGGAATTTTGACATAGTGCTTCTTAGATGTGTTGATAAGAAAGAGGCAGACTTGCTGATGCACGAGGTGCATGAAGGATACTTCGGTACCCATGCTGGAGGACATGCAATGGCAAAGAAGTTATTACGATCAGGTTACTACTGGATCACAATGGATGCAGACTGTTGTGCCTATGCCAGAAAGTGCCACAAATGCCAGATTTACGCAGACAAAGTGGATGTGCCTCCGAATCCTTTGAATGTGATGTCTTCACCTTGGCCCTTTGCCATGTGGGGCATTTATATGATTGGAAAGATCGAGCCGACTGCTTCAAATGGCCACAGATTCATCCTGGTAGCCATTGACTACTTCACCAAATGGGTTGAAGCAACTTCGTATGCAAATGTCACTAGACAAGTGGTAGCCAGATTCCTGAAGAGAGACATCATCTGTCGGTATGGAGTACCCGAGCGAATCATTACTGACAATGGTTCCAATTTGAACAACAAAATGATGGCAGAACTGTGTCGGGACTTAAAGATCCAACACCACAACTCTTCTCCTTACAGGCCAAAGATGAATGGCGCTGTTGAGGCAGCTAACAAGAATATCAAGAAGATTGTGCAAAAGATAGTGGTTACTTACAAAGACTGGCATGAGATGCTACCATTTGCCTTGCATGGGTATCGTACCTCAATCAAAACATCCACTGGGACAACACCGTATCAGCTTGTGTATGGTATCACTACAAGAAAAAAGTCTTTTAGTGGCGGTTTTGAGAGCATGTTACGACGGTTATAACTGCCGTAAAACATAGATTACGACAGTTTTACAACCGTCGTAGAACTTGGTGTCGCGAGCCCTCTTTGCGATAGTTTCAAAAACTGTCGTGCAAACTGTCGTTATATGATTATGGCGGTTTTAACCGTCGTAATGTTGTTTTCTATATTTTTAAATAATATTTATGGCAGTTCTAACCGTCGTTATTTACAATATATTTTTTAAACTATAGCGAGGGTTTGTATCCTCCCTCTCTAAATATACTAATTTTTAAAAATAATTGTGATATATGATACAAATATATGATATCCTAATAATATCTACAAGAGCACACTTGGCCTTCTCAAATTTTACAAGAACAAAATCTCTAGTTATAATCTGCATCATCAGTTAAGTTACATTTAAAATACTTTAGAAGAGTATTTCAAGTGGCCTCACCAACCAATAGTATGAATATGAGATGTTACATTAAATTAAATTAAATACAACTTACATAATAAAAGACACTTTGGTGATAATAGACTAATTTACTTCTACTAGAAAGTTCATATTAAGACTGTAGAAAAATGAACTCAGATCCCCTCTTTTCCTTTGGACTAACAGCTTCATCACTTACAATGTTATTAATTGACTCCAGAATTTCAACCATGTCTTTTTCATATTTACCTCATCCTTTCCTTTCAAATTAGACTCCATTTCATCATGTGTAAAACGATAATTTTTTTCATCTTCACTAGCATAGTTTTTTTTTACCTGGCAAAATATCACATACAGCTGCAACATTGCTGAGACTTGAGTCAATTGACAGACCAAAAAAACCATCGCCGTGCACGATACTCAATTCTTCAGTCTTCAAACCGTCATGCATAATCCGAAAACAACCGAGTTGAAACAACCACACCAATAAATAAGAATACAAACTAATTACTTTAGTGATGCATTTAAATTGTGATTCACATCACCAACTGCGACTGCATTAATGGATAGTCTCAACAACGATACCAAAATCATGATTGTAGTGTGCTTTGAAACATGGAGAACAATACTTATGTACCTTGCATCAAGCCATTATCCTAAGAGAGAAAAATAAATAGACATTAGAAAAGTAAATTGAAAAGCAAGTGGAGCTAGTTATTAATAATAAGACGTACAGTTCCAACAACATTGCTTATAATGGCCAAATTGTTCCTTAAACTTCCTTCATAATAGAAAAAAGAATAGGTCACATCATTTCAATTAAATTAAGTACTTATTTTAATTGTTTGTGTGCAACTAAATATACATTATATACCTCTAGATGTATCAACTGTATCAACCATCTAGTTGATCCTAAACTGTATCCAGATGGAAATGGTAAGCCGATAAAGATCCATTTAAACAAACTACAAAAACAGAACATAATTGTGAATTCTAAATCAAATGATTATAAATAATGAAGGGGCACAAATCATAAATGAGTCAGCTATATAAACATGAAAAGTTTGACTACATATCATCATGTCTACCGATCTCAACTAAAGACAACAAATATCTCTAAATCGATTCTAAAAGGGCATAATTGATTTTGACTATAGAATTCATTATAACTTAAAGCCTTTGCCTCTAGAAATGGATATTTAGCCTTGACCTATATTTTGATCTCTTTCTTTTACTTAGACTTTTTATTTTCTTCTGAAATGAAGATTCAACTACAAATGAGTCTAGTGTGTGTTGCAGTTAATAATTACCTCATTGTCAAGCCATACAAAACCAAAAAACCTCAATATATTACTCTTGACCTAAACTTCCTGCAAAGGATTAAGAAAAGAGTAACATGAGTCTGACTTGTCAGCTCCATAACCGAAATATCACATATAACAACACAGATGTGAAAAGGGAAGGCATCCAATTAAGAATTTCAATAATTGACTTTCAATAAGTAACATGAGTCTGACTTTTCATATTAAATTTAATGAAAAAATGTTAAAGAACCTAGAAATTTAAACACTTTTGAATGATTAAAACTTTCAATAATTAATTGTAATAAAGAAGAAAAACACTTGTATAAACAAACACACCAGGACTATGTAAACATGTGCTATTAATGCTAGTCCATTGTAATTATTGGGGTTCCCTTGGATAATTTACCTTTAAAATACAGTCCCTTGAATATGCACGTTGGTTCACTTGGATAATCCATCTCTGAAATACAGTCCCTTCAATATATGTGTTCTCAACAAATTAATGAGTACTTTCCTGATTTTATGCTTTAGACAACCCAATGTAGTGTCTAAATATATTAATTTTTAAAAAGATTGAGATGTATGATACAACTATATAGTATAATGATAAATCCTAAACTTAAACTCATATTTAACTTAAATTTTGTTGTAAATAAGTATGATAAATATTACAAGAAATGATATCCTAAGACTATATATAGAAGAGCACACTTGCCTTCTCAAATAATGATAAAAGTATGAGATGTTCATTAAATAAAATACAACATACATAATAAAAGACAAAATCATAAAAAATAAGTAAAACCTGACTAAAATAATAATACCAAGTAAAGTTTACTAGACTTTGGGAAATATTGAAGTACATTATTCTCCTTCTCTAACGCTACATGCAGTGAACATAATGCTAAATTCCAGATTTGGTCATAAGTTAGCTACCTCTAATGTAAGAAAAAGAGACAATTTTACAATTTATTGCAAAAATATGTCTACACATTTTTCGATGTATTAGTTAGATAATGTATAACATTCATCAAATTCATCAAGATAAAATGTCAACAAAATGTGAAACAATGGCCATAATCATTTTCTTAAATATATTTCGAAATAAGTATTTTGAAAAATTTCTTACAATTATTTAAGATATATCAACATACCTTATACTTATAGTTATTGAAGAATGAAGCACTTTGATAGTCATATAGTCTTCCTTATTCCTAAAAAGCATATTTGTTATGAGTTCCAGGTTGAGGTGTGTCACATAATAAGTGGTATTTATTAGTCTATGTGCAGTTCTAGTGTGTTATGAGTCCTCAATCTGTATATCACAAAAGAAAAAAGGTTTCACCAATAATCAATAACAAGGAGCAAATCTGGATCTCACGTTTATAACTATAAAATATGAGAAAGATTGATTGAGAAAATATGAGAAAGATTGATTGAGAGATTTTTTTGGCAACAAACATACTTTATGAACATTGGTTTTGCCTTTTTCGTTGTTTCATCATGGATTCAAAGCTCATGATTTAGCTTCATAACTGAAATATCCAATAGACTGAAGTTGATCACACATGATAAGATACCATTGATATAATGTAATAATTCTAGTAACATTGGTTCTCTTAGATGCCTTAAAAACTATTTCAAGTCCTAAGTTCTTAGAAATGAAACTTAAAATTAAAAGTATATCTATTTCGAAAGTCAAAGACATGCCAAAGAAATGATACATCCAAAAGCATTTAAATTGCTATATGTTTTTAGAGGTACTATTGGTTGCATAAGAAATCTCAAATAACATGAAGTGAAAAACCTGCACATCAAGACATAAGACATAAGGTTCTTTGTTGGATATGTTTTTAGAGGTACTATTGGATGCATAAGAAATCTAAACTTCATGGAGGAAGTACTGGTTACCTTAACGTCTCTCTGCATTATCTTTTGCCTCATTAGTGAAATTGCTTCACTAGAATATGGTTCATTACGACCAGGACATATGACTTCGGACAACGAGAAATCAATGCTGCAAGTTTCTTTTGGAATTAACAATTTAAAACAATGGCCACTGAGCATATATTCCACAACTGCAGGGACATTTCTAATTCAGTGAAGAAATGACAGGAAATCCTTGGTTTTCTTTGTTAATGTCTTAAATGAATCAAACAATAAATATTAATTAGAATTATTAAAAGTATGTAGTACTAAAATGAAAATTTTGTACAATCATAAGTTTTCTCACTATGGTCAAGTCAATTATACGCATGAATGGAGAATCCTTGGCATAATGGATCCATTTCCTTCCAGAAATAGCACGCGATTCAGCAGCAAGAAGAGTATCATAGAAATTTGATCTCTCTACAAAGTCACTATGTCTAACATCACTTCCAAATCCACACCCAACTACGAACTTGACAACATTCACCCAAATTTGCTGACTTCCAATAGATGAAACATCTGATGGGGCATCATCACATTCCCCTTTGCTGGCGGACGACATAAACACTGGTCTTAAATCCATTGTTCTAGCTTCAGGAGCTCCTGATGGAACTACATATCCATCTAGAGTACCAACCTTTCTAGAATACTCAATTTGAACATTCACCTGAAAACATGCACAAGTATTAGAACTAAGTTTACCAATGATATCAAAATATACCATCACATAATATTTTCAAACTTGACAACCAATGAGGCGTGTTCTCAAGAACTCCTTTGCTTCACGGGCATAAGGAGCTATTTTTCATCTCTATGAGGGTTTCCTATTTTTTGACACTGAATATTCGAAAGGTTGAGTCTATGCTCTGCTAGCGGACTTCCGTATGGAATAGAATCATCAGCAACAATGATGCAATCTCCACCGACAATCTTAACTACCTGGAAAAGAGAGAGTCAAATATTATACACTTGTATTACTTGAACTGAACATTAACTTATTTGGGATAAATCCATAGCTAAGGAACATTTTAGCTTTCTCGTAAAAACCTGGCCATGAATTGGCTTTGAATTTGTAGGTGGTGGTACATAGTTTGTCCACAACTTTAACTTGCTTTTCTTTGCCTAAAGCTTTGCTGTCTTCAGCCTCTGAATTGCCTCTTCTTCCATCATATTTGCACTTCATTCAAAATATTTGGCAAAACCCTGTATTATTAAAGAAAACAAAATGACAAATATTTTACTGAAAGTTTTAGGGATATCTTAACCAAAAAATCTTAGACAAGACCCAAAATTCCAACAACGAAAACTTAGACAAATTGAAACTCTGGAAGCAGCTAGACGCGGATGGTACTACCATCATGAATCTGCCCTAACTCTACAAAAACGATAAACCTCAAGTAAACCCAATTAAACCTAAGGAAAAACAAATGCGCAAAATACCCATTCAATTCTTAACCGAAAAATCTTAGAGTTACAACATGATAGACAAATAGATATAGATATAGATATACAGAGCGAGAGACACAGAGAGAAAGAATGATCGTGATTAACATACACACACATTAAGAGAGAGACTGGCAAAGAATTTTGTAAGGTGAAAAATATGCAAAAGAAGAGGAATGATTTTAGGGTTTTGATTGACTAACCTTTGCCTTTTCATTTTCCGGTTGAGAGCAGTGGTTTTCTGGTTGTGAACAGAGAAAAAGTGAAAAAGAGAATTTTTTTACGTTATTGCATTTGTGAGCGAGCTATGGATTTAGGGTGACGGCGGGTGTGGTTATCGTCGTGCTCTTTCAATAAAAATTTGTAGTGTGGTAGATTTCAGGGGGGCGACAGTTGTTTTAATCATCGTGATCTTTAGTTAATTTTTTAATTTTTTTAGATTTATAACAGGGAATACTATATTGAAAGGTTTATGGGCGACCATTTTCTTTTATCGTCCTAACTTTTATATTAGGGCGGTTGATGTAACCGTCGTAATCTTTATTTTACGGCCGTTGATGTTACAACCGTCGTAATCTTTATTAATTCTTAAAAAAAATATAAGGACGGTTGGTGTAAACTGTCGTGTCAACTGTCTCTATAAGAGAGTTACGACAATTATTAAGTAACTGTCGCAATTTTTGTGTCGTAAAATCCTATTTTTTTTGTAGTGATGGAGGCAGTCCTACCAGTTGAAGTTGAATTACCCTCCTTACGGGTATTGATGGATGTCAAGTTGGATGAAGCAGAATGGGTCCGATCTCGGTACAATCAACTAAATCTGATCGAAGAGAAGAGGTTAACTGCAATCTGTCATGGGCAGTTATATTAGAAAAGAATGAAGAAAGCCTTCGATCAGAAAGTCAGGCTTCGAGAATACCAAGTAGGAGATCTTGTGCTGAAAAGACTCATTCCTCCTCATACAGACCACAGGGGCAAGTGGACTCCGAATTACGATGGTCCATTCATAGTAAAGAAGGTTTTCTCTGGTGGAGCACTGATGCTCACTACTATGGATGGTGAAGATTTCTTATCCCTTGTGAATTCAGATGCAGTTAAAAAATACTTTGCATAAAAAGACCCGCTGGACATAAAAACAGAATGTAAGTTCAGGCAGAAATAGGGCATCCCGGCGAGTTAAAAACAGAATAAAAGACTCGGGCAAAAATAAGGGAAAAATAAAAGAAAAATGTACACCCGCTGAGCTGAAAAGCCGCATTGGATAGCTCAGGCAAAAATGGGTATCCCGGTGGATTGAAAAACCGAAAGGGAGATCCACGCAAAATAAGGGAATAAGCAAACAACTACATTCTGAATTCGTCTGTATCACTCTCAACACGGCAAGTTTCGAAAGGTTAAAGCATCGGTCAGAATCAACTCTCTTCAAAAAGCATGATAAGAAGAATGTCAAGGTCATACGGGTCGTAGCAAAGGGAAGCTCACTAAAGCGTCGTCAACATTGCCAGCACCTTTATTTTTCTCAATTTTTGTAACAATCTCCTTATTCCAGGGGATCTGTTTCTTTGACTGTATTTGCCAATTCAGGGCACCCAGATTAATAAAATCGGATTTTCAGTCACACTTCGTTTTGTACATTTTATTTCATTTGCAAAAAATGTCCAATATCCTTGATATAATGTTTGCATAAAAACAAATGTGCCTTTCTAATTACATGCTCTCAGGAAATATATTTTACTTCCAAGAATATCTAACTCCTATGACGGAATCCGGTAAGGGATACCTCGGGATACTGGTGTGTTTCTTTGTCTTAGCAGGATTTACAGTATCTGGAAAGTTCTCCCCAACAAAGTTGCCAAAGTATCACTCCTCCAACACATCTTCAAGCAGCATCAGAAAATGCTCATTTCCCCAGCTGAGTTGTCAAGTCTCCTCATCCTCAGCAGGATCCCCACCAAAAATCTCTAGGAAGATTGTTCAGTGATTTTCCCTCCCGACAGAGCGCCAAATCTCTCATCATCAGCAAAGACAGGGAACCATCTCCCCACAGAGCTCCAGCCTCTCCCAGAAGAGCAAGGTCTGAAACTCTCGCACAACAAAGTGACGAAAGCTTCCTCATCCCCAGCTGGGTTATCTCATTACCAGATAGATCTATCAGTGATCTAATTCCCCAAGCAGAGTCGTATATTTTATCAGATCTACCAATGGTCTCATCCCCAGCTGGGATACCCTTTCAAGCAGATCAGCCAGGGATCTCCGCAAGCAGCGGGATCCGAATTCCGGATCGGTATCTTTGCATGATCATGGCATTCGCATCATAAATCACCACAAAAGTGTAGCATTCCGTCTAATACGGAGCATTATGGCAAAAATCAAACATATTGCATAATCACAAGTCAGGTTCGAACCTGTCACCTGTAGATACCAACAACACCACATCAACAATATACAAAATACCTCTCAATTTCCCCAACAGAAAGCCAAAGCGTCCCCCTTGCACTCTCCAACACAAATACATGTTTGTTCGATACTCGTCCGTGTCATATCATCTCCATGCAGATATAAACCACAAATGTCCTTTTTTTTAATACAGAAACTTCTATACTCTTTTGACACCCGTCCGTGTCACCTTTCCCCAGCATGATTACCCAAACACTTGTTGCAAACCAAGCACTTATTATAATACACTCTCATTGACACCCGTCCGTGTCATCCTATCCCCACAAATTGCCTGAATACCTTTTACACTTATAAGATCATAACTTATACACTTTCTCTTCTGACACTCATCCGTGTCACCATTCCAGCAAGTCGAGCACTCGTCCGTGTCTTGCTCATACTTCACCTTGCTTATTTTCACTCATACAGATACTCATCCGTCTCTTGCATACACACTTATTTCCCCTCAGAGTCGACACTCGTCCGTGTTCTTTGTTAACCAGTTGATACTCGTCCGTATCATTATCTCTGAACATGCGTCAGCGTTGTTTCTACCGATACTCGTCCGTATCGTAGTCTTAAGGATGCTCGTCCTCATTTTTAATCTATACACAGTGTCAAACACTTAAACTTTCGCTTCTTAAAAGCGTAAGCACTCGTCCGTGTTTACCATTCCCCAGTAAGGTAATCTTTTTTTTATCTGACATTCGTCCTATGTCATGATACTTTCGGCAGACGTACCCTGCCAGGTGATCGTCCTTCACCTTCCAGAGTCTCCATTATTGGAACCCTTTTATATCCGGCATTCGTCCTATGTCGTGATATTTAGCAGCCGTCCACTGCTAAGTGATCGTCCTTCACATTTTTGATGATCGTCCTTCATCATTTTATCCGATGGCCATCCCCATCGTTGATCTTGTTATCTGACATTCGTCCTATGTCATGATAAACCCCGAGAGCAGCCGTACCTTGCTAGGTGATCGTCCTTCACCTCTTGATGATCGTCCTTCATCATGCTTATTCGATGGTCGTCCCTATCGTCGACTTTTTTGTCTATTCGGCATTCGTCCTATGTCGCGATAAAGAGCAGCCGTCCCCTGCTAGGTGATCGTCCTTCACCTTTGATGACCGTCCCTCATCATTATTTCATTTATTCTTTAACCCGATGGCCGTCCCCGTTGTGGTCCCTTTTCCTTTTCCCGATGATCGTCCTTCATCAGTTTAGCCTGATGGCCGTCCCCGTTGTTGTTTACTTTACTGTGCAAACCTGATGGCCGTCCCCATCATTACCTTTGCTTTTAATCCCCAGAAAAAACTTGTTACCTTACTTGATTGCCGTCCCCATCATGATTTCTTTATTTCCCCAGCATGTCGGTCGTTCCCGTCATTGCTTTATCCCCAGCAATCGTCCTCTACTCGATGGTCGTCCTCCATCGCCCGCACTTTACAAAAATACTATACTTTCCTTTTACAATTTATATCCCTTTTCTTCTTCTCCCTAGTGAGTGCAAATTTTGGACTGTCTTTGGTATTCAACCACAAGTTATCTTGTTTGTCTGTTAAGCCAGGCGCTTACATCCTGCACAGCTAACTCATGTTTGAATAGGGGCAGCTGTAAACACCTCAAATTTTCCCTCACTAAGTTCACACCATGGCTTGTGATCTTTCATCTTTGCATAAGTTTAAGCATATCATATCATATTGCATTTTTTGTTTCATCTGCATTAGGTCAAGTTCATCTGCATCTAGGGTTTGTGATCTGAGCAATCCAAGATTCATCTGAGCCACTCCAAAGGCTTCCAATCATTTCAAGAGGGTCCATGTATGTTCAATCATCTTATCCACCAAAGATCAAGGAAGTCAAAGAATCACAAGAACTTGCAAAGCATGGAAGCAGAGCCAGGGTTTAACTGCACAGATGACCTAGAATTAGGGTTTTGGTTTCAGAGCCATAACTCCAAATTTTTTTGTCATTCTTGTTTCTATTGGTCTCAATATGTTATAAGGATCATGTGTACCAATTTTGATAAAGAAATTCATTGTGGAAGTCATTTGTTCGTTGGGTAACTTCTTGAGTAAGTCAAAGCAAAATCAGGGCATCTGAGGCCCCCAGCAATGGAACCAAAGTGGATTTTTCATCAAATTGAAGTTATATGATCTTTATTTTATCATTGAAGTGCTTAGAAGTTCACAAAATTGAAGAAAAGTGAGCTAAACAAAAAGTTGCCAAAAATGGAAGTGACTTGTAATATAAACTTTCCATTTTGGGAAAGTTTTTCAACCTCCTCTTTCTCAACAAAAAATGATTCAAATGAAAAATTGTTGGTCATGAAAGTTGTAGATTGGATCATTCCCTTTTCAAAAAGTACAAGAACAAGATCTAATTCATTTTGGAACTCAAGATATGGCTTGTCAAAGTTGGAAAAAATCCCATAATTTTCAAGAATGCACCAAAAGGGATTCTTTGCAAAACCACTTGCCAAGGCTTTTTGTGACTTCAAACACACTTCAATGTATCATAACATCATAGTGCATTGCCTCTAGATCAGAATTTCCCAAAGAATTGCAAGATTACATGCCTTGAACATCAAGAACTCTCAAAGGGGCCAAAACTTCACATAATTGCAAAACGCCCCATAACTTTGCTTCAACTTGCTGAATTGCCTCCAAATGGATTTTGTGGACATCCTTGAACTCAGCTGCACATGGACATGCCAAAAAGCCAGCTGCATCCTTGCCCATACCTCAAGTACACAAGTTGGTGACTTTTTGCAAGAAGGTCATACCAATCACCATAGGCCACAACCACTTCTCTGACCTATCACAACTTGATATGTGGACCAAAGGCAGATCATAACACACAACATTGCAAGCTGAAAACTAAGATTGATCAAGTTCCCAAAATCTCTCCCTCTTGCATTTTATTTCGAAACTCATAGCTCACTGACTCAAACTCAAAACTATCTTCACCAATCAACTCAGCATCACAAAAGGATCCTTTCCCACCCTTCAAACAAGCCAAGAACACCCTATACACCAAACACGATTTCTGACCAGCAAGAGTTCAAGCTCTCAAACCATCCATTAAAAACTTCCTCCAAGCATCAAAGCATCACCAGGAGGATCATTGGAGCAAGTTTGCACAAGAGAGGAGGTTCAGAAGCTTCAAACTAAGAAAGCTTCACTTCAGGTAACCTCAAGAACAAATTTTCCAGAAATGAAATTTTAAGTTCTTAGATTGTTCCCCATGCTTCACTGATCACACTGCACCTTTTAGTTTTGAAAAAGATTGAATATTAAGCATGTATGAAGCTTCTGAAATTTCTGTGTAATTTTCCGTTTTGCTTCGAATCTTGATGTTCATGTGAAATAAATGATTTTTGTTGGCAAAATCTTGTTTAGAATGAGTTAGGGATCATTTCTGGAGAGTTTAGTGAGTTTATTTTACGAATTGAGAGAGTTAGCAAGTTTGAGTGGCCGGAGAAGATGACCGGAACACTGTTCTGGTCACCTGAGAGTGCTTAGATCATTTCATTAAGTTTAAATCCTGTTTGAGTGGCTCAGATCATTTCATTAAGTTTAAATCCTGTTTAATTAATTAATTAATTAGGTTTTAATAAGTTTGAACCTAGACCGTCCAGATGCGCGCCAGGTCAAGTCAGTTTCCCCCAGGTTCAATCCAGACCATCAGATATGCACACTTTTATTTAATTCAGTTTTAATTCATATTTTCTCATTTAATTTTGTTCCATTTATTAAAAATAGTTTAAAAATCCCAAAAATATTTTTATTCTGCATTTTTACTTCAAATAATTTTCTCAACCCAAAAATATTTTTATTTTTATTTTTTGCATTAAAAAATCATTTTTAAAACATTTAAATGTTTAGTTTAATTAATTAATGGAAATTAATTAATTAAAATATCATTTAGGTTTCTAAAAATTCCAAAAAAATTCACATTGCATCTTTAAACATTTAGAAACATTGTCATACCATCCACACAAATTTCTTTTTGGTTTTGAATCATCTTTGATAATTTTCTTGAATTTAGGGTTCATAAAATGCCTATTTTAGAACCCTAACTTCAAGAATTATTTTCTGCCTAACCAAGAATGGTATGACAATGGTTATTTTTGCGTTGATCTTCATTTGACATGTAGTTTCTAGAATAATTTTGTCACAAATTTCATCTGCCTTTTTGAATTAATTTGCAGTTTTTTCCTTTTAGGTACCTTAAAACCCTAGATAACTTAGAAAAATCATAACTTTCATTAGGTTAAGAGTTAGGTCTTCTCCTTTGGGGTGTGATATCATATGGGGTTAGGGTTCATTTGATTGCATTTTCAATTTTTTATCTTGTCATTTGCTTCTATTTTTGAGTTTTGCATCTCATGTTGTATGAAAACCCTAATTTCTCATCTTCCTTTGCATACCTCTTGCATATGCTTGCATTCATGAACTTTCCATGACATTTTATGCATTCACATGACTTCTAAGACATCATAGGACACATTAGACTCATTCTTGATCATTTTTTCATCCATTTGCCATGTTATGCATTCATTACATTCCATGGACATTCATGGACATTCATGTGCTTTCATGCTTCTTTCATGCTTCATTTGCATTCTCATCACTTGTATGATCATTCACAACTCTTGGCATACATTTTCTTCACCTCTTAGCATCATTTACATCATAAATTTTCTTCTGGTTTTGGTTTGCACCTTTGAATTCATTTCATTTCTTTCTCTTATGCTAACTTTTCAGGTGGTAAGTACTTTGAGAAGTGAATTTGCCTTCACTTCTCACATTCTCTTCCCATCTCCTTTATGCATCCTTGCTGCATTTTACCTTTTTCTTAGAGTGAGCTTGCTCATTCATGTTCTCCATTCACTTTCTTCCTTCAAGTAACTTATCTTCTTAGATGAAGTAAGTTGACTTGTTTCTTCTGCTTCTCTTCCTTTCATCTGCTTCTTCCTTGGTGGATTTTCTTGAAGATCTCTTGCAAGCCTCATAAACCCTAGGAACACCCAAGCATGATAACAATTAGGGTTTTGATTAGTCCCCCATTAGTTTTACCTTTGTGTCTCTCCTCTCCTCTCATAATCAGAGACTAAACCTTTAAGGTTTTAAGGCTTTGTGATTAAGATTATGCCTGCATCATTCTCTTAGGATGGAGTGTATAACTTTAATCCTAAGTGTTAAACCCTTAATGTGTTTAAATCTCTTAATAAATCCATCTAATAATCACTAAGACAATAAGCTTGTAACTTGGGCCTTGCATTAGGGTTCTAATTCTTCCTTAATTGGTTAAGAAGGACTAACCCTAGTGTTAATGGACAAGTCCCCCTCAAGTTGTCTTACAAACCATAAAATTCACTTCTTAATCTCACCATTAACTAAAATCCACTTTAATAAAGGCTTTTTTTTGTCATGAGGTTAATCCCTAATCATGGATTAAGATGAGGTATCTTCCTCAGCTTAAATGCTCTCATTTATTATCCTTCTATTAGGATGGTGTAATGAGTCCATTAAATCCTTGATTATGGCTTAAACTCATTACTTAACACTAAACAAAAACACCAAAAACATCTAAATAATTGCAAGTAGGTTAATGATCTTAATCCTACATCATGGTAATTGAGTGTGAGGTGCTTACTTCATACTTAAGGTATTCTCATTACCCCTAATCAGAGGGAGGATGTGATGAGTTTACTAACCCTTGGTTTAGGCTTAAGCTCATTTTCTTATGACAAACTCCAAAAAGCAATAAAAGATTGAAAATACCAAAAACAAACAATAATCGTCTCCTTCGGGATTCTTTTCTCACCTCATTCACTCATAAACGAGAACTTGCTTCTTCCGTCTAATGCAAGACAGTCAGCACCTGAGCCAGACAGGTCATGCACTTGAGCATAGACAAGTAAGCAGTTCATCAGTCAATTTACCTTTCAGTCTCTTTGAGTCGAACTACGGTGTTCTGACTTCCTCATTGCACGAGAGGATATGTAGGCATAACTTAACAGTTATCGAACAAAAGTCTCTGTATATTCCCCCTCTTCCAGCATTATTCTTTTAAGCCTCATTGTCTTGAGAATTGCACTCTTTTCTTACACTGACACTCCTTTTCTTCACTTCACTTTCCAGCACTGACACATGTACATCCTTTTCCAGTTTTTTTGCATACAAATAGCACTGACACTACCCCTTTAAACACAAATATTTTAAGTGTTGATCCCGTCGAGTACGACGGACAATCTGGGTGCTAATACCTTCCCAGGTTGTAACCAACCCCCTTTCTCAGTTTCTCTGGTTCGCGACCGTCTTATCCATATCTTTCCAGGTTTATGCAGCATTAACTTTCCTTCGGGATAAAAATGCCTAGTTGGCGACTCTATTCTTTTCACCTTCATTTTCTCCTTTCGCCGACCGTTCGCGCTTGTACCGGGATGCAAATCTTCGGGAGCGACACTTGCCTCATCGTTGAAGGAATTGGTTCTGACACCATACTCAAAATTGTTGATCCCCCCGTCGAAGGGTTAGAGACTGGAATGGCCTCATTTCTTGGCACATCTTGTGGATCTACACTATGAGAATTTGAACTACTCAATTGGGGATTCGTCCCAGTTGTATTGGGATTTGAATCATCTTGATTTCGTTGGGTGGACGCCATTTTCCTTGTATTTCTTCTCCTTGGTATATAATGGTCTGTATTCGCTACTTTCCCACTTCTCAAATGCATGCAACAAAAAGTAATCGTTTCTTTTTTACCAATACACCCACGTAAGAAAAGAAGTTACAAAAACAAAGAAGTTACAAAAGAGAAGTTATAAAACTTCAAAAACTAACTAGCACTGTCCCACTGGGCATGCCAATTTGTTTAACCCCAAAATTAGTAAACAACCGCTGGTCCTCTAAGGATGCTAAAAACAACCTTAGTTACTCGCAGGACGACCAATTGATCCTAGGGCATGTGCTAATTGTTGGTTAATTGTAATGTTTTTTGGAAAAAAGATTGTGAATCCTTCGACGGGATCCAGAAAGTAAAAGTATGAAATTAAGGTAAAGAAAAACAATGTAAAAAACAAATGTTAAATGCAAGAAATGTTTAAAAGGGCTTTCAAAGTAAATGAAAAGATAAATGAAAGAGTAAATGCAAGGCAAGAAAGTTCAAATGGCTAGAAATGTAAAGAAAAGATAAGTGCAAGACAAGAATGTTAAAGAGCAGGAATTGTAAATGAAATGCAGTAAATTGCTTGCAAAGTAAATGACTTGAAAGATAAATTCTTTAACATAAAAGGCTTTGAAAGTTAAATGACTTTAAAGAGATAATTTGAATGATAAATGACATTGAAGATAAATTGGTGGTGTTTACATCACGTACATTCTCACAACACTCTTTTCTCTACACGTAGATACTTTGAGTGTTTTACAGAGTTACTAGTACAATAAGATTTCCACACACACTTATTTTAACACTAGACTAAGCTATTTATAGAAAATACAAGATAAATGTTTTCGAAGGTTTTACTCTAAGATGATGACACTTATCCCACTACATGTTGAAGAAGTTTCCTCTTGCGCCACTTGTCTTTGTCTTTGAATTGAAAATTACATATTTTCCCTCCAAGGTTTAAACGTGCATCATTTGAGTAACTGCCACTTTGCGTCGAATAATGTGTTGGTTGAATCCCACTAACACTTAGAAAATATTCCAAACTTAAAATTTCTCTAAGTACAAGATCTGTAGGTGGGGGGTTCCTTCGACTTTCACCCTTTCAATGAGTAAGGTCGAAAAGACCTCATTTTAGCTTATAACAAGAAAACTCTTTTCTAAGCCAAATAACCCAATTATGTTAGCTGAAATTCTGGGATCAGATACGTGATGTCGAACCAGATGTTTAAACTCTTGAAATCTTAAACAAAAATTAATGAGCAGGTAAATTAAATGACACAGGAAATTGTTAACCCAGTTCAGTGTATCTCCACACTTACATCTGGGGGCTACCAAGCCAGGAAGGAAATCCAATATAAGTAATATTAATTATGGAGTTAAACCAACCAGTTTAATCCTTCACTTAATATCTACCCAAGGCAATTTCTACCTAAGACTCAACTTAGATAAGAGTACCTACTCACACCCCCTCAATCACACAGTGATCTTTTACAATGATTAATAAAATTGAAGTCACACTTCAAACACAACAGCTTGATCTTACTTAAAAGTTCCAATCAAGACATAATTCACTTTTTGCTTAAAAGCTCATAAAGTGACAAACAATTAAAACCTGCTATACTTCACAAACACCCTTTACAGTCTTCTAAAATTCGTGCTCTTTTCTGAGAGTTCTAGTTCCTTAAATAAATGCTTGGTTTGTGGGCTTTTTGAAAATTATCCAGACCTTGATAAATCCCACAGTCATCACCTTGAATTAGGGTTAGTTAGTTTGTTATCTCCTTGAATCAAGGTGAGTTAGTTATTCTGTTACACTGAAACCAGATAACTAAGCTCCCTAAAGATGCGCCTTGGAGTGCTTATCTTTTTACAATTAATTCCAGATAAATTCTCCTGAATTTACTCACTTCTGTTATGCATCATTTAAGTCAGATAGCAGGTTTGCGATGTCACAACATCTGGTGTGACATCCTGATGTCTTGAACTAAGTTCATTAACTTTTACTTTATTTGTCAATGTCACAACATCTGGTGTGACATCCTGAACTAAGGTCACTTATTCTTGTTTGTCAAAAATTCTGCCAATTCTTAACATCTACAAACTCCCCCTTTTGCTAATTTTTGGCTAACACAATCTTCTGGTTTTATCAGAGAGCAGCAGAGTTCTTTTCTGTTGAATCATGTGAGAGCTAATAATTTGCTCCCCCTCAAACCTGTATGTATACTGCTATGACTTGTTCAACATACTTTGATATACCAATGAGCATTCAAAAAAAAAACTTAGTTCAGAAGACAGAGTTTAACTTCAGCATTGTTCATCAAACAGGCATTAACAGCAGCAGGCATTATTCACATTGTTCAGTACACTTCTCCCCCTTGTTAGATAGACATTTGGGGTCAAACATTACATAAGCAGAGAGAAAAAAACATTCAAAATTACAAAGCAAAACAGGCAATACATTTTCCACCACACTCAGCTTCACTCAGACTCAGCATACTCTGTATCTTCTTCATCCTCAGACTCAGCATCAGATTCATCAACATTTCCAGCAACTTCCTCCAGCTCTAGTCTTTGAATTATGCTCTCCAGCTTTTTCTTCCTTTCATCCATCTCTTTGCAAGTTGTCTTAAGCTCTGAAATCAGGGTTGCCTTGGATATAGGAGTCTTGACATTAGATGGTCCAGCAGATGTCCCACTTGGAGCTTCAACATCTGCAGCATGATGGCTCAGAAACAGTTTGTAGTGAAAGGACAGTGAACTCTCTCTCTTGCAGATAGAATCCTTGTCAGTAAGGATGCCTGGATATTGGTTGATAATGATTCCACAAAGCAGTGAGGGAAAAGCTATTGGAAGCTTGGTTGCTGAGGTTCCTGCATGCTTTAGAGTCTGGTCAAATATATATGCCCCATAGTCCAACTTTATTTGGGTGCCTACAACACATATAAACCTTCCCAGCCCAGTAGCTATAGAAGAGGTGTGGTTTGTGGGGACCCAGTTGACTGTTCCAATCCTGTGCAGCATAGCATACTTCCTTGTTAGTAAGCTGACATATAGTTTTCCTTTGACTGGCCGTGACTTGACCTGGTTGGCAGTGATGATTTTGCAGACTTGGTTGTCAGTTTTGCCCAACTCATTTGGCCCATCTGATTCTCTCCCCAGGTAGTGATTTATCACCCTAGGAGAAAAATCAACACATCTCCCCCTGACATATACCTTCCTAAAATCCTCAGATTTCCCATCAGCACACCCCTCTTGCAGATTGACTATGAATTCTTTGACCAGCAGTTCATAGCAAGGGGAAAAGTTGGAGACAGTTTTGAATAAACCAGCATTGGAGATTAAATCTATTACCACAGTGCACTCCAAAGCATTGCTGCCCAGCTCTCTTTCCAGAGCCACCCTTCTTTGGTAGACATACTTCCACTTGCTCACACTAGAGACATGGTGGAAGGACACATTGTCCAGAGGTGCTTCAGGAACAACAGTGGCAGTCCTGGGAGGTGCTGGCTTCTTCCTGGGTTGGGATGTTGGGACATCCTCCTCAACATCAGAGTCAGGTGGAGTTGTAGCCTTCCTCTTCTGGGTGCTTACCTTACTCCATTGCTTAGTAGGTCCAAAGGCAACTTTGACCTTGTCCTTTTTGGGAGTTGACTGTTTCTTTTCAGGAGTTGCATGTGCAGCTGGCTTCTTCTCCTTCCTAGCCCTAAGCCTCTTGGCTATGCTAGGATTAACAGATGCTATAATCTCTGTGTCAGAGTCATCATCTAGTTTTTCAACAGGTGGATGTTGGGAAGCCTCTTTTTCAGCAGCTTGATCAACAGGAGCTTGATCATCAGTGGCTTTATCATCAGTAGTTTTGTCATCATCACTTAGGGCTTTGTCCTGGCCCTCAGATGCTTCAACATTTCTTGGGACATCCTGTTGAGCAGGTATGTCCTCTTCAGCCTGGTTGCTTGGGTCATCTTGAGGAGCATGCATACTGTTCAGGGGAACAGACACCCCAGGCACAACTCTTTGTTCATAAAGGATTCTGTTTATAAGTTGTTCGATGGATGCGTCCACATAAGTAGAAGCTTTGGGGGTGCTGGAAGATGAAGGAGTTCCCTTGCTTTTGCTGAAAACTGGATCCTTAGCTCTTCTTGCATGGGGAGTCCTGGGTTTTTGAACAATTGGAATGCTTCCTCTGATCTCATCTATAGGAGTAGCATCCATTGGTACTACAGAGATTGGAGTTGCGTGCACTACATCTTCTTGATTGAGACCCTCATCAATGGAGTTAGGGTTTTGATGTTGAGACATTTTTTTGATTGTAGTGGAAAAGGAGTTAGGTTTGATAGATTTGGATGAGTTTAGAAATTCAGCTTTAGCATGCAAAACGTTTAGTGGAGCTAATGAGGATGTGAGGAGTTGAAATCACGTTTGTACATTTATAGAATCCGTTACTAGTGGAATTTTTAAGAGTGGAATACAAACAGTTATTGGCCAGACTGGTGCTGCCATCTGGTGATCATGCCACACGATGTAATGAGACATGCTGGCACTTCTCCATAACTGCTATATTTCACATATGCAAATTCCCAATTTACCCCTTAGGTTTTCAAATTGGGTAGCATCCAAAGCCTTAGTAAATATGTCAGCTAATTGCAGCTCTGTGGCTACATGCTCTAATGTGATC
The DNA here is from genome assembly GCA_963966055.1 of Lathyrus aphaca. Lineage (NCBI taxonomy): Eukaryota > Viridiplantae > Streptophyta > Magnoliopsida > Fabales > Fabaceae > Lathyrus > Lathyrus aphaca. Next base: position 432,517,791 of record OZ014522.1, on the reverse strand, counting down.
ACCTTCTCTTCCACAAGGTCTCTGATGAAGTGATGTCTGATATCTATGTGCTTAGTTCTGCTGTGTTGGATAGGATTTTTGGAGATGTTAATAGCACTTAAATTGTCACAGTACAATGTCATGACATCTTGTGGGACATTGTATTCTGTGAGCATTTGTTTCATCCATACCAGCTGTGAACAACTGCTACCAGCTTCAATATATTCAGCTTCAGCAGTGGATAAGGACACACAATTTTGTTTCTTACTGAACCAAGAAATTAAATTGTTCCCTAGAAAGAAGCATCCTCCTGATGTACTCTTTCTATCATCATCACTTCCAGCCCAGTCAGCATCACAAAATCCAGTGAGAATTGGTTCATAACCATGAGAGTACATTATGCCATAGTCACATGTACCATTAACATATTTCAAGATCCTCTTAACCTGGTTTAGATGGCTCACTTTTGGCTCAGCTTGATACCTTGCACACACACCTACTGCAAAAGCTATATCTGGTCTGCTAGCTGTAAGATATAGTAGGCTTCCAATCATGCTTCTGTACAAGCTTTGGTCCACACTCTCACCTTTGTCATCCTTTGTCAGTTTTAAATGAGTGGGGGCAGGTGTTCTCTTGTGACTTGCATTGTCCATCCCAAACTTCTTGACATTGTTCTTTGCATACTTGCTTTGTGATATGAACATAGAGTCATCCATCTGCTTGATTTGCAGTCCAAGGAAGTAGGTTAGTTCTCCCACTAGGCTCATCTCAAACTCAGACTCCATTTGAGTAACAAAATGTTTAACCATTTTGTCTGACATCCCACCAAACACTATGTCATCCACATATATTTGAGCAATCATAACCTTTCCCTCTTCATCCTTTACAAACAAGGTTTTGTCTATTCCACCTTTCTTGTATCCATGTTTAATGAGAAAAGTGGTCAGTCTTTCATACCATGCTCTGGGGGCTTGCTTTAGACCATACAGAGCCTTCCTTAGCTTATATACATGGTTTGGACAGCTTGGATCTACAAATCCCTTTGGTTGCTCCACATATACTTCCTCATTAAGGTACCCATTTAGGAAAGCACTTTTAACATCCATCTGAAATAGTTTGAACTTTAAGATGCAAGCAATTCCTAGAAGTAGTCTGATTGATTCAAGCCTTGCTACTGGTGCAAAGGTTTCATCAAAATCTACCCCTTCAATTTGTGTATATCCTTGAGCCACAAGCCTAGCCTTGTTTTTTGTAACTACTCCCTGCTCATTAGACTTGTTTTTGTACACCCACTTAGTGCCAATCACATTAATGTCATCAGGCCTAGGAACAAAATCCCATACTTCATTCCTTGTAAACTGGCCTAATTCTTCCTGCATAGCAGAGATCCAATACTCATCATTCAGAGCTTCCTTGATGTTCTTAGGTTCTATCTTTGAAACAAAGCAGGAGCCTGAGATCACTTCTCTTGATCTAGTGATGACACCTCTGTTGGGATCACCAATTATCAGTTCTTTAGGATGATCTTTCTAGATTCTGATGGAGGGAGGTTTGTTGGATTGCTCTGACCTTGCCTCAGTTAAAGTGAAGTCAAGATTATCAATTTCTATTTCAACTTCAGTTTGATTGTCAGCAGATGTTCCAACATCATCAGCAACATCTGTCTTTTCATAGGCATCATCAATAATCACATTTATTGACTCCATTATAACCTTGGTTCTGGAGTTAAATACTCTGTAAGCTCTGCTATTTATGGAGTATCCAAGAAATATCCATTCATCACTCTTAGGGTCCATCTTCCTTCTTTGATCCCTATCAGCCAGAATATAGCACTTACTTCCAAATACATGAAAGTACTTGACTGTAGGTTTTCTACCCTTCCAGACTTCATAGATGGTGGATAAAGTTCCCTTTCTTAGTGTGACTCTATTGTGGATGTAGCATGCTGTGTTCATAGCTTCATCCCAAAAGTACAGGGGTAACTTCTTGGCATGAATCATGGCTCTAGCTGACTCCTGAATAGTTCTGTTTTTCCTTTCAACAATCCCATTCTGTTGAGGGGTGATAGGAGAAGAATACTCATGATTGATTCCTTCTGAAGAACAGAAGTCTGAGAATTTTTTATTCTCAAACTCCTTTCCATGATCACTTCTTATTCTGACCACATAGCTTGCTTTTTCTCTTTGGATTCTATGGCACAGATCTTTAAATACATCAAACACATCAGACTTTTCTTTGATGAAGCTTATCCAGGTATATCTTGAGAAGTCATCAACAACCACATAGGCATATCTTTTTCCACCAAGACTCTCAACCTGCATTGGTCCCATAAGGTCCATATGCAATAATTCCAAGACTTTGGAAGTTGTCAGATGTTGGAGCTTTGGGTGTGACATCTTGGTTTGCTTGCCTATTTGACATTCACCACACACTTTACTTTCATCAATCTTAAGTCTTGGGATCCCTCTTACAGCCTCCATAGATATGATTTTCTTTATTCCTCTGAGATGGAGATGACCCAGTCTTTGATGCCACAACTTCACTTCTTCTTCTTTGGCTAAGGAACAAGTAGATGTGAGGCTGAAATCTTGGGGTTCCCACATATAGCAGTTGTCTTTTGATCTGGCTCCTCTCATGACAACTTTCTGTTCTTTATCAGAAACTATGCACTCAGTTTTGGTGAAGTTGACACTGTAACATTGGTCACATAACTGACTTATGCTGATCAAGTTAGCAGTTAATCCTTTTACTAACAGCACGCCATCTAGACTTGGTACACCTGAGCAGTCCAAGGTCCCAACTCCCTTGATTTCTCCCTTTGCTCCATCTCCAAAGGTTACATAGCTGGATGAGTGTGACTTTAAATCTACTAACAGATTCTTCAGACCAGTCATGTGCCTTGAACAGCCACTGTCAAAATACCAGTCTTCTTTAGCAGATACTCTGAGAGATGTGTGTGCTATAGAGGCAACAACCTGCTTGGACCATTTGTGCCTGTTGTGAGGTTTCCTTTGATGCATCTTCCCTGGGTAGTGTCCATCTTTAGAGTTCCAATGTTGCCTGTTGACCTTGTTCTTAGGCATGTACTGGTAGCTTTGATCAGCATGAAGACTAGCTTTAGGTATCCAAATTTTCTTGGTGACCTCTGTCTTCTGCTTAAGAGGGTGCTGAGACTTCTGATTGGGGTATCCATGCAGCTTGTAGCAAAAAGGTTTGATGTGACCAAACCTTCCATAGTGATGGCATCTCCATCTTTGATATTTCTTTTTCATCATGTGTTTGTCATGATGTTGAGACATCTGCTTGAACATCTTGTTTGACTTCATGGGATTTGGAGTTGTTTGGCTGGTGCTAGCCTCAAAGTTTTGAGCTTTATTAAATCCCAACCCAGTCCTATCCCCTGAGTGCTTGTTGTTGTTGAGAATGGCATCCAGTGTGTTTGAGCTACTGTTCAGCATTCTGACATATTTGGACATATGCTCTATTTTGGAGTTGAATAGGCTGACTTCACTTTTCAAGGTGTCAATGATCTCTAGATGACTTGCCTTTTCAGCCTTTAATTCCTCAATCTGCTTCTTCTGCTGTTTATTTTCCATGCATACTTCAGTGCTTCTTTTACACAGCATCCTGTAAGATGCTTCAAGCTCTTCAAATGTCAGTTCCTCATCACTGGATCCCCCTTCAGTTTCACATACTCCAGCTAGAGAAGTGATGTGTTTTGCAGATTCTTCTTCTGACTCACTACATGAGTCTTCATCTGACCAGGACACAGAGAGACCTTTTTTTTGCTTCTTTAGATAGGTTGGACATTCACTTCTAATGTGTCCATACCCTTCACATCCATGACATTGGATCCCTTTTCCTTGGTTAGTCTTCTCATCATAGTTTGACCTTCTATTGGATTCATAAGGTCTTTTATTCTCAGAGGTTGAGTTTCTTCCACTTGGTCTGGGCCTGTTTTCCATTATTTTGAGGATTTTGTTAAATTGTCTTCCAAGCATAGCAATTGATTCTGATAAGTTGTCCTCAGAGCCTGCTTCATGACTTTCTTCTTCTTTATCAGTGTTTGATACCAGGGCTATGCTTTTGTTTTTCTTCACAATTGTATCATTCATTCCCATCTCAAAGGTTTGAAGGGAACCAATGAGCTCCTCAACCTTCATTGTGCAGATGTCATGAGCTTCTTCTATGGCAGTAACCTTCATGTCAAACCTCTTTGGCAGTGATCTGAGAATCTTCCTTACCATCTTTTCATCACTCATCTTCTCTCCCAAGGCACCAGAAGTATTAGCAATTTCCAGGATGTTCATGTAAAACTCATGAATGGTCTCATCTTCCTTCATCCTCAAGTTCTCAAACTTGGTGGTGAGAAGTTGAAGTCTTGACATCTTCACCTTTGATGTTCCTTCATGAGTAGTTTTGAGAGTGTCCCAAACATCCTTGGCCAGCTCACAGTGATGCACAAGCCTAAATATGTTCCTGTCAATGCCATTAATAAGGCATTTAAGGCTTTGGAATTTCCAAGTGCTGAATCTTCTTCCTCCTTGCTCCACTCTTCTTCAGGCTTCATCACTTTTTCCCCCATCCTTATTGTCTTGGACAGGGTGCTCCCATCCTTTGTTAACTGCTTTCCAAGCCCTGTTATCAAGAGATTTCAATAATGCTACCATTCTTGGCTTCCAGTAATCATAGTTGGATCCATCCAAGATAGGTGGTCGATTCACAGATCCTACATCTCTGTCCATGTTCCCAAAATTTGCAGTCCCTAGATCTCACCCAGATATACAGGCAGGGTGCCTACTCTGATGCCAATTGAAATTCTGGGATCAGATACGTGATGTCGAACCAGATGTTTAAACACTTGAAATCTTAAACAAAAATTAATGAGCAGGTAAATTAAATGACACAGGAAATTGTTAACCCAGTTCAGTGTATCTCCACACTTACATCTGGGGGCTACCAAGCCAGGAAGGAAATCCAATATAAGTAATATTAATTATGAAGTTAAACCAACCAGTTTAATCCTTCACTTAATATCTACCCAAGGCAATTTCTACCTAAGACTCAACTTAGATAAGAGTACCTACTCACTCCCCCTCAATCACACAGTGATCTTTTACAATGATTAATAAAATTGAAGTCACACTTCAAACACAACAGCTTGATCTTACTTAAAAGTTTCAATCAAGACACAATTCACGTTTTGCTTAAAAGCTCATAAAGTGACAAACAATTAAAACCTGCTATACTTCACAAACACCCTTTACAGTCTTCTAAAATCCGTGCTCTTTTCTGAGAGTTTTAGTTCCTTAAATAGATGCTTGGTTTGTGGGCTTTTTGCAAATTATCCAGACCTTGATAAATCCCACAGTCATCACCTTGAATTAGGGTTAGTTAGTTTGTTATCTCCTTGAATCAAGGTGAGTTAGTTATTCTGTTACACTGAAACCAGATAACTAAGCTCCCTAAAGATGCGCCTTGGAGTGCTTATCTTTTTACAATTAATTCCAGATAAATTCTCCTGAATTTACTCACTTCTGTTATGCATCATTTAAGTCAGATAACAGGTTTGCGATGTCACAACATCTGGTTTGACATCCTGATGTCTTGAACTAAGTTCATTAACTTTTACTTTATTTGTCAATGTCACAACATCTGGTGTGACATCCTGAACTAAGTTCACTTATTCTTGTTTGTCAAAAATTCTGCCAATTCTTAACATCTACACTAGCGTCAAAATTTGGAGATAACACTAGTTTAAAGTCTAGTTTGTCTCCTTGTCTGCTCCAGTCTTATGCTATTGTCCAATCAACCTATCTAGTTATCACATCTACTTATTCTCCTCCTTCTTGTATCTCTTTAAAATGAGCGATATGTCCTAAGGACATAACATACTTAATTGATTTTCTCCCAAACATGTCTTCAATCAACATCAGAGGAGAAACATTAGAACTCAAGCTCTTGAAGGAACTCAAAGTGAGCTCAAACTCTGTGATAGAATGTCACACTCCTGGAATCCTTTCAGGAAATCAATTTTAGGGATGGGCAGGATATTTCGACATGCTCGATGGACCAATTTATCTTGATTTGGTCAAGGAATTTTGGGCAAATGCTAGAGTCCTTTCTTGTAGAGATTCTAAAAGTTCTATCATATTTGTTGTATATAACATTCCAATCTTGATTGATCCCTCCATCACCTCGGATTCCATTGCTTGCAGTGAAATTGGAGAGACTGTTGAAAATAGAAGATATAATGATCACTTTGTTGTTCTCATACCAGTCATCTAGAACAACATTGGTCGCCTTGCATATTCCTATGCACTCTCTCCTATTGAAAAAATCTGGTACAAAATTATGGTATATAATCTGAGACCTAGATTCAGAGGAGAAAGATGGTTATTTGTCTTGGATAAGTTGTTTATTCTCTTCCTAGTAACTAGGATAAAAATAAACTTTCCCCAATCCATGTATAATCATTTGAAGGAAAATGTATTTTTTTCAAGGGATGCACTATCCTTCAGAGCTCCCTACAGCAGAGTTATCTCTCACATTCTTGAACTTCAAGGAGTTGTCACTAACAACTTGTAGAATGGCTTAGCCCAAAAACTGCATCCTGAATGGTGTCACTGTATGACCTTCTAAAGATTGTTTGCTAGAGGTCCTTCCTTGTGTCTTTGTTGTCTATCTTTCCTTGTTATATTCATGTCTATCAATCAGGGTCTTTTGTCGTTCATTGTACTATGTTCTTTAATTAATGAAATTTTTGTTCAGTTCATGAATTGCTTATTATCTTAATAATGCTTAATCTAATATTGTTAAATCATTATGCATAGCTCAGATATGAGAATCTCAAATCTTTCACAATATAATTTTCATATTTCATATGCATTAATTTGAGAATTTCAAACTTTTCACAATATAATTGATCAATATACATGTGCATTGAATCAGAATCATTATCATATTAACAAGCTTATATGCTAAGATGCTTTAACTTTTTGATGATGTCAAAAAGGGGGAGAAATGGAAATATGATTTTGATATAACCTTAAGAATGAAAACTCAAATAAATCAAATGATATAAATTGTTTATCACTAACATTTGATGTTTGATGTTTATCCAAGGAACTTAACAAGTTCACTAGGCATTCTTAGAACATGTTATTTGAAAGAACTTTGTTTAAGTTCTTAAGAACTGTTTGTTCATATAATCGAAGGTGTACACTCCGTGAACATATGTTCAGAATCAGATAGACCCAGTATTGTTCAGAAGTTGAGAACTTTCTGAAAGTCAAATTTATCATGATTTTGGTATAATAATGTTCAAAAGATGTCTTCCTGAAAGCGGTCAAGACAAAGACAACGTTCAATGACGCTTTTCAGAACAATGAGCTAATCAGAAGTCTCTACATTGTCTGAATATTAGGATATGAAGATCTAAGAGAGAAGTTTTGTCAAGATAAACTCTGATACTCTATAAGTATAGTGTTTTGTACTTGAAGAACTATGATGAAGTTCTGATAGACCAAGCAATGATATTGCATTTGGTATCAGACTAAGAAAATCAGAGTTTTGATAGTAACAAAGGTTCTGAGATGAAGGTGAAATTCTGGTATAACAGATTACATATGTTCTATGAGATGCCAAAACAACTTATCTCTACACTTAACACAATGCCATGAACACAAATATAGATGTAGAAAATAAATGAACACAAGGAATTGTTAACCCAGTTCAGTGCAGACTCACCTACTCAGGGGGATACCAAGTCCGGAAGGAAATCCACTATTAGTAGTATCATTTTGAAGTTAAACAATCTCAGTTTACATTTCTCACTTAATCACTACCCAATGCAATTTCTATCTTTGAACCCTTAGATAAGAGAATCCACTCTCACTCCCTCTCAATCACACACTGTGATAATCAAACAAAACCTTACAAAGAATATAAAAGAATACTCTTCCAAGATAAATAACTTGATTTTGCTCAAAAGCTTCAATCAAGAACAAACACTCATGCTTAAAAGCTTAGAGTGTGCAAAATACAACTCAATAAAATCAGTCCAATTCAAAAACCTAGGTGATGTTAGAATGGCTCACAAATAACACAAGACAAAAACCTAACCCTAGCTCAAAATGCACAACTTTTCAATCTCTAATCTCTATAATTTTCAAATAGGGTTGCACAACTATTAAATAGAGAACGATCTTTATGGGCTTGGGCAAAGAATCTAGACAAATCTAATGAAGTAATGAAATCAGACATATCAGATCACCATTAAAAGTTGGTTGATCTTTAAATCTCTTTTGAAAAAATTGTACAGGAATAGAAACATCAAATTTTTCCAAAAATAACAACCTAAAAGATATGAAAATATCTTCAAATATATGAAACATAATAACTTCTTTTAATCATAAAATCCCTCCTTGATTTTTTCCACCAATCCGACTAATCACAAAAACAAACACCTGTTAAAAATCCTCCAGAATCACATCACAACTTTCTGCAAAGTTGCCCAAAACTGACAGACGATTGTTAAGACATCTGCTATAACATCACAAAACAACAATATTGTCTGACAGTTGAAGATGTTTCAGCATTTGGCTCAACATCTGCCAAGTATTATAACCACATGTGTACTGATGTTTGAGCAGCCATGTCAGGACTTTTTATCTGACAACTTGCTAAACCTGCTATAGACCTTATCCTTCAACGTGTTAAAACATCTTATCCAACATGTTGATGTCAGGTTATTTTTACCAAAATTAATGTCAAAACCCACAATAGAAGAATTAACACTCTTCCCCTTTGGCATATTTTGGCTAAAACTAACCAATTAACCCTTCTTCCAGATCAGAGGCTAACATTAGGTCAGTAGCAGAAAACATGAGAACCTTTTCACAAATATCTTCTACATCAAATAGTTAAAAATAAATATTTCCCCCTTAATAGAAGAATCTCTCCCCTCAAGGAAACGGCCAAAGAACACTACCACTACTTACTTATCCCCCTTTTTAGCCATAATATAACAAACTAAGCAAGTACGCATTAAGGGTAATCAACCAAAAGTAAGTAAATATGCAGCAGAACACATCCAATCACCAAGAGAAGAAAAGGCACTAAAAGAAGCATAAATTTGTTTCCCAGTTGCATCTTGATTCTTTACTAGAGGCATCAAATCCTGGCCATTATTTTCAACATCATACTCTGACTCACTTGAGAATGCTTCCTTACTTTTCTTAGTGGCAGAAACCACATCATCAGTATTCAGATCATTAACATTGACCATCTCTGTAGATTAGTGGTTTATCAACACTTTCCTCTTTGTCTCTAGACAAATCTTTCTCACTTTAAACAACCTTAAGTCTCCACACCTTTCTATTTTTAATCATACCATGATTATTCATAGGTTGTGTTGACTATTTTGGATAACCATACAGTTTGTAACAATAGGGTTTTATGTGACCAAACCTTCCACAATAATGACATTTCCACTATTGGGTCTTACTTCCACATTGATGTCGTTTCTAATGTTGGGACTTTTGACCTGACATCTTTTGTTCCTGTTTTCTTTTAGGTTGAACAAAATTCAATGCAAAAACTTTTCCTTTCTACATCACAACTTGATTATCATAACCAAGACCTGTAACATCTCCAACTTGATTGAATTTACTTCTGTCAGATGTTGATACATTTGATTCAACATTTTTGGTTTAGGTCTGGGATGAATGAAGTCTGAAAGAGATTCCTTTCCGTTATAAAATCCTATTCCACTCATATCTCCTGCCACTTTTCCAACCTGAAGAATTTCATCTAATGTGTTAGAGCCATTGTTCAGCCTTTTGACAGACTTGGACATTCTGTCAAGTTTAGAGTTCAACAAAATCACTTCATTTTCCAGCTTAGAGGTAGTTTACATGTGCTCTTCCTTTTCTGACTTCAGTTGGATTATAAGTTTCTTTTGTTTCTCCCCTTGTTGATAAACTTTTGCACTTCTGAGGCACAATTTTCTGTAGGAAGCAACTAGTTCATCAAAATTAAGTTCTCCATCATCAGATCCTTCATCAGAATCATATCTGCAAGTGAGAGCTTTTACTTTTTTGTCTTTCTCCTCTACTTTTGCTTCTCTCTAAAAATAAATGTTCTTCCTAATGTTGAATGACATGTTTGTAACATATGTTCTTGACTTCCTATCCATACACTATAACACCTTATTGACTTGCCTCCGAAGAAGCATAATTTCATTATAAATTCCATCATCAGTCTCCATGTACAATTGAACCTCGTCATTATTAGTATTGGAGATAAAAGCTAAGCTTTTGTTCTTTTTTCAAATCTTTCATTGATAGCCAATTCAAAAGTTTGAAGTGACCCAACAAGCTCCTCCACCTTCATATTCTTGATTTCTTGAGGTTCTTCAATAGTTGTGACCTTCATGTCAAACTTCTTAAGCAACGAACTGAGAATATTTCTTACCAGCTTCTCCTCTGACATCTTCTCTCCCAAGACATTAGATGTATTAGAAATATTGTAACGCCCTGATTATTTATTTAATTATTTAATTTAAATAATTGAAATTGTGTAGTCAATGCTTGCACCTATTCCTAAAGCTTTCATGGTAGGTCCATGGGAAAATTTGGTCAGGGCTATAGGTCTCTGAGCTAAAGCCTCACAACGGTGCCTCTGGGTGCCATCTCTAAAGTTCACAATCATGTTGGTGGTCATTGTCAGAGTCAGTAAACATAATGAAATCAAAGAAGGAGTAGAAGGTACAAAACTTAAAAAATCCTGGAATCACACAATAAAACAAACCAATACAGCAATCAGTGAATTTAAAGCATTTTGAAAATCAAAATTTTGAAAAAAAATAAAAATTAAATTAAAAAACGAAATTAAGAAGGAAAATAAAATCGCGGGTTGTCTCCCACAAAGCGCTTCATTTAATATCGGGGCTCGACACAACTTAAGGGAAATTAATCAAAGGTTTCTGATGGCAATTCTGCTTGTTTAAAACCTGTTGAGAATTCTTTATCCTCTACGCAATTATAATGCTTAAGGCGTTGCCCATTTACTATAAATGGTGCAGTTGATCTACCCTTAATTTCTATAGCGCCACTAGCTAAAACTTTTGTTATTTCTAAAGGACCAGACCATATGGATCATAATTTTCCAGGAAACAACCTAAGCCTAGAGTTGAATAGGAGAAAAACGTCTCCCACACTAAATTCTTTTCTAGAAATACGCTTGTCATGCCATCTCTTCATTATTTCCTTATATATGCAGGAATTCTCGTAAGTGTCTAGCCTTAGTTCTTCCAATTCATGTAAGTCTAAAACATGTTTCTCACCTGTGTCAGTATAGTTAAAGTTAAGAGTTTTAATTGTAGAATACACTTTGTGGTCTAATTCTACTAACAAATGGCAAGATTTTCCATAGACTAACTTGAAAGGTGTGGTTCCGATGGGTGTCTTAAAAGCTGTTCTGTAGGCCCATAAAGCTTCAGGTAACTTGGTAGACCAATCTTCCCTAGATGTAGCGACAATTTTCTCTAAAATTTATTTTATCTCCCTATTTGAAACCTCTACTTATCCACTAGTTTGCGGATGGTAAGGTGTTGCTACATGGTGTCTTACTCCATATTTTAATAAGAGTTTATCAAATATTTTAGATATGAAATGAGAGCCTTTGTCACTTATGACGAGTCTTGACACACCGAATCTAGGGAATATAATACTCTTGAAAAGCTTTATGACTACTCGTGTGTCATTTGTTGGAGAAGTTATGGTTTCAATCCACTTTGAAACATAATAGACGACTATGAGTATAAAATTATTTCCAAAAGAATATGGGAATGGTCCCATAAAGTCAATTCCCCACACATCGAAAACTTCTACTTCTAAAATTCCTTTTTGGGGCATCTGATCGCGCCTCGAGATGTTACCAGTGTGTTAGCACCAATCGCAATTTAGAATGCGAGGTGAACATCTTTCCAAAGAGTGTGCCAAAATAGGTCTGATTGAAGGATCTTTGCGCAAGTCTTCGAAGTGTTTGCATGTCCACCATAACGAGCATAGTGATAATGGGAAATTATGTTTTCTATTTCTTCTTCTAGGATACATAGATGAAAAATACCATCAGATCCTCGCTTGAAAAGCAATGGTTCATCCCAGTAATACTATTTTAAATCATGGAAGAACTTCTTCTGTTGTTGGTATGTGAGATCTGGTGGAATTACCCCGACAACTAAATAGTTGACTATATCAGTGTTCTATGGCAGAGTGGTTTGCGCATAAATTTCTTCCACTGTTTCTTCTTGGATTTGTTCATCTAGAGTCAAGGAAGATATCTCACTTTCTAATTGGGCTATAAGACGTTCATTAGGAAAATCATCATTAATTGGTATTTGGTATGGTTTAATTCCTTCCATATGTGATAAGTGGTCTGCTATTACGTTGTCAGTTCCTTTCTTATCCTTAATTTCCAAATTGAACTCTTGTAGCAGAAGGATCCATCTTACCAATCTAGGTTTCGTGTCCTTTTTACTTAGTAGGTACCTAATGGAGGCGTGATTGGTATAGATGATGATTTTAGCTGTTACTAGGTAGGAACGGAATTTATCGAGTGTGAATACAACGGCTAAAAGTTATTTCTCTGTTGTGGCGTAGTTCATCTGAGCATGGTCTAAATTCCTACTCGCATAGTACATTGTGTGAAGTTTCTTATCCTTTCTTTGTCCTAAGACTGTGCCTACAACGTAATCACTCACATCTCACATAATCTAGAATGGTATTGTCCAATCAGGTGGTTGCATGATGGGTGTAGTGATAAGAGCTATTTTAAATGTTTTAAATGCTTTTAAACAGTCTTTGTCAAAGATAAAATCACCATCCTTCATTAGCAAACCAGTCAACGACTTAGTGATCTTGGAAAAGTCCTTAATGAATCGTCGGTAAAAACTGGCGTGTCCTAAGAAACTTCTTATTTCTTTCACGGTCTTCGGCAGTTGAAGGTCTTTTATTACTTCTATTTTTTCTTTATCTACTTCGATATTTCTGTTGGACATCACATGTCCTAAAACGATTCCTTGTCTGACCATAAAATGGAATTGTCCCAATTAAGTACAAGATTCACTTTTACGCATCTCTCGAGTACCATCTCTAAGTTTGATAGGCATCCTTCAAAGATTTGTCTGCATACAGAGAAGTCATCTATAAGCACTTCCATGATGTCGTCTATGAAATCAGCAAAAATTTCCATCATACATCGTTGGAATGTTAGTGGAGCATTACATAAACGAACGACATACAACCATAAGAAAATGTTATGCAGGGGCATGTGAAGGTGGTTTTCTCTTGGTCTTCAGGATGAATAGGAATTTGGAATAATCCTTAGTAACCATCTAGGTAGCAAAAATATGAATGCTTGGATAATCTTTCCAACATTTGATCGATGAAGGGTAAAGGAAAATGGTCTTTCTGGGTAGCTTTGTTTAGTTTTCGGTAATCAATACACATTCTGTTCACGGTCACTACTCTATGTGTTATGGACTCACCTTCTTTGGTACGACATGCACTGGGCTAACCCATTGACTGTCGGATATTGGATATATAATTTCGACGTCTAGTAACTTCATTACTTCATCTTTGACTATGATACTTATAATCAGACTAATCCTTCTTTGAGGTTCTCTAGAGGTCTTACAGTCTTCCTCTAGCATAATGAGGTGCATACATATTGAAAGACTTATTCCTTTTGGATCAGATACGTTGTAGCCTAACGCAGTTGGATATTTTCTTAAGACGTCTAATAGGTTTTTGTTTTTGAGCTGTCCTAAGTCTGCATTTACTATAACTGGTCTTTTGAGTTCTGAATCTAGGAATTCATATCTAAGATTAATATTTAATACCTTGAATTCTAGAGTGGTTCATTTAGGCATGGCATATTATCTGGTGTAAGAGCTAGGCATTCATTTAGACTGTCGTCCTTATAAGGTTCTTTTCAATTATCACCTTCAAGGATCAGAGGAGATGGGATTTTCATTATATCAGAATACGTAGTCTCTTCCTTCTCCATTTCTCTTATGCACTCGTCAATGACGTCTATGAGATAACAGGTATCGTCTATGGCTGGAGCTTGGAGGAATTGGGTTAAAATGAATTCAACTTTCTCTTATATTACTTCAAATGTCAGCCTGCCTTTCTTCACATCTATGATGGTTGTGGCTGTGGCTAAGAATGGTCTTCCCAGTGTGATAGGAGTCGTAACATCTTCCTTGATGTCCATGATTATGAAATCAGTTGGGATGTAGAATTGACATATTCGTACATGAACGTTTTCTAGAATACCAATTGGGAATTTGACTGAGTGATCAGCTAGTTGAACCGACATCTTGGTCGGTCTTAGTTGTCCCATATTGAGCTTTTTGTAGATTGATAACGACTTAACACTTATATTGGCTCCTAAATCACATAGAGATTTGTCTATGATGAACTTTCTTATTACATAGGGAATAGAGAAACTTCCTGGATCCTTCAGTTTAAGAGGCATATTATTCTGGATAATAGTGTTACACTCAGCAGTATGCGTAACTGTTTCATTCTCCTCGGTCTTCTTTTTGTTGGATAAGATCTTTTATAGAAATTTAGCATATGAGGGCATCTGAGTAATAGCTTATGTAAAGGGTATCGTAATGTTTAACTATTTCAGAAGCTCTACAAATTTCTTGAATTATCCCATAGTTTTAGAATTTGTTAACCGTTGGGGGTACGGAATTGGTGGTCTATACGGTGGCAGAGATACATAAGGAATTTCCTTTTCCTCGGCCTCTTGTTCATTGGCTTCCTTTTACTGCGGTTTATCATTCTTCTTAGTTGATTTTTCAGGATGTTGGTACATGGTTGGGTTTTCAGTTCTAGGATTGAAAGGTTCGTCCAATTCTTTTCTGCTTCTTAGTATAATTGCATTTGTATGACCTTTGGGAATTGGTTGTGGCTTTCCAGGAAACGTTCCAGTCGGGGCAGTAGTGGATGTTTGTTGTTGGGCTACTTGAGAAATCAGAGTTTCTATGAGTAGCTAAAACATCTACTTTGGTCACCAATTGTTTGATTTGCTCGCTAGTATGGATGTTCTGGTTCAGGAATTCTTTATTTGTTTGAATCTGCATGACTATGAAGTTTCCCATCATTAATTCAAGGTTGGATTTCCTAGGAGTATTTGGATTGGATGCGGAAGCTTTTTGGTATCCTGGTGGTACATTTGGTGTTTGGTTAGGTGTATACAAGGCGTTATTGTTCTTATAAGAGAAATTCAGATGATTCTTGCATCTTGGGTTGTAGGTATTAGAATACAGATTTCCTTGAGCATAATTCACCTGATTTGTGGTTAATCCGGTAAGAAGTTTGTAACACCCCAAATTTTCCCTCTTTGTTTCATCTCATTTTGCATATCATAAGCATAACATGTAGCTTATACCCTAGCATTTGGCTTAGAAAGATGAGGCATAAGCATTCATAGTTGCAAGCATAAGGCATATGATCAATCATCTGGCAAGTCATGGTTCTCCAAAGTCAAGTCAAGAGCCAAGTAATTTTTCAAGAAGCTCACCAGGTCTCCTCATACCTTATACAAGCTCAATGTTATCCACAAGACCCTAGAATAGTGAAAGATCATCAAAAGATCAGAGGTGCAACATGCTCCTACACAGATAAACCCTAACTAGGGTTTTGCTTCAGATCAAGGAATTCTCATAACTTTGACCAATTCTTGTCATCAAAGGCTTCTATGTGATATATAAGTCCTATGTATGAAGTTTGATGCAAAAACTCATTGGAGAAGTCAGGTATTTGATCAGTTACTTGCAATTGAAGAAAGAGGTCAACTGAGTAGAAGAAAAGTCAACCAATGGTTTTAAAGGGCTCCAATCATGATTTTCAAGCTTATGGATCCTATTAAGGGCAAATAATGGCTTTGGTGATCACAAGAATCAAGAATCAAGAGTTTAGAAATAATTTGCCAAATTTAGAAAGTGGCTTGTATGGAAACTTTCTATTTTGGGTAAATTTTACCCTAATCTTCAATCAATTCTTTCATGACCAAGATGACTTCTAATGAATTTTCCTTAAACATGAAACTTGTATAGAATTATCTCCCCTTTCCTAAAAGTCCAAGAACTTGATCATAGAATGTGTAGAACTCAAGATATGGCCATTGGAAGTTTGGTTGTTTTTAGGGTTTTACCACATTTTTCAAGGTTCCACCACTTTGCAAAATGCCTCATAATGTGTTTTCAAGGCCTTTTACACACCAATTTGGTTCACCACACTCAAATACAATCCAAGACAAGTATGTTTTCCCAAGAATACCAAGGAACCCGTGGATGATGATGGAGTTATTTCACATTTTGCACTTTTGCGAATTCACTTACAATGCATGATACAAGTGATGATAATCCCTAAGATTGATCTAAAGGTGATGAGAGTATCATAACTAATTAGAATATGCACATGAATGAGAAGTTTCACGCACAAATAATCCCATGTGCAAGTTCATGCAAAATTGCAAAAAGATCCCTCTCACACTTTCCTTGCATCCATTGCTCACAAAAGCCTAATCAGGTGTCTATACACATGATATATAAGTGAATTATGCCCTAGAATCACTCAGCCACTCTCTCATTTTCACATTTCAAGGTTTCTTTCTCAAGAGAAATTTCCTTCGAATCTCATTCTATACAAACACATTGCCTCAGATCTTCATATATTCTTCATCCTCAAGTCCTAAGCATCATTAATCAACCATCAATTGGAGCTTAGAGTGAAGATTTCTTGAGGTGCAGTTCATAGAAAAAGGTTTCGGATTCTTAGATTCAAGCCATTTCAAGCTCCATCTTGCATTTATTTTGTAACCGGAGGTTCAAGCAAGTGGATCTACAACATTTGGAAGGAGTTCTTAGCTTATTCTGAGTTCTCCAAGTTCAGTTATACCTTGGAGTTCATAGATCTAGAACTTGTTTTTATGGTATGTGTAACACGGTGGGAGAACTGACTTTCTATAAATGTTGCGGATAGCAAGAGTCTCCACCGACTTTTATTTTATCCATAAGGAAGGGACATAAAAGAACAGGAAAGACCGGTTTTTAAAAGACTTGGGTTCAGGGGGAAGGTTATATAAAGGGGAGGTGTTAGCACCCTATATCCATGGTTATCCATGGGCTCTTAGTTACTTAGCTCACTTAATGGTTTTCGAAAAGGTGAAGTGTGTGATTAGAAAATTTTCTAAGTACTTTGTAATGATCCTCGTATGAATGTATAAAAAAACTTATTTTGAAGATATTTGAGAATAGTGAGGTGTGAAAAGTATTTTTAAAGTGTGAGCAAGTAACTATGAGGTACCTACCCTAAACTAAGTCATTCATGTTTTTTGTATGTTCTTTCAAGGGTAAGACTATCCCTATTATTAAGGAATAGGTAGTCATTACCTTGGATTTTAAAGGACATGCGTAGGGTCATCGTATGGTCAATGAAGGCAAATGGGGGGTGTCTTTAGCAATTTGGGAGGGACTATCATCTTTTAATCTGAAGGGACAAGATCAATTAGGCAACACCGTAGGCAACATCGTATGGACTTGATCTTTTAACCGGGGGGAGGGACAAGATGATTTTATTATTATGGTGTTGCTTAAGACACCCCACTTTCGAGGGACTTGACCGTTTAATAAGGCAACCAAGAGGGATAACCCTAGGAGGTGCAGACAACGATCTTAGATCGACTTACGTGTGTGAGTGTTTATTTTCAGATATTTTTATCTTTTTAATTAGTTATCTAAATTCAATTAATTACAATTATGATTTCACTCCCTATTTACTAACCACACAATTAAATAAAATACGAAAAAATAGTAAATTCTACACTATTACATCGCTTTGGGGCAGATACAATATAATCGGGTGGAAAATAAATTAGAATAAGTACAACTTATACATTTTTCTAATATGATAAATAAATCAAAATTAAATAAAGGAAATAAAAGCAAAATAAATTAAAGAAAATAATAATTAAGATTTAAGGTTAAAAATTAGGTTAGAGTTTTAATTAAGAAGAATTATGTTTAGGTTAGACAAATTAGGGTTAGAATTTAGTTAAGAAATTTTTTTAAAGTTTAGAGAAAAAATTAATGAATTTATAAGAATATATATAAAAATTTACTTATTTAAAGAAAATGATTTTAAAATTAGAATAAAACTAATAAGAAAAATTCTTTTAGGAAAAAATAATTATTATTTTATTATTTTATTTACAAAAACTAGAGATATCAATTATACACAAAATAAAAGTAATTAATTAATTAAAAAAAAGAAATAAAGTCATTTAGAAAATATTATTTTAATTATTATTAATTTAAGAAATTTTTTTGGAAGAAGTTATTTGAAAGTTTGAGAGTTAATCAAGGTTAATTGGTTAGTTATGCTCATTTAATTAATTTAGAATAATAATTAGTAATTGAAATAAGAAAAGAAAAGAAAAATTAAAAAAGAAAGAAAGAAAACCTAGGTGCTAAAAAGAAATTGGGGAGGCCTGGTTTTGATCCCAAGACCTCCCCCTTACCAGATTGGAGGCTTCCCCACTGGGCTGCGCGCATGCTTGTGCTTTTCATATGGCCACTAATCAATAAATAATATATTTAGAAATAAGATGAATTTAACACACACAAAAAATGGTTGCAGCCGGTTTCAATCCTGAGTCCCTTAGTTCACAAAACCAGTGTGTCTTCCACTAGGCCAACTGCGTTCAACTGATATTAGTCAATAAGAATTAATTATATAATAAAATCAAAATTCAAAAACAAATTTGGCGCTCAAACTTCGTCTTCTTCCTCTGAATTCACAGGTTTTCCTAAAAAAAATTCTATGTGCTTTCCTGCGATTTTACCTGCGTGTGAAAAACATGCGAAACACATACCACGCCAAACATGCACGATTTTGTCAAATTGATCACACAAAGATGATCCAAATAGTTCATTCAATTAATTTATGGTTTTAGAATGTGTTTATAGTCATTAAATTGGGAAACCCTAATTCAAAGGGATGAACCCTAAAATGGCGTTTAACGAATTGGCCTTTGAATCTTCAGTTGAATTGCCCATAATCCATTATTACATTCATCTAAATACAAATCAATGAGCAAATTTGATTAATAACACATAAATATGCAAGAACGAAAAAATCAAAAAGTGAGAAAAATATGATTCGGATTCCTCAATATGTGATGTTTTGGAAGAATGTGATGATCGTGTTATGCTCAATGATGTTCAAGAAAACCATTGCCATCGTTATTTGGTCTTGAAAGTACCTCAAACTCTAAAAACGAATATGAGATTTGTGAAGGATTCTTGAAACTTGGATAGGGTGTTTGTGAGCTGAAAAATCGTGCCAAATGCTTTGGTTATGTTCTATACTTATGGTAGAGTCAAATTAGGTTAAAATTTTGATGGATTGTATGGCCTTTTGGATAACTTGATGGTGAAGATTTCCAAGTTTCAAATATTTGAAATTACCATCAATTATTGCTATATTTGATTCAATATGATTTCATATAGTTTCGAAACTTTCTAAATGTGATTTCCATGATCTCCAATCAAATATTTCACACATTATTTGAATTTTTATATTTTATATACATTTAAATTGAATTTTAATGATTAAAATCCAAATAAATCATAAATAAATTATAAAAATCAGAAATAATTGGAATTGGATCGTGTTTGATGTTATTGTGAAGATTGGATTGCAATTTCATGGGCCCATTTGGAGAAAATTGAATTTGAGACCCTTTGAAAATTTCCCAACTTTGCCAATGCACTAATCCATCAATTTTAAGGCCATGAAGATGATCTTGGACATTTTGGAAAGCTTAAAGAGTCCTATAACCAATATTTTTGATCCCATGTCCATATCTTTTACCATTTTCAAATTATGCTCTTTAGAAAAAAGTTGACTTTTTGTTGCCTTTTGAAAGGACCTATAATGTCTTAGCTCATACCTTCTAAATGAAGCATTTTTAGGCTTTGCTTGTGAGACACAAAGTTGTAGAGAATTCAATTTCCTTCAAAATGAGCTTTGGATTGGAAATTTTTGATGAAGAATGTGAAAGTTATGGCTGGTCAAAGTTCAGTTGACTTTTCTTGAGAAACCCTAATTTAGAAACTTCCTGATTCTTGATGATCTGAGATTTTCTTGATGAATCATGATCAACACTTGATAAAATGATGAATTTTACTTCATAATCTTGATGTTGGCAAAAAATCTTGAAGTTTGACTTTAATTTGACCACAGTTGACCACAGTTTGACTTTTTAACCTACTTGACTGATTTTTGAATATCTGATCATCTGACTGGTCAAACTAATTGGGAAAGCCCTGAAACTTGACATGGGGATTCTTTAAGACATGTTGGATGTTATGAAGCTCACTTGAGGCATTGGAAGACCATTTAGCTTGGAGAAATTCAAAACCCTAGTTCTGGATCCATTGTTCAAGAGGGAGCTTTGTTTGATGAAACCTTCAATCCACTTGACCAATTGTGAATTTTGTGAACCTTGTGAACCTTGTGAACCTTGAGAGAACTCTTGGGACACATTTATTTATTTGTGGGATGGAAAATTTTGGGGTACAACAACTGCCCCTGTTCAATTTTCTGAAACCAGAGGAGTTAGATTTGCATGCACGCCATTCGTGATTGGAAGGTTGAAGGGATTGAACACAAAAGCCCAAAAATTTGCACTCACTGGTGAAAATATTGTATTGCTTGAATGGGCCTAAAGATGTCATTAGGAAAAAGATTGTATTGCTTGAATGAGCTTAAAGATGCCATTCGAAAAACAATTCTTCAAATATAGATCTTGGAGAATAAAGTAGTCCAAAGTATGAAGATATATCTTTTGGGAAGATAAAGTAACCCAAGGTGTGATGATATAACTTTTGGGAAGATAAAGTAACCCAAGGTGTGATGATATAGCTTTTGGGAAGATACACAATCCAAGGTAAGATGATATAGATTTTGGGAAGAAGAAACAACCCAAGGTATGATGATATAGCTTTTAGGAAGAAGAAACAACCCAAGGTAAGATGATATAGCTTTTGGGAAGACGAAACAACCCAAGGTAAGATGATATAGCTTTCGGGAGGATAAAGCAGCCCGAGGTGAGATGATATAGCTTTTGGGAAGATAAAACAGCCCAAGGTGTTGTGATATAGCTTTTGGGATGATAAAGTAACCCAAGGTGTGATGATACGAATTTTGGGAAGATAAACAATGACCCAAGGTAATGATATGGCTTTTGGGAAGATAAACAACAGCCCAAGGTATGATGATATAGCTTTTGGGAGGATAAACAACGTCCCAAGGTAATGAGATAGCTTTTGGGAAGATAAACAACGGCCCAAGGTTTGAATGGATGTAATCTTGAAGGATGTAGAAGCTCAAGATATTGGTATATGTATTCCTGGAAGATAACAGAATCCAAGATGCCGTTTGAAGTAACTCTTAGGGAGATATAGTAACCCCGAGAATAAGTTGTTGATGACGTTCATCTGTTGAGGAATTGACCTAAAAAACAATGTTAGTTTTGTGCAATAATATTTTTGCAAGATGATATTCTTATGAGAATGTCATATGCATATGATATGAAGTGAATGGTGCATGTATGAGTTATGTTTGGAAGCTTATCAGTAGCTTCGTGTAACAATTGTTGGCTAGGGAAAATAAATCCCGATTCGTTGTGGAAGAATATGAAGATATCATTCCCGTCTTGTTTCTGAATATCGTACTTAGGACCTCCTGTTTTCGTTCGTCGTACTTCTTATTGAAGGATTAAGTTCCTGAATATCCTGAATGAGGATAAAAGAAATGGACATAGATCCGGGAGACCTATTCGATTAAGTATCAATTCTTTGGAGGATATGAAACTGCTTGAAGACTTCGTAGTGTTGGAAGTACAAGATACTACTTGAAGTATTTCGTAAGAATATCTGTAAAGATTACTCTGCATGGATGAACCGGCGAAGATTCGTTGAATTCCTACCTCCGTTCGTTATTAGTAAATGCTATTATTGTATTTTATGCATTTATGGTAAACATCAATCATATTCAAAAGCATATATACATTCAAACATAACCAACAAACATTTCTCGCTTTAGTAAAAGGGGAAAAGTAAACCTGAATAAATAGGGAAAAGTAAACCTGAATAAATAGGGAAAAGTAAACCTGAATAAAGGGGAAAAGTAAACCTGAATACGAAAAATGGAATTTTATTTATTTAGAAAGTGGCCTATAAAAAGGCGAGTTTTAACACGGAGACAGAAATCCAAGTAAGAGGAATTCGTCGAAGAAATTTTTAAAATAATACAAAAACAAGAAAAGATAGCTATGTGTAACTAATCCTATTGAGTTTCAATTTTGCTATTGCCATTACCTTCAAGTATCTCATCTTCAGCTGTCGGAAAAGAAATGATTGGATTGATCTGTATCTGTTGAGTTTGACATAGACAACACAACTAGTAGAGGTTACATGGGTGATCCAACGAGACATAGTCATACGCTTTTAATCCCTAACTTTTGCCTGGATTTCCTTTTCAGGTATTCAATCCACCGGGATACCCTTTTTTTCCCAAGCCGCCTTTTTAGGTTTTCGACTTACCGGGTGTACATTATATATATATATATATATATATATATATATATATATATATATATATATATATATATATATATATATATATATATATATATATATATATATATATATATATATATATATATATATATATATATATATATATATATATATATATATATATATATCCCTAATTTTTCCCGAACCCTTTTCGTTCGCCGGGATGCCCTTATTTTTTCCTAGGCCAGTCAATCTAGCGGGTCTCTTTTCATGTGTAGTATTTTTTAACTATGTCTACGTTCACAGGTTGTGGGAAATCTTCACCATCCATAGTGGTAAGCATCATGACTCCTCCAGAAAATACTCTCTTAACAACAAATGGTCTTTCATAGGTGGGGGTACATTTGCCTTTGGGATCACCCTGTGGTAATATGATACGCTTGATCACCAAATCACCAGCCTGATATACTTGCTGCTTAACTTTCTTAATGAAGGCTTTGATCATACGTTTATGGTACATTTGACCATGACAAATAGCTGCTAACCTTTTCTCATCAATCAAGTTTATCTAGTCAAGTCGAGTCTGAATCCATTCATCTTCATCTAAACATGCATCCTTCATAATTCTCAAGGAAGGAATCTGAACTTCAATGGGTAAAACTGCTTCCATACCATAGACAAGGGAGAATGGGGTTGCCCCTGTTGAAGTACGTATTGTAGTACGATAACCATGAAGAGAAAATGGTAACATCTCATGCCAATCCTTATCAATTCCCCACATGGAAAAAGGCCAAGGAGCAGTCAGAACATTCAACGAAACTGGAGGCACATGAACTTTATCAGCATAAATCTGGCATTTGTGACAAGTTTTGGAGTGCTGATAACAATCAACTTCCATGGTAGACCAATAGTAACCTGCTCTCAATATCTTCTTAGGCATGGTATGCCCACTAGAATGAGTACCAAAGATCCCATCATGCATGTCCTCCATAATCTTTGTTGCTTCTTTCTTATCCACACAACGAAGCAAATTTGAATCATGATTGTGCTTGTACAAAATTCCATTACTCAGGAAAAACTTAGCAGAAAATCTCCTCAGAAACTTCTTATCATTGATAGATTCCCCTTTAGGGAACTCTTGAGCTTCAAGAAACCTTTTCACTTCATAGAACCAAGGCTTTTATTCTACTCCTTCAATATAAACCTCATTACAGTATGCAGGTTCATCGAATTGATCAATAGTAATTCTGGGAGCTTCATCATCCCAACTGATTTCAAACATAGATGCCATGGTGGCTAATGCATCTGCCAATTGATTCTCTTCTCGTGGAATATGTCCAAAGGTGATCTCTTCAAAGTACAGGATCAAAGACAACACATACTCTCTGTAAGGGATGAGATTAGGATGCTTGGTGTCCCAATCTCCTTTAACTTGACTAACTACCAGGGCTGAATCTCCATACACATTCAAAAACTGAATCTTCATCTCAATGGCAGCGTTGATACCCATTATGCACGCTTCATACTCAGCCATATTATTGTTACAATAAAAAAAAGTCTTGCGATAATTGGTGTATAACAACCTTTAGGAGAGATAATCACAACACCAACATCATTACCAAGCGCATTAGAAGCTCCATCAAAAACCATAGTCCATCGGGATCCTTGTTCAGGTCCTTCATATTGTCTAGGTTCTTTAGTAACAATCATAATATCCTCATCAAGAAACTCAAAGTTCATATACTGATAATCATCCACTGCTTGATGAGCCAAATGATCAGCTACTACACTTCCTTTAATTACTTTCTGAGTAGTGTATTGTATGTCATATTCTGTCAAGATCATTTTCCATCTTGCTATTCTTCCGGAGAGAGCAGGTTTCTCAAATATGTACTTGATTGGATCCATTTTTTAAATCAATAAAGTGGTATGAGTCAACATATATTGTCTTAGTCGGCGAGCAGCCCATCCCAAAGCGCAACAAGTTTTCTGGAGCAGTGAGTACCTTGTTTCACAGTCTGTAAACTTTTTGCTAAGGTAGTATATTGCCTGCTCTTTTCGACCAGACTCGTCATGTTGCCCCAACACACACCCCATTGAGTTATCCAATACTGTCATATACATAATCAAGGGTCTTCCTTCAACCGGTGGCATCAGTATTGGAGGTTCATGTATGTACTTCTTGATCTCATCAAAAGCTACTTGACATTCGTCATTCCATTCCATTACTTGATCTTTCTTCAACAACTTGAAGATTGGCTCACAAGTAGAAGTTAACTGGAAAATATATCTTGCAATGTAATTCAGTCGTCCCAAGAAACCTCTAACTTCTTTCTCAGTACGGGGAGCAGGCATCTCTTGTATAGCTTTTACCTTTGCAGGATCAACTTCAATACCTTTACCACTGACAATAAAACCCAAAAGTTTACCAGATCTAACTCCAAAGGTACACTTGTTTGGATTTAATCTCAACTTGTACTTCTTTAACCTCTCAAACAACTTGTGTAGATGATCAAGATGTTCTTCTTCAGTTTGAGATCTGGCTATCATATCATCCACATATACCTCAATCTCATGGTGGATCATATCATGGAACAAAGCTACCATAGCACACTGATATGTTACCCCAACATTCTTCAAACCAAATGGCATCACCTTATAATAGAAAATGCCCCATTGTGTAACAAATGTAGTCTTCTCCATATCTTCAGGTGCCATCTTAATCTGATTGTAACCAGAGAAACCATCCATAAAAGAGAATACATTATGTTGAGCAGTGTTGTCTACCAGAACATCAATATGTGGAAGTGGAAAATCATCTTTGGGGTTGGATTTGTTCAAATACCTGTAATCTACACACATGCATACTCTACCATCTTTCTTAGGCACCGGTACCACATTTGCAACCCACTGAGGATAAGAAGTAACAGCTAGAAACCCTGCATTGAATTGTTTCATCACCTCTGCCTTAATCGTTTCTGACATTTCAGGACGCATACGACGAACTTTCTGTTTTATTGGGCGACAATCCTCTTTCACTGGTACACAATGAACCACAATATCAGTATCCATCTCTGGCATATCTTCATAATATGAAGCAAAAATTTCCACATAGTCACGTAACATTTGGATCAACCTGTTCTTAACATTGTCTTCCAATTCAGCACCTATCTTGACCTCTTTCATGTTTTCCTCAGTCCCGAAATTTACAACTTCAATTGGTTCGTCATCTGGTTGTATAGCTTTCTCTTCTTGCTGTAGCAATCTAGCAATCTATACAGGTACTTCACAATCTTCCTCCTTTCCATCCTTGACTTGATAGATCGGATTCTCGAAGTCATAATTGGAAATAGCAAAAATGTTATCAACAAGATCCATAATGGATGAGGATCTGCATTTTAGTGGCGTGGGTGTGTGTAAGAACACATAGCTTTTTGATAAAAGGAAAAAGTAAAAGAAAGAAAAAGAGCGCAATATTTACGAAAGCGAGAAACGTCCATGGATTTTATTGAATGAAAATATGCAAATGAAATGACAACCCTAACAGGTACACCATTGTGCCTCGGGCAAGGCACAAGGCTTAAAAGTATTTAATGGTTTAAAGTTACAAAAATTAAAATCAGAAAAACAAAATAGCATTTACTCCTGACTAAAGGAGATAGGAATAATATCTTCAGCCTTCCAGTTGTTGAGTCCATCACCAATGGTAGGAAAGATCCAATTATCCAGGTTGTATTCTTCATCATAATCTCTCACAACATTGACTTGGTCCTTTATGATTCCTTTATGAAGGTGCGTAAAACACAAGGAAGGGGGGTTGGAATTGGGTTTTCTTTATAACTTAAAATTTACTTCTATGACAAGTTGATTTATCCCCGTTCGTTTGAACTCAAACTACGTCCAATCCACCCGCCAAGGTGATTTTGCCTCTATCACTGAGGTCTTAATCCACTATTCAATAATTGAATACACACACTGACCTACAGTCAATGTCCTCTTGAGTCTTCTGACTGAAACTAGTCACTCAAGGGATGTTACTTAACTTTTACAATAATAAAAATAAAGTAACTATTTTGCTTCTAATAAAGCTATGGTCACTAAGTGAATGTTACAAGAGTTTAGCACAAATGAATAAGTCTTTTTCTCGTGAGTGTGGTTAACTCAAATCTTCAATTTGATTCCTTTATATAGTTCTTGAATATTGTAGCCGTTGGAGACATCTTGAGCTAATTTAGGATATTAGTTAATACCATAAACTCCTTCCATAACAAGAGATACTTGTCTTCATCATTAATTAATATATTCTTTAATTAATGCCTTCATTATGAAGATCATCATCTTCTAGACGTAAATCAGAGATAACAAATTCTTGATGCGCATCTATTAAACCATGTCATTAAATGATGGATTCTTCAATAAGTGTATCTTCTATATACGGCTCAATGTATCTTCTAATAAAGCACGTCTTCTTTAAATAACTTCCTCTTCTACACATATAATAAAGAGAGTCATTAGAACTTCTATTTTTGCATAATAATATTTGTTATCATCAAAACTCTTTTGAGGTTTAGAACCATAATTGTTCTAACAATCTCCCCCTTTTTGATGATGACAAAACATTTATTTAGATTTTAAGAATAGAGTTTAATAGGATTAGAATAACTCCCTTTGATTAAATTAAATCAGATATTTCTATCAGAAGTTTTATCCTTCAGAAGTTTCATTAGCCTTAGCTCCCCCTGAGTTGATTACTTAACCTGTTTCTATTTTAGAATCACAACTCAAACAGTTTTATTATTAGAATATATATGTTAGAGGCAAATCTTGATAACTGCTATAGATCAAGATCTTCTACGTTTCTCCCCCTTTTTGTCATAATCAAAAAGTATAAATGCATAAGAAAAAAAATGCAAGAGTGTAGAAGCAAAATAAGTTTTCATTAAACAGAATCAAAGCCAACAAGAAAATAACCAGTAGAACTTAAACAGTCAAGACAAACAGAAGATAAAACAGAAAATGATAAGCAGAAGATAAACATAAAATTAGGGATGCATCTTAGTAACTAATGCCTCCAGCAGAGACTTGATCTCAGAGGATGATTCCACTTGCTTTCCAATCAACGTCTTCAACTCAGCATTGGTTTCATCTTGTTTATCCAGCCTTTGTTTAACCATCTCATTTTCCTTCTTCAATTCAGAGTATTCTTCAGTTGCTGGTGGTTGAGCAGAATCAACATCCTGACCTTCATCAGAAGGAACCAAAACCATCTGAAGTCCATAGTTTGATTCCAGAGGTTTTGACTTTGTCCAGGGTTTGTTGTCCAGAAGAAATGGTTTATTCTTTTCAATGTTTGAAACAACTGCTTTGAGATACTCATAGAAGTTCTGATGAGCAATGTCATAGCAGATGTCTTTCAGCTTTTTGGTTTCAGCATTGAACCATTTTCTGAACTTGGCCCACAGAAAGTCAGAAGCAGCTGGATCAGGAAGCTCTGAGCAAGCAGCCTTCAGATCCTCTATCCTGAATTTCATTTCTGTTTCAAAAGCAATCAGCAGTGCAGAAATGTCTGTTTTCGTGGGTTTTGGTTTTGGTGCTGGTATGGCAGTTTTATTTGAGACAGAGGATAATTTATGGAGATCTTCTATATTGACAGAAGTTCTAAGGGGATTTTCTGGTTCAGTGTCTTCTGGAGGTGTGTCAGGGATGGTGATGAATGTTGGTGAGTTAGGTGGGGTAGATTCATAGGAAGACAGGGAGCTTTCTCTTATTGGTGAAAGATTAAAAACTAGGCCATCAGAATTTAGTGGTTGGAAACTGCTATGGTGGTGTGTTTCAAAAGTTTGAGAAGATGGGATTTGATGGGATTCAGGGGGTTGGAAATCATCAATGTCAAAAAGAACATGTTGAAGGGCAGTGTGTGTTTCAGCGGATGGGGAACGGTCTATGTCAGATAGAGGTGTTGTGTCAATGGGGATATCAAAGTCTAATAGGGTTTGTAGTTGATGGGGTTCATTTTCTGGTGGGTATAGTGAAGATGATATGGAAGAGACATCAGAAGTTGCAGGTATGACAAAGGGAATAGGGTTAGAAGATGGAATATGTTCAGAGGATGGGGTTGGTTCAGATGATGGGGTTGGTTTAGAAGGAGTTGGTGCAGAAGGAATATGATCAGAAGGTGTTGGGTCAGAAGGTGCTTCAGAAATTTCTACTGTTACTGCTTCTACTACATAAATAAACTTAGAGGTAGAAGAAGAAGTGTTACCTATTTTTCTGGTAGTTTTAGGAGCCTTCTGAGAGGTTCCTTCTCCAGCTTTTCTTTTCTTACTCCTTGCTGATGCAGCATCTGGAGTTTGTTGAGTAAGTTATGTTGCCTTGAACATTGGATCCACACCATGTTGCTTACAGGAATCCAAGTATCTGACCACAACCTCTGGAGGTGTGTCAGAAGAAAAGAGTGGGAAGTTCTGCAGAGGAATCTTCCTTGTGGTTATGACCTCTCTGGAGTAGAGGACAGGATCTTTCTTGATAGAAGTTATGAACTTCATCTTCTTCAAATTCTTAGCATTTAGAGGCTTACCAACATCTGGTTCTAGAAGCTCTATCTGCTTGGCTTCAACTAGATAGTCCACCAATTTATTCTCATGGAGGATGTCAGAGATTAAATGCCCTAGAGGTATCCAATCCCTCTTTGTCTTCTCTCCTTCCCTTGTTTCCTTTACACTGTTTTTCAGATGATTAAATAAAGAGTGTGCAAGGTAAACCTTCTTCTGCTTAGCAATGAAGTACAACAAGAACTGTTGATCCATGTTGATATAATCTGGAGAGTTTGTTGCTTTCCTGTGGCAGATGCTTCCAAGAATGATCTTGGCCCAAATTCTAAGATGAATCTTCAGATCCTTGATCTTGTTAGAAGGTTGGCCATTGGTGAAGATTTCTTTAGCTATCAGTTTGTTATCTGACAGTTTATCCATTTCACTACACTTGATCCCATTGCCATCAGATTCAATGAGCCTAGCAATGTGGTCTTCAGAGATTATGATTCTTTTCCCCAGCACATATGAAGTAACATGAGTGTTAGAAGCACTTGCATACACCCAGAACTCCTTAACCAATTTTGGGAAAATTGGTCCCATGAGACGATCAAAATATTTCTCCCAACCTTGAGCTTCGACGGCAGGAAGTAGGTCAAAACCATTGTCTTTCAAGCTATCAAAATCCACAAATAGCTCACACAGAACTTCAAGTTTGTCAGTTGGAGTGAGAAGAGTCTCCACAGGTTCAACAAAGAGCACATATGTTGAGTCTTGTTGTTGTTGTTGTTGTGAGGAGGAAGCCATTGTTACTAAGATGAGTTTTTAGGGTTTAGGGTTTTAAGAAAATTCAGAGAGGACGAAAAAGTGAAAGTGAAAAAGTTTTGCAGTAAAAAGACAATGAAGGTAAAAGAGAAAAGTGAAGGTAAAAAGTTGTTTATATAGAAAAAAAATTTCATTTAATAATATGAGAAATTTGTGGGAAAAATTAATCTAGAAAACATAATGATGGAATGTAATTAATGCAACAGACATAGGGGAAGGCGTAAAAGATTTTGGAACAGTTACCAAAAAGATATTTGCCTTTATGGTGTCAAGTCAGCCGTTTTAGTTTCCCATAATTTTAACAGATGTCCTTCTGTAGAGGACAGTTGTCCAATTGCATGTTCTGTCACTCTTCAGAATTTGGACACTTGTTCTGATTCTGATAGGATTCCTTAGAACTTTGTTGACACGTGTTGATGTAAAGATCTGCATGTTATTCCTTTGAACAGAAGTTCTCATAATTAATTAGTTAGAAAATAATATCTTCTGAAAGAATGAAATAGAGGATTAAGTTCATAACTTCTGAGATTTAAAGACATATAATTAAATCATTTTCATTCTAGACATAATTTCATGCTAAGGTTGGTTAGAATGAAATTAAATCTATCTTCAGGAAGGGGTTTTGTAAAAATATCAGCCCATTGGTGATTTGTATCTATGAATTTTAACATTAAAATTCCCTTCTGAGTATAGTCCCTAATGAAATGATGTTTAACTTCTATGTGTTTAGCTCTAGAATGTAAAATTGGAGTTTTAGAGAGACATATAGCAGAAGTATTATCACAGAGGATGGGAATGTTACTCTCATAAATGTTGAAATCCTCAAGGTGATTTTTCATCCAGAGCATCTGAGTACTGCATCCAGCTGCTGCAATGTATTCAGCTTCTGTAGTTGAAAATGCTATGGTTGACTGCCTTTTGCTAGACCAATAAATTAAATTATCTCCCAGAAATTGACAACTTCCAGAAGTACTTTTTCTTTCTGTTCTGTCTCCAGCAAAATCAGCATCACAGTATCCTACAAGTTTGTAATCTTTGGATCTTCTGTAGTATAAACCAAGATTAGTAGTACCTTTCAGATACCTAAAAATTCTCTTAATTGTTGTTAAGTGAGTTTCTCTAGGATCTTATTAGAATCTAGCACATAAACATACATTGTATAGAATATCTGGTCTAGAAGTAGTTAGATAGAGTAGAGAGCCAATCATACCTCTGTAGAGTTTCTGATCTACTTTCTTACTTACTTCTTCTTTCTCCAGAATACATGTAGGATGCATAGGAGTTTTAGAGATGATACTTTCTGATAAGTCAAATTTCTTCAGAAGTTCTTTGACATATTTGCTTTGATGGATATATGTTCCTTCTGATGTTTGATTTATTTGGATTCCCAGAAAGAACTTTAATTCTCCCATCATGCTCATTTCAAATTCTTCCTGCATAGACTTAGCAAATTCCTTTCCCAAGGCACTTTTAGTAGAACCAAATATTATATCATCTACATAAATTTGGCATATCAGAAGGTCATTTTTAATGTTTTTACTGAAGAGTGTTGTATCCACTTTCCCTCTGATGAAATCATTTTCCAGAAGAAAAGTGCTTAGTCTTTCATACCAAGCTCTGGGAGCTTGCTTCAGACCATATAAAGATTTTTTGAGTTTGAAAACATGTTCTGGAAATTTTGTATTTTCAAAACCAGGGGGTTGGTGTACATAAACTTCTTCATCAATATAACCATTTAAAAATGCACTCTTGACATCCATTTGATATAAAATGATATCATGGTTTACAACAAATGAAATTAGAAGCCTAATAGATTCTAACCTGGCGACTGGGGCATAGGTTTCTGTGTAGTCAATTCCTTCCTGTTGACTATAACCTTGTGCAACCATTCTTGCTTTGTTTCTGACAACTTCTCCTTGCTCATTTAGCTTGTTTCTGAATACCCACTTGGTGCCAATGATGTTGAATCCTCTGGGCCTAGGAACTAGATCCCATACATCATTTATGGTGAATTGATTAAGTTCATCTTGCATAGCCAGAATCCAATCATTTTCTGAGAGAGCTTCTTCTACAGAAGTTGGTTCAATCAGGGAGACTAGTCCCATTAGAGATTCTTCAGAGTTTCTGAATGATGATCGTGTTCTGATTGGTTCATCCTTCTTTCCCAAGATTTTATCTTCTGGATGATTCAGCTTGCTTCTGGATAGTTTCTTCTGAGTGGGTTCTTCAGAGCTTGTTGGAGTGATTGTCTTGTTTTGTTCTGTAGGTGATTGTTCTTCAGATGTTCTGTTTGTGGAAATTTCAACTTCTATATCTGCAAGAGATTCATTCTGCTTTGGTTTTTCAGAACCAAGCTTATCAGCAAATCTGACATAAATAGATTCTATGACTATACGTGTTTCTGTGTTGTATACTCTGTATCCCTTTGAACGTTCAGAGTATCCTAACATATAACACTTTTGTGCCTTAGAGTCAAATTTATTCAGAGGATCATTAGTATTCAGAATAAAACATTTGCACCCAAAAGGATGAAAATATGAAATGTTGGGCTTTCTGTTCTTCCACAATTCATAAGGAGTCTTTTCAAGAATAGGTCTTATAGAGATTCTATTCTGAATATAGCATACTGTATTTACTGCTTCTGCCCAAAAATGTTTAGCCATGTTAGTCTCATTGATCATGGTTCTGGCCATCTCTTGCAATGTTCTATTCTTACGTTCTACAACCCCATTTTGTTGTGGAGTTCTAGGACAAGAAAAATCATGAGAGATGCCATTTTCATTAAAAAATGATTCTAATTTTTTGTTTTCAAATTCTCCACCATGATCACTTCTGACTTTAATAATTTTAAATTCTTTTTCATTTTGAACTTGTTTGCAGAAGTTAGAAAATACAGCAATTGACTCATCCTTGTGTCTAAGGAACTTTACCCATGTCCATCTGCTGAAGTCATCTACGATCACCAATCCATACTTTTTGCCACTGACAGAAGCAGTTTTCACTGGTCCAAACAAGTCAATGTGCAGAAGTTCTAGTGGTCTAGAGGAAGATACAACATTTTTAGCTTTAAAGGAAGGTTTTGAAAATTTGCCCTTCTGACATGCTTCACACAGAGCTTCTGAGTTGAACTTCAAGTTTGGAAGTCCTCTGACCAGATTGAGTTTGTTAAGTTGAGATAATCTTCTCATATTAACATGTCCCAATCTTCTGTGCCAGACCCATTGCTCAGTTTCCACAGACATTAGACATTTTACATTCTGATTTTTTAATTCAGAAAGTTTTATTTTATATATGTTGTTCTTTCTCTTTCCACTGAAGAGGATTGTTCCATCTTTCTGACTAATAGCTTTACAGAACTTTTGATTAAAGATTATGTCATAGCCATTATCACTTAATTGAATTATGGATAATAGATTATGCATTAATCCTTCTACTAAAAGAACATTAGAGATAGAGGTAATATTTCCATTACCAATAGTTCCAGAGCCAATTATTTTTCCTTTTTGGTTGCCTCCAAAACCTACGTGGCCTCCATCTTTTAATTCAAGACTTTGGAACATATGCTTTCTTCCCGTCATGTGTCGTGAGCATCCAGAGTCCAGGTACCATGATTGGTGTTTCAATTTTGCTGTTAAAGACATCTGCAACATACACAATTTTATCTTTGGGTACCCATATTTTTCTGGGTCCTTGTTTGTTAGTTTTTACAAACTTCTGATTTATTTTAGGTTTCAAATCAGAACTTGTGGAACAAGATGACTCACTAGTATATATTAAGTCATGATTATGACCATAGGTAAAATGAGAACACTTAGAGGAGTATTAGTTTTTATGAAAATGTCATCAATCTTTTTAAACTTCAGAGTTTCTTTAGTTTTCACATAGCCTATGCCTCTTCTATCATTTCTGCTAACTCCATAGATCATAAATGCAATTTTGCTTCTATCTATGCTTTTAGCTAGAAATTTTTGAAAACCATAGTCATATTGTTTTATGATACTATCAGAATTGATTAGATCTTCTAATTCAGATTCCTTCTGAGCTTTAAGTTTTTCAAGAGAGTTTTTGCATTCAAAAATATTTTCTTTTAGCTCAGAGTTTTCTGTTTTTAGTTTTCTAACTTCTTCTAATTCAGATACCAGACTTTGTTTCATGTCTTTGTATTTGAATTGAAGCTTCTGATATTTTTCAAGAATTTCTGAGAGGCTAGCTTCTAATTGAGATCTAGAAAGTTTAGAGAATACCTCTTCTGTATCTGAGTCTGATTCTGATTCTGATAAGTGATCATCTTCTGGTATTTTTTCCATTAGTGCAATGTTAGCATATTCATCTTCTGAATCTGACTCTGCTTCAGATGATTCAGAATCATCCCATGTTGCCATGAGACTCTTTTTCTTTTCTCTGTTGAATTTGTTTCTGGGTTTCTCTTTCTGGAGTTTTGGACATTCACTCTTGTAGTGTCCTGGTTCTTTGCATTCATAGCACACAATTTCTTTGCTTCTGGGTTTCTTGTGACCAGATGTTACTTCAGAGTGATTGCTTTTTCTTCTGGTATTTCTGAACTTCTTCTGACGATGCTTCCAGATTTGTTGGACTCTTCTGGATAGAAGAGATAATTCATCTTCTTCTGATGAACATCCAGAACTTTCTTCTTCTTCTGCCTGTAAAGCTTTAGAAACAGATTTGTTAGATTTAAGAGCTACAGACTTACCTTTCTTCTGGGGTTCATCTTCTTCTAGTTCTATCTCATGACTTCTCAAGGAGCTGATCAGTTCTTCTAAAGATATTTCATTCAGATTTTTTGATAGCTTTAGAGCAGTGACCATGGGCCTCCAAGCCTTTGGCAAGCTTCTGATGATTTTCTTTACATGATTTGCTGTTGAGTAGCCTTTGTCCAGAACTTTCAGTCCAGCTACCAGAATTTGGAACCTTGAGAACATTTTTTCAATTGTCTCATCTTCTTCCATTTTGAAAGCTTCATACTTCTGGATGAGGGCCAGAGCTTTAGTCTCATTGACTTGAGTGTTGCCTTCATGTGTCATCCTCAGAGAATCAAACATGCGTTTAGCTGAGTCTCTGTTTGTGATTTTCTCATATTTTGTATATGAGATAGCACTTAGAAGTATGGTTCTAGCTTTGTGATGATTTTTGAATTCCTTCTTCTGTTGAGTTGTCATATTTTTTCTTTCAATCTTCTGACCATCTGCTCCAACAGGATGAGTGTATCCATCTGTCACCATGTCCCAAAGATCTCCATCCAGAGCTAGAAAGAAACTTTCCAGAACATCCTTCCAGTAGTCAAAGTTGTCACCATTGAACACTGGAGGTTTAGCGTTGATCTTGTCATTTTGGTAGTCATTGTTGTTATTGCCAGCGTCTGCCATGTGTTTTAACTTCTGGATCTTTTATTGACACGGTTAAGTGTATTTCTCAGAACCTAGCGCTCTGATGCCAATTGAAGGTGCGTAAAACACAAGGAAGGGGGGGGGGGTGGAATTGGGTTTTCTATACAACTTAAAATTTACTTCTATGACAAGTTGATTTATCCTGGTTCGTTTGAACTCAAACTACGTCCAGTCCACCCGCCAAGGTGATTTTGCCTCTATCACTGAGGTTTTAATCCACTATTCAATAATAGAATACACACACTGACCTACAGTCAATGTCCTCTTGAGTCTTCTGACTGAAACTAGTCACTCAAGGGATTTTACTTAACTTTTACAATAATAAAAATAAAGTAACTATTTTGCTTCTAATAAAGCTATGATCACTAAGTGAATGTTACAAGAGTTTAGC
Organism: Lathyrus aphaca; assembly: GCA_963966055.1. Lineage (NCBI taxonomy): Eukaryota > Viridiplantae > Streptophyta > Magnoliopsida > Fabales > Fabaceae > Lathyrus > Lathyrus aphaca. The sequence goes on along the minus strand of OZ014522.1, from coordinate 432,481,992 downwards.
ACAAATGAATAAGTCTTTTTCTCGTGAGTGTGGTTAACTCAAATCTTCAATTTGATTCCTTTATATAGTTCTTGAATATCGTAGCCGTTGGAGACATCTTGAGCTAATTTAGGATATTAGTTAATACCATAAACTCCTTCCATAACAAGAGATACTTGTCTTCATCATTAATTAATATATTCTTTAATTAATGCCTTCATTATGAAGATCATCATCTTTTAGATGTAAATCATAGATAACAAAGTCTTGATGCGCAACTATTAAACCATGTCATTAAATGATGGATTCTTCAATAAGTGTATCGTCTATATACGGCTCAATGTATCTTCTAATAAAGCACGTCTTCTTTAAATAACTTCCTCTTCTACACATATAATAAAGAGAGTCATTAGAACTTCTATTCTTGCATAATAATATTTGTTATCATCAAAACTCTTTAGAGGTTTAGAACCATAATTGTTCTAATACTTTATTAGTGATACGAACAGCACGAGCACGACGAACAACCTTCTGAGATTCTGCAGTAAAACCCAAACCAAACTTGTCAGACTTGTAAGGAATATCAGGAAGTTAACCCCAAATAGTACAACCACCTTCTTCAACCACAACTTTAGCATCCTTGAGAGAGGCCATTGTAGGAGGTACTCTGGTAACAACATGCACTGGTTTAGCAGCAGGGATGGATTCAGTAGCAGGAACAACTTGAGTAACCACTTCAAATGTCTGGCAAGGAGTCTCAACAAATTCACCCTCAATCTCAACATATTTAAAAGCATTCACATGACTGACCATGTATTCTTCTTCATCATAAACAGTGAAAATCTTTCCTTTTATTGGATACTTCAATTTCTGATGTAAAGTGGAAGTTACAGCACCTGCCCCATGGATCCAGGGGCGCCAAGCAAACAGGAGTACGCAGGACGAATATCCATCACATATAAAGTGGAATCAAAGACTTGAGAGCCTACTTTTATTGGGAGATCTACCTCTCCATGCACCATTCTTCTGGAACCATCAAAGGCCTTCACCACCACATTACTTGGCCTTAACACCACACCCTTAAGGTTGAGTTTGTCCAGAACCTCCTTGGGTAACACATTCAATGAAGAACCATTATCCACCAACACATGAGAAAAAGTAGTGCCCCTACACTCAATCGAGACGTGTAGAGCTCTATTATGGTTTCTTTTAGCGGGAGTCAGATCAGCATTAGAAAAACTTAAACCATTATCACTAGTCAAATGAGCAATATAATTCTCAAACTGGTCCACAGAGATTTCATGTGGCACATGAGCAGTCTTTAGGAACTTGATTAAAGCCTTAGCATGGGCTTCAGAACATAATAGCAGAGATAACATAGAGAGTTTAGATGGAGTATGCCCCAACTGGTCAACAATATCATAATCACTCTTGCGGATGATCTTTAGTACTTCTTCTATCTGGTTAGAGAGATCTTCACTAACTGGTGTCTCAGTTTGAACAGGTTCAATAACTGGTCCTTTTCCCCGAGCCTCAATACTTAGCCCAGAGTTAGAAATATATACTGGAGCAGCAGCAGTCTTTGAGGTGTCCTCTAGAGAGAAAATTCTTCCACTCCTGGTAACCTTACTGGACCCAACAATATTGTCAACATCAATATTAACATCAGTAGCAGGTGTATCAGTCAAAGGCTCTTGTTTGACACATGGATATATACATCAGAACCATAATTCTAGGGTATAGCCTTATCAGAAGTATATGTGATAGGACCAGGAGTAGTAATAATCATTGGAGCCACCTTTGGCTCAATAGTAATCTTCATAGGACCCTTAGAAGTGATCCTCACTGGACCTTTGGAGGTAATCTTCACAAGAGTCTTATCAACCATAGCCATATCTTCAATCTTCGAATCTTGAGCCAGACCTTCACATAAACTCTCTATAGAAGGGGTCTTCTCAAACAATATAGTATAGTTGTCCATTAGGCGTTGAATACCTTCCCTCGGCTTCCAACAACTATCAAGTTTGTAGGCACAGTAAAAACAATCTTCATTGTAACCTGAAAATAAACCGGCTTGCACAAGTTTCTTCTTGACAATGGATAGAGGAGTAGTTAATTCAGCCACGGTACAAACATAATAACCTTCATCAACAGCATTAACAGTCTTCTCATGTTTGGGCATTGGAGCAGTAATCACATTAGGAGTCTCAGGAGGATCAAACTCAATTTCTCCATTCTCAATCATATCCTGAATTTTGTTCTTCAACGCCCAACAACTATTGGTATCATGGCCATGACTATTAGAATGATATGTGTCGCTCCCGGGATTTTCATCCTAGTACAAATGCGAAAGTGGCGCGGAAAGGTTAGAGTCGCCAGCCAGACATTTTTATCCCGAAAGAATGGGAAAGGTAATGTTGCACAAACCTGAGGAAGAAGGAAAGGACAAGGCCTTGCGAACCAAAGATCTGAGTTCGGGAGTCGGTTACGACCTGGGAAGGTATTAGCACCCCAGATCGTCCGTCGTACCCGACGGGATCCACGCTTGCTTGTTTGTTTCAAAGGGTGAGAAAAATATAACTGCTGCTGAACAAAACCGCTAACTGGAATGGAATGAGAAATGAGAAAGGAACTGAAATAAGAAAATGAGAATAAAGGGGAAATGTAGGGAAAATAAAGAATGTGCTCGAACGGGCCCTACCCCGCTGCCTACGTACCTCATCGGGATAATGAGGATCAGAGTCGACGTAGTTCGCCTAACCTAGGCGGGAACTATTTGTTTGTGTTTTTTTACAGCTGGAACTGCGTATGTCTATGCTCAGGTGTTGCAGGCTCGTCTGGTACGAGTGCGTTAACCGTCTTGCATGCGAGACAAGTAGTCGCGAGTTCGCGTTGTGAATGAATGAGATGAGAAGAGAAGTTCCCGCAGGATAGTCGCTTATTGTTTGTTTTTTTGTCTTTTTTTAAAAGAAGTGTTTTTGAATTTGTTTGTGAACTGTCTTGTACTAAGACCTATCCATCGCGGGAAGTATTTACACCTCGCCCCGAAACAGGACGCGTATAAACACTCCGCAACAAAGTCTCGTGTCGTACAAGATTGTTCGGTTTTTATTAAGTGTTTTATTGCTTTTCTTTTGAAGGGAGAAAGAATGACTCAAGTTGATAAAAGGAAAAATCTAAGGGACTAAGACTCAATCCTATTTTTGTTTATTTATTTACAAGTGATCCTAATGGTTAGTGAGGTTTTCTATTCCTAATGGAAGCTTAGAAACTAATAGAACTCAACTTACTTCTTAATGAAGTTAAGTTGATTCTAAGAACAAATGGGGGAAGCCTATACAAGTTGTAAAATCAAATGAAGCAAAAACAATGAAATTAAACATAAGGAATAAAATTCTAAAAAATTCCTTAAAGGCATGAATTAAAAAATATGGACTATTTATTTATTCTACTTCTACATGGAAAATGAAGTTTCAAGCCTAAGTTCTAATTCTAAGCTAAACCTAATACTCATTCTAAAAAAAATCAAACTAAACTAAACCTAAGTCTACTATTAAATTCTATGACTAAAATTAATCTAGACTATTATTATTTTTTGTATTGAACTATATTTTCTTTTAATGGCCTAAACTAATGGGAATTATGCCTAACTAAGCCTAAACTAATATTCTAAAAAAATACTAAAACTTCTAAAAAAATTATGGAACTTAAACTATAGGGTCCTAACACTATATAAAATATGGTATTAAGAGGGATCCTAAAAAATGTTATTTTTTCTATGCCTAGCAATTAATTATTTCCAGCTAAGAATTAACCATTATTTCCTAAGGATTATTCCATTAAAGCCTAAGATAAAAGGTCCTAAAAATTCCATAAAAAATATTCTAAGAACTATTATGAGTCCTCTAATTACAGAAAAAAGAATGGCTCAAAAAAGTTGCTGGAAGCTACTTAAATAAAATGAACAAAATCCAGCATAAATAATAGAAATTCAATAGAACTAATTAATAGAAAAATTCAGAATTAATTCAAAAATAAACAAATTCCAGAAAATAAAAATGCCATAAATTTCTAAATTGATTTATTAAGCTACTTAATTTTTTTGGGAATTTTCTAATTATTTTTATTATTTTTTATGAAATTATTTCTAAACTATAATTAAATACAAAATAAATTCTAAAGAAATAAATACAGGGGGTGTGTTCAGTTATTTTTCTAGTTCTTTTCATAAACTAGGCTCAGAAATGGGGTACTAATAGGAAAAGAAATAGGCCCAATTCGCAGCCTTGAGAGGGGAGGTGGAGAAAGAATTTATTTGTTTTGTTTTTCTAATGGGCCTGGAAACAGAGGTGTTGATAACAATATTTTTTAATTTAAACATATTTTTCACATATTCTAGGAATTAAACAAATTTTACTTAACACAAATGAAAAATACTAATCTCAAGATAATATTTTTTCTAAATCTTAGCTTAAGATTATTTTTATTGAATTATTTTTAATGATCTTGTGAATTAAACCTTAATCTAATAATAATATTTTTTTATAAATTTTTAATCTTAGAAAATGAATTAAATTCTAAACTTATGATTATAAACTAAATAGTACTCTTATGATAAATGCTTCTAAATAATAATCTTATGATAAATGCTTCTAAATAACAATCTTATGATAAATGCTTCTAAACAATAGTCTTATGATAAATGCTTCTAAATAATAGTCTTATGATAATGTTCAAATTAAAATCTTAATTTAAGTTCTAATAGTCTTGATTTAAGCAAAAATGAAGTAAACTAATCCTATTATAATATTTTTTCCAAAATCTTAATTAAAGAAAAAGAATTAAACTAAACTTAATATTTTCTAACAATCTTAATTTAAAGAAAATGAGAGAAAATACTTACTAATATATTTTCTAAAAAAGACTTAATTAAAAATGAGAGAAAATACTTACTAATATATTTTCTAAAAAGACTTAATTAAAGAAAATGAGAGAAAATACTTACTAATATGTTTTCTAAAATGAACTTAATTAAACTATAGTCTTATTAAAAATGAATTAAACCTTTAATCTAAAATATGAATTAAACTCTTAATCTTAGAAAATGAATTTAATTCTAAACTTATAATTATATCAATTAAGCTAATATTTTAACTTAAGAAAAAGAATTAACCTAACTTATGATTAAAATTTCTTAAAATCTTAATTTAAACTGATGAATTAACTAATCTTATAATAATGTTTTTTTCTACAAATCTTAATTTAAGGAAAATGAGTTAAACTACACTTATGCTAATATTTCTTTTATAAAACTCTTAATTAAAGAAAATATTAAACTAATATTTTCTAAAAAAAACTTAATTAAAGAAAAAGAATTAAACAAAACTTAAACTAATATTTTCCAAAAAAAAAAAGTCTTAATTTAAGAAAATATTAAACTAATCTTAAACTAATAATTTTCTCTAAAATCTTAATTAAAAAAGAATAAAGAATTAAACTAGTCTTATGAATATTTTCTAAAAAAACCTTAATTCAAAAATGAGTAAATTCTAATAATCTTAATATTTCTTTTTTATAAACTCTATAAACTCTTACATCATTGAAATTACACAAATCTTAATCTTATAATGATATTCTAATTCTATACAATCTTACATTATTGAAATTAAACAAAAATCAAATAACATTCTAATATTATAAAATCTTACATTATTGAAATTAAACAAAAATTAAATAACATTCTAATATTATAAAATCTTACATTATTGAAATTAAACAAAAATTAAATAACATTCTAATATTATAAAATCTTACATTATTGAAATTAAACAAAAATTAAATAACATTCTAATATTATATAAAATAAAAACTGAAGACTTAAACTTGGAAAGAACCCTAGTTCCCCTTCTCCCTTTTCACGCCGCCACAAGACATCACCCCTCCCCCTTTTCACAATCCGCCGCCATCATCTCCTTCCCCAGACTTCTTCGTCTTTCCCCCCCAATCTTCTTCCTTCTTTTTCTTTTCCTCCATCAACACCCTCTAAGCTTCTTCTTCGAAAATTTATCTTACAAAACCTCTCACTCTCCGCCGCGACCTCTCTCTTTCACGGCCAAACTAAGCTTGCACCCAAACCCTATCCTTTTGTTTGCCACCGCCAAATTTTCTCCTAAACCTAACCAAGCCTCAAGCGAAACAAGAAATAACACAAGCCATGTTCAGAATCGCAACAAGAAATTGTATCCTAGGATCGGGTTCGTACCTGGAAGCGACGAGCGATTGAGAGCTCTGTTTGATGGAGATCGATAGTGACGATACGCGATACTTCAAGTAAGCCTGTCTTCGTAATGCTCTTCTTCTTCTTCCGCGTATTTTTGTTCACAGCTCATGTCCTGATGATTGACTTCACTGAATCTTTGCAGGTGATGATCTTGTTGCCGTTACGATCGAAAGCTCTTGCACGAATGGCGTTGTTGCAACTCTTATGCAACAATCAGGAGAGAATACCAGTTCTGCTGATGATGATTTAATGGTGGAGTAGCTGGGTCATTTTCGTGAAGGGCTTTTTTCGGTGAAGAAGAGAGCTGAAAATGAAGATGGAGATCCTGCTTTATAGGAGAGGGATCCACCTTCTAAAGAATCCAAGTGAAGCTTCCAGAACAAAAAATGGTTAGGAGTTTGTTGATTTTCAGTTAGAATTTTGTTTTGAATAGTTATGAATCTGTTAGGAATTGACAGTTAGTTATAGATTTCAACTGTTTTCTGTTTTGAATTTCTGTTGTGATGGCTAGGATTTGCTTCTTTCTGTTATGCTGTGAAATGAAATTTTGGTTGATTTTCCATTCTGTTATAACTGAGTTTATATTATTGTCGCAATTGATTTGGCAGGAGATATTGGAAGGTGTAACGTGCGCAAACTAGTTACCATTCTGTCTATCAAATGCCCCCTGTGCGCCCTTAACTTAAATACTACTCCCATTCTTTTCCAGAAATGCAAATTCGCTGATCTTATGCAAGTTTTGGGAGCGGTAAAAACTCGGTAGTAACTCCCTTTCCTTTGAACTGAATCTCTGATCTGAATTTCTTTTTTCCATAATAATCATATGTTGAATTTTAGTTCTTTGAATTAAGGCATAATCATGCTTGAGTCTTCTTCCTTTTGCAACCTGAATAATAACGGTTAATGGACGGAAAACGAATCCAAGAGTGGCTGCAAGAATTCTGAAATTAGTTGTTGTTGATTTTTCTATTCTGATTCTGAATTCATTGTAGGTTGGGTATTGTTGCTTATTGATGATGATGCGAAATCTCGGGCAGAAGTTCGATGAAACTGAGTTTATGAATATTTGTTGTAACTGCCACTGACTTTCTACACTAAGCTTCATCTTTTTGCTATTGAATCTTTTTCTTTCCCTGTAATGAACCTTTTTATTTTGGCTGAATTTTGTGTTGTAATTTGAAGCTCTTTGTATGATTACAACTTGATTACAACTTGAGATTTCTATTTGAAACAAATCAATATCAATGGCATATGGTCTAGAAAAGAAATGAATTTGACCAAGAAAATTTCGTGAATGACTTTCGAAAATGAAATGAATATGATGTGAACTAATGAATGATCTTGGCTTGAAAAATATAAATGGGTTTTGTTCTACATAAACATAGGAGTTTTTTTTTGAAATGAGATTAGAATTGGACCAAATAACTTATGGTAAAATGAATTTGGTTTAGAAAAAGAATTTAGATAACTAAATGGATGTAGTTATTTAATTGGTTTGAGATATGGCTAAATACATATGAAAAAAATGGGTTTGATGACAATGAATGTAGGAAATGTATAATAAGAGTATTAAAACGGACTTTAAATTAAAAGATGGGTACAACAAAAATATGTAATAGGCTTCAAGAAAAGAACACACGTAATTGAGATCTTAAGATTAATATGAGGAGAAAATGACCACGGATAATTCGGGTAATTGGACTTGGGTTTGAAATATGAGTTTGATATGGGGTATGAAAATTGAAAGGTGGTTCTATATGGATTTCGGACAAAAAATAAAAAATGGAAAAATGAATGAAAGAAAACAAATTGATGAAAACATATGGAACAATAAACATTGAAAAGGCATAAAAGAGTTGAAGAAAAGGTGAGAGTGAAATGGAATATTTGGGAAAGGTTCATAACAATGAGAATGAATGGATATAAAGTCCCGATTTTAGCCCAAAGCCTACTTCGAATTCTTTCCATAAGTCTACAAACACAACCACTTCTGAGCCCCCTGACTATTTTCCGTATTAATCACAACTTCTTGAATTGTCTGAAACATGCCGCGACCATTCAAATCCAAATGAATCGCTGATAAACTGAGGATTCGGACCAAACTTCACACCAAACACTGTTCGATAAACGGATGAATCTCAGCACACAACAACATGATCTTTGAATATGCACTGTATAAGAGATAGTCCAGTGGTCCAAAATAATCTTGCAATTGCAGCGATCTTTTGATAGTTTGACCAAAACTAGGTCAAGCTCCTATCCGGATCGAAACATAACTGAACAACCATAACTGAACAACCATATTTGAAAAGGAATCAATATCCCAGTGAATATCCTCTATCATTTCAATCTCTGACAGATAACGTATGAAACCCTAATTTCCCTGGGTCCTGATCACATGCCTTATGAATCCATGCAATGCACTATTATGATGTTAATGAATTGATGAGAAATGCCGATGAATGCAAAATGATGAGCCAATAGAGGGAATAATCATGAGGGCAAATTTTGAGGTATTACAGCTGCCCCTATTCAATCATCTGCAAGCCTGAACGAATAATTGCAACGGCTTTTATATGTTCAAGGCGTGGAGTGATTGAATACCCAAATGAAACCTGAAAATTTGCACACTGAAGGCAATGGGAATGCCATCTGCCCATTTATTTATTTATATATTTTTGATTTTGACCTCTGAATAGGTAACGGGAATAGAACCAGGTGGAATAGAATCAATGCAATCACTGCGACTGCTGAGCGAATCAAAGCCACACCGAGGATGCCTGTTGGCGAAACAGGACTTAGCGCAACATCAACCGATTTGCGACTCAAATAAGATCAACCGATCTAACATGGAGATGGTATCAACCGATCCACCCCGGAAACGCGAGAATGTAATATCATCCGATTTACAACTCGAAGAGAAATGATATCAACCGATTCATGACTCAAATAAGATCAACCGATCTAACATGGAGATGGTATCAACCGATCCATAACCAAGAAACGTGAGAATGTAATTGTCGCTCCCGGGATTTTCATCCTGGTACAAACGCGAAAGTGGCGCGGAAAGGTTAGAGTCGCCAGCCAGACATTTTTATCCCGAAAGAATGGGAAAGGTAATGTTGCACAAACCTAAGAAAGAAGGAAAGGACAAGGTCCTGCGAACCAAAGATCTGAGTTCGGGAGTCGGTTACGACCTGGGAAGGTATTAGCACCCCAGATCGTCCGTCGTACCCGACGGGATCCACGCTTGCTTGTTTTGTTTCAAAGGGTGAGAAGAATAACTGCTGCTGAATAAAACCGCTAACTGGAATGGAAATGAAATGAGAAAGGAACTGAAATAAGAAAATGAGAAGAAAGGGGGAAATGTAGGGAAAATAAAGAATGTGCTCGAACGGGCCCTACCCCGCTGCCTACGTACCTCATCGGGATAATGAGGATCAGAGTCGACGTAGTTCGCCTAACCTAGGCGGGAACTATTTGTTTGTGTTTTTTATGCTGGAACTGCGTATGTCTATGCTCAGGAGTTGTAGGCTCGTCTGGTACGAGTGCGTTTACCGTCTTGCATGTGTGACAAGTCGTCGCAAGTTCGCGTTATGAGTGAATGAGATGAGAAGAGAAGTTCCCGCAGGATAGTCGCTTGTTATTTGTTTTTTGTCTTTTAAGAGAAATATCTTTTGAATTTGTTTGTGAACGGTCTTGTACTAAGACCTATCCATCGCGGGAAGTACTTACACCTCGCCCCGAAACAGGACGCGTATAAGCACTCCGCAACAAAGTCTTGTGTCGTACAAGATTGTTCGGCTTTTATTATGTATTTTATTATTTTCTTTGTGAGATGAGAAAGAATGACTCAAGTTGGAAAAGGGAAAATCTAATGGGAACTAAGACACCACCCTAAGTTAGTTATTATGTACAAGAGAGATCCTATGGTTAATGAGGTATTCTAATCCTAAGAAAGAAAAGGAAAAGAAGAAAAAGAGAACTTAGAAACCAACTTACTTCCTAAGGAAGTTAAGTTGGTTCTAAAGAACAAAAGGGGAACCTATGAACAAAACACAAAGTGCTAAGGCAAAGACAATTAAAATGCATAAGAGATAGGCATTAAGTGATGCTTACCTCAATCTTCCCCCCTACAAAACAAAAGTTAGCATGCCAATGCATATTGGAAGTAAAATCAAAGCATGAAAGCGATTAAGTACTATAAACGTCCTAGAATGGAACTAGGGTTCAAAATAAGACCTAAGTCTAAAGGTGAAGGTACCTAAAGGTTACATGACTTCTAAAGTCAGTAGCTACATGCTGTAGGTCTCTAAGTATGCTAGGATATCTCACAAGATCAAACTATGTCAAACTATGTACAAAAAGCTCACCTAAGTTCACATGAATGCAAATTAAGGTTTATGGATGAAGTATGAATGCGTATGGCTTACAAGCATGAATTAATACATGAAATGAACATCAAAGTCAGTAGTGAATGCTTATGAAGATGGATGAGTGAATATACAATCATGGATGCAATGGATTAGGCATATGGAGCAATGAGAAGAATATATGAGAAGAAACGAACAAAAATCGCATAAGATCGCACATGATGAAAGTTAAGGAAGAATGACATGTGAATATGCATGAAATGATTATGGGTCAGTAGCACACAAGGTATGAGATTCACTTAGAATGCATGAATAGGCATTAATTATTTCCACATAATTAATGTTATTATTTAGAGGAGAAGAGAAGCTAGTTTAAGTTAAAGTATGTCCAAATAATTATGCACTTTAAAGCACCAAAACAAAACAAATGATTATGGTTCAAAAAATGACCTATGACTGGAATAAAGACATACAAATGACCTATAATCAACTCCTAAAAGCTACCAAAAATCCCCTCAAGAAAATGGCATGAATGCCTTCTTAAATCCTAGGATATGGAGCAAATACACACATGAATCAACCTAGGATCTAGGTGACATGGAAAAATAGAAAAAAGCCTTTAAAAATTATGAAATTAAATCCCTGGAATAATAAAGTAATTATCTCACATTGTCCAAAAGGATTCCACAAAATTATGCACCAAAGTGCCAAAACAATTCCTTGATTAGCAAGGTAGCAATGAATGATCACCCAAAAACAACTACACAAAGTGGATCAAAAAGGCACTAAAAATTATGGAATAAAATGCCTAAGGAGCATAAAAATGTCACAAATTACATTGATTAATCACACACAAAAAATAGGTCTCACACCTATGGGAAAAATCGGTTTCGGTCCCTTATGCCAAAACCTTCCATTTTGGGACAGCTTGTGATCTAAAATCCAAATTAATTATTAAAACCAACCAAATCTGGAAAAAAAAATATGAAAAATTAATTAAGAGGATAAGGATTACTCATGAATTTTTCCAGAATTTTATCTCACTTAAAACTATTTTTAATAATTGCGACGAAACGGGCAAAAAAGTGGATTTTAAGGGGAAGTGAAAGGAAGCGATCCTAATGGTTCGTAACCTAATCCCTAAGTTCCGAAATCGATACATATCATCAAAAATCACAAATAAATCCAATGCCTCAGGTGGGAGGGCTCAATATGCACTTTAAGTTATATGATCCTAAGTCGCATACAACTAGAATGATGCATTAAAGTAGAGAATCGAGATTACTTACTTGGTCGAAGTGCCGATTCTTTCACATAAAAGAAATCCAAAAAAAACTTCAAGCCAAGCCTTGTAATCTCCCATGAGCAAAATAAATGCTCATCTTCCATAATTGCTTTGTGAAGATCCCCCATAATCGAAACAAAAACAACGGCACAAAATATCATTTGAATCCAAAGGTATCCCACAAATAAAGTGGAATACCAACCAAACAACCGTCGTTAAGATCTTTGCGAGAACCTTGCATGAACTCAACAAACGCATTAGAAACCAAAAAGAGGTGCAACCGGAAGTTGCACCTATGTCTCACAACTCCAAATCAAGTAGAAATATGAATATACGAGTCATGGACATGCATTAAAATTTACGTTTCAAAACGGGGCAGCACTTATGCTCTAACATAAACAACATGCAAACTCAAACCGGAATCAAACAAATTTACATGCAATGAATGGCAAATGATCAACAAACATATATACAAGTCAAAACAAGATCAATGCATCAAAATCGCACCAAACCGAACTTAAAAAGCCTTAAAACGAAAAAACGCGTCAAAAATCACCGACTCGGAATTGAACGAAAATCGCATGGTAACTTGCAAACGTGCCAACGAATTCAAATATGCAATCGGATTTTGAAAATTCCGCTCGGAAGTGATACTTTTTGGCCAATTTCGTCGGCTGGAAGTAGTGAAATAGTCGGAAAAAAATTGTCCGAAATCGACTAAAAAGTTCACCAATGGCTCCGGAATAATCAACAAAGTCAATTTATACTATTCACATTCGCGAAAACGCGCTACGGTTAGGAAGTTATGACCAAAACATATTCTCGACACGCGACACATGAACAACATCAACAATTAAGCCTCAACCTATCCTATTTCAAATTTGCACATTGAAACAAGCATGAATTTAAAAGTCAAGCACTTCAATCAATATCAAGTTATAATAATTAGCTCTCTTAGGAATTTTGTCAAACACCTAACATTCACCGATTATTCTATGTCAACTTTACCAAGCCTTTTCAATCATGCACCACAACAATTATTAGGATAAATTAATCAAGAATCAATCAATAATCAAATCATGAATCAATGCACATAATCTCCACAAGATTAATTCAACTTCAAAATTCAATTCAAGAAACAATTCAACAATTATTCATGAATTAAAGTTTAAGAAGCTTACCGAATGAAGAATCGACGAAGAAATTGCGAATCCGAAGAAAGTGAGACGCGATCGTGAATGGAGGAGAGGAGGAGAGGCCGCGCGGCTGCCGGTGGCGGAAGATGGTGGTCTTACGGTGGTGAAGTTGACCGGAGGTGGTGGTTCGTGGCGGCTCGGCTACCGGAAGCTTGATCGGAATTGTTGTGTTCTTGAGTTCTTGATGAAGTTGTTGTTGTGTTCTTGAGAAAGAATTGAGAGAATGAACTTTGATCCTTTAGAGAGAGTTTGTGAGAGTTTTTTGGTGTTTGTAAATTATGATTGAAGTTATGAGACAAATTGTGGGTCAAAAGAATATATAGTGGAGTGTAAAATGAAAGGCAAAAGGTAGAATTTCGGCTTAAGTGAAAATAACAATATCTTCGGCAAGAAATTTCGACTATGAACCTTCCACAACATCGTCCGCCTCTGAATCACGGTTGCAATGCAAAAATAACGAACATCATACGATCAAAATCGAGTGCGATCGATACGTTTAAGCTGCAAGACGTCACTGAATAAGTTGTTTTTTCGGCTTATTTGGTGTCCGCTACTCGAAAATGTGACGAGGTCAACCTCTTCGGAGCATAATCTCGACTCGACTTTGTCAGCAAAGTTGTAGATCTATGAGTCAGTGACCTGGTGTTAAAATCTAAGCTCAACCGGACAAACGACGAGGGAGATATGAATTTTCTCGTGAAACCACTTTCAGCCTTTTTCTTCGGTTCAGCACTTCAGTTTTGTGAAATAAACCAAAACGATAATCTTTGGAGCACCGTTCAAACTCGCATTTGTCTTTGAACTTGAAGAGGATAAAATTTTTGAACCAACGCTTCAAGAACGGGTGCAATCCGATGAAAATTGACCGAGTTATGAATTTTACAAAATCTGACAGACAATGCAGTGCATCAAAGAACCTTATTGGTAATTCGCATTTTCGAGATCCTTCCGCTTGGACCGAACCAAAACTGAATTCACATAATGAAGATAACATCTAAACGAAATTTTAGGCACCAAAACGACATCAATTCGATAAACGATCCAAGAGTTATGAATTTTTTAGTGTTCAAAATTCACCGGTTCAGCACTGTTTTTCACTATGTCGACTCTAAAGACTCGCACATTCTGAGATCTTCTTCAAAGAATTAGTTCTCGGCCAAAACCCAAAAGTTGGAAAGGATATCAAGACGGAACTTTTGGCATATGAATCTCTCAGACATGTTGACCCAATAAGAAGTTACAAACTCTTGAATACCGCTAGCACAGTTAATCGGCGAAACCGAAATTTCAGAAACAAATAAATCCCGCCATTTTCCTTGATGAATTGGCCTCCGAGCCGAACACAAAAGTTGTAGAGAATAATGAAACGGTATAAACTATTGAGTTTCAAGCCAAAATGAGTTTCCGAGCATAAGTTACAACTTTTGCAAACTGCACCATAAAACTGATATTCAGCTTAAACTCCTCTGAATCAACCGAGAACTTTTGGCTTCTTCTGAGATTATTGTGCACGTGCCGCATGAAGAAATAAAGGCCAGTCGCAACCTGTGAAAGCTCAAATGGAGATGTATGTTCATGTATGTTTATTATGCAATTGTGATCTAAATGCAATGCAATGTATGAAAGGTATGCTAAATGGCATGAAAATGAGAGGGCAAATTTTGAGGTATTACAGCTGCCCCTATTCAATCATCTGCAGACCTGAATGAATAATTGCAACAGCTTTTAGACGTTCAAGGTGTGGAGTGATTGAATATTCGAACAAAACCTGAAAATTTGCACACTGAGGGTAATGGAAATGCCATCTGCCCATTTATTTATTTATATCTTTTTTGTTTTGACCTCTTAATAGGTAGCGGAGATAGAACCAAGTGGAAATATGCCGGGAAGAATGCCATCCTCGAATGACCACTCACACGGGATCCTCGGATTCAGTACTGAAACCCTTCTCGAATAGAAATACAATGGTATACCGGCCGCAGGCGATAACCATCAACAACAAAGACTGACCTCAGACAGACTTTGCAAACGAGACAAACTGACCTCAGTCAATAAGCTCAAGAAGTGAACTACTATCCTCGAATAATAGCCACACAAAACAAACAAGACCAACTGCAGAAGGACTTGAAGAAAAGAAATGCCATCCTAGAACGACAATCCAAAAGATCCTCGGATCTAACACGAAACCATCCTCGAATGGAGACGCAAAGGTATACCAGCCTCGACTGATAACCAAACACAAAGCTGACCTCAGACAGACTTTGCAAAAGAGACAAACTGACCTCGATCAATAAGCTCAAAAAGTGAACTACTATCCTCGAATAATAGCCACACGGAAAAAAAACAAGACCAACCGCAGAAGGACTTGAAGAAAAGAAATGCCATCCTCGAATGACAAATCAAAATATCCTCGGATCTAACACGAAACCATCCTCGAATGGAGACGCAAAAGTATACCAGCCTCGACTGATAACCAAACACAAAGCTGACCTCAGACAGACTTTACAAAAGAGACAAACTGATCTCGATCAATAAGCTCGAAAAGTGAACTACTATCCTCGAATAATAGCCACAACAACAAGACCAACCTCGGAAGGACTTGAAGAAAAGAAATGCCATCCTCGAATGACAAATCAAAAGATCCTCGGATCTAACACGAAACCATCCTCGAATGGAGACGCAAAGGTATACCAGCCTCGACTGATAACCAAACACAAAGCTGACCTCAGACAGACTTTGCAAAAGAGACAAACTGACCTCGATCAATAAGCTCAAAAAGTGAACTACTATCCTCGAATAATAGCCACAATAACAAGACCAACCTCGGAAGGACTTGAAGAAAAGAAATGCCATCCTCGAATGACAAATCAAAAGATCCTTGGATCTAACACGAAACCATCCTCGAATGGAGACGCAAAGGTATACCAGCCTCGACTGATAACCAAACACAAAGCTGACCTCAGACAGACTTTGCAAAAGAGACAAACTGACCTCGATCAATAAGCTCAAAAAGTGAACTACTATCCTCGAATAATAGCCACAACAACAAGACCAACCTCGGAAGGACTTGAAGAAAAGAAATGCCATCCTCGAATGACAAATCAAAAGATCCTCGGATCTAACACGAAACCATCCTCGAATGGAGACGCAAAGGTATACCGGCCGTAGGCGGTAACCAGAAACACAAAGAAAATAGGACAAGATGGAACGGGATCGTTGTACATAAACGAGAGCCCAAGCAAACAGGACCGTTGTACAAAACGAGAACCTGCGACGCGACTGTTGTACCAAACAAGACGCGGAGAAATGACGAACATTGACTTGAAAAAGACAAGGATGTCTGAAAAATGATGTTGGTATCCTCTGTGCGGAGTACTTCAGGTTGAGAAGATGTTGTATATACCTCAAAACTGGCCCATGCTGGCATGCATATGTTTGGACTTATGGCGTAATGCTCTGTGATGATGGAAATGCTACGCTTTGGAGGATGCAAATGTAATGATGATTACTAAATGCAAATGCAAATGAGATCTCCTGAAAAAGAGAATGCAAGTATCCCAAATGGCTTGACTAGGGAGGAATAGTGATCACTGCACCGATCTGATCCATCCTGATGAGGAAGAGACAACTCTGCGGAGAAAGTTGTCAATAATACACCGGCTCCGAACAGTCGCCACTACCAAAAATAAATTGGACTTTGAGATTGGAGCGCCAAGACCCTGCTGGAGATGGACCCTTCTTGAACTCTGGTGGGGAACCAAAGGCATGATACTGCTGAGGAAGCAACTGCTGGGGAGGCAAAACACTCCTTATACTGCTGAGAATTGCCCCTGTCTGAAGGGAAACTTCTGCTCGGGGATGGAACCAACCTTCTGCTGCCTTGCTGGGGGGAGATTTCAACTTCCAACTCTACTGGGGATGATGGAGGATGTCAATGACGAAGCTTCCTGCTGAAGATAAGAGTTTAAGTTGCCACTTGCTGGGGATAAGAGATAAATCCTCTCATGTTGGGAATGAGAGATGTAAGGCGTCTCATGCTGGTGATGAGAGACGATGATACCCTTCTTCTCAAGAAATAACCTCCCATGAGACTTGCTAAGGAACCTTGATCGATTAAGTCCGCAGATAAAATAACTCTTGCAGTACTGTGCCGACACTGGCCTTACCCCTAGCCCTGGGTTGATAGGTTGCCGACTAATCATGAGTGAACAATGGTTCTTTGCAATTTTCGACTCGCCTCAGATTAAAGTCCATCAGAAGTAAATGTCTCAAGAGGATTTTACAGAAAACATGGCATATGAAATGCCTCAGTGTCTTCAAACTCTTGGAGAGATTCATCGGATCTCGAAATAACTGCCCCAGACTGCATGGTCTGTGCAAGAATTTGCCTCGCAAGGATTCATGAAAAGCCTCATATCACTGTGAAATATTCTGCCCCAGTATTTTGAACTTCGGATAGGCGCTTTGAATTGACGGTCTTCGGGAGAGAGTGACTTCTCATGCCCTTGAAGTGATCATCTATGACTGACTTGTGCTTTGAAGCAAATATCCATACTACATACTCCTGGAGAGATTTGAATCCCGAAGTGATTGCCCCAGATTGGCTAAAATTTGAATGAATGCCTCCGACTAATGGCTCTTTGAGAGATTTGGATCTCGAAGCTATTGCCCCAGATTGGTCGGCTCTTATCGCGATCGTTGGGAAAGTCCCTACTCAATGGAGTTTTCTTGAAAAGTGCACCTCGACAGATTGTCCTTCGGACGTTTCAGACTTATCAACTTGGCAAGATTAAGCTTCTGGACTGAAGTTTCATGTGTGAATTTTTATGATGCCCAACAAATATATGCAAGCAGAAAATGTTTATTCTAAGAATGAAAATTCTAATGCAACACACATGTCAATCTTGAAGTTTTACTGAAAAAGATGTCGCAAACCTTTGTGAGCGAATCATTGGTTAAGATTCGACATTAATTTTTTTTGAATAATAGAAAGCATGCACATGCAACACCAACAAATATTTTTCAACATCACTCATAGGAGTTAGGAACACGATATCGTGGTAGTATGCTCTCAAAAATAACCCTGTTTCAGTTAGGACTTTTGAGGGTTGTATCGTGGCCTGGTTCACGGTTATAGAAACAAAAGATATAGGCTCAAAGTTTATTTGTGCCCACCCATCTTCGTGATGTTCTCCATTCCTATGTTCAGCTAGATTTCACAAGCGCTCACATCTCAAAAAGGATTTTGTGATGGTTGAGGAACCAATGACACTAACGGTTTTAAACACCAACTAGGTTGTCGTTGGGAGTCAGTCACCCCTTAGTCTTTCGTGTCTGTGCCACACGACTTTGTTCTTGTTTGAGGATCTTTCTTGTAATCCTTTTCGTCTTTCGCTTTTGCATTATTTTGATTATCCCTAACTTTTGCCTGGACTGATTCTTGTGAATCTTTGATTGTGAAGTCCAGCGGGATGCCCTAATTTTTGCCTAAGTCGCTTGTTTTCAAGTTTCGACTTAGCGGGCTTTCTCATTCATTTTTTTTTTCAATTCTTCTTTTTTTTTTGAACAAATCGTGTGACACTGTTTGTCTTGATTGCTTTGAAAAGGTCATGACTGTCTCACTTCTTGGTTGATGAGCAATAACCAATGTGGTTTCCGGTCTTTGGACCACTTACTTGGGATAACCATTGTGGTTTCTAGTCATTGGACCTCTTGATTTTGTACAACGAAAGGTAATGGATCCTCATATTTGCACCTTTTTGAAATTTGAATGCTCGGTCAAACTAACTGAAGCCTACCCTGCCCCTGGGTTAAATGCAAGGGGTTTTTTTTATGCGAAAAGAAACTCCCACTTCAAGGCTCAAACGGGTTGGCGAGGGTCTATCTCCCTTATATCTCCGGTGTTTAGGATTTGAAACAATGCCTGTACATCATCAACAGGGTCTTTCTCAAAAGTGAACAATTAGAGATTCATGCATTTTCATTTCGTCATCCTCCCTGATAGAGTTTAAGCTCAACAGTTGGTATTGCAATGCACATACACAAAATCATGAGTGAATACGAATGGATTACTTCAAGAGAAACATGTGCATTTTATTATGGTTATCATTCAAAAACAAATAAGTTTCATGCATGCATACAAATGTTTAAACAAACAATATAAACTACAAATGAAGATGCAGTAAAGAAGCTGAACATTGTCGTCATTGAGGAGACTTGACTCCGTATGGACTTATTGCTTCTGAAGATGCCCTTGCAAACTAGGATGCCAATTTGATAAGGAGATTCCAATATGTGAGCAGACCTTCTGGCATGATGACCTTTGAGTCGGCCAAATTTTGCATCTTGTACTTGAACACATCACAGTTGTCAATTGTATGCCTAAATGCCCCTGAGTGATACTTGCATCTAGCCTTCACATCATGGTGGTCATTATTGAGGAGGTTTGACTCCGTCTGGACTTATTGCTCTCGGAGACTTTCAGCAGTCAGTAGTCTGGATGTTTACTCAATCAAATTCGCGACCTTGTTTTTACCTTTGCCTCTGAAAGACTTGCAATCTTCAATTAAAAGGCCAGGTGCCCCAGAATGGTAATCATACTTGGCATTGAAACCCTAAAGGAAGCTTTGTCGGAGACGATCCTGATGCAGTTAGCTCAACTACTCCAAATTTGCGTAAATGAGGAAACTTATTGCACGTACGTCATCAGAATATGATCAAACTTCTTCTCAAGTGGTTTTGACCTTTACCCTTATGCTCTACCCACTGGACTCTCTTGGGAAGCTGAAATTGGATGCCGACAAATGACGTCTGGAGGGAAGAGGTTAATAAATGAAGTTGATAAATAAAGTTGCTCGGAAAGATCTTGCACGATCTCCTGCCTACGTATCTCCATTGACCAATGGAGAATCAGAGCAGCGTAGTTCCCCTCAATAGGGATGAAAATAGCTTTGTTCAGAATTTCCATAACCAAGCTCATCTGAGTCTTCATCTGGTTGACTTCCTGTTTCAACAGTTTCTAGTTTTGAAATAAAGCTTATACCTCTTCCCTGAATGGCCTCAGCTGGGTCTTCCTTTGATTACCTCCGCCCGGAGTTGCTTCAAATATATACCTTGATGATTGTGATTCAAGTTGTCCATTCTGATGAGAAATCAAGTCAGGAAAAGAATTTGTCTCTGAACACCTGTCAAGAATGCAAGGATGTATGCAAATGCCATGTTCAGTTATTTCTGAGGAATCTATCTGCTTTAATTCAAGTTTTGATACAGAAAAATCCAACAACATGATTCAGATATGTGATCCTCGAAAATAACTGAACATGTATGCAGAAATGCTATGATGTCATGTATGCAGCAGGCATGTGATCAATAATCTGATGCTGGTGTTGAGCAGTGAACCAACTGTCTGTATAGAATCGCAATAGCGACACCATCTCTGTATGGAACCCCATAACTGAGAACCCAATAACTGTAGAACTGGATTACATAATTGAACAATCACTGATGGTGTTGAAGTTGAACAACGAGCCAAGTGTCTGTGGAGAGTCATAATAACAGTCACAATGTCAAGGTCGCAATGGTAATCACAGTAACAATTTCTCTGAATAGAACTCCCGAATCACAGAATCAGAGAACCATAGAACACTGAACAATACTGACAAAGTGGGTATGTTGAAGTTTAGGGTTCCTGCAAACCTGTAAACCCCTCCCAATCTCACGGGTGTGCTACTCGGGTCAACATCACGGACTCTCAAAGCCGAATAGCAATAATACGTTCACCATCTCCGAGAAATGGCTCATGACCAAATCAGGGGATCGGTTTGGTATTATGTACTACGCAGGGAGGTCTCAGTTGAGTCCGGAAAAACAAGCATCCCTCACAAGTTTCCAGCTTCAAGCACTGAATCGAGAAACAATAGTACATTCATCCCGAAGGGTACAATACTATCGTCATACGAACAGTTTGCTTTAACTGAATTCCTATGAGAGAACCAGGCCATCCTATGCGAGTTCCCAATGGACCCTCGGATGCGAGTGGGTTTGCCAACAAATGTGGTCTGCCACTGTCATCACTAGAGAGGGTTGTTTCCATTAAGGTTCTCAATGATCGGTCCCCAGCTGCACATAACCATCAAGGTTGTACCCTGAAGTGGGGAAGAACCCCCACACAGAATAGTCCCAAGACAGTCGCAACCTGGGTGTGGAACACATCACCACTCATCATGTAACCATGCGAGCACAACATGTCCACGCTAATCCTATGGTGCACTCAAGCCGGGTAGTTGGCTTATCTCACAGTAACTCCCACCCACAGAAAAAATGAAAACCAGCACAGCCAGACAATCCAGTATAATATGATGCATGGAAAATAAAATACTGAAAGCGATAAATAAATGCGATAAAGTAAAGCTGTAAAATAAAACTGTAAATGAAAACAGTAAAGCTAAACTAAAGCACACAGCAACAAACAGATAAACACCCAAAGAAGCAAAACCAAACAGGCGCTAGGATTGACTCTACAAGGGAAACCGGAAGAATCAGGTTAGTCCCCAGCAGAGTCGCCAGCTGTCGCTCCCGGGATTTTCATCCTGGTACAAACGCGAAAGTGGCGCGGAAAGGTTAGAGTCGCCAGCCAGACATTTTTATCCCGAAAGAATGGGAAAGGTAATGTTGCACAAACCTAAGAAAGAAGGAAAGGACAAGGTCCTGCGAACCAAAGATCTGAGTTCGGGAGTCGGTTACGACCTGGGAAGGTATTAGCACCCCAGATCGTCCGTCGTACCCGACGGGATCCACGCTTGCTTGTTTTGTTTCAAAGGGTGAGAAGAATAACTGCTGCTGAATAAAACCGCTAACTGGAATGGAAATGAAATGAGAAAGGAACTGAAATAAGAAAATGAGAAGAAAGGGGGAAATGTAGGGAAAATAAAGAATGTGCTCGAACGGGCCCTACCCCGCTGCCTACGTACCTCATCGGGATAATGAGGATCAGAGTCGACGTAGTTCGCCTAACCTAGGCGGGAACTATTTGTTTGTGTTTTTTATGCTGGAACTGCGTATGTCTATGCTCAGGAGTTGTAGGCTCGTCTGGTACGAGTGCGTTTACCGTCTTGCATGTGTGACAAGTCGTCGCAAGTTCGCGTTATGAGTGAATGAGATGAGAAGAGAAGTTCCCGCAGGATAGTCGCTTGTTATTTGTTTTTTGTCTTTTAAGAGAAATATCTTTTGAATTTGTTTGTGAACGGTCTTGTACTAAGACCTATCCATCGCGGGAAGTACTTACACCTCGCCCCGAAACAGGACGCGTATAAGCACTCCGCAACAAAGTCTTGTGTCGTACAAGATTGTTCGGCTTTTATTATGTATTTTATTATTTTCTTTGTGAGATGAGAAAGAATGACTCAAGTTGGAAAAGGGAAAATCTAATGGGAACTAAGACACCACCCTAAGTTAGTTATTATGTACAAGAGAGATCCTATGGTTAATGAGGTATTCTAATCCTAAGAAAGAAAAGGAAAAGAAGAAAAAGAGAACTTAGAAACCAACTTACTTCCTAAGGAAGTTAAGTTGGTTCTAAAGAACAAAAGGGGAACCTATGAACAAAACACAAAGTGCTAAGGCAAAGACAATTAAAATGCATAAGAGATAGGCATTAAGTGATGCTTACCTCAATCTTCCCCCCTACAAAACAAAAGTTAGCATGCCAATGCATATTGGAAGTAAAATCAAAGCATGAAAGCGATTAAGTACTATAAACGTCCTAGAATGGAACTAGGGTTCAAAATAAGACCTAAGTCTAAAGGTGAAGGTACCTAAAGGTTACATGACTTCTAAAGTCAGTAGCTACATGCTGTAGGTCTCTAAGTATGCTAGGATATCTCACAAGATCAAACTATGTCAAACTATGTACAAAAAGCTCACCTAAGTTCACATGAATGCAAATTAAGGTTTATGGATGAAGTATGAATGCGTATGGCTTACAAGCATGAATTAATACATGAAATGAACATCAAAGTCAGTAGTGAATGCTTATGAAGATGGATGAGTGAATATACAATCATGGATGCAATGGATTAGGCATATGGAGCAATGAGAAGAATATATGAGAAGAAACGAACAAAAATCGCATAAGATCGCACATGATGAAAGTTAAGGAAGAATGACATGTGAATATGCATGAAATGATTATGGGTCAGTAGCACACAAGGTATGAGATTCACTTAGAATGCATGAATAGGCATTAATTATTTCCACATAATTAATGTTATTATTTAGAGGAGAAGAGAAGCTAGTTTAAGTTAAAGTATGTCCAAATAATTATGCACTTTAAAGCACCAAAACAAAACAAATGATTATGGTTCAAAAAATGACCTATGACTGGAATAAAGACATACAAATGACCTATAATCAACTCCTAAAAGCTACCAAAAATCCCCTCAAGAAAATGGCATGAATGCCTTCTTAAATCCTAGGATATGGAGCAAATACACACATGAATCAACCTAGGATCTAGGTGACATGGAAAAATAGAAAAAAGCCTTTAAAAATTATGAAATTAAATCCCTGGAATAATAAAGTCATTATCTCACATTGTCCAAAAGGATTCCACAAAATTATGCACCAAAGTGCCAAAACAATTCCTTGATTAGCAAGGTAGCAATGAATGATCACCCAAAAACAACTCCACAAAGTGGATCAAAAAGGCACTAAAAATTATGGAATAAAATGCCTAAGGAGCATAAAAATGTCACAAATTACATTGATTAATCACACACAAAAAATAGGTCTCACACCTATGGGAAAAATCGGTTTCGGTCCCTTATGCCAAAACCTTCCATTTTGGGACAGCTTGTGATCTAAAATCCAAATTAATTATTAAAACCAACCAAATCTGGAAAAAAAAATATGAAAAATTAATTAAGAGGATAAGGATTACTCATGAATTTTTCCAGAATTTTATCTCACTTAAAACTATTTTTAATAATTGCGACGAAACGGGCAAAAAAGTGGATTTTAAGGGGAAGTGAAAGGAAGCGATCCTAATGGTTCGTAACCTAATCCCTAAGTTCCGAAATCGATACATATCATCAAAAATCACAAATAAATCCAATGCCTCAGGTGGGAGGGCTCAATATGCACTTTAAGTTATATGATCCTAAGTCGCATACAACTAGAATGATGCATTAAAGTAGAGAATCGAGATTACTTACTTGGTCGAAGTGCCGATTCTTTCACATAAAAGAAATCCAAAAAAAACTTCAAGCCAAGCCTTGTAATCTCCCATGAGCAAAATAAATGCTCATCTTCCATAATTGCTTTGTGAAGATCCCCCATAATCGAAACAAAAACAACGGCACAAAATATCATTTGAATCCAAAGGTATCCCACAAATAAAGTGGAATACCAACCAAACAACCGTCGTTAAGATCTTTGCGAGAACCTTGCATGAACTCAACAAACGCATTAGAAACCAAAAAGAGGTGCAACCGGAAGTTGCACCTATGTCTCACAACTCCAAATCAAGTAGAAATATGAATATACGAGTCATGGACATGCATTAAAATTTACGTTTCAAAACGGGGCAGCACTTATGCTCTAACATAAACAACATGCAAACTCAAACCGGAATCAAACAAATTTACATGCAATGAATGGCAAATGATCAACAAACATATATACAAGTCAAAACAAGATCAATGCATCAAAATCGCACCAAACCGAACTTAAAAAGCCTTAAAACGAAAAAACGCGTCAAAAATCACCGACTCGGAATTGAACGAAAATCGCATGGTAACTTGCAAACGTGCCAACGAATTCAAATATGCAATCGTATTTTGAAAATTCCGCTCGGAAGTGATACTTTTTGGCCAATTTCGTCGGCTGGCAGTAGTGAAATAGTCGAAAAAAATTGTCCGAAATCGACTAAAAAGTTCACCAATGGCTCCGGAATAATCAACAAAGTCAATTTATACTATTCACATTCGCGAAAACGCGCTACGGTTAGGAAGTTATGACCAAAACATATTCTCGACACGCGACACATGAACAACATCAACAATTAAGCCTCAACCTATCCTATTTCAAATTTGCACATTGAAACAAGCATGAATTTAAAAGTCAAGCACTTCAATCAATATCAAGTTATAATAATTAGCTCTCTTAGGAATTTTGTCAAACACCTAACATTCACCGATTATTCTATGTCAACTTTACCAAGCCTTTTCAATCATGCACCACAACAATTATTAGGATAAATTAATCAAGAATCAATCAATAATCAAATCATGAATCAATGCACATAATCTCCACAAGATTAATTCAACTTCAAAATTCAATTCAAGAAACAATTCAACAATTATTCATGAATTAAAGTTTAAGAAGCTTACCGAATGAAGAATCGACGAAGAAATTGCGAATCCGAAGAAAGTGAGACGCGATCGTGAATGGAGGAGAGGAGGAGAGGCCGCGCGGCTGCCGGTGGCGGAAGATGGTGGTCTTACGGTGGTGAAGTTGACCGGAGGTGGTGGTTCGTGGCGGCTCGGCTACCGGAAGCTTGATCGGAATTGTTGTGTTCTTGAGTTCTTGATGAAGTTGTTGTTGTGTTCTTGAGAAAGAATTGAGAGAATGAACTTTGATCCTTTAGAGAGAGTTTGTGAGAGTTTTTTGGTGTTTGTAAATTATGATTGAAGTTATGAGACAAATTGTGGGTCAAAAGAATATATAGTGGAGTGTAAAATGAAAGGCAAAAGGTAGAATTTCGGCTTAAGTGAAAATAACAATATCTTCGGCAAGAAATTTCGACTATGAACCTTCCACAACATCGTCCGCCTCTGAATCACGGTTGCAATGCAAAAATAACGAACATCATACGATCAAAATCGAGTGCGATCGATACGTTTAAGCTGCAAGACGTCACTGAATAAGTTGTTTTTTCGGCTTATTTGGTGTCCGCTACTCGAAAATGTGACGAGGTCAACCTCTTCGGAGCATAATCTCGACTCGACTTTGTCAGCAAAGTTGTAGATCTATGAGTCAGTGACCTGGTGTTAAAATCTAAGCTCAACCGGACAAACGACGAGGGAGATATGAATTTTCTCGTGAAACCACTTTCAGCCTTTTTCTTCGGTTCAGCACTTCAGTTTTGTGAAATAAACCAAAACGATAATCTTTGGAGCACCGTTCAAACTCGCATTTGTCTTTGAACTTGAAGAGGATAAAATTTTTGAACCAACGCTTCAAGAACGGGTGCAATCCGATGAAAATTGACCGAGTTATGAATTTTACAAAATCTGACAGACAATGTAGTGCATCAAAGAACCTTATTGGTAATTCGCATTTTCGAGATCCTTCCGCTTGGACCGAACCAAAACTGAATTCACATAATGAAGATAACATCTAAACGAAATTTTAGGCACCAAAACGACATCAATTCGATAAACGATCCAAGAGTTATGAATTTTTTAGTGTTCAAAACTCACCGGTTCAACACTGTTTTTCACTATGTCGACTCTAAAGACTCGCACATTCTGAGATCTTCTTCAAAGAATTAGTTCTCGGCCAAAACCCAAAAGTTGGAAAGGATATCAAGACGGAACTTTTGGAATATGAATCTCTCAGACATGTTGACCCAATAAGAAGTTACAAACTCTTGAATACCGCTAGCACAGTTAATCGGCGAAACCGAAATTTCAGAAACAAATAAATCCCGCCATTTTCCTTGATGAATTGGCCTCCGAGCCGAACACAAAAGTTGTAGAGAATAATGAAACGGTATAAACTATTGAGTTTCAAGCCAAAATGAGTTTCCGAGCATAAGTTACAACTTTTGCAAACTGCACCATAAAACTGATATTCAGCTTAAACTCCTCTGAATCAACCGAGAACTTTTGGCTTCTTCTGAGATTATTGTGCACGTGCCGCATGAAGAAATAAAGGCCAGTCGCAACCTGTGAAAGCTCAAATGGAGATGTATGTTCATGTATGTTTATTATGCAATTGTGATCTAAATGCAATGCAATGTATGAAAGGTATGCTAAATGGCATGAAAATGAGAGGGCAAATTTTGAGGTATTACAGTAATATCATCCGATTTACAACTCGAAGAGAAATGATATCAACCGATTCATGACTCAAATAAGATCAACCGATCTAACATGGAGATGGTATCAACCGATCCATAACCAAGAAACGTGAGAATGTAATATCATCCGATTTACAACTCGAAGAGAAATGATATCAACCGATTCATGACTCAAATAAGATCAACCGATCTAACATGGAGATGGTATCAACCGATCCATAACCCAGAAACGTGAGAATGTAATATCATCCGATTTACAACTCAAAGAGAAATGATATCAACCGATTCATAACTCAAATATGATCAACCGATCTAGCAGAAATGGTATCAACCGATCCATTATCTTTGCACTGAAACAAGACCATTGTACTTAAATGGAGACTCGAAAGGAACGGGATCGTTGTACTTAAACGAGAGCCCAAGACGCGACCGTTGTACTGAAACGGAGACGCAAAAACAATGAGACTGTTGTACTGAAACAAGACTCAATAACGAGACCATTGTACTTAAATGGAGACTCGAAAGGAACGGGATCGTTGTACTTAAACGAGAGCCCAAGACGCGACCATTGTACTGAAACGGAGACGCAAAAACAATGAGACTATTGTACTGAAACAAAGCTCAGCTGGGGATAACAACAAGACTTGGTAGAAGTAACCACCCTGGGAAACGGAATTGCATTCTGTGGGGAATACCTCAATTTGATTGGAGATATAACAGATCTTATGTAATATACCTCAAAACTGACCGATGATGGTATGCATATGTTTGAATTTATGGCGTAATGCTCCATGATGATGGAAATGCTACGCTTTGGAGGATGCAAATGTGATGATGATTATGCGTATGCAAATGCGAAGAGATCTCCTGATAATGAGACCGCAGGCATCTTAGATAGCTTGATTGGGGAGGAACTGATGATCACTGCATTGATCTGGTTAATCCTTGTGAGGAGTAGACAACTCTGCGGGGAATGCTGTTATTAATTCACTGGCTCTGAACTGCCGCCATTGCCAAAAATAAATTGGACTTTGAGATTGGAGAGCCAAGACCCTGCTGGAGATGGACTCTTCTTGAACTCTGACGGGGAAGTGAGGACCTTCTTGACTTGGCTGAGAACCCAAGGTATGATACTGCTGAGGAAGCAATTGCTGGGGAGGCAAAACACTCCTTATACTGCTGAAAATTGCCCCTGTTTGAAGGGAAACTCCTGCTTGGGGATAACACCCACCTTCTGCTACCTTGCTGGGAGAAATTTCGACTTCCACATTACTGGGGATGATGGGTGATATCAATGATAAAGCTTCCTGCTGAAGATAAAAGCTCAAGCTGCCACTTGCTGGGGATAAGAGATAAATCCTCTCATATTGGGAATGAGAGATGTAAGGCGTCTCATGCTGGTGATGAGAGACGATGATACCCTTCTGATCAAGAAGTAACTTTCGCTTTTCCACACAGCTGGAGAAAGGATTGTCTAATGAGACTAGCTAAGACATTTTGATCAATGAAGCTTGCTGATGAAATAACTCTTGAAGTACTATGCTGACAATGGCTTTGCCCCTAGCCCCGGGTTGATAGGTTGTCAACTAATCATGAGCGAACAATGGTTCTTTACAATCTTCAACTCGCCTTCTATTAGGATCTATCAAAAGATAATGTCTCAAGAGGATTTTACAGAAAACTGGCATACGAGATGCCTCAGTGTCTTCAAACTCTTGGAGAGATTCGTCGGATCTCGAAATAACTGCCCCAGACTGCATGGTTTGTGCAAGAATTTGCCTCGCACGGATTCATGAAGAACCTCATATCACTGTGAGATATTCTGCCCCAGTATATTGAACTCCGGATAGGTTCTTTTGATAAACCGTCTTCGGGAGAGAATAACTTCCAGTGCTCTTGGGGTGGCCTGCCCCAGTACGAGCCTTGAAGTGATCACCTCTGAATGACTGTGCTTTGAAGAAAACACACAGATCAATTGTTCTTTGAGAGATTGGATCTCGAAGTAATTGCCCCAGCTTGGCTGAATTTTGAAGAGATTGCTCGACATGATTGCCCCAGATTAATTGGCTCTTGCTACGAGTGTTGGGAAAATCCCTACTCAATGGAGTTTTCTTGAAAATTGCACCTCGACAGATTGTCCTTCGGAAGTTTCAGACTTCTCAACTTGGCAAGATTAAGCTCCTGGACTGAGATTCCATACATGGACTTTTATGATGCCAAACAAATGTATGCAAGCAGAAAATGTTTATTTTAAGAATGAAAATTCTAATGCAACACACATATTAATCTTGAAGTTTTACTAAAAAAAGATGTCGCAAACCTTTGTGAGCGAATCACTGGTTAAGATACGACATTGATTTTTGAATAATAGAAAGCATGCACATGCAACACCAACAAAAATCTTTCAACACCACTCATAGGAGTCAGGAACGCGGTCTCGTGGTAGTACGCTCTCAAAATAACCCTGTTTCAGTTAGGACTTTTGAGGGTTGTATCGTGGCCTGGTTAGCAGTTATAGAAACAAAAGATATAGGCTCAAAATTTATTTGTGCCCACCCATCTTCGTGATGTTCTCCATTCCTATGTTCTGCTAGCTTTCACAAGCGCTCACTTTTCAAAAAGGGTTTTGTGATGGTTGAGGAACCAATTACACTTACGGTTTAAGCACCACTCAGGTTGTTGTTTGGAGTCAGTCACCCCTCTTATCATTGGTGTCTGTGCCACACAACTTTGTTCTTGTTCAAGGATCTTTCTTGTGTAATCCTTTTTGTCTTTTGCTTTTGCATTATTTTTCTTATCCCTAACTTTTGCCTGGACTGATTCTTGTGAATCTTTGATTGTAGAGTCCAGCGGGATGCCCTAATTTTTGTCTAAGTCACCTGTTTCCAAGTTTCGACTTAGCGGGCTTTTTCATTCTCTTTTTTTTTTAATTTTTTTGAACAAATCGTGTGACACTGTTTGTCTTGATTGCTTTGCGAGGGTCGTGACTGTCTCACTTCTTGGTTAATGAGTAATAACCAATGTGGTTTCCGGTCTTTGGACCACTTGATTTGGTAAAACGAAAGGTAATGGATCCTCATCTGTACACTCCTTTTCGAAATTCGAACACTAGGTCAAACTAACTGACGCCTACCCTGCCCCTGGGTTTAGTGCAAGGGTTTTTTCATGCAAAAAGAAACTCCTACTTCAAGGCTCAAATGGGTTGGCGAGGGTCTATCTCCCTTATATCTCCGGTGTTTAGGATTTGAAACAATGCCTGTACATCGTCAACAAGGTCTTTCTCAAAAGCACACAATTAGAGATTTTTGCGTTGTCATTTCGTCATCCTCCCTCATAGAGTTTAAGCACGACAGTTGGTATTGCAATGCACATACACAAAATCATGAGTGAATACGAATGGATTACTTCAAGAAAAACATGTGCATTTTATTATGGTTAACATTCAAAAACAAATAAATTTCATACAAGTAAACAAATGTTCAGCATATAAGAGAAACTACAAATGGAAATGCAGCAAAGAAACTGAATATAGCCGTAGTTGAGGAGGCTTGGCTCCGTCTGGACCCGTCAGTCTTGGATACTTTCAGCGATCAACAACTCTTTCACGAACTTGTAGTCTTCAATTCGCAGTGGTATAATTACCCACGACAATCATACCTCTTCTTCTAGTTGTTCTGACTCCGACACGAGACATCTGAAGAGAGAAGTGAAGCTGAGGAGTAAAGTTTCCCCATAAGGTTGCTTGGAAAGACCTACTGATCTTCTGCCTACGTATCTCCATTGACCCAAGACCAATGAAGAATCAGAGCGACGTAGTTCCCCTCAACAGGGATGAAACTGCACTGCAAAGACGCACCACTACCAAAACAAGAGTATCCGAACTACTTCTGGCTTCAAAACTTCAAATCAAAGAAAGTGTCATCTCTCTTATATGTTTGGTGCGAAGTTGATAGCTTCCGAGTCGATTAAGTCCTGCACTGTGTGGTGAAAAGCTGTACACCTATCAATATGATGCCCTGGTGCCCCAGAATGAAAATCACAGTTGACATTGGCATCCCATCCCTCCGGTAGTGGAAAAGGAGGTGGAGACAGCTTGCGAAGCCCAACCAACTTCAATTGAAGCAAATGCTGGAGGAGATCAGTGTAAGACATTGGCAAAGGGTCAAAAAATCTTTCTCTCCTTTGTAGCTGACCCTGTTGAGGATTATGCTGACGACGATTTTGCTGTCGTGAACGTGTGGCACTTGGGATGATCATAGATGCTGTCTGGTAGTGTGAAACTTGATTTCTTTTCTTTCGCTGGACACAAACTGCCCCTGCTTCTTCGTATTGCTTCTTTTGCTCATTGAATAACGACTTCTTATTTCCAGAAGTGGAGGCACCGTTGACCTGAATCTTTCCTCGCTTCATCCAATTTTCAATTCTTTCACCAGTCAAGACGATATCAGAAAAACCATTAGCTGAACAGCTCGCCAAACGTTCAATGAAGTGCCCCGGGAGGGTATCCATGAATAGGTCTACCATTTCTCTCTCCTGCAATGATGGTTGTACTCTGGCTGCGACCTCGCGCCATCTCTGTGCGTACTCCTTAAAGCTCTCGGGGTTCTTTTGTGACATGCTCTGAAGCTGAGTTCGGTTGGGAGCCATGTCAATATTATACTGGTACTGCCTGAGAAAGGCTTCCCCAAGTTCCTTCCAATTACGGACATAGTTCTTTTCCAGCTTTACGTACCATTCTAACGAACCCCCGGAAAGGCTGTCTTGGAAGTGGTACATCCAAAGTTTCTCATCTTTCGTATGTGCAGCAATTTTGCGATGGAAGGCCTGCAAGTGCATTTTCGGGCAAGATCTACCACTGTACTTGTCGAAAACGGGAGGTATGAACTTTGGAGGGATCACCAACCCTGAAACCAGCCCCATATCAGCAACATCAATGCCAAGGGTGTCTTTGCATTCTAAAGCCTTTACCTTCTCGGTTAGCATCTGAAAATCCTGGTTATTGGCCCCAACACCAAATCCCACATCTTCGTTGAGAAAAGTAAATTGGTCCTCCTGTCGGTCTGCTACACGAACAGGAAATGGACCAATGCCTTCAGGGATAGGAGGCCTATTATCCATAGATGGGATGACTGTATTGATCGGATTGCCTTCGGCGTCCAAGGTAACCATTGGAGGATCAACCTGTGGACGATTAAGCCTCAGCATGGCGGTTCTCATCTCTTGTTGCCCCTGCACTATACTCTGCATTGCTACCGTGAACTCTCCCATCCGAGTGCGAAACTCGTTTAACTCGGCTTGTACTGTATTCATGATTTGACTCGGGTAGCGTACTGGTACGGCCGATACTTCCCCTGAAATGGTCAAATAAATTAGGAAATCCAGATAACTCGTTAGTATGCAAAAATGATATGCGTGAAAATGCCATGTCACCGATCCCACTTCATTCAGATCAGGGGACAGATACCCACGGAGTGCCACATCATAAGATAAACTCTGTGAGTGTGCAGGGAGAAAGTGCTGCGTATCGGGAATTCAAAATAAAATTGCCAGGGTAAAAGAGTTGCAACAATGGTATCGACACACTTCCATAAAGCAAAGAATACACCAACATGCGAAACCTTATACAATTATTTGCCAATAATACTGAAATACAGGAAAATGTCACAATCCACAACAGAAAAACAAAAGATTCCTTCAACAGCTCTGAAGGTAATCTAGAAACACCATAAAGCAAAATACATGCATCAAAGAAATCTACATCTCCTGATTTGAGCTTCGTGCAGTCTGCATGGCCAGCTGGATCAAAGGCTTCAGCTCCTGAGGTACCCTTCTGGTGTAATGATCCCTGAATCAATTAGGTATTGGACATTTTTCTTGAAGGCTTTGCACTCATCGATGGTATGTCCAAATGTTCCGGAGTGTTTTTATCCTGGTTCAAACGCGAAAGTGGCGCGGAAAAAGAATAGAGTCGCCAGCCAGGCATTTTTATCCCGAAGATAGGGAATGGTAATGCTGCACAAACCAGAAGAAAGAAGAGGAAGGACACAGGTCCTGCGAACCAAAGAGACTGAGTTCGGGAGTCGGTTACGACCTGGGAAGGTATTAGCACCCAGATCGTCCGCCGTACCCGACGGGATCCACGCTTGCAAAGATAACTATTTCAAAGGGTGAGGGTATGAAAGTTGCAGCAAAAGAAATGAAAATGGAAAGAAACTGGAACTGGAAATGAAATAAGAAAGCAAAGGAAAAATGTAGGGAAAATAAAGATTGTGCTCGAACGGGCCCTACCCCGCTGCCTACGTACCTCATCAGGATAATGAGGATCAGAGACGCCGTAGTTCCCCTAACTAGGGGGTACCAAAAGGAAATTGCTTGTGAATTAAAGGCTTGAACTGCCTATGTCAATGCTCAGGTGTTGCAGGCTCGGACGACGAGTGCGTTACCGTCTTGCAAAGTGACAAGTAGGAGCAAGTTCGCGTACGGAGCGAATGAGGTGAGAAAAGAATTCCCAAAGGAAAGACGCTTATTGTTTGTTTGGTGTGTTTTTTTTTAGAAGCTTTTATGAGAGAAGGTTTGCATAGGTGAGTGTACCTAAGTCTTACTCAATGGGATGTGTACGTCTCACATCATCCCGAAATGGAATGCGCAAGAGGCACACCTATCTATGGAGGAAATCCCCAAAGCTAGTCCCACAGGTGAAGGCTTAAGCACACTGGCCTATTACCATTATTAAGTATTTTGTGGTTTTTGGTTAAGAAATGTCTTTTAATTTTTCTTTGTGAGGTTCTCATGCTAAGACCTATCTACCACAAGTAATGACTCACACTTCGTCCCGAAATGGAACGCGTGCAAGCATCTCATAGCAAAGTCTCATGTCACACGAAAGCACCCAACCTTTATTAAGTGAATTAGAATTAAGTTTGAAGATGAGAAGAGAAAGAGAACCAAAGGAGCAAAAGGAAAAACTAGGGGGGAGTTTCTATCCTAAGTTAGCATGCATGGAGTTCCTAAGGTTTGTGAGGT
This sequence comes from Lathyrus aphaca, assembly GCA_963966055.1. NCBI lineage: Eukaryota > Viridiplantae > Streptophyta > Magnoliopsida > Fabales > Fabaceae > Lathyrus > Lathyrus aphaca. The sequence continues at coordinate 432,447,776 of OZ014522.1, read as the reverse complement.
CTTTCTAACCTAGAAAAGATCTCAAGAGAAGAAGAAGAAGAAGAAGATAAAAGGAGAGATGAGAAAGGCCTAAGCCCAACAATAAGATGTTAGTCCATATAAACAAAATGAGAAGAGATGAGAAATGGAGATGTGGAACTCAATTCCCACATCTCAACCTTACCATAGCCCCTGCAAGGTTAGTGTAACAGCATAAAACCAAGGCATGAACCAACAAGTCATAAACCACACAAGCATATAGGCATGGCAAAGAGTTCACAAGATGATAAGCAAAGCAACCCAAGATCATATTGAGATGATTGGAAGTGAAACAAGTGCAAAGAAGGCATGCATAACACTTAAGGAAATAAAGCACAATAAAAGAGACCCAACACCAAGACTCAAGGAGACTCAACCCTATCCTAAGACCAGGAACCACCCTAGACCTCTAAAGAACCCCAAAAGATGAGGAGAAGTTGGCACAAGTGCCCTTCTAAACTTAAAAGAGCTTATAAGACTCAAAGTATGCAAAACAAGGCAAGGTGAGGAAGAAAATACCCAAGAAATAGATCCAAGCACCTAAAAAATCTACCCAACCAGCAAAGTACTCTCCAAACACAAGGAAATGAGAATCCAAAAGGGTTTGCAAAAATTCAGCACCAAACTAGGTCAATGAAGCTCAAGGATGCAAGGTATCACCATTTAGGGTTTTGAAAATTGATGCACAAGTAACTTAATCAAAATCCAGCAAAGAAATTTATGAAAAATCCAAGATAAATCATGAAGATAGTAGAGTGTCTTAGTATTTGAATGCAAAAAGAATGGGATTCATAGCTTAAAGGATGAGGAAGATAGAAATTGGGCAAGACAGATTGGTCCATGAGAGTCCACAATAAAGCAATGCCTAGTGTTGAATTAATTTGGCCACGTGGAATGAAAGTAAAAATATGAAAAAAATATGATAAAAAACTAGATGAACTAAAGAATACACATGAATTTTTTTGATTTTTTAGGTATCAAGAAGTATTTTAAAAATAATCAAAATGGAAGAAGTAAAGAGAAGAAAATAAAAAGAATAATAAAATGATGGGGGAGTGTGAGAAGCAAGGCCAGCTAGCTCATTCTGACCACTTGGGCCCAGTAGGAGGTGCGGATAGCATGTTGGCCTTGGGCCCATGCGAAAATGAAAGGCAAAAAGAATCTCAGGTTTTTTCTTAAACTTATGTGACATGCTTCATGAAAAATAAAACAAATAAATGAACAAAAACATGTGAACATTGTGTCAACTGGTCACGCTAGGGTTTAGTCACAAAAGACAAAAATAAAAACCCCACCAATCTGCGCCTTCCACCTCATCATCTTCAACCTCAACTCATGAAAAACAAGCTGAAGCATGCGAATACAACAGGGCCAAGCAGCAACAAAACATCAAATTCAGAGAACCATATCTCTTCCATTTCTCCATGAAAACACACGAACCAAACATCAAAAATGATCCTCGAATCAAGTACAACATGAATCAATCATCACAGACATGTAAACCAGCACACACAGCATGAACAGAATCAAAAGAGTTTGGATCTAGAAACTTCAAAACCCTAGCCTGACCTCATTTCAACATCATTTTCAAAACCAAAGAGATCCACATGCTCAGCATAACAAGTAGATCATAATGCACATCACAAAAATCATTTATAAACCTATGGATTTGAGGCATACCTGAGATCACAAAGCTTCAAATCTCTCCAAGAAAACCAAAATCCAGCTCTGGATGATCTTCTAGCAACCTCTTTTCACAAAATAAATGTGAAAGAAGCCTCAAAATCGCCTCAACTTTGCTCTTTGAAGAACTCTGGTCTGAACTGGACTGGTGCAAGAACTTTCTTCCAGCTTAAAATGAGGCTTGATCTATGTCCTATGAAGCTTCAGGAGCAAGAATATAAGGTCTGCTTTGTGAATGGAGCTATGGATGAAGAGTTATGAGAGAAAATGCAGCAAGAGCCAAAACTTGAGATTGATGAAATTCTCCTTCCTCTGCCCGATTCAAAGAAGAAATCTCACTTATATATGATGTGTTTTCAGTGGCTAGGGTTGGCAAGCAAAGGCACGTGAGAATAGTGTGCATGAGGTGATTTTGCAAAAATTGCATGAGGTGTGTGGTGGAATGATTCACTCGTGCTCTTCCCACTCCCTTTGCACATGCTGACCTCTTATGATCCCTTAATTCAAAAAATGGAAGAAACCTGGCCCTTGGATCAATGCATCATGATGTTCTTATCATTTTGCTAAAATGCCCCTCATGAGATATCTCCCATTCCACGCATGCTTTTTGCACCCCTTTTGGGCCAAACCCTTCTCATATCATGCATTGTGATATAATGACTCCAAATTGTACACAAATGGGCTTGCAACTTCATTCCATAACAACTTGCCATTTGGTAAAAATTTGAAATCTCATGTGACAACATAAATCTCATATGTCCATGCACTTGCATTTTGTGAAATGTGTCAAATTCCCTGCCTGGACCCTCCAATTCCTCTTGAGCTAACAACTTGATATGTCATGAATAAAAGGATGGTGGCCTCACCTTGCACTTGGAATTGGAATACATGAGCCTTTTTTGAGATTTTGCATCATTTGCAAAAGTGTGAGATAAGCTCACCTACCTCACTCTTTGCTTGGCCTCTTGGCACATGTGCAAGCCTTTTCCAATCCTTGATCAGAACATAAACAACTTTGGCCCTTAGAACTAGCCATTACATACTTCTCATGATTTGGCTAAAATTGCATTTTTGAGGCCACTTCTTTGCTTGGCACCAAAATGTAAGTTTCTCTTGAGCAAAATCATCTAAATGCATTGCATTGTAACTTGGTAACCTCACTTGATCCATTCCAGCACTTGGAAATGAGTTTTGAGCACTCTTGCATTTGGTGTGTGCATGGAAATGTGATTTTGCCCTAAAATGCATGAAATTTTCGAGGGCCTTATCTCTCAAACCATAAATCCCATGAAAATGTACTTGTACTTTTTGAAAATAGCAAGCTTTAGTCTTCAACTTTCATGTTTGGGTTGGGTTCATTTGAAGAATTTTTGATCATGCTAAGCTCACTTGAAAATTAGGGCAAAAGTTGCTAAATTTGGAAAATCTCAAAACCAACTTTGTACCATTTTTGCAAAACCCTCCAAATATCCATGATTCTTGATCTTCAATCATCCCAAACATCTTATAACATTGTAAAGACCTCCCTTGGCAAGAAAAAGTGGCTTGGACCCCTTGAAATCAGACAGTTGACTTTTTACAGGCACAGTTGACCAATTACTTCATCTGCAAGCAACTAAGGCAATGACTGACTTCCATTTGGAATTTTTCCATGAAAATTGACATGTAGGGACCTCTTATCATATAGAAAACATTTCCCAAAAGAGTTGGCCAAAATTATGAGGTTAAGGCTTTTGAAGTCAAAACCCTAATTTGGTTGCACTGCTTAGGAGCCTTGCATTGTCTTAAAACTTGTGATGATTAAGCAATCTTCTGAGCTTTTGCAATTGAACTTGGTCTTGTTAAAAGGGTCTAGACTCATCATAGGCCTCCCACAAATCCATTGGAACCCTTGTCTTGGCTTAGGTAACCTTCAACACCTCCCCAGATGGCCATATGCCTCATGCTAGGGCTTGATGCTTGTCATGCTTTAATTTCCTATGCTATTATGCTATATATATGATATGCTTATGATGCAAATGGTGTATTATGATGCTTAAAATGAAGAAGGCAAATTTGAGGTTCTATAGCTGCCCCTATTCAAGCAACTGTTGATCTGAAAAAGGGCGATTGCTTCCGCTTTCGACCGTTCAAGATAAACCGTGGTTGAATACCCAAGAAAACGAAAATTTGCGCTCGGATGCAGAAAACAAGAAATGGGAAATAAACCCAATCCAATGACGTTGCAACTGAACTGAGAAATAAGCAGACGAGCTCCTTCCAACAAAACCAAAGGTTCTGATGAAACATGAAATGGACGAGTCTTCTTGTGACCTGTGACGCCAGGTGCAGGAAGCGGACGAGTCCTTAAGAATCTTCAAAGTAACCTGAGATAGACGAATCTCCTTCACTAATCCTTACGCAGATAAGCGGAATAAGACGGACGAGTCTTCTTCGGATAACCCTTACACAGGCTCCGGGAATGCATATAAGTCTGAGGGATAGACATGCAACTAGGATGGACGAATCCTCTTCACGAATCCTTACGCAGATAAGTGGAATAAGACGGATGAGTCTTCTTCAGATAACCCTTACGCAGGCTCCGGGAATGCATATAAGTCTGTGGGATAGACATGCAACTAGGATGGACGAATCCTCTTCACGAATCCTTACGCAGATAAGTGGAATAAGACGGACGAGTCTTCTTCGGATAACCCTTACGCAGGCTCCGGGAATGCATATAAGTCTGTGGGATAGACATGCAACTAGGATGGACGAATCCTCTTCACGAATCCTTACGCAGATAAGTGGAATAATACGGACGAGTCTTCTTCGGATAACCCTTACGCAGGTTCCGGAAATGGTTTTGACGTTTTAATCCCACCGTCAGGGTTTTCGACCTCTTCAATGCGGACGAGCATTGGAATGATCATCAAAGAAACACGGACGAGTGTCATAAGTCGACGATATGGACGAGTACCGGATGATGATCCAAGAAACACGGACGAGTGCTTCTGATATTTGATACGGACGAGTATCAGTTTATCCCAGACGATCTTCAAAAGAAAATACCAAACACAGACGAGTGTCGGGGCGTGCAGACGAGCACTAGATAAGTAGCAAACACAGACGAGTGTCGAAGGATGCGGGCGAGCAATCTTCAAAGGAGTAACAAGCACGTACGAGTGCTAAGAGATGCGGTCGAGCATCAAATAAAGATGCGAGTACGGACGAGTACTGGCGACTTTCTTGGGGGATATGCCTCAAATAAAGAGGAATCGAAAAAATGCACGGACGAGTGCTGCAGGGATGCGGTCGAGCATCAAATAAAGATGCGAGTATGGACGAGTACCGGCAACTTTACTGGGGAAAAACTTCAAAGAACTAATAAACACAGACGAGTGCCGAGAGCTGCGGACGGTCATCAAATAAAGATGTTAGCACAGACGAGTGCTAGGAATGCCTCAAATAAAGAGGAATCTGCCGAGGAAAAGGCACGGACGAGTGCTGAAAGAGGATGAGCATCAAATGAAGATGCTAGCACAGACGAGTGCTAGTAGATATAGACTCTACTGGGGAAAGTGCACAGACGAGTGCTGAAAGAGGATGAGCATCAAATAAAGATGCTAGCACAGACGAGTGCTAGTAGATATAGACTCTACTGGGGAAAGTGCACAGACGAGTGCCGCAAGGTGCTAATTCTTCTTGAGACTGCGGATGAGCAAACTGAATCATCAGATAAGTGCCTAGGAGTGCGAACGAACACTAAAAGAATATCAACAGAGACAAAGGCTGATTATGTTGGGGAAGTAGACAATTCCGCTCTGGCTGAGGAATGACGTCCTGGCGGCCTGTGGGAGAAGATTCCGGTAACCTGTTGGGGCCCTAAAATTTTTAACTCTGATGGGAATGAAGTGTTGGCAACCCGATGCTTACTGAGGAGGCTTTCCCTGGAAGAAAGACGACTCTGCGTGAGGTATATTTCGTTTAACTGCTTTGAACATCTGCTGGGGATCTGACCATCCTGCTCTGACTCCACTGGGGAGAATTTCTTCTTGCTTTGCTAGGGAAATCCCTTGGGAATGATAACCCCGATGACTCCGTGGGGAGATGAAGTTACCTGCAATTCTGTTGGGCAAGGAAAACTTCTAGCAATTCCGTTGCGGATAATAAATTTCTGACAACCCCACTGAGGATGGGAGACTTCCACTGACTCCTGCTGGGAATTGACCCGACCTCTGGGGAGTGCAGGTGTTCAAATACCTCTACTTGGAGAATAACCCTCTGCCGCTTGGGGATACGGTGACAGCCTGCAAATCCTACAATAACAGAATACACACATATGCACCAAGATTGGTACGGCCTGATCTATTCATCCGCCGTCACCTGACACTCAAAGCGATGTTAAGTGTCTCTGCAATGTCATTTTTATCAGTTTGAAAAGCAACACGTTTCGCATGCAATGTTATTTGTCAAAAATCCAGGACATTTTGTAAACAAAATAAACATAACACGGTGTTTGACTGAATATTCTTTTTATTGATTGGCCTCTGAATAGGCATAATTTTACATCAGGAAGTAACCACCTGGAAAGAGGTAGCTACTGTAAAATTGAGAAAAGAAACTATCCTAATGGCAATTGAAATTCTGTAATGAGATGTCCTAAAAGATGTCCCAACACTTAATAGGACATTTGACAAATTTAATCAAAACTTAAATTACAAGTAAAGAAAACAACACAGAAGTTTGTTAACCCAGTTCAGTGTATAACCACACCTACATCTGGAGGCTACCAAGCCAGGAGGAAATCCACTATTAGTAATATTAATTCTAGACTTAAACCACCCTGTTTAATCTATCACTTAATACTTACCCAATGCAATTTCTACCTAAGACTCACTTAGATAAGAGTACCCTACTCACTCCCCCTCAATCACCCAGTGATCAAGTTTACAAGTTTACATAAATTGAAGACATCCTTCAAACAATACAGCTTGATCTTACTTCACAGTTTCAATCAAGTCACAAATGCACTTTTGCTTAAAAGCTCATAAAGTGGTACATAAAACAACCTGCTATTAAAAACACTAGACACCCTATTTGGACTTCTGAAATTCGTGCTCAATTCTATGAGTTTCTGTTATTTAAATAGGTATCTGAATATTGGGCCTTCTGTAGAATGATCCAGCCCTAATGTGCAGCAGCTGACACCTTGAATTTAGGGTTTGTTACCTCCTATATTCTAGGTGCATTAGGTCTTCTGTTTTAATCTGAATCTTCAATTTAAAACTCCCTACAGATGCGCCTTGTTCTGTTTTATAACCATCATTAATTAATTCCAGATAATTCTCCTTAAATATCTCTGATCTGTTAATCAATAATTAATTCTGGTAGCAGGTCTGAGATGTCTCAACATCTGTTGGGACATCCTGATAAAACTGAACTTATTCATTTACACAATGTCCCAACATCTGATAGGACATCCTGAAATAAGTTCACATACTCTGTTTGATAATGTCCCAACATCTGATAGGACATTCTGAACTGAATTTAACATTTCTTGTTTGGTCAAAAATTCTGCCAATTCTTAAACATCTACAAACTCCCCCTTTGGCTAATTTTTGGCTAACATTTTTTCTGGAATTCAGAGTGCAGCAGAAGTTCTTTTTATCAGAGTATATCATTACTTTTCTGTTGATTTTTATTTGAGATTACTCCCCCTCAAACATATATGTCCAGTCTTTATCCAGTCTTGTTTCAACAGAAAACTTATTCAGTTCAGAAGCAAACAAACAGAATTTTTCATTCATTCAAACAGCAATTACATTTGATGTTGTTCTCCCCCTTGGTAGACACAAAATTAGGGGCCAAAGAACTACTATCCAGAATTACAAAATATTGCTGTCATTACAAAAGCCTCACATACAAAGATCACTCAGATTCATTACTCTCAGTATCCTCCTCCACTTCAGTGTCTTCTTCATTCTCCAACCTTTGAATTATTTCCTCAAGTTTCAACTTCCTTGATTCAAGCTCCTTGCATGTGCACTTTAGCTCAGCAATTAACTCTTTCTTGGAGATTGAAGTCTTAGCAGTTGAGGGACCAGCAGATGTCCCAGAAGGAGCTTCAACATCTGCAGCATGGTGACTGAGAAATAATTTGTAGTGAAAGGTCAGGGGGCTCTCTCTCTTGCAGACAATGTCCTTCTCATTTAAAATCCTAGGGTATTGACTTAGAACAATACCACATAGCAAGGAGGGAAAAGCTATGGGCATCTTTGTTGCAGAGGAGTTGGCATGCTTCATAGTTTGATCAAAAATATAAGCTCCATAATCCATCTTGGTTTGAGTTCCCACAGCATAGATGAATCTGGCCAGACCAGTTGAGATTGAGGAAGTGTGATTGGTAGGCACCTAATTTGCAGTTCCAATTCTGTTCAGCATAGCATATTTTCTGGTAAGCATGCTCACAGAAAGCTTTCCCTTCACAGGCCATGCCTTGACCTGGTTTGCAGTGATAACCTTGCATACTTGATTATCTGTTTTACCTAGCTCATTTGGTTCATCTGTTTCTCTTCCTAGGTATTCATTTATGATTTGGGGAGAAAACTTTACACAATTACCTCTAACATAAACTTTGTGAAACTCAGAGGACTTACCATTGGAGCAACCCTCCTGAAGATTCACAATGAACTCTTTGACAAGAAGTTCATAGCAGGGAGAGAACTCTGAGACTGTCTTGAATAGTCCTGCAGCAGAGATTAGGTCAATGAATTCTGAGCACTCAAGTGCATTGCTGCTCAGTTCTCTTTCCAAGGCAATCCTTCTTTGGTACACATATTTCCATCTGTTGACACTGGAGACATGATGGAAGGATATGTTGTCCAAGGGAGCTTCTGGAACCACAGTTGAAGCTCTAGCTGGAGCTGGTTTCTTCTTGGGAGGAGATGTTGGGACATCTGATCCAACATCTGAATCTGATGGTGTTGCAGCTTTTCTCTTCTGGGATTGAACTTTGCTCCATGGTTTTGCTGGACCAAAGGTGGCTTTAGCCTTGCCTTTCTTTGGACTAGCCTTCTTCTTCTCAGGAATGCCAGGTTCAGCTTGCATTTTTTCTTTCCTGGACCTTAGCCTTTTGATAATGCTTGGTTTCACAGATGATATGATCTCTGCATCAGAATCCTGCTCCAGATTGACCACTGGAGGAGATTGAGCATTCTCCTCTTCAGCTGGTTGATCAGCAGGGATTGGATCTTCATTTGAGTCTTTAGCCTGTCCCCCAGAAACTTCTTTATCATTTTCACTTGAGGCCTCTTTCTGGTCCTCAGTCTATTCAGTACCAGCACCAGATGATTTTGCTTTCTCATCTGCAGATGTTCCAACATTTGTTGGGACATCTTGTTCTGCAGCAGTGTGCTCTGTATCTTGAGCTTGATCTTCAAGAGGTGCAGGAATGGTGTTCAACGGAACAGAGATCCCTCTCACCACTCTTTGTTCAGAAAAAAACTTGATTGACAATCTCCTTGATGGAATCATCAACATATTTGGAGTATTTAACATGAGAGGGAATGTCTTTAGCTTTGCTTCTGGTTTGATCTTTACCTCTTTTTGGTGTTCTAGCCTTTTTAGAGTGAGAAACGCTTCCCCTGAGCTCGTCTAATGGTGTTGATTGCATTGGTACCACAGAGATAGGAGTGGCATGCACCACGTCTTCCTGGTTGAGAGCTTCTTCAGCTGTTTTAGGGTTTTGAGACATTGTTGAATAGGATGAATGTGCAGCTTTAGGGTTTATGATTTCTGAAGGATTGCTAGGTAATGTGATTCGCTTGTGATGGTGTGATGAGACTCTTGATAGCTGATTATAAGGAGTTACTAAAAAAATAGCCGTTACAGTCCAAATGATTAGGGATGGAATTCCCAAGGATCTAGACCAAGCTAGCTTTGCCATCTGGGACTTATGCCATGCAATGTCATATGACATGTTGGCACATCTCATTAATTGCTAGATATCACATAAGCATATTCCAAGTTTGCCCCTTAAGTTCTCAAATTGTGTAGCATCCAATGCCTTGGTAAAGATATCAGCTAACTGCAGATCTGTAGCTACATGCTCCAATGAAATCACCTTTTCTTCTACAAGATCTCTGATGAAATGATGTCTGATATCAATATGCTTTGTCCTGCTGTGTTGGATAGGATTCTTAGATATGTTGATTGCACTTAAGTTGTCACAGTACAATGTCATGACATCCTGTGGGACATTGTACTCAGTGAGCATTTGCTTCATCCAAACCAACTGAGAACAACTGCTACCTGCTGCTATGTACTCAGCTTCAGCTGTAGACAAGGATACACAATTCTGTTTCTTACTGAACCAAGAAATCAGATTGTTTCCAAGGAAGAAGCATCCTCCTGAAGTGCTTTTTCTGTCATCAGCACTTCCTGCCCAATCAGCATCACAGAAGCCAGTGAGAATTGGTTTGCACCCATGAAAGTACATTATGCCATAGTCACAAGTACCATTAACATATTTAAGGATTCTCTTGACTTGATTGAGATGACTGACTTTTGGATCAGCTTGATATCTTGCACAAACTCCTACTGCAAAAGCAATGTCTGGTCTGCTTGCAGTCAAGTATAACAAGCTTCCAATCATGCTTCTATATAAACTTTGATCTACATTCTCACCCTTTTCATCTTTAGTCAACTTTAAATGAGTGGGAGCAAGAGTTCTTTTATGAGAAGCATTTTCCATTCCAAATTTCTTCACTATATTCTTGGAGTACTTACTTTGGGAAATAAACATTGAGTCTTCCATTTGCTTTACTTGCAGACCAAGAAAGTAGGTTAATTCACCTACTAGACTCATTTCAAATTCAGATTCCATCTGCTTGACAAAATGTTTAACCATCTTATCAGACATCCCACCAAACACAATGTCATCAACATATATTTGTGCAATCATGACATTTCCTTCTTCATCTTTAACAAATAGGGTTTTATCAATCCCACCTTTCCTGTATCCTTGCTTGATAAGAAATGTGGTCAGTCTTTCATACCATGCCCTTGGAGCTTGCTTCAAACCATAAAGAGCTTTCTTTAATTTGTATACATGATTTGGACAGCTTGGATCAACAAATCCTTTAGGCTGTTCTACATATACTTCTTCATTAAGATAACCATTAAGAAAGGCACTTTTCACATCCATTTGAAATAGCTTGAACTTCAAGATACAAGCAATTCCCAACAGTAGTCTTATTGATTCAAGCCTTGCTACTGGTGCAAAGGTTTCATCAAAGTCTACCCCTTCAATTTGAGTGTATCCTTGAGCCACAAGTCTAGCTTTGTTCTTTGTAACAATTCCTTGTTCATTTGACTTGTTCTTATACACCCATTTTGTACCAATCACATTTATGTCATCAGGTCTAGGTACAAGATTCCACACTTCATTCCTTGTGAATTGACCTAATTCCTCTTGCATAGCACAAATCCAGTATTCATCAGTAAGAGCTTCCTTGACATTTTTAGGTTCTATTTTGGAAACAAAACAAGAACCTGAAATCACTTCTCTTGATCTAGTGCTTACACCTCTGTTGGGATCACCAATTATTAAATCTTTGGGATGATCCTTCTGTATTCTGATGGAGGGAGGTTTGCTTAAATCTTCTGAGCTTGTATTATTTTGAGTGAAGTTATATTGATCATTCTTTTCTTCAGGTTCAATCTTGATATCATCAGATGTTCCAACATCTTCTGGGACATCTGTAGAAGCATCATCAATTATCACATTTATGGACTCCATGATAACCTTTGTTCTGTAATTAAATACTCTATATGCTCTGCTGTTTATAGAGTATCCAAGAAAAATCCCTTCATCACTTTTAGGATCCATTTTTCTCCTTTGCTCCCTATCTGCCAGAATATAGCATTTACTTCCAAACACATGAAAGTATTTCACAGTGGGTTTTCTGCCCTTCCAGACTTCATATATTGTGGACAGGGTTCCTTTTCTCAAGGTAACTCTGTTATGGATGTAGCAGGCAGTGTTCATAGCTTCAGCCCAGAAATACAGAGGTAACTTTTTAGCATGGATCATAGCTCTTGCTGATTCTTGAATAGTTCTATTCTTCCTTTCAACAATCCCATTCTGTTGAGGAGTGATGGGAGAAGAATACTCATGATTGATTCCTTCTGAAGAACAGAAGTCTAAGAACTTTTGATTCTCAAATTCTTTTCCATGATCACTTCTTATTCTGATCACACAGCTGGATTTTTCCCTTTGCAATCTTTGACATAATTCTTTGAATACATCAAATACATCTGACTTTTCTTTGATGAAGTTTATCCATGTATATCTTGAAAAATCATCAACCACAACATAAGCATACCTCTTACCACCAAGACTTTCAACCTGCATAGGTCCCATAAGATCCATATGTAAAAGTTCCAAAACTTTGGAAGTTGTCAGATGTTGGAGCTTTGGATGGGACATCTTGGTTTGTTTGCCTATTTGACATTCACCACATATTTTGCCATCATCAATCTTCAGTTTAGGAATACCTCTTACAGCATCCATAGATATAATCTTCTTTATGCCTCTGAAATGAAGATGACCTAGCCTTTGGTGCCATAGTTTTACTTCTTCTTCTTTAGCTAGAGAACAGATTGAAGTTGAACTGAAGTCTAGAGGCTCCCACATGTAGCAGTTGTCTTTAGACCTTGCTCCTTTCATGACAACTTCTTGTTCTTGGTTAGTCACTATGCATTCAGTTTTTGTAAAGTTTACACTGTACCCTTGATCACATAGTTGACTTATACTGATCAGGTTAGCAGTTAAACCTTTAACTAGCAATACATCATCTAGTCTTGGAACATCTTGACAGTCCAAGGTTCCAACTCCTTTGATTTCTCCTTTAGCTCCATCTCCAAAAGTTACATACCTGGATGAATGTGATTTTAAGTTCACTAGAAGGTTCTTCAATCCAGTCATGTGCCTTGAACATCCACTGTCAAAGTACCAGTCTTCTTTGGCTGATACTCTTAGAGATGTATGTGCTATATATGCAGTACTTTTCTTTGACCAGATGAGTTGAGATTTCTTTTGATTCATCTTCCCTGTGTGTTGCTCAGCTGATCTCCAAGCTTGATTGTTGATCTTGGTCTTGGGTATGTGGCTTTGATCAGTCTGAGTGCTAACTTTTGGTCTCCATTTCTTCTTGATGACCTCTGTCTTTTGCTTAGGAGGTTGCTGATTTCTTTGATGTTCTTGCAACACTTTCTTGGTTCCTTCTGCTTTCTGCTTGGAAGGTTGCTGATACATCTGATTTGGGTATCCATGTAACTTATAACAGTGAGGCTTGATATGCCCAAATCTTCCACAGTGATGGCATCTCCATCTTTGATACTTCTTCTTCATTTTGTTCTTTCCAGAATGTTTAGACATCTGTTGGAACATTATGTTTGTCTTTGATTTCTGATGTTGAAGCATTTGTTGGGACATCTTGTTTGACTGTGTTATTTTTGAAGTAGCTTTGCTAGAGCTGGCTTCATCTCTGTTATATCCCAGTCCACTTTTGTCCCCTGAATGTTTATTATTGCAGAGAATAACATCCAGTGTATTTGAGCTGCTGTTCATCATTCTAACAGATTTGGACATATGTTCCAACTTAGAATTGAGAAGAGTTACTTCACTTTTTAAGTTATCAATGATTACTTGATCACTTGCTTTTTCTTCTTCTAGTACTTCATTCTGCTTCTTTAGCTTTATAACCTCACTGCATATTTCAGAGCTTCTTTTGTATAGATCTTTGAAAGCTTGCTCAAGTTGTTCATAAGTAAGCTCTTCACAACTGGAATCACTATCATATTCACACAGTCCAGCTAAAGCAGTAATATGCTTAGCTGATTCTTCTTCTGAATCTCCTCCTGAGTCTTCATCAGACCAGGTTACAGATAGTCCCTTCTTTTGTCTTTTTAAGAAGTTAGGACATTCCTTCTTGATGTGTCCATATCCTTGACATTCATGGCACTTGATTCCTTTTTCTTGACTGGTCTTTTCAGCAAGATTTGATCTTCTGTTAGCATCATAGGTTCTCTTGTTTTCAGAAGAGTTTGTGAATCTTCCACTGGAATTTGATTTACCTTCCATACCTCTAAGAATCTGTTTGAACTGTCTTGTAAGCATAGCAATGTTGTCTGACAGGCTCTTATCATTTTCTGGTTCATTATCTTCTGCTTCATCAGTATTAGACACCAATGCTATGCTTTTGTTCTTTTTAACACTTGTCTCATTCATTCCCATCTCAAAAGTTTGAAGAGAACCAATAAGCTCTTCAACTTTCATGGAGCATATGTCTTGAGCTTCTTCTATTGCTGTGACTTTCATGTCAAATCTTCTTGGCAAAGATCTGAGAATCTTTCTTACAAGCTTTTCATCAGTCATCTTTTCTCCCAAGGCTCCAGAGGTATTGGCTATATCCAAGATGTTCATGTAAAACTCATGAATTGATTCATCTTCCTTCATTCTCAAGTTTTCAAACTTGGTGATGAGAAGTTGAAGTCTTGACATTTTTACTTTTGATGTTCCTTCATGAGTTGTTTTGAGAGTGTCCCAAACATCTTTGGCCAGCTCACAATGATGCACAAGTCTGAAAATATTCCTATCAATGCCATTGAATAAAGCATTTAAGGCTTTTGAGTTGCCTAGTTCTGAATCTTCTTCCTCTTTACTCCATTCTTCTTCAGGTTTCAGAACTTTTGATCCATCTTTGGTGTCTTGGACAGGATGTTTCCATCCAACATTTACTGCTCTCCATGCCCTGTTGTCAAGTGATTTTAAGAATGCAATCATTCTTGGCTTCCAGTAGTCATAATTAGATCCATCCAGTATAGGTGGTCTATTTACTGACCCTATATCTCTGTCCATGTTACAGAATTTGTTTTCCCTAGATCTCACCCAGTATAAACAGGCAGGGTGCCTGCTCTGATGCCAATTGAAATTCTGTAATGAGATGTCCTAAAAGATGTCCCAACACTTAATAGGACATTTGACAAATTTAATCAAAACTTAAATTACAAGTAAAGAAAACAACACAGAAGTTTGTTAACCCAGTTCAGTGTATAACCACACCTACATCTGGAGGCTACCAAGCCAGGAGGAAATCCACTATTAGTAATATTAATTCTAGACTTAAACCACCCTGTTTAATCTATCACTTAATACTTACCCAATGCAATTTCTACCTAAGACTCACTTAGATAAGAGTACCCTACTCACTCCCCCTCAATCACCCAGTGATCAAGTTTACAAGTTTACATAAATTGAAGACATCCTTCAAACAATACAGCTTGATCTTACTTCACAGTTTCAATCAAGTCACAAATGCACTTTTGCTTAAAAGCTCATAAAGTGGTACATAAAACAACCTGCTATTAAAAACACTAGACACCCTATTTGGACTTCTGAAATTCGTGCTCAATTCTATGAGTTTCTGTTATTTAAATAGGTATCTGAATATTGGGCCTTCTGTAGAATGATCCAGCCCTAATGTGCAGCAGCTGACACCTTGAATTTAGGGTTTGTTACCTCCTATATTCTAGGTGCATTAGGTCTTCTGTTTTAATCTGAATCTTCAATTTAAAACTCCCTACAGATGCGCCTTGTTCTGTTTTATAACCATCATTAATTAATTCCAGATAATTCTCCTTAAATATCTCTGATCTGTTAATCAATAATTAATTCTGGTAGCAGGTCTGAGATGTCTCAACATCTGTTGGGACATCCTGATAAAACTGAACTTATTCATTTACACAATGTCCCAACATCTGATAGGACATCCTGAAATAAGTTCACATACTCTGTTTGATAATGTCCCAACATCTGATAGGACATTCTGAACTGAATTTAACATTTCTTGTTTGGTCAAAAATTCTGCCAATTCTTAAACATCTACAGCAATGGCACGGCATTCCAAAGAGTTTCCTTCCTGCTATGACTGGCATATCCTCAAGACTTTCCGTTCCGTCTTCGGCCTTCTGAAGAGAATGAGGGGGCTGATCTCTACCCTTCTGATATGGTCAAGTTGTTTGAAGCGGTGATGTGGTTCAGATAAACCGGAGCACAGTTGTTCGCTTATTCCCTGATTTTGCGTGGATCGCCCTTTCGGGTTTTCAATCCACCGGGCTACCCTTTTTTGCCTGAGTTGTCCGATGTGGCTTTTCAACTCAGCGGGTGTACATTTTTTTTAATTTTTCCCTAATTTTTGCCCGAGCTTTTATTCTGTTTTTAGCTCGCCGGGATGCCCCTTTTTTTGCCTGGACTATAATTCTGTTTTTGTGTCCAGCGGGTCTTTTATGCGAAGTATTTTTTAACTGCGTCCGAGTTAACAGGGTATTGGAAGTCCTCGCCATCCATAGTGGTGAGCATCAGTGCTCCGCCTGAGAATACCTTCTTCACTATGAATGGTCCTTCATAATTTGGGGTCCACTTGCCCCTGTGATCTGAACTGGGAGGAATGATCCTCTTGAGTACAAGCTCGCCTACTTGGTACTCCCGAGTACGTACTCGCTGATCGAAGGCTCGCTTCATTCTCCTTTGGTAAAGCTGGCTATGACAGATAGCTACTAATCTCTTTTCCTCAATTAGGCATAGTTGATCGTATCGAGCACGTACCCACTCAGCCTCATCAAGCTTGACATCCATCAACACCCGCAGTGAAGGGATTTCCACTTCAACAGGCAAGACTGCCTCCATGCCGTAGACTAAAGAGAAGGGGGTTGCCCCAGTCGACGTCCTGACTGACGTTCGGTACCCATGCAATGCAAACGGTAGCATCTCATGCCAATCTTTGTAGGTGATAACCATTTTCTGTACAATCCTCTTGATATTCTTGTTAGCTGCCTCTACTGCACCATTCATCTTTGGTCGGTAAGGAGAGGAATTGTGATGCTGGATTTTGAAGTCCCGGCACAGTTCTTCCATCATCTTATTGTTCAGATTAGAACCATTATCGGTAATGATTCGCTCGGGCACTCCATATCTGCATATGATATCTCTTTTCAGGAATTTTGCTACCACCTGGCGAGTAACATTGGCATAAGACGCAGCTTCCACCCATTTGGTGAAGTAATCAATCGCGACCAAGATGAAGCGATGTCCGTTTGACGCCGTTGGTTCAATCTTGCCAATCATATCAATGCCCCACATGGCAAAGGGCCAGGGTGAAGACATCACATTCAGAGGATTTGGAGGTACATGCACTTTATCCGCATAAATCTGGCATTTATGACATTTTCTGGCATAGGCACAACAGTCTGCATCCATGGTGATCCAGTAATAGCCTGATCTTAGCAACTTTTTAGCCATTGCATGTCCTCCAGCATGGGTACCAAAGGATCCTTCACGCACCTCGTGCATCAGCAAGTCTGCTTCCGCCCTATCAACGCATCTGAGAAGTATCATATCGAAGTTTCTTTTATACAGGGAACCATCAGTGTTCAGGAAGAAACTACCAGCTAGCCTTCTTAATGTCTTCTTATCATTGGAAGATGCCCCAGGTGGGTATGTTTGATCCTCCAAGAAGCATTTGATGTCATGGTACCAGGGCTTATCATCTTTGACAATGTCTGTTGAGCACACATATGCTGGCCTGTCAAGTCTGGATACTGCAATTTGAGGCACAAAATTGGCAGCTTGCACTTTGATCATGGATGAAATGGTAGCTAGAGCATCTGCAAACTGATTTTCGTCTCGAGGGATATACTCAAGCTTGACTGTCGTGAAGAAAGTCAACAACCTCCTTGTGTAGTCCCGATAAGGTATCAGATGATCTTGGTGCGTGTACCATTTGCCATTGGTTTGATTAATTACCAGAGCTGAATCCCCGAATACAGTCAAAGTCTTGATCCTGAGGTCAATGGCTTCCTCAAGACCCATAATACAGGCTTCGTATTCAGCTTCGTTGTTAGTGCAGTTAAAAGTGAGTTTCGCCGAGAAAGGCATGTGGACTCCCTTAGGTGTAATGAGCACTGCACCAACACCACGACCATTCATGTTAACAGCCCCATCAAACATCATAGTCCATCCTCTTCTGGGTCAGGCCCTTCAGTATGAATGGGCTCTTCATGATCTTTTGCTTTTATGAACATGATGTCTTCATCAGGGAAGTCAAATCTCATAGGCTGGTAATCATCAATGGGTTGCTCAGCCAGATAATCAGACAATACACTGCCTTTGATAGCTTTTTGGGATGTGTATTGAATATCATACTCTGTGAGAATCATTTGCCATCTTGCAACCCGTCCGGTAAGTGCTGGTTTCTCAAATATATACTTGACTGGATCCATCTTGGAGATCAATAAGGTAGTGTGGGTCAACATGTACTGCCTTAGTCGGCGAGCAGCCCACGCTAAAGCACAGCAAGTTTTCTCGAGCAGTGAATAACGTTGTTCACAGTCGGTAAACTTTTTGCTCAGGTAGTATATTGCATACTCTTTTCGACCAGACTCGTCATGCTGGCCCAGCACACACCCCATTGACTTTTCTAATACTGTCAAGTACATGATCAGAGGTCTTCCTTCCACTGGAGGCATAAGGATCGGAGGTTCCTGTAGGTATTCCTTAATTTTGTCAAAAGCCCTCTAACAGTCTTCATTCCACCTGACTGCTTGCTCTTTTCTTAATAGCTTGAACAAGGGCTCGCAGGTTGCTGTAAGATGAGATATGAACCTTGAAATGTAGTTCAATCTTCCTAGGAACCCTCGAACTTCCTTCTCAGTTTTTGGTGCAGGCATTTCTTGAATGGCTTTAACTTTGTCAGGGTCAACTTCAATCCCTTTCTCACTTACGATAAACCCCAGCAACTTACCAGATCGTACCCCGAATGTGCATTTGTTGGGGTTTAGCTTCAATTGATATTTTCTCAGACGCTTGAATAACTTCAACAGATTTACCAGGTGGTCTTCTTCTATGAAGGACTTGGCAATCATGTCATCCACATAACATTCAATTTCTTTGTGGATCATGTCATGGAATAACGTTACCATAGCCCTCTGATAAGTGGCACCAGCATTCTTCAGGCCGAATGGCATCACTTTATAACAGAATGTGCCCCAGGGTGTGATGAAAGTTGTCTTCTCCATGTCTTCAGGTGGCATTTTGATCTGATTGTATCCTGAAAATCCATCCATGAAGGAGAACACCGAAAACTGAGCCGTATTATCCACCAATACATCAATGTGAGGTAAAGGGAAGTCATCTTTCGGACTAGCTCTGTTCAGATCCCGGTAGTCAACACACATCCTCACCTTGCCGTCTTTCTTTGGCACTGGAACGATGTTAGCTACCCAAGGTGGGTAACTAGTCACGGCAAGGAATCCGGCGTCCCACTGTTTTTGTACCTCCTCTTTGATCTTCATCGCCATGTCAGGGCGAGTTCTTCTCAGTTTTTGCTTAACAGGAGGACAGTTTTCTTTTAACGGTAGCCGATGCACAACTATGTCTGTATCCAACCCTGGCATATCCTGATACGACCAGGCAAAGATGTCAACATATTCACGCAACATTTCAATCAACCCCTTCTTAACTTCAATCTGCAAGCTGGCACCTATTTTGATTTCCTTCTTGACCTCTTCTGTGCCGATGTTGATAACCTCGATTTCCTCCTGATGAGGCTGAATGACTCTTTCCTCTTGCTTCAACAACCTAACCAGTTCTTCAGGGAGTTCGTAATCTTCCTCAACCTCTTCATCAGCTTGGTAGATTGGATTGTCGAAGTTATGCTCAGTCATAGCAGGAGAGTTGTCAATGGAGTCCGGTTGATCGACACTGCACAAGTGATGTGCTCATTCAGAATCTGTTTAGAGAAAACACACACCAAAAGCAAGAAAGAAAAACACATTGCCATTTTCTTTATTTGTGCAAAAAATTAAAATTAAAAGAAAAGGAACGATTTGATTGAAAAATGTCCTTTATTTATGACAAATAAATGTTTTCAAAACATGGAGGCCCATACAATGGATCCTTGTACCTTGGGCAGAGTACAGGATTTGACATGCAGTATGTAAGAAATGACAAATAAACAATTACTTTGTGATCCAGGTGACTTCGACGATGTCTTCCGTAGACCAATTGGGCAACTCCTCTCCTGGTGCACACGGGAGGATCCAATTATCCAGTTCGCACTCGCTATCTCCGTCTTCACTGGCAGCACAGATATGGTTGCGGTCCAGCAACCCAGCACTAGTAAAGGTAATGGTCTTGTTGTCTGATGAACGATCGAACCCATCAGGCTGATACCCAAGCCCGAACTTGTCTTCCTTCTTTTCCAGCTCCAGTAGTCTGCCCCAGCCCTGGGCACTACCTGATTGCACAACCTCCTTGGCCTGCTTGTAGGAGGTAATAGACGTACTTTCTTTATTTTCAGCTTTACTCAGAGGAGACAGGGAACTAACATTCACTACTTCGAATGCCTGACACAGGGTTTCATGAATTTCACCATCCATCTCCACATATTTGAATGTAGATAGATGACTCACAAATATGTCCTCTTCACCGCACACAGTTACAACTTGACCATCCGCTACGTACTTGAGCTTCTGGTGCAAAGTTGACGTCACAGCCCCTGCGGCATGAATCCAGGGTCGACCAAGCAGACAGCTATAAGCAGGTTGGATGTCCATCACGTAGAACGTGCTCCTAAACACTTGCGACCCAACCTTGATCGGCAACTCAACCTCCCCAAAGACTGACCTCCGAGAACCGTCGAAAGCCTTCACCACCAAGTCACTTGGTCTCAAAACAACCCCTTCCACATTAAGTTTCATTAACGCCTTCTTCGGCAAGACATTAAGAGATGACCCAGTATCAACCAGGACATGAGACAGCACAGCCCCTTTGCATTCAATTGTGATGTGGAGAGCCTTGTTATGATTCTTCCCTTCAGTAGTAAGGTCCCTATCAGTAAAGCCCAGACCATGGCTCGCATTCACGCTTCCCACCACGGCTTCTAGCTGATTCACGGTAATCTCCTGAGGAACATACGCCATCTGCAACACCTTCAGAAGGGCTTCTCTATGAGCTGGTGAGCACATCAGCAGTGACAAGATAGAGATTTTGGAGGGAGTTTGATTTAGCTGTTCGACTACCTTGTAGTCGCTCCTCTTAATAATCCTCATGAACTCCTCCATTTCCTTCTCGAAAGTACTTTGACCAGTAGCGGGAGTGGCATTATCTTCAGTTGCTACTTGCTTCCCTTTGGCTTTAGCTGAAGCCTCAGCGTCAGTGTCTCCTCTCAAAGTATGAGGAGCGAATAGGCGACCACTCCTCGTGAAACCTCCACTTCCCCCAACATTCACCACAGCTGGGTCCATGGTTACTGCCTTATTTTCCACTTTTTGTCCTCCAACATACACTTCTGATCCGTAATGCCACGGAATAGCCTTCTCATCTGAATATTGAATAGGCCCAGGCACCGTGATGGTGACGGGGCTTACTTCCGGGACATAAATAGTAACCGGCTCTCTTGGCGCTGGCATTTCAGCAGGATCATAGTATATGGTCACCGTTGACACTTCATCATTCCTCTTATCGACCCTGTCGAACTGTAACAGCCCATCATCCATCAGTCTCTGTAAACCAATCTTCAATCTGTCACAACCATTCTTTGATTCAACGCAGTCTTCGCAATCAAACCCACAACCCGGGAAAATCTGACCCTTCACCAACCTCTCCTTGACCAGCAACAAGGAGGTCTTCACTTCTTCAACCTTCTCCACCAAGTTCAACCTCTCCTCCATCTCAATAGCATTAACCTTGGCTCCCCCATGATTAGGGATAGGGTTATTCGTGACATTCGGAGGTGGCGCAAAATTGATTTCCTTGGAGTCGATCAAATCCTGAACTTTGTAGTGCAAAGCCCTGCACTTCTCTGTTGAGTGCCCGGGTGCCCCAGAATGGAAAGCGCACCGAGCATTGGCGTCGTAACCTGGAGGAAGAGTTCCAGTAGGTGGAGCCAAGGTCCTCAGTTGAATCAAGTTCAATTCCAACAATCTCTGGAGTAAAGCTGTGTATGTCATTGGGATCACATCAAAAACCCTATCAGCTTGGCGTGGCTGCCTCTGCTGATATGGCCTCTGTTGATAGTTGCGCTGCTGTTGTTGCTGAGGCTGTTGTAGAGCCTGTTGAGCAGGTTGAATCGGTGTAGCGGGAATTGTGACTGCAGCTATCTGATTGTATTCTTGTCTATAACCTCTGCCCCTGCCTCGGCCATATACTGCGTTAGCTTCCCCTTCTCTTCTTCTAGGAGGTCCGCCAAAGGCTTTCCTCGCTCCTCCAGAGCTACCAGCGGTATTAGGGTCCTGAATCTTCCCCGTCTTTAACAGAGTCTCAACTCTCTCTCCAGCAATCACTATATCATTGAACTTGGTGGCCGAGCTAGATGCCAACCTCTCTAGAAAAACACCTTGGAGAGTGCCCATAAACATGTCGGCCATTTCATCCTCTAAGAGAGGTGGTTGCACCCTGGCAGCTAACTGGCGCCACCTCTGGGCGTATTCTTTGAAACTTTCTTTTGCCGCCTGGGTCATGTGTTGCAACTGCGTGCGCTTCGGAGCTATGTCCATGTTATATTGATACTGCCTTACAAAGGCCTCGGCCAAATCCTTCCAGCTTTTGATATTGACCCTATTGAGCTTCATGTACCATTCAAGAGAAGCTCCCACCAAGCTATCCTGAAAATAATACATCCACAGCTTCTCATCGTCTGTATGAGCGGCAATTCTCCCAACAAACGATTGCAGATGGGTTTTCGGGCAAGTAGTGCCGTCATACTTCTCGAAGGTAGGAACTTTGAACTTATACGGAATCCTGACTCCCGGAACCAAACCCAAGTCTGTGATGTCAAATCCCAAAGAACTCTGGGACTGAATAGCCTTGATTTGCTCGGCCATCTCTTCAAACCTTCTGTTCATCTCTACCCCTTGACCTTCAGCCTCATCAAGCAGCGTGAACTGGTCATCTCGATGGTCTACCTGAATGTTGTGTAATCCATCGTTGATTATTGTCGTTCCTGGCTGCGTAACAGGAGGTTCGACCTGACGTGCGCCCGCACCGGTACGATTGTCAGCAGTAGCAGCCGCCGCAGTGTTCCTATTCTGGTTCTCCACCATCTCTCGCAGGCGTTCTTGGGTCTGCCCCATACCGACCATTAGTGTCATAAAATTATCCATCCTTTGTCTCAAATCTGTCAAGTCTGCCTGTAACTGGTCCATGACTCGCTCTCTATTAATCTTGGTCGGATATCTGTGGACTGTTGGTTGCCCCCGAACTTTTCGAGGAGCTATAGTGCCTGAAACACAAAATACGTTAGTAATCGAGACACTACCTGCAAAACAACAAATAGGTTATATGGATGCAATGCAGTCGTTTATGTTTCCAATCACAGGTCAATCATGCCCCGGTCCCGGTATTTTAGCAAAGAAAACCAAATGGGCACTGATCCTCGACTTCCAGGAACCTTCGCGAGAGACCACATTCAAAACACAACAGCAAGCGAACCAAGAAATAATGGAAAAAAACCATAACATAAATCAGCCTATCAAGCAAATAACACAGAATTCCCCGTAGGGTACAAGTCTTTACAAAGGAGAAACAACCAAATGAGACTCCTACAACATGCCTGCAGGTAATCCAGATACAAGAAAAAGTAAACTAAGAAACAGAACCAACGCCTAGGGACCCTGAAGCTCCATCACTAAACCCCCCATCAGATCTGACCTTCTTGACTCCCGCCATCAACTTTAAGTCTTCAATTTCTTTAAGCGCTGCTTCGAGGGCTTGTTGACCGTCTGCAAGTTGTTGAGTCTTCTCTCTGCGAATCTTGTGGACTTGCTCCACCTCTTCCTTTTTGTAAGCCATCTGGGTTTCAAAGAACTCTTCT
The DNA here is from genome assembly GCA_963966055.1 of Lathyrus aphaca. Classification (NCBI taxonomy): domain Eukaryota; kingdom Viridiplantae; phylum Streptophyta; class Magnoliopsida; order Fabales; family Fabaceae; genus Lathyrus; species Lathyrus aphaca. The sequence goes on along the minus strand of OZ014522.1, from coordinate 432,424,161 downwards.
TTTTCTTTATATTGCTTCAACTCTTGCTCCCTTTGTCCCTTTAACCAGACAATTGACTGACGAGCATCTCTGAGGATCTTTGACTTCTTCTTGCGCTCAACTTCTCTTTGGGCTTCCATCATCCCCAATCTGCGGAAATGTGCTTCTCTACCTGCAAAGTCCTTCTCCTTAGCCTCCAAAGTCGTTTGTATCTTCAGCAACTTCTCTTCAGCTTCAATCTTGGCCCTGTTGGCTTGGTGATACAAGCTTACCATCTCAGTATTTTCAACTCGAACTGCATGTAACTGGGCTTCTAACTTCTTGAATTCCTCTAAAGGCACAGTATCAATGGACTCAGTAACTGGGGGAACTGGTGCTGAAAATGGTAACAAAACCTTTCTGGCTCTGTCTTTCAGCCAAGCTTCGTACTCCGGGAATGTCCGATTGTTGCACTTCCCGAAACTAGCTATTCCTTCTCCTTTGATGCTCTTCCAAGCTCCCGCAACCTTCCTCACTAAAGGCATATTATCTTTCGCTGAGAAGTAGAAAATAGGGGTCAATTTCAAATCTTCAGGCACCTCTCTCAAAGCGTATCCCAATTGTCTTCTTAACAAGATTGGATTGTAATTAATCCCCCCAGTTATTCCCAACAAAGGCACACTATGATAACTCCCGCAACTGGTGATGAAACGTGCACCTTGCAACCTCTGAGTGAACCATCTAACATCCTTAGCCAGCAACTTTTCCAGCTTCTGAGCCCATATCAAACTATGGTCACTAAACACTCCCGTACTAGGCAAGTGCCGCATGAACCACATGTGAAATAACGGAGCGCAGCAACGGACCAAACCCCCCCTCTTCTTCTCAGTTTTGTAATGAACTGAGTAATACAAATCCCCGAGTAAGGTAGGCACTGGATTCTTCAGCAAAAAGAGATGTATGGCGTTTATATCTATGAACTTCTCCATATCAGCAAACAAAACGATGCCATAGATAGACAGAGCCAAGATAGCACACACAGCATCCCATTCCTCTTCAACAGCCAATTCTCCCGCTTTCTTCACCAGAGCCTCCAAAGAAAACCCGGACACTCCTCCTTTGATAATGGTCAAAGACTTCACAGTAGAAGGACTCAAATAAAGAGCCTCAGCAATAGCCTCAGGTGCAGGTCTATTCATCTCAGAATTGAAAGGAACCTGATCTCGAACCGGCACACCCAGGATCAAAGCATACTCTTCCAGCATAGGGCCCAACTGAAAATCAGGAAAGGTAAAGCAACGGAGCTGAGGATCATAATACTGAAGCAATGTATGAATGGCACTCCTCTCGGAAGGATCTAGCTCTATCACCACATCAAGAATACTCCCATAAACTTTTCTGAATCTCTCTACCTGGTTGGGTGTAATCAGCTTTATCATCTTTTTAAACAAACCAACCTTGATATCAAAGAACTTGAAATGAATATTCTGCTTGCGAGGATCTTCCATCTTTGAAGAGAATACCGGAACCAGAAGCAGATATATGAACCTGTGAATGAAAACAAAAACAATGATTAATGATGCAATGATGCAATGCAGATGCAAATGCAAGGACATATGGCCATCTGAGACTGTTTGGAATCTGGACATTGACAAAGGCCCCTTTGAATAACTGACAACCCAAAAGTCCACTGAGTCACACTCTCTGATAATCACAACCCTCTGAAGAAAATCTCAGGACCACAATATCAAGAATACCAGAACAAGAAAACCAGATCTTCGGAACTGTATCATAATATGAACTGTACTGGTAACAAGGGTATGATGAGGTCAAGGGTTCCTGCAAACCTGTAAGCCCATCCCCAATCTCACAGGTGTGCTCCGGGTCAAACATCACGGACTCTCAAAGCCGAATAGCAATAATACTTTCACCATTTCCGAGAAATGGCTCATGACCAAATCAGGGAATCGGTTAGGCATTATGTACTACGCAGGGAGGCCTCAGCTGAGTCCGGGAAAAACAAGCATCCCTTATAAGTCCCCAGCTTCAAGCGCTGAAATCGAGAAACAATAGTACATTCAGCCCGTAGGATACAGTACTAATGTCATACGACCAGATGCTTTGACTGAGTTCCTATAAGAGAACCAGGCCATCCTATCCGAGTCCCTAGTGGACCCTCGGGTGCGAATGGGTTTGCCACAAAATGTGGTCTGCCACTGTCACCACTGGAGAGGGTTGTTTCCACAAAGGTTCTCAATGATCGGTCCCCAGATGCACATAACTATCAAGGTCCTATCCCGAAGTGGAGGAAATCCCCACACAAGATATTTCCAAGATGGTCGCAATCTGGGCGTGAAACACACCGCCACTCATCATGCCACATGTGAGTACAATATGTCCACTCTAATCCTAGGGTGCACTCAAGCCGGGTACTTGGCTTATCTCGTAGAAACAGTATCACCCGAGCCCACCAAACAGAAAACCAGTCCAGACAGTCTAGTATGATATATGATGCGGAAAATAAATACTGAAAACTGTAAATAAAGCTGTAAATAAAGCTGTGAACAAACAACAATACAACACCATAAGCCACATCAAACAAACATCACCCAATGAAACGGCAACACACAAGCGCTAGGAGAGACTCACAGGGGAAACCAGAGATTCTGGGTTCGCTCCCCAGCAGAGTCGCCAGCTGTCGCTCCCCGGATTTCCATCCCGGTACAAACGCGAAAGTGGCGCGGAAAAAGAATAGAGTCGCCAGCCAGGCATTTTTATCCCGAAGATAGGGAATGGTAATGCTGCACAAACCAGAAGAAAGAAGAGGAAGGACACAGGTCCTGCGAACCAAAGAGACTGAGTTCGGGAGTCGGTTACGACCTGGGAAGGTATTAGCACCCAGATCGTCCGCCGTACCCGACGGGATCCACGCTTGCAAAGATAACTATTTCAAAGGGTGAGGGTATGAAAGTTGCAGCAAAAGAAATGAAAATGGAAAGAAACTGGAACTGGAAATGAAATAAGAAAGCAAAGGAAAAATGTAGGGAAAATAAAGATTGTGCTCGAACGGGCCCTACCCCGCTGCCTACGTACCTCATCAGGATAATGAGGATCAGAGACGCTGTAGTTCCCCTAACTAGGGGGTACCAAAAGGAAATTGCTTGTGAATTAAAGGCTTGAACTGCCTATGTCAATGCTCAGGTGTTGCAGGCTCGGACGACGAGTGCGTTACCGTCTTGCAAAGTGACAAGTAGGAGCAAGTTCGCGTACGGAGCGAATGAGGTGAGAAAAGAATTCCCAAAGGAAAGACGCTTATTGTTTGTTTGGTGTGTTTTTTTTTTTAGAAGCTTTTATGAGAGAAGGTTTGCATAGGTGAGTGTACCTAAGTCTTACTCAATGGGATGTGTACGTCTCACATCATCCCGAAATGGAATGCGCAAGAGGCACACCTATCTATGGAGGAAATCCCCAAAGCTAGTCCCACAGGTGAAGGCTTAAGCACACTGGCCTATTACCATTATTAAGTATTTTGTGGTTTTTGGTTAAGAAATGTCTTTTAATTTTTCTTTGTGAGGTTCTCATGCTAAGACCTATCTACCACAAGTAATGACTCACACTTCGCCCCGAAATGGAACGCGTGCAAGCATCTCATAGCAAAGTCTCATGTCACACGAAAGCACCCAACCTTTATTAAGTGAATTAGAATTAAGTTTGAAGATGAGAAGAGAAAGAGAACCAAAGGAGCAAAAGGAAAAACTAGGGGGGGAGTTTCTATCCTAAGTTAGCATGCATGGAGTTCCTAAGGTTTGTGAGGTCTTTCTAACCTAGAAAAGATCTCAAGAGAAGAAGAAGAAGAAGATAAAAGGAGAGATGAGAAAGGCCTAAGCCCAACAAGAAGATGTTAGTCCATATAAACAAAATGAGAAGAGATGAGAAATGGAGATGTGGAACTCAATTCCCACATCTCAACCTTACCATAGCCCCTGCAAGGTTAGTGTAACAGCATAAAACCAAGGCATGAACCAACAAGTCATAAACCACACAAGCATATAGGCATGGCAAAGAGTTCACAAGATGATAAGCAAAGCAACACAAGATCATATTGAGATGATTGGAAGTGAAACAAGTGCAAAGAAGGCATGCATAACACTTAAGGAAATAAAGCACAATAAAAGAGACCCAACACCAAGACTCAAGGAGACTCAACCCTATCCTAAGACCAGGAACCACCCTAGACCTCTAAAGAACCCCAAAATATGAGGAGAAGTTGGCACAAGTGCCCTTCTAAACTTAAAAGAGCTTATAAGACTCAAAGTATGCAAAACAAGGCAAGGTGAGGAAGAAAATACCCAAGAAATAGATCCAAGCACCTAAAAAATCTACCCAACCAGCAAAGTACTCTCCAAACACAAGGAAATGAGAATCCAAAAGGGTTTGCAAAAATTCAGCACCAAACTAGGTCAATGAAGCTCAAGGATGCAAGGTATCACCATTTAGGGTTTTGAAAATTGATGCACAAGTAACTTAATCAAAATCCAGCAAAGAAATTTATGAAAAATCCAAGATAAATCATGAAGATAGTAGAGTGTCTTAGTATTTGAATGCAAAAAGAATGGGATTCATAGCTTAAAGGATGAGGAAGATAGAAATTGGGCAAGACAGATTGGTCCATGAGAGTCCACAATAAAGCAATGCCTAGTGTTGAATTAATTTGGCCACGTGGAATGAAAGTAAAAATATGAAAAAAATATGATAAAAAACTAGATGAACTAAAGAATACACATGAATTTTTTTGATTTTTTAGGTATCAAGAAGTATTTTAAAAATAATCAAAATGGAAGAAGTAAAGAGAAGAAAATAAAAAGAATAATAAAATGATGGGGGAGTGTGAGAAGCAAGGCCAGCTAGCTCATTCTGACCACTTGGGCCCAGTAGGAGGTGCGGATAGCATGTTGGCCTTGGGCCCATGCGAAAATGAAAGGCAAAAAGAATCTCAGGTTTTTTCTTAAACTTATGTGACATGCTTCATGAAAAATAAAACAAATAAATGAACAAAAACATGTGAACATTGTGTCAACTGGTCACGCTAGGGTTTAGTCACAAAAGACAAAAATAAAAACCCCACCAATCTGCGCCTTCCACCTCATCATCTTCAACCTCAACTCATGAAAAACAAGCTGAAGCATGCGAATACAACAGGGCCAAGCAGCAACAAAACATCAAATTCAGAGAACCATATCTCTTCCATTTCTCCATGAAAACACACGAACCAAACATCAAAAATGATCCTCGAATCAAGTACAACATGAATCAATCATCACAGACATGTAAACCAGCACACACAGCATGAACAGAATCAAAAGAGTTTGGATCTAGAAACTTCAAAACCCTAGCCTGACCTCATTTCAACATCATTTTCAAAACCAAAGAGATCCACATGCTCAGCATAACAAGTAGATCATAATGCACATCACAAAAATCATTTATAAACCTATGGATTTGAGGCATACCTGAGATCACAAAGCTTCAAATCTCTCCAAGAAAACCAAAATCCAGCTCTGGATGATCTTCTAGCAACCTCTTTTCACAAAATAAATGTGAAAGAAGCCTCAAAATCGCCTCAACTTTGCTCTTTGAAGAACTCTGGTCTGAACTGGACTGGTGCAAGAACTTTCTTCCAGCTTAAAATGAGGCTTGATCTATGTCCTATGAAGCTTCAGGAGCAAGAATATAAGGTCTGCTTTGTGAATGGAGCTATGGATGAAGAGTTATGAGAGAAAATGCAGCAAGAGCCAAAACTTGAGATTGATGAAATTCTCCTTCCTCTGCCCGATTCAAAGAAGAAATCTCACTTATATATGATGTGTTTTCAGTGGCTAGGGTTGGCAAGCAAAGGCACGTGAGAATAGTGTGCATGAGGTGATTTTGCAAAAATTGCATGAGGTGTGTGGTGGAATGATTCACTCGTGCTCTTCCCACTCCCTTTGCACATGCTGACCTCTTATGATCCCTTAATTCAAAAAATGGAAGAAACCTGGCCCTTGGATCAATGCATCATGCTGTTCTTATCATTTTGCTAAAATGCCCCTCATGAGATATCTCCCATTCCACGCATGCTTTTTGCACCCCTTTTGGGCCAAACCCTTCTCATATCATGCATTGTGATATAATGACTCCAAATTGTACACAAATGGGCTTGCAACTTCATTCCATAACAACTTGCCATTTGGTAAAAATTTGAAATCTCATGTGACAACATAAATCTCATATGTCCATGCACTTGCATTTTGTGAAATGTGTCAAATTCCCTGCCTGGACCCTCCAATTCCTCTTGAGCTAACAACTTGATATGTCATGAATAAAAGGATGGTGGCCTCACCTTGCACTTGGAATTGGAATACATGAGCCTTTTTTGAGATTTTGCATCATTTGCAAAAGTGTGAGATAAGCTCACCTACCTCACTCTTTGCTTGGCCTCTTGGCACATGTGCAAGCCTTTTCCAATCCTTGATCAGAACATAAACAACTTTGGCCCTTAGAACTAGCCATTACATACTTCTTATGATTTGGCTAAATTTGCATTTTTGAGGCCACTTCTTTGCTTGGCACCAAAATGTAAGTTTCTCTTGAGAAAAATCATCTAAATGCATTGCATTGTAACTTGGTAACCTCACTTGATCCATTCCAGCACTTGGAAATGAGTTTTGAGCACTCTTGCATTTGGTGTGTGCATGGAAATGTGATTTTGCCCTAAAATGCATGAAATTTTCGAGGGCCTTATCTCTCAAACCATAAATCCCATGAAAATGTACTTGTACTTTTTGAAAATGGCAAGCTTTAGTCTTCAACTTTCATGTTTGGGTTGGGTTCATTTGAAGAATTTTTGATCATGCTAAGCTCACTTGAAAATTAGGGCAAAAGTTGCTAAATTTGGAAAATCTCAAAACCAACTTTGTACCATTTTTGCAAAACCCTCCAAATATCCATGATTCTTGATCTTCAATCATCCCAAACATCTTATAACATTGTAAAGACCTCCCTTGGCAAGAAAAAGTGGCTTGGACCCCTTGAAATCAGACAGTTGACTTTTTACAGGCACAGTTGACCAATTACTTCATCTGCAAGCAACTAAGGCAATGACTGACTTCCATTTGGAATTTTTCCATGAAAATTGACATGTAGGGACCTCTTATCATATAGAAAACATTTCCCAAAAGAGTTGGCCAAAATTATGAGGTTAAGGCTTTTGAAGTCAAAACCCTAATTTGGTTGCACTGCTTAGGAGCCTTGCATTGTCTTAAAACTTGTGATGATTAAGCAATCTTCTGAGCTTTTGCAATTGAACTTGGTCTTGTTAAAAGGGTCTAGACTCATCATAGGCCTCCCACAAATCCATTGGAACCCTTGTCTTGGCTTAGGTAACCTTCAACACCTCCCCAGATGGCCATATGCCTCATGCTAGGGCTTGATGCTTGTCATGCTTTAATTTCCTATGCTATTATGCTATATATATGATATGCTTATGATGCAAATGGTGTATTATGATGCTTAAAATGAAGAAGGCAAATTTGAGGTTCTACACTGGGGGAATGGGATAGGGTATTGGCAAGGTGTTCCCTGGCTGAATCAAAGAATTCTCGAGCAAACGGGCAAACACTTGACTAGGAGTAAACACTTCTTCAACCTGCTTGAGCTTGAGTCTCCCCTGTTGTTGATAATTCTGATGATGAGATGAATTCGAACACCTAGAGTTCTTCTGCACTTTCTTCTTTATGTCGGATCGGTGAATGGGTAAAGGTGTCTGGCACGATGTCTTCAAACCCCAGATCGGAGGTACACACCCCTGATTGGGGATAATTCTTGTGGTAAGGAAAGGAGAAGTTCCTCCTAGTGATATGAAATCTTTTGACACATCCCCGCTGATCGGTGCGAATTCGATTACTTTTGCATCAATGAGCTCTTGAACTTGATGCTTAAGCCTTTTGCAGTTTTCCACATGGTGACCATGTGCCCCAGAATGGAAAACACATCTGGCATTGGCGTCAAAATCTGGGGGAAGCTTTTTGGATGTGGCTGCTACGGTGACAAGTTCAACCAGATTAAGCTCGAGCAAACAAACAAGCAACTGTGCATATGACACCGGGATCAAATCAAACTTGGCTTTAGACGTCTTTGGCATTTGTCCGCAGCTTTTGCCTTTACCTTCCCTTGGATGAACTGGAAGAGTATGCAAATTGAGAGGCTTAGCATCCCGAAGTTGAAGAGGGTTTCCGCGAAACGCTTCCTGATCTTGAAACAAAATCACCGAACTGGGATGACCACTAACTTCTGCAGTAATAAAGGGGAGGTGGTGCCCTTCTTGGAGCTTTGGGGCTTCCCTGATCTGGTTCTTTTGTCTCTTCAGTTGGTAAACCTCCTCCATCAATAGCGTGTGGCCATGGCACAAGGTCTGCATGTCCTCCGAAAGCTGATCCATTCGGACTTTCATTTCAGCTATTTCTGCCCTGCATTGTTCCATATCCACCCCTTGATGACTGTGATTCACATTGGCCATTCTGAAGAGTAAACGAATCAGGATGAGAATCTGTCCCCGGACACCTGTAATGAGAGTAAGGATGCATGCAAATGCCATGTTCGTTTATTTCCAAGGGATCCAATCTGCTTTAAGTCCAATTTGGATATAGGAGCATATAATGACATGGTTCAAACATAGGATATTTGGAAATAGCCGAACACGTATGATAGAATGCTATGATGTTATGTATGCAACAGGCATGTGATCAGTGCAGTGTCTGCGATGTTCCAATCATATAATCAGGTGTCGGTGCAAGGTCTCAGAATCCATATATCACAATAATCATCCCTCTGATCCGGGACCCATAACTTAAGAATAGAAATCCAGATCACAAAACTGAACCAAAGGCAAAGTGGGTATGCTGAAGGTATCAGGGTTCCTGCAAACCTGTAAACCCCTCCCAAATCTCACGGGTGTGCTACTACGGGTCAACATCACGGACTCTCAAAGCCGAATAGCAATAATAAGTTCACCATCTCCGAGAAATGGCTCATGACCAAATCAGGGAATCGGTTTGGTATTATGTACTACGCAGGGAGGTCTCAGTTGAGTCCGGAAAAACAAGCATCCCTCACAAGTCTCCAGCTTCAAGCACTGAATCGAGAAACAATAGTACATTCATCCCGAAGGGTACAATACTATCGTCATACGAACAGTTCGCTTTAACTGAATTCCTATGAGAGAACCAGGCCATCCTATGCGAGTTCCCAATGGACCCTCGGATGCGAGTGGGTTTGCCAACAAATGTGGTCTGCCACTGTCATCACTGGAGAGGGTTGTTTCCATTAAGGTTCTCAATGATCGGTCCCCAGCTGCACATAACCATCAAGGTTGTACCCTGAAGTGGGGAAGAACCCCCACACAGAATAGTCCCAAGACAGTCGCAACCTGGGTGTGGAACACATCACCACTCATCATGTAACCATGCGAGCACAACATGTCCACGCTAATCCTATGGTGCACTCAAGCCGGGTATTTGGCTTATCTCACAGTAACTCCCAACCCACAGAAAAAATGAAAACCAGCACAGCCAGACAGTCCAGTATAATATGATGCATGAAAAATAAAATACTGAAAGCGGTAAATAAATGCGATAAAGTAAAGCTGTAAAGTAAAACTGTAAATAAAAACAGTAAAGCTAAACTAAAACACACAGCAACAAACAGATAAACACCCAAAGAAACAAAACCAAACAGGCGCTAGGATTGACTCTACAAGGGAAACCGGAAGAATCAGGTTAGATCCCCAGCAGAGTCGCCAGCTGTCGCTCCCGGGATTTTCATCCTAGTACAAACGCGAAAGTGGCGCGGAAAGGTTAGAGTCGCCAGCCAGACATTTTTATCCCGAAAGAATGGGAAAGGTAATGTTGCACAAACCTGAGGAAGAAGGAAAGGACAAGGCCTTGCGAACCAAAGATCTGAGTTCGGGAGTCGGTTACGACCTGGGAAGGTATTAGCACCCCAGATCGTCCGTCGTACCCGACGGGATCCACGCTTGCTTGTTTGTTTCAAAGGGTGAGAAAAATATAACTGCTGCTGAACAAAACCGCTAACTGGAATGGAATGAGAAATGAGAAAGGAACTGAAATAAGAAAATGAGAATAAAGGGGAAATGTAGGGAAAATAAAGAATGTGCTCGAACGGGCCCTACCCCGCTGCCTACGTACCTCATCGGGATAATGAGGATCATAGTCGACGTAGTTCGCCTAACCTAGGCGGGAACTATTTGTTTGTGTTTTTTTACAGCTGGAACTGCGTATGTCTATGCTCAGGTGTTGCAGGCTCGTCTGGTACGAGTGCGTTAACCGTCTTGCATGCGAGACAAGTAGTCGCGAGTTTGCGTTGTGAATGAATGAGATGAGAAGAGAAGTTCCCGCAGGATAGTCGCTTATTGTTTGTTTTTTTGTCTTTTTTTAAAAGAAGTGTTTTTGAATTTGTTTGTGAACTGTCTTGTACTAAGACCTATCCATCGCGGGAAGTATTTACACCTCGCCCCGAAACAGGACGCGTATAAACACTCCGCAACAAAGTCTCGTGTCGTACAAGATTGTTCGGTTTTTATTAAGTGTTTTATTGCTTTTCTTTTGAAGGGAGAAAGAATGACTCAAGTTGATAAAAGGAAAAATCTAAGGGACTAAGACTCAATCCTATTTTTGTTTATTTATTTACAAGTGATCCTAATGGTTAGTGAGGTTTTCTATTCCTAATGGAAGCTTAGAAACTAATAGAACTCAACTTACTTCTTAATGAAGTTAAGTTGATTCTAAGAACAAATGGGGGAAGCCTATACAAGTTGTAAAATCAAATGAAGCAAAAACAATGAAATTAAACATAAGGAATAAAATTCTAAAAAATGCCTTAAAGGCATGAATTAAAAAATATGGACTATTTATTTATTCTACTTCTACATGGAAAATGAAGTTTCAAGCCTAAGTTCTAATTCTAAGCTAAACCTAATACTCATTCTAAAAAAAATCAAACTAAACTAAACCTAAGTCTACTATTAAATTCTATGACTAAAATTAATCTAGACTATTATTATTTTTTGTATTGAACTATATTTTCTTTTAATGGCCTAAACTAATGGGAATTATGCCTAACTAAGCCTAAACTAATATTCTAAAAAAATACTAAAACTTCTAAAAAATTTATGGAACTTAAACTATAGGGTCCTAACACTATATAAAATATGGTATTAAGAGGGATCCTAAAAAATGTTATTTTTTCTATGCCTAGCAATTAATTATTTCCAGCTAAGAATTAACCATTATTTCCTAAGGATTATTCCATTAAAGCCTAAGATAAAAGGTCCTAAAAATTCCATAAAAAATATTCTAAGAACTATTATGAGTCCTCTAATTACAGAAAAAAGAATGGCTCAAAAAAGTTGCTGGAAGCTACTTAAATAAAATGAACAAAATCCAGCATAAATAATAGAAATTCAATAGAACTAATTAATAGAAAAATTCAGAATTAATTCAAAAATAAACAAATTCCAGAAAATAAAAATGCCATAAATTTCTAAATTGATTTATTAAGCTACTTAATTTTTTTGGGAATTTTCTAATTATTTTTATTATTTTTTATGAAATTATTTCTAAACTATAATTAAATACAAAATAAATTCTAAAGAAATAAATACAGGGGGTGTGTTCAGTTATTTTTCTAGTTCTTTTCATAAACTAGGCTCAGAAATGGGGTACTAATAGGAAAAGAAATAGGCCCAATTCGCAGCCTTGAGAGGGGAGGTGGAGAAAGAATTTATTTGTTTTGTTTTTCTAATGGGTCTGGAAACAGAGGTGTTGATAACAATATTTTTTAATTTAAACATATTTTTCACATATTCTAGGAATTAAACAAATTTTACTTAACACAAATGAAAAATACTAATCTCAAGATAATATTTTTTCTAAATCTTAGCTTAAGATTATTTTTATTGAATTATTTTTAATGATCTTGTGAATTAAACCTTAATCTAATAATAATATTTTTTTATAAATTTTTAATCTTAGAAAATGAATTAAATTCTAAACTTATGATTATAAACTAAATAGTACTCTTATGATAAATGCTTCTAAATAATAATCTTATGATAAATGCTTCTAAATAACAATCTTATGATAAATGCTTCTAAACAATAGTCTTATGATAAATGCTTCTAAATAATAGTCTTATGATAATGTTCAAATTAAAATCTTAATTTAAGTTCTAATAGTCTTGATTTAAGCAAAAATGAAGTAAACTAATCCTATTATAATATTTTTTCCAAAATCTTAATTAAAGAAAAAGAATTAAACTAAACTTAATATTTTCTAACAATCTTAATTTAAAGAAAATGAGAGAAAATACTTACTAATATATTTTCTAAAAAAGACTTAATTAAAAATGAGAGAAAATACTTACTAATATATTTTCTAAAAAGACTTAATTAAAGAAAATGAGAGAAAATACTTACTAATATGTTTTCTAAAATGAACTTAATTAAACTATAGTCTTATTAAAAATGAATTAAACCTTTAATCTAAAATATGAATTAAACTCTTAATCTTAGAAAATGAATTTAATTCTAAACTTATAATTATATCAATTAAGCTAATATTTTAACTTAAGAAAAAGAATTAACCTAACTTATGATTAAAATTTCTTAAAATCTTAATTTAAACTAATGAATTAACTAATCTTATAATAATGTTTTTTTCTACAAATCTTAATTTAAGGAAAATGAGTTAAACTACACTTATGCTAATATTTCTTTTATAAAACTCTTAATTAAAGAAAATATTAAACTAATATTTTCTAAAAAAACTTAATTAAAGAAAAAGAATTAAACAAAACTTAAACTAATATTTTCCAAAAAAAAAAAAGTCTTAATTTAAGAAAATATTAAACTAATCTTAAACTAATAATTTTCTCTAAAATCTTAATTAAAAAAGAATAAAGAATTAAACTAGTCTTATGAATATTTTCTAAAAAAACCTTAATTCAAAAATGAGTAAATTCTAATAATCTTAATATTTCTTTTTTATAAACTCTATAAACTCTTACATCATTGAAATTACACAAATCTTAATCTTATAATGATATTCTAATTCTATACAATCTTACATTATTGAAATTAAACAAAAATCAAATAACATTCTAATATTATAAAATCTTACATTATTGAAATTAAACAAAAATTAAATAACATTCTAATATTATAAAATCTTACATTATTGAAATTAAACAAAAATTAAATAACATTCTAATATTATAAAATCTTACATTATTGAAATTAAACAAAAATTAAATAACATTCTAATATTATATAAAATAAAAACTGAAGACTTAAACTTGGAAAGAACCCTAGTTCCCCTTCTCCCTTTTCACGCCGCCACAAGACATCACCCCTCCCCCTTTTCACAATCCGCCGCCATCATCTCCTTCCCCAGACTTCTTCGTCTTTCCCCCCCAATCTTCTTCCTTCTTTTTCTTTTCCTCCATCAACACCCTCTAAGCTTCTTCTTCGAAAATTTATCTTACAAAACCTCTCACTCTCCGCCGCGACCTCTCTCTTTCACGGCCAAACTAAGCTTGCACCCAAACCCTATCCTTTTGTTTGCCACCGCCAAATTTTCTCCTAAACCTAACCAAGCCTCAAGCGAAACAAGAAATAACACAAGCCATGTTCAGAATCGCAACAAGAAATTGTATCCTAGGATCGGGTTCGTACCTGGAAGCGACGAGCGATTGAGAGCTCTGTTTGATGGAGATCGATAGTGACGATACGCGATACTTCAAGTAAGCCTGTCTTCGTAATGCTCTTCTTCTTCTTCCGCGTATTTTTGTTCACAGCTCATGTCCTGATGATTGACTTCACTGAATCTTTGCAGGTGATGATCTTGTTGCCGTTACGATCGAAAGCTCTTGCACGAATGGCGTTGTTGCAACTCTTATGCAACAATCAGGAGAGAATACCAGTTCTGCTGCTGATGATTTAATGGTGGAGTAGCTGGGTCATTTTCGTGAAGGGCTTTTTTCGGTGAAGAAGAGAGCTGAAAATGAAGATGGAGATCCTGCTTTATAGGAGAGGGATCCACCTTCTAAAGAATCCAAGTGAAGCTTCCAGAACAAAAAATGGTTAGGAGTTTGTTGATTTTCAGTTAGAATTTTGTTTTGAATAGTTATGAATCTGTTAGGAATTGACAGTTAGTTATAGATTTCAACTGTTTTCTGTTTTGAATTTCTGTTGTGATGGCTAGGATTTGCTTCTTTCTGTTATGCTGTGAAATGAAATTTTGGTTGATTTTCCATTCTGTTATAACTGAGTTTATATTATTGTCGCAATTGATTTGGCAGGAGATATTGGAAGGTGTAACGTGCGCAAACTAGTTACCATTCTGTCTATCAAATGCCCCCTGTGCGCCCTTAACTTAAATACTACTCCCATTCTTTTCCAGAAATGCAAAATCGCTGATCTTATGCAAGTTTTGGGAGCGGTAAAAACTCGGTAGTAACTCCCTTTCCTTTGAACTGAATCTCTGATCTGAATTTCTTTTTTCCATAATAATCATCTGTTGAATTTTAGTTCTTTGAATTAAGGCATAATCATGCTTGAGTCTTCTTCCTTTTGCAACCTGAATAATAACGGTTAATGGACGGAAAAAGAATCCAAGAGTGGCTGCAAGAATTCTGAAATTAGTTGTTTTTGATTTTTCTATTCTGATTCTGAATTCATTGTAGGTTGGGTATTGTTGCTTATTGATGATGATGCGAAATCTCGGGCAGAAGTTCGATGAAACTGAGTTTATGAATATTTGTTGTAACTGCCACTGACTTTCTACACTAAGCTTCATCTTTTTGCTATTGAATCTTTTTCTTTCCCTGTAATGAACCTTTTTATTTTGGCTGAATTTTGTGTTGTAATTTGAAGCTCTTTGTATGATTACAACTTGAGATTTCTATTTGAAACAAATCAATATCAATGGCATATGGTCTAGAAAAGAAATGAATTTGACCAAGAAAATTTCGTGAATGACTTTCGAAAATGAAATGAATATGATGTGAACTAATGAATGATCTTGGCTTGAAAAATATAAATGGGTTTTGTTCTACATAAACATAGGAGTTTTTTTTTAAAAATGAGATTAAAATTGGACCAAATAACTTATGGTAAAATGAATTTGGTTTAGAAAAAGAATTTAGATAACTAAATGGATGTAGTTATTTAATTGGTTTGAGATATGGCTAAATACATATGAAAAAAATGGGTTTGATGACAATGAATGTAGGAAATGTATAATAAGAGTATTAAAACGGACTTTAAATTAAAAGATGGGTACAACAAAAATATGTAATAGGCTTCAAGAAAAGAACACACGTAATTGAGATCTTAAGATTAATATAAGGAGAATATGACCACGGATAATTCGGGTAATTGGACTTGGGTTTGAAATATGAGTTTGATATGGGGTATGAAAATTGAAAGGTGGTTCTATATGGATTTCGGACAAAAAATAAAAAATGGAAAAATGAATGAAAGAAAACAAATTGATGAAAACATATGGAACAATAAACATTGAAAAGGAATAAAAGAGTTGAAGAAAAGGTGAGAGTGAAATGGAATATTTGGGAAAGGTTCATAACAATGAGAATGAATGGATATAAAGTCCCGATTTTAGCCCAAAGCCTACTTCAAATTCTTTCCATAAGTCTACAAACACAACCACTTCTGAGCCCCCTGACTATTTTCCGTATTAATCACAACTTCTTGAATTGTCTGAAACATGCCGCGACCATTCAAATCCAAATGAATCGCTGATAAACTGAGGATTCGGACCAAACTTCACACCAAACACTGTTCGATAAACGGATGAATCTCAGCACACAACAACATGATCTTTGAATATGCATTGTATAAGAGATATTCCAGTGGTCCAAAATAATCTTGCAATTGCAGCGATCTTTTGATAGTTTGACCAAAACTAGGTCAAGCTCCTATCCGGATCGAAACATAACTGAACAACCATAACTGAACAACCATATTTGAAAAGGAATCAATATCCCAGTGAATATCCTCTATCATTTCAATCTCTGACAGATAACGTATGAAACCCTAATTTCCCTGGGTCCTGATCACATGCCTTATGAATCCATGCAATGCACTATTATGATGTTAATGAATTGATGAGAAATGCCGATGAATGCAAAATGATGAGCCAATAGAGGGAATAATCATGAGGGAAAATTTTGAGGTATTACAATATGCACACCTTGCATTGGGATTGTAACGAGGAAAGGAAGTGTTGGGATTCTGAGGAGGGTCCTTTAAAGTAATCAACTCTCCTTTCAACATGTGTTGCAAAGCTTGAGCCAACGACATATTGATCTTCGTGAATTGTCTCCTAGGCTTGGGCTGACTATTTGCTGCTGCTCTTGTGGTGCCGGTGTAAGATTAGAAATCAAAACAGCTCTCGCAGATTGGTTACGATTATTACGACCATGATGGCCATACACAACATTGGATTCCTTCTTCCCATTAGAAGGCTTTTTGGTGGCACTTGAAGAAGCAATTATCTGAATCTTTCCACTTTGTATCCCATTCTCTACACGCTCTCCAGTCATTATCAGCTCAGTGAAACCAGAGGATGAGCTTCCAATGAGATGACTGTAGAAAGGACCAGTCAACGTACTCATAAACATATCAACCAATTCCCTGTCAGTCAAAGGGGGTTGAACTTTACTTGTCAGATCTCTCCACTTCTGAGCATACTCCTTGAAGCTTTCTTTAGAACCCATGGACATGCTCTGGAGCTGCATGCGAGTTGGTGCTAAATCAGAGTTATATTAGTACTTCTTATAGAAAGCCTCAGCAAGATCATTCCAATTACGAATGTTGGTACTCTCCAATTGATAATACCGTTCCAGTTGGGATCCAGACAAACTCTCTTAAAAGAAATGCATTCATAACTTCCTACAGGATTATGTTGTTGAATTCTCCTGACATAAGATCTCAGATGCAATTTTGGACATGACACATCATCGTACACCACAAAAGTGGGAACTTTGAAGCCTATAGGGATGGAGACTCCATAAATCAAGCTCAAATCTTCAAAGTCAAACCCAGAAGTCTTCTGTAGTTCTATAGCATTCATCTGGTCATCTAGTATCTTATACTTATCTTCACCAGCCGGATCATGGTAATAATTCTCCTCATAATCAGAATCTTCAACAGTACCATGGAGACTGCCTTCTTCTTTCTCAGAATTTTCATACCCTAGATTTTCAACTTCCTCATTTGTCTTGACTGGACCTCTGAATCTTCTATCCAGGTTGATGAAGCCAACTGGTTTTCTGGTCTTCTTCTTTTTCTTGGTCAGAAGTGCCTTCAGCTCATCTTGTCCCCTGGACAAATTCAGAATCATCTCTTGAAATTGGGCATTCTGAGTCTGGAGTTCCTTGACAGTTTTTTCGAGAGCCATTTCTGCTGAAATAAACAGCGAGAAGATAAGATACCTGTTTATAAGAAACTTGTGATGCAATGATATAGTATGTAGATGCATATGCAATGTTTTCAAGGACCGCGGGATTTAAATTTGTTTAAAGAAAAAAAAATTTATTATTAAATGTTTAATATAAATTTCCCCTTGAGCTTACAATGAAAGGAACTAAGAATAAAATACAAAGAGATAAATATATGGGGTTTTAAGTCTCCCATGGACGTTTCCTCTTTGTGTTGAGGTTCCGCTCTCCGTGAAGTTGTCTCGTCAGCTCCAAAACTCTTTCTTGACTAGCTCTGAAATGAGTCTCAAAAGTATCCCTTTGCTCCTTCAATTGAATCCAAGACTTCTGCAACTCTTCCAAATCAGTGGGCATGTCTGGATGAAGGATGGTATAAGGAACATCTCCTTCAGCAACAGGCTCCGTAGTAACCGGTAGAACAGCAGGATATGGCATCATGAGAATTTGAGCACGAGATCGCAGCCATCTGAGATAAGGTTCCATAGGAATGGAGTATTTTGGTTCCAAAGGCTTGCTCTCAACTTTATTCACCTTTATCCAAGCTTGTATAAACCTTTGACGGTAACCCTGAAGATCGTTGTCGTAATCGAACATAATACCCTGAATAAGCATGTCATGAGGACCATTACTCCGAGAATAACCAAATTGACATAGAGCTAAAGAATGGTTGTAGGTAATGCCCCCTCTTATGCCAAGGAGTGGCACATTAGGGAACTACCCACAACGGTCAATGATAGTAACATTCTCCATAGATCGAGAACACCGGTGAATATCTGAATGAGAAAGTGACATAATCCTTTTAGACCACCTTAACCCTTGTTCATTCTTCATCACTGATCGAGGAAGGTGAGAAATAAACCACCTAGATAGTAGAGGTATGCAACATATCAGAGTTTCTCTCGCCTTCGTAGTACGAGTATGAAGAGAGTGTAAGATATCTCTAAGTAATGTAGGCACTGGATTGCGAGTTAGAAATATGTTGATGGCGTGTACGTCTATGAACTGATCTGTATTAGGGAAAACACTAAGCCATAGATTAACAGGGCTAGGATCTCCTCAAAAGCATCATAGCTCATAGCATCCAAGAACACTTGATCTTTCTCCATCAATACCTTAGCAAGAATACCCTTAACTCCGCTTCTCGTTTCTAGGACAATGTCTGATTTCTTCAGATGTAGGGCTGCAACAATGACTTCAGGTTTAGGCTCTTTCTCTAAGCCTGTGAAGGGTCTCTGATCAAGGATAGGTATACCCAGTAGTTTGGAGAACTCCTCCATTGTAGGAACCAACTGATAGTCGGGGAATATGAAGCAATGATGTTTAGGATCAAAGAACTGGAATAGGACACTCATCATGTCTTCATTGAACCCTGGAGTAACTAGATCCAACAGATTCCCATGTCTCTTGATGAATTGGGAGCTTTCAGAAACTCTAGAGACCAATTCCTTAATCTTAGAAGGTATCCCTACAAAGTTAATCCGGAGAGTATTCATACGAGCATAAGCCATGACCTGCAACAAAGAACAAAGATAAATCATTTGGTCCTTGAAATGGTTAGCGAAAATGCTATGCTTATGATGTGATGATGTTATGATGTTATATTCAATCACAAACATGTGGCACACACAAACAAGTCACACAATAACCCTAGGTTTAGAGGCTTGCATGAGGTTTTAAAGGTAAGTACCCTCCTCTGAAGTTTAGTTGGTTCATCCTGTCCTACAAAAGTAACCAGGTTCTAAGGGATCTCAATATCAATGATCCTTCCCAAGGGTGGTGTTCAGTAGGAAACTTACTTGCCAACCAAAACCCCCAAGTTTAGGATCTCAATGAGCGTAGCATCGAGTATCAACCAACTTCAGTCTTCACCAAAGCCGACTATCTCACTACTTTCTAAAGGCCAAGATGGGTCAATTAAGGTTCTAAAGGTTAGTTAGTGTTAATGACAACATATGGCAACCCCATATTATCCTCAACTTACTTAAGAAACATAAGCACCAACCAAGAAGTCACACTAACTATGGCCACCAGATCAACCATATCGGTATACGCCGTACAATTTCCTTGGTCTATTGCCATTTACCTAGGGTACACTAGATCCGAGTTAGGATCTTTCACACAAAAAGCCCAACAAGTAATATAAAGCAAACAAAGCAAACAATTTAAGTGATCTAATTCCTAAGTGATCTGATAGTTTTTCGGTTTCGAGCTATCCTAAGTCTGCATTTACTATAACTGGTCTTTTAAGTTATGAATCTAGGAATTCGTATCTAAGATTAATAGTTAATACCTTGAGTTTTATAGCGGGTTCCTTTGGGCATGGCATATGGTCTGGTGTAAGAGCTAGGCATTCATTTAGATTGCCGTCCTTATAAGGTTCATTCCAATTATCACCTTCAAGGATCGGAGGAGATGGGATTTTCATTATATCAGAATATGTAGTCTCTTCCTTCTCCATTTCTCTTATGCACTCGTCATGACTTCTATGAGGTAATAGGTATCGTTTATGGCTGGAACTTGGAGGAATTGGGTTTAAATGAATTCAACTTTCTCTTATCCTACTTCGAATGTCAGTCTGCCTTTCTTCACATCTATGATGGTCCTGGCTGTGGCTAAGAATGGTCTTCCCAGTATGATAGGAGTCGTAACATCTTCCTTGATGTCCACGATTATGAAATCAGTTGGGATGTAGAACTGACTTATTCGTACATGAACATTTTCTAGAATACCAATCGGGAATTTTACTGAGCGATCGGCTAGTTGAACTGACATCTTGGTCGGTCTTAGTTGTCCCATATTGAGCTTTTTGTAGATTGATAACGACATAACACTTATATTGGCTCCTAAATCACATAGAGCTTTGTCTATGATGAACTTTCCTATTACATAGGGAATAGAGAAACTTCCTGGATCCTTCAGTTTAAGAGGCATATTATTCTGGATAATAGCGCTACACTCAGCAGTAAGCGTAACTGTTTCATTCCTCGGTCTTTTTTTTTGTTGGATAAGATCTTTTTTAGAAATTTAGCATATGAGGGTATCTGAGTAATAGCTTATGTAAAGGGTATCGTAATGTTTAACTATTTCAGAAGCTCTACAAATTTCTTGAATCATGAGTCAATATAAACCTCATCAATATGAAATAAGTGAATCATGAGTCAATATCTAATGATAGTATCATATGTTGACCAAATGACTTCAAACACAAAATAGAGGTGGGTGAATTGTGTTAGATGGTTTTTGAATTTTTTTATCAAAAAAATATTGATTTTAGCTTTATCAATTTTAAATAAAGAAGATGAAGCAAAGATTAAAGTGTATAAAATAGAATACAAAAAGAATAAAAGAGAAGAGTTACAAAAATCACCCCATGATGTATATTGGTTTAGCCTTAAGTCATGTTGTCTACTCCAGTCTCACAGAATTTCCTTTTAAGAGTTTCACTCTCACCTTAAGCTTTTATCATAGGATCAATCCAACAACATCCTTACATCAAACTTTTACTTATGTTCAATTTGCAACCTTTATATCAGTTACTATGACACAAGAGAATTGAACTCTTGGTTTACAATTACATCCTGATCTGATCAAACAACAAATTACATAACTCTTACTTTAATATTTTTGCTCTCTCAACACTAAGATAATAACAAGTATATACAAACAATTTATATGAAGATAATAGGTGAGAAAGAAAAGTATAAAATCATATTTTCATGGTTAGAAGTGAATACAAATACTCATTTATATAGGAGAATAAAAATGGCCAAGAAAGAAAATAATCCATAGTCTGAGGCATCTCTCTAATCGATTAGCTTGCGGTGCTAATCGGTTAAACATAGATAATTAGTAAATAATTTACCTAAATTCGCAACCTAATCTATTTAAAGGGTCCTGGTCGATTAGGAGGTGAGCTTGTTCCTTAATTGATTAGAAAGTGAGATTTCACTTTTTTAATAGATTAGATAAAAGTCGTAAATGATTTTAAGAGATATTTTAAAATAGATTAAATTTATATGAAAGAATATTTTGAGCGTGTATGTATTATTTATATCATGATAGTTACTCACATTTAATTTACATAATATTTATTAAATAGATAAAAAAAAAAAAACTAAGACACATAATCAGACTTTCAAAGACTTCATTTTCTTTGATGTTGATCTTGCCTTTATTTGCACCAAACATTGAAACCTTCCTTTTTGATTTACTTTAATCTTGTTATTCTTTAATGATGCTCATGATTTGATTACTTTTGGAGTAAATAATATTTTTACTCTAAAAGTAAATTTAAAAGATTTACTTTAAATTTTAACTTTTAAATTTTTTTCAAAAACAAATTTAAAAGACTTATCAAAATTCTCAATTCATTATTTTTATTAATTAATGGTTTTAATTAATCATTTAATTTAATTAGTTTTAAAAATATTTATATAAATATATAATTAAAATTATTAAATTAATGAAAATCGAGTAACAAAATTTAGAGTAAATCTAATTTACTCTTGAAGAAAAAATATTCCTCCCCTTTTTATAATTTTAAAGTAAATATTATATTTTAAAAGAAATTAATGCAAAAGACTTTTTTATCAATTTTATAATATATTTATGAATGAGGTTATTAGGTATAAGGACACAAGTAGTATTTAATATTCTGTGACCTATGAGCAAGACACAAGCAATGGTGGTAGTTGCTACCACACATCCCACTCCATTGATCATCTTGTGTTATGTCATAATTTATTTTATTATTGGGTGAGTAGCATCACCATCATCAGCATGTTCCCACCACTTTGTTAAAGTAATTTAGTGGGTCTTTATCTTTCTACAATCCCCTTTTCGTGATAATTACTAGTTGACTTTTATCATCCACAATATTTGTCATGTTTCTGAAATATATTTTTATAAAATAATTTTTTTTATTTCATTTTATTCTGTTTCACTATAAAATTTATCCATTTAAATCAATAAACTCGTTGATCAATATTAAATCTAACTACTATAATTAAAAATTAAATAAAACAGGGTATTGGTTATTGGTTGTTTATTATCCACTTATCAACATTAAAGGGTTAAAATTAAATTTTCTTTATTAATTAACCATTAGATTTGATTTTAATACATGTTACAAATCTATGAAATGAAATTAAATAAATGGAAGGATGATAAATGGAGCAAAGTCGGACTCGTTCAGGGGGATCCCAATAAATTCGGAGGTTCCGTTCTAATTTGTAAAATAGATCCATTATATATATATATATATATATATATATATATATATATATATATATATATATATATATATATATATATATATATATATATATATATATATATATATATATATATATATATATATATATATATATATATATATATATATATATATATATATATATATATATATATATATAAAATTAAAAATAAATTTAACTATAATTATTTTGACTTTGATCTATCTCATTTTTTTATCTATAGGATTTTTATCATAGCATTTTAAAGTTTTATTAAATTTTTATTATAATAAATTTTTATGTTTATTAATATTAATGAAAAAAAATACACCTTTTAAAATTTGGGGCCCAGTGTGATAGAGTTTGCTGCTCTTGGACAGGGTTGACCCTGTATAAGGTATCTTATACCATGATAGGCGTTTTGTTAAAGAGGAGAAATTATAAAACTAATAGAAGAGGAGGGTTCCCACGAACGAAATCAAGCAAGACAAATTGGCTGAATCACCAAGCACTAACCGTGCAAAGTGCAAACAATTATGTAAAAATGCAGGTGCAATCACTGAAAATAACTCTGACATAACTAGGCTTATTCATGTGTCCCAAACCGCGTCGGTGCAATGTGAAAGGGTCACGATTAAGACCACGAGGCTCTAAGTCGATAATAACTTATTTGATGGTTTGTAGTGTCGAGGTTTCCAAACATCAGGTTTTGCTTCTCATAGCCACCTCTAGTAGATATTTATTTCTTGGGGCCACAGGTCCTTAGATGATCTAGTAGAACTTGAAGTTCCAGAAGCCCTTGAAACCCAATAGGAAGTCGTTGCCAATTCCTCTTTATATATTTATCCAGGAGCCTATTGGATACATCCTTACTTCATCTCTATAAAGACCATGCTGATATGCATGTTTAGAAAGGAGAGGTGTATTTATTTTCTTTTGCAATACATATTGTTCCGACCCGGCCCAATCCCTCTTATTGGGCCAAAAAGGCTGACCCATTCTTCTTGCTCGACAGTACGAGCACAGTCACGAAAAGTGGTCCCTCAGTCGACCACTAACGATCCGACCAGGGAGAAACCTTCTAACGGCTAGTGTTGACCGTTTCCTATTTTCACGGACTCATCGATCCGCATCTCATAAAACGAACCAATAGTCTTCCGGCTGGTCCTCTATATAAACTCTCTCATTTGAGAGGGTCAGGTATTCAATTCTCAACCTTAATACTAGTACTTGCTCACTGTCGCTCGGATACTTACTTTGGCATCGGAGTGTGTTGCAGGTACACCCCTTTTTCTCCTCGACAACCATCTCCGCCCGCTCTCGAGTCCAGCTGTATTGGATCCTGATCATCAGGTACGATCAGGTGGCGCCGTCTGTGGGAAACCAACTTCCCCGTTCTTCTCTCAAGATCCTCAAAGAACAAAAGTTTTAACAAAAATCCATGGCTGCTCGGGACAATCAGGAGAATCGATCGAACGATGGCATGATTCTCACACAACATGAGAGCAATGTCCAACCTCCCCTACACGATGACACCACGCACGACCAACCAGAGAAGAAGGCAGCATCGCCTTCACCCGATCGTGATCAACCCTTGGAGAGTCGCCCGGAGACCCTCATTCCTTCGACTCCCTCCGGATCAGATTTCGCAGCGTTGGCCGAAATCCTGAACCAAACAAATCTGTTACTCCTCGCTCATGGTGAAAAGATCGCCCGACTTGAGGATAACTCTCGTCAACCTCATTCTTCAAAGAGGCCCCTCCAAGGGGAACGCACTCCGTCTCCTCCGAAGAAAAGGAGAGGAAATACCGACGAATCAACAGGCAACAAACGTTTTCGTCGGTCAACTCCACGACCCTCTCCTAAAAGAAAATCAAGAAGGAGCAGGTCAAGATCCGCTTCCCCTCGAGGAACAAAGAAACGTGATCACAGATCGTCATTAGCTTCCAGTGACGACGAAGACGCCCGTGGCCCCTTATCTTCCGAAATTATGGCGGCCAAACTACCGAGGGGCCTGGAGAAACCCCCTCCTTTGGGATCGTACGACGGCACAACCGACCCAGACGAACACATCGAGAACATCGATGCCTTGCTCGACTATCGAGGTGTTCGAGGAGCGATTAAATGTCGGCTCTTTCCCACGACGCTGAGGAAAGGGGCAATGACTTGGTACAAGAGCCTTGAAGCCGAATCCATCACATCGTGGAAGCAACTTGGGCGCACGTTCTCTAGGCACTTTACTGCGTCAAGAAGACATCCTAAGACAGAGGCTTCGCTCGAAGCAATAATCCAAGGGAGGGACGAGCCGTTACGAACCTACATCGAAAGATTCAACAAAGAAGCGGTCCAAGTGTCAACAACCGATGACATGAAAAAATATTTGCTCGAACGAGGGCTGCGTCCCTCGACAGATTTTCATAGGGCGGTCGGTATTGAAACCCCAGCGACCCTCGACGCGTTCCTGCTAAAAGCCCAAGCTTACATCCAATATGAAGAAAAGCAAGCGGCCAGTTCAGTGAGAGACGCCCGACGTCGAGAGGACGCTAAACCACATCGGGCTGAGGAACCCTCGACATCTCGTCGGGGAGGAGAAAAACGAAAGGATGATCGCTCCCGTGAACCGCGGGAGCACCGGGGACCCATTGGTCGATTTCACGAGTACACGCCTCTCCTGGTCTCCAGGGAGAAAATCCTGTCTGAGTGCGCCAACTCAGAGTTCAAACAGGCAGGAGTACGCTTTCCGAGGCAACAACCTACCAAGCCCGGTACAGATAAAACGAAATACTGCAGGTTCCACAAGAGCCACGGGCACAACACAGAGGATTGCATACATCTCAAGGACGCGATCGAAATCCTCATCAAAGACGGGCATCTGAAGCAGTTCACAAAATCCAGAGAAAATCCTCGGCAAGACACACAAGAAACCCAGAAAGTCGAAGAGGCCGTGCCCATCCCCGCGGACGCTAACATGCAGGTCGCCCTGAGTATCTATCGCCCGAAAGACTTCTTCTTACCAGACCATACCAAAGGCACAGGATACCTTTCCTCTCACAGTCCGTGGGAAGCTTTCCCCTCGGCAATGGTCATATCGGGAGGCGGATTCAATAAAATCACGGTCGGTTCCGTGAAGAGAAAATTCGACCAGTTGATCGCCAAGGGGCCCGCGCAAAACGCCACCTTAGATCCTCCGAGGGAAGGTTCCGTACCCCTCGCATTCTACCGAGAAGAGCTCCTGGGAGGAGCACCGAACGCCAGCATCCCTTTACTCATCCGAGCACGTATGGCGAACTTCGACGTAAGGAGGATATTGGTAGACCAAGGAAGTTCATGTGACATCATGTACTCCCAACTATTTTCAACGCTCCAACTGAATGAAACACACCTAACCCCATACGTTGGATCCGATCTGCAAGGTTTCAACGGAGCAGTATCCCGACCGTGGGGTTATGTCGACCTGTTTGTCACTTTCGGGGCAGGCGAAACAGCTAGGACAGTTCGGGTCCAATTTCTCGTCGTGGATTGCCCGTCGTTATACCAGTGCATATTAGGACGACCAACTCTGGCCGAATTGATAGCTGTGTCGTCCACCGTCCACTTAAAGATGAAGTACTA
This sequence comes from Lathyrus aphaca, assembly GCA_963966055.1. Taxonomy (NCBI): domain Eukaryota; kingdom Viridiplantae; phylum Streptophyta; class Magnoliopsida; order Fabales; family Fabaceae; genus Lathyrus; species Lathyrus aphaca. The sequence continues at coordinate 432,397,783 of OZ014522.1, read as the reverse complement.
TACTACTTCGGGAAGAGTTGCCACATTGCACGGGGATGTTGACGCTGCCCGCAGATGTTTCGAGGCAGCATCAAAAGGCCTCAGCTCAATATCGTACCAACCAGTCTCTCCGACACTGGATCCACCAGATGCGCCCAAGGCCTTCCCTCAAGTCGATTCAATCGACTTAGACTGCAGATTTTCAAACAACAGCGAGAGCATCCAGAGACCAGCAGAGGCCTTAGCCCGCCCAATTCCGGACGGAGACTTCGAGCTAGTTCCTTTGGGAGAAGATCCAGCTCGGTGCGTCAAGATTGGAGCACACCTGCCCGAGTTAGTGAAGCGGCAGTTAGAAGCTTGCCTCAAAGGGAACGCAGATTTGTTCGCGTGGAGTGTCGCGGAAATGCCAGGGCTCGACCCCGAAACAGCTTGTCATCACCTCTCCATCGACCCAACGTGCAAGGCGGTCGCTCAGCGCAGGAGAAAACAGTCGAGCGAGAAGACTGAAGCTGCCGAATCTGCCGTAAAAGACCTCCTAGAGGCAAAATTTGTAACTGAGGCCAGGTACACAACCTGGCTCTCAAATGTTGTACTCGTCAAAAAATCTAATGGAAAATGGAGAATGTGTGTTGATTATACCGATCTCAATCGGGCATGCCCGAAAGACGCATACCCTTTACCTAACATCGATAAATTGGTCGACAATTCGTCCGAATACAAATTATTATCCTTCATGGACGCATATTCGGGTTACAATCAAATACCCATGGCCGTGTCCGACAAAAAATATACGGCCTTCATGACCGAGTCGGGCAATTATTTTTACAACGTTATGCCTTTCGGTCTAAAAAACGCAGGAGCAACGTACCAGCGTATGATGAATAAAGTTTTTCGAGCTGAAATAGGGGACATGCTCGAAGTATACATGGACGACATGATCGTCAAATCTCAACAAGAGACAGACCACGCGTCCCATTTGCGAAAAGTCTTCGACCAAGCACGAAAATGCAAAATGCGTTTCAACCCTGAGAAATGCACCTTCGGTGTCCGAGCGGGAAAATTCCTCGGATTCTATTTGACCGAACGAGGCATTGAGGCTAATCCCGATCGGTGTCGAGCGTTCGCGGAGTTCCCAACTCCCACGTCAAAAAAGTCTATACAATCTCTAAACGGGGTCATCACTTCCCTTGCCCGATTCGTGGCAAAATCTGCTCAACACGCCCTCCCCTTTTACAAGCTGCTCCGTAAGGAGGCAACGTTCGAGTGGACAGCAGAATGCGAATTAGCACTGTCCCACCTAAAAAGGGCATTAAGTGAACCTCCGGTTTTATCCAGACCAGAGGAAGGGGAAACTCTATATCTCTACCTCGCGGTCGCCAACGAAGCGGTTAGCGCGGCCCTTGTGCGCGAACGACCCGAAGGGCAAAAGCCCGTGTATTTCACGAGCAAAGCTCTCCACGGTCCAGAAGTTCATTACCTTCAGATAGAAAAAGTCGCACTGGCCCTCCTCCTCGCAGCTAGAAGACTACGCCACTACTTCCTGGCTCACACCATCATCGTAAGGACTGATCAGCCCATAAGACAGTTGCTCGGTCGACCAGACATGGCCGGCCGAATGTTAAAATGGTCACTGGAACTGTCTGAATTCGACATCAAATTCGAAGGCAGACAAGCCCTCAAAGCGCAAGCATTGGCCGACTTCGTGGCTGAACTTACCTTCACCGAGCGAGACATGCAAGCTTCTTCTAAATGGGTCATTTTCGTGGACGGTGCATCTGGCCCAACGGGCAGTGGGGCCGGTATCATTCTGGAGAACGAGGAGGGCAACGTCATCGAAGTGTCCTTGACCCTGTCTTTTCCCACTTCTAACAACCAGGCAGAATACGAAGCTTTCTTAGCAGGCATACGGCTCGCGAACGACCTAGAAGCAGAAGAGATCACAATTTGCACAGACTCTCAATTAGTCGCGAGCCAAGTCCGTGGAGATTTCCAGGCCAGGAGTGATAGCATGGCCGAATATCTGGCCCTCGTAAAAGACGAAATAAAACAGTTTAAGAGTGTAGAAATCAAACACGTTCCCCGGGAAAGCAACGCCCGCGCAGATATCCTATCCAAGCTGGCGAGCACTAAAAGGAAAGGAAACAACAAGTCCGTCATACAAAAACTGCTCCCCCAACCAAGTATTGGACATTCATCACCATGCACACACATTAACCTAGTGGGCGACACAAGTTGTTGGATGACCCCAGTATTCAACTACCTAACTAAAGGAGAATTACCAACCGACCCGAAAGAGGCTAGTACCGTACGACGAAGGGCGTGCTCATATTCTTTAGTAGGTGGACGCATGTATCGTCGAGGATTCTCTACACCCCTCCTCAGGTGCGTAGAAGAGGAAAATATTCCACACGTCCTAAGGGAAGTCCACGAGGGAATCAATGCGCAACATCCGGGCGGACGATCATTAGCTCGTAAGATTCTGAGGGCAGGATACTACTGGCCCACCCTGCAGCACGATGCTAAGGAGCACGTAAAAAGATGCGATAAATGCCAACGACATGGGGACGTGCACATAGCACCTCCTTCCGAGCTAAAATCGCTATCATCACCCTGGCCGTTCGCATGGTGGGGAATGGACATTTTAGGACCTTTCGTCGTTGGGTCTGGTCAGAACAAATACTTGATTGTAGGCGTCGACTACTTCACCAAATGGATAGAAGCTGAGGCTCTGGCCAAAATTACTGCACTCAATATACTTCGATTCTTCAAAAGAAACATCCTCGCCCGGTTTGGAGTCCCCCTCGCTATTGTGACCGACAATGGAACTCAATTCACGGATAAACATTTCAAAGAATTCGTCGCGTCAATAGGGACAAAACAACATTTCGCATCAGTCGAGCACCCCCAAACTAACGGGCAGGCCGAGGCCGCAAACAGGGTAATCCTAAGAGGTCTGAAACGAAGGTTGGACGAGCATAAGAAACACTGGGTCGAGGAATTACATAGCGTATTATGGGCGTATAGAACCACTCTGTAAACACCCCAAATTTGCCCTCACTCATTCACACCATGGCTTGTGATCATCCTCATATGCATAAACACAATCATATCATCTCACATATCTCATTTTTGTTTACTGGATAGTTTCTAAGGCATCTGCACCTAGGGTTTGTGATCTGAGCAATCCCAAAGCATCTTGAGCCATTCCAAAGGCCACCAATCACTTCAAAGGGGTCCATGTGTGTTCAAGTATCATATTATATCCCCTCAAAGTCAAAAATGCAAAGGAATCACAAGAACTAGGGTTTGAGTGGATGCAGAGCCAGGATGAACTGCACAGTTGACTGAAAATTAGGGTTTTGGTTTCAGAGGCCATAACCTCAAAATTTTTGGTCATTCTTGTTTCCATTGATCTCTATATGGTATAGGGAGTATGCATATCAATTTTCATGAAGAAATTCCATGGGGAAGTCATCTGATCAAGAGTTGACTTTTCAGACAAGTCAGTGTAAAATCAGGGCATCTGAGGCCCCCAATGACCCAACCAATGGGTGATCTTCATCATTTTGAGTGTATATGATCTTTATTTGATCATGGAAGAAGGTTGAAGTTCATAGAAATCAAGAATTTAGGGTTTTTGCAAATGTTGACTTTTTGGGCATAGTTGACTTTTCAAGAATGCTTCATTTTAAGTCATTTTTCAAGCCTTGATTCATGATCCAAAAAGGCTTCAAATGGAAAAACTTTGGTCATGAAAGTTGTAGATCTCATTTTTCCCTTTTCAAAAAGTACAAGAACATGATCAAACTCTTCTTGGATCAAAAGTTATGGCATTGCAAAGTTGGCAAAAATCATTGTTTTTCAAGGCATGCCTCATTTGGAAACTTTGCAAAATCTTGGACCAATGCATATTGTGATCTCTAATTCACTTCAAACCAGCATGTAAACATTCTCTAAGTCCTAAAAATCAGAATTGGATCAAGTTTGCCTATGGTTTGGTTTGTGTAACAAGGCTTTCTTCACATGTGAACCAAAAGCTAAACAAGTTGCAAGAGCACTCATAACACTTCACCAACTTGGTGCATTGGCTGCTGAGCTTTGCTAGGCCTCTCACCTCACTCATGCTGCGCCAGCCATGCCTTGTACTTGCCTAGACTTGGAGCCATGCTTTTCTTACACATAAAGTAGATTTTGAGCAAAAGTTGACTTACCTATCCATAAAGCACAAGTCACATCAGCCAGCCAATCAGATTTGTTTATGTGGACAACTTGCAAGCTAAACATAACACAAGCAAAGGCTGAAGCATCCTCATTCACCCCTTACACAAAAACACTCCCATTTGCAAGTTCCTTCGAATCTGCCTCCACAGCCACAAGACATTAAAACTTTCTTCATCATCCAACTCAATACACTCCATAGATCACAAACCACCCAAAACACAAGCCTAAAACAGCCAAGAAATCCCACTGCCATTTCTCACTTCAGTTTGCAAAAACTTTCGAATCTTCCATCCTAGCTCACAAACACACAAACCAACACCACAGATCTTCTCTACACATTACATGGACCTCAAACAACCCATCACCATGACCTGAAAGTGCCAGAATCTCCATTGCCATTTCTGAGCAAGCTGAAGCAGTTCCTTTCGAAACTCACAATCCAGCCAACTTAAACTCTCATTGAGCATTCAAACATCATCTGGGGATCAAGTGGAAGGGTTTGCACTGAAAGAAGAGGCCAGAGAGTTCCTAGACTGAAAGCTTCAAATCTCAGGTAGCTCGAAAATAATTTTTCCAGAAATCATTTCTTTTGTTACAAACTTGTTCTTTGTGTTGTCCTGATCACTCTGGTACCATTAGTTTTTGAAATGGCTTTGTTTTAAGAGTTTAATTTGGTTCTGAAGCTTGCGTGACCTAGAACTTGCTTGCTTCGATTCAGCTTGTTCATGGAATATAAATTTGTTTTAGGTTAGGGGTTTGGTTCGTGAGGATGAGAGGGACATTTCCCTGGTCTTAGATTTCATTTTTGTTACGTTTTTAGGAAGTTTGAAGTTTTCAGGGGAGGAGGTCACCGGAGAAGACGACCGGAGCTCGTCTCCGGTGACCTGAAAGTGTTTAATTATTAATTAGGGTTAGGGCACTGAGTTTGAATCTGGGCCCTTAGATCCTGTTTCCCGCGCGCATATGAGTGGCCTGGATCATTTCATTAAGTCTTAATTTTGATTTATTATTTAATTAATCGGGTTTAACTTAGTTTGAATTAGGACCCTTAGATGACGCGCCAAGTCAATGCCATCCTGCCCAGATTGAATCCCATCCCTCCATTCAGCTTACTTTTATTTTATTTAATTTTTAATTCATTTCTTTTCACTTAAACTTGCATAATTAATTTAAAATAGCAAAAAAATTCATAAAAATTATGAAACTTTTTCTTTAAGGTTTTAATAATTTCTATGACACAAAAAATATTTTATTTTATTTTTTATCATTAAAAAAGTATTTTTAAATATTTAAAAGATTATTTTTAATTGATTAATGAGAATTAATTAATTAAAAATACTTTTAGGTATTTAAAAATTACAAAAAAATTCATGAAATGTTCTAAGACATTTAGAAACATTGTCCAACCTTCAAACCAAATTTCTTTTTTGATCTTGATGCATTTTAAGAATTTTTCATTGAATTAAATCATTTTTTATGCATTAATTTGATCATAAGTTTGAAAATTCATTTCTGCCTATTGGTGAAGGTTGAGACATTGATTCTTCTTGCATTGTGTTGTGTTTGACATGTACTTTCAAGGATAAAAAGGCCATGATTTGTTTCTTCATTTCCTAATTGATTGGCATTTGTTTTGTTAAGAACCCTAAAAAACCCTAATAACTTAGAAAATTCATATCTTGAGTTTGGTTGAGAGTTGAGAGCTCCCCTTTGGGCAGTGGTTTATTATAGGTTTAGGGTTTCTTTGGGTACCATTTTCCATTTTTTATCTTGAGGTTTGCTTCTGTTTTGGGTTTTTGTTTGATGTTTGATTCATAAACCCTAATTTGGGCTTTCTCTTGCATCCTTCTTGCATTCTCTTGCATAACTTGACTTGTCATTGCATTTTGTGCATTCTTATGATTCATTTGACATCTTAAGACATGTATGAAGCATGTTTGATCTTTGCATCACATATTTGCCATGTCATTTGTCTTGTATGCTTCATAACTTTTCATGTTCATTCATGCTCCTTAACTTGCATCATTTGCATTCATAATCTTGTATGAGCATCTCCATGTCTTACCACATGTTTGCAGCACCTTATAGCATCATAATCATCATCAACATGCTTCTGGTTTTGCTTAGCATTATATCATTTCATCTCATCTTACATTGCATGGCATTTCTTTCTAACATTTCAGGTGGTAAGTAAACTTGAGAAGTGAATTTGCCTTCACTTCTCATAACTTTTCTTTTCATCTCTCTTGCATCCATTGCTGCATTTCTATATGTGTTTGAGTTTGAGCTTGCTCATTCTTCCTCCTCCCACTTTCTTTCTCCAAGTGACTTGACTTCTTAAATGAAGCAAGTTACTTTGCTTCTCCTGATCCTTTCATTTGCTTCCTGGTGGCTCCTTTGAAGATTATTCTTGCAAACTTCACAAACCTTAGGAACAACCAAGCATGACAATGAATTAGGGTCTTGATTAGTCTCCCCTCATAGTTTTTACCTTTGTGTCTCCCTTTGAGTCCTTTCCTCTCATCTCATAACCAGAGACTAAACCCTAAAGGTTTTAAGACTTTGTGATTAGGGTTATGCCTACATCCTTCTCTTAGGATGGAGTGTATAACTTTAATCCTAAGTATTAAACCCTTAATGTGTTTAAATCTCTTAATCAATTCACATAATAACTATCAAGACATCACACTTGTAACTTGGGCCTTGCATTAGGGTTCTAATTCTTCCTTAATTGGTTAAGAAGGACTAACCCTAGAGTTAATGGACAAGTCCCCCTCAAGTTGTCTTACAAATCATAAAACTCACTTCATCATCATATCATTAAATAAAATCCATCTAATAAAGGCTTTGTTTTGTCATGGGTTTAATCCCTAATCATGGATTAAGTTGAGGAGTCTTCCTCAGCTTAAACATTCTCATCTATTATCCTTCTTTTAGGATGGTGTAATGAGTCTGTTTAATCCCTGATTATGGCTTAACCTCATTACTCAACACTAAACAAAAACACCAAAAACATCTAAATAATCACAAGTAGGTTAATGATCTTAACCCTATATCAAAGGTGATTAAGTGTGAGAATCTGACTTCACACTTAAGGTATTCTCATTACCCCTAATCAGAGGGAAGATGTGATGAGTTTACTAACCCATTGGTTTAGGCTTAAGCTCATTATCCTATGACAAACATCCAAAAGCAATAAAAGACTGAAAACTCAAAAACAAACAATAATCGTCTCCTCCGGGATTCTTTTCTCATCACCTTCATTCATAAACGAGAACTTGCTTCCTCCGTCTAATGCAAGACAGTTAGCATCTGTGCCAGACAGATCATACACTTGAGCATAGGCAAGTAAGCAGTTCACAAGTCAAATCATCTTTCAGTCTCTTTGGGTCGAACTACGGTGTTCTGACTTCCTCATTGCACGAGAGGATACGTAGGCATAACTTAACAGTTATCGAACAAAAGTCTCTGTATATTCCCCCTCTTTCCAGCATCTTTCTCTTAGCCTCATTGTCATGAGCAATTCATTCCTTTTCTTACACTGACACCTTCATATCACACAACACTTTCTTTTACACTGACACATGTACATTCTTTTCCAGCTATTTTATACACAGATTGCACTGACACTACCCCTTTAAAACACAAATCTTTTAAGCGTGGATCCCGTCGAGTACGGCGGACAATCTGGGTGCTAATACCTTCCCAGGTTGTAACCAACCCCCTTTCTCAGTCTCTCTGGTTCGCAAACCGTCTTATCCATCTCTTTCTAGGCCTATGCAGCATTGCCTTTCCTCCGGGATAAAAATGCCTAGCTGGCGACTCTATTCATCCTCCAGTGAGTTCACGGCTGTGTGTTCTCACTGTCCCTCTCGCCGACCGTTCGCGTCTGTACCCTTATCTGACCCAGTGTCACTTATCGGGAGCGACACACTCCCCATTCAACGACCGGAGAATCCCCATTTCGATTAGCATATGGGACCGAAGCAGTAATTCCAATAGAGATGCACGTCCGTTCAAGACGCACGGAATGTCCCATGGAACAAGATGCCAACAATGAAGCCTTAAGAGACGAGCTCGACATGGTCGAGGAAATTCGATCAAATGCTGCCCTTCGAGAAACCATTCTCAAACAAAAGATAGCCGCTCGATATGATTCCAAGGTCATCAGACGGACGTTCGAAGTAGGTAGCCTCGTCCTCAGAAGAAACCACAGAGATCCCCGCGAGGGAAAACTAACACCGAACTGGGAAGGCCCGTATCGTGTTCGAGCGAAAACCGAGAACGGCGCCTATTACCTAGAAAATCTATACGGGGAAGAACTTGCTCGGCCGTGGAACGCCGAGAAACTTAAACAATATTATAGTTAAGCCAGTCACCTTACTCGACTCCCAGGGGAAGAGAAAGAGAGACCAACTGCGTGCCTAGGTACGAGCACGTCAGTCTAAATATCACAAACAAAACAAGTTCTTTTTCGAGCAAAAGAGAAACTTGTCGCACGAACGGATACTCGAACGAGTCCGACGTCGCCTAAGTACCACGACCAGGTAGAACCCCAGCTCGCGATGGGACGTTCACGCCATGGAGCCCGGGCCATTATCTTGACCCGAGCACCGATCGAGGATACAACCCTCTAAGACTGATTGGTTCCCTTAACCAACAGGTCGTCCACAACCCCCGTATCTATCCAATCACTTCTAATTGATACAAATACGAGCATTAAACACTTAGTAAAAATAATAACAAATCATGTCCTCCGACGGACGAATGGTTGCGAGCAAACAACAGATATAATCAACTTCCACGACCAAGTACTTAACATTTATAAAAAAGAAATGCGGCACCAAAAGGCCGACTTGTTCAGAATTACAGATAAAGGGGGCCACGCCCCCCAAAACAACAAAATACATAAATTATGAAGGCACGCAGGCCATTAACTAATTATCCTCGTCTGCTGGACGATCCTCCTCCGCGCGAGCTTCCTCATGCCCTGGCTGCTCCTCTGGCTGATCAGGCTGGATCATTGTCCCCGGCTGGGAATCGGCCACCACCAAGTCCGCAGGCACCACGATCTGACCGTCCACCACTTTGTAAAGGTAATTCATCCGACCTACATCCAAAGCTAGATCGGGATGAAGAGCTTTCACTTGCTCCACCGCATTCAGGAAGCTGAACTCAGTCGACGCATTCAGATCTTCCATGTCCTGGTCGATCCGAGCGAGAAACTGGGCCCTCGTCACCAAATGCTTGGTGTCCTCGTCCTCATCCTCCTTGGGGCAGAAGGCATCTTTTAACTTCTTATTTTGTTCGAGCAGCCTCTTTTTGTCAACCTCCAACTTGGCAATGACCGTTGCTCGTTCTGCCGATTCCGCGGTGACCTTTTTTGCCTCCTCCATGGCCGTCGACAGCTTGGCCTCGGCAGCAACCAACTGCTCCTTGAGTTTGCCATTCTCTCGCTCCAACAGAGGGGACCCTTCGGCCGTCATCCAAGCCATGGTTAAGACCCGCATGACAGCACTCGCATCCTGGGCCAATGAAAGCCGCCGGGCAGGACGATCCATCCCTTCCAAGAACAGAGAATCTGCCCGGTCCACCTCCATACTATTTCCTTCAAAGAAGTTCCGGACAACGAAGCAGGGGGGTATCCCATGTTTTGGCTTCGGAGGAGCACCGGCCGTCAGGTCCACAGTGGCCGTCGTTTTATGTTTCTTCATCAAAGATCCAGTGGATGCCACCGGAGAGCCCTGGGCCAAAGGACCTGAACCTGAAGCGCTCGCCTCGGTCAGTTTAGTTTGCACGACACGCGACCGCTTTCTCTGTTGCTGGACCAAACGATCGTGGATCTTGTCCAACGGATTTGTTAAGGAACCTGAAAAGAAAAACAAAATCAAAGTTAGCCACGAGCAATAGAATCAAATCAAAAACTCAACGAGCATAAATAAACAGATACCAAAAAAATCAGCTATCTCCTGCCCGTTATTACAGGCCAGCAGGTCAGTAACGTTGATCAAAGGACGCTCCAGAGCTTCTCCCCCGTCTTGATCGACCATAACTTTCCCTTCCCCGTCCAATAAAGGGGTCGGAGTGAAAGAAGCTACCAACTTTCTGAAAGCTTCGAAACTGGCCGCATCATCCTCGTCCAGTGTTTCCCCCACCTGGACAAATTCCCCCACTGGTCGCTCGTAATGCATATGACTCCAGGAGAGGGGAAACATCCATAATCTCCTCGGAATCACATCACCCTGGTCGTCCAACTTGGGTTCGTCGTTCTCATCGGTGTCAATCCCGAGGAAACTCATAGTACGCACGACATCATCACTTACAGGTTTTATTAAAAAATAATCAGTCTTAAAAGCCCGGATGGACTCCGAGTGGGCCTTGAAGATCTTAGTTCGCTGTTTGAAGGATACGAATCCCTTCCGGTCGGTTCCCCGCCCGACTTGACGTTGTAAAGAAAACAGGCGGAAGAAGAGAGGGAGTATGGCCCCGACACCCAAGAAAGCACACGTCATTTCAAATGCCCTCAGGAAGGCGTAGGAGTTGGGGTGCAGCTGAGAGGGGGCTATACAAAGATGTCCGAGCACCGCGCTCACAAAATCGCTGAAGGGCAGCGTAACTCCCAGGACCGAAGTAGCATATTCATACATCGAAAATGCTCGACCGCGAAAGTCTGAAAATATGCGATCGTCATCTCCTGGGCAAGTCACGACCCAGTCAGCGAGATCCCCGACGACGGGCAGCGGTTCCGATCGAGGTCTCGAGAAGGAAGACACCTTGTCCAGTAAATCTTCCATCACCCATTCCTCGGGCGAGATCCTCGACTGAGCAGGACATTGAGGAGATTCCGTCGACTGCCCCGCGGTACTTGTATCAGAACTGTCCGAAGTGCCTCCTGAGTTTGAGGGTAGGGACGCAGACGAATCTGTATTCCCCGAAGATGTGTCCTCGGAAAACACGTCCAACGGATTTCCGAGCGAGTTTTCACCTGAAAAGCAGAGGAAAGGCATCAGTGAATTCGATTAAGAATATCAAATCCACCCTTCCACCGCTCGACAAGTGAAAGGGCGCGCCTCAGCTCGGGAATTGCATCCCAAGCTGTAGCCCTGGCTAACCATTGCTCGAAGCAACGGCTGACGCCCAACAGTATGCAGATAACGAAAATCTACCAAGAGACTAAAGTCTAAGTCGACCAAGGTCCGTGTCGACCTTCAAGCTAGGGTTCATGGCCGACCAGTTACGGTGGCAGGAACTTTAAGAGTTTCCAATCCTAAATCCTAAAACTACCGGTAAAATCACCCTAAACCGCATGCATTCTACAGAAACTAAGCTATATACGCTCAAGAGAGAAGAAAAGAACGGTACCTTGAGCTTGTGAAGACATTTTGGAGAAGATTGAGCTTCTGTGAGTGGTGGTCGGTAAGAACTGGCGGTGGTCGACGGCTGAAGCAACGGCGGTTGAACGAGCAGAGAGTTGATAGAGAAGACGAAGCGAAAAGGTCAAAATGGGCCCTGGGAATCCTATTTATAGGAAAAAGGACACGTGCGCGCGCGTGACCCCTAGGCGCTAGCCCCTAGACTAGCCGTCAAATCATTAACAGGCGCGAATATCCAGATATTCCAGCTTTTCGTTTCACATTCCTCTACCGAGCAACGTATTCTTTGCCCGAACCATCGACAGCAGAGATCCTCGACCATGAAATCATACCCAGACGAGCACAATATTGCTTTAAGTCACTGCCCGACAACCCGAGCAATGACTTGGGGGGCTCCTGTTCCGACCCGGCCCAATCCCTCTTATTGGGCCAAAAAGGCTGACCCATTCTTCTTGCTCGACAGTACGAGCACAGTCACGAAAAGTGGTCCCTCAGTCGACCACTAACGATCCGACCAGGGAGAAACCTTCTAACGGCTAGTGTTGACCGTTTCCTATTTTCACGGACTCATCGATCCGCATCTCATAAAACGAACCAATAGTCTTCCGGCTGGTCCTCTATATAAACTCTCTCATTTGAGAGGGTCAGGTATTCAATTCTCAACCTTAATACTAGTACTTGCTCACTGTCGCTCGGATACTTACTTTGGCATCGGAGTGTGTTGCAGGTACACCCCTTTTTCTCCTCGACAACCATCTCCGCCCGCTCTCGAGTCCAGCTGTATTGGATCCTGATCATCAGGTACGATCACATATGTTTTCAACAAATTAAATCGATATTGATAGTGATATTTTCTTTTTACAAGGGCGTACAAGTTTGAAATCAGTTAACCACAATAGGAAGATATTGGAGTTGGGTCAGTCCACCGCTAATTTTTTTCGATCTTGTTGGTTTATGTTTTACTGTGTACATGCCCATAAACCATGACATGCATGCGAGTTTTACGGACATGTGACAATCATAAATGTCGTTTTTCCACCTTCATATAGGCAAAATGACCATCACTTTAGATGACGTCTCATGCCTCCTGTATCTTCCCATAAGGGGAAATTACTAGGCCACAAAAGGCTCAGTTGAAAGGAATCTATTGAGATAATGGTCACCCATTTGGGGGCTGGCCCAGCTAAGGCCTCAAAGGTGGTAGCTGGTACAAGAGGTGCTCATACAAGATTTAGTTTTTTGGGAAATATTTATAACGGCCGTATGCAGTGGGTTGCGGATGCCGGAGGTGATGATTTGCATGTTGACTACCATCGAACTTGCGCATTGTTCTAAACCGTTTTCAGGGATGGATCATCTCTCACTTCCCTCGCATTATCTGGTGGGAAGTCATGCCTACCTACACTAAGGATTAGCCATGTGATACCACATTTCTTTCGTCCAATGGGGATTAATGCGGTCGAGCCATTCTTGGTGTATCTTAACCATCATGTTCCATACAACTTTTCCTTTTTTCTATACGAGGATCACCTTTAGATGCTCCAGTTGGACGTCATTTCCTTATACTTTAAATGACTGACATGTGTGTGATCTCTTATGTATCCTTATATGCCCAAGTGACTGATGTAGAAGCTTAGTTATTTGTAGATTATTCTGAGACCCCACTATGATTCTCCTCCTCCCACCATTCGCCGTATAGATCTCGAAGATGTATTTGACGATTTCAAGAGTCATATGTTACCAGAGGAGTATCATATGGTACTAGCTCTTATACATTTGGTCAATGAAGACAACTACAATACATGGTTCTATAAAGTGTTACACCTTATCATGACACATGAAGCTCTTGGAAGACCATATAGACCAGCTAATCAGGAGGTACTTGAGATTATGGATGTCCACATCGAGGACGTATCGGCGGTTTATCGATGTGTTGTATATACGGGTAGAGCAGACATAGAGACATAACTCTTTGAGGATGAAAGTCCCCAGTTGGACCTTATGGAGTGCATGAAGGCTTATTTACAGAGTGTCGTGGAGTACAGGCGAATGAGAAGACAAAGTGTTCGAAACACCCAATAGCTTATGTTTGGATGTATTTTTTTTTGTATTTTCGGATAAATGTTATGTATGGTCTTAACATTTTGGATTTACATTAATTAATTAATTAATTAATTTTTTTACTTTCATTTCACTTTAATATAACTTGAGTTTACTTTACTATAACTTGGCCTAAAAGAATTACAATGTTGGGACAATCATGCTGTTTTAAAATGATTTAGGGGTTTTTTGGAGATGCATCTCTGAAACATCCCCCTTTAATTAACACACTTTTGATACCTATTAAAGGACTTTAGGGAACATTTCAGAGATGCATTTCTAGATACACCCAAATAATAATAGAGATGCATCTTTGGAGCATATTTTGTTCAACGTAGGGTGGCTCTCATAAAAACGAAGTCTGATATGATTTTGGGTGTGTTCGAAGATGTATCTTCGAACGCATGAAAAACATTTTTGAGTTTTAAGAGGCGTGGGATGCATACATAAGGGTATTATGAACATTTCCCTAGAATTACGTCTTACAAGAGCAAATGCCAAGTTATTTATATAGTCACTTGGTTTGTAACAAATTAACCAACTAACAAACTAAAGCCCTATTAATTAACTAATTATCCCTTCCAAAAGGATAGTCAAAAGGAAAATTTCTGAGATGATGTTTGTCTATAGAAACGAAGGTGGGTCATCATCCAAGATCCCCGATCTACCTATGTTAGGGTTTTAAGACTCCGAGAAGGTTTGGGCCATTTCTAATGAGTTGTTACCCCTGGTAGTCAAAGCAACCATATGACAATATGATGTGTCTACAAATTTTGATCGACAAAGGAAGCTCTTGTGATATACTTGATAAGTGGATTTTACATCGCTTTTTACTAGTGTTTTTCTTTGTTATTTTATCGTATTTTGATTAATTTCCTTACTTTTTCCGTATTTTATGCTTTGGTTTTATGTTTTTGTTGTTTTCAGGGCTTCATAGTCAGTTCAAGAAAAAAGAAGGAAAAATCGGGCAAAACCCGAAGAAAAGAGCAAGGGTTGGAAATTCCCCATAGTAATATAAGAGCTTTGTTATGGATGCTCGTAATGTGTGTTAAGGCCCTTAACAGAGGTTCAAATTCCTCAAATTTGTTTTCTTCTTCATCAAGTTTTGGCTTTTGATTTTGGAGATCCTTGGCATTGAATTCTGAAGATTCTCTTCTGGAATAGCTTTGGGGATTCTCTTTTCAAATAATATGGAAGGTTGTCTTATCGAATTGACATTGAAGACCCAATATTTAATTTGATTTAGCAATATTTAATTTTATTTAGTCTTAATTAGTCTAGATTTAGTTTTATTTTAGTTTTGGCTATAAAAACCACATTAGACGGGGGTTGTAGCTAAGCTTTTCAATACCGTATTATTTTCTATAACCTTTCATTTTCCGCCGTTTTCTTCTTGTACCAAACCTATTTTCAACTCAAGTATTTTATTCAGTTATGCCTTTTGTTTTCTTTACCATTTTTGTTGATTTCAAACTCACCATGAGTGAGTAGTTCTCTAGGGATGAGGGGTCATGAGACCCACTCACGGCTATCTGTATGATTAAATAAAAAGCAACATAAGGGTTTTTATCATGTTCATTATTCTTGTAAGTTTGAGATGCGCCTAAGAGGGGGTGAATTAGGCTTTTAAAATTTCTTTTAAAGTTTTAGCGGTTTTTTCGAGTCTTTTACTTTCTTACGAGAACTAAGTGTGGAAATGATAAATGCGGAAAGTAAAAGAGACACATAGAATTATCCTGGTTTTCCTCACAATCCGAGAGTACATCCAGTCCCCTTTCCAACCGAAAGAGATTTCCACTATTGTTAGATCTTTGTACAATCCTAATCCCAAGACTTATCCTACAATCTTCTAACAACAACCCACCAAGAACAACCTCTTGGATTTTACAAATTTAAAGTCCTATTAAGAACAAATCTCACAACGGACCGCTTGTATCCACAATCCGGATAACAAGGTATAACTACCCTAGTAGAACAATAAAACAATCCTTTCATTTCTACTCTCTTGTTTCCAACAAACTTGGACAACAAGGAATAATAATAATTCTGAATTTTGTAAGTGTATGGAAGATGAAGCTTTGAATATTTTGTCAATATAAATATTGATCTTCTCCTTGGAACAAGTATCACTCAATAATAAATATACAAGTGTTCTTGAATAATTGAGATGAAACTAGAATGATGTTCTAGAAAATTTAGGAAACGTTTCTCTCAAAAAAAAGTTTGAATATGAACACTTAAAAAAATATTTGAAAGATGAAGAATATGAGTGAGTTTTGATTATGAAAATTATTGGAGGTGAGTGTAAAATCTGAAAATAATTTGTTTATATAATGCACAAAACACCCTTTCATAAAGGTATGATCAAATGAAAAGATGCCATGGTTTAGAAAATAGAAACAATGAAGTTTTTCATGAAAAGATGCATATTTTCGCATGCATTAACAATGTTAATCGGTTAACACCTTTCAACGTTCAAAAATATTCAAATTAAAACACCCGTGCAAATTACGGCGGTTTTTTTGTTTTCTTTAACGACAGTTCAAACTGTCATATTTTACCAAATGTTGCATGTTTAAATAAATTGAAAAATTAAAACTTTGTCTAAATATTAATTTCTTAATGCATGAAACTTATGACATGTATTTGCTATTATTCTTAAACATGTATATTATGCATGATACGTTTTTGAACACTTGCATATATATTTTTATGCAACAATTGTTATACCTTTAATTTATTCCAAATTGTTCTTCAATTCTTGAAAATTTATTGAATGATGTTTGAAGCTTGACGCAAATGATTCTCTTCCTTTTTGCACATACACATATGAGCATAATTTGTTGTCTTCATCAAAACATGATATTTGAAGGAAACTTGTCTTCACAATCTCCCCCATTTTTGATGATGACAACCTATTCTTGAAAATTTGCTTCAACTTTGTTTCTCCAACAAAAAGCTCCCCCTTGATTGATGTTCCCCCTCAATTAAAGAAGTTATGGATAAAATTCTGCATAATAGAGTTAGAGAAACAACAATCCTCCTCCCCCTTTGTCATTAGCAAAAAGGATGTGAAAAGTCTTGAAGTATATAAAGAAATCTTTGAAAAATAAATAAACAAATCATAATTTTTACCTATGAGTTTTACCTTATGAGACTTCATCAAACATTTATCCTTGTCGAAACATGATTTTGAAGTCTTTGTCACATATGTGATTTGTACTTGAAAGATTATACTTTAGTCTTTAAACATAAAGTATATCTTCAATGGATGTGAAAGTTAGTGCTGCAATTTTGTCGATGCCAAGAATTCTTTCTTTAAGGGAATCCTCATATGTGAAATAACCCTTGGACTTTGGAACTAGATTTGAAAGTTAGTTTATATCTCCCATCAAGAACTTAGAACAACCACTTTGTTAATGAAACATTGATTTTGAAGTGGTCTCCAATCAAACCTACAAATCAATTTAAGTTTTATTTGGTACTCAATGTGTTTTGGGTCCATCATAGTTAGTGCCTTTCTTAACCCATACATAATGCCCTTGTGCTACACTGAAATTTCTCACATAGCATGCATTAGGTGTATGGCCAATTATTCTACAATGAAAACATGTTGGTTTAAAGTTGCTTTTATACCTAGGAACATAAGACTTATTCTTACCAAATCTTTTTCTTTTTGGATATTGATGAATCACTTTAGGATTGTCCACTTTCACTTTAGGAATTTGTTCACTAGCCTTTACAAAGATGGTCTTGTTAGAACTTGGTTTAGAAAATTTTGAGTAACCAAAACCATTCTTATCATTTGAATACCTTTGTTGACTAAGAACACACTCCAATCCGATTTGTCCTTTTTCATACCTTTCAAGGACTATTTTTAGTTGGACAATTTGGAATGAAAGTGACTCACACTTTGTGCATACAAAATTTTGTTTTTGATCACTAATTAATTTTTGTTTTTCATCTTTGAAATCATTTTCCATGGTCTTAACCTTTTCTTCTAAAGTTGAGATTTGTTTCTTTTGTGATGAAATTGTTTTGTACAGAATTTTGCATTCACTTAATAGTCCATCAATTGCTCTGTGAGCATCACAATCATAAATTTAAAAATTATTGTTAACCTCATGTTCTTCATCACTTGAATTATGTGAGACCATCAATGCCTTGTTTGCATGATCTTCATCTGAAGATGAACTTATTTCATTGTCATCCCATGCAACATATGCTTTCTTTGGCCTTTTGTCATTCTTTCTTTTGAAGTATTTATCCTTCTTTTTATGTGTAGGACATTCACTTATAACATGACCTTTTTATCCATATTCAAAACATTTAATCTTCCTTGTAGGTGCTTCTTCTTTAATATATGATTTCTTTTTTTCTTTATTTTCTCAGAAATTTTACAAATTTCTTGATAAGTTCATCATCTTCACCACTATCAGATTCATCCTCTTGATTGTTATCATAATTTTTTACTCTTGTCTTTAATGAAACTTCTTTTAAATCATTTACTTGAATTTCATGCTTTTCCAAACGTCCAAGTTCCATCTCATATTCTTGAAGCTTTTCGAATAAAGTAGAGGATGTCATTGTTGATAGACTTTTCTTTTCGGAAATCACCGTCACTTTGGGTTTACATTCTCTTGATAAAGACCTAAGTGTAGCGGTAAAAACATGAGTGTAAGTTATTGGTTAACTTAACTCAAAGTAAACAGAGTCGCCACCGCACTTTTATTTTATTCCAAGAGGAAAAGGAAAAAAAGAATGAATAAATCCTAATGAATCTAAAAGCAAAAAGCTAAAGAAACACAACAGAGAAACATGTAAGGGGATATGTTACAAAATGGGAAGGTTTTACTTACCCAAAATGTCCGTGGTACTCCACGGGAGCCCTTTGAAAAATTTACTGCTTTTGGTTTGAAAATGGTTTGTAAAACGTGAGTGGAGAGATGAGAAAAGAATTATTGTTAATATTTTTGTGTTTGGAGAGGTTTAACGCCTCATGCCTACGTACCCACAAAGTGAAATGCGAGATCAAAACCCCGTAGTTCGTGGTACAAATAGTGAAAAGGGTGGGTTATGATTCATTTTATTAAGTTAAGAGAATTTGTCATCTTCAAGTGGATAGCCAAACAAATCTACCATGAGAATGAAGGCATGGACTCATACATCATTATGGGGAGGGCGCCAACTCGGATAAAATCATTATGGGTGATCTTTATTACTCAGTACATCAGAGGAATGAGAAACAGAGGGGTAAGTTAGTGAGGTGTTGTGCTCCATTATTCCACGCTTGGCTTCTCAGGCATCTACCCAGGACAGATGCATTCCTAAACCCTCATCAGCAAAGCAACTGGGCCAAGAGGCTCACTACTCTCACTTCAGCAGACATCAGATGGTGTACTCAAAGCACCAAGGGCAGAGATATTATCACAAGCTGTGGGCATTTTCCCAATGTGCCTTTGGTAGGAGTTAAGGGAAGTATCAATTACAACCCTCTGCTGTTCAAGAGGCAATTAGGCTATGCACTGGTCCATGCTCCTAGGGTGCAGGATTTGGTTGAGACCCTCTACTGTGAGAACAAGATTAGTCTGGCAACTGTTAGGCAGACTGCCTGGGCCTGGGATCATGTTCAAACCAAGGGAATCACCATTCTGGGAAAGTGCAATAATGTGGCATCAGCCCAATATCATGAGTGGTCATATGCTAGGGCCCAATTCTCTGGATTGCCTTTCACCATAGAAGACAGGCCTGAGTCATCATCAGCACCACCCCCTGCCACTATCAGTCTGGAGGAGTTTGAAAGCTTGAAGGAAAGAAATGAGAAGTTATCCCAAGCCTTGCAGAAGACCCTCCGGGAGAGGAGTGAAGGTGTGAGGGAGATTGAAAGATTGGAGAAGTTGAGGGTGGAACACTTGACTAAAATTGAGAAGTCTGGAGAGTATATCAACAAGTCTAAAGCTGGTGAGCAGATTCTGAAGAATGCTTGTAAAGAAGCCCAGTTCCAGAGGGCAAGAACAGACTTGTATTTGAAAGAGAGTCAGGCCAGGTGGGTCCGGATCACTGAGGCCCGTACTCTAGAAGACAAGAGAGTTCAGGACAAGATGGGGCAGATGGAAAAAGCCCTGGCAGCAGCCCAGAAGGAAATATCAGAGCTAGAAATCAGAGCTAGAGTGAAGAGGTCTAAAGACCAAAGTCAGAACAAGAAGTTAACTGCAGCTGTTGCCACAAGAAACCTTCTCATCAGAAGTCTCACGGAGCGCCCGGCTGATCCTGTGACCGAAGCACTTCTTAAGGAAGTTCGTGAGGATGAGTTTGGCCTTGGAGTTTGATCATTTGCTTGTTGTCATTCTTATTTCATGTACTTTTGTTTTTGTGATGTATTTTGACCCTTTTAGGGCTTGTGTTGTAAAATGAACAAGTTGTATTATTTTCACCTTTGTAATATATTTGTGTTGGTTTTAATCTGAGTTCACTCCGGAGACAACTTCAACAGCATCATCTTCAAGGGTCTGGAAGGGTCAAAACCGAAGACCAAACCGGATACCTTGAGAGCAAATAAGCATAACTGCATTGCATACTAACCTTTTTGTTTGTTTTGTAGGTTTTGTTTTATTGATACTAACCTCTGTTGTGATATTCAGGCAGTATTGCTCGTCGCCGGGTGTTTCCCCTCAACAGGCCACACAGGTATCCCACTAGAAACAACCTTCCGGGAATTCAAATGGATCAGGTACAGCAAGACCTTGCTGATGTTAGAAATCAACTGGCCAATGAAAGATTGGAGATGAGAACACAGATGACGCAGTTCATGGAAGTTATGAACAACATGGCTCAGAGCCAGGAGAGACTGAGGGCCATGGTTGAAAGACAGAATCAAGAGGAGCCTCATGTGGGAACTGCTGGCACAAGTAATAATGAAAGGGTGCAACCCCATGTCAACCCTCCTGTGTTTGGCCCACATCTACATCCTGAGATTAATATCCCTGCCAACATTCAAGGAACAGCTACTGCAGCCAGAGTACTTCAAGAGGATCCTCAGGAGGACCAATTCACAGTAATGGGTGCTGGAGAAGAGGCCTATGATAGGCGATTGGATGAAATAGCTGAAAAGTTGAGATCACTGGAGTCTCAAAATTCTTTGGGCTTCGATGTCATGGACATGGGGCTGGTAGACGGGGTCAGGATCCCCCATAAGTTCAAGCCTCCTTGTTTCGAAAAGTATAATGGGACTTCATGCCCCCGGACTCATCTACAGTCATTTCTGGGAAGGCTGAAGGCCTATACGATGGATGAGAAGCTCTGGATGTTCTACTTTGAGGACAGCTTGACTGGAGCATCAAGGGAATGGTATTCCCATTTGACAAGGGCAACTGTGAGATGCTGGAAGGACCTGGCAGAGGCCTTCATCAGACAGTATCAATATAACCTAGATATGGCACCCAATAGGACTCTCCTAATGGGAATGTCACAGTCGTCAAGGGAAAGTTTCCGAGAATATGCCCAGAGATGGAGGCAATTGGCTGCTGTCGTTCAACCACCAATGTCTGAGAGAGAAATGGCAGACATGTTTATGAACACTCTCCAGGGAACGTATATTGACAGGTTAGCTGCTTTTTCTTCCACTAGCTTCGCAGACGTTGTCATAGCTGGGGAGAGAATTGAGAGCCTGTTAAAGATGGGTAAGATATCTGATAATGGTGCAAGCTCGTCCAGTGGTACAAGAAAGCCTTTTGCAGGCCCGAGAAGAACTGGCGAGACCAATGCCATTCACACCAACAGGGGTAGGCCCCATTATGTTCCCAGAACAATAGCAGCAGTCACCATCCCTGCTCCAGCTCATCCTCTACCAGTCTATCAACCTCCTCAACAAAACTTCCAACAACAACCTCAGTATCATCAGAATCAGTATCCTCCAAGAAACAACTACAACAACAACTCCAACAACAACAATCAACAGAGGCCATTCCAACAGAGGCCCTCCCAAGCTAACCGAGTGATCGACCCGATCCCAATGCCGTATGCTGCCTTGCTGCCACAACTTCTGAAACTCAACCTAGTTGAGCTAAGAACGTTGGCACCTCCGGATCCCAACAGTCTACCAAGAAACTATGACTCCAATGCTAGGTGTGCTTTTCATTCCAACGCACCTGGTCACAGTACAGAAAAATGCAGAGCTCTGCATATGAAGGTACAAGACTTGGTAGACTCCAAGGCCCTGAATTTTGCACCTCCGCCCAATGTCAATAAAAATCCAATGCCAAACCATGGTGGTCCTCGAATTAACGCTATTGAAGAAGACCAACCGTCTTATTTAATAACCAGTGTGGATCAGATCAGGACACCATTGGTGGAAATCAAAGCTCAGCTCCGTGAAAGCAATATATTTCCGGGGTGTGAGTTGGGGTGCCCCTACTGCAATATTTCTTGGAATGGGTGTGAGGACTTGAGGAATGGCATTGACAGCCTTATTCAGAGTGGCCTGCTACAGATCACTACATCATTTTCGACAAATCCTACAACTTCTTCAACAACGGTTCCAGAACCTCCTACAACTGCAGCAACCCTTGTTCCCGACAATTCATCAGCAACATCAGCAAGTAATTCATCTGTCCTCCCAATTGATCAGTTTTCAACAGTTTCTCCTGCTACAACTTCAGCTTCATTCCATTTCGACTCTCCATCAACAACAACAACAACAGTCCTTCCAACGGGACCTCCTACAACACCAGCAAACAATCATGAAGATGTCTCCACCGTTACCATATTCTACGATCCAGAAAACAACTCCGCCTACCATTCAGAAGGTGCTGCTCCCACTAGAGCACCAGTTACAATCTTTTATGATCCGCAAACAATAACAGTCCCTTCAGCAGCAGCAATCAGTCCAGTCACTGTCACGGTGCCTGGACCCGTACCATATGAAAGCAATAGGGCCATCCCTTGGCACTATGGCTCTGACGTGTACTGTGAAGGGAAAAGAATCACTCTTGAAACATCAGCACCTGCACCACAAATTGATAATGTGGGGGGAGGCGGAGGCTTCACTCGAAGCGGACGTCTCTTTGCTTCACAAGTCCAAAGACCTACTGCCGAAGCAGAAGCTGCTGCCAAGGCAAAGGGAAAAGGCCCGGTGCAGGAAGATCCAGCTGCCAATGAAGCCCTGAAGACTCCATTCGATCAGGAAGTTGATGAGTTTATGCGGATCATCAAAAAGAGTGATTATAAAGTTGTGGATCAACTTCACCAAACGCCATCCAAAATCTCCATCCTCTCTCTGCTTATGTGCTCCGAAGCCCATCGGAATGCACTACTCAAAGTCCTGCACGCAGCTTACGTGCCTGAGGAGATTATTGTCAACCAATTGGAAACCGTGGTTGGAAATGTTACTGCTAGCAATGGGCTAGGGTTTACCAATTCTGACCTGACAGTGGATGGCCGCAACCACAACAAAGCCTTGCACATAACCATGGAATGCAAAGGAGCTGTCCTTTCTCATGTGCTGGTGGACACAGGTTCATCCCTGAATGTTTTGCCAAAGAAGGCTCTGGTGAAGTTAGAATATGATGGATTGGCATTGAGACCCAGCAACCTGGTGGTGCGAGCCTTTGATGGTTCGAAGAGATCGGTTCTGGGAGAGATTGAGCTGCCTGTGACAATTGGCCCGCAGACCTTTAAAACTATCTTTTATGTGATGGACATTCAGCCCGCCTACAGCTGTTTGTTGGGTAGACCCTGGATTCACGCCGCCGGCGCAATAACGTCTACCCTTCACCAAAAGTTAAAATATGAGTGGGAAGGCCAAGTTGTCACAATCTGTGGGGAGGAGGATATATTTGTTAGCCATCTGGCTACTTACAAGTATATTGAAATGGATGGAGAAATCCATGAGACAATGAGCCAAGGTTTTGAAGCCTTGAATGTGAATGAAGCCTTTGCTGTATCTGGTATCTCCATGTCATCATACCAACAAGCCCGGAAGGTTGTTGAGGAAGGAACTGCCCTAGGCTGGGGCAAAGTCTTAGCTGTGGAGGAGAAGAAGGACAAATTTGGGTTGGGTTACAGACCAACTCAACATCAAGTGAAGGCTGCTGAAGAGCCTGGTTTTGTCAGTGGGGGGATGCTTACCCCCGATGCTATCAACTGTCTGGAAGACGAGCTGGAAGAGGAGCGCAATCTGGAGAATTGGATTCGTCCGAAGATCCCGGGGAGCAGTGTCTCGAACTGGTCTTCCCAGGAAATTATAAGAGTTACTCGATCAGAGTAATTATTATTTCCTGTTTTTTTTATAAGCATGCATCAAAGTCTTGCATCTTGCCCAAGATGACAAGACTCATTTTGTAATCAGGGCCATCTGTACTTTTGTGCAAACAAGATTAAATTAATGAAATATCAGACATCTTTTTGCAAACGAGTCTTTTTCTTTTCTGTTCACTGTTTTTCCATTTTTCTTTTTGTACAAAAATAAATGGCAGTGTTTTTCAAAATGACAACTTCATTTCACTTTTCTAAATAAGACTAAAATCAGATCACTAAAACGAATCAATTAAACCCTTGCAGAGAGTGCCATCCTGACAGCACCGACAACAGCACGGCTACGACATCGTATGACTTTGACAATCCGATCAATCAAGCTGATGAAGGGGTTGAAGAAGAATATGAGCTTCCTGAAGAGTTAGCCAGATTGTTAAGACAAGAGGAAAGGGTCATTACCCCTCACCAGGAGGAGGTTGAAGTGATTAATCTTGGTACAGAAGAAAATGTGAAAGAAGTCAAGATCGGGGCCTGCCTGCAAGACTCAGTGAAGAGGCAACTGATAGATCTGCTTCAAGAGTATGTTGATGTGTTTGCTTGGTCGTATCAAGACATGCCAGGGTTGGATACCGATATTGTTGTGCACAAGTTGCCTTTGAGAGAAGAGTGCCCGCCGGTCAAACAAAAGCTGCGCCGTACTCGTCCAGACATGGCTATGAAAATCAAGGAAGAGGTACAAAAGCAATGGGACGCCGGGTTCCTTGCTGTGACTAGCTATCCGCCGTGGGTTGCTAACATAGTACCTGTGCCTAAGAAGGACGGCAAAGTACGAATGTGTGTTGATTACCGGGATCTGAACAGAGCCAGCCCGAAAGATGATTTCCCATTACCTCACATTGATGTATTGGTTGATAATACGGCTCAGTTCTCGGTATTCTCCTTCATGGATGGATTTTCAGGATACAACCAGATCAAGATGTCACCTGAAGACATGGAGAAGACAACATTCATCACACCCTGGGGCACGTTCTGCTACAAGGTAATGCCATTTGGGCTCAAGAACGCCGGTGCAACGTATCCACGGGCTATGGTAACCTTATTCCACGATATGATTCATAAGGAAATAGAGTGTTATGTGGATGACATGATTGCCAAGTCCCTTACTGAAGAAGATCATCTGGTAAATCTGCTCAAGTTGTTCAAGCGTCTGAGAAAGTATCAACTGAAGTTGAACCCCAACAAATGCACATTCGGGGTGCGATCCGGTAAGCTGCTGGGCTTTATTGTAAGTGAGAAAGGGATTGAAGTTGACCCTGATAAAGTCAAAGCCATCCAAGAGATGCCTGCACCGAAAACAGAGAAAGAAGTTCGAGGGTTTTTAGGTCGATTGAACTACATTTCGAGGTTCATATCTCACCTCACAGCAACCTGTGAACCTTTGTTCAAGCTGTTAAGAAAGGAACAAACGGTCAGGTGGAACGAAGACTGCCAAAGGGCTTTTGACAAGATCAAAGAGTATCTGCAAGAACCTCCAATCCTCATGCCGCCAGTTGAAGGAAGACCTCTGATTATGTACTTGACGGTATTAGAAGAATCAATGGGGTGTGTGCTGGGCCAGCATGACGAGTCTGGTCGAAAAGAGTATGCAATATACTACCTAAGCAAAAAGTTTACCGACTGTGAACAACGTTATTCACTGCTCGAGAAAACTTGCTGTGCTTTAGCGTGGGCTGCTCGCCGACTAAGGCAGTATATGTTGACCCACACTACCTTGTTAATCTCAAAAATGGACCCAGTCAAGTACATTTTCGAGAAGCCAGCTCTTACCGGACGGGTTGCAAGATGGCAGATGATTCTTACAGAATACGACATACAGTACACATCTCAGAAAGCCATCAAGGGCAGTGTACTATCTGAATATCTTGCTGAGCAACCCATTGATGATTACCAGCCTATGAGGTTTGACTTCCCTGATGAAGACATCATGTTCATTAAATCAAAAGATCACGAAGAGCCTATTCACACTGAAGGGCCCGACCCGGAGGAAGAATGGACTATGATGTTCGATGGGGCTGTTAACATGAATGGCCGTGGTGTTGGTGCAGTACTCATTACGCCCAAAGGAGTTCACATGCCTTTCTCGGCAAAACTCACTTTCAACTGCACTAACAACGAAGCTGAATACGAAGCTTGCATTATGGGTCTTGAGGAAGCCATTGACCTCAGGATCAAAACATTGACCGTATTCGGAGATTCAGCTTTGGTAATCAATCAGACCAACGGAAAATGGTACACACACCAAGATCATCTGATACCTTACAGGGATTATACAAGAAGGTTGCTGACTTTCTTCACAACGGTCAAACTTGAGTATATCCCTCGGGACGAGAATCAGTTTGCAGATGCCTTGGCTACCATTTCGTCCATGATCAAAGTTCAAACTATTAACTTTGTACCTCAGATTTCAGTATCGAGACTTGATAGACCAGCGTATGTATTTGCAGCAGATGTTGTCAAGGATGACAAGCCTTGGTTTCATGACATTAAGTGCTTCTTGGAGGATCAAACACACCCACCTGGGGCATCTTCCAATGATAAGAAGACTTTGAGAAGGCTTGCTGGAAGTTTCTTTCTGAACACTGACGGATCTTTATACAAAAGGAACTTTGACATGGTACTCCTCAGATGTGTTGACAAGACGGAGGCAGATTTACTGATGCATGAAGTGCATGAAGGCTCTTTTGGTACCCATGCTGGAGGGCATGCCATGGCTAAGAAGTTGTTAAGATCAGGCTATTATTGGATCACAATGGATGCAGACTGTTGTGCCTATGCCAGAAAATGTCACAAATGCCAGATCTATGCAGATAAAGTGCATGTACCTCCAAATCCTTTGAACATCATGTCTTCACCATGGCCCTTTGCCATGTGGGGCATTGATATGATTGGTAAGATCGAGCCAACTGCTTCAAACGGCCACAGATTCATCCTGGTCGCCATTGACTATTTTACAAAGTGGGTTGAAGCAGCCTCATATGCAAACGTCACCAGGCAAGTGGTAGCCCGATTCCTAAAAAGAGACATCATCTGTCGGTATGGAGTGCCCGAGCGAATCATTACTGATAATGGTTCCAATCTAAACAACAAAATGATGGCTGAATTATGCCGGGACTTCAAGATCCAACATCACAATTCTTCTCCTTACAGGCCAAAGATGAACGGCGCTGTTGAGGCAGCAAATAAGAATATCAAGAAGATTGTGCAAAAGATGGTAGTCACCTACAAAGATTGGCACGAAACGCTACCATTTGCCTTGCATGGGTATCGCACATCAATCAGAACATCCACTGGGGCAACACCGTATCAACTTGTATATGGTATGGAGGAAGTCCTACCTGTTGAAGTTGAATTACCCTCGTTACGGGTATTAATGGATGTCAAACTGAGTGAAGCAGAATGGGTTCGGTCCCGATTCGAACAACTGAGTCTGATCGAAGAGAAGAGATTGGCTGCAATCTGCCATGGGCAGTTATATCAGAAGAGAATGAAGAAAGCCTTCGACCAGAAAGTCAGGCATCGAGAGTACCAAGTGGGAGATCTTGTGCTGAAAAGAATCCTCCCTCCTCATACAGACCACAGGGGCAAATGGACTCCAAACTATGAGGGACCATTCGTGGTGAAGAAAGTTTTCTCTGGTGGAGCACTGATGCTCAGCACCATGGATGGTGAAGATTTCCCGTCCCCTGTGAATTCAGATGCAGTTAAAAAATATTTCGCATAAAATGACCCGCTGGACATAAAAACAGAATGTAAGTCCAGGCAAAAATCGGGCATCCCGGCGAGTCAAAAACAGAATAAAAGACTCGGGCAAAAATAAGGGAAATAAACAAAAAAATGTAAACCCGCTGAGTTGAAAAGCCGCATCGGACAGCTCAGGCAAAAATGGGTATCCCGATGGATTGAAAACCCGAAAGGGCGATCCATGCAAAATAAGGGAATAAGCGAACAACTGCATTCTGAATTCGTCTGTATTATCTACAACTTGGTAAGCTCCGGAAGGATCAAGCTCCGATCAGAATCAACTCTCTCCAGAAAGCAAGACGAGGAGAACGTCATTGTCATACGAGTCATAGCGGGAGAGGAAGCTCCTCAAAGCGTCATCAGCACTGCCAGCATTTTGTTTTCTCAATTTGTAACAATCTCCTCATTTCAGGAGATATGTTTCTTTGACTGTATCTTGCCAGTTCAGGGCATTTGAATTAATAAAATCAGATTTTCAGTCATGTCTCGTTTTTACATTTATGTTTTGCAAAGAATTGTCTGATATCTCTAAAAAATACAACTACATAAGTACAGATGCCTTTCTCTAAAAATAAAGGCACATGCTTACAGGGAATATGCTTACTCTCGAAAGTACTTATTTCCTATGACGGAGTCCAGTAAAGGATACCTCGGGACCTTTTGTGTGTCTCCTTATCTTTGCAGGATTGCAGGTATCCAGAACGCAACTTGGGGCATGCAAGGTATATCTCAGCAAGCTGGCAAATCAACAAAAGATATCAGCATCTGAAATGCTCTATCCCCAGCTGAGTTGCTTCCCACGGCTCTCCCCAGCCAAGTTGCCTCTCATTACTCTCTCCAGCTGAGTTACCAGCAGCATTCCCCAGCTGAAGAACCCACTGTCCTTCCTCAGCAAGATGCAAGAATCAGGGAATCATCTCCCCATAGAGCTTCAAGCCTCTATTCAGAAGAGCAACGCACGAAGAAGTCACAACAGAGAGGGGGAAAGCTTCTACAAACCCCAGCTGGGTCCCGTATTATAAGGACATGTCAATCAGTGACCTATATCCCCAAACAGACACATCACTAGATCTACCAATGATCTCACCCCCAGCTGGGATGTTCACTTCAAGCAGATCAACCAGAGATCTCCACAGCAATGGGATCCGAATCCCGGTCTGATCTTTGCATAATCATAGCATCCACATCATATTACCCCCCAGAGCGTAGCATTCCGTCTAATACGGAGCATTACGGCAAAATTCAAATACATAGCATAATCACAAGTCATGTTGTGATTTGAACATTTGTAAATATTGACAATCTGTTATCATACGAAATACAATATACAGAAACATCCCCATCAGAGTCCCAGCAAAAGCAGCTGCCTTTCAAATCACAAACACCAGTACATATTCCCTTTTGACACCCGTCCGTGTCATCATTTCCCCAAGCAGGTTGCCTGAACACTTTACAAACCAAGATCACCAGTATTACAGATACTTTCTGACACCTGTCCGTGTCAAATCACCAGCAGAAAGCCAAAGACGCCCTCCTTGCACTCACATATACCTATATACACTTTCTTGACACCCGTCCGTGTCATATCCCCAGCGCAGTCGCTTACACTTTTACAACCCATATACTTGTTGATATTATACTTTTCTCCTTTTGACGCTCGTCCGTGTCACTCTTCCCAGCAGATAAACACTCATCTACACAAATACAGTACTCACTACTCATTGGTACACTTCTACAGATACTCGTCCGTACCTTGTATATACCACTCATATCCCCACAGATTCGACGGTAGTCCTTGTTCTTTGTTAACCAGTTGGTACTCGTCCGTACCATCATCTCAGAACATTGCGTCTAGTGTTTGTTTCTACATGATACTCGTCCGTATCATAGTCTCAAGGATGCTCGTCCGCGTCTTTAATCCACACGCTGTGTCAAACACTTATGTCTTCTTGAATATAGATACTCGTCTGTGTCTACTATTCCCTGAAGGATTCTTTCAGATGCAACACTCGTCCGTGTTCTTTGATAACCAGTTGATACTCGTCTCTGAGCATGTGTCAGTTTGTTTCTACATGATACTCGTCCGTATCATAGTCTTAAGGATGCTCGTCCGCATCTTTAATCCATACACAATACCAAACACTTATACCTTTTGTTTCTTGGATGTAAACGCTCGTCCGTGTTTACCATATCCCCAGTAGATCGCCAACAAGTTTTCTTTTTTATCTAACACTCGTCCTGTGTTATGATACCCTGAGAGCAGCTGTACCCTGCTGAGTGGTCATCCTCCACTTCTTGATGGTCGTCCTCCATCATGCTCATCCGATGGCCGTCCCCATCGTCGATTTTTAGCAGCCGTCCCCTGCTAGGTGGTCGTCCTCCACCTTTTGATGATCGTCCTTCATCACTTTATCCAATGGCCGTCCCCATTGTTGATTTTGGATTATCTAACACTCGTCCTGTGTTATGATAAACCTCGGGAGCAGCCGTCCCCTGCTGAGTGGTCGTCCTCCACTTCTTGATGGTCGTCCTCCATCATGCCCGTCCGATGGCCGTCCCCATCGTTGACCTTCTATCCGATGGCCGTCCCCATCGTTGATATTTTCGGCAGCCGTACCCTGCCAGGTGGTCGTCCTCCACCTTTGATGGCCGTCCCCATCATATTTATTGTTTACTCCCAACAGAGCAGCCGTCCCCTGCTAGGTGATCGTCCTTCGCCTTTGATGGCCGTACCCCATCATCTGTTTATTTCATTTATTCTTTAACCCGATGGCCGTCCCCGTCGTGGTCCCTTTTCCTTTTAGCCCGATGGCCGTCCCCATCGTTGGTTACTTTACCCTTTATGAACTTGATGGCCGTCCCCGTCATGTTTCATTGAACCCTCAGAGAATTTTACAGCTTTATCTTGATGGCCGTCCCCATCATGATTTTATTTTCCCCAGCTAGGCGGCCGTCCCTGTTTTGGCTTAACCTTTTCTCCCCAGCATGTCGGCCGTCCCCGTCATCGCTTTACTTCACACTTTACCCAACAGTCGTCCTCCGTCGCCCACACTTTACAGTATACTTTATTTTCTGTTACAATCTATATCCCTTTTCTTCTTCATTCTGTGAGTGCAAATTTTGGACTGTCTTTGGTATTCAACCACAAGTTATCTTGTTTGCCTGTTAAGCCGTTGCTTACATCCTGCACAGCTAACTCATGTTTGAATAGGGGCAGCTGTAAACACCCCAAATTTGCCCTCACTCATTCACACCATGGCTTGTGATCATCCTCATATTCATAAACACAA
Source organism: Lathyrus aphaca (assembly GCA_963966055.1). Taxonomy (NCBI): domain Eukaryota; kingdom Viridiplantae; phylum Streptophyta; class Magnoliopsida; order Fabales; family Fabaceae; genus Lathyrus; species Lathyrus aphaca. The sequence continues at coordinate 432,366,768 of OZ014522.1, read as the reverse complement.
TCATATCATCTCACATATCTCATTTTTGTTTACTGGATAGTTTCTAAGGCATCTGCACCTAGGGTTTGTGATCTGAGCAATCCCAAAGCATCTTGAGCCATTCCAAAGGCCACCAATCACTTCAAAGGGGTCCATGTGTGTTCAAGTATCATATTATATCCCCTCAAAGTCAAAAATGCAAAGGAATCACAAGAACTAGGGTTTGAGTGGATGCAGAGCCAGGATGAACTGCACAGTTGACTGAAAATTAGGGTTTTGGTTTCAGAGGCCATAACCTCAAAATTTTTGGTCATTCTTGTTTCCATTGATCTCTATATGGTATAGGGAGTATGCATATCAATTTTCATGAAGAAATTCCATGGGGAAGTCATCTGATCAAGAGTTGACTTTTCAGACAAGTCAGTGTAAAATCAGGGCATCTGAGGCCCCCAATGACCCAACCAATGGGTGATCTTCATCATTTTGAGTGTATATGATCTTTATTTGATCATGGAAGAAGGTTGAAGTTCATAGAAATCAAGAATTTAGGGTTTTTGCAAATGTTGACTTTTTGGGCATAGTTGACTTTTCAAGAATGCTTCATTTTAAGTCATTTTTCAAGCCTTGATTCATGATCCAAAAAGGCTTCAAATGGAAAAACTTTGGTCATGAAAGTTGTAGATCTCATTTTTCCCTTTTCAAAAAGTAAAAGAACATGATCAAACTCTTCTTGGATCAAAAGTTATGGCATTGCAAAGTTGGCAAAAATCATTGTTTTTCAAGGCATGCCTCATTTGGAAACTTTGCAAAATCTTGGACCAATGCATATTGTGATCTCTAATTCACTTCAAACCAGCATGTAAACATTCTCTAAGTCCTAAAAATCAGAATTGGATCAAGTTTGCCTATGGTTTGGTTTGTGTAACAAGGCTTTCTTCACATGTGAACCAAAAGCTAAACAAGTTGCAAGAGCACTCATAACACTTCACCAACTTGGTGCATTGGCTGCTGAGCTTTGCTAGGCCTCTCACCTCACTCATGCTGCGCCAGCCATGCCTTGTACTTGCCTAGACTTGGAGCCATGCTTTTCTTACACATAAAGTAGATTTTGAGCAAAAGTTGACTTACCTATCCATAAAGCACAAGTCACATCAGCCAGCCGATCAGATTTGTTTATGTGGACAACTTGCAAGCTAAACATAACACAAGCAAAGGCTGAAGCATCCTCATTCACCCCTTACACAAAAACACTCCCATTTGCAAGTTCCTTCGAATCTGCCTCCACAGCCACAAGACATTAAAACTTTCTTCATCATCCAACTCAATACACTCCATAGATCACAAACCACCCAAAACACAAGCCTAAAACAGCCAAGAAATCCCACTGCCATTTCTCACTTCAGTTTGCAAAAACTTTCGAATCTTCCATCCTAGCTCACAAACACACAAACCAACACCACAGATCTTCTCTACACATTACATGGACCTCAAACAACCCATCACCATGACCTGAAAGTGCCAGAATCTCCATTGCCATTTCTGAGCAAGCTGAAGCAGTTCCTTTCGAAACTCACAATCCAGCCAACTTAAACTCTCATTGAGCATTCAAACATCATCTGGGGATCAAGTGGAAGGGTTTGCACTGAAAGAAGAGGCCAGAGAGTTCCTAGACTGAAAGCTTCAAATCTCAGGTAGCTCGAAAATAATTTTTCCAGAAATCATTTCTTTTGTTACAAACTTGTTCTTTGTGTTGTCCTGATCACTCTGGTACCATTAGTTTTTGAAATGGCTTTGTTTTAAGAGTTTAATTTGGTTCTGAAGCTTGCGTGACCTAGAACTTGCTTGCTTCGATTCAGCTTGTTCATGGAATATAAATTTGTTTTAGGTTAGGGGTTTGGTTCGTGAGGATGAGAGGGACATTTCCCTGGTCTTAGATTTCATTTTTGTTACGTTTTTAGGAAGTTTGAAGTTTTCAGGGGAGGAGGTCACCGGAGAAGACGACCGGAGCTCGTCTCCGGTGACCTGAAAGTGTTTAATTATTAATTAGGGTTAGGGCACTGAGTTTGAATCTGGGCCCTTAGATCCTGTTTCCCGCGCGCATATGAGTGGCCTGGATCATTTCATTAAGTCTTAATTTTGATTTATTATTTAATTAATCGGGTTTAACTTAGTTTGAATTAGGACCCTTAGATGACGCGCCAAGTCAATGCCATCCTGCCCAGATTGAATCCCATCCCTCCATTCAGCTTACTTTTATTTTATTTAATTTTTAATTCATTTCTTTTCACTTAAACTTGCATAATTAATTTAAAATAGCAAAAAAATTCATAAAAATTATGAAACTTTTTCTTTAAGGTTTTAATAATTTCTATGACACAAAAAATATTTTATTTTATTTTTTATCATTAAAAAAGTATTTTTAAATATTTAAAAGATTATTTTTAATTGATTAATGAGAATTAATTAATTAAAAATACTTTTAGGTATTTAAAAATTACAAAAAAATTCATGAAATGTTCTAAGACATTTAGAAACATTGTCCAACCTTCAAACCAAATTTCTTTTTTGATCTTGATGCATTTTAAGAATTTTTCATTGAATTAAATCATTTTTTATGCATTAATTTGATCATAAGTTTGAAAATTCATTTCTGCCTATTGGTGAAGGTTGAGACATTGATTCTTCTTGCATTGTGTTGTGTTTGACATGTACTTTCAAGGATAAAAAGGCCATGATTTGTTTCTTCATTTCCTAATTGATTGGCATTTGTTTTGTTAAGAACCCTAAAAAACCCTAATAACTTAGAAAATTCATATCTTGAGTTTGGTTGAGAGTTGAGAGCTCCCCTTTGGGCAGTGGTTTATTATAGGTTTAGGGTTTCTTTGGGTACCATTTTCCATTTTTTATCTTGAGGTTTGCTTCTGTTTTGGGTTTTTGTTTGATGTTTGATTCATAAACCCTAATTTGGGCTTTCTCTTGCATCCTTCTTGCATTCTCTTGCATAACTTGACTTGTCATTGCATTTTGTGCATTCTTATGATTCATTTGACATCTTAAGACATGTATGAAGCATGTTTGATCTTTGCATCACATATTTGCCATGTCATTTGTCTTGTATGCTTCATAACTTTTCATGTTCATTCATGCTCCTTAACTTGCATCATTTGCATTCATAATCTTGTATGAGCATCTCCATGTCTTACCACATGTTTGCAGCACCTTATAGCATCATAATCATCATCAACATGCTTTTGGTTTTGCTTAGCATTATATCATTTCATCTCATCTTACATTGCATGGCATTTCTTTCTAACATTTCAGGTGGTAAGTAAACTTGAGAAGTGAATTTGCCTTCACTTCTCATAACTTTTCTTTTCATCTCTCTTGCATCCATTGCTGCATTTCTATATGTGTTTGAGTTTGAGCTTGCTCATTCTTCCTCCTCCCACTTTCTTTCTCCAAGTGACTTGACTTCTTAAATGAAGCAAGTTACTTTGCTTCTCCTGATCCTTTCATTTGCTTCCTGGTGGCTCCTTTGAAGATTATTCTTGCAAACTTCACAAACCTTAGGAACAACCAAGCATGACAATGAATTAGGGTCTTGATTAGTCTCCCCTCATAGTTTTTACCTTTGTGTCTCCCTTTGAGTCCTTTCCTCTCATCTCATAACCAGAGACTAAACCCTAAAGGTTTTAAGACTTTGTGATTAGGGTTATGCCTACATCCTTCTCTTAGGATGGAGTGTATAACTTTAATCCTAAGTATTAAACCCTTAATGTGTTTAAATCTCTTAATCAATTCACATAATAACTATCAAGACATCACACTTGTAACTTGGGCCTTGCATTAGGGTTCTAATTCTTCCTTAATTGGTTAAGAAGGACTAACCCTAGAGTTAATGGACAAGTCCCCCTCAAGTTGTCTTACAAATCATAAAACTCACTTCATCATCATATCATTAAATAAAATCCATCTAATAAAGGCTTTGTTTTGTCATGGGTTTAATCCCTAATCATGGATTAAGTTGAGGAGTCTTCCTCAGCTTAAACATTCTCATCTATTATCCTTCTTTTAGGATGGTGTAATGAGTCTGTTTAATCCCTGATTATGGCTTAACCTCATTACTCAACACTAAACAAAAACACCAAAAACATCTAAATAATCACAAGTAGGTTAATGATCTTAACCCTATATCAAAGGTGATTAAGTGTGAGAATCTGACTTCACACTTAAGGTATTCTCATTACCCCTAATCAGAGGGAAGATGTGATGAGTTTACTAACCCATTGGTTTAGGCTTAAGCTCATTATCCTATGACAAACATCCAAAAGCAATAAAAGACTGAAAACTCAAAAACAAACAATAATCGTCTCCTCCGGGATTCTTTTCTCATCACCTTCATTCATAAACGAGAACTTGCTTCCTCCGTCTAATGCAAGACAGTTAGCATCTGTGCCAGACAGATCATACACTTGAGCATAGGCAAGTAAGCAGTTCACAAGTCAAATCATCTTTCAGTCTCTTTGGGTCGAACTACGGTGTTCTGACTTCCTCATTGCACGAGAGGATACGTAGGCATAACTTAACAGTTATCGAACAAAAGTCTCTGTATATTCCCCCTCTTTCCAGCATCTTTCTCTTAGCCTCATTGTCATGAGCAATTCATTCCTTTTCTTACACTGACACCTTCATATCACACAACACTTTCTTTTACACTGACACATGTACATTCTTTTCCAGCTATTTTATACACAGATTGCACTGACACTACCCCTTTAAAACACAAATCTTTTAAGCGTGGATCCCGTCGAGTACGGCGGACAATCTGGGTGCTAATACCTTCCCAGGTTGTAACCAACCCCCTTTCTCAGTCTCTCTGGTTCGCAAACCGTCTTATCCATCTCTTTCTAGGCCTATGCAGCATTGCCTTTCCTCCGGGATAAAAATGCCTAGCTGGCGACTCTATTCATCCTCCAGTGAGTTCACGGCTGTGTGTTCTCACTGTCCCTCTCGCCGACCGTTCGCGTCTGTACCCTTATCTGACCCAGTGTCACTTATCGGGAGCGACACACTCCCCATTCAACGACCGGAGAATCCCCATTTCGATTAGCATATGGGACCGAAGCAGTAATTCCAATAGAGATGCACGTCCGTTCAAGACGCACGGAATGTCCCATGGAACAAGATGCCAACAATGAAGCCTTAAGAGACGAGCTCGACATGGTCGAGGAAATTCGATCAAATGCTGCCCTTCGAGAAACCATTCTCAAACAAAAGATAGCCGCTCGATATGATTCCAAGGTCATCAGACGGACGTTCGAAGTAGGTAGCCTCGTCCTCAGAAGAAACCACAGAGATCCCCGCGAGGGAAAACTAACACCGAACTGGGAAGGCCCGTATCGTGTTCGAGCGAAAACCGAGAACGGCGCCTATTACCTAGAAAATCTATACGGGGAAGAACTTGCTCGGCCGTGGAACGCCGAGAAACTTAAACAATATTATAGTTAAGCCAGTCACCTTACTCGACTCCCAGGGGAAGAGAAAGAGAGACCAACTGCGTGCCTAGGTACGAGCACGTCAGTCTAAATATCACAAACAAAACAAGTTCTTTTTCGAGCAAAAGAGAAACTTGTCGCACGAACGGATACTCGAACGAGTCCGACGTCGCCTAAGTACCACGACCAGGTAGAACCCCAGCTCGCGATGGGACGTTCACGCCATGGAGCCCGGGCCATTATCTTGACCCGAGCACCGATCGAGGATACAACCCTCTAAGACTGATTGGTTCCCTTAACCAACAGGTCGTCCACAACCCCCGTATCTATCCAATCACTTCTAATTGATACAAATACGAGCATTAAACACTTAGTAAAAATAATAACAAATCATGTCCTCCGACGGACGAATGGTTGCGAGCAAACAACAGATATAATCAACTTCCACGACCAAGTACTTAACATTTATAAAAAAGAAATGCGGCACCAAAAGGCCGACTTGTTCAGAATTACAGATAAAGGGGGCCACGCCCCCCAAAACAACAAAATACATAAATTATGAAGGCACGCAGGCCATTAACTAATTATCCTCGTCTGCTGGACGATCCTCCTCCGCGCGAGCTTCCTCATGCCCTGGCTGCTCCTCTGGCTGATCAGGCTGGATCATTGTCCCCGGCTGGGAATCGGCCACCACCAAGTCCGCAGGCACCACGATCTGACCGTCCACCACTTTGTAAAGGTAATTCATCCGACCTACATCCAAAGCTAGATCGGGATGAAGAGCTTTCACTTGCTCCACCGCATTCAGGAAGCTGAACTCAGTCGACGCGTTCAGATCTTCCATGTCCTGGTCGATCCGAGCGAGAAACTGGGCCCTCGTCACCAAATGCTTGGTGTCCTCGTCCTCATCCTCCTTGGGGCAGAAGGCATCTTTTAACTTCTTATTTTGTTCGAGCAGCCTCTTTTTGTCAACCTCCAACTTGGCAATGACCGTTGCTCGTTCTGCCGATTCCGCGGTGACCTTTTTTGCCTCCTCCATGGCCGTCGACAGCTTGGCCTCGGCAGCAACCAACTGCTCCTTGAGTTTGCCATTCTCTCGCTCCAACAGAGGGGACCCTTCGGCCGTCATCCAAGCCATGGTTAAGACCCGTATGACAGCACTCGCATCCTGGGCCAATGAAAGCCGCCGGGCAGGACGATCCATCCCTTCCAAGAACAGAGAATCTGCCCGGTCCACCTCCATACTATTTCCTTCAAAGAAGTTCCGGACAACGAAGCAGGGGGGTATCCCATGTTTTGGCTTCGGAGGAGCACCGGCCGTCAGGTCCACAGTGGCCGTCGTTTTATGTTTCTTCATCAAAGATCCAGTGGATGCCACCGGAGAGCCCTGGGCCAAAGGACCTGAACCTGAAGCGCTCGCCTCGGTCAGTTTAGTTTGCACGACACGCGACCGCTTTCTCTGTTGCTGGACCAAACGATCGTGGATCTTGTCCAACGGATTTGTTAAGGAACCTGAAAAGAAAAACAAAATCAAAGTTAGCCACGAGCAATAGAATCAAATCAAAAACTCAACGAGCATAAATAAACAGATACCAAAAAAATCAGCTATCTCCTGCCCGTTATTACAGGCCAGCAGGTCAGTAACGTTGATCAAAGGACGCTCCAGAGCTTCTCCCCCGTCTTGATCGACCATAACTTTCCCTTCCCCGTCCAATAAAGGGGTCGGAGTGAAAGAAGCTACCAACTTTCTGAAAGCTTCGAAACTGGCCGCATCATCCTCGTCCAGTGTTTCCCCCACCTGGACAAATTCCCCCACTGGTCGCTCGTAATGCATATGACTCCAGGAGAGGGGAAACATCCATAATCTCCTCGGAATCACATCACCCTGGTCGTCCAACTTGGGTTCGTCGTTCTCATCGGTGTCAATCCCGAGGAAACTCATAGTACGCACGGCAGCATCACTTACAGGTTTTATTAAAAAATAATCAGTCTTAAAAGCCCGGATGGACTCCGAGTGGGCCTTGAAGATCTTAGTTCGCTGTTTGAAGGATACGAATCCCTTCCGGTCGGTTCCCCGCCCGACTTGACGTTGTAAAGAAAACAGGCGGAAGAAGAGAGGGAGTGTGGCCCCGACACCCAAGAAAGCACACGTCATTTCAAATGCCCTCAGGAAGGCGTAGGAGTTGGGGTGCAGCTGAGAGGGGGCTATACAAAGATGTCCGAGCACCGCGCTCACAAAATCGCTGAAGGGCAGCGTAACTCCCAGGACCGAAGTAGCATATTCATACATCGAAAATGCTCGACCGCGAAAGTCTGAAAATATGCGATCGTCATCTCCTGGGCAAGTCACGACCCAGTCAGCGAGATCCCCGACGACGGGCAGCGGTTCCGATCGAGGTCTCGAGAAGGAAGACACCTTGTCCAGTAAATCTTCCATCACCCATTCCTCGGGCGAGATCCTCGACTGAGCAGGACATTGAGGAGATTCCGTCGACTGCCCCGCGGTACTTGTATCAGAACTGTCCGAAGTGCCTCCTGAGTTTGAGGGTAGGGACGCAGACGAATCTGTATTCCCCGAAGATGTGTCCTCGGAAAACACGTCCAACGGATTTCCGAGCGAGTTTTCACCTGAAAAGCAGAGGAAAGGCATCAGTGAATTCGATTAAGAATATCAAATCCACCCTTCCACCGCTCGACAAGTGAAAGGGCGCGCCTCAGCTCGGGAATTGCATCCCAAGCTGTAGCCCTGGCTAACCATTGCTCGAAGCAACGGCTGACGCCCAACAGTATGCAGATAACGAAAATCTACCAAGAGACTAAAGTCTAAGTCGACCAAGGTCCGTGTCGACCTTCAAGCTAGGGTTCATGGCCGACCAGTTACGGTGGCAGGAACTTTAAGAGTTTCCAATCCTAAATCCTAAAACTACCGGTAAAATCACCCTAAACCGCATGCATTCTACAGAAACTAAGCTATATACGCTCAAGAGAGAAGAAAAGAACGGTACCTTGAGCTTGTGAAGACATTTTGGAGAAGATTGAGCTTCTGTGAGTGGTGGTCGGTAAGAACTGGCGGTGGTCAACGGCTGAAGCAACGGCGGTTGAACGAGCAGAGAGTTGATAGAGAAGACGAAGCGAAAAGGTCAAAATGGGCCCTGGGAATCCTATTTATAGGAAAAAGGACACGTGCGCGCGCGCGTGACCCCTAGGCGCTAGCCCCTAGACTAGCCGTCAAATCATTAACAGGCGTGAATATCCAGATATTCCAGCTTTTCGTTTCACATTCCTCTACCGAGCAACGTATTCTTTGCCCGAACCATCGACAGCAGAGATCCTCGACCATGAAATCATACCCAGACGAGCACAATATTGCTTTAAGTCACTGCCCGACAACCCGAGCAATGACTTGGGGGGCTCCTGTTCCGACCCGGCCCAATCCCTCTTATTGGGCCAAAAAGGCTGACCCATTCTTCTTGCTCGACAGTACGAGCACAGTCACGAAAAGTGGTCCCTCAGTCGACCACTAACGATCCGACCAGGGAGAAACCTTCTAACGGCTAGTGTTGACCGTTTCCTATTTTCACGGACTCATCGATCCGCATCTCATAAAACGAACCAATAGTCTTCCGGCTGGTCCTCTATATAAACTCTCTCATTTGAGAGGGTCAGGTATTCAATTCTCAACCTTAATACTAGTACTTGCTCACTGTCGCTCGGATACTTACTTTGGCATCGGAGTGTGTTGCAGGTACACCCCTTTTTCTCCTCGACAACCATCTCCGCCCGCTCTCGAGTCCAGCTGTATTGGATCCTGATCATCAGGTACGATCACATATGTTTTCAACAAATTAAATCGATATTGATAGTGATATTTTCTTTTTACAAGGGCGTACAAGTTTGAATTCAGTTAACCACAATAGGAAGATATTGGAGTTGGGTCAGTCCACCGCTAATTTTTTTCGATCTTGTTGGTTTATGTTATACTGTGTACATGCCCATAAACCATGACATGCATGCGAGTTTTACGGACATGTGACAATCATAAATGTCGTTTTTCCACCTTCATATAGGCAAAATGACCATCACTTTAGATGACGTCTCATGCCTCCTGTATCTTCCCATAAGGGGAAATTACTAGGCCACAAAAGGCTCAGTTGAAAGGAATCTATTGAGATAATGGTCACCCATTTGGGGGCTGGCCCAGCTAAGGCCTCAAAGGTGGTAGCTGGTACAAGAGGTGCTCATACAAGATTTAGTTTTTTGGGAAATATTTATAACGGCCGTATGCAGTGGGTTGCGGATGCCGGAGGTGATGATTTGCATGTTGACTACCATCGAACTTGCGCATTGTTCTAAACCGTTTTCAGGGATGGATCATCTCTCACTTCCCTCGCATTATCTGGTGGGAAGTCATGCCTACCTACACTAAGGATTAGCCATGTGATACCACATTTCTTTCGTCCAATGGGGATTAATGCGGTCGAGCCATTCTTGGTGTATCTTAACCATCATGTTCCATACAACTTTTCCTTTTTTCTATACGAGGATCACCTTTAGATGCTCCAGTTGGACGTCATTTCCTTATACTTTAAATGACTGACATGTGTGTGATCTCTTATGTATCCTTATATGCCCAAGTGACTGATGTAGAAGCTTAGTTATTTGTAGATTATTCTGAGACCCCACTATGATTCTCCTCCTCCCACCATTCGCCGTATAGATCTCGAAGATGTATTTGACGATTTCAAGAGTCATATGTTACCAGAGGAGTATCATATGGTACTAGCTCTTATACATTTGGTCAATGAAGACAACTACAATACATGGTTCTATAAAGTGTTACACCTTATCATGACACATGAAGCTCTTGGAAGACCATATAGACCAGCTAATCAGGAGGTACTTGAGATTATGGATGTCCACATCGAGGACGTATCGGCGGTTTATCGATGTGTTGTATATACGGGTAGAGCAGACATAGAGACATAACTCTTTGAGGATGAAAGTCCCCAGTTGGACCTTATGGAGTGCATGAAGGCTTATTTACAGAGTGTCGTGGAGTACAGGCGAATGAGAAGACAAAGTGTTCGAAACACCCAATAGCTTATGTTTGGATGTATTTTTTTTTGTATTTTCGGATAAATGTTATGTATGGTCTTAACATTTTGGATTTACATTAATTAATTAATTAATTAATTTTTTTACTTTCATTTCACTTTAATATAACTTGAGTTTACTTTACTATAACTTGGCCTAAAAGAATTACAATGTTGGGACAATCATGCTGTTTTAAAATGATTTAGGGGGTTTTTGGAGATGCATCTCTGAAACATCCCCCTTTAATTAACACACTTTTGATACCTATTAAAGGACTTTAGGGAACATTTCAGAGATGCATTTCTAGATACACCCAAATAATAATAGAGATGCATCTTTGGAGCATATTTTGTTCAACGTAGGGTGGCTCTCATAAAAACGAAGTCTGATATGATTTTGGGTGTGTTCGAAGATGTATCTTCGAACGCATGAAAAACATTTTTGAGTTTTAAGAGGCGTGGGATGCATACATAAGGGTATTATGAACATTTCCCTAGAATTACGTCTTACAAGAGCAAATGCCAAGTTATTTATATAGTCACTTGGTTTGTAACAAATTAACCAACTAACAAACTAAAGCCCTATTAATTAACTAATTATCCCTTCCAAAAGGATAGTCAAAAGGAAAATTTCTGAGATGATGTTTGTCTATAGAAACGAAGGTGGGTCATCATCCAAGATCCCCGATCTACCTATGTTAGGGTTTTAAGACTCCGAGAAGGTTTGGGCCATTTCTAATGAGTTGTTACCCCTGGTAGTCAAAGCAACCATATGACAATATGATGTGTCTACAAATTTTGATCGACAAAGGAAGCTCTTGTGATATACTTGATAAGTGGATTTTACATCGCTTTTTACTAGTGTTTTTCTTTGTTATTTTATCGTATTTTGATTAATTTCCTTACTTTTTCCGTATTTTATGCTTTGGTTTTATGTTTTTGTTGTTTTCAGGGCTTCATAGTCAGTTCAAGAAAAAAGAAGGAAAAATCGGGCAAAACCCGAAGAAAAGAGCAAGGGTTGGAAATTCCCCATAGTAATATAAGAGCTTTGTTATGGATGCTCGTAATGTGTGTTAAGGCCCTTAACAGAGGTTCAAATTCCTCAAATTTGTTTTCTTCTTCATCAAGTTTTGGCTTTTGATTTTGGAGATCCTTGGCATTGAATTCTGAAGATTCTCTTCTGGAATAGCTTTGGGGATTCTCTTTTCAAATAATATGGAAGGTTGTCTTATCGAATTGACATTGAAGACCCAATATTTAATTTGATTTAGCAATATTTAATTTTATTTAGTCTTAATTAGTCTAGATTTAGTTTTATTTTAGTTTTGGCTATAAAAACCACATTAGACGGGGGTTGTAGCTAAGCTTTTCAATACCGTATTATTTTCTATAACCTTTCATTTTCCGCCGTTTTCTTCTTGTACCAAACCTATTTTCAACTCAAGTATTTTATTCAGTTATGCCTTTTGTTTTCTTTACCATTTTTGTTGATTTCAAACTCACCATGAGTGAGTAGTTCTCTAGGGATGAGGGGTCATGAGACCCACTCACGGCTATCTGTATGATTAAATAAAAAGCAACATAAGGGTTTTTATCATGTTCATTATTCTTGTAAGTTTGAGATGCGCCTAAGAGGGGGTGAATTAGGCTTTTAAAATTTCTTTTAAAGTTTTAGCGGTTTTTTCGAGTCTTTTACTTTCTTACGAGAACTAAGTGTGGAAATGATAAATGCGGAAAGTAAAAGAGACACATAGAATTATCCTGGTTTTCCTCACAATCCGAGAGTACATCCAGTCCCCTTTCCAACCGAAAGAGATTTCCACTATTGTTAGATCTTTGTACAATCCTAATCCCAAGACTTATCCTACAATCTTCTAACAACAACCCACCAAGAACAACCTCTTGGATTTTACAAATTTAAAGTCCTATTAAGAACAAATCTCACAACGGACCGCTTGTATCCACAATCCGGATAACAAGGTATAACTACCCTAGTAGAACAATAAAACAATCCTTTCATTTCTACTCTCTTGTTTCCAACAAACTTGGACAACAAGGAATAATAATAATTCTGAATTTTGTAAGTGTATGGAAGATGAAGCTTTGAATATTTTGTCAATATAAATATTGATCTTCTCCTTGGAACAAGTATCACTCAATAATAAATATACAAGTGTTCTTGAATAATTGAGATGAAACTAGAATGATGTTCTAGAAAATTTAGGAAACGTTTCTCTCAAAAAAAAGTTTGAATATGAACACTTAAAAAAATATTTGAAAGATGAAGAATATGAGTGAGTTTTGATTATGAAAATTATTGGAGGTGAGTGTAAAATCTGAAAATAATTTGTTTATATAATGCACAAAACACCCTTTCATAAAGGTATGATCAAATGAAAAGATGTCATGGTTTAGAAAATAGAAACAATGAAGTTTTTCATGAAAAGATGCATATTTTCGCATGCATTAACAATGTTAATCGGTTAACACCTTTCAACGTTCAAAAATATTCAAATTAAAACACCCGTGCAAATTACGGCGGTTTTTTTGTTTTCTTTAACGACAGTTCAAACTGTCATATTTTACCAAATGTTGCATGTTTAAATAAATTGAAAAATTAAAACTTTGTCTAAATATTAATTTCTTAATGCATGAAACTTATGACATGTATTTGCTATTATTCTTAAACATGTATATTATGCATGATACGTTTTTGAACACTTGCATATATATTTTTATGCAACAATTGTTATACCTTTAATTTATTCCAAATTGTTCTTCAATTCTTGAAAATTTATTGAATGATGTTTGAAGCTTGACGCAAATGATTCTCTTCCTTTTTGCACATACACATATGAGCATAATTTGTTGTCTTCATCAAAACATGATATTTGAAGGAAACTTGTCTTCACAATCTCCCCCATTTTTGATGATGACAACCTATTCTTGAAAATTTGCTTCAACTTTGTTTCTCCAACAAAAAGCTCCCCCTTGATTGATGTTCCCCCTCAATTAAAGAAGTTATGGATAAAATTCTGCATAATAGAGTTAGAGAAACAACAATCCTCCTCCCCCTTTGTCATTAGCAAAAAGGATGTGAAAAGTCTTGAAGTATATAAAGAAATCTTTGAAAAATAAATAAACAAATCATAATTTTTACCTATGAGTTTTACCTTATGAGACTTCATCAAACATTTATCCTTGTCGAAACATGATTTTGAAGTCTTTGTCACATATGTGATTTGTACTTGAAAGATTATACTTTAGTCTTTAAACATAAAGTATATCTTCAATGGATGTGAAAGTTAGTGCTGCAATTTTGTCGATGCCAAGAATTCTTTCTTTAAGGGAATCCTCATATGTGAAATAACCCTTGGACTTTGGAACTAGATTTGAAAGTTAGTTTATATCTCCCATCAAGAACTTAGAACAACCACTTTGTTAATGAAACATTGATTTTGAAGTGGTCTCCAATCAAACCTACAAATCAATTTAAGTTTTATTTGGTACTCAATGTGTTTTGGGTCCATCATAGTTAGTGCCTTTCTTAACCCATACATAATGCCCTTGTGCTACACTGAAATTTCTCACATAGCATGCATTAGGTGTATGGCCAATTATTCTACAATGAAAACATGTTGGTTTAAAGTTGCTTTTATACCTAGGAACATAAGACTTATTCTTACCAAATCTTTTTCTTTTTGGATATTGATGAATCACTTTAGGATTGTCCACTTTCACTTTAGGAATTTGTTCACTAGCCTTTACAAAGATGGTCTTGTTAGAACTTGGTTTAGAAAATTTTGAGTAACCAAAACCATTCTTATCATTTGAATACCTTTGTTGACTAAGAACACACTCCAATCCGATTTGTCCTTTTTCATACCTTTCAAGGACTATTTTTAGTTGGACAATTTGGAATGAAAGTGACTCACACTTTGTGCATACAAAATTTTGTTTTTGATCACTAATTAATTTTTGTTTTTCATCTTTGAAATCATTTTCCATGGTCTTAACCTTTTCTTCTAAAGTTGAGATTTGTTTCTTTTGTGATGAAATTGTTTTGTACAGAATTTTGCATTCACTTAATAGTCCATCAATTGCTCTGTGAGCATCACAATCATAAATTTAAAAATTATTGTTAACCTCATGTTCTTCATCACTTGAATTATGTGAGACCATCAATGCCTTGTTTGCATGATCTTCATCTGAAGATGAACTTATTTCATTGTCATCCCATGCAACATATGCTTTCTTTGGCCTTTTGTCATTCTTTCTTTTGAAGTATTTATCCTTCTTTTTATGTGTAGGACATTCACTTATAACATGACCTTTTTATCCATATTCAAAACATTTAATCTTCCTTGTAGGTGCTTCTTCTTTAATATATGATTTCTTTTTTTCTTTATTTTCTCAGAAATTTTACAAATTTCTTGATAAGTTCATCATCTTCACCACTATCAGATTCATCCTCTTGATTGTTATCATAATTTTTTACTCTTGTCTTTAATGAAACTTCTTTTAAATCATTTACTTGAATTTCATGCTTTTCCAAACGTCCAAGTTCCATCTCATATTCTTGAAGCTTTTCGAATAAAGTAGAGGATGTCATTGTTGATAGACTTTTCTTTTCGGAAATCACCGTCACTTTGGGTTTACATTCTCTTGATAAAGACCTAAGTGTAGCGGTAAAAACATGAGTGTAAGTTATTGGTTAACTTAACTCAAAGTAAACAGAGTCGCCACCGCACTTTTATTTTATTCCAAGAGGAAAAGGAAAAAAAGAATGAATAAATCCTAATGAATCTAAAAGCAAAAAGCTAAAGAAACACAACAGAGAAACATGTAAGGGGATATGTTACAAAATGGGAAGGTTTTACTTACCCAAAATGTCCGTGGTACTCCACGGGAGCCCTTTGAAAAATTTACTGCTTTTGGTTTGAAAATGGTTTGTAAAACGTGAGTGGAGAGATGAGAAAAGAATTATTGTTAATATTTTTGTGTTTGGAGAGGTTTAACGCCTCATGCCTACGTACCCACAAAGTGAAATGCGAGATCAAAACCCCGTAGTTCGTGGTACAAATAGTGAAAAGGGTGGGTTATGATTCATTTTATTAAGTTAAGAGAATTTGTCATCTTCAAGTGGATAGCCAAACAAATCTACCATGAGAATGAAGGCATGGACTCATACATCATTATGGGGAGGGCGCCAACTCGGATAAAATCAACGAGTATGCCACTAAACCTCCACAAATGACAAGAGACTTAATTACATCAAACTACAACCATGGAGATTGAGAGACTTACACCCGACTAAAGAATAATGACTCATAATCGGCACTCTTTAAAAGAAAATAAACAAAAGTGCACAAAGGCACAAAACAACTTGAATGAGTTTGATTCTTTTTATTTTTTGAATTAAGGTCAACATGATTAGATTCATTGATTTTAAAAGAAAATAAAAAAAGTAAAAGGCACTTGACAAAAGTCAAGGTTTTTGTTTATTAAGGAGGTGATGATTTAAAAAGAAGGAATCCTTTGAAAAAGGGAGAAGGTTTTGAAAATTAAAGAATGGGAGGAGATGAAGGGACTATCCTAAAAAAAGAAAATAAGGAGATAAGGGAAGAAAGATCTAACCAAACTTGATGACATTCCAAATTATGAGCAAACGAGTTCCATCCTTATGAGCTAGAAAATGGCCAAATAAAGGCTAAATCCAACTTCATGAAGATCAAAGCAAGGGGAAGGGATCCTAAAATCTAAGTCCAAAAATCCCCATTCCAATGCTGAGGATAGTAACCAAAAGTCCTAAAATTAAAGTCACAAGTTTTTTAGAGGTTTAATCATTTATTAATTTTGTGTGTGTCCAAATGGACAAAAGGGAAATCAACAATTAAAATAATAAGAACAAATAATAAACATGATATGGATGAATAAGGAAAAATAAAATAAAAGCAATAAAAGTGCAAGAAATTAAATGTTAGTAACAAAAAGGAATTAAAGTGCAAGAATCTAAATATTAACAAAAAAAAAGTATAATAATATTCACATAATAATGGTATAGTGAACTTAATCAACTACAACCAAAAAGAAAGAGTAACCAAAATTGAAGGCAACCGGATCCGCTTAGCATCTTACACTATAGCGATTAATCAAGGCAAACCGAACCGAATTCAATGAAATTTGAAAGGCGATTGGGAAACCCAGAGCACCTACGCATCAAACATTCATAAGTCTTGATTATTGATGCAATATGATTAACCACTTTGGAATTATGCGATCAACAAGAGATCCGGTCCACGAAAGTGCAAGTTCCCAATTAGATTTTTATTCCGAAGTCTGGACACATTTAGGTCTATGTTAAGCAATCGCCGAGTAATTTACGAAGTAATTACCCTACAAATGAGGTCGGACACCACCAATTAAGGTGCATAATGTTAGTGCTAATTCATGCGAGATAAACGATATGTAAATCGTTATCCGGACGCGATACCGCACAAAACTAAAGGTGAATACCAAATCGAGCCTCACTTATGGTATTCTTCCATTCTTAAGTTCAATCACTCATCTTGGTGGATTCAAGCATGAAAATGTATCACTAATGCAAAGTACCTTAAATGAATTGAATAATCCACTTAAAGGTAGTTTTGAATTAATGAACATTAACTACTCTAATCTACACCCAAAGTTCATTGAAATTAAGGAGAAATCACTCCCAAAAATGCTTCCCAAGGTAAAAATTAAAAGGAGGAAGAAGAAGAAGAAAGAGGAACCAAAAGGGCTTGAAACAAGCCAAGAATTCAATTCTGACTTGCGTTAACCGGTTAACGCATATGGTTAACCGGTTAACGCTGAAGTAGCAGCAGAAAATATGCAGAAATTCAGAATTTGATCCATTTTCAAAACTCTTTCAAAACATTTAATGATCATGATCTGAATTTGAACGAATTTTAAAACCAAAATACAGTGGAATCCCTGCAATCAAACAACAAATAAAGATCCAAAGGATCTAGAATCAAAGGAACCAAAGATCTACATCTTGAATGGTTGATGGCAAGTATGGGTTTGTGGAAGGAGAGGAATTACCAAAAGCTCTTCTTCAAATTGAACCAAGCCAAGCTAGATCTACTGCAAAAGAAAGAAAGTGAGCTTTTGAGAATTTTGGTGTTAGGGAAGTAATTTGCAAGAGGTTTTGTGGCTATCAAAAGCTTGTAGAAATTTTTGAAAGGTGAATTTAGCTCTCTAAAGCTTGTTGAATGAATGAAATTGTGGTCTTATTTAAAGGCCTTAGGTATGGAAATTTGGTGGAATGGATCTTGCTTTGGTAATTTGAATTTAGGTTTGGTAATTGAAAATTTGGTGGGAAATGGAAAAGAGTGGTGATTAATGAGGGTTTATGGTAGGAAATGATCAAAGTGATGTAGAGAAATCAGAAACCAATGGATCTAGAATATTCCAATTAAATCAATGATCTAAGGGTGCTGAATTTGAATAAAAAATTCAAATTTCGCACTAGTTAACTGGTTAACGCATATGGTTAATCGGTTAACCAAGATGAAATTTGAATTTTTTTATTCAAACATGGTTGCTTGGTTGTTTCGGCCTGATTCTTTTTATGCGTCGAAGAAATGGACACATGAACCTTGGAAATCCTTTGAATCAATCAATTAACTCGGGAAATCCTTGATCAGATAAAAATTTGAATTATTTACGGATTAACTTCGACTTGTTTCTGTGAAATTTCGCTCGAGCTGCAGGACTGCTATTTTTGGTATTTTCACATGGTTCCTCTTCCTGAAAAAATGTTAGCAAAAGGAAACAAAATATTTTTGGATTTTGATTAATGGTTAGTAAACATAAACAAATAAAGTAATTAAATACAACGGTGATCCCATGCGAGAAATAAACCTAACCTGAGAATAACTAATCAACTAGTGTGATCTTGTTTGTATGCAAGATGCAAATGAAAATGCAAAGAACACTTAGGGAAAAAATTAGGGTGCAACACTAAGCACTTTAAGATTTAGTTCACCATTAGTTAGCTTCTTACCAAGTGCATTCAAGTGATTTGTCAAATGCACGAATCTTTTCTGCAAGTCGAGGATTGATTCTCCTGGTTGCATTCTGAATAACTCGTACTCTTGACTTAACATGTTCAATATGGATCTTTTGACTTCGGAAGTTCCTTCGTGAGTTTCTACTAGAGTATCCCAAATTTGCTTAGTCGTTGTACATGTTGAGATGCGAAAGAATTCATTCATTCCAAGTGCACTTTGTAAAAGATTTATCGCCTTTTTGTCATAGAGAACCCTTTTCTTGTCATCATCATCCCAAGATCCTTGAGGCTTTATTGAACTAACTCCATTGACAATCATTGTAGGAATAAAAGGACCATTTTGAACAGCCTCCCATATGTCACTTCTTTGTGCTTCTAAATGTGCCTTCATACGAATCTTCCAGAAGTCGAGATATTCGCCATAAAACAAAGGAGGCTTGTTGCTACTACCACCGCCTCTGAATACAAGACTATTATTTGGGAAAGCCATCTAAATCGAATAGGAACATGTTACCTATCCCCTGCTCTGATGCCAATTGTAAGTTTGAGATGCGCCTAAAAGGGGGGTGAATTAGGCTTTTAAAATTTCTTTTAAAGTTTTTCCGGTTTTTTTCGATTCTTTTACTTTCTTACGAGAACTAAGTGCGGAAATGATAAATGCGAAAAGTAAAAGAGACACAGAGAATTATCCTGGTTCCCCTCACAATATGAGAGTACATCCAGTCCCCTTTCCAACCGAAAGAGATTTCCACTATTATTAGATCTTTGTACAAGCCTAATGCCAAGACTTATCCTACAATCTTCTAACAACAACCCACCAAGAACAACCTCTTGGATTTTACAAATTTAAAGTCCTATTTAGAACAAATCTCACAAAGGACCTCTTGTATCCACAATCCAGATAACAAGGTATAACCACCCAAGTAGAACAATAAAACAATCCTTTCATTTCTACTCTCTTGTTTCCAACAAACTTGGACAACAAGGAATAATAATAATTCTGAATTTTGTAAGTTTATGGAAGATGAAGCTTTGAATATTTTATCAATATCAATATATATCTTCTCCTTGAAACAAATATCACTCAATAATAAATATACAAGTCTTCTTGAATAAATGAGATGAAACTAGAATGATGTTCTTGAAAGTTTATGAAAAGTTTCTCTTAAAAAATAGTTTGAATATGAACACTTAGAAAATATTTGAAAGATGAAGAATATGAGTGATATTTTATTATGAAAATTATTGGAGGTGAGTGTAAAATATGAAAATAATTTGTTTATATAATGCACAAAACACCCTTTCATAAAGGTATGATCAAATGAAAAGATGTCATGGTTTGGAAAATAAAAATAATGAAGTTTTTCATGAAAAGTTGCATATTTTCGCATGCATTAACAGTGTTAATTGGTTAACACATATGATAATTGGTTAACACCTTTTAACGCTAAAAAATATTCAAATTAAAACAATCGTGCCAATTACAGCGTTTTTTTTCTTTCTTTTACAACGGTTCAAACTGCCATATTTTACCAAATAATGCATGTTTAAAAAATTAAAAATTAAAAATTAAAAATTTGTATAAATATTTATTTTTAATGCATGAAACTTATGGCATGTATTTGCTATTATTCCTAAACATGTATATTATGCATGATACATTTTTTGAACACTTGCATATATATTTTTAAGCAATAATTGTTATACCTTTAATTTATTCCAAATTGCTCTTCAATTCTTGAAAATTTATTGAATGATGTTTGAAGCTTGATCCAAATGATTCTCTTCCTTTTTGCACATGCACATATTAGCATAATTTGTTGTCTTCATCAAAACATGATATTTGAAGGAAGCTTGTCTTCACAATTCTAAAGTTCGAGGATTACTACAAGCCTTGTCACGAGAGTGAAAGGTTTGATTCATAGGCATTGGAGATGATGTGAGAGCACTTCAATGATACCGGAAAGCGAGCGGTTAGACAATTTGAATCTGATGATGCGAGAGCACTTGGAGGAAGGTTGAGAAGAATATAGTTGTGTGAGTAACCTAAAGGTTTCAGTAGATTCGCTTGAATACATCATTGGCCGAGAGATTATCTACCACAACCAAGATAACAAATTGCGAGATCCAGCGTTGTCTACAAAATTTATCTTCTATAAGGCGTATAAAAGATCCTTGTAGCGCTATGAACCAATTCATATGGAGATGTTAGAGTGGGGATCATGATCATGGATCCTTTTTGTTTATCTAAGTGTGTTTCTTTTTTTCTAAATTCCATTTTTATCTAACTGTTTTACTTAACTTTTATTTTAGATTGTTTCTCCAAAAAACATTAGGTCACTCTAGATTTACAAAGATCAAGTAGAAGTCGGTACTTAACCATTGGTCCCTGACCCCTGTGGATTTGATACTTTTTATTACTATGATATAGCCGTGCACTTGTGGTCGTGTCATGTTTTTGGCGCTGTTGTCGGGGACCAATTGCATTAATATTGAAGTTATGTTGTATCACCATAGAGACTAAAGTTTTATTTTCTTTGTTTTGCAGTTTATACGTACAATGCGTTCCACTGGTCCTCCAGCTGAATCCGTTGACGACCCAGAACGCATGATATGAGAAAGACACAAAGTTCGAAGACAACTCAACATGGATGCTAACACCGATACAAAACCTTTGAAGGATTATTCCATTCCCACTAATGATGAACCACATTGTAGCATTGTGCATCCGCCTATCAAGGCAAACAATTTCGAGCTTAAACCATCATTGGTGGGCATAGTTCAACAAAATCAGTTTTCGGGCTTATCTTCAGAAAACCCGAACCTCCATCTATCCATATTCATTGACAATTGTGGCACAATAAAAGCTAACAGTGTTGATCAAAATGCCATCCGTCTTAGGCGTTTTCCTTTTTCTCTCAGAGACCGAGCACGGGTTTGGCTCCATTCCCTACCGGTGAATTCTATTACTTCTTGGCCACAATTAAAAGCTGATTTTCCAGCAAGATACTTTTTGCTAAGCAAGACCGATCAAAAGGGGAGAGACAAGTAATTTCAGGAAAGACAGTGATGAGTCTTTATTCGATGCATGGGAACGTTTCAAAGAGTTGTTGGGGCTTTGTCCTTTTCATGGATTAGAAAATTGGATGACTATCCACATCTTTTACAATGGTTTCCTACACTCAACTAGGATCACTTTTGATGCGGATTTGGGCGGACCCTTCATGAAAAGTCCTAAGGACACCGCTTATGATCTTATTGAAGAGATGGCTCAAAACCATCACTCTTGGGGTAGTGTGCGACAACAAACCGCTAAATCCACTCCAAAAGCGGTGGGATGTATGAGGTAGGTGCTCTTGATCATATGAATGCTAAAGTTGATTCACTTTACAAGAGTATAGAAGAGTTAAGCATCATCCCTCATAATCCTAACACCATTGCTTCTACAAATTTGCTTAATTGCGAGATTTGCAGTGTGAATGGGCATACTAGTAATGATTTTCAAATGGTCCTCATCGGAGGATCCGTTCAAGAAAATGATAACTATAAGAGAAATCAAATGAACAATCCTTACTTCAACACCTACAATCCAGGGTGGCGCAATCAATCAAATTTTTCTACAAGAACAATCAATCGCAACAAGTCGTGGGACCACCGGGGTTCCAAAAGGCATTTATTCCAGATCCTAAAAAGTCTAACTTAGAGCTCCTAAAGGAAAAATTCGTGGATAAACAAACTCTCTAGAACGAGGAGTTCAAGAACCAAAGCCTCCACACCAACGAGATTATTAGGCAACTAACCACAAATGTAGATACCATGTGCACACACAACAAAATGTTAAAAACCCAAATCTCCCAAGTTGCACAACAACAAGCTTCTTCATCTTTTCCTCAAGTGTCATTCCCAGGGAAACCCGAGAAAAATCCTAAGGGGCAACAAAATCTCATAATTACATTTAGTGAATAAGAGTTGAAAGAGTTGAAGAAAGAAGAGCTAGAAGTTACAAAATTCGTCAAGTCAAGAGTGGGTGAAATCATGGATGACCCGGAAAATGAGGTAGCTGAAAGAAAATATTCTACTACTCCACCTCTTTTCGAAGTAAAAGTCTTTCCTCGAAGTAAAGACACTTGTCTCATTAAGAGAAATCATATACAAAAGTTCATAAGGTTACTAAAACAACTTTGTGATAATATGTCGGAGAACCTATCTAAAGTGTCTAATTTCGAGGAAATTCTAAAGAGGGTCCTCCATAAGAAGAAGAAACTGAAAGATCATGGGATCATAAAGCTCACATCCAGATGCAGTGCCCTGATACAACAAAAAGCACCTCCTAAACTAGGAGATCCAGGAGACTTTTGCATTCCTTGTAACATAGGAACTTTGTATTATCCCAATGCCCTATGTGATATTGGTGCTAGTGTGAGTATGATACCCCTGTCCATATACAAAAGATTAAGTTTGGGGGAATTGAAGCCTTGTGGTTTACATCTACAAGTTTTCGATGGGTCAGTAAGAACATTGGAAGGAATTATAGCAGATATTCCGGTCAAGGTTGGAGACTTATGGATACCCACGGATTTTATGGTCATGGATGTGGATGAGAAAGAAGGCACACTTATTATCTTAGGAAGACCTTTCATGGATACGGCTAGAACGGTTATCTATATTAAGGAGGGAGAAATAGCTTTTGAGGTTGAAAGGAGCAAGCTATGATTTGCTTTCCAGAATAAAGATGAATAGAAGCTAACTCCAAAGAAAGAACTTCTGAAGAAGAAACGGTGTTCGTCACAGAAGGCAATATTTGGATGGGATCATAGGTTATTCAAAGGAAAGAGTAGACAATGATCAAAGTTGGTTCTTCGAGAACCATCCTGAGTGGTAACACTCATGGACCGTCGAGCCATGCGAAGTTAAACGAAGTGCTCAGTGGGAGGCAACCCACTATTTACGTACTATTTTTGTTTTCCTTTTTCTTGTTTTTTTCTTTGTTTTTGTAGGAAAACAGGTAAATTAATCCACGAATTGAGAGAAAATGCAGTATCGAAAATCATGCTCGGAAGAACGGAATAAAACAACCAACACCCACCCTCTCCATACAAAAACCAGGGGTGTATTACGGCCACTCGTAATAGGTATTACGACCCGTAATGGGCATTACGACCCGTAATGGGCCCCTATAGATGCAAGCCTCTCAAGTATGCTTTTGATGATAACAACAAATCAATCAAGTCTTGGAAGAAAGCAAAAAGGATTATTCAAGCTTCATTCAAAAAGTCTCCATAAAGATCAAACTTTCTCATTAAAAGGTATATGACATTTCTCATAATCCAATAATGATTATGAAGTGTTCAATATAGGATGCACACACATTTAACACTCTCTAAACAAATCATTTTGTGCATGCCTTTGTTACTGATCAAATTGAAAAAGAATTTTTTCTGGTTTCTGATCAAGTAACCGGTTACCCCTGGGGTAGTAACCGATTACTTCAGCCCAGATTTGAAAAATGTTTTTAACGTTACAGCATGTAACCGGTTACCCTTTGGGTAGTAACCGGTTACCACTGTTAAAAATTCAGAAATTATTTTTGTTCAAATTTTGAATTGTGTCTCTTGTTCTTTAAATTGAAATGATGCATTCTTTCATATTTTTGTACCTTTTCCAAAAAGGTATCTTGCAGTCTATATAAACCTTATGTGCAGAATTTTTTGCGACATCTCCTTCAAATTTTTATGAAACATTTTTTTACTCAAAAATTTCAAATTATCAAAATTCATAAAAGTGCACTAAAATTATCATACACTTTAGTGAACACTTAGTCATTATTGTTGAGTGAGAAATATCAATCAAAGGAGAAGATCAACATTGCTTGATATACCAAGACTTCAACTTTTCTACATCTTATTCAAAAATATTATTTCTTGGATTGACTTGTGATCCAGGATTGTTGGACACAAGGGTTTGTGTGACAAGTGGATTGTTCTTGCACACTTGAATGTTATAGTTGTTGAAAGTAAGCCTCACTGATTGATGGTGTGATAGGTTGTACAATCTAAAACTATAGTGGAAAATCTCTTTCGGTTTGGAAAGGGGACTGGATATACCTTCGAATTGTGAAGGGAACCAGGATAAATCGTCGTGTTTTTTTACTTTCTGCTTTACCGCATTCTTATCTTAACCACATAAAAGAGAAAAATCCATCCACCAATAAAATAACCGAGAAAAGTTTATTAAGCCTAATTCACCCCCCCCCCCTAGGCAATCTCTGAAACTACAACCCCATCCCAAAACCCTTCAAAAACCCTCCAAAATTCACCCCATACAAAAAATAGAGGTGCGTTACGTGTACCCGTAACACACGTTATGGGACGTAATGCGCCTATAATTTTTTTTTCCCAAATTTGAATTTTGAATTCAAATCTCCTATTCTTTCTCTACAATTCCATCTCATTAAAAACAACTTTATTATCCATAACCACCACAAACACCAATTAAATCCTTCCCTTTTTAAATTCTCTTAAACCTTTTCTATTCATCTAACTTAAACCTTTATTCTTCTTCTCCATCACAACAAACTTTCATCTTCTTCATAGCCAACCTCTCATAAAAATTCAACCTTTAACCACCTCCATCTCCAAAACCATAAAACCCCTTAACCAAACCTTCCCCATTCAATACCCTCTTCCATATTCCAGACACTTTTTCTCATTCTTTCAAGAATTTTTTCTCAAGTTTCTATCAATGGCTCCCAAAGAAACGTGCAAAAGGAAACCGGGGATTCATCAAGACCAAGGGAGAGGAGCACTCGATCTGCAAATCTTCATGGTATTATATTTGTCGACAACGCCCAAGCAGCCCGCTACAAAGTCCTAGAAAAACGGAAGATCGTTCCGACAAGGTACCTTTGTGAAACCACCCTCACTACTTTTGGTCTAAAAACTGAGGTTGATAGGTTGTTACACAACATCAATATGTTTGATTGCATGACGAGGAATGCTCTAACTTATGAATGCATCACACTTTAATATTTTAGCACCCTCAACTTCAAGCTTGAAAAGAAGTTAATGAAGGACAATGTGATGATCTACTATGGAACTCTCAAATTTTAGTTGATGGATCAAGATATGCAATTTGAAGTCGAGGATTTGGGGGAAGCAGACTTGTTGATGCACGAGGTGCACGAAGGATCTTTCGGTACCCATGCGGGAGGGCATGCTATGGCTAAGAAGTTGTTGAGATCAGGCTATTATTGGATCACAATGGATACAGATTGTTGTGCTTATGCCCGGAAATGCCATAAATGCCAGATTTATGCAGATAAAGTGCATGTGCCTCCAAATCCTTTGAATGTAATGTCTTCACCTTGGCCCTTTGCCATGTGGGGCATTGATATGATTGGAAAGATCGAACTGACTGCTTCAAACGGCCACAGATTCATCCTGGTAGCCATTGACTATTTTACCAAGTGGGTTGAAGCAGCTTCGTATGCAAACGTTACCAGGCAAGTGGTAGCCCGGTTCTTGAAAAGAGACATCATCTGTCGGTATGGAGTACCCGAGCGAATCATTACTGATAATGGTTCCAATCTGAACAACAAAATGATGGCAGAGTTATGCCGGGACTTCAAGATCCAACACCACAATTCTTCTCCTTACAGGCCAAAAATGAATGGAGCTGTAGAGGCAGCTAACAAGAATATCAAGAAGATTGTGCAAAAGATGGTAGTCACCTACAAAGACTGGCATGAAATGTTACCATTTGCCTTACATGGGTACCGTACTTCAATCAGAACGTCCACTGGGGCAACACCGTATCAGCTGGTATATGGTATGGAGGCAGTCCTACCTGTTGAAGTTGAATTACCCTCCTTGAGGGTACTGATGGATGTCAAATTGAATGAAGCAGAATAGGTCCGATCCCGGTACGAACAGTTGAGTCTGATCGAAGAAAAGAGATTAGCTGCAATCTGTCATGGGCAGTTATATCAGAAGAGAATCAAGAAAGCCTTCGATCAGAAAGTCAGGCTTCGGGAATACCAAGTAGGGGATCTTGTGCTGAAAAGACTCCTTCCTCCTCATACAGACCACAGGGGCAAGTGGACTCCTAATTACGATGGTCCATTCATAGTAAAGAAAGTTTTCTCTGGCGGAGCACTGATGCTCAGTACTATGGATGGTGAAGACTTCCTGTCCCCTGTGAATTCAGATACAGTTAAAAAATACTTCGCATAAAATAACCCGCTGGACATAAAAACAGAATGTAAGTCCAGGCAAAAATAGGGCATCCAGGCGAGTCAAAAACAGAATAAAAGACTCGGGCTAAAATAAGGGAAAAAAAAGAAAAAATGTACACCCGCTGAGTTGAAAATCCGCATTGGACAGCTCAGGCAAAAATGGGTATCCCGGTGGATTGAAAACCCGAAAGGGCGATCCACGCAAAATAAGGGAATAAGCGAACAACTGCATTCTGAATTCGTCTGTATCACTTACAACATGCCAAGCTTCGAAAGGTTCGAGCGTCGGTCACAATCAGCCTTCTTCAGAAAGCGGGATGAGAAGAACGTCAATGTCATACGAGTCATAGCAAGAGGGAGCACTGAAGCGTCATCAACATTTCCAGCATCCTTTTGTTTCTTAATTTATAACAATCTCCTCATTTCAGGGGATCTGTTTCTTTGACTGTACTTGCCAATTCAGGGCACACAAATTAATAAAATCAGATTTTCAGTCACGTTTCGTCTCGTACATTTTATCTTCATTTGCAAAAATGTCTGATGTCCTTATAAATATTGATTGCATTAATACAAATGCGTCTTTTCTAAATTACGTGCTTACAGGAAATAGATTTGCTCCCGGGAGTGTCTGAACTCCTATGATGGAATCCAGTAAGAGATACCTCGGGATACTTGTATGTTTCTTTGTCATGACAGGATTGCAGGTGCTCATCCTCCCCGGCTGAGTTATCAGAAATCATCATCCTCAGCGGGATCCCCACAAACATCTCTAGGCAGATCATTCAGTGATCATTCCTCCCCAGCCAAGTGTCAGGCAGGGAATCATCTCCTCGCAGAGTTTCAGCCTCTATCCAGAAGAGCAATGTCTGAAGATCTCACAACAAAGTGATGAAAGCTTCCAACAAACCCCAGCTGGGCTCCTCATCATTAAAGATAGGTCTATCAGTGACCTATTTTCCCAAGCAGTCATACATCTTGTCAGATCTACCAATGATCTTTTCCCCCAGATGGGACATTCTTTCAAGCAGATCATCCAGAGATCTCCATAGCAACGGGATCCGAATCCTGGATCGGTATCTTTGCATAATCATAGCACTCGCATCATGTTCCCCCCCAGAGCGTAGCATCCCGTCTAATACGGAGCACTACGGCAAAAATCAAACATATTTCATAATCATAAGCCATGTTTGAATCGAACATCTGTATGTACTAACGTTTCATCAGCAATATATGTATAGACAAAGAACCACAGTTACAGCAAAAAGCCAAAGCATCCTCTTTGCACTCTCAAAATGCAGATACATGCTCCTTTTGGCACTCGTCCGTGTCATCATTCCCCAGTAAAGTCGCCAGAACATTCTCCACAAAAAGATATCTATACACTCTCTGGACACTCGTCTGTGTCACAGTTCCCCCAGCATGGTTGCCTAAACACTCATTGTAAACTCAAACACTTGTTTATAGTACTCTTTTCCGACACTCGTCCGTGTCATCCTATCCCCACAGATATTCTGAATGTCTCTTACACTCATAAGTTCGTAACTTATACACTGCCTCTTATGATACTCATCTGTGTCATACTCCCCCCAGCAAGTTGAACACTCGTCTGTGTCTCACTCATGTTTGCTTTTTACTCATACAGATACTCGTCCGTATCTTGTATACACCACTTATCTTCCTCAGATTCAACACTCGTCCGTGTTCTTTGTTAACCAGTTAGTACTCGTCCGTATCATCATCTCTGAGCATGCGTCAAGCGTTTGTTTCTACCGATGCTCTTCCGTATCATGGTCCTAAGGATGCTCATCCGCATCTTTAATTTATACACCGTGTCAAACACTTATATCTTCTTGAATTTAGACATTCGTCTGTATCTACCATTCCCCAAAAGAGTCCTCGGTAAATCCCCATAAATTACTTCCTTCCTATCTAACATTCGTCCTGTGTCATGATACGTTTCGGCAGCCGTACCCTGCCAGGTGATCGTCCTTCACCTTTTTGATGATCGTCCTTCATCATCCCCAGCGGAGTCTCCATTATTGGAACCCTTTCCTATCCGACATCTGCCCTATGTCGTGATGTTTTTTAGCAGCCGTCCCCTGCTAGGTGATCGTCCTTCACCCTTTTGATGATCGTCCTTCATCATTTTATCTGATGGCCGTCCCCGTCGTTGATCTTGTTATCTGACATTCGCCATATGTCATGATAAACCCCGAGAGCAGCCGTACCCTGCTAGGTGATCGTCCTTCACCTCTTGATGATCGTCCTTCATCATGCTTATCCGATGGTCGTCCCTGTAACACGGTGGGAGAACTGACTTTAGTTATGTTGCGGATAGCAAGAGTCGCCACCGACTTTTATTTTATCCAAAGGAAAGGCATAAAAGAACAGGAAAGACCTTTAAAAGATTTTTGGGTCCGGGGGGTAGGTTATGTAAAGGGAAGGTGTTAGCACCCTTTACATCCATGGTTATCCATGGGCTCTTAGTTACTTAGCTCACTTTTGAATTGTTTTTGAAAGTGTAGTGTGTGAATAGAAAAATTTTCATAATAGTTAATAATGATCCATGTACGGATGCGTAAAAACTTGCTTTTGAAAATTTGTTTGAAATTTGTTTAAATGTTTGAAAAGTTTGAATAGTGAGCAAGTACATAAGAGGAACCTACCCTAAGTTTTAAGTCTTTCTTGTTCTTTATCCTTTAAATGGTAAGACTATCCCTACTATTAAGGAGTAGGTAGTCATTACCTTGGATGTAAGGGACATGAGAGGGACATTCTGTTTTATGAAGGCAACTGTGGGGTGTAATAAGCATATAGGAGGGACTATCATCATTATTCGAAGGGACTTGATTCGTAAAGGCAACCATGAGGGACTTGACGATTTTTCTTTTTAAAGGGACTTGCTTTATACACCCCACTTGACCTTATGATTTAGGCAACTTGAGGGATAACCTTAGAAATGTGAGATGGCGATCAAAGATCGACTTACGTGTGTGAGTGTTCAATATTATTTATCTTATGATTAAAGTGATCTAAATTTATTTTAAGTAAAATACATGTTTTGCACTCCCTAAATTACTATCCATAGCAACAATTAAATAATTAAAAAATTTACATCCGGGAGCATTTACAACATTATAATAATAAGCAAAATAAATAAATAGCAAAAAATAAATAATAAGTAAAATATAAATAAATAAGCAATAAATAATAAATAAACAATAAATAAATAATAGGGGTTAGTGATAGATATAATTAAAAAAATAAGGTTAGTAAAAATAAATAATTAAATTTAGTGAAATAATAATAATTAGAAAAAGAAACAAGGTTAGAGAAATAATAATAAAAAATATAAGATAATAATAAACA
This sequence comes from Lathyrus aphaca, assembly GCA_963966055.1. Classification (NCBI taxonomy): domain Eukaryota; kingdom Viridiplantae; phylum Streptophyta; class Magnoliopsida; order Fabales; family Fabaceae; genus Lathyrus; species Lathyrus aphaca. The sequence continues at coordinate 432,336,543 of OZ014522.1, read as the reverse complement.
AAAATAATAAATAACAATATAGTTAGTAATAATAATTAAATAAATGAAATTAGCCAAAACAAAAATAAAAGATTAACAAAAATTTTTTAAGGTAGACAATTATAGTCACAAATTATTAAATTATTTTAAGTGTATCATAATTATAAATCTTAATTATTAGAAGTTAAATTATTTCTAAACAAAAATTCTAAAAAAAATATTTTACATATTATAAGAAATAAACTATAAACATAGTATATAAAATATATTTGCAAACTATATATAAAAAAAACAAATCATAATTATATTTACAACAAATATATTAAATAAATACATGATAATTTATATTAAGAATTAAATAAATAAATAATTAGGGTTTTTTAATAAGTACTTAAAAGATTAGGGTTTGCTTTAGAAAATATTTTTTAGAGTTTAGTTTATATACAAAAATTATTTTAACTAATATATATATATATTACATTTACAAAAAATAATGAAGAACATAATTTTTTGAATTAAAAAAAAAAAAGTAGAAAGTTTAGAACTTTTAGAAAATATGATATTATTTTAAATTTTTGAATATATATGATTTATATTTTTTTATTAAGAAAGCAATTGAATTAATTAAAAAAAATAGAAAAAAAGTAGTAAAAAGAAAACTCACCCGGGCTGGGTTTGAACCCAGGTCCTCCTGTTTGCCAGCATCAAATCATGCCATCAGGCCAACCATGCGTTGGTGATAATAGAATGAGTCCTGTTGGTTTTGTTCTTTGTTGCAAAAAATCCTGGAAAAATAAAAGACACAAAAGGCCTGGGGTGGTGTTGAACCCAGGACCTTACAGATACACACATGCGCGCATTACCACCTGGCTGGGAGAGCCCTTCTGGTAGTATAGTGATAACATATTATAATATATTGAGTCTTCTTATTATCCTGAAAAAAACAACAAAATAATGGTACAAGGCAGGATTCGAACCCTGGCCCTATAGCCAAACATGCGCATGGATTTCCACTGGACCACTCAGTCTGTGGTGATAAACAAACAGAAAACAATCCATCAAATATAATGCTAATTATTTGAATTTAAACACGCGCGGGAATTGATCTTCTTCTTCCTTGAGACTGCGTTTTTACCTACGAATTTAGCCACGATCTTTCCTGCGAATTTTGTTACCTGTTCATCATTGTTCAAACCTGCGAAATCCAAACATTCATGAAACAGCATCGATTCACTAAATTAGTTAATGTTTTATGATCCTTATGATTCATAGAACATTCCTATGTTCTTAGAATTCATTTAAGTTCAATGAATCAAAGGATCCCATTTTGAAGGTCAAAACCCTAGCTATGGCCGAATCTGTTTTAGGCAAGGAAACTTCAATTCATTGGTCCAGAAACAATCTATACAATGTCACAAACAACATTACACAAACAAAATCCATTAATTTGCAGTGAATCATTAGAATCGAAAAAATATTTTCAAGCATGAACAAAGCAACGGGTTAGACATTAGGGCATGATCTGGATGCATATGAATGATGGTTTATGATCAGAAGGGTCCAAGGAAGCTTGATATGTCCTTCTTTTACCTTCTAATGCTCTGAATTTCAAAATCCGAATGTGACTTTTGCTTGAAATTTTTCGAAGTGAAACCTACCTTTAGCTGCTGGAAATTCGTGAATGAATGTTAGGTTTATGCTAAGTACTTATATGTGAGTGAATTAGGTTAAGAAAATTCATTGGTTGTGTGGAAGTTTGGATATTTGAAGATTGAAAAAGATCATGCCATGAAATTCAAATATTGGCTCATGAAAGCTTTCTATTTTTGGATAAATCACATGATTTCTTTCTCTTTCAACTTCAATCAATATTGATGAGATTCTAGAAGCTCAATCTTCATCCAAAAATATATTTTCATATTTTATATTTATTTAAAATGATTTTTTATGAATTAAATCAAAATAAATAAAAATAAAATAATAAAAATTATGATTTTTAATCAATTGGGTCGTGCATGATGATATGATATGGATTGGATCACAATTTAGCAAGCCCATTTGGAAGAAATTGGTTCTAGGCCCCCATTTTCATTATAAACCATCATAAAATTTCCCAACTTTGCAAAGACATATCTCCCTCAATTTTAAAGGTATGAGGGTGTTCTTGGACATTTTGGAAAGCTTGAAGAGTCCTCTAAACAACCCCATTGGTTTCAGGTCCATATCATTTACCAATCTCAAGTTATGCCCTTTTGAAGTTGTTGACTTTTTGTTGACTTTTGAAATGACCTATAATGTCTTAGCTCATATCTTCCAAATGAAGCATTTTTGGGCTTAACTTGCAAGATCAAAGTTGTAGAGAATTCAATTTCCTTCAAAATGAGCTTTGGATGGAGACTTGGTGATGAAGTATGTGAAAGTTATGGCTGGTCAAAGTTCAGTTGACTTTTACTAAGGAAACCCTAATTTAGAAACTCCTGATTATTAATGATCTGGAATCTCCTTGATGAATCATGATAAACCCTTGATCAAATGATGAATTTTACTTCATGTACTTGATGTTGGCAAAAAATCATGAAGTTTGACTTTGGTTTGACCACAGTTGACCTCAGTTTGACTTTTTAACTGCTTTGACTGATTTTGACCTATCTGATCATCTGACTGAGCAAACTTTTGAGAAAAGTCTTGAAACTTGTCATGGGGGTTCTTACACACATATAAGATGTTATGAAGCTCACTTGAAGTCTTGGAAGTCCATTTAGCCTGATTAAAGTCAAAACCCTAGTTTTGGATGCACTGCTTAGGAGGTACATTGTCTGAGGGAATTGTCAGCTCTTCTGACCAATGGTGAACCTTGTGAACCTTGTGAACCATCATAAAATGTCTTGTGAACCTCATGAGAGGTATTGTGAAGCTTGTGAACCTTGTGAACCTCATAAAGTAGCTTGTAGACTTCATGAACCTCAGGAAAGCTTTGTAATCATTGTGAATCTTGTGAACCTTGTGAACCTTCAAGAAGTAACTTGTAGACTTCATGAACCTCAAGAAAGGTATTGAAAGCATTGTGGAACTTGTGAACCTTGTGAACCTTCAAGAAGTAACTTGTAGACTTCATGAACCTCATGAAAGGTTATGGAAAGCATTATGAATCTTGTGAACCTTGTGAACCTCATGAAGTGACTTGTAAACTTCATGAACCTCATGAAAAGTATTGTAAGTGTTGTGAATCTTGTGAACCTTGTGAACCTTCATAAAGTGACTTGTAGACTTTATGAACCTCATGAAAGGTCTTGAAAGCATTGGAAAGCTTGTGAACCTTGTGAACCTTCTTAGCACACAAAGTCTTGTATTGTGAGGGCAAATTTTGGGGTGCAACAGTCCCCATCGTCGACTCTTTCTATCCGACATTCGCCCTATGTCGTGATGCTTGTGGCAGTCGTACCCTGCCAGGTGATCGTCCTTCACCTTAGATGACCGTCCCTAATCTTATCCCCAACAGAGCAGCCGTCCCCTGCTAGGTGATCGTCCTTCACCTCTGATAACCGTCCCTCATCATTTATTTCTTCAACCTGATGGTCGTCCCCATCATTTCCTTTACCTTTAATCCCCAGAGAGTCTTATTTCTTTGCCTGATGGCCGTCCCCATCACGATCCCTCTATTTCCCCAGCATGTCGGTCGTCCTCGTCATTGCTTTATCCCCAGCAGTCGTCCTCTGCTCGACGGTCGTTCTCCGTCGCCCGCACTTTATAATCATACTTTATTTTCTCTTACAATCTATATCCCTTTTCTTCTCCATTCAGTGAGCGCAAATTTGGACTGTCTTTGGTATTCAACCACAAGTTATCTTGTTTGCCTGTTAAGCCGTTGCTTACATCCTACACAGCTAACTCAGGTTTGAATAGGGGCAGCTGTAAACACCCCAAATTTTCCCTCACTCATTTCACCATGAATTGTGATTCTTTTCATTTGCATAAGTTCAATCATATCATCTCATAGTGCATTTTTGCTTCACTGCATTGGTTCAAAGTCATCTACATCTAGGGTTTGTGATCTGAGCAATCCAAGAGCTATCTGAGCCACTCCAAAGGTCTTCAATCATCTCAAGAGGGTCCATGTATGTTCAAGCATCATATTATATCCTCCCAAGATCAAGAAAGTCAAAGAATCACAAGAACTGAGAAAGGCATGGAAGCAGAGCCAAGCTTAACTGCACAGATGACCTGAAATTAGGGTTTTGGTTTCAGATGCCATAACTCCAAATTTTTTGGTCATTCTTATTTCTATTGGTCTCTATATGATATGAAGAAATACAATGGGGAAGGCATCTGACCAAAAGATGACTTCTTGAGCAAGTCAGTGCATAATCAGGGCATCTGAGGCCCCCAATCATCCAACCAAAGGGTCTTCTCCATCATTTTGAGGGTATATGATCTTTATTTGATCTTAGAAGAAGTTAGAGGTTCACAAAATTGAAGAATCTCAAGCCATTTGCAAAGTTTCCATTTTGGGAAAGTGACTTGTAATGCAAACTTGCCATTTTGGGAAAGTTTTTCAACCTCCACTTTTTGATTCAAAAATGCTTCAAATGAAAAATTCTTGGTCATGAAAGATGTAGATTGGATCATTCCCTTTTCAAAAAGTACAAGAACTTGATCTAATTCATCATAGAACTCAAGTTATGGCCTTGCAAAGTTGGGAAAAATCACAAAATTTCACTTATGCACCAAAGAGGGAAGTTTGCAAAAACACTTGCCAAAGCCAAATGAGACTTCTAATTGACTTCTAAGCATTTCACAAACATCATACATGACCTATAATTCAGAATTTCCCAAAGAAATTCCAAGTTTCATGCCTTGATCATTAAGATTTCCAAAAGGGGCCAAAACATCACATAATTGCAAAACACCCCATAACTTTCTTCTCTCTTGCTGAATTGCCTCAAGAATGGATTTGTGGACCTCCATGAAGTCAGCTGCACATGGACATGCCCAAGGGCCAGCTGTGTTCTTGCCCATACCTCAAGTACAAGTCATGTTGACATTTTTGCAACTTGCCCATACCAATCAACATAGGCCACCACCCACCCTCTGACCTATCCCAGCATGATATGTGTACCAAACGCAAACCATTCCATAACATAACACAAGCTAAAACCTCCAAGAACTAAGCAATCACAAAAACTCCCTCTTATGCAAAAGCCTTCGAAATTCACAACTCAGCCATCAAACCTCAAAACAAATTCCATCATTCAACTCCATATCCATTGCTGATCATTTCCCACCCTTCATTTTTCCCAAAAACACCCTGAATCAAAAACACGATTTTGACATTGCTTGAACTGAATTTCTGCCAACTTTATTTAGAGACCATTTAAACTCCAACCAAGCATCACAAACTCTTCAGGAGGATCATTGGAGCTGATTTGAAACAAAGAAGCAGCCAGCCAGTGCCATTTTCAAAAGCTTCAGTTCAGGTATCATCAAGAACAAATTTTCCAGAAATGACTTTTTAAGTTCTTAGATTGTTCTCCATGCTTCACTGATCACACTGCACCTTTTGGTTTTGAAAATGATTGCATATTAAGCATGTATGAAGCTTCTGAAATTTCTGAGAAATTTTCCGTTTTGCTTCGAATCTCTCTGATCATGTGAAATAAATTATGTTTGATGTTTGATTCTTGTTTAGAATGGGATGGGAATCATTTCTGGAGAGTTTTAGGGCTTGGGGTTGCATATAGAGTGAGATAGCATGAGGGGATAGCCGGAGAAGATGACCGGAACACTGTTCCGGTCACCTGAAAGTGATTAGGGTTCAGATTAGGGCTTAATTGTGTAATTAGTGTAGTTTGAATTCTGGCCTTTGGATAGCGCGCAAAGTCAATTCCCTCCCTTTTCCATTTGAATTTGGGCCACTGGATCAGCATACTTCCATTAATTCACATTTTAATTTCATTTTAATTGCATTTCTTTGTACATTTTATTAAAAATAGCAAAACACTTTCAAAAATTTTTATCTTTTGCATTTCCCTTTCAAATATTTTTCTCATTCTGAAAATAATTTTTATTTTATTTTTTGCATAAATTTCGTATTTTTAAAATATTTAAATGTTTATTTTAATTAATTAATGAGAATTAATTAATTAAAATACCATTTAAGTTTCTAAAAATCACCAAAAAAATCATATTGCATCTTGATACATTTAGAGACATTATCAAACCCTTCACACAAATTTCTTTTTGGTCCTTGACCTATTTTGACATTTTTCTTTGGATTTAGGGTTCTTGAAAGTCAATATTTTTACCCTAACTTGGAAAAATCCTTTCTGCCTAACCATGAAGAGTTTGATGATGGTTATTTTTGCATTGCATTCCTCATTTCATGTAGTTTCTAGGATAAATTTGGTTTGAATTTATTCTTCATTTTCAATTTGTTTTTCATTTATCATTGAGAGGTACCTTAAAACCCTAGCAAACTTGAGAAAATCATAACTTCCATTAGGTTAAGATTTAGGTCTCCTCCTTTGGGCAGTGAACTTATATAGGTTTAGGGTTCCTTTGATCCCATTTTCAATTTTTTATCTCATGTCTTGCTTCTGGTTTTGAATTTTGTATTGCATGTTATGTATAAACCCTAATTTTTGCCTTCATTTGCATTCATCCTTCATATGCTTGCATACATGAATTTTCCATGACATTTTGTGCATCCACATGACATATAAGACATCTTAAGACACATTGGAATCATGTTTGATCATTGCATCATCCATTTTCCATGATATGTATCCATTGCATTTCATAAGTTTTCATGAATTCTCATGCTTCTTACTTGTCTCACTTGCATTCTCATCTCTTGTATGATCATCCCAATCTCATGTCTACCATTTGCATCATCTCTTAGCGTCATTTACATCTTAATTTGCTTTTGACTTTGGCTTTAATCCTTGCATCTCATCTCATTTTCATTTCATTTCATTTCATTTCTTGTTGCTAACTTTTCAGGTGGTAAGTGTTTGAGAAGTGAATTTGCCTTTGTAACACCCCAAATTTTCCCTCTTCTTTTTAAGCATCATATCACATCATATTCATTATACTCATATCATTTCTTCAGCATCCTGGCATGGAAATATGAAGCATAACATTCATTGTTGAAGCATGGCATAAGTTGGCAGGGATTTTAGTTCATTGATTTGATTCAGATGGATGTTTGACCTAGATTGGTCAAATTGCCAGGATTCTTTAATTGCAAGTTATCTGCTTCAGCGGCTAGTTCTCAGGCCAGATGTATTCAGTGATAAGATGTATGGTGTGCGGAAGTTCTTTGGTTTATTGAGCAATGGTTTGTGTTGGAGTTTGACGCATATTGGCTGGATTGAGTGGTCATCACTTCATCATTGGGTTATCTGGAGATTTAATTCTCCAAGGTTTGATTTAGGAAATTCAGGTTGATGGTTGTGTTCAGTTTATCAGAAAGCTGTGCAGAGAAATTGAGTTTGACTTTGGGCTAAAAATTAGGCTTCCTATCCATAATCTGTGATCCAGCATGATGTCCATATTTCTGTTTCTCAAACATAATCCATTCTTATTTTTAAACCAGATTGATTCCCATTTGCACCCAATTTAGTCGATTGTCCGTTTATCCATTTTCATTCGATATGTATCATCTGTTTTCCACTTCTAGTTATCCATTATTTTAATATCCAATTGCGTATCCGTTAGTCCAAATCCAATCCATCCGAATTTCCTTCATCATCTATTTTCAAGTAAACCGTATTCATGTTCAATTTATACTTTGCTATCCATTTCCTTCATTCACCTTTTATGACCAATTATTCTTTTTACGAAATTCACATCCACCTTTAATTTTTCTTGATCCCTTATTCCATTACTCCTTTCGTTATTATTTTCTTTTAAGTAAGGGTTATTGCCCAAAATAATAGTCCACGTTTCTTTTGTTAAGACCATTTTCGATTTTTGTCCAGTTATTACAAAATACATCCATTTATTCACTTTTAACTATCTTCAAACCATCTCCCTTCTAAACCATATCCCTTTTTCTGTTTCTTCTTTTTATTTATTATTATTTCATTATCTCTTAAACATAGTGCATAGTTTCCATTTTCATTTTTTTTCCTCAATTGGTCTCACTATTTCATAAACCTTACTGCATCTTTTGTCCTAAGTTCATTTATAATATAAAAGATCAATCATTATTATTGCTTTTTACCAAAATGGAAAGGATAAATGGTGATGTGTAGCATGACATGTGATGTATCATAAAGCCCCACCATCATGTGACAAAAAAAAGGGGCATTCAGTATCCAATAAACAAGAAAAGGCAATGAAAAAGAAAGAGAAAGGACCCTTTGTACTTTACAGCATCACGTGACAACAAAGCCAACATTCATCATACACAAATTTCACGTTTACCCACACATAAGAGTCACGCAAGTATCATGCTTTCTTCACCTCACCAAAGCACAAAAAATTGTGAGTCAAAACGCACGGTAAAACTGAACGAAACGCAGACAATTGGTAAGACTCAGATCACATAAAAAAATTTGATAGAGAAATGGAAAAAAAATAATAACAGAATGTGGTTGGGGAGAGCCATAACAGATCCAATCACGTTTCAAACAAAAAGAAAAAAAGAGAATAACCAACTGGGAGGGAAAAGCAAAAACAGAATTCTTGAGCACGTTTTCAATAGCAAGTTGAATTCATCAAAATCATAACCGATTTCATCACTCCTCATTCAAGAAAAACTGAACTGAAAATTCTCATTCATTATCTTCATCTTAGAACAACAGAATTTCCGGTCACTTATCTACATCACCAATAACACAAGAAACCGATTCAATCTTCATCAATTCGCTTCAATCTTCATCAACTCTCTTCACAATCTTCATCAATTCTCTTCATAATCCTCATCAATTCTCTTCACAGAAGGGAATTCTCTTCACAGATTAGACTCCAATTTTCACATTAACAATCAAATTCGTTGATTCGCTTCACATTGCGTAACCTTCATCAAACATCATCCAGTATTACGGATCAGACTCCAATCTTCATCCACGCTTCAGCATTCGTCAGTTTGCTTTTTCAATCGAATGAAGTCATCACAGTAGCATTAACAGACCTGCAAATTGATTCAATACACAAATTATGAAGAAGGAGAAGCAAGCCGTATTCGCAAAAAGAGGAAGAGAATCGAATCAGAAGCAAAAGTTGAAGAGGAAGCGTTACTGAATCGAGGCTAACTTACGTGTTGTTCGTCGCATCGTCGCATAACAGGTACGTCTTTGTTTCATTTACTTGATGCGATTGCTGGCTGTGTACTGAATTGGTTGTGTCGGTATGTGATTTTGGATTGATATTCTTATGCGTGTGGCCATCCGAGTCCGAATTTGTAAAAAGATGTTTAGGTTAGGTTAGGATAATAAGATGAGTATGTGACGGCGAGATGGATTGAGGAGAAGCCGAGTGAGATTGAGAGAGGTTTAGGTTAGAGTGAGATTGAGAGAGGCTTAGGTTAGGGTGTGGATGACGGCGGCTAGATTAGGTTCTTGAGAGAAGAAGGAGATGATGAGCAGGAGGCCAAAGGAGAGGCATTAGTCCGTTCGGTTTGTTTTGTGAAGAGGAGGAAGAGCGGCCGTCGTGAGGTTGAAGAAGAAGGTGAATGAATGTTGAAGAAGAGAAAGCCGAACGAGGAGGAGAAAGGAGGTGATGGTCCGGCGATCTTGCGGCGGCTAGGTCAAGCTAGGGTTGTGAAAGGAGGCTTGCCGGAAAATGGAAAGGAACGGCGGCTAGGGTTCATCAGGTTGAAGGTGAATGGTGACGGTGGGGTGTTTATCCGGAGGGTGAAGAGGAAGACGAAGAGAGGGGCTTGAGTGAGATGAGAGTTGTCTGCATTTTGTGGCATTACATTGGTTTAATATGTGTTTGATTTGCTTTAAAGTTCCTTTAATTTTATCATAAAAGAGTTTTAGGAAATATCATGAAAAAGTATTAAGAGGTTAATAAGGGGAGATTCTGAAGAGATAAGAGATAAGATCTAGGGATTTTTTGTTGCTTCTGTCCATACCGGCGGTGACACTTGTCACCGTCCGGTAGGACCTTCCGTCCTGCTTCCACGCACGTGTCCACACAGCAACAGCCAAACACTAGCAGCGCCTGGGTCTAAGCTTTTGATATTTGCACCCCAGTTTTCCCAGGCCCATCCAAGTTCCACGCAGCAGGCCTACTTCCCACACCCCTTCTCAATTCTTTTAAATTCTTTTTTTTAAAATTTGTTTTCTCTTTTATTCAGTTTGGTTTTAATTCATTTTAAATAGTTTTAATCACTTAAAAAATCCCAAAAAAATCATGAACATTCTTTTGAGTCTCTAGTTTTTTTATCATATTTTTATTTTATTTTTTTCATTGATCTGCGTGCCAGAATTAAATCTCCATTACTCATAGCTTCATTTGCTTCATTTCTTGACTATTCAGACTTGTTTATTTTCTATAGCTTTCAATATTTGGAGTTTTGATCCCCTTCTTTTTTCATTGTGTTCCTGAGATCTTGTACTTTTCATGAGATTTTTCTCTGAATTTTTAGAAACTTATTTCTTGAGTTTTGGTCTAGAAACTTGTGATGTAAGTTTTCTGTCCTAACTTGTGTTCGTGCCTCCATTTGACTTAGTTCCTTTCTGAATCTTTGTAAATCCTTTTTACAAGTTGATATAATATGTGTGAAGATAATTTAGTTTAAGTTGTGGAATTTTGGGATGCTTGGTTGATTTAATGTGGATTTTTGTTCTCACCTTGTCCCATTTTGCTTCTTTTGGTTCATTAGATCTCTTATAGGCTTAGAAGGGCACTTGTGCCAACTTCTTCTCCTCATTTGTGGTTCCTTTGGGGTGTGGGTATCTTCCTGGTCCTAGGATAGGTCTTGTGTCTTCTGAATTTTTGAGTTTGCTTCTTATTCAAGTCATTTGTCTCTTTAAGTGTTTAAACTCCATCTTTTGATTCCGTTGCTTCTATTTTGATATTGTTTGGTCTTGTGTGACCTCTCTTTTCATCTTGCTGGCTTCCTAAGCCATTCTCCATCTCATTTTGGTTTTGGTCTTGAGCTTTGTGTTTTTATTTTGTGCGTTTTGCATTGCATATTTCATAAGTGCGCATTTGTTTCCATATGTATTCATGTTGCATCCTTTTAAGTCATAAGTCTCTTATCTTCATTTCTTTGGGTTGCATTTGCATTATGCATTTGTTCTTTTCATTTCACTTCTGATTGTTTGATGTTAGCATGTAATCTTACTCATTTTATTTCGTTTGTATGCGTGCTAACCTTGCAGGGGCTATGGTAAGTGTGAGATGTGGAAATTGAGTTCCACATCTCCAATTCTCATCTCTTCCTCTTATGTTTATGTGAACTAACCCTTTGTTGTTGAGCTTAGGCCTTTCTCATCTCTTCTTCTATCTTCTTCATCTTTTCTTTCCTTCTTCATTAGGATAGAAGCCTCACTAACCCTTAGGACATCCATGCATGTTAACACTTAGGATCATTTTAGTCCCCCTTTAGAATTTTTCCTTTGTGATCCTTTTAGTTCTTCTTCTCTTCTCATCTCATAACTCTAAAAAACACTTTAATAACTTTGAAGTGATGCATTTGATCCATAGCCTTATTTCACGAGGTATGCTTGTAGTCTTCCCATCTTGGGATAGTACAAGTTTACCTTGTGATGCACAAGTCTGATCGAGGTATCTTCTTCATAAAAGAAAAGCATAAAAAAACACTTCCTCATTTGTAAATAACCAAAAGCACTTAACAATTAAGCAAGTTAGTGAGCTTATGCCCTAATCTCTGGATTCAAGTTTTGGGGATCTTCTCCTTACTTGAGTGTGCTTGTTCTATTATTCCATCTTGGAATGTAGTGACAAGTGCACATTCCATGGAAAAGAGCTTGAGTTCACTTTTTTGTGACACACTCATAAAAGCTTCATAAAAAACACAAACAAACAATAAAATACTTTCCTTCGGGAATTCTTTTCTCATCTCCTTCGCTCCGTACGCGAACTTGCTCCTACGTGTCACTTTGCAAGACGGTTACGCACTCGTCGTCTGAGTCTGCAACACCTGAGCAATGGCATAGGCAGTTCAAGCCTTAATTCACAAACAATTTCCTTTGGTACCCCTAGTTAGGGGAACTACGGCGTCTCTGATCCTCATTATCCTGATGAGGTACGTAGGCAGCGGGGTAGGGCCCGTTCAAGCACAATCTTTATTTTCCCTACATTTTTCCTTTATTTTCTTATTCAGTTCTTTTCTCAGTTTCTTCTCCAGTTCATTTTCATTTCTTTGCAGTAGCTTTCATACCCTCACCCTTTGAAACAGTTTCTTTTGCAAGCGTGGATCCTGTCGGGTACGGCGGACGATCTGGGTGCTAATACCTTCCCAGATCGTAACCGGCTCCCGAGCTCAGACTCTTTGGTTCGCAGGACCTGTGTCCTTCCTCTTTTCTTTTCTTCTGGTTTGTGCATCATTACTGATCAGTGATATTTAGTTGTAGTTTTCAAGCCGGTTTTCAGTGTCTTTTGAGTTTAAGATTGTTCGTTTGAAGTATTTCGTTCATGTTTCGTCGTAGTTTTCTTAATGTAGCATGCAAGTTTGTTTTAATCGTTTTATTCTGTTTTTATCTTTGGTATGGGTTATGTGGTTGTTTTTTGATGTGTTTTCAGGTCAATATGTAATCGGTTGTTCGACGCGTCCGAAGAGATGATCCAAGCATGAAAGATGGCAGCAAAATGGGATGTCAGAGGCACAACACGGGTGCCAGTGTTGTACAACACGGCCCGTGTTGTGAATACCATAAGAAAAGGAGATTTGTTAAGAAAAGGAGAAAGTCAGAGTTGTGACACGGGTGCCCGTATTGTACAACACGGCCCGTGTCATAGCATCTGATAAAGAAGAGGCATTGGGATGAACCAGAGGCACAACACGGGTGCCCGTGTTACACAACACGGCCCGTGTTGTGAAGACCAGAAGAAAATCTTATGTTTTGTTGCTGCAAGGGTATTCCGGACTTTTCGCGGTGTTTTGGAAGACTGATTTATATTTGACAATTATTACTGTAAGGAACCACTTTTGATTTTGGGTATTTTGGATTGGAACAAATACGGGAGAAGAAGGATTGATCAAGAGCGGAAGCGATTGACGATCCAACGAATCTACGTTAATTGTAATGTTTCAGTTTTCTTGCTCTGTTTTTATTTCAGTTATGAACATGAGTGGCTAAACCCCCCAATGCCAGGGGGTGTCCCTGATTTGCTTTATGTAATGACAATTTGAATTCTTCATTTCGAGATTATGCTTTTAAGTCTGTTTCTTTATTTTATGCAACGTCCTTAACGCTTTGTCTTTGTTGGAAAATGGGATAATTGATCGTGGTTAGGATTTGGTCTGACCAACCATCCTAACCATGTTGCATAAATTTTATCGCGATAAATATTACTGAGGAATTGGGATATTTTTGTGAAAACCTTTTTATGTCAGAATTATTGCTTGATATTCTTCTTTGACCGTTGAGGAATCAAGGTAGAGGAAGAATACCAATGGTTTTTCTTTAAAGGAATTTTGGAAAAACATTATCGACTTAGGAAAGACACTTTTTAAAGCATATCTCTGTAAAATTAAGAAACCATTGAGTCATTGCACTACAGATCATACATCGTCCCTGGCATTACTTTCATATTAGTAAAAACTCTTTGTTTTAGTCTACGTTTTAATATCTTTAGTTTATTTAATCTAAATTCAAACCTTTAAACCATAACTTTTGTCCAAGTGAAATTAATCATTAAGAACTTATTTTATTAAGCAGTCCTTGAGATCGATATTTAGGGTTATTCCCTTCTATTACTACATCGGTAAAAATAGTACACTTGCTATTTTCCGATCAATTACCATTCCCTTTCTTCGGGATAAAAATGCCTGGCTGGCGACTCTATTCTTTTCCGCGCCACTTTCACGTTTGTACCAGGATGGAAATCTGGGGAGCGATAGCTTCACTTCTCGTAATCTCTTCTCATCCCTCTTTTGCATCATTGCTGCATTTTACTTGTGAGTTAGAGTGAGCTTGCTCATTCATGTTCTTTCCTCTCTTTCTTTCTTCAAGCAACTTATCTTCTTAAGTGAAGTAAGTTGTCTTGCTTCTTCTGCTTCTCCTCCTTCCACTTGCTTCTTCCTTGGTGGCTCTCTTGAAGATCTCTTGCAAGCTTCATAAACCCTAGTAATACCCAAGCATGTTAACAATTAGGGTTTGATTAGTCCCCCATTAGTTTTACCTTTGTGTCATCTTTGTGTCTTCTCTTCTCATCTCATAATCAAGGACTAAACCTTAAAGGTTTTAAGGCTTTGTGATTAAGCTTATGCCTGCATCCTTCTATTAGGATGGAGTGTATAACTCTAATCCTAAGTGTTAAACCCTTAATGTGTTTAAACCCTTTAATCAATCCATCTAATAATCACTAAGACATCAAGCTTGTAACTTGGGCCTTGCATTAGGGTTCTAATTCTTCCTTAATTGGTTAAGAAGGACTAACCCTGGTGTTAATGGACAAGTCCCCCTCAAGTTGTCTTACAAACCATAAAATTCACTTCTTAATCTTACCATTAACTAAAATCCACTTTAATAAAGACCTTGTTTTGTCATGAGGTTAATCCCTAATCATGGATTGAGTTGAGGAGCCTTTCTCAGCTTAAATGTTCTCATCTATAATCCTTCTATTAGGATGGTGTAATGGGTCCATTAAATCTTTGATTATGGCTTAAACTCATTACTTAACACCAAACAAAAACTCCAAAAACATTGATGGGCTAAAGACGTGTCTAATTATGTGTCTAGCGGTATCTTAACTGCAAGTGCACAGCCTATCGAAGTAATATTTAAGATTATCGATCCACAGGGATTCTATGGTTACTTAGTGCTAGATGAACTTCTAGTTTAGCTAAGGCGAATGGTTGTCACGATTTTTTGTTGATTTTAAAATATTAAAGGCGGAATTAAATTTAAGTTTTAAATAAATAATACTAAGGCGGTCGGTATGTAATTATACTAACTTAGGTGGGTAAATCTAACCTAGGCTTATAAAGGTGTTTACTTAATCTATTCGGTAGAGGTTACCAGTTTAAATACCCTCAACTCACACTCTCGTGGTCTTATCTCAGATCTTACCCCTAAAGCCCTATGCCTGCTCTCGCTAGCCCATAAGTGTTTAGAGATAATTTTTGGAAACTTAGTAATTCTAATTTATTTTAAAGCGCTCTCGCTGTGTTTAATTTAAATGCCTAACTTTAGCTATCTGGTTAAAATCTCACACTCTCGTGGTCTTGACCTAACCTAATACTCTTTTCTTACTCTCGTAACGAAAAGGTCGAATTAAATTAAAAAGTATCAGCCAGAATGTTAAGTTACTAATTATTTTAAGCCTATGATTAAATTTTACCGATTAAGTTTGTTTTAACTACATACCGCCCTAAGGTAATTAGCTACTCATTGATGTTGAACCAGACAGAGACAGAAAATTAAATAATAAAATACTCATGGCAGAAAAATAAATAAACATTATAAATATTAAAATTGCAATATAATAAAAAACCTGGTTAACAAATATTATAGCAGACTCCTTCTTCCACAGACCGGAAAGCTTGGAGTTGGCGGAAATCGAAATTAACTAAATTCTGAAGGTTTAGAAACAAGTAATTGTATAACAATTTCCTGATGTTGGAAATTGTTATATAGCTGGTTTGGATACAATAAAATTGAAAAGCTGAAAAATAATGCAGAAATAGAAACAGGGTCGTAAAACAATTCGGCAGAGCTTCCGCAGAAATTCGAATAAAAAATGCTCTGTAGTTTCTTCATAAAACTAATGCTATTTATAGGAGAGTAATTGGGCTTGTGGCTGAATGTGTTGCATGGGCCTCGTAGGAGAAGTTGAAGAAATCTAGGAACGTGGCATACAGGGTCAATCTGGAAAGTAGCAGCTTCACATGCACGTAGCCCTGTGACCAAGTCTGGTCAAATAACCTACTTTTACCCTTGTCACGGTCGTGACAAGGTCTTCACGCTCGTGTCCTGTGGTTTTAAGTGTCACGGTCGTGACAATGTTCTCACGGTCGTGATGGCTTCTTTTGGGGTGTCACGGTCGTGACACCCTGGTGACGACCGTGACTGCAACAAATTATGCAGTTTTTGCAGGCTTCTTCATTTCTTCATCTTTTTATGGTTGCTTTTGTTCCTTTTTCTCTTAATTCATGATTTAGATCCATATAATGATGTACCTGCAAAATGGTAAGAAAAACTCGAGAAATCGAGTGTTAAAACGATGATTATGCGATAAAATGTTAATGAAACCTAGCAATATAATCGATACGTTTTCTCGTTATCAAACTTCCCCAAACTTAAACCTTTGCTTGTCCTCAAGCAAATAGTCGGTTGAAAATTGGCGGACAAGTTTTTATTGACGCATACTCATAACAAACCGTACGAGGGATCGTTTTGTCGGATAATCTGGTACTTTGATAGAACACTACCGATACACTAATGACACAAGCAACAAGCTATGTCGTCGAATTCCCGTTAAACGAAACGATCGGTAATTACTTTACGATTTCACCTAGAGTTTTTCGATCTTATTTCGCCCGGTTTCATTCTAGCGCAATCACATTAAGCCCTTTGCCTTAACACGCACGTAGTGGAGTAGTCGGTTAGCGACTTTGATCCTTTTTAAGCACGGGGTATGGTACACGAGTGCGGTAACCCTACATATATTATCCGATTTGGAGGTTGTGGGGGATCGAGCCGTAGCACGCCCTACCAAGTTCAGAACCAGTACCTCTGAACCAACCCGCAATGGACTCCTTCTCATATTTCTCGTTTCTTGTATGCGACCGTGTACTTTGGTGCAATTTCTTTTCATTTGCATCGAGATATGAAGGATCATTATTGATTAGGCATCAAACGCTTATATTCATCGGCTCCCCACGAGGTTTGTGTTCAGACGGTGCTGACTGCTAGTATAAACTACTAGGGGTTACTTTTGAACTGAAACTTAAAGTGTACTCGTAATGATAATCGGAATGGAATCGCTTAAGTGGGAAGTCAAAGGTGTCAAGATTGTATTGGTCTTGTTTAATCGTTCTCGGCTTCCTAATTACGATTCCGTAGGTAAGTTGGGTAATGCGAATAATTAAAGATTTTTTCTGGTATGGCTAAATAAACGGGGAAAGTTCGAGTTTAAAGAAAATATCACAAAGATTTGCTCGTTTCATTAACTTGCGAAAAAGAATACAACGGAATTGAAAATACAACGAAATGGAAAAGTGCGAAAAGGGAAAAATGCGGAAATGAAAGGTACCTCTCCCACACTATATCAGACATTGTCCTCAATGTTGTGATATAAATGCGGTAAAAGTACAAATGACAAAAACGAAAAACAAACATAAGCAAAACTAGAACTATGGCTGCTGAGGACCGCGGGGTCGGCTTCTGGTGCGGGAGCGGCGTCTGGAAGGAGTCGCTTCAGGATCAGAACCGGTACCGGTAGTCGCAGTGATGTCAATGCGGAGGGCTTCTAGCTCGCTGAAAATTTCGTCGAGCTTCTTATTAGTAGATGTCTGGTTGCTTGCAATAGTGCGGAGTAAAGCATCATACTGCTCCTTCTGCCTTCGCTCCAGTGCGGCGTTCATCTGGTTCTGCTGATGAATCGCACGGAGGACATCCTCAAGAGTGAATTCCGGAGCAGGAGGCTGTCGGGTAGATGTCTCTGGTATATCCTGGACAGGCTCAGCTGCATCCATAGCGTCCTGCATCTCATCCGCTGGAGGATCTGCCTGATCATCATGAATAGGGGCGTGGTCAGCAGCATCTGGTAAAATAAAGAGCCAGTTGGCTCGGCTGGATGGGTCGATGCGGTCGCGGGACGACAAAATGATATGGTGAAATATGGTGCCATGGACAACAGGGCTATACCTGTCATCCTCTCGCTGCGCAATCAGGTGAGCGGACCTGCAATAACTCTTGGTGAGGAATTCTGCGGCTATGAAAGGCTGATTTGCGACCAAGTCACCAAGCCCCAACTGAATGGCGAGGGTGGTGACAATGCCGCCTATGAAAAATGGGGTTGATCCTCTATGCGCAATAGCCTGGATGTGATAAAGCATGAACGGGGCAGCGTTGATCGGCTCGTCATTTAGAGCACAGTGCAAGAATAGAAGCTCCTTGGAGTTGAGCTTATGGTTACTTTCTCGAGCGAATATGGTGTTGCAAATGACTCGGTGGAAATAACGGATTGTCAGATTGTGAATGTGTGTAGCATTGAGGCTTTGGAAGGCTGAGGCACGGGTATTGGTTATGTCGTGCCATAGAGTGAAAGCGGGTTCACTAAAATTATCGGGCACGCGGAGGTGAGCTTCATTTCCGTGATCGAAGCCTAGCAACTCGGCTATCCTGTTTTGCGAAAGGTTAAACTCCTGGCCATGCAATCTGAATTTTGCGAAACCGGTGAGCTGACTCTGAGAACCGGCAGGAGTGATGTACTGGAATGAGCTAAGGAACTCCAATGTCAGAAGCTCGAATGTGGGCTGAGGTTGACTGCAAAGATCCCACAGACCGACTTTTTGAAGCAGGCTCGTGACACTGGCAAGCATTCCGAGTTCCCTCAAACAGACAGTGTCGATATAACGTGTAGGTTGCACACCGCGGTTCTGGAATCGGATAAATCTTTCTCTCTGGGTTTCTCCAGCATCACCTTCTCTGAATTGAATGGTATCCATTGCATGCAAGAGGTAGAGTGAAAGATGGAGATTTTTGATGTTTTGTGAAAAAATGATAAAATGAGAGAAATAATGAATCGGAATAAATATTGGAAGGTGAGAATGTGATAGGTGTGGTGATAATGGGGGGTTAATGAGTTTAAAGTTGGTAATGGGAGGTTACGGAAGTTATGGAGAAGATGGGTGGTTTTTGGAAGTTATGGAGGAAGAAGAAGAAGAGGTCACGAAGAGAAACAGTTATGTTTCTCACGAATCCTGTAATAAGGTTTGTCACGGTCGTGACAGGGAGGTGACGGTCGTGACACGCTAAATTAGCACGTCACGATCGTTAGGGGGTTGTGACGACCGTGAGGGCATGCTTCGTTGAATAATTTCCAGAAAACACTATCTCAATTATTTCACATACTTTATAATAATTTATTTTCTTCACTTCTCACTCATATTAAATATAAACACCATATAATAAATAATTTCAACATAGTACTTTACTAACTTGCATGGCATGAGAGATTTTATATAATATGAATAAATGCAAGCATAACAGTACATAGAATGAAAAATATGTAAATTGATTAAAATGGAGAAATTTTGGAATTAGAAGTGCATTGCATAAGTTAATTGAAAATGAAATTACATTAATGAAAATACGGTACGAAATTGTTTGCGAAAAATAAATCTAACTAGAAACGAAAACAATGAGAAAAATAAACTAAATCACTTACAGCATTTTCAAAAGCGTTTCTTCAAATCTTCGATTGCGGAGTTCAAGTGATAGAATTGTTCGCAGGTTATGTCAGTCAAACCTATAATATCCAATCGCATGCTTTTAATGTCTTCCTTAAATGAATTAATGTCAGTTTGGTAAGCTTCAAGAGTGTTCATAATATTCTGTAAGTTGTTAGCATAATCTCCTTGATTCACTTCAGGGGTTTCATTTACTTCGTCAGTGTGGTCAATGTCATGGTAACCAGGAGGTGTCTCAGGGTCAGTTTCGACATCGGTCATTATATCATCTTTTATCTTGTAAGACTGAGGTGTTTCAGGAGTAGATGGATAATCAGGTGGGGTTAACTCATAAAGCCAGTTATCCTTATTGTGAACACTTACTCTAGCATGGTTTGGCAATGTGAACAGAGTTACTACTTCATTCCGGATTAGGTACTCAAAAGGTGGATGTCCTAAATTCCTTATGATATGTCTATTAAAGCAGAAGTTAAGATTCATAGGACGGATTGTACCTAAACGGTTGCACCTGTGCAGTTGGTACCTAAGTCCTATGGCATCAGCAATCATGGTTACAAGACCTCCTACTAATATAGGTAATTCAGGTTCTTCTTGGATACGGGTGAAGGTTTGCATCATGAAAGGTACACCATTAACAGGCTGTCCATTAGTGAAACATGACATAATAAATATCTCATCTTTAGAAACTCCGGTAATATTTTCTTCTTTTCCAAAGAAGGTGTGGGCAAGGATTTTATGGAAGTAACGGAGAGCAGGGTTATGGATCTCATCATTATTCATGCTATTTGGTTCAGGGTGGTAGTTTCCGGTTAAAGTTCCCAAAAAGAAATCTAGCTCAATATCCATCAATTCTACCTGTGTGGTAGTAAAAGCAAAGGGTCCACTAGGGAATCCTAATAAGTCAGCTAGTTCTTTATGGTTAAAGTCATATTCTATTCCAAACAGGCGGAAACTGATAAATCCTTTCCTAAATCCAAAACCGCGCTCGGGTAGGTAAACTAAAGAGCTAAGGAACTCAAGGGTGAGCTCGCGGTAAGTCACAAACTTATGTTGGATCAATGCATTCTCCCATCCAAGACGGTTAAACAAGTACAGGATGCTATCATGTATACCTAGGGTTTCCTTAGTCTGATCATCCGGGTACAGGGTCAAATCCATTTGCCTCTGTGATAACTCTTCAAACTTCATTCTTTGGTTTCTACCTCTAAATTTGGTTTCCATATGGTTTATTGGTTGGTTAGCCATGGTTAGTGCAAATATGGAGGAAACAAATCAGGGGGAGAAGGAAAATGGAAAAGACTTTTAGAAAATCTGTAAAAAGTGATTTAAGATAAAAATAAGAAAATGAAATGCATAATTTAAAGGCAATACTAGTAATATGAAATAAAACTATAAAATGACAAAACAATTAAATAAATAATAAAACGATAAATAACAATATGAAATAGTTTAAATAATTAAATGAGTAAATGGGTTGCCTCCCACTAAGCGTTGTTTTTATCGTCAAAAGCCTGACGTAATGCTTAGGTTTAGATTAATCAGGGGAATCAATGGACAACTCTAAAAGCCTTAGATTATTTGCATAATCTCTATTTTCAACTGTATGATAATGTTTTAAACGTTGTCCGTTTACTATGAATGGTTCACTATTCCTACCCTTAATTTCTATTGCTCCACTCGGGAATACTTTAGTTATTTCAAAGGGTCCTGGCCATCTAGATTTTAGTTTTCCAGGAAAGAACCTAAGTCTTGAATTAAAGAGGAGTACAACGTCTCCCACACTAAATTCTTTCTTAGATAGGCGTTTATCATGCCATCGCTTAGTTCTTTCTTTATATATCTTAGCATTCTCATAAGCATCTAGCCTTAATTCTTCTAATTCGTTAATGTCTAGGATTCGCTTTTCTCCTGCAGCATTATAGTTTATATTGAGAGTTCTAATCGCCCAATAAGCTTTGTGTTCTAGTTCTACCGGGAGGTGACAAGATTTTCCATAAACTAGTTTGAAAGGTGTAGTACCTATGGGTGTCTTGTAAGCGGTCCTATAAGCCCATAAAGCTTCATTAAGTTTAGATGACCAATCTTTCCGAGATATGGCGACAGTCTTTTCTAAGATTTGTTTAATTTCTCTGTTTGAGACTTCGACTTGTCCACTTGTTTGTGGGTGATATGGTGTAGCCACACGGTGTCTTACTCCATACTTAGATAGTAATTTGTCAAAGATTTTTGAAATGAAGTGCGAGCCACCGTCACTTATGACGATTCTAGGCACACCAAATCTGGGAAAAATTATATTTTTGAAAAGCTTTATTACTACTCGTGTATCGTTTGTAGGAGAAGCTATAGCTTCAATCCATTTTGAAACATAATCAACAGCTACGAGTATGTAATTATTACCGAAAGATGATGGGAATGGTCCCATGAAATCTATTCCCCAGACGTCAAAGATTTCTACTTCTAATATTCCTTTTTGAGGCATTTCATCTCTTCTTGAAATATTGCCGGTGCGTTGACACCGATCGCAATTTATGACAGCGATGTGGACATCTTTCCATAGATTAGGCCAGAATAGGTCGGCTTGCAAGATTTTTGCACAAGTCTTGGAAGTGCTTGCATGTCCACCATAAGGAGATGAATGACATTGAGCAATGACATCTTCTATTTCTTCTTCGGGAATACATCGACGAAAGATTCCATCGGGTCCTCTTTTGAACAATAATGGTTCATCCCAGTAATAATGTTTGAGATTGTGAAAGAATTTCTTTTTCTGCTGATAGGTTAGATCGGGTGGAAGAGCTCCTGCGGCTAGGTAGTTGACAATGTCAGCGTACCATGGCAGTCCTACAGTTGTCTGGATTGTTTCCACGGGTTCTGATTCATTTAAGTCTAACTGAGCTAGGTCGCTTCCTATTTGTGCTATCAGCTGTTCATACAGAAAATCATCGTTAATCAGCACTTGTTCAGGTTTAATACCTTCTATTCTAGATAAATGGTCCGCTACGACGTTCTCAGTACCTTTCTTATCTTTTATTTCGAGATCAAACTCTTGTAAGAGTAAAATCCATCTCAAGAGTCTTGGTTTAGCATCTTTCTTAGTTAATAAATATCGGATAGCAGCATGGTCTGTGTAAATGATTATTTTCGCTCCTACTAGGTAAGAACGGAATTTGTCAAGCGCAAAGACAACTGCTAACAATTCTTTTTCAGTAGTGGCGTAGTTCATCTGGGCAGAATCTAAGGTTCTACTGGCATAGTAAATCGCATGAAGTTTCTTTTCCTTCCTCTGGCCTAGAACTGCGCCTACAACATAGTCACTCGCATCGCACATGATTTCGAAAGGTAATCTCCAGTCAGGGGGTTGCATGATTGGTGCGGTGATGAGGGCTGTTTTTAGAGTTTCGAATGCTTTAAGACAATCTTCATTGAATATGAACTCAGCGTCTTTCATTAATAAACCAGTAAGAGGTTTAGTGATTTTCGAGAAATCTTTGATGAATCGTCGGTAAAAACCGGCGTGTCCTAAAAAGCTTCGTATTTCTCGAACGGTTTTAGGGGGTTGAAGATCTTTTATTACTTCAATCTTAGCTTTATCAACTTCAATTCCCTTGTTGGATATTACGTGACCTAATACGATTCCTTCTTTGACCATAAAATGACATTTCTCCCAGTTAAGCACGAGGTTTACTTTTACACATCTTTCTAACACCATTTCTAAGTTTGATAAGCATCCTTCAAAACTTTGCCCGCATACAGAGAAGTCGTCCATGAACACTTCCATGATGTTGTCTATAAAATCTGCGAAGATTGACATCATACATCTTTGAAAGGTTGCAGGAGCGTTGCATAATCCAAAGGGCATTCGTCTATAAGCGAACGTTCCATATGGGCATGTGAATGTAGTCTTCTCTTGATCATCTGGATGGATAGGGATTTGGAAAAATCCTGAGTAACCGTCAAGATAACAGAAGTAAGAATGCTTGGCTAATCGTTCTAACATTTGATCTATAAAGGGTAGCGGGAAATGATCTTTTCGAGTGGCTTTGTTTAGTTTACGATAATCTATGCACACTCTATGTCCTGTCACTACTCTTTGCGATATTGATTCGCCTTGAGCGTTTTTCACAACGGTGATACCTCCTTTCTTTGGCACTACATGTATTGGACTAACCCATTCACTATCAGAGATTGGATATATTATTCCGGCATCTAGTAATTTTTTAACTTCTTCTTTTACTACAGTGCTAAGGATTGGGTTAATTCTTCTTTGAGATTCTCTGGAGGTTCTGCAATCTTCTTCTAGCAGAATACGATGCATACAGACTGAAGGACATATTCCTTTGAGATCAGATATGTTATATCCTAATGCAGTTGGATATTTTTTCAAGACATCTAAAAGTTTCTTCGTTTCTATAGTTCCCAAACTGGAATTTATTATAACTGGTCTTTTGCATTCAACGTCTAAGAATTCGTATCTTAGGTTATGAGGTAAAGTTTTTAATCCTAATGTAGGTTTATCTTTACTTGGCATGGGATCTGGTGTAAGTGCTAAACTTTCGCTTAGACTATCGTCTTGATACGGGGCACGCCAATTATCATCTTCGAAAATCGGAGGGATTTGAATTTTCATTATTTCAGAATAAGTGGTCTCTTTCAGTTCCATCTCTCTTACACATTCGTCAATTACGTCCAATAGATAGCATGTATCCTCTATAGCTGGTGATTGTAAGAATTGTGTTAAAATAAATTCAACTTTCACTTCACCTACTTCAAAGGTCAGCTTTCCTCTTTTTACGTCTATTATGGCTCCGGCGGTAGCTAAGAATGGTCTTCCTAGTATGATAGGTGTAGTGGAGTCTTCAGAGATGTCCATGATTATAAAATCAGTAGGGATGTAGAATTGTCATATATGTACTGGGACGTTTTCTAGTATGCCTACAGGATATTTAACTGAGCGATCGGCTAGTTGAACAGACATTTTAGTTGGTCTTAGGTCTCCCATGTCTAGCCTTTTGCAAATCGTTAAGGGCATAACACTGATACTGGCTCCTAAATCGCATAGAGCTTTGTCAATGACGAATTTTCCTATTACACAGGGTATAGAGAAACTTCCTGGATCTTTTAGCTTAGGAGGCATATTATTCTGAATTATGGCGCTACACTCGGCAGTAAGTGTAACTGTTCCGTTATCCTCTATCTTTTTCTTATTGGATAAGATTTCTTTTAAAAACTTAGCATACGAGGGTATTTGGGTTGCTTCTGTAAACGGAATAGTAATATTCAACTGTTTCAGAAGTGCAACAAATTTCTTAAATTGACCCGTCGTCTTGGAATTTGTTAATCTTTGAGGGTACGGAATTGGTGGTTTATAGGGTGGTGGAGGCACATAAGGTTGTTCTTTATCCACTACCTCTTGATTATCATCTTCCTTTTCTTCTGGATCATTCACCACTTCAGTCGGTTTATCCGGTTTTTGGTACATGGCTGGATTGTCAAGTCTTGGATCGGTAGGTCCGTCAAGTTCCTTGCCACTTCTTAATATTACGGCATTGGCATGTCCTTTCGGATTAGGTTGAGGTTGTCCAGGGAATACTCCAGCTGGTGCAGCAGTAGGTGCTTGTTGTTGAGCTACTTGTGAAATCTGAGTTTCAAGCATTTTGTTATGTGTAGCTAATGCATCTACCTTGCTCACTAATTGTTTAATCTGCTCACTAGTGTGAATGTTTTGGTTTAAGAAGTCCTTGTTTGTTTGAGATTGGTTAGCTATAAAGTTCTCCATCATCAACTCAAGGTTCGATTTTCTAGGGACATTAGGAGCAGTCTTTTGATATCCTGGTGGTGTAGCTGGTGCTTGACCTGGTGCGTACAAAGCATTGTTATTCTTATAGGAGAAGTTCGGATGATTTTTCCAACCTGGGTTGTATGTGTTTGAGTATGGGTTTCCTTGAGCATAATTCACTTGATCAGTGGGAGTACCTGTCAATAGTTGACAATCAGAAACTTCGTGTCCTGGGACTCCACATAACTCACAGTTAGGTGTTACTGCAGCCACGGTGGTTGTTGGTGTTATGGCCAAGTTGTCGATCTTTTGGCTTAGTTGGTCAAACTTCGCATTGACTGGGTCCATACTACTCACTTCGTACATACCTCCTTTTGTTGGTTTCTCAGTTGCGACTCTCTCGCTTCCCCAAAGGTAATGATTTTGAGCCATACTTTCGATAAGTGCATAAGCATCATTATATTCTTTGTCCATCAATGCACCGCCCGCGGCAGCGTCAATTGTCATTCTTGTATTGTACAAGAGTCCATTATAGAAGGTATGGATGACCATCCATTCTATTAATCCGTGATGTGGACAAAGTCTCAGCAGATCCTTATAGCGTTCCCAAGCTTCGAATAATGATTCGCTTTCCCTTTGCTTAAATCCGTTGATCTGAGCTCTCAGCATAGCTGTCTTGCTAGGTGGAAAATATCTGTTCAAGAAAACTCTCTTAAGTTCCTCCCACGTAGTTACTGAGTTCGAAGGCAGAGATTGAAGCCAAGCTCTTGCTCTGTCTCGAAGTGAAAAAGGAAATAAACGTAGTCTAATAGCTTCTTGGGTAACTCCATTGGCTTTTACGGTATCTGCATATTGCACAAAGATCGAAAGATGAAGGTTCGGATCCTCGGTAGGATTTCCGGCGAATTGATTTTGTTGCACGGCTGATATCAACGAAGGTTTTAGTTCGAAATCATTTCGGTTGATAGCCGGTGCTGCAATGCTTGAATGCGGTTCAGCTTACGAAGGACTGGCGTAATACTTGAGTGGGTGATTCTATTCTTCAGCCATCTCTGCGTCCTTTGATGTTACGACTGGTTTAGGTGGATCTAATTGAAGATCTGGAATACTGTAACTTTTTTCGTAATCGAATATACTTCTTCTTACGTGTAAGAAGCGTTCCGATTCAGGGATTAGAGGTTGCAAGTCTTCGCTTTTAGAGCGAGTACTTGGCATACACTCGGAGATTAAATTAAATTAAATAGTTGATACCTTAGTCTAGACAATGTTACCTAAATGCACTAGTAACTAAATTAAGGAATCCCCGGCAACGGCGCCAAAAAACTTGATGGGCTAAAGACGTGTCTAATTATGTGTCTAGCGGTATCTTAACTGCAAGTGCACAGCCTATCGAAGTAATATTTAAGATTATCGATCCACAGGGATTCTATGGTTACTTAGTGCTAGATGAACTTCTAGTTTAGCTAAGGCGAATGGTTGTCACGATTTTTTGTTGATTTTAAAATATTAAAGGCGGAATTAAATTTAAGTTTTAAATAAATAATACTAAGGCGGTCGGTATGTAATTATACTAACTTAGGTGGGTAAATCTAACCTAGGCTTATAAAGGTGTTTACTTAATCTATTCGGTAGAGGTTACCAGTTTAAATACCCTCAACTCACACTCTCGTGGTCTTATCTCAAATCTTACCCCTAAAGCCCTATGCCTGCTCTCGCTAGCCCATAAGTGTTTAGAGATAATTTTTGGAAACTTAGTAATTCTAATTTATTTTAAAGCGCTCTCGCTGTGTTTAATTTAAATGCCTAACTTTAGCTATCTGGTTAAAATCTCACACTCTCGTGGTCTTGACCTAACCTAATACTCTTTTCTTACTCTCGTAACGAAAAGGTCGAATTAAATTAAAAAGTATCAGCCAGAATGTTAAGTTACTAATTATTTTAAGCCTATGATTAAATTTTACCGATTAAGTTTGTTTTAACTACATACCGCCCTAAGGTAATTAGTTACTCATTGATGTTGAACCAGACAGAGACAGAAAATTAAATAATAAAATACTCATGGCAGAAAAATAAATAAACATTATAAATATTAAAATTGCAATATAATAAAAAACCTGGTTAACAAATATTATAGCAGACTCCTTCTTCCACAGACCGGAAAGCTTGGAGTTGGCGGAAATCGAAATTAACTAAATTCTGAAGGTTTAGAAACAAGTAATTGTATAACAATTTCCTGATGTTGGAAATTGTTATATAGCTGGTTTGGATACAATAAAATTGAAAAGCTGAAAAATAATGCAGAAATAGAAACAGGGTCGTAAAACAATTCGGCAGAGCTTCCGCAGAAATTCGAATAAAAAATGCTCTGTAGTTTCTTCATAAAACTAATGCTATTTATAGGAGAGTAATTGGGCTTGTGGATGAATGTGTTGCATGGGCCTCGTAGGAGAAGTTGAAGAAATCTAGGAACGTGACATACAGGGTCAATCTGGAAAGTAACAGCTTCACATGCACGTAGCCCTGTGACCAAGTCTGGTCAAATAACCTACTTTTACCCTTGTCACGGTCGTGATAAGGTATTCACGCTCGTGTCCTGTGGTTTTAAGTGTCACGGTCGTGACAATGTTCTCACGGTCGTGATGGCTTCTTTTGGGGTGTCACGGTCGTGACACCCTGGTGACGACCGTGACTGCAACAAATTATGCAGTTTTTGCAGGCTTCTTCATTTCTTCATCTTTTTATGGTTGCTTTTGTTCCTTTTTCTCTTAATTCATGATTTAGCTCCATATAATGATGTACCTGCAAAATGGTAAGAAAAACTCGAGAAATCGAGTGTTAAAACGATGATTATGCGATAAAATGTTAATGAAACCTAGCAATATAATCGATACGTTTTCTCGTTATCAAACATCTAAATAAATACAAGTAGGTTAATGATCTTAATCCTACATCATGGTGATTAAGTGTGAGGTGCTTACTTCATACTTAAGGTATCCTCATTACCCCTAATCAGAGGGAAGATGTGATGAGTTTACTAACCCTTGGTTTAGGCTTAAGCTCATTAACCTATGACAAACACCAAAAGCAATAATAAACCTAAAAACACAAAAACAAACAATAATCGTCTCCTCCGGGATTCTTTTCTCATCTCATTCACTCATAAACGAGAACTCGCTCCTTCCGTCTAATGCAAGACAGTTTGCACCTGAGCCAGACAGGTCATACACTTTAGCATAGACAAGTAAGCAGTTCATCAGTCAATTTATCTTTCAGTCTCTTTGAGTCGAACTACGGTGTTCTGACTTCCTCATTGCACGAGAGGATACGTAGGCATAACTTAACAGTTATCGAACAAAAGTATCTGTCTATTCCCCCCTCTTCCAGCATTATTCTTAAAGCCTCATAGTCTTGAGTTTTGCATTCTTTCCTTACACTGACACTCCTTTATCTCACTTCACATTCTTTTGCACTAACACTTGTACTTTTTTCCAGCTTTTGCACATAAAATAGCACTGACACTACCCCTTTAAAACACAAATCTTTCAAGCGTGGATCCCGCCGAGTACGGCGGACAATCTGGGTGCTAATACCTTCCTAGGTTGTAACCAACCCCCTTTCTCAGTTTCTCTGGTTCGCAACCGTCTTATCCATCTTTTCTTAGGTTTGTGCAGCATTACCATTCCCTTTCCTTTTTGGGATAAAAATGCCTGGCTGGCGACTCTATTCATTTCTTCTCCTTCGCCGACCGTTCGCGTCTGTACCCCTTCTGACCAGGTGTCATTTTGGTGGGAGCGACAGATATAATATTATTTTAATTTATATAAGTTTAGATAATTTATATTATATTGTAATAAATATTTGAAATATTAAGTGGAATGGTAGTTTGATAATTAGACGAAGAATTAGTGAGGGCAAACTGTGAATTTCATAGTAGGGGTCCAAGGGTTAGGTTGAGAATTTGGAGAAAGGTAAGAAGCAAGAAATTTGTGAGGAAGAAATGGATTTTTCATCGAATTAAGGTAAGGGTGGGATCTCTTTTATCTTTTAAGGGTATTGTGATATGAATGTAGGATAAATATTAGTGGGATTGAATGATTAATAAAATGATGAATGTGATATGAAATTGAGGAGTTTATGAGGTTGATTTGTATGTTTGTGTTAGTAATGCTAATTGTGAATGTTTTGGTGGAAAACACATATTAGGACTGATATTATACACTATTTTAGGGTGAGAATCACAGGAGAGAAGTACAGAAATCAGGGTTTTTCTGTCTATTTCTCTTTGCCCGCTTAGCGAGCTGTTGAAAATTTTCGCCTCTTCAAGGTAGTAGCTTGCTCGCTTAGCGAGCAATGGGGTCGCTTAGCGAGAGTTGGGAGTGATAAATTGTGTTTTTAATTCATGAAAAATCGTGCTTTATGTTTTATGAGGGTTGATATGTTGTTGATACAGTGTGAGAAAATTTATAGAGGTTGTATGTGCATTTCGTTAAGGTTGAAAGTTGTTGTGTAAATCTTGTGAATGCATGATATATGTTTAGTTGTGTATGTGTTGTCAATCTAAAACTGTTAATATGAGAACGAATATGCATGAAATGTTGTTGTTGTTTCATATTGATGTTGTTGTCGCATATTTTCATTGTTGTTGCATGTTGTTGTTGGTGGTGAGGTGATTGTGTTCAATCACGGTGTAGGGTGTGATCATGAAAGAGGGGTTGCACTGGACCATGGAAAAGGGGTCAAGAGTTCTGGCGGGAACTGGATCATGAAATAAGGATCGATTATTGGTACCACATACATTGAGTCTATGGTTGAGTCTTATTTGCATGCATTGTTGTTGACGTGTATGATGTGGATGTTATGTTGTTGATGTGTTCGTTGTAGAGGTGTAGTTGAGTTGTGATTCTTGTTGTGATAAGTATGTTGTTGTACTTATGTGATATATACCTTATATTTATATCATTTTCCTCTTTTAATTGATTTTAGAATCTCACCCTTCTGTTTGGATGCTACCCCTATGTTGGTAATGTGTAGATACTCAGGAGTAGTCGTGGTTGTGGCGTCCGCTCTGATACGTAACATGGGAGTCGGGAGCGTAGTTTTGTTATTTTAGTTTATTTGTTATGTTTAGAACATGTTGGTGTTGTTTTGGAAGTTTTCAAATTGTTTCTATTTTGATGATGATAGGGGTGTGCAAAATATCCGGTTGTAAGACCAAAATCCATAACCAAATCCAAATCTATTTTAAATATCCGGATATAATTGAATGGTTATTAACCGGTTTAGTTTTTAATGGTTTTGGTTATCCATTCATATAATCCGGATATAATTAAATGGTTATTAACCGGTTAAA
The DNA here is from genome assembly GCA_963966055.1 of Lathyrus aphaca. Lineage (NCBI taxonomy): Eukaryota > Viridiplantae > Streptophyta > Magnoliopsida > Fabales > Fabaceae > Lathyrus > Lathyrus aphaca. Next base: position 432,305,880 of record OZ014522.1, on the reverse strand, counting down.
TTTTTTTGGATTCGGTTATAATCCGGTTATTATCCAAAATCCAAATTTTTTAATTTTCAAAATAAAAAATTCTATATATATTTTCTGATTTTTTTTTAACTGGATTTTTTAATAAAGACCGGTTATATAACCATAACCAAATTTATATCTGGTTTTATAACCGGTTTTAATTAAATTGTGGTTTTGGTTATGAATCCAAACCATTTAAATGGTTTGAAAATGGTTATGGTTTGGTTTCTAAAAATAACCGACCATGCACACCCCTAGATGATGATATTACCATTTAATTTTCTGCTGTTTAATTCGAACAAATTTTCCAAATCATGTTATGTATCAAACCTTTAAGAGCATGTTTTGAAAGGTTGAAAAGTAGCACCTTGAATTGATAATAATATTTTAATATGATTGTTGTATTTTAATTATTAATAATGACGGGGAAAATTCTGGGTGTTACAATTAATATCAGAGTGGGTTGGTTCGTCCGACCAAGTTATCGAGTCGTTGAGTTATTGTCGTTGTCGTACTTGAGGTCCGTGATAGTCGGTCGTTGTATGTATAAGTGATTTGACTATTGTTTCTTGTTGTTGTTGCTCAGCAGTTGAGAATGGCTGGAAGGAATGACACTGCACTTGCTGCCGCTATGTAGGTTATGACTCAAGCTGTGCAGAATCCGTTGAATGCTGGGAACAACGAGAATGATGAATTTCGGAAGAACAATCCTCCTTCTTTCAAGGGAAAGCATGACCCAGATGGGGCTCAAGAGTGGATCAAGGAGATCAAGATGATCTTTCGGGTGATGGAATGTTCTGAAGCACGGAAGGTACAGTTGGGTTCTCATAAGCTGGTAGGACAAGCTAATGATTGGTGGGTCGATACTCAACAATGATTGGAAGTGTCAGGTGAGGCGATCACTTGGGTTGTGTATAAGAGGGAGTTTTTGAGGAAATATTTTCCTAAAAATGTTCGAGGAAAGAAAGAGATAGAGTTTCTGGAATTGAAGCAGGGTAGCATGTTAGTAGTGGAGTATGATGCTAAGTTTTCAGATTTGGCCAAGTTTTATCCGCATTACAGTGAGGCGACTGCTGAGTTCTCGAAGTGTGTGAAATTCGATATTGGTTTGAGGCCTGAGTTCAAACAGGTGATTGGCTATCAAAAGATCAGAAGATTTTCAGATTTGGTTGACTGTTGTAGGATCTTTGAGGAAGATAGTAAGGCTCGATCAGAACATTCCAAGGGTTTGGCTGAGAAGAGAGGCAAGCAACAGATGCACCGTGGGAAACCTTATGCAACTCCGGCTAATAAAGGTAAACAGAGAATTACTGATGGCAAGAAGCCAAGTGAGGGAGGAGCTTCTGTTCCGCTGAAGTGTTACCTACGTGGTGAGTTAGGTCATCGTGTTAGTGAGTGCACGAGTGATGTGAATAAGTGCTTCAAATATGGACAACCTGGACATTTGATTGCAAATTGCAAGACTAACATGATGACTTGCTACAACCGTGAGCAAGGTCATATCATCACTCATTATCTGAAGTCGAAGAAAACTTTAACTAAAGAGAAAATATTTGCTTTAACAAAAACTCAGACTTTCAGTAAGGATAGACTAACAATACACCAATATTATTTATAAGTAGCGTGTCAGATTCATCTTCCATATCCCATATATTTATAAAATGAGATATAAAGAAACTAAATAGTATGTAATTCTAATAATTAAATATTTTGCCATCAAACAAATTCAGTTTGACTGAATATGAAGTACTACTACTCTTTTTAGCATTGTTGTTATTTACAACCATATCTTCTAGTTTATTTAAAATAAAAGAAGGTTTAAACATAGTTGTTAAATGAAAAGTGATATGGAAGATAAAAGATACAAAATTTATTGCGATTCACTTTACAATCTAGAGCTACTTCAAATTCCCTCACATTTAAATTTTTTAATTATATTTTACAAATTCACTAAAATTATATTTGAATTTTAAAACGAATAGAATGGAACTAGATGGATTGAAATGGAACAGAATAAAGTTAAATAAATATTTATTTTTAAAAGTAATATTTTATTGTTTTAATATTTTATGATGATATGAATGAAATGCATTTTATCACATTTTGGTCTATAATATCTTCTTTTAATTAAGAGTTAAATAGGTTTTATCTCTATAAATATCTCAATTTTTATTTTTAGTTTTTATTAAAAAAATAATATATTTTAGTCCCTATAAATTTTTTATGCATGTAATTTTAGTCTCTATTGTTTTCTAAAATTTTGAAAACTATTTAATTACTATTAAACGTTTAAATTTTTGAATAAATTTTTTCAACCATGTTTAGAATACTATAAAATATTTCTTTACTAAATTTTATAATTTTTTAAAATGAGAAGAATAAAATACCCCGACTTAGAAATCAAATTTTGAGTTTTTTTTTTTCGAAAAACTTTTTATAACATCCTAAAGATGTCTGAGAAATAATTATTTAAAAATACACAGAAAGAAAAATTAAAACTATGTGCATAATAATTTTGTTGGAATTAAAATATATTATTATTTTAATAGAGACTAAAATTAAAAATTGAGATATTTATAAGAATTAAAAACATATTTAACCCTTTAATTTAGAATATAGTTCTTTTTATTCTACCTAAGAATTTAATTGAAATGCACTCACAGTGTTAAACAATTTTACACTGTCAGTGAATGATAATTATCAGATCCAAAATTATATTAAATTTTTATTTAATTATATTTAAAATAATCATCATGAATAGTTACGATGGATTGATGGTGTACAAAATTTACTCTGACAGTGCATAAAATTAAACTCTTCTACCATCAATCCAGATATAATTTAAGATATGTCATCGTCTACCCAACTTAAACCTTAAATTTCTTAGAAGAAACTAAAATTTAGTTTCTTAGTCTTCTAAAAAAATAGACTACCATTTAATCTCTTTGTTCTTCTAGAATATAATTACTTTGACACTTTTTTATTTAGGTGGAAAAGAATAGTGGGATTTTTTATTGAGGTGAAAAAGAATAAATGAACCTTGTGAATATAACCATACTTTATTATGCTCCACTTGCAGAACTAGTTCCACCCAACCCAACAATAACACAAGTAGCTTCTCAAAAAAAAAAAAAATCCTCACTATGCTTGTTTCATGACAATAACTAACTCTTCTTTTTACCTTACTCAATTTCAATTTTAATTTCATCAGAAAATGTTCCTTCATCATCACAAGTGGAAGTTTTCTATTCTAATCAGCATCACAATCTTCATAACAGTAATAACTGCGGATCAAAACAACCATCTCTGCAACCGAAGATGCGGAGAACAAACCGTGAACTACCCGTTCGGATTCTCAGAAAGCTGCAAAATCAAATTAATCTGCAGCAGCAACAACAACAAGAACAACAAGAACAATCAAATCAAAATTGGGGACTTAACTGTTCAAAAACTGAACTCTGATAGCATATTCATATCTCTACCAGCGAAGTGCAACCGTACCCCCAGTTTCATAAACCCGCTTTTCGACAAAAACTATGCTCCAACATGGAACAACAACTTTCTCGTTCAGAGATGTAATTCAACTCTTAACGGTTGTGTTATTCCAACTTCTATTTTTGTTGGAACACAAATAGATGTTGAAGGTTGTGATTCAAGAAAAAGTGATAACATAACTTGCTTCACGCAATCGCTGCGTAAAAGAAAGCATGAGGATGTTCTTACGCTTGATGATTGGAAGAAAACTGGATGTGAATTCTTGTTCTCGGCTATTGCGGTTGATATCAGCACAGTCAATGATGTTCCGCTTCAGTTTCAGGTGGTTGAGTTAGGGTGGTGGCTTGAAGGTCCTTGTTCATGTTCTGATCAGGCTAATTGTACGGTGGTTCATCTTGCCGGAGGAAATGAAGGTTTCCGGTGTCGTTGCCGTGAGGGTTTAGTCGGAGATGGATTTGTAAACGGTACTGGTTGCCAGAGAGGTTAGTCCACTCCTTTTTATTAAAATAGTATTATCTTATCATTATCATTGTTTAATTGCTTAATTAACTATTAGATTAGATTCTGTATTAAGTTTTGGTGTAATAGTTTTTTTTTATTTTATTTAAAAAGTTTAAAATCGATTGGATACTATTACTCACCGTTTTTATGGTGGTTACGACCGTGACACCATTAACGACCTTACTGTACCGTTATGGACATGGAATTTTCAGAATCAGAATATATGAAAGTACAAATCACAGAAAATATTCATTATAAATGCTGTGAGTAATTCACACCGAACACAACACCTATATTAACCGAAATCGTGAGTCTTTGTGTTACTGTGACCGATGTTTAAAACTTGGTGATGATCATGTTAGTAGTGGCTGCACGCTAGACTTATTAAGATAATGATAATGATGGCGGCTATAATTTTGTTGAACAAAGACAAAATGATGTTTGACTTGTGGTTCCTGGCTTAATGATTTATTAAGTGACCAACCAGGTTGATTAGAATAATGAAAATATAATCTATAACAGTGTGCATATCAGAATTTTAGGATTAAGATTGAGGGAATCTTTTAGAGATAATTGTGTTCTTTATCAAAGTCAATCATGATGAGATTTTATTTGTTGGGGACATGATGAGTGGTATGTTGATAATTTCAACATAAGTTTCACTGTTCTGGTGAAGTGTAGTATCTTGATCTTCTTTTCTCTCTTTTGCTGTGGTAGTTGGTTACTGAGAATATTGGAGTAGGTTTTTATTTTATTTTATTTTTTTAAGTTTAATATTCAGCTTGCGACTGACTAATCCAAAGGGAGCAATGTCGTTGTCCACTAGCAGAGAGTCTGTTTAAAGTCAAAGTAAAACTCAATATGAACTGTCTCAACAAAAGTATTGATTGTACCTAGCTAGAATTTCTTATAGTTAATGGGAGATTAGATTAATTACACCATAATTTTGCAGGGAATATAGAAACGTAGTTAATGTTCATTGCTTATTTGAATGGTAGGAGTAACTTGCAAGAAAGAATGCTTCAAATGTCAACATTTTCTTGTAGCCTATTTGAATTATTTATAGATCAATATTAGGTAATGCACATGCCTAGTCTCCTAGATATTTTTTTCATTCCATTATAACTGGTCAAACGGGGGAGATTGGTGACAGATAAATTCATCATGTGAGGGATTAGAAAATGAACCTGAATACCTGATATTGACATGTAACTTGAAGTTCAAGATGATTCCCTACATTAAGAAAACCACGTAGTCGCACGTATTGGATGATCTCAGTCATTGATTTAAGATCAGTTGCTTCAACGCTGTTGACCTTTATCGAATCATCTTATGATAATTTTTACCGTTGATTTGAGACTGGACGGCCAAAACTAAAAAATGTGTTAGCATGGAATCCAAATCCGAAATTACAGACACATGTTTTCTTAGAACAATAGAAATTGAGTGTGGTACTTGAATAGCTAAACTTAAGTAAAATATTGGTTTGATAAAATCAACAAGGAACATTACTAGATAGATACACCAGATCCAGCTGAAAATTAGTCAGTAGATATGGGATCTGAGTTCATTGACTTTTCAGATATGAATTATTCAATGATGATATTATATTTGTTATGGTGTGAAGACTAATATTATACAACGTGTAAAAGAATCATCTGCATCATCTTTTCTAATAATTTTTTATGTTGTTTCATTTTCATCAGCTTCACATTGCACTCTTTCAACACTTGGGTCTAGCAAATGTGCAAAAGCACTCAGAATTGGTTTACTTCTTGGAGGTACAATCTCACTATTTTCCAATTATTGGACTAATTTCTTTGTTCATGTCTCTTTTCTTATCTCCTTTTTTCACTTTTTTTTCTTTTTCAAAAATAAGACAATGCTACTTGATTGTTTGCAGTGATCATAATTGGAGCCTCAGTGACGGCTGCACTGTCTCTAGTATGCTACTTTGCGAATCGCCGATCGACATGGCTAACAAAACAATTGACAGTTAGGCGCCTATTAAGAGAAGCTGCAGGAAACTACATTGTTCCTCTCTACCCTTACAAAGAAGTAGAAAGGGCCACAAATTTTTTCTCTGAGAAACACAGGCTAGGAACTGGTGCTTATGGCACGGTTTATGCAGGAAACCTTCACAACAATGAATTGGTTGCTATAAAAAAGCTCAGGTATAGAGACACCAACAGTGTTGACCAAGTCATGAATGAAATCAAACTCCTTTCTTCGGTAAGTCACCCGAATTTAGTTCGACTTTTAGGTTGCTGCATAGAAAAAGGAGAACACATACTTGTTTATGAGTATATGCCAAATGGAACACTATCTCAACATTTACAAAGGGAAAGAGGTGGAACACTTCCTTGGACAATAAGACTCACCATTGCCTCTGAAACTGCTAATGCTGTAGCATTTCTTCATTCTTCAAATCCTCCAATTTATCATAGAGACATAAAATCTAGTAACATACTATTAGACTTTAGTTTTCAATCAAAAGTAGCGGATTTCGGACTTTCTAGGCTTGGCATGACAGAAATATCACATATCTCAACCGCCCCACAAGGGACTCCAGGTTATGTTGATCCACAATACCATCAAAACTTTCATCTTTCTGATAAAAGTGATGTCTATAGTTTCGGAGTTGTCTTGGTAGAAATAATAACAGCGATGAAAGTGGTTGATTTTGGTAGACCTCAAAGTGAGATTAATTTGGCAGCACTTGCTATTGAAAAGATTAGAAAAGGTCGTATCGACGACATCATAGATCCTTTCCTTGATCTTAATAGAGATGCATGGACACTCTATTCTGTTAACAAGGTAGCTGAGCTTGCATTTAGATGCCTCGCTTTTCATAGCGAATCCAGGCCTAATATGATTGAAGTTGCTGAGGAGTTAGATAATATCAGACGTAGCGGATGGGCGACGATGGAGGAAACTATATGCTTGGGCTCATCGGTTGGATCCGGGTGTTCATCACCTCGTTACAATGGAAATGAGAATTCAGCCTCAAAGCATGAGATACTGATTGTTCCACAAAAGAGTAACAGTTTTTTGCAAACAATAGAGGAAGCGAAGGATAATTCTCCTGTATCTGTTCATGGTAGTTGGTCAAGTAGACCTAGTTCACCTTCCACAAACAGCTTGTTAGGAAACGTTGTTCAGTAAAATGAACTTATTTTGTGAATCACAAAGGCATGGCATTAGAATTGTATATAAAGTAAACTGTGAATCACAAAGGCATGGCATTAGAATTGTATATAAAGTAAACTGTGAATAGTTACTATTAGAAAAATAAGCTGGAAATAACTAATACCAGAACCTATGTTTATTTTGTTTGAAATTTGGTGACTGCCAAAGTTGTCTTAATAACAGAAGTAGAATTATATCTAAAGTAAATTCTGCAATTTAAGCTTGTTATGAAAACCTCTACATGTCGTTTCAATGATTGAAAAATGACAAAATATCGCTGTACCAATTTTTGAGTGATTTTCCTTAGTGCTTCCTTACCACTAAAAGTGGCCCTAGTAGTTTCTTCAGTCCTTATCATTGTGCTAACTTTTAACAAGACCATAACTATGGAGGCCAACAAAAACATCTAATTTGTCTAGTTGGGATGCTTCTGAACCTGACTTGGTCAACATTAATGCAGGTTGTTTTTCAAATGGTTTCACTAGTTGCGGAAATGGTTTACCGTGACTGCAGGTGTAGTGCAACCTGTTACCACCAAACTTGTTTTGTTCTAATGATAACTAGAAGGAAAAAAGGACAAACAAAACATAAGAGGCACATGTGTACTATATCGTCTACTCGAATGTAAAATCAATAAACTGTCAATATCTTTGTAGACCTAGTTCTATTTCCACCTCTTTGTTATTTATGGATTAATGGTGTAGTAGCTTGTATGTCGTATATGATGTTTATGGTAGTATAATTTGTTAGTATTGTTTTGGACCGCTGACAAGACATAAGGCGAAAGATCCAAAAGCAAAGTAAAAAAAGTCAACACAATGAATAAGTGTTCATCCGTTCTCACCTAAAATAAACAATTTTGTTCTCTGATACATCATTCATCGTCCAGATGAATTAGATGATTGTCCGCATAATACACCACACTTCTCACTCCTAAAACAAACAACTTTGTTCTCTGATACATCATTCATCGGCCAGATGAATTAAATGATTGTCCGCATAATACACCACACTTCTCACTGGAGGTTTTAATCGCTCTCATTATATAAGAGAAAAATTGTGTCATTCTCATGTATGAAAATCTATTTGTCTCACGTCTCTATCCATTCTCCCATTGATTTGGACATTTGAATGTTAAACTTGCAGATCCACACCTACGCAATCGCATCGGAGATCTACAACATTGTTTCAAGAGTCCACCCCATCAGTTCATCGATAATTATGGTTCTCGGACGGAACAATTGTGCCGTCTGTGGGAGTTGAATCCTGATTCCTACAAATTTTCACAAATACCATTGTCCTTCATCAGAGATCCAGATCATAGATTCTCATCTTATAGAAGACTCATTGGGAGACTTTTTTATCTCGCTCATACCAGGCCCGATATTGTCTTTGTTGCCCAACATTCATCCACCTCACTGTCAATCCATTAACACCTCAATTTATTGTAGATATCCACATTCTCAAGTATCTTAAATCCTCCCCATGAAAATGTGTCTTCTTTTCCAGTGTTTCATCCCTCAAACTCCATGGAATTACTAATTCTGATTGGACCAGGTGTTTAGATTCTCGTAAATCCATCACTGGCTACTGTGTTTTTCTTGGCACTTCCATTATGTCTCGGAAGTCTAAGAAACAACAAACAGTTTCTCATTCATCAATTGAAGCAAAATATCATGCTCTTGCCTCCCTCACTTGTGAACTTCAATAGCTTCGCCACCTCATCTTAGATTTCTCAATCACTTTCTCTTCTTCTTCTTCAATCTATTGTGATAGTAAGATTGCAATTTATCTTTCCCGCAATCCAACTTTTCACGTGCACAACAAACATATCGAAATAGATAGTCATATCATTCGTGAGAAGATACAAAACAAGACGATCATTCTCCTTCTGGTTTCCAATTCAAACCAGCTTGCAGACGCTTTCACGAAACCCTTACACCACGACCTTTCAATTCCAACATGGCCAAGTTGGGTTTATACGACTTGCACCGTCCAACTTGAGGGGGGATGTTGTAAAACCCCAAAAATAATTAGAATATTTATTTAATTGGTTCATAATAAACATTCGGGATTTTATCGGTGAACTTAGCAAGATTTTATGGTGCATGGTGTGTTTATGATAAGTATTGCATGATTTGATGAATTAAGTGATTTTCTGGAATTATTTTAATAAGGATAATATAATAATATTATTTAAAATAAGAGGAGGACGATTAAGGGTAAAACGATATTTTTGGATGGATAAGTGAGGTTAAAATCGGAATAACATAATGAGGTCCAAGAGGGTAAAGGAGGGAAACATAAAATCAGAGTTTTGGAAGAATTCTGGAGATTGATCGTATTTTGGGAAAAACGGCTCTGAGGAACGAAGACATAAAGGCGAGGACTCTAAGGTTTCTTGAAGACCTCGAGGAAAGAGAATTCAAGGTTTGACATCTAAGGTTTGGGGAGTATTACCTTTCATTATAATTGATATAAGATGTAGATTATATATATGAATGATTTGAGATTTTAGGGTTTATGGGAAACCATGATGAATTTGACGAATTCTTTGTTGTATACAAAGTTGTTGTTTTAACTAATTTTGTTGAAGTGTAATTGTTGCTATTATATTATGTTTAATCGACCGTTAACGATAGTTTGTATGAGTTTGTTTTGATGAAGGCTTCCACCGAAGTCGATGAGAAGTCAAAATTATAATCGTAAGGAGTTTGTAATTATCAATCGGTTAATAGGTATTGGTAAATTATGAGGTTTTTGAAAATCGATGGTGAATAATTAGAGAATTGGATAAGAATGTAGTAGGTTATTCGTTAATGGAATACAATCGGTAATATACTAGATAAAAACTGGAATAGAAATCCCTATAGGAAGGGTGACAAGTGTCATCTTGTTGTTTCTAGGAGGTGGCGACTGCCATTTGGTGGCTAAGTGCCACCTAGTATGGATGTGTGGCGGCTGCCACCACACCATGTGGCTAGCGCCACCCTTTGATGAAATAAAGTGGCAGGAGCCACTAAAGCAACGTGGCTAGCGTCACCCTTGAAGAAATAAAATGGCAAGAGTCACTAAAGAATGTGGTTGGCGCCACTAAGTGGTATTTAGGTGGCCAGTGCCACCATACAGAGAGTCTGAACTATTGGAAATTTTTTGGATAATTCGGTGAATTGTTGGTGAAATGTCTGTTATAATACATGAAGAATTGTGAATGTATAATTGGTGAAATGTATTTTAAAAGTACTGCTACTGCCTGAGATCTGTAATTTTAATGTCTGCATAATTGTTATGATGAATTGCTATTGTGAAGTATGATTATGTGTAGTTGTGTATGTTAGTATGTGATACGTGTGGTTCTTAATTTTTTAACTGTGAGCCGGTTTTACATATTGTTTGAAGCGATGGAGAGATACCAGAATTATCTAATTGTTGGTAAAATAATAGGAAGCATAAGATGTGGTTATATAGTGATTGTGTAGTAGTTTGAGTGACGAGATTGAAGGGAAATTAGCGATAAAACGCAACGGAAAACAAAAATTTCCCTTTAGAGATCCTTACAAAAGGTCATGATCAGTGATAGAAAAATTACCTCTTGTGACGATGAAACCTTTGAATCTGAATCGATGGATGATCATGAGCGTTGTACGATGAACAACGCCTCTACACAATCCACACGAACAACTTCCTTCAATCACAGTGCTAGCTGATTAGATTGAAGGTTTAGAGTGAGGTATAGGAAAAATAGAATACGACCAGGGTTTCAAAACAACAACTCTTGAGCTTCTACACAAGGGTTCTATTTATAGAACTACTTGTGTGGGCTTTAAGCTAAAAGCCCAACTCAATAATAATATTATTATAATAACTATTATTATAATAAACATAATTTTATTATTATTACATTTTATAACTATTATAAAATTAATAATAACTATTATTATATCATATGTTAATTAAGCACATTGTACCTTACCATATTTTGCATTCCATTCTAGTGCACCGTACCTTACGGTGTACCTTTGTAATACCTCAAAATTTGCCCTCATTCTTTTACCTTAACTGGTCTACCATTTTGCATTTCATCTGCATATCCCATTAGGGCATAGCAATCATAATCATGCATTTCATTTATTCCTAAGGCATGAGACCAAGGCATATACCTGTGATTTGAATTTTCTAGTCAGAGAATCATCAAATTCCATGGCTTTCTTTATTTAAAGGATTTTCTCAAAAGAAATGTCGGATCAGGAGGTTATCGGTGTGAATTAAAAGTTTGTTTCTCTATTTCTCTCAGAAGATCGGGGTTTTATTCTTTTGGCGTACGTATGGACGTAGCATCTCAGGAAAAAGTACATTGATGTTCTTGGTGCGAGAGGTTGGATTCTAAAGCATATTGGTGTAAGAATTTGTTTCGAATTGGGGATGGAAAGTGTGTAGTTTTGATTTATTTGGAAGATCTCATTCAAGTTCAAATCCAAAGTTTCATTTCAAATACAAGTTCATTATCTGTCTAAATCCATGTATACCACTTTTAGTCTTTTGTATTCATTTTCAATTAGGTCCATTAAAACCATTTTGCAAACCCGTCGTTAAATTCTCACTAAACCATTTTGTTATTCTTTTCTCTTCATTATTGTTCATGCCCATTGAAACCTCAGTCATTACCATTCTTTACCTCACAAAATTCAAACTCACTAAAAAAAACAGATTAAGATTCATTTTCTCAATTATCCAAGAACCAAGCCTAATAACCAACTTTTGATGTTCATTTTGTCATTAATCATAGTGTTAATCTCAGCTTTAACTTTTTGTCTAGAATTTATCTTTTAAAAAAAAAAGAGAGAAACATATCACAAAGCCCATTATACAATTTTGGTCCATACTCATTGTTAGTATCCATCTTACTAAACCCATGTCCATACGTGAAGTCCATTTCAAAAGTTCAGCAAGAATTTCATTACAGGAAAAAGAAAAAAGATCCAATAACAAAAGCTGAAGCTTATTACAAAAAATCCGGTTATACGGCAGCAGCATAATGAAATTACAGGAGGATATTTTAAAGAAACAGGAAGGAAAACTTGGAAAAATTCTAAAGAAAAAGGGCTATGTTCTCGGCGCAAGTTCGTTCCATCAGTTCTAGGCTACAACTTCAAGATATCTCCGAAACCGGTAACGACAAAGATCCAGGAATAAGATTTGCCCACTCTCGCGACATTGAGGCTAACATATAGCACAACTCGTATAGTACAACTCAGAGCCACGTTTTCGTTACTGTCGGTCTGCAAGAATCATCAAAACAGGGTTTAATTGAAAATTCAGCAAACAGAAAGTAATGGAATAAAGTCTTAAGAGAGTTGACTCAGAAGCTATCAGTAACCAAGTGCAGTTACATCTCACAACCATAACAAAAGGAAATGAAAAAAATCAAAACTGAATTCGGTTACGCAATAACAACCGTAACAGAAGGATAACTGACTTTTTACCTGAGAAGTTTCTAGAGTAGAAACTGAACCCAGCTCTATAAATCAAAACTTCATCCTCCATTTTTTGCTTCTTCCACAAGTCTCAAGAAAAAAAACCAACTTTTCTTCACTTTTCTACTCCCTTCTCTTCATAAAATCTCTTTACAATTTCCTCCATTCGGGATCATCCTGCTTCACCAAGCTCTTCCAGCAATCCAATCACGTTTTTCAGAAAACTCTCCTTTATCAAACCTGCAAAACGGCAAGAAACGAATCAACAACAACAGATTGCAATCAACACCAAACCTGCAGTGAATTCAAAAACAAAGAAAAGCCGAGAATCCAAAGCCGCAAGTGTAATCGAATCAGGAACAAGGTTCAATCTCGATCAAGGACTTGCAAGTCCATCCGTCTTAATCCTCAGGCCTCAACAACTCCAAATTGCTATCATCAACCTGCATCAAGAACGAAATAACCCGCATCATCACCAACAAGCCAAGAAACATCAATGCAGCAATCACAAATCACAAAAAAATAAGAAGAATCAACAATAATCACAGAAACAGAAGAATGCTACAAAAAGCAAACAGGTCAGAATTTCATACCTGATGGCTTTCGATCCTCAGATTGCGCCATGACCCTTAAGCAGAATGCGTTTCTGCCTCTTTTTTCGTTGTTGCGATACGAGAATGACGGCACACGGATTTCGTCGGCGTTGAAGAAAGGATGTTAAAGGAGCTGAAGCTATGTCAGCGAGGAATTCCGAAGAATCCGAGAATAGCCAACAAATTCCAGAACCACTTCGTCATAACCTAGAACAAGAACTCACCTACAACAACAAGGTTTCACATCAGTTTCAGAAAATAACACGCATAACGCATTGGCTTGAGATTAGTCATAAGAACAAAGGGGAAACGAAAGAAAGTTCCAGAGGGCGATTTGTACTTGAGCAGCAAGAGATTCATCCTTCACAGGTGTACCTTATCATACTTGCCTTGGTGTGCGATTTGCGATTTGAAAGGGAACGCAAGTCGGTTGATTCACAGTTTCGGGATCGGCACGGATTCGAAGGGTAGAGCAAACGATAGCTGGAATAGAGCTAGGATGATGGAGCGACTTCGTGCTAGTCTTGTTAATGTTGTCCGGGTCTAGGGAGAGCGTTGATTTCAGCCATAGTTTGAGAGGGTTGAGTTCGTTGTTCGTCGGCGATGGGTATGAGAAGAAGAAGAACATGTTGCGGCTGAATGGAGATGAAGAAGAAGGATGTCACCGGTGTCACAAGGTCGAAGGAGGTCCCGGCGAGGTTCGTTTGGTCGAAGAATAATCAAGGCGCGGCGGATTTGTGTCGATCGGAGTAAATGGGAAGAGCGACGGTGTTGTTGTGCTTTGACGGCTGAGTTTTCTTTGAAGATGAAGGTTACAGTTTTTCGGAAAAAAGACAAAGGATGAGGGTGAAGACCAAATGATCTCAATGTTGTGCATTTTCTCCATTTTTTTTTAGGGTTTCATAACATGGTGGGTTGGGCTTTGGACACTCAGCCTCACGGATCTTCTATTCACGCCCACTAATTTTCTCACCACACATCTCCCAGCGCCTAATGATATGTGGGTTGGGCCTTTGCCCATGGATTCTCTATCCATGCCATCAGTTTTAATTCACACCCCATTTTCCTTATATTTTTTATTTTTAATGATTTTTTTTTTTGTTAAAAAAGTTATTAGTTAGTTAACTTCCAATTAATTTTTTATAATTATCATTTTAATTAATGTCTTATTAATTTTTAATTAGGATTTTGTGGACAATTTTTTAATTATGTTTAGTGTTAATTGTGAATTAAGATATTCATGAGTTTTTTTTTTGATCGATTTGAATCGATTTCGATTATGGAAAAGCTTCACAAAATGATTATGGAGGATGGGCATTTATTTTGCTCATAGGAGACTACAAGGCCTTGCTTAAGATTTTTTCGGATTTCTTGTATTTGAAGAATCGGCACGTCATTCAAGTAAGTAATCTCGATACGCCACTTTAATGCGCCGTTTTCTTTTCTCAGATTTAGTATAGGTTAGAAACAAATCTATAAAAAATAGGAAAAAGCATGAGAAAATTCTATAAAAATTTAAGTAGATTAATAGTTGAATTTAGGGATTTGTGACATTTTTATTTTCTGGAATTTGTTTATTTTTGAATTAATTATGAATTTTTCTATTAATTAGTGTTATTGAATTTCCATTAATTGTGCTGAATTTTGTTTATTTTATTTAAATAGCTTCTAACCACTTTTTTTAGCCATTCTTTTTTCTATAGTTAAAAGACCCATGATAGTTCTTAGGATATTTTTAGTGGATTTTTAAGAATCTTTTATCATAGGTTTTAGTGGAAAATCCTTAGGAAATAATAATTAAATCTTAGTTGAAATAAAATAATTTTTAGGCATAAGAAAAAATAAGTGCTTTTAGAATCCCTCTTAATATAATATTTTAGATAATATTAGGACATTACAATTTAATTTTTATAATTTTTCTAGGAGTTTTAGTATTTTTTAGAATATTAGTTCTTAAGCCTAGTTAGACCTAATTTCTATTAGATTAGGCCATTAAAAGAAAATATAGCTCAATACAAAAAAAAATAATAATAATAATAGTCTAGATTAATTTTAGTCATAGAGTTTAGCATTAGACTTAGGTTTAGTTTAATTTGTTTTAGGATGAACATTAAGTTTGACTTAGATTTAATACTTAGTTGAAGTTTTACAACCATATAGAAATAGAATAAATAAATAAGACTATTTATTATTCAAGCCTTTAAGGCATTGTTAGAATATTGTTTCCCATGTTTGATTTCATCATTTTTGTTTCATTTGATCTTACAACTTGTATAGGATTCCCATGTGTTTTTAGAATCAACTTAACTTCATTAAGAAGTAAGTTGAATTCTAATAGTTTTAAGTTTCCATTAGGAATAGAGAACCTCACTAACCACTAGGATCACTTTGTAAATACATAACACATTAGGATTGAGTCTTAGTCCCTTAGATTTTTTCCTTTTATCAACTTGAGTCATTCTCTTTCTCATCTCAAAAGAAAAGCAATAAAACACTTAATAAAAGCCGAACAATCTTGTACGACACGAGACTTTGTTGCGGAGTGTTTATACGCGTCCTGTTTCGGGGCGAGGTGTAAATACTTCCCGCGATGGATAGGTCTTAGTACAAGACAGTTCACAAACAAAAATTCAAAACACTTCTTTTAAAAGCCAAAAACAAACAATAAGCGACTATCCTGCGGGAACTTCTCTTCTCATCTCATTCATTCACAACGCGAACTCGCGACTACTTGTCTCGCATGCAAGACGGTTAACGCACTCGTACCAGACGAGCCTGCAACACCTGAGCATAGACATACGCAGTTCCAGCTGTAAAAAACACAAACAAATAGTTCCCGCCTAGGTTAGGCGAACTACGTCGACTCTGATCCTCATTATCCCGATGAGGTACGTAGGCAGCGGGGTAGGGCCCGTTCGAGCACACTCTTTATTTTCCCTACATTTTCCCCATTCTTTCTTTTTATTCTTTTTAATTCCTTTCTCATTTCATTTTCTATTCCAGTTAGCGGTTCATTTGTTCAGCAGCACATTATTTCTCACCCTTTGAAACAAACAAGCAAGCGTGGATCCCGTCGGGTACGACGGACGATCTGGGGTGCTAATACCTTCCCAGGTCGTAACCGACTCCCGAACTCAGATCTTTGGTTCGCAAGGCCTTGTCCTTTCCTTCTTCCTTAGGTTTGTGCAACATTACCTTTCCCATTCTTTCGGGATAAAAATGTCTGGCTGGCGACTCTAACCTTTCCGCGCCACTTTCGCGTTTGTACTAGGATGAAAATCCCGGGAGCGACAGCTGGCGACTCTGCTGGGGAATAAAACCTGATTCTTCCGGTTTCCCTTGTAGAGTCAATCCTAGCGCCTGTTTGGTTTCGTTCTTTGGGTGTTTATATGTTTGTTGCTGTGTGCTTTAGTTTAGCTTTACTGTTTTCATTTACAGTTTTATTTTACAGCTTTACTTTATCGCATTTATTTACCGCTTTCAGTATTTTATTTCCCATGCATCATATTATACTGGACTGTCTGGCTGTGCTGGTTTTCATTTTTTTTGTGGGTTGGGAGTTACTGTGAGATAAGCCAAATACCCGGCTTGAGTGCACCATAGGATTAGCGTGGACATGTTGTGCTCGCATGGTTACATGATGAGTGGTGATGTGTTCCACACCCAGGTTGCGACTGTCTTGGGACTATTCTGTGTGGGGGTTCTTCCCCACTTCAGGGTACAACCTTGATAGTTATGTGCATCTGGTGACCGATCTTCGAGGACCTTAATGGGAACACCCCTCTCCAGTGATGACAGTGGCAGACCACATTTGTTGGCAAACCCACTCGCATCCGAGGGTCCATTGGGAACTCGCATAGGATGGCCTGGTTCTCTCATAGGAATTCAGTTAAAGCAAACTGTTCGTATGACGATAGTATTGTACCCTTCGGGATGAATGTACTATTGTTTCTCGATTCAGTGCTTGAAGCTGGAAACTTGTGAGGGATGCTTGTTTTTCCGGACTCAGCTGAGGCCTCCCTGATTAGTACATAATGCCAAACCGATTCCCTGATTTGGTCATGAGCCATTTCTCGGAAATGGTGAACGTATTATTGCTATTCGGCTTTGAGAGTCCGTGATGTTGACCCGAGTAGCACACCCGTGAGATTGGGAGGGGTTTACAGGTTTGCAGGAACCCTAAACTTCAACATACCCGCTTTGCCAGTGTTGTTTTATGATATTATCTGTTGCTATATGGTTCTTTGATTATGAGATTCGGGATTTCTATTCAGAGAAATTGTTACTGTGATTACCATGGTGACCCTGATATTGTGATTGTTATTATGACTCTCCACAGACACTTGGCTCGTTGTTCAGCTTCAATACCATCAGTGATTGTTATATTATGTGATCCAGTTCTACAATTATTGGGTTCTCAGTTATGGGGTTCTGTACAGAGATGATGCTACTATTATGGTTCTATTCAGATACTTGACTCATTGTTCAACATCGCCACCAACATTAGACTATTGATCACATGCCTGTTGCATACATGACATCATAGCATTTCTGCACACATGTTCAGTTATTTCCGAGGATCACATATCTGAATCATGCCATTGGACTTTGTCTGTGTCAAAACTTGAATCAAAGCAGTTAGATTCCTCAGAAATAATTGAACATGGCATTTGCATACATCCTTGCATTCTTGACAGGTGTTCAGAGACAAATTCTTTTCCTGACTTGATTTCTCATCAGAATGGACAACTTGAATCATAGTCATCAAGGTGTATATTTGAAGCAACTCCGGGAGGAGGTAACCGAAAGGAAGACCCAACTGGGACAACTCAGGGCAGAGGTATAAACTTTATTTCAGAACCAAACTGTTGAAACAAGAAGTTGTAAACACCCCAAATTTGCCCTCACCCATTCACACCATGGCTTGTGATCATTCTCATATGCATAAACACAATCATATCACCTCATATTTCATTTTGATTCACTGGATAGTTTCTAGGTCATCTGCACCTAGGGCTTGTGATCTGAGCAAGCCAAAAGCATCTTGGGCCATTCCAAAGGCCACCAATCAACTCAAGGGGGTCCATGTGTGTTCTTACATCACATTACATCCTCACAAAGTCAAAATTGCAAAGGAATCACAAGAACTAGGGTTTGAGTGGATGCAGAGCCAGTTTGAACTGCACAGTTGACTGAAAATTAGGGTTTTGGTTTCAGAGGCCATAACTCCAAATTTTTTGGTCATTCTTGTTTCCATTGATCTCTATATGGTATAAGGAGTATGCATATCAATTTTCATGAAGAAATTCCATGGGGAAGTCATCTGATCAAGAGTTGACTTTTCAGACAAGTCAGTGCAAAATCAGGGCATCTGAGGCCCCCAGTGACCCAACCAATGGGTGATCTTCATCATTTTGAGTGTATATGATCTTTGTATGATCATGGAAGAAGTTTGAAGTTCATAAAAATCAAGAATTTAGGGTTTTTGCAAAGGTTGACTTTTTGGGCATAGTTGACTTTTCAAGAATGCATCATTTTAGGTCAATTTTCAAGCCTTGATTTATGATCCAAAAAGGCTTCAAATGGAAAAACTTTGGTCATGAAAGTTGTAGATCTCATCTTTCCCTTTTCAAAAAGTACAAGAACATGATCAAACTCTTCTTGGATCAAAAGTTATGGCCATGCAAAGTTGCCAAAAATCACTTATTTTCAAGTTATGCTTCAAATGGAAACTTTGCAAAATCTTGAACCAATGCACATTGCAGCCTCTAATTCACTACAAACCATTACACCAACATTCTCTAAGTCCTAAAAATCAGAATTGGACTAAGTTTGCTCATGGTTTCATGCTTGGTTGGACAAAAGATCACATGTGAACCAAAGGCTAGCCAACTTGCAAAAACCACTCATTTCACTTCCTACAACTTATGACATTAGAAGCTGACTTTGGCTAGCCTCTCCCTCACCTTTTGCTGCGCCAGCCATGCTTTGTACTTGGCTAGAGTTGAGCCATGCCCTATCTTACAAAAAGTTAACCTTTATGCAAAAGCAAACTCACCTATCATAGCAGGCCATGTCACATCAAGAGGCCAATCAGAATTGTTTATTGAATCAATTTGCAAGCCATATCACATAGCAACCAAGGCTGAAACACACACATTCATCACTTACACAAAAACACACCAACTTGCAACTTCTATCGAATCTCTCTACACAGCCATCAAACACCCAAGCAACCTTCACCATTCATCTCACCTGGCCTCATAGATCACAAAGCACCCAAAGCCCAAGCTTGGAACCACCAGAAACTCCTGCTGCCATCTCTCACCTCAGTTTGCAGTTTCACTTGAAACTATCACCATAGCCCACAAACATCAAAACAAACCTTGCAAAGCTTCTCAACACACTTCATAGATCACAAACAAACCCTTTTCACAGCCTGAAAGTGCCAAGATCACCATAGCCATTGTTGACTAAACTGAAGCAGTTCCATTCGAATCCCCTTCTCCAGCCAACACAAACTCATTTTGAGCATTCAAACACACTTGGGGGATCAAGTAGAGCAGTTGGCATCAAAGGAAACAGCCTGAAAGTTCCTAAACCAAAAGCTGCAAATCTCAGGTAGCTCGAAAATAATTTTTCCAGAAATCTCTTTTTAAGTTACAAACTTGTTCTTCATGATGCACTGATCATTCTGGTACCTTTAGTTTTTGAAATGGTTGCGTTTTAAGAATTTAATTTCTGTTTGAAGCTTACGAACCCTAGAACTTAGTTTCTTCGATTCAGATGATTTAGGTAATATAAATTTGTTTTAGGTTAGGGTTTTGGTTCGTGAGAGTGAGAGGAACATTTCCCTGGCTTTAGTTTTCATTTTTATTACGTTTTGAGGAAGTTAGGTGTTTCTCAGGTGAGGGCTGGCCGGAGAAGACGACCGGAAGTCTTCTCCGGCAGCCTGAGAGTGATTAGGGTTAATTGCATTTAATTAGGGCAAAGTTCAAACGTGGGCCATTGGATCAGGTTTCGCGCGCGTGTTTGAGTGGTTCAGATCAGTTCATTAGTTTTAATTAGGTTTAATTAAATTAATAAATCAAGATTAATTCAGTTTGAATCCTGGCCACAAGATTGCGCGCCAGTCAACCTTTTTAAACCCAGACACAATCCTGGCCATCCATTCAGCTTACTTTCCATTTAATTTGATTTTAATTCATATTTATTTCATTTAATTTGTGCATTTATTTTAAAATAGTTAAAAAATCATAAAAATTATGAAACTTTTTTCTTTAAGGTTTTATTAATTTTTATGACACAAAAATATTTTTATTTTATTTTTTATCATTAAAAAAGTATTTTTAAATATTTAAAAGATTATTTTTAATTGATTAATGAGAATTAATTAATTAAAAATACTTTTAGGTATTTAAAAATTACAAAAAAAATTCATGAAGTGTTCTAAGACATTTAGAAACATTGTCCAACCTTCAAACCAAATTTCTTTTTTGATCTTGATGCATTTTAAGAATTTTTCATTGAATTAAATCATATTTTATGCATTATTTTGATTATATGTTTGAAAATTCATTTCTGCCTTTTGGTGAAGGTTGAGACATTGGTTCTTTTTGCATTGTTTTCCATTTAGCATGAGCTTTCAAGGATAAAATGGCCATGATTTGATCTTGCATTTTCTAATTGATTGGCATTTGTTTTGATAAGAACCCTAAAAAACCCTAATAACTTGTAAAAATCATAACTTGAGTTTGGTTGAGAGTTGAGAGTTCCCCTTTGGGCAGTGATTCATTATAGGTCTAGGGTTTCTTTGAGTGCCATTTTCCATTTTTTATGTTGAGGTTTGCTTCTGTTTTGGGTTTTTGTTTGATGTTTGATCCATAAACCCTAATTTGGGCCTTCTCCTGCATCCTTCTTGCATTCTTTTGCATAAGTTGACTTGTCATTGCATTTTGTGCATTCTTATGATTCATTTAACATCTTAAGACATGTATGAAGCATCATTGATCATTGCATTACATCTTTGCCATGCCATTTGTCTTGTATGCTTCATAACATTTCATGTTTATTCATGCTCCTTAACTTGCATCATATGCATTCATAATCTTGTATGAACATCCCTATGCCTTGTCTCATGTTTGCAGCACCTCATAGCATCATAATCATCATCAACATGCTTCTGGTTTAGCCCAGCATCATGTCATTTCATTTCATTTAGCATTGCATTGCATTTGTTTCTAACATTTCAGGTGGTAAGTAAACTTGAGAAGTGAATTTGCCTTCACTTCTCATAACTTTTCTTTTCATCTCTCTTGCATACCATGCTGCATTTGTACATGTGTTTGAGTTTGAGCTTGCTCATTCTTGTTCCTCCCACCTTCTTTCTTCAAGTGACTTGACTTCCTGAATGAAGCAAGTCACTTTGCTTCTCTTGATCTTATTCATCTGCTTCCTGGTGGCTCCTCTGAAGATTGTTCTTGAAAACCTCACAAACTTTAGGAACAACCAAGCATGATAATGAATTAGGGTTTTGATTAGTCCCCTTCATAGTTTTTACCTTTGTGTCTCTCTTTGAGTCTTCTCTTCTCACCTCATAATCAGAGACTAAACCCTAAAGGTTTTAAGACTTTGTGATTAGGGTTATGCCTGTATCCTTCTTTTAGGATGGAGTGTACAACTTTAATCCTAAGTATTAAACCCTTAAGGTGTTTAAATCTCTTAATCAATTCACCTAATAATCATCAAGACAATACACTTGTAACTTGGGCCTTGCATTAGGGTTCTAATTCTTCCTTAAGTGGTTAAGAAGGACTAACCCTAGTGTTAATGGACAAGTCCTCCTCAAGTTGTCTTACAAATCATAAAATTCATTTCTTCATCATATCACTAATTAAAATCCATCTAATAAAGACTTGTTTTGTCATGGGTTTAATCCCTAATCATGGATTAAGCTGAGGAGTTTTTCTCAGCTTAAACATTCTCATCTATTATCCTTCTTTTAGGATGGTGTAATGAGTCGGTTAAATCCCTGATTATGGCTTAACCTCATTACTTAACACTAAACAAAAACCACAAAAACATCTAAATAATCCCAAATAGGTTAATGATCTTAATCCTACACCAAAGGTGATTAAGTGTGAGAATCTGACTTCACACTTAAGGTATTCTCATTACCCCTAATCAGAGGGAAGATGTGATGAGTTTACTAACCCATTGGTTTAGGCTTAAGCTCATTATCTTATGACAAATTTTCAAAAGCAATAAAAGCCTGAAAATACAAAAACAAACAATAATCGTCTCCTCCGGGATTCTTTTCTCATCACCTTCATTCACAATCGAGAACTTGTTTCTTCCGTCTAATGCAAGACAGTTTGCACCTGAGCCAGACAGGTCATACACTTGAGCATAGACAAGCAAGCAGTTCACAAGTCAATTCACCCTTCAGTCTCTTTGGGTCGAACTACGGTGTTCTGACTTCCTCATTGCACGAGAGGATACGTAGGCATAACTTAACAGTTATCGAACAAAAGTCTTTGTATATTCCCCCTCCTTCCAGCTTCATTCTTTAAGCCTCATACTCCTGAGCATTTCACTTTTATCCTTACACAGACACTGTATATATCACACTTTACACTTCTTTCACACTGACACCTGTACATTCTTTTCCAGCTATTCTATACACAGATTGCACTGACACTACCCCTTTAAAACACAAGTCTTTTAAGCGTGGATCCCGTCGAGTACGACGGACAATCTGGGTGCTAATACCTTCCCAGGTTGTAACCAACCCCCTTTCTCAGTCTCTCTGGTTCGCGACCGTCTTATCCATCTTTTTCTAGGCTTATGCAGCATTGCCTTTCCTCCGGGATAAAAATGCCTAGCTGGCGACTCTATTCATCTCCAGTGAGTTCACGGCTGTGTGTTCCCACTGCTCCCTTTGCCGACCGTTCGCGTCTGTACCTTCATTTGATCCATTTCATTTGTCGGGAGCGACAACTTGGCGACTCTGCTGGGGACCCTTATACTGCAACCAGGGCTTCTGGTTCTTTTCGTGGGTTCCTCCTAGCGCTTAATTGATTTGTGTTTATTGGGGTGTTATGTGTTATTTGTGTTTGTATATTTGCTTTATTCATTGCTTTCTGTACAGCTTTATTTACTGCTTTCTTTATTGCATTTATATATCATACTGTTGCTGGCTGGATCTGGTTTCTCTGTTTTGGTGGGTGGGCATTTCATTGAGAGTTAAGGTCCTACACCTGGGACCTGAGTGACACCTAGGATAGAGTGAACCATATTCTTTCCCATTCCATTTCGGTCTGGTGCGGGAATATGGAACACGGTTCAGATATGGGTTTCTTCTTGAGAACTCTGTGTTGCGGATTTCCTGCAATGCTAGGGGGATCTGGGAAGCCTGCTAAGTCTGGATGACCTTTTAGTTTGACCTTCAGAAACTGAGGTGAATTAGAGGAGGAATTGTTATGGTTATTGTAAACACTGTACCTCTGGGTTAGAAGTGTTTACACTTCTCATAACTGATCCAAGTCTGAGGATCCTTGTTCTAGATCACTACCTGTGAGGGGGTTGGGCTGTTTACAGGTTTGCAGGTACCTTGACCTCAGAATACCCTGTTACTTTGACTTTGTTAAGAATGCTCCATGTTGGATAGTTCTTGTGATTCTAAAACCCTGGACATGTGGCTCTTTATTTGAGTCCCCCACCTTGGTTACTGGATTTTTAGACCTCCATCTGGAATTCTTGAACACACATGGATCTATACCAAGGCAGTTAATCAGATCCAGCTCAGTCACAAACCTTTGCATTCCATCTGCATACATACTCATTGCATCATATTAACATGTGCTTATTTGTTTTTCAGGGTATCCATTTTCATCAGGTTTTGGTTTTGACCCCATCTGCAGTTTTGACCTGTCTCCACCAGCATTTGCTTCAGTTCTTCAGATACTTGCACTAGCCAACCAGTGGCCCACTTCTCAGCATCTTCATCAGCATTTATTCTACTCAGTCTTCAGCATCATGGCTCCAAAGAAAAGCAACATCACTTATCATTTCTTCCAACCAGACTTATCAGACATCAGGAGGATCCAGACCCTGATCACTCCAGATCACATATCTTTGTTCAGAGAAAGCTATGGGGATATACTTGACTTGGTCTTGGATCTGGACCCATCTCAGAGGAGTCTAATCCATACATGCCTCCAGTTTTATGACCCTCCATTGAGGTGCTTCACTTTTAGAGACTTTCAGCTGGGGCCTCTATTGGAAGAATACTCATATTTGACTGGTTTGCCTATCAAGAGAGAGATCCCTTTCAACCCTGAAATGGTCTTTCCCAGCAATGGAGAGATAGCCAAAGCTTTACATCTGGAGCCTGTTTTGGTTGAGCAACATATGACCTCTAAGGCTAAGGTCCCTGGTTTTCACCTGGATTTTCTGATCTCTCAAGCTAGTCTGAAGGCCTCCCTGGGGGATTGGAAAGCTGTTTGTGCTTTGTTGGCCTTAAGTGTATATGGAATTGTGTTGTTTGCAGATGAGCCCAGATTCATCAGCAAGAATGCAATCCATTTGTTCATCCTGAAGAACCCAGTGCCAACTTTGCTGGGTGATCTCTACTACTCAGTACATCAGAGGAATGAGAAGCAAAGGGGGAAGTTAGTGAGGTGTTGTGCCCCACTGTTCCATGCTTGGCTCCTCAGACACCTGCCCAGGACAGATGCATTCCTGAACCCTCATCAGCAAAGCAACTGGGCTAAGAGGCTCACTACTCTCACTTCAGCAGATATCAGATGGTGCACTCAGAGCACCAAGGGCAGAGATATTATCACAAGTTGTGGACACTTTCCCAATGTGCCTTTGGTAGGAGTTAAGGGGAGTATCAACTACAACCCTCTGCTGTTCAAGAGGCAATTAGGCTATGCACTGGTCCATGCTCCTAGGGTACAGGATTTGGTTGAAACCCTCTACTGTGAGAACAAGGTTAACTTGGCTGTTGTTAGGCAGGCTGCCTGGGCCTGGGATCATGTTCAAACCAAAGGAGTCACCATTTTGGGAAAGTGCAATAATGTGGCATCAGCCCAATATCATGAGTGGTCTTATGCTAGAGCTCAACTCTCTGGATTGCCTTTCACCATAGAAGACATGCCTGAGTCATCATCAGCACCACTCCCTGCTACTATCAGTCTGGAGGAGTTTGAAAGCCTGAAGGAAAGGAATGAGAAGTTATCCCAAGCCTTGCAGAAGACCCTCCGGGAGAGGAGTGAAGGTGTGAGGGAGATTGAAAGATTGGAGAAGCTGAGAGTTGAGCACTTGACTAAAATTGAGAAGTCTGGAGAGTATATCAACAAGTCTAAAGCTGGTGAGCAGATTCTGAAGAACGCTTGTAAAGAAGCCCAGTTCCAGAGAGCGAGAACAGACTTGTATTTGAAAGAGAGTCAGGCCAGGTGGGTCCGGATCACTGAGGCCCGTACTCTAGAAGACAAGAGAGTTCAGGACAAAATGGAGCAGATGGAAAAAGCCCTGGCAGCAGCCCAGAAGGAAATATCAGAGCTAGAAATCAGAGCTGGAGTGAAGAGGTCTAAGGACCAAAGTCAGAACAAGAAGTTGACTGCAGCTGTTGCAACAAGAAACCTTCTCATCAGAAGTCTCACGGAGCGTCCGGCTGATCCTGTGACCGAGGCACTTCTTAAGGAAGTTCGTGAGGATGAGTTTGGCCTTGGAGTTTGATCATTTGCCTGTTGTTGTTCTTATCTCATGTACTTTTGCTTTTCTTTTATGTATTTTGACCCTTTTAAGGGCTTGTGTTGTAAAAAGAACAAGTTGTATTATTTCACCTTTTGTAATATATTTGTGTTGGCTTCCATCTGAGTTTACTTCAAAAGCAACTTCAACAGCATCATCTTCAAGGGTCTGGAAGGGTCAAAACCGAAGACCAAACCGGATACCTTGAGAGCAAATAAGCATAACTGCATTGCATACTAACCTTTTTGTTTGTTTTGTAGGTTTTGTTTTATTGTTACTAACCTCTGTTGTGATATTCAGGCAGTATTGCTCGTCGCCGGGTGTTTCCCCTCAACAGGCCACACAGGTATCCCACTAGAAACAACCTTCCGGGAATTCAAATGGATCAGGTTCAACAAGATCTTGCTGATGTCAGAAATCAGCTGGCCAATGAAAGATTGGAGATGAGAACTCAAATGACGCAGTTCATGGAGGTCATGAACAACATGGCTCAGAGTCAGGAGAGGCTGAGGGCCATGGTTGAAAGACAGAATCAAGAGGAGCCTCATGTGGGAACTGCTGGCACAAGTAATAATGAAAGAGTGCAACCCCATATTAACCCTCCTGTGTTTGGCCCACATCTACATCCTGAGATTAATATTCCTGCAAACGTTCAAGGAACAGCCACTGCAGCCAGAGTACTTCAAGAAGATCCTCAGGAGGACCAATTTACTGTAATGGGTGCTGGAGAAGAAGCCTATGATAGGCGATTGGATGAAATAGCTGAGAAGTTGAGATCACTGGAGTCTCAAAATTCTTTGGGCTTCGACGTCATGGACATGGGGCTGGTAGACGGGGTCAGGATCCCCCATAAGTTCAAGCCTCCTTGTTTCGAAAAGTATAATGGGACTTCATGCCCCCGGACTCATCTACAATCGTTTCTGGGAAGGCTGAAGGCCTATACAATGGATGAGAAGCTTTGGATGTTCTATTTCGAAGATAGCTTGACTGGAGCATCAAGGGAATGGTATTCCCACTTGACAAGGGCAACTGTAAGATGCTGGAAGGACCTGGCAGAGGCCTTCATCCGACAGTACCAATACAACTTAGACATGGCACCCAACAGGACTCTCCTAATGGGAATGTCACAGTCGTCAAGGGAAAGTTTCCGTGAATATGCCCAGAGATGGAGGCAATTGGCTGCTGCCGTTCAACCACCAATGTCTGAGAGAGAAATGGCAGACATGTTTATGAACACTCTCCAGGGAACATATATTGACAGGTTGGCTGCCTTCTCTTCCACCAGCTTCGCCGATGTTGTCATAGCTGGGGAAAGAATCGAAAGCCTGTTAAAAATGGGTAAGATATCTGATAATGGTGCAAGCTCGTCCAGTGGTACAAGAAAGCCTTTTGCAGGCCCAAGAAGATCTGGCGAGACCAATGCCATCCATACCAATAGGGGTAGGCCCCATTATGTTCCCAGAACAATAGCAGCAGTCACTATCCCTGCTCCAGCTCATCCTCAGCCGGTCTATCAACCTCCTCAACAAAACTTCCAACAACAACCTCAGTATCATCAGAATCAATATCCTCCAAGAAACAACTACAACAACAACTCCAACAACAACAATCAACAGAGGCCATTTCAACAGAGGCCCTCCCAAGCTAACAGAGTGATCGACCCGATCCCGATGTCGTATGCTGCCTTGCTGCCACAACTTCTGAAACTCAACCTGGTTGAGCTAAGAACGTTGGCACCTCCTGATCCCAACAGTCTACCAAGGAACTATGACTCCAATGCTAGGTGTGCTTTTCATTCCAACGCACCGGGTCACAGTACAGAAAAATGCAGGGCTCTGCATATGAAGGTACAAGACTTGGTAGACTCCAAGGCTCTGAACTTTGCACCTCCACCCAATGTCAATAAGAACCCAATGCCACACCATGGTGGTCCCCGAATTAATGCCATTGAAAAAGACCAACAGTCTTATTTGATAACTAGTGTGGATCAGATCAGGACACCATTGGTGGAAATCAAAGCTCAACTCCGTGAAAATCAAATATTTCCAGGGTGTGAGCTGGGGTGCCCCTACTGCAATATCTCATGGAATGGGTGTGAAGACTTGAGGAATGGCATTGACAGCCTTATTAAGAGTGGCCTCTTACAGATTACTACATCATTCCCGACAAATCCGGCAACTTCATCAACAGCGGTTTCAGACCCTCCTACAACTGCAGCAACAATTGTTCCCGATAATTCATCAACAACATCAGCAAGTACTTCATCTGTCCTACCAAATGATCAGTTTTCAACAGTTTCTCCTGCTACAACATCAGCTTCATTCCATTTCGACTCTCCATCAACAACAACAACAGTCCTTCCAACAGAACCTCCTACAACTCCAGCAATCAATCATGAAGATGTCTCCACTGTTACCATATTCTATGATCCAGAAAATAATTCCGCTTACCATTCAGAGGGTGCTGCTCCCGCTAGAGCACCAGTTACTATCTTTTATGATCCACAAACAATTGCAATCCCTTCAGCAGCAGCAATCAGTCCAGTTACCGTCACGGTACCTGGACCTGTACCATATGAAAGCAATAGGGCCATCCCCTGGCACTACGGCTCTGATATATACTGTGAAGGGAAAAGAATCACTCTTGAAACATCAGCACCTGCACCACAAATTGATAATGTGGGCGGAGGCGGAGGCTTCACCCGAAGCGGACGTCTCTTTGCTTCACAAGTCCAAAGACCTACTGCCGAAGCAGAAGCTGCTGCCAAGGCAAAAGGAAAAGGCCCGGTGCAGGAAGATCCAGCTGCCAAAGAAGCCCTGAAGACTCCATTTGATCAGGAAGTTGATGAGTTTATGCGAATCATCAAAAAGAGCGATTATAAAGTTGTGGATCAGCTTCATCAGACTCCATCCAAAATCTCCATCCTCTCACTGCTTATGTGCTCCGAAGCCCATCGGAATGCACTACTGAAAGTACTGCACGCAGCTTACGTGCCCGAGGAGATTACTGTCAACCAATTGGAAACCGTGGTTGGTAATGTTACTGCTAGCAATGGGCTAGGGTTTACCAATTCTGACCTGACAGTGGATGGCCGCAATCACAACAAAGCCTTGCACATAACCATGGAATGCAAAGGAGCTGTCCTTTCACATGTGCTGGTGGACACAGGATCATCCCTGAATGTCTTACCAAAGAAGGCCCTGGTGAAGCTTGAATATGATGGACTGGCATTGAGACCCAGCAACCTGGTGGTTAGAGCTTTTGATGGCTCAAAGAGATCGGTTCTGGGAGAGGTTGAGCTGCCTGTGACAATTGGCCCGCAGACCTTTAAAACTATCTTTTATGTGATGGACATTCAGCCCGCCTACAGCTGTTTGTTGGGTAGACCCTGGATTCACGCCGCTGGCGCAATAACGTCTACCCTTCACCAAAAGTTAAAATATGAGTGGGAAGGCCAAGTTGTCACGATCTGTGGGGAAGAGGATATATTTGTTAGCCATCTGGCTACTTACAAGTATATTGAAATGGATGGGGAGATTGTTGAAACCATGAGCCAAGGTTTTGAAGCCTTGAATGTCAATGAAGCCTCTGCTGTATCTGGGATTTCCATGTCGTCATACCAACAAGCCCGGAAGGTTGTTGAGGAAGGAACTGCCCTAGGCTGGGGCAAGGTTTTAGCTGTGGAAGAAAAGAAGGACAAGTTTGGGTTGGGTTACAGACCAACTCAACATCAAGTGAAGGCTGCTGGAGAGCCTGGTTTTGTCAGTGGGGGAATGCTTACCCCCGATGCTATCAACTGTCTGGAAGATGAGCTGGAAGAGGAGCGCAACCTGGAGAATTGGATTCGTCCGAAGATCCCGGGGAGCAGTGTCTCGAACTGGTCTTCCCAGGGAATTATAAGTGTTACTCGAGCAGAGTAATTATTATTTCCTGTATTTTATAAGCATGCATCAAAGTCTTGCATCTTGCCCAAGATGACAAGACTCATTTTGTAATCAGGGCCATCTGTACTTTTGTGCAAACAAGATTAAATTAATGAAATATCAGACAATCTTTTTGCAAACGAGTCTTTTTCTTTTATGCTCACTGTTTTTCCATTTTTCTTTTTGTACAAAAATAAATGGCAGTGTTTTTCAAAATGACAACTTCATTTCACTTTTCTAAATAAGACTAAAATCAGATCACTAAAATGAACCAATTAAACCCTTGCAGAGAGTGCCTTCCTGACAGCACTGACAACAGCACGACTATGACATCGTATGACTTTGACAATCCGATCAATCAAGCTGAAGAAGGGGTTGAAGAAGAATACGAGCTTCCTGAAGAGCTAGCCAGGTTGTTAAGACAAGAGGAAAGGGTCATTACTCCTCACCAGGAGGAGGTTGAAGTGATTAATCTTGGTACAGAGGAAAATGTGAAAGAGGTCAAGATCGGGGCCTGTCTGCAAAACTCAGTGAAGAGACAGCTGATAGATCTGCTTCAAGAGTATGTTGATGTGTTTGCTTGGTCCTATCAATACATGCCTGGGTTGGACACCGATATTGTTGTGCACAAGCTGCCTTTGAGAGAAGAGTGCCCTCCGGTCAAACAGAAGCTACGCCGTACTCGTCCAGACATGGCTATGAAGATCAAGGAAGAGGTACAGAAGCAATGGGACGCCGGATTCCTTGCTGTGACTAGCTATCCGCCATGGGTTGCTAACATAGTACCTGTGCCAAAGAAGGACGGTAAGGTAAGAATGTGTGTTGATTACCGGGATCTGAATAGAGCCAGCCCGAAAGATGATTTCCCATTACCTCACATTGATGTATTGGTTGATAATACGGCTCAGTTCTCGGTATTCTCCTTCATGGATGGATTTTCAGGATACAACCAGATCAAGATGTCACCTGAAGACATGGAGAAGACAACATTCATTACACCCTGGGGCACGTTCTGCTATAAGGTAATGCCATTTGGACTCAAGAACGCCGGTGCAACGTATCAACGGGCTATGGTAACATTATTCCACGATATGATCCATAAGGAAATCGAGTGTTATGTGGATGACATGATTGCCAAGTCCCTTACAGAGGAAGACCATCTGGTGAATCTGCTCAAGTTATTCAAGCGCCTGAGGAAGTACCAACTGAAGTTGAACCCCAACAAATGCACATTCGGGGTGCGATCCGGTAAGCTGCTGGGCTTTATTGTAAGCGAGAAAGGGATTGAGGTTGACCCTGATAAGGTCAAAGCCATCCAAGAGATGCCTGCACCGAAAACTGAGAAAGAAGTTCGAGGTTTCTTAGGTAGATTGAACTACATTTCACGGTTCATATCTCATCTTACAGCAACCTGTGAACCCTTGTTCAAACTGCTAAGAAAGGAACAAACGGTCAGGTGGAACGAAGATTGCCAGAGGGCTTTTGACAAGATCAAAGAATATCTGCAAGAACCTCCAATCCTTATGCC
This sequence comes from Lathyrus aphaca, assembly GCA_963966055.1. NCBI lineage: Eukaryota > Viridiplantae > Streptophyta > Magnoliopsida > Fabales > Fabaceae > Lathyrus > Lathyrus aphaca. Next base: position 432,274,409 of record OZ014522.1, on the reverse strand, counting down.
GCCAGTTGAAGGAAGACCTCTGATTATGTACTTGACAGTATTAGAAGAGTCAATGGGGTGTGTGCTGGGCCAGCATGACGAGTCTGGTCGAAAAGAGTATGCAATATACTACCTAAGCAAAAAGTTTACCGACTGTGAACAACGTTATTCACTGCTCGAGAAAACTTGCTGTGCTTTAGCGTGGGCTGCTCGCCGACTAAGGCAGTATATGTTGACCCACACTACCTTGTTAATCTCAAAAATGGACCCAGTCAAGTACATATTTGAGAAGCCAGCTCTTACCGGACGGGTTGCAAGATGGCAGATGATTCTTACAGAATACGACATACAATACACATCTCAGAAAGCCATCAAGGGCAGTGTACTATCCGAATATCTTGCTGAGCAACCCATTGATGATTACCAGCCTATGAGGTTTGACTTCCCCGATGAAGACATCATGTTCATTAAATCAAAAGACCATGAAGAGCCTATTCACACTGAAGGGCCTGACCCGGAGGAAGAATGGACTATGATGTTCGACGGGGCTGTTAACATGAATGGCCGTGGTGTTGGTGCAGTACTCATTACACCAAAAGGAGTTCACATGCCTTTCTCGGCAAAACTCACTTTCAACTGCACTAACAACGAAGCTGAATACGAAGCTTGCATTATGGGTCTTGAGGAAGCCGTTGACCTCAGGATCAAGACACTGACCGTATTCGGGGATTCAGCTTTGGTAATCAATCAGACCAACGGAAAATGGTACACACACCAAGACCATCTGATACCTTACAGGGATTATACAAGAAGGTTACTGACTTTCTTCACAACAGTCAAACTTGAGTATATCCCTCGGGACGAGAATCAGTTTGCAGATGCCTTGGCTACCATTTCATCCATGATCAAAGTTCAAGCTACTAACTTTGTACCTCAGATTTCAGTATCGAGACTTGATAGACCAGCATATGTGTTTGCAGCAGATATCGCTAAAGATGATAAGCCTTGGTTCCACGACATCAAGTGCTTCTTGGAGGATCAGACATACCCATCTGGGGCATCTTCTAATGATAAGAAGACTTTGAGAAGGCTTGCTGGAAGTTTCTTTCTGAACACTGATGGATCTTTATACAAGAGGAACTTTGACATGGTACTCCTCAGATGTGTTGACAAGACGGAAGCAGATTTACTGATGCGTGAAGTGCATGAAGGCTCTTTTGGTACCCATGCTGGAGGGCATGCCATGGCTAAGAAATTGTTAAGATCAGGCTATTATTGGATCACAATGGATGCAGACTGTTGTGCTTATGCCAGAAAATGTCACAAATGCCAGATCTACGCAGATAAAGTGCATGTGCCTCCCAACCCTTTGAACATCATGTCTTCACCATGGCCCTTTACTATGTGGGGCATTGATATGATTGGCAAGATCGAGCCAACTGCTTCGAACGGACACAGATTCATCCTGGTCGCCATCGACTATTTTACAAAGTGGGTTGAAGCAGCCTCGTATGCAAACGTCACAAGGCAAGTGGTAGCCCGATTCCTAAAAAGAGACATCATCTGTCGGTATGGAGTGCCCGAGCGAATCATTACTGATAATGGTTCCAATCTAAACAACAAAATGATGGCTGAATTATGCCGGGACTTCAAGGTCCAACATCACAATTCTTCTCCTTACAGGCCAAAGATGAATGGCGCTGTTGAGGCAGCAAATAAGAATATCAAGAAGATTGTGCAGAAGATGGTAGTCACCTACAGAGATTGGCATGAGATGCTGCCATTTGCCTTACATGGGTACCGCACATCAATCAGGACATCCACGGGGGCAACACCGTATCAGCTTGTGTATGGTATGGAAGCAGTCCTACCAGTTGAAGTTGAGTTACCCTCGCTGCGGGTATTGATGGATGTCAAACTGAGTGAAGCAGAATGGGTTAGGTCCCGATACGAGCAACTGAGTTTGATCGAAGAGAAGAGATTGGCTGCGATCTGCCATGGGCAGCTATATCAGAAGAGAATGAAGAGAGCCTTCGATCAGAAAGTCAGGCATCGAGAGTACCGAGTGGGAGATCTTGTGCTGAAAAGAATCCTCCCTCCTCATACAGACCACAGGGGTAAATGGACTCCAAATTATGAAGGGCCATTCGTCGTCAAGAAAGTTTTCTCTGGTGGAGCACTGATGCTCAGCACCATGGATGGTGAAGATTTCCCGTCCCCTGTGAATTCAGATGCAGTTAAAAAATACTTCGCATAAAAATGACCCGCTGGACATAAAAACAGAATGTAAGTCCAGGCAAAAATAGGGCATCCCGGCGAGTCAAAAACAGAATAAAAGACTCGGGCAAAAATAAGGGAAATAAATAAAAAATGTACACCCGCTGAGTTGAAAAGCCGCATTGGACAACTCAGGCAAAAATGGGTATCCCGATGGATTGAAAACCCGAAAGGGCGATCCATGCAAAATAAGGGAATAAGCGAACAACTGCACTCTGAACTCGTCTGTATCACTTACGACTTGGAAAGCTTTGACAGAATCAAGCTCCGATCAGAATCGACTTTCTCCAGAAAGCAAGACGAGAAGAATGTCATTGTCATACGAGTCATAGCGGGAGAGGAAGCTCCTCAAAGCGTCATCAACACTGCCAACACTTTGTTTCTCAATTTATAATAATCTCCTCATTTCAGGAGATATGTTTCTTTGACTGTATCTTGCCAATTCAGGGCACATGAATTAATAAAATCAGATTTTCAGTCATGTTTCGTTTTTTACATTTATGTTTTGCAAAGAGTTGTCTGATATCACTAAAAATACAATTGCATAAGTACAGATGCCTTTCTCTAAAAAAAAATAAAGCACATGCTTACAGGGAATTTACTTATTCTCGAGGATACTTAACTCCTATGACGGAATCCAGTGAAGGATACCTCGGGACCTTTTGTGCGTTTCCTTATCTTTGCAGGATCGCAGGTATCCAGAACACAACCTGGGGCATGCAAGGTATATCTCAGCAAGTCGGCAAATCAACAAAAGATATCAGCATCCGGAATGCTCTATCCCCAGCTGATTTGCTTCCCATTGCTCTCCCCAGCCAAGTTGCCTTTCATTACTCTCCCCAGCTGAGTTACCAGCAGCATTCCCCAGCTGAAGAACCAACTGTCTTTCCTCAGCAAAATACAGAATCAGGGAATCATCTCCCCACAGAATCAAGCCTCTATTCAGAAGAGCAACACGCGAAGAAGTCACAACAGAGAGGGAGAAAGCTTCTACAAACCCCAGCTGGGTCCCGTGTTATAAGGATACGTCAATCAGTGACCTATATCCCCAAGCAGATACATCATTAGATCTACCAATGATCTCTTTCCCAGCTGGGATGTTCACTTCAAGCAGATCAACCAGAGATCGTCGCAACAACGGGATCCGGATCCCGGATCTCTGCCCCTTTTGCATGATCATAGCATTCGCATCATATTCACCCCCTCGGAGCGTAGCATTCCGTTTAATACGGAGCATTACGGCAAAAATCAAACGCATAGCATAATCATAAGTCATGTTGTGAATTGAACACTTGTGAATATTGACAATCTGTCGGCATACAGAATATATACAGAAAAATCCCCACCAGGGTCCCAGCAAAAGCAGTTGCCTCACAAATCACAAACACCAGTGCATACACCTTTTGACACCTGTCCGTGTCATCATTTCCCCGAGCAGGTTGCCTGAATACACTTTACAAACCAAGATCACCAGTACTACAGATACTTCCTGGCACCCGTCCGTGTCATATCACCAGCAGAGAGCCAAAGACATCCTCTTTGCACTCACATATACCTATACATACAATCCTTGACACCCGTCCGTGTCATATCCCCAGCGTGGTCGCCTATATTTACACATACTTTTTCTTGACACCCGTCCGTGTCATATCCCCAGCGCAGTCGCTTACACCTCTATCACCCACATACTTGTTGATATTATACTTTTCTCTTTCGACACTCGTCCGTGTCACTCCCCCTAGCAGATAAACACTCATATACAATACTCACTACTCATTGGTACACTTATACAGATACTCGTCCGTATCTTGTATACATCATCACTCATATCCCCGCAGATTCGACAATAGTCCTTGTTCTTTGTTAACCAGTTGGTACTCGTCCGTACCATCATCTCAGAACATTGCGTCTAGCGTTTGTTTCTACATGATACTCGTCTGTATCATAGTCTTAAGGGTGCTCGTCCGCATCTTTAATCCATACACCGTGTCAAACACTTATGTCTTCTTGAATACAGATACTCGCCTGTGTCTACTATTCCCCAGAAGGATTCTTTCAGATGCAACACTCGTCCGTGTTCTTTGTTAACCAGTTGATACTCGTCCGTATCATCATCTCTGAGCATGTGTCAGTTTGTTTCTACATGATACTCGTCCGTATCATAATCCTAAGGATGCTCGTCCGCATCTTTAATCTATACACAGTTCCAAACACTTATACCTTTTGTTTTCGGATGTAAACGCTCGTCCGTGTTTACCACCTCCCCAGTAGATTACCAACAAATTTCTTTTCTTATCTAACACTCGTCCTGTGTTACGATAACCTTGAGAGCAACCGTCCCCTGCTGAGTGGTCGTCCTCCACTTCTTGATGGTCGTCCTCCATCACGCTCATCCGATGGCCGTCCCCATCGTTGATTTTAGCAGCCGTCCCCTGCTAGGCGGTCGTCCTCCACCTTTTGATGATCGCCCTTCATCACTTTATCCAATGGCCGTCCCCATTGTTGATTTTGGTTATCTGACACTCGTCCTGTGTTATGATAAACCTTGAGAGCAGCCGTACCCTGCTGAGTGGTCGTCCTCCACTTCTTGATGGTCGTCCTCCATCATGCTTGTCCGATGGCCGTCCCCATCGTTGACCTTTTCTATCCGATGGCCGTCCCCATCGTCGATATTTTCGGCAGCCGTACCCTGCCAGGTGGTCGTCCTCCACCTTTGATGGCCGTCCCCATCATATTTCTTTTATCCCCAACAGAGCAGCCGTCCCCTGCTAGGTGATCGTCCTTCACCTTTGATGGCCGTACCCCATCATCTGTTTATTTCATTTATTCTTTAACCCGATGGCCGTCCCCGTCGTGGTCCCTTTTCCTTTTTAACCCGATGGCCGTCCCCGTCGTTGGTTACTTTACCTTTTTGAACTTGATGGCCGTCCCCGTCATGTTTCATTAATCCCCAGAGAATACTACAGCTTTATCTTGATGGCCGTCCCCATCATAATATCTTAGCTTCCCCAGCTAGTCGGCCGTCCCCGTCTTGGCTTTACCTTTTATCCCCAGCATGTCGGCCGTCCCCGTCATTGCTTTGTTTTACACACTTTTCCCAGCATGTCGGCCGTCCCCGTCATTGCTCTTTACCCAGCAGTCGTCCTCTGCTCGACGGTCGTCCTCCGTCGCCCACACTTTACAATATACTTTATTTTCCTTTACGATCTATATCCCTTTTCTTCTTCATTCTGTGAGTGCAAATTTTGGACTGTCTTTGGTATTCAACCACAAGTTATCTTGTTTGCCTGTTAAGCCGTTGCTTACATCCTGCACAGCTAACTCATGTTTGAATAGGGGCAGCTGTAAACACCCCAAATTTGCCCTCACCCATTCACACCATGGCTTGTGATCATTCTCATATGCATAAACACAATCATATCACCTCATATTTCATTTTGATTCACTGGATAGTTTCTAGGTCATCTGCACCTAGGGCTTGTGATCTGAGCAAGCCAAAAGCATCTTGGGCCATTCCAAAGGCCACCAATCAACTCAAGGGGGTCCATGTGTGTTCTTACATCACATTACATCCTCACAAAGTCAAAATTGCAAAGGAATCACAAGAACTAGGGTTTGAGTGGATGCAGAGCCAGTTTGAACTGCACAGTTGACTGAAAATTAGGGTTTTGGTTTCAGAGGCCATAACTCCAAATTTTTTGGTCATTCTTGTTTCCATTGATCTCTATATGGTATAAGGAGTATGCATATCAATTTTCATAAAGAAATTCCATGGGGAAGTCATCTGATCAAGAGTTGACTTTTCAGACAAGTCAGTGCAAAATCAGGGCATCTGAGGCCCCCAGTGACCCAACCAATGGGTGATCTTCATCATTTTGAGTGTATATGATCTTTGTATGATCATGGAAGTAGTTTGAAGTTCATAAAAATCAAGAATTTAGGGTTTTTGCAAAGGTTGACTTTTCGGGCATAGTTGACTTTTCAAGAATGCATCATTTTAGGTCAATTTTCAAGCCTTGATTTATGATCCAAAAAGGCTTCAAATGGAAAAACTTTGGTCATGAAAGTTGTAGATCTCATCTTTCCCTTTTCAAAAAGTACAAGAACATGATCAAACTCTTCTTGGATCAAAAGTTATGGCCATGCAAAGTTGCCAAAAATCACTTATTTTCAAGTTATGCTTCAAATGGAAACTTTGCAAAATCTTGAACCAATGCACATTGCAGCCTCTAATTCACTACAAACCATTACACCAACATTCTCTAAGTCCTAAAAATCAGAATTGGACTAAGTTTGCTCATGGTTTCATGCTTGGTTGGACAAAAGATCACATGTGAACCAAAGGCTAGCCAACTTGCAAAAACCACTCATTTCACTTCCTACAACTTATGACATTAGAAGCTGACTTTGGCTAGCCTCTCCCTCACCTTTTGCTGCGCCAGCCATGCTTTGTACTTGGCTAGAGTTGAGCCATGCCCTATCTTACAAAAAGTTAACCTTTATGCAAAAGCAAACTCACCTATCATAGCAGGCCATGTCACATCAAGAGGCCAATCAGAATTGTTTATTGAATCAATTTGCAAGCCATATCACATAGCAACCAAGGCTGAAACACACACATTCATCACTTACACAAAAACACACCAACTTGCAACTTCTATCGAATCTCTCTACACAGCCATCAAACACCCAAGCAACCTTCACCATTCATCTCACCTGGCCTCATAGATCACAAAGCACCCAAAGCCCAAGCTTGGAACCACCAGAAACTCCTGCTGCCATCTCTCACCTCAGTTTGCAGTTTCACTTGAAACTATCACCATAGCCCACAAACATCAAAACAAACCTTGCAAAGCTTCTCAACACACTTCATAGATCACAAACAAACCCTTTTCACAGCCTGAAAGTGCCAAGATCACCATAGCCATTGTTGACTAAACTGAAGCAGTTCCATTCGAATCCCCTTCTCCAGCCAACACAAACTCATTTTGAGCATTCAAACACACTTGGGGGATCAAGTAGAGCAGTTGGCATCAAAGGAAACAGCCTGAAAGTTCCTAAACCAAAAGCTGCAAATCTCAGGTAGCTCGAAAATAATTTTTCCAGAAATCTCTTTTTAAGTTACAAACTTGTTCTTCATGATGCACTGATCATTCTGGTACCTTTAGTTTTTGAAATGGTTGCGTTTTAAGAATTTAATTTCTGTTTGAAGCTTACGAACCCTAGAACTTAGTTTCTTCGATTCAGATGATTTAGGTAATATAAATTTGTTTTAGGTTAGGGTTTTGGTTCGTGAGAGTGAGAGGAACATTTCCCTGGCTTTAGTTTTCATTTTTATTACGTTTTGAGGAAGTTAGGTGTTTCTCAGGTGAGGGCTGGCCGGAGAAGACGACCGGAAGTCTTCTCCGGCAGCCTGAGAGTGATTAGGGTTAATTGCATTTAATTAGGGCAAAGTTCAAACGTGGGCCATTGGATCAGGTTTCGCGCGCGTGTTTGAGTGGTTCAGATCAGTTCATTAGTTTTAATTAGGTTTAATTAAATTAATAAATCAAGATTAATTCAGTTTGAATCCTGGCCACAAGATTGCGCGCCAGTCAACCTTTTTAAACCCAGACACAATCCTGGCCATCCATTCAGCTTACTTTCCATTTAATTTGATTTTAATTCATATTTATTTCATTTAATTTGTGCATTTATTTTAAAATAGTTAAAAAATCATAAAAATTATGAAACTTTTTTCTTTAAGGTTTTATTAATTTTTATGACACAAAAATATTTTTATTTTATTTTTTATCATTAAAAAAGTATTTTTAAATATTTAAAAGATTATTTTTAATTGATTAATGAGAATTAATTAATTAAAAATACTTTTAGGTATTTAAAAATTACAAAAAAATTCATGAAGTGTTCTAAGACATTTAGAAACATTGTCCAACCTTCAAACCAAATTTCTTTTTTGATCTTGATGCATTTTAAGAATTTTTCATTGAATTAAATCATATTTTATGCATTATTTTGATTATATGTTTGAAAATTCATTTCTGCCTTTTGGTGAAGGTTGAGACATTGGTTCTTTTTGCATTGTTTTCCATTTAGCATGAGCTTTCAAGGATAAAATGGCCATGATTTGATCTTGCATTTTCTAATTGATTGGCATTTGTTTTGATAAGAACCCTAAAAAACCCTAATAACTTGTAAAAATCATAACTTGAGTTTGGTTGAGAGTTGAGAGTTCCCCTTTGGGCAGTGATTCATTATAGGTCTAGGGTTTCTTTGAGTTCCATTTTCCATTTTTTATGTTGAGGTTTGCTTCTGTTTTGGGTTTTTGTTTGATGTTTGATCCATAAACCCTAATTTGGGCCTTCTCCTGCATCCTTCTTGCATTCTTTTGCATAAGTTGACTTGTCATTGCATTTTGTGCATTCTTATGATTCATTTAACATCTTAAGACATGTATGAAGCATCATTGATCATTGCATTACATCTTTGCCATGCCATTTGTCTTGTATGCTTCATAACATTTCATGTTTATTCATGCTCCTTAACTTGCATCATATGCATTCATAATCTTGTATGAACATCCCTATGCCTTGTCTCATGTTTGCAGCACCTCATAGCATCATAATCATCATCAACATGCTTCTGGTTTAGCCCAGCATCATGTCATTTCATTTCATTTAGCATTGCATTGCATTTGTTTCTAACATTTCAGGTGGTAAGTAAACTTGAGAAGTGAATTTGCCTTCACTTCTCATAACTTTTCTTTTCATCTCTCTTGCATACCATGCTGCATTTGTACATGTGTTTGAGTTTGAGCTTGCTCATTCTTGTTCCTCCCACCTTCTTTCTTCAAGTGACTTGACTTCCTGAATGAAGCAAGTCACTTTGCTTCTCTTGATCTTATTCATCTGCTTCCTGGTGGCTCCTCTGAAGATTGTTCTTGAAAACCTCACAAACTTTAGGAACAACCAAGCATGATAATGAATTAGGGTTTTGATTAGTCCCCTTCATAGTTTTTACCTTTGTGTCTCTCTTTGAGTCTTCTCTTCTCACCTCATAATCAGAGACTAAACCCTAAAGGTTTTAAGACTTTGTGATTAGGGTTATGCCTGTATCCTTCTTTTAGGATGGAGTGTACAACTTTAATCCTAAGTATTAAACCCTTAAGGTGTTTAAATCTCTTAATCAATTCACCTAATAATCATCAAGACAATACACTTGTAACTTGGGCCTTGCATTAGGGTTCTAATTCTTCCTTAAGTGGTTAAGAAGGACTAACCCTAGTGTTAATGGACAAGTCCTCCTCAAGTTGTCTTACAAATCATAAAATTCATTTCTTCATCATATCACTAATTAAAATCCATCTAATAAAGACTTGTTTTGTCATGGGTTTAATCCCTAATCATGGATTAAGCTGAGGAGTTTTTCTCAGCTTAAACATTCTCATCTATTATCCTTCTTTTAGGATGGTGTAATGAGTCGGTTAAATCCCTGATTATGGCTTAACCTCATTACTTAACACTAAACAAAAACCACAAAAACATCTAAATAATCCCAAATAGGTTAATGATCTTAATCCTACACCAAAGGTGATTAAGTGTGAGAATCTGACTTCACACTTAAGGTATTCTCATTACCCCTAATCAGAGGGAAGATGTGATGAGTTTACTAACCCATTGGTTTAGGCTTAAGCTCATTATCTTATGACAAATTTTCAAAAGCAATAAAAGCCTGAAAATACAAAAACAAACAATAATCGTCTCCTCCGGGATTCTTTTCTCATCACCTTCATTCACAATCGAGAACTTGTTTCTTCCGTCTAATGCAAGACAGTTTGCACCTGAGCCAGACAGGTCATACACTTGAGCATAGACAAGCAAGCAGTTCACAAGTCAATTCACCCTTCAGTCTCTTTGGGTCGAACTACGGTGTTCTGACTTCCTCATTGCACGAGAGGATACGTAGGCATAACTTAACAGTTATCGAACAAAAGTCTTTGTATATTCCCCCTCCTTCCAGCTTCATTCTTTAAGCCTCATACTCCTGAGCATTTCACTTTTATCCTTACACAGACACTGTATATATCACACTTTACACTTCTTTCACACTGACACCTGTACATTCTTTTCCAGCTATTCTATACACAGATTGCACTGACACTACCCCTTTAAAACACAAGTCTTTTAAGCGTGGATCCCGTCGAGTACGACGGACAATCTGGGTGCTAATACCTTCCCAGGTTGTAACCAACCCCCTTTCTCAGTCTCTCTGGTTCGCGACCGTCTTATCCATCTTTTTCTAGGCTTATGCAGCATTGCCTTTCCTCCGGGATAAAAATGCCTAGCTGGCGACTCTATTCATCTCCAGTGAGTTCACGGCTGTGTGTTCCCACTGCTCCCTTCGCCGACCGTTCGCGTCTGTACCTTCATTTGATCCATTTCATTTGTCGGGAGCGACAGAAGTCAACTAGGTGAAGACTCGGATAAGCCGGTTATGGAAATCCAGAATGTGGTGTCAAGGAAATGAAGCTATTTTCATCCCTATTGAGGGGAACTACGCTGCTCTGATTCTCCATTGGTCAATGGAGATACGTAGGCAGGAGATCATATGAGATCTTTCCGAGCAACCTTATATATTAACTTTATCAACCTCTTCTCTCCAGATGTCATTTGTCAGCATCCAACCTGAGCTTCCCAAGTGAATCCTAGGGGCAGAGAATACGGGTAAAGGCCAAAACAACTTGAGAAGAATTTTGATCATATTCTGATGACGTACGTGCAATAAGTTTCCTCATTTATGCAAATTCGGAGTGGTTGAGCTAATTGCATCAGGATCATCTCCGGCAAAGCTTTCTTTGGGGCTTCAATGCCAAGTATGATTGCCATTCTGGGGCACTTGGCCTTTTAATTGAAGATTGCAAGTATTTCAGAGGCAAAAGTGAAGACGAGATCCCGAATTTGATCGACTCAAAGGTCATCGTACCAGAAAGTCTGCTCACATATTGAAGTCTCCTCATCAAATGGGTCTCCCAATTCGCAAAGGCGTCTTCAGAAGCAATAAGTCCAGACGGAGTCAAGTCTCCTCAATGGCGGCAATGTTCAGCTTCTTTACTGCATTTTTCATTTGTAGTTTATATTGTTTGTTTAAACATTTGTATGCATGCATGAAACTTATTTGTTTTTGAATGTTAATCATAATATAACGCACATGTTTTTCTTGAAGTAATCCATTCGTATTCACTCATGATTTTTTGTATGTGCATTGCAATACCAACTGTTGAGCTTAAACTCTATCAGGGAGGATGACGAAATGAAAATGCATGAATCTCTAATTGTGTGCTTTTGAGAAAGACCTTGTTGACGATGTACAGGCATTGTTTCAAATCCTAAACACCGGAGATATAAGGGAGATAGACCCTCGCCAACCCATTTGAGCCTTGAAGTAGGAGTTTCTTTTCGCATGGAAAAAACCCTTGCATTTAACCCAGGGGCAGGGTAGGCTTCAGTTAGTTTGACCGAGCATTCAAATTTCAAAAAGGTGCAAATATGAGGATCCATTACCTTTCGTTGTACCAAATCAAGATGTCTAATGACCAGAAACCACAATGGTTATCCCAATCAAGAGGTCCAAGGACCGGAGACCACAATGGTTATTCCTCAACAACCAAGAAGTGAGACAGTCACGACCCTCGTAAAGCATTCAAGACAAACAGTGTCACACGATTTGTTCAACAAAAAAAAAGAATTGAAAAAAATGAATGAGAAAGCCCGCTAAGTCGAAACTTGAAAACAAGCGACTTAGGCAAAAATTAGGGCATCCCGCTGGACTTCACAATCAAAGATTCACAAGAATCAGTCCAGGCAAAAGTTAGGGATAAGAAAAATAATGCAAAAGCAAAAGACGTAAAGGATTACACAAGAGAGATCCTCAAACAAGAACAAAGTCGTGTGGCACAGACACGAAAGACTAAGGGGTGACTGACTCCCAACAACAACCTGTTTGGTGCTTACACCGTTAGTGTAATTGGTTCCTCAACCATCACAAAACCCTTTTTGAGAGGTGAACGCTTGTGAAAGCTAGCTGAAAATAGGAATGGAGAACATCACGAAGATGGGTGGGCACAAATAAATTTCGAGCCTATATCTTTTGTTTCTATAACCGTGAACCAGGCCACGATACAACCCTCAAAAGTCCTAACTGAAACAGGGTTATTTTTGAGAGCATACTACCACGATATCGCGTTCCTGACTCCTATGAGTGATGTTGAAAGAGCTTTGTTGGTGTTGCATGTGCATGCTTTCTATTATTCAAAAGTTAATGTCGTATCTTAACCAGTGATTCGCTCACAAAGGTTTGCGACATCTTTTTACAGTAAAACTCCAAAATTAACATGTGTGTTGCATTAGAATTTTCATTCTCAAAATAAACATTTTCTGCTCGCATACATTTGTTTGGCATCATAAAAGTTTACATATGGAATCTCAGTCCAGAAGCTTAATCTTGCCAAGTTGAGAAGTCTGAAACTTCCGAAGGACAATCTGTCGAGGTATACTTTTCAAGAAAACTCCATCGAGTAGGGACTTTCCCAACATTCCTGGTAAGAGCCAACTAATCTGGGGCAATCATGTCGAGCAATCTCTTCAAAATTTAGCCAAGCTGGGGCAATCACTTCGAGATTCAAATCTCTCAAAGAGCCAACTAATATGGGGCAGTCACGTCGCCAAACTGGGGCAGTTAGTTCGAGATCCAATCTTTCAAAGGACAATTGGTATGGGTGATTTCTTCAAAGCACAATCAGTCAGAGGTGATCACTTCAAGACTCGTACTGGGGCAGGCCACCCCAAGAGCACTAGAAGTTACTTTCTCTCAAAGACGGTTTATCAGAAGCACTTATCCGGAGTTCAATATACTGGGGCAGAATATCTCACAATGATATGAGGTTTTTCATGAATCCTCGCGAGGAAAATTCTTTCATAGACCATGCAGTCTGGGGCAGTTATTTCGAGGTCCAATGAATCTCTCCAAGAGTTTGAAGACACTGAGGCATCTCGTATGCCAGTTTTCTGTAAAATCCTCTTGAGATATTATCTTTTGATAGATTCTAGTAGGAGGCGAGTTGGAAATTGCAAAGAACCGTTGTTCACTCATGATTAGTTGGCAATCTATCAACCCAGAGTCTAGAAGCAAAGCCATTGTCATCACAAGAGTTGTTTCATCAGAAGACTTCATTGATCATAATTCCTTAGCAAATCTCGTTAGACCATCTCTTCTCCACCGGAGTGACAAGGAGAAAGTTGTTTCCCGAGCAGAATGGTATCATCACCATCTCTTCCCCAGCATGAGATTGTATTCTCTCATCATGAGACCCTTATTACCTCTCATTCTCAACGAGAGACGACCAAAGCTTTTATTTGTAACAGGAGTTATTCTCAATTGATATTATCCATCACCCCCAGTAGAGGTAGAAGTTGAAATCTCCCCCAGCGAGGTAACAAAAAGTTGGTGTCCTCCCCAAGTAGAGACTTCCCTTCAGACAGGGGCAATCCTCAACAGTACAAGGAGTTCTTTCCTCCCCAGCAGTTTGCTCCCTCAGTGGTGTCATGCCTTTGGTTCCCAGGAAGTCCTCACTTCCCCATCAGAGTTCGAGAATGGTCCATTTCCAGCAGGGTCTTGGCACTCCAATCTCAAAGTCCAATTTATTTTTGGCAGTGGCGGCTATTCTGAGCCAGTGAATTATTAACAACTTTCCCCGCAGAGTTGTTTCCTCCTCATCAGGATGAGCCAGATCAATGCAGTGATCATCGTTTCTCCCCAGCCAAGCCATATGGGATACTTGCAGTCTTCTTGTCGGAAGATCTCTTTGCATTTGCATATGCATAATCATCATCGCATTTGCATCCTCCAAAGCGTAGCATTTCCATCCTCATGGAGCATTACGCCATAAATCCAAACATATGCATACCAACATGGGCCAGTTTTGAGGTATATTACATAAGACCCGTTACATCTCCAATCAGATTGAAGTGTTACCCACAGAATACAACTTCATTTCCCAGGGTGGATGCTTCCACCAAGTCTTGTTGTCATCCCCAATTGAGTCTTGTTTCAGTACAACAGTCTCATTCTTCCGCGTCTCCGTTTCAGTACAACGGTCACGTCTTGGGCTCTCGTTTAAGTACAACGATCCCATTCCTTTCGAGTCTCCATTTAAGTACAATGGTCTCGTATTTGAGTCTTGTTTCAGTACAACAGTCTCATTCTTTCGCGTCTCCGTTTCAGTACAACGGTCGCGTCTCAGGTTATCATTTAAGTACAATGATCCTGTTTTCTCGGGCTCTCGTTTAAGTACAACGATCCCGTTTCTCTCGAGTCTCCATTTAAGTACAATGGTCTCGCCTTTGAGTCTTGTTTCAGTACAACAGTCTCATTCTTTCGCGTCTCCGTTTCAGTACAACGGTCGCGTCTCAGGTTATCATTTAAGTACAATGATCCTGTTTTCTCGGGCTCTCGTTTAAGTACAACGATCCCGTTTCTCTCGAGTCTCCATTTAAGTACAATGGTCTCGCCTTTGAGTCTTGTTTCAGTACAACAGTCTCATTTTTTCGCGTCTCCGTTTCAGTACAACGGTTGCGTTTTGGGCTCTCGTTTAAGTACAACGATCCCATTCCTTTCGAGTCTCCATTTAAGTACAATGGTCTCGTATTTGAGTCTTGTTTCAGTACAACAGTCTCATTCTTTCGCGTCTCCGTTTCAGTACAACGGTCGCGTCTCAGGTTATCATTTAAGTACAATGATCCTGTTTTCTCGGGCTCTCGTTTAAGTACAACGATCCCGTTTCTCTCGAGTCTCCATTTAAGTACAATGGTCTCGCCTTTGAGTCTTGTTTCAGTACAACAGTCTCATTCTTTCGCGTCTCCGTTTCAGTACAACGGTCGCGTCTCAGGTTATCATTTAAGTACAATGATCCTGTTTTCTCGGGCTCTCGTTTAAGTACAACGATCCCGTTTCTCTCGAGTCTCCATTTAAGTACAATGGTCTCGCCTTTGAGTCTTGTTTCAGTACAACAGTCTCATTTTTTCGCGTCTCCGTTTCAGTACAACGGTTGCGTTTTGGGCTCTCGTTTAAGTACAACGATCCCATTCCTTTCGAGTCTCCATTTAAGTACAATGGTCTCGTATTTGAGTCTTGTTTCAGTACAACAGTCTCATTCTTTCGCGTCTCCGTTTCAGTACAACGGTCGCGTCTCAGGTTATCATTTAAGTACAATGATCCTGTTTTCTCGGGCTCTCGTTTAAGTACAACGATCCCGTTTCTCTCGAGTCTCCATTTAAGTACAATGGTCTCGCCTTTGAGTCTTGTTTCAGTACAACAGTCTCATTCTTTCGCGTCTCCGTTTCAGTACAACGGTCGCGTCTCAGGTTATCATTTAAGTACAATGATCCTGTTTTCTCGGGCTCTCGTTTAAGTACAACGATCCCGTTTCTCTCGAGTCTCCATTTAAGTACAATGGTCTCGCCTTTGAGTCTTGTTTCAGTACAACAGTCTCATTTTTTCGCGTCTCCGTTTCAGTACAACGGTTGCGTTTTGGGCTCTCGTTTAAGTACAACGATCCCGTTCCTTTCGAATCTCCATTTAAGTACAATGGTCTCGTACTTGAGTTTTGTTTCAACAGTCTCATTTTTTCGCGTCTCCATTCGAGGATGGTTTCGTGTTAGATCTGAGGATCTTTTGATTTGTCATTCGAGGATGGCATTTCTTTTTTTCAAGTCCTTCTGCGGTTGGTCTTGTTGTTATGGCTATTATTCGAGGATAGTAGTTCACTTTTTGGGCTTATTGATCGAGGTCAGTTTGTCTCTTTTGCAAAGTCTGTCTGAGGTCAGCTTTGTGTGTGGTTATCAGTCGAGGCTGGTATACCTTTGCGTCTCCATTCGAGGATGGTTTCGTTTTAGATCTGAGGATCTTTTGTTTTGTCATTCGAGGATGGCATTTCTTTTCTTCAAGTCCTTCCGAGGTTGGTCTTGTTGTTGTGGCTATTATTCGAGGATAGTAGTTCACTTTTTGAGCTTATTGACTGAGGTCAGTTTGTCTTATTTGCAAAGTCTGTCCGAGGTCAGTCTTTGTTGTTGATGGTTATTGCCTGCGGCCGATATACTATCGTGTTTCTATTCCAGGATGGTTTTAGTATTGGATCCGAGGATCCCTTGTGAGTTGTCATTCGAGGATGGCATTCTTTCCAGCATATTTCCACCTGGTTCTATTTTTGCTACCTATTCAGAGGTCAAAATCAAAAAATACATAAATAAATGGGCAGATGGCATTTCCATTACCCTAAATGTGCAAATTTTCAGGTTTTATTCGAGTATTCAATCACTCCATACCTTGAACGTTTAAAAGCTGTTGCAATTATCCATTCAAGTCTGCAGATGATTGAATAGGGGCAGCTGTAATACCTCAAAATTTGCCCTCATTCTTTTACCTTAACTGGTCTACCATTTTGCATTTCATCTGCATATCCCATTAGGGCATAGCAATCATAATCATGCATTTCATTTATTCCTAAGGCATGAGACCAAGGCATATACCTGTGATTTGAATTTTCTAGTCAGAGAATCATCAAATTCCATGGCTTTCTTTATTTAAAGGATTTTCTCAAAAGAAATGTCGGATCAGGAGGTTATCGGTGTGAATTAAAAGTTTGTTTCTCTATTTCTCTCAGAAGATCGGGGTTTTATTCTTTTGGCGTACGTATGGACGTAGCATCTCAGGAAAAAGTACATTGATGTTCTTGGTGCGAGAGGTTGGATTCTAAAGCATATTGGTGTAAGAATTTGTTTCGAATTGGGGATGGAAAGTGTGTAGTTTTGATTTATTTGGAAGATCTCATTCAAGTTCAAATCCAAAGTTTCATTTCAAATACAAGTTCATTATCTGTCTAAATCCATGTATACCACTTTTAGTCTTTTGTATTCATTTTCAATTAGGTCCATTAAAACCATTTTGCAAACCCGTCGTTAAATTCTCACTAAACCATTTTGTTATTCTTTTCTCTTCATTATTGTTCATGCCCATTGAAACCTCAGTCATTACCATTCTTTACCTCACAAAATTCAAACTCACTAAAAAAAACAGATTAAGATTCATTTTCTCAATTATCCAAGAACCAAGCCTAATAACCAACTTTTGATGTTCATTTT
Source organism: Lathyrus aphaca (assembly GCA_963966055.1). NCBI lineage: Eukaryota > Viridiplantae > Streptophyta > Magnoliopsida > Fabales > Fabaceae > Lathyrus > Lathyrus aphaca. The sequence goes on along the minus strand of OZ014522.1, from coordinate 432,256,959 downwards.
GTCATTAATCATAGTGTTAATCTCAGCTTTAACTTTTTGTCTAGAATTTATCTTTTAAAAAAAAAAGAGAGAAACATATCACAAAGCCCATTATACAATTTTGGTCCATACTCATTGTTAGTATCCATCTTACTAAACCCATGTCCATACGTGAAGTCCATTTCAAAAGTTCAGCAAGAATTTCATTACAGGAAAAAGAAAAAAGATCCAATAACAAAAGCTGAAGCTTATTACAAAAAATCCGGTTATACGGCAGCAGCATAATGAAATTACAGGAGGATATTTTAAAGAAACAGGAAGGAAAACTTGGAAAAATTCTAAAGAAAAAGGGCTATGTTCTCGGCGCAAGTTCGTTCCATCAGTTCTAGGCTACAACTTCAAGATATCTCCGAAACCGGTAACGACAAAGATCCAGGAATAAGATTTTCCCACTCTCGCGACATTGAGGCTAACATATAGCACAACTCGTATAGTACAACTCAGAGCCACGTTTTCGTTACTGTCGGTCTGCAAGAATCATCAAAACAGGGTTTAATTGAAAATTCAGCAAACAGAAAGTAATGGAATAAAGTCTTAAGAGAGTTGACTCAGAAGCTATCAGTAACCAAGTGCAGTTACATCTCACAACCATAACAAAAGGAAATGAAAAAAATCAAAACTGAATTCGGTTACGCAATAACAACCGTAACAGAAGGATAACTGACTTTTTACCTGAGAAGTTTCTAGAGTAGAAACTGAACCCAGCTCTATAAATCAAAACTTCATCCTCCATTTTTTGCTTCTTCCACAAGTCTCAAGAAAAAAAACCAACTTTTCTTCACTTTTCTACTCCCTTCTCTTCATAAAATCTCTTTACAATTTCCTCCATTCGGGATCATCCTGCTTCACCAAGCTCTTCCAGCAATCCAATCACGTTTTTCAGAAAACTCTCCTTTATCAAACCTGCAAAACGGCAAGAAACGAATCAACAACAACAGATTGCAATCAACACCAAACCTGCAGTGAATTCAAAAACAAAGAAAAGCCGAGAATCCAAAGCCGCAAGTGTAATCGAATCAGGAACAAGGTTCAATCTCGATCAAGGACTTGCAAGTCCATCCGTCTTAATCCTCAGGCCTCAACAACTCCAAATTGCTATCATCAACCTGCATCAAGAACGAAATAACCCGCATCATCACCAACAAGCCAAGAAACATCAATGCAGCAATCACAAATCACAAAAAAATAAGAAGAATCAACAATAATCACAGAAACAGAAGAATGCTACAAAAAGCAAACAGGTCAGAATTTCATACCTGATGGCTTTCGATCCTCAGATTGCGCCATGACCCTTAAGCAGAATGCGTTTCTGCCTCTTTTTTCGTTGTTGCGATACGAGAATGACGGCACACGGATTTCTTCGGCGTTGAAGAAAGGATGTTAAAGGAGCTGAAGCTATGTCAGCGAGGAATTCCGAAGAATCCGAGAATAGCCAACAAATTCCAGAACCACTTCGTCATAACCTAGAACAAGAACTCACCTACAACAACAAGGTTTCACATCAGTTTCAGAAAATAACACGCATAACGCATTGGCTTGAGATTAGTCACAAGAACAAAGGGGAAACGAAAGAAAGTTCCAGAGGGCGATTTGTACTTGAGCAGCAAGAGATTCATCCTTCACAGGTGTACCTTATCATACTTGCCTTGGTGTGCGATTTGCGATTTGAAAGGGAACGCAAGTCGGTTGATTCACAGTTTCGGGATCGGCACGGATTCGAAGGGTAGAGCAAACGATAGCTGGAATAGAGCTAGGATGATGGAGCGACTTCGTGCTAGTCTTGTTAATGTTGTCCGGGTCTAGGGAGAGCGTTGATTTCAGCCATAGTTTGAGAGGGTTGAGTTCGTTGTTCGTCGGCGATGGGTATGAGAAGAAGAAGAACATGTTGCGGCTGAATGGAGATGAAGAAGAAGGATGTCACCGGTGTCACAAGGTCGAAGGAGGTCCCGGCGAGGTTCGTTTGGTCGAAGAATAATCAAGGCGCGGCGGATTTGTGTCGATCGGAGTAAATGGGAAGAGCGACGGTGTTGTTGTGCTTTGACGGCTGAGTTTTCTTTGAAGATGAAGGTTACAGTTTTTCGGAAAAAAGACAAAGGATGAGGGTGAAGACCAAATGATCTCAATGTTGTGCATTTTCTCCATTTTTTTTAGGGTTTCATAACATGGTGGGTTGGGCTTTGGACACTCAGCCTCACGGATCTTCTATTCACGCCCACTAATTTTCTCACCACACATCTCCCAGCGCCTAATGATATGTGGGTTGGGCCTTTGCCCATGGATTCTCTATCCATGCCATCAGTTTTAATTCACACCCCCTTTTCCTTATATTTTTTATTTTTAATGATTTTTTTTTGTTAAAAAAGTTATTAGTTAGTTAACTTCCAATTAATTTTTTATAATTATCATTTTAATTAATGTCTTATTAATTTTTAATTAGGATTTTGTGGACAATTTTTTAATCATGTTTAGTGTTAATTGTGAATTAAGATATTCATGAGTTTTTTTTTTTTGATCGATTTGAATCGATTTCGATTATGGAAAAGCTTCACAAAATGATTATGGAGGATGGACATTTATTTTGCTCATAGGAGACTACAAGGCCTTGCTTAAGATTTTTTCGGATTTCTTGTATTTGAAGAATCGGCACGTCATTCAAGTAAGTAATCTCGATACGCCACTTTAATGCGCCGTTTTCTTTTCTCAGATTTAGTATAGGTTAGAAACAAATCTATAAAAAATAGGAAAAAGCATGAGAAAATTCTATAAAAATTTAAGTAGATTAATAGTTGAATTTAGGGATTTGTGACATTTTTATTTTCTGGAATTTGTTTATTTTTGAATTAATTATGAATTTTTCTATTAATTAGTGTTATTGAATTTCCATTAATTGTGCTGAATTTTGTTTATTTTATTTAAATAGCTTCTAACCACTTTTTTTAGCCATTCTTTTTTCTATAGTTAAAAGACCCATGATAGTTCTTAGGATATTTTTAGTGGATTTTTAAGAATCTTTTATCATAGGTTTTAGTGGAAAATCCTTAGGAAATAATAATTAAATCTTAGTTGAAATAAAATAATTTTTAGGCATAAGAAAAAATAAGTGCTTTTAGAATCCCTCTTAATATAATATTTTAGATAATATTAGGACATTACAATTTAATTTTTATAATTTTTCTAGGAGTTTTAGTATTTTTTAGAATATTAGTTCTTAAGCCTAGTTAGACCTAATTTCTATTAGATTAGGCCATTAAAAGAAAATATAGCTCAATACAAAAAAAAAAATAATAATAATAGTCTAGATTAATTTTAGTCATAGAGTTTAGCATTAGACTTAGGTTTAGTTTAATTTGTTTTAGGATGAACATTAAGTTTGACTTAGATTTAATACTTAGTTGAAGTTTTACAACCATATAGAAATAGAATAAATAAATAAGACTATTTATTATTCAAGCCTTTAAGGCATTGTTAGAATATTGTTTCCCATGTTTGATTTCATCATTTTTGTTTCATTTGATCTTACAACTTGTATAGGATTCCCATGTGTTTTTAGAATCAACTTAACTTCATTAAGAAGTAAGTTGAATTCTAATAGTTTTAAGTTTCCATTAGGAATAGAGAACCTCACTAACCACTAGGATCACTTTGTAAATACATAACACATTAGGATTGAGTCTTAGTCCCTTAGATTTTTTCCTTTTATCAACTTGAGTCATTCTCTTTCTCATCTCAAAAGAAAAGCAATAAAACACTTAATAAAAGCCGAACAATCTTGTACGACACGAGACTTTGTTGCGGAGTGTTTATACGCGTCCTGTTTCGGGGCGAGGTGTAAATACTTCCCGCGATGGATAGGTCTTAGTACAAGACAGTTCACAAACAAAAATTCAAAACACTTCTTTTAAAAGCCAAAAACAAACAATAAGCGACTATCCTGCGGGAACTTCTCTTCTCATCTCATTCATTCACAACGCGAACTCGCGACTACTTGTCTCGCATGCAAGATGGTTAACGCACTCGTACCAGACGAGCCTGCAACACCTGAGCATAGACATACGCAGTTCCAGCTGTAAAAAACACAAACAAATAGTTCCCGCCTAGGTTAGGCGAACTACGTCGACTCTGATCCTCATTATCCCGATGAGGTACGTAGGCAGCGGGGTAGGGCCCGTTCGAGCACACTCTTTATTTTCCCTACATTTTCCCCATTCTTTCTTTTTATTCTTTTTAATTCCTTTCTCATTTCATTTTCTATTCCAGTTAGCGGTTCATTTGTTCAGCAGCACATTATTTCTCACCCTTTGAAACAAACAAGCAAGCGTGGATCCCGTCGGGTACGACGGACGATCTGGGGTGCTAATACCTTCCCAGGTCGTAACCGACTCCCGAACTCAGATCTTTGGTTCGCAAGGCCTTGTCCTTTCCTTCTTCCTTAGGTTTGTGCAACATTACCTTTCCCATTCTTTCGGGATAAAAATGTCTGGCTGGCGACTCTAACCTTTCCGCGCCACTTTCGCGTTTGTACTAGGATGAAAATCCCGGGAGCGACAACCTTATTTATGCTACACATTCTCTAAATGTCCTTATGTATGTGACCCTGTAGGATTTTGCGACGTTGGAAATTATATTAAATCATGTATTTAACATAATAAACAGTGAGCGGTATCTAGCAACACATCACTGTTACCCAAGTCACAAAATTGTCATGTGATATGACAAAACCTTTTGTGATAGTACATGTGTGTACAATTTCCCTTTTGCCCTTATGTCTATATTGAACGCAAGGCATATACCGTGTCATCCTTGTCCAGATCAATATTGGGCCCTTAGACATTTATCCTGTTATGCAGGATGGGCAAATTCCATCTAGGCTACTCATGTCCCTCAACATGCTTTGTGAAGTACCCATTAATTGTCTTTATGATCATCCAGTTACAAACAATGTTTGATCATCAATAAAGTACTTGAGTCTACATCTAGGGTCCATAATAGCTTCAGGTTGAAGGGTGGTATACACCACTATTACCATGAGAGTAACTTATGACACTTTGCATAACATTCTATGTAGTACTCTCATAGTGGGTCAATCCAGTATAAATATTACTCCTAATATTCATACATATGTCAAAACTTGATAACTCCTTATCCATGATCCATGAGATGTGATCTTCAGTATATCTACATAATAGTATTAATGATTTAAGGCTTTCCCATTTCACATTAAAGCTCTACTATGGATGCTTTAAGAATAGTATCCTTATGTTTAATTGAATATCATGATTTAAGTCACACTTAATATTTCATTAAACGAACTAGCTATTCTATGGACTTTAGCATTCTGGAGAAACAAACATAATAAAGAAATGCCTTTTATTATTAATAAATAATTCGATACAAGTAACAAAAGTATTGGCCTCTAGGGCTTACACCAACAATCTCCCACTAGCACTAGAGTCAATTAGGCATACCCCTAATACCCATAGATCTAGTATGACCATCATGCTTCTGTTGTGCAAGAGGTTTTGTTAGTGGGTCAATAATGTTGTCAAGTGTAGGTACACTGCATATCTTCACATCTCCATGATCTATTATCTCTTGAATGAGATGATAACGCCTAAGTATGTGTTTGGATCATTAGTGAGATCTAGGCTTCTTAGCTTGTGCGATGACACCATTGTTATCATAATAGAGATCAATGGGATCCACAATGCTAGGGATTATGCCAAGTTCACTAATGAACTTATTGATCCAAACTACTTCCTTTTTTGCATTTGAGGTAGTAGTATACTCGGCCTCGGTTGTAGAATCAACAACTGTGTCTTGCTTTGAACTTTTCTAGCTCACAGCGCCACCATTTAGGCAGAACACATAACCAGAATGCGACCTAAAGTCATCCTTATCTGTCTGGAAGCTAGCATCGGTGTAATCAATTACGGTGAGATCTTACTGACCTCCATACATCAATAATGTATCCTTAGTACTTCTCAAGCACTTAAGAATATTCTTGACAACTACCCAGTGAGCATCATCGGGATCAGATTGGTACCTACTCGGTGTACTTAAAGCATACGAGACATCTGGTCGAGTACATAACATGGAATACATGATAGATCCTATTGCATATGCATATGGAATCTTATTCATGCGATTGCTTTCTTCCTTAGTTGAAGGGGATTGTGTTTTTGATAGACACGGGCAATGTTGCATAGGTGTCACTCCTAGGATTTTCATCCTAGTACAAACGTGAAAGTAACGCAGAAAAGATACAGAGTCTCCAGCCAGGCATTTTTATCCCGGATGAATGGGAAAGGTAATAATGCACAAACCTAAGGAAAAGGAAACTTACAAACCAAAAAGACCGGGTTCGGGAGTCGTTTACGAATTGGAAGATATTAGCACCCTAGACCGTCTGCCGTACCCGACGGGATCCACACTTGCTTGAATTGTTTCAAAGGGTGAGAAATAACTGTTGTTGAAATGAAACTGCTACTGGAATTGGAAAAGAGAACGAAAAGGTACGGGAAAAATGTAGGAAAAATAAAGAGTGTGCTCAAATGGGCCATACCCCACTACCTATGTATCTCATGGGAAATGAGAATCAGAGTCGACGTAGTTCCCCTAACAAGGGAGGAAATTTGTTTGTGTTTTTTATGATTAAACTTCTTATGCCTATGCTCAGGTGTTGCAGGATCGTCTAGCACGAGTGCGTTTACCGTCTTGCAAGATACAAGTCGAAGTGAGTTCTTTCGTTTGGAGTGAAGGAGGTGAGAAGAGAATTCCCGAAAGAAAGATGTTTATTGTTGGTTTGAAAGTTTTTAGAAGTTATTTCTCTGAGATTTGCACATGAGAGTGTATTCAAGTCCTATTCCTAAGAGCTCCAAGTAAGGAGAAGATCCCCAAGATTTGGTTCCAAATATTAGAGCTCAAGTACACTACCATATTGGCCTTTATTAAGTGTTTTGCCTTTTGGAATGAAGAAGAGTTTTTTAGCTTTTTTTTCTTTGTGAATGTGACTTCATGATTATACTTGTACATCATGCTAGATAAGTTTACATTACCCCAAGATAGGATATATGTAAATTCCCCATGGCATAAGTCCATACACACAAAATCACTTCAATCATTATTGAGTATTTTTTAGCCTTTTGTTTGAAGATTAGAGAGAAACACCAAAGAGAATCAAGGGTGAAAGTCTAATGAGGGACTAAACAATCCTAAGTATTATCATGCATGGATAAACCTAGATTAATGGTGTTTAACTCTATATTAATGAAGAAGAAGTATAGAAAAGAAAAAAAGAAGAATAAACTAGAATACAACTTACTTCTCACAAGAAGATAAGTTGCTTCTAAGGGGAGGGAATGCAATTTTACTAAAACAAAACATATTGAATGCTTAAAAAACATAAGTATGGAATGCTTAAAAGAGATAAAGAAGAGATTGGAATGTGGAATCAACATTTATATCCCTCTTACTTACCATTAGCCCCTACATGGTTAGCAACATCACATAAACAAAATTTAAAGTTCAAACAAGCATGGAACTTGAAAGGAACAAGTCTAAGGCTATGTTTATCATACAAGTCAGTAGCTACTTATCAAAAGTGACCTCTAATGTTAGTCATACAACCACAAACAAAAAGGAATGAAACAAATCTCCAAAGTTCCAAACTATGCCTTAAAAGGGGAGTAAGATGAGAAAGGATGGTTATGCAAGGTGTTCATGCAAAAATGCCTCAACTAAAATCAAAGTCAGAAGTGAAATGAAATTATAAATTCCATTTAATGCATATGGAGTGGAATACAAGTCATGTATATGATTACACAATTATTAGAAGAAGGATGATGAAGAAATGAGAAGAAGATGTTAAGTATTCATGCCACAAAACAAAGTTACTTAGAACACAAGTCATAATTACAAACCAAAATGGTATAAGGATGCATTCAAGTCAGAGATGATATGAAATTTTAAGATGCAATTAGAGTGCACAAATTGTCATATTTAATCATCTATAGGTCACTTAGAAGTTTGGAGAAGAAGAAAGAAGAATTTAGGTCAAAAGATGCAAGTTAGAAAGCATATGACAAACCCTAAGGTACATACAAGCTAATGGACCTCTAATTGCACACACTAGACCTACAAGATTCTAAAAAAACATAGAAAACCCCACACAAATGACCTCTAATGTTGGCATAAATGCCCTACTCAAATTAGGCTTAGTAAGAGATGAAAATGCTTCATGAAAAGTAACCTCAATTACAAATGATCAAGCACCAATCAAACAATGTTCAAAACCTATCAAATTAAGGCCTAAGCATCACCAACCAGAGACTAACCCATCATCTAAAGCTCATGCAAAGAATCAGAGGATAAGGTTTTCAAATGATCAATCAAAATGCACTTAGGAGCCATGGATCATTATGCAATATTAAGGGACTAAAATGCAATTTAAAAAGAGTTTAAAAATGATACAAAAATATTTTTAGAAGGTTTATGATGTTATTAATTGGATTCAAAAATAATGGGACATAAATCATTTATATGAGTTTGAGAAACAATTTTTAGAAGTTGATGTATCAAAAAAGAAATCAATTAAAAAAAGAAATTCTAAAAATAAAATGAAAATTTGAGAAATTGAGAAATTGAGAAATAAAAAATAATAAAAATTATTTTAATGTGAAAATGATGTCCATGAATATTTTGGGGATTTTTGAATGCATAGAAATATTTTTAGAAAATTAAAATAAAAACGATATTTAAAAAAACTAAAAACAAACAAACAAACAAATACAAGGCAGAGGGTCCAAATAGTAAGCAAACACGTTCAGAATGCTTTGGGCCTAGGGAGAGGGTGTGCAAATAACAAAAATTCTTCAGTCCACAAAAGCGCATAAAGGTGTGGTCCATGTTATGGGATGCAGTCAACATGTTGACTCCACAATAGCCATAGGATCAGGTCAAAGCATAAGGATCAATCAGGTAAATAAATCCAATGGTTCAGATACCAAGAACAAGGCAAATATGATGAATATAGGTGCACTCAAACACTCAGGCTCACAAGTTAGTCACGTGAAACACACACTCTCATTAATGCGCTGAATTCTCACAAGTGTTAGATAAAAATGATCAAACGACCATGATATAAATTGGACAAATACCTAGGGTTTATATGATCAGATGAAGGTCATCGGCCGGAGAAGACTCCGTTCGTCTTCTCCGGCCATTCTCCGGTGAAGATCCACTCAAAAATTCCAGAAAATTAACAAACCACATATCAAATTGAAGCTAAGTTCAAGGAGAAGCCAAATCAAACATCAAAATACACAAAGCAAGCCTATTCTGAGAGATTCGGACGCATGAAGTTTTTCCCTAAAATTTCATCTATGCATCTAAGATGCCTATCACTAGCCAGAACCAATCAATTCTCTTATTGAGCTCCATAATCAATCACAACAAGCATAAATCCATTGAATCAGAGGCATAAATGGTTTAGAAATAAAAACCTGTAACTTGAAGAATCTTGCACTAAGAGATAATTAGCAATGTAAGCTTGAGCTATTGAGCTTGATGAAGCAAAATAAATGCTTTTGAGGCTTCAAATCTTGAGACAATTTCAGCTATGCTACTTGAGCTTGATGATGATGAACACACTATTCTTGCTGCAATGCTTCAAACTTCCATGGTGCTGAAGTGATGAAAATCTTGAAGAAGATGTGATGAATATTGATGAAGAACAGTGGAGATTGTGAGCAAAATGCAGAGAAAGATCTTCAAAATGCAGAGAGAAAAATCAGAGCAAATAAGGGTGAATCGAGCAAAAGTGTCAAGTCAAGTGCAAATTCTGTTAGAAGAGGTTTATATAGGTGTGGTTAATTGTTAACCACCATGGTTAATGTAACACCCCAAAGTCAATTTTAATTTAATTGATGTATTTTCTTGTGAAATTTGATGTTTATGATGTTATTTGATGTTTTGTGGAGTTTTGAGGATAACTTAATATTTTATTAATATTAGAAGTATTAAGTATAATGGGTTTAGTTTATTATTTGAGATTAAATTAAATAAATAAGAGGAATTAGAGGATAAGGGTAGAGTGGTCTTTTAGTAGAGGATTAGTGAGGGTATTTTGGAGAAGGTCCACTGAGGTCTTAGGGGAAAGAGTGACAAAAAGAGAAAAGTGGTTTTGTGGATGATTAATTGGAAACGATCAAACTTATGGGAGAAGAGCTCTGAAGAAGAGGAAAAGCTAGAACTTTGGAAATCTTTTCGAGGATATTATCGGAAAGATTACGGAACCTAAGGTATGGAGAGTAATTCTATTTTGGTATTGTAATGTGGGAATAGAGTTGGGGGTTTGAGGTATAGTTTTAGGGTATAGGGTTTTGATTGATGATTTTGTGTTTTGATGATGATTTTATGAATATAATGATGTTAAATGGTGTATTTGTTGTTATTGTGAGGTATGTTGATGTTGAAAATGATTTTGTTGTTATGCTGATGTTAAAGTGTAGATTTTCGATGAGTTTATCGCAGAAGAAGAATTCTGGAAATCGCAGAAAATCTGCAGAATTCGCGAACAACCCATGAGTTGGTCGCTTAGCAAGACCTATAATGTTGAAAAATTATATTTTTGGTTCAGAAAAATGTTTTTTTGTCGAGGTGGTTTATGCGTTAGGCTGTTATGATGTTGTAAAGTTGTCGTATGATGCGCTTTATGGGCTATATGAGTAGAATTAGTGATTAAATGATGTCTGATAGATTATTTGATTTTTATTTGAGTTATGAGGTATGATTACATGACGTAGAGGTATGATGTTAGATGAGTATGTAGTATGATGTTCAATGAGTATACAATATGATAACATGATTGAGTATGAGAATTATGATTAATGATGAATGCGGATGCAATGTTATGATGTTTTGAGGATGATGTGGGTAAATTGCATCTTGCATTCATGATATTGAATTATAAGGGGACTTCGGTACATTAGTAGCTTCAATCCCATTGTGCGGATTGAAGTGATATGATGTTATGATGTGCTCCCTTAGTGGAGGGTTGATGGCCCAGTGTCCATCCATGAGGATGTTTCTCTACCATATGCATAATAAGAGGTTGCATATCATTCTAAATGACATTATGATTTGCATTGATTTTGTGTGATGATAAAATGTAATTGATATTGTGTATAAATGAGTTATGATGATTGTTGTTGTGATGTGACGTAATTGGAGTTGTACATGATTGAACTAGTGATGATAGAATTGTTGTTGTTGTTGTGTTTTTAAATTCTAATTCTTATATTACTTTATTGAATGTGAATTTACTCACCCTGCTTGCCTTATAGTGATGGTATATTATGTCATCCTGCAGATAATCAAGGTTAGTTCGGTGCACGCTTAGCTCGGAGTTAGTGAGTTATCTCCCTAGTTAGAATTGGAGTCTTGCTCTGTGTCCAGTAACATCGGGATGGGTTTTCTGTTTGAGTTGTTTTATGTTTACTTGAATTAAGATGTTTTCTTTGGAGTACTTTTGATTTAAACGATGTTTGAATTAAGTTATGAGGTTTTATTTTATTGAAGGGAAATATGATGTTTTGTTTTCCGCTGTGTATTTGTTCAAAACAAGATTTAAAAGTGTGTTTTTCCTGATTTGTTAACCCGTGTTATGGGATGAGACTCAATATGATGATATATGATGTTTTGAGTTATATTTGAAGAATGTGATATCCTTTCATGAGTTTTACTCTGATAATTGATTAAGAATGTATATTATTTGTGATGTGGTAGAAAGGGTGTTACATTAGTGGTATCAGAGCAGGTCGGTCTGTCAGCCGTTTCGTGTCGTTGTTAGTCGTGTCGGTTATTGCGTTTGAGTGTTTTGAGGTTGGGTTGTTTGATGACGTTGTTAGTGATTTGTAGAATGGCTTCTAATCGTGCTCTTGCGGATGCAGTAGTTGCACTTGCTCATGCTATGGCGCAGAACAATGTCTGGGATGAGTTTCATGCCTTGGGGGTTTTCCAGAGGAATAATCCGCCTAAGTTTGAGGGTTCTCATGAACCGGAGAACGCGCATAAGTGGCTGAAGGCGATTGAGAAGATTTTCAGGACTATGGCGTGCTCCGATGCTCAGAAGGTGTAGTTTGGCACCCATATGCTGGATGAAGAGGCTAAGGATTGGTGGGATAATACCCGTTAGAGATTATAAGGAGTTGGGGTTGTGATAACTTGGAATGTGTTCAGGAGGGAATTTCCGAGTAAGTAATTTCCTGAAGATGCTTGTGGCAAGAAAGTGGTTGAGTTCTTAGAGCTGAAGCAGGGGAACATGACGGTGGCAGAGTACGCTGCCAAGTTTGAGAGGTTGGTGAAGTTGTGTCCTCACTACAACTGTGATGATGCTGAGTTGTCCAAGTGTTTGAAGTTTGAGAATGAGCTGAGACCAGAAATCAAGCAAGCGATTGGTTGTCAGCAGATCCGCAGGTATGCTGAGCTTGTGGATAAGAGTAGGATCTATTATGAGGATAGTAGAGCTCGATTTGCTCACTATAAGCAGGTGAGTGAGAAGAAAGACAAGAGTCAATTTCGAGGGAAGCCTTATGCGACTCCAAATGACAAGGGGAAGCCGAAGGTTAATTATGGGAAAAAGCCAAGTGAGGGAGCGGGTTCTACTCCTCTCAAGTGCTATAAGTGTGGTAAAGCGGGTCACAAATCTGATGTGTGCACTGCTATAGTGATAAGATTCTACAAATGTGGTAAGAAGGGTCATATGAAGGATGAGTTTCCGAATGCTAGACCAACTTGTTTCAATTATGGCAAAGAGGGACATATCAGTACTCAGTGTCAGAAACCAAAGAAGGTTGCTATTGCAACTCAGACTACTGGTAGAATGTTCATGTTGAGTGGCTCAGATGCTCAGAAGAAGGATAACGTGATTAGAGGTACTTGTTTTATTAATGATGCTGAGTTGGTTTCTATAATTGATACTGGTGCTACTCATTCATTTATTTAGATTGAGTGCACGACCAAGTTAAATTTTCCTTTGACTGTTATGAATGGTAATATGTTGATTGAGATACCTGCTGACGGTTCAGTTATGACTAACCGTGTGTGTTTGAAATTTCCTTTGACCATTTATGGTAAGGATTTCTTGATGGATTTGGTGTGTTTACCTTTGCTCCATATGGATGTCATGCTTGGAATGAACTGGCTGGAGTTCAACTTTGTGCATATCAATTGCAATGCAAAGACGGTGGAGTTTCTAGAGTTTGGCGATTGTAGGGAGATGATGTTTCTATCTGCGAAACAAGTGGATGAACTTCTAGCAGATGAAGCCCATATGTTTTCTTTGTTTGTGGCGTTACAAGTGGACCGTGAATAGGTGAATGTTGAGTTGCCCGTTGTTAGAGAATTTCTTGATGTGTTTCCGGATGACATTAGTGATTTGCCTCCAGAGCGTGAATTAGAGTTTGTTGTGGATTTAGTACCAGGTACTAGTCCAGTGTTGAAGGCTTCTTATCGGATGTCAGATTCAGAGCTGAGTGAGTTGAAAAAACAACTTAAAGAACTTATTGAGAAGAAATTTTTTCGTCCAAGTGTTTCTCCGTGGGGAGCTCCTGTGTTATTAGTTAAGAAAAAGGATGGTAGTATGAGGTTGTGTGTTGATTATCGACAATTGAATAAAGTTAATATTAAGAATAAATATCCATTTCCGAGGATTGACAATTTGATGGATCAGTTGGTGGGAGCTTGTGTGTTTAGTAAGATTGAATTGATGTCGGGTTATCATCATATTCGAGTTAAGGAAGATGATATTCCGAAGACAACTTTCTGGATGAGCTATGGTCACTATGAGTATACTGTGATGCCTTTTGGTGTATCCAATGCACCTGGTGTATTCAGGGAGTATATGAATCAGACTTTTCATGAGTATTCAGATAAGTTTGTTGTGGTTTTCATTGATGACATCCTGATTTATTCAAAGTTAGAAGAAGAACAGGAAGGACATCTGAGGATAGTATTACAAGTTTTAAGAAAGAAGAAGCTTTATGTTAAGCTGTCAAAGTGCGAGTTCTGGTTGAAGGAAGTGAGTTTCCTTGGCCATGTGATTTCTAGTGGTGGAATTTCAGTGGATCCTTCTAAGATTAATGTTGTGTTAAATTGGGATACTTCGAAGTCTGCTACGGAGGTTAGAATTTTTCTTGGTTTAGCCGGTTATTATCGAAAGTTTATAGAAGGTTTTTCTAAGTTGGCATTGCCTCTGACGCAATTGACTCGAAAGAGTCAGGCTTATGTGTGAGATGCTGCGTGCGAGAAGAGTTTTATTGATTTGAAGAAGAGGTTAACGACTGCTCTAGTATTGATATTGCCGAATTCGAATGAATCTTTTGTGGTATATTGTGGTGCTTCCAAGATGGGTCTTGGTGGTGTGTTGATGCAGAATGGTCAGGTAGTTGCCTATGCTTCTAGACAGTTACGTGTTCATGAAAGGAATTATCCTACCCATGACTTAGAGTTAGCATCTGTGGTTTTTGTGTTAAAGATTTGGAGACATTATCTATTTGGATCGAGGTTTGAGGTGTTCAGTGATCATAAGAGTCGAAAATACTTGTCTGATCAGAAGGAACTAAACATGAGGCAAAGGAGATGGTTAGAGATGTTGAAAGACTTTGATTTTGATTTGAGTTACCACCCTGGTAAAGCTAATATGGTTGCATATGCTTTGATTAGAAAGACTTTGCATATGTCGATGTTGATGGTAAGAGAACTTGAGATGATTGAGCAGTTCAGAGACATGAGTTTGTTGGGTGAGACCACATCTGAGAGTGTGAAGATGGGTATGCTGAAATTGATGAATGATATTATGGACGAGATCTGTTTAGGACAACAATCAGATTTGAAGTTGGTGGATCAAATGACTTTGATTAACCAAGGTAACAGAGGAGAATTCCGAATTGATGAGAATGGTATGATGAGGTTTCGGGATTGTGTGTGTGTTCCTGATAATCCAGAGTTGAATAAGAGTATCCTTGAAGAAGGACATCGAAATAGATTGAGTATTCATCTCGGTACTACTAAGATGTATCATGACTTGCAAAAACTGTTTTGGTGGTCGGGAAAGAAGAGAGATGTTGCTGAGTTTGTGTATACGTGTTTGATTTGTCAAAAATCAAAGGTTGAACATTAAAAGCCTTTAGGTATGATGCAACCGTTGCGTATTATAGAATGGAAGTGGGATAGCATTTCCACGGATTTTGTGATAGGTTTACCGAAGACGGTTAAGGGAAATGATTCCATTTGGGTGATTATGGATCGATTAACTAAGTCGGCGCATTTCTTACTGATGAAGATTAATTGTTCCATGTCGAAGCTTGCAGAGATGTATATTAATGAAATTGTGAAGTTTCATGGGATACCGTCGAGTATTGTGTGAGATAAAGATCTGCAGTTTACATTGAGAATTTGGAAGAGTTTACAAGATTCTTTGGGAACCAATTTGAGGATGAGTTCTTCTTATCATCCATAGACGGACGGTCAAACAAAACGGATTATCCAGTCTATAGAGGATTTATTGAGGGCTTGTGTGTTGGATCATGGAGGTACATGGGATAGTCATTTTCCGTTTGTTGAGTTTACTTATAACAATAGTTTTCATGCGAGCATTGGTATGGCTCTATATGAAGCATTGTATGGGAGGCGGTGTAGGACGCCATTGTGTTGGTATGAGTTAGACGAGAGTGATGTGCTCGAACCTGAGATTGTGCAGGATACGACTAAAAAGATTAAGATAATTCAAGAAAAAATGAAGACGTCACATAGTTATCAAAATAGTTATCATGATAAGAGGAGGAAAGCACTTGAATTTCAAGAGGGAGATCATGTGTTTTTTAGGGTTACTCCAGTGACTGGTGTCGGACTAGCTTTGAAGTCCAGAAAGCTCACTCCGCGTTTCATTGGACCATATTAGATTCCGCAAAAAGTCGGAGAGGTGGCATATCGGATTGCATTACCACCGTCACTTGTGAATTTGCATGATGTGTTTCATGTGTCACAT
The DNA here is from genome assembly GCA_963966055.1 of Lathyrus aphaca. NCBI lineage: Eukaryota > Viridiplantae > Streptophyta > Magnoliopsida > Fabales > Fabaceae > Lathyrus > Lathyrus aphaca. The sequence goes on along the minus strand of OZ014522.1, from coordinate 432,240,875 downwards.
CTGAGGAAGTACAATGCAGATCTGTCGCATGTGATTCAGGTGGATGATATTCGAGTAAGAGATAATTTGACTGTGGAGGTTTCACCAGTACGAATAAATGGCAGAAAAATGAAGCGATTAAAAGGTAAAGAGATTGCCTTGGTGAAGGTATTGTGGGGTGGACTAGCTAGTGACAGTTGGACTTGGGAGCGAGAGGATCAAATGAAAGAGTCGTATCCGATGCTGTTTGCTTCAGGTACATTTTCAAGGACAAAAATTCTTAAGTGGGGGAGAGTTGTAACACCCCAAAGTCAATTTTAATTTAATTGATGTGTTTTCTTGTAAAATTTGATGTTTATGATGTTATTTGATGTTTTGTGGAGTTTTGAGGATAACTTAATATTTTATTATTATTAGAAGTATTAAGTATAATGGGTTTAGTTTATTATTTGAGATTAAATTAAATAAATAAGAGGAATTAGAGGATAAGGGTAGTGTGATTTTTTGGTGGAGGATTAGCGAGGGTATTTGGGAGAAGGTCTATTGAGGTCTTAAGGGCAAGAGTGACAAAAAGAGAAAAGTGGTTTTGTGAACGATCAATTGGAAACGATTGCACTTTTGGGAGAAGAAATTTGAAGAATAGGTAAAGCTAAAACTTGAAGGTTGGAAAGGTTTTCGAGGAGATTATCGGAAAGATTAAGGAACCTAAGGTATGGGGAGTAATTCTATTTCGGTATTGTAATGTGGGAATATAGTTGGGGTTTGAGGTATAGTTTTAGGGTATATGGTTTTGATTGTTGATTTTGTGTTTTGATGATGATTTTATGATGATTTGATGAATATAATGATGTTAGATGATGTATTTGTTGTTATTGTGAGGTATGTTGATGTTGAATATGATTTTGCTGTTATGATGATGTTAAAATGTGGATTTTCGATGAGTTTATCGCAGAAGAAGAATTCTGGAAATCGCAGAAAATCTGCAGAATTCACGAAGCTCACTTAGCGAGCACAACCTGTGAGTTGGTCGCTTAGTGAGCAAGGTTTCTCGCTAAGCGAGACCTGGAATGTTGAAAAATGATATTTTTGGTTCAGAAAAATGTTTTTTGTCGAGGTGGGTTATGCTTAAGGCTGTTATGATGTTGTAGAGTTGTCGTATGATGTGTTTTAGGGGCTATATGAGTAGAATTAGTGATTAAAGGATGTATGATAGATTATTTGATTTTTATTTGAGTTATGAGGTATGATTACATGACGTAGAGGTATGATGTTAGATGAGTATGTAGTATGATGTTCAATGAGTATACAATATGATAACATGATTGAGTATGAGAATTATGATTAATGATGAATGCGGATGCAATGTTATGATGTTTTAAGGATGATGTGTGTAAATTGCATATTGCATTCATGATATTGAATTATAAGGGGACTTCGGTCCATTAGTAGCTTCAATTCCATTGTGCGGATTGAAGTGATATGATGTTGTGATGTGCTCCCTTAGTGGAGGGTTGATGGCCCATTGTCCATCCATGATGATGTTTCGGTACCACATGCATAATAAGAGGTTGCATATCATTCTAAATGACATAGCATGATTTGCATATATTTTGTGTGATGATGAGATGTAATTGATGTTGTGTATAAATGGGTTATGATGATTGTTATTATGATGTGACATAATTGGAGTTGTACATGATTGAACTAGTGATGATATAATTGTTGTTATTGTTGTTGTGTTTTTAAATTTTCATTCTTATATTAATTTATTGAATGTGAATTTATTCACCCTGCCTTCCTTCTGGTGATGGTCTATTATACCATCCTACAGATAATCAAGGTTAGCTCGGTGCGTGCTTAGCTCGGAGTTAGTGAGTTATCTCCTAGTTAGAAATGAAGTCCTGCTATGTGTCTAGTAACATCGGGATGGGTTTTCTGTTTGAGTTGTTTTATGTTTACTTCAATTAAGATGTTTTCTTTGGAGTACTTTTGATTTAAATGATGTTTGAATTAAATTATGAGGTTTTATTTTATTGAAGAGAAATATGATGTTTTGTTATCCGCTGCGTATTTGTTCAAAATGAGATTTAAAAGTGTGTTTTTCCTAATTTTGTTAACCCGTGTTACGGGATAAGACTCAGTGTGATGATATATGATGTTTTGAGTTATATTTGAAGAATGTGATATCCTTTCATGAGTTTTACTCTGATAATTTATTAAGAATGTATATCATTTGTGATGTGGTAGAAAGGGTGTTACAGTTAACAATAAGAACCAGGGTTAAATGAGGGTGCTTTGAGAATTGAAGGGTTGAGTGATTTTTTGCAAAAATGAAAGGAAGGAACTTGTGTGTCATTCTATGATATTGTGTAATAGTGACCATGGAAATATTGTGCAGCTTCTATGATGTGTGATGATGTGAAGTTGCTGCAAGAGTTCCTACTACACCATCTTTCCTTTTTTGATTTTTCTTATTAGTGCATGGTAACTAGTGTAGGTATGCATGCACATGATATGGCCTGAACTTCTATGATGATACCTTGTGAACAAAACTTGTCATTTGATGTATGCAAGCCTGAATTGATCACAACCAACTTATGTCACAATGCCTTAGCGCACAAGCAACACATATGCAAACCATGATCTTCCATTGCATAAAACTCCATGCTTAAGGCACCAATTTGAGAATTTCTTGTGAGCAAATTGAAGGCAATGCATCATAGAATAATTTTGGTGTTCAATAAAAAGGAAATTGTGGTCTTGAAGATGAAGAAAAATGGATTGGAAGGTTGATGTAGCAAATCTGTCTTGGTAGGAAAACTAGCTCGCCCATAGGGCACAAAATCAGCTTCCACCTCCCTACTTTGAACATTCTTATCTCTTAAACCATTTCTCAAATGAAAAAATTTCAAATATCAAAGTTGTAGATGACATGCCAATGAACAACTTTGATGTTTAACAAAATTTCATTTGGAGCCTTCTTAATGGAGTAATTCAGCTTGACGTTCTGCATACCACTTGCTTGATGAATTGCCAGGCCTCTGGCACGCCCTTGCCTTGAATTGATTTTTGCCCTAGTTTTCTCAATCTTGGCAGGATCATATCTCCCCCAATTTTGATCTGAAATTCTGTGATCAGGTATGAGATGTCCTAAGAGATGTCCCAACACTTGACAGATTTAACCAAAACTTAAATAGCAAGAAAAATAAACAACACAGAAGTTTGTTAACCCAGTTCAGTGTATAACCACACCTACATCTGGAGGCTACCAAGCCAGGAGGAAATCCACTATAAGTAATATTAATTCTAGACTTAAACCACCCTGTTTAATCTGTCACTTAATAACTACCCAATGCAATTTCTACCTAAGACACAACTTAGATATGATTACCCTACTCACTCCCCCTCAATCACACAGTGATCTTGTTTACAAGTTTAATAAAATTGAAGTCATACTTCAAACAAAACAGCTTGATCTTACTTCACAATTTCAATCAAGTCACAAATGCACTTTTGCTTAAAAGCTCATAAAGCAGTACAATTAAAAACAACCTGCTATTAAAACACTAGACACCCTATTTGGTCTTCTGAAATTCGTACACAATTCTGTGAGTTTTTGTTGATTAAATAGGTGTTTGTAATTTGGGCTTTCTGTAGGTTAATCCAGTCCTAAAAGCATGCAGCTTCCACCTTGAATTTAGGGTTTGTTACTTCCTATATTCTAGGTGATTTAGTTCTTCTGATTAATCTGAATCCTCATAATAAAACTCCCTACAGATGCACCTTGTTCTGTTTTTATCCATCCATAATTAATTCCAGATAACTCTCCTTAAATATCTCAGAACAGTTAGTCATTAATTAATTCTGGTAGCAGGTTTGAGATGTCTCAACATCTGTTGGGACATCCTGAAAAACTGAACTTAAGTCATTTACACAATGTCCCAACATCTGGTGAGACATCCTGAAATAAGTTCTTATACTCTGTTTAATAATGTCCCAACATCTGATAGGACATTCTGAACTGAATTCAATATTTCTTGTTGGTCAAAAATTCTGCCAATTCTAAACATCTACAAACTCCCCCTTTGGCTAATTTTTGGCTAACATCTTTTCTGGTTATCAGAGTGCGGCAGAAGATCTTTTATCAGAGTATAACATTACTTTTCTGTTGAATCAAATTTGAGATTACTCCCCCTCAAACATATATGTATCCAGTCTTGTTGCAACAGAAAAACACATTTATTCAGTTCAGAAGCAAACAGATTTTCATTCATAATCAAACAGCATTACACATTGTTGTTGTTGGTGTTGTTCTCCCCCTTGTTAGACACAAATTTTGGGGCCAAAGAGACTAAATCTAAATTACAATGCAGCTGTCATTACATTTGTCCTCACATACAGTTAATCACTCAGACTCTTCAATTTCAGTTTCTTCATCATCCTCAGTTTCTTCATCAGAAGCAGCTTTCTGATCACCTTCACTCTCCAGCCTTTGGATGATTTCCTCAAGCTTCTGCTTTCTTGCTTCAAGTTCTTTGCAAGTGGTCTTCAGTTCAGCAATCAATGCAGCCTTGGAGATTGGTGTCTTGGCAGTTGAAGGACCTGCAGATGTCCCAGAGGGTGCTTCAACATATGCTGCATGATGACTTAGGAACAGTTTGTAGTGAAAGGCCAGAGGGCTTTCTCTCTTGCAGACTGTGTCCTTCTCAGTGAGGATTCCAGGGTATTGACTTAGCACTATACCACACAGCAATGAAGGAAAAGCTATTGGCAGCTTTGTTGCAGATGAGCTAGCATGCTTCAAGGTCTGATCAAAGATGTAGGCACCATAATCCAGCTTAGTCTGAGTGCCCACAGTATAAATAAACCTGCCCAAACCAGTGGATATTGAAGATGTGTGATTGGTAGGCACCCAGTTTGCTGTACCAATCCTGTTCAGCATGGCATATTTTCTTGTCAGCATGCTCACTGAGAGCTTTCCTTTCACTGGCCAAGCCTTGACCTGATTTGCAGTGATAACCTTGCAGACCTGGTTATCAATCTTCCCTAGCTCATTTGGTCCATCATACTCTCTTCCAAGGTATTGGTTGATGATCTGAGGAGAGAACTCTACACACCTGCCTCTAACAAAAACTTTTCTAAATTCAGAAGACTTACCATTGGCACAATCTTCCTGAAGATTGACTATGAATTCTTTGACAAGAAGCTCATAGCAGGGAGAGAGATTGGAGACTGTTTTGAAGAGGCCAGCAGCAGAGATGAGGTCAATTAATTCAGTGCACTCAAGTGCATTACTGCTCAGCTCTCTTTCAAGTGCAACCCTTCTTTGGTACACAAACTTCCATCTGTTAACACTTGAGACATGATGAAATGAGATGTTGTCCAAAGGGGCTTCTGGAACAGCAGTTGAAGCCCTAGAGGGTGCTGTTTTCTTCTTTGGAGGAGATGTTGGGACATCTGCTTCAACATCTGAGTCTGAGGGAGTGACAGCTTTCCTCTTTTGAGTTTGGACTTTACTCCATTGTTTTGTAGGACCAAAGACAGTTTTGGCTTTGTCTTTCTTTGGGGTAGCTTGCTTCTTCTCAGGAACTGCATGTTCTGCTTGCATCTTTCCTTTCCTAGACCTGAGCCTTTTGGCTATGCTAGGTCTTATAGAGGCAATGATCTCTGTATCAGAATCCTGCTCAAGATTCACCACAGGAGGAGATTGAGCAGTCTCTTCTTCAGCTGGTTGATCAGCAGAGATATGCTCTTCAGTTGAGGCTTTGGTCTGATCCTCAGATTCTTCTTCATCACTTTCATTTGAGGCCTTTTTCTGGTCCTCAGATTCTTCTACAGCAGCATCAGATGAAGCCTTTTGTTCATCCTCAGATGTTTCAACATCTATTGGGACATCCTGTTGATCAGGAGTGTCCTTTGCAGCTTGAGTTTGTTGATCATCTTGTGGAGCTGGCATGGTGTTCAGAGGGATAGATATGCCACTAACCACTCTTTGTTCAAAAAGAATCTTGTTAACTATCTCTTTTATGGAAGCATCCACATATTCAGAAGATTTTGGAGGCATGTTTGCTGGTGAAGGAATGCCTTTGGATTTGCTGCAGACTTGATCTTTTGCTCTTTTTGGAGTTCTTGGCTTTTTAGCATGATGAGCACTTCCTCTGATTTCGTCCAATGGAGTAGACTTCATGGGTACTACAGAGATGGGGGTTGCATGAACCACATCTTCTTTGTTGAGAACTTCTTCAGGAGTGTTAGGGTTTTGAGACATTTTCAAAGAAGATGGATGAAGAGATTTAGGGTTGATGATTTCTGAAGAACAGCTAGATGATGCAATTCGCTTTTGATAGTATGATGAGAATATGGAAAGCTGAATGCAAGTTGTTATTATATAAGTAGCCGTTACATTGAAAATTATTAGGAGAGGAATACTCAAGGTCCTTGACCAGACTGGTGTTGCCATCTGGTGCTTATACCACACAATGTCATATGACATGTTGGCACATCTCCATAACTGCTAAATTTCACATAAGCAGATTCCCAATTTGCCCCTTAAGTTCTCAAATTGAGTAGCATCCAAGGCTTTGGTAAAGATATCAGCTAACTGCAGATTTGTAGCAACATGTTCCAATGAAATCACCTTCTCTTCTACAAGATCTCTGATGAAATGATGTCTTATATCAATATGCTTGGTCCTGCTATGTTGGATAGGATTCTTTGATATGTTGATTGCACTTAAGTTGTCACAGTACAATGTCATGACATCCTGTGGGACATTGTACTCAGTGAGCATTTGCTTCATCCAAACCAACTGAGAACAACTGCTTCCAGCTGCTATATATTCAGCTTCAGCTGTAGATAAGGATACACAATTTTGTTTCTTACTGAACCAAGAAATCAAATTGTTTCCTAGAAAGAAGCATCCTCCTGAAGTGCTTTTTCTGTCATCAGCACTTCCAGCCCAATCAGCATCACAGAAGCCAGTGAGAATTGGTTTGCATCCATGAAAGTACATTATGCCATAGTCACAAGTACCATTAACATATTTAAGGATTCTCTTGACTTGATTGAGATGACTGACTTTTGGATCAGCTTGATATCTTGCACATACACCTACTGCAAATGTTATGTCTGGTCTGCTAGCAGTCAAATATAACAAGCTTCCAATCATGCTTCTGTATATGCTTTGATCTACATTCTCACCCTTTTCATCTTTAGTCAGCTTTAAATGTGTGGGGGCAGGAGTTCTCTTATGAGTAGCATTTTCCATTCCAAATTTCTTGACAATGTTCTTGGTATACTTGCTTTGGAAAATGAACATGGAGTCTTCCATTTGTTTTATTTGCAGTCCAAGAAAGTAGGTTAATTCTCCTACTAAGCTCATTTCAAATTCAGATTCCATCTGGTTGACAAAATGTTTGACCATCCTATCAGACATCCCACCAAAGACAATGTCAGCTACATAGATTTGAGCAATCATGACATTTCCTTCTTCATCTTTAACAAACAAGGTTTTGTCAATTCCACCTTTCCTGTACCCTTGCTTGATAAGAAAAGTAGTCAGCCTTTCATACCATGCTCTTGGAGCTTGCTTCAGACCATAAACAACCTTCTTTAGTTTGTATACATGATTTGGACAGCTTGGATCAACAAATCCTTTAGGCTATTCTACATATACCTCTTCATTAAGATAACCATTTAGAAAGGCACTTTTCACATCCATTTGAAATAGCTTGAACTTTAAGATACAAGCAATTCCCAAAAGTAGTCTGATTGATTCAAGCCTTGCTACTGGTGCAAAGGTTTCATCAAAGTCTACTCCTTCAATTTGTGTGTATCCTTGAGCTACAAGTCTAGCTTTGTTCTTTGTAACAACTCCTTGTTCATTTGACTTGTTCTTATACACCCATTTTGTTCCAATTACATTTATGTCTTCAGGTCTAGGAACAAGATTCCACACTTCATTCCTTGTGAATTGCCCTAATTCCTCTTGCATATCACAAATCCAGTATTCATCAGTAAGAGCTTCCTTGATGTTTTTAGGTTCTATTTTAGAAACAAAACAGGAACCTGAAATCACTTCTCTTGATCTAGTGCTCACACCTCTGTTGGGATCACCAATTATCAAATCTTTGGGATTATCCTTCTGTATTCTGATGGAGGGAGGTTTGCTGGATTGTTCTGTCCTTGCATCAGTTTGAGTGAAGTCAGAATGATCACTCTTTTCTTCAGCTTCAGACTTGATATCAACAGATGTTCCAACATCTTCTGGGACATCTGTAGGAGCATCATCAATTATCACATTTATGGACTCCATGATGACCTTGGTTCTGGAATTAAATACTCTATATGTTCTGCTGTTTATAGAGTATCCAAGAAAAATCCCTTCATCACTTTTAGGATCCATTTTTCTTCTTTGCTCCCTATCTGCCAGAATATAACAATTACTTCCAAACACATGGAAGTACTTAACTGTGGGTTTTCTGCCCTTCCAGACTTCATAGATTGTGGACAAAGTTCCTTTCCTTAGAGTAACTCTGTTATGGATGTAACAAGCTGTGTTCATAGCTTCAGCCCAGAAGTACAAAGGTAACTTTTTAGCATGAATCATAGCTCTTGCTGATTCTTGAATAGTTCTATTCTTCCTCTCAACAATCCCATTCTGTTGAGGAGTGATTGGTGAAGAATATTCATGATTGATTCCTTCTGAAGAACAGAAATCTAAGAATTTTTTATTCTCAAATTCTTTTCCATGATCACTTCTTATTCTGATTACACATCTGGCTTTTTCCCTTTGTATTCTTTGGCATAAGTCTTTGAATACATCAAATACATCAGACTTTTCTTTGATGAAATTTATCCATGTATACCTTGAAAAGTCATCAACCACCACATAGGCATACCTCTTGCCACCAAGGCTCTCAACCTGCATAGGTCCCATAAGATCCATATGCAAAAGTTCCAAAACTTTGGAAGTTGTCAGATGTTGGAGCTTTGGATGGGACATCTTGGTTTGCTTGCCTATTTGACATTCACCACATATTTTACCATCATCAATCTTCAGTTTAGGAATACCTCTTACAGCTTCCATAGATATGATCTTCTTTATGCCTCTGAAATGAAGATGACCTAGTCTTTGGTGCCATAGTTTCACTTCTTCTTCTTTAGCTAAAGAGCAAGTTGAAGTGAGACTGAAGTCTTGAGGTTCCCACATGTAACAGTTGTCTTTAGATCTGGCTCCTCTCATGACAACCTCTTGTTCTTTGTTAGACATTATGCATTCAGTTTTGGTAAAGTTTACACTCTACCCTTGATCACATAATTGACTTATGCTGATCAGGTTAGCAGTTAAACCTTTAACTAGCAGAACATCATCTAGTCTTGGAACATCTTGACAGTCCAAGGTCCCAAGTCCCTTGATTTCTCCTTTAGCTCCATCTCCAAAGGTTACATACCTGGATGAATGTGACTTTAAGTTTACTAGCAGATTCTTTAATCCAGTCATGTGTCTTGAACATCCACTGTCAAAGTACCAGTCTTCTTTAGCTGATACTCTTAGTGATGTATGTGCTATATATGCAGTACTTTTCTTTGACCATTTGAGTTGAGATTTCTTTTGATGCCTCTGCCCTGTGTGTTGTTCATCAGTGGATCTCCAAGATTGATTGTTGATCTTGTTCTTAGGTATGTAGCTTTGATCAGCCTGAATGCTAGCTTTTGATCTCCATACCTTCTTGATGACCTCTGTCTTCTGCTTAGGAGATTGATGATTTCTTTGATGTCTATGCAGCACTTTCTTGTTAACTTCTACTTTCTGCTTAGAAGGTTGCTGATACATCTGATTTGGATATCCATGCAGCTTATAACAATGAGGTTTGATATGTCCAAACCTTCCACAATGATGACATCTCCATCTTTGATACTTCTTCTTCATTTTATTCTTTTCAGAATGTTGAGACATCTGTTGGAACATTATGTTTGACTTTGTGTTCTTTTCCTGATGTTGAAGCATCGGTTGGGACATCTTGTTTGACTGTATGGATTTTGAAGTAGTTTTGCTAGAGCTAGCTTCATCTTTATGTACTCTGTTAAATCCCAGTCCACTTTTATCCCCTGAATGCTTATTGTTGTTGAGAATAACATCCAGTGTATTTGAGCTGCTGTTCAACATTCTAACAGATTTGGACATGTGTTCCAATTTAGAGTTGAGAAGACTTACTTCAATTTTCAAGGTGTCAATGATTTCTTGATCACTTGCTTTTTCATCTTCTAGTGCTTCATTCTGCTTCTTTAGCTTTATAACCTCACTGCATATTTCAGTGCTTCTTTTGTATAGATCTTTGTATGCTTGCTCAAGTTCTTCAACAGTAAGCTCCCCATCACTGGATTCACTTTCAGAATCACATAATCCAGCTAGAGCAGTGATATGCTTAACTGATTCTTCTTCTGAATCACCTCCTGAGTCTTCATCAGACCAGGTTACAGAGAGTCCTTTCTTTTGCCTTTTTAAGAAGGTAGGACATTCATTCTTGATGTGTCCATATCCTTCACATCCATGGCATTTAATTCCTTTTTCTTGACTTGTCTTTTCATCATAATTTGACCTTCTGTTAGCATCATAAGGTCTTTTGTTCTCAGAGGAGTTTGTGTATCTTCCACTGGACTTGGATTTGCCTTCCATCCCTCTGAGAATCTTTTTGAATTGTCTTCCAAGCATAGCAAGGTTGTCTGATAAGCTTTCACCAGTTTCTGATTTATCATCTTCTTCTTCATCAGTATTTGTCACCAAGGCTATGCTTTTGTTCTTCTTTACATTTGTGTCATTCATTCCCATCTCAAATGTTTGAAGGGAACCAATGAGCTCTTCAACTTTCATTGTGCATATGTCTTGAGCTTCTTCTATTGCTGTGACTTTCATGTCAAATCTTTTTGGCAAAGATCTGAGAATCTTTCTTACAAGCTTTTCATCAGTCATCTTTTCTCCCAAGGCTCCAGAAGTATTGGCTATATCTAAGATGTTCATGTAGAATTCATGAATTGTCTCATCTTCCTTCATTCTCAAGTTTTCAAACTTGGTGGTGAGAAGTTGAAGTCTTGACATTTTTACCTTTGATGTTCTTTCATGAGTTGTTTTGAGAGTGTCCCAAACATCTTTGGCCAGCTCACAGTGATGCACAAGTCTAAAGATGTTCCTATCAATGCCATTGAATAAAGCATTCAAGGCCTTTGAGTTGCCTAGTGCTGAATCTTCTTCCTCCTTACTCCATTCTTCTTCAGGTTTCAACACTTTTGATCCATCTTTGGTGTCTTGGACAGGATGATCCCATCCAATGTTGACTGCTCTCCATGCCCTGTTGTCAAGTGATCTTAAGAATGCAATCATTCTTGGCTTCCAGTAGTCATAATTAGATCCATCCAGTATAGGTGGTCTATTTACTGATCCTATATCTCTGTCCATGTTTCCAGAATTTGTATTCCCTAGATCTCACCCAGTATAAACAGGCAGGGTGCCTGCTCTGATGCCAATTGAAATTCTGTGATCAGGTATGAGATGTCCTAAGAGATGTCCCAACACTTGACAGATTTAACCAAAACTTAAATAGCAAGAAAAATAAACAACACAGAAGTTTGTTAACCCAGTTCAGTGTATAACCACACCTACATCTGGAGGATACCAAGCCAGGAGGAAATCCACTATAAGTAATATTAATTCTAGACTTAAACCACCCTGTTTAATCGGTCACTTAATAACTACCCAATGCAATTTCTACCTAAGACACAACTTAGATATGAGTACCCTACTCACTCCCCCTCAATCACACAGTGATCTTGTTTACAAGTTTAATAAAATTGAAGTCATACTTCAAACAAAACAGCTTGATCTTACTTCACAGTTTCAATCAAGTCACAAATGCACTTTTGCTTAAAAGCTCATAAAGTGGTACAATTAAAAACAACCTGCTATTAAAACACTAGACACCCTATTTGGTCTTCTGAAATTCGTACACAATTCTGTGAGTTTTTGTTGATTAAATAGGTGTTTGTAATTTGGGCTTTCTGTAGGTTAATCCAGTCCTAAAAGCATGCAGCTTCCACCTTGAATTTAGGGTTTGTTACTTCCTATATTCTAGGTGATTTAGTTCTTCTGATTAATCTGAATCCTCATAATAAAACTCCCTACAGATGCGCCTTGTTCTGTTTTTATCCATCCATAATTAATTCCAGATAACTCTCCTTAAATATCTCAGAACAGTTAGTCATTAATTAATTCTGGTAGCAGGTTTGAGATGTCTCAACATCTGTTGGGACATCCTGAAAAACTGAACTTAAGTCATTTACACAATGTCCCAACATCTGGTGAGACATCCTGAAATAAGTTCTTATACTCTGTTTAATAATGTCCCAACATCTGATAGGACATTCTGAACTGAATTCAATATTTCTTGTTGGTCAAAAATTCTGCCAATTCTAAACATCTACATGATCCTATGAAGATGATCCACCTATGGAATTGAAGCTTAGAATTCCCTCTATCAAACAGGTCAAGTGGAATTTTTGTTTGACTTTTAGGGTGTTTTTGGATGGAGCATTTTAATGAGGGAAAGTAATTTTTTGAGGGAACTTGAAATGACTTGACCAAAATCCATTGTTTGGATACAAAATATGGAGAATTGTTAAAATGATGTAAATTTATAGAGTATTTTATTCATGTTAAATTTAAGGAATTTAAAATGACACCAAAAAATAGAGAATTTCTAATTGCTTCATCACTCTATATAATATGAATATTAAATTGTTTATTACTAATTTTTCAAATTTTGCAAGATGATCCTCATATTTTATAAAAATTTCATTCACCCCCAAAAATTTCAATAATATTGCAAATAAGTCCCTAATAATTTTCATATTTTACAAATTGGTCCTTCAAATTTTCAAATTTTGAAAATTGGTCCCTAATTTTCATATTTTAGATTTGACCCAAAAAATTTAAGATTATGAAAAGTGCCCCAAAAAATTTACAATGAATCATTTTAATACTCTATCCAAACTACAGAATTTAAAAATGAATGGATTCTAATTGAATCATTTAAATTACCTAGAATTTTGAATTCCTTAAAAATTCTAAATTACCTCATTCAAACACACTCTTAGATTTTGAAATGGCCTCTCTTGAACATTGCTATCAAAGTGGTCAAAACTTACTATTTTTGGTAACCCTAATTCTCCCAAAATGACAACTTTAGGTTTTCTTGATTTTTGATGATTCATCCATCATTACTTGATCAAATTTTATCTAATGACCACTTGTAATATTAATTTCATGATTTTGGCTTCAAAAAGTCAGGAGTTGACTTTTCACATTGCACGGTTGACTTTTCCTCAATTTCTTGATTTTCAAGTAACTGATCAATTGGAAACCTTCTGAAATGATTCAATGGACCATATTCCATCCCTAGATACTTGACATCATGTAGAAAACATTGGCACCAAGTTTGAACGAAAACTTCATTAAGAAGCCCTCTTAATCAGAAACCCTAATTTGGTCCCCTTTTGGTTAGAAGATGTTGCACTACTTGAATTCCTTGATCAATCCACTTCTTTTAATAACTTGGGGATTCAATTAAGATCACATGGACCCTAAGAGAGCCTTGAGGCTTGATGGAAGACACTTGGATCTCATTCCTTGACTTTGAATGACCATAATTCTTGAAATCAACTGATCACACACCTTAGGCTTTAATTGATGAATGTATGCTTTCTTTCTTTTTGAGAATGGTATGAGAATGGTATGCCGCGTGTTATGAAAATGAGAGGGAAAATTTTAGGGTTTTACAATAGGTATGAATCCTTTCTTGGAATCATACATATTAAAGCGTCTCAACACTTTGTCTATGTATGTACTCTGACTTAGGCCAAGCAGTTTTTGTGATCTATCTCTATAGATCCTGATTCCTAATGTATAAGCTTCTTCACCAAGGTCCTTCATAGAAAAGAATTTTCCTAACCAAGCTTTTACTTGTTGCAAGGTAGGGATATCATTTCCAATGAGTAATATGTCATCTACATATAATACCAGGAAAACGATCATGCTCCCACTAACCTTATTATTGACACAAGGCTCATATTCATTCTTTATGAATCCATATTGTTTCACAGTTTCATCAAAACGAAGATTCCATCTTATGGAAGCTTGCTTCAATCCGTAGATTGATCGCTGTAACTTGCATATCTTTTGGGCTTCTTTAGGTATGTCAAATCCTTTAGGTTGTTTCATGTACAGATCCTCAAGAAGATTCCCATTAAGGAAAGCAGTCTTGACATCCATCTACCATATTTCATAATCATGATATGCAATGATAGCAAGTAAAACCCGAACAGATTTAAGCATTGCAACTTGTGAAAAGGTTTCATCATAGTCTATCCCATGAATTTGTTTATAACCCTTTAACAACCAGTCTTGCCTTATAGATATGTACCTTACCATCCATGTTACTCTTCTTTTTGAAGAACCACTTGAATATCATAAGATTAACTCCTATATGAGGTTCTACCAAGGTCTAAACTTGGTTTGTGTACATGGAATCCATTTCATATTTCATGGCTTCTAGCCACTTCTCAGACTCAGGACCAGTTATGGCCTCTTGGTGGGTTACAGGCTCATCTTGATCCATGAGTAACACATCACCTTGATCATTTATGAGATATCCATATCTCTCTGGTTGGTGATGTATCATGCTTGACCTACGTTGGTTTTGTTCTACTTGAGCAGGTTGCTTTTCAACAACTTTTTGTGATTTATTCTCTAATTCCTCCATAGGTGTATTAATGGTTTGTGATTATTGAATTTCTTCAAACTCTACTTTTCTCCCACTTATTCCTTTGGAAATAAAGTCCCTTTCTAAGAAGACTCCAGTTCGAGCGACAAACACTTTCCCCTCAAAAGGATTGTAGAAGTAATATCCTCTTGTTTCTTTAGGATACCCCACAAATAAGCATTTGTCAAATTTGGGCTCAAGCTTAGTTGAAACTTGTCGTTTCACATAAACTTCACAACCCCAAATCTCCATGTAAGACATATGTGGTTACTTACCACTCCATATCTCATATGGTGTCTTTTCTACCTTTTTGGATGAAACACGGTTAAGTGTGTAAGCTTCTTTCAGAAGTGCATGTCCCCAAAAGGAGTTTGGAAGATCAGCGTGACTCATCATGGATCGGACCATGTCTAACAAGGTTCAATTTCTTCTCTCATACACACCATTCCATTGCGGTATTCCAGGAGGAGTGAGTTGGGATAGAATCCCATACTCTTTTAGATGGTCATCAAACTCTAGGCTTAAACATTCACTGCCTTGATATGATCAAAGATTTTTAATATTCTTACCTAATTGGTTTTGTACTTTAATCTTGAACTCCTTGAACTTTACAAAGGATTCAGATTTGTGTTTCATTAAATACACATAACTATATCTACTGAAATCATCAGTAAATGTGATGAAGTATTGAAAACCTCCTTTGGATGGTATATCCAGTGGTCCACATTGTAACACGGTGGGAAAACTGACTTGGTGTTTTTGTTTGACAAAAACATGTGCGGATAGCAAGAGTCGCCACCGACTTTCATTTTATCCAATAGGAAAGGGTATAAAAGAACATGAAAGACCTTAAAAAGATTTGAGTTCGGGGGGTAGGTTTTATAAAGGGAAGGTGTTAACTCCCTTTATATCCATGGTTATCCATGGGCTCTTAATTACATATCTCACTTTAACTTGTTTGAAAAAGGTGTAGTGTGTGTTTAGAAAATTTTCATAAGTCTTTGTAATGATCCTCGTACGGATGTATACAAAGTCTTGAATTTGAAAAGATTTTTAAAAGTGGGGTGTGAAAAGAGTTTTTGAAAGTGTGAGCAAGTAATTAAGCATTACCTACCCTAAGTTGGTCTTTCATGTTTCTTTATTTCCTTTCAAGGGTAAGATTGTCCTTACTACTAAGGAGTAAGTAGTCATTAACTTGGATTTATTAAAGGACAGGCGTAGCGTCGCTCCCGAGATTTCCATCCTAGTACAAACTAGAAAGTGGTGCGGAAAAGGTAGAGTCGTTAGCCAGGCATTTTTATCCCAAATGGGTGGGAAAGGTAATATTGCACAAACCTGAGGAAGAAGGAAAGCACAAGGTCTTACGAACCAAAGATCTGGGTTCGGGAGTCGGTTACGACCTGGGAAGATATTAGCATCCCAGACCGTCCGCCATACCCGACGGGATCCACGTTTGTTTGTTTGTTTCAAAGGGTAAAAGAATATAACTGTTGCTGAACAAATGAACTGTTAACTGGAATCGAAATTAGAAAAGGGAACTGAAATGAGAAAGGAAAGAAGGGGGAAAATTTAGGGAAAATAAAGAATGTGCTTGATCGGGCCCTACCCCGCTGCCTACGTACCTCATCGGGAAAATGAGGATTAGAGTCGACGTAGTTCACCTAACTAAGGCGGGAACTATTTGTTTGTGTTTTTTATAGCTGGAACTGCGTATGTCTATACTCAGGCGTTGCAGGCTCGTCTGGTACAAGTGTGTTTACCATCTTGCATGCGAGATAAGTCGTCGCAAGTTCGCGTTCAGAATGAATGAGATGAGAAAAAGAAGTTCCCGCAGGATAGTCGCTTATTGTTTGTTATTTTCTTTTTAAGAATTTTGTGTGAATTTGGCACATGGAGGTGAATTCAAAATCTTTTCCATGGAATGTGTACTTGCTACTACATTCCAAGATGGAATTATAAAACAATCACACCAAGCAAGTAGAATTTATCCAAGACTTGTTTCCATGAATTAGGGTTTAAGTTCACTAGCTTGTTGAACTTTATTAAGTTTTTTTTGTAGCTTATGAAGAAGTATCTTTTAGATTTTTCTTTGTGAAACAACCCCTTGATAAGACTTGTACGTCATGCTAGACAAGCTTACACTATTCCAAGATGGAATGAATGTATGTGCCCCATGGAATAAGGCTATACACAAGGGATCCTTTCATGCATTTATTAAGTATTTTTGGATTTGTTTGAAGATGAGAAGAGAAAGACTCAAATCGGAAAAGGACAAAAATTAAGGGGGACTAAGACACAACCCTAAGTTATTTATTAAAATGGTGGTCCTAATGGTGAGTGAGGCTTTTCTAATCCTAAAGATCAAAAGGAAAAGAGAGAAGAAAAATGATGCAACTTACTTCCTAAGGAAGATAAGTTGGTCCTAACAAAAGGGGAAATCCTACCAATCACAAATATGGAAGTAAAAGGTGAATTAAATGCATAAAGGGAATGTATAAAAAAATAAAAAGGATAAGGTGTAAGGAAACATACCTTTCCCTCCCTATAAAACAAATATTAGTGTGCATTTTATTAAAAATAATAAAGCAAACATACATCAATTAAATCCTAATAACTCTAGGACTCAATCTAACTTCTAGACTCCATCTTAATTCTAAAAGAACTAAAAAATTGCTAACCAAAATACAACACCTATTACAACCCCTAAAGTAACAACAACTACCAAAACAATGCATATCACAAGGTAAATTTCTACAGCCCACAATCATCATGTAAAGATAGGTGTAGAAAGTCACATACAGCATGCAAACACACATTTTACAGCTACTGTACTAACAAACAGCTATGAAAACATGGAGCAGATTTGATTCTTTTTCATTTATGTGCACAAAGTGAATGATAAACAACACATCAACATCAATTAACATGGATTTTCACACATCAGAACATGTGAAACTTGATTAACATGTGATCATTATCAGGCATTTATTTGTTAAAAGGACCAAATATCAACAAAAACAACCACACTTTTCCATATTGCACAAATGAGTATTTATCTTGATATTGAACAAGTATCACTACAAGCATCAACAACTTCACATGTATTGCATAAAAATCCAGAATTGAACTCATGTTAAGATATGATCAATTAAGCACAAGAAACTTGCATGAACATGTGAAGTATTTAATCACTTTTAAGCAAAAAATCAACATGTAGCACTTAATCATCTAATCAATCCAACAAGCAAAGATTATGATCATGAAGCACACATCAATTTTAAGTAAGCACTTAACATGTGAAACAAATGATTAAAGAGTAGCAATACACATCAAGAATCAATTATAGCACATATTCATATTTAACACAAAAACATGGAAAAGTGAACGGAATCATGTCGAAACGACTCGAAACAAATGGATCGGCTACTGGAAATATACCCAAAAATTTCCTAAAATCAATACCTAGACATACATGAACCTTAGAAGCACTAGGAAGCAAGAACAAGCAAGAAAATAAGCTAAAAAACCAAAATCTAACAGCGTTAACCGGTTAACCAAATTGGTTAACCTGTTAACAGACCCCAGACAACACTAATATGGCAAAAAACGCATGTGTTAACCGGTTAACCAAAAGCATTAACCGGTTAACACTGAACAAAAAGTGAAAAAAAGCTTTGAAATAAGTGCTTTTGGCCACAATACTACTTCTAAACAACCCTAACACACATCTAATCATGTTAACACAAATTTCTACTCAATTAGGGCTTATTAACACATGATAGAACCTATAACAAGCTACAACCTAGCTTCTAATTCATTAAACTCCACAAATCGCAAGCAAAACGTAACGAAAACATAATCAACCACAAGTAATACAAAAAGCACTTAAAGAATGCCGAAATAGCGAGATGGAGAGAATAATTTAAAGCAAGCATGGTTTTAGATCACCAACCTACGAAGCGGAGAAGTGCTTCGGTAAATGTTGCAAAAATCGGAGCTTGATCGAAGAGAAAACCAAGAAAACCGCGAATCCGTAAAATAAATGCGTTCTTGACGCTTGAGTCTTCTTGCACTTCCGATAAGTCGAAATCTTCACAAAAATCAGTAGATTCTTCTTCTACAATGCTCAAATCAATGGAGGTTGGAGGTTAAGCTTTAATATCTTCAAGTTTCAATGTGAAACTTGAAGAGCTTCTTCAAAAAAAGCTTTGGTGAAAAGGGAAATGGAGGAAAAGTGAGAGAGAAAAAATGATTCTAGAAATTATGAGAGAGTGAAAAATTGGGAACTTTTTGCATTGAAGTGATTAATGATTATATAAGGGCTAGGCTTGGAGCTAGGTTTGGGAATGGAGTTAGGTTTAGGAATGGAGTTAGGTTTGTAGTTAGTTAGGGTTAGGGTTGGAGAAGGAATATTCCTTGGAATATTCCATGGAATACTCTAGAAAGTGGTAGAACATGATAGAATCATCCAAAGGAAATGGAGTGGAATTGAAGTGGAAAAACAAGAGGGAAAGAATGAAAGGAAATGTGGAAGGAAAGTGGAAGGAAAAGTGGAGGGAAAGGTGAAATCAACCATTTTTCAAATGATCTTTTTTTCCTTGATTTTTTTTATGATTCCTCCATCATTTCTTGACCAAATTTGAACCATAGGATCATTGTAACCCTAAGTTCATGTTTTTGATCTTAAAAGTCAGGAGTCGACCTTTTTTACCTAGCTCGGTTGCCTTTTCCCCGATTCCTTGATTTTCAGTCATCTGGCCAATTGAACTTCTTCCAAAATGATTTCGTGGATGAAATTTGAACCCTAGGCACTTGTCATAATATATAAGACAAAGGAATCCACTTTGAATCAAAACTTCACGAAGAAGCCCCATAGAAGTGAAACACTAATTTGGCCTTTTTCATTAGGAGATGTTGCACTGCTTGCCTTCTCTGATCAAACCAAATCTTTCCATGGCTTGTGGCTTCAAATGAGAACTTATGGGATGTTGTGAACCCTTTGCACAATGTTGAGAAGCTTTGTGGCCCTTTGATTGCCTTTGTAATGCCTTCAGTTGCTCCAATCACTGATCACATACCTATGCCTCAGCTATGCTACACATGATGCAATGTTTTTGATTATTTCATGCACTTATGTATGCTAAATGCTATGCTAAATGTTGAGGAAATGAGAGGGAAACTTTTGAAGTATTACACGTAGGATCATTGTATGGTCAGAGAAAGCAACTTGTTGGGGTGTCTTTAGCAATTCGTAGGGACTATCATCATTTATTTCGTAGGGTTATAGAGGGACGAGATCATTTATTCCGTAGGCAACTTCGAAGGGACTATGATCTCTTTAACTTTGAAGGGACTTGATAATTTATCTGTTTGAAGGGACTTGATGACTTATCTGTTTGAAGGGACATTTCTTAAGACACCCCCACTTTCGAGGGACTTGATGATTTATCTGTTTGAAGGGACATTTCTTAAGACACCCCCACTTTCGAGGGACTTGACCATTTGTTTAAGGCAACCAAAAGGGAAACCCTAGGAGGTGCAGATGGCGATCGTAGAACGATCGACTTATGTGTGTGAATATTAATTTCAAATATTTATCTTAAAATTTAGTGGGCTATGTTCAATTAATTAACCATACAATATTTGCACTCCCTAATGTTACTAACCACGCATTTAAAGTTTGCAGAAATTTAAAGGCGAAAATAAAGATCCTACGCTATTACATTAGGGGAGGGGGTACATTTGTCTTTTAGGGGATTGCATAAATTAAAATGTGGAATTTAAATCTAAGTTATTACATATGAGGAGCAATTACATAATAAAAGCGAGAAATTTAAATTACAGAGAATGGTTCCTATACAATTTTCTAAAAATAAATAAAGCTAATTAAATTAAATTAAGAAAAGAAAAATGTTTTTTTAATGAAAATATTAGGGTTTTGAAAATGGTTTAGAAAAATTAGGGTTTATATAAAGATAACAATCAGAGTTAATTAGGGTTAATTTAATTAATTTTAATCTACTTAATTGAATTAATTTATAATTAAAAAAATTATTGAATTAAATTATTTACAAAATAGTTAATTATGTAAGAAAAATAAAATGTTGAAAATAATTATATAATTATTGTTTTTTTAAGAAAAGTTTAAAAAAATAGTTAAGTATTAATAGTTAATTATATAATTAGTTAGGGATAATTAAAGAAGTAATTAATTAACAAAACAAAGAAAACCAAAGAAAAAGAAACAAGTTATAAAAAATAGGGAAGCCTGGGTTCAAACCCAGGTATTTGCCTCAAACGCGCGCTTCCTATCCACTACGCCACCTGCACTCTAAGTAATATCAAACGCAAAAGATTAATTATAAAATAAAAGTGAAATTTGAATTCCAGAATTCGCGCGCATTTTGGGTCATCTTCAACCTCTGGACCTACGAGTTTTCCTGCGAAATTTGCTACATGCTTTGCTGCGAATTTATTTTTGCAGGAAATCCTATAATTTCTCAAACATCACATAACATGTAAAATTAGGCCAAATTATTTATGCAAATCGATCGCCCATAACCTGCACAATCCAAATACATCATCAAACAATCTTTATATTGCCTAAATCAAGAAGCCCCAATTTAGAACTTGGAACCCTAATAATGGCGCCCTTCGTATCCTGCACCAAAGCTCAAGTCTAATAGCCCAGAAAACATCTATACAACCAAGCAAATAATGTTAGATGATCAAAATCAATTGAAAACACATAAATAAATAAAATCGAAAAAATAAAAATATGACATGAATGTGAATTCGGTTTGGTCGATTCATGCAGCTTTTGATGAATGTGATGATCTAGACATGTTCTAAATGCCTCAAGGAAACTATCTCAACCTTCAAATGGCTTGGAAAGTGCTTGAATATATTAAACTGAAATTGATTTTTTGGGTGAATTTTTGAAGTTCTTGACGTGGTTTGTTCTCTGAATATTTCGTGCCCAACCCTTATGTTCTTGTTAGGTATATGTAGTAGAGTGAATTAGGTTTAAATTTTCGGCTTTTTGCAATGGATTTGTGTGACTTGTGAATGAAGAAATCACCTTGCCAAATTTGTCCAAAAATCAAATGTAATCATGTTATGTTGGTCTTGCACGAATTTGGAAGAGTTCAATCATCTTAATCACAAAATATTTGATCCAAAAATAAGTTTTAGATCAAATATTTGATTTTTCATAATTTATTTCAATTAAAATTGAATTTTAAAGATTAAAATCCAAAATAATATAAAATAAATAATAAAAATCAGAACAATTGATCATTGGGTCGTGCATGACCTCATCTTCAAGTTTGGGTTGAAATATTATAGGCCCATTTGGAAAAATCTTGAGTTTAGACCCTTTTTGCTTCATATACCTCCTCAAAATTGTCCAACTTCCACAATGCATAATTCCCTCAATTTTTATACCATGAAGGTATTCTAGGACTTTTTAGAAAGCTTAGATTGTCCTATAACTTCTCCTTTTGGTCCCATGTCCATATCATTTTCCATTTTTAAATTATGAGCTTTTGAAAAAGTTGACTTTTGTTGATTTTCAAATGGACCTGTAATGTTTTGGTTCATACCTCTCAAATGAAGCTTTTTTGGAATTGGCTTGTGAGACACAATGTTGTAGAGAATTGAATTTCCTTCAAAATTAGCTTTGGATGGGAAATTTTTTATGAAGTATGTGAAAGTTAAGCCTGGTCAAAGTTCAGTTGACTTTTCCTACATAAAACCCTAATTTAGTAACTCTTGATTCTTGATGATTATGAGGTTTCCTTGATGAATCATGATCAACTCTTGATCAAATGATGAATTTAACCTCATAATCTTGATGTTGACCAAAAAAATTTAAGTTTGACTTTAAGTTGACCACATTTGACTTGTTGATCAAGTTAACTGATTTTTGGGTATCTGAGTATCTGACAAACCAAACTTGTGTGGAAGGCCTTGAAACTTGAAATGAGGAATCTTTGGAGTATGTGGGATGTCATGAAGTCAATTTGAGGCTTTAGAAGTCCATTTTTCTTGGGAAAACTCAAAATCATAGTTTCAGATCCATTGCTTAGGAGGAGGCTTTGTCTGATGAAACCTTCAATCTTTCTGCGCAATTGAGAATCTTGTGACTATTAGGTGACCTCTTGAGGCATATCATCTTGAATATGGGAGGGAAAATTTTGGGGTACAACATACATACATCAGTATGTATGGCCAAAAGATCATTTGCCCTTTCACCTTTTCCTGTGAATTGGGTATTTGTCATTTTTCAAATTAAACAAGATCTGCATGTATCATATGATTCATAATCAAAAGAATCCAAGAGTCCATCTTTATGGAGTTTGGAGATGTGCCTCTCATTTATATGGCCTAAGCGTCAATGCCAAAGGTAACTTGGATTTAACTCATTAGGTTTCATCCTTTTAATGTTAATGTTATAAATTGGCATTTCAAGATCAAGGATATAAAATAAATTGTTCATTTGAGAAGTAACATAAAATATATCATTTAAATAAATAGAGCAACAATTGTTCTTTATTATAAATGAAAAACCAAACTTGTCCAAACAAGAAACGAAAATAATATTCCTACAAATTGCAAGTACATAATAACAGTTCTTTAACTGAATTATTAAACCACTAGGTAAAGTCAAATCATAAATTCCTACAGCTAAAGCAACAACCTTTGCTCCATTGCCAACTCGTAGGTCAACTTCACCTTTTGCCAAATCTCTGCTCCTTTTTAGTCCATGCACATTGGTCCAAATATGAGAACCGCATCCAATATCTAATACCCATGATGAAGAAGTAGATAAATTAATTTATATAACAAAAATACCTGAAATTAAAGTCTCCATTTCATTCTTTTTATCTTCTAGGTATTTTGGGTAGTTTCTCTTCTAGTGTTTGGTCTTACCGCAATAGAATCAAGTTCCCTCCTTAGTTGTGCCTCCACTAGGCTTCAAAGAAGGTGCAATATGTTTGGGTTTGGAAACTTCATTGCCTTTCCATTTACCACCCTTATTGGTGGGCCTTTTGTTATGTTTCTTTCCATTACTGACCATCAAAATGGATTTCCCTTTTGACTTCAGATTTTGCTCAAAAGTTCTTAACATGCTTAGCAATTCAAGAAGATATTTTTCCATATCATTCATTTTGAAATTAAGGACAAATTGACTGAAACTCTCTGACAACGATTGCAGGATCAAATCAGTTGCAAGCTCCATCTTGAGGGGAAAACCCAATCTTTCAAGATTCTCCACATACCCAATCATTTTGAGTACATGGGGACCTACTGGGTTTCCCTCAGCTAGTTGGCTTGGAAAAGGGATTTTGAAACTTCAAACCTCCCATGCCTTGCCTGCTCTTGATAGAGCATCTTCAGATGTTCGATCATATCGAACACTGCCATGTTTTCATGTTGATTTTGCAATTCAGAATTCATGGTAGCCATCATGAGGCAGGAATTTTCATTGGTGTCGCACCCCGAAAAATACGACCTTACGCGATCTAAAGGAGAAGAGCGTCGCGCTGGACAGACGTGAGAGTCGCCACCTAATTCTAATTTATTCCCGAAGAGGGAAAGGGAAGATATAGATAAAACCCGTCGAAAACGAGGATGCAGACAAAGGTCTCGCAACCATTGCCTGGGTTTGGAAGTAGGTTATGCAGGGGGAAGGTATTAGCACCCCCTACATCCATCGTACTCGATGGGAACCATCTAAGTTGTCACGCGCGAAAGGACATCTATGTTTAAACGAATTACCTGCTAGAGGGAAATGAGTTGAATTATAAGTTAGATTGATCCTAGGTGCTCGGCAAGGATTGAGATCCTTGTGCCTATGTACTCCCACGTGCAATGGGAAAGTCAGAGCCTCGTAGTTCGGCCTACTATGGTTGGTGGTTGTTGATTTTATTACCTTTCTTCGATGAAAGGGTTTAGGAGTCGAATTGCACTAAAGACTATGGATAGTTTATTCCGTCCAACAAGACGAGCGTCTTGCGTCGAAATAATCGGAGCGAGTAACGAGAGCTCGTTATCCTCCTTTCTACCGCTTAAGGCTCGTGGCGTACAATTTCTTCTCGTATTATTAGAATGTTTTATTACCTAATGACCGCTTGATGTTGGATCAAGGGTTTGGGCCTAAGAGAAATGTTTTGGTTTTTTGAGGTTAGAGGGTGAATGCGAATGGAGGTTTATTTTATGGTTTGTTAGCGAGGCACAATGCGCTCGGCTCGCAAGGTGAAGTGGATCTTAATAAACGAAACAATAACCGAAAAAATAAAGTGCGAGTGTGTGAGAGTGCACCACTTGGCATTGGACCAAGGGTTCGCGAACGAAATAATAATCGATAAAATACGGAAAATAAAATGCGTACATAAAATGGGGGAGGGATACAAAATAAATTACAGGGGATTGCGAGAAATAAAGGGTATCGTTGTAGTTTGCCCAAGAGGAAGCGTGTGTGCAGTGTTTTTGAACTGTTCGGAGGCGTTCGGCCTTTTTATTCGAATGCAACTGTTCGGAGGCGTTGGACCTTTTCGGACGCGTCGAGGTGTGGTTCGTTAACTACCTTACAACCGATTTAATGTTAAAATCGTTCTATGAGGAATTGAACAATATTTTTGAAATGCGGAAATAAATAAATGAATTGAATTTAAATCGGATGGTCTCATCATTAATCGAGATGTCGAGCCGGCTCGCGACGAATCTAAAAATTAATTCGATGTTCATCGACCATGGAAATAAAGATAATCGATAAAATTTGAATAAACGAAATTAATTTAAATAAAGTGGTCTCATCATAATCGAGATATCGAGTCGGCTCGCGACGAATCTCAAGATTAAATCGATGTCCATCGACCATAAAAATTAAATAACCGAAATAAATAAACTAAATTAAATTGCATTGACAAAATGAAAATGAAATGAAATATTAATTGAAACAAAATAATAAACAAAAAAAATAAAATTGGCCTCATATTGACCGAATTTTCCGATAACGAGATCGGACACAATTAGGCCTTTTGGTAGATCATTGGCCCTTATATATATATAAAAAAAAACTAAAGAGAGCAAATCATAAAATAATAAACAATGGATTTCTAAAGAAAATAGATCATAAAATTTAAATCATAATAATCGAATAAGAATACTAGTAGAAAATAAACAAACAAAAAAAATTTAAAGAAAAATTTAAAACAAGAAGAAATTTAGAGACCATGGGTGTTTTCCGTGTGATGTAAGGTGTGTATAGCAAAATCATTCACATAGTCCAACAACAACATAACATGTCTTTCTTATTAAAAGAAATAAAAAGTAAAAATAAATAAATAAATAAATAAAACTTGAGAGGAATGGATAAGACGCATGATTCAGTGTGTGGTGATTAATGGCATGATAAATGGGCTTAACCCATATAAAACAATAACATAATTATAAAAGAAACAAATATTTGCACAGAGAAACAAAACAAATAAAATGACATTTTCCCCTTTCTGAAACTCACGCCGTGAAAAAAATCAATGCAGGTCTCCGTCTCTCTCGCTCAGAACGTCGCTATTGCATCTTACGGTGGCGGCAAGTTTTGCGGATTTTCGTGGTTTGGCTCGACTGCTTCTGTTCTCACGGATCTCGTCGCGATTTTGTTTAAGTGGTTCGGTGATACGTTATGCAGAGTCGCTTGACAGATTGGTTTGCGGCTCGGTTGTGGTGTTTTCGGTCGGTGGTGATGGAATTTGTTCGGATGGTTTTCGGTTTGTCGTTTATTATTCAGCGTTTGAAATGTTTACGGTTTGCGATTTCAGGATCTTGCGGTTATGGGTTTTGGGTCGGTGGTTGGCGGTTCAGCGGTGGTTTTGGCTTGGTGGTCGCTTCAGAAGGAAAAACGGTGGAAGGTTCGGCAGTGATGTAACAATTATGGATCAGTGGAGGGCGGCGGTCAACAGTGAGTTTTGTTTTTTTAATGGTGGTTCGGTGAAGGTTCTGTGGTTGTTTTCAATGGTGAGTGCTTGTGGGTTTAGATTTGGAAATGAAATATGACGGTTTAAAGGTTTGTGTTTTCTGATTTTTGGTTTCGATTTGAGTGGCTCTGTTTTGGGTTTGCGTATGGTGGAGATTTATGAATGATGCTCGATTTAGAACGAGAGGGTTTGAAGTTTTTATGGAAGATTGTTTCAGGATGGTTATTGAAGAGTGAAACGGTTAAAGTTTTTTTTACATCGTGAAGGGATTTCACGTTTATGATGTGGATTTGGAGGATTTGTGACCGAAGGCACACTTGTTTCTTTATTTTTTCAATTTTTTTCCGGCTCTAAGTTTATTGTGAGTTGCGATGAAGAAGGGTTTCTATGGAAAGTGATTATGAAGGGAAAATGTTTGTGTATTTTTTCTGGTTTTGAAACTTGGTTTGGAGGAATTTTTGCAGGGTTTCTATAAGGTTTTCCAGCTTCCTCCCTTTTTTGATGAATCAAAAGTTGATTTTATAGTAGAAAAAATGTAAGGGTAATGAAGGAATTTGAGTGAAAATTTGGATAGAAATTGAAAGATTTTAGGAATATTTTGTGCTGAGCTATTTTTGAGGATCTGTTTTGCAATGCAGAATTTTAATGTGAGTGGAGAGTGTCTACTTTGTGCGCGGAAGGGAGTGTAATGAGGCTGCTGAATGTTGTTTGTGGTGGGGTCAGATACAATATTTACTTGCAGCAAACATAAACAATATGAGTTAATATGAACCAAATGGGCTTAGGGGATTAGTAAAGGACCTTATAATTTTTTTTAAAAGAATGAGCTTTAGGAATAATGATACAAAATAATGATAATAATAAAGAGTGAATAATAATAAAAAGTAAATAAAGATAATGATAATAATAATAATAATAATAGAAAGTATAATAATAATAATGATAATAGAAATAATAATAATAGAATAAAAAGTATAACAATAGTGACAATAAGAATTTTAATTAATTTTTTTATAATGGGTTGAAAAGCAAAAAAGAAGATATGGTTTAATGAGTAATCGGAAATGAATAAGAATTTAAAAACTTTTGGATAAACGGGATTTAAAGAAATGGTTTAGAAATTGAATTCAAAAGATAAAAAAATGGCATAAATGATTATAAAATAAATAAAGTATTTTTAGAGGAAAAATGAGCTTAAAAGAAAGTGGACTTATGCAAAATAGTTTTACTAGATATAATAATAATAACAATAAAATTTTTGTATATTTTTTGGATAAAAACTAAATAAGAAAGATAAAAATAAAAGACTTACAAAAAAGAAAATTCGAATTTTTAGTTTGAAAAGAAAAAAATGTATTTTCGATTTTCAATATCAGACGGAAAAATAAATTAGTACATATTTTTTTTGATTTTTTTCCGAATAATGGTTTAGACAGAAATAAAATAACACAAATAGGACAAATTTAGGGTATGACAGTTGCCCCTATCGAATTGGCTTAGACCGAGTAAGATGAACTGGCTCGCGTTCAAACTTTCAAGATATAAGACAATTAGATACTAACAGACTCCGAATTTGTCCGATAGAAGAAAATGTGTAATGATTAAAGCTAAATGACTGAAAACTGGAAAAATGGGTGACACAACGAAGAAACAAGTTGACTGAAAACAAAATCAACTCATCACCGAAGGATGATAAGGCGAGTGAAATTTAAATGCGACCCCGTCACTAAAGGGAAAACCGAGTGACTGAAAAATTAAACGATCCCCGCCACCAAAGGGAAAATCGGGTTACTGAAAAAATAAATTCGACCCCCGCCACCAAAGGGAAAACCGGGTGACTGAAAAAATAAATTCGATCCCCGCCACCAAAGGGAAAACCTGGTGACTGAAAAAATAAATTTGATTCCCGCCACCAAAGGGAAAATCGGGTGACTGGAAAAAATTAAATAAACGATCTCCGCCGTCAAAGGGAAAACCAGACGACTCAAAAATAAATAAATGATCCCTGCCGCCAAAGGGAAAACCGGGCGACTGAAAAATAAATAAACGATCCTCGCCGCCAAAGGGAAAACCGGGCGACTGAAAAAATTAAATTCGACCCCCGCCACCAAAGGGAAAACCGGGTGACTGAAAAAAATAAATTCGATCCCCGCCACCAAAGGGAAAACCGGGAGACTGGAAAAATTAAATAAATGATCCCCGCCGCCAAAGGGAAAACCGGAAGACTGAAAAATAAATAAACGATCCCCGCCACCAAAGGGAAAATCGGGCGAATGAAAAATAAATAAACGACCCCCGCCGCCAAACGGAAAACCATGCGACTGAAAAAATTAAATTCGACCCCCGCCACCAAAGGGAAAACCGGGTGACTGAAAAAAATAAATTCGATCCCCGCCACTAAAGGGAAAACCGGGTGACTGAAAAAAATGAATTTGATCCCCCCCACCAAAGGGAAAACCGGGTGACTGAAAAACAAAATCGATCCCCGCCACCAAAGGGAAAATCGGGTGACTGAAAAATAAATTTGATCCCCGCCACCAAAGGGAAAATCGGGTGACTGAAAAAATAAATTCGATCCCCGCCACCAAAGGGAAAACCGGGTGACTGAAAAAATTAAATAACGACCCCCACCTCCAAAGGGAAAATCGGGCGACTGAAAATAATCGAAGAGAAAAAATCAATGGGGGACGGCCACTGAATTCGCTGAGGAGATTCCTGGAATCTTCGATTGATCCTGGATCCTGACTTGTGCATGTATGCTTGATTTGATTTTGAAAATGGTATTCCATAATGATGGAAATACAATGCAGATTTTTATACACTAGAATGAAAGTTGAAATGTTGGGGATATGAAAAGTTGATTTATTTAGGTATGCAAATGATGCGCATGCTGTAAATGATGGATGTAAATGATACATAATGATGCATATGAGATGATCGGAAAATGAAAGGTGCCATCTTGGTGGACTTTTGGTCTGGTAGTTGCCAATAACGATTAGACTTTGGGTGGGTGGAGGGTTTGATTCCCCGACACTCGATCTTCGATAGTTGTATGGTCAAAAGATGGATCTGTATGCTCCAAGTTCGGTCATTTGCTGATGAGCAAAGCGACTTGATTGACGCATGAGAACTGATTTGCTTTGAGTGATTGCCAACGTCCAGCAAAATTTGCTTGTTTAGCTGGGGAGAAGAGATAGGAAGATTTTCTCCTTGTTTGCTTGCCTCTGTCTGTAGGGTATTGGAGAGAATTCTGGTGGGGAAACTTTGAGAGTGACCAAGACATGATCTGCCCCAGTGTCTGGAATCGGTAGGCGTCTGCCCCTGATTGAGCTGTTTGAAGATGATTTGCCCCTGATTGGGCCGTTGAGAATAATTTTGCCTTGATTGAGCTGGTTTTGAGGATGACTTGGTTCATGTTAGCTACAATGAAGTTCAAGTTCCTCTTTTGATTGCCCCTTGTTGGGATTGCACTGATATCAAGCACTGAATTGCAATTAAATTATTCATACACAAATGGTAGTGTTAATGTAACGTTCATGCGAGTTTTGAAAAAAGTCAATTTATTTGAATGCCATGATATTGTGACGAATGGACCATTAGTCCAAACGTGTTGCTGATTTAGAAAGTGCGTAAAAGATGCAGCAAGAATAATGTGCAAACGAGATTGAAGATTAGAAAATATATGGGAGTCAGTTTACGCAACCTTGTTGGTAGCATGCTTTCAGAATAAACCGCGCCTTAATTAGGTCTTTTGAGGGTTGTAACGTGGTCTGGTTAATGGTTAGAGAAACAAAGGATATAAGGCTCAAAGTTATTTGTACCCACCCCTTCTTCGTGATGTTCTCCAGTCCTACGTTCAATTAACTCTACACATGCATTTGTTTTGACTTTGCAAGAGTGAAGATTAAGCTTTAAAGTTTGCTTGAAAATGGTAGTCATCTTATTTTGTTGTTGGTGACCCTTTGATTCTTGATTTGGTGGTCACTGATATTTGTTTTGTTTTTGCTGAGGATTTGAGTTCCTCTTTTGATTTGTTCTTTTTTCGACTAAGTCTCCCTTCGGGTGCTGAAATTAGTTTTTTTTTCTTTTCTTTTTGTTTAAATTTTATGACTGCCAAGTCATTTGTTGGTGGTCTTCCGACGGGATGTCTCATCTCGAAATTTGAAGGTGTAGCCAGGTTAACTGAACAACTACCCTGCCCCGGGTTAAATGTAAGGGTCCATATCCGAAAGAAACTCCTACTTCTAGGCTCGAAGTGGTTGACTAGGGATAAACTCCTTATCTCTTCAGTGTTTGGGGATTTGAATAAATGCCTGTACATCATTGACGAGGTTTTATCCGAAAGCATACCGTAACAGTTATGGGTATTCAGTTTTCATCATCCTCCCTCAAATATTTGCTAAAATGAAGTGAGAGAATATTTTTGTGATTTTGTGATAAATGATAAATGATGAGCGAATGCGAATAGACTGATTCAAAACATGCATAAACATAATTTTATCAAAACCAAATACGAATAACAATGTTCAAAGCAAATAGTACTTAAACAGACGATACAAAATAACAGGGATGTAGAATAATAAATGGCGATGACTGCCTTGATTTGAAGAATTGAACTTCTCTTGATTTGACTTGCTTCTCCAAAGTTGGAGACTACTCAGTTTTGGTCTTCAGCAACTTCTTCAAAAGCATTCGTTGATGGGCCACTTGCGACGACATTGGATTGTTCTAGACATTCGGATTCTTCTGAGTGAAGGTGAGATCCTTAGAGTCGATCAGGTCTTGAACTTTGTGTTTGAACGTTCTGCAGTTCTCGATTGTGTGTGACCTGGAGCGCCTTTGTGATATCCACAACAAGCATTGACATCAAAGTCTTGGGCATTACCAGTTTGAGGTGGCATATCCTTCAAAATATGAGTTCCCTCTGCCATTAGCCCATTAAAAATTTCTCCATATGACATAGGCAATATATCAAAATTTCTTTCAGGCCTCCTATGGTGATTTGGCTGGCGTTGTCAAGGAGCACGTTGTTGATTGTTGACCAGGCTGTTGTGGACGATTCGGTTGCTGGTTTGGATTAGGTGCAAATTACGCAGCAACAATTAGAGGATATGGACGTGGTTGATAAGCCATTTGAGGCGGAAGCAGAGCTTGAATAGATGGATGATAAGGCATTGGAGGAACAGGCTGATAAGACACAACCATCCTGGCCAAGGCTTGTATGGCCTCATAAATCTGATCAATCTTGCTTTTGATCGAGTCAATCTCTTCCCTCATAGCAGCTTGTTCTTGTTGAATCTGATCCATCAGTCTTCTAGTGTTGGCTCGAGTTAGATACGGGCGTCGAGAAAGATACGTGTGTCGGGAAACCAGCTTGATTTACTGAAGATAAAGGGACATGGAAATAAGTTTTCGGATTTTGGAATGAAATGCAAGATGAATAATTAATGCAAATGAAATGATATGCAATGTCAGAATCCAGGATCACAAGATCAGGGTCTCATGAGTCCAAGGTACAGATGGAGGGTACTCTGATCAGGAACTCAATGGGTAGACTCTAAAGTTTTAGGGACCCCAAAGTTGTCAATTCATATGGTTGTTCATCACAAACGCCATAAGCATGACGATTGACTGACTCCCCCAAATGAATCTATTTTGGGTGAGATCTTCGTATCGACAACCCACGAGAGCAAATTTTCTCGGGAGCCCATACTACGCGATCATCGACATGAGGTTTAAACAAAGTCCTTAGAGTTATGAACTTTGCTCAAATGTTTGATGCACATGTCAGCTCTTGACAGTCGATCAACTCCATTGAGAAAATCTATTGAGTGAGGTCTTTGTAATGACAACCCACAACAGAAAATTTCTCGGGAGCCAATACTACGTGACTGTCAATCGATGTTTTAACCATAATGGTTCTAAAGGTCCTCAGAATCGATGACCCTAATGAAAAAAACTGAGCACACATGCCAAGAGCTTGACGGTTGTCAGTATTCTCATTAGAATCTACTCCAAGTGAGGTTTTCGTATCGACAACCCACGAGAGCGGTTCCCTCGGGAGCCCATACTACACAACCTCGCTAACTTATGTTTGTACTCATAAGCCCGGGTATAGAGCCTTTCCCTCAAGTTCTTTTGCGATCAAAGTATCGACCCAAATTATAGTACCAATGAGCCACAAGATATATAAGATGGAATGCGATAAAGAAAGCGATAAAAATAAACAAGTAAGACAAAAAGGAAAACATCCAAACAAGCGTGGGAACCTAGACTAGGCTTGACTCGAAAAGGGGTAAACCAGTCCCCAGCAGAGTCGTCAGCTGTCGCACCCCGAAAAATACGACCTTACGCGATCTAAAGGAGAAGAGCCGCATGCTGGACAGACATGAGAGTCGACACCTAATTCTAATTTATTCCCGAAGAGGGAAAGGGAAGATATAGATAAAACCCGTCGAAAAGGAGGATGAAGACAAAGGTCTCGCAACCATTGCCTGGGTTCGGAAGTCGGTTATGCAGGGGGGAGGTATTAGCACCCCCTACATCCATCGTACTCGATGGGAACCATCTTAGTTGTCACGCGTGAAGGGACGTCTATGCTTAAACGAATTACTTGCTAAAGGGAAATGAGTTGAATTATAAGTTAGATTGATCCTAGGTGCTCGGAAAGGATTGAGATCCTTGTGCCTACGTACTCCCACGTGCAATGGGAAAGTCAGAGCCTCGTAGTTCGGCCTACTATGGTTGGTGGTTGTTGATTTTATTACCTTTCTTCAATGAAAGGGTTTAGGAGTCGAATTGCACTAAAGACTATGGATAGTTTATTCTGTCCAACAAGACGAGCGTCTTGCGTCGAAATAATCGGAGCGAGTAACGATAGCTCGTTATCCTCCTTTCTACCGCTTAAGGCTCGTGGCATACAATTTATTCTCGTATTATTAGAATGTTTTATTACCTAATGACCGCTTCATGTTGGATCAAGGGTTTGGGCCTAAGAGAAATGTTTTGGTTTTTTGAGGTTAGAGGGTGAATGCGAATGGAGGTTTATTTTGTGGTTTGTTAGCGAGGCACAATGCGCTCGGCTCGCAAGGTGAAGTGGATCCTAATAAACGAAACAATAACTGAAAAAATAAAGTGCGAGTGTGTGAGAGTGCAACCACTTGGCGTTGGACCAAGGGTTCGCGAACGAAATAATAATCGATAAAATGCGGAAAATAAATGCATACATAAAATGGGGGAGGGATACAAAATAAATTACAGGGGATTGCGAGAAATAAAGGGTATCGTTGTAGTTTGCCCAAGAGGAAGCGTGTGTGCAGTGTTTTCGAACTGTTCGGAGGAGTTCGGCCTTTTTATTCGAATGCAACTATTCGGAGGCGTTGGACCTTTTCGGACGCGTCGAGGTGTGGTTCGTTAACTACCTTAGAACCGATTTAATGTTAAAATCTTTCTATGAGGAATTGAACAATATTTTTGAAATGCGGAAATAAATAAATGAATTGAATTTAAATCAGATGGTCTCATCATTAATCGAGATGTCGAATCGGCTCGCGACGAATCTAAAAATTAATTCGATGTTCATCGACCATGGAAATAAAGATAATCGATAAAATTTGAATAAACGAAATTAATTTAAATAAAGTGGTCTCATCATAATCGAGATATCGAGTCGGCTCGCAACGAATCTCAAGTTTAAATCGATGTTCATCGACCATAAAAATTAAATAACCAAAATAAATAAACTAAATTAAATTGCATTGACAAAATGAAAATGAAATGAAATATTAATTGAAAAAAAATAATAAACAAAAAAATAAAATTGGCCTCATATTGACCGAATTTTCCGATAACGAGATCGGACACAATTCGGCCTTTTGGTAGATCATTGACCCTTATATATATATAAAAAAAAACTAAAGAGAGCAAATCATAAAATAATAAACAATGGCTTTCTAAAGAAAATAGATCATAAAATTTAAATCATAATAATCGAATAAGAATACTAGTAGAAAATAAACAAACAAAAAAACTTTAAAGAAAAATTTAAAACAAGAAGAAATTTAGAGACCATGGGTGTTTTCCGTGTGATGTAAGGTGTGTATAGCAAAATCATTCACATAGTCCAGCAACAACATAACATGTCTTTCTTATTAAAAGAAATAAAAATAAAAATAAATAAATAAATGAATAAAACTTGAGAGGAATGGATAAGGCGCATGATTCAGTGTGTGGTGATTAATGGCATGATAAATGGGCTTAACCCATATAAAACAATAACATAATTATAAAAGAAACAAATATTTGCACAGAGAAACAAAACAAATAAAATGACATTTTCCCCTTTCTGAAACTCACGCCGTGAAAAAAAATCAATGCAGGTCTCCGTCTCTCTCGCTCAGAACGTTGCTATTGCATCTTACGGTGGCGGCAAGTTTTGCGAATTTTCGTGGTTTGGCTCGACTGCTTCTGTTCTCACGGATCTCGTCGCGATTTTGTTTAAGTGGTTCGGTGATACGGTATGTAGAGTCGCTTGACGGATTGGTTTGCGGCTCGGTTGTGGTGTTTTCAGTCGGTGGTGATGGAATTTGTTCGGATGGTTTTCAGTTTGTCATTTTTTCTTCAGCGTTTGAAATGTTTACGGTTTGCGATTTCAGGATCTTGCGGTTATGGGTTTTGGGTCAGTGGTTGGCGGTTCAGCGGTGGTTTTGGCTTGGTGGTCGCGTCAGAAGGAAAAACGGTGGAAGGTTCGACAGTGATGAAACGATTATGGATCAGTGGAGGTCGGCGGTCAACAGTGAGTTTTGTTTTTTTAATGGTGGTTCAGTGAAGGTTCTGTGGTGGTTTTCAACGGTGAGTGCTTGTGGGTTCAGATTTGGAAATGAAATATGACGGTTTAAAGGTTTGTGTTTTCTGATTTTTGGTTTCGATTTGAGTGGCTCTGTTTTGGGTTTGTGTATGGTGGAGATTTATGAATGATGCTCGATTTAGAACGAGTGGGTTTGAAGTTTTTATGGAAGATTGTTTCAGGATGGTTATTGAAGAGTGAAACGGTTAAAGATTTTTTTTACAGCGTGAAGGGATTTCACGTTTATGATGTGGATTTGGAGGATTTGTGACCGAAGGCACACTTGTTTCTTTATTTTTTCAATTTTTTTTCGGCTCTGAGTTTATTGTGAGTTGCGATGAAGAAGGGTTTGTATTGAAAGTGATTATGAAGGGAAAATGTTTGTGTATTTTTTCTGGTTTTGAAACATGGTTTGGAGGAATTTTTGCAGGGTTTCTATAAGGTTTTCCAGCTTCCTCCCTTTTTTGATGAATCAAAAGCTGATTTTACAGTAGAAAAAATGTAAGGGTAATGAAGGAATTTGAGTGAAGATTTGGATAGAAATTGAAAGATTTTGGGAATATTTTGTGTTGAGCTGTTTTTGAGGATTTGTTTTGCAATGCAGAATTTTAATGAGAGTGGGGAGTGTCTACTTTGTGCGCGTAAGGGAGTGTAATGAGGCTGCTGAATGTTGTTTGTGGTGGGTTCAGATACAATATCTACTTGCAGCAAACATAAACAATATGAGTTAATATGAACCAAATGGGCTTAGGGGATTAGTAAAGGACCTTATAATTTTTTTTTAAAGAATGAGCTTTATGAATAATGATACAAAATAATAATAATAATAAAAAGTGAACAATAATAAAAAGTAAATAAAGATAATAATAATAATAGAAAGTATAATAATAATAATGATAATAGAAATAATAATAATAGAATAGAAAGTATAATGTTGTATCCGAAAGAAACTCCTACTTCTAGGCTCAAAGTGGTTGACTAGGGATTAAATCCTTGTCTCTCCAGTGTTTGGGGATTTAAAAAAAATGCCTGTACATCATTGACGAGGTTTTTATCCGAAAGCATACCGCAACAGTTATGGGTATTTAGTTTTCATCATCCTCCCTCAAATATTTGCTAAAGTGAAGTGAGAGAATATTTTTTATTTTTGTGATAAATGATAAATATGAGCGAATGCGAATAAATTGATTCAAAACATGCATAAACATAACATTAACAAAACCAAGTACAAATGACAATGTTCAAAGAAAATAATACTTAAACAAACAATACAAAACAACAGGAATGCGAAAACTATAAATGGCTATGGCTGCCTTGATTTGAGGAATTGAACTTCTCTTGATTGAATGCTTCAAAGTTGGAGACTACTCAGCTTGGTCTTCGACAACCCTTCACATGTCTTCACTTGTTGGCACCGTGTGACGGCATTGGATCGTTCTGGACATTTGGATTTCTCGGAGTGAGAGTGAGGTCCTTAGAGTTGATCATATCCTGAATCAAGTGTTTGAAGGCATGGCAATTCTCGATGTTGTGACCTGGAGCGCCTTTGTGATACTCACAGCGAGCATTGGCATCATAGTTCCGGGAATTAACAGTCTGAGGCGGCATATCTCTCAAAGTGAGAGGTCCTTTTGCCGTTAGCTGTTTAAAGATTTCGGTATATGACATAGGCAGGGGATCAATGTGCCTATCATATCCTCTTTGCTGATATGGGGGACGCTGTTGAGGAGCGCGTTGTTGTTGTTGACCAGGCCGTGGTGGATAAGCCGGTTGCTGGTATGGATTGGGCGCATATTGCGCAGCTGCAACCATTGGAGGTGGACGTGGTTGATGAGCCATCTGAGGAGGAAATAGAGCTTGAAAGGCCTGTTGATAAGGCATTGGAGGAACTGGCTGATATGGCATAGGAGCATATTGTGCAGCAGCAACATAGGGATACTGGTAACAGGGAACTGGTGCAGGTGCACTCTGTTGGAAATTCCTATTTGCAGCGGAAATGGCATTTGTTTCACCCTTCTTGTATCCGTTGAAAGGTTTCTTGGCATTGTTCTGGCTGCTAGAGCCTCCTTGGATCTTTCCGCTTTTCAAACCTTCTTCGATTCTTTCTCCTACCATCACCATGTCGGAAAATCCAGAAGATACGCTGCTGATTAGCTTCTCGTAGTATTGCCCCTGTAGGGTACCCATGAAGATGTCGATCAATTCACGGTCAACCAAAGGTGGATGAACTCTGGCAGCTAACTCTCTCCAGCGTTGGGCGTACTCCTTAAAGGATTCACTCTCCTTTTGAGACATACTCTGAAGTTGAGTACGGTTAGGAGCAAGATCAGTGTTATACTTGTATTGCTTTTTGAATGCATCAGATAGATCAAGCCAAGTACGAACATTGTTGCGTTCGAGCTGCATGTACCATTCTAGAGACGCTCCAGACAGGCTGTCTTGGAAGCAATGGATCATGAGCTTGTCATCTTTAGCATGAGCGGCCATTTTCCTGCAGTACATCCTCAAATGAAGCTCAGGACAGCTGAGGCCTTTGTATTTTTCAAACTCCGGCAGTTTGAACTTAGTAGGGATCACAACATCTGGAACTAAGCACATGTCTGAGGCACTTAGAGAAGTTGAGTTGTGTCCTTCCATAATTCGGAGTTTTTCAGCTAACTCGCGGCACATCTTCATAGCTTCAGATTCTTGAACAACATGAGGATTGGTGATTGGAATAGCAGTATGCATCTCATACTCAACTTGATGATTCTCTTCAGTTTGAGGAAACTGGACTTGAGTTGGAATAGGTTGAGCTTGAGGAATAACACCAACAGTGACACCAGAAGCAGGTATTGGTTGGGAAGTGACCTCCTCAATGGCAGGAGTGAAGCCTGGAGGCAAACCATATACCAAAGGATTTGGAACGGGAACTGAAGGCATTGCTCGTGAGGTAGATCCTTGCACTTGAGCATTGTTCACTGCAGCAGCAGCTTC
The DNA here is from genome assembly GCA_963966055.1 of Lathyrus aphaca. Taxonomy (NCBI): domain Eukaryota; kingdom Viridiplantae; phylum Streptophyta; class Magnoliopsida; order Fabales; family Fabaceae; genus Lathyrus; species Lathyrus aphaca. The sequence continues at coordinate 432,202,281 of OZ014522.1, read as the reverse complement.
GCGACGTTCTTCCATTCTTGCCAAAGATTGCAAAGTCTCATAAATCTGGTCAATCTTGCTCTTGACCGAGTCAATCTCTTCCCTCATGGCAGCTTGTTCTTCTTGAATCACGTCCATCATTCTTCTAGTGTTGGCTCTAGTTAGATACGGTCGTCTAGCTCGATACGGGCGTCGGGAAACCAGTTTGATTTACTGAAGATGGAGGAACATGAAAATAAGTTTTCTGTTTTTGGAATGAAATGCAATATGAATAGATAATGCAAATGAGATGATATGCAATGTCAGAATCCAGGATCACAAGATCAAGGTCTCACGAGTCCAAGGTACATATGGAGGATACTCAGATCAAGAATTCACGGGGTAGACTCTAAAGTTTTAGGGATCCCAAAGTTATCAATTCATATGGCTGTTCATCACACGCGCCATAAGCATGACGGTTGATTGACTCCGCCACATGAATCTATTTTGGGTGAGATCTTCGTATCGACAACCCACGAGAGCAAGTTTTCTCGGGAGTCCATACTACGTGATCATCGACACAAGGTTTAAAACAAAGTCTTGGAGTTATGGAACTTTTCTCAACTGTTTGATGCACGTGTCAATTTCATACATTCTTTGACAGTCAATCAACTCCATTGAGTAAGTCTATTCCAAGCGAGGTTTTCGTATCGAGCCACGCGAGGGTGAACCCTGGTGCCCAATACTACGCAACCATCAACCGATGTTTTAACCAAAAGGTTCTAAAGGTCCTCAGAGTTACTGACCCTAATGAAAGCAACTGAGCACACACGCCAAGGATTTGACGGTTGTCAGTATTCTCATCAGAATCTACTCCAAGTGAGGTTTTCGTATCGACAACCCACGAGAGAGGTTCTCTCGGGAGCCCATACTACACAACCTCGCTAACTTAAGTTTGTACTCGAAAGCCCGGGTATAGAGCTTTTCCCTCAAGTTTCTTTTGCAAAGTATCGATCCAAATTATAGTACCAAGGAGCCACAAGATATATAAGATGGAATGCGATAAAGAAAGCGATAAAAATAAACAAGCAAGGCATAAAAATAAACATCCAAACAAACGCGGAAACCTAGACTAGGCTTGACTCGCATAGGGGTGAACCAGTCCCCAGCAGAGTCGCCAGCTGTCGTACCCCGAAAAATACGACCTTACGCGATCCGAATGGAACGGAGCCGCGCGCCGGACGGACTGAAGAGTCGCCACCTAATTCTATTTATTCCCGAAGAGGGAAAGGGGAGATATAGATACAACCCGGGAAGCGAAGGATGAGGACAAAGGTCAACGAAACCATTGCCTGGGTTCGGGAGTCGGTTATGTAGGGGGAAGGTATTAGCACCCCCTACATCCATCGTACTCGATGGGAACCATCTAAGTTAACGCGCGAGAAAGGATGTCTATGCTTAAACGAATTGCTTGCTAGAGGGAAATGAGTTGAATTATAAGTTAGATTGAACCTAGGTGCTCGGCAAGGATTGAGATCCTCGTGCCTACGTACTCCCGTGTGCAATGGGAAAGTCAGAGCCTCGTAGTTCGGCCTACTAAGGGTAATGGTTGTTGATTTTATTACCTTTCGTTGATGAAAGGGTTTAGGAGTCGAATGTACTAAAGACTATGGATAGTTTATCTCGCCCAACAAGACGAGTGTCTTGCGTCGAAATAATCGGAGCGAGTAACGAATGCTCGTTATCCCCCTTTCTACCGCTTAAGGCTCGTGGCGTACAAATCTTCTCGTATTTATTAAAGTGTTTTTATTTCTTAAAGCCGCTTGACGTTGGATCAAGGGTTTGGATCTAATCGAAATGTTTTGGTTTTTGAGGTTTAAAGGGTGCATGCAAATGGAGGTTTATTTTTGTGTTTTTTTAGCGAGGCACGAAGTGCTCGGCTCGCAAAGGTAAGGTGGATCCTAATAAACGAAAACTGAAAAATAAAGTGCGAGTGTGCAAGTGCAATCGCTTGGCGTTGGACCAAGGATTCGGAATTAAATAGGATACGGAAAATAAAAATGCGTACAAAATAACGGGAGAGGGATACAAAATAAATACAGGGGATTGCGAGAAATAAAGAGGTCTCGTTGTAATTCGCCCAAGAGAAAGCGTGTGTGCAGTGTTTTTGAACTGTTCGAAGGCGTTCGACCTTTTTATTCGGAGGCAACTATTCGGAGGCATTGGACCTGAGATTAATTCAAAAGCATCGAAATTTGGCTCTTTAACTATCTTAGAGTGGATTCATGTAGGAATCACTCTATAAGAAGTCAAGCGTCAATTTATGCATCCATACGGTTCTCGAAAGCACAATCAATTTATGCTCCGAAATTGTAATGCAAGGAATAATCTAAACCACCAAAATATCTCATATATACGATTTATCTATGATGTTGACAATTTATTTACAATGTTCAAAGACTAACCACAAGAGGTGAAAAAAGAAAGAATTAAATTGACTTTAATAATGTGTCACAATGTTAACCCAGATGAATAAAATTCACTAATAATAATAGAAAATAAAACAAAATTTACTAATTAATTCATTTATAATTAATATAAAAATATGAATAATAATAATAATAGAAAATAAAACAAAATTTACTAATTAATTCATTTATAATTAATATAAAAATATGAATAAAAGTAAACTACACCTAAAGTGTAGTAAGTGTCGTGCAAAAGTCTTTTGACTATATAAGCTAAAAAATCTATTAGAAAATGTAACATATATTAAAAGACTAAATTATACTACTTAAGGAAAATACTCTTAAACAAAAACAATCTAAAAACTAAAAAAAGCCAAATACTGATAACATAGAAATGAAGAGAAAAAAAGCATCAGTGGAATATGTATTATACAGTGAACACGCACTATTCATTGTCATGCAAATACGTGGACACCAATTGTTAACATGGAACCGACTTGAAAATTATTTTCATAACAAAATCAATACAACCTGTTTCAAACACCCACTAAAATGTCAAAAAATTGAAAGAAAGAAAAAAAAAGATACACCGAAAATTGAAAACAAAAATGATGCACAGTTGCCATCATTAATAAACAAGTATTAGCAGTATTTTTCTCTTTGACAACCAAGGGTGGCCAACACACATAAGAGTAGTAGCAACTTTTTACAAATAAACATTAGAATTTAAGTCAAATAACACAAGTTAAAATTAAACTTCAGCATCACACTTGAATCACACACAAAACAAACAATGCTCAAATTGAAACCAAGTTGCAGTAGCAGTTTTTTTTAAAATAAAAAAAAATACATTTGTGACAGATCAATCAAAATCGAAAACACACACGATATGATTAATATGCATTGAAATGTCTTCGAAACTAATAGTCCAAACAACAACAAACAACAATATAAACGCATTCAAAAGAGATTGAAATCGTTACCGAAATGCCGATGCAAGCTTCAAACGGAGACACACAATAGCAGACTGAGTTGTTGTTGCGTGATGTTGGATTCTCGAATATTAATAGCTGCTATGAGAATGAGCTACGCTTGTTTTCGTCGTTGATCTTTCGAACTTAACCAAATCTCCGCTCTCGAACGTCGTCGAAGCTGAGTTTGTTGTTGTTACAAAATCAGAGCTGTCGAGGTTGTGTTCGATGGTGTTGGTGTTGTTTTTCGACTGTCTTCCAATGATATGTTTGTGGTGTTACCACCGTGTAAAGGAAGGTGTAGTGGTGAGTATTGTTATAAGGTGAGGATGGAATGGATTTTGTTACAAACAGAAATAATGAGATCATAGGTGTTGTATGGACATGGTAGTGTTATGGAGTGTGGTATATGCTTTAAGTGTTTGTGTTGAGTGGTTTTCTTATGAAAGTTATGAGCAACAAGCTGAAAGTTTGGATACGGTGTTCAACAAAAACACAGGCGGAGGAAGTGGTGGCTGGAGGTTGTAGTAGATGGTGGTGATTGTTTCACTTGGGGTTATTATGTTGTTTGGTGGTGTTTTAAGGGCTGAAGAAATGTGATTGGTGATGGTGTTACAACGGTGTGAGTGTGTTGCAGTGAAGGGTGGAAATTAAAAGATGTAGAGAAATTTTATTTGAGGGTGAAAAGCAACGAGGGAGAGAGCATTATTATCATGTTTCTTTCTCCTTTTATGCCTGATGAGGGAATTATGTCAGTAGTGGATTGGAGTGAATGATGGAAAAGTGGGTGGACACCTCGAGCTGGCAACGAGAAAATGCAGAAAGAGTTTCGTGGGTGGTATGTGAGTCTTTGAGAGAGAATGTACGATTTAAAACTTGGTGAGCAAGGAGTATTATTCGGCCGTCCCTCTGAAATGTAAAAAAGAATCCAATGCAAATATACCTCCTTTGTTAATTTGAACAAAAAGTTTAGAAATTAATTCCTAACTATAATAATAAATTAGTCAAAATAGAAATTAAATTAAAATTAAAATTAATCTAATTAGCTGAGATAAATACTAAAGATAAAATGACTAAAAATAGACAAAAAGATCGGGTAACAAAATTTTCTGAAAAATTAAATTGAATGCATTAAAATTATCAGTACAAAATAAAAGAATCAGAAAAATACATCGTTTTGTCATATTTTGAAATAAGCAAACCGATTAATAGGCTCAGCTGATCAAAAAGTGTGACTAAAAAAGTTTCCGAAAAATTAAAATGAGCCCGCCAAGCTGGACTACGCGAAACATAGATCATGAATACTGACGTCTGCAAGCTCGATTTTGAAATTGTCTGTCTACTAATTTTACGCGTAGTTAAAAATTAATTCAACTGGTCTGTCTGCATATCCGAGATTTCATTCTAACTGACATTTTAGGCATTATTTATGATGAAAAACATGTTATGTTGCAAAGTGAAAATAAAATCGAATAACTGAGAATTTTAAAATGGTAGGACAAATTTGGGGTATGACATATAACAATAGTGATAATAAGAATTTTAATTAAATTTTTTATAATGGGTTGAAAAGCAAAAAAGAAGATATGGTTTAATGAGTAATCGGAAATGAATAAGAATTTAAAAACTTTTGGATAAACGGGATTTAAAGAAATGGTTTAGAAATTGAATTCAAAAGATAAAAAAAATGGCATAAATGATTATAAAATAAATAAAGTATTTTTAGAGGAAAAATGAGCTTAAAAGAAAGTGGACTTATGCAAAATAGTTTTACTAGATATAATAATAATAACAATAAACTTTTTGTATATTTTTTGGATACAAACTAAATAATAAAGATAAAAATAAAAGACTTACAAAAAAGAAAATTCGAATTTTTAGTTTGAAAAGAAATAAATGTATTTTGGATTTTCAATATCAGACAGAAAAATAAATTAGTACATATTTTTTTGATTTTTTTTCGAATAATGGTTTAGACAGAAATAAAATGACACAAGTAGGACAAATTTGGGGTATGACAATTGGCATCATTGGCATGCTTCTTATAAGCATCTCTATCAGCCTTAGGAGCAAAACTAAGAAGCTCATCATCAGGAACAAGTGTCTCTAAGACATACAACTTTTTGTCATGTATGAGGATAATCCTCAGATTTCGGTGCCAATCTAGAAAATTTGTCCCAGACTATTTTTCCTTTTCAAGGAATGATCGCAAAATGTTATTAAATGTGTTTGTTGTCATGGTAATCTACATTAAAATATGGTGGAGATATTAGTATCATCAAACATATTCAATTAGGCCTTTAATTAAATATGCTCCCTCTATTTTACTCAAAATAAATGACCCTCATCCTTTGATTTGGAAAATCCCGTTGGAAGATTTTCTAGTGGATCGAGATCCATATTTCGCTTTGTTTTAAGTCAACGTTAGACTGATTATGTAAAACTCGACTATTTAGGTAGGAACTCCTTCCAATTCCATCCAATACAATTCTCGAATATTTCAGTTGGGTGAATAACTCCTTATTCCAATCCATCATATGGATCATTCCCAACTTTTGCTTACAAACGTATATAATCTTATTATATTTTGTTCAGTTAAGTTTGGTCCATTGTTTTAGAAATTGGATATTACATTTATCTCATCGCATCTTACTAATATAGAACATGCACCTCACGTTAGGTGAAAACTACAATATTCGATACTAGTCTTGATGAGTTCTAAAACTTGGAAAGTAAAAACTTAATATTAGTTTTGAGGAAATTTTAATTAGTTTGATCTCACGGCTTATTTATCATATAAATTGTTCCTCACACATGCATCAACATACATACAAATGAAACAGTTATGGCCCCTAGCGCAATTGTTCTCCTAAGCCAATGAGAGAACTTAAGCTAAACCGAATAACGATCTTCACTTCTCCAAGCAAGATCTCCAAGGTTGTCCTTCTTTGTTTTGTAGTCTTCTCTTTCTTCATAATAACATATTACATAAAGGAAACTCGTTTTACATACGAAGGAGTGAGATGACAAAAGAAGTTACATGATGATAATAAGATAGAGGCACGGCACACAGGTCATATTTATAAAATCCAAAACAAACAAAGGTAAACAAAGGACATAACTGATCACCACAAGAAAAATAATAAACAAATTTTATTATTATTAATTTAAATCATGTTAATTAAATAAATCAAATTAAATTTTTGGGTAAATGCATAACCTAAATCACATACTATATTGACGCAACCCTTGCGCCGTCACAATGTTTATGACGACCATCACACTTCAAGACCATGTGACGACTGTCACCCGTTGTCCATGACAATCATCCCACTTAAGTCTGTGACGAAAGTCACTTGTTATATGGTGACCGTCACACTTACAGAATACATGACTTCATTGACAACCTCATTGACGGCGCAACCCTTGTGCCATCATGAACCCTAATGCAACAATTTCATACCATTAAAACACCATGATTAATAATTTAGTATGATTGATCCATATGACATCGCTTCACCATACTAAAGTCGGATTCCGAAGCATATGACCACATATCTCTCAAATGAATGATAATCATTACGTGATTCGAACTGAAAAAATAAAAGTATATCCAATATACCATTTTTGCATTAAAGTTAATCATATCACATATGAATTAGACTGATCATATACGTGTAACTTATGGACGATTGACATATCGTTGTTTCACCATACTATTTTCAGATTTCGAAGCATAGTCAATATCAACCATCCAAACCGTACACAATCTAATACCAAAAATTCAATATCCGGATTTGATTTAATTTTTGTTTACGTGTTTTAATCCAATTAAAATAAAATAATAGAAAATAAACAATTGCCAGACTCATGGTTTCATAAGTGGCTCTGATACCACTGAAGGAAATTAGCGATAAAACGCAGCGGGAAACAAAAATTTCCCTTTAGAGATCCTTACGAAAGGTCATGATCCGTGATAGAAAAATTACCTCTTATGGCGATGAAACCTTTGAATCTGGATCGATGTATGATCACGAGCGTTGTACGATGAACAACGCCTCTACTCAGTCCACACAAACAACTTCCTTCATTCATAGTGCTAGCTGATTAGATTGAAGGTTTAGAGAGAGGGAGAGAAAAAATAGAATACGACCAGGGTTTCAAAACAACAACTTGTGAGCTTCTACACTAGGGTTCTATTTATAGAACTACCTGTGTGTGCTTTAAGCTAAAAGTCCAACTCAATAATAATATTATTATATTATTATAATTACTATTATTATAATAAACATAATTTTATTATTATTACATTTTATAACTATTATAAAATTAAGAATAACTATTATTATATCATATGTTAATTAAACACATGGTACCTTACCATATTCCGTATTCCATTCTAGTGCACCGTACCTTACAATGTACCTTATTTATTCTATTCATTCTCTAATTGTCCTTATGTGTGTGACCCAGTAGGATTTCGCGACGTTGGCAATTATATTAAATCATGTATTTAACATAATAAACAGTGGGCGGTATCTAGCAACACATCACTGCTACCCAAGTCACAAAATTGTCATGTTATCTGACAAAACCTTTTGTGATACTACATGTGTGTACAATTTCCCTTTTGTCCTTATGTCTATATTGAACACAAGGCATATACCATGTCCTCCTTGTGCAGTTCAATATTGGGCCCTTAGACATTTATCCTGTTATGCAGGATGGAAAAATTCCATCTAGGCTACTCATGTCCCTCGACATGCTTTGTGAAATACCCATCAATTGTCTTTATGATCATCCAGTTACGAATAACGTTTGATCAGCAATAAAGTACTTGACTCTACATTTAGGGTCCATAGTAGTTTCAGGTCGAAGGGTGGTATACACCACTATCACCATGAGAGTAACTTATGACACTTTGCATAACATTTTATGTAGTACTCTCGTAGTGGGTCAATCCAATATTAATAATTAAATTAAATAATTTATTATTTTAAAAATAATTATAATGCTTGATAATTTTTATTTGAATTATATTTTCTAAAAATAAATAATAATTCTAATAAACGTGATATTGTAAGACTAAAAAATGTAAATAAGTAATAAAATTATTAAAAATAAAATAAATAAATTAAATTTAGTTGACGGGTGCGGGACGGGGGTGGGTGTGGAGTAGGTACTAGCATCCCCCGCCCCGCCACTCTAAATAAAAATCAGGTTTTTCCCGCCCTCGTTTAAATCAGATTTTCCTCGTTAAATTTGAGGTGGGGCGGTCGGGGCTCAGTGAGGCCAAATTTATTTGCCATGCCTACATTCTACAATACATAAAGAAGACGTCAATCCAATTGATGATAGTATACAGAGACACGAGAGAGAGAGAGAGAGAGAGAGAGAGAGAGAGAGAGAGAGAGAGAGAGAGAGAGAGAGAGAGAGAGAGAGAGAGAGAGAGAGAGAGAGAGAATTCTCTCTCTTCTGTATTTTTACATTGTCGTAAATTGGATTGACATCTTTTTTTATGTGTCGTACATTATTGTCAATTGAATTGACGCATTCTTTGTGTTGAGAATTATTTTTATTTGAAAATTAACTAATTTGAAAAATAAATAAATGAGTATTTATTTGAAAAAGTAAATTATTTAGGTTATTTTATCACTTCATTTGAGTACGAGTACCATTGAAAACAACAAGAGTAGTTACAAATTATTTTTTCTTTTGGTGCTTTTAAAAATGTGTACAATGTAAAGTTAAAAATACAAAAGAGATGGAAATAAAGAAATATGTTAGACATATTTTGATACTCAAATAACATAACATTTGTTTACTCTCACAATTTAAAAAATATGTAATAATTTTTTTGAAAAGATCTTCAACATAACTCTTACATATTAAGTTTCAATATAAAAATAGTTTTAAACAAAATTTCATGACTCAACCAAGAAGCTCCTAAATTGCATCGGGGACAGACACCATCTAGTTCTATAACACCAACACCTTTAAAATACTGTAACTTATTATTACATTAAATTATTTATTATTTGAAATTATTATTGATATTGTTATGTGTCGTTTTTCATGTCCATTATTCTTAAATCTGATATAAACTATCTGTTTGAAGTAACAACCTTGTCTTCCACTGTTGAATTGACAGTTTCAGGCGTCATCACCAATCCACTCTGAATCATGATTCAAATCCTTCAAAAACATATAAGGGAAATTATTCATCAAGAGACGTGGCCAGAACTTGACCACCGTTTATACTTCATAATATATCACAACATGGAGGAGAGATAACACTGTTCCTTTACGTGCCGGGTAAGTAGGTTGTCACTGTCTAATATTAGAACATTATTATATTATATTGAGACATACAAGACAGTATGAGAATGAATACAATAATAATTGACGTAGATACGACAATTGAATCAAACAAATAGTTGTTATATCAAGAGGGAATAAGAATAATTGGAGTATAAAATGTTCCTGAGAGAGTAAAGAGAGCCTCGACCATCAAATGCTAAAGTAGCTGCTTATAAAGATTGAACTAATTTGTTTTATGCGGACAATCAAATATTGAAATACTCAAATTCTTGAAGCAGACGCAGATGTGGTAAGGTATGTCATATATATTAAAGTTTGATGGGGTTCTAAGATTGAGACACGGATCATAATTTTTGGATTCCCTCCATCTCGAATGTTTTTTTTATGGTTCAATAAATAAATAACAAACTCTCTTCTTCTTCTTATTCTTATTCTTCTTATTGTTACTAACTACTAGGACGGTTAGTGGATGTTAAACCTGAGAACTGGTTTGGAAATCGGACCACCAGAGCCGGATAAATGGTCTGGCCTAAAAGGCTTTTAGTATGGTAATGGATTACAAAAAATATCCGTATCCAACACAAATAACTAAATTCATTAATCCAATAAATATCTGTAATGTTTTGATATAAATACTAAAATTTTATAACATTATCATTTTTTCTCTTCCTTCGTCTCTCTGTCTCTCACTCAGACTTCTCACCTCATCAACCCAATGTCTTTCTCGTATCTCTCGTCTCTCATCATATCATCTCATATGCAATCTCCATTTGTCTCCCTCCTAGGGCTTCATCAACCATTATCATCGTTTCACCATCAGTTCAGTATTGACAACTGTGCGTTTTAGGTCAAAGTGTGAATTGTGAATATGTGATCTTCTATACTCTTTGTGTAATGTATCTAAACTTTATATTCTTTTTATTCTTTTACGTTGTATTGTACATAGTTTGCATGTTAGAGGTATTAAAGATTACTGCTTGTTTTTTTTTTTGTATAAATTTTTCCCTAATTGTTACATTGTTGCTGTGTTGAAAATAAATGGTGTTGAATAAAGGATATCCATTTTAAGGTTTGTTTGCTGAGTTGAGATTATATTTTTTTGTTGAATTGAGGTTGTATTTTTCAGCCTAGGGTTTTGAAAAAAGGACATCCATTGTAAGTTTTGTTGCTGAGTTGAGGTTACATTAATGCTTAAAAATAAATGGTGTTGCTGATTTGAGGTTGGATTTTTCTTTGATTACCATTCTATTTGTAACACCCCAAATTTGCCCTCTTCTTTTTTTAAGCATCATATCACATCATATTCATCATATTCATCATACTCATATCATTTCTTCAGCATCCTAGCATGGAAAGATGAAGCATAACATTCATTGTTGAAGCATAGCATAAGCTGGCAGTGATTTTAGTTCATTGATTTGATCCAGATGGACGTTTGACCTAGATTGGTCAAATTGCCAGGATTCTTTAATTGCAAGTTATCTGCTTCAGCGACTAGTTCTCAGGCCATGTGTATTCAGTGTTAAGATGTATGGTGTGCGGAAGTCCTTTGGTTTATTGAACAATGGTTTGTGTTGGAGTTCGACGCATATTAGCTGGATTGAGTGGTCATCATTTCATCATTGGTTTATCTGGGGATTTAATTCCCCAAAGTTCGATTCAGGAAATTCGGGTTGATGGTTGTGTTCAGTTTATCAGAAATCTGTGCAAAGAAATTGAGTTTGACTTTGGGCTAAAAATTAGGCTTCCTATCCATAATCTGTGATCCATCATGATGTCCATATTTCTATTTCTCAACCATAATCCATTCTTATTCTAAACCAAATTGATTCCCATTCACACCCAATTTAGTCGATTATCCGTTTATCCATTTTTATCCGATAACTTGTATCATCTATTTAGAAATCCATTTCTAGTTCTCCGTTATTTTAATACCCAATTGCGTATCCATTAGTCCAAATCCAATCCATCCAAATTTCATTCATCATCTATTTTCAAGTAAACCGTATTCATGTTCAATTCACACTTTGCTATCCATTTTTTCCATCCACCTTTTATGACCAATTATTCTTTTTAAGGAATTCACATCCACCTTTAATTTTTCTTGATCCCTTATTCCATTACTCCTTTCATTATTATTTTCTTTTAAGCAAGGGTTATTGTCCAAAATAATAGTCCATGTTTCTTTTGTTAAGACCATTTTCGATTTTTGTCCAGTTAGTACAAAATACATCAATTTATCCACTTTAAATTATCTTCAAACCATCTCATTTCTAAACCATATCCCTTTTTTCTATTTCTTTATTTATTTATTATTATTTCATTATTTCTTAAACATAAATCATAATACTTAGTTTCCAATTTTTTTCATTTTTTGGTTTCACTATTTCATAAACCTTACTGCATTTTTGTCCTAAGTCCATTTACAATATGAAAGTTCAATCTTTATTGTTGTCTTGACCGAAATTGTGAGGTGTAGCATGACATGTGATACTTTATAAGGCCCCACCATTATGTGACAAAAAGGGATGCAGCATCAAAAAAACAAGAAAAGGCGGAAAAAAAAGGAAAATGCAAGAAAGCCAACAGCATTCACACATCATGCCTCACGCAATTTTCACCCTAGCATCACACCAACAACCAACACGCCAAAATGCAAGAAAGAAGTGAATATGATGAATCCGCACACGTACATTACAGCAGGCAAAAAAAAAACGCGGTGAACTTAGAGAAAAAAAAAGCAATCACGCATAGCTTGTGGAAAAAAGGATAACAGAAATTGCAAGAAAATATCCATAACAGAAATTGCAAAAAAAATTAAATTAGAAAAAAAGAGAGAGCATAACAGAAGAAAAAATCATAACTGAAAAAAAAGAAAAAAAGAGTGAACAGATTGAGAAAAAGTTTGTTGCAAAGTTCACTCTCCTTGATCACACAAAAAGTTCACCGAAAAATAACAAAAAGATCTCCCTGAATTCTCTCCAATTTTCGGAATATCACATCACTCTTCACACTTTGAAAGGGCTGATTCTTTTTTCCTCATTAGCAGCAAAGATCAGTGATAGAATCTTCAAGCACACAAAAATCATGATGACAAGCTGAATTGAATCTCATCTCCCTCATAACACAATAACCGAATTCCAGCTCCTTCATCAACTTCATCAACCATACATCATCACAAATTCAGCTTCGTCAATTCTCTTCTCACCAGAACAGATTCAGCGTCATTTTCATTAACATCATCTTCATCAACATTGCGGATTAAACTTCAATCTTCATCCAAACTTCAATCTTCGTCAACTTGCTTCAACTTCTTCAATCGGACGAAGTCTTCAGGACCAACATCAACAAACCTGCAAGTTAATCCAACACACAGAGCAGTTCATATCAACTCATAATGAATAAATTGTGATTGCGAAATCGAAGCAAGATTCCATAACAATAGCAAATCCGCGAGTCAATTCCGAAGAAGAGAAAGAATAGCAGAATCGAGGAGAACTTACGCGTTGTTCGTCGCATCATCGCATAACAGGTACACTTTCGATTACGCTATTTGATACGATTGCTGGCTGTGTGTTGAATTTGTTGTATCTGGTTGTGATTTTGATTCGTATTGCTGGGCGTTTGGTCGTTCGAGTACGAAATTGTAAGGAGGATCTGTTAGTTAGGGTTGGTTCTCCGGCTAGGAGGTGTTTAGGCTAGCGTTAGGGTTCAGCGTTTGAGGTTGTTGGCGGTGAGTGAAGGAGGACGAGATAGGTTGAAGGGAGAGAAGTGCATCACGGAGAGAAGAGAGGATCGCGGTTCTGATTTTTTGTTTGAGTTAGAGATTATGAAAGAAGGAGATGAGTAGGACGCTGAGAGAGAGGGTGAGAGCTTGGAGGAGGTAGGAGAGCATGGTGTTTGAGAGGTGGTTGCGGACGGCAGCTAGGAGCATTGAACGCAAGTCGAGGAGGTTTAGCAAGGGTTTAGGTTATGGATGTGGTTGGAGGTTTTGCACCGACGGTGTTTGGAGGCTGTAGATGGGAAGGCCCGGCGAAGGCGCGATGAGTGAAGAAGGAGGTCGACGACAAGGATGTTGAAGAAGGTGACGAACAGGAGGCTGAGGGAGAGATGTTTGTTTTGTTTTCTTTTGGTTTTTTGCGTTTTGTAATGTTAAGAAGTTTATATTGTTAAGAGTTTTGGTTTTTAAGTTTCATAATAATTGAAATAAGAATATATTAAGATGTTGCGGATTCCGATGAGATGAGATAAGGGATAAGATTCATAGTGTAGATGTTTAAGAATTGGCAGAATTTTTGACCAAACAAGAAATGTTAAATTCAGTTCAGAATGTCCTTTCAGATGTTGGGACATTATCAAACAGAGTATGTGAACTTTTTCAGGATGTCCTACCAGATGTTGGGACATTGTGTAAATAACTTAAGTTCAGTTTTTCAGGTTGTCCCAACAGATGTTGAGACATCTCAGACCTGCTTCCAGAATTAATTATGGATTAACTGATCAGAGATATTTAAGGAGAATTATCTGGAATTAATTAATGATGGAGATAAAACAGAACAAGGCGCATCTGTAGGGAGTTTTAAATTGAAGATTCAGATTAAAACAGAAGACCTAATGCACCTAGAATATAGGAGGTAACAAACCCTAAATTCAAGGTGACAGCTGTTGCACATTAGGGTTGGATCATTCTACAGAAAGCCCAAAATTCAGATACCTATTTAAACAACAGAAACTCATAGAATTGTGTACGAATTTGAGAAGATCAAATAGGGTGTCTAGTGTTTTAAATAGCAGGTTGTTTTTATTGTACCACTTTATGAGCTTTTAAGCAAAAGTGCATTTGTGACTTGATTGAAAGTGTGAAGTAAGATCAAGCTGTTTTTGTTTGAAGTATGACTTCAATTTCATTAAACTTGTAAACAAAATCACTGTGTGATTGAAGGGGAGTGAGTAGGGTACTCTTATCTAAGTGAGTCTTAGGTAGAAATTGCATTGGGTAAGTATTAAGTGATAGATTAAACAGGGTGGTTTAAGTCTAGAATTAATATTACTAATAGTGGATTTCCTCCTGGCTTGGTAGCCTCCAGATGTAGGTGTGGTTATACACTGAACTGGGTTAACAAACTTCTGTGTTGTTTACTTTTCTTGCTGTTTAAGTTTTGGTTAAATTTGTCAAATGTCCTATTAAGTGTTGGGACATCTCTTAGGACATCTCATTACAGAATTTCAATTGGCATCAGAGCAGGCACCCTGCCTGTTTATACTGGGTGAGATCTAGGGAAAACAAATTCTGTAACATGGACAGAGATATAGGGTCAGTAAATAGACCACCTATACTGGATGGATCTAATTATGACTACTGGAAGCCAAGAATGATTGCATTCTTAAAATCACTTGACAACATGGCATGGAGAGCAGTAAATGTTGGATGGAAACATCCTGTCCAAGACACCAAAGATGGATCAAAAGTTCTGAAACCTGAAGAAGAATGGAGTAAAGAGGAAGAAGATTCAGAACTAGGCAACTCAAAAGCCTTAAATGCTTTATTCAATGGCATTGATAGGAATATTTTCAGACTTGTGCATCATTGTGAGCTGGCCAAAGATGTTTGGGACACT
The DNA here is from genome assembly GCA_963966055.1 of Lathyrus aphaca. Lineage (NCBI taxonomy): Eukaryota > Viridiplantae > Streptophyta > Magnoliopsida > Fabales > Fabaceae > Lathyrus > Lathyrus aphaca. The sequence goes on along the minus strand of OZ014522.1, from coordinate 432,186,945 downwards.
CTCAAAGCAACTCATGAAGGAACATCAAAAGTAAAAATGTCAAGACTTCAACTTCTCATCACCAAGTTTGAAAACTTGAGAATGAAGGAAGATGAATCAATTCATGACTTCTACATGAACATCTTGGATATAGCTAATACCTCTGGAGCTTTGGGAGAAAAGATGACTGATGAAAAGATGGTAAGAAAGATTCTCAGATCTTTGCCAAAAAGATTTGACATGAAAGTCACTGCAATAGAAGAAGCTCAAGACATATGCTCCATGAAAGTTGAAGAACTCATTGGTTCCCTTCAAACTTTTGAGATGGGAATGAATGACACAAATGCCAAAAAGAACAAAAGCATAGCCTTAGTGTCAAATACAGATGAAGAAGAGGATGATGAATCAGCAAATGATAAAAGCTTATCAGAAAACCTTGCCTTGCTTGGAAGACAGTTCAAACAGATTCTCAGAGGAATGGAAGGCAAATCCAAACCTAGTGGAAGAAACACAAACTCTGAGAACAGAAGACCTTATGATGCTAACAAAAGATTAAAGTATGCTGAAAAGACCAGTCAAGATAAAGGAGTCAAATGTCATGAATGTGAAGGATATGGACATATCAAGTTTGAATGTCCTACCTACTTAAAGAGGCAAAAGAAAGGACTCTCTGTGACCTGGTCTGATGAAGACTCAGGAGATTCAGAAGAAGAATCAGCTAAGCACATTACTGCTTTAGCTGGACTGTGTGAATATGATAGTGATTCCAGCTGTGGAGAGCTTACTTATGCAGATCTTGAGCAAGCTTTCAAGGACCTGTACAAGAGAAGTACTGAAATATGCAGTGAGGTCATAAAGCTAAAGAAGCAGAATGAAGTACTAGAAGAGGAAAAAGCAAGTGATCAAGTAATCATTGATACCTTGAAAAGTGAAGTAACTCTTCTCAATTCTAAGCTGGAACATATGTCCAAATCTGTTAGAATGATGAACAGCAGCTCAAATACACTGGATGCTATTCTCTGCAACAATAAACATTCAGGGGACAAAAGTGGACTGGGATATAACAAAGATGAAGCCAGCTCTAGCAAAGCTACTTCAAAAATTAGACAGTCAAACAAGATGTCCCAACAGATCCTTCAACATCAGAACACAAAGACAAACATAATGTTCCAACAGATGTCTCAACATTCTGGAAAGAACAAAATGAAGAAGAAGTATCAAAGATGGAGATGCCATCACTGTGGAAGATTTGGGCATATCAAACCTCACTGTTATAAGCTACATGGATACCCAAATCAGATGTATCAGCAACCTTCCAAGCAGAAAGCATAAGGTACCAAGAAAGTGCTGCAAAAACATCAAAGAAATCAGCAATCTCCTAAGCAAAAAACAGAGGTCATCAAGAAGGAATGGAGACCAAAAGTTAGCACTCAGACTAATCAAAGCCACATACCCAAGACCAAGATCAACAATCAAGCTTGGAGATCAGCTGATCAACACACAGGGCAGATGAATCAAAAGAAATCTCAACTCATCTGGTCAAAGAAAAGTACCGCATATATAGCACATACATCACTAAGAGTATCAGCTAAAGAAGACTGGTACTTTGACAGTGGATGTTCAAGGCACATGACTGGATTGAAGAACCTTCTAGTGAACTTAAAATCACATTCATCCAGGTATGTAACTTTTGGAGATGGAGCTAAAGGAGAAATCAAAGGAGTTGGAACCTTGGACTGTCAAGATGTTCCAAGACTAGATGATGTATTGCTAGTTAAAGGTTTAACTGCTAACCTGATCAGTATAAGTCAACTATGTGATCAAGGGTACAGTATAAACTTTACAAAAACTGAATGCATAGTGACTAACCAAGAGCTAGAAGTTGTCATGAAAGGAGCAAGGTCTAAAGACAACTGCTACATGTGGGAGCCACTAGACTTCAGTTCCACTTCAATCTGTTCTCTAGCTAAAGAAGAAGAAGTAAAACTATGGCACCAAAGGCTAGGTCATCTTCATTTCAGAGGCATAAAGAAGATTATATCTATGGATGCTGTAAGAGGTATTCCTAAACTGATAATTGATGATGATCCTACAGATGTCCCCGAGGATGTTGGAACATCTGTTGATATCAAGACTGAAGCTGAAGAAAAGGATGATCATTATAACTGCACTCAATCTGATACAAGGAAAGAAGAATCCAGTAAACCTCCCTCCATCAAAATACAGAAGGATCATCCCAAAGATTTAATAAGTGGTGATCCCAACAGAGGTGTGAGCACTAGATCAAGAGATGTGATTTCAAGTTCTTGTTTTGTTTCCAAAATAGAACCTAAAAATGTCAAGGAAGCTCTCACTGATGAATACTGGATTTGTGCTATGCAAGAGGAATTAGGTCAATTCACAAGGAATGAAGTGTGGAATCTTGTACCTAGACCTGATGACATAAATGTGATTGGTACAAAATGGGTGTATAAGAACAAGTCAAATGAACAAGGAATTGTTACAAAGAACAAAGCTAGACTTGTGGCTCAAGGATACACTCAAATTGAAGGGGTAGACTTTGATGAAACCTTTGCACCAGTAGCAAGGCTTGAATCAATAAGACTACTGTTGGGAATTTCTTGTATCTTAAAGTTCAAGCTATTTCAAATGGATGTGAAAAGTGCCTTTCTTAATGGTTATCTTAATGAAGAAGTATATGTAGAACAGCCTAAAGGATTTGTTGATCCAAGCTGTCCAAATCATGTATACAAATTAAAGAAAGCACTTTATGGTCTGAAGCAAGCTCCAAGGGCATGGTATGAAAGACTGACCACATTTCTTATCAAGCAAGGATACAGAAAAGGTGGGATTGATAAAACCCTATTTGTTAAAGATGAAGAAGGAAATGTCATGATTGCACAAATATATGTTGATGACATTGTGTTTGGTGGGATGTCTGATAAGATGGTCAAACATTTTGTCAAGCAGATGGAATCTGAATTTGAAATGAGTCTAGTAGGTGAATTAACCTACTTTCTTGGTCTGCAAGTAAAGCAAATGGAAGACTCAATGTTTATTTCCCAAAGTAAGTACTCCAAGAACATAGTGAAGAAATTTGGAATGGAAAATGCTTCTCATAAAAGAACTCCTGCTCCCACACATTTAAAGCTGACTAAAGATGAAAAGGGTGAGAATGTAGATCAAAGTTTATATAGAAGCATGATTGGAAGCTTGTTATACTTGACTGCTAGCAGACCAGACATTGCATTTGCAGTAGGAGTTTGTGCAAGATATCAAGCTGATCCAAAAGTCAGTCATCTCAATCAAGTCAAGAGAATCCTTAAATATGTTAATGGTACTTGTGACTATGGCATAATGTACTTTCATGGGTGCAAACCAATTCTCACTGGCTTCTGTGATGCTGATTGGGCAGGAAGTGCTGATGACAGAAAAAGCACTTCAGGAGGATGCTTCTTTCTAGGAAACAATCTGATTTCTTGGTTCAGTAAGAAACAGAATTGTGTATCCTTATCTACAGCTGAAGCTGAGTACATAGCAGCAGGTAGCAGTTGTTCTCAGTTGGTTTGGATGAAGCAAATGCTCACTGAGTACAATGTCCCACAGGATGTCATGACATTGTACTGTGACAACTTGAGTGCAATCAACATATCTAAGAATCCTATCCAACACAGCAGGACAAAGCATATTGATATCAGACATCATTTCATTAGAGATCTTGTAGAAGAAAAGGTGATTTCATTGGAGCATGTAGCTACAGATCTGCAGTTAGCTGATATCTTTACCAAGGCATTGGATGCTACACAATTTGAGAACTTAAGGGGCAAACTTGGAATCTGTTTATGTGATATCTAGCAGTTAATGAGATGTGCCAACATGTCATATGACATTGCATGGCTTAATTTCCAGATGGCAAAACTGGTCTGGACAAGATCTTTGGGAATTCCATTCCTAATCATTTGGACTGTAACGGCTACTTATTTAGTAACTCCTTATAATCAGCTATCAAGAGTCTCATCACACCATCACAAGCGAATCACATTAACTAGCAATCCTTCAGAAATCATAAACCCTAAAGCTGCACATTCATCTTCTTCAACAATGTCTCAAAACCCTAAAACATCTGAAGAAGTTCTCAACCAGGAAGACGTGGTTCATGCCACTCCAATTTTTGTGTTACCAATGAAATCAACACCATTGGACGAGCTCAGGGGAAGCGCTTCTCACACTAAAAAGGCAAGAACACCAAAGAGAGCTAAAGATCAAGTTTGTAGCAAAGCCAAAGGAGGCATCCCTTCTCCTGCTAACATGCCACCAAAATCTTCAAACTATGTGGATGATTCAATCAAGGAGATTGTCACCCAAATTCTGTTTGAACAAAGAAAGGTGAGTGGGATCTCTGTTCCATTGCAAACCATGCCTGCACCCCAAGAAGAACCATCTCAAACTGCAGAGGACACTCCTGCAGAACAAGATGTCCCAATAAATGTTGGAACATCTGCAGATGAGAAAGAAAATTCATCTGATGCTGAACAGACTGAGGACCAAGAAAAGGCCTCAAGTGAAAGTGATAAAGAAAACTCTGAGGATCAGAATAAGGCCTTAAATGAAGATGATGACAAAGTCTCTGAGGATCAGACCAAAGCCTCAGATGAAGATCTAATCCCTGCTGATCAACAAGCTGAAGAAGAGACTGCTCAATCTCCTCCAGTGGTCAACCTGGAGCAGGACTCTGATGCAGAAATCATAGCATCTGTCAAACCCAGCATAGCCAAAAGACTCAGGTCCAGGAAGGGTAAGATGCAAGCTGAAGCAGCAATTCCTGAAAAGAAGAAAGCCTCTCCAAAGAAAGGGAAAGCTAAAGCCTCTTTTGGGCCATCAAAACAATGGAGTAAAGTTCAAACTCAGAAAAGGAAGGCTGTCACACCATCAGATTCAGATGTTGAATCAGATGTCCCAACATCTCCTCCCAAGAAGAGACCAGCAACATCCAGAGCTTCATCTGCTGTACCAGAAGCTCCCTTGGACAACATATCATTCCACCATGTCTCTAGTGTGAACAGGTGGAAGTATGTGTACCAAAGAAGGGTTGCCCTGGAAAGAGAACTGAGCAGCAATGCACTTGAGTGCACAGAACTGATTGATCTCATCTCTGCTGCAGGACTATTCAGAACAGTCTCAGACCTCTCTCCCTGCTATGAACTTCTTGTCAAAGAGTTCATTGTGAATCTTCAGGAGGATTGCTCAAATGGTAAGTCCTCTGAGTTTAGAAAAGTTTATGTTAGAGGTAGATGTGTGGAGTTTTCTTCCCAAATCATAAATCAGTATCTAGGAAGGGAAACAGATGGACCAAATGAGCTAGGCAAGACAGATAATCAAGTCTGTAAGGTGATAACTGCTGACCAGGTCAAGGCATGGCCTGTTAAGGGAAAGCTATCTGTAAGCATGCTTACCAGAAAGTATGCCATGCTGAACAGAATTGGAACTGCTAACTGGGTGCCTACCAACCACACTTCATCAATCTCAACTGGTCTGGCCAGATTCATTTATGCTGTGGGGACTCAGACCAAGATGGACTATGGAGCTTTTATCTTTGATCAAACCATGAAGCATGCCAGCTCCTCTGCCACAAAGCTTCCAATAGCTTTTCCTTCATTGCTATGTGGTATAATATTGAGCCAATACCCTGGCATTCTCACTGACAAGGATACTGCCTGCAAAAGAGAAAGCCCCCTGGCTTTTCACTACAAATTATTTCTCAGTCACCATGCTGCAGATGTTGAAGCACCTGCTGGGACATCTGCTGGTACCTCAACTGTTAAGAATCCAATCTCCAAGAAGGCCTTAATTGCTGAACTCAAAAGCACCTGCAAAGAGCTTGAAGCTAGAAAGCAGAAGCTTGAAGAAATAATTAAAAGATTGGAAAGTGAAGAAGATCAGAATGTTGCATCTGATGAAGACAGTGAAGCTGGTGAAGATAGTGAAGTTGATAAAGATAGTGAAACTGAAGTGGAGGAAGCAACTGAGAGTGATGAATCTGAGTGATCAATGTATGTGAGGCCAATGTAATGACAGCAATGTAATGACAGTAATAGTGTCTTTGGCCCCTAATTTTGTGTCTACCAAGGGGGAGAACAACATCAAATGTAATTGCTGTTTAAATGAATGAAAAATTCTGTTTGTTTGCTTCTGAACTGAATAAGTTTTTCTGTTGAAACAAGACTGGATAAAGACTGGACACATATATGTTTGAGGGGGAGTAATCTCAAATAATAATCAACAGAAAAGTAATGCTATACTCTGATAAAAAGAACTTCTGCTGCACTCTGAAAACCAGAAAGGATGTTAGCCAAAAATTAGCCAAAGGGGGAGTTTGTAGATGTTTAAGAATTGGCAGAATTTTTGACCAAACAAGAAATGTTAAATTCAGTTCAGAATGTCCTTTCAGATGTTGGGACATTATCAAACAGAGTATGTGAACTTTTTCAGGATGTCCTACCAGATGTTGGGACATTGTGTAAATAACTTAAGTTCAGTTTTTCAGGTTGTCCCAACAGATGTTGAGACATCTCAGACCTGCTTCCAGAATTAATTATGGATTAACTGATCAGAGATATTTAAGGAGAATTATCTGGAATTAATTAATGATGGAGATAAAACAGAACAAGGCGCATCTGTAGGGAGTTTTAAATTGAAGATTCAGATTAAAACAGAAGACCTAATGCACCTAGAATATAGGAGGTAACAAACCCTAAATTCAAGGTGACAGCTGTTGCACATTAGGGTTGGATCATTCTACAGAAAGCCCAAAATTCAGATACATATTTAAACAACAGAAACTCATAGAATTGTGTACGAATTTGAGAAGATCAAATAGGGTGTCTAGTGTTTTAAATAGCAGGTTGTTTTTATTGTACCACTTTATGAGCTTTTAAGCAAAAGTGCATTTGTGACTTGATTGAAACTGTGAAGTAAGATCAAGCTGTTTTTGTTTGAAGTATGACTTTAATTTCATTAAACTTGTAAACAAAATCACTGTGTGATTGAAGGGGAGTGAGTAGGGTACTCTTATCTAAGTGAGTCTTAGGTAGAAATTGCATTGGGTAAGTATTAAGTGATAGATTAAACAGGGTGGTTTAAGTCTAGAATTAATATTACTAATAGTGGATTTCCTCCTGGCTTGGTAGCCTCCAGATGTAGGTGTGGTTATACACTGAACTGGGTTAACAAACTTCTGTGTTGTTTACTTTTCTTGCTGTTTAAGTTTTGGTTAAATTTGTCAAATGTCCTATTAAGTGTTGGGACATCTCTTAGGACATCTCATTACAGAATTTCACATAGCTTTTGAGATTTCTGTCCATACCGGCGGTGACACTTGTCACCGTCCGGTAGGACCTTTTCCTCCAATCATGTGTGTACACTCCCACCATAGCAGCATGTGCACATCCCTTCATTTATTTTTTCATTTTTTTCTTTCTTTTATTTCGTTTAATAAAATTTGAATTTTTTTTTTGGTTCCGCATGGGCCTAATGTTTTTTCTTTTCGCACCTCCCCCATGTCAGCCCAATCCAATTCAACATAATATCATTACTTCATACACCTCTTTCAACTTCTTTTATATTTCTTTTTCACAATTTTATTTTCTTCAATCCAGTTCCATTTTAATTCTTATAAAATACTTCTAATCACCCAAAAATCCTCAAAAAAATCATGAACCTTCTTTTGTGTCTCTAATATTTTTTCATATTTTTATTTTATTTTTTTCATTGATCCACGTGCCAGAATTAATTCTCCATTGAACATAGCTTCTTTTTAAGTCTTTCTTGACCAGTCTGCCTTGTTTATTTTCCAAAGTCTTCAATATTTTGAGTTTTGATCCCATTATTTTTGCATTGTGTTCCTGAGATCTTGTACTTTTCATGTGATCTTTCTCTGAATTTATAGAAATGTAGTTCTTGAGTCTTGGTCTTATAACTTGTAATGTAAGTTTTCTGTCCTAGCTTGTGTTCTTGCCTCCATTTGACTTAGTTCCTTTCTGAATCTTTGCAAATCCTTTTGGCTAGTTGATATAACATGTTTGAGGACCATTTGGTTCCAGTTGTGGAATTTTTAGATGGCTGGTTGTTTATTTGTGGATTTTATCTTGAACCTTGTCTCGTTTTGCTTCCTTTGAACCTTTAAGCCTCTCATAAGCCTAAAAAAGCATTTGTGCCCATTTATTCTTCTCATTTGGGGTTCCTTTGGGGTATGGGTACCTTCCTGGTCCTAGGATAGGTCTTGTGTCTTCTGAATTTTCGAGTTTGCTTCTTCTTTAAGTCATTTGATTCTTTAAGTGTTTTAACTTCATCTTTTGGTTTCTCTTGCTCCCATTTGGCATTGTTTGGTCTTGTATCTTGTTTCTCTTCATCTTGATGGCTTCTTAATCCATTCTTCATCTCATTTTGGTTCTGGTCTTGAGCTTTGTGTTTTTATTTTGTGCATTTTGTTTTGCATATTTCATAAGTGCGCATTTGTTTCCATATGTATTCATGTTGCATCCTTTTAAGTCATAAGTCTCTTATCTTCATTTCTTTGAGTTGCATTTGCATTGTGCATTTGTTCATATCATGTCACTTATGATTGTTTGATGTTAGCACATTATCTTACTCATTTTATTTCATTTGTATGCATACTAACCTTGCAGGGGCTATGGTAAGTGTGAGATGTGGGAATTGAGTTCCACATCTCCAATTCTCATTTCTTCCTCTTATGTTTATGTGAGCTAACCCTTGTTGTTGGGCTTAGGCCTTTCTCATCCCTTCTTCTATCTTCTTCTCTTCTTCTTTCCTTCTTCATTAGGATAGAAACGTCACTAACCTTTAGGACATCCATGCATGTTAACACTTAGGATTATTTTAGTCTCCCTTTAGAATTTTTCCTTTGAGATCCTTTGGTGCTCTCTCTTCTCATCTTCAAACTTAATTCTAATTCATTTAATAAAGGTTGAGTACTTTCAGGTGACATGAGACTTTTCTATGAGATGCTTGCACGCGTTCCGTTTCGGGGTGAGGTGTGAGTCATCACTCGTGGTGGATAGGTCTTAGCATGAGTACCTCACAAAGAAAAAGCTAAAAAACACTTCTTAACCAAAAAACCACAAAAATACTTAATAATGGTAATAGGCCAGTGTGCTTGAGCCTTCACTTGTGGGACTAGCTTTGGGGATTTCCTCCATAGATAGGTGTGCTTCTTGCGCATTCCATTTCGGGATGATGTGAGATGTACACATCCCATTGAGTAAGACTTAGGTACACTTACCTATGCAAACTTTCACTCATAAAAGCATCATAAAAAACACAAACAAACAATAAGCGTCTTTCCTTCGGGAATTCTTTTCTCATCTCATTCGCTCTGTTCGCGAACTTGCTCCTACTTTTCACTTTGCAAGACGGTTACACACTCGTCGTCCGAGTCTGCAACACCTGAGCAATGGCATAGGCAGTTCAAGCCTTAATTCACAAGCAATTTCCTTTTAGTACCCCTAGTTAGGGGAACTATGGCGTCTCTGATCCTCATTATCCTGATGAGGTACGTAGGCAGCGGGGTAGGGCCCGTTCGAGCACAATCTTTATTTTCCCTACATTTCTCCTTTGTTTTCTTATTCAGTTCTCTTCCAGTTCCAATTTCATTTCTTTTGCTGCAGTTTTCATACCCTCACCCTTTGAAACAGTTTCTTTTGCAAGCGTGGATCCCGTCGGGTACGGCGGACGATCTGGGTGCTAATACCTTCCCAGGTCGTAACCGACTCCCGAGCTCAGTCTCTTTGGTTCGTAGGACCTGTGTCCTTCTTATTTCTTTCTTCTGGTTTGTGCAGCATTACCATTCCCTTTCTTCGGGATAAAAATGCATGGCTGGCGACTCTATTCTTTTTTCGCGCCACTTTCGCGTTTGTACCAGGATGGAAATCCAGGGAGCGACAGCTGGCGACTCTGCTGGGGATATCGAACCCTGAATCTCTGGTTCCCCTGTGAGTCTCTCCTAGCGCTTGTTTGTTGCTGTTTTATTGGGTGATGTGTGTTTGTTGTGGCTTGTTGTATTTTAGTGTTATTTATTTACAGCTTTATTTACTGTTTTCAGTATTTATTTTCCGCATCATATATCATACAGGACTGTCTGGACTGGTTTTCTGTTTGGTGGGCTTAGGGGATACTGTTTCTGAGAGATAAGCCAAGTATCTGGCTTAAGTGCACCCTAGGATTAGAGTGGACATATTGTACTCGCATATGACATGATGAGTGGCGATGTGTTTCACGCCCAGATTGCGACCGTCTTGGAAATATCTTGTGTGGGGATTTCCTCCACTTCGGGATAGGACCTTGATAGTTATGTGCATATGGGGACCGATCATTGAGAACCTTTGTGGAAACAACCCTCTCCAGTGGTGGCAGTGGCAGACCACATTTTGTGGCAAACCCATTCGCTCCCGAGGGTCCACTGGGGACTCGCATAGGATGGCCTGGTTCTCTTATAGGAACTCAATCAAAGCATCTGGTCGTATGACATTAGTACTGTATCCTACGGGCTGAATGTACTATTGTTTCTCGATTTCAGTGCTTGAAGCTGGGGACTTATAAGGGATGCTTGTTTTTCCCGGACTCAGCTGAGGCCTCCCTGCGTAGTACATAATACCTAACCGATTCCCTGATTTGGTCATGAGCCATTTCTCGGAAATGGTGAAAGTATTATTGTTATTCGGCTTTGAGAGTCCGTGATGTTTGACCCGGAGCACACCTGTGAGATTGGGAATGGGTTTACAGGTTTGCAGGAACCCTTGACCTCATCATACCCTGGTTACCAGTACAGTTCATGTTATGATACAGTTACTTTGGTTCCGGAGTTTTGGTTTTCTTGTTCTGGTATTCTTGATATTGTGGTCCTGAGATCTTCTTCAGAGAGTTGTAATTATCAGAGAGTGTGACTCAGTGGACTTTTGGTTTGCTAGTTATTCAGAGGGGCTCTTGTCAGTGTCCAGATTCCAGACAGTCCCAGATGACCATATGTCTTTGCATTTGCATCTGCATTGCATCATTGTATCATTAATCATTGTTTTGTTTTTCATTCACAGGTTCATATCTTTGCCTCCGGTTCCGGTATCCTCTTCAAAGATGGAAGATCCTCGCAAGCAGAATATTCACTTCAAGTTCTTTGACATCAAGGTGGGCCTGTTGAAGAAGATGGTAAAGCTGATTACACCCAACCATGTGGAGAGATTCAGAAAAGCTTACGGGGGTATTCTTGATGTGGTGGTAGAGCTAGATCCTTCCGAGAGGAGTGCCATTCATACATTGCTTCAGTATTATGACCCTCAGCTCCGTTGCTTCACGTTTCCTGATTTTCAGTTGGGCCTTATGCTGGAGGAGTATGCTCTGATCCTGGGTGTGCCGGTTCGAGACCAGGTTCCTTTCAATGCCGAGATGAGTAGACCTGCACCTGAGGCTATTGCTAAGGCTCTTTATTTGAGCCCTTCTGTTGTGAAGTCTTTGACCATCATTAAAGGAGGTGTGCCTGGGTTTTCTTTGGAGGTTTTGGTGAAGAAGGCGGAAGAGTTAGCTGTTGAGGAAGAATGGGATGCTGTCTGTGCTATCTTGGCTCTTTCTATCTATGGCATTATCTTGTTCGCTGATATGGAGAAGTTCATAGATTTGAATGCCATACATCTCTTTCTGCTGAAGAACCTTGTGCCTACCTTGCTCGGGGATTTGTATTACTCAGTTCACTACAATACTGAGAAGAAGAGGGGAGGTCTGGTTCGCTGCTGTGCTCCCTTATTTCACATGTGGTTCATGAGGCATCTGCCTAGTACGACAGTGTTTAGTGACCACACCTTGGTATGGGCTCAGAAGCTGGAAAAGTTGCTTGCCAAGGATGTCAGATGGTTTACTCAAAGGCTGCAAGGTGCACGTTTCATCACTAGCTGCGGAAGTTATCTTAGTGTACCTTTATTGGGAGTAACTGGAGGGATTAATTACAATCCAATCCTGTTAAGAAGACAATTGGGATACGCTTTGAGAGAGGTTCCTGAAGATTTGAAGTTGACCCCTATTTTCTAATTCTCAGTGAAAGATAATATGCCCTTAGTGAGGAAGGTTGCGGGAGCTTGGAAGTGCATTAAGGGAGAAGGGATAGCTAGCTTCGGAAAGTGCAACAATCAGACATTCCCAGAGTATGAAGCTTGGTTGAAAGACAGAGCCAGAAGAGTTTTGTTGCCATTCTCACAGCCAGTTCCTCCAGTTGCTGAGTCCGTTGATACTGTGTCTTTGGAGGAGTTCAAGAAGTTGGAAGCCCATCTACATGCAGTTAGAGTTGAAAATACTGAGATGGTAAGCCTGTACCACCAAGCCAATAGGGCCAAGATTGAAGCTGAAGAGAAGTTGCTGAAGATGCAGACGACCTTGAAGGCCAAAGAGAAGGACTTTGCAGGTAGAGAAGCACACTTCCACAGGTTAGGGATGATGGAAGCCCAAAGAGAAGCTGAGCGCAAGAAGAATTCAAAGACCCTCAAAGATGCCCGTCAGTCTATTGTCTGGTTGCGGGAACAGAGAGAACAAGAGTTGAAGCAATATAAGGAAAAAGAAGAGTTCTTTGAGGTCCAGATGGCTTACAAAAAAGAATAGGTGGAGCAGGTCCACAAGATTCGCAGAGAGAAGACTCAGCAGCTAGCAGACAATCAACAAGCCCTCGAAGCAACACTTAAAGAGATTGAAGACCTCAAGTTGATGGCTGGAGTCAAGAGGGTCAGGTCTGATATGGGGTTTAGTGATGGAGCTTCAGGGTCCTCAGGCGGTGGTTTTGCTTCTTAGTTTGCTTTTCTTGTATCTGGATTACCTACAGGCATGTTGTAGGAGTCCTAGCTGTTTGTTTTTCCTTTGTAAGAACTTGTACCCTACGGGGAATTCTGTTTTATTTGCCTAGTTGGCTGGTTTATGTTATGTTTTTTTACCATTTCTTAGTTTTCCTGCTGTTATGGTTTGAATGTGGTTTCTCGCAAAGGTCTCTGAAAGTCGAGGATCAGTGCCCATCTGGTTTCTTTGCTAAATACCGGAACCGGGGCATGAATGACCTGGGATTGGAAACATAAACAACTGCATTGCATCCATATAACATGTTTGTTGTTTTGCAGGTAGTGTCTCAGTTACTAACGTGTTTTGTATAACAGGCACTATAGCTCCCCGTAAAGTTCGGGAACAACCAGTAGCGCATCGGTATCCGACAAAGATTAACAGAGAACGAGCCATGGACCAGATGCAAGCGGACTTGGCAGATCTAAGACTGAGAATGGATAACTTTATGACGTTGATGGCCGGCATGGGGCAGAACCAAGAGCGTCTGCGGGAGATGATTGAGAATCATAACAGGAACACTGCTGCTGCTATTGTTGATAATCGTACAGGTGCGGGCGCACGTTAGGTTGAAATTCCTATTGCTCAACCAAGAGTGACTATCATCAATGATGGGTTGAACAACATTCAGATGGATAATCATGACGACCAGTTCACTCTACTTGATGAAGCTGAAGGTCAAGGAGCAGAGATGAACAAGAGGTTCGAAGAGATGGATGAGCAAATCAAAGCTATTCAGTCCCAGAGCTCTTTGGGATTTGACATAACAGATTTGGGCTTGGTTCCTGGGGTCAGGATCCCGTACAAGTTCAAAGTTCCAACCTTTGAGAAGTATAATGGCACTGCTTGCCCGAAGACCCATCTGCAATCATTTGTTGGGAGAATTGCCGCTCACACAGATGATGAGAAACTCTGGATGTATTATTTTCAAGATAGCTGATGCGTGTTTTTCGCAAGTGTACGAACGCGTCAGAGTAATATAAAAGATTGTCGAATCCACAGAGACCAAGTGTCAATCTATCGTACTTGTTGTTATGGTGTGTATCTAAGGCAACTAAATATAGGGGTTTTAAGAAGGGTGCAATGGTAAATAAAATAATAATTTTAAACAATAAACAAAGACAGGCTCGAATGTAATTCACATAATCAATTGATAATCCGGTACTTGTTAATGGAACTACTTATGGGCAATGTTTTCTCCTTTGAAAAGAACTAATTTAACAGGAACTGTCGCTTTCGCGTATTCAGAACCGAGTTGTACTCTCTAATCAACCCCTCCTATTGTCACGGATAAAAAGGTGCGTACTGCGTTAGAGTAGTAAACCTATTTTTAAGAAATATAGTATCTTAACTAAGTTGAAAAGTACTTTAACCTGGATTTCTTAGCAAAAAGAGGTTCTCACGAACCAGACTCTAAACTTCTTTAACGCGTTCAAAAGTCGTTTTAAAATCTCCTTTCTTTTTAATCTAAAAACTCCTAATAAACTAGACAAAGCGCTTTTGGCTGTTTTTGAAATAGTTAAAAACAATTAAACTTAAATTGAAAGATAAAATAGCCCTTAAGTGTTTCCACGAACAATTGTACGGATTACTGGTTTAATTACGATCCTTACATTCTAACCTTTATAGATTTAGTTAGACATGATAAAGTAAAAGTTCTTTTTATAATTTTTCATAAAGGTAATTTAGTGCGAGTGCGGATAATAAACAAAGTAAAGTGCGAGTGCAGGAAATAAACAAAGTAAATGTGCGAGTGCAGGAAATAAACAAAGTAAATGTGCGAGTGCGGGAAATAAACAACGTAAATGTGCGAGTGCAGGAAATAAACAAGATAAATGTGCGAGTGCGGGAAATAAACAAAATAAAAGCGGTGCAGAAATAAATAAAGTAAATTACGAACTTGAATTAAAATGGCGGCAGGATTAACTTCCTCCAGAGTGCTCCAAACCTCGATCGCACAGACGTATACAGACTCGATCACTCGATTGCAGTATCACCCCGATGTGGAATGATAACTGCTTTAAAACTGATATATGCCTAAGAGATTCTAAGTTTGGATGCTGAAAAACGAAAATCTAAGGTCCTATTTATAGTAAAAACTGAAAGCATGAAATGACCAGGACGCCCCTCCACTAAAAAGTGGAGGTTATGGAATTTGGCCTTGTGGCGCCCGCCACAGGCCTGTGGCGCCCGCCACACTCCCTACAGGGGATTGATGAGTGGGGATCGTGGGTCCTGGAGGTTGAGGAGTGGTGGTGAGACGTGGCCACGTCATGGCTAACCCCATGGCGCCCGCCACGGTGGGTGCCGCAAGTGCAAAATGCTGAATTTCTAGGTTTTCGTCCGTTTTCACTCCTTTTTCGCTCCTTTTCCCGATTCCAGCTCCGATTATTATAAAAACCTGAAAACATAAGAAAACAAAGCAATAACAAAGCAAAACAACAATAAAAGCTAAGAATGCATGCGAAATCGGAGTCAGAAATACGGTGAATTTTAGTGTGATCAAATTCTCCCACACTTAAACCTTTGCTTGTCCTCAAGCAAACATTAAAGCTTAAGAAAATATGGTGTCAACACGTGTCTTTGGGCTAAAGGGATTCTAAGTTCAAGTCAGGATGCAGTGACAGATACTAACTAAGTGAACCAAGGGTACCATAGTAACACAAACACAAACTTCAATCCTATATTAACCACTCCATATCATCCCACGATACCTAGGCCTATCTTCTCATCTTTTTGTGTCCTTTTCATTCAGGCGCAATCACATTAAGCCCGTTATCCGTACATGCTTCATAGTAGAGTGACCGGTTAGTGATTCTGATCCATAACATAAGGTTTCTGGCACATAAGCATGTGTAAACCTGTTTTTATTTCGCCTAAATGTAGCTGCGGGGGATTGGATCGTAATCCGCCCTACCAAGTTCAGTGCCAGATACCTCTGAACCAACTAACAATAGGTGACTTGCAATTTTTTTCTTTTTTGTGGCAAATATTTTTTTCTCTTTTTTCGGTTTAAATGACTTTGTGAGGGTCACCTATACCAGAGTTTGCCTTTTTTCTTTTTTTTTTCTTTTTTATTAGCACTGGATCATTCACTTATATTCATCGGCCCCCTACGTAGAGCATGCTTAAGCCGGAGCTGACTGCTAAGATAAACTACTTAGGACAATTTTTTAAAATGATAGTAAAGGCCAAGGTGGTGGGGTTTAGGAGTGATTCCTATATTCAAGAGGTCTATGGTGCTAAAATGGTTCTGATGTTTCAAAAAGTTGACCTAAGTCACCACATCCTAATCTAAACCTGTCTCAAAGCCCAAAAAACATGTGAAACAACATTGTTTTCTTTTTTAAAATTTTTTGGTAAGGCTAAGGAAATGGGAAAAAATGAAGATGAACTAAAAAGACACTATACTGGTGACTCGTCAGACTCATGCATTATCTAAGAAAAATAAATTACTGAAAAGGGAAATAACTGAAAGGAAATTAACTAAAAAGGGAAATAACAGAAAGCAATAAAATCCCCTCCCACACTTAAATCGAACATTGTCCCCAATGTTTCGAAATAAGATAAGGGGGGTAACCTGAAAAAGACTACTGAGGAGGGGCACTGGTGCCTTCTCCGTCCTGATGTGATGGTCTGGAACGACGGGATCTACTACGATGCTGGTCCCTCCGGTCGAGTCGTGCTGATAAAGCAGCCTGAGCACTCCGAACCTCTCGAAGGTTACCCAAGATGGAACCCTGAGTAGCCTTTACAAGCTGGTAGTGTCGGCTGTTGAACTCTCTCTGACGGTTCTGCTCTAATGAAATGTCGTTCAAGGTACGGCAAACGTTGCTATAAGCACGATCCGAAACCAATCGCGATTGTTGCATGAAGCTCATGTTGTCCGTCAGCTGCTGTGAAATAGTAGAGAGAAGGCCATCACGCCTTTCTTCTCTAGCTGTCATATCACGCCACATCTCCTCGGTGACAAAGAATCCAGGAGCAGTACCTGCAACAGGGTTAGAGGAAGATGGTGCGGTGTGTGACTGTGAAGGACGATGGGGGGACATGTGAGGGATGGGAGACTGCTCTCTCCGATCATACTCATCATCAGTGTCATGTGCCTCCCCATCGGGAATATTAGGAGGAAGTGGACCCAAAACACGTGGAGCATTAAGATCATAGGTCCAGTTCCTTTCATCACGTACATCGGTACGTCTACTGCATGGTAAAGCAACAGATGGGATAGCTACCCCATGAACCATCAACTCATAACCACCTTCTCTCCTCGTTCGGCACAATTTCATGTCTTTCAGAAATTTTAAGTTAATTGTGCGAGAAGGTAGTGGTTCAAGTGTAGCTATCTCATCATTCAGGCCAAGGGCCCGAGCAATAGACGTAACAAGCCCTCCAAAAACAATAGGGTTTTCTTCTTCTTTTCAAGGCATGAGGCTTGCATATTTTTTTTTGTGAAGACAAAAAATGAAAATATTTTTGTCTTATATTCTTTTTTCTTTGCACGACAAAAATAAAATAATTAAAAATCAAAAAAAAGAAAAATTAACATTAGTGCATAATATGTATATATATAAGGAATTCAAAGTACGTGAAAATAAAGCGTAAAAAGGAAATTAAATACTAGGGTAGCGATGTCAGTGTAGAATGAGTCATGTGGTAGGCTTCTTTTCCTGGCTTGATCCACGAATCTCAGCTATCTCCCTCCGAAGCTCTTCAATCGCCTGATGTAGAGCATCGGCCTCTGAGGCATGAGTGAGATCAGAAACCTGCATCTGTAACTCTAAGTCTGCCACTTCCTGCTTGAGCAGGGCAGTCTCCTTACGGAGCTCATAAATCTGTGTTTGTAGGTCAGGTGGCTGCAAAGACATATTGTTAGACATAACAGTGATTCGGGGAGTAAGAGGTGTAGGAGTGTACTCAGCGGCGGGAGGCGATTTCGGCTCTTCGACAGTCTCTCCATAACCCTCTAGAGCATAACTCCAATTTTCAGGATCATGGACACTGGTCATCAGCTGATCTGGTAATGTAAAATAGTGTATCGCTTCGCCGTCGATCAGCAATCTAAACATGTTGGGCTCAAAAGAAGCCCTCCTCATCAGTCCTCTATCAAGACAAAAATCAATATCCAGGGTGGTGTAGCAGCAGAAGGTCCTGAGGTGCAATAACTTGCGAGACAAGCCCAATGCAGTAGCTATCTGTGTAACAATCCCACCGACATGGATGATGCCTACGGATGATCTGGCAACACTAGCAAGGCCCTTCAACAGAAAGTTGCCACAAGCAACAGGGCGAGACTGAGTCGCACAAAACAGTAGGAAAATCTCCTCTTCACTTAGCAGGGTCTCTGTATCTGGCAAACCTAGGAAAGAATGTGCTAGAATCATCTGGAAGTATCTCAATGCAGGGTTGTGGATTACCTGAGAAAACTGGGTAGAAGGATCTTGGCTCCCTCCGCCTGATATTTTAGTCCAAAATTTTTCCACTTCTCTGCTCATAAAATACCCCATCGGAGTCTCTGGAATAGCATCAGGAGTAGTCTGGAAACCTAGTAAATCACCAAACTCTTTGTGAGAGAATGAGTAGTCAATCCCGAACAACCTGAAAACAGCGAGTCCATCGGGTCCAGCCCAAGGGTCATGATGAAATGAGCTGAGGAACTCAAGAGTCAAGTTCCTATAAGTGTTGTTCCTGTAGTCAAACTGGCCCCAGTGGAGTTGATGGCATAAAAATCTGACGCTTGGCTCTATCCCCAAGGCATCCATGCAGTCATGGTCAGGGTACCTGGTAGGAGCCATAGGGCGTCTCATGTGGACATGGTAACGCTCTCTCTGTGCATCATCTCTAAAGGCCACGTGCATGTCATCAGGGTTCTGCATCCTGTACAAGGTTAGCAAACAAGTCCTGAAAGCACATAAAACATTCAATCGTTAGTCCTGACATAATAATAATATAAAAATAAATAAAAAGTACATAAATAAGAAAACCATGGGTTGCCTCCCATGCAGCGCTTGTTTAACGTCATTAGCTCGACGACCGAATTTTATATATCGTACGGAGGATTTGGTGGATCACTCAGAGTATGGCAGGTGTATGTTGTTGGGATGTCACCTCCTTCGTAGGGCTTCAACCTCTGTCCATTGACGATGAATGGTTTACATGTTTGGTTCTTGATTTTGATAACACCAGATCTTAGAATCTTAGATACTTCGAAAGGGCCAGTCCATCTCGAACGAAGCTTCCCTGGAAAAAGTCGTAACCTAGAATCGAACAAGAGAACAGGATCGCCTATTTTGAAGTCTTTTCTTATGATTATTTTGTCATTCCAAGCTTTGGTTCTTTCTTTGTATATGATGGCATTTTCGTAGGTAGACTGTCCGAGCTCTTCTGATTTGTGGATATCAAGGATACGTTTTTCACCAGCAGTTAAGTAATCCAAATTCAAAGTTTTGATGGCCCAATAGGCTTTATGCTCTAACTCAAAAGGTAAATGACATGATTTCCCATAAACTAGTTGGTATGGGGTTGTTCCTATAGGGGCTTTGAAAACGGTTATGTAGGCCCATTTATCAAGCCATCTCACATATCCCTCACCTTTTCTTTTCTTCCTTTTGTAGGTTGGCTCATTCCTTTGAACTTGTGGTGGTGGTTCTGGATCTATGCTAAGTATTAGCTTTTCAAATTTGAGCTTAGTCATCTCATTCACCATCTCAAAGGTTAGCCTTACCCTCTTAGCACTAATGATTCCCCTAGTTTCATGGTCCTCAATTTTTCTCTTTTTATGTTGGAGCTCGAATAAGGGTACATTGGTGCGGGTATATTTTAATACTTCCACGTATGTTTCGGATTGGGATTCTACCTTATCTTCCACAAAACTTTGCGGGAAAGGAAATGGTGGGATACATGGAGGGGTAACAACAATAGTTGCTTCATTCTCTACCTTTATGACACCTTTCCTTTCGGATGGTTTCAATGGATTTTTCTCTACTCTATTCTCACCACAACTCTCGTTACACTCATTATCCCTCTCCTTAGGATTTTCGATATGTTCTTCAATACTAGTTGTTATAACATATGCATTCTCCTCAGGAGGTGGTCCTATAGGTTTTTGTGCAAGAAGGAAGATTTGAGTCCCCAATGCCTTAGTGCTATTCACGAGGGAATCGACCTTACTGTTTAACTGCCTAAGGTTTTCATAAGTATCGAGATGTTGTCTTATAAACTCTTTATTCTTGAGGGTTTGTGTTACCACAAAGAGCCTTATCATAGATTCTATCCTAGAATTAGTTGATGTTTCAATGAAATCCTCCACTAACCTTTTGAGGCTTGAATTAACAGATTCTAGCGGTTCCTCAAAATTTTGTAAGTGGTGATTTGGGTGAGAATAAGTTAGTGGTGCATAGAAATTCTCCCTTTGTATTTCGAGGTTGGACATATGTGATTCACGTGATCCCCCGAAATACTGGGAGTGATGATTGTAGAATTTATTTGAGTGAAACATACTGATTTTTTTTTAATTTTTTTTTTGTAAAAGCCTTAGTCTATACGGTATAACTACAGGGTACGAAATTTGACGAAATTGGTCCCCGGCAACGGCGCCAAAAACTTGATGCGTGTTTTTCGCAAGTGTACGAACGCGTCAGAGTAATATAAAAGATTGTCGAATCCACAGAGACCAAGTGTCAATCTATCGTACTTGTTGTTATGGTGTGTATCTAAGGCAACTAAATATAGGGGTTTTAAGAAGGGTGCAATGGTAAATAAAATAATAATTTTAAACAATAAACAAAGACAGGCTCGAATGTAATTCACATAATCAATTGATAATCCGGTACTTGTTAATGGAACTACTTATGGGCAATGTTTTCTCCTTTGTAAAGAACTAATTTAACAGGAACTGTCGCTTTCGCGTATTCAGAACCGAGTTGTACTCTCTAATCAACCCCTCCTATTGTCACGGATAAAAAGGTGCGTACTGCGTTAGAGTAGTAAACCTATTTTTAAGAAATATAGTATCTTAACTAAGTTGAAAAGTACTTTAACCTGGATTTCTTAGCAAAAAGAGGTTCTCACGAACCAGACTCTAAACTTCTTTAACGCGTTCAAAAGTCGTTTTAAAATCTCCTTTCTTTTTAATCTAAAAACTCCTAATAAACTAGACAAAGCGCTTTTGGCTGTTTTTGAAATAGTTAAAAACAATTAAACTTAAATTGAAAGATAAAATAGCCCTTAAGTGTTTCCACGAACAATTGTACGGATTACTGGTTTAATTACGATCCTTACATTCTAACCTTTATAGATTTAGTTAGACATGATAAAGTAAAAGTTCTTTTTATAATTTTTCATAAAGGTAATTTAGTGCGAGTGCGGATAATAAACAAAGTAAAGTGCGAGTGCAGGAAATAAACAAAGTAAATGTGCGAGTGCAGGAAATAAACAAAGTAAATGTGCGAGTGCGGGAAATAAACAACGTAAATGTGCGAGTGCAGGAAATAAACAAGATAAATGTGCGAGTGCGGGAAATAAACAAAATAAAAGCGGTGCAGAAATAAATAAAGTAAATTACGAACTTGAATTAAAATGGCGGCAGGATTAACTTCCTCCAGAGTGCTCCAAACCTCGATCGCACAGACGTATACAGACTCGATCACTCGATTGCAGTATCACCCCGATGTGGAATGATAACTGCTTTAAAACTGATATATGCCTAAGAGATTCTAAGTTTGGATGCTGAAAAACGAAAATCTAAGGTCCTATTTATAGTAAAAACTGAAAGCATGAAATGACCAGGACGCCCCTCCACTAAAAAGTGGAGGTTATGGAATTTGGCCTTGTGGCGCCCGCCACAGGCCTGTGGCGCCCGCCACACTCCCTACAGGGGATTGATGAGTGGGGATCGTGGGTCCTGGAGGTTGAGGAGTGGTGGTGAGACGTGGCCACGTCATGGCTAACCCCATGGCGCCCGCCACGGTGGGTGCCGCAAGTGCAAAATGCTGAATTTCTAGGTTTTCGTCCGTTTTCACTCCTTTTTCGCTCCTTTTCCCGATTCCAGCTCCGATTATTATAAAAACCTGAAAACATAAGAAAACAAAGCAATAACAAAGCAAAACAACAATAAAAGCTAAGAATGCATGCGAAATCGGAGTCAGAAATACGGTGAATTTTAGTGTGATCAATAGCTTGGTGGGAGCTTCTCTAGAATGGTACATGAAGCTCAGTAGGGTTAATATCAAGAGTTGGAAGGATCTAGCTGAAGCCTTTGTGAGGCAATATCAATATAACTTGGACATGGTGTAACACGGTGGGAGAACTGACTTTAAGCAATGTTGCGGATAGCAAGAGTCGCCACCGACTTTTATTTTATCCAAAAGGAAAGGTTATAAAAGAACAGGAAAGACCTTAAGAGAATGTTTTGGGTCCGGGGGGTAGGTTATGAAAAGGGAAGGTGTTAGCATCCTTTTCATCCATGGTTATCCATGGGCTCTTAGGTACTTAAGCTCACTTTAAATTGTTTTTTTAAAATGTAGTGTGTGAATAGAAATTTTCATAAAAGTTTGATAATGATCCATGTACGGATGCGTAAAAAACTTGTGTTTGAAAATAGTTGGAAATTTGTGAAGTGTTTGAAAAGTTTGAATAGTGAGCAAGTAACTATGAGGAACCTACCCTAAAGTTTAAGTATTTCTGTTCTTTATCCTTTGAATGGTAAGACTATCCCTATTATTAAGGAATAGGTAGTCATTACCTTGGATGTGAGGGACAAGTGAGGGACATCTGTTTAATGAAGGCAATAGTAGGGTGTATTAAGCATTTTGGAGGGACTGTCATCATTATTCGAAAGGGACTAGATCATTATGAAAGGCAACCATTTAAGGGACTTGATCTTTGATTATGAAGGGACTAGATGACTTTTCTTTTAAGGGACTTTGCTTTATACACCCTACTTGACCTTTTTGAATAGGCAACATTGAGAGATAACCTTAGAAATGTGAGACGGCGATTAAAAATCGACTTACGTGTGTGTGAGTGTTTATTTTAATTATCTTATGATTAAAATTATCTAAATTTATTTTAATATAACATACATGTTTTTGCACTCCCTAATTACTAACCAAAAATAATTAAATAATTACAAATTTTACATCCCAGAAACAATTACAAAATAATAAGCAAAATAATTAAATAGTAAAAATAAATAAAATATAAATAAATAAGCAATAAACAATAATAAAGAAAAATAGGGGGTTAGTGATAAATAATAATATTAAATAATAAGCAAAATAAAATAAGAGAGGTTAGTGAATAATAAAAATTAATTGAAATAATAATAACATATAAAATTAATAAAGCAAAATAAATTATATGATTAGTGATAACAATAATAAACAAAACTTAAATCAAAATATAAGAATAAGAGGTTAACTATTTAATATAAACAATTATATAAAAAAAACATAACCAAACAATTATTTTTTTAATTTGCAAATTATTAAATTATTATTTTTTAAATATATTATAATTATAAAATTTAATTATTATAAGCATATATTAACATTTATTTTTTAAACAATATATACATGTTATAAAAAAAATAGGTTTAAATATCATATTTACAATGTTAATCATGTTTATAAAAATTTAGTTCTATTAATTATTATATTTACAAATTATTTTAAATCATATACAAAAATATAATTATTATAAATTAAATTGTTTCTAAACATTAAAAAGAAAATAATTTGAATTTCAAGTATATAAATAAATTAGAATTATTTTAAATATCACAAATTAGAAAATAAATACAATTAGGGTTTAATTGGAAAATATTTTTTAGGGTTTGAGAATTTGGGTTTATTTATATACAAAATTTATTCTAATTTATATATACATATTATATATTAAACACAAAATAAAAAAACATAATTTATAAAAATATATTTTTTGAAATTAAAGATAACATACATATTTTATTATTATTTTCATTATTTTAGAAACATATATAATATATTTAATTTTAATATTATAACACTTAAAAAAAACAAATAAGAAAAAAAAGTGTGGAAACTTACCTGGCTGGGTTTTGAACCCAGGCCAGCTTGATTTCCAGCAATAAGAACAACCATCAGGCCATTGGCGCGCAGGCAATAAATGAGGAGGAAGAGTTCCTTTTGTTGCTTGCTTGCGAAAATCCAGAAAAATAAGAAACAAAAGGCCTGGGGTGGGAGTTGAACCCAGGTCCTTTGATCATTCATACGCGTGCCTTACCGCCTGGCTGGGAGAGCCCATCTGCTTATAAACCAACACTAATTCATAATATATTAAGAAAGCAACTTAAATGAGAAAAACATCAAAACGTTGGCATAGGCAGGATTCGATCCCCTCTCCTTTCGTCCAACACAGGCGTACTCTTCCACTGGGCCACGCAGCAAGCTGTGATATAAGATCAATACCATTGCATAAAATATAATACATTATTTTTGAATTTAAAAATACGCGCGCAGATTGGCTTCGTCTTCAACCTTTGAACATTGAACTTTGCTGCGAAATTTGCTACAACAATACCTGCGATTTTTCTTGCACCCTTAAAACCTACGAATTTCAAACTATCATTAAACAATACAGTTTCATCAAATTGAGAACATTTTTGGATTCCTCATAACCTGTACAGTCCAATTTTATCAACCAAATTCATTTATAATGCACAAATCAAACAACCCTAATTTGAAGGTCCAAACCCTAATATGGCATCTCACGGATTTTCTATGGTTTCTTTAGTTTCTTTGCCCAGAATCGTTCTAAACACCATCACAAACAATATTAGATCAACAAAATTCATTAACACACAATGAAACAATGCAATCGAAAAAATCAAAAACAAGAACAACCATGGTTCGGGTTACACCATATGTCATGATATGGATGCGTATGAGTGGTCATTCATGATCAGGAAAGCCCAAGGAAGCTTGCTATGATCTTATTTTACCTTTAAATGACTTGTAACTCAAAATCCGAATCTCACTTTTCTTATGAATTTTTGAACTATGAACTCACCTTTGGCTGCTGGAAATTCGTGAATGAGTGTTAGGTTTGTGTTAAGCATATATATGTGAGTGAATTAGGTTAGAAAAACTCATTGGTTATGTGGATATTTGATCCAAAAAAGATTGAAAAAGATGGTGTCATGAAATTCAAATATTGGCTCATGAATGCTTACTATTTTGGGAGAGATCACATGATTTCATTCCTCTTTGATTCAAATCACCAATTATGAAATTCTAGAAACATTATCCAAATAAAATCTTTAATTTTTATATTTTATTTATATTTAAAATGATTTTTAATGATTTAAATCAAAATAAATAGAAATAAAAATAATAAAAATCAGATTTTAAGTGGTTTGGGTCGTGCATAGTGAAATAGTATGGATTGGATCATAACTTGGGCAGCCCATTTGGAAAGAAATACTTCTAAGCCTCCATTTTCAACATAAACCATCACAAAATTGCCCAACTTTGCAAGGGCACATCTCCCTCAATTTTAAAGGTATGAGGGTGTTCTTGGACTTTTTGGAAAGCTTGAAGAGTCCTCTAAACAACCCCATTGGTTTCAGGTCCATATCATTTACCAATATCAAGTTATGCCCTTTTGAAGTTGTTGACTTTTTGTTGACTTTTGAAATGACCTATAATGTCTTAGATCATATCTTTCAAATGAAGCATTTTTGAGCTTAACTTCCAACATCAAAGTCGTAGAGAATTCAATTTCCTTCAAAATGAGCTTTGGATGGAGACTTGGTGATGAAGTATGTGAAAGTTATGCCTGGTCAAAGTTCAGTTGACTTTTACTAAGGAAACCCTAATTTAGAAACTCCTGATTATTGATGATCTGGAATCTCCTTGATGAATCATGATCAACCCTTGATCAAATGATGAATTTTACTTCATATACTTGATGTTGGCAAAAAATCATGAAGTTTGACTTTGGTTTGACCACAGTTGACCTCAGTTTGACTTTTTAACTGCATTGACTGATTTTGACCTATCTGATCATCTGACTGAGCAAACTTTTGAGAAAAGTCTTGAAACTTATTATGGGGGTTCTCATACACATATAAGATGTTATGAAACTCACTTGAGGTATTGGAAATCCTTTTAGCCTGATTAAAGTCAAAACCCTAGATTTGGATGCACTGCTTAGGAGGTGCATTGTCTGAGGGAATTGTCAACTCCTTTGACCAATTGTGAACTATGTGAACCTTGTGAACCTTCAAGAAGCAACTTATGGACTTCATGAACCTCATGAAAGGTCTTATAAATGTTGAGAAGCTTGTGAACCTTGTGAACCTTCTTAGCACACAAAGTCTTGTATTGTGAGGGCAAATTTTGGGGTGCAACAGCTGCCCCTGTTCAATTTTCTGAAACCTGAGGGGTTAGATTGGTATATTTTCCAGTCGTAACCTGGAAGGTTGAAGGGGATTGAACACAAAAGCCCAAAAATTTGCACTCACCAGTGCATAGAGTGATATTGATGGTTGGTTGAATATGATTGAGTGGGCTTAAAGATGCCACTAGGGAAAAGTTCTTCAGATATATTTCTTGGAAGATAAAGCAGTCCAAAATATGGAGGTATAATGAAAGCTGTCAGGAGTCTGGAGCAGCCCTGAGGTATTGATGATATGTTTTCAAGATACTGGAGTAATCCTAATGTAACAGCATGTCTTCATGAGGATAGAGCAATCAATAATGATAACCCTAAAGAAGTCTTGAAGTAATAATATGATTTCAGGAGGATAGAGCAATCAGTAGCTCTAAAGCAGTCTTGAAATAATAATGTGATTTCAGGAGGATAAAGCAATCAATAATGATAACTCTAAAGCAGTCTTGAAGTAATAATTTCAGGAGGATAGAGCAATCAATAATGATAACTCTAAAGCAGTCTTGAAGTAATGATTTCAGGAGGATAGAGCCATCAATAATGATAACTCTAAAGCAGTCTTGAAGTAATGATTTCAGGAGGACAGAGCAATCAATAATGATAACTCTAAAGCAGTCTTGAAGTAATGATTTCAGGAGGATAGAGCCATCAATAATGATAACTCTAAAGCAGTCTTGAAATAGTAATATGGCTTCAGGAGGATAGAGCAACCAATAGCTCTAAAGCAGTCTTGAAGTAGTAAATATGACCTCAGGAGGATAGAGCAATCAATAGCTCTAAAGCAGTCTTGAAGTCATGAGAAGTTATCAGGAGGATAAAGTAACCCTGAGGTTACAATAAAGCAGTCCCAAAATAATAAGAAGCTCATCAGGAGGATAGAGTAACCCTGAGGTTACAATAAAGCAGTCCCAAAATAATAAGAAGCTCATCAGGAGGATAAAGTAACCCTGAGGTTACAATAAAGCAGTCCTGGAGATCATGAGTTTGTTTGTTGGATAATTAACCTGAAACAAGGTAGCTTTTGTATAATAACATTAGTTTATGCTTTATGTATGCATGTATGATATGATGCACTTAGGTAATGTACTATATGTCTATGGATATAGATGCTATGGTATGATGTGAATGATGTATGTATAATATGATACTGCCGGAAGCGTCTGAATATCTTCGTATAACAACTGCTGGCCAGGGAAAATAAATCCCGATTCGTTGTTGAAGAATATATAACCCTCTGTCTACTGGGGATAGTAAGGTATAGATATAACCTCCCGTTGTTGGGGATGGTAAGGTATATATAACCTCCCGTCTGCTGGGGATAGTAGGGTATATATAACCTTCGTCTTCGTTTGGTAGTAGGGTAAGTATAACATCCCGTCTTTGTTCGTCGTATCCTTATTGGAAAGTAATTTCCCGTATATCCGTATGAGGATAAAAGAGATGGATATAAATTCCAGGGGAGATGAGACCTTATGAAGATGGATTCGTCCTACTGAGGGCTTTGTAACTGTATTGTAAAGATGAACCGGCGAAGCTTCGTTGAAATCCTTCCCTCGTTCGTCCTTAGTAAATACTACTACTGCATTTTCATGCATTTCTGGTAAACATCAATCATATTAAAAAGCATACATGCATTTCTGGTAAACATCAATCATATTCAAAAGCATGATACATTCAAACATAACCAATGGACGTTTCGCTTAGGGTAAAAGTAAATCTGGATTCAGAGGGAAAAGTAAAGCTGAACTTGAAAACAGAATCGTTTCAACTTCGAGAGTGTATAACCAATTGGATTTAGAGCTCATGAAATTTTTAACTTTCCTGAATACCTTCCCAGAAATCCTCATAGCTGGATCTGAAGACATGATACTGACACCATCTGATACTACCGGCATAGACAATTAATTCCCACAAGGACTTTTGCTGAGAATTCCAAATCAAGGTAGAGGAATGTGTCTTCAAGTTGTAATGGACCATGTACTCTCCGGATACTAGATTTGAAAAGAAAGCATTGCCCCTTGGTTGGGGATGAATTGTCCCATAATGGAAGTATCTGTAATGAGCTATCTCAAGAGAAACAAACAGAATGCCCCATAAGCATATGCCCCTGGCATTGTGAACTCTGTAATGTCACCTTTGGTAATTCAACTGTATGAAGAAAAAAAAATGCCCCTGGCATATTAAGCACAGCTGAGTCTGGACCTAATTGCCCCAACTGAATCAAACAGTAACTTGGCATGCCTCTTGACTGGGAAACAGTGACTATGCCCTTGGCATTTCAGATAGATGAGGAGATCTGCCTCCGGCTGCTTAAACATAGTTGAATCTTGGTCCTAATTGCCCCAAATGAGTTAGGAAGTATCATGGTCTGCCCCCTTGATTGGGAGGTCATGACTATGCCCCTTTGTATACATGGACTTTGATCCAGGAAGCAACTTTGTTTATCGGAAGGACTTTGGTTCATTGAACATTCATCCTGTAAGCTTCTCCATTTGTCAAACACTTAGGTATATGCAAACAAATATATTCAAAAATGCAATGCTTATGTCTGTCTTGAAGTTTTGAAACAAGTTATTTTTAGAAAAACTGTTTTTTTTTTTTTTAAAACTGTGATATTAACTCAAGTTTTATAACAAGCCCTAAAGGAGTCAGGATACCTTTTTGTAGCAGTACGCTCTCGAACTAACCATGCTTCAGTTAGGACTTTTAAAGGGTTATAACGTGGCCTGGTTCATGGTTTAAGAAACAAAGGATAAAGGCTCAAATTATATTTGTACCCAACCCAATCTCCATGATGTTCTTCAGTCCTATACTCAGTTAACTTATATATTGAGGTTCCAAAGTAGTTTGGTATCGTAACACTGATATTTGTGATGGTTCAGCAACCCAAAATTTATTTGAATATTCAGTCATCTTTCTTTGTTGAGGATTCATACTGACCTCTCTTTTTTTTTTTTACTTTGTTATCCCCTTCTTTTTGCCTGAACTGCTTATTTCAAGGTTACAGTCAGCGGGATGTCTTAATGTTTTACTAAGTCTCCTTCATAGGTTTTGACTTAGTGAATTGTTCTTTTGCTGGATATTGACTGTCAGGTTTAATGATTACCGGGAACCATCATTAGTTGTGTACAACACAGATAATTGGCATATTTGAGTTAACTGAGTAACTACCCTGCCCCGGGTTATGAATAAGGGTTTTAATTTGTGCGAGAATAAAAACTCCTACTTCATAAGCTCAAAAGGGTTGACTAGGGATTAACTTCCTTATATCTCCACTGTTTAGGAATTGAAACAATGCCTGTACATCGTCAGCATAGTCTGTTCAAAAGCATATTGCATAAGATTATGGTATTGTTTTCGTCATCCTCCCTCTACAGGCTTGTAGCTTCATCAGGAGTTAAATATCACAAGATAGAAATAAGAAGCATAATTCAAAATATAGTGGAACGAATGGATTAATTCAAGACAAACATATGCAATGCATTAAAGAAGACAAAAGTTTTAACATAATAGTAAGTGTTCAAACAAATAAAAGAAATTACAAATGAAAATTCAAATGTTGTCCCATCCAGTTGGCTGAATGTCCTCAATTGCAATCTGTGAACTTTGAGGAGCAGTATACTTTACCATGAAATCAAATTTACCACTTGGATGCCCCAAAGTGCCCCATATCTCAACAGGCATAGGTATTCTTCCTTTTTTGTTACTTTGGGCTACTTGTCTTGCAGCTTCGGTGTTTGATGGACGATAGTAAAATTCAACTTGACCTTCTGGAGTAACCTCGAGTATTCCTTCGTCAATTAGGTCTTGAATCTTATTCTTCAACATCCAGCAGTTGTTAGTATCATGTCCAGGACTATTGGAGTGATACTCACATCTTGCCTTGGGATTATAACGAGGAGAAGAGGTTTTAGGATTTTGAGGAGAATTTTTCAAGGAAATTAGTTTCATCTCCAACAAGCATTGCAGAACTTGTGACATTGGAGTGCTGAACTTGATAAACTGTCTTCTACATCCCTTGTGTTGAGGTGGATCAACCTTATCAGGTCTTTCTTCTTCAACTGAAGAACAATCAATGGCAACCTGTTTCTTACCTTCTTTTATCCTCATCTTCCTTTCAACCAAACCAGCTTGTTTTAGATCCCTGACTCCATCACCTTGAAGTTTATGGACAAAGGTTCTTAGCTCTTCTTGCCCCTGAGCTAATATTTGAATAAGAGCCACCTGGTCATTCATCTGGGCCCTCATTCCTGTCATCTCAGCTTGTAGTTGTTTCAGCTGATCATCCTTGTTGTCCTCAGGATTCTTCTTCTTAGCCAGCAGTGTTTTCAATTCATCCTGCCCCTTGGTCAGGTTCAGGATCAGCTCTTGGAACTGTGCATTTTGTGCCTGGAGATCCTTAACTGTTTGTTCAAGAGCCATTGACTGAAATAAACAGCGAGAAGATGAGAAACCTGTGCACAATTATAAACCTGTGATGCAATGAAATGATATGGGAATGCATATGCAATGTTTTCAAGGACCGCAGAATTTAAATTTGCTTAAACAAACAAGAAGGTAACTTTTTTATTAGTAATAACTTTGTTTTGCCTTTTAGGCTTACAAATAAAATAAGTACAAAAGATGGGGTTTTAAGTCTCCCATGGACGTTTCCTCTTTGTGTTGAGGTATGAGTTGAGGTTTCGTTCCTCGTGGAGTTGCTTTGTTAGTTCCAGGATTCTTTCTTGGCTTGCTTTGTAATGAGCCTCGAAAGTATCCCTTTGCTCCTTCAGTTGGATCCATGATCTCTGCAAGTCTTCCATATCAGTAGGCATGTCTGGGTGAAGGATGGTATAAGTTGTGTCTCCTTCAGCAACAGGTTCCATGGTAACTGGTAGGACGGCAGGATATGGCATCATGAGAGTCTGAGCACGAGATCGTACCCATCTGAGATAAGCCTCCATAGGAATAGTGTACTTAGGCTCCAGTGTCTTGCTGTCAATCCTATTTACCTTTCCCCAAGCTCGTATGAATCTCTGACGGTAACCCTGAAGATCGTTGTCATAATCAAACACAATGCCCTGAATCAACATGTCATGTGGACCATCGTTCCGAGCGTAACCAAACTGTCGTAAAGCTAGAGAGGGGTTGTAGGTGATGCCCCCTCTTATGCCTAGAAGTGGCACATTAGGAAACTCCCCACAACGGTCAATGATGGTGACATTCTCCATAGATCTGGAACACCAATGGATATCTGAGTGAGAAAGTGACATGATCCTTTTGGACCATCTGAACCCTTGCTCATTCTTCATTACTGAGCGAGGAAGGTGAGAAATAAACCACCTAGAAAGCAAAGGTATGCAGCACATCAAAGTTCCTCTTGCCCTTGTAGTACGGGTATGAAGAGAATGTAGAATGTCTCCAAGCAATGTAGGCACTGGATTGTGACTCAGGAATATGTTGATGGCATGAACGTCTATGAACTGATCTGGATTGGGGAACAATACTAAGCCATATATCAGCAAGGCTAAGATCTCCTCAAAAGCATCATAGCTCATGACCTTCAAGAACATTTGAGCCTTATCCATTAGCACCTTGGCAAGAATACCCTTGACTCCACTTCTCGTTTCTAGGACAATGTCAGACTTCTTCAGATGTAAGGCTGCAGCAATAACCTCTGGTTTAAGTTCCTTCTCCAAGCCTGTGAAGGGTCTTTGATCAAGAACAGGTATGCCCAGAAGTTTAGAGAACTCCTCCATGGTTGGAACCAGCTGATAGTCAGGGAATGTAAAGCAATGGTGCTTAGGG
Source organism: Lathyrus aphaca (assembly GCA_963966055.1). Classification (NCBI taxonomy): domain Eukaryota; kingdom Viridiplantae; phylum Streptophyta; class Magnoliopsida; order Fabales; family Fabaceae; genus Lathyrus; species Lathyrus aphaca. The sequence goes on along the minus strand of OZ014522.1, from coordinate 432,154,869 downwards.
TCAAAGAACTGAAACAGAACACTCATCATGTCTTCATTGAACCCTGAAGTGACTAGATCCAATAAGTGACCATGTCTCTTGATGAACTGGGAGTGATCAGACACTTGAGAAACCAACTCTTTAAGCTTAGGAGGTATCCCCACAAAGTTGATCCTGATGGTGTTTCTACGAGCAGAAGCCATGACCTGCAACAAAGAACAAAGATAAATCCTTTGGTCCTTGAAATGGTTAGTGAAAATGCTATGCTTATGATGCATGATGATGTCATGCTGTTATGCTCAATCACAAACATGTGGCACACACAAACAAGTCACACCATAGCCCTAGGTTTAAAGGCTTGCATGAGGTTTAAGGTAAGTACCCTCCCCTGAAGTTAGTTGGTTCATCCTGTCCTACAAAAGTAACCAGGTTCTAAGGGATCTCAATATCATTGATCCTTCACAAGGGTGGTTGTTCAGAAGGCAACTTACTTGCCAACCAAAACCCTCCAAGTTTAGAATCTCAATGAGCGTAGTATCGAGTGTCAACCAACTTCAGTCTGCACCAAAGCCGGTTACCTCACTACTTTCTAAAGGCCAAGATGAGTTAACTAGGGTTCTAAAAGTTAGTTAGTGCATTGACAACATATGGCAGCCTCAATATTATCCTCAACTTGACTTAAGGAATATAAGCACCAACCAAGAAGTCACACTAACTATGGCCACCAGATCAACCGTATCGATATACGTCGTACAGTTTCCTTGGTCTATTGCCATTTACCTAAGGTACACTAGATCCGGGTTAAGACCTTTCACACATAAGAGCATCCCAACAAGTAATATAAAGCAAACAAGGCAAACAATTTAAAGGTGATCTAATTCCTAAGGGTACCCCTCTTTAATTTTAGTCCCCAGCAGAGTCGCCAGTTCTGTAACACGGTGGGAGAACTGACTTTAAGCAATGTTGCGGATAGCAAGAGTCGCCACCGACTTTTATTTTATCCAAAAGGAAAGGTTATAAAAGAACAGGAAAGACCTTAAGAGAATGTTTTGGGTCCGGGGGGTAGGTTATGAAAAGGGAAGGTGTTAGCATCCTTTTCATCCATGGTTATCCATGGGCTCTTAGGTACTTAAGCTCACTTTAAATTGTTTTTTTAAAATGTAGTGTGTGAATAGAAATTTTCATAAAAGTTTGATAATGATCCATGTACGGATGCGTAAAAAACTTGTGTTTGAAAATAGTTGGAAATTTGTGAAGTGTTTGAAAAGTTTGAATAGTGAGCAAGTAACTATGAGGAACCTACCCTAAAGTTTAAGTATTTCTGTTCTTTATCCTTTGAATGGTAAGACTATCCCTATTATTAAGGAATAGGTAGTCATTACCTTGGATGTGAGGGACAAGTGAGGCACATCTGTTTAATGAAGGCAATAGTAGGGTGTATTAAGCATTTTGGAGGGACTGTCATCATTATTCGAAAGGGACTAGATCATTATGAAAGGCAACCATTTAAGGGACTTGATTTGATTATGAAGGGACTAGATGACTTTTCTTTTAAGGGACTTTGCTTTATACACCCTACTTGACCTTTTTGAATAGGCAACATTGAGAGATAACCTTAGAAATGTGAGACGGCGATTAAAAATCGACTTACGTGTGTGTGAGTGTTTATTTTAATTATCTTATGATTAAAATTATCTAAATTTATTTTAATATAACATACATGTTTTTGCACTCCCTAATTACTAACCAAAAATAATTAAATAATTACAAATTTTACATCCCAGAAACAATTACAAAATAATAAGCAAAATAATTAAATAGTAAAAATAAATAAAATATAAATAAATAAGCAATAAACAATAATAAAGAAAAATAGGGGGTTAGTGATAAATAATAATATTAAATAATAAGCAAAATAAAATAAGAGAGGTTAGTGAATAATAAAAATTAATTGAAATAATAATAACATATAAAATTAATAAAGCAAAATAAATTATATGATTAGTGATAACAATAATAAACAAAACTTAAATCAAAATATAAGAATAAGAGGTTAACTATTTAATATAAACAATTATATAAAAAAACATAACCAAACAATTATTTTTTTAATTTGCAAATTATTAAATTATTATTTTTTAAATATATTATAATTATAAAATTTAATTATTATAAGCATATATTAACATTTATTTTTTAAACAATATATACATGTTATAAAAAAAATAGGTTTAAATATCATATTTACAATGTTAATCATGTTTATAAAAATTTAGTTCTATTAATTATTATATTTACAAATTATTTTAAATCATATACAAAAATATAATTATTATAAATTAAATTGTTTCTAAACATTAAAAAGAAAATAATTTGAATTTCAAGTATATAAATAAATTAGAATTATTTTAAATATCACAAATTAGAAAATAAATACAATTAGGGTTTAATTGGAAAATATTTTTTAGGGTTTGAGAATTTGGGTTTATTTATATACAAAATTTATTCTAATTTATATATACATATTATATATTAAACACAAAATAAAAAAACATAATTTATAAAAATATATTTTTTGAAATTAAAGATAACATACATATTTTATTATTATTTTCATTATTTTAGAAACATATATAATATATTTAATTTTAATATTATAACACTTAAAAAAAAACAAATAAGAAAAAAAAGTGTGGAAACTTACCTGGCTGGGTTTTGAACCCAGGCCAGCTTGATTTCCAGCAATAAGAACAACCATCAGGCCACTGGCGCGCAGGCAATAAATGAGGAGGAAGAGTTCCTTTTGTTGCTTGCTTGCGAAAATCCAGAAAAATAAGAAACAAAAGGCCTGGGGTGGGAGTTGAACCCAGGTCCTTTGATCATTCATACGCGTGCCTTACCGCCTGGCTGGGAGAGCCCATCTGCTTATAAACCAACACTAATTCATAATATATTAAGAAAGCAACTTAAATGAGAAAAACATCAAAACGTTGGCATAGGCAGGATTCGATCCCCTCTCCTTTCGTCCAACACAGGCGTACTCTTCCACTGGGCCACGCAGCAAGCTGTGATATAAGATCAATACCATTGCATAAAATATAATACATTATTTTTGAATTTAAAAATACGCGCGCAGATTGGCTTCGTCTTCAACCTTTGAACATTGAACTTTGCTGCGAAATTTGCTACAACAATACCTGCGATTTTTCTTGCACCCTTAAAACCTACGAATTTCAAACTATCATTAAACAATACAGTTTCATCAAATTGAGAACATTTTTGGATTCCTCATAACCTGTACAGTCCAATTTTATCAACCAAATTCATTTATAATGCACAAATCAAACAACCCTAATTTGAAGGTCCAAACCCTAATATGGCATCTCACGGATTTTCTATGGTTTCTTTAGTTTCTTTGCCCAGAATCGTTCTAAACACCATCACAAACAATATTAGATCAACAAAATTCATTAACACACAATGAAACAATGCAATCGAAAAAATCAAAAACAAGAACAACCATGGTTCGGGTTACACCATATGTCATGATATGGATGCGTATGAGTGGTCATTCATGATCAGGAAAGCCCAAGGAAGCTTGCTATGATCTTATTTTACCTTTAAATGACTTGTAACTCAAAATCCGAATCTCACTTTTCTTATGAATTTTTGAACTATGAACTCACCTTTGGCTGCTGGAAATTCGTGAATGAGTGTTAGGTTTGTGTTAAGCATATATATGTGAGTGAATTAGGTTAGAAAAACTCATTGGTTATGTGGATATTTGATCCAAAAAAGATTGAAAAAGATGGTGTCATGAAATTCAAATATTGGCTCATGAATGCTTACTATTTTGGGAGAGATCACATGATTTCATTCCTCTTTGATTCAAATCACCAATTATGAAATTCTAGAAACATTATCCAAATAAAATCTTTAATTTTTATATTTTATTTATATTTAAAATGATTTTTAATGATTTAAATCAAAATAAATAGAAATAAAAATAATAAAAATCAGATTTTAAGTGGTTTGGGTCGTGCATAGTGAAATAGTATGGATTGGATCATAACTTGGGCAGCCCATTTGGAAAGAAATACTTCTAAGCCTCCATTTTCAACATAAACCATCACAAAATTGCCCAACTTTGCAAGGGCACATCTCCCTCAATTTTAAAGGTATGAGGGTGTTCTTGGACTTTTTGGAAAGCTTGAAGAGTCCTATAAACAACCCCATTGGTTTCAGGTCCATATCATTTACCAATCTCAAGTTATGCCCTTTTGAAGTTGTTGACTTTTTGTTGACTTTTGAAATGACCTATAATGTCTTAGATCATATCTTTCAAATGAAGCATTTTTGAGCTTAACTTCCAACATAAAAGTTGTAGAGAATTCAATTTCCTTCAAAATGAGCTTTGGATGGAGACTTGGTGATGAAGTATGTGAAAGTTATGCCTGGTCAAAGTTCAGTTGACTTTTACTAAGGAAACCCTAATTTAGAAACTCCTGATTATTGATGATCTGGAATCTCCTTGATGAATCATGATCAACCCTTGATCAAATGATGAATTTTACTTCATATACTTGATGTTGGCAAAAAATCATGAAGTTTGACTTTGGTTTGACCACAGTTGACCTCAGTTTGACTTTTTAACTGCATTGACTGATTTTGACCTATCTGATCATCTGACTGAGCAAACTTTTGAGAAAAGTATTGAAACTTATTATGGGGGTTCTCATACACATATAAGATGTTATGAAACTCACTTGAGGTATTGGAAATCCTTTTAGCCTGATTAAAGTCAAAACCCTAGATTTGGATGCACTGCTTAGGAGGTGCATTGTCTGAGGGAATTGTCAACTCCTTTGACCAATTGTGAACTATGTGAACCTTGTGAACCTTCAAGAAGCAACTTATGGACTTCATGAACCTCATGAAAGGTCTTATAAATGTTGAGAAGCTTGTGAACCTTGTGAACCTTCTTAGCACACAAAGTCTTGTATTGTGAGGGCAAATTTTGGGGTGCAACACATGGCTCCGAACCGCACGCAGTTGCAGCACATGGCTCAGACGGCAAAAGAAGGTTTCAAAGAATATGCTCAGAGGTGGTGCCAGCTCGCTGCCAGGGTGCAACCACCGCTGCGAGAGAACGAAATGGCTGACATGTTTATGGGTACTCTGCAGGGTGTATTTCTCGAGAGACTGGCGTCCAGCTCTGCTACTAAATTCAACGACATTGTTATTGCTGGTGAAAGAGTGGAAACACTGCTGAAGATGGGGAAGATACAAGACCCTAGTGCTAGCAGCTCTAATGGAGCAAGGAAAACTTTCAGTGGACCTCCTAGGAGGCGAAAGGGCGAGACAAAAGCTGTATTTGGTCGAGGTCGGGCCGTGGTTATAGAAGACCCTATGAACATGTGGCTGCTGTCACCATTCCTGCAGCTCCAGTACAACAGATGCTACCTCCTCCTCCACAATAACAACAACCTCGAATCAACTATCAGCAGAGACCGTATCAGCCAAGGCCAACTCGCCCAGCTAATAGGGTGATTGAGGTTATCCCTATGACGTATGCTGCCTTACTTCCAAGACTGTTGGACTTGAACTTAATTCAACTGAGGACTTTGGCACCACCACCTCCTGGAGAGCTTCCAGTTGGTTATGATGTCAACGCGCGATGCGCTTTCCACTCTGGAGCACCCGGGCACTCGACTGAGAAGTGCAGGGCTTTGCATCACAAGGTTCAGGATCTTGTAGACTCTAAAGCAATCAACTTTGCGCCGCCGCCGAATGTTAACTCGAACCCTATGCCGAATCATGGAGGGGCAAGAGTTAATGCTGTTGAGGATGGGGAAAAGTTGAGTCTTGTGTTGAGTGTTGATGAAGTGAAGACACCTTTGAGGGTAGTGAAAGAGAGACTGCTGAAGGGTCAAGTTTTTCCTGGTTGCTGTCTTGATTGTGAAGACTGTATGAGTGCTGTGAATGGCTGTGAGAAGTTGAAGATGGGTTTGTAAGGTTTGATTGGTGATGGATCCTTGCAGTTCAGTAAAGTTGGTAATGAAGAGGTTGATGATGTGTCAACCATTACCATTTTCTACGATGAAGCTGACATGCCTGTCAGGCGAGAGCCGGTTACAATCTATGCTCCTCAGATTAGTCCCGTGACCATCACCATACTTGGGCCGGTTCCGTACGCAGACGATAGAGCCATTCCTTGGCATTATGGCTCCGATGTTTATGTAGCTGGACAGAAGATGGAGAGCAGATCTTTTGCTGACCCGACTATAGAGAATGTCGGAGGTGTTGGGGGTTTCACCCGAAGTGGTCGTTTGTTCGCTCCCCCTGTGCTAAGGGGGGATCCTGAGGCCGAGGCTTCATCCAAAGCCAAAGGAAAGCAGGCTGTGAATGATGAGTCTACTACTCCTGTGGCTGGGCAGGGGACGTTTGAAAAAGAGGTAGAGGAATTCATGAAGATTATCAAAAAGAGTGACTACAAGGTGGTTGATCAACTGAACCAGACGCCTTCAAAGATTTCTATCTTGTCACTGCTGATGTGCTCTCCCGCACACCGAGAAGCCTTACTGAAAGTCCTACAAATGGCCTACGTTCCTCAGGAGATCACGGTCAACCAACTTGAGGTTGTCGTAAGAAGTGTCAACGCAAGCCATGGCTTAGGCTTTACTGACAGAGACCTCACTTCGGAGGGCAGAAATCACAACAAAGCGCTACACATCACGATGGAGTGCAAGGGCGTTGTGCTGTCTCATGTTCTTGTAGACACAGGCTCTTCCTTGAATGTGCTGCCGAAGAAGGCGCTGATGAAGCTTAATGTTGATGGGATAGTCCTAAGGCCGAGTGATCTGGTTGTCAAGGCTTTCGATGGATTGAGAAGATCAGTTTTTGGGGAGGTTGAGCTGCCCATCAAGATAGGCTCTCAAGTCTTCAAAAGTGTTTTCTATGTTATGGACATCCATCCTGCATATAGTTGTTTGTTGGGAAGGCTGTGGATACATGCTGCTGGAGCCGTTACTTCAACCCTGCATCAGAAGCTTAAGTACGTGGTTGATGGCCAGGTCATCACAGTTTGTGGGGAGGAGGATATATTTGTCAGCCACTTGTCGACATTTAAGTACGTAGAGATGGATGGTGAAATCCATGAGACTTTATGCCAATCTTTTGAAGCAGACGTCAGCATCCTGACTCCTGTGGAAAAGAGCAATGAGAAGGAGGGCACATCCATCCATTCCTACAGGGAGGCAAAAGAAGTTGTTCAATCAGGCAGTGCCCAGGGCTGGGGCAAGCTGTTGGAGCTGGAAAAGAAAGATGATAAGTTCGGCTTAGGGTATCAGCCTGGTGGTTCTACTTCAAGTGGTAAGGCTATCACGTTCACAAGTTCTGGGTTGCTCAACCGCGATCAGATTTGTACAGCAAGTCAAGATGGGGATAGTGACGGAGACTGGGACAATTGGATCCACCCGTGTGTGCCCGGCGAGGAGCTAGGAAATTGGTCTGCTGAAGACATTGTTCAAGTCACCTGGCTCTCAGAGTAATTGTTTTGTTTCCTTTTATTAGCATATTGCATTGTCAAATCCAGCATTCTGCCCAAGATGCTTGGATCCATTGTATCGGGCCACCATGTTTTGTATTGCATCGTTATTTTGCTATGAAATAAAAGGACATTTTCAGACAAACTGTGTTCTCTTTCTTTGTTTTTAAACTTTTTCACAAAATATAAAATGGCAATGTGTTTTCCTTTTTGTTTTTTGTGTTAGCGTCTCTTTTTCAAAATAAGCAGATTCTAAATAAGCACATCATTTGTGCAGTGTTGATCATCCGGATTCCACGGATAACGTTCCTGCTATGACTATGCATGACTTTGATAATCCAGTCAACCAAGCTGATGAAGGGGTTGAGGAAGACTGTGACCTCCCTGAAGAATTGGTCAGATTGTTGAAACAAGAGGAACGAGTTATTCAGCCTCATCAAGAGGAGATTGAGACCATCAACATTGGCAGTGAAGAAGCAAAGAAGGAGATCAAGACAGGGACCAGTCTGCAGGCCGACGTCAAGAAAGAGCTGATCAGTATGCTAAGAGAGTATGTGGATATCTTTGCTTCGTCATATCAAGATATTCCAGGTTTAGATACCGACATCGTGATGCACAAGCTACCTCTGAGAGAGGACCGTCCTCCTGTGAAGCAGAAATTGAGAAGAACTCGTCCTGACATGGCGATGAAGATTAAAGAGGAGGTTCAGAAGCAATGGGATGTCGGTTTCCTTGCTGTGACTAGTTACCCACCTTGGGTAGCTAACATCGAACCAGTACCTAAGAAGGATGGCAAGGTCCAGATGTGCGTTGACTACCGGGATTTGAATAGAGCAAGCCCAAAAGATGACTTTCCATTGCCACACATTGACGTGTTGGTAGACAATACTGCTCAATTCTCGGTATTCTCCTTCATGGATGGCTTCTCCGGTTATAATCAGATAAAGATGGCGCCGGAAGACATGGAGAAGACAACGTTCATTACCCCTTGGGGTACATTTTTCTATAAGGTCATGCCCTTTGGTTTGAAGAACGCCGGGGCAACTTATCAACGGGCGATTGTCACATTGTTCCATGACATGATCCACAAGGAGATCGAGTGTTATGTGGACGATATGATTGCGAAGTCCCGAGACGAAGAGGAGCATCTGGTCAACCTGAAGAAGCTTTTTGATAGACTGATCAAGTACAAGCTGAGGTTGAATCCGAACAAGTGCACTTTCGGAGTGCGTTCCGGGAAACTGCTGGGTTTCATTGTAAGTCAAAGAGGAATTGAGGTAGATCCTGCTAAAGTAAAAGATATTCAAGATATGCCTGCACCGAAGACAGAAAAAGAAGTGCGTGGGTTTTTAGGGAGGTTGAACTACATTTCTCGGTTCATATCTCATCTAACCGCCACGTGCGAACCGATATTCAAACTGCTAAGAAAAGAGCAAACGATCAGGTGGAACGATGACTGCCAAAGAGATTTCGACAAAATAAAAGAATATTTGCAGGAGCCTCCAATTCTAATGCCTCTAGTGGAAGGAAGACCATTAATCATGTACTTGAACGTGCTAGAAGGGTCAATGGGGTGTGTGTTAGGCCAACATGACGAGTCTGGTCGAAAAGAGTACGCCATTTATTACCTTAGCAAAAAGTTTACCAACTGTGAATCCCGATACTCACTACTCGAGAAAACTTGTTGCGCTTTGGTATGGGCTGCTCGCCGACCGAGGCAGTACACGTTGACTCATACCACACTGCTTATTTCCAAAATGGATCCTGTCAAGTACATCTTCGAGAAACCAGCGTTGACCGGAAGGGTTGCTAGGTGGCAGATGATTTTAACTGAATACGACATCCAATATACTTCTCAGAAAGCCATCAAAGGAAGTGTATTGTAGGATTACCTTGCACAGCAACCTCTTGAAGATGATTATCAGCCAATGAAGTTTGATTTCCTTAATGAGGACATCATGTACCTCAAAACAAACGATTATGAGGAACCACTTCCGGAGGAGGGGCCTGACCCTGAATCCAAGTGGAAGTTGATGTTTGATGGGGCCGTCAATATCAATGGTCGTGGAGTTGGTGCCGTACTTATTACTCCTGAAGGTGTTCACTTACCCTTCGCTGCCAGAATCACTTTTGGATGCACCAACAATGAAGCGGAATACGAGGCATGTATAATGGGAATAGAGGAGGCCATTGATCTTCGGATTAAGAACCTCGATATATTCAGAGATTCAGCCCTCGTCATTAACCAAGTTACTGGCAAGTGGTATACGCATCAAGAGCATCTAATTCCATACAGGGATTATGCTAGAAAACTATTGACGTTCTTTACGACAGTTAAACTTCAGTACATACCACGTGATGAAAATCAGTTTGCCGACGCATTGGCCACTCTCTCTTCGTCAATTAAAGTATTGTGTTGGAATTATGTGCCCAGAATTGACATATCCAGGCTTGATGCTCCAGCTTATGTCTTCTCTGTAGACGTTGTGTCTGACGAGAAACCTTGGTATTTTGATATCAAGCTATTCCTGGAAAAACAAGAGTACCCAACCGGGGCATCTTCCAATGACAAGAAGACCTTGAGGCGACTTGCTGCTAGTTTCTTCTTGAACACAGACGGGGTTTTGTACAAGAGAAACTTCGACATGGTCTTGCTCAGATGCGTGGATAGAAACGAAGCAAGCCTGTTGATGCAGGAAGTCCACGAAGAATCTTTCGGTACATGTAACACCCTAATTTTTGCCCTAAGATTTCTTCGCATTTCATCTGCATTTTTGCATACAAACAAGATCGCACTAGTTTCTCAGTTTCTTCTCAGATGTAGGGTCTATGCTTCGCAGGGGATCACCATTGTTTTTACTTCTTTATATTTGTTTATATTTACTGATCACTAACCAAAATACCAAAAAAAATGTTGCAGTGTTCTTCTTCTTCTTCTCTGTGTTGTAGGATTTCAAAGGAAGTGCAGTGATTTCAATTCAGATACATTTTGTTCAGTCACAATCCGATTCAGATGGACGTTTGACCTAATCTTGGTCAAACTATCAAAAGAGTGTTTCGACTGCAAGTTGTGTGTGCCAGTGGTTCATTTCTCAGACAGTGCGTATTCAAAAGTTTAAGCTGTGTTGCGTGCTAAGATCATCGGTTTATCAGGCAGTGATGTTTGAAAAGTGTGGTCTTGATTGAGTGTTCACTAGTTTATCAGGGATTCATCTGAGAATTTATTTTTCTCAACATGAATTCAAATCATCAGGGCAGTTTTCGGACGATTCAAATGGTTATGGCTTAATTTTCAAACATTCAGTGGTTCAGAAGGGTTCGTGTTCAGTGGCTTGTGAAGAAAAATCAAGATTTGTTGTGGGCTTAAAAATCAATTTCATATCCATCATCCATTTTCCGATTAGCCATTTCCTTTTATTTTCAATTTTTTTTCTATTGTCCATTTCTATCCATTTCCAATTCCTCTTTTATTCATTTTTATCCAATTAATTTCAAATATTCATTTTTTTATCCATTTCATTTCTCCCTCATTTACCAAATATACTATAATTCCAATTCCATTTTTTTATATATATCCATAAACCATCATTATTTTTATGGCCATTATCCAATTTATCTCAAAATCCATTTTTTTTAATTCAATTTCCATTCAAATTTTTCTTTTATTATTTTCATTACCTTTTTTATTTAAATCATTCTCCATTCTTAGCATATCATCTCATGAAAAAAAAAATGTAAGCAAAACCATACCAAGGCCCATTTCTATTTTTCTTTATACACCAAACAAAATGAAAATAAAAAAAAAACAATGATTCCCAGCTTCCAAGCTATACCACACGTACACAAGTCACAGCTATACGTGACTTCAGTTATTTCCAAGCCTCGTTCACGCAGCCCAGTCACACGAACAACATCAGCTTTCCACGTTCCAAACCCAAGCCAAGACGCAACATTCAGCCTTCACCAAGCCAACACCTTCAAGCAAAAATCCTCACGCGCAAAACACATCAGCTTTTCCGCACGTGACATTTCACTTCAGCCAATCTTCAGCTCAAGCACAAAAACACTTCTCAAGCCAATCCCGTAGCAGACTTCAACGCAAACAACAAGCCTTTCACAGCCAAACATTTCCCAAAACAGCCATCACATAACAAGGCAAAACACCAGCAAGCAAAACAATACAAGCCAAGCCACCTAACAAACGAAAAGCCCGAGTCACACACCAAAATTACAATCAAAACGCAGCACAAAACAAATCAAAACGCAGAATTCCAAATGAAGTATGAAGCACACTTTCCTCACCTTCAAAAACGCACGCGAATTGAACAAAACAACAATCCATTTCAGCCTCCAAATTTGCCTTCACCCATCTATAAATAGAGCCCCAATCCTCTTTCAATTTCAAGCTTTCAAAAGGCCAAAAACACCCTGTCGAAATCGAAAATTACAAGCTTCAATTCATATTTCCCAATTTTCTTTCTCAACCATACAAAACCTAAAAAAAAGTTCAGCATCCATTTGGAACCTTCATAGCTTCATTATTCATCAATTCAAGAGAACAAATCTTCAAACCTCCATTAGCAATCTTCATTTACCCTTTCAAACGGATTAATTCATCGCCGGTTTATCATCAACCTCTCGTTTTTTTTCCATTTAAAAAAGAAGAAGAAGGATCTTGACAAGGTTGAAAAGTAGGAGATTGGCGAATTTCGGTTTAGAGAAGGGTGGATCGTGTTGATTTTTTTTCGGAAGGTGAGAAGAAATGGCATGCCCTATTTTTTTCGTGAAGAAGAAGAAGTTGTGCTTGCTTCTGTTTTCTTGTTTTGCTTTTTTATATTAATTGCTGATTTTTTTTAATAATAAATATTGTGTTTGGGCTTTTTTTTTTAACATTGGACTTGATTGCTATCCAACGCCTGACCCGCGTTTTCCCCTCCCCCTCTTTCGTTTTTTTTCTTTGACTTTCTTTTGTTTGTTTTTTATTTTCATTTTCTTTATTTCTGGTTTTGTTTATTAAAACAATTTGTTTAGTAAACTCTATTTTGATAAAAAAATGTGTTTAGAAAAGATATTTTTAATAAAAGTTTTTCTTAGAAAAAAATATTCTAATTTCTTTATGGATTTATTTTAGATCCATGTTTTCTTTTCCATCTTTTTTTTATTTTTTGGTCGATGACAATCTCCGATTCGTAGATTGTTGTTTTTTCGAAGAGGTTTAATCTTCATTATTTCAAATCTATGGATGAATGATCATTTGGATCATTCTCCATACTTTGAGATCGTGATAGGTTGCCTTCGATAAATTCAATGAAAATCTCGATTAAGATTAGACCGTTCTTTTTCTTTTCGTGCGACATGTTTTCGGAGAATGATTAATAATATCATTTCTCTAACATGTATTAGCACAAATACTTTCCACTTTAATTAGTGGTGGCCGGCCTCATTTGTAGGGTAATTACTTCGTAAATTACTTGGCGATTGCTTAACATAGACCTAAATTTGTCCCGATTCGGAATAAGATCTACTTGGATCCGGTTGCCTCGATTTTTTATTTATTATCTTTCGTGGTTGTGCTTGATTAAGTTCATCATACCACTTATATGTAAATATTATAATAATGTGAATATAATCCATTTAAATTCTATCTCTCGCACCTTATCCTCTTTATTTCAATTTCTCGCTCCTTATCTCTCTTATTATGCTATTATCATATTATATCATATATCATATTGTTTATGTTTATATTGTTGCTTGTGATTTTTATTTTGTCCATTTGGACACAAAACATTAATAAAGGAATAAACATTAAAAAAAGATTGGTGACTTTAATTTCGGACTATGGTTACTATCATTAGCATTGGAGTTTGGACTTAGATTTTAGGATCTCTCCCTTTGCTCAAATTGTGATCGATTGAAGACTTTGGCCTCAAGTTATTTCATTGGTCTTTGAAGATGGAATTCCGGTTACCTTGAAGAAATGTTCATAATTTGGTTTGATCGCTTCTTCTCTTAACTTTTAAATTCAAGTATTAGGATAGTCCCTTCATCTTCTCCCACTTCTTAAATTTTCAAATCTTCTCCCTATTTTCAAATCTTCTTGGTTTTTGAACTTCAAACGCTTTCGCAACCAAACCTTGACTTAGGTCAAGTGATTTTATCTTTTCACTTTATTTTCTTAAATAAATGTTAATCCATGTAAATATATCGAAATTCTTTTCTTACATACTTTAAAAAAATCCAAAACTCACTCAATTGTTTTTGTGCCTTTGTGCACCTTTTCTTTTCATATGTTTAGATATGATTCATTCTTTCTAGCGGAATTATTCGCTAAAGAATGGCGACTTATCTCTAAATTTTAAAATCCATTCAACTCATTGTTTCTTTTCAAATTTTGTACCACGAACTACGAGGTTTTGATCTCGCATTGCACTTTGTGGGTACGTAGGCATGAGGCGTTAAAACCTCTTCAAACACAAAATCTTAAAAAACATTCTTCTCCTCATCCCCTCAATCATTTTCAAACAAACCAATTTCAAACCAAAAAAAGCAATAAATATGTCAAAGGGCTCCCGTGGAGTACCACGGACAAGTCAGGTGCGTAAAACCTTCCCGATTTGTAACCAATCCCCTTACCCGTTCTCTGTTTGTTTCTTTTAGCTTTTGCTTTTAGATTCACTAGGGTTTTGTTCGTTCTTTTTACCTTTTCCATTTGGAAATAAATAAAAGCGCGGTGGCGACTCTGTGTACCTTGAGTTAAGTTAATCAATAGCTTACACTCACGATTTTACCGCTACAGTACCCATGCAGGAGGGCATGCATGCTATGGCAAAGAAATTGTTGAGATCAGGGTATTACTGGATGACAATGGATGCAGACTGTTGTTCATTCGCTCGTAAATGCCATAAGTGCCAAATATATGCCGACAAAGTGCATGTTCCTCCAAGCCCGCTCAACTTCATGTCATCTCCTTGGCCCTTTTCTATGTGGGGCATTGACATGATCGGAAAGATCGAACCAACTGCTTCAAATGGTCATCGCTTTATCCTGGTCGCGATTGATTACTTTACCAAGTGGGTAGAAGTAGTGTCTTATGCCAACGTCACTCGTCAAGTGGTGGCAAGATTTCTGAAAAGAGATATCATATGCAGATATGGAGTGCCCGAAAGGATCATTACTGATAATGGTTCTAATCTCAACAACAAGATGATGGCAGAATTGTGTCGGGACTTCAAGATACAACATCACAATTCTTCTCCTTACCGACCAAAGATGAATGGTGCGGTAGAGGCAGCTAACAAGAATATCAAGAAGATTATGCAGAAAATGGTTGTCACCTACAAAGATTGGCATGAGATGTTATCGTTTGCTTTGCATGGGTATGAATGTCAGTCAGGACGTCAACAGGGGCAACTCCCTTCTCTCTAGTGTATGGCATGGAAGCAGTCCTGCTTGTTGAAGTAGAGATTCCTTCATTGCGGGTGATGACAGATGTTAAGCTGGATGAGGCTGAATGGGTGCGTGCTCGTTATAATCAGCTATGTCTAATTGAGGAAAAGAGATTAGCGGCTATCTGTCATGGGCAGCTTTACCAGAGGAGAATGAAGCGAGCATTCGATCAACGAGTACGAACTCGAGAATATCAAGTGGGAGAGCTTGTATTGAAGAGGATCGTTCCTCCAGGTTCAGATCACAGGGGCAAGTGGACCCCAAACTACGAAGGACCATTCATAGTGAAGAAAGTCTTTTCAGGAGGAGCACTGATGCTCACCACTATGGATGGAGATGACTTCCAGTCCCCTGTTAACTCGGACCCAGTTAAAAAATACTTCGCATAAAGAGACCCGATGGACACAAAAACAGAACTATAGTCCAGGCAAAAAAAGGCATCCCGGCGAGCTAAAAACAGAATAAAAATCTCGGGCAAAAGTTAGGGAAATAAAAAAAAATGTACACCCGCTGAGTTAAAAAGCCACATTGGACAGCTCAGGCAAAAAAGGGTATCCCGTTGGATTGAAAACCCGAAAGGGCGATCCACGCAAAACAAGGGAATAAGCGAACAACTGCGATCCGAGTTATCTGAACCACATCATCATTTCGTACAACTTGACAATATCAGAAGGATAGGAAACAGTCCCCTCATCCTCTCAGAAAGCCAAAGCAGAATGGAGAGTCTCGAAGATATGCAGGTCATAGCAGAAATGGAACTCCTTGGAATGCCGTGTACATTTCCATTAGGATAGTTTCTTTTCTCAATTTTATAGTGGCTACCTCTTTCCAGGTGGTTGCTTCCTGATGTAAATCTTTGCCTATTCAGAGGCCATACAATAAAAAGAATATTCAGTAAAAAAAAAATTGTGTGTGTTTATTTTTGTTTGCAAAATGTCCTGAATTTTCGGCAAAAATAGCATTGCATCTAAGCATGGTGATAATTTTGAAAAGAAAAACTGACATGCAGGGAAATTGTAACCCTCTTTGAGTGTCGGGTGACGATGGACGAACAGATCATACCATGCAAATCCCCGGGGCATACTTGTGTTTTCTGTTGTTGGAGGTTGCAGGATGGCGTCACATTCTCAAGTAATTTACTCCTCCCCAGTAGAGTATCTCCCCGAGCAGAGATTTCTTCTCCCAGCAAGTATCTGAAACCTGACATCTCCAACAAAGATTTTATTCAGCTAAGCCTTGGCAGTAGCCCAAGCATTTTTCTTCTTCCCTAGTGAAGTAGCAGTGCATGCTTCCCCAACGGAGTATCCCCAGCAGGTATCTGAAATCCTGACGTTATCAGTATTCTATCCTCAGCAAGAGTCCCCTTAGAGTCTTGAATCAGCAGATGCTCTCCCCAGCCAGAGTATTGTCCAAGCAGCTTCCCCAGCCAAGGCTGAAGATGATCTTGTCCCCACAGAGTTCATATTTGATTTTCACCTCCGTCCGTGAAATATTTCCCAACAAAGTTGCCATACTTTTGGATATTTTGATGATACAGTCAGGTATTCATCACCTCAATCAGTCAGGTATCCAGACCTCTTGACTCGTCTCCCCCTGCAGAGTTGTAGCTCTTGTGGCCAATCAGGCATTCGTTTGTTACTCGTCTGCAATCCTCAACACTCGTCTGTGTTATCCCTAAGCAGAGTTCTCCCCAGCATTAATATTACTGCTTCATTGTTGCTCGCCTGCATCTCTCAACAATCGTCAGTGTTAGCTCTTTGGTATTGCTCGTTTGCTTTCCCCAGCAGTGGTTTATGATTGCCTTGATATTGCTCGTCTGCAATTTCAAACACTCGTCTGTGTTTGGTTATATCAGTTGTTGTTTGCTCGTCTGCAATTTCCGACACTCGTCTGTGTTCTGATATGATATTTGCTATTGCTTGTCTGCAAATCTCCAACACTCGTCTGTGTTGTGGTATCTCACCTGCTGTTGTTCGTCTTCCACTCCTCAACACCCGTCTGTGTTTGGCATTGGATCCTTTGCTGCACTCGTCTGTGCCTTGCTGTGTATTTTCAATTGTTGCTCGTCTGCAACTTTCCAGCACTAGTCTGCGTTTGGCACGCCTGATATTCGTGGATACTCGTCTGTATCATATCCAGCACTCGTCTGTGTTTGTTTGAAGCTCGTCTGCTTTTATTCCCCAGAAGTCGTCTGTGTTCTGAAGCTCGTCTGCTTTGCTTGGATACTCGTCTGTATCATCCCCAGCACTCGTCTGTGCTAGCTTGCATATATATGTGAGGATTTGCTATTTACCCTGGTATTTTTGTATTGCTACTTCAAATGCTCGTCCGTGTTTGAATTTCTGGTATTCGTCTATACCAGTGGATGATACTCGTCTGTATCATTGCCTGAGACACTCGTCTGTGTTTCTCATATCATCGTCCGATACTCGTCTGTATCATTGACCTATAACGCTCGTCTGTGTTATCTTGATGATCATCCAATACTCGTCTGTATTGAAGAGGTTTCGAATCCTGGCAGTGGGAATTAATGTCAAAATGGTTACCGGTCCTGGCGTAACAGGTAAATCCGAAGGAGGCTCGTCTGTCTCAGGCACCAATTATTATTGTTGCTGCACCTGGCATAACAAGTTTTCTAAGAAGACTCGTCTGTCTTGTACCATATATCCGCGGATAATATATGAAGAAGGTTCGTCTACCTTGATTGCATGTCTATCCCACAGACTTAAGTGCATTACCGGTCCTGGCGTAACAGGTAAATCCGAAGGAGACTCGTCTGTCTCATGCTATATGCAGTGTTTGAGGACTCGTATGTCTAGTTCCTGGCGTCACAGGACGGTTTGAAGACTCGTCTGTCTCAAATTATGTTCTTGTAGTGTTTGAGGACTCGTCTGTCCAGCTCCTGACGTCACGGGATTGTTTGAAGACTCGTCTGTCAACTTGTTCTTATTCCAGATATCAGTTTCAACTTGGAAGAAGCTCGTCTGCTTCTTTCTCCCCTGCAGTCCCCAGAGCGTCATCTGGTTGGGTTTATTTCCCAGCGTTGCATTCTTCGTCAGAGTGCAAATTTCTGGTCTTTTTGGTATTCAACCACAGTTTATCTTTAATGGTCGATAGCCCGTACTATCGTCCTTTTCAGATTAACTGATGATTGAATAGGGGCAGCTGTAACACCCCAAATTTGCCCTCTTATTTTTTTAAGCATCATATCACATCATATTCATCATACTCATATCATTTCTTCAGCATCCTAGCATGGAAAGATGAAGCATAACATTCATTGTTGAAGCATAGCATAAGCTGGCAGTGATTTTAGTTTATTGATTTGATTCAGATGGACGTTTGACCTAGATTGGTCAAATTGCCAGGATTCTTTAATTGCAAGTTATCTGCTTCAGCGACTAGTTCTCAGGCCATGTGTATTCAGTGTTAAGATGTATGGTGTGCGCAAGTCCTTTGGTTTATTGAACAATGGTTTGTGTTGGAGTTCGACGCATATTAGCTGGATTGAGTGGTCATCATTTCATCATTGGTTTATTTGGGGATTTAATTCCCCAAAGTTCGATTCAGGAAATTCGGGTTGATGGTTGTGTTCAGTTTATCAGAAATATGTGCAGAGAAATTGAGTTTGACTTTGGGCTAAAAATTAGGCTTCCTATCCATAATCTATGATCCATCATGATGTCCATATTTCTATTTCTCAACCATAATCCATTCTTATTCTAAACCAAATTGATTCCCATTCACACCCAATTTAGTCGATTATCCGTTTATCCATTTTTATCCAATAACTTGTATCATCTATTTAGAAATCCATTTCTAGTTCTCCGTTATTTTAATACCCAATTGCGTATCCATTAGTCCAAATCCAATCCATCCAAATTTCATTCATTATCTATTTTCAAGTAAACCATATTCATGTTCAATTCACACTTTGCTATCCATTTTTTCCATCCACCTTTTATGACCAATTATTCTTTTTAAGGAATTCACATCCACCTTTAATTTTTCTTGATCCCTTATTCCATTACTCCTTTCATTATTATTTTCTTTTAAGCAAGGTTATTGTCCAAAATAATAGTCCATGTTTCTTTTGTTAAGACCATTTTCGATTTTTGTCCAGTTAGTACAAAATACATCCAGTTATCCACTTTTAATTATCTTCAAACCATCTCATTTCTAAACCATATCCCTTTTTTCTATTTCTTTTTTTATTTATTATTATTTCATTATTTCTTAAACATAAATCATAATACTTAGTTTCCAATTTTTTTCATTTTTTGGTTTCACTATTTCATAAACCTTACTGCATTTTTGTCCTAAGTCCATTTACAATATGAAAGTTCAATCTTTAATGTTGTCTTGACCGAAATTGTGAGGTGTAGCATGACATGTGATACTTTATAAGGCCCCACCATTATGTGACAAAAAGGGATGCAGCATCAAAAAAACAAGAAAAGGCGGGGAAAAAAAGGAAAATGCAAGAAAGCCAACAGTATTCACACATCATGCCTCATGCAATTTTCACCCAAGCATCACACCAACAACCAACACGCCAAAATGCAAGAAAGAAGTGAATATGATGAATCCGCACACGTACATTACAACAGGCAAAAAAAAACGCGGTGAACTTAGAGGAAAAAAAAAGCAATCACGCATAGCTTGTGGAAAAAAGGATAACAGAAATTGCAAGAAAATATCCATAACAGAAATTGCAAAAAAAATTAAATTAGAAAAAAAGAGAGAGCATAACAGAAGAAAAAATCATAACTGAAAAAAAAGAAAAAGAGAGTGAACGGATTGAGAAAAAGTTTGTTGCAAAGTTCACTCTCCTTGATCACACAAAAAGTTCACCGAAAAATAACAAAAAGATCTCCCTGAATTCTCTCCAATTTTCGGAATATCACATCCCTTTTCACACTTTGAAAGGGCTGATTCTTTTTTCCTCATTAGCAGCAAAGATCAGTGATAGAATCTTCAAGCACACAAAAATCATGATGACAAGCTGAATTGAATCTCCTCTCCCTCATAACACAATAACCGAATTCCAGCTCCTTCATCAGCTTCATCAACCACACATCATCACAGATTCAGCTTCGTCAATTCTCTTCTCATCAAAACAGATTCAGCGTCATTTTCATTAACATCATCTTCATCAACATTGCGGATTAAACTTCAATCTTCATCCAAACTTCAATCTTCGTCAACTTGCTTCAACTTCTTCAATCGGACGAAGTCTTCAGGACCAGCATCAACAAACCTGCAAGTTAATCCAACACACAGAGCAGTTCATATCAACTCATAATGAATAAATTGTGATTGCGAAATCGAAGCAAGATTTCATAACAATAGCGAATCCGCGAGTCAATTCCGAAGAAGATAAAGAATAGCAGAATCGAGGCGAACTTACGCGTTGTTCGTCGCATTGTCGCATAACAGGTACACTTTCGATTACGCTATTTGATACGATTGCTGGTTGTGTGTTGAATTTGTTGTATCTGGTTGTGATTTTGATTCGTATTGCTGGGCGTTTGGTCGTTCGAGTACGAAATTGTAAGGAGGATCTGTTAGTTAGGGTTGGTTCTCCGGCTAGGAGGTGTTTAGGCTAGCGTTAGGGTTCAGCGTTTGAGGTTGTTGGAGGTGAGTGAAAGAGGACGAGATAGGTTGAAGGGAGAGAAGTGCATCGCGGATAGAAGAGAGGATCGCGGTTCTGATTTTTTGATTGAGTTAGAGATTATGAAAGAAGGAGATGAGTAGGACGCTGAGAGAGAGGGTGAGAGCTTGGAGGAGGTAGGAGAGCATGGTGTTTGAGAGGTGGTTGCGGACGGCGGCTAGGAGCATTGAACGCAGGTCGAGGAGGTTTAGCAAGGGTTTAGGTTATGGATGTGGTTGGAGGTTTTGCACCGACGGTGTTTGGAGGCTGTAGATGGGAAGGCCCAGAGAAGGCGCGGTGAGTGAAGAAGGAGGTCGACGGCAAGGATGTTGAAGAAGGTGACGAACAGGAGGCTGAGGGAGAGATGCTTGTTCTGTTTTCTTTTGGTTTTTTGCGTTTTGTAATGTTAAGAAGTTTATATTGTTAAGAGTTTTGGTTTTTAAGTTTCATAATAATTGAAATAAGAATATATTAAGATGTTGCGGATTCCGATGAGATGAGATAAGGGATAAGATTCATAGCTTTTGAGATTTCTGTCCATATCGGCGGTGACACTTGTCACCGTCCGGTAGGACCTTTTCCTCCAATCATGCGTGTACACTCCCACCATAGCAGCATGTGCACATCCCTTCATTTATTTTTTCATTTTTTTCTTTCTTTTCTTTCGTTTAATAAAATTTAAATTTATTTTTATATTTCTTTTTCACAATTTTATTTTCTTCAATTCAGTTCCATTTTAATTCTTATAAAATACTTCTAATCACCCAAAAATCCTCAAAAAAATCATGAACCTTCTTTTGTGTCTCTAATAATTTGTCATATTTTTATTTTATTTTTTTCATTGATCCACGTGCCAGAATTAATTCTCCATTGCACATAGCTTCTTTTTAAGCCTTTCTTGACCAGTCTGTCTTGTTTATTTTCCATAGTCGTCAATATTTTGAGTTTTGATACCATTCTTTTTGCATTGTGTTCCTGAGATCTTGTACTTTTCATGTGATTTTTCTCTGAATTTTGAGAAATGTATTTCTTGAGTCTTGGTCTTATAACTTGTAACGTAAGTTTTCTTTCCTAGCTTGTGTTCTTGCCTCCATTTGACTTAGTTCATTTCTGAATCTTTGCAAATCCTTTTGGCTAGTTGATATAACATGTTTTAGGACCATTTGGTTCCAGTTGTGGAATTTTTAGATGGCTGGTTGTTTATTTGTGGATTTTATCTTGAACCTTGTCCCGTTTTGCTTCCTTTGAACCTTTAAGCCTCTCATAAGCCTAAAAAAGCATTTGTGCCCATTTATTCTTCTCATTTGGGGTTCCTTTGGGGTATGGGTACCTTCCTGGTCATAGGATAGGTCTTGTGTCTTCTGAATTTTCGAGTTTTCTTCTTCTTTAAGTCATTTGATTCTTTAAGTGTTTTAACTTCATCTTTTGGTTTCTCTTGCTCCCATTTGGCATTGTTTGGTCTTGTATCTTGTTTCTCTTCATCTTGATGGCTTCCTAAGCCATTCTTCATCTTATTTTGGTTCTGGTCTTGAGCTTTGTGTTTTTATTTTGTGCATTTTGTTTTGCATATTTCATAAGTGCGCATTTGTTTCCATATGTATTCATGTTGCATCCTTTTAAGTCATAAGTCTCTTATCTTCATTTCTTTGAGTTGCATTTGAATTGTGCATTTGTCCATATCATGTCACTTCTGATTTTTTGATGTTAGCACGTTATCTTACTCATTTTATTTCATTTGTATGCATACTAACCTTGCATGGGCTATGGTAAGTGTGAGATGTGGGAATTGAGTTCCACATCTCCAATTCTCATTTCTTCCTCTTATGTTTATGTGAGATAACCCTTGTTGTTGGGCTTAGGCCTTTCTCATCCCTTCTTCTATCTTCTTCTCTTCTTATTTCCTTCTTCATTAGGATAGAAACGTCACTAACCTTTAGGACATCCATGCATGTTAACACTTAGGATTATTTTAGTCTCCCTTTAGAATTTTTCCTTTGAGATCCTTTGGTGCTCTCTCTTCTCATCTTCAAACTTAATTCTAATTCATTTAATAAAGGTTGAGTACTTTCAGGTTACATGAGACTTTGCTATGAGATGCTTGCACGCGTTGCGTTTCGGGGCGAGGTGTGAGTCATCACTCGTGGTGGATAGGTCTTAGCATGAGTACCACACAAAGAAAAAGCTAAAAAACTCTTATTAACCAAAAAACCACAAAAATACTTAATAATGGTAATAGGCCAGTGTGCTTGAGCCTTCACTTGTGGGACTAGCTTTGGGGATTTCCTCCATAGATAGGTGTGCTTCTTGCGCATTCCATTTCGGGATGATGTGAGATGTACACATCCCATTGAGTAAGACTTAGGTACACTTACCTATGCAAACTTTCACTCATAAAAGCATCATAAAAAACACAAACAAACAATAAGCGTCTTTCCTTCGGGAATTCTTTTCTCATCTCATTCGCTCTGTACGCGAACTTGCTCCTACTTGTCACTTTGCAAGACGGTTACGCACTCGTCGTCCGAGTCTGCAACACCTGAACAATGGCATAGGCAGTTCAAGCCTTAATTCACAAGCAATTTCCTTTTAGTACCCCTAGTTAGGGGAACTACGGCGTCTCTGATCCTCATTATCCTGATGAGGTACGTAGGCAGCGGGGTAGGGCCCGTTCGAGCACAATCTTTATTTTCCCTACATTTCTCCTTTGTTTTCTTATTCAGTTCTCTTCCAGTTCCAGTTTCATTTCATTTTCATTTCTTTTGCTGCAGTTTTCATACCCTCACCCTTTGAAACAGTTTCTTTTGCAAGCGTGGATCCCGTCGGGTACGGCGGACGATCTGGGTGCTAATACCTTCCCAGGTCGTAACCGACTCCCGAGCTCAGTCTCTTTGGTTCGTAGGACCTGTGTCCTTCTTCTTTCTTTCTTCTGGTTTGTGCAACATTACCATTCCCTTTCTTCGGGATAAAAATGCATGGCTGGCGACTCTATTCTTTTTTCGCGCCACTTTCACGTTTGTACCAGGATGGAAATCCGGGGAGTGACACTATTATTGTTTGATTGATATAATTTTTTTGTGTGATGTCTTTTCAAGATTCTTCTGAAACTCCCAACATGGATGATCAGATAGATATCAGCTTGTTGCTTGATGGGGTAGAGGATTGACTTGAGAATTTCAACTGATGTTACCACTCATACTACATCCACTACCCAAAATACTAATACTACTACCAATCAAAATACAACAACTGATGTTGAGCTAACACCCAACTGTCGCTCCCAAAAGATGAGACTGAGCTCAAATGAGGTACAGATGCAAACGGTCGGCGAAAGGAGGATGTGAGAACGCACAGGAGTGAACTCACAGGAAAGGAAAAGAGTCGCCAGCTAGGCATTTTTATCCCGAAGGAAAGGTAATGCTGCATAAACCTAGGAAAGATATGGATAAGACGGTTGCGAACCAGAGAGACTGAGAAAGAGGGTTGGTTACAACCTGGGAAGGTATTAGCACCCAGATTGTCCGTCATACTCGACGGGATCCACGCTTAAAAGATTTGTGTTTTAAAGGGGTAGTGTCAGTGCAATTTGTGTGTCAAAGCTGGAAAGCATGCAAGTGTCAGTGTAAAAGAATGTGGAGTGTATAAATGTACAGTGTCAGTGTAAGAACATGAAAGAAGTGCTCAAGATCATGAGGCTAAAAGAATAATGCTGGAAAGAGGGGGAATATACAGAGACTTTTGTTCGATAACCGTTAAGTTATGCCTACGTATCCTCTCGTGCAATGAGGAAGTCAGAACACCGTAGTTCGACCCAAAGAGACTGAAAGAATTGACTTGTGAACTGCTTGCTTGTCTATGCTCAAGCGTATGACCTGACTGGCTCAGGTGCAAACTGTCTTGCATTAGACGGAAGGAGCAAGTTCTCGTTTATGAGTGAAGATGATGAGAAAAGAATCCCGGAGGAGACGATTATTGTTTGTTTTTTTATTTTCAATCTTTTATTGCTTTTTGAAGTTTGTCATAAGAAAATGAGCTTAAGCCTAAACCAAAGGGTTAGTAAACTCATCACATCCTCCCTCTGATTAGGGGTAATGAGAATACTTTAAGTGTGAAGTCAGCATCTCACACTTAATCACCATGGTGTAGGATTAAGATCATTAACCTACTTGTGATTATTTAGATGTTTTTGGTGTTTTTGTTTAGTGTTAAGTAATGAGGTTAAGCCATAATCAAGGATTAAACAGACTCATTACACCATCCTAATAGAAGGATAATATATGAGAATGTTTAAGCTGAGGAAAGCTCCTCAACTTAATCCATGATTAGGGATTAAACTCATGACAAAACAAAACCTTTATTAAGTGGATTTTAGTTAATGATTAGATGATGAAGTGAGTTTTAGGGTTTGTAAGACAACCTGAGGAGGACTTGTCCATTAACACTAGGGTTAGTCCTTCTTAACCAATTAAGGAAGAATTAGAACCCTAATGCAAGGCCCAAGTTACAAGCTTGATGTCTTGGTGATTATTAGATGGATTGATTGAAGGAGTTAAACACATTAAGGGTTTAACACTTAGGATTAAAGTTATACACTCCATCCTAATAGAAGGATGCATGCATAAGCTTAATCACAAAGCCTTAAAGCCTTTAAGGTTTAGTCCCTGATTATGAGATGAGAAGAGAGGACTCAATGAGACACAAAGGTAAAATCTAAATGGGGGACTAATCAAAACCCTAATTATTGTCATGCTTGGTTGTTCCTAGGGTTTGTGAGGTTTACAAGAGAGATCTTCAGAGATACTACCAGGAAGCAGATGAAAGGAGCAAAGAGAAGCAAAGTAACTTGCTTCATTTAAGAAGACAAGTCACTTGAAGAAAGAAAGTAAGATGAAGAAGAATGAGCAAGCTCAAACTCAAACACAAGACAAAATGCAGCAATGATGCATAAGAGGGATGAAAAGAGATTGTGAGAAGTGAAGGCAAATTCACTTCTCAAAGTTACTTACCACCTGAAAAGTTAGTGAAAAGAATGCAATGCAATGCAAGATGAGATGAAATGGCATGATGCAAACCAAAACCAGAAGCATGTGTGTGATGTTAATGATGCTAAGAGATGATGCAAACATGAGACAAGGCATGAGAATGATCATACAAACATATGGATGCAAGAGAAGCATGCTTAGAACCACGAACATACATGAAAAGTTATGAAATGAAAATGTCATACAACATGGCAAATGGAAGATGCAATGATCAAACATGATTCTAACATGACCTAAGATGTGTTATGAATTAAATGGGTGCACAAAATGTCATGGCAAGTCATGGTATGCAAGCAAATGGAAGATGGATGCAAATGAAAGCCCAAATTAGGGTTTATGATCAATGCACAAAACAAAAATCAAAACCAGAAGCAAACATCATGATAAAAATTTGAAAATGCATTCAAAGGAACCCTAAACCTATACAAACTCACTGCTCAAAGGAGGGGATCCAACTCTTAACCTAGTGAGAGTTATGAATTTCCTAAGATTACTAGGGTTTTGGGATGCCTCACAAAGAAAAATACCAAACAAATAGAAAATGCAAGATCAAATCAAACCAATTTTATCCTATAAACTACATGCTATGGAGGATGCAATGCAAGAAGAACCATCATCAAACTCTCAAGGGTTGGGCAGAATGGATTTTTTCAAATTAGAATCAAAATATTGCTTTTAAACAAATTTAATTCCAATGAAAATTGTCAAAACAGGTCAAGAACCAAAAAGAAATTTGTTTTGAGAGTTTGGTAATGTTCCTAAATGTTTTAAAATGCAATATGAATTTTTTTGTGATTTTTAAATACTTAAATGTATTTTTAATTAATTAATTTTCATTAACTAATTAAAAATAAACATTTAAATAATTTAAAAATAATTTTTAATGCAAAAAATAAAAATAAAAATATTTTTGGGTTCTGAAAATTAATGAAATGTTTGACAAAAAATTTAAGAATTTTTTAAAGTGTTTTGCTATTTTTTAAAATTCATGCAAATAAAATACAAACAAAATGAATTAAAATTGGTTAACAGAAGAATGAATTGATTCATGTTTGGATGAATCGATTCATACTGATCAAAACAGAATTAGTTAAACAGCATGAATCGATTCATAATGGGATGAATCGATTCATTTTGCGAAATCCAGGAACCTTTCAACAGAATGAATCGATTCATGCTAGAATGAATCGATTCATTATGTTGTTTTTTTCAAAAATTCATAATCAAACTCATTCCTTAGGCTGTGTTAAGTGCTCTAACTCTCCAGATTTCATCCTCTACCCACCCCAAACATGAATCAATCACAAGATCACATTTACAATGCATCAACAACAAGATTAGAGCAAAATCAAGAAAACTGCAAAAACTTCAGAACATGCATACACACTCATTTCTCAACCGTTTTCAGTGTTTCAAAGCTTAACATGATCAGTGAAACAAACTCTATCATCCTATAACAAGAGATTACATTTCTGAAAAAAATGTTCTTGATGATACCTGAACCGGAGCTTTCTGGCCTCAAACTTGGTGCAATCCCTCTCCTTTGAACACCCTGATGATGAAATGAAGCTTGGAGAGCTTTGAGAATGGCTGGTTATGGCTGTTTTGCTCTGGTGTAGAAGAAATGGAGGGCCTTTTGTGAGATGTTTCAAGTTGTTTCAGGGGGTGGTTCTTGTTCAAAGGGTGATTTGTGACTTGTTGGTGAAAGAAAAAGTGAAGTTTGATGGTTGTGTGAAGAAAAATTCAGAGAAGAAGTTTGGGACAGATTTTGGTGCAAGTTGGATTGTGTGTGTTTCTATGCCAAATGAGCTGCTATATCACTCCCATAAAGTTTGAGTAGGCTGTGGAGCAGGTTAGTAGAGGCTGCTGGGCACTATTCCAAAAGCATGGGAGAAATTGCAAAAAGTCATGGTTAGGTGTACTTGAGGCATGGGTTGTGGCAGAGCTGATTTCTTGGCCTGTACTGCATCAGCTGAGTTCAAGGATGGCTCTTGGATCAGTTGTGGTGAGCTGTAATGGATGAAGGGTGAGATCTCACATGTTTTGCAACTTTGCAACTTGTGACATTTTGTGACTTTTGGCCATGAACATGTGACATCTCTTAAGAAATATGCAGCAAAATGCATCACATAATGTTGTTATGACACTTTGATAATGGTTAGAGACCAAACAAAACCAAAGGAAACCTTCTTGCAAGACTTCCCTGTTTGTGATTTTCATGAAAAATGGCTTATGATACTTGGACATCAAGGCATGAAAAATGAGAAATTTCTTGGGCCAATCTGAATTTTAGGCATTGCATTGTGTTTGTATGAAGATTAGAAGTCATTTTGAAGTCAATAGAATGCTTGGCATGTGAAATTGCAAGTTTCCTCTTTGTGCAAAAGTGAAATTTCAATGATTTTTCCCAACTTTGCAAAGCCATAACTTTTGATCCAAAATGAATTAGAAACAGTTCTTGTACTTTTTGAAAAGGGAATGATCCAATCTACAACTTTCATGACCAAAGTTTTCTCATTTGAAGCATTTTTGAATCAAAAAGCAAGGGTTGAAAAAGTTTCCCAAAATGGCAATTTTCAACATAAGTCAACTTTCCCAAAAAGTCAACTTTGCAAATGACTTGAAAATTTTCAATTTTGTGAACTTCCAACATCTTATATGATCAAATAAAGATCATACACAATCAAAATGATGAAGAACACCCTTTGGTTAGGTCATTGGGGGCCTCAGATGCCCTGATTTTGCACTGCCTTGCCTAGAAAGTCAACCCTTGATCAGATGACTTCCCCATTGAATTTCTTCATGAAAATTGATATGCATGATCCCTATACCCTATAGAGACCAATAGAAACAAGAATGGCCAAAAAATTTGGAGTTATGGCCTTTGAAACCAAAACCCTAATTCTAGGTCATCTGTGCAGTTAAACCTGGCTCTGCTTCCATGCCTTGCTCAGTTCTTGTGATTCTTTGGTATTCTTGACTTTGTGGGGATATAATATGATGCTTGAACACACATGGACCCCTTTTAAGTGATTGATGACCTTTGGAGTGGCTCAAGAAGCTCTTGGATTGCTCAGATCACAAACCCTAGATGCAGATGACTTTGAACCAATGCAATGAATCAAAAAATGCGATATGAGATGCTATGATTGAGTTTATGCATATGAGGAGATCACAAGCCATGGTGTGAATGGGTGAGGGAAAATTTGGGGTGTTTACAGCTTCCCCTATTCAAACATGAGTTAGGTGTGCAGGATGTAAGCAACGGCTTAACAGGCAAACAAGATAACTTGTGGTTGAATACCAAAGACAGTCCAAAATTTGCACTCACAGAATGTAGAAGAAAAGGGATATAGATTGTAAAAGAAAATAAAGTATATTGTAAAGTGCAGGCGACGGAGGACGACTGTCGAGCAGAGGAAGACTGCTGGGGAAAGAGCAATGACGGGGACGGCCGACACGCTGGGAAAAGTGCGGGAAATAGAGCAATGACGGGGACGGCCGACATGCTGGGGATTTGAGAGATTATGATGGGGATGGCCATCAAGTAAAGCTATACGACTCTCTGGGGATTAACTACAAATGATGGGGACGGCCATCAGATTCATAAAGTAATGTAAACAACGATGGGGACGGCCATCGGGCTAAACTGATGAAGGACGATCATCAGGAAAAGGAAAAGGGACCACGACGGGGACGGCCATCGGGTTAAAGAATAAATGAAATAATGATGAGGGACGGTCATCAAGGGTGAAGGACGATCACCTGGCAGGGTACGGCTGCCGAAAATATCGCGACATAGGACGAATGCCGGATAAAAGGTCAACGATGGGGACGGCCATCGGACGAGCATGATGAAGGGCGATCATCAGGAGGTGAAGGACGATCACTTAGCAGGGGACGGCTGCTCTCGAGGTTTATCATGACGTAGGACGAACGCCAGATAACAAGATCAACGATGGGGGCGGCCATCAGATAAAATGATGAAGGGCGATCAGCAAAAGGTGAAGGACGATCACCTGGCAGGGGACGGCTGCTAAATATCACGACATAGGACGAATGTCAGATAGAAAAAGTCAACGATGGGGACGGCCATCGGATGAGCATGATGAAGGACGATCATCAAGAGGTGAAGGACGATCACCTAGTAGGGTACGGCTACTCTCAAGGTTTATCATGACATAGGACGAATGTCAGATAGAAAAGAAATTTTTGCTTTGCTGGCGATCTACTGGGGAATAGTAAACACGGATGAGTGTTTATATCCAGGAAATAAAAGGTATAAGTGTTTTGACGTTGTGTATAGATTAAAGATGCAGACGAGCATCCCTAAGACTACGATACGGATGAGTATCGGGTAGAAACAAATACTGACACGTGTTCAGAGATGATGATACGGACGAGTATCAACCGGTTAACAGAGAACACGGACGAGTGTCAAATCTGAGGGGACTCTTCTGGGGAATAGTAGACACAGACGAGTGTCTATATTCAAAAAGACAAGGGTGTTTGACACGTGTATGGGTTAAAGATGCGGACGAGCATCCTTAAGACTATGATACGAACGAGTATCAGGTAGAAACAAACGCTTGACACATGTTCCGAGATGTTGGTACAGACGAGTACCAACTGGTTAACAAAGAACATGGACTAGTGTCGAATCTGAGATGATATAAGTACGAGTGGCGTATAGACAGGTATTTAAACTGCTGGGGAGAGTGACACGGACGAGTGTCGGAAGGAGAAAAGTATAGTATAAACAAATATCTGATATGCAAAGTGTTTATGTTACTGTGCTGGGGAAAATGACACGGACGGATGTCAAGGAAATGTATATGTATGTATCTGTGAATGCAAAGAGGATGCTTTGGTCTTCTACTGGGGATATGACACGGACGGGTGCCACAAGGAGTATGTGCTGATGTTTTGTGAATGTAAGGCAACTGCTTTAGCTTTAGTTCTCCGTTGGGGAATCTGGGGAGTTTTCTGTATACTGTTGATGGATTGTCAATATTTCACAAGCGTTTGATTCAGATCATGGCCTATGATTATGCAATATGTTGGATTTTTGCCGTAATTCTCCGTATTAGACGGAATGCTACGCTTTGTGGGGTGAATATGATGCGAATGTCACGATCATGCAAAGATACCAATCTGGGATTCGGATCCCGTTGCTGTGAAGATTCCTGGCCGATCTGCTTGAAATGGACATCCCAGCTGGGGGTGAGATCATTGATAGATCTGATGAGGTGTATCTGCTTGGGGGAATAGGTCACTGGTAGACCCATCCTTGGTAATGAGGTACCCAGCCGGGGTTTGTAGAAGCTTTCGTCACTCTGTTGTGATTCCTTCATGCGTTGCTCTTCTGGATAGAGGCTGAAGCTTTGTGGGGAAGTGTTTCCTGGCTTTTGTGCTTAGCTGAGGAGGAAGAATGATTGGTACCTCAGCTGGGAGAAGTAACAAGTGGCAACTCAGCTGGGGGAAAAACACTTTGGGCGCTAAGACTGAGTGAGTGTTGATTTGCCAGCTTGTTGGGATGAAGCTTACATGCCCCATGTTGCGCTTTTGAATACCTGCAATCCTTCAAAGACAGAGGGACGCACAAGTAATCCCGAGGTATCCTTTACTGGATCCCATCATGAGAGTTCAGACACTCCCGGGAATAAGTATATTTCCTGCAAGCACGTGGTTTTAGAAAGACGCATTTGTATTTATGCAACGTGTGACTAAAAATCTGGTTTTATTAATTCATGTGCCCTGAATTGGCAAGATACAGTCAAAGAAACATATCTCCTAAAATGAGGAGATTGTTACAAATTGAGAAACAAAATGCTGGCAATGTTGACGACGCTTCAAGGAGCTTCCCTTTTGCTATGACTCGTATGACATTTGACGTTCTTCTCGTCTTGCTCTCTGAAGAATGCTGATTCTGAGTGAAGCTTGATCCTTTCGAGGTTTACCAAGTTGTAGGTGATACAGATGAATTCAGCATGCAGTTGTTCGCTTATTCCCTTATTTTGCATGGATCGCCCTTTCGGGTTTTCAATCCATCGGGATACCCATTTTTGCCTGAGTTGTCCGATGCGGCTTTTCAACTCAGCGGGTGTACACATTTTTTTTATTTTCCCTTATTTTTGCCCGAGTCTTTTATTCTGTTTTTGACTCGCCGGGATGCCCTATTTTTGCCTGGACTTACATTCTGTTTTTATGTCCAGCGGGTCATTTTATGCGAAGTATTTTTTAACTGCATCTGAATTCACAGGGGACGGGAAGTCTTCGCCATCCATAGTGCTGAGCATGAGTGCTCCACCTGAGAATACTTTCTTTACTACAAATGGTCCTTCATAGTTCGGGGTCCACTTGCCCCTGTGGTCTGTATGAGGAGGGAGGATTCTCATCAGCACAAGATCTCCTACTTGGTACTCTCGGTGCCTGACTTTCTGATCGAAGGCTCTCTTCATTCTTTTATGATACAACTGCCCATGACAAATTGCAGCCAATCTCTTCTCTTCAATCAGACTTAGTTGTTCGTATCGGGATCGGACCCACTCTGCTTCGTTCAGCTTAACATCCATCAGTACCCGTAGGGAGGGTAATTCAACTTCAACTGGTAGGACTGCTTCCATACCATACACAAGCTGATACGGTGTTGCCCCGGTGGATGTTCTGATTGACGTACGGTACCCATGCAAGGCAAAAGGTAGCATTTCATGTCAGTCTTTGTATGTAACTACCATCTTCTGCACAATCTTCTTGATATTCTTATTAGCTGCCTCAATAGCGCCATTCATCTTTGGCCTGTAAGGAGAAGAATTGTGGTGTTGGATCTTGAAGTCCCGGCATAGCTCTGCCATCATTTTGTTGTTTAAGTTGGAACCATTGTCAGTAATGATTCGCTCGGGAACTCCGTATCGACAGATGATATCTCTCTTCAGAAATCTGGCTACCACTTGTCTTGTAACGTTTGCATATGAAGCTGCTTCGACCCACTTGGTGAAATAGTCAATGGCAACCAGGATGAATCTGTGGCCATTTAAAGCAGTCGGTTCAATCTTGCCAATCATATCAATGCCCCACATAGCAAAGGGCCAGGGTGAAGACATCACATTCAAAGGATTGGGAGGCACATGCACCTTATCTGCATAAATCTGGCATTTATGGCATTTTCTGGCATAGGCACAACAGTCTGCATCCATTGTGATCCAGTAATAACCTGATCTTAGCAATTTCTTGGCCATGGGATGCCCTCCTGCATGGGTACCAAAGGATCCTTCGTGCACTTCATGCATTAACAAGTCTGCCTCTGCTCTATCAACGCATCTGAGGAGTACCATATCAAAGTTTCTTTTGTACAGGGAACCATCAGTGTTCAGAAAGAAACTACCAGCAAGCCTTCTCAAAGTCCTCTTATCATTGGAAGATGCCCCAGGTGGGTATGTTTGATCCTCCAAGAAGCACTTAATGTCATGGAACCAAGGCTTATCATCTTTGACAACATCTGCTGCGAACACATATGCTGGTCTGTCAAGTCTGGATACTGAAATTTGAGGTACAAAGTTGGCAGCTTGAACTTTGATCATAGATGAAATGGTAGCCAGAGCATCTGCAAACTGATTCTCGTCCCGAGGGATATACTCAAGCTTGACTGTTGTAAATAAAGTCAATAACCTCCTTGTATAATCCCTGTAAGGTATCAGATGATCCTGGTGTGTGTACCATTTGCCGTTGGTTTGATTAACTACCAGAGCTGAATCTCCGAATACAGTCAATGTCTTGATCCTGAGGTCAATGGCTTCCTCAAGACCCATAATGCAAGCTTCGTATTCAGCTTCGTTGTTAGTACAGTTGAAGGTGAGTTTTGCTGAGAAAGGCATGTGAACTCCCCTAGGTGTAATGAGTACTGCATCAACACCACGACCATTCATATTAACAGCCCCGTCAAACATCATAGTCCATCCTTCCTCTGGGTCAGGCCCTTCAGTGTGAACAGGCTCTTCATGGTCTTTTGCTTTTATGAACATGATGTCTTCATCGGGGAAGTCAAATCTCATAGGCTGGTAATCATCAATAGGTTGCTCAGCAAGATATTCAGACAATACACTGCCCTTGATGGCTTTCTGAGAGGTGTACTGGATGTCATATTCTGTGAGGATCATTTGCCATCTTGCAACCCGTCCGGTAAGTGCTGGCTTCTCAAAAATATACTTGACTGGGTCCATCTTTGAGATCAACAAAGTAGTGTGGGTCAACATATACTGTCTCAGTCGGCGAGCAGCCCACGCTAAAGCACAGCAAGTTTTCTCGAGCAGTGAATAACGTTGTTCACAGTCGGTAAACTTTTTGCATAGGTAGTATATTGCATACTCTTTTCGACCAGACTCGTCATGCTGGCCCAACACACACCCCATTGACTCTTCCAATACTGTCAAGTACATGATTAGAGGTCTTCCTTCAACTGGAGGCATAAGGATGAGAGGCTCTTGTAAGTATTCCTTGATTTTGTCAAAAGCCTTCTGGCAGTCTTCGTTCCACCTGACCGTTTGTTCTTTTCTTAGCAGTTTGAACAAAGGTTCACAGGTTGCTGTAAGGTGAGATATGAACCGTGAAATGTAGTTCAATCGACCTAAGAACCCTCGAACTTCTTTTTCTGACTTTGGTGCAGGCATTACTTGAATAGCTTTGACTTTATCAGGGTCAACTTCAATCCCTGTCTCACTCACAATAAATCCCAGCAGCTTACCGGATCGCACCCCGAATGTGCATTTGTTGGGATTCAACTTCAGTTGGTACTTCCTCATACGCTTGAATAGCTTCAGCAGATTTACCAGGTGGTCTTCTTCGGTGAGGGACTTGGCAATCATGTCATCCACATAACATTCGATTTCTTTATGGATCATATCGTGGAATAATGTCACCATAGCCCGTTGATATGTTGCACCAGCATTCTTCAGTCCGAATGGCATCACCTTGTAACAGAACGTGCCCCAGGGTGTGATGAAGGTTGTCTTCTCCATGTCTTCAGGCGACATCTTGATCTTATTGTATCCTGAAAATCCGTCCATGAAGGAGAATACCGAGAACTGAGCCGTGTTATCTCAATACATCGATGTGAGGTAATGGGAAGTCATCTTTCGGGCTAGCTCTGTTCAAATCTCGGTAGTCAACACACATTCTTACTTTGCCGTCCTTCTTAGGTACAGGTACTATATTAGCAACCCACGGTGGATATCTAGTTACAGCAAGGAACCCGGCGTCCCACTGCTTTTGTACCTCCTCTTTGATTTTCATTGCCATGTCTGGGCGAGTACGACGCAGTTTCTGTTTAACTGGTGGGCAATCTTCTCTTAAAGGCAGCTTGTGCATGACGATATCGGTGTCCAACCCTGGCATATCCTGATAAGACCAAGCAAACACATCCACATATTCCTGAAGCAGGTCAATCAGTTGTCTCTTCACTGAGTCTTGTAAGCAGGCCCCGATTTTAACTTCTTTCACATCTTCATCTGTACCGAGATTAATCGTTTCGACCTCCTCCTGATGAGGGGTGATAACCTTTTCCTCTTGTCTCAACAACCTGGCTAGCTCTTTAGGAAGCTCATACTCTTCTTCAACCCCTTCATCAGCTTGATTGATTGGATTGTCAAAGTCATACGAAGTCATAGCCGTGCTGTTGTCGGTGCGGTCTGGAAGGCACTCTCTGCAAGGGTTCAGTTTGTTCATTTTAGTGATTGATTTAAAAAGAGTGAAATGAAGTTATCATTTTGAAAACATTGCCATTTATTTTTGTACAAAAAGAAAAATGGAAAAAATAGTGAGCGGAAAAGAAAAGAAAAAAAGACTCATTTGCAAAAGATGTCTGATATTCATTGATTTATCTATTTGCACAAAATTACAGATGGCCCGATTACAAAATGAGTCTTGTCATCTTGGGCAAGATGCAAGACTTGATGCATGCTTAAAAATACAGGAAATAATAATTACTCTGCAGGAGTAACTCTTATAATTTCCTGGGAAGACCAGTTTGAGATACTGCTCCCCGGGATCCTTGGACGTATCCAGCTCTCCAGGTTGCGGTCGCTTTCATCCTCGTCTTCCAAGTTGTTCACGGCATCTGGGGTGAGCATCCCCCCACTGACAAAATTGGGCTTCTTAGCAGCCTCTGCTTGATCTTGTTGAGTTGGTTTGTAACCCAACCCAAATCTATCCTCCTTCTTCTCTACAGGCAGCAACTTGCCCCAGCCTTGGGCAGTCCCTTCTTCAACAACCTTCCGGGCTTGCTGATAAGATGTCATTGAGGTTCCAGGTACAGCGGATGCTTCATTTATGTTCAAGGCCTCAAACCCTTGACTCATAGTTTCGTGGATCTCCCCATCCATCTCAATGTATTTGTATGTAGCCAGATGGCTAACAAAAATATCTTCCTTCCCACAAATAGTAACGACTTGGCCCTCCCACTCGAATTTTAACTTCTGGTGAAGGGTCGACGTCACGGCGCCAGTGGCGTGTATCCATGGTCTACCCAATAGACAGCTGTAGGCAGGCTGTATATCCATCACGAAGAAGGTCGTTTTGAAAGTCTGTGGGCCAATCGTTATAGGCAACTCAATTTCTCCCAGAACTGATCTCTTAGAACCGTCAAAAGCTCTTACCACCAAGTTGCTGGGGCATAATGCCAATCCTTCATACTCCAGCTTCACAAGGGCTTTCTTAGGTAGGACATTGAGGGATGACCCTGTGTCCACCAACACATGAGAAAGAACTGCACCCTTACACTCCAAGGTGATGTGCAAAGCCTTGTTGTGACTACGGCCTTCCGTTGTCAAATCAGTGTTGGTAAATCCTAGTCCATGACTAGCATTGACATTTCTAACCACAGCCTCTAACTGATTGACGGTGATCTCCTCTGGCACATAAGCTGCGTGCAAGACTTTTAATAGTGTGTTCCGATGAGCCTCGGAGCACATTAGCAATGATAAAATGGAGATCTTGGAAGGTGTCTGGTGAAGTTGGTCCACTATCTTGTAATCACTTTTCTTGATGATTCTCATGAATTCATCAACCTCTTGATCAAAAGGGGTTTTCAAAGCTTCTTTAGCAACTTGATCTTCTTGCACCATGCTCTTCCCTTTTGCCTTGGCAGCAGCTTCTGCTTCAGCAATGGGTTTTGGAATTTGCGGGGCAAAGAGACGTCCGCTTCGAGTGAAGCCTCCGCCTCCCCCCACATTGTCTATCTGTGGTGAAGAAGTTGATGATTCTAGAGTGATTTTCTGCCCTTCGCAGTATAGATCGGAGCCGTAATGCCAAGGGATGGCATTATTGCTTTCGGAAGGAACTGGCCCAGGTACTGTGATAGTGACTGGACTGATAGCAGCTGCAGAAGGGACCATGATAGTGTGTGGATCATAGTATATTGTTACTGGTGCTCTGACAGGGGAAGCATTTTGTGAGTTGTAGGCAGAATTATTTGCATGATCATAATATATTGTAACCGTTGAGACACTTTCATTATTTGCTGTTGATGTTGTAGGAGGCATTGTTGACTGGATGGGCGTTGAAGTTGTAGAAGAGACGGATGTTGATATTTGGTTCGTTGAAGTGACAGATGAAGCATTTGTTGATGAGATTGAAGAGTTGTTTGGAACAATTGTTGTTGCAGTTGTAGAAGACTCGGGAATTGTCGTTAAGAAGATTGCTGGATTTGATGTTGTGATTTGAAGTAGGCCACTCTGGATGAGACCATTTATGCTGCTTCTCAGGTTATCACACCCATTTACCGAAATGTTGCAATAGCCGCACCCGAGCTCACACCCGGGGAATATCTGACATTCAAGGAGTTGAGCTTTAATCTCTACCAGGGGTGTCCGAATCTGCCCCACACTGGTTATTAAGAAAGACGGCTTATCTTCCTCAATAGCATTGATTCTGGGTCCTCCGTGGTTGGGCATAAGGTTCTTGCTGACATTTGGCGGGGGTGCAAAGTTTAGAGCTTTGGAATCCACTAGATCTTGCACTTTCATGTGCAAAGCTCTACACTTCTCTATAGTGTGGCCAGGTGCGTTGGAGTGAAAAGCACATCTGGCGCTGGCGTCATAATTTCTGGGCAGACTGGCAGGATCTGGAGGTGCCAATGTCCTTAGCTCAACCAGGTTGAGTTTCAGGAGTTGGGGCAACAATGTGGCATAAGGCATAGGGATCGGATCAATCACTCTATTGGCCTGAGATGGTCTCTATTGAAAAGGTCTTTGCTGATTGTTGTTGCTGGTGTTGTTGTTGTTATAATTTCTCTGAGGTGGATATTGAGCTTGTTGTTGGTAGTGGGGTTGTTGTTGTGGTTGGTATGCTGGTTGTGGATGAATTGGAGCGGGAATGGTGACAGCTGCTACTGACCTATGAACATACTGGGGTCTGCCCCTGCTGGTATGGATAGCATTAGTCTCACCAGTTCTTCTTGGGCCCACAAAAGGCTTTCTTGGGTTGCTGGACGAGCTCGCACCATTGTCGGAAATCTTACCCATCTTTAGAAGGCTCTCAATTCTTTCTCCAGCTATGACTACATCCGCGAAGCTGGTGGAAGAAAAGGCAGCTAGCCTATCAATGTATGTCCCTTGGAGGGTGTTCATAAACATGTCGGCCATCTCCCTTTCCGACATGGGTGGCTGGACAACAGCAGCAAGTTGTCTCCACCTCTGGGCGTACTCCCGGAAGCTTTCTCTGGATGACTGGGACATTCCCATCAGGAGGGTCCTGTTGGGAGCCATATCCAAGTTGTACTGGTATTGTCTAATGAAGGCCTCAGCCAGGTCTTTCCAGCATCTGATGGTTGCTCTGGTCAAATGAGAGTACCATTCCCTTGAAGCTCCTGTTAAACTGTCTTCGAAATAAAACATCCACAGTTTTTCATCCATGGTGTATGCCTTCAGCCTCCCCAGAAAGGATTGCAAGTGGGTTCGTGGACAGGAGGTCCCGTTGTACTTCTCAAAGCACGGAGGTTTAAACTTGTGAGGTATTCTTACCCCGTCCACTAAGCCCATGTCCATGACATCAAAGCCCAGAGAATTTTGAGACTCTAGAGACCTTAATTTCTCAGCAATTTCATCTAGCCTTCTGTCATAGGCTTCATCCCCAGCTCCCATCACAGTGAATTGATCTTCTTGGGGGTCTTCTTGTAGTACTCTGCCTGTAGTAGCATTCCCTTGCACATTAGCAGGGATGTTGATCTCTGGGTGAAGATGAGGGCCATACACAGGTGGGTTGACATGAGGCTGAACCCTCTCATTATTGCTCGTTCCACCAGTCCCTAGATGGGGGTCTTCCTGAGTCTGCCTTTCTACTAATGCCCTTAATCTTTCTTGGCTCTGTGCCAACCCATTCATCACCTCCATAAACTGGGTCATCTGATTCCTCATTTCCAGTCTCTCATTGGCCATTTGAGCCCTGACCTCTGTAAGGTCCTGTTGTACCTGGTCCATCTGTATACCCGGAAGGTTGTTGCGGGTAGGATATCTGTGCGGACGGTGGAGTGGGAACACCCGACGACGAGCAATAGTTCCTGAATCACAATAGAGTTAGTAACAAAAACAAAACAAAACCTACAAAACAAAACAAAGGTTAGTATGCAATGCAGTATGCTTATTTGTTTCCAAGGTATCCGGCTTGGCATTTGGTTTTGACCTTTCCAGACCCCGAGGAAGATGCTTTTTGATGTTGCTTAGGAGAGAGAGATTCAAATGAAACAAACTAATGAATATATTACAAAAAGTGAATGATACATAGTTTGTTTTTTTACAATACATGCCCCTAAGGGATCAAAATACAACATAAAAAAGAAAAGTACAATGAAATGAAAGCAACAACAAGCAAAAGTCAGACACCAAGACCAAACTCATCCTCCTGAACTTCCTTTAGAAGTGCTTCAGTTACCGGATCAGCCGGACGCTCTGTGAGGTTCCAGATGAGAAGATTCCTGGTGGCAACAGCTGCAGTTAGCTTCTTGTGTCTGCCCTGGTCCTTTAACCTCTTTACACCAGCCCTAATCTTCAACTCTGAGATCTCTTTCTGGGCTGCTAGCAGGGCTTCCTGTTGCTCTTTTAAACTGGCCTCCAACTGCTCAATCTTGTCCTGAGTCCTCTTATCTTCCTGAGTACGAGCTTCAGTGATCCTGACCCACCTAGCTTGACTCTCTTTCAGATATAAATCAGTCCTGGCCTTCTGAAACTGAGCCTCCTTACAGGCATTCTTCAAAATCTGCTCTCCAGCCCTTGACTTCTTGATGTAGTCTTCTGACTTCTCAATCCTGGCTAGATGCTCCACCTTAAGCTTTTCTAACCTCTCAATGTCCAGACGACCATCCCTCCTCTCCCAGAGGGTCTTTTGCAGAGCTTTAGTCAGGTTCTCATTCCTCTCTTTCAGTTTCTCAAATTCCTCTAAGCCGACAGTGGCTGGAGGTGGTGCTGTGGAGGGTCCAGGTGCATCCTCAATGGTGAAGGGCATCCCAGAAATTTTAGCCCTGGCATGAGACCACTCATAGTACTGAGCTGAGGCCACATTGTTGCATCTCCCAAGAATGGCCATCCCTTTGGTCTGGACATTGTCCCAAGCCCAGGATGCTTTCCTGACAACAGCTAGATTAGGCTTAATCTCACAATAAAGGGTTTCAGCCAAGTCTTGTGCTCTAGGAGGGTGGACCAATGCATAGCCCAATTGTCTTTTGAATAGCAGAGGGTTGTAGTTGATGCAACCCTTCACTCCTATCAGAGGTACATTGGGGAACTGCCCATAACTAGTAATGATGTCCCTGCC
The DNA here is from genome assembly GCA_963966055.1 of Lathyrus aphaca. Taxonomy (NCBI): domain Eukaryota; kingdom Viridiplantae; phylum Streptophyta; class Magnoliopsida; order Fabales; family Fabaceae; genus Lathyrus; species Lathyrus aphaca. The sequence continues at coordinate 432,114,407 of OZ014522.1, read as the reverse complement.
TTTGGTGCTCTGGGTGCACCACCTGATGTCATCTGAGGTCAAAGCAATAAGTCTTCTAGCCCAATTCTTCTGTTGGTGAGGATTCAAGAATGCATCAGTCTTGGGCAAGTGTTTGAGCAGCCAGGTATGGAACAGGGGAGCACAGCATCTCACCAATCTTCCTCTTTGCTTTTCATTCCTTTGATGAATAGAGTAATAGAAATCTCCCAGTAAGGTGGGCACTGGGTTCCTCAGAATGAAAAGGTGAATGGCATTCTTGCTAATAAACTTAGGCTCATCTGCAAAAAGTATAACCCCATATATGCTGAGGGCTAACAAAGCACAGACTGCCTTTCATTCTCCCAAGGAGGCCTCCAGGATAGCCTGAGAAGTCAAGAAATCCAAGTGTAGACCAGAGATTCCAGCCTTGGTTGTCAGGTTCTGCTCAATCAGAAAAGGTTCCAGATATAGTGCCTTTGCCACTTCTTCATTACTGGGAAAAGCCATCTCAGGGTTGAAGGGGACACCGCCCCTGACAGGCACACCCACCAGTGATGAATACTCTTCCAACAAGGGTCCCAACTGAAAATTCTGGAAGGTGAAGCACCTCAGAGGAGGATCATAGAACTGTAGACAAGTGTGAATCAAGCTCCTCTAGGAAGGGTCCAAATCCATAACCACATCAAGGATGCCTCCATAATGTTCTCTAAATAGTGGTATATGGCCTGGAGTAATAAGGGTCTGGATCTTCTTGATGCCAGTCAGCTCAGGCTCAAAGAAATGATATGAGATGTTGCTCTTCTTGGGTGCCATGCTGCTGAAGAAGAGCTGAAACAGATGCTGATGATGATGACTGATACTAGAAGATGGGCCTCTGGTAGGCTGATGCAGGTGACTGAAGCAGGTAGCTGATGAATGCAGCTGTAGCAGATAGCTGGTGAACAGGGGTCTATGCTGATGAAGGGGTCAAAACCAAGCCAAAATATATGATGGATACCCTGAAAAACAAATAAGCAAATGTTAAATGATGTAATGATGATGTATGCAAATGATATGCAAGGGTTTGTGATCAAGCTGGATCTGATTGCTGCTTTGATATAAGTCCATGTATGTTCAAGAAATCCAGATGGAGGTTCATAAGTCCAGTAACCAAGGTGGGGGACTCAAATAAAGAGTCACATGTCCAGGGTTAAAATCACAAGAACTGTCCCAAAATGGAGTACTCTTAATCAAAACAAAGTAACAGGGTATGCTGAGGTCAAAGGTACCTGCAAACCTGTAAACAGCCCAACCCCCCTCACAGGTGGCGTTCTAAAACAAGGATCCTCATACTTGGACCAGTTATGAGAAGTGTAAACACTTCTAACCCGGAGGTACAGTGTTTACAATAATCATAAAAGATCCTCCTCTAATTCACCTCAGTTTCTGAAGGTCAATACTAAAGGTCATCCAGACTTAGCAGGCTTCCCAGATAGCCCTAGCACTACAGGAAATCTGTAGCACAGAGTTCTCAAGAAGAAACCCATATCTGAACCGTGTTTCATATTCCCGCACCAGACCGAAATGGAATGGGAAAGAACATGAACCACTCTAGCCTAAGTGTCACTCAGGTCCCAGGTATAGGACCTCAACTCTCAATAGAACCCCACCCACCAAAGCAACAAAACCAGATCCAGCCAAAACAGTATGACAGTATGATATATGTAAAGCTGTAAAGAAAGCAATAAACAAAACTGTACATAAAGCAATAAAATAAATATACAAACACAATTAGCACATAACACCCCAGTAAACACAAATCAAACAAGCGCTAGGAGGAACCCACAAAAAGAACCAGAAGCCCTGGTTACAGTATAAGGGTCCCCAGCAGAGTCGCCAAGCTGTCGCTCCCAAAAGATGAGACTGAGCTCAAATGAGGTACAGACGCGAACGGTCGGTGAAAGGAGGATGTGAGAACGCACAGGAGTGAACTCACAGGAAAGGAAAAGAGTTGCCAGCTAGGCATTTTTATCCCGAAGGAAAGGTAATGCTGCATAAACCTAGGAAAGATATGGATAAGACGGTTGCGAACCAGAGAGACTCATAAAGGGGTTGGTTACAACCTGGGAAGGTATTAGCACCCAGATTGTCCGTCGTACTCGACGGGATCCACGCTTAAAAGATTTGTGTTTTAAAGGGGTAGTGTCAGTGCAATTTGTGTGTCAAAGCTGGAAAGCATGCAAGTGTCAGTGTAAAAGAATGTGGATTGTATAAATGTACAGTGTCAGTGTAAGAACAGGAAAGAAGTGCTCAAGATCATGAGGCTAAAAGAATAATGCTGGAAAGAGGGGGAATATACAGAGACTTTTGTTCGATAACCGTTAAGTTATGCCTACGTATCCTCTCGTGCAATAAGGAAGTCAGAACACCGTAGTTCGACCCAAAGAGACTGAAAGAATTGACTTGTGAACTGCTTGCTTGTCTATGCTCAAGTGTATGACCTGACTGGCTCAGGTGCAAACTGTCTTGCATTAGACGGAAGGAGCAAGTTCTCGTTTATGAGTGAAGATGATGAGAAAAGAATCCCGGAGGAGACGATTATTGTTTGTTTTTGTATTTTCAATCTTTTATTGCTTTTTGAAGTTTGTCATAAGAAAATGAGCTTAAGCCTAAACCAAAGGGTTAGTAAACTCATCACATCCTCCCTCTGATTAGGGGTAATGAGAATACTTTAAGTGTGAAGTCAGCATCTCACACTTAATCACCATGGTGTAGGATTAAGATCATTAACCTACTTGTGATTATTTAGATGTTTTTGGTGTTTTTGTTTAGTGTTAAGTAATGAGGTTAAGCCATAATCAAGGATTAAACAGACTCATTACACCATCCTAATAGAAGGATAATAGATGAGAATGTTTAAGCTGAGGAAAGCTCCTCAACTTAATCCATGATTAGGGATTAAACTCATGACAAAACAAAACCTTTATTAAGTGGATTTTAGTTAATGATTAGATGATGAAGTGAGTTTTAGGGTTTGTAAGACAACCTGAGGAGGACTTGTCCATTAACACTAGGGTTAGTCCTTCTTAACCAATTAAGGAAGAATTAGAACCCTAATGCAAGGACCAAGTTACAAGCTTGATGTCTTGGTGATTATTAGATGGATTGATTTAAGGATTTAAACACATTAAGGGTTTAACACTTAGGATTAAAGTTATACACTCCATCCTAATAGAAGGATGCAGGCATAAGCTTAATCACAAAGCCTTAAAGCCTTTAAGGTTTAGTCCCTGATTATGAGATGAGAAGAGAGGACTCAATGAGACACAAAGGTAAAATCTAAATGGGGGACTAATCAAAACCCTAATTATTGTCATGCTTGGTTGTTCCTAGGGTTTGTGAGGTTTGCAATAGAGATCTTCAGAGATACCACCAGGAAGCAGATGAAAGGAGCAAAGAGAAGCAAAGTAACTTGCTTCATTTAAGAAGACAAGTCACTTGAAGAAAGAAAGTAAGATGAAGAAGAATGAACAAGCTCAAACTCAAACACAAGACAAAATGCAGCAATGATGCATAAGAGGGATGAAAAGAGATTGTGAGAAGTGAAGGCAAATTCACTTCTCAAAGTTACTTACCACCTGAAAAGTTAGTGAAAAGAATGCAATGCAATGCAAGATGAGATGAAATGGCATGATGAAAACCAAAACCAGAAGCATGTGTGTGATGTTAATGATGATAAGAGATGATGCAAATATGAGACAAGGCATGAGAATGATCATACAAACATATGGATGCAAGAGAAGCATGCTTAGAACCACGAACATACATGAAAAGTTATGAAATGAAAATGTCATACAACATGGAAAATGGAAGATGCAATGATCAAACATGATTCTAACATGACCTAAGATGTGTTATGAATCAAATGGGTGCACAAAATGTCATGGCAAGTCATGGTATGCAAGCAAATGGAAGATGGATGCAAATGAAAGCCCAAATTAGGGTTTATGATCAATGCACAAAACAAAAATCAAAACCAGAAGCAAACATCATGATAAAAATTTGAAAATGCATTCAAAGGAACCCTAAACCTATACAAACTCACTGCCCAAAGGAGGGGATCCAACTCTTAACCTAGTGAGAGTTATGAATTTCCTAAGATTACTAGGGTTTTGGGATGCCTCACAAAGAAAAATACCAAACAAATAGAAAATGCAAGATCAAATCAAACCAATTTTATCCTATAAACTACATGCTATGGAGGATGCAATGCAAGAAGAACCATCATCAAACTCTCAAGGGTTGGGCAGAATGGATTTTTTCAAATTAGAATCAAAATATTGCTTTTAAACAAATTTAATTCCAATAAAAATTGTCAAAACAGGTCAAGAACCAAAAGAAATTTGTTTTGAGAGTTTGGTAATGTTCCTAAATGTTTTAAAATGCAATATGAATTTTTTTGTGATTTTTAAATACTTAAATGTATTTTTAATTAATTAATTTTCATTAACTAATTAAAAATAAACATTTAAATAATTTAAAAATAATTTTTAATGCAAAAAATAAAAATAAAAATATTTTTGGGTTCTGAAAATTAATGAAATGTTTGACAAAAAATTTCAGAATTTTTTAAAGTGTTTTGCTATTTTTTAAAATTCATGCAAATAAAATACAAACAAAATGAATTAAAATTGGTTAATAGAAGAATGAATTGATTCATGTTTGGATGAATCGATTCATACTGATCAAAACAGAATTAGTTAAACAACATGAATCGATTCATAATGGGATGAATCGATTCATTTTGCGAAATCCAAGAACCTTTCAACAGAATGAATCGATTCATTATGCTATTTTTTTCAAAAATTCATAATCAAACTCATTCCTTAGGCTGTGTTAAGTGCTCTAACTCTCCAGATTTCATCCTCTACCCACCCCAAACATGAATCAATCACAAGATCACATTTACAATGCATCAACAGCAAGATTAGAGCAAAATCAAGAAAACTGCAAAAACTTCAGAACATGCATACACACTCATTTCTCAACCGTTTTCAGTGTTTCAAAGCTTAACATGATCAGTGAAACAAACTCTATCATCCTATAACAAGAGATTACATTTTTGAAAAAAAAATGTTCTTGATGATACCTGAACCGGAGCTTTGAACTTTGGAGCTTTCTGGCCTCAAACTTGGTGCAATCCCTCTCCTTTGAACACCCTGATGATGAAATGAAGCTTGGAGAGCTTTGAGAATGGCTGGTTATGGCTGTTTTGCTCTGGTGTAGCAGAAATGGAGGGCCTTTTGTGAGATGTTTCAAGTTGTTTCAGGGGGTGGTGTAATACCTCAAAATTTGCCCTTATGTTTATTCCCCTATATTGGCTCATCATTTTGCATTCATTGGTTTTTCTCATCATAATAATTCATTTCATGGATTTTATAAGGCATGTGATCAAGGCCCGTGGAAATTAGGGTTCCGTGCCTTGTCTGTATCTATTATGGTGTGAACTTATGGAGCATATTCACTGGTGCATCTAGCTTATTATTGAGGTGTTCAGTCAGATTGGCTTTGGGTGAGAGTATTGACTCCTCTTGATGTCTCAAGTTGTGTTCTTCATCATTGAATATCTCAAGGAAATTTGGGGTCCTTGTTCATGATTTTCGATTTGAAGGGAACTTTATCAACGGAGGTCCATAGTATCAAAGACTGGGTTGGGTCCATTTGTTCACAAAATAATAATTCGAGGTTGTGTGGAGTTCAGTATGGCCTCAAAGTTCCTAGGAATGGATTGTGTGGAAGGACCTGATTTAGGTCAAGAGAGAATACAGTTATTGACCTTACTGGGAAGACATCGCGGACGTTCAAATTCTAGTTCTTGGTATTCAAATGCAAGCCATTGCCATTCTACATGTCGACTGGTTAATTCACTGTTCTTTTAGTCACTATGACCTTATCTCGTTTTGCTAACCAAGGTTATCTTTTCGTGTCCATATACATTCCATTTTTTATGTCATTGAGCCCATTTTCTCTTCTAGAATCAATCCATTATTCATTCCTAGTTCCATTTCCATTTGACCATTTTTATCCATTCCGAATTCATTTGTTTGACAATGTTACTAATTGTTCTTATCCATTATTACCATTTTTAAATCATTTTTGTGATTTGCTTCCACAATAACCATTTCTTTCTAAGTCGTTTATGGAAAGCCTATTACTTATTTTTCTATTAATCCTAATTAAGCCCACGTTCAGTAATTGTCAAGACAAGTTTTTGTCATCAACATTGCTTTTGAATTCCATGTTTGTGTCAATTTTTCATCAATCCAATTTAAGCCCAATGTTATTAGTCCAGTTGAATCCGTATATTCCATCGTTCAAAATCCCCAGGTTCAATTTGAGATCTTTTTATATCCTAAGACTTAGTGAGATTTCAAAGCTTATGCCAATAGTTTCTTGATTCTTAGCAATTATTATTATCAACACCAACCTAATCCCAAAAGCTATTATAGAAAGTGAAATAAACAATAATAATTATCATTAATAGATCCATGTCTCTCCTCACCACAAAATCCTAGTCTTTGTTTTGCACTCTCGTGATCCGTTTCGATTTCAATGTCCATGATGAAATGCACATTTTCTGTTTGTAGCTTTGATTCTATTTTGAAGGATACTCTTGCTACTTTGGCTATTGTTGAATTCGGTGCACATTGGTGCCTTGCTTGCAGGAATTATAAAGGATTGCAAAGTTATTTAATGGACCTCATGCAGTGCATCCTGGAATCATGTTGTTGATAAGGGTGGATTGTGCAGAAAAGAGAAATATTAAGTTCTGTGTTGGTCGTTATCCTATGCTCTCTTGGGGGTTTCCTCCTAAATTTGTAGGTGGTAGTTGGGAACCTAACCAAAAGAACAGTAATATACAGGTGATTGAAAATGCACGCACAGCTAATCAATTGTTTACTTGGATCAACAAACAAACAAAGTATTTATGACGTTGAAGAGGCAATTGCATTAGCTTTTGATATTATCTTGGAGTACAAAATGATAAAACCAAATCGAGGATGGAGAGAGTCAGTTTACATTTATTACAATCTGCGATTTCGTGCACAATTTCTTTGTTTACAAGGAATGCCAACAGCATTTTTACAAGATGTGTTCAAGTGTTTATAGTCCTTTCAATAAAACCCGTGACTTTGCACTCTGGCTGTGGAGTTCCATTAACAAGGCAAACCAAAGACTGAGGAAAGAAGAAGCTTCTCTAGGTACCGGTGATCCCGAATTACCAAAGGCAGTTTGGCCTCCAAAGTAGCTTTGCTCTTCCTGCTATCTTGACCAAGACAAGCAACAAAATTGGATGGAACCAGGATTTCAGCCCCGTGTGACGAGGGCACTCCTTCACTCTTTCTCGAGTCTACGGCAGCATACGTCGAAACTCAGGCATGTGTATCAACCTGCCATGACAGAGTTTGAAGAGGGTGAGAATTCAAAGGAAAATAAGAAGAACAAGAGTGAAAATCAGTTATGTTGGAATGGCCAATTGAAGGTGAGAAACCAAAATCACAATAGAAACTCAAAACAGAATAACCAACCCTCAGTTTCAGTTAGAAAACTAACTCCTAACAGAATTCTTAAACTGACATAACTAATTTTTAATTCCTAATCAATTCCCTAACCAAAAAATAACCAACTAGTTTCTAGAAAGTTCTATAACTCACCAGAAAATTCCAGACAAAGCTAGAAGATCGGCTCCTATAAATGGAAGTTCTGGTTCTTCAATTGCTTTTTCTTACACACTTTCAGTCCCTTGCACCCTTTTCAACCTTCTTATTCATTCCTTTCCTCAAACCATTGCAATGCTCTTGGTACATTGATCTTGTTTTTGAGTTCACCTTCAAGCCTCACCACTAACATTCAATCCTTCAAACTCTTCTTCTTCATCATCGTCCTTAAACGATAGCCTGTAACAATGAATTATCAGTTCATACACAGAAGAAGCAGATACACAGAATTGAATTGAGTTCGAAGAGTTCGAAGACCTTCTCTCCCTCAAGCTGCGATTACATCCATGGACAGCATTATGCCTCCTGCAAATGAGAGATAGTACAGGGTTGTTACAAGGAAAGAATGAAGAAAGAATCACAGGCCTAAGGTAAGCTTGAATGGTGTTCAGGAGATTTTTGATTTACCTCTAATCAAGTGATCACACAGCTCTTACGGTTGTCACCGAGGGCGTTTCGGAGTCGGTAATCTTCTGTAATTGGTGTTGTTCAACATCCCTGTTTGTGATCAACATTCGCCAACCTTTGTTGGTCCTTTGGCAATCTCACGGCGTCTGTAATCAAGAACAAACCGTAACCAGTCTTCATCTCCTCCCTGTGTCACATTCCGCGGATTCGGCAACAGCATCGTCTCACTTTTCGCCTCCGACAACTTCATTCATCCTCATCAAAGACTTGTCAAAATTTGCCAAAGATTAGCACAAGAACGTGCATCAGTTCGCAGCATCAAGAATCAATAGCAACAATAAAAACAAATAGAAGAGTTACCTGAAGGAAACGGATTCGCGAATTTATCAATGTTAGCAGTTGAATCTATGTCGATTTGAGATACGGTCGCTTCAGTTCGTCAGTGAATTGATCATCAACGACGTGCAAACATTTGACGCCGAATACGCTCATCAATCAAGACGCCGGATCTTTGACGAAATCTTTCGCTTCCAGGTACGGCATTCTTTCGGTATTCATAGGTTTCGATCATCAGTGGTTTTTGTTGAGATGAGAGCAGTGAGAGTTTCGAATTAGGGATTAGGCTGATAATTAGGTTTTTGGTCAATTGAATTGATTGGTGATGTGTTTAGATCGGGAATTGAAAGGGAGTCGAAGAAGGGTGGTGGTTGTTCGGATTTGAGGAGAGAGTTAGGTTAGGGTTAGCGGTGGTAGAAAGGAGAGGGTGAAGGTGAGGCGGTGATGGTGATGGCTTCGCGAAGCCGAAGGTGGAGAATGAGAGGAGGGGATGAGAGGACGAAGGTGATGGCGGCGGTGATTGTTGAGTGTGCGAGCGAGCAAGTTTATGTAGAGACGAGGATTTAGGACGGAAGTGAGTCAGGAGATGAGCGGAGTTCATGGTTTCCGGTGATGAGTTTTTGAGGTTGGCGTCGGCGTCGCAGTTGGAAAGGGGAAGAGAGGTTGGTTGCGGCGGAGCATTGCGAAGAAGATGAAGGAGATGTGATTTAGGGTTTTGAGTTTTTCTGCCCTCTTTTCTTTTTGTATTTTGATTATAAAGAGAAGAGTAATTAATTTGACTTAATTAGTTAGATTAAGGATAATATTAGGAATTAAAATGTGATAATAACTATAATCCCATTTAGTTCTTTTAAAAATATTATAGTAAGTTAAGTTTATTTCATTTTAGTTTATTTTAAGATTAGAAGAAAAGTTAATAGTTTAATTTAATACTTTAAGAAAAATATAATAGTTTAATTCAGTTTTTTTTTTTTTCTTTAATTTAAAACTTTAAAAAAAAATATAATAGTTTAATTTAAGGTTTACTTAAATTAGGATTTCTTTAAAATGTGTTTTTTTTGATAAGTTTTAAGTGGTCAAAATTACAAGTTTAATTTAATATAAACGTAAATTTTAGGAAATTTTAATCACAAGATTAGCTTAATTATTTTGTCTTAATATTAGCTTAATTGAAATAGAGATAATTCAAATTATTAGTTAATTCTTTTTTTCCTAGATTAGAGATAATTCATATTTACTAAAACTATAATCAAATTAAGATTTAGAAATACTATTATTTAATTTTTTTTTTATCTAATATTTTAGAAAACATTATTTAAGACTAAGGGTTTATATAAAAATATTAGATTAAGATTTAATTTTGTTTTTTTTTAATTCAGATTTTTATTAAGTATTATAATAAGATTAGAATTTAATCCATTTGCTTTAAATTAATATGTTTAATTTTGGCACCCCCACTTTCAGGCCCAATATATAGAATAACTGAGAAACTGCTATCTGCACCCTGTTGTTAGGCCCAGTAGAGAAAAAGAACTTGCAGTATTACTAAAGCACCCCTGTATTATTCCTTTAGATATTTTATTTTAGTTAATCATAGTTTCAATTTAAATCTAGTAAAAATAGGAAAAAGCACTAGAAAATTCCCCAAAAATTAAGATGGGTTAATAATTGAATTTAGAAATTTAGGACATTTTTATTTTCTGAAATTTGTTTATTTTTGAATGAATTCTGAATTATTCTATTAATTAGTTTTATTGAATTTCTATTAATTATGCAGAATTTTGCTTATTTTATTTAAATAGTTTCTAACCACATTTTTGAGCCATTCTTTTTTCTATAGTAAAAAGACCCTTAATAGCTCCTAGAATATTTTTTATGGATTTTTTAGATATTTTTATCTTAGGTTTTGGTAATAAAATCCTTAAGAAATAATAGTTAATTCCTAGTTGAAATAAAATAGTTGTTAGGCATAAGAAAAATAAGTATTTTTAGGACCCCTCTTAATATAATATTTTAGATAATATTAGGACCTTACAATTTAATTTTTATAATTTTCCTAGGAGTTTTAGTATTTTTTTAGAATATTAGTTCTTAAGCTTAATTAGGCATAATTTCTATTAGATTAGGCCATTAAAAGAAAATATAGCTCAATACAAAAATAATAATAATAATAATAGTCTAGATTATTTTTAGTCATAGAGTTTAGCATTAGACTTAGGTTTAGTTTAATTTGTTTTAGGATGAACATTAAGTGACTTAGATCTAATACTTAGGTGAATTTTCATTCCCATTAGAAATAGAATAAATAAATAAGACTATTTATTATTCATGTCTTTAAGGCATTCTTAGAATATTAATTCTCATATGTTATTCCATTGTTTTGCTTTATTTTGATCTTATAACTTGTATAGGCTTCCCCATTATTCTTAGAATCAACTTAACTTCATTAAGAAGTAAGTTGAATTCTAATAGTTCTAAACTTTCATTAGGAGTAGAAAGCCTCACTAACCACTAGGATCACTTTGTAAATAAATAAAGTTAGGATTGAGTCTTAGTCCCTTAGATTTTTCCTTTTATCAACTTGAGTCATTCTCTTTCTCATCTCAAAAGAAAAGCAATAAAACATTTAATAAAAACCGAACAATCTTGTACGACACGAGACTTTGTTGCGGAGTGTTTATACGCGTCCTGTTTCGGGGCGAGGTGTAAATGCTTCCCGCGATGGATAGGTCTTAGTACAAGACAGTTCACAAACAAATTCAAAACACTTCTCTTAAAAGCCAAAAACAAATAACAAGCGACTATCCTGCGGGAACTTCTCTTCTCATCTCATTCACTCACAACGCGAACTCGCGACGACTTGTCTCGCATGCAAGACGGTAAACGCACTCGTACTAGACGAGCCTGCAACACCTGAGCATAGACATACGCAGTTCCAGCATAAAAAACACAAACAAATAGTTCCCGCCTAGGTTAGGCGAACTACGTCGACTCTGATCCTCATTATCCCGATGAGGTACGTAGGCAGCGGGGTAGGGCCCGTTCGAGCACATTCTTTATTTTCCCTACATTTCCCCTTTTCTTTCCATTCTCATGTTCTTATTTCAGTTCATTTCTCATTCCAGTTCCAGTAGCAGTTTTATTCAGCAGCAATTATATTTTTCTCACCCTTTGAAACAAACGAGCAAGCGTGGATCCCGTCGGGTACGACGGACGGATTGGGGTGCTAATACCTTCTCAATTCGTAACCGACTCCCGAACTCCGATCTTTGGTTCGCAGGACCTTGTCCTTTCCTTCTTCCTCAGGTTTGTGCAACATTACCTTTCCCATTCCTTCGGGATAAAAATGTCTGGATGGCGACTCTAACTTTTCCGCGCCACTTTCGCGTTTGTACTAGGATGAAAATCCCGGGAGCGACAGCTGGCGACTCTGCTGGGGAACTAACCTGATTCTTCCGGTTTCCCTTGTAGAGTCAATCCTAGCGCCTGTTTGGTTTTGCTTCTGTGGGTGTTTGTTTGCTGTTGTGTGCTTTAGTTTAGCTTTACTGTTTATTTACTGTTTTTAATTTACAGCTTTACTTTATCGCATTTATTTATCGCTTTCAGTATTTTATTTCCCATGCATCATATTATACTGGACTGTCTGGCTGTGCTGGTTTTCATTTTTTCTGTGGGTTGGGAGTTACTGAGAGATAAGCCAAATACCCGGCTTGAGTGCACCATAGGATTAGCGTGGACACGTTGTGCTCGCATGGTTACATGATGAGTGGTGATGTGTTCCACACCCAGGTTGCGACTGTCTTGGGACTATTCTGTGTGGGGGTTCTTCCCCACTTCAGGGTACAACCTTGATAGTTATGTGCAGCTGGGGACCGATCATTGAGAACCTTAATGGAAACAACCCTCTCCAGTGATGACAGTGGCAGACCACATTTGTTGGCAAACCCACTCGCATCTGAGGGTCCATTGGGAACTCGCATAGGATGGCCTGGTTCTCTCATAGGAATTCAGTTAAAGCAAACTGTTCGTATGACGATAGTATTGTACCCTTCGGGATGAATGTACTATTGTTTCTCGATTCAGTGCTTGAAGCTGGAAACTTGTGAGGGATGCTTGTTTTTCCGGACTCAATTGAGACCTCCCTGAGTAGTACATAATGCCAAACCGATTCCCTGATTTGGTCATGAGCCATTTCTCGGAAATGGTGAACGTATTATTGCTATTCGGCTTTGAGAGTCCGTGATGTTGACCCGAGTAGCACACCCGTGAGTTTGGGAGGGGTTTAGAGGTTTGCAGGAACCCTGGTACCTTCAACATACCCACTTTGCCTTTGGTTCAGTTTTGTGATCTGGATTTCTGTTCTTAAGTTATGGACCCCGGATCAGAGGGATGATTATTGTGATGTCTGGATTTTGAGACCGTGCACCGACACCTGATTATATGATTGGCACATCACAGACACTTCACTGATCACATGCCTTGTCTTGCATAAACATCATATCATCGTTAATCATTTGTGTTTCTTTTATTCTCAGGGTCTACATTTATTTCCGGTTCCTGGCCATATTATTGCTTCAGAATGGAAGACGTCAAAAAGAGAACTGTGCACTACAAATTCTTCGATACTAAGATGGATCTGATCAACCAATTGGTGTCTCTGATTACCCCGGGTCATTTGAGCTACTTCAAGGAAACGTATGGTGATATTTTGGATCTGGTATTCAACCTGGATAGTTCTCAGAGGAGTTCCATTCACACTTTGTTGCAGTATTATGATCCACGGCTTAGGTGCTTCACATTTCATGACTTTCAGTTGGGTCCTTTGTTGGAAGAATATGCTGAGATTATGGGAGTTTCAATCAAGGATCAGCTTCCTTTTAATTCGGAGATGACAAGACCAACTCACGATGATATTGCTAAGGCTCTTTATTTGAGCCCGTCAGAGGTGTCTTCTAATCTGGTTTCCACCAAAGCAGGAGTACTTGGTTTTTCCTTAGAGTTTCTGGTCAAGAGAGCTGAAGAACGTGCCGTGGAGAAGCAGTGGGATTCAGTTTGTGCTATCTTGGCGTTATCTGTGTATGGGATAGTTTTATTTGCTGACATGGACAAGTTTGTGGACATGAATGCCATTCATTTGTTTGTATTGAAGAATCCGGTGCCCACTCTCTTGGGTGATCTGTATTATTCTGTGCATTACAAGAATGAGAAGAGGCGAGGAGGTCTTGTTAAATGTTGTGCTCCTTTATTCTACAAATGGGTTATGAGACACTTGCCTACTACTGAGAGTTTTGCGGATCCTAATTCTACTTGGGCTCAGAAGCTGAGTACTTTGTCTGCTGGAAATATCAGGTGGTTTACTTTGAAGTTGAAGGGAAAGAATTTCATTACTAGTTGTGGTAATTACCCTAATGTGCCTTTGTTAGGAGTATCAGGATGTATTAACTACAATCCCATCCTCTTAAGAAGACAATTAGGGTATGCGCTCAAGGAGGTTCCTGATGAGTCTGAATTATTTCAAACCTTCTATTTTCCGGTAAAAGACAATCTTCCTTTGGTCCAAAAAGCTGCAGGGTCCTGGAAGATGATTAAGAGGAGGGGTATAACATGTCTGGGCAAGAGCAACAATCGAATGTTTCCTGAATTTGAAGCCTGGATAAAGAATGAGGTTCAAGCGGCTCCAGTTCCTTTTTCTGTGCCAACTCCACCACCTGCTACGGTACCTTTGGAGGAATATCAGAAGTTAGAGGCTTTGGTTAAGCAACTGAGGGTTGAAAATCAAGAGGCTCTTAATTCTTGTCAAGCGCTGATGATCCAGAACCGTCAATTGAAAGATAGAGCTGTGCAAGCCGAGGAGATAGTCCGTCTTAAGCAGAAGGATTTTGAAGATAGAGAGCTCTACTTCCGAAAGAAAGGTTTAGCTGAGACTCATAAGACGGCCCAGCGCCGAAGAGAGAAGAAAGATCTTAGTGAAGCCAATGAAGCTGTTACTTTATGGCAGGAGAAATGGGACGAAAATCTGAAGAAACAAAAAGAGTTGGATGCCAAGCACAAACAGGAAGTCAAAAGCCTTCAGGATTCTGTGGATGGGCAGAAAGAACTTCTCAGGAAAGCTTATTATCAAGAGGAAGATCGTATCCGGCGCGTAACAGAAAGTCAGCAGGCACTGAAGGAAGCTCAAAAGGAGATTGAAGACTTGAAGTTGAAAGCTGAAGTGAAAAGGTCGAAGGCCGAGTCTAGTCAAAGCAAGGGGAATGAAGCAGCATTTCTACAGCAGATCGAGGAATTGCACGCTTCTTCTGATACGAGGGACCTCCTCATTCAGAAGCTCATCCAGGAGCCCAGTCATCCAGATGTGATTCAACTGTTCCAGAGCGTCAAATGCCTTAGCTGGAGATTGAAAGATATAGAGTTCCCTAGTGTTTAATTTCATATTGTTGTACTTGGATTACTCACAGGCTTGTTGTGGGATTCCTTATATGTGATGTACTTTTGTTATTGTGATTGGCACCCTTCGGGGACTTTGTATTTTCAAACTCCAGTTTATATGATTGATTTGTTCCGGATTTCTTGTTCGTTATTTGCACCGACACTGGGTAATGAGCACCAGTTTTGCACGGCCGTCATTATGTCTGAATATTATTTGGGTCTTCTTCCCAATTCTTATCTTCTTAATGCCAGGATCGGACACAGTAAAATACTCGGGAATAAAAGGAACACATTGCATTGCATATACATCATTTGCATTTTGTCTTTGTCTTTGCAGGTTTTTCTTCGAGATGTCTAATTTATCTGTGTTCATCAGGCAAAGATTGCGAGGGCCGCCAAGACCCGGTATATACGACAAGTTATCCCTCATCGGTACGCGACCCGCAGTAATCAAAGAACAGCAATGGACGCCATGCAGACAGAACTCAACGATGTCCGTACCAAGATGGCAGAATTTATGACTCTGATGCAGGGGATGGCCCAGGGGCAACAGGAGCTGAGAAATGCAATTCAAGGGTTGACTCCTCCTAACACTAATGTTCAGGCAACTACTTCCGGCGGACAAGGGGGTCCTCCCAATACTAACAACGGTACAGGTGGACCTCATGTTCCAGATCCATCTATGGCTGCGTATGTTCCTGTGCAGGACAGGCAGGAAGACCAATTCCAGTACTTCAACAACGATATGGGTTTCGGCGGTGACGGAAATCTCAACGACTTCTTGGTGCTTGCAGAGAAGGTCAAGGCCTTGGAATGCAAAGACACTTTGGGGATTGACGTGTCAGATATGGGATTAGTACCTGGGGTGGTCATCCCACACAAGTTCAGACCACCAGCATTTGATAAATACAACGGCAGCTCTTGCCCGAAAACTCACCTACAGGCTTTCTACAGGAAGATTGCGGCTCACACGCGAGATGAGAAACTATGGATGTACTATTTCCAGGATAGCCTTTCTGGAGGATCCTTGGAGTGGTACATGAAGTTGGAAAGAAGTTCTATCAGAAGCTGGAAGGATTTGGGAGAGGCCTTCCTCAGACAATATCAATACAACATTGACATGGCACCTAGCCGTACTCAGCTTCAAAGCTTGACACAGAGGAGCTCGGAGAGCTTCAAGGACTATGCACAGAGGTGGCGTGAGGTGGCCGCCCGAGTGCAACCACCTTTATTGGAAAGAGAGATGGTCGATCTTTTCCTGAATACCCTCCCGGGGCATTTCATGGAAAGGTTGGCTGGTTGTTCCTCAAGTGGTTTTTCGGACATTATCCTGACTGGAGAAAGAATCGAAAGCTGGCTCAAACAGGGGAAGATTCAAAATGGAAGCGCTTCAGTATCTGGCATCAAGAAACCCTTTGTGAAAAGAAGGGAAGGAGAAACAGGAGCAGTATACGCACAGAGAGGAATGATGCACCAAGGATATTATCAACAAGTGGCCCCCGTCACTATTTCAACTCCTCCAGTTCAACAACGGGTCCAGCCTCCACAGCCGCAACGCTCACAGGGGTATCAGCCAAGACCCCCTCGTCCGTACTATTCCCAGAGGGCGAAGGATAGACATATTGAAGCTCCACCAATGTCTTACTCCCAACTGTTGAAGAATCTCCTGCAGCTTCAAATGATTCAGCTCCGTACCTTGCAACCTCCGAGGCCAGGCCAAATTCCTGAAGGTTATGATTCGAATGCTAGATGCGAGTTTCATTCTGGAGCTCCCGGCCATAGTACTGAGAATTGCAAAGCATTGAAGCATGTTGTTCAGGACCTGTTGGATTCTAAAGCGATCAATTTCGCTCCTTCTCCTAATGTGCTGGAAAATCCCATGCCCCCTCACAGGGGCACGGTTGGTGCAATTGGTGAAGGGGAGAAATTGAATCTGGTGGATGATGTAAATGACTTGAAGACTTCATTGGTTGCTATCAAGGTTTGTTTGTTAAAGAAAGGTATTTTCCCCGGATGCAAGGATGATTGTTTAGAATGCACAGAAGCCACCAACGGTTGTAAACGATTGAAGGCTGGAATTCAAGGTATGATTGATGAAGGAGTGCTGCAATTTGACAAGATTGTGAAAGAAAGTGAAGTATCTACAGTAACTATCTTTTATGATCCATCCCAAGTTCCTTCGCGTGCTAGAGTAGCACCAATAACCATTACTACTGCTGGACCCATAATGTACCAAAGTGACAGAGCTGTTCCTTGGAATTATGGTGGTGAAGTGTATTACAATGGCCAGAGGCAAGAATTGGCCACGACTAGTATAACCCCAGCTCAAGTAGAGAATGTTGGAGTAGGGGGTTTTACTCGAAGTGGAAGATTGTTTGCACCTGAAGCATTGAGAAATAATGTGATACCACCTAGAGATACTGCCGAAGCCCAAGCAAGAGCCAGAGGGAAGCAACCAGTAGTTGCCAATGATACAACTCCATTAGCTGATCCAGATCTCACCTTTGATAAAGAAGCCGAAGAGTTCTTGAGGATCATCAAGAAGAGTGACTACAAGATTGTAGACCATTTGCAGCAGACGCCGTCAAAGATCTCCATCTTGTCATTGCTTATGTGTTCAGACTCTCACAGGAAAGCTCTCCTAAATATTCTGAACAAGGCATACGTGCCTCAGGATATTTCTGTAAACCAGTTAGAAACGGTGGTGTCCAGCGTGAACGCCAGTCATGGATTGGGTTTCACAGACTTGGACTTAACTTCTGATGGGCGTGCTCACAATCGGGCATTGCATATCTCTCTGGAGTGTAAGGGTGCAGTACTCTCCCACGTGTTGGTGGATACTGGATCATCTCTGAACGTCTTGCCTAAGAAGGCATTGATGAAGCTGGACTATGATGGGGTGGTGCTGAAGCCCAGTGATTTAGTAGTACGGGCATTTGATGGATCAAGAAGATCGGTATTTGGAGAGGTGGAGTTACCTATTAAGGTAGGTCCACAAGTCTTCAATACCACGTTTTATGTGATGGATATCCAGCCGGCATATAGTTGTTTACTTGGAAGGCCCTGGATACACTCGGCAGGAGCGGTTTCTTCTACACTTCATCAAAAATTAAAGTTCGTCTGGGAAGGTCAAGTTGTGACGGTCAGCGGGGAAGAAGATATTTTCGTTAGTCATCTCGCCTCATTCAAATATGTGGAGATGGATGGCGAAATAGTCGAGACCCCTTGTCAAGCTTTTGAGCCCTTAAAGTCTGAGCAAGCATCTGCAGTAGCAACTTCTCCTGAAGAACCGAAGAAGGTAGTTTCCATAGCTTCCTATAAACAAGCGCGTGAATTGGTAGAATCCGGAATCCGAGAAGGCTGGGGCAGCCCGGTAGAAGTGCCAGAGAAGAAAGACATGTTCGGGATTGGCTATCACCCTGGAGGATCCTCGTCTGAAACAAGTGCAAAAGGTTGTCAGAGCCCGGTCACTTTCACAAGTGCGGGAGTGGTAGACTACGGAAATATCAGCGCCGTGCAGGATGAAGCTGTTGATAGTGACTGTGACTTAGATGAATGGATTAGGCCTGTCGTCCCAGGAGCTCAACTTAGCAACTGGACGTCCGAAAGGCTCATTTCAGTAACATCTTTTGAAGAGTAATGATTTTGTGTTTCTATTTTCCTGTATTAAAGCACTATGTCTTGCCCGGGGCATAGTGGCTCTTTGTAAGGGTTCATTTGTTCATTAACACAATCATAAATAAAATCGACGTTTCACATTCATTTCATGTTGTTCTCTGTCTTTCGTTTTTTACTTTTGTTTTTCAAAAAGGAAAAAAAAGTTTTAAAATGGCAATGTTTCCCATTTTCTCAAGTTGTTGCTAAAGCCTTGCATGAATCATCATTCATGCAGGTGCTCGTCACCGGATCTTATCAATGACGACCCTGTTATGGCTAAGTATGACTTCGACAATCCAATTTATCAAGCCGATGAGGAAGGTGAAGAGGATTGTGATTTACCCGAAGAATTGGCCAGACTACTCAAACAGGAGGAGAAGACGATTCAGCCGCACGAGGAAGATGTTGAAGTGATAAACCTGGGTACTGAAGAAGACAAGAAAGAAGTCAAGATCGGAGCTGCATTAGAAGAATCTGTCAAGACTCGTTTGATGGCTATGCTTCGAGAATACGTTGACGTCTTCGCATGGTCCTACCAGGATATGCCGGGTTTAGACACTGACATCGTGGTACACAAGCTACCTCTCAGAGAAGGTTGTCCTCCGGTAAAGCAGAAGTTGAGGCGCACACGTCCAGACATGGCAATCAAAATAAAAGAAGAAGTGCAAAAACAGTTTGATGCTGGCTTTTTGGCCGTGACTAGTTATCCTCCATGGGTTGCTAATATTGTGCCGGTTCCTAAAAAAGATGGCAAAGTCAGAATGTGTGTGGATTACAGGGATTTGAATAGGGCTAGCCCCAAAGATGATTTCCCTCTACCTCACATAGATGTACTTGTTGATAATACTGCTCAGTTTTCCGTGTTCTCCTTCATGGATGGATTCTCAGGCTATAATCAAATCAAGATGGCTCCCGAGGATATGGAAAAGACAACTTTCATCACTCCTTGGGGCACCTTCTGTTACAAGGTCATGCCGTTTGGTTTAAAGAATGCAGGAGCTACCTACCAACGGGCAATGGTGACGTTGTTTCACGACATGATCCATCACGAAATCGAGGTTTATGTTGATGACATGATAGCAAAGTCCCAGACGGAAGAAGAACACTTGGTCAACCTAGCAAAATTATTTGACAGGCTTCGAAAGTTCAGACTGAGGTTGAATCCGAATAAATGCACCTTCGGGGTTCGTTCTGGCAAGTTACTCGGTTTCATTGTTAGTGAACGAGGAATTGAGGTTGATCCGGCCAAAGTGAAAGCAATCCAGGAAATGCCTGAGCCAAAGACTGAAAAGCAAGTGCGTGGTTTCTTGGGGAGACTAAACTACATTGCACGGTTTATTTCTCACCTAACGGCCACGTGCGAGCCCATCTTCAAGCTTCTGAGGAAGAATCAGGCCATTAAATGGAACGAAGACTGTCAGCGGGCCTTCGACCGAATCAAAGAATACTTGTTGGAACCACCAATTCTTATGCCTCCAGTGCCAGGGAGACCTCTGATTATGTATCTCACTGTGCTGGAAGGATCGATGGGATGTGTACTGGGTCAGCAGGACGAGTCTGGTCGAAAAGAGCACGCCATTTATTACCTTAGCAAAAAGTTTACCGATTGTGAGACACGATACTCACTACTCGAGAAAACTTGTTGCGCTTTAGCATGGGCTGCTCGCCGACTAAGACAGTACATGCTGACTCACACTACTCTCCTAATTTCCAAGATGGATCCTGTAAAATACATCTTTGAGAAGCCGGCTTTGACAGGAAGAGTGGCCCGTTGGCAGATGATACTTACGGAGTATGACATACAATACACTTCACAAAAAGCAATCAAGGGGAGTGTGTTGTCAGAATACTTGGCCCAGCAGCCGATTGATGATTACCAACCCATGAGGTTTGAGTTTCCGGATGAGGACATCATGTTCCTCAAGTCGGAAGACCATGAAGAACCACTTCCGGAGGAGGGGCCTGACCCTGAATCCAGATGGAAGTTGATGTTTGACGGAGCTGTAAACATGAATGGGAGTGGAGTCGGTGCTGTTATTATCTCACCAGAAGGAGTCCACACACCTCTCGCTGCTCGGTTAACCTTCGAGTGCACTAATAACGAAGCAGAGTATGAAGCCTGCATCATGGGGATCGAAGAGGCAATAGACTTGCGAGTCAAGAACCTTGAGATCTTCGGAGATTCTGCTTTGGTGGTGAATCAGGTCAATGGCAAATGGCTAGTTCATCAAGCTCGTTTGATTCCTTACCGAGATTACGTCAGGAGGCTGTTAACCTTCTTTACCAAAGTAAAGCTGAGCTATGTTCCTAGGGACGAAAATCAGTTCGCCGATGCTCTCGCAACTTTATCATCCATGATTAAAGTATGCCAAGAGAATTTCGTGCCTCGAATTTCGATCTCTCGTCTTGAAAGACCGGCTTATGTCTTCGCAGTTGGTGATGAGGAAGATGACAAGCCTTGGTACCACGACATCAAACAATTCCTGAAAGCTCAAGAATACCCGGCTGGGGCATCCAGTAAAGATAAGAAAACTCTTAGGAGACTGGCGGGAGGTTTCTTCTTGAATCAGGATGGTGTGTTGTACAAACGGAACTTTGACATGGTGCTGCTCAGGTGTGTCGACAGACACGAGGCAGACCTGTTAATGCAGGAGGTTCACGAAGGCTCCTTTGGTACCCATGCTGGAGGACATGCCATGGCCAAGAAATTATTGAGATCGGGATACTATTGGATTACCATGGAGTCTGATTGTTGCAAATACTCCCGTAAATGCCATAAGTGTCAAATTTATGCCGACAAGGTCCATGTGCCTCCGAATCCGTTGAGTGTCATGTCTTCACCGTGGCCATTCGCTATGTGGGGCATCGATATGATTGGAAAGATTGAGCCAACAGCTTCTAATGGGCATCGCTTCATCCTAGTTGCTATTGATTATTTCACGAAGTGGGTTGAAGCTGCTTCCTACACCAATGTCACCAAGCAAGTGGTTGCTCAGTTTATTAAGCGGGACATCATCTGCCGGTATGGAGTCCCTGAAAGGATCATTACTGATAATGGTTCTAATCTCAACAACAAAATGATGGCTGACTTGTGTCGAGACTTCAAAATAGAACACCACAACTCTTCTCCATATCGTCCGAAGATGAATGGCGCCGTCGAGGCGGCTAATAAAAACATCAAAAAGATTGTGCAGAAGATGGTTGTGACATACAAAGATTGGCACGAGATGCTACCATTCGCGTTGCATGGGTACAGAACCTCAGTACGCACTTCAACTGGGGCAACTCCATTCTCATTGGTGTATGGTATGGAGGCAGTCCTACCAATTGAAGTAGAAATCCCCTCATTGAGGTTGATGATGGACATCAAGCTAGATGAAGCTGAATGGCTCCGATCCAGATATAATCAATTGAGCCTCATTGAAGAGAAGCGTCTAGCAGCTGTATGCCATGGACAGTTGTATCAGCGACGAATGAAGCAAGCTTTTGACAAGAAGGTGCGACCACAGAGGTACACGCCAGGAGATTTAGTGTTGAAAAGGATTCTTCCTCCTCTCAATGATCACAGGGGCAAGTGGACACCCAACTATGAAGGACCGTTCGTGGTTAAAAAGGTTTTCTCAGGCGGAGCCTTAATGCTGACAACCATGGACGGAGAAGACTTTCCGTCCCCTGTCAACGCAGATGCAGTAAGAAAATACTTCGTGTAAAAAGGACCCGCTGGATAAAAACAGAATAAAGATCCAGGCAAAAATGGGCATCCCGGCGAGCCAAAAACAGAATAAAAGGCTCGGGCAAAAGTTAGGGAAATTTTGAAAAAAAATGTACACCCGCTGAGTTGAAAAGCCACATCGGACAACTCAGGCAAAAAAGGGTATCCCGGTGGATTGAAAACCTGAAAGGGCGATCCACGCAAAAGAGGGATTAACACGAACGACTGCGATCTGCGAGATCCATGACCTACCTACAGTTGAGGCTATACTAAGGGTTGAAGATCAGTTCACTTACTTTTCCTCAAGAGGCAAGAGAGCGGAGCGTCTTGAAGATATACGAGTCATAACGGGGTTGAAACTTGATGAGATTCATTTCTCGCATTGCCAATAGGGTAGTTTTGTTTTTCTTTTAGTTGTTCCCTCATTCCAGGGAACTGCTTCCTTTGTATTGCCTATTCAGGGCCACCTTTCAAAATCAATAAAAATTCAACTTCAGTCAATTGACCATTTTAGCTTTTTGTTTTTACTTTTTCATCTGGCATTGATTGTTTGTGAAAACGTCTAGCAAATGGTAACTTGCATTGTGTTATGAACATTTGAATGCTTTTCTAACTCGTGCAGGAGAATAGAAACATTTAATTCAACTCTGAAAGGGTACTGAGATACCTAGACAATGATTCATGCTATGAGCCTGGGGCAAGCAGGTCCCAAACTAATTCTCTATGTTGCAGGTACTATCGATTGTGTTCATGCAGGTACAGGTACTGGTGTTGCTAACAGAGCTAAAAGATCACTATCCAGGATGGGCATTCCCATTTGTTTGAGCAGAAACAAATGCCTCCCAGGGTGTTTCCAATTATCCCCAGCCATGTACAAGTTGAAATTTCTCCCAGCTAGACAGCAGAGAGTGGGTGCAATCCCCAAGCAGAAGTCTCCGTGCAGACAGGGGCAATTCTTAACAGTGTAAAGGGTATTTTTCCTCCCCAGCAATTGCTTCCTCAGCAGTGTCCTGCCTTTGGTTCCCAGGGAAGTCCTCACTTCCCCATCAGAGTTCAAGAAGGGTCCACTTCCAGCAGGGTCTTGGCACTCCAATCTCAAAGTCCAATTTATTTTTGGCAGTGGCGGCTATTCAGAGCCAGTGAATTACTAACAACTTTCCCCGCAGAGTTGTTTCCTCCTCACCAGGATGAGCCAGATCAATGTAGTGATCATCGTTTCTTTCCCAGCCAAGTTATCTGGAATTACCTGCAGTCTCTTTATCAGGAGATCTCTTTGCATTTGCATCTGGTACTCATCATTACATTTGCATCCTCCAAAGCGTAGCATTTCCATCGTCATGGAGCATTACGCCATAAATTCAAACATATGCATGCCAGCATGGGCCAGTTTTGAGGTATATTACATGATACCTGTTATATCTCCCGTCAGATTGATATGTTCCCCACAGAATGCAACTTCATTTCCCAGGATGGATGCTTCCACCAAGTCCTGTTGCTATCCCCAATTGAGTATTGTTTCAGTACAACAGTCTCATTTTTTTCGCGTCTCCGTTTCAGTACAACGGTCGCGTCTTGGGCTCTCGTTTAAGTACAACGATCCTATTCTTTCCGAGTCTCCATTTAAGTACAATGGTCTCGTCTTCGAGTATTGTTTCCGTACAACAATCTCATGTTCTCATGCCTCCGTTTCAGTACAACGGTTGTATCTTGGGCTCTCGTTTAAGTACAACGATCCCATTTCATTCGAGTCTCCATTTAAGTACAATGGTCTCGTAATTGAGTATTGTTTCAGTACAACAATCTCATGTTCTCATGCCTCCGTTTCAGTACAACGGTCGCATCTTGGGCTCTCGTTTAAGTATAACGATCCCATTCATTTCGAGTCTCCATTTAAGTACAATGGTCTCGTATTTGAGTCTTGTTTCAGTACAACAGTCTCATTCTTTCGTGTCTCCGTTTCAGTACAACGGTCGCGTCTCAGGTTATCATTTAAGTACAATGATCCTGTTTGCTTGGGCTCTCGTTTAAGTACAACGATCCCGTTCATTTCGAGTTTCCATTTAAGTACAATGATCCCGTTTCATCCCATCCTATTTTCTTTTGAGTTGTCATTCGAAGATGGCACTCTGCCCAGTAAATTTCCGCCTATTTCTATTTTCCGTTACCTATTCAGAGGTCAAAATCAAGGAATATATGAATAAATAAATGGGCAGATGACATTTCCATCATTCTCAGTGTGCAAATTTTCAGGTTTTATTCGAGTATTCAATCACTCCATACCTTGAACGTCTAAAAGCTGTTGCAATTATCCGTTCAGGTCTGCAGTTGATTGAATAGGGGCAGCTGTAATACCTCAAAATTTGCCCTTATGTTTATTCCCCTATATTGGCTCATCATTTTGCATTCATTGGTTTTTCTCATCATAATAATTCATTTCATGGATTTTATAAGGCATGTGATCAAGGCCCGTGGAAATTAGGGTTCCGTGCCTTGTCTGTATCTATTATGGTGTGAACTTATGGAGCATATTCACTGGTGCATCTAGCTTATTATTGAGGTGTTCAGTCAGATTGGCTTTGGGTGAGAGTATTGACTCCTCTTGATGTCTCAAGTTGTGTTCTTCATCATTGAATATCTCAAGGAAATTTGGGGTCCTTGTTCATGATTTTCGATTTGAAGGGAACTTTATCAACGGAGGTCCATAGTATCAAAGACTGGGTTGGGTCCATTTGTTCACAAAATAATAATTCGAGGTTGTGTGGAGTTCAGTATGGCCTCAAAGTTCCTAGGAATGGATTGTGTGGAAGGACCTGATTTAGGTCAAGAGAGAATACAGTTATTGACCTTACTGGGAAGACATCGCGGACGTTCAAATTCTAGTTCTTGGTATTCAAATGCAAGCCATTGCCATTCTACATGTCGACTGGTTAATTCACTGTTCTTTTAGTCACTATGACCTTATCTCGTTTTGCTAACCAAGGTTATCTTTTCGTGTCCATATACATTCCATTTTTTATGTCATTGAGCCCATTTTCTCTTCTAGAATCAATCCATTATTCATTCCTAGTTCCATTTCCATTTGACCATTTTTATCCATTCCGAATTCATTTGTTTGACAATGTTACTAATTGTTCTTATCCATTATTACCATTTTTAAATCATTTTTGTGATTTGCTTCCACAATAACCATTTCTTTCTAAGTCGTTTATGGAAAGCCTATTACTTATTTTTCTATTAATCCTAATTAAGCCCACGTTCAGTAATTGTCAAGACAAGTTTTTGTCATCAACATTGCTTTTGAATTCCATGTTTGTGTCAATTTTTCATCAATCCAATTTAAGCCCAATGTTATTAGTCCAGTTGAATCCGTATATTCCATCGTTCAAAATCCCCAGGTTCAATTTGAGATCTTTTTATATCCTAAGACTTAGTGAGATTTCAAAGCTTATGCCAATAGTTTCTTGATTCTTAGCAATTATTATTATCAACACCAACCTAATCCCAAAAGCTATTATAGAAAGTGAAATAAACAATAATAATTATCATTAATAGATCCATGTCTCTCCTCACCACAAAATCCTAGTCTTTGTTTTGCACTCTCGTGATCCGTTTCGATTTCAATGTCCATGATGAAATGCACGTTTTCTGTTTGTAGCTTTGATTCTATTTTGAAGGATACTCTTGCTACTTTGGCTATTGTTGAATTCGGTGCACATTGGTGCCTTGCTTGCAGGAATTATAAAGGATTGCAAAGTTATTTAATGGACCTCATGCAGTGCATCCTGGAATCATGTTGTTGATAAGGGTGGATTGTGCAGAAAAGAGAAATATTAAGTTCTGTGTTGGTCGTTATCCTATGCTCTCTTGGGGGTTTCCTCCTAAATTTGTAGGTGGTAGTTGGGAACCTAACCAAAAGAACAGTAATATACAGGTGATTGAAAATGCACGCACAGCTAATCAATTGTTTACTTGGATCAACAAACAAACAAAGTATTTATGACGTTGAAGAGGCAATTGCATTAGCTTTTGATATTATCTTGGAGTACAAAATGATAAAACCAAATCGAGGATGGAGAGAGTCAGTTTACATTTATTACAATCTGCGATTTCGTGCACAATTTCTTTGTTTACAAGGAATGCCAACAGCATTTTTACAAGATGTGTTCAAGTGTTTATAGTCCTTTCAATAAAACCCGTGACTTTGCACTCTGGCTGTGGAGTTCCATTAACAAGGCAAACCAAAGACTGAGGAAAGAAGAAGCTTCTCTAGGTACCGGTGATCCCGAATTACCAAAGGCAGTTTGGCCTCCAAAGTAGCTTTGCTCTTCCTGCTATCTTGACCAAGACAAGCAACAAAA
Source organism: Lathyrus aphaca (assembly GCA_963966055.1). Taxonomy (NCBI): domain Eukaryota; kingdom Viridiplantae; phylum Streptophyta; class Magnoliopsida; order Fabales; family Fabaceae; genus Lathyrus; species Lathyrus aphaca. The sequence continues at coordinate 432,087,774 of OZ014522.1, read as the reverse complement.
TTGGATGGAACCAGGATTTCAGCCCCGTGTGACGAGGGCACTCCTTCACTCTTTCTCGAGTCTACGGCAGCATACGTCGAAACTCAGGCATGTGTATCAACCTGCCATGACAGAGTTTGAAGAGGGTGAGAATTCAAAGGAAAATAAGAAGAACAAGAGTGAAAATCAGTTATGTTGGAATGGCCAATTGAAGGTGAGAAACCAAAATCACAATAGAAACTCAAAACAGAATAACCAACCCTCAGTTTCAGTTAGAAAACTAACTCCTAACAGAATTCTTAAACTGACATAACTAATTTTTAATTCCTAATCAATTCCCTAACCAAAAAATAACCAACTAGTTTCTAGAAAGTTCTATAACTCACCAGAAAATTCCAGACAAAGCTAGAAGATCGGCTCCTATAAATGGAAGTTCTGGTTCTTCAATTGCTTTTTCTTACACACTTTCAGTCCCTTGCACCCTTTTCAACCTTCTTATTCATTCCTTTCCTCAAACCATTGCAATGCTCTTAGTACATTGATCTTGTTTTTTAGTTCACCTTCAAGCCTCACCACTAACATTCAATCCTTCAAACTCTTCTTCTTCATCATCGTCCTTAAACGATAGCCTGTAACAATGAATTATCAGTTCATACACAGAAGAAGCAGATACACAGAATTGAATTGAGTTCGAAGAGTTCGAAGACCTTCTCTCCCTCAAGCTGCGATTACATCCATGGACAGCATTATGCCTCCTGCAAATGAGAGATAGTACAGGGTTGTTACAAGGAAATAATGAAGAAAGAATCACAGGCCTAAGGTAAGCTTGAATGGTGTTCAGGAGATTTTTGATTTACCTCTAATCAAGTGATCACACAGCTCTTACGGTTGTCACCGAGGGCGTTTCGGAGTCGGTAATCTTCTGTAATTGGTGTTGTTCAACATCCCTGTTTGTGATCAACATTCGCCAACCTTTGTTGGTCCTTTGGCAATCTCACGGCGTCTGTAATCAAGAACAAACCGTAACCAGTCTTCATCTCCTCCCTGTGTCACATTCCGCGGATTCGGCAACAGCATCGTCTCACTTTTCGCCTCCGACAACTTCATTCATCCTCATCAAAGACTTGTCAAAATTTGCCAAAGATTAGCACAAGAACGTGCATCAGTTCGCAGCATCAAGAATCAATAGCAACAATAAAAACAAATAGAAGAGTTACCTGAAGGAAACGGATTCGCGAATTTATCAATGTTAGCAGTTGAATCTATGTCGATTTGAGATACGGTCGCTTCAGTTCGTCAGTGAATTGATCATCAACGACGTGCAAACATTTGACGCCGAATACGCTCATCAATCAAGACGCCGGATCTTTGACGAAATCTTTCGCTTCCAGGTACGGCATTCTTTCGGTATTCATAGGTTTCGATCATCAGTGGTTTTTGTTGAGATGAGAGCAGTGAGAGTTTCGAATTAGGGATTAGGCTGATAATTAGGTTTTTGGTCAATTGAATTGATTGGTGATGTGTTTAGATCGGGAATTGAAAGGGAGTCGAAGAAGGGTGGTGGTTGTTCGGATTTGAGGAGAGAGTTAGGTTAGGGTTAGCGGTGGTAGAAAGGAGAGGGTGAAGGTGAGGCGGTGATGGTGATGGCTTCGCGAAGCCGAAGGTGGAGAATGAGAGGAGGGGATGAGAGGACGAAGGTGATGGCGGCGGTGATTGTTGAGTGTGCGAGCGAGCAAGTTTATGTAGAGACGAGGATTTAGGACGGAAGTGAGTCAGGAGATGAGCGGAGTTCATGGTTTCCGGTGATGAGTTTTTGAGGTTGGCGTCGGCGTCGCAGTTGGAAAGGGGAAGAGAGGTTGGTTGCGGCGGAGCATTGCGAAGAAGATGAAGGAGATGTGATTTAGGGTTTTGAGTTTTTCTGCCCTCTTTTCTTTTTGTATTTTGATTATAAAGAGAAGAGTAATTAATTTGACTTAATTAGTTAGATTAAGGATAATATTAGGAATTAAAATGTGATAATAACTATAATCCCATTTAGTTCTTTTAAAAATATTATAGTAAGTTAAGTTTATTTCATTTTAGTTTATTTTAAGATTAGAAGAAAAGTTAATAGTTTAATTTAATACTTTAAGAAAAATATAATAGTTTAATTCAGTTTTTTTTTTTCTTTAATTTAAAACTTTAAAAAAAAATATAATAGTTTAATTTAAGGTTTACTTAAATTAGGATTTCTTTAAAATGTGTTTTTTTTATAAGTTTTAAGTGGTCAAAATTACAAGTTTAATTTAATATAAACGTAAATTTTAGGAAATTTTAATCACAAGATTAGCTTAATTATTTTGTCTTAATATTAGCTTAATTGAAATAGAGATAATTCAAATTATTAGTTAATTCTTTTTTTCCTAGATTAGAGATAATTCATATTTACTAAAACTATAATCAAATTAAGATTTAGAAATACTATTATTTAATTTTTTTTTTATCTAATATTTTAGAAAACATTATTTAAGACTAAGGGTTTATATAAAAATATTAGATTAAGATTTAATTTTGTTTTTTTTTTAATTCAGATTTTTATTAAGTATTATAATAAGATTAGAATTTAATCCATTTGCTTTAAATTAATATGTTTAATTTTGGCACCCCCACTTTCAGGCCCAATATATAGAATAACTGAGAAACTGCTATCTGCACCCTGTTGTTAGGCCCAGTAGAGAAAAAGAACTTGCAGTATTACTAAAGCACCCCTGTATTATTCCTTTAGATATTTTATTTTAGTTAATCATAGTTTCAATTTAAATCTAGTAAAAATAGGAAAAAGCACTAGAAAATTCCCCAAAAATTAAGATGGGTTAATAATTGAATTTAGAAATTTAGGACATTTTTATTTTCTGAAATTTGTTTATTTTTGAATGAATTCTGAATTATTCTATTAATTAGTTTTATTGAATTTCTATTAATTATGCAGAATTTTGCTTATTTTATTTAAATAGTTTCTAACCACATTTTTGAGCCATTCTTTTTTCTATAGTAAAAAGACCCTTAATAGCTCCTAGAATATTTTTTATGGATTTTTTAGATATTTTTATCTTAGGTTTTGGTAATAAAATCCTTAAGAAATAATAGTTAATTCCTAGTTGAAATAAAATAGTTGTTAGGCATAAGAAAAATAAGTATTTTTAGGACCCCTCTTAATATAATATTTTAGATAATATTAGGACCTTACAATTTAATTTTTATAATTTTCCTAGGAGTTTTAGTATTTTTTTAGAATATTAGTTCTTAAGCTTAATTAGGCATAATTTCTATTAGATTAGGCCATTAAAAGAAAATATAGCTCAATACAAAAATAATAATAATAATAGTCTAGATTATTTTTAGTCATAGAGTTTAGCATTAGACTTAGGTTTAGTTTAATTTGTTTTAGGATGAACATTAAGTGACTTAGATCTAATACTTAGGTGAATTTTCATTCCCATTAGAAATAGAATAAATAAATAAGACTATTTATTATTCATGTCTTTAAGGCATTCTTAGAATATTAATTCTCATATGTTATTCCATTGTTTTGCTTTATTTTGATCTTATAACTTGTATAGGCTTCCCCATTATTCTTAGAATCAACTTAACTTCATTAAGAAGTAAGTTGAATTCTAATAGTTCTAAACTTTCATTAGGAGTAGAAAGCCTCACTAACCACTAGGATCACTTTGTAAATAAATAAAGTTAGGATTGAGTCTTAGTCCCTTAGATTTTTCCTTTTATCAACTTGAGTCATTCTCTTTCTCATCTCAAAAGAAAAGCAATAAAACATTTAATAAAAACCGAGCAATCTTGTACGACACGAGACTTTGTTGCGGAGTGTTTATACGCGTCCTGTTTCGGGGCGAGGTGTAAATGCTTCCCGCGATGGATAGGTCTTAGTACAAGACAGTTCACAAACAAATTCAAAACACTTCTCTTAAAAGCCAAAAACAAATAACAAGCGACTATCCTGCGGGAACTTCTCTTCTCATCTCATTCACTCACAACGCGAACTCGCGACGACTTGTCTCGCATGCAAGACGGTAAACGCACTCGTACTAGACGAGCCTGCAACACCTGAGCATAGACATACACAGTTCCAGCATAAAAAACACAAACAAATAGTTCCCGCCTAGGTTAGGCGAACTACGTCGACTCTGATCCTCATTATCCCGATGAGGTACGTAGGCAGCGGGGTAGGGCCCGTTCGAGCACATTCTTTATTTTCCCTACATTTCCCCTTTTCTTTCCATTCTCATGTTCTTATTTCAGTTCATTTCTCATTCCAGTTCCAGTAGCAGTTTTATTCAGCAGCAATTATATTTTTCTCACCCTTTGAAACAAACGAGCAAGCGTGGATCCCGTCGGGTACGACGGACGGATTGGGGTGCTAATACCTTCTCAATTCGTAACCGACTCCCGAACTCCGATCTTTGGTTCGCAGGACCTTGTCCTTTCCTTCTTCCTCAGGTTTGTGCAACATTACCTTTCCCATTCCTTCGGGATAAAAATGTCTGGCTGGCGACTCTAACTTTTCCGCGCCACTTTCGCGTTTGTACTAGGATGAAAATCCCGGGAGCGACAGGTGGTTCTTGTTCAAAGGGTGATTTGTGACTTGTTGGTGAAAGAAAAAGTGAAGTTTGATGGCTGTGTGAAGAAAAATTCAGAGAAGAAGTTTGGGACATATTTTGGTGCAAGTTGGATTGTGTGTGTTTCTATGCCAAATGAGCTGCTATATCACTCCCATAAAGTTTGAGTAGGCTGTGGAGCAGGTTAGTAGAGGCTGCTGGGCACTATTCCAAAAGCATGGGAGAAATTGCAAAAAGTCATGGTTAGGTGTACTTGAGGCATGGGCTGTGGCAGAGCTGATTTCTTGGCCTGTACTGCATCAGCTGAGTTCAAGGATGGCTCTTGGATCAGTTGTGGTGAGCTGTAATGGATGAAGGGTGAGATCTCACATGTTTTGCAACTTTGCAACTTGTGACATTTTGTGACTTTTGGCCATGAACATGTGACATCTCTTAAGAAATATGCAGCAAAATGCATCACATAATGTTGTTATGACACTTTGATAATGGTTAGAGACCAACCAAAACCAAAGGAAACCTTCTTGCAAGACTTCCCTGTTTGTGATTTTCATGAAAAATGGCTTATGATACTTGGACATCAAGGCATGAAAAATGAGAAATTTCTTGGGCCAATCTGAATTTTAGGCATTGCATTGTGTTTGTATGAAGATTAGAAGTCATTTTGAAGTCAATAGAATGCTTGGCATGTGAAATTGCAAGTTTCCTCTTTGTGCAAAAGTGAAATTTCAATGATTTTCCCAACTTTGCAAAGCCATAACTTTTGATCCAAAATGAATTAGAAAAAGTTCTTGTACTTTTTGAAAAGGGAATGATCCAATCTACAACTTTCATGACCAAAGTTTTCTCATTTGAATCATTTTTGAATCAAAAAGCAAGGGTTGAAAAAGTTTCCCAAAATGGCAATTTTCAACATAAGTCAACTTTCCCAAAAAGTCAACTTTGCAAATGACTTGAAATTTTTCAATTTTGTGAACTTCAAACATCTTCTATGATCAAATAAAGATCATACACAATCAAAATGATGAAGAACACCCTTTGGTTAGGTCATTGGGGGCCTCAGATGCCCTGATTTTGCACTACCTTGCCTAGAAAGTCAACCCTTGATCAGATGACTTCCCCATTGAATTTCTTCATGAAAATTGATTTGCATGATCCCTATACCCTATAGAGACCAATAGAAACAAGAATGACCAAAAAATTTGGAGTTATGGCCTTTGAAACCAAAACCCTAATTCTAGGTCATCTGTGCAGTTAAACCTGGCTCTGCTTCCATGCCTTGCTCAGTTCTTGTGATTCTTTGGTATTCTTGACTTTGTGGGGATATAATATGATGCTTGAACATACATGGACCCCTTTTAAGTGATTGATGACCTTTGGAGTGGCTCAAGAATCTCTTGGATTGCTCAGATCACAAACCCTAGATGCAGATGACTTTGAACCAATGCAATGAATCAAAAAATGTGATATGAGATGCTATGATTGAGTTTATGCATATGAGGAGATCACAAGCCATGGTGTGAATGGGTGAGGGAAAATTTGGGGTGTTTACACCAACTCAGAGTTCACAAAGCCAAATTAATGCTTTTGTTAAAGCTCCTCGTCCCAAAAAGTCTGTTGTTCATATTGAGATGCAACTTGTTGGGATGCCAGATGGTGCCAAGAAGTGGAAATGCAAATGGTGTGGTAAGCTTTATACTTATGATACAAAATGGAAAAGCACTTCTAATGGTAAAAAAACACTTATAAAATTGCATCAAAAGAAATCTGAGGATGGGAGGTAATACTGACAAAGAAGATGCACAATTTAGGTTAAATGTATGTTCTGATAGTACTCCTAGTTTGACAACCTGGACATATAACCATGCTAGGGTTAGAGAAGTTGCAGCTCATATGATTCTAGGTCATGAATTTCCTTTTTCTGTTATGGACGGTGTTATTTTTAATGAATTCCTTAAAGAGATTTATCCATGGTACAAAAAGATTAGTAGACATCCGGTTAAGTTGGATTGTGAGAAATTTTATGAGGCTGAGAAAGTTAAGATGTAAAGGTCAATGTCTCAAATTAATAGGATCAGTCTTACAACTGACTTGTGGTAGTCTGGTGAACAAAGATTTGGTTATATGACTATGACTGGCCATTTCATTGATTCAAAATGGCAGCTTCACAAAAGAGTTTTATCTTTTAAGAATGCTCCACCACCACATTCTGGTGAAGAGAGATTTTTCTGGAAGGAGAAATCTTCCATTGGATAGAAAACTATTTCATGTTAGATGTTGTGCACACATCTTAAATTTGTTGGTTCATGATGGTCTTGATATGATTAAGGTGACTGTTGATAAAATTAGGAATGGTGTCAAATATTTGTTGAATTCTGAAACAAGGTGCAAAGCATTCAAGAATTTGTTGATGAGTTACAACTTTAGGGCAGGATGCAAGTGTTGGATACTAAGACCAGATGGAACTCAACTTGGTTGATGTTGTCCACTACTTACCATTACAGAGAAGTATGACCTAAATATGCTGAAGAAAATGGAGCATTTCTTAAATTTTTTTGCCTGATGCAAATGATTGGGAAAATGTTCACGATATTTGCAAGTTTTTGAAGTTTTTTGCTGATGTAAAAGGAATTATTAGTGGTACATCTTACCTTACTACTAATTTATTTTTGGCTGAGCTTTACAAGGTGAAGGTTTTACTTGATAACCCCTCAGAAATCTCAAACAACACTCAGTTGCAGGCCCTTTCTAATGAGATGAAGTTGAAGTATGACAAGTATTGGGCAGAGTCTTATACATTGATTTCCATTGGTGAAATTCTTGATCCAAGGTATGTTCATTTTTATGTTGCCTTGTGATTTAATTGCCCTTGTTTTAGGCCAATTATGTTACCTCTTTGTGTGACATTAGTAGTGTATGTATGAGGCCAATGATGAATACTATTTCTGAGGCTAAAAATACATTGGAATTGATCAAGGTGGTTGACAACTCTTATTGTTCAAATAGGTATAAAATGATCTTCATCAAATGGATATATCCCTTCTTGTATCCAAATGCTACTCAAGCCACTTCCTATGAACAAGAGTTGGAAACCAACTTAAACACTCTATTACGAAAGAGAAGTTTTGAGATGTTTTTAGAAACTGTTGTTGGTAGTTCTAATACAAAATCAGATCTTGAGTTGTATCTTGAGGAGTCTCCATTGAAGGTTCCCCAAACACCAAGTTTATTGTTTTAAATTGGTGGATGGGAAATGAGGCCAAGTATCCTGTTCTTAGTAGATTAGCAAAAGATATCCTAATTGTTCCAATTACAACAGTTGCTTCAGAAGCAACTTTTAGTGCTGGTAAAAGGATTATTGATCTAAAACGATCTTCAATGAAAACTAAGACTGTGAAAATGGTGCTTTGTGGGGGTGATTGGGTGAAGGAGAGGTACAATATTAAAAAGGGATGCACTTCAAGTATTGTAAGTATCTGTTTAGCTTCTGATTCTATTTTTCTATGTTTTTACCTCTGAATTCATTGTTGCATTGATTCTAACATTTATGTTTCATTATTCTAATTTTGTAGCTTGAGGAACCTCAAGATGACCATCTTACATATGATTTTGGTCAGCAATAGAAAATCTGGGTGTGGCTTCGCTTCTTAGAGATGTTGTTTTGTTGCTTTATAATGTTGAAAATTCAATGCCAATGATGAGTATGTTCTGAGGCATCAGTATCACTGGACAAATGTAACTCATAACTTGTTTGAATTTCTTACTTTTGATCATTTTGTAACAATCAGTATCACTAGACAAAAGTATCATTGAATTCTTAGGAATTCTTATGAACATGGTTTATTTTTTAGTTATATAACTCATAAATTGTACAACTTATAATATATACAAAATTCTGCATTATATTAATTATTTTTATCTCTAAAAAAATATGTAAAAAAAAAAGTTAAAAAGTATTGGATATTTTGTTATTGGGCCTGGGAACCGAACCGGTTTTGGGTTACCCGAAATTATTGGATGAGTAGCCGTTAGGTTTTTTTGCCATCATTGTTTTGGCCCGAGCCGATTTTACCCGATAGGCATATCGGTCCAGCTATCGGGCCTTCTAATACTCGGTTCGGTCTGAACCGAAAACAACCCTACTAACTACTAACATTCTACAACTTGAAGCTTAAATGTTGTCAAAATAAAAACTTGAAGCCTAAGTTTTGAATTTAAATTTGTTAATTGTTATCATGATTTTATGTTATACTACTTTTTTTTAATCCATCTTCTATATGTCTTATGTCTAGTATTTCAAGTTATTAAAAAGTGTTGACCAAATGACTTTAAACATAAAAGAAAGAAGATGAATTGTCTTATTATTTTTGAGAGAGAGAGAGAGAGAGAGAGAGAAAGAAGGTTTCACATCCTATTCGATTAAAAAAGGTTCCTAATTTAAGGTGACGAACTCGCTCCTTAATTGATTAAACGTCGAGATTTTGTTTTCCTAATTGGCCATGATGCTTTCTAATTTATTAGGTAAATGGTAAAATATTTTTTTATCTGAATTTGAAATAGATGAAGATTCCTAATTTTGTGTGTGTGTGTGTTATGTGCATTACCATAATACCTTAAGAACTACTCTTACTTATTTATACATTACTGATAAAAAAGATAATACAATAAAGTGTAGGATTGGGCAAACGTTCACAACTTTAAGTTCCTTTTGATGTTAATATTTGTATATTTGAGTTATTTTTGCATTTAATGGTCGAATTTGACCAACTTCGCTTTTTGATAACTTTTATCTTTTATACTTATGAGGCTAGTATTGGATTTGCTCTTTTATCATCATCAAAGCCACATATAGCATATAAAGAGAGTATAGTCTACTTATCCTGAGAGTGTACACCCCCTCTTTGACATCATTAAAAACAGGAAAAGAATAAAGAAGAAGAAAATTTAAGTAAACAACATATAAAACATACATATCATATTGAGAAAGAAAAGAAGAAGAATGAGAAGAAGCACATAAGTTAGTATATGCATGATTGGTTTAGAGTTTCTAACTTGGTTCTAATAAAAAAGAAACTTCTTTAGGAAAAGGTTTAGTGAAAATGTATACCATTTGATTAGATGAAGACGTGAGTTCAATTATACAATTCCTTTTTTCAACACAATCTCGAATAAAATGGAGTATAATCTCAATGGGGTTTTTCCAAGAGTAAAGTAAATGAGTTTTAGTGAGATTTATGGCGCTAGTTGTCACATTTTATCGGGATAGTTTCAAGATTAACCTCATAATCACCCAATTATTATTTCATCCAAATAGCATGCGCACAACAACTACCCGCAACGTCATATTCTGCTTTAGTTATGGATAAAACAAACACTTTATTTTTTCTTGCTATGCCAGGAGACGAGTGAATTCCCAAGAAAATCACACGTACCACTGTTACTTTCTTGACCAAATTTATAATCAGCAAAATTGTAATTATAGTTACAAAACAAAGCACTATTTATTTCTTTGGAGTGCCATAAACCCATAAGTGATGTGCTAATGAGATACCTCATAACGCGTTTAGCCGCAATGACATATGATTCTTTAGGGTTTGCTTGAGAGAGTGCACACATACAGACAAAGAACATAATATTAATGTGAGATGTTATAAGTTAAAGAAAGGAACCGATCATACCTCAATATTTGATTTCTTCAATTAATTTTCCTCCATCATTTTTATCTAGACTACACGAAGTCTTCATGGAAGTTGAGATAAGTTTGGCATTTTACATTCCAAATATTTTTAACATCTCTTTATAATACTTAGCTTATGAATGTGATTTCCTTTCATCGCTAAATTTTTTAAACAAGAAAGTATTAAATCTCCCTCGCCATTGACATTTCAAATTTATTTTGCATCATATTAGAAAAATCTTTACACAAGAGACTCAATAGTAGCACTGAATATGATATCATCAAAATATATTTGAGCAAGTAAAAATTCAAGCTCAGATTTCTTAATGAAAAGTGTTGTATCAACCTTTCCTCTTTGAAAATTGTTCTTATATTGTTATATTTGTAAAGGACCAACAAAAGGTATGGCATAAGGTCAATTAAGGGAAGGCGATGTAACATGTCGCCCACACCCGACTCCTAGCCACCCATTTATTGGAACAAACACCCATTTTTTGGTATGTCACCTGTTTCCGTGATTACACATCTGTTCATGGGTTAATGAAGTAACATGGTTTGGTCCATAACGGTACATAAGAAGTAGTCAAAAGGGAATATCATGTTCTCTTGATTAATATGGGAGTTGACTGCCCACTCCTTATGCTCCTAGAAATGGTTTATACTTCCTAGGTGCCAAAGATCTAGGCTTAAGTATTTCTATAAATACCTTGATCCTAAAGTTGAGAGTAATTGAATTTCATTAGGCAATATACTATATACATAGTTTCTCACCTCCTTGCATGAGTTAGCTCTAACATCACAACAAGGTCGGAGGCTTGTTTTAAACCGTAGAAATCCTTTTTCAGCTTGAAGACATGATTAGGAGATGAAATTTTTTGAAATCTAGGAGGTTTATCAACATAAACTTCCTCTTGGATGTAATCATTAAAGAACACATTCTTTAAATCCATTTGGAAGAGTTTGAAATTTAAAATCCATGAAAACAGCTAAAATAATTCTAATTGCTTCTAATTTAGCTACATAAGCATATGTTTCATTGAAATCTATTCCTTCTTGTTGATTAAACTATTTTGCAACAAGTCTATCTTTACTTCTTAAAACAATTCCATTTCCATAAAATTTGTTGCAAAAGAGCCATCTGGTCTCAATCACTAGATAAGACTTTGATTCAGGAACAAGTTCTCAAACATTATTTCTCTCAAACTGAATTAAATCTTCTTGCATAGAAGAGACCAATGTTCATCAGTGAGAGATTCATTGACATCCTTTGGCTCAATTTGAGAAACAAAAGTTATAAAATTACATACTTAGTTAATGAGTGTTGAATGGTTACATTCTTAGATATATCCCATATAATCTTCTCAATCAAATGAGATATTATTATTCTTCATTCCTTGAGTAGATCTTGATTGTCTTTGTTTATTTCTTCAACTTGATCATTATTTTTATCTTCAGTTTGATTTTTGTCTTGACTTTGAGCTTTGTCTGGATTTTTGTCTTTGAAGAGAGTTTTCTTCAGAATACCTACATAATCGAACACTTTTACCTTTACCAACTTGAGGTTAGTTTCGTCAAAGGTAACATGGATTGATTCTTCAATGCCATGGTTTTTATTAAGGTTCTAAAAGATTTACTAGAAATAAAGTATCGTAATAATAGACCTTCATCAACTTTAGCGTCAAATTTGCCAAGGTTATATTTCTCGTTATTAATATGGAGGTTAGAAATATTAGGTTTCCTTCCTTTTTATAATTCATAGGGAATCATCTTTAGAATTGGTCTTATCAAGACATGATTCTTCACATTGCAAGTAGTGCTTACTCCATCGGCCCATAAATACTTATGAAGGTTTATTTCATTGAGCATCATCCATGCTAGCTCCTCAAGAGATCTCATTCCACTACCACCATTTTGTTTAGGGAGTTTGTTGAGCATAAAAATTATTCCTTATGCCATTCTCCTTACAAAATTTCTCGAATTCCCCATTTTAAAATTCAACTTCATGGTCACTTTTGATAGATGTAATTCTTAATCCTTTCTCTTTTTTGATAACTTTGACTAATTTCTGAAAGGAAACAAATATATACTTTTCATGAGATAAGAAAAACGTCCAGGTATAGTGAAAACAATCATAAACTATTACAAGGGCATAGTAATTCTAATCAAAACTAATGGTTTTGGATGAGCCAAAATGATTCATATTCAAGAGTTATAAAAGCTTATTTGTAGAAAGATTATTTTTCAATTTAAAGGAGGTATTTACTTTTAGTATTTTGGCATACATCACACAATCAATTATTTACTTGTAAAGGGTGTTGGGTGAAGTGTATGATAAACTTTTATCACAATCAGAACCGAAGCTCTGATGCCAATTGAAGGTGTGAGAAAACACAAGAAAGGGGGGATGAATTGGGTTTTGAAAAATGAAATCTTTTTGTAAAAACACAACAAGTATATCAATCAACAAACAAGAGAGAAAGACATGTTGATTTATCCTGGTTCACTTGACAACCTCAAGCAAGCTCCAGTCCACCCGCTAAGGTGATTTTGCCTTCCACAAGGACTTAATTCACTATAATAGAACATATTACAAGGCACAAACAACATATGACTAACTGCACAACCAACTGATGAGGCTTACAACAATGTTCAACCAGCTGATGCGACTTCAACAATGCACAACCAACTAATGAGGCTTATAACAATGCTCAACCAGCTGATGCGACTTAATCAATGCATAACCAGCTGATGCGACTTATGACAAACACAACCAGCTGATGCGACTTATAACAAGGTAATAGATTTTTGTACAATGAGTTGCTTCTAAACAATCACGGTAAACACAATTGAGAGCTTTTGAAAATATGCATTACTGTAAAAGAATATTGCTTTGTATGCGCACTTTAAGTGTTGTGTAGTCTTGTGCATTTTTTCCTTCATAAGACTGTCATACCTTAATTTTTGACCCTAATATTTTTCGCATCTCATCTACATCTTACATACAAACAAGATCGTGCACTGGTTCGTTTATCCTTCTCGGGTGCAGGTTTATGCATCACAGAGGATCACCATTTTTTTATTTGCTTTCATTTGTTTATGTTTACTAACCATTAATTAAAATCCAAAAAAAATATTTTTGTTTGCTTTCACTACTTTTTTTTCCAAGAAGAGAAACCATGTGAAAATGCCAAAAAATAGTAGTCTTGCAGCTCGAGTAAAATTTCACAGGAAAAAGTCGAAGTTGATCTGTAAATAATTCAAAATTATCTGATCAAGGATTTCCCAAGTGAATTGATTCATTCAAGGAATTCCAAGGTTCATGTGTTTATTTTCATGTCTTCTTCGACGTACAAAAAGAATCGGGCCACAACAACCAAGCAACCACATTTGAATAAAATATTCAAATTTTGGCCTGGTTAACTAGTTAACCATATGCGTTAACCGGTTAACCGTTGTGAAATTTGAATATTTTATTCAAATTCATCACCATTAGATCATTGATATAATTGGAAAATTCTAGATCCATTGGTCTTTGATTTCTCTACATCACTTTGATCATTTTCTACCATAAACCCTCAATAATCACCACTCTTTTCCATTTCCCACCAAATTTGCAATTACCAAACCTAATTTGAATTACCAAAGCAAGCTCCATTCTTCCAAATTCCCATACCCAAAGTCTTTAAATAGGGCCATAATTTCATTCATTCACCAAGCTTTTGAGAGCCAAAAAACCCTTGCAAAGCATTCTCCCAAAACCAAAAATCTCACTAAAGCTCTTTTCCTCTTTTTGAAGTTATCAAGAATTCACATTGAATTCTTGACTAACTTGAGCTAAACCTTCATCCTACTCTTTCTTGTTCATCAATTTCAGTAGATCTAGCTTGATTTGGTCCAATTTGAAGAAGTGCTTTTGGTAATTCACTCTCTCCATAAACCCTTATTCACCATCAACATTCAAGATGTAGATCTTTGGTGCCTTTGATTTTAGATCCTTTGGATCTTAATTTGTTGTTTGATTGCAGGGATTTCACTGTATTTTGGTTTTAAAATTCGTGCAAATTCAGATCATGATCACCAAATGTTTAAAAAGGGTTTTGAAAATGGATCATGCTGAATTTCTGCATATTTTCTGCTGTTGGTTCAGCGTTAACCGGTTAACCATTTACAGTGTAAATTGGTTAACGTTTCAACGGCGTTAACAGGTTAACCAATTTCAGTGAAATTTGGTTAACAGGTTAACGGCGTTAACGGGTTAACCAGTTTCAGTGCAATTTGGTTAACCGGTTAACGTAAGTCAGAATTGACTTTTGGCTTGTTTTAAGCCCCTTTTTGGTTCCTCTTTCTTCTTCTTCTTCCTCCTTTTTATTTTTACCTTGGGAAGCACTTTTAGGAGTGATTTCTCCTTAATTTCAATGAACTTTTGGGTGTAGATTAGAGTAGTTAATGTTCATTAATTCAAAATTACCTTTAACTGAATTATTTAATTCATTTAAGGTACTTTGCATTAGTGATACATTTTCATGCTTGAATCCACCAAGAAGAGTGATTGAACTTAAGGATGGAATAATACCATGAGTGTGACTCAATTTGGTATTCATCTTTAGTTTTGTGCGGTATTGCGTTCGGATAGCGATTTACATATCGCTTATCTCGCATGCATTAGCACTAACATTTCTCACCTTAGTTGGTGGTGGCCGACCTCATTTATAGGGTAATTACTTCGTAAATTACACGGCGATTGCTTAACATAGACCTAAATGTGTCCCGACTTCGGAATAAAAATCTAATTGGGTACTTGCACTTTCGTGGACCGGATCTCTTGTTGATCGCGTAATCCCAAAGTGGTCAATCATATTGCATTAAGAATCGAGACTTATGAATGTTTGATGCGTAGGTGCTTTGGGTCTCCCAATCGCCTTTCAAATTTCATTGAATTTGGTTCGGTTTTCCTTGATTAATCGATATAGTGTAAGATGCTAAGCGGATCCGATTGCCTTTTGATTTTTGTTACTCTTTTGGTTGTGGTTGATTAAGTTCACCATACCATTATTATGTAAATATTATTATACTATTACTACTATTAATATTTTAGATTCTTGCACTTTAATTTCTTTTTCTACTAACAATTAAATTCTTGCACTTTTATTTGCTTTTATTTTATTTTGCTTTACTATGCTTTATTCATCCATTATCATGTTTATTAATTGCTCTTTTTTTTGTTATGTTGATTTTCCTTTTGTCCATTTGGACACAAAAACTTTAATAAAAGATTAAACTTCTAAAAGACTTGTGACTTTAATTTTGGACTATGGCCATTATCCTTAGCATTGGACTTGGAGTTTTGGACTTATATTTTAGGATCTTTCCCTTTGCTCAAGTTATTATGGATTGAAGACCTTGGCCTTGATTCGGTTCACTTGTTTATGAAGATGAAGTCCTATTGCTTCGAAGAATGTTCACCATACGGTTTGATCGTTCTTCCCTTAACTTTTACTTTAAGTCTTAGGATAGTCCCTTCATCTCCTCCCCTTCTTAAATTTTCAAAGCTTCTCCCTATTTCAAAAAAAATTATTTGTTTTCAAACTTTAAAACATTTTCATAATCAAACCTTGACTTAGGTCAAGCGGTTTTACCTTTTTCATTTCGTTTCTTAATAAATGCTAAACCACATAAGCATATTGAAACTTTCTTTTCAAAACACTTTAAAAATGCAAAACTCATTCATTTGTTTTTGTGCCCTCATGCACTTTTCCTTTAACCTTTTTTTTATGTTTAGATATGATTTATTCTTTCTAGCGAAATTATTCGCTAAAGAATTACAACTTATATTTACATTTTAAAATCAATTCAACACATTGTTTCTTTTCACATTTTGTACCACGAACTACGAGGTTTTGATCTCGCATTGCACTTTGTGGGTACATAGGCATGAGACAGACGTCTCTTCAAACACAAAATATAAAAAAAACAATTCTTTTCTCATCCCTCCACTCTCATTTAACAAACCTTTTTTCAAACCAAAAGCAGTAAATTTTTCAAAGGGCTCCCGTGGAGTACCACGAACATTTTGGGTGCGTAAAACCTTCCCAATTTGTAACCTATCCCCTTACCCGTTCTCTGCTCGATTCTTTTAGCTTTTTTCTTTTAGATTCATTAGGATTTATTCGATATTTTTTCCTTTTCCTCTTGGAATAAAATAAAAGCGCGGTGGCGACTCTGTTACTTTGAGTTAAGTTAACTAATAGCTTACAGTCATGATTTTACCGCTACAGAGACAATCCTTATATAGGCACTAAGAAAAAGATTCGTTGCATGACAGTTGGCCTGAGGATTATCGTTGTCGAGGGGTGAAAAATAGCACACACAATCGTCCTTTCATACCACCAAATAAGGGTAGTGGAATTGTTAGTGGAATGAAACGTCATTATACTATTGTATTATTCCCTCTTAACCGTTAATCCTTATTTTCTGATCTTCAGAGGATTTTAGTTTTAATATGATTGAAGCATGATTATAGGAAAGGATAATTAGGTCTTCTAAATCTCAAGTTTTCAGTGTCTTCAAAGTTTGTTCACTCAGAACTTTGTCTTCAGAATTTTAACACTTGTCTTCAAAACCCTTGGTCTTTAGAAATACAATTCTTTAGAGTCTTCAGAATGTTATTCACTCAGAACCTTGTCATCAGAGTTTTCTGCACTTGGTCTTCAGAACCTTCAGTCTTCAGAACTTCAAGCCATCATAGTCTTCATCACTTGGTCTTCAAAACTAACATATCAGAGTCACACTCAATCAGAATCAGAATCCTAGAAAGCATTGCAACAAAAACATAGGCTTTCTAAAGATCTTTCAAGTGAGTTGGTACAAAAGAATCCTTGCTTCTTTTTGCGCAGAAGCGAATATCGTCATATAATAAATATTGTTCATGCAATCTCTACCAGAGTCTGAATCTGTTTGTTAGAACATTCAGAACCACAATCATTAGAGTATCAAAATTCCTTTTACATAAATACTTCGTTGTAATTATCAAAACATAGAGATATTGAGCAAAACCAAATCTTGTTCTTACACTTTCAACTAAAAGAACATCCCTAATCGTTGGATTGCGATACTTACCAATAGTACCAGAACCTATGATTCTTCCTTTGTTATTATCATAATACGAAACAAATCCTCCTTTTTTAGGAGTGAAAAAGGAAAAATGAGATTTATCTATAATCATATACTTTGATTAACCAATATCAAAGTACAATTTTGGGTTTTATATTGTAAAACATGCATATAATATGAACTTAAGTCTTAACTTTAGGTAAGGAAATCAGTTTGGATCCTCTAACATTAGTGTAATGCAAATTATCTCTAGGTTTCCAATTAGAACTATGATCAAAGAAGTAACAAGAAGGATAAATATTTATCATTTTTTCTCTCTTAGAAATGAGATTAAGAATAAGCATTCTTATTTTCATGAGTTTTTCTAATAAAGCAATATGACCATTTTTTACCACAACTATTGCATTTAGTCATACTACGTTTAGAGGTCATATTATTATGACAAATATTAATAAAAGTATTAGCATTGTTTTTCAATTCATAACCTAGACCAATTTTATTATAGGTTTCTCTTCAGTTACATATAATGATAATCAAGTTTTTTCTCTTTTTTTTTAATGTATCAAATGTGTTATACGAGTTATTAGTTTTATTTTCTAAAAGTTTTCATTTTTCACACTTTATAAATTCGAAAGAGTTCTCATAAGAAGGTTAAGAAAGAGAATGATAATTTTGAATTGAAATACTTTGTTTTTCTCTAAGACAATATATTTCTCCCACATGTTTTTATTTTCTCTTTCAAGAGAAAAAAATAGTTAACTTAGAAACAAAAACAATACTTTTTAATTTACATGACTTACTATTTAGCTTTTTACATATGAGGAAGAAATTGTGATAAGTAAAGCAGAAAATTAGTTTGTTTACCTCATTGTCTTTGTGTGTTTTCCATTAGCAAATGTTTGATTCTTCCTCCTTTTCTTATTCGTCCAAAGAGTCCATATTATTTCCTTAATGGAAGCAAAGTTTATTAAAATTTCAGACTAAAAATTTCGCTTCTTCATCTGTTTGTGAATATTTGCCTCCCTCGGCCTTGAGCGCAATATTTTTCTTCTTCTTGTCGTCTTAGATACAAATAAAAGTAATAGATAATGGTGCTTGTCGTCTTACTATTTCCCTTTTTCGCACAAAAAACTAGTTTTTGCATAAACTTAGATACAAATAGAAGTAATAGATAACAATACTTGTCATTTGGTCTTTGTGGATACAATAAATCTTTATACTAATTGATATAAATGTATACTTGCAGCCTATCATTGTTCTTGTACTAGAAAATATTTCAGATGTGCCCAACTTGTTAGGAGTAATTGTGAGGTGGTGATTCCTAGATGATTTTGAATTTTAGATAGGTATCCTACACATGTCGAACAAACTACATATACGTTTGTCTCTTTCGAGAAGCATTACATGTGCGTCAGATTATAGTCCAACTTCCTAGTATGATAATTCCATCATTTTCTTATCTGTGTAGAAAGAACATGTTCCTAGGATCTCTCCATCCACCCATCAACAGTCTTCAACGTCAATGGATAATTTCAGAGTCAGTAATGATACATTCTTCACTATGTCTTCTTTATTATTCAAAGACAAAAAAAGTGTGATTGTAATACATCTGGATTTTTATTCCAAATAACATATCACTTCATCAAGAATAACGTTATGCTAGAACTAAATTTCTAAACCCCTAGAAATACATGCTAATCGCTTACGCATAAGTATGCCCTATCCTTATGCAGTACACATAAGTATGACCCTCATTCCATCAAAATCGTTGTTCCTCGCCCAACGGTTTCCTGCACACCACATCAAACAAATTGTGGACAACTATAATTGTCTCCCCTATATATAAGTGTGACTCTGAGTCACACGTATACAATTTCACTCAAACTTTCAAATTTTCATCTCACTCATTTACGAATTGAGTGTTAGAGTACTAACCTTAACTATTTTGTATATATCCCTCTGATCACGGAAAAATCATCACCATCGTATCGAAAGCCTACCACAGTGATCTCCCCTCGATATATCATATATTTTCTATTCCATTATGAAAAAGTTTTAAATACTATTGTTCTTTTTAATATTAATGTCATTATTCATATATAATTTATATCGTTTGTGTCTTATAAATAAAATTTTTGTATAAGAGAAACTCTTCTATATGTTAAAATTTTATCTGTTCATATTTGTTGTGAATCTTGTTGTGAATTACAAGAAAACTCAATATCAATTTGTGGGGAAAAGAATAGTAGCAACCAAAATAAATGGTCTACGACAATAATAATTTGTACACAGATAATATAACAGAATAAGGCAAGAAACAAAATGAAGGTTTGTTCACCCAGTTCGATCAAATGATCTACTATGGGGGAGAGAGTAGCTCTCCAATTCACTATACTCAGAAAGTTGTTACAAGATATTACAAATGAGTTACAAGAAAATAACCTTCGCCTTCAGGTTCCCAAGAACAACCTTGAAGGCGCCCAAAAACAACCCTATTTTCTACCCAAGTGTTTCCCAACCTCTCAAACTCTCAATATATGAATCACTCAAACCCAAGGTGTAATCCAAGGATTTCTTTGTGCGAAAACCTAATACCTTTAAACCATTGCTCTCCCTGTTGATGTAAACCCTAATATTGTCACACATCAAACATATTTATAATAACAAATACTCAATCAATAAACAAAGCCCAAAATATGGATCCATGGACCGAACCAGAAAAAAAGCCCGAAAACTGAAAACAATATTCACCGTACGGATGACACTATTCACCGCACAATTTTTTTTTCCTTTTTTCGTCCGACTTTCTAAAACTTTTGATTTTCGCGATAAATGCAATTTCCAAAATATGTTTTCTTTCTCTTCATAAACAAAGGTTTTAAGGCACATTTACAACAATTTACACCTTGACTTTAAACCGTGTTGATACCGATTTACCAATCAACAAAATTACTGCTCTCTACCAAGTTGAAACTCTAAACAATAACCTTGATCAAATTCAAGAAACCCTTGAATCTTGATCTCGTCACTTGTATCCACTTGTTTCCAATTACCTTTTTCTGCCTAGGTAATTTAACAAGCCTACAATTATGATTTTTCAACCACCCTTGACTCCACCTGTTCTCAAATGTCTCCCTGAAGGTTTTTCTTCTTTTATTTTGCAGTCCTTCAGCCACATTAAAAATATAATATCCAAGACTAGCATAATCGTCCCTTTGGATGTTATAATAACCCTCCTTATATTATCATGAGTCAAATGATAATCACAGATCTCTGTAACCATTCCCCCACTACTGCTAGCACCCATAGTAGGAAACTCCACCTTAAATTGACTTTTCTCCCTTGGTTTTCACTATTCTTCTTTTAAAGAAATTCTCTACCAACCAAGTAAGTAGTTTTAACCTCAACTCTTCCCCCAAAAACTCAATAACAACTCAGTGGTAACATGCATTTTTATCCCTTGATTTATGCAAAATTGATTATACTCATCTGAAACTTTTTCATGGCATTCATAATGACTTAAACTCAAATCCCATAGCTCTTCCTTTTCATGAAAGCCTCCACTAGTTACCGATGAATGAATAACAACGTTTGAACCTTTTAAAATATATAGACCACATATTTTAGACCCTTTGGCAATAATTAATTAATCACGTGAAATCTTTAACACTCCACATTCAACTCTAGTACAATAGCCTAGATCATCAAACATACTTATAGATAACAAATTTTGCTTGAGTTCCGGAACATACCTCACATTGTGATAAGAAGTTCACGGTCATTAAACATTTTAAATCTGACCGTACCAATACCATGAACCTTGCATGTCTTATTATTACCAAGTCGAACTACTTCACCTTGCACCATCTTCAAATTTTCAAAGTATTCTATTCTTGGAGACATGTGATAAGAGTAACTTGAGTCAATGATCCAAACTCGATACTGTTAGTGCTTCGACATACTCATAACTTTTCTCACCCAAGGCAACTGCAGCTTCAATAGAATCTTCATTGACCTTTCTTTCAGGATAATCCCTTTTAAAGTGACAATTTTTCTGACAATTAAAACATTGTACCTTTAACTTATCAGACCTCTTTGATTTGGAAGTCCCTTTACGCTCACCTCCTCCTCTCGACACATTTAAGCCTTCACCACTATCTTCAATCTTCAAATATTTTGACTTTGAAAATTCTTTGGATTTCACCGCCATCTGGACTTCATCCAAAGTAATAGTACCTTCCTTGCCATAAAGAAGGGCATCCTTAAAAGGCTCAAAGGATTTGGGTAATGAACTCAATAGGAGCAAAACCTTGTCCTCATCATCAATCTTCACTTCAATATTCTCAAGATCATCGATAATCTTGTGAAATTATATAAGTTGCTCAACTATGGATTTGTTCTGCACCATTCAGAATGAATAAAGTTATTGTTTCAGATACAACTTGTGAGCCAAAGACTTTTTCATATACAATGATTCAAGTTTTTCCCACATAGCAACCGCAGTTTTCTCCCTGGAGACTTCTCTTAGAACCTTATCCCTGAGGCACAAGATAATGGAACTCTTAGCCTTATCCATCATCTCGGTCTTTTGTACATGTGTAAGCCCTGCAGGCATCCATGCTTCACTCTTCAAAATATCGATACATTTCTCTTGAATTAAAATTGCTTGCATCTTAATTTTACATAACCTGAAGTCGTTACATGAAAGTTTCTCGATTTGTCGTCTACTAACCATGATGCTCACTTTTCTCCATGCTCACCGCACCACTTATTGTGAATCTTGTTGTGAATTACAACAAAATTCAATATCAATTTGTAGTGCAAAGAATAGTAGCAACCAAAATAAATGCTCTACGACAATAATAATCCGTACACAGGAAATATAACAGAATAAGGCAAGAAACAAAACAAAAGTTTGTTTACCTAGTTCGATCAAACAATTTACTCTACGGGAGAGAGCAACTCTCTAATTCACTATACTCAAAAAGTTGTTACAAGAGATTACAAATGAGTTACAAGAAAATAACATTTTCCTTCAGGTTCCCAAGAACAATCCTGAAGGCGCCCAAAAACAACCCTATTTTCTACCCAAGTGTTTCTCAACCTCTCAAACTCTCAATATATGAATCACTCAAACCCAAGGTGTAATCCAAGATTTTCTTTGTGTTGAAACCTAATACCTTTAAACCCTTGCTCTCCCTGTTGGTGTAAACCCTAAGATTTTCACACACCAAACATATAAGAGATAATAACAAATACCCAATAAACAAAGGCCAAATTCTAGATCCATGGATCGAACCAGAAAAAAATCTTGAAAACTAAAAACACTATTCACCGCCCGATTTTTTTTCCTTTTTTCGTCCGACTTCTTAAAACTTTCGATTTTCGTGGTAAATGCAATCTCCAAAATATGTTTTCTTTCTCTTCGCCAACAAATATTTTAAGACACATTTACAACAATATTCAATTGATTGTCTTAGTCTTCTGATCTCTAACAACTTAAAATCTTCTTCTACCATTTTAATCAAAAGTACATCATGCAATTTATCTTTGGTAGAAGAGTATGAGCTTGAAAAATCAAGAAATCACATATCTAACATACAAATAATTAATAGGTGTTAGATCTTGTGTTGGGGGTCTACTGCAAAACATGAACAAAAATAAGATGAAAACTATACGATGAAAGTTGCACAAAATAAATTTCAAAGCGTGTGTTTACACTAAGCTTTAGGTTCGATTTGCCCCCACCAATTTAGACAAATTAGATACAAATGAGTTAACTGAATCCCTTTCATGATACTTTGAAAACCTTAACATTAATTACACATTCACATTAAACCTATCGATCAACGATATTTTACATAATAAAGTTCTCTCATTATTCTCGTGCACTAGAAAATAAAAGAATGACTTAGATATTTGACACTTGAAACAAGTGGTTTTTGTGTCTATTTTATTCCTAACAAGTATATCTATTTATAGAAAAACTTGTACCAATTGGTGAGGAGAAACAATGTTTCAATGATTTAACATGACCATTCACGAATCATTATATATCAATAATAGCAAATATTTTTATGAAAAGTTGTGTTAGTCTAATGGTGACACCTTATAACCATACACTCATTCATTATAAAATATCTTGTTTGATTTCAAGTAATTGTAACTTTTGGTCATATTTGTTAACGATAATTTAACCAATAATTCATAAAATTAATTAAATCATTAATATTTTGGAAATATATCCAACAATGGTAGGCATGGTTGATTTAGATATTATGCTAGTTTTTTTTTTTATAGATATTATGCTAGTTGCAAGTTTTTATTCAAAATTATTCTCAAATGTTGACTGCTATTGAAATAGTTTTAGAAATTATTCTCATATTTCTATTAAAATAGTTTTATATCCATTTGTCTCTTATGTATAAGTTTTATTCATCAATGAGAGCAAATTATTATGTTTGCATAAAGGTGAGTACCATAAACAAGTTAAAGTTGTCATTTAAACTTGAATAAGACTTAGGGATGGCAACGGGTCGGGTCGGGTGCGGGTTTCACACTACCCAAACTCGCACCCGAACCCGAACCCAAACCCAAAGGTTATTCGGGTGGCAAAATAACACCCGCACCCACACCCGTTGGGTTCGGGTTTTTCCACCCAAACCCAAACCCGTAACAAAAACACAAAATTAATTTTTTTTTTCAAAAAATTTAATTAGTTTTCAAGTATATATATATATATATATATATATATATATATATATATATATATATATATATATATATATATATATATATATATATATATATATTTCTTAGTTAATTATAAGAAGGATTATAAGTTCTATTTACTACTATAATATTGTTGCTTACAAAATAAGATTTCAATTAAAATTTTGCACACAACCGAATATTTTGCACACCCCTAATTATAATTAAAATTAAGGTCTTCAATATATTAACATTATAATTAAAATTAAATTCTACAATCTACAATTAAAATTAAAATTAAAGTATGCAATTAAAATTAAAATTAAAGTCTAAACGGGTGTAGTTTCGGGTTTCGGGTGTGGGTTTCACACTACCCAAACCCGCACCCGAAATATCAGGTGGCACCCGAACCCGAACCCAAACCCAGTCAAATCGGGTTTTCACCCGTTGACTCGGGTTTGGGTGCGGGTGGGGCCCGTGGGTTTGGGTCTGCCTGCCATCCCTAATAAGACTTAAGAAATTTGATTTATGTTAAAATATTATCTTTAATTCTTTTTAAATTTGATCCATATTGATTCATTCTATCCCAACCTTGACAAAAAAATTTCAGAAGAAACTTTATTTATCCAAATTGATACGGTTAATTTCAATAATTTGTAAAATTAGACGTAATAGAGGAAGAAAAAGAAATGAAAATAAACTATGAAAAAATAGGCCAAAAATGAAAAACGCGGGAGAAATTACAAAATCTTAAAATAAATAAAACTGTAGCTTTTATTACTATTAATTGTTGTTAATTTATTGGATGTGCTCAAAAGTTTGGTGTTATAATGCGAGTATAGAAGACTTTCTCCATTGTAAAATACACCATTTTGAAAAGTTGTTCAATTATCTATTTTTCTTCTATATTTTATTTTATAGTTTAAGTTTAATTCCTAATTATACGACTTTTGAGTAGTTTTAGTCTTGGTATTTGTCTTTAATTTGTCCTTTTCACTTTCACTTAAGAGACGAGAATGCGCAATAGTGAGTCTAATAAGCTACTACTAGTACTCCTAAATTATTGAAAGTATGCAAATTATCTTCTAAATCGAATGGTAGTGAGCCACCAATCACATGATTAGCAGTACAAAACATACCTATTGCCTATTAATCTACATTCTCAAATAATTGGTTCATCTTCCAGCTAATGTAGTACTCAATCCAAAGCATATAAAACCCATAAAATAGACTATGGTCATTGAGTTAGTGGGTATAATTTTGACCTTTTCCTCAAGTTTTTTCTCCCACACTTGAGACTTTTCTTCTTGGACTATCGCCCAAACAATTTAATTTTTTTTGTTCACATTATTTTCATCTGTCTCAATTTGAAAACTTGAAAAATACCCTCCATTCACTTCGAACTTGTGAATGGAATAATGTACTTACAATAGCTGTCTACACATTAAAGGCAGTCATAAATTCTAAGGTAAGAGTAATGAGGGTAGATATACCAACATAAATGAAGATAACTTTTTCTTGTGTATTTTATTTTAAACAAAATCTTTTTATTCAATAGTACTACTATTACGTTTCAAAAAGGAGGATCAAAGGGGACCAGAGCTGAAAACTTCAAAAGTTTGAAAATCAAAACAGAATTGATTTTGATTTGGTGATTGATTTCAAATCAAGCAACTTTCTTTAATATACCATGTGCTACTTATAGCAAGTTTTCAATCCATTTAGCTACATCTAACTACTAAAAATATTGCTCTTAGCTTAGGCTCTTCCCAAATACATCATTTTCAAACGGTGCAAGGATGATTTATTCTCTATCAATGACAGCTAACATATTGCTAATCAAATAGATTAACATTTATTTATTTTACTACTAGTACTAAAATAGGAAATGACTTAATGATTTTCATGCGCTAGTGAAGCCAATTACCATTAATAATTATATATTTTACATTGGCTAACAACCTTAAGTGAGATATTGTCTCACCTATTCATTGTAATATAACGTTAATTGATAGCAACAATAAATTGTTTTAAGTGGAGCAAGTCAATAGGTCATGAATTGAGAATTCCATTTTTAAAAACTCCATAATTACAATATACGCAAGTGCAATAAACTGGTTGGCAAGCAATGAAAATATGACATATGGGCTAATAGGTTATTGTTGGCTTTTCAAGGGTTTAAAGAAGAAAAATCATCTAATGCACCTTCTTTTTGTTGATATGTATTTGCCCTAATAGAGAGTAATAGTTGGTGGGTATGGGATTCTGATTTGATTCATAGAAAATAATAAAGGAAATAAGGTTTGGTAAAGGGAGGAAAAACGTTCCAATTTGACCCCCTTTTTAAGAATTTTGATCAAGGTTCATTTGTCCTCTTTGAGTTTGTGGATTCCATTCTGTTTTACTACCACTTTTTTATTTTTTTATTAAACTTTATTATTATTATTATTACTTTCCTTTTTCTTAAAGTATAATTTCTTCCTTTGATTTGTTACATAAAAACCTCAGCATAAAGCACAAACAAACAATTTCTTTCGTTCTCCTCTTCTCTATTACTTTCTTTTCCAATAGGTGTTGAAGTGGTGAGTACAAGTCAAGTCTATTTCATCTCTTCAAAACTATCATAATTCTGGGTACTACCCACCCCCACATAATATTTTCAGTGTCTCCAGTTCTAACTGCAAGTTTTACTATCCTAGTGCTATTCATGGATCTGACTTTCCACTAACCTGTTTGAGATTCCTAGAGAAGAAAGAATCATATATAACTTACAGAGAAAAATGTCATCATCTGAAAAACCTAGCTCCAAAGGACAGGCATGGTTCTGCACAACTGGATTACCAAGTGACATTGTGGTTGAGGTGGATGACATGACCTTTCATCTCCACAAGGTAAGTTTAACAATATACAGAACTATTCATTTTTTTGTTTTATGCAATTGAAAACACATACACAAAAACTTGGGTTATTTCTAATTATAGTAGCTACAACAAAGTGTTTCTTTGAAATTTGTTTTCAATACCTATTTCAGTTTCCTCTGATTTCAAAGAGTAGAAAGCTTCATGACCTGATAACCCAGCAAGAAGCGGAAGCAATAACGCATTCTACCCTTCCACAGAAGGAGGAAGAAGATGAAGATGAAATCGTGGAAGAACAGTGTCATGTTACGTTTACTGAATTCCCTGGCGGCTCTGAGGCGTTTGAGATGGCGGCTAAATTATGTTATGGTGTTAAAATGGAACTGTCACCGTCCAATGTAGCTTCACTCCGTTGCGCCGGCGAGTTTCTTGATATGACAGAAGAATACTCTGAGGATAATCTCATCTCCAAAACAGAGAAGTACATCTCACAGCATGTGCTCAAGAGCCTTGGCAACTCAATCAAAACCCTAAAATCCTGTGAGCGGCTGTTTCCTATGTCGGACGATTTGGGAATCACAGAGAGGTGTATCGATTCGGTTATCTCCAGGGCTTCGACGGCGGATCCTGCGTTGTTTGGTTGGCCTGTGAGTGAGGCCATTGCGTCTGCTTCTAAACAGATCCTTTGGAATGGAATTGATGCTGCCGGGAGAAGAAACGGTGCCGGTGAGTCTTGGTTTGAAGATCTGGCGCTTCTGCGTTTGCCTCTCTTCAAGCGATTGATTCTCGCGATGAGAGATGCAGAGCTTAACCCTGAGATTATTGAAACCTGCGTAATGTATTACGCCAAGAAGTACATTCCCGGCGTTTCGAGATCGAGCCGGAAGCCATTAACATCGTCCTCGTCGGTTTTATCAGAGACGGAGCAGAAAGAGATTCTGGAAACAGTTGTTTCGAATCTTCCACAAGAGAAAAATTTGAACTCGTCGACGGCGACGAGGTTTCTATTCGGATTGCTGCGAACGGCGAACATACTGAACGCTTCCGAAGCGTGTAGAAACTCTTTAGAGAAGAAGATAGGATTACAGCTTGAAGAAGCCACACTCGATGATCTTCTCGTACCAAGTTATTCGTATCTGAACGAAACGCTTTACGATGTTGATTGCGTAGAGAGGATTTTATCTCATTTTCTGAATGGCTTCGAAGCAAGAAACGTCGCTGTTGAAACAGTCGAAGAGGTAATCGAAGGAGGCGAAACCGCCGCGAGAACTCCGGCGATGATGCTCGTCGGGAAACTCATAGACGGATATCTCTCTGAAATAGCTTCAGACGCGAATCTCAAGCCGGAGAGATTCTACAAGTTCGCAATCTCTCTTCCAGATCAGGCAAGACTCTTCGACGACGGTCTCTACCGTGCCGTTGATGTGTATCTCAAGGTATCATCAATCAATTTCCGTTACTAATTTTCGTTTTACATTTTGAGAAACCGAATTTTCTGATTCAGTGTGTTAATGTTAATTGCAATATTGCTGATTTACAGGCACATCCATGGCTTTCGGAATCGGATAGGGAGAAGATTTGTGGATTACTAGACTGTCAAAAGCTAACGCTAGAAGCATGCACACACGCGGCGCAAAACGAGAGACTTCCATTACGCGCGGTGGTTCAAGTACTTTTCTTCGAGCAGTTACAGCTTCGTCACGCCATCGCCGAGACGCTGATAGCGGCGGAGACAGGAACGGAGATAGGGCGTCAATCGGCTACGCTGGAACGCGAAGAGGAAGAGGGAGGAGAACCATTACGGTTAGGGTTTGAAACAGAACACGTGGAGGAAGAGAACAGCACGTGGCGTGTGACGGTGAGGGAGAATCAGGTGTTGCGCTTCGATATGGATAGCATGAGGACGCGGGTGCATCAGCTGGAACGTGAGTGTTCCTCGATGAAGAAAGTGATTGAGAAGATTGAAAAGCCTGCCACACACGGCGGTGGATGGAGGGCGTCGCTGGGGAAGAAACTCGGTTGCAAGTTTAAAACTCAGGTTTGTGACTCGCATCAATCAGCGGTTGTTGATACGCGCAAGGGACGCCAACGCAACTCGCAGCAGCAGCAGGAGCATCCTCATCATGAATAAGCACCACGCTCAATTTCTCGCGTGAGAATCATTGTAGTTCGTAGAGTAAAGTTCATACGGGCCCCACTTGTAATTTGTTTATTTTTCCCTTCTTTTTAAATCTTCAATATAAAATTTTAAATCACCGATTCACCATCATAGTTTTACTTTGGATATGGTTATTACTAATAGCGACGTTGTTAAATCTAAAAGTAAAAACACGATTATGATTTGTAAGGGAGTGTTTGACTCCTGTGTGGCAATTATTGGGACGACTAGGTTTAAAATGTCAGGGTGACCCAGCTTTTAAAGTGATGGTGATGTGGCGAGAAGCACAAGACATGAAATTATAGAAAATGAATTATAGTGGGTGGCATGGTGGAGACAGATAGTAATAGGTAATGGAGGTTCTAGATACTTTTTCTTCGAAGTTTATGTGATTTTTGTTTGTTATAGAACTGAATCACACTCATTATTGCTTCTGATAAAAGATGGGGTTACGTCAAAGTGCTTTTTCTAAACTGAAAGCACTATTGGTGATCATGAGCCGCAGAAACAACAACAAAGGTTTCTACTACACTTTGAGTTTGATGCCGGGATAAAAGTTGCATTGCTTCCGTTTCTTAGCAACATTAGCCTTTTGTGATTAGTTTTAGGGAGCATGGGGAGAATGTTAGTGTATGCACTTAGGAGCACTAACGATCTACATTTTCAATGAAGTAACAGAAAAGAAGTTTCTCACAAGAATAACCTCATTTTCTTCAATAATATATGTATATGCTCTAACTGAATTGATTTCCTCACATTTGCTTGAGTACTTGCTGCCATTGAGGTGTGGAGTTCTTACCTTACTTCCTCCATTAACAACAACCCTGTCTTCAAGATTGAAGTTGAGATAGTCCAAAATGCAAATTCTCCCATGTAGTATGTTGCTCATTTAAGCTACACCAAATTTGACATGGATTTAAAGCACGGATTGAGAGCCTTGAATGATGGTTTGACACTCCAAAATCATGTCTGATTGCAGCACTAGGCCAAGCTCAAAACTAAGAATAGAGAGAGTGGGACATAAGGAAGTGTTCTCGTACCATGGAACAACTTTAATTGCGAGACATGAAAACAAGGTGAATTTTCTCCTCAGGGGGAAGTTGAACCTTGTAAGTCACAACACCATTGCAGATAACAATAGAAAAAAAAATTCAAAATATCCAACTTCTAATTTTAACGAAGTGCAATAGTAGTTTGTCTATATGTGTAGAGCTTTACGAGGACCCGATCACCTATTTGACTTCATATGTTGTTGAGCCTTATGTAATTCACCTTGAAGATGGTGGAGAAGGTCATTTTGTTGACTCAAGTGGACTTGGTGGTGCTACTCTTGGAGGGTAGAAGTCGTGGAGAATTCTTGTCATACAAAGCCCAAAAGGGAGTCACTAACGCACTGTTGTGGTGAGAGTTATACAAATGATTTTGCCCATAGAAGAACTTTGGACCAAGAAGAAGATTTGCAAAATGTTAAAAACCTCATACATTTTCACACACTAGTTTAAAGCTTCGCATTAACCATTCGTTTGAGAGGATAGTACACGAAACTCATATTCAAGGTAGTCCCTTGAAATTTGAACAAATTAGTAAAAAATGAACTAGTGAAAACCTTGTCGCAGTCTAAGACAACAAAAGATAGCATTCCATGAAGTTTGATGACATTACTCATAAAATCATATACTAGTTTATTGTTATCCCAATCAATTTTCAACAAGAAAAATTAAGCATATTTTGATAAATAATCCAATACCACCATTATAAGAGTAAAACCATTAGAGTTTAGAAGGTTAGTTACAAAATCCATGGAAATATCCTCCTAAACTTGTGAGGAAATTGATAACAAGTTTAGTAGCCCTGCAAATAAAGAAGTATTCATCTTGGTTTGTTGACATATAATGCGTTGTTGGATGAAATTGTGAATATCGTGGTAGATGTATGGCCAATAAATTTGCAGGAAATGGTGTGAATAACCCCGAAGTGGCCTACCTCATAAGAAGTATGATATTCAGTAAAAAAATGTCTCTTAGAATGTACAATCAAGGCACATTATGTAGTTTTGAAGTAGACCTTTGGGCGTGATAGACCTAGAAGTCACTAACTTATAAGAGATAAAGAACAAGAAGAAAAAACGAAGGATAAACTATGATAGGAAAAATAACAAGTGTATTATTTGTCCACTATAGTAATAATAGAAAAGTCCCAAGTATCGAATCTCAAGGACTTCTTGACGATATAGAGTTCTGGATCAATTTCAATTAAACAAAAGCTTTGGGATTTTGTAGTGGTTGGTATGTTTATGATTAAGATTGCAATAAAGTAAACAAATAAAATAGTGAAACAATGGACAAATATGAGTAGATTGCTAGGGTTAGTGAATTATTCTTCCTATAATAACTCTGACTCATTAATGCAATAACATAATTCAAATAGTTAATTATCGGTTCTCTAGGGCATCTAAATCTTAGTCCTTAGTGAAAAAATCTTTGATAAAACAACTTAATTACTATGTCCATAGGCAATTAGGTCTGCTACCAAACATTAAGATAACAAGAATATCCTGGTCAAGATAAAGTATCCCTAGTCCTAGGTGATATTTATTATCAGATGTTCTTACTAAGATCAACAAATAATTCGTTGTCCAGCTTAAATTACTCATACAATTCAAAATCTATTTTTCCGACGGTTAAAGCTTTAAGAATAGAGATAAGAACAAATCAATGATTATGAAAATTAAATTGTAATTGCATTAAATTGTATGAAATCTTTACATTCAGAATCAGGGTCACCCCTAAAAATGGGGGGGGGGGGGGTTAGCTACTCATAACGGGAAATAAAAAAAGAAATAGAAAGTGTTATCATTACATAAATCTTGGAGTAATCAATCTTCAATGGTAAAACACTCTTAAAAATACGAAACCCTTGTGAAATCCTGAGTTGTCTTTCCTGCAAAACATGTTTTTACTATGAAAGTTCGTCCAACCCTAGAAAATTGCGTTCTGAGAAAATATATATAGTCATCTTCTGGGCCTTCAGTAATTTTGGGCCTCATTACACGTAATGCACAACCTATGATGAGTAATGCCTTCTCCACGTGCCATCCTGCCTATGTGTAATGCATTTGGGCTTGTCATCCTGCCAAGCTCTTATGCGTAATACACAAGGTGTTACACATTTAGAGCAAAACCTTGTTTTTCTCATACCTCTAGTCATTTGTGTAGCTTACGAGTACTTGTCTGATCCATACGGGTAACCCAAGTGTTATTACGCGTATGGACAATTGATTTGCATTTTCTTCCCTTTTCCAATGCTTTCTCGTTCCGTCTCGGTTTAACATCCAATACTCGATCCTCTTAGTTTCCAACCCTGTATTTAACCTGCTAACATACCAAAAGCATAAAATATTCTCGAAATTTTTTTGTTTTTGTTTTAAAATTTGAAATAAAAAAGAATTCATCCATACCTAGTGCAGATGCAAGAATGTTCTTTGCCTTTTTATCATATAACACTTTCTTTTTGTCTTCATTGTTCCAAGAGCCTTTCACCTTTAATTGTTCTACATTGTTTATGACCATTGTAGGAACATATGGACCATTTTCAACAACATCCCACATTTGTTCTCTTTGTGCTTATAAATACATTTGCATGCAAAATTTTCAAAAGTCATAATATTCACTAACGAAACATGGAGGTTTGTTGTTCTTGCCACCGTTTGCAAAACCACGATTAGTGAAAGCCATAATTTTCGGATCGAGGAGAAATTTACCTTCTCATACTATGATATCAATTATAAGTATATAATGTAACCTAATAGGGGGTGAACTAGGGTTTAATACTTTTCCCGAGTTATTTTGTGGATTATATGTTTCTTTTTTTCCTGCACTTTCCTTCATATGTTTTTCATAATCATTTTGGAAAAATAAAAGAAACATATCATCTACAAAATAACTTGGGCAAAGTCTTAAAATCCAATTCACCCCCTCTAGGTAACATTCTATACTTACAGATATATGATCGCCACCTCACCTATGGGTGGCCTATAGTTATCACTCAAGCCATGTCATTTACAAATATAACTTTACATATTCCCTCAAGCATGATGCCTTTGATATATGAAGAAATGCTTTTGACTGTGGTACGTGGGAGAGTATCTTGAGGCCCTGAGTTTCCCGATGATATGTGTGACGTTCTAGGCCTATTTGGTTTAGGATTTTTCTAAAGGGAATCACATTGTTTGGTCCCATCCGAGGTACTCCAAGTCCTTCAAACGAAGTCATATGTAACCTGGATGATGAGACTATAAGACCCTCATGCGGGGAAGTGCACCTCTAAGGAAAGACCTCTATCAAGTCCTCAGACAAGACATGTGACTAGGTCTCTTAGGATAGACTTCAGTCGTACCTCTTGGGCTTGATTTTTATGTTTGATCTCTCCTAAGGAAACCCTAAGTCCCTCATGCGAGAATTTAATTAGCTTGGGGATTCAAAGTCCCTTTGGTAAAGTCATATGTATCCTAGACTATGAGACTATAAGTCCCTCAAACGAGGCGTTGTATCTCTCGGCATGACTTATATCAAGTTTCTCTGACTTCATTTTGGCCAGAGGTTTCAATTTTACTTAGCCGACTGCATCTGATTATGCCAGAAGATTCAAGTTGCTTGGACTTCATTTAGGGATCATACCCTAAGATCATCTCATCATCTTTACAAAATACATTTGCTTTTTATGGGTGCCTCGCTAAAAACCCTTACCGGGGGAAAAAAGTGCATCCCATAATTTTATTTATGATATTTATTACATAGCCTAGTTAAAATAAAATTCAAGATTCATTATAGTCTAGATCCTAGGTATCCTACTCTCCTTCATTCCTTCTAACTTGTGAGCCTCATTACGTGATCTCTGATTGATGTGAAAGGATCCTTCCCAGCTCAGAGCTACTATATTTTCCTTATTGATGTCTTCCATCTCCTTTATCATTAGATCTTCTTTGTAAAATCCTTTTTCCTTGACTTGGATATTAAACCTCATAGTAATTCTTTGTCCTACTGCAAAATCTTCATCATGGGGCATTTCCCCAATTTTTTCCAGTAAACCTGCTAAGTTCTCTAGGCCTGTTGGCCCGATTATTTTGTTAAAAGCATGACATCTCTAAGTCGGCGTGCTGGGCTCAACTGGTACCGTCGCCTCAACTCTATAACTTGTCTTAAAAGGATGCTTCAAATCAGTTGAATGAGGTACAATGTGGTAATACTGCAACACTTCATGTATCTTTTTCCCATTATCTTCTTGACTTCATTCGGTTTCCCACTTATTCTCAACATAATGATTTTGTTTGTTATCATAGCCCTTATTAAGTATTTCGTCTGTTCGGTTATCATGGGCATTGAGTTTGAAATATCTGACATCTTCCTGCCTTCATCCTTCGAGGATAGACTAATTTCAATTTGAGACGTCCGAGACGATTTAACACCATTATGTATTTTAATCGTACTTCCTTCAATTATCGACCGACTTTCTGATGTCTCCTCTCTTGAGTGGATATCTACTAAATTAACTTTTAGTTGCACGTCTTTGACGGGATCGTGGACTTGATCTTTATTTTTAAATTTCATGTTTTCTTTGTAACATTTCCTTGTTATTCCTTGACCGCCTTTTATTATTCCTACTCGACCATCTTCCATAAGGTATTTCAACGTGAGGTACAAAGTGGATAGCGCTTCATCCAAAGCATTGAATGATGGCATGCTAATAATAATATTATATAGGATGCATCGTTATCAATTAAATACCTTACCTTGATACTCTTCACATTATCTCCACTACCAAAAAATTTAATTACGGGTAGATTCCTGAGCACTTGTACATATTCTCCAGATAACCCCACCAAAGTACCTTTAAACGGTAGCAATTTGGCGATATCAAAGTTCATCAGTTTGAATGCATCCCAATATAAAACATTTATTGAACTTTCGGGATCTATTAAGACTCGCTTCACACTCCAATCCATGATCTAAACTTTGATCAGCATTGGATCGTTTGCATAAGCTAATATTCCTTTTGAGTCCTTCTTGGAGAAACTGACCATAATCAAACTTTCCTTTTCCCTTGACGATGACTTTTGTTTGATGTGCATCATTGACCCAACATATCTTCTCCTAGACGAACTATATTTCTCATCCTCCTATGAATCCTGCTGCAGTGATATTCAGCGTATGACAAGTCATCTAGGCTTCATCGACTTCTTATGTGTTCTTTCCTTTCTTCTACATAGGATTTTCTGTGATAGGGTCTTCCTAAGGAGGACCCATATTCCCTAATTGTCCTCCTGTGTCTTTAACATATGAAATTAACTGGCCTCTTTGAATCAAGATATCGATTTCCTTTTTTAACTGATGAAAATTGTTGATATGGTGTCCACGAAGTCTATGATATGCACACCATGAATTCTCGTTTGTTCTCATTACAACATATACTCCTTTTGGACGTCTTGGCATGGGAAGTAATTTGAGATGATAAATTTCCTTTAAAATGTCTGATCATTTGCATTTAGTGGCGCGTGATCTTGCTCCCTCTCAAGCGGGCGTCGGGATGGTCGTGGTGTTGGTTGATCCCTGAGTCCATTCTTAGAGTATTCCTTCTTATGGTCTGATCCCTCTTCTCTAGCTCACGTTTTATCCTTGGCATCCCTTGATCTTTTTTCCATGTTACTTTCTTCCCCTTTGATGTAGCATTCCGTCAGGGTAATGATTTCATCTATGTTGGATGTTGGCTTTTGTGATAGGGATCTATTGAACTGTCCGACCTTGAGGTCGTGATGAAATGCTCTGAAAAACTTTTCTTGGTTTGATGATACACCTTGATGGTTTCTTCATTTCACCTCGCCAGGTATTATCTTAGAGACTCTGAGTGCCCTTGTTAGACGTTAAACAAGTTGGTAGTTGACACTTTCTTGTCTTAACTTGCTGAAAAGTGTTATATCATTTTATTGGTTAAATCCTGGTAGCTACTGATCGAGAATCTAGGAAGACTCATATACCATCATAAATCTCCCTCTTTAAAGGTTATGACCATGAGTTTACACTTAAGGGAGTCAGAAGCCCCTACAATTTCCATCTGATTATTGATCGCAATGATATGTTCTTGTGGTTTGGTTTTACCATAAAAAGATACCAGTGCTGATAGCTTAAATTTTTTTGGGACTTGATCATCTCAGATAGCTTCTGACAATGGTTGAGAATCTAGAGGCTATTCCTCTGTGTCTCCCTCCTATTGGCTTTACATTTTCAAAACCAGGATGTTATTTTTTGTAAGGTTTCATTTTATTGACGAAGAGCCTCCACCACAGCAAGCAGTTGGGTTATATCTAGTGGCAGAGGCGGATCACTTCATATGGGAGATGATTCGTACATCATACAATTGGGTTGGCAATAATATTGAGGATTTTGTGGTGGCCTAGGCAAGTTTTGTTGAGGACCTACGGTAGGCCCCAAATGTTCTTGCTAAAAACACTAAAAGATTGACTTTCCTATTCTAACTCGAGGAGAGTCTTAACCGACTGGTTAAAGTGTCTGTATGTATGTCTCTTATATATTATTATATGTTTTCTCCTTCCAAACCCTTTCCTATTTATAGGCCTCAAATTCCTCTTTTCCCCTATGTATTACTCTTCATATTCCTCGTAAATATCCTTCAAGTAACGACTGTCATCTCTTATAATTCTTATGTAATGCATATCTCTTCAATAATTATAACTCTTCAGTCATAATGCATTATTTCATAATCGTCTCTTGTGACCCTTCATATGACGTTCGAGTCTTGTCGTCAG
This sequence comes from Lathyrus aphaca, assembly GCA_963966055.1. Lineage (NCBI taxonomy): Eukaryota > Viridiplantae > Streptophyta > Magnoliopsida > Fabales > Fabaceae > Lathyrus > Lathyrus aphaca. Next base: position 432,050,852 of record OZ014522.1, on the reverse strand, counting down.
TCCCCACTTGAATGAGTCTTAGTTCATATGGGGCCAGCTCCATCTTTTTTTTATTTAGCTACCCTTAACCAGAATATGATTTATAGGTAGGAATATGACTTTCTGACTTGTTTGTCTTATCATGTTCGATTGTCCTTCCATCTTGACCTCAAAGACTTTTCAGGACTTATAATCAGCTTTTCCGAGCTTATACCTCGGTTGGTCAACTAAATTTTTGGGATGTACATTTTTTTGTATATATATATATATATATATATATATATATATATATATATATATATATATATATATATATATATATATATATATATATATATATATATATATATATATATATATATATATATATATATATATATATATATATATATATATATATATATATATATATATATATATATATATATATATATATATATATATATATATATATATATATATATATATATATATATATATATATATATATATATATATATATATATATATATATATATATATATATATATATATATACACACTTTGTTTATTGTTAATGTTTTTTTTTTGTTTTTCTACTTCTTTTTCAATTCGGTAACACTAATGAATATTGTTGGATATTGTGTGTGTATTATGTTTTTTTTTATTTATTTCGATTACATTGTTGAAAAATAAAAAATTTATATGTGTGCACTACTGTTGTATTTTGCTTATCTTTCCATTGTGTTACAATTTTGGAGTTTAAAGCCAATTTAGCTTTCGGTTGGATGCATTGATTCAGTTACTTGGCTTTTTATAGAGTAATTCCTACATGAATTCACCTTAAGTTAGTTTAGAGATAAATTCAATACTCTAAGTTTCATTTTATTTTTCCGTTGTAAATATTGTATATCATTTATCGAGTTGATGGATTTCTCATTGAGTTGCAAATTTGACTTGATAATATCATTTTTGTTTGGCTTCTTATAGAGTGATTCCCACATAAATCCACTTTAAGTTGGTTTAGAGTTAAACCCATTACTCTAAATTTCGGTTTGTATATGGTTCATTAGCTTTCTATTGTGCCTTCTTACAATGAGCTCCTAGTTAGTTGATTATGTTAATTAATATTGATTAGCTTTGCTAATTAACTTTTTTTTGCTTAATTATTTGATTAAATGATAATTCACTTGTTTACTTGTTTGATTGGCTTGTATTTTAATCGGTCTATTATATCCCACATTCGATAAAATGTACCCACACTCCCTTGACATGTAATAAATTTACTGATTTCCTTTTTTTTCTTCTTATTGCGTTAGTTAATTGTTAATTCAAGATTATAATCAACCATTTTTGAAAAAAGAACAAATATAATGCTTAATCCAACGTCAAGTTATCTCCATTTTTCCAACTTCTCAACATTTCACCTTCAATCATTTTTAAACCCTCAAATAATTTTGCCATGCCATTTTGCAAACGATAAGTAAATGCCTGATCCAACGTCAAGTCATTTTCCTAAATGAAAAATAAAAAAACACTTAATTCTTACTAAACATTTTTCAATAAAGATGGAAAATAACCATGGTGGATACCACGAGCTCTAGAAGCTAGGATTCGAGATGGATATCTCTCTCATTCAAGCTCTCGCCATCCTACAAAAGTTTCAACGCGACTTTCACAAATCTTTTCTCAATCAAAAACCTTAAAACATCTAAAAATAATAAACCTTATTGCAAATAATATGGAAAAGGAATATGGTGGAAACCACAACCTTTAGAGGCTAAGGTTCGAGATAGATATCTCAACCATCCATGCTTTTTCCATCATTCAAAATACATCAAGCACATCAAACCTCTTTTCTCTCCTCTGCTCGATGATCTTCAAACCCTTTTCACAAACGAAAGTTATTTTGTCTTGAGACGGTCCAAGACAATGCTTTGTCCACTTGTATGTGTGAGTAATCTAGCAGTTTTTTCCTATGAATGTAGATATGTCTATCCATTCGGGTGGATGCAAATGTTCCCTTCTCTACCTTTTTTGGGTAGTAAGCAATTTTTTTATGTCGATTGAGGCAAAATAAATTTGGCTCAAATCTACCAACAAAGAAACATTTTCTACCAAAAACTATGTAGCCTTGAGTTCTCCATCGAACTTAGAGATACGTAGGAGTGAGATTCAAAGTCTCTTCAGGAACCCTAATAAAAAAATAAACCTTTTTGTCCCATTATTGTTCCTTTTAAATAACTCGAGAAGCCTAACATTTCAAAGCTAACACTAACACACACAACTAACCAAATGGTTCTCGTTGAGTTCAACAAGTGTGAGGGGTGATAATACCTCCCCCTTGTGTAATTGAATCATGAACCCTGATTTGGTTGCGATGACCATATCTTAGTCATTCCTTTTGGGGGTTACATCAACATTTTCCTTTTCCCTCTTTTGGAATAAATAAAGTTTGGTAGTGAATATGTTCAGTCCATCCCGTGAGCGTGTGATTGCGCTTCACGAGTGTCATGTTCTTTTTTTCGAGGTGCGACATAAATAATTGTGAGATTTAAAGAATTTTCAAAAAAGAAATATTTTAAGATTGATAATAGTCATGAAAAAATGAGTGTCTCAATAGGATGAAGTGATCATATAAGGATGTCTAAATAAAAAAGGTTAGACAAGTCAAAGTTTAAATGTTTTATTTGTCAAAAAAGTGGTCACTTGAAAAAGGATTGTTGCAAGAGGGAGTACAATCAAGATATTTTTTCAGATTGCAGTTGCCTCAAATGGGGATAAATATGAAAATGTTTATGTAATAATGGTGTCGAGTTTGGAAATTAAATAAATAATTGGTATTGGACTTTGGATTCTCTTATCACATGTGTCCAAGAAAAACTACTTTAAGATTTTGAAGTTGGATGATGGTGGAGTCGTTCGACAAGATAACTATCATGCTTGCAAGGTTCATGGTGTTGGTCTGGTTAGAATAATTTTTTTTTTTATGATTGTGAGTTCCTTCTATGTAGTGTAAGGTATGTTCCCGAGCTCAAGAAAAAAATTGTATCCATAAGCATGTTTGATGAACTAGGAAAGTACACCAGAGTTGAACATGGGGTATTAATATTTTGCATTAGGAATACTCATGGCTAAAGGGTCTAAAATAATTGGATTATATATTTTAGATTATTCCAATGTTATTGGTCATTCATCATTAGTAGTGAAGACTTTCAACACAAGAACAAAGTATAAGATTTGAGGTCAAGGCAAGGCAGGTGCGTCTATGTTATTTTCCAATACTTTAAGGAGTTTTGCATGTGAAAGGGGATAAATACATATTTGACCGCATCTAGCATGATGCTATAAATTGAGTTGCCACAAAGTTTCTAGGGCGAGGCTGGTGCCTAAACAACTTACCTGATCGTTAGGTGTCCATTCAAAGGAATATACTTTTAGACACTTATGGAGTTTTTGAGTAGAAAACATGCTTGTATTTAAAGATTTTCAAAGCTTTTTTCAAATATGCATATCAAATTATTCTAGTTTGATTGTAAAGTTGTTAATCGTGTCTTCAAGGTTTATCTGGAAGGTGAGAAGGGTTATGAGTTGTTAGAAGTGGATCCTGGAGGATCAAAGCTCATCATAAGCACATATATTACTTTCAGTGAGTATTGTAAAATGAGAAATAGTAAAGATCCAGAGATGAAAATATTAGAAATTATGGCGGGTAAGATTCGGTTTGAGGTGGAATTTCGTGCTATGGATAGTAGTAGCAGTGAGGGAACGACTACAATGTTCTTTGCTTATAATTTGACACGTGACAAGATAAGGAGATATATTATGCCATTTCAGGGATACATCTATATATTAGCCTTGCTTGTTATACTTTTTGTGCGGTCGAAGAATTGCAAAACTCAGAAACAAAGATCTCCATAGATAAATTCAAAAGAAAAAATGATTTAAAAATGGTTGAAGAACCATACTTGATTGCTTGTTACACTATAGAAGCAAGAAAAGATGGTTGGAAGTAAGTGGATGCAAGTTCAAGATCAAAATTTTAGTGTGGCTTGGAATCGATCAAATTTGTTGAATAAAGATTCAAATTAAAGAGAGTAACAAGTTATTTGATATGGTTAAATTGGCATCAACATCAGTATAAAGTCAAGATGGTGATTTGTAGAAGTATGCTTTTAAACCTCAAGCGATGAAGAGAAGAAAAACATGTTTCAAGTTTGCTAGAAATGAGAACGCCAAAAAAGCAGCAGGAAAGTCGACAGAGTATATATGTAGGAGCGACAGTTTGATGGCCATTTGAAAATTTGTTGACAACGCCGAAGTTACGAGGAGATGATCGACATTTACCTATAGTGGTGAGTACAACATATTCGAAAATCAGACAACAAAGGAAAAACAAAGTTCGATTGGTGGCGACGGCAGATCGAAAACAAAAACTGATCGAAGCCAACTTAATTAATTACTTAATTGTATAACAAGAGACTTAATCACCTAGTTATTTATATCACAAGTAACTCATTAAAAAATTCTACACTTCAACATACCTCTCTGTTTTTATATATTTTAAATAATTTAGTAGCCCCATATTTGTTTTTATGTTTCAAACAAATTATAAATTTGTCTTTATTCTTTAACTCGAATTTGATATAATAACTTTTTATTTTAACATATTTATGCCTTTATCTTCGTGTGTACAATAACAATAATAAGTTAATAACTATTATTGTTAGTTTTTATTTATTAAAATACATCGTAGTGTTGGTGAGTAAAGGTCTTAAATACAATGAATGAATGGATGAATAATAATAATAATAATAATAATAATAATAATAATAATAATAATAATAATAATTGTTGTTGTTGTAGTAGCAGATAACGTGTCAAACCAAATGTCATCGTGGCTACTTAATAATAAGCATTCCCACTCCACTCGAGCATAGAATTAGGAAATGAAAACAAATATGCATCACAAAAAATGGTCAAAGCTTAGAAAAACTATGGAAATAAAAGAATAAATGATCTTAAACTTCGCATTATTTTATTCCCTTACCATTGGTTCATGAAACTTTTAATAACAACCATTCACACACTCTCCTAATCACCAGCTTTTAAACTCCCATAATCAACTCCTTTTCACTTGCTAGCTCCGTAAACATAACCTCAACACTCAGTACATTCTCGTGACATTTTATCTATATATATACACTGTGTTTATATATATTACCCTGTTTGTTTGTGTTTGCAAATCGTGAATACGATGGGGAGAATTTTAATGCAGTATTTGGCTACGAAAGCGGAACCGATTGTAGCTAATTTAATCGATTCTGATATCAATGAACTCAAATTTGCAGCAAAGAAACTCTTCAATGATGCAGCTATGCTAGGAGGTAAAGGAGTTGGCATGTCTCTCCTTAGATGGATCGCTTCCTTTGCTGCTATGTAAGATCAAATTAACTCTCATCACGCGATCCAAACTAGGGTTTTCAATTTAGTTATAAATATATGACATGACAGACTATTTACGAAACCAAATGTTGATTTCAGCTATTTACTGGTTCTGGACCGCACAAACTGGAGAAGTAATATGCTGACTTCATTATTAGTGCCTTACATATTCTTCAGCTTTCCGGGTTCTTTGTTTCAATTTTTCCGGTAATGACTAATACTCCCTATGGTATTTAATATAATATTTTTTTAACTCATTCAATAATTAATATATCTAATTTATATTATTTAGAGGAGAAGTTGGAAAATGGATTGCGTTTGTTGCGGTCGTGTTGAGGCTTTTCTTCAACAAACATTTTCCAGAATGGATGGAGATGCCAGGATCAATGATTCTTCTAGTGGTAGTATCCCCAGACTTGTTTGCTCTAAAGTTTAGGAACAACTGGATTGGAGTTGCAATTGATCTTTTAATTGGTTGTTACTTGCTACAAGAACATGTCAGAGCTACAGGTGGATTCAGAAATTCTTTCACACAAAGACATGGAATATCTAACACACTTGGCATCATCTTTCTCATAGTTTACCCTATTTGGGCATTGTTTATCCATTAATTATAAATGAATTATTATACCATATAGTACACTACTATAGCTGGTAATAATGTGAGATGTTATAGGAAAATAAGGTGAAATCTTAGTGTAGATGAACTTCACTATTTATTTTTACAATATGTTAATGCTGAGTTTATTGTAATTTCGTCCTAAAAGTTATATATATATATACCAGAGAACATAATTTTCACTTGGAAATCATGAAGGTTTTACTACATCAACACTAGGGTGGACAAATATATTTTCCTCACCATGCAAATTATTTCCTTGTATTAGTTATAGGGCTAATCTATGGGCAAACAAAGAGATGTTTTATATTGTTGATACAAAGTTGAGTTTGTCTTTAAAATGAACAATTTTAGAAATTAAACTTTTTTAAAAGTTAAATGTATTATTAGTAACTCCCTTACAAATTTGATAGTAGGGATGTCTCAGATCATTTCCCTGTTTGGATCAAAGCTAGTAATCTAAATCGGAGCCTAGAACCTTTCAAGGTCAATAGGTGTTGGTTTGAACATGATAATTTTTGAACTTTGTTAAGGAGGAGTCGAATACATTTCAAGTTCTAGGGAAGAAATCATCTGTAATTAAGGAGAAATTCAAGTTATTGAGGGAAAGGTTGAGAAGGTGGAATAAGGAAGTCTTTGATTGGTTGGACTTGAGGGTAGGACTTGAGGGTAGAGGAAGATGTGAGTGATATAGACCTTCTAGATAATCGTGTTATTAAATAATCAATAAATAGACGAGGAAGATATATGTCTTAGGAGCGCCATGTTTTATTTAAAAATAAAAAAATAAACAACTTGTTCCCTCGGTTTTTAAGAAAATTGAGGGAATATAACTATAAGGGAGTTTATTTTCAATGGTTTGATTAGTATTTCTCACTTGGTGCCTTTCCAACTTCACTATTCTTTTTTGTTAATTTGTTTTTAATTTTTTATTAGTATTTATCTCAGTTACATGGTCAAACTGAGAGATAATATATTTTGCTTCAACAATTTCAAATTACTATTTTCACTACTAAACAAAATAAATTTAGAGAGGGTAGTTTTCCGTCACTAATTCACTAAGATTTCGTCACAAAGCAATTTAGTGACGGATTTAGTTACGTACCAATATTCGGTTTCAAAAGTTCATTTTAATTTTTTATTTTATAAATTCAAATCCTTCGGTTTCATAAAAAAAAAAATTAAATGAGTTCCCAGAATATTGTGTTTTTTATATTTTATATTTTTAATTAATACTTTCACGTCGGCTTTTATATAAAACCGACGTGTCACATATTTTGCATAAAATACTTCAGTCTGTTATCAAAGATCAAATGTCATTTCGTCACTCTCATTTCGCAAAAAACTCCTAGGCAATTGTCATCGTAACTCTCATCAAAACTCTTCTAACTGATATTCTTCTAAACCAGAATATCATATCTATTACAACCAAAAATCGTTTGAGGTACATTTGTTCATTTTGTTTATCACTAAAATGTTAGTTAGAATGTTTCTACGTGTTGTTTGATTCACTGAAATAGTTTCTCTTGATCATTATTTTACTTTTTCACTGAAACGTTAGTTAGTATATTTCTACATGTTGTTTGATTCAGTGAAATAACTTTTCTTGATCATTTTGAGGTTTATTTAGATAATCATGGCCAGTTCGGCAAGCACATCCCATATAACATTTGTTGTAACCTTTGTTAATACAAAACATAAAAGAAAAGCTAGAGGTGTCATGATGTATACCAAGGTGATAAAGCACATGAATGTGGTGTTCGCTACTCGATTACAGTTGATATAAGAACCGACGAGGCTTATGGTGAACATGCTGAGGATTTTATGGGTTATATTGCCTTACAAGGTAGAAGTAAAATGAGTATTTTGATAGATAGTTAGCACAAAGTGGATGAGGACATGAAAGACACCATATGAGATGATGATAAGGTATTTTATGATTTGTTTAAAAGTATATATGATCATTTATTTTTTGTTTAATACTAATAACATCTCTATTGTGTAAACATCATATGTGTTTATTTTTAGTCTAGAGGATAATATTGTGAAAAAAGAAACTGCTTAAATATTATGGTGAGCATTGGAGGGGCTTTAAGACACAGGTCACCCATGATTATATTAAACATCCAAATAATAAAGAAGAGCCTCCATATGTTGTGTATTCATATATTGATCAAGATTTTTATGAGAAGTTTGTATAGACCTACACCACTCTTGAATTCTTGGCAAAGAGCAAAAAAATAAAGGAAAATCGAGCTAGAAATATCTATCCACGTAGATTTTCTGGAGGAGGATATCAAAAACTTGAAAAAAAAAGATGTTTGAAGAAAAAAGAAAACAAAAGGAGCTAGAACTGGGAGATTATATAAGCCTTAATCTCACATAATCCCCACCATCACGCCACGAGAAATGGAAGAGGTCACATCAAATAAAATACAACGAGTTTGCATCAGATTCTACACGTGAACTGGCTCAAAAAATTGCAAGTAGATACTTTTTTCAACAATATTTATTTTGGTTAGATCAATTTGGTAGAGATGAAGTTTCATTTATGTTGTAGGATTGCGTGGTTGAACAAACCAAAGTTGACCTCTTCACTTCAAAAGATCGCCGTGACAATTTGGTAGAAGTGATTGGAACTAAGGAACATTTTGGGTATGTCTGTGGTCTTGGAAAAGGCGTTGGCTTCAAGTTATATTTTGGACCATCTAAATCATCCAGAGTAGAAAATTGTAAGAGAGATATTAAATATATTGTTGCTATTAAGTTGGAGGAGGAAAAGGAGAAGTGGATGGAGGAGCATAAGATGTTGAAGAAGGATAGGTAAATGTGGAAGGAGGAGCGGGAGAGTGTCTAGAAGGAGTAAGAGGAGCGAGAGAGGAAGACCAAGGATGAGAAAAAGAGGATGGTCAATAAGGAACATGAGAAGATATCTGAGTAGTGTACCTGCGATGTGCTTGAGGTTAAGTTATATGTTGTTGTTGTTATTGTTAGCATATTTTAATTTTTTTATTATATTTGTGTTGTTTTTATGATGCAAAAATTGAATTCGTTGGGTCTACTCAAACATACAAATTCAAATCACTTGGAAATTCAATAGAATGTAGTTAAGAGAGTTATGAGGGTACAGGCATGAAAGAAAGTTTTTCCTGCTAACTGTAACACCCTAAATTTGCCCTCTCATTTTCATAGCATCCAACATATCATAACATACTTCGCATTGCATCTTTGCATAGAAAAATGAAGCATAACATCCATAGCATATCATAGGCTGGCAGTGATTTCATTTCAAGTTTGATTGTTTAGTTCGCGATTCCCTTCAGATGGACGTTTGACCTAATCTTGGTCAAACTATCAAGAGATTGGTTGAATTACGAGTTATCTGTGTTGGTGGTTATTTCTCAGGCAACGCGTTTCAAGGTTGGGTTAGGTTATGTGCAGAGGTTGTCAGTTTGCCAGGAAGTGGTTCATGAGATGGTTTTGGATTCAATGATTCAGGATAGTCATGATTATATATTCAATTGTGTGCATTTGCGGATCTATTTTCCCAAGGAATGTGAAGTGATTCTGGTCAGATGCTCAGAGAATGATTTATTCGAATGATCATTGTTTCACTTGAGATTTGTTCAATGGTAGTGTTTTCTCTCTGATTAATTAGTTTCTGTGGAAACGATGCAAGAGGGTTGAGTTGAAAGAAGTGATTGGCAGAGATTTCGTGGTTATGTGCGTGATTTGTGGTAATTGACCCGTTCCACAAAATATTAAGTCCCATATCTATTTCTAAACCATTTTCATCAAATTATCCATTAAATCAATTCATTCCCTATTGTTTTTTCTTTACATTTTATTTCCAAACCATATCCACTTTTTTTATTTACCTTTAGCTACAAATCATAATTCTTATTTTCTTTTTTCTCAATTTTATTAATCCATTTTTAAGACCATATTTCTTTTAATCCCTTTTTCTTTTACATAACCTTTCTTACAAGGCCCATTGGATCTTATGTTAAACCAAATTACACTACACTTCAATTCAGGAGCTTTTTCTTACTCACACTCCACAAAATACACTGCATCATAATTCTAATTGCATGTAAATTCTCACAAAGTTTTAACATAATACATCTCATAACAAGTTATACATGGCCCACAATTTTTTCCAAGCCACATATCAATATGCCCTTTTCCAGCAATGTCACGCGCCAGTATTCACACGCATCATGTGAGCAATATCAAAATGCAAGGGAAACAGGACAAAAACGCAAGAAGGCATGAGCAAGTGGATACGCGTTACGCAATCAGAAATGCAAAAAGCTGATAATAAATGAGAAACAAAACGCATTGAAAAAAAAATAACTCACACCAAGCTCATGAGCAGCAAGAAGAAAGAAACGTAACCGGAAAAAAAAAGAAAAAAAAGAAGGAACGAAAAAGAAGTTGCTGATAGCACATTTTTGAGAGAGAAAAAAGATTCAGTTACAACAATGGAAAAAGGCTAGCAAAATCACTCTTCTTTCCATCACGAAAGATTCATCATCCTTAATCACAAAAGGAGAAAACTGAATTCGCTCATGAGGGAGAGGATTCTTCAATCTCTTTCTTGACAGAAAAAAAAAGCATAACAAACTCCTCTGAATTTTCTTCATACAAAAAACGAATCCTCTACTTTTCTACATCGAGTCCTCTGAATCTTTCATAACAAAAAGCTTGAACCATAATGAAGTGTTGATCCTTTTTTTCACCGATCAAAAACTGAATGCTTCTTCATCACACAGAGAACGCAACCAATTCACCTACTCTTCTTTACCACCAAATCAAAGCCGGATTCATCCTCTTCGTCACTGATCTCATCGTTCGTCGATAATTGCAACATCGTCATACCTTCATCAGCACCATTAATCATCAATCCAAGGAAATTAAGGAAAACGGAATCAAATCCGCCAAAGCAAGGAGGAGAACTCGAGACGGATTGAATTCGGACGCGACTTCGTTCTTTGCACTAGCTTTCCTTCATCAACGCAATAGAAATTGTGCTATTTCGTTGCATCCTCAAAGCAGAATCATCGTCATCTCCGACGTTCATCACCTCTGGTTTTATTTTCCGTCGCCGTTGATTCGAAGAAGCGCCGGACTATCTCCGGTAGGTAAGAGCTCTCAAACTTGCTACTCATTGATTGTGCGTTGGCTTGGTTGTTCTTGTTGCTGATTGTGCCGATCTTTTCGGTTTGGCTGAAGTTTTGTGATTGTGTTTTCAGATTCGGATTGAGGGAGGGTTTCGATTTGGATTGTTGTGTTGTTGGTTCGACGGCGGCTAGGTCAGGGAAAGAGGATGAGCCACGGCGGTGTAATAGGAAGGTCTGGCGAAGTCGCGGTGAATGAATAAGGGGATCGACAACAAGGATGTTGAAGAAGGGGATGAACAGGAGGCCGATGGGGAGAGGAGCGATTTTGCTTGCTTTGTTTCTTGCTGTGAACTTGTGTTTTATTATTAAGAAGAAATAAGATTCATTGAGTTTTTTTTGTAAGAGAAATTAAATATTCATTGCTTTATTGAGATTGAGATAAGAGGATAAGAGGAAATCTGTGGTTGTTGATTTGGCCCCTACCGGCGGTGACACTTGTCACCGTCCGGTAGGCTTTCCCCTCCAATAGTGTGTAGACAGCTGCCATGACCTGTGTCTGTGCCGTGGGCTTAGGCAGTTGATATCCGCACCCCTTTCATTTTGGCCCAGTCCATTTCCACATAAAGTTCCTTGCTATTACACCTCCCAAGTTCATTCCTTTATTTCTTTTTCTTCATTTTTATTTCTTAATCCAGTTTGCTTTTAATTCATTAAAAATAGTTCTATTCATTCAAAAATTCTCAAATAAATCATGGATATCCTTTTATGTTTCTAGTTTTTTATCACATTTTTATTTTATTTTTTTCATTGATCCACGTGCCAGGAATAATTCACCAATGTGCATAGCTTCTTCTGCTTCATTTCTTGACCAGTCTGTCTTGTTTATTTTCTATAGCTTTCAATATTTGGAGTTTTGATCCCATTCATTTTGCATTGTGTTCCTAAGATCTTGTAGTTTTCATGTGATTTTTCTCTGAATTTTTAGGAAATTATTTCTTGATTTTTGATCTGATATCTTGTGATGTAAGTTTTCTGTCCTAACTTGTGTTCTTGCCTTCATTTGGCTTAGTTCCTTTCTGAATTTTTGCAAATCCTTTTGGCAAGTTAATATGATATGTTTGAAGACCCTTTGGTTTCAGTTGTAGATTTTTTAGATGGCTGGTTGATTATTTGTGGATTTTTGTTCTCACCTTGTCCCATTTTGCCTCGTTTGGTTCATAAGATTTCTTATAGGCTTAGAAGGGCACTTGTGCCAACTTCTTCTTCTCATTTGGGGTTACTTTGGGGTGTGGGCACCTTCCTGGTCTTAGGATATGTCTTGTTTCTTCTGAATTTTTTAGGTTTGCTTCTTATTCAAGTCATTTGTTTCCTTAAGTGTTTAAATTCCATATTTTGATTCCGTTGCTTCTATTTTGACATTGTTTGGTATTGTGTGACTTCTCTCTTCATCTTGCTGGCCTCTTAGGCCATTATTCATATCATTTTGATTCTGGTTTTGAACTTTGTGCTTGTATTTTGTGTGTTTTGCATTACATTTTTCATAAGTGCGCATTTGTTTCCGTATGTATTCATGTTGCCTCATTTTAAGCCATAAGGCTCTCATCTTCATTTCTTTGAGTTGAATGGTCATTAAGCATTTGTTTACTTCACTTAACTTCTGATTGTATGATGTTAGCATCCCATTTTCTTCATTTTGTTTCATGTATGTGCATACTAACCTTGCAGGGGCTATGGTAAGTGTGAGATGTGGGAATTGAGTTCCACATCTCTAATTCTTATCTCTTTTTCTTATGCTTATGTGAACTAACTCTCTTTTGTTGGGCCTAGGCCTTTCTCATCACTTCTTCTATCTTCTTCTTCTCTTCTTCATTAGGATAGAAACCTCACTAACCTTTAGGACATCCATGCATGTTAACATTTAGGATTGCTTTAGTCCCCTTAAGAATTTTTCCTTTGAGATTCTTTGGTGCTCTCTCTTCTCATCTTCAAACTCAATTCTAACTCACTTAATAAAGGTTGAGTACTTTCATGTGACATGAGACTTTTCTATGAGATGCTCACATGCGTTCCATTTCGGGGCGAGGTGTGAGTCATCACTCGTGGTGGATAGGTCTTAACATGAGTACCTCACAAAGAAAAAGCTAAAAAACACTTCTTAACCAAAAAACCACAAAAACACTTAATAATGGTAATAGGCCAGTGTTTTCAAGCCTTCACTTGTGGGACTAGCTTTGGGGATTTCCTCCATAGATAGGTGTGCCTCTTGCGCATTCCATTTCGGGATGATGTGAGATGTACACATCCCATTGAGTAAGACTTAGGTACACTTACCTATGCAAACCTTCACAAATAAAAGCTTCATAAAAATCTCAAACAAATAATAAGCGTCTTTCCTTCGGGAATTCTTTTCTCACCTCATTCGCTCCGTACGCGAACTTGCTCCTACTTGTCATCTTGCAAGACGGTTACGCACTCGTCGTCTGAGTCTGCAACACCTGAGCAATGGCATAGGCAGTTCAAGCTTTAATTCACAAGCAATTTTCCTTGTTACCCCTAGTTAGGGGAACTACGACGTCTCTGATCCTCGTTATCCCGATGAGGTACATAGGCAGCGGGGTAGGGCCCGTTCGAGCACATTCTTTATTTTCCCTACATTTCCCCTTTTATTCTCATTCTCTTTTTCTAGTTCCTTTCTCATTTCTCATTCCAGTTCCAGTAGCAGTTTTATTCGGCAGCATTCTTTATTTCTCACCCTTTGAAACAAACAAGCAAGCGTGGATCCCGTCGGGTACGGCGGACGGATTGGGGTGCTAATACCTTCTCAATTCGTAACCGACTCCCGAACTCAGATCGTTGGTTCGCAGGACCTTGTCCTTTCCTTCTTCTTCTGGTTTGTGCAGCATTACCATTCCCTTTCTTCGGGATAAAAATGCCTGGCTGGCGACTCTAACCTTTCCGCGCCACTTTCGCGTTTGTACTAGGATGAAAATCCCGGGAGCGACACTAACTAGTGAAATATTGAAACCACACCACCAAAACTAGATAACATTGAGAGATAATCAATGATATTAGAATGCATTCCAGAACCATGCATGGGTATTACATTAAGTCATGATCCAAGTTAGTTATTCATACTTTCTAAGGTTTCTATGTATGAATTTTTTAAGGGAGACGAGTACCTAGACAATTCCATATTACAAATTTGGTGCTCGTAAGTATAGTTTTTATGTTGATTTCTAACTATATTCATATGTTCTTATACTTTAACATAAATATTTGACTCTTGCAGTTTCATGCATGAGTTCTATGTTGAAATGAATATAAATAAGTATTGTTTTATAGATCAATTGTTACTTGGTCTTACTCGCGGTTCGACAAGATACAATATCTTTGTTTACGGGTAAGTATATATTTATTTTTGTTTTCATTTATGTTCTGGATTGGACTGGAAGATGTCCTACATCTAGGCAAGGCCCAATCTAGTCCAGCTTTAGGCAAAATCCCAATATGTGATCTAGGATAGTCTGGCCATTGGAGAGGATATAGTCGTTGGAGTTATAGTCGTTGGGGACCTCCCCCTCATGCGCTTGGAAGTTGTCACGCGGCCAACTGCACCTCCGAAACTCTCGGAGGCAGTTGGAACAAGTCATGGATCACACACTCATATATTTAGGCTACATGCTCTTATAAATACCATCCCCTATGGAGGGTCAGGTATTCAATTCAATTTTATGCTTTTACCTAAACTTTTTCGCTTTGGTTTCACTCTCTCACTGAAACTTACTTGAGCATCGGAGTACCTTGCAGGTACACCACCCCTCTCCTACAACTTTTGTTGCTTCCTCGTGCTAAAGGCAAGGAAGATTTATTCGGAGTACACCAGAACAGTGGCGCCATCTTTGGAAACACAACTCCCCCATCTTTCTTGAATCAAGATCCACCATCTTTTTAACCAGAGATCAAAGCTTTCAACCTTTTTCATCTTCATGGCTTCTTAGCACAATGATGTCATCAACAATCCTGTCACCATCCTCCTCAGTGATGGTGATAATCTCAGCCATTGTGGAACTATCGTCCACGACACTAACCTTGCAGATGGGCGTAATACCTCTTCGTCTTCCAACAACTTAAAACCTATTGTCGTCCCTCTAGGGGACCATATCTTCGAGCCTATCCCCATTCCTCAGGAAGCAGATGCCAACACCGCAACCCTCATCACTAACCCCAACAATGTCAATTTGGCCCTTTTCCAGCAGAACAAGCGTCTGCATATGCTAGAGAACAAACATCAGTCCCATTCTCCCCAACAGAGACACCGACGGAGTGGAACCCGCAGTCCATCTCCCCAATCGCGTTCCCCGCCTCAGAAATGCAAGCGGGATCATGCCCGGAACCTCTCTCCCCAGAAAGATCAACTGGAGTTGGAGAAGCCACTCCTAGAAAAGACAAGAAAGCGCATCCGCTCTCCTCCTCGAAAGGCACATCGCTTTCTTGAAAAAAAAAGAGGCAAAGATAATTGAAAATCCAACAAGCACAAAGATCATTTCAGACATTCTCCTCGACGTAGCAAATGTCTCTATCTTAGTCGATCCCCTTATATTTCGTCGGACATCAGCGACGACAAAGACAATAGTGGTTCTTTGTGTCGTGAAATCATGGACACCCGCATTCCCCACGGCCTAGAAAAACCATATCCTTTGGTTGTGTACGACGGGACCACTGACCTTGATGATCAAATAGAGAATATAGAAGCCATGATCGACTACCACAACGTAGGGGGAGCTATCAAATACAGACTAGTCCCCATTATAGAAGCAAGCTTCAATCACATAAAAGTTTTGATGAAGACAACAAGTTTTTCTATGCAATACATGAATGCAAAAAGTCAGAGACTAAAATGGTATCAAGCATCAAGAGCATGTTCTACCAAATAAAAAAGATTAAATAGATCAAAGCTTCATATACAAGCCAATAAAATTCAAGTATTAAACAACTCAAAAGGTATACCAAATATCACTTAAAATATTTATACAAGTGTTCAAATATTTTTTTATCTTGCATGGCATATATCATAAGAACATTTTCAAACATTTTATTATAGCTCACTCCCTTTAAAACTAAATTTTTTCTGGTTTTCCTACAGTGTTAACTGGTTAACGCCTGGGGTTAACCGGTTAACGGGTCCTAAATTTGAATTCTGTTTTTAACGTTGAAAGGGTGTTAACCGGTTAACCCATATGGTTAACCAGTTAACCCTATAGCAATGAGCGAAAAATGATACATTTTCATGAAAATGTGCATTGTTTTCTTATGTTTTTTCATAATTTTTGTTGCATAAAATTATACCTCTTTATAGGGGTATTTTATACAATATATATACATGTTATTTTCAGATTACAACTTGTCACACCCCAAATTTTACCCCTAACTGCTCGCATCATACATTCATCGCATTTAGCAGAGAATTCCAGATTTATTTTCTGTTTGCTTTCTTCTCATTTTCTAGCTATTTATAATTTTAATCCTTAATTTCTTTTCACTTATAAGCTTCCATTTTATTTTAATTTCTATTTCTCATTTATAACTTTTTAATTCATTTTTGTGTTTTTAATTTTAATTTCTATTTTCATTTCTATTTTCAAGCTCCTATTTTAAAATTTTATTTCAATTTCTACCTCTAATTTTTTAGTTCATTTTCAAATTTTTTTCTAAAAACTTATTTGTTATTTCTATTTATTTTCAAGTTCTCATTTCTAAATTAATTTTTTATTTCATTTTCAAGTTTTTTATTTTTGAATTTGTTTTCTATTTTTTTTTTAATTTTTAAATTTTATTTCATTTTCAAGTTTTTATTTCTAAATTTAATGTCAATTTCTATTTGTAATTTTCAATTCATGTTCAAGCTTCTATTTTCATTCCAAGTCTTATTTCAAATTTCATTTTCAATCTCAATCATTCATAGTTTTTAAGTTCTTTTCTAAAATTTAATTTTATAAGCTCAAGTGTTAATTTCATAATTTCACTTCAAGATTCCAATTCCAATTTTCAAATTCCAATTCAATTTTCTAAGCTTCAATTTCAATTCAAATTTCACTCAATTCTTTTTCTATTCAATCTCAATTCAAATTCCAATTCTAAGATTCCATCTCAAAATTCCATCCTATTTCAAGTCTTGTTCTAAGTACATTCTTCATTTTTCCAAGATTTAAATTTCAACTTTCTTTCAAGTTCAAGTTTGTTTCCAAATTTTCTATTCAATCTCAATTCAAGTTTCAAACCTTAACAAGTTTTCATATTTCTAGTCATTCATTCACATTCATTTATTCCATAACCTTCATTCATTCACTACATTCATATTCAACACATTATGTTCATTACATTCAAGCATTGATTCATATACATGTTCTTTCATTTGCATACAAGAATTAAATTTATGAGGTACAAGTTCTAGACCTAACAAGAATACAATTTTCATGTCAAGTTTCTTTTCTTTATGCCATTACTCCATGCTTCAATATCAACTTCAATTTATAAATCCCCTACAAAAAAATTCAAGCCAAGTCAATATCAATTCATTCATATATAGATATTCATGTACCAAACATATTCAAATTAATCCATCAAACATAACCATTACATAATCAAGTTTCTTTCAAACATGTCATCATTCTAAGTCATAGTTCACATCTAAACATAATCTCACATTTCAATTTATCATTCAACATTCATACATAAGCATTCATTCATATTCAAGCATTCTTTCAATTTCAATTCCATAAATTCATATGCATCATGTCCATACCATATAATTTTGATTACAAATTCAGTCCAAATATTCCAATATCACAAAGAAATTAAAAAACAATTACAAAGTACAGTAGTACATAAAAGGACAACAGGGACCATTTTTCTTTTCACAAGCAAACACAGTTCAATAAAATACAAAAACAACAGCAGACCTGCATGGCAGACCCACTACTCTATTGCAACAATTTCTCAGACTTTGTCCCCTTTTTTGAAACCCTTCAGCCACAAGTTTGTAGGACCATTTTAAAGTTCACAAACCCTAAATCTTTCCTATAAAAACCTGTTGTTGTTTATTCAAAAAAAGAGAAGTTAGCAGCCACCAAAAATCCTGTTGCATCCACAAAACAACCAAAAAAATACTGCAAAACAGCCACTGTTACACAAAAAAAGCAGCCACTGTTACATCAAAATTCAGCCATCAAACACATAAAACATCCATCAAACAGCCTCAAAAACAACTACAGAACAGCCCTCAAAACACCACAAAAACAGCCATTAAAATCCCACAAAAACAACCCAAAACACAAAAAAATCAGCCACTGTTACACAAAAAAATCAGCCACAAAAAGTAACCCAAAAGCACACAACAGCAAGGGGTAGAGAAGAAGCTGCACGGAAGAAGAATAGAAGAAGGAGGAAGTATACAAGTGGAGTTTACCGTCGTGGATTCTTCACCCCGATAACTTTCGAGTCGGTAATATCTCTTTCTCCTTCATCTTTTTTCGGCTTTGTTCGTCTTGTTTGATCCCTCTCATGGCCATGTTTGTGTTAGGCTAGCTAGTTTCCTTTTTCACTGCTCCTCATACTGCATAATAAAACTGTCAGCTCCGAATCACCACCGGCACCCCAAACACTTAACCTCACTTCTGCCACGAAACCAACCACCTGCAAGCCCATTAAACCAGAAATCATTCAAAAATTGCATCAAATAGCAAATCCATAAACTCACTTTTCAACTTGCATAACACAAACCTTGCTTACAGTACAAAAACTCAGCAAACCGTTCAAACCAATCTCCTTGCTTCCATCTTCCCTCAACACTCACCTGCAAAAACCAGTCACAAACCAAAACCAGACTAACTGCTCACAGACAAAAACCAACACCAGCCTCAGCCGTCCATAAACTTTTCATAAAAACCCTGTTAACCGCAGCCACAAACCTGTATCCAGTCCAAAACAAATCCGTAAACCACCCTCATCATTTTCATAAAATTGAATCCGAAGCCAAACTTCTGGATCTTCAACTCTCCTCACCAAAACCGAAACCAACCGTCTCAACAGAACCTTCATAAACCTCACTGTAAACCATTTGAACCCTTCTTTATCATATTATCCTTCACAAATTCAACCTGAAAATAAAACCCCAGAAAAATGACAAAATCTTCACAAACCATTCACTAAACTACTCAAATCCGAAATGAAAAACAACATAAAATGGAACCGAAAAACAATCCATCACAACACAAAAGAAAGGTAGGAGGAGGAGAAAACTGAGTTCCAAAAACAACAAAAGCCAGGACTGAGCCCAAACCTGTGTTCGAAACTGAGTTGAGAGTTGAGCGAATAAATCGAGAAACTGAACAAAATCTGAACCACCGCATTTTGCAATCCGCACAGACCTTCAAACACCTCATCGACCCTTCACCCTCGTCGCTGTTCCCCAACCTCTTCCCTCACCTTTGACTCACACCACCACCACCGTTGAAAAAAACTGTGAAAATCCAGTCACTCGAAAAACCTCCATAACCGCCCTCATTCTTCTTAAACCTTCAAACCACCCACCTTCAACAAAACCAAACACAAACCCAGAAAAGCTTAAACCAAAACCGCCGCCCCCAACAAGCTATTTCTGACGAAACCGCGCCGTCGCACCCGTTACCACCACACCCAGCCGCGCCGTCGCACCCGTTACCACCGCGAGCCACATCTCAACCACAAACTGAGACGCAATCAACCCTCCGTCTCCGCCTTTACCCTAAGATCGCACGCCGGTCCGCTTCCATCGCCACCACCTCAAACCCAAACCAACGAGAGTGAGAATCTTGATCGAAGCTGAGGAAACCGATACAAACCGCCCTAACCGTTTCAAAATCAGCCGCGTATCACTACCACCATCCGCCAATCGTCGCCAACCCTTCAACCTTGAACCAAAACAGAGGCGAGAAAGTGAGATATCGTCGTGAGAGCATCGGAACCGAGAGTGAGAACCTCAGGCCGTGTCGGAAACGAACCAGGTTGAGAAGCCGAACCGCTGCGTGAGTGAGAGCAGCCGCCGTGGAAACTTGAGAAAGAGTCCGTGAAAGGAGCGAGTGAGTTTGATGGGGGAGATCACGTTTTCTTTTTTTTTTTCATCTGTTTCTACTGATTTGTTTTTTCCTTTAAATTTCATTTTCTTTTGAATTTCATTTTCTTTTTTTAACTACATTATGTTGCTAGGGATCGATCTGGGCTTAGCCCATTCAATTTTCAATTTCCACACCACCATTTCCAGCGATGCACTCCCTTGTTTATGTATATTTCTTTTTATAAAATAGTTTCTATTATTTTTATTTAATTTTATAGTTTTTTTTATAATTTTAATTTTTGGGCCGATGATATGACAAAAAGTCACGATAAATCGTTTCCGATTAATCGTGACCAATATGAGGCCATTTATTTATTTTTATTTTCATTCTGTTTAATTTATTCTATTTTACAATTTATTTCACTTTATTCGTTTTTTTATTATTTATTTCTCGTGCTTTTACAATTTTAATTTTTGGGCCGATGATATGACAAAAAGTCACGATAAATCGTTTCTGATTAATCGTGACCAATATGAGGCCATTCATTTATTTATTTTCATTCTATTTAATTTATTTTTATTCTATTTATTCTTTTCACAATTTATTTCATTTTATTTATTTTTTTATTTATTTATTATTTATTTCTCTCACTTTTACACCATATTAACATTAATTTTCAAGATAATAAATCCTTGGTCCAACGCCAAGTGAACTTCACATACACTTCACTCACACACGTAAGTCGGTCGTTCACGATCGCCATCTGCACATTCCTTACACTACACAGCTTTCTAACTTAAGCAAATTGACGCACCACGCTTGTTTTCCACCCCCGCATTCTCGATCCATATATCGAGTCATAGCCCGGTTACTAAGCCTTTTACCTTGCATTTCCATTTACTTTATTCAATTTATTTTCGCAAGTAGCAACCTATGCATAAGACTTAGGAGCTTGCACCCTCATTTATGTACTTTCGTGTATGCTTTTCAATCCAAAAGGGAAAGAACTCCTGCAGTTGACTCAATGTCATAGGAAGTTTAGCCATCCCTAGTTACCATTTTGACCTTAGCAATTAGGTCCCTCTTTTTTCTTTGACCTTAGCTATTAGGTCCCTCATCCTTAGGTCTTTAGCCATTAGGTCCTTAGTGTTTTATTTTATAATTTTTTTTGTTACTTTGTTAAGTCACGTGAGTGTTTGCCATAACACTTACCTTCCCCCGCGAGCCTTGAGCGTAACCAAGTGTTCGTTAATCCTTAGGAGAACTACGAGTGCTCTGATTCTATACCCGATACGTAGGCATCGATGCGATGTTGTGCGAGCACCATTAGAAATAAAACCTTAGGTTCCCATAATTTTAACAAGCAATAAATAACAATAACACAAATATTAACAAGAGGTTCCCGTAGGATACTGCGGATGCTTAGGATGCTAACACCTTCCCTAGGTATAATCAACCCCCGAACCTAGTTTCTCCTCATTTAGGGTTTTTACGATCTTTTTCCCTTTTCCCTTTGGATTAAATTAAAGTCGGTGGTGAACATAAAAGTTTTGTGATTCAAGCTTAATCAATAGCTTGGTATCCGATTCTCACCGCAACAGAAAATGGCGACTTCACTGGGGAGACTATTTTTGAGGGTTAAGCCCACCTTGTATATTTGTATATTTGTTGTTGTATTGCTTGTTATTATTTGGGATTTTTTTTGTTGGGTGTTCCATGTGTGGTGAGATAAGTCCTAACCCGGACTTGAGTGCAAAATAAGTTAGGACGGTGGTATATTCAAGAAGGCTTGTAGGGAGTTGAGTCCCGACCAAGTTGACTTGAGACACCACCACTCAGCGGAGGCCTCCTCGGATGTAGTTTTGTTGATCGAGTTCAGTCGTGAAAGCATTACTATATTCGACCTGAGAGCCATTAATGCTCAGGACCGTAGAACATTTACCCCCACTTGGCCTTTTAGGGATGTAGTGCGATGACTATGAGGGTGCAAATCCAAAATAGTTGATACGCGATACTACACTCGGATGAGACTCTCTTGAGAATATTATTGATTACCAAGTTGAGTTGGGAAGTCGGTAATATCCGAAATATGGGACAATGATTCTGGGAACTTTTAGAACCCGTTGTACAGGTGCAAATAAACTCATAGTACATACCTTTTGGGAGGGTTGAACCTTCGACCTCATGCAAGCTTTGAACCTAAGCCTTGTTTGTGTTTGTGTATTCATTGCATTCACGCATCATGAAGCATCATTTTTACCAATTTATTCAAGGAACTCAGAAACTCTATCTTTGCAAATATCGTAGGTATCATCATGGACTTTGGAAGAAGAAAAACTGTCAAGTACACATTCAAAACTCCCAAACTCGAAGACCTAAGGAAATTAAGAGATTTGGTTTTGGATCAAGAAGCCTTCATGGAGAAGCATAGGAGACTTTTAGCTTTACTTAACACTGAGTGGGATGGAAGGTTGCTCTCTGTGATGCTCCAGTTTTATGATCCTCTCTATCATTGTTTTACGTTCCCTGATTACCAATTGGCGCCTACTTTGGAAGAATATTCATTTCTGGTGGGATCACGTGTTAAGGATGAGTTTCCATTCCCTGTTCTAGAAAAGGACCCTGAAGAAGCGGAGATTGCAAAGGCGACATATTTGAGTGTTCTTGAGGTCAAGGCAAATATGACCTATAAAGGAAATATTTTTGGATTCCCTACAAAGTTTTTGGTAGAAAAGGCCAAGAATTTTGTTAGTATGAAGGATATGAAAGCTTTTGAGGCGACCTTTATTCTGCTAATATATGGAGTGTTACTTTTCCCAAACTTTGAAGACTTTGTCGACCTGAACGCCATCAAGATATTTCTGAAGAAGAACCCGGTCCCTACTTTGCTCGGAGACACTTACCATTCCATCCATCTGAGGAATCTCCATAAGGGAGGGATGATTACTTGTTGTGCATCATTGCTGTACGAGTGGCTTATTTCGCACTTGCCTAAGTCAGCTTCATTTTGGAACCTTAAGGATGGTTTGTGGTGGTCACAAAGGATCATGTCTCTTACCCACTCTGACATTAGTTGGTACAATCGTGTTTATGATGGAGCATTGATTATTGATAGTTGTGGTGATTTTGCTAACGTACCTCTTCTTGGCTCTAAGGGAGGAATCAACTATAATCCAGTTTTGGCTCGCCGCCAACTCGGGTATCCGTTGAAGGACAAACCTAAGAGTGTTGAAGTGGAGGGAATTTTCTTTAAGGACGACGAAGAACCAGAGCTCAAGAAACAGATTATGCAAGCTTGGAAGTACATCCATAGGAAGGGGAGGAGTAGCTTGGGAAAGCTGAATTGTGTTTCTATGGAACCTTATCTCCAATGGGTACGAGATAGGGAAATCAGTCTGAAGATGCGTTACCCTCGCCAGGATCCTATGACCTTCAAGAAACCCATTCTAATCTTTATGGATGATGCAGAGAAGCTGAAGATTGATTTGGAGAAAGAGATTCGAGAGAAGAATGCATGGAAGAATCGACATCAGATCATCAGTAGTGAGAATGAAGAACTTAGAAGACAACTGAAGATGAAGGAAGAAGAAGAGCTCTCCAACAAGAAAAGGAAAGCGCAAGAGGATTTATTTTCCTCCAGCACTCAAGGGGACACTTCTTGGAAGTTGATCGTGGATCAACTTATGCTTGAAAGGGCTCAGATGAAGGCACAAATCGAGAAGCTCAACTTGAGGCTTTTAGGAGAATCTCCTTAGGACTTTGTCTTTGTCTTTATTAAGCTTTGTTTGGGATTTTTGAAGATGTACTCAAGACTTTGTATCACTTTTTGAATTTAATGAAATCATGCCTTTTGATTATTATGTGTTCCTTGGTATTTGCAAATTGTTTCTTAAGTTCCTTGAATAAAATTTAATTTTCGCATTGCACTCATACATTTGGCATTTCATTTGCATTTTTCATATAAAACTCATTCCCGTCATCTGCTCTCAATTCAGCTTTCACACTGAGGCTCTCACGCAAATACTACACTCGAGCTCAAGCCAGAAAGAGGATGGCTGAAAGAGACCTAGAGATGGACAGAGTTAACGAGGAGCTTACTGATATTCGTGGAAATATGGGTCAGATGATGCAAATGTTGCAGGTCATTCGAGCGAAGATGGATACCTAACAGACTGTAGTGTCGGAAATTGTCACTGCAACGACTGAGCCTCCGTCATCAGTCACTACCGTTGTAACCTGGCCTCCTTTTGGGCTTCCTCATGGTTTCGTTCCTCCTCCTCATGGTTTTGCTTCTCAAAGTTTTATTCCTTCTTCCCAAGGACTTGCTACTCAGGGTTTCTTCCCTCCTTCTCAAGGTTTTGCTTCTCAAAGTTTCATTCCCTCTTCTCAAGGACTGGCTACTCATGGATTCGTCCCTCATTCTCAAGGTTTTGCTTCTCAAAGTTTTATTCCTTCTTCCCAAGGACTTGCTGCTTAGGGTTTCTTTCCTTCTTCCCAAGGACTTGCTGCTCAGGGTTTCTTCCCTCCGTCCCAAGGTTTAGCTTCTCAAAGTTTCGCACCCTCTTCTCAGGGTATGGCATTTCCTTCCCAAGGTTTTGTGATTCCTCCTCATGGATTTGCTGCTCAACAGACTATTCCGGTGACTAATGAAGAGAACCATGCAGTGGCTAATTTTACACCAGACATTGTGCACACCCGTGCTCAACCATACTTTAATGACCATCAGGCGTATGAAGCGCCAGATATGTCTGAAAACGGGGACGAGAAACATGAGAAGATGCAAGAGAATTTTGATACCCTTGAAAAAAGGCTAAGAGCAATTGAAGGTGACCAGATCTTTGGGGCCGCTGCTAGAGAGATGTGTCTGGTGTCTGGATTGGTAATACCGCCAAAGTTCAAGATACCCACTTTTGATATGTATGAGGGTGCAACTTGTCCCAAGAACCATCTCTTGATGTACTATCGAAGAATGGCTGCGCAGGTGGACAATGATAAATTAATGATCCACTGCTTCCAGGACAGTTTGAAGGGAATCTCCTCCAAATGGTATCTAACGCTAGACCAGTCGAAGATTCACAGTTTCCAAGACTTGGCAGATGCTTTCATCTAGCAGTACAAATACAATATGGACCTTGCTCCCGATAGGAGGCAACTGTTGAGTATGTCACAAAAAGATTCTGAATCATTTAAAGAATATGCTCAGAGGTGGAAAGGGACCGCTTCTCAAGTAGAGCCCCCATTGACTGAAAGAGAATTAGCTGACTGGTTTGTTGACACTGTGCGACCAGAATTCTATGAGAGAATGGTGGGAAGCATAACTGATAGCTTCTCTGACCTAGTGGCTGTGGGAATCAAGGTAGAACTCGGTTTGAAAAGTGGAAAGATGAGTGGTGCATCTAATAGTTCCAGCAATGGTAGTGGAAATATTGGCAAGAAATTTACCAGTAATTTCCACAAGAAGAAAGAGGGTGAGACAAATGCGATAATGACAAGTCAAAGAGGAAATCCACATTGGCAGAGATCTCCACCCGTGGCTCAACAGCAGTATGCTCATCCACCACAGTATGCCCAACATCCTTATGTAGTGGCGGTTCAACCGTCGTTTAATCCACAAGTCCCCATGTATCGGCCAACTCAAGCAGTACCGATGTATCAGCAAGCGGCTCAAGTGGTTCCACCTTATCAACCAATGCTCAACAATCCAGGCTATCAACAAGCGCCCAATGCTTCAGCCTACCTGCAGAGGACTCCAGCTCCTCATCCGAATCCCAACTTTCAGAATAGAAGACCAGGAGGAAGGCCTCCTAATCCTCGAATCCCTATGACCTATACTGAATTATATCCTTCACTGCTGAAGAAAGGTTTGGTTACTCCAAGGCCTTTGGGTCCCCCACCTAATCCGCTCCCACCAAATTACAACTCAAATGCCCACTGTTCATTCCATGAAGGTGCCCCAGGGCACGATTTGGAGGGTTGTTATGCTTTGAAGTACATCGTGAAAGATTTGATGGAAAAGAACATTCTGTCATTTGGGAATACTGGTCCGAATGTCAAAGATAATCCTTTACCCAAGCATGGGTCCATAAATGCCATTGTTGATGAGTCTGACGAAGGTTTGGTTTTCAACGCCACAGAGATCAAGACCCCGCTTCGAGACTTCCATGCAAAATTAGTGGAAGTGGGTATACTAAAGAGCTGTCATAAGAATTATGAAGCTTGTGCAAATAACCCAAAGGGATGTGAATTGGTCTTAAAAGATGTTCAAGATTTGATTAATCTGGGTGTTTTACAAGTAAGCGGTCGTGTGAAGAAGAACGAAGTGGCAATGATTGAACCCATTTTCAACTTGCCTGAATCTGATTCTACCTTGGTGCCAGTGTTCAACCTGCCTGAGTCCTCAAGGGTTCAACCCATCTTTAATATGCCAGAGCATGTGATACCCATTTTCAATATACCTGAGCCAAGGTTTGAACAAAGGAGTACCCCTTTCCTTTATGAAGACACTAAAGCAGTTCCATGGAAGTATGATACAGGGAAAGTTCATCAGAAGATTGATAAAGCTAGTCAGAAGGAAGGCTCAAAAGTGGCAAGTGCTGACATAGCGGGTGCAGGTCGTTTAACTCGCAGTGGTCGTGTTTATACTCAGCAAGCCAATACGGTTCCGCCTAAAGAAGTCATTCCAGCTGTTGCCAACCAGGATAAAGGGGTAGTCTTGGGAGAAGAGGATGCAGAATTTCTCAGAATCATTAAGAAGAGTGATTATAAGGTTATTGATCAGCTACATCAAACGCCTTCCAAAATATCTATCCTATCACTTCTTATGCATTCACCGGCTCATCGGAGTGCTCTCCAGAAATTACTAGCCCAAGCCCATGTTACACATGATATAACTGTGAATCAGTTTGATGGGGTCATTGCCAATATCACTGCATGTAACAATCTCAGCTTCAGTATGGAGGATCTTCCAAAGGAAGGCTTGGACCATAACCGTGCTCTCCACATATCTGTAAAATGTCAAGAGGATACTTTAGCAAGAGTTCTTGTGGATACAGGATCTTCATTGAATGTTTTTCCGAAAAGAACGCTTGCCAAGTTATCTTATCAAGGGGCAGAGATGATGCCCAGTGCACTGATTGTGAAAGCTTTTGATGGGTCAAGGAGGACTGTTATTGGAGAAATAGACTTACCGATCTTGATTGGGCCACAGGTGTTCAAAATCACTTTCCAGGTTATGGACATTAATCCCAATTACAGTTGCTTGCTCGGAAGACCTTGGATCCATGCTGCTGGGGCAGTCACTTCTACCTTACACCAGAAGATGAAGTTTGTGGTCGATAATAAGCTGGTAACCGTATCTGGGGAAGAGGATCTCATGGTTAGCAACCTTTCATCCTTTAGCTATATTGAGGCTGATGAAGATGCTTTGGAAACTTCTTTCCAAGCTCTTGAGATAGCCAATGCTGTCCTTTTGGAAGTTGAGGAACCAAAAGGGAAGGGTATCCCATCTTTTGCATCGCTGAAGAGTACCATTTCCACCATTGAAGAAAGAAGCTATGAAGGTTGGGGTGATGTCATTGAAGTCAAACAGAAGCTAGATCGTTGCGGGTTGGGTTACAAACCAACTCATGTGAAGGAAGGAGCGTCAACCTCCGTTAAAGGACGTCCAAAGACCATTCAAGAAGTGTTTTCCAGTGCTGGTTATCAGGTCAATGCAATTGATGGGGGTTCTGAAGATGAAGATGTGAATCATTTGGTGTATCAGTGTGAAGAAGCCTTGGACAATTGGGAAGCAGTCGAGATCCCAGAGTTTTTTCCATTGTCAAAGTAATTTATTGTTTTTTAAATGTTTTCAAAGTTCCCTAGCTCTGCCCAAGGCTATGGGAGTATTTTGTAGGGCCCCTTCTCATTTTCAAAGTTATTATCAATGAAGGCATTTTGTTAAACTCTTATTTTGATCATTTACTGTTTTTCTCTATCTCTCTCTTTTCACTTTTAAAAGAAAATGGCAATCTTTCAAAACCAATAAAAAAGTTTTTTCTCTTGCATTTCTCTATTTTCCACTTTTAATAAAAGCAAATCATTATCATATGCCGAATAAACGAAAACCCTGTTGAATCCAATGACTCTACATTCTCTCCTAACTTTGATTCGCCTATCTACCAAGCGGAAGATGAAAGTGAGGAAGATTGTGATATTCCCGAAGAACTGGCAAGATTAGTTGAGTATGAGCACACAGAGCTCCAGCCACATAAAGAGCAGGTAGAGACCATCAATCTTGGCACTGATGAAGACAAGAAGGAAGTCAAGATTGGTACAACACTTGGGGCAGATGTCAGAGAAAGATTGGTCAAGCTTCTCAAAGAATATGCGGATGTGTTTGCATGGTCGTATCAAGATATGCCCGGTTTAGACACAGACATAGTGGTCCACAAGTTACCTCTTCAACCAGATTGTCCTCCTGTAAAGCAAAAGCTTCGAAGAACAAGACCAGACATGGCTCTGAAGATTCGAGAAGAGGTCAAAAGGCAGTTTGATGCGGGATTCCTCGCAGTTGCAAAGTACCCTGAGTGGGTAGCTAATATTGTTCCAGTCCCTAAAAAGGATGGCAAAGTTAGAATGTGTGTGGACTATAGGGGTTTGAACAAAGCCAGTCCGAAGGACGATTTCCCTCTTCCGCATATTGATACTTTGGTTGACAACACTACTAAATTTGCTGTTTTCTCCTTCATGGATGGGTTTTCAGGATACAACCAGATCAAGATGGATCCTGATGATATGGAAAAGACTACATTCATCACACCATGGGGCACTTATTGTTACAAAGTTATGCCATTTGGTCTCAGAAATGCAGGAGCCACTTATCAGAGGGCAATGGTCACCCTTTTCCATGATATGATGCATAAAGAGATAGAAGTTTATGTGGATGATATGATTGCCAAATCACAGAGTGAGGAGGATCATTTGGATCATTTCTTGAAGTTATTTGAGCGTCTCAGAAAGTTCCAACTGCATCTGAATCCAGCTAAGTGTACTTTTGGTGCCCGATCAGGAAAGTTACTTGGTTTTATTGTTAGTCAGCAAGGAATTGAAGTAGATCCAGATAAGGTCAGAGCAATTCAAGAGATGCCAGCTCCAAAAACAGAAAAGCAAGTCAGAGGCTTCCTTGGAAGATTGAACTACATCTCCAGATTTATCTCCAACATGACTGCTACTTGTGAGCCTTTATTCAAGTTACTCCGGAAGAATCAAGCAATTGAGTGGAGTCCCGATTGTCAACTGGATTTTGAGAAGATTAAGGTTTATCTGCAAGAACCTCCTATCTTGATCCCACCTACTCCAGGGAAGCCTCTTTTCATGTATCTCACTGTGCTCGAGGGATCTATGGGTTGCGTATTAGGCCAACAAGACGAAACTGGTCGTAAGGAGCACGCCATTTATTACTTAAGCAAGAAGTTCATAGACTGTGAAAGCAGATATTCACTCTTAGAGAAGACTTGTTGTGCTTTGGCATGGGCTGCTAGACGCCTCAGGCAGTACATGATTTGTCACACTACTTTGTTGATCTTGAAAATGGATCCAATAAAGTACATCTTTGAGAAGCCTGCTTTGACTGAGAGACTCGCCCGTTGGCACATGTTGTTATCCGAATATGATATCCAGTATGTAACCCAAAAGTCTATTAAAGGCAGTGTTCTATCTGAATACCTTGCTGATCATCCTGTCGAAGATTATGAACCTTTGAAATTCGATTTCCCGGACGAGGACATTATGTTGATAAAGGACTGTGAAATTCCAGGTCCAGATGAAGGTCCCGAGCCAGGGTCTCGTTGGAAGATGATGTTTGATGGTTCCTCTAACTACATGGGGCATGGTGTGGGGGTTGTCTTGATGAACCCCGATGGCGGTTATACTCCCTTCACGGCTATATTGTGCTTTGAATGTACAAACAACATTGCTGAGTATGAAGCGTGTGTTTTAGGTATCGAAGCTGCAATCGATACTAGAATCAAGATTCTGGATGTATATGGAGACTCAGCTTTGGTAATATACCAAGTTAAAGGTGAATGGGAGACCCGTGACGAGAAGTTGATCCCATACCGTGCCCATATTGTGGAGTTAATTAAATACTTTGATGAAGTCACTTTCCATCATGTTCCAAGGGCAGAAAATCAAATTGCAGATGCCTTGGCTATGTTGGCATCTATGTTTCAAGTCAGATTTCTTAATGAAGCTCCACTCATTACAATCGAGCGAAGAACTGCACTAGCCTACTGTCTACTGGTCGAAGAAGAAACTGAAGAGAAACCGTGGTTCTATGACATCAAGAACTACTTGCAGAATCAAGAGTACCCAGCTGATGCAACAAATCTAGACAAGAAGACGTTAAGAAGATTGGCGTCCAAATTTTTCCTCAGCAACAATGTTCTTTACAAGAGAAATCATGATATGGTCCTGCTCAGATGTGTGGACAAGCACGAAGCAGACTTATTGATCAAGGAAATCCATGAAGGATCATTTGGAACACATGCCAATGGACATGCCATGTCCAGGAAGATTTTGAGAGCTGGATACTTCTGGTTGACCATGGAATCAGATTGTTTCAAGTATGCCAGGAAGTGTCATAAAGGTCAGATTTACGCCGACAAGGTGCACGTACCTCCAACACTTTTGAACGTTCTGTCATCGCCTTGGCCTTTTTCAATGTGGGGCATTGACATGATAGGGGCAATTGAGCCTAAAGCTTCCAATGGTCATCGGTTTATCTTGGTCGCAATTGATTACTTCACCAAATGGGTAGAAGCAGCTTCCTACGCCAATGTGACAAAGCAAGTGGTTGCCCGTTTCATCAAGAACCAAATTATCTGCCGCTATGGGATCCCAAGCCGAATCATAACAGATAATGGGACCAATTTGAACAACAAAACAATGAAAGAGCTGTGTGAGACATTCAAGATTGAACATCATAACTCTTCTCCGTACCGTCCGAAGATGAATGGAGCTGTTGAAGCTGCAAACAAGAACATCAAAAAGATTCTGCAGAAGATGGTAAAAACTTACAAAGATTGGCACGAGATGTTACCATATGCTTTACACGGATACAGAACATCAGTTCGTACGTCAACAGGGGCAACCCCTTTCTCTCTGGTGTATGGGATGGATGCAGTTCTCCCTATTGAAGTAGAGATACCATCTTTGAGAATCTTGATGGAAACCAAGTTGGAAGAAGCTGAGTGGGTCCAGAGCAGATATGACCAACTGAACCTCATTGATGAGAAGAGAATGGCCGCCACGTGCCATGGCCAGTTGTACCAGAAGCGCATCAAGAGAGCATTTGACAAGAAAGTCCGTCTCCGAGAATTCAAGGAAGGAGATGTTGTACTCAAGAAAATCTTGCCAGTCCACAAAGACATGCGTGGAAAATGGAGCCCTAACTATGAAGGCCCATATGTTGTGAAGGTGGCATTCTCTGGAGGTTCCTTAATCCTTACAACTATGGATGGTGAACAGCTGAAACACCCGGTGAATTCTGATGCAGTCAAAAAATATTATGCCTAAATAAAACCCGATAGGTCGAAAACCAGAAATGGCGACCTAGGCAAAAATGGGTATCCCGGTGGATCAAAACCTATGAAGGATATCCAGGAAAAAGTTAGGGATAAAAATGAAAAATAAGAGCTCGCTAAGTTGAAAACCCGAAAGGGTGGCTTAGGCAAAAAAGAGCGTCCCGGTGGATTGAAAACCCGAAAGGGCGATCCAGGCAAAAGTTAGGGACAAAGGCATTTGACTGTGTCAGATGGTGTTTACCATTACTGAAGAATCATACTGGAAGATCGATCCATTTGCTCTTGTCAGAAGCAAGGTGTCGGGCAGTCTTAGCTATTAGGGATTGTAGTGGTCGTTGGATTCAATGTAGACCTTTCCCCATTGCCATTTTCAAATTGTAATTTCCCATGGAGTTGTTGCCATTGGCGAGCTACCATTCTTGAATAAAATACAAACTTTGCCTATGAATTTTGTTGTGCAGCTTCTTATTTTCTTTTGTTATGCAAAATGCCATCACTTGATTACAATTTAACTTTGAAAATGACAAATTTTTAAGGAAATGTTTTTGAAAACATGCTGAAAAACTTTCAAGTTTCTTTGACTTTGGAAAATTGAAAAAAAAAACTTCTGTTCCCCCAAGAAGCCTTGGTTTGCAACAACACTTTTATACTATTATTTCAGAAATCCCCATAGAAGTTCAAAACTGATAACACTTTTGGATGGATCCTTGGACCAAGCATGATTTCCAAGTTCGAAGACATCTCCCCAGTGTTTTTCATGTTGCTCATCTGAGTATTGGTGTTGAGAGCCTACCCCTCTTTGAGTCTTGTCAAAACTCTTTGTCTCTTTAGAGTCAACATTTGCATATCATGATCATTCACATCATGCTCAATCATGCGCATTTGACATTAGCATTTGTCTTCCCCCAGTTGGCATCTGTCTAACTCCAAGTCCATATATCATTAGTGCTCAATTTGAGAATTCATTGTTGTTGGTACCCGAAGTGGTTTACCATTTGTTTTTGTCCCCAGTAATTGCTGGTGTTCCCTGTGAAGTCCAAATTGTGGTTAGTATTTGTCTTTATGACCACCAATATCTCCTTGAAGTCCAATTGTCATTGGCAAAAATCTTTTAAGCAGGTCCTGAAACCTTTTGCTTAAAATCCAAGTCCATTTGATTTTGTACATACTTGTACCCTTTCTCCTGATGGCCCCTGAAGGAATTTCCAGAGGTTGGATGTCTTATCTTATTTGAAAACTCCAACATATTTTGTTGTTACTTTTTCGTGTTAGCCGGTCGCTTAGAGCCGTTGATCCATCTTTGGGTGATCTGCATTCTATCCCCAATGCTAGCTGGTCGCATAGAGCCGCTACTAAATCACTATGATTTCCTTCCTTATCCTCGGTGTCGGCAGTTACATTTGAACCTGCTAATTTACCATTTTGAATACTTTGACTACTTTGTCTTTATCATTCCTAGTGTCAACCAGTTTTTTTTAACTTGTTGCGCATTCACTTTGAGTGTATCTTGGCTTTCTTTTTTAGTGTCAATAGGTTTCGAACCTATTGTGCTTCCACTTCGAATATTTTTGTTGTTATTTATGGTGTCAGTTGGTCGCATCGAGCCGCTGCGCATTCACCTTGAATAAGCTTGTTGTCATTCTCAGTGACAGTTGGTCGCATCGAGCCGCTGCACATTCACTTCGAATATTTTGTTGAATTCTTAGTGTCAGTTGGTCGCATCGAGCCGCTGCGCATTCGCTTTGAATATTATGATTATTATTTCCAGTAACAGTTGGTCACATCGAGCCGCTGCACATTCACTTTGAATGTTTATTTTGTTCTATTCTTAGTGTCAGTTGGTCGCATCGAGCCGCTGCGCATTCACTTTGAATATTATGTTTATCATTTCCAATGACAGTTGGTCGCATTGAGCCACTGCACATTCTCTTTGAATATTTTTGTCATTTCTATTCTTAGTGTCAGTTGGTCGCATCGAGCCGCTGCGCATTCACTTTGAATATTATGTTTATCATTTCCAATGACAGTTGGTCGCATCGAGCCGCTGCACATCCACTTTGAATATTTTTGTCATTTCTATTCTTAGTGTCAGTTGGTCGCATCGAGCCGCTGCGCATTCACTTTGAATAGGTTGCCTTTTACTTCTCAAAGTCATTTGGTCGCATAGAGCCATTGGTCAACCACTTCGATTTATTTCCTTGTCTTATTTGTATTCTTGGTGTCAGTTGGTCGCACCGAGCCACTGTGCAGTCACTTTGAATTTTGTTTTGTTTTGTCTGTGTTCGTTGATCCAAAGCTTTGGATTTCATTTTGTTCCCGTCTTTTGTTATTCTTAGTGTCAACAGTTACACTTGAACCTGTTGATTTGTCACTTTGAATACTTCCCGTTTTCGCTTCTTTATCCCCAGTATTTGTCATCCCCAGTGAGTCTTGGCTTATGGTCGTCGATTTATCTCATTCCAATCCTTCATACCATAATCATCATTCATTGCATAGTTGTTACAGAGTTAGATAGTTTTGTAGTCCAGCATAACATTGCATTTAGGGGCAAAATTTCCGGTTATTTATATATTTAAATACCTTTCACCCTGATCGCCTGAGTGTCCTTCGTCATTCACGCCATCTGGTAAAGTTATTTAAATAGGGGCAACTGTCACACCCCAAATTTTACCCCTAACTGCTCGCATCATACATTCATCGCATTTAGCAGAGAATTCCAGATTTATTTTCTGTTTGCTTTCTTCTCATTTTCTAGCTATTTATAATTTTAATCCTTAATTTCTTTTCACTTATAAGCTTCCATTTTATTTTAATTTCTATTTCTCATTTATAACTTTTTAATTCATTTTTGTGTTTTTAATTTTAATTTCTATTTTCGTTTCTATTTTCAAGCTCCTATTTTAAAATTTTATTTCAATTTCTACCTCTAATTTTTTAGTTCATTTTCAAATTTTTTCTAAAAACTTATTTGTTATTTCTATTTATTTTCAAGTTCTCATTTCTAAATTAATTTTTTATTTCATTTTCAAGTTTTTTATTTTTGAATTTGTTTTCTATTTTTTTTTTAATTTTTTAATTTTATTTCATTTTCAAGTTTTTATTTCTAAATTTAATGTCAATTTCTATTTGTAATTTTCAATTCATGTTCAAGCTTCTATTTTCATTCCAAGTCCTATTTCAAATTTCATTTTCAATCTCAATCATTCATAGTTTTTAAGTTCTTTTCTAAAATTTAATTTTATAAGCTCAAGTGTTAATTTCATAATTTCACTTCAAGATTCCAATTCCAATTTTCAAATTCCAATTCAATTTTCTAAGCTTCAATTTCAATTCAAATTTCACTCAATTCTTTTTCTATTCAATCTCAATTCAAATTCCAATTCTAAGATTCCATCTCAAAATTCCATCCTATTTCAAGTCTTGTTCTAAGTACATTCTTCATTTTTCCAAGATTTAAATTTCAACTTTCTTTCAAGTTCAAGTTTGTTTCCAAATTTTCTATTCAATCTCAATTCAAGTTTCAAACCTTAACAAGTTTTCATATTTCTAGTCATTCATTCACATTCATTTATTCCATAACCTTCATTCATTCACTACATTCATATTCAACACATTATGTTCATTACATTCAAGCATTGATTCATATACATGTTCTTTCATTTGCATACAAGAATTAAATTTATGAGGTACAAGTTCTAGACCTAACAAGAATACAATTTTCATGTCAAGTTTCTTTTCTTTATGCCATTACTCCATGCTTCAATATCAACTTCAATTTATAAATCCCCTACAAAAAAATTCAAGCCAAGTCAATATCAATTCATTCATATATAGATATTCATGTACCAAACATATTCAAATTAATCCATCAAACATAACCATTACATAATCAAGTTTCTTTCAAACATGTCATCATTCTAAGTCATAGTTCACATCTAAACATAATCTCACATTTCAATTTATCATTCAACATTCATACATAAGCATTCATTCATATTCAAGCATTCTTTCAATTTCAATTCCATAAATTCATATGCATCATGTCCATACCATATAATTTTGATTACAAATTCAGTCCAAATATTCCAATATCACAAAGAAATTAAAAAACAATTACAAAGTACAGCAGTACATAAAAGGACAACAGGGACCATTTTTCTTTTCACAAGCAAACAAAGTTCAATAAAATACAAAAACAACAGCAGACCTGCATGGCAGCCCCACTACTCCATTGCAACAATTTCTCAGACTTTGTCCCCTTTTTTGAAACCCTTCAGCCACAAGTTTGTAGGACCATTTTAAAGTTCACAAACCCTAAATCTTTCCTATAAAAACCTGTTGTTGTTTATTCAAAAAAAGAGAAGTTAGCAGCCACCAAAAATCTTGTTGCATCCACAAAACAACCCAAAGAATACTGCAAAACAGCTACTGTTACACAAAAAAAACAGCCACTGTTACATCAAAATTCAGCCATCAAACACATAAAACATCCATCAAACAGCCTCAAAAACAACTACAGAACAGCCCTCAAAACACCACAAAAACAGCCATTAAAATCCCACAAAAACAACCCAAAATACACAAAAATCAGCCACTGTTACACAAAAAAATCAGCCACAAAAAGTAACCCAAAAGCACACAACAGCAAGGGGTAGAGAAGAAGCTGCACGGAAGAAGAATAGAAGAAGGAGGAAGTATACAAGTGGAGTTTACCGTCGTGGATTCTTCACCCCGATAACTTTCGGGTCGGTAATATCTCTTTCTCCTTCATCTTTTTTCGGCTTTGTTCGTCTTGTTTGATCCCTCTCATGGCCATGTTTGTGTTAGGCTAGCTAGTTTCCTTTTTCACTGCTCCTCATACTGCATAATAAAACTGTCAGCTCCAAATCACCACCGGCACCCCAAACACTTAACCTCACTTCTGCCACGAAACCAACCACCTGCAAGCCCATTAAACCAGAAATCATTCAAAAATTGCATCAAATAGCAAATCCATAAACTCACTTTTCAACTTGCATAACACAAACCTTGCTTACAGTACAAAAACTCAGCAAACCGTTCAAACCAATCTCCTTGCTTCCATCTTCCCTCAACACTCACCTGCAAAAACCAGTCACAAACCAAAACCAGACTAACTGCTCACAGACAAAAACCAACACCAGCCTCAGCCGTCCATAAACTTTTCATAAAAACCCTGTTAACCGCAGCCACAAACTTGTATCCAGTCCAAAACAAATCCGTAAACCACCCTCATCATTTTCATAAAATTGAATCCGAAGCCAAACTTCTGGATCTTCAACTCTCCTCACCAAAACCGAAACCAACCGTCTCAACAGAACCTTCATAAACCTCACTGTAAACCATTTGAACCCTTCTTTATCATATTATCCTTCACAAATTCAACCTGAAAATAAAACCCCAGAAAAATGACAAAATCTTCACAAACCATTCACTAAACTACTCAAATCCGAAATGAAAAACAACATAAAATGGAACCGAAAAACAATCCATCACAACACAAAAGAAAGGTAGGAGGAGGAGAAAACTGAGTTCCAAAAACAACAAAAGCCAGGACTGAGCCCAAACCTGTGTTCGAAACTGAGTTGAGAGTTGAGCGAATAAATCGAGAAACTGAACAAAATCTGAACCACCGCATTTTGCAATCCGCACAGACCTTCAAACACCTCATCGACCCTTCACCCTCGTCGCTGTTCCCCAACCTCTTCCCTCACCTTTGACTCACACCACCACCACCGTTGAAAAAAACTGTGAAAATCCAGTCACTCGAAAAACCTCCATAACCGCCCTCATTCTTCTTAAACCTTCAAACCACCCACCTTCAACAAAACTAAACACAAACCCAGAAAAGCTTAAACCAAAACCGCCGCCCCCAACAAGCTGTTTCTGACGAAACCGCGCCGTCGCACCCGTTACCACCACACCCAGCCGCGCCGTCGCACCCGTTACCACCGCGAGCCACATCTCAACCACAAACTGAGACGCAATCAACCCTCCGTCTCCGCCTTTACCCTAAGATCGCACGCCGGTCCGCTTCCATCGCCACCACCTCAAACCCAAACCAACGAGAGTGAGAATCTTGATCGAAGTTGAGGAAACCGATACAAACCGCCCTAACCGTTTCAAAATCAGCCGCGTATCACTACCACCATCCGCCAATCGTCGCCAACCCTTCAACCTTGAACCAAAACAGAGGCGAGAAAGTGAGATATCGTCGTGAGAGCATCGGAACCGAGAGTGAGAACCTCAGGCCGTGTCGGAAACGAACCAGGTTGAGAAGCCGAACCGCTGCGTGAGTGAGAGCAGCCGCCGTGGAAACTTGAGAAAGAGTCCGTGAAAGGAGCGAGTGAGTTTGATGGGGGAGATCACGTTTTCTTTTTTTTTTCATCTGTTTCTACTGATTTGTTTTTTCATTTAAATTTCATTTTCTTTTGAATTTCATTTTCTTTTTTTAACTACATTATGTTGCTAGGGATCGATCTGGGCTTAGCCCATTCAATTTTCAATTTCCACACCACCATTTCCAGCGATGCACTCCCTTGTTTATGTATATTTCTTTTTATAAAATAGTTTCTATTATTTTTATTTAATTTTATAGTTTTTTTATAATTTTAATTTTTGGGCCGATGATATGACAAAAAGTCACGATAAATCGTTTCCGATTAATCGTGACCAATATGAGGCCATTTATTTATTTTTATTTTCATTCTGTTTAATTTATTCTATTTTACAATTTATTTCACTTTATTCGTTTTTTTATTATTTATTTCTCGCGCTTTTACAATTTTAATTTTTGGGCCGATGATATGACAAAAAGTCACGATAAATCGTTTCTGATTAATCGTGACCAATATGAGGCCATTCATTTATTTATTTTCATTCTATTTAATTTATTTTTATTCTATTTATTCTTTTCACAATTTATTTCATTTTATTTATTTATTTATTTATTTATTATTTATTTCTCGCACTTTTACACCATATTAACATTAATTTTCAAGATAATAAATCCTTGGTCCAACGCCAAGTGAACTTCACATACACTTCACTCACACACGTAAGTCGGTCGTTCACGATCGCCATCTGCACATTCCTTACACTACACAGCTTTCTAACTTAAGCAAATTGACGCACCGCGCTTGTTTTCCACCCCCGCATTCTCGATCCATATATCGAGTCATAGCCCGGTTACTAAGCCTTTTACCTTGCATTTCCATTTACTTTATTCAATTTATTTTCGCAAGTAGCAACCTATGCCTAAGACTTAGGAGCTTGCACCCTCATTTATGTACTTTCGTGTATGCTTTTCAATCCAAAAGGGAAAGAACTCCTGCAGTTGACTCAATGTCATAGGAAGTTTAGCCATCCCTAGTTACCATTTTGACCTTAGCAATTAGGTCCCTCTTTTTTCTTTGACCTTAGCAATTAGGTCCCTCATCCTTAGGTCTTTAGCCATTAGGTCCTTAGTGTTTTATTTTATAATTTTTTTGTGACTTTGTTAAGTCACGTGAGTGTTTGCCATAACACTTACCTTCCCCCGCGAGCCTTGAGCGTAACCAAGTGTTCGTTAATCCTTAGGAGAACTACGAGTGCTCTGATTCTATACCCGATACATAGGCATCGATGCGATGTTGTGCGAGCACCATTAGAAATAAAACCTTAGGTTCCCATAATTTTAACAAGCAATAAATAACAATAACACAAATATTAACAAGAGGTTCCCGTAGGATACTGCGGATGCTTAGGATGCTAACACCTTCCCTAGGTATAATCAACCCCCGAACCTAGTTTCTCCTCATTTAGGGTTTTTACGATCTTTTTCCCTTTTCCCTTTGGATTAAATTAAAGTCGGTGGTGAACATAAAAGTTTTGTGATTCAAGCTTAATCAATAGCTTGGTATCCGATTCTCACCGCAACACAACTTACCTCCAAAAAATTTAATACTAAAAAATTCACTCCTTTTACTCAATTATCAATATTTCTTAAAGTGTTCTTACAAACTCATTTTTTTGAGAGAAGCCTTTACATAAATTTTCGACACTATAGTTTCATCTCATACTTTTCAAAAGAACACTTGTATATTTCTTTTGAGTGACATTTTGTTTCAAGGAGAAGATCGATTGTGAAGATTGATAGCACCATATTCTCAAGACATTATTTGTATCAAGATTAATTTCTTTGTATTATCTTGTTGTCCAAGATTGTTGGAAACAAGTGAAGTGTTTGAAGAGGATTGTTCTTCTATAATTAGTCACCTATAACTTAGATAGTAGGCTTCAACTTTGGTGTGAATAGGCTTGTACTATTATTCTAAACCTATAGTGAAATTTCTTATGTGTTGTAAGGGGACTGGATATACCCTCGGATTGTGAGGGGAACCAGGATAATTCTCCTGTGTCATTTCTTCTTTACTTTCAAATACTTAACAACCATCAGAAAAAGAATCAAGAGTTGATAAAAACTAAAAATAATTTTTGACCACCTAATTCACCCCCTCTTAGGCGCATTTGAACCTACAATTGGTATCATAGCAGGTTATAGGTAACTTGTTCCTACTCAATTTAGATGGCTTCCGCAAATAACAACATAGTGTTCAAAGATGGTGGTAGTAGCAACAAACATCCGTTGTTTTGTGGCGAATATTTCGAATTCTGGAAGATCCGCATGAAGGCACATTTAGAAGCACAAGGAAGTGATATATGGGAGGCTGTTCAAAATGGTCTGTTTATTCCTACAATAGTTGTCAACGGAGTTAGTTCAACAAAGCTGCAAGGATCGTGGGATGATGATGATAAGAAAAGATTTCTTTATGAAAAAAGGCGATAAACATCTTACAAAGCGCACTTGGAATGGATGAATTCTTCCGCATCTTAACATGTACAACGACTAAGCAAATTTGGGGCACTCTTGTTGAAACTCACGAAGGAAACGCCGAAGTCAAAAGGTCCAGATTAAAAACACTAAGTCAAGAGTACGAGTTATTCAGAATGCAACCAGGAAACTCAATCCTCGACTTGCAGAAAAGATTCGTGCATTTGACAAATCACTTGAATGCACTTGGTAAGACACTAACAAATGATGAATTGAATCTTAAAGTTCTTAGGTCCTTATCAAGATAATGGCAACCCAAAGTGATGGCAATTTTCGAAAAGAAGAGTCTATCAACAATGGCATCCGCTACCTTATTCGGAAAGCTTCAAGAATATGAGACGAAACTTGGACAATTGGAGAAACATGAGATTCAAGAAAAGAAATCCAAGAGCATTGCCTTAAGAGTTGAATCTAAAGAAGTGGAGAAAGAAGACAATCCCGAAGATGATGAAAATTTTATGCTTCTTGTACAAAGACTAGGAAAGTATTTTGGTGCAAACAATAATGTTGGAAACTCTAGTTTTATGAGAAGAAAGAAGTTTTCAAAGAACAAAGAAAAAGAAACATCAACATCAAATGAAGACATCAAGTACTATGAATTTGGAAAGCAAGGCCACATCAAACCGGAATGTCCTAAACTCGCAAAGAATCATGACAACAAAGGAAGGAAGGATTACAAAAAGAAGGCCTACAATTGGGATGACAACGAAATAAGTTCTTCATCGGAATCTGATAGTGATCAAAGCTCAAATCTTGCATTGATGGCATCACATCATTCCGACGATGAAGACAATGAGGTTAGTAGCGAGTTTTCAATTTTTGATAATGATGCTCAAGGAGAAATTGATGAACTTTTAAGTGAATGCAAAATATTATATAAAACTATTTCATCTCAAAAGAAACAAATATCAATTTTAGAAGAAAATATTGAGAAAATGGAGAATAATATTAAGATGAAATAGATGAATTAATTAAGAATTTTGCATGCACTAAATGTGAGTCACTCTCTTTTCAAATAGTCCAATTAAAAAGAGTCCTAGAAAGATATGAGAAAAGACAAATTGGATTGGAATATGTTCTTAGTAATTAAAGATACTCTAATGATAAAAGTGGTCTTGGTTACTCAAAATTTTCTAAACAAACTTTTAACAAGACCATCTTTGTAAAAGCTATAGAACAAATTCCTAAAGAAAAGAGTGACAAGCATGAAATAGTTCATCAATATGTCAAAAAGAAAAGAAATAATAAAATGAAGCCTTATAATAAGAAGAAATATTATCCCCCTTAGATATAAAAGTAACTTTGAGCCTACTTGTTTCTATTGTGGTATAAAAGGTCATACTCCAAATGCATGTTATATTAGAAATTTTAGTGTTGCTCAAGGCCATTATGTATGGGTTAAGAAAGGTACTAAATTTGAAGGACCCAAGGAAATTTGGGTACCTAATAAAACTTAACTCTTT
The DNA here is from genome assembly GCA_963966055.1 of Lathyrus aphaca. Taxonomy (NCBI): domain Eukaryota; kingdom Viridiplantae; phylum Streptophyta; class Magnoliopsida; order Fabales; family Fabaceae; genus Lathyrus; species Lathyrus aphaca. The sequence continues at coordinate 432,008,698 of OZ014522.1, read as the reverse complement.
TTTGTAGGTATACTTGAAGACCTCTTCAAATTCATGGTATCTTGATAGTGGATGTTCGAGGCACATAACAGGTGACTTAAGCAAATTTTCACAACCAAAGCTTAAGGCCAAAGGATTTTTTACTTATGGTGACAACAATAAAGGAAGAATCCTTGGCGTAGGAACCATTGGTTCACTGCCTTCAACAACTATAGAAGATGTCTTATATGTGGAAGGTCTAAATCATAATCTCCTTAGTATTAGCCAATTGTGTGACCGAGGTTTCAAAATCAACTTCACTAAAAATGAATGCTTGATTGAAAACAAAGTTACATATGAAGTTATGCTAAAAGGTAAAAGAGTTAATAACATATTTTTAATTTCCTTAGATAACTTATCTTTGAATGTTAGGTGTCTCTTGGCAACAATGAATCTTGGTTATGTCATAATAGGTTTTCTCACATTCATATGGAGCACTTAAACAAATTGATCAAACATGACTTAGTCATTGGATTGCCGAAGATCAAATTTATCAAAGATAGGTTGTGTGGAGCTTGCCAAAAAGGAAAGCAAACTAAGTCAACTTTCACATCCAAGAATGTGGTGTCCACAACTAGGCCACTACAATTGTTGCACATGGATCTCTTTGGTCCATTGAGAACAAAAAGCTTCGGAGTTAATGTTTATACATTAGTAATTGTAGATGATTTTTCTAGATACACTTGGACTCTCTTTTTGATGTAGAAAAGTGAAGCATTCAAATCATTCAAGAAGTATGCAAAGAAAATACAAAATGAGAAGTCTCTTACAATTGCCTCCATTAGAAGCGACCACAGTGGAGATTTCCAAAATTCTTCTTTTGAAGAATTTTGTGAAGAACATGGAATCTTACACAACCTCTCTGCACCAAGAACTCCACAACAAAACGGTATCGTAGAAAGGAAAAATAGGTCATTGGTGGAACTTGCAAGGATAATGCTAAGTGATTCAAATCTTCCTAAGTACTTTTGGGCAGATGCGGTGAGCACGACATGTTTTGTAAGTAATCGTGTTAATATTAGGCATATTCTAAAGAAAATCCCTTATGAACTTTTAAAAGGGAGAAAACCAAATATTTCTCTCTTTCATATTTTTGGTTGTAAATGTTTTGTCCTAAATAACGACAAAGACAATCTTGGTAAGTTTGACGAGAAATCCGATGAAGGTATTTTTCTCGGCTACTCTCGCTCTAGTAACGCTTTTAGAATTTATAATAAAAGAAATTTAACTATAGAAGAGTCTATGCATGTAAAGTTTGATGAATCTAACCCCTCGAAAGAGGATATTGTTGTTTGTAATAATGATGATGATCTTGTAGAAATTCCCAAAAAGACACTCCTAAAGATATCATTGTAGAACATCAAGATAAACCGGTTCAACAAGATTCAAATATCAACGATCTAACTAAAGAATGGAGGACTCATAGAGATCATCCTATTGACAAAGTGATCAGAGACATAAGTCAAGGTGTAACTGTAACACGGTGGGAGAACTGACTTTAGTTATGTTGCGGATAGCAAGAGTCGCCACCGACTTTTATTTTATCCAAAGGAAAGGCATAAAAGAACAGGAAAGACCTTTTAAAAGATTTTTGGGTCCGGGGGGTAGGTTATGTAAAGGGAAGGTGTAAGCACCCTTTACATCCATGGTTATCCATGGGCTCTTAGCTACTTAGCTCACTTTAAAATATTTTTGAAATGTGAAGTGTGTGAATAAAAATTTTCGTAAGTATTTTATAATGATCCATGTACGGATGCGTATAAAACCTTTGTTTTGAAAATTGTTTGAAATGTATGAAGTGTTTGAAATGTTTTGAAGAGTGAGCAAGTATCTAAGAGGAACCTACCCTAAGTTTAAGACTTTTCTATTCTTGAATCCTTTAAATGGTAAGACTATCCCTATTATTAAGGAATAGGTAGTCATTATCTTGGATGTAAGGGACAAGTGAAGGGTCATCTGTTATTTAGGCAACTGTAGGGTGTATAAGCAATTCGAAGGGACTTATCATCTTTATTCGAAAGGGACAAGATCATTACGAAGGCAACATTCGAAGGGACTTGATCTTTTTATCTGTTTAGGGACTAGATGATGTGAAATGAGGGACTTTTGCTTTATACACCCTACTTGACCTTTTGTAATAGGCAACATGAGAGGTATCCTTATGGAAGTGAGATGACGATCAAAGATCGACTTACGTGTGTGAGTGTACAATTTTAAATATTTATCTTTTAAATTAGTGATCTAAATTAATTTTAAAATACAAACATGTTTCACTCCCTATTTTACTAACCATAGCATTTAAAAATAAATATTACTATTAAAATTTTACATAAAGGAGACAATTACAAAATAATAATAATTAACAAATTAAATAAATAAGCAAAATAATAATAATAATAATATAATTGGGTTAGTAATAATAAAAATAATAAATCACAATATATAAATGGGGTTAGTAATAACAAAATAAATATCATATGAAAATAAATATAATTAATAATATAAACAATAATATTAGCATAATAATTAAAAGATCAATTTTTATATAAACAATTATTAAGAGGAAAATATAAACAATTATGCACTAATTATCATTAAATTTAAATTAGGTATAAATTATAAAAATTAGGTTAATTATAAACATATTATGAAAATAAATTATATTTACAAAATTAAATTAGCAAATTTGAATTATTTTTAAGCATATATTAAAATTTATTTACATACAAGAATTAAATTATAAACAAATTATAAAATACATACATATTGAATAATCATATTATTATATTTACAAAATTAAATTAAGAATTTTAATTATTTTAAGCATATTTATATACAATAATTATATTATAAACAAATTATAAAATATATACATGATTAGGGCTTATAAATAATAAATTAAAAAAAAGTTATAATAGAATTAATTTTTTAGGTAAAAGAAAATTAGGGTTTTAAAAAAAATAATTAGGTTTTAAAAATATTTTAGGGTTTTATAAATTTAGGGTTTATATATATATTTAGAAAAATGAATTAGAATTTATTAACAACTATACCAAATTTTACAATATTAATAAATTAAATAAAACATAAATAATTTTCTTATAGGATTTAAATTAGAAAAAAGATGAGTTCTAAAATAATATAACATTCTATTTATTTTATTGTTTAAATTTGTTTAAGTATAATAGAAATTAATTAAATAAGAAACAAAAATCAAAAAAAGAATGAAAAGAAACAAAACCTGCTTGGGCTGGGATTTGAACCCAGTCCCTAAGCTTTCCACACTCAGGACTAGCATTCCAACCACTGGGCCATGCGCGCGCTGGCGTTAGAAACAGGGGTCTAATTCCTTTTGTTGATAACCTGGGAAAAATCATAAAAAAAAGCAAAACAAATAACACAAAAGGCCTGGGGGGGGATTCGATCCCAGGACCTTCACGCATTACATAAGCACACTTACCATTCCAGCCGGGAGGGCGCAACTGATAACACAATCACCATAATACATAATATATTAAGCCTGTTAATTCAATGAAAAAATAAGAAAAAAACTGCTGAGCCCAGGATTCGAACCAAGGCCTTCCAGTAATACACGCGCGTCCCTTGCCACTGAGCCAACCCCACATTTGTGAAACAAATTACAGATAATTCAATAAAATATTAAAACAAAATTCAAAATCCAAAAACGCGCGCTGGCTTCTTCTTCTTCCTCCAGCCCTGCGTTTATTGCTGCGAACTTACCTATGAAGTTTCCTGCGAATTTTCAAAACCCTAAACCTGTGTTTTTCGAAACATCACACAAATCATCATGACAATCAAAATTAATGGCCCAGATCAATTATACAAAGCTCATACATCACAGCCATGGTTTTAGAATTAATTTTAAGGTCTCAAATGTGAGGTTCCCATTTTGAACCTCTAAACCCTAACAATGGCAATCTTCAATACAGTCCATAACAATTCAATTAACCTATGCAAAAAGCTTCAAAACATCACCACAAACACAAATATATGATTAGTTTTCAGTATTAACACATGAATTAATCAAATCGAAAAAATTCAAAACATGGAAAAGATGCATTCGGCTTATGCGATTTAGGTCATGAAGATGCAATGTTATGATCCAAAATCACTCTATGAACATCCAGGAATAAGTTGCAACCTTCAAATTGCCTTGAAAGTGGCTGTAACTTGGAATCCGAATTTGAATTTTGGTGACTTTTTGAATATGTGAACTTACTCTTTGAGGCCAGGAATTCCTGTCTTTGTGATTGGGTTATGTTGTATACTTATAGTAGAATCAAATTAGGTCAAGAGATTTGATCATTGCATGGACTTTTTGGATTTTGGAGATTGAAAAAGATTAAAGCTTAAAAATCAAATATTCTTGAATAAGACCTTTCTATTTCAAGCCAATCTTCATCAATATTGTATCAATTCAATCCAAATTATATTTATGACTTTCTAGAAGAGAAATATATTTTAAATTTTCACATTTGATATTTTATTTAAATTTAAAATGATTTTTTAATATAAAAATCATAATAAATAATTAAATAAAATAAAATTATGAAAATATTAAATAAATTTCGTGCATGAGGTCATGGATCACTTTGGGTCACAAAAAGTTTGGCCCATTTGGAGAAATTTGGTTTTACCCTATTTTCTTCATAAACCACCCAAATATTTCCCAACTTTGCAAGGGCACACATCCTTCAATTTTAATGCTATGAGGGTGTTCTTGGACTTTTTGGAAAGCTTGAAGAGTCCTCTAACCAACCCCATTAGTTTCATGTTCATATCATTTACCATTCTCAAGTTATGCCCTTTTGAAGTGGTTGACTTTTTGTTGACTTTCAAATGGACATATAATGTCTTAGCTCATACCTTCCAAATGAAGCATTTTTGGGCTTGGCTTGTGAGACACAAAGTTGTAGAGAATTCAATTTTATTCAAAATGAGCTCTGGATGGGAAAAATGTGATGAAGCATGTGAAAGTTATGGCTGGTCAAAGTTCAGTTGACTTTTCCTGAGAAAACCCTAATTTAGAAACCTCTGATTCTTGATGATCTGAAATATCCTTGATGAATCATGATCAACCCTTGATCAAATGATGAATTTTACTTCATATACTTGATGTTGGCAAAAAATCATGAAGTTTGACTTTGGTTTGACCACAGTTGACCTCAGTTTGACTTTTTAACTGCTTTGACTGATTTTGACTTATCTGATCATTTGACTGAGCAAACTTTTGAGAAAAGTCCTGAAATTTGTCATGGGGATTCTTAAAAACATATAAGATGTTATGAAGCTCACTTGAAGTCTTGGAAATCCATTTAGCCTGATTAAAGTCAAAAACCTAGTTTTGGATGCACTGCTTAGGAGAATGCCTTGCCTGAGGGATTTGTCAAATCTTCTGACCCATGATGAACTTTGTGAACCTTGTGAACCTTATAAGATGTCTTGTGAACCTTGTAAAGTGTCTTGTAAACTTCATGAACCTCATGAAAGGTCTTGTGAACCTTGTGAAATTCATAAAGTGTCTTGTAAACTTCATGAACCTCATGAAAGGTCTTGTGAACCTTGTGAACCTCATAAGAACACAAAGTCTTGTATTGTGAGGGCAAATTTTGGGGTGCAACAGCTGCCCCTGTTCAATTTTCTGAAACCTGAGGGGTTAGATTGGTATCTTTTCCAGTCGTGACCTGGAAGGTTGAAGGGGATTGAACACAAAAGCCCAAAAATTTGCACTCACCAGTGCGTAGAGTGATACTGATGACTAGTTGTATATGCTTGAGTGGGCTTAAAGATGCCACTTGGGGAAAAGTTCTTCAAATACATTTCTTGGAGGATAAAGTAGTCCAAAATATGAAGATATAATGATAACTTTCAGGAGGATAAACAACGTCCTGAGGTAATGATATGCTTTCAGGAAGATAAACAACGTCCCGAGGTAATGGTTGCTTTCAGGAGGATAAACAACGTCCTGAGGTAATGAGGTAACCTTTGAGAAGATAAACAACGGCCCAAGGTCATGATATGCTTTCAGGAGGATAAACAACGTCCTGAGGTATAAGTATAACTTTTGGGAGGGTAAACAACGGCCCAATAGTCATGATATGCTTTCAGGAGGATAAACAACGTCCTGAGGAAATGGTGTAACCTTTGGGAAGATAAACAACGACCCAAGGTCATGATATGCTTTCAGGAGGATAAACAACGTCCTGAGGAAATGATATGCTTTCAGGAGGATAAACAACGTCCTGAGGAAATGATGTAACATTTGGGAAGATAAACAACGGCCCAAAGAGATGATATGCTTTCAGGAGGATAAACAACGTCCTGAGGAAATGGTGTAACCTTTGGGAAGATAAACAACGGCCCAAGGTCACAAGTTGTTGATGAAGTTTTTCTGCTGGAGAATTAATCTGAAAAAACAAGATTATAACATTCTGTATGATAATATTAGTTTATGCATTATGTATGCATGTATAATATGATGCACTTAAGTAATGTATCATGTATCTGTGTATATGTGTGTTATGATGTAAATGATGTATGTATGTATCATGCAGCTTGAAGCGTCTTGGATATCTTCGTATAATAACTGCTGGCCAGGGAAAATAAATCCCGATTCGTTGCTGAAGAATATGAAGAACTTGTTCCCGTCTTGTTTGATAATATAGTATTCATAACCTCCCGTCTTCGTTCGATAGTAGGGTATACATAACCTCCCGTCTTCGTTGGATAATAAGGTATATCTAACCTCCCATCTTCGTTCGATAGTAGGGTATACATAACCTCCCGCCTTCGTTCGTCGTACTACTATTGAAAGTATAAATTCCCGACTATCCGTATGAGGATAAAAGAGATGGATATAAATTCCAGGGGAGATGTGACTTGAAGTACTTATGAAGATGGATTTGCCCTACTGGGGATTTGTAGCTGTCTTGTATGGATGAACCGGTGAAGCTTCGTTGAAATCCTTCCCTCGTTCGTCCTTAGTAAATACTATTACTGCATTTTCATGCATTTCTGGTAAACATCAATCATATTAAGCATTTATGCATTTCTGGTAAACATCAATCATATTAAGCATTTATGCATTTCTGGTAAACATCAATCATATTCAAAAGCATACATACATTCAAACACAACCAATGGACGTTTCACTTATGTAAATAGGGTAAAAGTAAATATGGATTCAAAGATGGAATTTTATTTATATCAAAAAGTGACCTATACATAGGTAGGTTTGTACAAGGAGACAGAAATCCTAGTAAGAGGAATTTGTCGTAAAAATTTTACAAAACAAAGAAAACCAGCTATGTGGGAAATAATCCTTATTGAGTTTCAATTCTACTATTGCCATTATCTTCAAGTATCTCATCTTCTGCTGTCGAGACGGAAACAATTGGATTGATCTTTATCCGTTCGAGCTTGAGTAAGTAACACAACTGGTCGTAGTTTCATGGGTGATCCAAACGAGACATAGTCATACGCTTTAATCCCTAACTTTTGCCTGGATTGCCCTTTCAGGTTTTCAATCCACCGGGATACCCTTTTTTTCCCAAGCCGCCTTTTCAGGTTTTCGACTTGCCGGGTGTACATTTTTTTATATATATATCCCTAATTTTTGCCCGAACCCTTTTGGTTCGCCGGGATGCCCTTATTTTTGCCTAGGCCAGTCAACCTAGCGGGTCTCTTTTTATGCGTAGTATTTTTTAACTATGTCTGCGTTTACAGGCTGCGGGAAGTCTTCACCATCCATAGTAGTAAGTATCATGGCACCTCCTGAGAATACTGTTTTGACTACAAATGGTCCTTCATATGTTGGAGTCCACTTTCCCCTAGAATCACCCTGTGGTAATATGATACGCTTGATTACCAAATCACCAGCCTGATATACCTTTGGCTTAACCTTCTTATTAAAAGCTTTGATCATTCGTTTCTAGTACATCTGGCCATGACAAACTGCTGCTAACCTCTTCTCATCAATCAAATTTATCTGGTCAAGTCGAGTCTGAATCCACTCATCTTCATCCAAGCATGCATCCTTCATAATTCTTAAGGAGGGGATCTGAACTTCAATGGGCAGAACTGCTTCCATACCATATACTAAGGAGAATGGGGTTGCCCCTGTTGAAGTGCGTATTGTAGTACGATAACCATGAAGAGAAAATGGTAACATCTCATGCCAATCCTTGTAAGTAACAATCATCTTCTGTACAATCTTCTTAATGTTCTTATTAGCAGCTTCAACTGCCCCATTCATTTTTGGACGATACGGAGAAGAGTTGTGATGCTTAATCTTGAACTGCGTGCAGAGACCAGTAATCATAGTGTTGTTCAGATTAGAGCCATTGTCAGTAATAATCCTTTCAGGGATGCCATACCTACATATGAGATTATTTTTGATGAATCGAGCCACAACATTCTTGGTAACAGATGCGAATGAAGCTGCCTCTACCCACTTTGTGAAGTAATCAATAGCAACCAGGATGAAACGATGCCCATTAGAAGCAGTAGGCTTGATCTCACCAATCATATCAATGCCCCACATGGCAAAAGGCCAAGGAGCAGTCAACACATTCAATGGTGATGGAGGTATATGGACTTTATCAGCATAGATTTGACACTTGTGACATGTTCTGGAGTGTTGATAACAATCAGCTTCCATGGTAGACCAATAGTAACCTGCTCTCAATATCTTCTTTGCCATAGTATGACCACTAGAATGAGTGCCAAAAATCCCATCATGCATATCTTCCATAATTTCAGTTGCTTCCTTCTTATCCACACAACGAAGCATAGTTGAATCATGATTGCGCTTGTACAAAATCCCATTACTCAAAAAGAACTTAGCAGAAAACCTCCTCAGAAACTTCCTATCTTTGACAGATGCCCCTTCAGGGAACTCCTGGGCTTCAAGATATCTTTTCACTTCATAGAACCAAGGCTTCTCCTCTGCTCCTTCAGTGTCAATCTCATTGCAATATGCAGGCTTCTCAAATCTATCAATGGTAATCTTGGGAGCTTCATCATCCCAGCTGATCTCAAACATGGATGCCATGGTGGCTAAAGCATCTGCCAACTGATTCTCTCTTCGTGGAATATGTCCAAAGGTAATCTCTTTGAAATGTGGGATCAAAGACAAAACATGCTCTCTGTAAGGAATGAGATTATCATGCTTGGTATCCCAATCTCCTTTAATCTGACTTACTACCAGGGTTGAATCTCCATACACATCAAGGAACTGAATCTTCATATCAATAGCAGCTTTAATACCCAGGATACATGCCTCATACTCAGCCATGTTATTGGTATAATAGAAACAAAGTCTGGCAGTAATCGGGGTATGACAACCTTCAGGGGAACTGATCACAACACCAACACCATTACCTAGTGCATTAGAAGCACCGTCAAAAACCATAGTCCATCGGGATCCTTGTTCAGGTCCGTCATATTGTCCAGGTTCTTTGGTAATAATCATAATATCTTCATCAGGGAACTCAAAACTCATTGACTGATAATCATCCACTGCTTGATGAGCCAAATGATCAGCCATAACACTTCCTTTAATGGCCTTCTGAGTAGTATACTGTATGTCATATTCTGTCAAGATCATTTGCCATCTTGCAATTCTTCCGGAGAGAGCAGGTTTCTCGAATATGTACTTGATTGGATCCATCTTTGAAATCAATAAGGTAGTATGAGTCAACATATACTGTCTTAGTCGGCGAGCAGCCCATGCCAAAGCGCAACAAGTTTTCTCGAGTAGTGAGTATCTTGTTTCACAGTCGGTAAACTTTTTGCTAAGGTAGTATATTGCCTGCTCTTTTCGACCAGACTCGTCATGTTACCCCAATACACATCCCATTGAGTTGTCTAACACTGTTAAGTACATAATCAAAGGTCTTCCATCAACTGGTGGCATCAAAATTGGTGGTTCTAGCAGATACTTCTTGATTTCATCAAATGCTATCTGGCACTCCTCATTCCATTCCATCACCTGATCTTTCTTCAACAACTTGAAGATTGGCTCACAGGTAGCTGTTAATTGGGAAATAAATCTTGCAATGTAATTCAATCGTCCCAAGAAACCTCTAACTTCCTTCTCAGTACGGGGAGCTGGCATCTCTTGTATAGCTTTTACTTTTGCGGGATCTACTTCAATACCTTTTCCACTGACAATGAAACCCAGGAGTTTACCAGACCTAACTCCAAAAGTACACTTGTTTGGGTTCAATCTCAACTTGTATTTCTTCAACCTCTCAAACAATTTATGCAAATGATCAAGATGTTGCTCTTCATTCTGGGACCTGGCTATCATATCATCCACATACACCTCTATCTCATGATGAATCATATCATGAAACAAAGCCACCATAGCACGCTGATATGTTGCCCCTGCATTCTTCAAACCAAATGGCATCACTTTATAACAAAAAGTGCCCCACTGTGTAACAAATGTTGTCTTCTCCATATCTTCAGGAGCCATCTTAATTTGATTGTAACCAGAGAAACCGTCCATAAACGAGAATACCTTATGTTGAGCAGTGTTGTCTACCAGAACATCAATATGAGGAAGTGGAAAGTCATCTTTGGGGCTGGCTTTGTTCAAATCCCTGTAGTCTACACACATACGTACCTTACCATCTTTCTTGGGTACCGGCACCACATTTGCAACCCATTGAGGATAAGAAGTCATAGCTAAGAACCCTGCATCAAATTGTTTCATTACCTCTGCCTTAATTTTCTCTGACATTTCAGGACGCATACGACGAACCTTCTGCTTCTTTGGACGACAATCTTCTTTCACTGGTAAACGGTGAACTACAATGTCTGTATCCAACCCTGGCATATCTTCGTAGGACCAAGCAAAGATCTCCACATAATCATGTAGCATCTGAATCAATCTGCTCTTGACACTATCCTCTAATTCAGCTCCTATCTTGACTTCTTTCCTGTTTTCTTCAGTTCCCAAATTCACAACTTCGACTGGCTCTTCATGTGGTTGTATAGCTTTCTCTTCTTGTTGTAACAACCTAGCAAGCTCTACAGGTACTTCACAATCGTCCTCATTTCCGTCTTCAGCTTGATAGATCGGATTCTCGAAATTATAATTGGCAATAGTAGAACTGTTATCAACAGGATCCAGAGTGGATGAGGATCTGCATTTTAGTGATGTGGGTGTGTGTAAGAACACATAGCTGATAAAATAAAAAGAAAAGAAAAGAAAGACAAGGAACACAATATTTACGAAAACGAAACGTCCACTGATTTTTATTGAATGAAGTATGCAAATGAAATGACATCCCGTAACAAGCACACCATTGTGCCCCGGGTAAGGCACAAGGCTTAAGAGTTTAAATTGTTCAAAAATTACAAACTTTAAAAGTAACAACACAGTAATAGTATTTACTCTTGACTAAAGGAGATAGGAATAACATCTTCCGCTTTCCAGTTATTAAGCCCAACACCCACAGTAGGAAAAATCCAAGCATCCAAGTTGTAGTCTTCATCATAGTCACCTACAGCGTTGATCTGGTCTTTCATAATCCCCTGATTAGTGATACGAACAGCACGAGCACGACGAACAGCCTTCTGGGACTCTGCAGTGAAACCCAAACCAAATTTGTCAGACTTGTACGGAATATCAAGAAGCTGACCCCAAATAGTACAACCACCTTCATCCACCACAGCTCTAGCATCTTTAAGGGAGGCCATTGTAGGAGGTACTCTGGTGACCACAGGAACTTTCTTGACGACAGGAGGAGCTTCATAATCATTAACAATCCAAGGAACCACTTCAAATGTCTGACAAGGCGTTTCAACATATTCACCTTCCACTTCAAGATATTTAAAGGTGTTCACATGGCTAATCATATACCCTTCTTCTCCGTAGACAGTAACAACCTTCCCCTCTACTGGATACCTCAGCTTCTGATGTAAGGTAGAGGTTACAGCACCTGCCCCATGGATCCAGGGACGCCCAAGCAAACAAGAATACGATGGACGAATATCCATTACATAAAAGGTAACATTGAAAACCTGAGAACCAACTTTGATTGGGAGATCAATTTCTCCATGCACCACTCTTCTTGAGCCATCAAAAGCCTTCACCACTATATTACTGGGCTTCAGCACAGCATCTTCAGAACTAAGCTTATTCAGGACTTCTTTGGGCAACACATTCAGAGAGGAACCATTGTCTATCAATACATGTGACAAGGTAGTGCCCCTACACTCAATCGAGATATGTAGAGCCCTGTTATGATCCCTCTTGGCAGGAGTCAAATCAGCATCGGAGAAACCTAACCCATTATCATAGGTCAAATGTGCAACACAATTTTCAAACTGGTCAACAGAAATTTCATTTGGCACATGAGCAGTCTTCAGAAACTTGATCAAGGCCTTGGCATGAGCCTCTGAACACAATAATAAAGACAGCATAGAAATCTTGGAGGGAGTATGCCCCAATTGATCAACAATGTCATAATCACTCTTGCGAATGATTTTCAATACTTCATCCATTTGCTTAGAAAGATCATCAGCAGCTGGCACATCAGTAGGTATAGGTTCAATAACAGGACCTTTGCCCCGAGCATCAGTGGTGGAGGTAGTAGCTGGAGTAACTGCATTCTTGGAAGTAATTGGAGGAGAGAAAACTCTTCCGCTTCGTGTGATCTTACTAGATCCAGCAATATTATCAACATCAGCAGGCATATCAGCTAAGGGTTCCTGCTTAACACCATGGATATAAACATCAGACCCATAATGCCAAGGCACAACTTTATCAGAAGTATACGGAATAGGACCAGGAGTGGTGATGACCATAGGAGCCACTCTAGCTTCAGCAACAATCTTCACAGGGCCTTCAGCAGTAATCTTAATTGGACCCTTATGAGTGATTTTGACAGGTCCCTTAGAAGTAATCCTTACCGGCACTTTATCAACCATATCTACCTCTTCAATCTTCTTACCTTTAGTAATATGATCCACCATACTCTCCACAGAAGGTGGTGTCCTCTCAAACACTATGGTGTAATTATTCATGAGGCGTTGAATTCCGTCCTTCAACCTCCAGCAACTATCCGGCCTATAGGCACAATAGACACAATCTTCACGACAACCTGGAAAGAAACCAGCTTGTACTAACTTCTTCTTAATAACAGACAATGGTGTAGTCAATTCTGCAACTGAAGAAATATGTGAATCTTCATCAATGGCATTGACAATCTTCTCATGATTTGGCATGGGAGCTGTAATCACATTTGGAGTACCCGGAGGGTCAAACTCAATTTCTCCAGCCTCAATCATATCTTGAATTTTGTTCTTCAAGACCCAACAACTATTAGTATCATGTCCCTGACAATTCGAATGATATGCACATCGTGCATTGGGATTGTACCTGGGAGAGGTAACATTAGGATTCTGAGGAGCATCCTTCAAAGTGATAAGTTCAGCCTTCAACAAGTGTTGCAAGGCTTGGGCCATTGACATGTTGATCTTAGTGAACTGCCTTCTAGCTCTCTGTTGATTTCCCTGTGGCTGCTCTGTTGTTGCAGGAGTTGGGTTGGAGATATGGACTGCACTCACAGACTGATGCCTTCTGTTACGATCAGGTTGACCATAAACAACATTTGACTCTTTCTTCCCACTGGGAGGCTTCTTTGCAGCACCTGATGAAGAAGCACCCACTTGAATCTTGCCACTCCTTATACCACTTTCTACGCGCTCTCCTGTCATTATCAACTCAGTGAAGCCAGATGATGAGCTTCCAATGAGATGACTGTAAAATGGGCCATTCAACGTACACATGAACATATCAACTAACTCCATGTCAGTTAGAGGTGGTTGCACTCTTCCAGCCAAATCTCTCCACTTCTGAGCATACTCCTTGAAGCTCTCTTTAGGACCCATAGACATGCTCTGAAGCTGCATGCGAGTAGGGGCTAAATCAGCATTGTATTGATACTGCTTATAGAAGGCTTCTGCAAGATCGTTCCAATCACGGATGTTGACACTCTCCAACTGATAGTACCATTCCAATTGAGCTCCAGATAAGCTCTCTTGGAAGAAATGTATCCACAACTTCTTATCAGCAGTATGAGGTTGGATTCTCCTGACATAAGACCTCAGATGCAACTTGGGACAAGAGACACCATCATAAACAACAAAAGTAAGAACCTTGAAACCAATGGGTATGACTACCCCAGATATCAGACTTAGGTCTTCAAAATCCAACCCAGAAGACTTTTGCAATTCCATAGCATCCATTCTATCCACCAGCATTTTGAACTTATCTTCATTAGGCTCATGATAGTAGTTAGCTTCAGAATCAGAGTCCCCCATTGTATTATGGAGACTGCCTCCCTCTTTCTCAGACTCTTCAGACTCATAATCTTCAACCGGTTCTTTGGTCTTGACAGGACCTCTGAACCTTCTTCCCATGTTGATCAGGCCACCTGACATTCTAGTCTTCTTAGTCTTCTTGGCCAGCAGTGTTTTCAATTCATCCTGTCCCTTAGACAAGTTCAGGATCAGCTCTTGGAACTGTGCATTTTGTGCCTGGAGATCCTTAACTGTTTGCTCAAGAGCCATGGCTGAAATAAACAGCGAGAAGATAAGAAACCTGTGCACAATAAACCTGTGATGCAATGATATGATATTTTAATGTGTATGCAATGTTTTCAAGGACCGTAGGATTTAAATTTGCTTAAACAAACAAGAAGGTAAACTTTTATTAGTAATAAATTTGTTTTGCCCTTTGGGCTTACAGAAAATGAAATGAAATAAATACAAGAGATGGGGTTTTAAGTCTCCCATGGACGTTTCCTCTTTGTGTTGAGGTATGAGTTGAGATTCCGCTCCTCGTGAAGTTGCTTTGTTAGTTCCAGGATTCTTTCTTGGCTTGATTTGTAATGAGCCTCAAAAGTATCCCTTTGCTCCTTCAATTGGATCCAGGACCTCTGTAAATCTTCCATGTCAGTAGGCATGTCTGGGTGAAGGATGGTATAAGAAGTATCTCCTTCAGCAACAGGTTCCATGGTAACTGGAAGGATTGCAGGATATGGCATCATGAGAGTCTGAGCACGAGATCGTACCCATCTGAGATAAGCTTCCATAGGAATAGTGTACTTAGGCTCCAGAGTCTTGCTGTCAACCTTGTTCACTTTTCCCCATGCTCGTATGAATCTCTGACGGTAACCTTGAAGATCGTTGTCGTAGTCAAACACAATGCCTTGAATCAACATGTCATGTGGACCATCACTCCGAGCGTAACCAAACTGTCGTAAAGCTAAGGAAGGGTTGTAAGTGATGCCTCCTCTTATGCCTAGAAGTGGCACATTAGGAAACTCCCCACAACGGTCAATGATAGTAACATTCTCCATAGATCTGGAGCACCAATGGATATCTGAATGAGAGAGTGACATAATCCTCTTGGACCACCTGAACCCTTGTTCATTCTTCATCACTGAGTGAGGAAGGTGAGAAATAAACCACCTAGATAGCAAAGGTATGCAGCACATCAGAGTTCCTCGTGCCTTTGTAGTACGAGTATGGAGAGAGTGCAGGATGTCCCCAAGTAATGTAGGCACTGGATTGTGACTCAGGAATATATTGATGGCATGAACGTCTATGAACTGATCAGGATTAGGGAACAATACTAAGCCATAAATCAACAAGGCTAAGATCTCCTCAAAAGCATCATAGCTCATAGCTTTCAAGAACACTTGAGCCTTCTCTATCAACACCTTGGCAAGAATACCCTTAACTCCGCTTCTTGTTTCTAGAACTATGTCTGACTTCTTCAGATGTAGAGCTGTAGCAATAACCTCTGGTTTAAGCTCTTTCTCTAAGCATGTGAAGGGTCTTTGATCAAGAACAGGTATACCCAGAAGTTTAGAGAACTCTTCCATTGTAGGAACCAGCTGATAGTCGGGGAATGTGAAGCAATGGTGCTTAGGATCAAAGAACTGAAATAGAACACTCATCATGTCTTCATTGAACCCTGAGGTGACTAGATCCAATAGGGTGACCATGTCTCTTGATGAACTGGGAGTGTTCAGGCACTTGAGAAACCAACCCCTTAAGCTTAGCAGGTATCCCTACAAAGTTGATCCTGATAGTGTTTCTACGGGCAGAAGCCATGACCTGCAACAAAGAACAAAGATAAATCCTTTGGTCCTTGAAATGATTAGTGAAAATGCTATGCTTATGATGCATGATGATGTTATGATGTTATGCTCAATCACAAACATGTGGCACACACAAACAAGTCACACAATAGCCCTAGGTTTGAAGGCTTGCATGAGGTTTAAAGGTAAGTACCCTCCCCTGAAGTTAGTTGGTTCATCCTGTCCTACAAAAGTAACCAGGTTCTAAGGGATCTCAATATCATTGATCCTTCACAAGGGTGGTTGTTCAGTAGGCAACTTACTTGCCAACCAAAACCCTCCAAGTTTAGAATCTCAATGAGCGTAGCATCGAGTATCAACCAACTTCAGTCTGCACCAAAGCCGGTTATCTCACTACTTTTCTAAAGGCCAAGATGGGTTAACTAGGGTTCTAAAAGTTAGTTAGTGCATTGACAACATATGGCAGCCTCATATTATCCTCAACTTGACTTAAGGAACATAAGCACCAACCAAGAAGTCACACTAACTATGGCCACCAGATCAACCATATCGGTATACGCCGTACAGTTTCCTTGGTCTATTGCCATTTACCTAAGGTACACTAGATCCGGGTTAGGATCTTTCACACATAAGAGCACCCAACAGATAAGTATAAAGCAAACAAGGCAAACAATTTAAAGTGATCTAATTCCTAAGGGTACCCCTCTTTTATTTGGTCCCCAGCAGAGTCGCCAGTTCTGTAACACGGTGGGAGAACTGACTTTAGTTATGTTGCGGAAAGCAAGAGTCGCCACCGACTTTTATTTTATCCAAAGGAAAGGTATAAAAGAACAGGAAAGACCTTTTAAAAGATTTTTGGGTCCGGGGGGTAGGTTATGTAAAGGGAAGGTGTAAGCACCCTTTACATCCATGGTTATCCATGGGCTCTTAGCTACTTAGCTCCCTTTAAAATGTTTTTGAAATGTGAAGTGTGTGAATAAAAATTTTCTTAAGTATTTTATAATGATCCATGTACGGATGCATATAAAACCTTTGTTTTGAAAATTGTTTGAAATGTATGAAGTGTTTGAAATGTTTTGAAGAGTGAGCAAATATCTAAGAGGAACCTACCCTAAGTTTAAGTCTTTTCTATTCTTGAATCCTTTAAATGGTAAGACTATCCCTATTATTAAGGAATAGGTAGTCATTATCTTGGATTTAAGGGACAAGTGAAGGGTCATCTGTTATTTAGGCAACTGTAGGGTGTATAAGCAATTCGAAGGGACTTATCATCTTTATTCGAAAGGGACAAGATCATTACGAAGGCAACATTCGAAGGGACTTGATCTTTTTATCTGTTTAGGGACTAGATGATGTGAAATGAGGGACTTTTGCTTTATACACCCTACTTGACCTTTTGTAATAGGCAACATGAGAGGTATCCTTATGGAAGTGAGATGACGATCAAAGATCGACTTACGTGTGTGAGTGTACAATTTTAAATATTTATCTTTTAAATTAGTGATCTAAATTAATTTTAAAATACAAACATGTTTCACTCCCTATTTTACTAACCATAGCATTTAAAAATAAATATTACTATTAAAATTTTACATAAAGGAGACAATTACAAAATAATAATAATTAACAAATTAAATAAATAAGCAAAATAATAATAATAATATAATTGGGTTAGTAATAATAAAAATAATAAATCACAATATATAAATGGGGTTAGTAATAACAAAATAAATATCATATGAAAATAAATATAATTAATAATATAAACAATAATATTAGCATAATAATTAAAAGATCAATTTTTATATAAACAATTATTAAGAGGAAAATATAAACAATTATGCACTAATTATCATAAAATTTAAATTAGGTATAAATTATAAAAATTAGGTTAATTATAAACATATTATGAAAATAAATTATATTTACAAAATTAAATTAGCAAATTTGAATTATTTTTAAGCATATATTAAAAATTATCTACATACAAGAATTAAATTATAAACAAATTATAAAATACATACATATTGAATAATCATATTATTATATTTACAAAATTAAATTAAGAATTTTAATTATTTTAAGCATATTTATATACAAGAATTATATTATAAACAAATTATAAAATATATACATGATTAAGGCTTATAAATAATAAATTAAAAAAAAGTTATAATAGAATTAATTTTTTAGGTAAAAGAAAATTAGGGTTTTAAAAAAAATAATTAGGTTTTAAAAATATTTTAGGGTTTTATAAATTTAGGGTTTATATATATATTTAGAAAAATGAATTAGAATTTATTAACAACTATACCAAATTTTACAATATTAATAAATTAAAAAAAACATAAATAATTTTCTTATAGGATTTAAATTAGAAAAAAGATGAGTTCTAAAAAAATATAACATTCTATTTATTTTATTGTTTAAATTTGTTTAAGTATAATAGAAATTAATTAAATAAGAAACAAAAATCAAAAAAAGAATGAAAAGAAACAAAACCTGCTTGGGCTGGGATTTGAACCCAGTCCCTAAGCTTTCCACACTCAGGACTAGCATTCCAACCACTGGGCCATGCGCGCGCTGGCGTTAGAAACAGGGGTGTAATTCCTTTTGTTGATAACCTGGGAAAAATCATTAAAAAAAAAGCAAAACAAATAACACAAAAGGCCTGGGGGGGATTCGAACCCAGGACCTTCACGCATTACATAAGCACACTTACCATTCCAGCCGGGAGGGTGCAATTGATAACACAATCACCATAATACATAATATATTAAGCCTGTTAATTCAATGAAAAAATAAGAAAAAAACTGCTGAGCCCAGGATTCGAACCAAGGCCTTCCAGTAATACACGCGCGTCCCTTGCCACTGAGCCAACCGCACATTTGTGAAACAAATTACAGATAATTCAATAAAATATTAAAACAAAATTCAAAATCCAAAAACGCGCGCTGGCTTCTTCTCTTCCTCCAGCCCTGCGTTTATTGCTGCGAACTTACCTATGAAGTTTCCTGCGAATTTTCAAAACCCTAAACCTGTGTTTTTCGAAACATCACACAAATCATCATGACAATCAAAATTAATGGCCCAGATCAATTATACAAAGCTCATACATCACAGCCATGGTTTTAGAATTGATTTTAAGGTCTCAAATGTGAGGTTCCCGTTTTGAACCTCTAAACCCTAACAATGGCAATCTTCAATACAGTCCATAACAATTCAATTAA
This sequence comes from Lathyrus aphaca, assembly GCA_963966055.1. Lineage (NCBI taxonomy): Eukaryota > Viridiplantae > Streptophyta > Magnoliopsida > Fabales > Fabaceae > Lathyrus > Lathyrus aphaca. The sequence goes on along the minus strand of OZ014522.1, from coordinate 431,989,305 downwards.
CCTATGCAAAAAGCTTCAAAACATCACCACAAACACAAATATATGATTAGTTTTCAGTATTAACACATGAATGAATCAAATCGAAAAAATTCAAAACATGGAAAAGATGCATTCGGCTTATGCAATTTAGGTCATGAAGATGCAATGTTATGATCCAAAATCACTCTATGAACATCCAGGAATAAGTTGCAACCTTCAAATTGCCTTGAAAGTGGCTGTAACTTGGAATCCGAATTTGAATTTTGGTGACTTTTTGAATATGTGAACTTACTCTTTGAGGCCAGGAATTCCTGTCTTTGTGATTGGGTTATGTTGTATACTTATAGTAGAATCAAATTAGGTCAAGAGATTTGATCATTGCATGGACTTTTTGGATTTTGGAGATTGAAAAAGATTAAAGCTTAAAAATCAAATATTCTTGAATAAGACCTTTCTATTTCAAGCCAATCTTCATCAATATTGTATCAATTCAATCCAAATTATATTTATGACTTTCTAGAAGAGAAATATATTTTAAATTTTCACATTTGATATTTTATTTAAATTTAAAATGATTTTTTAATATAAAAATCATAATAAATAAATTAAATAAAATAAAATTATGAAAATATTAAATAAATTTCGTGCATGAGGTCATGGATCACTTTGGGTCACAAAAAGTTTGGCCCATTTGGAGAAATTTGGTTTTACCCTATTTTCTTCATAAACCACCCAAAAATTTCCCAACTTTGCAAGGGCACACATCCTTCAATTTTAATGCTATGAGGGTGTTCTTGGACTTTTTGGAAAGCTTGAAGAGTCCTCTAACCAACCCCATTGGTTTCATGTTCATATCATTTACCATTCTCAAGTTATGCCCTTTTGAAGTGGTTGACTTTTTGTTGACTTTCAAATGGACCTATAATGTCTTAGCTCATACCTTCCAAATGAAGCATTTTTGGGATTGGCTTGTGAGACACAAAGTTGTAGAGAATTCAATTTTCTTCAAAATGAGCTCTGGATGGGAAAAATGTGATGAAGCATGTGAAAGTTATGGCTGGTCAAAGTTCAGTTGACTTTTCCTGAGAAAACTCTAATTTAGAAACCTCTGATTCTTGATGATCTGAAATATCCTTGATGAATCATGATCAACCCTTGATCAAATGATGAATTTTACTTCATATAATTGATGTTGGCAAAAAATCATGAAGTTTGACTTTGGTTTGACCACAGTTGACCTCAGTTTGACTTTTTAACTGCTTTGACTGATTTTGACTTATCTGATCATTTGACTGAGCAAACTTTTGAGAAAAGTCCTGAAATTTGTCATGGGGATTCTTAAACACATATAAGATGTTATAAAGCTCACTTGAAGTCTTGGAAATCCATTTAGCCTGATTAAAGTCAAAAACCTAGTTTTGGATGCACTGCTTAGGAGAATGCCTTGCCTGAGGGATTTGTCAAATCTTCTGACCCATGATGAACTTTGTGAACCTTGTGAACCTTATAAGATGTCTTGTGAACCTTGTAAAGTGTCTTGTAAACTTCATGAACCTCATGAAAGGTCTTGTGAACCTTGTGAAATTCATAAAGTGTCTTGTAAACTTCATGAACCTCATGAAAGGTCTTGTGAACCTTGTGAACCTCATAAGAACACAAAGTCTTGTATTGTGAGGGCAAATTTTGGGGTGCAACAGCTGCCCCTGTTCAATTTTCTGAAACCTGAGGGGTTAGATTGGTATCTTTTCCAGTCGTGACCTGGAAGGTTGAAGGGGATTGAACACAAAAGCCCAAAAATTTGCACTCACCAGTGCGTAGAGTGATACTGATGACTAGTTGTATATGCTTGAGTGGGCTTAAAGATGCCACTTGGGGAAAAGTTCTTCAAATACATTTCTTGGAGGATAAAGTAGTCCAAAATATGAAGATATAATGATAGCTTTCAGGAGGATAAACAACGTCCTGAGGTAATGATATGCTTTCAGGAAGATAAACAACGTCCCGAGGTAATGGTTGCTTTCAGGAGGATAAACAACGTCCTGAGGTAATGAGGTAACCTTTGAGAAGATAAACAACGGCCCAAGGTCATGATATGCTTTCAGGAGGATAAACAACGTCCTGAGGTATAAGTATAACTTTTGGGAGGGTAAACAACGGCCCAATAGTCATGATATGCTTTCAGGAGGATAAACAACGTCCTGAGGAATTGGTGTAACCTTTGGGAAGATAAACAACGACCCAAGGTCATGATATGCTTTCAGGAGGATAAACAACGTCCTGAGGAAATGATATGCTTTCAGGAGGATAAACAACGTCCTGAGGAAATGATGTAACCTTTGGGAAGATAAACAACGGCCCAAAGAGATGATATGCTTTCAGGAGGATAAACAACGTCCTGAGGAAATGGTGTAACCTTTGGGAAGATAAACAACGGCCCAAGGTCACAAGTTGTTGATGAAGTTTGTCTGCTGGAGAATTAATCTGAAAAAACAAGATTATAACATTCTGTATGATAATATTAGTTTATGCATTATGTATGCATGTATAATATGATGCACTTAAGTAATGTATCATGTATCTGTGTATATGTGTGTTATGATGTAAATGATGTATGTATGTATCATGCAGCTTGAAGCGTCTTGGATATCTTCGTATAATAACTGCTGGCCAGGGAAAATAAATCCCGATTCGTTGCTGAAGAATATGAAGAACTTGTTCCCGTCTTGTTTGATAATATAGTATTCATAACCTCCCGTCTTCGTTCGATAGTAGGGTATACATAACCTCCCGTCTTCGTTGGATAATAAGGTATATCTAACCTCCCATCTTCGTTCGATAGTAGGGTATACATAACCTCCCGCCTTCGTTCGTCGTACTCCTATTGAAAGTATAAATTCCCGACTATCCGTATGAGGATAAAAGAGATGGATATAAATTCCAGGGGAGATGTGACTTGAAGTACTTATGAAGATGGATTTGCCCTACTGGGGATTTGTAGCTGTCTTGTATGGATGAACCGGTGAAGCTTCGTTGAAATCCTTCCCTCGTTCGTCCTTAGTAAATACTATTACTGCATTTTCATGCATTTCTGGTAAACATCAATCATATTAAGCATTTATGCATTTCTGGTAAACATCAATCATATTAAGCATTTATGCATTTCTGGTAAACATCAATCATATTCAAAAGCATACATACATTCAAACACAACCAATGGACGTTTCGCTTATGTAAATAGGGTAAAAGTAAATATGGATTCAAAGATGGAATTTTATTTATATCAAAGTCTTGTATTGTGAGGGCAAATTTTGGGGTGCAACAGTAACAACAAGATTAAATCTCAAGGATGCATGTCTAAACATGGCGTTTGTGTCTCAAATAGAACCAAGTTTGGAATCTTGTGGCAAGACCGGAAAATAAACACATCATAGGAACAATATGGGTTTTCAAAAATAAACTTGACGAAAATGGAATCATAATTCACAACAAAGCAAGATTGGTCGCACAAGGATACAACCAAGAAGAAGGAATCGACTTTGAAGAAACATTCGCTTCGGTTGCACGCTTAGAAGCAATTAGATTTTTATTAGCTTATGCTTGTTCTATGAATTTTCAGCATTTCCAAATGGACGTAAAGAGTGCATTCTTGAATGGCTTCATAAATGAAGAAGTATATGTCAAGAAACCCCCCCCCCCGGATTTGAAGATTTCAAGAATCCTTCTCACGTCTTCAAATTAAAGAAATCTCTCTACAGTTTAAAACAAGCACCAAGATCATGGTATGGTCGACTTAGCAATTTCTTATGTGACAAAGGTTTTGAAAAGGGAAAAGTTGACAAGAGCTTGTTCATCAAGAAAATTAAAGGAGAAACTCTTTTGGTGCAAGTATACGTTGACGACATAATCTTCGAATCAACCAATACAAAGTAATGTGAATAATTCTCATCCATTATGCAAGGAGAGTTTGAAATGTCTATGATGGGAAAGATGAACTACTTCTTAGGATTATAAATCAAGCAACTCAAAGACGGCATCTTCATCAATCAATCCAAATATTGTAAAGAACTTTTAAAGAAGTTTGATATGGATAATTGCAAGGGTTTGTCTACACCCATGGGATCCAGTACTTATGTGTATCAAGATGAATCTGGTGTCTCAGTTGATATCACAAAATATAGAGGAATGATCGGTTCTTTGTTATATTTAACAGCTAGTCGTCCAGACATCATGTTTAGTGTATGTCCATGTGCTAGATTTTAATCCAACCTAAAGGAATCTCACTTAACAGTAGTCAAGCGGATAATTAAGTATCTCAAAGGATCAACCAATGTCGTCTTATGGTACCCAAAAGTTAGTATTTGCAATTTAATTGGATACTCTGATGCTGATTATGCAGGATGTAAAACAAATAGAGAAAGCACAAGTGGAACATGCCATATCTTAGGTAATGCACTAGTATCATGGGCATGCAAGAAGCAAGTGTGTGTAGAACTCAGTACGACCGAAGTAGAGTACATAGCAGCCGGTAGTTGTTGTGCATAAATACTTTGGCTAAAGCAACAACTTCATGACTACAGACTCTATCTAGGATGCATTCCGTTACAGTGTGACAACACAAGTGCAATTAACATCACAAAGAATCCGGTCATGCATTCAAGGACCAAGCATATCGACATTCGATATCACTTTTTAAGAGATCATGTTCTTCAAGGAGATGTTGATGTAACATTCGTAGATACTCACAACCAACTAGCGGATATATTTACTAAACCTTCGGCGAAAGAATCATTTTTCAAAATTCGGCGAGAATTTGGTATTCTCGATGAAGGTGACATCTAAACTTTACTAAAAATTACTTTGTATATAGTCAAGTAACATGAAAGTTCATTTATTTCACTTTAATTATATGGTATGCTATGACTTGTTTTTTGTCGGTTTTGGTTTTTCTCACTTTCGCACACTCAGAATTTATCGGTTACAAAAAAAAATTTGATCAAAAGTTGAGTTAAGATATGTGCTAACATGTTCCTTAAGTATTAGATCAAGATCTCTCATGGTTTAAGAGTTATGCAACTGCTGTATTTTTTTTTCCATTTTTCAAAAATTCAAGGCCCTTAATCGATTAATGCCTGTGGTTAACCGATTAACATTGTTCGTGTTTGAATTCTCAGTTAAACATAATATTCTTACTTTCTTAATATATGTGTGTATATGCTTTTTTTATATTGCATGTGCTTTAAAATTCACACACCAACATTCCTTGAACTCTTCCTCCTCTCTTTGACCTCCTTGACTCACCATTAAAGCATTCTTCCAACTTCTACCCACTCTAAATACCATTCAATGTCCATGAAAACTCCACTCAACAATAAATCTTTATAAACCACCTTTACATTCTTCACCCTTCACAACATTAACCCCCAAAATCCGAAAATCCTTCTCAAAACCCTAGAAATTTCATACCTTCATCCATGGCTCCATCAAAGAAGGGAAAGGAAAAATTGCTAGAAAGTAGCTCCGCCATCAATGAGGAAGAAACTTCAATGGAAACAACGAAGAAAAGGATAATGGATTTCAAGGTTTGGGTTCAACATCTTCTTAAGGTAAAATATGTCAACCTCAAATCTTTTCAAGCATCCACCTTTACTTTTCCAGATTTACTAAAATATCAAAAGATGGACAACTTTGTCTCTGATAAGGGTCGGTGTTATCCGAGTTTAGTAAAATCCTTCATGAACAACTTAATAATTAATTTGAATGCTAATGGGCAACACATGCTTGAGGATATAGTTAGAGACTTTGAGGTGAAGGAAGATTTGGCGCGTATTGTTACCTCTCTTAAAATTCCATATACCGGTTGTTTTCTCCGAAAAGGAGTGAATCATAAAGATGGTCCTTGGTCTGGATATGATAAAATGAAGTATTACTATAGCATTTGCAGGTTTCCTAAGGAAGTTGTGGTGGCTGGTCAGTGCACACCCCGTGTCCTTTGTTATGCTAAGAACTTGTCGGTAAATGACCGGATGCTTTACTACGTTATTTGCCATGTGTTGCTTCCAAAAGATTCAAATCATTCCTAAATCAATGATATTGAGATGCAAGTGTTGTTTGAAATCAAGAATAAAATCAAAGTGAATCGGATACTTACAATGATGTATCATCTCCGTCAACAACTTACCCTTTCTACATGACTTCCTTACGGTCATCTCATTTTAAGCATCTTGGAGTTAACGAATTTGGAAATTGGTAGGGAACCCTTTATCACTATGAAATCAACGGCTAATGAAATCAATGAGATAACTATCATGAAGAATACCGGAATTGTAAAGTGTAATGATGGAACATTCAAGTATGACGACGACTCGTCTACCTCAAACTATCCTCTCCCGGAAGGTGGCATTACTAATGAGTTTCTCTACATTACCATGATGAATCAACACCGTGAAACTACCCAGGCCATCCATAACCTTCGTAAGCTAGTCTTGAATTCTCAAAACCAAAATGATGATGATGGTTAAGGTGAAAATGTTAGTGAAGAGGATGAGGAAGGAAGCGAGGAAATGTCGGAAGATGATGATTAAAGCACTTGTCCTTTGTTCTTTTGTTTCATGTTCTTTAGTTTCTTTAGGCATGTTTGGTTTCCTAGTTTATGCATTATGTCTCGTATCCATTTATGTACCGTACAATGTTATCGTATCATTCCTTAAATCAAATTTTGTTTTTATGTTAGTATGTGTGTTAAATCAAATTCTGTTTTTATGTTAGTATGTGTGCTAAATCAAATTCCGTTTTTATGTTAGTATGTGTGCTATTGTTGAATGTTTACATTGTGTTTGTATGTTTGTCATGTTTATATCATTTTTAATTTTCATTTGTATAGTACTCTTCCTTTTTGCTAATTCCAAAGGGGGAGAAGTATTGGTTTCTCTAATGTTTCTTTGTGCATAATTTTTATACCTCTTGAATTAAGGGGGAGCTTTAACTTAGGGGGAGAAACAAGTATACAAAAACAATTCTCAAAGTAAGCTTTCAAAAGAATTGTTGTCATCATCAAAAAGGGGGAGATTGTAGAAGCAAGCTTCAATCACATAAATTTTTTGATGAAAACAACAAGTTTTCTACGCAATATATGAATGCAAAAAGTCAGAGACTAAAATGGTATCAAGTATCATGAGTATGTTCTAGAAAATGACATAGATTAAATGGATCAAAGCTTCATATGCAAGCCAATAAAATTCAAGTATTGAACAACTCAAAAAGTATACCAAATATCACTAAAAATATTTATACAAGTGTTCTATTATTTTTATCTTGCATGGCACATATCATAAGAACATTTTCAAACATTTTATTATAGCTCACTCCCTTTAAAACTATTTTATTCTGGTTTTTCTACAGTGTTAACCGGTTAACGCCTGGGGTTAACCAGTTAACGGGTCCTAAATTTGAATTCTATTTAACGTTGAAAGGGCGTTAACCGGTTAACCCATATGGTTAACCGGTTAACCCTGTAGCAGTGAGCAAAAAATTATACCTTTTCATGAAAATGTGCATTATTTTCTTATGTTTTTTCATAGTTTTTGCTGCATAAAATTATATCTTTTTTTAGGGGTGTTTTATACAATATATATACATGTTATTTTCAAATTACAACTTACCTCCAAGAAATTTAATACTAAAAAATTTACCCCTTTTACTCAATTATCAATATTTCTTAAAGTGTTCTTACAAACTCATTTTTTGAGAGAAACCTTTACATAAATTTCATACACTATAGTTTCATCTCATACTTTTCAAAAGAACACTTGTATATTTCTTTTGAGTGACATTTTGTTTCAAGGAGAAGATCGATCGTGAAGATTGATAGCACCATATTCTTAAGACATCATTTGTATCAAGATTAATTTCTTTGTATTACCTTATTGTCCAAGATTGTTGGAAACAAGTGAAGTGTTTGAAGAGTATTGTTCTTCTACACTTACTCACCTATAGCTTAGATAATAGGCTTCACCTTTGGTGTGAATAGGCTTATACTATTATTATAAACCTATAGTGAAATCTCTTACGTGTTGTAAAGGGACTGGACGTACCCTCGAATTGTGAGGGAAACCAGGATAATTCTCATGTATCGTTTCTTCTTTTTCTTACTTTACTTTCAAACAACCATCGGAAAAAGAATCAAGAGTCGGTAAAAACTAAAAATAATTTTTGACCACCTAACTCAACCCCAACCCTCTTAGACGCATTTGAACTTACACCTATCACACTGAGAAAGGGGGCTATGATGTGGTATAAGCACCCCCTGGTTCGATCACATCATGGAGAAACATAAATAGCCAATTCACGAGGCATTTCACTGAATTAAGACGTCATCGAAGTATGAGGCTACGCTCTAAGGGATCGTACAAGGTAAAGAAGAATCTGTGTGCAAATATATTGACAGATTTAACAAGGAGGCAACAAAGATTCATACCACTGACCGACTGAAGAGGTATCTCCTCGAGAAGGGCCTTCGACCTAACAGCGAATTCCATAGGGCAATGGGGATTGAAACACCTCGCTCCCTGGTCGAACTCCTCCACAAGGCACAAGCTTACATTCAATACAAGGAGAAAGATGATGTATATAAGACCAGAGACTCCAAGAATCAAGAGAAATTGAGGGCCCCAAAGCAAAAAGATGAATTTGAGGCTCCTCGACGTGAAAAACACAGAGACGACCGCGCCCGTGATATCAAAGGACCTACTGGCTGTTTCATAGAATACACATTGCTGACAACTATCCGTGAGTGAATCCTCTCTGAGTGTATCAATACGGAGTTCAAACAAGGAGGAGTCTGCTTCCCAAAGTCAATAACCTCTAAGAGCAATATTGACAATAACAAATATTGTCGTTTCCATCGTAGCCATGAGAATGTAACTGAGGATTGCATCCACCTCAAGGATGCTATTGAGATGCTCATCAAGTAGGGTCACCTGAAGAAGTATATCAAAGAGGGAGCTCCTCGACAGGAGAAGGACAAGAATATGGATGAAGTTTCTGGAGAAGTCGTTCCTCTGCAGGTCACTCTACCTGTATCTCGTCCAGAATATTTCTTCGTCCCATATAACTTCAGGGACCTAAGATACCTCGCTGCCCACAATACCTGAGAATCCTTTCCTTACGCTATGCTCATTTCTGGCGGAGGATACAACGAGCTAACCGTAGGCTCGGTCAGAAGAAAGTTAGAGCAGTAAATCGACTCCAACTCCAACCAGCTATCCTCCCTCAAGAGAGTATAGGGAAAGTCACAACCGATTACCCGCTAACAGAAGAACTCTTTGGAGGCTCCCCCAAGGCTCATATTTCTATGTTAATAAGGGAAAAGATGTAAAATACTAACATCCGAAGAATTATCATCGACCAGGGCAGCTCCGTCAACATCATGTACATGTCTATATTTCGTAACCTCCAAGTCGACCAAAATAATTTGTCGCTCTACGTAGGATCTGAGCTGCAGGCATTTGATGGGGAAACCTCCAGACCTTGGGGATACGTTAAGCTCATGGTCACTTTCAGGGAAGGGAATGCCTCCAAAACGATCAAGACTTAGTTCTTGGTCATTAATTGCCCCTCCCTATATTAGTGCATCCTGGGAAGACCAACTCTCGTGGAGCTCATCGCGGTGCATCAACTGTCCATATCAAGATGAAGTACTACACTGAGAAGGGTCATGTGGCCACCTTGCACGGGGATATTGAAGTGGCCAGAATATGCTTCGAAGTTTCAACCAAGGGGCAAAGCATGATAGATACAACACCGAAAGGCAGCAAGCGAGCAAGAGACAGGGATCCCCCAACCGAAGAAATCCATCTTGAAAAGAAGCTTGCGCTAAAAATCCATATTGTCTACCTTGATAGTTGAATCCCAGAAAAGCTCGAGGAAACATCAGTAAGCAGTTCATCAGCACTCTTATGACCTCTGCTCGTAGGAGAATTCGAGGTAATCGCTTTCGGGGACAATCCCGATAAAGGGGTAAGGATAGGCGCGAGATTTCCTGATGACGTGAAGGAACATATAAAGAATTTCTTATGCAACAATGCACATTTGTTTGCTTGGAGCGCCGCAGACATGCTCGACCTTGATCAAGAGAATGCCTACCATCAACTCACCATCAATCCTTATGCTCGAGCTGTCACCCAACGCAGTCGTAAACAGTCCAACGAGAAAACCATAGTTACTGAAAAACTTGTACAAGACCTCTTAAAGGCTAAATTCATATCGGAGGCCAGGTATACAACTTGGCTATCTAACATTGTATTAGTGAAAAATATAATGGAAAATGGAGACTATTCATTGACTACATCGATCTCAATCGGGCTTTCCTGAAAGATGCTTATCCTTTACCCAACATAGATAAACTAGTATATAACTCTATAGGATTTAAACTATTGTCCTTCATAGACACCTAATCGGGGTAGTTTCAAATCCCCAAGGGAGAAAAGGACAAGAGTGACACCGCTTTCATGACTTCTTCGGGAAACTATTACTACAACGTAATGCCCTTCCGCCTGAAAAACGTTGGGGCCACTTACCAATGCGTGATGATCAAATTATTCTAATCCAAGATTGGGGACATGCTCGAGGTGTATATGGACGACATGATCGTGAAATACCTTGAGGAATTCAACCATACCACCCATCTCCAAAGTTTTTCGACCAAGCTAGAAAATGCAAAATGAGATTCAACCCAAAAAAAAAATGCACATTTAGCGTACAAGTAGGGAAATTCCTCGAGTTTTACCTTATAGAAAGGGAATAGAGGCTAACCCAGATAAATGTCGAGCATTTCCAGAGTTCCCCATATCCAAATCAGAAAAAAATCATATAATCTCTCAACGGGATGTTTACCTTGTTATCTCGTTTCGTGACTAGATTTGCCCAACATGCTTCACCCTTTTTCAAGCTCCTCCACTAAGAAGCAACTTTTGAATGGACAAAAGAATGCGAGCAGGACTTACGCCACCTCAAGCAAGCCTTATAAGAACCCTTTGTTCTCTCCAGACCAAGTGTCAGGGAGACCCTCTACCAGTACCTCTTTGTCTCCAGTGAAGCAATCAGCGTTGTCCTCATTAGAGAAACTCAAGATGGGAAAAGGCTTATATACTTTACGAGCAAGACCCTACAAGGACTAGGACTTAGATACCAACATATTAAAAAAGTTGTGTTGGCCCTTATCAACGCCGCAAAGAGATTGATGCATTATTTCCTGGCTCACACTATAGTTTTTCGAACAGACCAACCCATCAAGCAGCTGCTTAGTCACCCAGATATGGCCGGCAGAATGCTCATATGGTCGCTGGAACTTTTAGAGTTCGAAATTCACTATGAAAGTAGGAAAGCTCTAAAAGGACAAGCTATAGCTGACTTCGTGGCCGAAATGACTCCCTCAGCATACCAAATAAGGGGAACACATAAATGGACTATCTAAATTGATGGGGCATCCAGCCCCATTGGCATTGGAGAAGGATTCATCCTCGAAAATGAAGAGGGGATCCTAATTAAAGTATCCTTAGTCTTGTCCTTCCCAATGTCAAATAACCAAGATGAGCATGAGACATTCCTCGCAGGACTATGTTTGGCCAAAGACCTAGATGCGGAGGAAGTCAAGATCTTCACCGACTCTCAACTCATGGCCTCACTGTAACACCCCATTTTTAATATTTAATCGTCGGGTATTTTTGGTGTTATGTTGGCCTTGTTTAAGGCGTATATTTTATCATTTTGGTGTTGTGTCCTAGTGAGACGAGTAGAATCGGGGTGCGCTTAGTAATAGCGGGTGCGCGAATAATAATAAGACTATTTAATTACTATTTTTATTATTGTTATTATTATTATTATTATCATCTTTATGAAACAATATTATTAATATTAGAATTAAAATTAATATTATTATTATTTGGAATAAGAGACAGTTTAGTAAAATGTCAAGGTGAGAGTTTAGAGCTGAATTCAAAACAGAAAATTAGTTGAGAGATTAATCGTATAATTTTATTGGAAGAGAAAAAAAGGCTAGGAAGGGAGAAGATCAATATAGGGCACCAATCTTAAAGAAGTTCGCAGGATTTTCATCTAAATTCGAGGTAAGGGTGAGAACGAATGTAAATTCAGGTGGTTTAGTATGACGGGTAGTGAGGGCTTCCTTCCCTCGTAGGAACTTTCTGTTGTTCTGTGATGAATCTGTACATGTATGATTGTTGTTGCGGATTAATGAATGTGAATGTATGATCTTGATGAATTTTTTTTGGAATGTTGTTGTTGTTGTTGTTGCTTTAATATATGCATAAGTTATGCAGATTTTGTTGTTGAAGATGAACAGGTGCGATTCTAGATCTAGAACTAATGATAAACTGGATTTAATAATGATAAGTAAAAGAAGAATAAGATTGGTAGTGTAAAATTGATGTAGAAACAAGTTTAGGCCTGAATTGGAGTGGAAAAATATGAAACTCGTAGCAAAATCTTGATTGGTGGGGGAAAACACTTTTTAGTAACAGATTTGGGCATTACGCATAACACTTTAGGCATTACACGTAACACTATACTTTTTATGCAAATTTTAGTAACAGATATGGGCATTACGCGTAACACTCTGGGCATTACGCGTAACACATTAGGCATTACGCGTAACACTAGCAGAGGTGAGGAAAGATGTGATTTTTGCGATTTCTCCCCCGATTTCGTATGCGTAGCCGACTCTTTTGGTGTGAAGTATTGAGATGGAACTTAAGACATAGTTTATCGAGGTTTAACATCGAGAAATAAAATAATGATGAAATTTAGGTGGACTTAATTAGTTGAGTAATCAGTTTAGTCGCGTGAGGTTATTATTGGTGATTTTCGTGGAAATATTGTTGTGAATTGGTCAGATGGATCGTGTAGATGTATAATATGATGAATTATACATGTTTTATGCATTTTCATATTCATGCATACATTTATTGAATTATTGTTGGGATGATCGTGCCGGATGGGAGAATACGATCATCTGTACTCTGTTTATGGAGAATGGTGGGATAATCATTGCCTGATTGGCGTATGTGATTATCGTGCTCAATTGAATGGACAAAACTTGGTACCACATGCATTGTGTCGTGTTGAGTGACATTGCATAACTATTGTTGTATTGTTTATACGTAATTATTATTATACTTGTTGTTGTGTATCTATTGGTGTAATTGTTGTAATTGTTGTTATGTGTGAGAAACTACCTTGAAGATGTTATATGCACCATTTATGTTTGAATTTGTTTCTCACCTCTTTGTTGTTATTGTTGCATCTGTGCTTCTTTGGAAGTACAGATAACCCAGATACTTGAGAGTGCGTAGATTCGTGTTGCCTGTTCGAGTCTAGGATGCTCTGATATGTAACACAGGATGAAGGACTTTTAGTTGTTTATTTTGTTTTAGTTATGTATCTATTTTGTAAACCAATTTATTAAGGATATTTTGTTGAGATTGACTTATTGCCCGAGTTGAATTAAATTGTTATTTCCGCTGTTTTTAATAAAGAACTTATTAATGTGATTGTTGTTGAAAATAATGTGGCATTCCAATTTGGAAACTCTGATTTTATTGTAGTAAACTATTATTTTGTAAATTGGGATAAGTAGAGTGTTACACTCACAATTCAAAGGCGAATACCAGGCCAAGAACGACCATCTGGTCAAATATTTAACTTTGGTACAAGAAAAGTTGGCACAATTCACCTTATGGGAAGTCCAACACATCCCCCGCAAGCAGAATTCGCGTGAATATGTCTTGTCAAAGTTAGCCAGTACGAGGAAGAAGGGAGGCAATAATTTCAAATACTGGAGACGCTTACTCGAACAAGCATCGAGAAGACATTCGATCTACACGACATCAACATTATTGGTGACAATACCTGTTGGATGACCCAAGTTTATAACTACCTTACAATGGGAGAACTACCCTCAGACAGCAAGGAGGCCATTGCAACAAAATGAGAGACATGTTCCTATGTTCTAGTCAATAATAAAATCTATTGGCGAGGATTTTTTATCCCCCTCATAAAGTGCATTGGGGAGGATAAAGTCCCCAACATCCTTCAAGATATTCACGATGGTATTAATGCACAACACTTAGGAGGAATATTCCTAGCCCGCAAGGCCTTGAGAACAAGGAATTACTGGCCAACCATGCAGCACGATGCCAAAGAGCATGTCATGAAGTGTGACAAGTGTCAGCGCCACGGGCACATGCACCTAGAACCCCCTGACGAGCTAAAAACTATGTCATCATCATGGACCTTCACTTAATGGGGAATGGACATCCTTGGCCCCTTCATGGTATGTTCCTATCAAAACAAATACATGATAGTGGTCGTCGATTATTTCACCAAATGGATTGAAGTCGAAGCTCTGGCCAAAATCACAGCGTTCAACATACTTCGCTTTTATAAAAGGAACATGCATGCTATATTAGGCGTGCCCTAAGCCCTACTGACGGACAATGGAACATAGTTCACTGATGGAAAATTCCAAGACTTCATCACCAATTTTAGCACCTAGCAATACTTTACAACTATCAAGTATCCACAAATCAATGGGAAAATAGAGGTCGTAAACATCGTTATCTTGCATGGTAGAGTTATTAAATGATAACACTATGCCACGATGCTAGAGTTATTAAATGATAATTCCAATTGGGAAGCCTCGTCCTACGTAGAAATCAAAAGGACTCACGCAAGGGCAAGCTGGATGCCAATTGGGAAGGATCATACCATATCAAATCAAAACAGGCATGTGAGCCTACTACCTCGAACACCTAAACAGAAAACCATTTTCTCGACCATGAAATGCTGAAAAGCTCAAACAATATTACATTTAATAGTCAATAGGGATTAACTGCCGATGACCTCATCCCACAACAGGGAGGAAATCGTTCGGGAAAAGGAGTTTGCCCTGGTATAAGTACAACCCTCAAGCAAAACGAAGGAAAGTTTCCGCTCATGGGACGAGAAGACTCTATACTCAATGGGGATACCTCAATCGAGCTCCGCCGTTGTCACACCAGCATGGCAGGACTCCCAGCTCGCGATGGGAAAAGCCTAAGCCTTGTGGGATCAGGACCTTAACCGAGATCCTAGTGCCTTTGATTATCGAAAATGTATTTCGCTTCCCTGATAGTTCCATACACTGGTCAGGCACCTTAAAAACGAGTCGAGCAAACTCATATACTAAACAACACACTCAGTTATATTCATTTCAAGTAAATAAAATAAAGTAGCATACACAACATGCACAAAATAAGTTATATTAAAAGCCGACCACCAGGCCGAAATCATCTTAATATTACATAAATGGGCCAAGCCCCATAAACAAAATACATTAAAATGGATCACATGCCAACAAAATAAATGTCGGGATTCTTCTCCTAAATCTGCTCTAAGGCATTGTTAAACCAAAGGTTTCCATGGCCAGATTATCCTGCTCCAGTAGACGAATACGGGCAAATCAGCTCCGCTTGGGTCTTCAAAGCCTTCTCCTCTGTTTCCTGCTCCACGAGAGCCTTTGTACCCTCTAGCTCGACCAATTTAGCTTTTAGTTGTTCATTCTCTTCCACAGACGTGATACGCTCAAGCTTCATCTCATTATAATGCTTAAGAATCTCGACCTTATTCTCGTACTCAGTCTGAAGCTCGAGCAGTTTGTCGTGTAGACTCGTGTTATTCTGTTCTAGCTCGACATTGGTCTTATTTAGTTTCCTGTACTCCTTTATTGGGATGGTTTCAGCATCGCAAAGAGCTAAAGCAACCTCCAACACCCTCATCATCCTAGTAGCATCCCGATAGAGTTACTCCCTCCTCACGGTAGGGTCTTGAGACAAAATGGTTGATGCTTCTAGTTCGAGAACGACCATGGACTCCCCGTCATCAAATATTTTTGTGTGAAGATAGAAAGGAGGCAACTCAAATTTTCCTCCTAGGGCTCTGGTCGTGGTTTCAGCTACAGTGGAGTCTAAATGATCAATCTTCTTCTTCTTCTTCCTTTCAAGAGGAGAGTTGGTAGTGGGGTGCTCCCCGGTGAAGCTGAGGAAGACCCTATATACATATTCATTGTGGCCTGCTCTTTGATAGTATCCACTCTGGACTTAGGTCCCCTTTTTAAATTCCCTTTCTAATCCTTCACCAAGCGCTCACTTATCTCTGCCATTTTACCTGCACGACAAGAATAATAGAGGTTAGATACGACCTGAGAGATAACACTTAATCAACAAAATAAATACTCAACTTAGGAGCACCAATGTCGTGTCGTTGTCTGGGATAGCTAAGGAGAGCCTTTTGTTTATTAGTCGGGAGACACATCAGGTACCCCATCGGGAGTCAAAAGCATGTAGTTGTCGCTGTCGACCAACGTAGCCAGACAAAAGTCCACAATGAACGCCAACATGTTGGGATGAAGCTAAGAGGGCGCGAGCATCGAATAGGTAAAGATCTCCCATGATAATCAGTGAAGGTGGGCGATAAATATCCCAGTTAATGGGATCCCCTTTCTTCTAATGGGTGATCACGCTTCATGCATCAGAGTCATCTATAGAAAATAATGAAGCAGTCTCTTGGGGCTCTAGCATGATCCACGATTTGTCCACTTCGGGGATGTTGGTGACCCTTATCCCTCTATCATGGGCAATGCTTTCCTCCAAAATATGGTCAAATCCATCATTCCACCGCAAGTCAAGTGAAAGGGTGGGACTAAAGTCGAGGACGTATCCTTGACTTAACCCCTTGTCCATAAAACAAGGCTGCAAGGAACTAACCTCGGCTAGGACGAGATCATCCTCACAGGAGAAACTCTCATCGACTAAAAATTATAACATCCAAACGGGGAACATCCCCTATATGCATAATTATCCCCGATAAAGGCCTAATGCTCGACTACAAACACTAAATATTCCTAATAAAGATCCTACAGAGGTTTAACAGTCAACTTCTATGTTAACCCTAATGTTCATCCTCATATTCATATGTTTTTCAGGATCTTCATAGGATTTCCAAAAAATTCATGTGTTCTTCAAAGAACACATGAACTTCATTCATAAATTCATGAAGATCCATGAACATTCATCATATTTGTAGAAAATATGGAGGTTAAAGATGAAGATTTACCTGAATACATTGAAAATGATAAAGTTGAATGGCTAAGGAAGGAGACTGAACGACGGCGAAGAAAACTTCGTTAAGGGAAGAAGTTGCAAAGCAAAAAGACAGTGAGAGGATGAATTCGTGTGAAGTACATAAATGAGCTTATGTCCCTATTTTTATAAGGCTCTTTCTCGCAAAGAGAAGCACGAAAGGAAAATCCATCATTGTCTAAGCCTAGATTCCCTAGGCCTTAGAAAAATATGTATTACGTCGTCACATGTGTCAAAGAGATACCAAGCATTTTGTATTCTCAAGACAGACTCTGTGTATTCCAAAGGCAACTCCCTATCTTCCTCGCACACATATGCTCGATGCTTAAATCACTCCTTAAAATGACCTTATCCCCAGAGACAATTGATATCCATGCACGGGTTTCCCCGTGAAACAATCATTGGTAGCATGTCGGCCACAACAACCTTTCCTCCTTAACAACTTATGCTAGCTTAAGTCACTGCCCTTCGGACAAGCACAACGACTTGGGGGGCTCCTGTTTTAGACTGAAATAGTAGATGCCTTACAGTTGGACATGGCCCAATCCAGTCCAGCTTTGGGCAAAAGCCCAATAAGCGATCTAGGACAATATGATCGTTGGGGAGGATATAATCATTGGATTTATAGCCATTGGGGACCTCCCTCTCACATGTTTGGCAGTTGTCACACAACCAATTGTCCCTCTCAAACTCGCGTAGGCAGTTGGAACAAGTCATGGATCACGCGCCCATATATTTCAACCACATGCTCTTATAAATACCCTCCCCTTTAAAGGGTCAAGTATTCAATTCAATTCTATGCCTTTACCTAAATTCTTTCCCTTTGGTTTCACTCTCTCACTGAAACTTACAAGAGCGTCGGAGTACCTTGCAGGTACACCACCCCTCTCCTACAATTGTTATTCCTGCCCCACATTGAAGGCCAGGAAGATCTGTTTGGAGTACACCAGAACAATTTATAAATCAATTTTTATATATTATTAATTTTTTTTTAATGTTTATGCAATGATAATTTGCAATTAATTCTTATATGTCCGAGGAAAAAATGCTATAGTTGTGTTTTGCTCATTGCACTTTGTGCTGCCTGAAGTTGTGGTTAACACTTTGAATAGGTAAATGATATTATTCTTAATACTCAAATTTTAACTTCAGCTTTGAATAATTTTTATTCATGTTTAATTTTAACCGACATATATAGATCCATGGAGGGACATAATGCAATTGAACGAAATTTACTTGGTAAAAAGGCAAATTTTTTATGCCAAAAAGTAAGTATATTACTTGTGTTTTTTGATGTATATTATTTGTGTGTGTTAGTGATATAAATATATGAAAATTATTCTTAGTGCAAAAACTACCCAACGATTATTCTTGTGGATATTAGCTTATCATAATTTAAATTTTGTTCTAATTATAGGAGTTTAACGACAGAACACCATACTCAAAAGAAGATATAAATGACATTCAATCACGTTGGGTCGATGCCTTCTTATTTTGTTTTGAATCTAAACAACAATAGTTTTTATTGGTTGTTATAATCTTAATTTGTATATGTACAGAGGTTTTGTCATTTTTATGTGCAAATATATAAATGTGTGTATTCTGTCTTGATGAGAACAATGTAGATTTGTACATTTAGTTTTGAAAATAATGATAATTTATTATCAGTGTTTACAAGATTTTAAATTATATGATATATTCCAATTTTGTCACATATTTTTAATTTTTGTGTAAAAAGTTATACAGGCCAGTGGACATAAGATTTAAAACAATGTATACTTGGTATTCTGCTTACAAGATTTATAATGATATGATACAGGCTATAGAAAATAAGATTTAAAATAAATTATATATGGAAATAAATAAGATTTAACCCCTTGGTTATTACTTACAACCGAGGTAAAAAAACATACCTTATTATCCCAATTTTTAAATAAAACCGAGAGGTATATGACGTGTTCAACAAAATTTAGAAAATAACAATATGATGTTTCTAGGGAACGAGCTAATGGCCATTTACTTTCTAACCTCGGTACCTTTCCTGTGTAACCAAGGTAAAAATCATTTCACAACCGAGGTAGGTAAGATATGCTATTTATTTTAGTGAGGGAGTAATGAGATTTGTTAAAAAATTCCATGGGAGTGATAAAATTACTAAAACCATGACAACTTCATTCTTATCTTTAGTATCTAAAATAGATAGCCCTCGAGAACGGGAAGACTATAGAGAAATTTTCCTTATAAGATTCATGTACAAACTTATGTCTAAGATATAAGCATCTAGCATCAATGAAAGGCAGATGCTAGATGGAGTTATCATCGAAAATAAATTTATTTACTTAGAAAAAATAGAGATAAGTGATTGTATGTTGTTCAAAGTGGATTTTGATCATGCTTATGATTTTGTAAGTTGGGGGTATATAAGTTTTATGCTTAGGAATGTAGGTTTTGGCCCTAAGATGATGAGTTGGATGGAAGCAAGAGTGTTTGATAGTAGTATGTTTGTACTCATCAATGGTATCCCAACAAAGGATTTTGTAGTAAGAATAGTGTTAAGGGAGGGTGGTCCACTATCACAAATTTTCCCTATTATAGCAGAGGGATTGACATGCATAGTGAAAAAGACATAAAAGTGTGGAGTATTCATAGGATTAAAACAAATGACCAAGTGTCTTATAGCCTTCAACAGTTTATTGATGATACAGTTTTAGTGGGAGAAGAGTATTGGAGTAACTTTTTGGCTATCAAAGTAATTTAGTAGATTTAAGATGGTTTATGGACTGAGAATCAATATATGCAAAATAAAACTTTATGGAATTGGGATTAGTATGCATCTTATGTAGGCATCATCACAGTTTCCAACATGTTGCATATATATATATATATATATATATATATATATATATATATATATATATATATATATATATATATATATATATATATATATATATATATATATATATATATATATATATATATATATATATATATATATATATATATATATATGATTCCCTTTAAGTTCTTGGGAATCTCAATAGGTTCAAACCCTAAAAGGTATGTGTCGCTCCCGGGATTTTCATCCTAGTGCAAACGCGAAAGTGACGCAGAAAAGGAAAAAAAGTCGTCAGCCAGGAATTTTCATCCCAAGGAAAGGGAAAGATAATGTTGCACAAACCAAAAGAAATGAAAGAACAAGGCCTTACGAACCAGAGAGTACGGGTAAGGGAGTCGGTTACGTGAAGGGAAGGTATTAGCACTCCTTCACTTCTGTTGTACTCGACGGGATTCACGCTTGTTTGTATTGTTTCAAAGGGTGTTGTAAACTGCTTCATCTGCTGCTAAATTGGGGAAAAAGAATGGGAAAAAATGCAGGTAAAAGAAAGAATGGTGCTCGAATGGGCCATACACCACTGTCTATGTATCTCATCAGGAATGAGAATCAGAGTCAACGTAGTTCCCCTAACTATGGAGAAAATTTGTTTGTTTGTGTTGTTTATGATAGAACTGCTTATGCCTATGCTCAGGTGTTGCAGGCTCTCCTTAAACGAGTGTGTTTACCGTATTGCAAAAGACATGTCGAATCGAGTTCTTTCATTTGGACTGAAGGAGATGAGAAGAGAATTCCCGCAGGAAAGACGCTTATTGTTGGTTTGGAGCTTTTTAGAAGATTTTATTTGAATTTTCATAGGAGAGTGTATTCAAGTCTCATTCAATGGAGTGTGTACTTCTTACATCACTCCGAAATGGCATGGATAAGAAGCACACCTAGGTAAGGATAAGACCTCCAAACCTAGTTCTAGAGACTAAGGCTCAAACACACTAGCCTATTTTACTAGTTAGGTGTTTTGTTGTTTTTGAGTTAAGAAGTGTTTTTTAGTTTATGTTTGTAAAGCATCCTCATGCTAAGACTTATTCATCATGATAGATACCCTATGTCACTCTTGGGATTTTCATCCTAGTACAAACGCAAAAGTGGTGCAAAAAAGGTAGAGTCGTCAGCTAGGTATTTATATACCGAATGAATGGGAAAGGTAATGCTGCACAAACCAGATAGAAAAGGAAAGGACAAGGTCCTGCGAACCAAATATCTGGGTTCGGGAGTCGGTTACGACCTGGGAAGGTATTAGCACCCCAGAACGTACGTCGTACCCGACGGGATCCACGATTGTTTGTCTGTTTCAAAGGGATGAGAAATAAAGTTGTTGTTGAACTGGAATGAGAAAAGGAACTGGAAAGGAAATTGAAAAGAAAGGGGGGGGGGGAATGTAGGGAAAATAAAAAGTGTGAAATGTAGGGAAAATAAAGAATGTGAAATGTAGGAAAAATAAAGAATGTGCTCAAACGGGCCCTACCCCTCTGCCTACATATCTCTTGGGAAATGAGGATCAGAGTCGACGTAGTTCGCCTAACTAAGGCAGAAACTCTGTTTGTGTTTTTTATGGCTTGAACTGCTTATGCCTATGCTCAGGTGTTGCAGGCTCGTCTGGTACGAGTGCGTTACCGTCTTGCAAATGAGGCAAGTCGAAACAAGTTCGCGTTGAGAGTGAATGAGGTGAGAGAAGAATTCCCACAGGAAAAGATGAGTGTTGTTTGTGAACTGTCTCTTAAAGAAGTGTTTTCTGAGTTTGTTGTTTGTGAAACATTCCCATACTAAGACTTGTTCGTCGTGGTAGATGCATTACACATCTCCCCGAAATGGGACGAGCATAAGTAACCCAAGGAAAACTCTCATAACGTGCGATAAGATCAACCTCTATTTAGGTGTTTTTTACTTTTCTTTTGAGATGAGAAAGAAATCAAAGTGAACCAAAGGTAGAAGTCTAAAGGGGGACTAGAAATCCTAGGTGTTGTCATACATGGATGAACCTAGGTTAGTGCGGCTTTCTAATCCTAATGAGAAAAGGAAAAGAGAAGGACTTAAAAATCAACTTACTTCCTAAGGAAGTTAAGTTGTTTCTAAAGGAGGAGATTAAGCATGAAGTTGTACAAACTAAGCACAAAATGCTAAGGCAAACACACTTAGAAAGCGTAAAGAAATTAAAAGGAAGAAATTGTGAATAAACTTACCTCCACCTCCCTATAAAACAAAGGTTAGTAGGGTAAAGCGAAACGATTGGAGGAATGAAAGTAAACAAGTACCAAACATATCCTAATGCATCTAGGACCTAATCTAGACACCAACCTAAGTCTAGGGACCCTAAAATTATGCAAAGCCAAAATCCAGCAGCTACTACAGCTCCTATAGCATAAACAATTACTAAATGCAATGCACAACACAAACAAACTATTACAGCTACCAAACAGCATGCAAAATAGGTGTAAAAGATCAAAAACAGAATGAATACAACATGTTTTTTAGAGCTCCTGCTTCAAAATGCAGCTATGAAAATAAGGCAGATTTCCATGATTCTTTTTAAATGAACAAACATGATTTTTGATGCACACAATGGAATGCAAAGATAATGACAAATTAATGTAACAACATGCAAAGAGTTATTAACAATGAAATGCAACATCATCATGCAATTAATGGATGCAAACTAGATGATTTTGTGGTTTTTTTACATTATGCAGTTTTTCAATATGCACATGATTTGATCCAAAACATGAATGAACTTCAAACATGATGCAAAACAGAAGTGTACATATTTATTATCATACTATGAAGGTTGCTAAACATGCAAACAATGAGCACAACATGATACGAACATATATGCAACATTTATGCACAAAACGAAAACTAACAAAACATGCGTCGAAAGCTATCGTAACTCCATGAACATGTGCTAAACCTGCTCCAACAAATTATCTAAAATCAAGATCTACCAATCTATGATGATAAAAGAATGAGTGATGCACAAACAAGCAAGGAAACAACTCAAAAATTAAAATCTGCACAGCGTTAACCGGTTAACTGCTTTAAAAAATCAGTTTTAGAGGGCAAAAACAATGTGTTAACCGGTTAACACTGAACCAGAATGCAAAAATAGTGAGTAAAAAAGCACTTCTAGCTATCAACCTACTTCCAAAAGCTCCTAATACAACCATGAACATGCTAGCACAAAATTGCTACCTAAATATAGCCTTCTAACACCTAAATGCACCATGAACAAGCAACGATTCTAGTTACTAAAGCTCAAAACGAACAAAGCAACATAATCGCAAAAGCAATCAACGAATCATAGAATTCCTTACAGCGAGATGAAGAGAAATAAATTAAATCGAGAAACTGTTTCGGATCCACCAACCTACAAAGCGAAGGATTGCTTTGGTGATTGTTGTGAGTCGATTGATGCAAAAACAAAGAGAATACTATAGACTCCAAGCTTCGATCCGCGAGAATGAAAAATAAATGCAATTGATCTAAAAATCTTCTGAACGGTGAAACAAACACCATGACCGTGCCAAATCTCCAATTATCCGCTGAACCGGTGAAGAATATGAAGGCTAAGCTTCCGATCTTTCGAGTTTCGATGTGAAACTTGGAAGATCTTGATGATGAAGCTTTGGTGAGTTTTGAAAAAATTGAGAGAAAAAGTGAGAGAAAGAATTGAGATTATGAAGTGAAATTGTGAAAATGAAGTTGAAGTTGTGAGGTTAGGAGTGAAAATGACTTATATAGGAACTAGGCTTGGAGTGATCTTTGGGCTAGGATTTAGCTTAGGCATTAGGTTAAGAAATGAGGTTAGGAGATAGCTTAGTGTCGCTCCCGAGATTTTCATCCTAGTACAAACGCGAAAGTGGCGTGGAAAAGGTAGAGTCGCCAGCCAGACATTTTTATCCCGAATGAATGGGAAAGGTAATGTTGCACAAACCTGAGGAAGAAGGAAAAGACAAGGCCTTGCGAACCAAAGATCTGAGTTTGGGAGTCGGTTACGAATTGAGAAGGTATTAGCACCCCAATCCGTCCGCCGTACCCGACGGGATCCACGCTTGCTTGCTTTGTTTCAAAGGGTGAGAAATAACTGCTGCTGAACAAATGAACTGCTAACTGGAATGTGATGGAAATGAGAAAGGAATAGGAAAATGAAAAGAAAGAGTGAAATGTTGGGAAAATAAAGAATGTGCTCGAACGGGCCCTACCCCGCTGCCTATGTACCTCATCGGGATAATGAGGATCAGAGTCGACGTAGTTCGCCTAACTAAGGCGGGAACTATTTGTTTGTGTTTTTTATGCTGGAACTGCATATGTCTATGCTCAGGTGTTGCAGGCTCGTCTGGTACAAGTGCGTTTACCGTCTTACATGAAAGACAAGTCGCCGCGAGTTCGTGTTATGAGTGAATGAGATGAGAAAAGAAGTTCCCGCAGGATAGTCGCTTGTTATTTGTTTTGTCTTTTATGAGAAGTGTTTTGAATTTATTTGTGAATTGTCTTGTACTAAGACCTATCCATCACGGGAAGTATTTACACCTCGCCCCGAAACAGGACGCGTATAAACACTCCGCAACAAAGTCCCGTGTCGTACAAGCTTGTTCGGTTTATCCTAGATGTTTTATTATTTTCTTCATGAGGAAAGAAAGAATGACTCAAGTTGGAAAAGGGGAAATCTAATGGGAACTAAGACACACCCTAATTTTATTTGTTGATTTATTTACATGGGAAATCCTATGGTTTGTGGGATTTTCTAAACCTAATGGAATAAGCACCTAGAACTAATAGAATGCAACTTACTTCCTAAGGAAGATAAGTTGATTCTAAAGCCAAGGGAAGACCTAAAACAACATTAATCAACATACAAAAAATATTGAAATTAAATGACTAACTAGAATTCAAAGACAATTCAAATAAAAGCATGAATTAAAATAGTCCTATTTATTTATTCTAATTAAAATGAAACTTAAGCCTAAATTCTAAACTAAGGTCATACCTAATATTTTTCTTCTAAAAAAATCAACATCTAAACTAGCCTAAGTCCATATTAAATCCTAAAACTAATTTTAAACCAACTATTTTTTTATTGAATTTTAATGTACCAACCTAAGCTAATAGAAATTACATGTAACAAAGCCTAAGACTAAAAATCCTAAAAATAGCAAAACCTCTGAAAAAAATTATGAAAATTAATCTATGGGGCCTAAGATTGTCTATAACATTGTACTAAAAGGAATCCTAAAAAATCCTATTTTTGCTATGCCTAAAAATTGTTTATTTCTGCCTAAGAATTATTCACTAATTTCTAAGGGATTAAGCCTCTAAACCTAAAATAAAATGATCTAAAAATTCCACAAAAATTAACCTAAGTACTACTATGGGTCCTCTAACTACAGTAAAAAGAATGGGCAACAAGAGTTACTGGAAGATCAAAATATAAAATCTACAAATTTGTATACAATTAAAGAAAATCTATTAAAAACTACTTACAAGAAAAATCCAAATAAAATCAAAATTATAGAAAAAAACAGAAAATGAAATGTCAATTATTTCTAATGGGAATTAAAAATACACCTGAATTTTTTTGGAATTTTTCTAATCATTTTCCTATTTTTTGTGAATTATTTTGAAACAATATCAAACTAAAAAATATAAGAAAATCTAAAAGAAAGAAAATAAAAATGGGGGTGCTATCAGTAATATTTTTTAGTTATTTTCATAATGGGTCCAAAATGTGGGGGTTTAATTAGCAACAATGAAGGCCCATTTTCTCAGGTTTTTGTGAGGTGTATACAACATATTTCTGAAGTTATTTTTATGATGGGCTTGGAAATGGGGTGTTAATAGAAAAATAATCAGGCCCATTTGCGCAGGCCCTGGGGAGGTGTCTACAGCAAGGTTTTCAATTGTTTTTCTAAATGGCTTATGATACAGGGGTTCCAATAGCAAACTGCGAAGGGCCTATCGGACGGTGACAAGTGTCACCGCCGGTATGGCTAGGAATAAAAAAAACCTATCTCACCTTATCCTCTTGGAATTGAAATCGATGGATTAATCTGTGTTTACTATTCTTTAAGGCCTCTTAATATCATAATAATCCTCATTAAACTTAAGATATTTTAATAATATCCAACTAAACTTATGATATTCTAATAATTATTCATTAACCATATCAATTAATTGAAATTATAAAAACAAGAAAATCATAAACCAAAGGTGAGCCAATCAGAAACCCTAGGCCCTCTCTTCTCCTACCCCTCGCCGCCATTCCACCTCCTTCTTCCCAGGCATCGTCTTTCCTCTCCTCCCTACAAAAATCGCTCTCACCTCCATGAATCCTCCCCTAAGCATCCTCAAATCAGACCAAAACCTAACCTAATCCCCCTTTTCCCCAATTCCGAAACGAGAATCACCTAAACCTTTCATCCGAAATCCCTAAAAGTCGCAACAATAACCTTGCATATCCCATAAGAACGACGAAGTGAATCGTACCTTGATTTCGCCGGCGCTGATTTACGAACGAAGACGTCACTTCTATCTCGGTTACAGAGAGCTTCGATTGTTAACAGATGATGATGAATATCGTCCAATGACACTGATTTCTCGATGGTTATGGAGGCTTAGTGAATGATATTCAGGTATGAACATTTCCGATTCTTCTTCCTTCTTCGCGTCTTCACCACCTGAGTTCGTGCATCATCGTTGAGTCGAATAAGATTTGCGAGCTTGTTCTTGAAGCGGATTGGTACGCTTTTAGACTGATGATGATGATCGTCTCTGTTGCAGGTTATTGATTTCGACAAACTCTAGACATTGATACAGGTATGTGATGAAGAATTGAGAGTTACCGCTTGCGCGTTGAGTTCACTGGAAATTGAAACAGGGTGAAGAAAATGATGAAAATAGGAACTATGTATGCAGGTATGGAGACCGAAGCAAGAACCCGTGATTGGTAGAGTATCAAGAATGGTGAAGCAGAAAGTTGAAGGGGAATGGTTGTGGGGGAAACAGAAGTTGAGGAAGAAGGGGGATTGGAGAAAACCAGAGACTGTGTGAAGGTTCAAGGGGAAAAAGAAGATTGTGATGGAAGAATGGGAGAGGGTTGAGGAGAATTGTGAAGAGATTGAAGAAGAGATGGAATCCTCAAAAATGGTGAAAAGTGTAAGAAGCTGAATTGAAGAACAAGAGCTCTGATTTATAGGAGCTGATTTTCTAGCTCTTTCTGGAAGATTCTCAAGTGAGTTGCAATTTTTGATTTCTGTTTCTGTTATGAATTTTTGAAGCCTGTTATGTTCTTCTGTCATGAGCCCTGCTTTCTGTTTTTTTGAACTTGGTGGATTCTGTTACAGTTTCAGTTAGTTATAACCGAAATTGTGTTAGGGTTGTTATGAGATTCTGTTATGACTGATCTCCTGTAATATGTAGGCTTTGTGAAGTTTTTTTCCTGAAAATTTTTTTTTATATGTAGGATTGAAGTGGAAATGGTTCTTGCTGAAGATTAATTGAGAGAGAGCAATGGAGATTTTATGAAGTTCTTCAGGATTGAAGTTTTTTCCACTGAGTTTCCCATTATCACTGACTCTGAATTCTGAGTTTTTCTTTTGATATAACTGAGCTTTCTTTTTTTAACATGTAAATGGTCTTCCTTTTCTTATATGCAGGTTGGTGAGTGATGCACTGCTCAAGAAAAGGCTTCCAACAAGCCCATACGAAAGCGAACTTGACAAGTTTGATGAGCCCAACAGTCTACTCAAAGGGGTGAGTATTCTGACCGAAAGTAGAACTAAACCGTGAATTTGTTGCCAAATGTATTCTGAGCTGCAGTATTAAACCTAGATGCAGATGATCCAAATGCCTGCGACCTAGAATTGGAGTCAAACGGAAATGTGGATGAGCCAAAAATGGAAGGAGCTGTTGCTGATGTTGAAGAACAACTTGCTGCCTCCCTTGCATTTGTCTCTGGGAAGCATTAAACATATTTTGAATGTTGGAATTCTGGCCCACATTCGGGATGGAAGCCTGGGTTAGACCAGATACAGGTGGAAGGTTGGGCTGAGATGCAATATTATTTTGAATTTTTTGTGAGATAGAAGTTGTTGGTGTGACTGGGGCTGATTAGGCAAAGGAATGGGATGCTGCTGCCCTTGATTGTGAACTTGAGACTGCATACCAAGTCCTGGATCAGGAGGTTTATTGCTAGGGTGAACTGATAATTGACAGATTTTGTCTCTAACTTTTCTTGCTGCATTTTCTTCTTCTTTTTTGTAATTGCTTCTGAATTTCCTGTTTTTCTTTCCTGGTGCAATTGAATTTTCTTTCCTTCTATTTCTCAACTGATATCCTGTTATATCAGTTATTATGACTGATTTTGTGGAGTTGGATTTATTTGTGAAAATTGAATTTTGTGTACTTTCAATCCTGTATCAATGAACTGTATTGATGCTTTGCCATAAAAACAAACTTTCCTTTTTGTCAATATAAGCAACTGAACTATTTTATCTTATCACTCCCTCTTTCCTGTTGTGAACATTGGTTGCACCAATTATCCAATAATTTCGGGAAATGAATATGGGGTTGCAATCCTGGAAATGAATGTCCAACTTATAACAGGATTATGACTAAAAATACAACTTGGTTAGAAACAAAAAATAGTATGAATAGAATTTGAAAAATAAACAGAAATGGACAAAATTGGATAAAAATTCGGACATTTGGATATGACTAGAAATTTGGATTTAGGTGAAACAAGAAAGATTTGGTTTAATGGACTTTAGGGAATTGAACAATTAAATGAAATTGGGATATGGTTATGTACATATGAAAAAAATGGGTTTGATAACAATGAATGTCGGAAATGGATAATAAGAGTATTAAAATGGACTTGAAATTAAAAGATGGGTACAACAAAAATATGTAATAGGCTTCAAGAAAAGAAACACACGGAATTGAGATCTTAAGATTGGTATGAGGAAAAAAATGACCATGGATAATTTGGGTAATTGGACTTGGGTTTGAAATATGAGTTTGATATGGGATGTGAAAACTGAAAGATGGTTCTATATGGATTACGGACAAAAAAAATAAAAATAAATGGAAAAGTGAATGAAAGAAACCGAAAACAAATTGATGAAAACATATGGAACAATAAAAATTGAAAAGAAATAAAAAATTGAAAAAAGAGGTGAGAGTGAAATGGAATAGTTGGGAATGGTTCATAACAATAAGGATGAATGGATATAAAGTCCCGATTTTAGCCCAAAGCCTATTTTGAATTCTTTCCACAAGTCTATAAACACGACCACTTCTGAGCCAATGAATATTTTTCATATTAGTCACAACTCCTTGAATCGTCTGAAACATGCCATGACTATTCGAATCCAGATGAATCACTGATAACTGAGGATTCGAACCAAACTTCACACCAAACACTGTTCGATAAACGGATGAATCTCAGCACACGACGACATGATCTTTGAATATGCACTGTCTAAGAAATAGTCCAGTGGCCCAAAATAATCTTGCAATTGCAGTGATCTTTTGATAGTTTGACCAAAATTAGGTCAAACTCCTATTCGGATCGAAACGTAACTGAACAACCACATTTGAAATGGGATCAACGTCCGGTGAATATTCTCCACCATTTCAGTCTCTAACAGATACATATAAGGTACAAAACCCTAATATCCCCGAGCCCTGATCACATGCCTTATGAATCCATGAAATGCGCTAATATGATGTTAATGACTTGATGAGTAATGCAGATGAAAGCGAAACGATGAGCCAATAGAGGGAATAAATATGAGGGCAAATTTTGAGGTATTACACTTAGGAGTTAGTTAAAGTTGGTTAGGGTTTCTAGAATATTCCATAGGAAAATGGTAGAAGGGTCTAGAAAGTGGTGGAAACACAAAGCAAAGTGGAAAGTGGGAGAAAGGGGTTATCACCAACTAACTTTAAAAAAAATTTCCCAAATTTTGCCAACGTTAACCGGTTAACCCCAAGGGGCAATTATATTAAATATTTACTAATAAAAGTTTATTTTTGTTTTTCTTTAAAACAAATTTAAATCTTGCGGTCCTTGAAAACATTGCATATGCATATACATACCATATTATTACATCACAGGTTTCTTACAATAGGTATCTTATTTTCTCGCTGTTTATTTCAGCAGAAATGGATCTCGAACAAACCGTCAAGGAACTCCAGACTCAGAATGCCCAATTTCAAGAGATGATTCTGAATTTGTCTAGGGGACAAGATGAGCTGAAGGCACTTCTGACCAAGAAAAAGAAGAAGACCAGAAAACCAGTTGGCTTCATCAACCTGGGGAGAAGATTAAGAGGTCCAGTCAAGACAGATGAAGAAGTTGAGAATCCCGGGGATGAGAATTCTGAGAGAGAAGAAGGCAGTCTTCATGGTACTACTGAAAATTCTGATTATGAAGAGAATTATTACCATGATTCGACTAGTGATGAGAAATATAAGATACTGGAGAACCGGGTGAATGCTATAGAACTAGAAAAGACTTCTGGGTTTGACTTTGAAGATTTGAGCTTGATTTCTGGGGTCTCTATCCCTATTGGCTTCAAATTTCCTACTTTTGTGGTTTATGATGGTGCGTCGTGTCCAAAGTTGCATCTGAGATCTTATGTCAGGAGAATTCAACCACATACTCCTGATAAGAAGCTGTGGATTTATTTCTTTCAAGAGAGTTTGGCTGGAGCTCAACTGGAATGGTATTATCAACTGGAGAGTACAAACATTCGTAATTGGAATGATCTTGCTGAGGCTTTCTATAAGCAGTATCAATATAACTCTGATTTAGCACCAATTCGCATGCAGCTCCAAAGCATGTCCATGGGTTCTAAATAAAGCTTCAAGGAGTATGCTCAGAAGTGGAGAGATCTTGCAAGTAGAGTTCAACCCCCTTTGACTGACAGGGAATTGGTTGATATGTTTATGAGTACGTTGATTGGTCCTTTCTAGTCATCTCATTGGAAGTTCATCCTCTGGTTTCACTAAGCTGATAATAACTGGAGAATGTGTGGAGAATGGGATACGAATTGGAAAAATCCAGATGGTTGCCTCCGCAAGTACCACCAAGAAGCCTCTCAATGGGAAGAAGGAATCCAATGTTGTGTATGGCCAACATGGTCGTAATAATCGTAACCAATCTGTGGGAGCTGTTTTGATTTCTAATCCTGCACCTGCACCACAAGAGCAGCAGCAGAATATTCATCCCAAGCCTAAGAGGCAATTTACAAAGATTAATATGTCATTGTCTCAGGCTTTGCAACACATGTTGAAAGGAGAGTTGATTACTTTGAAGGACCCTCCTCAGAATCCCAATACTTCCTCTCCTTTTTACAATCCCAATGCAAGGTGTGCATATCATTCTAATAGTCTTGGTCATGATACTAACAGTTGATGGGCGTTGAAGAACAAAATTCAGGATATGATTGAAAATGGAGAAAATGAGTTTGACCCTCCTGAAACTCCTAATGTGATTACTTCCCCTATGCCTAACCATGAGAAGACTGTTAATGCTGTTGATGAAGTTTCTTACGTTTATATTGTGGCTGAATTAACTACTCCTCTATCTATTGTCAAGAAGAAGTTGATGAAAGTTGGTTTATTTCTAGGTTGCAATGAAGATTGTTTTTTGTGTGCTTATCAACCTAGTAGTTGTTGGAAGCTGAAGGAAGGTATTCAACGTCTGGTGGACAACCGTACTATATTATTTGAGAAGACTCCTTCTGTAGAGAGTTTATGTGAAGGTCTGGCCCAAGATCTGAAGCTTGAAGATGTGGCTATGGTTGATAAGACTCCTGTGAAGATTACTTCCAAAGGTCCAGTGAGGATCACTTCTAAGGGTCCTGTGAAGATTATTGTTGAGCCAAAGGTGGCTCCAATGATTATTACTACTCCTGGTCCTATCCCATATACTTCTGATAAGGCTATACCATGGAATTATGGTTCTGATGTTTATATCCACGGTGTCAAGCAAGATCCTTTGACCGATACAACTACTACTGATTCTAATCTTGATGTTGACAATATTGCTGGGTCCAGTAAGGTTACCAGGAGTGGAAGAATTTTCTCTCCAGAAGACACCTTAAAGACTGCTGCTACTGCGGTCCATATCTCTAACTCTGGGCCAAATACTGAGGCTTGGGGCAAAGGACCAGTGATTGAACCTATTCAAGCTGAGACACCAGCTAGTGAAGATCTCTCTAAGCAAATGAAAGAAGTACTGAAGATCATCCGCAAGAGTGATTATGATATTGTTGACTAGTTGGGGCATACTCCCTCTAAAATCTCCATGTTATATCTGCTATTATGTTCTGAAGCCCATGCCAAGGCTTTAATCAAGTTCTTGAAGACTGCTCATGTGCCATATGAAATCTTTGTGGACCAGTTTGAGAATTGTGTTACTCATCTGACTAGTGATAATGGTTTAAGTTTTTCAGATGTTGATCTGACTCCTGCTAAAAGAAA
Source organism: Lathyrus aphaca (assembly GCA_963966055.1). Lineage (NCBI taxonomy): Eukaryota > Viridiplantae > Streptophyta > Magnoliopsida > Fabales > Fabaceae > Lathyrus > Lathyrus aphaca. Next base: position 431,956,758 of record OZ014522.1, on the reverse strand, counting down.
CCATAATAGAGCTCTTCACGTCTCTATTGAGTGTAGAGGCACTACTTTGTCTCATGTGTTGGTGGATAATGGGCCTTCATTGAATGTGTTACCCAAGGAGGTTCTGGACAAACTCAACCTTGAGGATATGGTGTTAAGGCCAAGTAATGTGGTGGTGAGGGCCTTTGATGGTTCAAGAAGAATGATGCATGGAGAGGTGGATATCCCAATCAAAGTAGGATCTCAAGTCTTTAATTCCACTTTCTATGTGATGGATATTCGTCATGCGTACTCCTGTTTTCTTGGGAGCCCCTGGATCCATGGGGCAGGTGCTGTGACTTCCACTTTACATCAGAAATGGAAGTATCCAGTGAAAGGAAAGATTGTCACTGTTTATGGTGAGGAAGAATACATGGTCAGTCATGTGAATGCTTTTAAATATGTTGAGATGGAGGGTGAATTTGTTGAGACTCCTTGCCAGACATTTGAAGTAGTTCCTCAAGTTGTTCCTGCTACTGAATCCATCCCTGCTGTTAAACCAATGCCTGTTGTTATCAGAGTACCTCCTACAGTGGCCTCTCTCAAGGATGTTAAAGTTGTGGTTGAAGAAGGTGGTTGTACTATTTGGGATCAGCTTCTTGACATTCCTTACAAGTCTGACAAGTTTGGTTTGGGTTTTACTGCAGAATCTCAGAAGGATGTTCGTCGTGCTCGTGTTGTTCGTATCACTAATAAAGGAATCATAAATGATCAAGTCAATGTTGTGGGAGATTATGATGAAGACTACAACCTGGATAATTGGATCTTTCCTACAATTGGTGATGGGCTCAACAACTGGAAGGCTAAATACATTATTCCTATCTCCTTTAGTCAGGAGTAAATGCTATTTTGTTTTTCTAAATTTTAATTTTTGTAATTTTTGAACAATTAAATACTTTTGAGCCTTGTGTCTTGCCCGGGGCACAATGGTGCTTGTTAGAGTTGTCATTTCATTTGCATATTTTCATTCAATAAAATCAATGGATGTTTCTCGCTTTCATAAATATTGCGCTCTTTGTCTTTCTTTTACTTTTTCCTTTTATCAAAAAGCTATGTGTTCTTACACACACCCACGTAACTAAAATTCAGATCCTCACCCACTCTGGATCCTATTGATAACAGTTCTGTTATTTCCAATTATAACTTCGAGAATCCGATCCATCAAGCCAAGGATGGAAAGGAGGAAGATTGTGAAGTACCTGTAGAGCTGGCTAGATTGCTACAGCAAGAAGAGAAAGCTATACAACCACATGCAGAACCAATTGAAGTTGTGAATCTGGGGACTGAGGAAAACAAGAAAGAGGTCAAGATAGGTGTTGAATTAGAATATGATGTTAAGAACAGGTTGATTCAAATGTTACGTGACTATGTGGAAATTTTTTCTTGGTCATATGAAGATATTTCAGGGCTGGATACTGATATTGTGGTTCACTGTCTACCATTGAAAGAAGATTGTCGCCCAATAAAACAGAAAGTTCGTCGTATGCATCCTAAAATGTCAGAAAATATTAAGGCAAAGGTGATGAAACAATTCAATGCAGGGTTTCTAGCTGTTACTTCATATCCTCAGTGGGTTGTAAATGTGGTACCGGTGCCTAAGAAAGATGGTAAAGTACGCATGTGTGTAGATCACAGAGATTTGAACAAAGCCAGCCCCAAAGATGACTTTCCACTTCCACATATTGATGTTCTGGTAGACAACACCGTTCAACATAAGGTATTCTCTTTTATGGATGGTTTCTCTGGTTACAATCAAATTAAGATAGCACCTGAAGATATGGAGAAGACTACATTTGTTACATAATGGGGCACTTTTTGTTATAAGGTGATGCCATTTGGTTTGAAGAATGCTGGGGCAACATATCAGCGTGCTATGGTAGCTTTGTTCCATGATATGATTCATCATGAGATAGAGGTAGATGTGGATGATATGATAGCCAGATCTCAGACTGAAGGAGAACATCTTGATCATCTGCACAGGTTGTTTGAGAGGTTAAAAAAGTACAAGTTGAGATTAAATCCAAACAAGTGTACCTTTGGAGTTAGATCTGGTAAACTTTTGGGTTTTATTGTCAGTGGTAAAGGTATTGAAGTTGATCCTGCAAAGGTAAAAGCTATACAAGAAATTCCTGCTCCCCGTACTGAGAAAGAAGTTAGAGGTTTCTTGGGACGACTGAATTACATTGCAAGATTTATTTTCCAGTTAACTGCTAATTGTGAACCAATCTTCAAGTTATTGAAGAAAGATCAAGTAATGGAATGGAATGACGAATGCCAGGTAGCTTTTGATGAGATCAAGAAGTACCTACAGGAACCTCCTATATTGATGCCACCAGTTGAAGGAAGACCCTTGATTATGTACCTGACAGTATTGGATAACTCAATGGGGTGTGTGTTGGGGCAACATGACGAGTTTGGTCGAAAAGAGCAAGCAATATACTACCTTAGCAAAAAGTTTACCGACTGTGAAACAAGATATTCAATGCTCGAGAAAACTTGTTGCGCTTTGGCATGGGCTGCTCGCCGACTAAGACAGTATATGTTGACTCATACCACTTTATTGATTTCAAAAATGGATCCAATCAAGTACATATTTGAGAAACCTGCTCTCTCTGGACGAATAGTAAGATGGCAAATGATCTTGACAGAATATGACATACAGTATACTACTAAGAAAGAAATTAAAGGAAGTGTAATAGCTTATCATTTAGCTCATCAAGCAGTGGATGATTATCAATCTATGAATTTTGAGTTTCTGGATGAGGATATTATGATTGTTACTAAAGAACCTAGACAATATGAAGGACCTGGACAAGGATCCCGATGGACTATGGTTTTTGATGGAGCTTCTAATGCGTTTGGTAATGGTGTTGGTATTATGATTAGCTCTCCTAAGGGTTGTTATACACCAATCACTGCGGGATTTGTTTTGATTGTACCAATAATATGGTTGAGTATGAAGCGTGCATAATGGGTATTGTAAACACCCCAAATTTGCCCTCAATCATATCTCACCATGGCTTGTGATTTTTCATTTTTGCATAAGCATAAGCATACTACCTCATATTGCATATTTGTTTCATCTGCATAGTTCAAATTCATCTGCATCTAGGGTTTGTGATCTAAGCAATCCAAGATTCCATCTAAGCCACTTCAAAGGCCTCAAAGCATTCCAAGAGGGTCCATGTGTATTCTATCATAATATTATGCCTCTCAAAGTTCAAAGAAGTCAAGAAATCACAAGAACTGGAAAAGCATTAAAGCAGAGCTAGGGTTTTCACTGCACAGATGACCAAAATTAGGGTTTTGGTTTCAGAGGCTTTAACTCCAAATATTTGGGCCATTCTTGTTTCTAATGTTCTTAAGATGTTATAAGGATCATATGTACCAATTTTGATGAAGAAATTCATTGTGGAAGTCATCTGTTCACTGGGTAACTTCTTGAGCAAGTCAGAGCAAAATCAGGGCATCTGAGGCCCCCGACAATGGAACCAAAGGGGTATTTTCATCAAAATTAAGTTCTATGGTCTTTATTTGATCATTTGAGTGTTTGGAAGTTCACAAAATTGAAGAAATTTGAGCTAAACCAAAAGTTGCCAAAAATGGAAATGACTTGTAATGGAAACTTTCCATTTTGGGAAAGTTTTTCAACCTCCTCTTTCTTAACCAAAAATGCTTCAAATGGAAACTTCTTGGTCATGAAAGTTGTAGATTAGGTCTTTCCCTCTTCAAAAAGTACAAGAACACGTCTTGATTCATTATGGAACTCAAGTTATGATCCTTCAAAGTTGGCAAAAATCACATAATTTTCACTTTCATGCCAAAGAGGGAATTTTGCAATTTCTCATTCCAAGCCATTTCTTGACCTCTAATGCATCTATAAACATCATATCATTATAATACAACTCATTTTGATCAGAATTGGCCCAAGAATCATACATTTTCATGCCTTGAACTTCAAGAAATCTTAAAAGGGCCAAAACTTCTCAAATTTGCAAAATGGTATAGATCTTTCTATACACTTGTGCCAACATGCCAAATCTAATCCACAAGCTTCCCTTGATCTCTGCTGAGCCAAGCCATGCCCAAATCCAGGCCTGCCATGTGTCCATACCTCAAGTACAACCAACCTTGACTTTTTGCAAATTACCCCATACCAATCAGCATAGGCCACAACAACTACTCTGACCTATCACAACTTAACATACATGCCTCAAGGGACTGATTTCATACAACACATTTCCCTGAATCATCCCACAACTCAAGAACACAAAAATCCATAAGAAAATTCATTTCTTCGAAACTCAGAAACCAACCATCAAAACTTCAAACAAACTTCACCAATCATCTCCATACATCCTCCAGATCATTTCCCAACCATTGCCAAGCTCTAAAACCTCAAGAATCAAAAATACGATTTCTGTCTCCACAGAACCAAAACTCATAAACCAAGCCATATAAACTCTTGCAAAGCTTCTCAACATCCTCAGGGGACTCATTGAAGCTGACTTGCACGAAGGAGGAGGCCAGAAAGCCCAGAATTTGAAAGCTCAACCTCAGGTAACATGATGAACATTTTTTCCAGAATCTTGTTTTCTTGTTAAAATATTGTTCTACATGTTGCCCTGATCACTGGGATATGTTTAGTTTTAAAAATGAGTGAGAAATAAGGTTGTATCGTGTTTCTGAAATTTCTGACCTAAATAATGTTTGATTCGATTCATGTTGTTCTTGGAATATGGATGAGTTTTGTTGATTGATTCGTGTTCTATGATGTTCATTGTTTGATTCTGGAGAGTTTAGTGAGTTTTTATGGTGTTTTGAGAGAGATGAGGTGAGGAGCACGCCAGAGAAGACGACCGAAAGTCTTCCCCGGCCACCTGAGTTTAATTAGGGCTAATCCCCATTAATTAACCAGGTTTGAATTAGGGCCCTTAGATTTCTTTTCCCGCGTGTGTTTGGACGGCTTAGATCCCTCATTAACCCTAATCTTTAATTAATTAATTTAATTTAATTTAATTAAGTCAGAATGAATCTCAGCCCTTGGTTTACGCGCTGGTCAATGGTCCCCCCCCCCCCCCGTTTAAATCTCAGCCATTGGATTGACCTACTTTTCCTTTTATTCATTTTAATTCTTTTTTTATCCATTTCTTTTCACATAATTATTTAAAATAGTAAAAATGATAAAAAAATCTGAAAATTTTTATCAAGCCTTTTATTAATTTTCAGAAACCAAAAATATATATATATTTTTTTTGCATTAAAAAGTATTTTTAAATCATTTAAGTGTTTTATTTAATTAGTTAATTGATTTTAATTAATTAAAAATGCATTTAAGTATTTAAAAATCACCAAAAAAATCAGAGAGCATTCTTAGACATTTAGAAAAATTTACAAACTCACCATACAAATTTCTTTTTGGTTTTGATCATGCTTTGACAGTTTTCAATGAATTAGGGTTCTTAAAAATGTTCATTTTCTAACCCTAACTTCAAAAATTCATAACTTTTAAACCAAGTTGAGTTTGTGAATGGTTATTTTTGCATTGTTCTATGCATGGCTCCTAGCATCCAAAAAACGTTTTGTTTCATTTTTATCTTGCACTTTCAAATTATTTGGCATTTTACATTGAGGATCACCCGAAAAACCCTAGAAACTTAGTAAATTCATAACTCCTTCTAGGTTTAGCTTCTGACCTCCCCCTTTGGGTGGTAACCTAGTATAGGTTTAGGGTTCCTTTGAGTGCATTTTAAATTTTTTATAATGTCATTTGCTTCTGTCTTTTTCATTTGCATCTCATCCTTCAAGTAACCCTAATTTTGCATCTTCACTTGCATCTTACACTGCATTGCATGGACATTTGAACTTGCCATGCCATTCTAAGCATTTGTATGCCATCTTAGACATCTTAAGACATTGCTTAAACATTGCTTGATTATTCATTCATACATTTGATATGCTTTGCATCCATTTCATTCCATAAACATCCATGTGTTTACATGCTTCCTACATGCTTCATTTGCATTCATCCTCTTGTATGAACACACACATGCATCTTATATGCCTTTGCATCATATCATAGCATCATTTGTATCATGTACATGCTTCTGGTCTTGGTATTTTCACTTACATTTGCTTCATTTCAATTCATTCCTTTCATATTGCATCTTGTACTAACTTTTCAGGGTTAATGGTAAGTTGTTTGGGAGGTGGATTTGCCTTCACCTCCCACCTCTTCTCACACCTTCACATTGCACTCTTACTGCATTTTTGTTTGTCTTTGAGTGGGCTTGCCTCACTTGTGCTTCTCTTCCTTTCTTTCTCTTCTCATCTCCTTCTTTTCATCTTGCTTCTCCTTGGTGGCTTCCTGGAAGACTTCTTCTCTTAAGCCTTACAAACCCTAGGACTTCCAAGCATGATAACTTTCTAGGACTTATTAGTTTCCCTTTAGTCTTTTCTCTTTGAGTCTTCTTTGTGTCTCTCTTCTCATCCCATCATTAGAGACTAAACCTTTAAGGTTTTAGGACTTTGGAATTAGGGTTATGCTTGCATCCTTATCTTAGGATGGAATGTATAACTTTAATCCTAAGTGTTAAACCCTTAATCTGTTTAAACCTCTTAATCAATCCATCTAATAATTACTAAGACATTAACTTGTAACTTGGGCCTTACATAAGGGTTCTAATTCTTCCTTTATGATTAAGAAGGACTAACCCTAGTGTTTAATGGACAAGTCCTCCTCAAGTTGTCTTACAAACTTAAAATCCACTTCTTAATCTCATCCTTAATTAAAATACACCTAATAAAGGCTTGTTATATAATGAATTTAATCCCTAACCATGGATTAAGTTGAGGTATCTTCCTCAGCTTAAGTGTGCTCATCTATTATCCTTCTATTAGGATGGTGTAATGAGTTCACTAATCTGTGATTTGAGATTAAACTCATTACTTAACACTAAACAAAACCCAAAACATCTTAATAATCACAAGTAGGTTAATGATCTTAATCCTGCATCATCATGGTAATTAAGTTGAGATGTTTATCTCACACTTAAGTAGGCTCATTATCCCTAATCAGGGAGAATATAATGAGTTTACAACCTTTGATTTAGGCTTAAGCTCATTAACTTATGCAAAACACCAAAAGCAATAACAAAACTTAAAACACAAAAAAAAACAATAATCGACTCCTTCGGAATTCTTTTCTCATCATACTCATTCACAAGCGAGAACTTGCTTCTTCCGTCTAATGCAAGACAGTTAGCACTCGAGCCAGACGAGTCATACACTTGAGCATAGACAAGCAAGCAGTTCATAGTCAATTTATCTTTCAGTCTCTTTGAGTCAAACTACGGTGTTCTGACTTCCTCATTGCACGCGAGGATACGTAGGGATAACTTAACAGTTATCGAACAAAAGTCTCTGTGTCTCCCCCCCCTTTTCCAGCATTCCTTTAAGCCTCATTCCTGAGCATTTCACTTCCCTTTTGCACTGACACTTGTATATTCTTTTCCAGCTCTTGCACACAGATAACACAGAAACTACCCCTTTAAACACAAATCTTGTAAGCGTGGATCCCGTCGAGTACGACGGAAAATCTGGGTGCTAATACCTTCCCAGGTTGTAACCAACCCCCTTTCACAGTTTCTCTGGTTCGCAATCGTCTTATCCATTTTTTCTAGGTTTATGCAGCATTATCTTTCCTTCGGGATGAAAATGCCTAGCTGGCGACTCTATTCATCTTCACTTCATTTTCTCCTTTCGCTGACCGTTCGCGCTTGTACCGGGATGCAAATCTTCGGGAGCGACATGTATCAAGGCTGCTATTGAGATGAAGATTCAGTTTTTGAATGTGTATGGAGATTCATCCCTGGTAGTTAGTCAAGTTAAAGGAGATTGGGACACCAAGCATCCTAATCTCATCCCTTATAGAGAGCATGTGTTGTCTTTGATCTCGTACTTTGAAGAGATCACTTTTGGACATATTCCACGAGAAGAGAATCAGTTGGCAGATGCATTAGCCACCATGGCATCTATGTTTGAAATAAGTTGGGATGATGAAGCTCTCAGAATTACTATTGATCGATTTGATGAACCTGCATACTGCAATGAGGTAGTTATTGAAGGAGTATAGGAAAAGCCTTGGTTCTATGAAGTAAAAAGGTATCTTGAAGCTCAAGAGTTCCCTGAAGGGGAATCTATCAATGATAAGAAGTTTCTGAGGAGATTTTCTGCTAAGTTTTTCCTAAGTAATGGAATTTTGTACAAGCGCAATCATGATTCAACTTTGCTTCGCTGTGTGGATAAGAAAGAAGCAACGGAGATTGCGGAGGACATGCATGATGGGATTTTTGGTACTCATTCTAGTGGGAATACTATGGCTAAGAAGATATTGAGAGCAGGTTACTATTGGTCTACCATGGAAGCTGATTGCTATCAACACTCCAAAACTTGTCACAAATGCCAAATTTATGCTGATAAGGTTCATGTGCCTCCAGTTCCGTTGAATGTTCTGACTGCTCCTCGTCCTTTTTCCATGTGGGGCATTGATATGATTTGTGAGATCAAATCTACTACTTCCAATGGACATCGTTTCATCCTCGTGGCTATTGATTACTTTACAAAGTGGGTAGAGGCAATTTCATTTGCTTCTATTACCAAAAATGTTATGGCTCGATTCATCAAGTATAACCTTATATGTAGATATGGCATCCCTGAAAGGATTATCACGGATAATGGTACTAACTTGAACAATACTATGATTACTGACCTCTACACGCAGTTCAAGATTAAACATCATAATTCTTCTCCATATCGTCCAAAGATGAATGGCACAGTGGAAGCCGCGAACAAGAATATTAAGAAGATCTTGCAAAAGATGACAGTTACATATAAAGTTTGGCATGATATGTTACCATTTGCTCTTCATGGTTATTGTACCACAATACGTACTTCAATAGGGAAAACCCCTTTCTCCCTTGTCTATGGTATGGAAGCAGTTTTACCCATTGAAGTTCAGATCCCCTCCTTGAGAATTATGAAGGATGCAGGCTTAGATGAAGATGAATGGATTCAGACTCGAATTGACCATATAAAATTGATTGATGAGAAAAGGTTAGCAACTGTTTGTCATGGTCAGATGTACCAGAAACGTATGATTAAAGCCTTCAATAAGAAAGTTAAGCAGCAAGTATATCATGCTGGTAATTTGGTGATCAAGCGTATCATATTACCACAAGGTGATCTTAGAGGCAAATTGACCCCCACCTATGAAGGGCCATTTGTTGTTAAGAGAGTATTTTCTAGAGGTGCCATGATGCTTACCACTATGGATGGTGAAGATTTCCCACAGCCTGTGAATGCAGACATAGTTAAAAAATACTACGCATAAAAAGAGACCCGCTAGGTTGACTGGCCTAGGAAAAAATAAGGGCATCCCGACGAACCAAAAGGGTTCGGGCAAAAATTAGGGATATATATAAAAAATGTACACCCGGCAAGTCGAAAACCTGAAAAGGCAGCTTGGGCAAAAAAGGGTATCCCGGTGGATTGAAACCCTTGAAAGGAAATCCAGGCAAAAGTTAGGGATTAAAGTGTATGACTATGTCTCGTTAGATCACCCATGTAACCTCTACTAGTTGTGTTATTTATGTCAAGTTCAACAGATACCGATCAGTCCAATCGTTTCTTTTCCGATAGCTGAAGATGAGATACTTGAAGATAATGGCAATAGCAAAATTGAAACTCAATAAGATTAGTTACACATAGCTATCTTTCCTTATTTTTGTATTCTTTTAAAAATTTCTTCAACGAATTCCTCTTACTAGGATTTTCATCTCCGTGTTAAAACTCGCCTATTTATAGGCCACTTTCTAAATAAATAAAATTCCCTCTTTCGTATTCAGGTTTACTTTTCCCTCTTTATTCAGGTTTACTTTTCCCCTTTTACTAAAGCGAAAAACGTCTGTTGGTTATGTTTGAATGTATATATGCTTTTGAATATGATTGATGTTTACCAGAAATGCATAAAATACAATAATAGAATTTACTAAGAACAAATGGAGGTAGGAATTCAACGAATCTTCGGTGGTTCATCCCCATAGAGTAATCTTTACGGATATTATTACGAAATACTTCAAGTAATATCTTGTACTTCCAACACTACGGTAGTTTCATATCCTCCGAAGAATTGATACTTAACCGAATAGGTCTCCCGGATCTATGTCCATCTCTTTTATCCTCAGTCAGGATATTCAGGAACTTAAATCCTTCAATAAGAAGTACGACGAACGAAAACGGGAGGTTCTAAGTATGATATTCTTAAACCAGACGGGAACGAAGTCTTCATATTCCTCAACAACGAATCAAGATTTATTTTCCCCAGCCAGAAGTTGTTTTACGAAGCTACTTATACACTTCAAACTACATAATTCATATATACATTATATCATATCATATCATACGCATACAACATTATCATGAAATATTATCTTGCAAAGTGTTATATACATCATGATATTTGCATAGAACTAACCTTGTTTTTTCAGGTTAATTCTCCAGCAGACAAACGTCATCAACAACTTATACCTCAGGCTGCTTTATCCTCCCGAAAGCTATATCATTTCACCTCGGGCTGCTTTATCCTCCCGAAATCTATATCATTTCACCTCGGGCTGCTTTATCCTCCCGAAAGCTATATCATCTCACCTCGGGCTGCTTTATCCTCCCGAAAGCTATATCATCTCACCTTGGGTTGCTTTATCCTCCTGAAAGCTATATCATCACACCTTGGGTTACTTTATCTTCCCAAAAGTTATATCTTCATACTTTGGACTACTTTATTCTCCAAGAAGTATATTTGAAGAACTTTCTCCGAATGGCATCTTTAAGCTCATTCAAGCAATACAATCTTTTCTCCGAATGGCATCTTTAAGCCCATTCAAGCAATACAATATTTTCTCTGAATGGCATCTTTAAGCCCATTCAAGCAATACAACCAACCAACCGTATCATTCTACGCACCGGCGAGTGCAAATTTTTAGGCTTTGGTGTTCAATCCCCTTCAACCTTCCAGTCACGAATGGCGTGCATGCCAATCTAACTCCTCAGGTTTCAGAAAATTGAACAGGGGCAGCTGTTGTACCCCAAAATTTTCCCTCCCAAAATCAAGTCAATGTGTCGCAAGAGTTTTCTCAAGGTTCACAAGGTTCACAAGGATCACAATTGGTCAAATGGATGAAAGGTTTCATCAGACAAAGCCTCATCCTGAACAATGGATCCAAAACTAGGGTTTTGAGTTTCTCCAAGCTAAATGGATTTCCAAGGCCTCAATTGAGCTTCATAACATCCCACATGTTTTCAAGAATCCCCATGTCAAGTTTCAGGGCCTTCCCAATAAGTTTGACCAGTCAGAGGATCGGATATTCAAAAATCAGTCAAGTTAGTTAAAAAGTCAAACTGAGGTCAACTATGGTCAAATTAAAGTCAAACTTCAAGATTTTTTGCCAACATCAATATTATGAAGTAAAATTCATCATTTGATCAAGGATTTATCATGATTCATCAAAGAAATTCCAGATCATCAAGAATCAGGAGTTTCTAAATTAGGGTTTTCATAGGAAAAGTCAACTAAACTTTGACCAGCCATAACTTTCACATACTTCATCAAATATTTCCCATCCAAAGCTCATTTAGAAGGAAATTAAATTCTATACAACTTTGTGTCTCACAAGCCAAGCCTAAAAATGCTTCATTTGGAAGGTCGGAGCTAAGACATTATAGGTCCTTTCAAAAGTCAACAAAAAGTCAATGTTTTCCAAAGAGCATAATTTGAAAATGGTAAAAGATATGGACATGAGACCAAATATTTTTGTTAGAGTACTCTCTAAGCTTTCTAAAAAGTCCAAGATCACTCTCATAGCCTTAAAGTTGAGGGAGTTGTGCCTTGTCAAAGTTGGGAAAATTTCAAGGGGTGTATGAAGCAAATAAGGTCTAAACTTCAAAATTTTCCAAATGGGCCCATCAAATTGCAACCCAATCTCAAAGTTAAGACTTTGCACGACCCAATAATCAATCCATCTAATTTTTATAAATTATTTTTATTATTTATTTGGATTTTATTTGTTAAAATTCAATTTAAATTAAAATAAAATATAAAAAGTCAATTTTTAGATCAAATATTTGTTCTAGAAGCAAATATATTGCATTTAAAGTGATTGGAGATGATCCAAATTCGTACAAGGCTTGATTGGTAAGAAAATATTTGATTTTTTTGACAAAATTGGAAGTGAGATTTCTTCATTATCAAGCAATCCAATCCATGATGAAAATGTGTGACATGGCATGATTTTTAATGTGTCAAAAACTTGGCATGATTGAAAGCTAAAGTGGTTCTCTAAGAAAAATCAAGAATTGGCATTTTTGGAAAAATGAACTGAATGAGCCGACTCAAATTCCACAATGAGCCGACTCATTCAGTGTAATTTGGTGTCAAACGCACGGGTCCCAACAGACTGCCTGAAGCATCAATTTTGGTCGACTCATGGGTATGGATGAGCCGACTCAAAACCCTTCATGAGTCGACTCATCAAGAAGTCTTTTCTTCTCATTTTCTACGGGTCTCAACAGGCTGCCTCTCTGTTGATTTTGGTCGGCTCATCTGGTATTTTGAGCCGGCTCATTTAATGATTTGAGTCGGCTCATTACTGTGCTGACTCATTTTTTTCATTTAACTTTTCCCTCTCTTATGTTACTTTTTCTAACCAATATAAATAGCTATTTTATTTCATTTGAGAAGAATAACAAGGAAAGTGAAAGATATACACACAACTCTCTTCATCTTCTTCATTCTTGCATCAATCAACAATCACACACAACAATCTTTGTTTGATTATGGTGCTTGTTTCGAAGATAACGTTCAATCGTGAATTAGAGTTTCAGATTGGGTTTAGAGTGTGTGGATTTTCCTTGGAAAAATCTGAAAGGTTTTCTCCTCCAAGATCATTGAAGATTTGGGGGTTTTGCACACATCGATCGTTAGTAGATTCAGCCGAGTGAGGTAGATTGAAGATCAAGTGGATCGTTCTCTCATATCACGGTAGACAGAGGATTGTGAAGGTCTTTGTGGGTTCACAAGTGTTGGAGAAACTCAGACGTGCTCAAAGTTTGGAGAATCGTGAATTCTTGCAAGAAGGGAGCAATTAATCAGAGGCTTTCTCGACACGCGTGGAAGACTTGATTCTACTTTGGATCAAGGGACAAGAAGAAGATTTGACAGCATATTCAATGCGGTTTGGTTTGTTGGTTCATTTATCTCTCTTCTTGTAAAACAATTGCGATTTAATAAAATTGCCCAATTCAATTTTGAATTGGGGGCAGAGTACTTCGAGCGAGGACGAAGAAGGAATTGCCTCAATAAATTCCTTGTGTTCTTTTCATTACTCGCATTTTACTTTTGTTCATATTGATCTTGTGTGCTTAAAAATTCTGGTGTATCAAATTAGTGCACTCAAAGTGTTTGATAAATTGTTACACTCAAAAGTGATAACTAGAGTGGGTAAAATTCTGCACTATTTGATACAACAAAATTATCCTTGGTGTGTGCACTCCAAGTGTTTGGTAAAAAGCCTAACCACACAAATTCAATTTGATTGTGCTTAATTTCTTCTCCATATCATTATTAAGAATAGTTTTATCAAGTGCTGAATTATCAAGTGAATCATTTGTGCAATATTAATTCTTTTAGTCATCATTTCATTCCAATTGGTTTTTATGCATATCCGATCTCTGGTGACTTCTAATTTGAACTAGACGATTTTCCGGGAAACTTCCGCAATACTTTTTCAAATTAATTTTGAAAAGTAAATTTTAAAAAGGGATTTATTCAACCCCCCTTCTAGATCCGCGCTATCGTCTAACAAGTGGTATCAAGAGCACCAGTTCATCTAGTGCTTCACATACAACTTATTGGAAAATGGACAACGATCCAACGAGGGCGTATAATAGAGCTCCAGTTTTTACCCGAGAAAACTATAGTCACTGGAAAGATTGTATGCGCATCCATATCAACTCTGTTGATAGAAAAATTTGGAAAGTTATTCAAGAAGGCCCTTTTCAAATAACCATGGCTGGACCAGATAATATCCAAATTGAAAAACCGAAAGCACAATAGGATGATAATGATGAAAAGAAATATAGCTACGATTGGAAAGCTCGAAACATACTCATAGCTTCCTTGGGAGCGGATGAATATTTTTGAGTTTCTCATCACACATCTGCTAAAGCTATGTGGGAAGCCTTACAAGTTACCCATGAAGGAATCGATGATGTTAAGCTTGCTCGAATTAATACTCTACAACAAGAGTTCGATCGATTTCACATGAGCCAAGGGGAAACCGTTGGTGAAATAGGAAAAAGATTTTCTCACTTGACAAATCGATTAAATGCTCTTGGTAAAACTACTCCTAATGATGTAGCAACTAACAAGATTTTGAGATGTCTTACTAGGGAATGTTTGCCAAAAGTTACGGCAATCAAAGAAGCCAATGATGTAAGAACTTTGGATCTAACTACACTCATTGGAAAACTACAAGAGCATGAACAAGAGCTCTTAAACCTAAATGAGCATGAAGACAAAGAAAAGATCGAGAAAAATAAAGATCATGAGAAGAAGAAGAAGTCTATTGCATTAAAAGCTTCTTCCTCAAAATCCTCCACAAATAAACATAGTGGGAGTGATTCAAGTGATGTTGAAGACGAATCAAACGAAGATATGGGTTTATTCGTAAGAAGATACAATCGGTATCTCAAAAAGAATGAGATTTCCCATTCGGACAAGCGTCTCATCAACTATCGAAGAAAATCTAATCCTTCCAAGCAAGAGTTTGTTAAAAGTACTAAAGGCAAGGAATCTTGTTACAACTGTGGAAAACCGGGACATTACAAACCGGATTTCCCTATGCTAAAGAAAGACAAGGCAAAAGACAAATATCAAATAAAAGGTAACAAGGCTAGAAGAACATATATTGCTTGGGAAAGCGATAGTGATTCATCTAGCAAAGATACCTCAAGCGATGAGGAAGAGAGAGTAAATCATTGCCTCATGGCTCATAAGAAAGGCAAGAAATAGGTAAGACATGCTAAATATGATTATGCTGAAAAATTGTCTTATAATGATTTGCTTAGTACTTTTAATATTCTCCATCAAGAAGCTAAATAAACTTTCAAGCGCATTGCATCCGACAAAAGAATTTTTGCACATTTAGAGAAAAAGGTTTCGGATAATGTAAATTCTATGAAAGCTCTTAAGGCATCAATGGTAGAATCTATAGTAGAAGACAAGCGAGAATGGCACAACTTTCATAGTTGTGAAACATGTTGGATTTGGCAAAAAGAGGTTAAAACTCTTCAAGCCAAACTAGACAAGTTGTCACAACCAAAAATGACATTCACTATTGATCGTTCAAACTTTAGAGAATCAATGAACAATCCTTATAAAAAATATACCTATGTTGTGAAGGATCAAAATAGTCAATGCAAGTCTAAACCATTCTTGAAATGTCACTATTGTTGCAAGGAAGGTCATACAATTGTCAAATGTCGTTTTAGGAGATACTTGGTCCCTAAAGGCATTTGTAAATGGTTGCCTAAAAGCAACAAAATTTTCACTCACACTCTAGGACCCAATGAAAATTGGGTACCTTTCTCTCTTGTCTAATCATGTAGGTGGAGTGTCTTGAGACTATGGAGAAATGATGGTTTCTTGATAGTGGATGCTCAAGACATATGACAGGTGATATTTCCCTATTCTATGACTTTGTGGCTAAGAAGAAGGGCTTTGTCACCTATGGTGATAACAACAAAGGAGCTATACTCGGCAAAGGTAGTGTAGGTAATCCCTCTTCTACATCTATCTCTAATGTCCTTTTAGTTGAGGGTCTTAAACATAACCTTGTTAGCATTAGTCAATTATGTGATAAGGGATATAATGTCTCATTCTCTAAAGAAGGTTGCATAATTGAACATAATGAAAACAAAGAGGATGTGTTTAAAGGCTTGAGGGTTAACAATGTTTATATGCTTGATTTGAATTCGATGACCTTGAGTGATCCTAAATGTCTTATTTCCAAAAATGAAGAGTCTTGGCTTTGGCATAGACGTTTAGCTCATATCAACTTTGACTTGCTAAATAAGATTGTGCCCAAATACTTAGTAGTCGGTTTGCCTAACATAAAGTTCACTAGAGATTATCTTTGTGATGCTTGCCAAATGGGAAAGCAAACCAAGATATCTTTTAAATCAAAAAATTTAGTCTCTACTTCTAGACCTCTTGAACTTCTATACATGGATCTTTCTGGTCCTTCTAGAATCAAAAGTATAGGAGGGAACTATTATGGTTTTGTTATTATTGACGACTACTCTCGATTTTGTTGGACAATCTTCTTAGCTAGTAAAAGTGATACCTTTTCGGATTTTGAAACTTTTGCCAAATTATCTCAAAATAAACTTGGCACAAACATTGTAACTATTAGAAGTGACCATGGCATTGATCATAACTTCTCTGCTCCTAGACACCACAACAAAATGGTGTTGTGGAACGTAAAAATCGCGTGTTGGAGGAATTGGGAAGAACTATGATTAATGATAGCGGTCTTCCTAAATATTTTTGGGCCAATGCTATTAGCACCGCTTGCTATGTTTTGAATAGGATCACTATTCGACCTATTCTAAACAAAACGCCCTATGAACTATTAAAAGGAAGAAAGCTTAATTAGTCACATCTTCATGCTTTTGGTTGCAAATGCTTTGTGCTAAATAATGGAAAAGAAAATCTTGGTAAATTTAATTTAAAGGCGGATGAGGGCATCTTCCTTGGATACTCTAATTCAAGCAAAGCATATAGAATATACAATAAAAGGTTGCTTATAGTTGAAGAATATGTACATGTATCTGTCGCTCCCGGGATTTTCATCCTAGTACAAACGCGAAAGTGGCGCGGAAAGGTTAGAGTCGCCAGCCAGACATTTTTATCCCGAAAGAATGGGAAAGGTAATGTTGCACAAACCTAAGGAAGAAGGAAAGGACGAGGTCCTGCGAACCAAAGATCTGAGTTCGGGAGTCGGTTACGAATTGAGAAGGTATTAGCACCCCAATCCGTCCGCCGTACCCGACGGGATCCACGCTTAAAAGTCTGTTTTCAAAGGGTGAAGAATAATATGCTGTTTAACTGAAAGAATAGTTATCTGGAATGAAATGGAAATGAGAAAAGAAATGGATTTGAGAAATGAAATAAAAATGGGAAAGTGTAGGGAAAAAGAAAGATTGTGCTCGAATGGGCCCTACCCCACTGCCTACGTACCTCATCGGGATAAATGAGGATCAGAGACGCCGTAGTTCGTCTAACTAAGGCTTACACTCGTTTGTGGTTTTTAGGATGACGTTGCCATAGTTCTAGCTCAGGTGTTACCGGCTCTGACTCGAGGGTGTTTACCGTATCGCTGTTTGAACTGTCGAGACAAGTCATGAAGAGTATGAGAATGAGAAAGAAGACGTGACTTCTTGGTTTATTGTCTTTTAGAAGAAATGTTTTGAATTTGTGTTTATTGAATGTACAACACTAAAGACTATGACACAGGAGCGAATACTTTCCAAGATCGCCCCCAATGGAACGTTTGTAAAGCATCCTAGAAGAGTGAAGGAGACCTCCACTAATCATTTCCCGTATAGCTTAAGGCTCGTGGCGCATTGTACACATTTTCCTTTATTAAGTGTTTTTGATTTTCTTTTAAGATGAGAAGAGACTCAAGTTATAAAAGGTAAACATTCTAAGGGGCTACTAGACCTACCCTAAATCAGTTTGAATTCATGGATAACTTATGGTTAGTGAGGCTTACAATTGAATCTACCTAAGAGATATAAGATTAAACATGCAAGCAACATAAGTCACTAATGAGCAATAGGGTCCTCCTAGGTCATGGTAGGAAAAAACGCATATGAAATGTAAACGGGATGAAACAATGAGGTGTGTGGGTCGGTTGCGTGGTGCTAAGACACACGACTTATGGTATGAAACATACAAGGTTTGATATTGGTTGAATGGAATGGAACGAAGGTGATCGAAGAACCCTATAGTTACATGCAACTTTATTTATTTATTTCAAAATATACTCGACGTTGGATCGAATACTTTATTTGTTTTTTTTTTTTGAAGATTTGGTTTTCTATCGATTCGTTTTATCTTTTCTATCCTATTTATGGCAACTACACAAGCATACAAATTCTAAGCTATTACATCACAAAATACACAAAGTATAAACACAATTGAAGCATAAAAATATCCAAGTCCATAAGCCAAACCTTGCAAAACACCTTGCACATAAAAACAAATAATTAGTAAATGATATGAATCATGAATATGTACAATATGATGGAAATGAATTAAAATGACAAAAAATATTAAAAGTCATGAAAAAAATATGAAATTAAATTCCTAAGGTCTTCAACCTGATTATATTATTGTGCTAAAAAATCTCTAAAAAATTCTTATCTTAACTAAGGCAAATGATCACCTAAAACTAACTAAAGTTCAATCACAAATTTACACAAATTATGCCACCAAAACAATAGAAAAAATGTCCTAAAAATTCACCAAAAAATATTCTAGGTACTTTAACTTGTCTTTTAATAGTAGCAAAAAGAATGGGCAAAAAATATTATGGGAAGTGACCTAAATAAATTGCACAAATTTATGTGTCCAAATGGAAATTCAATATGAGTCCATTAAACTAAAAAAACGAAATTAAATTGAAAAATGACTAATTTCAGAAAATGAAAATTGGAAGTGTTTCCAAATTGACTTACTATTCTACTCTAATTTTTTGTGAATTTTTATTATGTGTCTTCATATTTTTCATGAATTAAATTTGAAGAGGCATGATATAAAAAAAGTAAAAGAAATGAAATAGAGAAGGGGTGAGGAAAGAAATGATTTTAAGTTATAATTTCTGTTGGGCTTAAAATCTTGGGTGCAAATAGCAAATTTGCATAAGGCCCAAACGCATAGAAATCTTATCCCAACAAAAATCAAAAAGGGCGGTGGATGCATTATCCAATCATCACAGAACTTTAACCATTTTTCAAAATTAATTAATCAAGTAATTATGGCTTTAATTAAGAAATATGGGCTTTAATATAATCAAAGATATATTAAACAGTTCTTAATGAAATTTAAAACAACCTTAATTCCTAATTTAAACCAAATCATAATAATAAAATAAATCAGAATAAGAGAGAATAAAGATCAAATCTCTTCTTCCTCCCTCACGTGTCTTCTACCTCTCTCTCATGTTCATCCCTCTTTCTCAACCCTAACCCACGCCGCCGCCGGCATCGCTCGTCCTCTACACCGCCATCACCATTCCTCCCTCACTCTCATACTCGTCATCTTCTTCTCCAAAACACAAACCCTATTTCCTGAATCCCGCCGCCGCCAGTTCTCCGCCGCCAATGGCCCTTCACCAACCTTAATCCAAGAACAAAACTTCACATTTTCCTTCTCCCTATCTCTAATCCTTTAATACTTTAACCTAATCCTTCCTACATCTTTAGATTGCAACAGATCAAGAAACGAGATAGAAAGAGGAAAAACGGAGTTACCTACTTGCGAGGAAGATCGACGTTGTGAAGATGACAATCACTTCAAATTGACGCCGAGAAGACGAAGATCAGAACCTTTTGCGTTCGCGGTATATCTTTCCGAGACTCTTCATGCGATTTGTTGTCGTCGACTCCGTTATTGACGTTGGTATAGCGTTCTTGCCAACTTTTTGACGATGATTGTTGGAACACTTCGTAGAAACTAGGCGATGAAGGTGTCGCTCGAAGGGCTTCGTTCACGCTTATGCTTTCTGATTTCTTGTTACAGCTCGGTTTGACGTATTTCGTTGGTGCTGGCTCCGTGACATTTTTTGACTCCTGGATCAAACTTCTTCACCGGGAATTTGAGTCCCGATTTAATGGATCGATGCTTGCCAAGGTTTGTGAATCTTTGTTGACATGTTGTGATGCGGTTTGAACCCGTTCTTTGTTATGTTTCTGCAATATGTTGATTTCTTTTACTCTTGATGTGAGCTATCATTGCAGGTTCTGATGATGATGTCGCGAATCGAAATAGAAGATCACATAGAGAGCCCGAAAGTTGATGTAGATTGATGGAGGGGACATTGTAGAAGAGAATTTTGCGGATGAAGTCTGAGCCACAGCTTTGACGAAGATGACTGATGATAATACGATTTATGAGGTAATGGCTTTGACACTAATTTCTTCTACTTGCCCCTTTTCTTATTCTTGAATTTACCATAGTCTGGTGTTGGCTGTTCACAATATTCCTGTGACTTTCAATCTGCATTGATAGTTGAACTTGATGCCATACTTTCTTTGTGATGCAAGTTGCGGTTTCCGCGGATTAATGGTGATAGTTGAAGATGAATTGATTGGTGAGCGTAAATGCTGCGATTTGGAGAAGATGGCTGCTGATGATTCTTGGTGCTGTGTTATTTTCGGAGCTTTGATTGTGAATCCATTGATTCACCTTTACAGTTTTGCTTTTCTTCTTGCATTCTAGGTGTTGCTCTTCTGAAATTCTCATGGTTCGACTGCTATTGTGAATCCATTGATTCACCTTGCGTTGTGCTGGTTTTTGCAGGTTATTTTGGTGATGAATGAAGGCGTATGAATCTGAATCTGTGAGGGTTTTTTAGATTCACAATTTATTGAAAGTGGTGGTAGACTATGGAGGTTGATGAAAGTCTCGAAAATCATTACTGCTGACTCAAGAAGAGGTTTTTTTTGTGTGGAAATGCAACAAGATCCGAAGAGGTGAAGAGTGTAGGAGAATGAAGGTGAAGAGGATTGTTAAGAGTTTGAAGATGAAGAATGAATGAGAGAGATAGATCATGAAATTCCAGCCAACCCGAAGAACAAGTGAAAAAGCAAATATATAGAGATCATGATGAAGCTTCTGGAGATTTCCGGTTAAAAGCTTCTAGATACAGCTAGAAGTTTCTGTTAGTTTTTTTCTGTTAAGAGTTAGTTGGAGCCTTTGTAATTGTTTCTGTATTGAGCTTTTTTCTGAATTTTTGCTGATTTTTCCTACCATCAATTATAGAAAATCAATGTTTTTTCTCTTTGCAAACTTGTTAGTTAAGCTTCTGAACTCTCTTTTCCTTATGAATTTCTATTTTTTAATATTATGAATTTTTGGACTTCTTCCTTGTAATAATAATAATCTTTTAGTAGTTCTTTATTTGTGTATGATGAAAATTCAAATGGAGGCTCAATACCATTATTGCTATGATAAGAAAACTTGTCGGAAACTTTGGAAACCTGAATTTGGGTAACAAATTGGATACATGGAGTTAAATTGGGTGTAAACATGAATTAATTAAAATGAACTGAATTATGGTTGAGAGAAAAAAAAAACAAATGAAATGGACAAAAGTAGATGGATAAATAAGATATTGAAAATGGGTTATTTGGTTTTGGATTCAGACATGAATATAGAGAGAAAAAAAAAGGATATGAACCAAATTTCGAAAAGAAATGGTTTATGGGTTATGGTGTGGACAAGAAAAAAATGAATTTGTCTAAAAATGGATTTGGATAATTAAATAGACGCAATTATTTGATTGTAATGAAAATGAATTTGGTTCGAGACATGGCTATATACCTATGGATATCAAGAAATAGGTTTGGAAAGTGGATACTAATAGTTTTAAAATAGGCCCAAAATTATGGAGCGAGGATTTGATTGATTAGATATTGGGCTTAAAAGATGGGTACAAAAATCTATAGTAGGCCTTAGAAAGAGAAACACACGGAATTGAGGTTTTTGAAATTGGTATGGAGAAAAATGATTATGGATAACGTGTGGTTTTGGACTTGAATTAAGATGGATGACTTGAGCTTCAAAACCTCTGACACATCCTCCATCCTTGTCTTGAATTAGATCCTTATACACGATAAATTCCTGAGGACTTGATACGGTGATAAATCTCCAAAATCATTAGCTTGAACCATGCTCCTTGCTTCACTAAAAAAAATGCTATACGCGAATGAATTTCTCCACAAAATAAGCCTAAATCAAATTTTAAACAAAGATCCTCAGCTGGTGGAACGTGTTCAAGCTCATCCTCAAATGTGAACCCCAAATTCTGCTTGAGATGAAATCCTCTAAGACCATAATCCCTAAATAAGCGGAAAGAGGATGATATTGATGGCCACATAATCAAGACCTGGAATTCAAATGATGACTGTCATACCCCAAATTTGTCCTACCTGCATATTTATTTTTATTTACTAACCATTATACAAAATTAAAAAAAATGTGTTTGTTATTTCATTGGTGTTGTTGTTTGTTTAAGCTCAGGCCATATCAAATGGCTATCAAGATCTAGCCGAGAAGAAAATTTCATTGGCATGTTGTTGGGTCACATCTCCATCTTCAATGGCTTCATGACTAAGGAATTTAGTTCATTTTTATGGAGTTCATGTTTCAAGATTTAGTTAATGAGGCATACTTGATTTAAGATCCAAGTTTGAATCATTTGTGGGATTAATGAATTATTTGTTAGATTAATGAAGGAGTTTGAGGTAGGAATCTTGTGGCATAATCAATTTATGGCCAAGGAGTATGCTCCAATTATGGTAAAATGATGACCAAGAAATAAGTTGAGCGTGTTACATGTTATGAAGGAAACCCACAACCAAAACTTTGAGTTTGTTTCAAAATCATGTTTAGGTGATCCAAAATTATGTTCAGGAGCAAGTTTGGTTTCCGTGGAGTCCAAGGGGTGGCACATATTGATATTGTTTTATTCTAGTAACGTGGAGTACTAGATAAGTCAAAAGCAACTCTCTAAATTCACAAATAGTACAAGCTTGGTAGATATACCCTTAATAAATTCACAAACAGTACAAGAAAAGTAGTTTATAAATGTTCATAATTCAAATTATAAAGTTCTACTTTTATACAAAAGTTATAATTACAAGTGACCCAAAGTTCCAACTAGTTCAACAAAAAGACTCCATTGCTACCGCAAGAAAACTTCAGGGTCCTGTGGCTTTACAAGAAGTTTATGAATCTCATCAATTTCTTCATTCAGCCTTTCAAAGCCTGCAAAAAAAAAAACTCCAGCTCAATCAACAAGCAGAGCTGATTTCCTGCAAGGAATTAGCCGACCGTCAGGGCAAGTTTGCATGGTGCTGCTGGTGCAATGTCTCCACAAATTCAAGCTCATAATCAGCAGCTACCCAGGTCTACTCCGGATGTAAAAACTGAGATTAATCCTATTTTGAACCCTAGAGCTGCGGGTCCTGAATCGTTGATGGCAATTCCTGGATAAAACCAAGGTGGCAACAATTTGACTCTGAAAGGGTGGCCACTCACGGGGTTGGAGCAACTTCGTTCTGGTTTACTCCAACAACAGAAACCGTTCAGACATAATCCACAACCTTTTCATCAACTTCCAATGATGTCTGCGCAACATTAACAACAGCTTATGTTAGCACAGCAAAACCTGGCATCATCAGCCGCAAGTGATGAAAGTAGAAGACTTAGAATGCTACTGAACAGTAGAAATGTGAGTGTAGGTAAGGACGACCTTTCAAATCCTGTTGGTGATGTAGTATCGAATGTTGGATCACCCCTTCAAGTAGGTGGTCCTCCTTTTCCTCATGCTGATACGGATATGATGATGAAGATGAAACTGGCTCAGTTACAACAACAACAGCAGAATGCCAATCCACTGCAGCAAGAACAAAGTAGCAAGTTATCAAAATGTGTAACATTATGACAGAGACAGGGCAGGTAACAAAAGCATGAGATTAAAAGCTTTAGAAGTTAAAATACCAAGTCACATACCAAAACTCCATCGTTTTCATGTTATGAATTTTCCAAAAAAACTACAAGTCTCCCTTCATATGAGCTGCTTCATTGTGTCAAACCTCATCATCGAATCTTTAAGTTCCTGAAAGAGATAAGTCTAATCAAAACAGAATTCAAATAAGGGAGCCTCACCCAATTGTTCAACCAACCTTGCTTCATGCTAGACCTTGCAGCCTTCACTTGTTCGCACTCAGACTTGCTTGTGATCCTATCAATCACCACTTGCACCTCCTTAACAGACTTAGAGTGAGCCTTAAAAATCCACTGAAAATATAATGAAGTGTCAGCCACATCGAGTTGAAATATCTGTCACACTAAATTCTTACAAAGAAAAGTTAAAAGAGCATATACGAAAAGTGTGACCAATATTAGCAAAGGTTATGAGGACTAATGAGAACATAAAGAAAAACCAGCTTTTATACCACTGGACAACTGAGTGAAAGTTCTGTTATGTGAATATATGCACCAGGCCAAGATATGTCCAATTTGCAACTTATTTTTCTATATAATCTCGCTCACCAGGGACAAAATGTTGTCTTCCCCCAGACGCAGGCAGCTCCCGAAGCATTTTCTGGTATCTATCAACCAGGGCAGACATTAGCTTTACCTTCTACCCTCTTGCAGCAGTCTCAAGCTGTTGTTGGGCCTGTCCAAAGTGTAGGCCCTTCTCCTAGTTTATCTCCATCCCTTCCACTTGATAAAAAGATTTACGGGATCCAACAGTACTAGCACTCTTCTTATTATCATCAACCAGCTGCACACAAGGAAGCTCGTTATATCAGTATCCATTAAGAGTGGACAAAAATGTAAAGAAAGCTAATTTCAAGCAAACCATGTTCAAGCAAGTGTAAAAGTTCAGCAACAATAAAAAAAAAGGAAAAAAACAAGTTTACGATTTTGTTTACTTACAATAAAAGCAGTGAAAGGTCAGCAGTGTAAGTCAGGAATTGAGTGAAGATTCAATCCGCTCCATTCTTTCTAGAAGATCTTCCAGCTAGCACTACAGACAAAACAAGAGAATGAGTCACTACCCTGGACCCCACACAATCTCACGAAATCACTCGAAAATCCCTCAACGGTTTTTGCAGGAAATTACAGCTCATTTCACACGATTCCCTCACACAAAATCCTCCAATCTCACACGTTCCAAGCCCTCATTTTCTCACTATAAAAGCCAATCATTGGCAATCATAAAGGACACCTGAAGAACCCTAACGTGACCCTTCTCATAAACAATCCCCATAAACCTCACTAAAGCTCATATTTTTGAAGGTTATTGAGCCTTCACATTGAAGCTCAATTAACCTGAGCTGAACCTCAAACAACAACGATTAATAGCAACAACAACACGACACAGAGAAGAAGAAAAGAGAAGAAGAACACGAACAAAACAAGAAGAAGATTCAAATTAAAGAGTGATACCGGTTCTTCGGCGTCTTCAACTTCCATCTTCGGTAGACTCTCCATCGCTCTATATTTTCCTTTGCAAATTTCTTGACGCGTCCATAGTTTATCTATTTCTGTTGATCTCCTTGATTGCTCAAATCTTTGGTTGTATTTCAAATTGTATTGTTGAAGAATGCTGAAATTAGGGTTTTCAATGGGGTTTAGGGTTTGTCGTTTGACCGATTTGGTGAGGGTTTCTATGTGGATTTAGATTGTTTGATCTTTTGCTTTTGATTTTTCGGTCTTCGCAACGAGCGATGAAGACAGACTTCTTTCTTGGAGAGAAGGATGTTTGAGCATGGAGTTGCAGGCGGTCATGATGGAGTGTTTTTACATTCAGTGACTTTCTCAAGAATTCGTGTTGAGGTCTGTGAGTATCAGATAATGCATTGGTTTTTAAGTTAATTTTATTCAATTTTTGTTTATAAGAGTTATTTAATTTCTTTTATTTTTTGATTTATGCGAGTATGTGGTTATAAGATATCCCATCCCACGACCGTTACCATCATGGCATGTGTCAGTGTTTAAAATTTTCTTTATTTCGTTTGGTTGACCGATGATGCCTTGGGAGGCTAGGTCATTCGTTTTTTTATTGTTGTTTTTTTATATATATATTTGTTTGTTCTTTAAGTGGGTCTTGGAATTTGAACGGGTCTTTCAGAACCCGAATCAGTAAGCTTGGGCTTACTAATAGGCCTGCATCCTCTTTACTTTTGTTGTTAATATTTTTTTATTATTATTTTTGTTGTTTCGTTATAAATGGGGCCTATGATATAACTAATGGTTTATTGATATTCGATTTTTTAATCGACGTTGTCTAAACCAATTTGAGGCCATTTTTATATTTCTTATTCATTTATCGGTTTATCGATTTATTTATATTCATTATTTGGTCTATGATATTATTATCCGATTTGTGATATTCGATTTTATCGACGTTGTCCAAATTGATATGAGACCCTCTTTCCATTCATTATGGTTTCCAATTATTTTAGATCCATTGTCATTATCGACTTTATTCTTATTTCGGCCAATGATAAATGGTGATATTCGATTTCTAATAAATCGACGTTATCCCCTAATTTGAGGCCACACTTTTATTTTTCTTATTATTTCTCATTGTTTCTATTTATTTTATTTCGGCCGATGAATAAATATTTAAATATTCGATTTCAAATAAATCGACGTTGTTTAAATTAAATATGAGGCCAAACTATTATTTTATTATTATTTAGACTTTATTTCATTTTTATGGTCAATGATATAACAAACGACTTAAATATTCGATTTCAATAAATCGACGTTGTTTAAGTCAATATGAGACCAATTATTTATTTTTATCACATTTCTTTATTTAAATCATTATTTGATTATAAAATAACGCTCGACTTCTCATAGAATGATTCTAGATTTGAATCGATTCTAAGATAGTTAAAGAGCAACATTTTGTTGCTTTCGATTTAATTCGAGCTCCAACGGCTCCACCTTAGCTTGGTATTATGAATCGATCTCGCATAACCATTTAACCCTTAACCTCCATTTTGCACTCACCCTTCGCGATCGCTTTATGCCTCGCAATCGACCTACCAAAATGTTTCTTTAAATCCAAACCCTTGATCCAACGTCAAGTGGTCTTAGGTATTAAAACACTTTAATAATATGAGAGAAATTGTACGCCACGAGCCTTAAGTGGTAGAAAGGAGGATTACGAGCTTTCGTTATTCGCTCCGATTATTCCGTCGCAAGACACTTGGCTTGTTGGTTCGGAATAAACTATCCATAGTCTTTAGTGCAATTCGACTCCTAAAGAAAGATAATAAAATTTAAATCCTTTTCCTCTTTTACCAAGTAATTCATTAGGCATAGACATACTTTCGCGCGTGACAACTTAGAAGGTTCCCATCGAGTACGATGGATGTAGGGGGTGCTAATACCTTCCCCCTGCATAACCGACTTCCGAACCCCGACAATGGTTACGATGACCTTGTCTTTATCCTTTCTTCCCGGGTTTTATCTATATTTTCCCTTTCCCTCTTCGGGAATAAATAAAATTAGGTGGCGACTCTCAAGTCAGCCCAGCCGCGACTGCATTCGCGAGGATCGTATTTTTCGAGGTACGACAGCTGGCGACTCTGCTGGGGATTGGTTCACCCCTATGCAAGTCGAGCCTAATCTAGGTTGTTTCACGCTTGTTTGTATGCTTACCTTTATGTCTTATTTGTTTATGTTTTACCGCAATCTTTATCGCTTTCCATATTATACCTTGTGGTTCTTGGATCGATATTTTTGAACTTGAGTAAAAGGCTTTATACCCGGGCTTTCGAGTGCGAACATAAGTTAGCAAGGTTGTGTAGTATGGGCTCCTGAGAGAACCACTCTCATGGGTTGTCGATACGAAAACCTCACTTGGAGTAGATTCTAATGAGAACAATGACAACCGTCAAGCTTTTGACGTGTGTGCTCAGTTATTTTCATTAGGGTCGTCGACTCTGAGGACCTTTAGAACCTTTTGGTTAAAACATCGGTTGATGGTTGCGTAGTATGGGGCACCAGGGTTCGCCCTCGCGTGGCTCGATACGAAAACCTCACTTGGAATAGAATTACTCAATGGAGTTGATTGACTGTCAAGAATATATAAAACTGGCATGTGCATCAAACAATTGAGAAAGGTCCATAACTCTGAGACTTTGTTTTAAACCTCGTGTCGATGATCGCGTAGTATGGGGCACCAAGAGACTTCCCTCTCGCGTGGCTCGATACAAAGATCTCACCCAAAATAGATTCATATGGTGGAGTCAATCAACCGTCATGCTTATGGCGTGTGTGATGAACAACCATAAGGATTGTTAACTTTAGGGTTCCTTTAAAAACTTTATAGCCTACCCGGCAAGATCCTTGTAAGAAAAGCAATCTGAATATCCTTCATCCGTACCTTGGACTTGGGATACCATGACTTTATGTTTAATATGTTTTCACATTTTTGCATATCATTGCATTCATATTTGCATTCATTTTGCATTCATAGTCGCTCATGTTCATTCGTTCTCGTCTTCAGTTGTTGAGTACCCGTCAAGCTGATTCCTCCACGCGGATACAGAACTAGGGCCCACGAAAGAAGAAGAATGGCCGAACAAGAAGAACACAACAAGCGAGTCAGGGAAGACATTGATGACCTGAAGAGCAGTGTGAGCAAGATTATGGATATGCTCCAAATCTTGGCTACTAAGGACACTCCAGCTCAGAAGACTGTCACCTCTGAAGACAGTAGTTTCGTCATTAACGCAGAGTCTTCAAGACCCGCTAGCACATGGCCAGAATTTGGATTGCCACCGGGTTATAATCCGCCATTTGTGACTACTCAGATGACTGGTACATCCACTTTTTTCGAGCCTGGAGTGTTCACTGACTCTCAACCTAATGTGCATACTGTTGCCCAAACTGCTTGTGTGAATCCACCCTTCGTGCCTAATCCACCATCTTCGGTACAAGGAGAAGCTGGAAATTTTGAGGATGTTAGGGAACAATGTATGACCTTGGAGAAAAGGATAAGAGCTGTGGAAGGATTTGATGTCTTCAACGCTGCTGCATCAGACATGTGCTTGGTTTCGAATTTGGTTATGCCAGACAAGTTCAAAATGCCAATATTTGAAAAATACAAGGGAGACACTTGCCCAAAAAGCCACATGATCATGTACTGCCGCAAAATGGCCGCCCATGCTGATAAAGACAAGCTACTCATCCATTGCTTCCAAGATAGTTTGAGTGGGGCATCTTTGAAATGGTATATGGGACTCGAGAAAAGCCGTATCCAATGCTGGCAGGATTTGCTTGATGCATTCCTAAAACAATACAAATACAATCTGGACATGGCACCTGACCGCCGTCAGCTTCAAAACATGTCTCAGAAAGAAAAGGAATCATTCAAGGAGTATGCCCAGCGCTGGAGAGAGCTAGCTGCTCAGGTTGAGCCTCCCTTGGCTGAGAAAGAGCTGACTGGTCTGTTCATGGACACTCTTCAGCCTCTTTACTGGGAAAGGATGATAGGTAGCGTATCATCTAGTTTTGCTGACCTAGTCACTATTGGAGAACGACTAGAGGAAGGAATCAGAAAAGGCAAATTTGGAAGTGCTGAAGCTTCTAATGCTGCAAGAAAGTCCTCCGGGAACTTTCAGAAGAAGAAAGAGGGTGATACTCATGCTGTCAACACTGAAAGAAGACCCTACTACAGGAAACAACAGTATGGTGAAGCCCAAGTAGCCGCAGTTGCTCCTATGGTTAATGCTCCACCAGTTCGAGCTCCTCAACAAAGGAATGTGGGTCAGAATCAGACTCGCACTCCCCGGCCCAGGGCTCCTATTGATCCTATTCCCATGAAATATGCTGAGGTTTTCCCTGAACTGCACAAGAAAGGTCTTGTTACTACTAGACCTCTCAATCCTCCAAATCCTCTTCCACCTGGATTTAGGACCGATCTTCATTGCCCATTCCATGAAGGAGCTGTAGGTCATGATATTGAGAACTGTTATGCTTTCCAAGCTCGAGTTCAAGACTTGGTCAGGGGAGACTTGCTCACTTTTACACCAAGAAAGGTTCCCAGGGTTGAAATAGATCCCATGCCAAAGCAAAGTGGCTGAAGATTTGGTCGAAGAATCATAAGTCACTACCTAAAGCCAATGGGTCAGACGGGAAAGCTCATCCTTGCTACTGACTAGACACTAGGCCTTGTTTCTTTTCAGTTTTAATTTCCTTGTTTATGTTATGTGTACTTGTTTAAAGACTTTGTTTATTCTCTAATGTTAATGTTAATGAAATGAGCATCGCATGTTTCTGAATCAATTTATTCACTTTCATATTTGTGCATATTTATGCTTTTCATGTTTCGAAATTTCCAAAAAAATATATATGCCACTGTTTCTCTCATTCATCTGTTGTTTAAGCAATGATTGGAGGGAGGATGACGAAAAATACCCAAATTGTTGGATGATATGCTTTCGAAATAAAACTTTGCTGATGATATACAGGCATTGTTTCAACTCCCAAACACTGGAGAAATAAGGAAGTTAATCCGTTGTCAACCCCTTTGAGCCTAGAAGTTGGAGTTTCTTTCTACACGAAAAAACCATAATCTTAACCCGGGGCAGGGTAGTTCTCAATTAATTCAAATATGCATTCAATTTCAGGAGGATCATTCCTTCCACCGTTTAATAAGGGTTTCAAGCCCAATTTTTGTCTTCGCGCACATCAAATAATTGTCGAAGAAACTGATGGCAGTCATTGTCCAAATCAAAAATGAAAAAGTCGCTAAGTCAACACCTAAAAGGTGACTTAGGCAAAATAAAAGCATCCCGCTGGATTGAAAACTTCAAAGACATAGTCCAGGCAAAAGTTAGGGATAATAAGAATCAAATCAAAAGAGGTCACCAAAATTCCTCAACAAATACAAGGATGAGTTGATCCAAAATCCTCATCAAATAAACCAACAAATGTTGGGAAATAAGCAATGACTGCTATCCAATAATCCTTTGTCTTTTAAGCCATCCTCATTGGTGCAACCTCAAATAACCTGAATGTATAGGTTGAACTAATTGAGCGTAGGACTGGAGATCATCACGGAGAATGGGTTGGGTAAAATTAAATTTTGAGCCTTATATCCTTTGTTTCTTGAACCGTTAACCAAGCCACATTATAACCCTTTAAAGACCTAATTGAAGTTCGGTTTGTTTCGAAAGCATATCTCAACAAGGTTGCGTAAGCTGACTCCCCAAGAGATTTGCCAATCATTTGCTTTGGTATCATATATTTTTTATATTTTTCAATTTGCATTATCTTTCACTTTGCACTTTGCATGACTTAATAAACAGTGCATTCTTGCCAGTATTTCATTTTTTCTTTACATCAATATCATTCCAATAATGATTTTTATTTCAAAATTTGCGCTTGAGCATTTCATTAAAATTAACATTTTTGAATAAATATTTTATTTGCAAGTAAGCACTCCTCATCATGGAATTTCTTAACAGTTGAGAAACTTGGCCCGTGATCCTATCAGGGGCACCTTACAGTCAAAAGATCATATTCTTCAAGGAATCATCTTTCCAAGACTCGTGCTGGGGCAAACATTTCAAGCGACCAGTCAGGTAGTCACTTCAGAATCATTCAGCATGGGGCAGTCTACTTCGAGCGACCCCCAAGCAAAGCTTATCACTCCTTCCTAAAAGATCAGCATCTTGATACTTCATACAAGAATGGTTGAAGTTGTGTTCAAGACATCTTTCAAAGGTTGTAGTTGGCAAAAGTTCACTGTGTTGTGGAATCAGTTTCTTCAGCCGCACTGTTCCAAAAGAGTCTTATCCTTTGGTCTCATCATTTGCAATTGCATGGCAAGCATTGACCATTTACATCATACCATTTCATATCAAGCATAACTCTAAGTTTACTTCATGCTCATATGCGTTTCTCGAGGTCTTGTTATCTTACCTTGTGGTCGAAGTCCATTTTAGCTTGATGACCTTAAAGTCCAATTCCCATTGGCAACCACACAAAAAAATCAAAGTCCAACTCACTTGGCACCTACCAAAGCAGTCGTGTCTGTCACCTTGTCTTTCGTGTTTTTTTTCCCTTCCTTCAAATTTGTCTGATTGATAAATTTGGCGTGGAACCCTTTTTCCTTCAAACTGTGTTCAGTTTGGCGTGGAACTTTTTTCCTTCAAACTGTGTCAAGTTTGGCGTGGAACCTTTTTCCTTCAAACTATGTCAAGTTTGGCGTGGAACCTTTTCCTTCAAACTGTGTCAAGTTTGGCGTGGAACCCTTTTTCCTTCAAACTATGTCAAGTTTGGCGTGGAACCTTTTCCTTCAAACTGTGTTCAGTTTGGCGTGGAACTTTTTTCCTTCAAACTGTGTCAAGTTTGGCGTGGAACCTTTTTCCTTCAAACTGTGTCAAGTTTGGCGTGGAACCTTTTTCCTTCAAACTATGTCAAGTTTGGCGTGGAACCTTTTCCTTCAAACTGTGTCAAGTTTGGCGTGGAACCCTTTTTCCTTCAAACTATGTCAAGTTTGGCGTGGAGCCTTTTCCTTCAAACTGTGTCAAGTTTGGCATGGAACCCTTTTTCCTTCAAACTGTGTCAAGTTTGGCGTGGAACCTTTTTCCTTCAAACTGTGTCAAGTTTGGCGTGGAACCCTTTTCCTTCAAACTGTGTCAAGTTTGGCGTGAAACCTTTTTCCTTCAAACTGTGTTAAGTTTGGCGTGGAACCTTTTTCCTTCAAACTGTGTCAAGTTTGGCGTGGAACCCTTTTCCTTCAAATTTGTCTTATTGATGAATTTGGCGTGGATGTTTTCTTTTCCTTCAAACTGTGTTAAGTTTGGCGTGGAACTCTTTTCCTTCAACTGTCTCTCTCTGATTCATCCCATTGAGAAGTTGGGTTTGTGTCTTTACTTCAAGTATCATTTCTCTGAATGTCTTGTTGAAAAGTTGGATCTTTCCCTTGGTATACCTTCATAATTTGGCCTCATTCCACATCTAGTACTCTTCTAGATGTTTCGGGCGTTGATTTTCCAAATTTGGTGTTTGTGCATCCATAGTTTTTTTTCTGGATATCTTTAATACCTGTTTCAGGGTTTATTCTTGTCATCTCAAGTATTCCTGATTATTCTCTATTGTCTAGGCGAATTTTCATAAATATCTTGTTTTTCCTCAGTTAGTTTCTTATCTTTTCATTTTCATTGTTTTTTTTCTCATTTCATCATATTCACAGACCTTATGTCATCATATTGCATTCAAATTGCATTAATCCCTAGCTTTTACATCCATACATACATCTCATGCTTCACCATCGCATGGCATTTTGCATCGGCCAAATTTTGGGTATTTTTTGTATCTAATTGACTTTTATCCCGGAATTTCAATTCTTCGGATTTAAGACAATTAGATAGGGGCATCTGTCATACCCCAAATTTGTCCTACCTGCATATTTATTTTTATTTACTAACCATTATACAAAATTAAAAAAAATGTGTTTGTTATTTCATTGGTGTTGTTGTTTGTTTAAGCTCAGGCCATATCAAATGGCTATCAAGATCTAGCCGAGAAGAAAATTTCATTGGCATGTTGTTGGGTCACATCTCCATCTTCAATGGCTTCATGACTAAGGAATTTAGTTCATTTTTATGGAGTTCATGTTTCAAGATTTAGTTAATGAGGCATACTTGATTTAAGATCCAAGTTTGAATCATTTGTGGGATTAATGAATTATTTGTTAGATTAATGAAGGAGTTTGAGGTAGGAATCTTGTGGCATAATCAATTTATGGCCAAGGAGTATGCTCCAATTATGGTAAAATGATGACCAAGAAATAAGTTGAGCGTGTTACATGTTATGAAGGAAACCCACAACCAAAACTTTGAGTTTGTTTCAAAATCATGTTTAGGTGATCCAAAATTATGTTCAGGAGCAAGTTTGGTTTCCGTGGAGTCCAAGGGGTGGCACATATTGATATTGTTTTATTCTAGTAACGTGGAGTACTAGATAAGTCAAAAGCAACTCTCTAAATTCACAAATAGTACAAGCTTGGTAGATATACCCTTAATAAATTCACAAACAGTACAAGAAAAGTAGTTTATAAATGTTCATAATTCAAATTATAAAGTTCTACTTTTATACAAAAGTTATAATTACAAGTGACCCAAAGTTCCAACTAGTTCAACAAAAAGACTCCATTGCTACCGCAAGAAAACTTCAGGGTCCTGTGGCTTTACAAGAAGTTTATGAATCTCATCAATTTCTTCATTCAGCCTTTCAAAGCCTGCAAAAAAAAAACTCCAGCTCAATCAACAAGCAGAGCTGATTTCCTGCAAGGAATTAGCCGACCGTCAGGGCAAGTTTGCATGGTGCTGCTGGTGCAATGTCTCCACAAATTCAAGCTCATAATCAGCAGCTACCCAGGTCTACTCCGGATGTAAAAACTGAGATTAATCCTATTTTGAACCCTAGAGCTGCGGGTCCTGAATCGTTGATGGCAATTCCTGGATAAAACCAAGGTGGCAACAATTTGACTCTGAAAGGGTGGCCACTCACGGGGTTGGAGCAACTTCGTTCTGGTTTACTCCAACAACAGAAACCATTCAGACATAATCCACAACCTTTTCATCAACTTCCAATGATGTCTGCGCAACATTAACAACAGCTTATGTTAGAACAGCAAAACCTGGCATCATCAGCCGCAAGTGATGAAAGTAGAAGACTTAGAATGCTACTGAACAGTAGAAATGTGAGTGTAGGTAAGGACGACCTTTCAAATCCTGTTGGTGATGTAGTATCGAATGTTGGATCACCCCTTCAAGCAGGTGGTCCTCCTTTTCCTCATGCTGATACGGATATGATGATGAAGATGAAACTGGCTCAGTTACAACAACAACAGCAGAATGCCAATCCACTGCAGCAAGAACAAAGTAGCAAGTTATCAAAATGTGTAACATTATGACAGAGACAGGGCAGGTAACAAAAGCATGAGATTAAAAGCTTTAGAAGTTAAAATACCAAGTCACATACCAAAACTCCATCGTTTTCATGTTATGAATTTTCCAAATAAACTACAAGTCTCCCTTCATATGAGCTGCTTCATTGTGTCAAACCTCATCATCGAATCTTTAAGTTCCTGAAAGAGATAAGTCTAATCAAAACAGAATTCAAATAAGGGAGCCTCACCCAATTGTTCAACCAACCTTGCTTCATGCTAGACCTTGCAGCCTTCACTTGTTCGCACTCAGACTTGCTTGTGATCCTATCAATCACCACTTGCACCTCCTTAACAGACTTAGAGTGAGCCTTAAAAATCCACTGAAAATATAATGAAGTGTCAGCCACATCGAGTTGAAATATCTGTCACACTAAATTCTTACAAAGAAAAGTTAAAAGAGCATATACGAAAAGTGTGACCAATATTAGCAAAGGTTATGAGGACTAATGAGAACATAAAGAAAAACCAGCTTTTATACAACTGGACAACTGAGTGAAAGTTCTGTTATGTGAATATATGCACCAGGCCAAGATATGTCCAATTTGCAACTTATTTTTCTATATAATCTCGCTCACCAGGGACAAAATGTTGTCTTCCCCCAGACGCAGGCAGCTCCCGAAGCATTTTCTGGTATCTATTAACCAGGGCAGACATTAGCTTCACCTTCTACCCTCTTGCAGCAGTCTCAAGCTGTTGTTGGGCCTGTCCAAAGTGTAGGCCCTTCTCCTAGTTTATCTCCATCCCTTCCACTTGATAAAAAGATTTACGGGATCCAACAGTACTAGCACTCTTCTTATTATCATCAACCAGCTGCACACAAGGAAGCTCGTTATATCAGTATCCATTAAGAGTGGACAAAAATGTAAAGAAAGCTAATTTCAAGCAAACCATGTTCAAGCAAGTGTAAAAGTTCAGCAGCAATAAAAAAAAAGGAAAAAAACAAGTTTACGATTTTGTTTACTTACAATAAAAGCAGTGAAAGGTCAGCAGTGTAAGTCAGGAATTGAGTGAAGATTCAATCTGCTCCATTCTTTCTAGAAGATCTTCCAGCTAGCACTACAGACAAAACAAGAGAATGAGTCACTACCCTGGACCCCACACAATCTCACGAAATCACTCGAAAATCCCTCAACGGTTTTTGCAGGAAATTACAGCTCATTTCACACGATTCCCTCACACAAAATCCTCCAATCTCACACGTTCCAAGCCCTCATTTTCTCACTATAAAAGCCAATCATTGGCAATCATAAAGGACACCTGAAGAACCCTAACGTGACCCTTCTCATAAACAATCCCCATAAACCTCACTAAAGCTCATATTTTTGAAGGTTATTGAGCCTTCACATTGAAGCTCAATTAACCTGAGCTGAACCTCAAACAACAACGATTAATAGCAACAACAACACGACACAGAGAAGAAGAAAAGAGAAGAAGAACACGAACAAAACAAGAAGAAGATTCAAATTAAAGAGTGATACCGGTTCTTCGGCGTCTTCAACTTCCATCTTCGGTAGACTCTCCATCGCTCTATATTTTCCTTTGCAAATTTCTTGACGCGTCCATAGTTTATCTATTTCTGTTGATCTCCTTGATTGCTCAAATCTTTGGTTGTATTTCAAATTGTATTGTTGAAGAATGCTGAAATTAGGGTTTTCAATGGGGTTTAGGGTTTGTCGTTTGACCGATTTGGTGAGGGTTTCTATGTGGATTTAGATTGTTTGATCTTTTGCTTTTGATTTTTCGGTCTTCGCAACGAGCGATGAAGACAGACTTCTTTCTTGGAGAGAAGGATGTTTGAGCATGGAGTTGCAGGCGGTCATGATGGAGTGTTTTTACATTCAGTGACTTTCTCAAGAATTCGTGTTGAGGTCTGTGAGTATCAGATAATGCATTGGTTTTTAAGTTAATTTTATTCAATTTTTGTTTATAAGAGTTATTTAATTTCTTTTATTTTTTGATTTATGCGAGTATGTGGTTATAAGATATCCCATCCCACGACCGTTACCATCATGGCATGTGTCAGTGTTTAAAATTTTCTTTATTTCGTTTGGTTGACCGATGATGCCTTGGGAGGCTAGGTCATTCGTTTTTTTATTGTTGTTTTTTTATATATATATTTGTTTGTTCTTTAAGTGGGTCTTGGAATTTGAACGGGTCTTTCAGAACCCGAATCAGTAAGCTTGGGCTTACTAATAGGCCTGCATCCTCTTTACTTTTGTTGTTAATATTTTTTTTATTATTATTTTTGTTGTTTCGTTATAAATGGGGCCTATGATATAACTAATGGTTTATTGATATTCGATTTTTTAATCGACGTTGTCTAAACCAATTTGAGGCCATTTTTATATTTCTTATTCATTTATCGGTTTATCGATTTATTTATATTCATTATTTGGTCTATGATATTATTATCCGATTTGTGATATTCGATTTTATCGACGTTGTCCAAATTGATATGAGACCCTCTTTCCATTCATTATGGTTTCCAATTATTTTAGATCCATTGTCATTATCGACTTTATTCTTATTTCGGCCAATGATAAATGGTGATATTCGATTTCTAATAAATCGACGTTATCCCCTAATTTGAGGCCACACTTTTATTTTTCTTATTATTTCTCATTGTTTCTATTTATTTTATTTCGGCCGATGAATAAATATTTAAATATTCGATTTCAAATAAATCGACGTTGTTTAAATTAAATATGAGGCCAAACTATTATTTTATTATTATTTCGACTTTATTTCATTTTTATGGTCAATGATATAACAAACGACTTAAATATTCGATTTCAATAAATCGACGTTGTTTAAGTCAATATGAGACCAATTATTTATTTTTATCACATTTCTTTATTTAAATCATTATTTGATTATAAAATAACGCTCGACTTCTCATAGAATGATTCTAGATTTGAATCGATTCTAAGATAGTTAAAGAGCAACATTTTGTTGCTTTCGATTTAATTCGAGCTCCAACGGCTCCACCTTAGCTTGGTATTATGAATCGATCTCGCATAACCATTTAACCCTTAACCTCCATTTTGCACTCACCCTTCGCGATCGCTTTATGCCTCGCAATCGACCTACCAAAATGTTTCTTTAAATCCAAACCCTTGATCCAACGTCAAGTGGTCTTAGGTATTAAAACACTTTAATAATATGAGAGAAATTGTACGCCACGAGCCTTAAGTGGTAGAAAGGAGGATTACGAGCTTTCGTTATTCGCTCCGATTATTCCGTCGCAAGACACTTGGCTTGTTGGTTCGGAATAAACTATCCATAGTCTTTAGTGCAATTCGAATCCTAAAGAAAGATAATAAAATTTAAATCCTTTTCCTCTTTTAGCAAGTAATTCATTAGGCATAGACATACTTTCGCGCGTGACAACTTAGAAGGTTCCCATCGAGTACGATGGATGTAGGGGGTGCTAATACCTTCCCCCTGCATAACCGACTTCCGAACCCCGACAATGGTTACGATGACCTTGTCTTTATCCTTTCTTCCCGGGTTTTATCTATATTTTCCCTTTCCCTCTTCGGGAATAAATAAAATTAGGTGGCGACTCTCAAGTCAGCCCAGCCGCGACTGCATTCGCGAGGATCGTATTTTTCGAGGTACGACAATGACCATTCATAAGGTGTGAAATCCTACTTCCATGATCCATAGTACAACCCCTAGTGAAGCAGAAACCATAAACCAATATAATAATCTGATTCTTCAAAGAGCATTGATCCCATGCCATATAAATCAATGAAATGCACGATTGTGGTTTTATAACCTGATGGAAGGTGCAGATGTAGTTCGAGACATAAAGCAAGTCAAGGTGATTAATTGAGAGGGCAAATTTTGGGGTGTTACAGCTGCCCCTATTCAATCACTGTAGACTTGAATGGATGATAGCAGTTGCTTTCAGACGTTTGAAGTATGCAGGGATTGAATACTAGAAACAACCCGAAAATTTGCACTCTGTGGCAGAAAAATTCAACTGAATGAACTCCGCTTGGATATAATTATGATGATAAGGTCATAAACGGGGGATGCCCTTTGAATGATACCAGAAGGCTACTGGCTTGCCACACTGTGGGTGGACTTGTAATATGATGCCACCCTGAGGATGGACTTTCGCCAATCTGCGGTTGGACTTCAAAATACATTGCCACACTGCGGGTGGACTTTGGAAATTGCCACGCTGTGGGTGGACTTATGATATGATGCCACCCTGTGGATGGACTTTCGCCAATCTGCGGTTGGATTTCGAAATACTTTGCCACACTGCGGGTGGACTTTTGAGAGTAGCCACACTGCGGGTGGACTTTTGCTCACTACGGGAGACTTTTGCTCACTACGGGAGACTTTTGCCCACTGCGGGGGACTTTAGAGATTTGCCACACTGCGGGTGGACTTTTGCAGCTTGCCACCCGAAGATGGACTTTGGCCAGTCTGCGGTTGGACTTTGAAATTCTTTGCCACACTACGGGTGGACTTTTGCCCACTGCGGGGGACTTTTGCTCACTACGGGAGACTTTTGCCCACTGCGGGGGACTTTAGAGATTTGCCACACTGCGGGTGGACTTTTGCAGCTTGCCACCCGAAGATGGACTTTGGCCAGTCTGCGGCTGGACTTTGAAATTCGCCACCCGAAGATGGACTTTGGCCAGTCTACGGCTGGACTTTGAAATCTGCCACCCGAAGATGGACTTTGGCCAGTCTGCGGCTGGACTTTACATATGCTGAGTTTGCACGACATGTTGCCCCATGACACTGGGGATATTATGTCTTGAGTATTGTTAATGAACTGGTGTGAATGTAAAAGAAATTCCTGACACGGAAGTAGTAAGTCCCTGCTAACTCTGTGGGGAAACACAATGATCGCGAATTCGATATCAAGAAGCCCTGTGGGGATAACATCTCTATCAGAGAGGAGCGTGAATAATTCATCTGTCCGAATCATCACCTTTGCCAAAAATAAATTGGACTTTTAGATTTGAGGATCGTGCCCGAGGATACCTTGATTATTGAGGAATATCCACTCTTATGGACCTGCTGGGGAGGAGAATGATTTATCTGAAATCTTCTAGGGGAATAAGAATTGCCCTGGATCTGATGAGGAATCATGATCAAGGAAACCAACTGAAAGAAAAAAATGCCGACTTTAGTGAAGACAACTTCCATTTGCCTGTTGGAGATGACAACACCGAGACACGTCCTGCTGAGGAGGAAAGATTTCAAGTTGTCTCGTGCTGGGGATTAATTGTTTCTGTATGGATTTTTCCTCAAGAGGATTTTACAAAAGACTTGGTGTCTTTAAACTCTTAGGTATCGTAATGACTGCATGAATCAGTGTAATAACCTTGCTGGGGAAGTAACCATTGCCAATGCGGACGAGTTTGTATCTGTCAGGAGTGTTGAACGAGATAGTTGACTTAACAAGTAACCACGGTATTCTAGACTCCGGGTAAATGCTTCTGATCGTCTGTCTTCGGGAAAGAATGAACTTTTGTACTATTAGGGTGGCCTGCCCCAGTACGAGTATTTGAATAGATTTGCACCTGAGTGACTGATCTTCGATCTTGGAGAGATTTGAATCTCGAGGTGATTGCCCCAGTTTAACTGAAATTTGAAGAGATTGCTCGACTTAACTGCCCCGGATTGGCTCAGTGCTCTAATTTTAAAGAGATTGCTCGACGTGACTGCCTCGGATTGGCTCTGTACTCTAATTTTGAAGAGATTGCTCGACGTGACTGCCCCGGATTGGCTGGCTCTTGCCATGACTAAATGGGAAAGTCCCTGCTCAATGAAGCTTTTTTCGGAAAAGTGCACCTTGACCTGACAGTCTTTCAGAAGTTTTAGACTTCTCAACCTGGCAAGCTTGAGCTTCTGAATTGAATTTCCGCATGTGAACCATTTATGATGCTCAACAAATGTATGCAAGCGAGAAAATGTTTATTCTTAGAATGAAAATCCTAATTCAACAAACATGTTAATCTTGAAGTTTTGAAAAATGGATCGTTAACCTTCGTGAGCAAAACCACCGGTTAAGATACGACCTTTATTTGAATGAAAGTATGTACATGCAATACCAACAAATGTCTTTTAGCACAACTCATAGGAGTCAGGAACGCGGTCTCGTGGTAATACGCTCTCAAATTAACCCTGTTTCAGTTAGGACTTTTAAGGGGTATATCGTGGCCTGGTTCATGGTTATAGAAACAAAGGATACAGGCTCGAAGTTTATTTGTGCCCACCCACTCTTCGTGATGTTCTCCATTCCTATGTTCAGCTAGTTTTCACAAGCATTCACCTTTCATAAAGGTTTCGTGTTGATTGAGGAACCATTGCTGCTATTAGTTCAAGCGCCAATCAAGTTATTGTTGAGAGTCAGTCACTCCTCTATTTTTCGCGTCTGTGCCACACGACTTTGTTCTCATTTGAGGATCTTTCTTGTGTAATCCTTTCCGTCTTTCGCTTTTGCGTTATTTTTCTTATCCCTAACTTTTTCCTGGACTGATTCTTGTGAATCTTTGATTGTGTAGTCCAGCGGGATGCCCTAACTTTTGCCTAAGTCGCTTGTTTTCAAGTTTCGACTTAGCGGGCCTTTTCTTTTCTTTTTCTTTTGTTTTGCATCTTGAACAAGTCGCGTGACATTGTTTGTCTTGATTGCTTCGCGAGGGTTGTGACTGCCTCATTCTTTGGTCGACGAAGGATAACCATTGTGGTTTTCAATCTTTGGACCTTTTGACTTGGATAACCATTGTGGTCTCAGGTCTTTGGACCTCTTGATTAGCATAGTAGAATGCAACGGATCTTCAAATACACTTCTTTATGAAAGTCTGAACACTTGGTCTGACTAGCTGACGTCTACCCTGCCCCTGGGTTACATGCGAGGGGTTTTTTTCATTTGAAAATAAACTCCTACTTCAAGGCTCAAAGGGGTTAACGAGGGTCTATCTTCCTTATATCTCCAGTGTTTAGGATTTGAAACAATGCCTGTACATCATTAACAAGGTCTTACTTGAGAGCACACAATTAGAGACTTTGTGTTTTTGTTTCGTCATTCTCCTTCATAGAATTCAAGCATGACAATTGGTATCACAATGTACACATGCAAAATTATAAGGGAATGCAAATGAATTTACTTCAAGAAAAACATGTGAGTTTTATTATTTCTAACATCCAAAAGCAAACAAAATTCATACATGTAGACAAATGTTTAGCATATAAGGGAAACTACAGATGGAAATGCAGTAAAGAAACTGAATATTGCCGTAGTTGAGGAGGCTTGGCTCCGTCTGGACCTGTCAGTCTTGGATACTTTCAACGATAAAAAAGCTCCTTTCACAGACTTGTAATCTTCAAATTGCAGTCGCATACTTAACCATGGCAGTAATACTTCCTCTTCTAGCTATTCTGACTCTGACGTGAGACGTCTGAAGGAAAGAGTGAAGCTGGGGAGTAAAGTTACCCCAGAAGGTTGCTCGGAAAGACCTGACGATCTTCTGCCTACGTATCTCCATTGGCTGATGACCAATGAAGAATCAGAGCGACGTAGTTCCCCTCAATAGGGATGAAAAACGAACAATGAAGAAAGGCAATCACATAAATGCCATCACTGAGAGTATTTGAATACTGCTGGCTTTATTTGCTTCATGAATACCCTAGCGCCCTGGGTGATTAACTCGAAGACTTCCGCTTATCCTGGACCATCTGGTAGAATAACTGTGACACTGGTTCCGTCGTGATTAGGCATCAGACTCTGGAGTACCTTTGGATGAGGAGAAAAATTGATTGTCTTGGACTCAATTAGGTCTTGCACCTTGTTCTGAAAAGCCCAACATTTCTCAATACTGTGCCCCTGGGCACCTGAATGGAATTCGCACCTGGAGTGTGGATCAAAATTTGGTGGTAGATTATCAGCAGAAGGAGCTCTCATGGTACGAAGCTCGACCAAGTTCAACTTCAGAAGTTCTGGAAGCAATACAGCATATGGACATGGGATGGGATCAAGTTTGCGGTTTCTCGCTCTTGTTCTTTCCTGAAACAGTCTCTGTACCTGTTGTTGCTGACCCTGGGGTCGTGATGGAAAACTTCGTTGTTGACACTGCGTTGGACACTTGACATGTATCTGTACTTTCTTACTCGTACTTGGCCGAGGAGTGAATGAAGATTGTTGATGCAGCCCCTTTGGAGACTTAGCCTGAGCAATGATTCTAGAAGAAGGAAAATTGACCACTTCTTTTGTATTCATGCATGCTGAAGGAGGAGTTAGCTCGTGATACTCAATCAACCCTATTTTGAACAGATGTGGACTTAATTCAGCATAAGGCATGGGTGTCGGATCGATAACCCTCTCTTGAACCTGTTGGTGACGGGTTGCTAGCAATGGAGGAACTATAGCCGGAATTGGTTGAAGTATTTCTTCTGGAAACCAAGGCGTAGCAGCTGAGGAGGATCCCTGATAAGGAAAGAAAGTGCTCACTTCTTTGGTAACGATTGATGTAGGATCATTCAGTTCACATGTGGAGTTGGTTCCTATCTGATGTTCTTCCTGACTGCCGAGTGGTGATTGCTGGTGAAGAGATTCGAACTGTAGAGGAAATCCATCTGAAGAACCCTGATTTATTGGACATCCCAAAGAGATGGGAGAAACATGACCTTCTATTTGAAAAGTAGACACACGAATATTTTCCTTTTTCGACATAGCATTCATGATTCCTGTAAGCAGCTTTATCTGAGTCTTCATCAAGTTGAATTCTTCTCTCAACAATTTCTGATCCTGGGACAACGCTCGAATGTCCACTACAACATGCCCCAGTTGGGCCTTCATCTTAGTCACCTCCGCTCGGAGTTTTTCCATGTCTAAGCCTTGACAGTCGTGATTCAAATTGACCATTCTGGAGAGAAACCAGGTCAGGATAAGCATTTGTCTCTGAACACCTGTAAAAAAATGCAAGGATGTATGCGAATGCCATGTTCGGTTATTTCCAAGGAATCCATCTGTTTTGATCCAAGTTTTAATGCAGAAGAAAAATCCGACATAATCAAGATATGGGATCCTTAGAAGTAACTGAACATGTATGTTAAAATGCCATGATGTCATGTATGCAACTGGCATGTGGTCAGCGGTCCGACGCTGGTGTGGATCGGATAACCAAGTGTTGGTGAAGATCATGATATCAGTATCTCTGTGCAGAAATTCCAGAATTCTCAACCAAGTATCATATAGGACTGGATCATACTGGCAAAAGCGGGTATGTTGGAAGTTTTTAGGGTTCCTGCAAACCTGTAAACCCCTCCCAATCTCACGGGTATGCTACTACGGGTCAACATCACGGACTCTCAAAGCCGAATAGCAATAATACGTTTACCATTTCCGAGAAATGGCTCATGACCAAATCAGGGAATCGGTTTGGCATTATGTACTACTCAGGGAGGCCTCAGTTGAATTCCGGAAAAACAAGCATCCCTCATAAGTTCCCGGCTTCAAGCACTGAAGTCGAGAAACAATAGTACATTCATCCCGAAGGGTACAATACTACCGTCATACGACCAGTTGCTTTAACCAGGTTCCTACGAGAGAACAAAGTCATCCTATGCGATTTCCTAGTGGGCCCTCGGGTGCGAATGGGTTTGCCACGAAATGTGGTCTGCCACTGTCACCACTGGAGAGGGTTGTTTCCACTAAGGTCCTCGAAGATCGGTTCCCAGTGTTAACAGCT
Organism: Lathyrus aphaca; assembly: GCA_963966055.1. Taxonomy (NCBI): domain Eukaryota; kingdom Viridiplantae; phylum Streptophyta; class Magnoliopsida; order Fabales; family Fabaceae; genus Lathyrus; species Lathyrus aphaca. The sequence goes on along the minus strand of OZ014522.1, from coordinate 431,912,120 downwards.
CAGGTGGGAACATTCTATGGTCTGCCTAGGCAGTATAGAACATATCCCAAGAGAGCCTGATCTGGGTGTGGGACTCGTGAAAACTACACGTGCTCAAGACCATGCAAGCCATACGACTGCCCACTCTAAATCCTATGTGTATACTCAAGCCGGATATTTGGCTTATCTCACAATAATCCCCTCCCACCAAGGAAAACCAGAACAGCCAGTACAGTATATGCCAGTATATGCGACAGTAAAATAAAGTGCAGAAAGCTGTAAATAAAGCTGTAAAGGAAAGCGATAAACTGTAAGCAAAACAGTAAAGCTAAACTAAAGCATAACAACAAACAAATAAACACCCAAAGAAGACAGAAACAGACAAGCGCTAGGATTGACTCTCAAAGGGGAGATTAGAATTTCTAAAGGTCCCCAGCAGAGTCGCCAGCTGTCGCTCCCGGGATTTTCATCCTAGTACAAACGCGAAAGTGGCGCGGAAAGGTTAGAGTCGCCAGCCAGACATTTTTATCCCGAAAGAATGGGAAAGGTAATGTTGCACAAACCTAAGGAAGAAGGAAAGGACGAGGTCCTGCGAACCAAAGATCTGAGTTCGGGAGTCGGTTACGAATTGAGAAGGTATTAGCACCCCAATCCGTCCGCCGTACCCGACGGGATCCACGCTTAAAAGTCTGTTTTCAAAGGGTGAAGAATAATATGCTGTTTAACTAAAAGAATAGTTATCTGGAATGAAATGGAAATGAGAAAAGAAATGGATTTGAGAAATGAAATAAAAATGGGAAAGTGTAGGGAAAAAGAAAGATTGTGCTCGAATGGGCCCTACCCCACTGCCTACGTACCTCATCGGGATAAATGAGGATCAGAGACGCCGTAGTTCGTCTAACTAAGGCTTACACTCGTTTGTGGTTTTTAGGATGACGTTGCCATAGTTCTAGCTCAGGTGTTACCGGCTCTGACTCGAGGGTGTTTACCATATCGCTGTTTGAACTGTCGAGACAAGTCATGAAGAGTATGAGAATGAGAAAGAAGACGTGACTTCTTGGTTTATTGTCTTTTAGAAGAAATGTTTTGAATTTGTGTTTATTGAATGTACAACACTAAAGACTATGACACAGGAGCGAATACTTTCCAAGATCGCCCCCAATGGAACGTTTGTAAAGCATCCTAGAAGAGTGAAGGAGACCTCCACTAATCATTTCCCGTATAGCTTAAGGCTCGTGGCGCATTGTACACCTTTTCCTTTATTAAGTGTTTTTTATTTTCTTTTAAGATGAGAAGAGACTCAAGTTATAAAAGGTAAACATTCTAAGGGGCTACTAGACCTACCCTAAATCAGTTTGAATTCATGGATAACTTATGGTTAGTGAGGCTTACAATTGAATCTACCTAAGAGATATAAGATTAAACATGCAAGCAACATAAGTCACTAATGAGCAATAGGGTCCTCCTAGGTCATGGTAGGAAAAAACGCATATGAAATGTAAACGGGATGAAACAATGAGGTGTGTGGGTCGGTTGCGTGGTGCTAAGACACACGACTTATGGTATGAAACATACAAGGTTTGATATTGGTTGAATGGAATGCAACGAAGGTGATCGAAGAACCCTATAGTTACATGCAACTTTATTTATTTATTTCAAAATATACTCGACGTTGGATCGAATACTTTATTTGTTTTTTTTTTGAAGATTTGGTTTTCTATCGATTCGTTTTATCTTTTCTATCCTATTTATGGCAACTACACAAGCATACAAATTCTAAGCTATTACATCACAAAATACACAAAGTATAAACACAATTGAAGCATAAAAATATCCAAGTCCATAAGCCAAACCTTGCAAAACACCTTGCACATAAAAACAAATAATTAGTAAATGATATGAATTATGAATATGTACAATATGATGGAAATGAATTAAAATGACAAAAAATATTAAAAGTCATGAAAAAAAATATGAAATTAAATTCCTAAGGTCTTCAACCTGATTATATTATTGTGCTAAAAAATCTCTAAAAAATTCTTATCTTAACTAAGGCAAATGATCACCTAAAACTAACTAAAGTTCAATCACAAATTTACACAAATTATGCCACCAAAACAATAGAAAAAATGTCCTAAAAATTCACCAAAAAATATTCTAGGTACTTTAACTTGTCTTTTAATAGTAGCAAAAAGAATGGGCAAAAAATATTATGGGAAATGACCTAAATAAATTGCACAAATTTATGTGTCCAAATGGAAATTCAATATGAGTCCATTAAACTAAAAAAACGAAATTAAATTGAAAAATGACTAATTTCAGAAAATGAAAATTGGAAGTGTTTCCAAATTGACTTACTATTCTACTCTAATTTTTTGTGAATTTTTATTATGTGTCTTCATATTTTTCATGAATTAAATTTGAAGAGGCATGATATAAAAAAAGTAAAAGAAATGAAATAGAGAAGGGGTGAGGAAAGAAATGATTTTAAGTTATAATTTCTGCTGGGCTTGAAATCTTGGGTGCAAATAGCAAATTCGCATAAGGCCCAAACGCATAGAAATCTTATCCCAACAAAAATCAAAAAGGGTGGTGGATGCATTATCCAATCATCACAGAACTTTAACCATTTTTCAAAATTAATTAATCAAGTAATTATGGCTTTAATTAAGAAATATGGGCTTTAATATAATCAAAGATATATTAAACAGTTCTTAATGAAATTTAAAACAACCTTAATTCCTAATTTAAACCAAATCATAATAATAAAATAAATCAGAATAAGAGAGAATAAAGATCAAATCTCTTCTTCCTCCCTCACGTGTCTTCTACCTCTCTCTCATGTTCATCCCTCTTTCTCAACCCTAACCCACGCCGCCGCCGGCATCGCTCGTCCTCTACACCGCCATCACCATTCCTCCCTCACTCTCATACTCGTCATCTTCTTCTCCAAAACACAAACCCTATTTCCTGAATCCCGCCGCCGCCAGTTCTCCGCCGCCAATGGCCCTTCACCAGCCTTAATCCAAGAACAAAACTTCACATTTTCCTTCTCCCTATCTCTAATCCTTTAATACTTTAACCTAATCCTTCCTACATCTTTAGATTGCAACAGATCAAGAAACGAGATAGAAAGAGGAAAAACGGAGTTACCTACTTGCGAGGAAGATCGACGTTGTGAAGATGACAATCGCTTCAAATTGACGCCGAGAAGACGAAGATCAGAACCTTTTGCGTTCGCGGTATATCTTTCCGAGACTCTTCATGTGATTTTTTGTCGTCGACTCCGTTATTGACGTTGGTATAGCGTTCTTGCCAACTTTTTGACGATGATTGTTGGAACACTTCGTAGAAACTAGGCGATGAAGGTGTCGCTCGAAGGGCTTCGTTCACGCTTATGCTTTCTGATTTCTTGTTACAGCTCGGTTTGACGTATTTCGTTGGTGCTGGCTCCGTGACATTTTTTGACTCCTGGATCAAACTTCTTCACCGGGAATTTGAGTCCCGATTTAATGGATCGATGCTTGCCAAGGTTTGTGAATCTTTGTTGACATGTTGTGATGCGGTTTGAACCCGTTCTTTGTTATGTTTCTGCAATCTGTTGATTTCTTTTACTCTTGATGTGAGCTATCATTGCAGGTTCTGATGATGATGTCGCGAATCGAAATAGAAGATCACATAGAGAGCCCGAAAGTTGATGTAGATTGATGGAGGGGACATTGTAGAAGAGAATTTTGCGGATGAAGTCTGAGCCACAGCTTTGACGAAGATGACTGATGATAATACGATTTATGAGGTAATGGCTTTGACACTAATTTCTTCTACTTGCCCCTTTTCTTATTCTTGAATTTACCATAGTCTGGTGTTGGCTGTTCACAATATTCCTGTGACTTTCAATCTGCATTGATAGTTGAACTTGATGCCATACTTTCTTTGTGATGCAAGTTGCGGTTTCCGCGGATTAATGTTGATAGTTGAAGATGAATTGATTGGTGAGCGTAAATGCTGCGATTTGGAGAAGATGGCTGCTGATGATTCTTGGTGCTGTGTTGTTTTCGGAGCTTTGATTGTGAATCCATTGATTCACCTTTACAGTTTTGCTTTTCTTCTTGCATTCTAGGTGTTGCTCTTCTGAAATTCTCATGGTTCGACTGCTATTGTGAATCCATTGATTCACCTTGCGTTGTGCTGGTTTTTGCAGGTTATTTTGGTGATGAATGAAGGCGTACGAATCTGAATCTGTGAGGGTTTTTTAGATTCACAATTTATTGAAAGTGGTGGTAGACTATGGAGGTTGATGAAAGTCTCGAAAATCATTACTGCTGACTCAAGAAGAGGTTTTTTTTGTGTGGAAATTGCAACAAGATCCGAAGAGGTGAAGAGTGTAGGAGAATGAAGGTGAAGAGGATTGTTAAGAGTTTGAAGATGAAGAATGAATGAGAGAGATAGATCATGAAATTCCAGCCAACCCGAAGAACAAGTGAAAAAGCAAATATATAGAGATCATGATGAAGCTTCTGGAGATTTCCGGTTAAAAGCTTCTAGATTCAGCTAGAAGTTTCTGTTAGTTTTTTTCTGTTAAGAGTTAGTTGGAGCCTTTGTAATTGTTTATGTATTGAGCTTTTTTCTGAATTTTTGCTGATTTTTCCTACCATCAATTATAGAAAATCAATGTTTTTTCTCTTTGCAAACTTGTTAGTTAAGCTTCTGAACTCTCTTTTCCTTATGAATTTCTATTTTTTAATATTATGAATTTTTGGACTTCTTCCTTGTAATAATAATAATCTTTTAGTAGTTCTTTATTTGTGTATGATGAAAATTCAAATGGAGGCTCAATACCATTATTGCTATGATAAGAAAACTTGTCGGAAACTTTGGAAACCTGAATTTGGGTAACAAATTGGATACATGGAGTTAAATTGGGTGTAAACATGAATTAATTAAAATGAACTGAATTATGGTTGAGAGAAAAAAAAAACAAATGAAATGGACAAAAGTAGATGGATAAACAAGATATTGAAAATGGGTTATTTGGTTTTGGATTCAGACATGAATATAGAGAGAAAAAAAAAGGATATGAACCAAATTTCGAAAAGAAATGGTTTATGGGTTATGGTGTGGACAAGAAAAAAATGAATTTGTCTAAAAATGGATTTGGATAATTAAATAGACGCAATTATTTGATTGTAATGAAAATGAATTTGGTTCGAGACATGGCTATATACCTATGGATATCAAGAAATAGGTTTGGAAAGTGGATACTAATAGTTTTAAAATAGGCCCAAAATTATGGAGCGAGGATTTGATTGATTAGATATTGGGCTTAAAAGATGGGTACAAAAATCTATAGTAGGCCTTAGAAAGAGAAACACACGGAATTGAGGTTTTTGAAATTGGTATGGAGAAAAATGATTATGGATAACGTGTGGTTTTGGACTTGAATTAAGATGGATGACTTGAGCTTCAAAACCTCTGACACATCCTCCATCCTTGTCTTGAATTAGATCCTTATACACGATAAATTCCTGAGGACTTGATACGGTGATAAATCTCCAAAATCAATAGCTTGAACCATGCTCCTTGCTTCACTAAAAAAAATGCTATACGCGAATGAATATCTCCACAAAATAAGCCTAAATCAAATTTTAAACAAAGATCCTCAGCTGGTGGAACGTGTTCAAGCTCATCCTCAAATGTGAACCCCAAATTCTGCTTGAGATGAAATCCTCTAAGACCATAATCCCTAAATAAGCGGAAAGAGGATGATATTGATGGCCACATAATCAAGACCTGGAATTCAAATGATGACCATTCATAAGGTGTGAAATCCTACTTCCATGATCCATAGTACAACCCCTAGTGAAGCAGAAACCATAAACCAATATAATAATCTGATTCTTCAAAGAGCATTGATCCCATGCCATATAAATCAATGAAATGCACGATTGTGGTTTTATAACCTGATGGAAGGTGCAGATGTAGTTCGAGACATAAAGCAAGTCAAGGTGATTAATTGAGAGGGCAAATTTTGGGGTGTTACAGTATCTTTTGATGAAACTTATCCGAATGTTGTCGGAAAAGGTAGTGTTAAAGACAATGATATTTCTCGTGTTGAACCCTTTCCGGATTTTGTTAATAAAGAGCCGGTTGATATGTCTAGTCTTAAAGATGAAGGTCAAGCATCCTTTCAAAATGATCTACCATTGGAATGGAAGACATCAAAAGATCATCCTATCGATAATATCATTGGAGATATCTCAAAGGGTGTCATTACTAGATCAAGACTAAGTAACTTTTGTTTTTATCATGCCTTCATATCTCAAATTGAGCCCAAATTGCCAAAGAAGCCTTACTTGATGAAAATTGGTTCCTAGTCATGTAAGAGGAACTAAATCAATTTAAAAGAAATGAGGTTTGGGACCTTGTTCCACTTCCGCGAGATCATCGAGTAATTGGCACCAAATGGGTTTGTAGGAACAAATTGGATGAAAACGACACTATTATTCGCAACAAGGCCCGTCTGGTTTCTCAAGGGTATAACCAAGAGGAAGGCATAGACTATGAGGAAACTTATGCTCATGTTGCCCGCCTTGAGGCTATACGCCTTTTACTTGCATTTGCTTGTTCACAAAACTTCAAATTATATCAAATGGATGTTAAGAGTGCCTTCCTTAACGAATATATAAATGAAGAGGTTTATGTGTGTCACCCTCCCGGATTTGAAAACTTTGAAAAACCAAATCATGTTTACAAACTAAAACGTGCTTTATATGGTCTCAAACAAGCTCCTAAAGCTTGGTATGAGCGCCTAAGCAAATTTTTAATCAATCAAGATTTTTCAAGAGGAAAGGTTGACACTACTCTCTTTATTAAATGTGAAGGAAAACATTCTATATTGGTTCAAGTATATGTAGATGATATTATTTTTGGATCTACTAACATGAAGTTAGTCAAAGAATTTTCAAGTTCTATGCAAGGTGAATTTGAGATGAGTATGATGGGGGAGCTAAATTTCTTCCTCGGACTTCAAATTAGACAACTTGAAGATGGAACCTTCATAAGTTAGACTAAATATTGCAATGAGTTGCTCAAAAGGTTTGATATGACAAACTCCAAGTCTATTGATACACCAATGCCTACTGTGGCAAGTCTTGATCGTGATGAAAAGGGTAAGGATGTAGATATAAAAAGGTATCGAGGTATGATCATATCTCTTCGTTATCTTACCGCATTGCGTCCAGATATTATGTTTAGTGTATGTATGTGTGCTAGGTTTCAATCTTTCCCTAAGGAATCACATTTAAAATCAGTTAAACGCATACTTAGGTATTTTTGTAGTACGTCTAAGTTTGGTTTATGGTATCCTAAGGGTAGTGATTGCTCTTTGGTAGGTTTTTTCCGACTCTAACTGTTAATTCTATATTTTATGATTGGCATTATGTTTGGTAAAACTAATATGGCTGGAAAATGTTGAATAAGAAGTTCCATATGTTAAATTAACATGGTATAGATTCTGGAAGAAGATGTCAAAGAAGATGTTGAAACATTTGCAAATGTCATGACAAAATTACTGTCATATGTTACAGACAGATGTCAAAGAAGATGATGAAACATCTGCAAATGTCATGACAGAATTACTGTCATATGTTACAGACAGATGTCAAAGAAGATGTTGAAACATCTGCAAATGTCATGACAGAATTACTGTCATATGTTACAGACAGATGTCAAAGAAAATGTTGAAACATCTGCAACTGTCATGACAACATTACTGTCATGTGTTACAGTCAAGATATCAAACAAGAAGTGTTGAACTTAGTTCAGGATGTCACACCAGATGTTGTGACACTGTCAAACAGAGTAACAGTTAATGAACTTAAGTCAAGATATCAGGATGTCACACCAGATGTTGTGACATTGTCAAACAGAGTAACAGTTAAGGAACTTAAGTCAAGACATCAGGATGTCACACCAGATGTTGGGACATCGTAAACCTGCTACCAGACTTAAATGATGCGCAACAGAACTGAGTAAATTCAGGGGAATTTATCTGGAATTAATTGGAAAGAGATAAGCAATACAAGGCGCATCTTTAGGGAGATTAGTTATCTGAATTCAGTATAACAGAATAACTAACTCACCTTGAATCAAGGAGGTAACAAACTAACTAACCCTAATTCAAGGTGATGACAGTGGGATTTATCAGATCTGAATTATGCAGAATATTCTACAAAATATTCTGATATCACAGGTGGAATTATTTTTTAAAGATGCAGAATATTCTGGAGATATTATGCAATCATATGTGGCGCTGATTTAAAGGGTGCTGATTTAGAAGATCTTAAAGACTCAATTTAAATTGAAGACAAATATTGAAAAATATAGAGTTTCTATATTTAGAGATATTTTAGGAGTTTTTAGATTTGAAGATCTTTTGGTATATTTGTAGCAGACATTTTCTGCATATTTGTAGCAGCTATTGTTGTGATTGTTTAGGCACAAAATCTAGTAGGAAATAGGTTATAAAAGAAACCCTGTAACCTAGTTTAGAATGAACCCAATCAACCGAAAATGTAAACATTATTAGGGTTGTGTTCTGGTGGCAGCCGTGCGTAACAAGAAACTCTATTATGGTTGTTTCACCTGTGATTCTCGAAGCTTGTAAGCAAGAGAAGTATTGTACTTAACTGAAGCTGCTAAGCAAGGTTAAGTTGTTGTCATGGAAGTATGGATTTTATTTGAGAATTGTTGTATAGGTATGAAGTCGTCAATATCAGCAACTGAGAGTTGAGAACTGTGAGACATCACTGAGGTGATTGGAAGTGAGGATGAGTTTCTCATATTTAGGAGTTCCTAAGTAGAAGTTGCATTGGGTAGATATTAAGTGAAGGATTAAACTGAGTGGTTTAAGTCCAGAATTAATATTACTTATAGTGGATTTCCTTCCTGGCTTGGTAGCCCCCAGAGTAGATTGATTTGATCAAACTGGGTTCACAATTCTGCTGTGTTCTTTATATCTTTTCTGTTTTATGTTTTATGCAGTACCTGAACTGAATGTCCTATCAGATGTCACAACATCCTGAAGTATGTTTGACTTTGATATATCAGAATTATTTAAGTACTGATATGTATGCCTTACCATGTTTATAAGTAACAGATAAGATGTCTCAACATCATATTCGACATCTGAGTCTGTCATACCAGAGTTTCAATTGTTATCAGAGCAGGCATCCTGGTCTGTTTCTGGATGAGATCTAAGGGGGATACTTTCTAGTTCATGGTAAAGGAAGAAGGATGATATAATGAAAAGCTGTTGGAACTTGAGAGGTTCATATTGGCGTTTGAATGGTCCCTAGAAGTGGAGGATGGACTATTCATCATATGGTGTATATTGGACCAGTTTGGTGTTATCAGGGCTGGTAATTTGCTGGTGAATTGCTGTGTAGCTATGATGTCAGACAGAATGTCCTGACATCTTGGTTCAAAGAATTCTATATTTGAAGGAGGCTTGTGTTTTGTTTTCTGTGAGGTTTGGGTTCAACTTCTGTACTGCTGCATGTGCCTCTGATATATTCTGAAGTTATGCCAAGTTTGTGTGTTACTTGGATTAGATGCATTGTGGTTGGGAAATGTTCTGGTTGTTCTTGTATGGGGAGTTATATCTGTATCTGAATTGATGATCATACAATTTATAAGGAATATGGTATAATGGTGTTTTATTCACATAGGGTTGCTGATGTCAGATAAGATGTCTTGACATCGTGTTTCAATATTTTTTGGAGGATCTTACTGTGGAGGAGTTTATTTATCTCCAAGGAATTGCTCTATTATTTATGATGTGTTATGTTTGATAGTGGTTCCCCAGTACTTCCTACAAAGGCTGTTGTAAAACTTCAGTTCATAATGTCAAGTTTGATGTTCTATCATGTGATTACAGAACTGGAGAACACTTAGTTCAGAATGTCGTGGTTCTTGATGAAAGAAGAGGTTGGAGCCAAAACAAAAGAGTATAATTATCAAATCTTTCATGCGGGAGTGAAGATCTTGATAAGTTATCTCTTAAGCTTATTTATGGTGACCTAATGAGGATATTCTTCCTGGTTATGGTGTCCAATGTTGTTTAGGTATAGCTGAAGAAAATCTCTCTTGTGAAGATACATGTTTATGATTGTCTAAATCATGAACTGAAGGAAGTTTCATCAAGACAGAAGCTGAGTTGATATGTCAATCCTAATGTCTTGACACCACGCTACACATCAGTAGTTTATGGTAAATGCTGAGTCAAAGACCTAAAAGATTGTGTTTTTTTAAGGATCTCTGAAGCTATGAAGTTGAATACTCCTTGAGATGCTACTGACGATTGTATTTGTGCAAAGTATCTTTCATAATGTTATAGCACTTCAGTTGGAGCTGATTGAAGAAAAGGTAGTAATCTTGAAAGCAGTAATGTTTCAGAACCAAGCATAGTTTTGTGTTCCAGAAGAAGGAAACTGGAGTGATATCCTGCTTACATGATGGATGCTTTGGGTGCTAGACTAATGAGTGATGATCACATATGTTTGGAACCTACTCCTAACCTGGAAGAGGAGGCATCTATGCTATGTGTTGAAGGTCTCAAGTTTAAGAAAGTGGGAGTGTGCTGCTAATAACCATAGTTATTGGTGTATGATCAAGGGAATTCTTCATCAAGCTTAGGCCCAATTATGTGATGTCCCCGTATGAAGAGTATAATATGTAGACATGTTAATGGTATGTATCATGCAAGTCACTGCATGTATTTGGGTCTGATAGAAAAGGATGATTAACTTCTGGTGAACTCTCGTACCCTCTGCAAAGAGTTGTACATGGATTACTACTGTTGTTACCCCCAAAACCATAGTAAGTGTCAAATCAAATTGTTTGAGATTGTTGTCAAATCTGATGTTGGAACATCATCTCAAAAATGTTGAGTCTTCAACCAAGGAAGTTAGTTGTGCTCATGGTGGAATATCAGGTCAAGCCACTTACCTTATTTGAAGTGATAGGTGGTGTGGATTAATAAAATAGGGATTAGCAAGTGCCCCAGGTGTGCAGGAAATGAATGTCAAACCAAATCTTCTACCTTGTGTGAGAAGGTTACCTTATCACATATGATAAAAACCTTGACAGGAGTTGAGCATTTGCTGTCTTTGAAAGAAGTTGTGCTTTCAACCAATGAGAAAATACATTAATGGAGGACTATGTATATGTCTGATGTAAAAGTGCAGAACTACAGTCTAAACATCATAATTAAAGAAGTGTTGAGAAATTACTTTTCTCTTTGTGGCTGTATATTTCTCTTCATGGTGTTCTAGTCTGTGATGACCTGAATTAGCTACTGAAGGTGTGATCCTTAGAGATTGTCCTTGGAGCTCTGTGTTGAAGTTCTAAATAATATTGAAACATTCATGTCTATTGGTAGATAAAAGAAGCTTCTGAATGTATCTACAAATGTGTGTGATAAATGCATGACTTTGGTCATGATTAAAGCTAGCAATGTGACCAACAATTGCTAAGAGCAAGGGAAGAATGTCAGATTGGGAGGTCTGATCAGAATGGTTGTTGAACTTGTAGTTTCTTCTGCTACTAGTCATGGATAGTAGGAGTATTGCTTATCCATGACATGAGGAGATCTTGCTAATCTTATCTGGAGCTAACCTTAAAATCATTCAAAATTAAAAGATTAGACTATGTAGAACTATCTGATAGGGTATTATACAAGGATTTAAGATCAATTGTTGTTTGTGGAGTTCACAAATATTTGATTGATTATCCTTGTGATTCAAGATTGGTGATGTTCAAAAAGATGTTGGAACATCTTATCATCAGAGTTTATGCAGAATCATGGGAGAGGTATTGCATAAGCTGTAGCATCTGTTATTTCTTGGGAGTTAGCTTGAGAATTGGCTTCAGTCTTGTGTGACAGGAGTTGTGTATTTCTGGAAAGTTTCTTGGCAAGAACTGGTCTGGATATTGTTGATTCTGAAGATGGAGATGAAAGACCATGAACATATCATAATCTTGATGATTACTTGGATTGGTTTATTTCTGATCTAGGTGTAGTCCAGAATGCTCATCATGGAGTTAAGATAGGTGGCGATATCATAAATTTGTTAAGACTGCCTTACTCAAGGAAAGGTGGCATCCCTGGTATAGTTATGAGGTGTAGTTCTTAACTATTCCTTCTGAATGATCAGACAGTGGCAGGTTAGAAGACTTTGGAGAAACATTGGAAGTTTCTCATCAATATGTGTTATCAGTAGGAATTTCTGCAAAACCAATAGAATGGAGGTTGTTTACTCAAACTTGATGGATAAATCAAGTCTATGAGAGCATGGAACTCTTGTTCTATAAAGGAAGGATGTTCTTTCAAGTGGCAGAAGAAGGACCTGAATTTAACAGATGGATGTGGGCTAATAATGTTTAAACATCTAGTTCAACATCAGAGTCTAATTGGTGAAGTGACACATAAATTAAGATAGAATGATCTATAGGGATTGAATGCTTCATAAGGCCTATTATCTTGACAGCTTGGTGAAGATCAACTTTATTGATCAAGATATCTTTGGAAGATGTATTATAAACGTGAAGAAGACAAATGTGGCAATTGGCTTTTTCATATGAGGATTCATAAATGAGGTGATCAAAATGTGGTAATTGGTTGATCTTTAAAGTGGATTCGAAGAATCAAGATAATCAGAGTGTGGCAGCTGATTGTTCTTGAGGATTGTCTTGGAACAAATTGCTCTTGGGCAGAGGAGTGATGAGTTGAAGACTCAAGGGGATTTATTCTTCTTGAAGGTGGATGAGAGTTTATCACTCTTTCTGGATTTCTGATTCTAACTGGTGGCACAATGTAGTTGAAGATTTTCAGTTCTTGGATTACTATGCTATAGTAAGTCCAGTTGGTGGAGCACATCTAGGATCATGGTGATAAGTTCTTGGTGTATGAAAAATGTTCTAACTAAGTGTTAGTACATTATCTGGGGTGTTTATCTACATGGTTTCTATTATTAGACTACCTAATCATATGGGAGAATGATGAAGTAGATGATCTATATTGAAAGAAACATGTAGAAGAGACTGAAGTATATCAGGTATTGATTGCTTGGAAGTTTGTTTGTGGACATTCATTCTAATGTCATAATTAGTTTGGATGTGTTTTATCTGGATTAGATGGCCTTTGGTGTGTAAAGGCTTAGTGTCAAGAACCTGTGTGCTAGAATATGTCCATCTGGTGTAGTCTGTGGTAACTACAAACCAAGAAAGGAATCAGGTATGCTTTGGTACAAGAAGTGAATGTGTTCAATTGGGAATTGAACAGAGGGTGAGCTCTTGAAGACATGAAGATGCGTCTTATGTTTTCCTTTCATCAATGTACAGAGAAGCATGGAGTATCCTAGACACGGGGAGTGTGTTACAAGTATGTGCAACTGATTTTGTGGAGTTAAGGGGGAATAATACCTTAACCAGATAAGGAGTATCCTAGGAGTCTAGAAGGCTATATTGTATAAAGCTGCTCTCTGCAGTTTATGTTTGATTCTTGAGGAATTGTGAACCATACTGTTGCACTTCTAGCAGATAGTCTATGGTTATTATCGTGCCTTTGTCTTTTTATGGATAAAAAGGGGGAGAATTAATAGTGTGTACTATTGAGGTCTGATATGAAGATGTGATGTTAAGGAACTTCTACATAAGGTACTGCTACACCTGTATGTAAATTAGTTTTAGCCAAATAAATCCAAAGGGGGAGATTGTTAATTCTATATTTTATGATTGGCATTATGTTTGGTAAAACTAATATGGCTGGAAAATGTTGAATAAGAAGTTCCATATGTTAAATTAACATGGTATAGATTCTGGAAGAAGATGTCAAAGAAGATGTTGAAACATCTGCAAATGTCATAACAGAATTACTGTCATATGTTACAGATAGATTTCAAAGAAGATGATGAAACATCTGCAAATGTCATGACAGAATTACTGTCATATGTTACAGACAGATGTCAAAGAAGATGTTGAAACATCTGCAAATGTCATGACAGAATTACTGTCATATGTTACAGACAGATGTCAAAGAAAATGTTGAAACATCTGCAACTGTCATGACAACATTACTGTCATGTGTTACAGTCAAGATATCAAACAAGAAGTGTTGAACTTAGTTCAGGATGTCACACCAGATGTTGTGACACTGTCAAACAGAGTAACAATTAATGAACTTAAGTCAAGATATCAGGATGTCACACCAGATGTTGTGACATTGTCAAACAGAGTAACAGTTAAGGAACTTAAGTCAAGACATCATGATGTCACACCAGATGTTGGGACATCGTAAACCTGCTACCAGACTTAAATGATGCGCAACTGAACTGAGTAAATTCAGGGGAATTTATCTGGAATTAATTGGAAAGAGATAAGCAATACAAGGCGCATCTTTAGGGAGATTAGTTATCTGAATACAGTATAACAGAATAACTAACTCACCTTGAATCAAGGAGGTAACAAACTAACTAACCCTAATTCAAGGTGATGACAGTGGGATTTATCAGATCTGAATTATGCAGAATATTCTACAAAATATTCTGATATCACAGGTGGAATTATTTTTTAAAGATGCAGAATATTCTGGAGATATTATGCAATCATATGTGGCGCTGATTTAAAGGGTGCTGATTTAGAAGATCTTAAAGACTCAATTTAAATTGAAGACAAATATTGAAAAATATAGAGTTTCTATATTTAGAGATATTTTAGGAGTTTTTAGATTTGAAGATCTTTTGGTATATTTGTAGCAGACATTTTCTGCATATTTGTAGCAGCTATTGTTGTGATTGTTTAGGCACAAAATCTAGTAGGAAATAGGTTATAAAAGAAACCCTGTAACCTAGTTTAGAATGAACCCAATCAACCGAAAATGTAAACATTATTAGGGTTGTGTTCTGGTGGCAGCCGTGCGTAACAAGGAACTCTATTATGGCTGTTTCACCTGTGATTCTCGAAGCTTGTAAGCAAGAGAAGTATTGTACTTAACTGAAGCTGCTAAGCAAGGTTAAGTTGTTGTCATGGAAGTATGGATTTTATTTGAGAATTGTTGTATAGGTATGAAGTCGTCAATATCAGCAACTGAGAGTTGAGAACTGTGAGACATCACTGAGGTGATTGGAAGTGAGGATGAGTTTCTCATATTTAGGAGTTCCTAAGTAGAAGTTGCATTGGGTAGATATTAAGTGAAGGATTAAACTGAGTGGTTTAAGTCCAGAATTAATATTACTTATAGTGGATTTCCTTCCTGGCTTGGTAGCCCCCAGAGTAGATTGATTTGGTCGAACTGGGTTAACAATTCTGCTGTGTTTTTTATATCTTTTCTGTTTTATGTTTTATGCAGTACCTGAACTGAATGTTCTATCAGATGTCACAACATCCTGAAGTATGTTTGACTTTGATATATCAGAATTATTTAAGTACTGATATGTATGCCTTACCATGTTTATAAGTAACATATAAGATGTCTCAACATCATATTCGACATCTGAGTCTGTCATACCAGCATTTCACTAACTTTGTCGATTGCAAAGTGGATAGGAAAAGCACAAGTGGAACTTGTCATTTCTTTTCAAACTCTCTTGTTAGTTGGCATAGCAAAAAGCAAGTTTTTGTTGCTTTATCAACTGCAGAGGAGGAGTATATTGCAGCCGGAAATTGTTGTGCCCAAATCTTATGGCTAAAATAACAATTGCTCGACTTCAATATCTCTCTCAAACAAATTCCAATTTTGTGTGACAACACTAGTGAAATTAATCTTACCAAAAATCCTATTCTTCATTCACAAACTAAACATATTGAAATAAGGCATCATTTCCTTAGGGATCATGTAGAAAAAGGTGATGTGGTGTTTGAGCACGTTGATAGTTCAAATCAACTAGCCAATATTTTTACAAAACCACTAGCTACCGATCCTTTCTTCTTTATCCGTAGGGAACTTGGTATTTTTGACAACTCGGATAGATCTTAATAATCATTGCTTTATTTGTATATTATTATTTGGTTCAACTCCTCTTGTCTCTAACATCTTGTTGTATAGTGTTATCGTACATCTATTTCTCATATACTCGAGGTAATATCCTTCTATACTTTGTTATCTCTATTCATTCATGATATATATATATATATATATATATATATATATATATATATATATATATATATATATATATATATATATATATATATATATAGTAAAATTGTGTTGCATTGCTTATGTTTGTATATTTATCTATTTCTTCTATTCTCTTGGATTATGATTGATTGTTTGTCAAATAATTAGCATAAATGATGATATTTTCATGATTTGAGGTGTTTTAAGTGGATTTTGGTGAATTTTTTTGTTAAAAACTGTCGGGTCCCAACAGGCCGACTCATGAGTCGGCTCATGGAACCTTATGAGTCGACCTCTCTGCTTCGTTGAGCCGACTCATTTCAAATTCAAATTAGGTCGACTCATTTTATAATTTGAGCCAGCTCATTGTCGCGTCAACTGACATTTGGCAGTCTTGAAAAGACGCGTCGCCTGCCATCCCCTCTCCCTAGGTCGACACATCAATGCCTTCCATCCACTTTTGACTTTCATTTATGGTTTCTTTATGGATTTCTTCATTAAAACTCATTAACATTTCATTTTATCATTATCAACATCTCATATTTTCATATTCTCTCAAGATTATCTCTTCAACCTCAAACCCTAAAATCCTCTCTCAAAGCTTCATATTTCTCAACAATGGCTTCAAGACCTACATGTAAAAGGTCATGTGGCTCTACTTTGCAATCAGCACTCCCTGTCAATGCTTTGTCTCTTCTTCCATCTGACTTGGTTGAGGATTATAACAAGAGATTCAAGAACAGGAATGTTGTTCCTCAATATGTGTACTCAAGAACAACAACTACTCAAATGCACATTCCTCACATTATTGAACTGATGGATTTTCAAGGTATCAATCCCTTTCTCTCCTGTCATGTCGACTATAATGAGGATTTGGTCAAAATGTTCTATGCTGGTCTGGTTGGTACTTTTAAGGGTTTCGAATTCAACTTCCGTATGGGCTCTAGAATGTTTGCGGTTAATGCTCAAGTGTGGAAAGATTTGTTTCACATTGATCCTGAGGAAGCTAGTATCTTGATGACCGATACATCTCAAGTGGAGAATTATTCATTTAGTTCTGAACTAAACGGTATGCTTAAAGAACCTTTTGTTGAATTCATTGCTAATTCTAAATTATTTCCGAATACAACTACTACTGGAAAAGTTAAGCCGTTGGATCGTATCCTTCATTGGATTGTTGCCCACAACTTATGTCTAAAGAAAGGTGGCTTCTCTCGTATTGATATGAGTGAAGTTCATTTGGTATATATTCTTTGGAACAAGGTCAAAGTAAACTGGCCCCATTATTTTGCGAGTCGTATTTTTGCCTTAAAGGAAAAGAAAGGAGTTGCTCTTGCATATCCTTCAATCATTCAGAAGATCATCAACAAAGTGGAACTTGTTAGTGGTGACTTACCCATGGTATCCGTGCATGACACAAACTGGTTTCAACAAAAGACCCTAAGTCTTATGGGTCACATATGGGACTCTCAAGAAAGACGGTATCGGTATATGGTAAGAAGTGATCAAAATCAACCGTTAGAAGACAATTCTGATGGGGATGATCTTGAGGACCAAAATGAACCAAATGTGGTTCCAAATGAAGAATTGCCCACTGAAAACGAAGAGTGGCATCGCATCCCATCAAATGATTCCTATGAAAATCAAGGATGGGGTGAATGGCAACACACCGGGTGGACAAACACTACTACTCGCTTTGCTCCTCCATCTCCTCCTCCGTCTCAACCGCAACAAGATGATCCTTCCAGAATCATGGCTATGCTCCAAAATATGCAACTTCAACAGTAAGCTTACTACACAACTCAGACTGAGAGATACAAGGAGATAGAACGACGTTTAAATGAGCAATATATCGCTTTTGTCGATTATGTGTCCATTCAAGACACTCGGTACACCGCGCTGCAGGATCATTTGGTTGCTCAGGACACTGCCTTCAACTCTCTCAACAGTAGTTTTCTTCAATTTACCGAAACCAACATGGATGACTCAAAACCCATCACTTATCATCGCTGTTACCCATCCACTCGGGATCGTAATCCCCAAGCTTGAGAGAATCATTGCATAATATGTGTTTGTGATGAGTATGAATGTTGTTTATGTTTTTTTTGTATGAACTCCTATTTCCTTTAATTTAAATTGTTCTGTTTATTGTCATTGTCTTTACTCACTTTTCCAAATTGTGTGTTTGTGAATGCGTGTTTCTATTGCAATTGGTTTCTCATTTGAAATTAGGTTTCGCATGCTATTTCCATTGGTGGATTAACTCATATGTTTCATCTTCTTTTTGATGTTGTCAAAGGGGGAGATGATATTGATATTGATAGTATATAAGATCGGGTCATATAATCAGGGGGAGCTTAACAACAACATATGGCGATTGATTCATCAAGTTTTTGCCATCATAAAAAAGGGGGAGTTTGTGTGACATGGCATGATTTTTAATGTGTCAAAAACTTGGCATGATTGAAAGCTTAAGTGGTTCTCTAAGAAAAAGCAAGAATTGGTATTTTTGGAAAAATGAACTGAATGAGCTGACTCAAATTCCACAATGAGCCGACTCATTTAGTGTAATTTGGTGCCAAACGCACGGGTCCCAACAGGCTGCCTGAAGCATCAATTTTGGTCGACTCATAGGTATGGATGAACCGACTCAAAACTCTTCATGAGTCGACTCATCAAGAAGTCTTTTCTTCTCATTTTCTACGGGTCTCAACAGGTTGCCTCTCTGTTGATTTTGGTCGGCTCATCTGGTATTTTGAGCCGGCTCATTTAATGATTTGAGTCGGCTCATTACTGTGCTGACTCATTTTTTTCATTTAATTTTTCCCTCTCTTATGTTACTTTCTCTAACCAATATAAATAGCTGTTTTATTTCATTTGAGAAGAATAATAAGGAAAGTGAAAGATATACACACAACTCTCTTCATCTTCTTCATTCTTGCATCAATCAACAATCACACACAACAATCTTTGTTTGATTACGGTGCTTGTTTTGAAGATAACGTTCAATCGTGAATTAGAGTTTCAGATTGGGTTTAGAGTGTGTGGGTTTTCCTTGGA
This sequence comes from Lathyrus aphaca, assembly GCA_963966055.1. Lineage (NCBI taxonomy): Eukaryota > Viridiplantae > Streptophyta > Magnoliopsida > Fabales > Fabaceae > Lathyrus > Lathyrus aphaca. The sequence continues at coordinate 431,892,904 of OZ014522.1, read as the reverse complement.
AAACTCTAAAGGGTTTTTTCCTCCAAGATCATTGAATATTTAGGGGTTTTGCACACAACGGTCGTTCGTAGATTCAGCCGAGTGAGGTAGATTGAAGATCAAGTGGATCGTTCTCTCATATCACGGTAGACGGAGGATTGCGAAGGTCTTTGTGGGTTCACAAGTGTTGGAGAAACTCATCCGTGCTCAAATTTGGAGAATCATGAATTCTTGCAAGAAGGGAGCAATTAATCGGAGGCTTTCTCGACACGCGTGGAAGACTTGATTCTACTTTGGATCAAGGGACAAGAAGAAGATTTGACAACATATTCAACGCGGTTTGGTTTGTTGGTTCATTTATCTCTCTTCTTGTAAAACAATTGCGATTTAATAAAATTGCCCAATTCAATTTTGAATTGGGGGCAGAGTACTTCGAGCGAGGACGACGAAGGAACTGCCTCAACAAATTCCTTGTGTTCTTTTCATTTCTCGCATTTTACTTTTGTTCATATTGATCTTGTGTGCTTAAAAATTCCGGTGTATCAAATTAGTGCACTCAAAGTGTTTGATAAATTGTTACACTCAAAAGTGATAACTAGAGTGGGTAAAATTATGCACTATTTGATACAACAAAATTATCCTTGGTGTGTGCACTCCAAGTGTTTGGTAAAAAGCCTAACCACACAAATTCAATTTGATTGTGCTTAATTTCTTCTCCGTATCATTGTTAAGAATACTTTTATCAAGTGCTGAATTATCAAGTGAATCATTTGTGCAATATTAATTCTTCTAGTCATCATTTCATTCCAATTGGGTTTTACGCATATCCGATCTCCGGTGACTTCTAATTTGAACTAGACGATTTTCCGGGAAACTTCCGCAATACTTTTTCAACTTAATTTTGAAAAGTAAATTTTAAAAAGGGATCTATTCAACCCCCCCATCTAGATCTGCACTATCGTCTAACAGAAAAAGCTCAACTCTTGACCTAATTTGATCCCTCACATATATACAAACAAAAACCACGCAAGAGGGCACGATTTGCAGCAGCCAAGAACAACCTTCAAACTTTCAAATTTTACAAGAAAAGTGAAATTTAGATTTCATTATTTAGGTTGTTTATCAAAGGTTTTGATGCGTAAAATCATTCCTGGATGCTTCCTAAACCTTTCCCAATCATTGATAGCATCACATTCACTCATAAAAGCATGAACCGAAGCTTTATATTCTTGAATTTTTGAAATTTCGATTCCTCAAATTTACATAATATAAACTATTTTTGCTTATTGATACTTGTTTGTTATGATGTGTAAAAGGTTTTTATATGCTTGGTTAGGGTTTTCGTCGCAGGTTTGAAGATCTGCCATTGTTAGGGTTTCACCTTCAAGATTGGGGCTTTGTGTTTCATGTCATTAAAAGACATTTTAAAGACATGGCTAACTCGTATAAACTATGGGCAATTGAATTATATTGTTATTTTTAACTATTGTAATGGTTTATGTAATGTTTAAAGAACATAGGTTCATCTGCCAAGATGCGTTTGCAGGAAATTTCGCAGGAAAAGTTATAGGAAAATTCACAGGTAATTTGGAGAAGTTGATGATTTGGCGCGGTCAGACAAAATTCAAATTGAAACATTTTTTTTGTTTTATTTGTCCCATATGAATATCACAGGTGCGCTGCAGGTCTGATGGTAAGGAGCGAGGTGTATGAAGTTGAGGGCGAGGGATCGAATCCCACCTTCAGCAATTTTTTTCATGATTTGTTTTCTTATCTGTTTTATTTTATAATTAATTATTTTCATGTTATTATCACCTGCACGCAGGTGTCTTGGTGGCTAGGTATTAGGCTGTGAAGGTAAGAGGCAGGGGTTCAAACCCTGCCTTCCAACTTTTTTTTTTAGTATTTCTATCATTTTCCTTCTTTTTTAAATTATATATTTTCTTATTATTAAAATCTTAATATTTTTTATTAATTTTAACAAAATAAAAAACAAATTTCTTTTCTTAACCTCAAATATTTTCTCACATAATTTTTTTTTAAATAAATTAGTTTTTTTTATTTGTAAATTAGTTAATTAAAGTTCATTCTTTTTCTTAATAAATTCACTAATTAATCCTTAAATATTCTATTAAAATTAATTTAACTAATTATTTTTTAAAAAGATATTTTCCTTATGTAAATTAATTTTTATTAATTAGTAATTAGATTAATATTTTTCTATATAAACTTTAATTTTCTTAAAAAACCTAATAAATCCTGATTTTCTAAAAAACGATTAATTTCTTCTATTAGGTATTAATTCTCTCATAATTTATATTTGCTTTTATTTTCGATTATGTAATTGTTCCCTTCATGTAATATTTCAATAGGTTTTTATTTTCCGCATTTTTATCTTTTTGCAATCCCATTAAAAAAGACTAATGTACCCCTCTCCCCAATGTAATAGCGTAGAATATTTAATTTCCGCTTTTAATTTCTGTAAATATAACTGCATGGTTAGTAATTTAGGGTGTGGAAAAACCTAATTGAAATTAATACGGATTTAGAAAATTTAATTAAAAAGAATGAATATCTGAAAATAAACATTCACACACGTAAGTCAATCTATGATCGTTGTTTGCACCTCCTAGGGTATCCCTCTTGGTTGCCTTCAATACAATGGTCAAGTCCCTCGAAAGTAGGGTGTCTTAAGCAAAGTCCCTCCATTAAATAAATCATCTAGTCCCACCCAGATTCTAAAAAGATCAAGTCCCTACGAGGTTGCCTACGATAAATGATCTTGTCCCTTCGGTTTAAAAGATGATAGTCCCTCCCAATTGCTAAAGACACCCTACAGTTGCCTTCGTTGACTGTACGATGGCCCTACGCCCGTCCCTTAATAAAATCCAAGGTAATGATTACCTACTCCTTAATAGTAGGGACAGTCTTACCCTTGAAAGAATATAAAAGAACATTAAAGACTATTCTAGGGTAGGAACTCTAAGTTACTGGCTCACATCTTTAAAAAATACTTTTCACACCTCACTATTTTCAAACATTTTCAAACAAGCTTTGTATACATCCATACGAGGATCATTACGAAGTACTTAGAAAATTTTCTAATCACACACTGCACTTTTTCAAAACATTTAAGTGAGCTAAGTAACTAAGAGCCCATGGATAACCATGGATATAAAGGGGGCTAACACCTTTCCTTTATATAACCTACCCCCCAAACCCAAGTCTTTTAAAACGGTCTTTCCTGTTCTTTTATGTCCCTTCCTTTTGGATAAAATAAAAGTCGGTGGAGACTCTTGTTATCTGCAACATTTATAGAAAGTCAGTTCTCCCACCTTGTTACAGAAATAAAATGAAAAATACGAAGAAATGGACCATGGGGTGCTACACTAGCAAAATGTAAGTTCAAAATGCCTTGGGCTCAAATTTGGGGGTGGGAAGAGGAATCTGAGCCCAACCTAACTACAAGAACAGGTCAAAATATTCTATGGAATTCATTCAACAAGGAAAACTTAATCTATACCATAAGATTGATCCAACGCGCCTTAGCTAAGTCAAAAAAATCACAGGTAGGCAAGATCAAGGGCTATGATGGCACGCACATGGTAATACGCATGGACTATCAAACAATCAGATTAAATGTTATAAGTGAGGCACGTGACTACCAACACCCTTTTTTAATGCGTTGGTTTCACATACGCCATTGGATCCCAAATATGAATGGCCAGGATTTCATCTTCAAATTCCTGACTCAGGCCAACTGAAACAAACTCAAGTGAACGGAGTCCTAGCTCTGGTCATCTTCTCCGGTGAGATCCTCCCTAAAACTACCCAGAAATGCAAGATTGTACCGTGGTTCTACTCTAAATGATCTCCTGAGTTCAAAAATCACATCCATTTTCTCATACCATGCATGAATTAAGAGAATTGAAAGCAACAAGTTTGATTTGAAAAATTTCAGATCAACATAATAGCCATAATATACGTCCAATCTTTAATCTAAACACATCAGAGTAACCAGTACATCATCATGAATATAATGCATATAAAATAAAAAAGATTCAAGAGGTCAAAGATTGCACCATCCTGAAACTTGCAGAGCTTGAAATACACCAAGAAAACCTTCTGGGAGCTGCAGATCAAGTCCTTATCACCTCTAATTGCAAAAAAAAAGCAATTAGAGCTTGATTGAGGCTTGAATCTTTAGATTTTTAGAAGTGGCTTCCAAATTCGAACTTGATGAAAACCTTGATCCTAGCTTCAAATGATGGTTTCTTCTTGTTCAACACATTTCACTGATCATGAATATGGAAGAGAATGCAAAAATTCCTTGAGATGAGAGAGAATCGAAAGAATCATGTTTTATGCAATTTTGGTGAAATCTGAAATTCTGTTACTCCTTTCCTCTAACTAGTGCAGTTAATGGCTTTTATTTGATGGATGTTATGCCTAACCATGGTTAGGGACCCATTAAATCCATGATTAGTTAGTTTGAAGAGATTTTGCAAAAATGCCACTTTGAATGTTCACCATCGTTCACACATGCATGAGAGCTATAATGGTCATGTATTTCCCTCCCTTGGATCTCTAATAAGCAATGGATTTAGTATTAGGCTTGTGGTTGCTTGGTTTTGGTGTTTTGATCCTTCTTGCATTTTTTGCCTGTTATGAAATAAGTGAGATACAATGCACCAAATGCCATGATTCTGTAACACCCCAAATTTGCCCTCTTCATTTTAAGCATCATGTCGCATCATAGTCATCATAACATATCATGTCTTTAGCATTTTGCATAGAAAAATGAGGCATAACACTCACATGTTCTAGCATAAGGCATATGACCAACCATCTGGAAAGTTCGAAGCACCATAGATAAAAATCGAGAGCATGGTGACCAGGCAAAAATTTCACAGGATCACTCTGCACAAGCTCTGTACCATGTTCAAAGCTTAAAAAGGAAGAAAGGATCAAAATCAGCTTGAAACGGCGGGCGCCGGCATCATTTTTGAAGTTTCCCACCAAAAAGGGGGAAATTCAAATTTTGCATGCGTTAACCGGTTAACGCATATGGTTAACCGGTTAACAGCTGCGAAATTTGAATTTCCAGCAGCAAATTTCAGCATGTGTGTTTTGGTCCCATTTTCCAATTTTCTGATTTTTTATTCTTTTGAATTAAAATTGAATTTGAGAAGGATCTAGAGCATGTATCCAAACCTCATTCCAACCCTAAAACCTAATCACATTACCAAGCCATATTTTTTGGATCCCAAACCAAAATTTTGGGCCCCAAACCTAAATCATATTTATTCCATGTCCTTCCAAACCAAAGGACTCTCACTCATTTTTCACTCTCATTTCTGAATTTTCATTCCTCTCACTCACAATTCTCTCACTTTTCTCTCCCAATTTTCCAAATCACTCAAGGTTCCTCTTTGAAGATCACACAACCTTGCCTTGAGGTGTGTAGATCTTGGAACTAAACCTCCATCCATAGCTTCTTTGCATCTTTTTGCTGGTTTTATTGGAGATTCAGATCTGATTTGAGATCTAGAAGTGCTTTTGGATCCAAAATTCTGCATCAAGAGCTTGTTCTTGCATTTATTTTGCATGGAGTGTGGAGCTTAGCATCGGATCTTCAAAGTTTTGCGCGAGATCTATCATTTTCAGCATAATCAACAATTACCAAAGCATACCTCCGCTTTGTAGGTTGGTTTAATTTCAGATCCAACTCTGTTTTTAGCTTATTTGCATTGCTTGTGCTTTAGATCCACCATGTGTTTGTGTAATTGATTGTGTTGCATGATTTGATTGGTTGATTGGTATCCGGATCCGTTTGTTATTGTTCATGAGCATAATGTTATGGATTGATGTGCATTGATCTATTTTCATGTGTAATTGAGTGCTGGTCTGGTGCAGCTTATTTGAATAAGCTGTTTTTGAGCTGCTGTTTTCTGCAGGAATTTGCTGCTGTTTTTACAGTGTTAACCGGTTAACGCATATGGTTAACCGGTTAACGCCCTGTTTTCATGCGTGTTTTGTGCAGGTTTGAACTGGTTAACCGGTTAACGCATATGGTTAACCGGTTAACACTGATGCAGAATGGTTTTTCAGTGCTGTTTTGAGTTTGTTCGATCCCTTTGCTTGTGCTAATTGCCATGACTCATTGTATGATCATTAATCATGATGTTTAGGGTGATTTGCTTGCTGTCTGATGTATGCTCTCATGTTTTCGACGCGTAAGTCGTGCATTCGCAATGTTTGGCATGTTGTTTGACTTTTGTTTTCAAGAACCTTTGAGCATGATTAATTCCATGTTTGTGGTGATTGATTTGCTGGATTTTGCTAACATTTCAGGGGCTCATGGTAAGAGAAGTGTGGATGCTTATCCACATTTCAACTTTTTCATCTTTCCTCTTTTGGATATTTGAACTAACCCTTTGTTGTTGGGCTTAGGCCTTTCTCATCTCTTCTTTTTCTTCTCTTCCTTCTTCATTAGGATAGAAACCTCACAAACTCTAGGAATTCCATGCATGCTAACTTAGGATAGAAGCTTCCCTCTAGTTTTTTTTTCCTTTTGCTCTTTTGGTTCTCTCTCTTCTCATCTTCAAACTTAATTTTAATTCACTTAATAAAGGTTGAGTGCTTTCATGTGACATGAGACTTTGCTATGAGATGCTCACATGCGTTCCATTTCGGGGCGAGGTGTGAGTCATCACTCGTGGTGGATAGGTCTTAGCATGAGTACCTCACAAAGAAAAGCTAAAAAATACTTCTTAACCAAAAAGACCACAAAAACACTTAATAATGATAATAGGTTAGTGTGCTTGAGCCTTCATTTGTGGGGCTAGCTTTGGGGATTTCCTCCATCGATAGGTGTGCCTCTTGCGCATTCCATTTCGGGATGATGTGAGATGTACACATCCCATTGAGTAAGACTTAAGTACACTCACCGATGCAAACTTTCACTCATAAAAGCTTCTAAAAAAACACCAAACAAACAATAAGCGTCTTTCCTTCGGGAATTCTTTTCTCATCTCCTTCGCTCCGTACGCGAACTTGCTCCTACTTGTCATTTTGCAAGACGGTTACGCACTCGTCGTCCGAGCCTGCAACACCTGAGCAATGGCATAGGCAGTTCAAGCCTTAATTCACAAGCAATTTCCTTTTAGTACCCCTAGTTAGGGGAACTACGGCGTCTCTGATCCTCATTATCCTGATGAGGTACGTAGGCAGCGGGGTAGGGCCCGTTCGAGCACAATCTTTATTTTCCCTACATTTTTTCCTTTTCTTTTCTTATTTCATTTCTTTTCCAGTTCCAGTTTCTTTTCGTTTTCTTTTCTTTGCTGCAGTTTTCATACCCTCACCCTTTGAAACAGTTTCTTTTGCAAGCGTGGATCCCGTCGGGTACGGCGGATGATCTGGGGTGCTAATACCTTCCCAGGTCATAACCGACTCCCGATCCCAGTCTCTTTGGTTCGTAGGACCTGTGTCCTTCCTCTTTCTTTCTTCTGGTTTGTGCAGCATTACCATTCCCTCTCTTCGGGATAAAAATGCATGGCTGGCGACTCTATTCTTTTTCCGCGCCACTTTCGCGTTTGTACCAGGATGGAAATCCTCGGGAGCGACAGCTTGGCGACTCTGCTGGGGAAGACAAATCAAGAGAATCTCTGGTTCCCCTGTGAGTCTCTCCTAGCGCTTGTTTGTTTCTGTTTCATTGGGTGATGTTTGTTTGATGTGGCTTGTTGTATTATATTGTTGTTTATTTACAGCTTTATTTACAGCTTTATTTACAGTTTTCAGTATTTATTTTCCGCATCATATATCATACTGGACTGTCTGGACTGGTTTTCTGTTTGGCGGGATGGGTGATACTGTTTCTGAGAGATAAGCCAAGTACCCGGCTTGAGTGCACCCTAGGATTAGAAGTGGACATATTGTACTCGCATGTGGCATGATGAGTGGCGATGTGTTTCACGCCCAGATTGCGACCGTCTTGGAAATATCTTGTGTGGGGATTTCCTCCACTTCGGGATAGGACCTTGATAGTTATGTGCATCTGGGGACCGATCATTGAGAACCTTTGTGGAAACAACCCTCTCCAGTGGTGACAGTGGCAGACCACATTCTGTGGCAAACCCATTCGCACCCGAGGGTCCACTGGGAACTCGCATAGGATGGCCTGGTTCTCTTATAGGAACTCAGTCAAAGCATCTGGTCGTATGACATTAGTACTGTATCCTACGGGCTGAATGTGCTATTGTTTCTCGATTTCAGCGCTTGAAGCTGAGGACTTATAAGGGATGCTTGTTTTTCCCGGACTCAGCTGAGGCCTCCCTGCGTAGTACATAATGCCTAACCGATTCCCTGATTTGGTCATGAGCCATTTCTCGGAAATGGTGAAAGTATTATTGCTATTCGGCTTTGAGAGTCCGTGATGTTTGACCCGGAGCACACCCGTGAGACTGGGGATGGGTTTACAGGTTTGCAGGAACCCTTGACCTCATCATACCCTTGTTATCAGCACAGTTCATGTTCATGATACAGTCACTGTGGTTCTGAAGTTCTGGTTTTCTGGTTCCGGTATTCGTGATATTTTGGTCCAGAGATTCTCTTCAGAGGGTTATGACTATCAGAGAGTGTGATTCAGTGGACTTTTGGGTTGTCAGGTGTTCAGAGGGGCTTTGTCAGTAGCCAGACTCCAGATGGTCCCAGTTGGTCATATGCCCTTGCATTTGCATCTGCATTGCATCATTGCATCATTAATCATTGTTTTGTTTTCATTCACAGGTTCATATCTCTGCTTCCGGTTCCGGTATTCTCTTCAAAGATGGAAGATCCTCGCAAGCAGAATATTCATTTCAAGTTCTTTGATGTCAAGATTGGTTTGCTGAAGAAGCTGGTAAAGCTGATTACACCCAATCAGGTAGAGAGATTCAGAAAAGCCTACGGGAGTATTCTTGATGTGGTGATAGAGTTAGATTCTTCAGAAAGGAGTGCCATTCATACGTTGCTTCAGTATTATGATCCTCAGCTCCGTTGCTTCACCTTTCCTGATTTCCAGTTGGGCCCTATGCTGGAGGAGTATGCTTTGATCCTGGGTGTGCCAGTTCAAGATCAGGTTCCTTTCAATTCTGAGATGAGTAGACCAGCACCTGAAGCTATTGCTGAGGCTCTTTATTTGAGCCCTGCTACTGTGAAGTCTTTGACCATTATTAAAGGAGGTGTGTCTGGGTTTTCTTTGGAGGCTTTGGTGAAGAAAGCGGGAGAATTGGCTGTTGAAGAAGAATGGGATGCTGTGTGTGATATCTTGGCTCTTTCTATCTATGGCATCATTTTGTTTGCTGATATGGAGAAGTTCATAGACATAAACGCCATACGTCTCTTTTTGCTGAAGAACCCGGTGCCTACCTTACTTGGGGATTTGTATTATTCGGTTCATTACAAGACTGAGAAGAAGAGGGGAGGTTTGGTCCGATGCTGTGCTCCGTTATTTCACATGTGGTTCATGAGGCATTTGCCTAATACGGGAGTGTTTAGTGACCATAGCTTGATATGGGCCCAGAAGCTGGAAAAGTTGCTTGCCAAGGATGTTAGATGGTTCACTCAGAGGCTGCAAGGTGCACGTTTCATTACCAGCTGCGGAAGTTATCATAGTGTGCCTTTGTTGGGAGTAACTGGAGGGATTAATTACAATCCAATCTTGTTAAGAAGACAGTTAGGATACGCTTTGAGAGAGGTGCCAGAAGATTTGAAGCTGACCCCTATTTTCTACTTCCCCGTGAAAGATAATGTGCCCTTAGTGAGGAAGGTCGCTGGAGCTTGGAAAAGCATCAAAGGAGAAGGAATATCTAGTTTCGGGAAGTGCAACAATCAGACATTCCCAGAGTACGAAGCTTGGTTGAAGGATAGAGCCAGAAGAGTTTTGTTACCATTTTCAGCACCAGTTCCCCCAATTGCTGAATCCATTGATACTGTGTCTTTAGAGGAATTCGAGAAGTTAGAAGCCCAGTTACATGCAGTTAGAGTTGAAAATACCGAGATGGTAAGCTTGTATTACCAAGCTAACAGGGCCAAGAAGGAAGCTGAGGAGAAGTTGCTGAAGATACAGACAACTTTGGAGGCTAAGGAGAAAGACTTTGTAGGAAAGGAGGCACATTTCCACAGATTAGGGTTAATGGAAGCCCAAAGAGAAGTTGAGCGCAAGAAGAAGTCAAAGACCCTTAGAGATGCTCGTCAGTCTATTGTCTGGTTGAAGGGACAAAGAGAGCAGGAGTTGAAGCAGTATAAAGAAAAAGAAGAATTCTTTGAGACTCAGATGGCTTACAAGAAAGAAGAGGTGGAGCAGGCCCACAGGATTCGCAGAGAAAAGACCCAACAGCTCGCAGACAGTCAGCAAGCCCTCGAAGCAGCTCTTAAAGAAATTGAAGACCTCAAGTTGATGGCAGGAGTCAAGAAGGTCAGGTCTGATGATGGAGTTTCAGGATTCTCAGGCGGCGGTTATGTTTCTTAGTTTGTTTCTTTGTATTTGGATTACCTACAGGCCTGTTGTAGGAGTCCTAGCTGTTTGTTTTTCTTTGTAAGAGCTCGTACTCTATGAGGAATTCTGTTTTATTGTGCCTATTGGGCTGATCTATGTTATGATGTTTCTCACCATTTCTTGGTTTGCTTGATATTATGGTCTGGGTGTGGTTTCCTGCAAAGGTTTCTGAAAGTCGAGGATCAGTACCCATCCGGTTTTCTTTGCTAAATACCGGAGCCGGGGCATAAGTGACTTGTGTTTGGAAACATAAACAACTGCATTGCATCCATATAACCTGTTTGTTGTTTTGCAGGTAGTGTCTCGGTTACTAACGTATTTTGTGTTACAGGCGCAATAGCTCCTCGAAAAGTTCGAGGTCAACCAACAGTGCACAGATACCCAACCAAGGTTAACAGAGAGCGGGTCATGGATCAAATGCAGGCAGATTTAGCAGATCTAAGGCAGAGGATGGACAACTTCATGACGTTAATGGCCGGTATGGGGCAGAATCAAGAACGTTTGCGAGAGATGGTAGAAAATCAGAACCGGAACGCTGCTGCTGCTGCTAATGCTGATAATCATGCCGGTGCGGGCGCACGACAGGCTGGACCTCAAGTTATACAACCAGGGGCGACCGTAGTCAATGACGGGATGCATAACATTCATGTGGATCACCAGGATGACCAGTTCACTTTGCTTGATGAGACCGAAGGTCCAGGGGTCGAAATGAACAAGAGGTTTGAAGAGATGGCTGAGCAAATCAAGGCTATTCAGTCCCAGAGTTCTTTGGGGTTTGATATAACAGACTTGGGCTTGGTTCCGGGAGTCAGGATTCCGTACAAGTTCAAAGTTCCTACTTTCGAGAAGTACAACGGCACTGCTTGCCCAAAGACTCATCTGCAATCATATGTTGGGAGAATTGCTGCGCATACAGACGATGAAAAGCTGTGGATGTATTACTTTCAGGACAGTTTGGTGGGAGCTTCCCTTGAGTGGTACATGAAGCTCAGCAGGGTCAATGTCAAGAGCTGGAAGGATCTCGCCGAGGCCTTCGTGAAGCAGTACCAATATAACATGGATATGGCTCCAAATCGCACCCAGTTGCAACATATGGCTCAAACAGCAAAAGAGGGCTTCAAAGAGTACGCTCAGAGATGGCGTCAGCTAGCTGCCAGGGTGCAACCACCTTTGTTAGAGAATGAGATGGCCGATATGTTTATGGGCACCCTCCAGGGGGTATTTCTGGAGAGACTGGCGTCGAGTTCAGCTACAAAGTTCAACGATATTGTCATCGCGGGAGAAAGGGTTGAAACGCTGTTGAAAATGGGGAAGATACAAGACCCCGGTGCTAGTAGTTCAAGTGGAGCGAGGAAAGCTTTCAGCGGACCTCCGAGAAGGCGAGAAGGTGAGACCAATGCTGTATTTGGCCGAAGCCAGGGCCGTGGTTACAGAAGACCTTATGGGCATGTAGCTGCCGTCACCATTCCTGCAGCTCCCGTACAACAAATGCTACCTCCACCACAACAACAGCAGCAACAGCAACAACCTAGAGCCAACTACCAGCAAAGACCTTATCAGCCGAGGCCGACTCGTCCTGCTAACAGAGTGATAGAAGCTATTCCCATGACATATGCTGCCTTGTTGCCAAGACTACTGGATTTGAACCTTATTCAATTGAGGACTTTGGCACCACCACCTCCTGGAGAGCTTCCAGCTGGTTACGACGTCAACGCGCGATGCGCTTTCCATTCAGGGGCACCCGGGCACTCAACCGAGAAGTGCAGGGCGCTACATCACAAAGTTCAAGATCTCGTGGATTCAAAGGCAATCAACTTTGCGCCACCACCGAATATCAACTCGAACCCTATACCTAATCATGGAGGGGCAAGAGTTAACGCTGTTGAGAGTGATGACAAGTTGAGTTTGGTACTGAGAATTGATGAAGTCAAGACGCCGTTGAAGGTGGTGAAAGAGAGACTGTTGAAAGGTCAAGTGTTTCCCGGTTGTTCTCTCGATTGTGAAGACTGTATAAGTGTTGTGAATGGCTGCGAGAAATTGAAGACGGGTTTGCAAGAGTTGATTGATGTTGGGTCCCTACAATTTAGCAAGATTAGTAATGAAGAGGCTGATGATGTGTCAACCGTTACTATCTTCTACGATGAGGCTGACATGCCCGTTCGACAAGGGCCGGTTACTGTTTATGCTCCTCAGATTAGTCCTGTGAATATAACTGTACCTGGGCCAATGCCGTATAATGATGATAGAGCCGTTCCGTGGCATTATGGTTCCGATGTTTATGTGGCGGGACAGAAGATGGAAAGTAGACCTGTTGCTGACTTGACCATTGAAAATGTGGGAGGTGTTGGGGGATTTACTCGAAGTGGCCGTTTATTTGCTCCCCCTGCATTGAGAAAGGATCCCGAGGCCGAAGCCTCGTCCAAAGACAAAGGAAAGCAGACTGCGAATGACGAGTCAACTACTCCTGTGGTTGGGCAGGGGACGTTTGAGAAAGAGGTAGAGGAATTTATGAAGATCATCAAAAGGAGTGACTATAAGGTGGTTGACCAGCTGAATCAGACGCCTTCGAAGATTTCTATCTTGTCACTATTGATGTGCTCACCCGCGCACCGAGAAGCTCTGCTGAAAGTACTTCAAATGGCTTATGTTCCTCAAGAAATCACTGTTAATCAACTCGAAGCTGTTGTTGGAAGTGTTAATGCCAGCCATGGTTTAGGCTTCACTGACCGAGACCTTACTCCGGAGGGAAGGAATCACAATAAAGCACTGCATATCACGATGGAATGCAGGGGCGCTGTGTTATCCCATGTTCTGGTGGACACAGGCTCTTCTTTGAACGTGCTCCCGAAAAAGGCGTTGATGAAGCTTGACATTGACGGGGTTATCCTGACACCGAGTGATCTGGTGGTTAAAGCTTTCGATGGTTCAAGAAGATCAGTTTTCGGAGAGGTTGAGTTGCCTGTCAAGATAGGCTCTCAAGTCTTCAAGAGTGTCTTCTATGTCATGGACATCCAGCCTGCGTATAGTTGCTTGTTGGGCAGACCGTGGATACACGCAGCTGGAGCCGTCACTTCAACCCTGCACCAAAAGCTTAAATATGTGGTGGATGGCCAGGTCATCACAGTTTGCGGGGAAGAAGATATATTTGTCAGCCACCTGTCGACGTTTAAATATGTGGAAATGGACGGAGAAATTCACGAGACTTTGTGCCAAGCTTTTGAGGCAGATGTCAGTATCTTGACTCCGGTGAAGAAAAACAACGAAGGCACGTCAATTCATTCTTACCGGGAAGCAAAAGAGGCTGTCCAATCAGGCAATGCCCAAGGCTGGGGCAAGCTACTGGAGGTGGAAAAGAAGGATGACAAATTTGGCTTAGGGTATCAACCTGGAGGGTCTACTCAGAGTGGTAAAGCTATCTCATTCACAAGTGCTGGGTTGCTCAACCGTGATCAAATCTGTACGGCAAGTCAAGATGGAGATGGTGACAAGGACTGGGACAACAATTGGATCCGCCCGTGTGCACCCGGCGAGGAGCTAGGAAATTGGTCTGCTGAGGACATTGTTCAAGTCACCTGGCTCTCAAAGTAATTGTTTTGTTTCCTTTTATTAGCATACTGCATTGTCAAATCCAGCATTCTGCCCAAGATGTTCGGATCCATTGTATTGGGCCACCATGTTTTGTATTGCATCTTTATTTTTGCCATGAAATAAAAGGACATTTTCAGACAAATTGTGCTCTCTTTCTTTGTTTTTAAACTTTTTCACAAAAAACAATATAAAAATGGCAATGTGTTTTTTCATTTTTTGCTTTGTGTTAGCGTCTCTTTTCAAAATCAGCAGATTCTGAATAAGCACATCATTTGTGCAGTGCTGATCATCCGGATTCCACGGATAACGTTCCTGCTGTGACTATGCATGACTTTGAGAATCCAGTCTACCAAGCTGATGAAGGGGTTGAGGAAGACTGTGACCTCCCTGAAGAATTGGTCAGATTGTTGAAACAAGAGGAACGGGTTATTCAGCCTCATCAAGAAGAGATTGAGACCATCAACATTGGCAGTGAAGATGTAAAGAAAGAAGTCAAGATAGGGGCCAATCTGCAGGCCGACGTCAAACAAGAGCTGATCAGTATGCTGAGAGAGTATGTGGATATCTTTGCTTGGTCATATCAAGATATGCCAGGGTTGGATACCGACATCGTGGTGCATAAGCTACCCCTGAGAGAAGACTGTCCTCCTGTAAAGCAAAAGTTGAGAAGAACTCGCCCGGATATGGCGATGAAGATCAAAGAGGAGGTGCAAAAGCAGTGGGATGCCGGATTCCTTGCCGTGACTAGTTACCCGCCTTGGGTAGCTAACATCGTACCAGTGCCTAAGAAGGACGGCAAGGTCCGAATGTGCGTTGACTATAGAGATTTGAACAGAGCAAGCCCGAAGGATGATTTTCCGTTGCCACACATCGACGTGTTGGTCGACAGTACTGCTCAATTCTCAGTATTCTCCTTCATGGATGGATTCTCCGGTTATAATCAGATAAAAATGGCGCCGGAAGACATGGAGAAGACAACGTTCATTACCCCGTGGGGAACATTCTGCTACAAGGTCATGCCCTTCGGTTTGAAGAACGCTGGGGCAACTTATCAACGGGCAATGGTCACGTTGTTCCATGACATGATCCACAAGGAGATCGAATGTTATGTGGACGATATGATTGCAAAGTCCAAAGACGAAGAGGAGCATTTGGTTAATTTGAAGAAGTTGTTTGACAGATTGATCAAGTACAAATTGAGGTTGAATCCGAACAAGTGCACTTTCGGAGTGCGTTCTGGAAAGTTGCTGGGTTTCATTGTAAGTCAAAGAGGAATTGAGGTAGATCCTGCTAAAGTAAAAGCTATTCAAGAGATGCCTGCACCAAAGACAGAAAAAGAAGTGCGCGGGTTCTTAGGTAGATTGAACTACATTTCTCGGTTCATATCTCACCTAACTGCCACGTGCGAACCGATATTCAAACTGCTAAGAAAAGAGCAAACAGTCAGGTGGAATGATGATTGCCAAAGAGCTTTCGACAAAATAAAGGAATATTTGCAGGAGCCTCCAATTCTGATGCCTCCAGTGGAGGGGAGACCGTTAATCATGTACTTGACCGTGTTAGAAGGGTCGATGGGGTGTGTGCTTGGCCAACATGACGAGTCTGGTCGAAAAGAGTACGCCATTTATTACCTCAGCAAAAAGTTTACCGACTGTGAATCCCGATACTCACTGCTCGAGAAAACTTGCTGCGCTTTGGTATGGGCTGCTCGCCGACTGAGGCAGTACATGTTGACCCATACTACACTTCTCATTTCCAAGATGGATCCTGTCAAGTACATCTTTGAGAAACCAGCATTGACCGGAAGGGTTGCTAGATGGCAGATGATTTTAACTGAATACGACATCCAGTACACTTCTCAGAAAGCCATCAAAGGAAGTGTATTGTCGGAATACCTTGCTCAGCAACCTCTTGAGGATGACTATCAGCCGATGAGATTTGATTTCCCTGATGAGGACATCATGTGCCTCAAAACAAACGATTACGAGGAACCACTTCCGGAGGAGGGGCCTGACCCTGAATCCAAATGGAAGTTGATGTTTGATGGGGCTGTCAATATCAATGGTCGTGGAGTTGGTGCCGTACTCATTACTCCTGAAGGTGTTCATTTACCCTTCGCTGCCAAAATTACTTTTGGCTGCACCAACAATGAAGCGGAATACGAGGCGTGTATAATGGGAATAGAGGAGGCAATTGATCTTCGGATCAAGAACCTCGATATATTCGGAGATTCAGCCCTCGTCATTAACCAAATTACCGGCAAGTGGTATACACATCAAGAGCATCTAGTTCCGTACAGGGATTATGCTAGAAAACTGTTGACATTCTTCACGACAGTTGAGCTCAAATACATACCACGGGACGAAAATCAATTTGCCGATGCTTTGGCCACTCTCTCTTCGTCAATTAAAGTCCTATGTTGGAACTTTGTGCCCAGAATTGACATCTCCAGGCTTGACTCTCCGGCTTATGCTTTCTCTGTAGACGCCGTGTCTGACGAGAAACCTTGGTATTTTGATATCAAGTTGTTCCTGGAGAAGCAAGAATACCCAACAGGGGCATCGTCCAAGGACAGAAAGACCTTGAGACGACTTGCTGCTAGTTTCTTCTTGAACACAGACGGGGTTTTGTATAAGAGGAACTTCGACATGGTCTTGCTCAGATGCGTGGATAGACACGAAGCAAGCCTGTTGATGCAGGAAGTCCATGAAGGATCTTTTGGTACCCATGCAGGAGGGCATGCTATGGCAAAGAAACTGCTGAGATCAGGGTATTATTGGATGACAATGGATGCAGACTGTTGTTCATTCGCCCGAAAGTGCCACAAGTGCCAAATATATGCAGATAAAGTGCATGTTCCGCCTAACCCGCTGAATGTCATGTCATCTCCTTGGCCTTTCTCTATGTGGGGCATTGACATGATCGGGAAGATCGAGCCAACTGCTTCGAACGGTCATCGCTTCATTCTGGTCGCGATTGATTACTTTACCAAGTGGGTAGAAGCAGCGTCTTATGCCAATGTCACTCGTCAAGTGGTGGCAAGATTTCTGAAAAGAGATATCATATGCAGATATGGAGTGCCCGAAAGGATCATTACTGATAATGGTTCTAATCTCAACAACAAGATGATGGCAGACTTATGTCGGGACTTCAAAATACAGCATCACAATTCTTCTCCTTACCGACCAAAGATGAATGGTGCGGTAGAGGCAGCTAACAAGAATATCAAGAAGATTGTGCAGAAAATGATTGTCACCTACAAGGATTGGCATGAGATGTTACCGTTTGCTTTGCATGGGTACCGAACGTCGGTCAGGACATCAACAGGGGCAACTCCCTTTTCTCTGGTGTATGGCATGGAAGCAGTCCTGCCTGTTGAAGTAGAGATTCCTTCACTGCGCGTGATGATGGACGTCAAGTTGGATGAGGCTGAATGGGTGCGTGCTCGTTACAACCAGCTATGTCTAATTGAGGAAAAGAGATTAGCGGCTATCTGTCATGGTCAGCTTTATCAGAGGAGAATGAAGCGGGCATTCGATCAACGAGTACGTACTCGAGAGTATCGAGTGGGAGAGCTTGTGTTGAAGAGGATCGTTCCTCCAGGTTCAGATAACAGGGGCAAGTGGACCCCGAACTACGAAGGACCATTCATAGTGAAGAAAGTATTCTCAGGAGGGGCGCTGATGCTCACCACTATGGATGGAGAAGACTTCCCATCCCCTGTTAACTCGGACGCAGTTAAAAAATACTTCGCATAAAGAGACCCGCTGGACACAAAAACAGAATGTAAGTCCAGGCAAGAAAAGGGCATCCCGGCGAGCTAAAAACAGAATAAAAAGCTCGGGCAAAAATTAGGGAAATGAATAAAAAAAATGTGTGTACACCCGCTGAGTTGAAAAGCCGCATTGGACAGCTCAGGCAAAAAAGGGTATCCCGGTGGATTGAAAACCCGAGAGGGCGATCTACGCAAAATAAGGGAACAAGCGAACAACTGCGATCCGAGTTATCTGGACCACATCATCGTTTCGTACAGTTTGACAATACCGGAAGGATAGGAAACAGTCCCCTCGTCTTCTCAGAAAGCCAAAACAGAACGGAGAGTCTTGAAGACATGCAGGTCATAGCAGAAATGGAACTCCTTGGAATGCCGCGTACGTTGCCATTAGGATAATTTCTTTTCTCAATTTTATAGTGGCTACCTCTTTCTAGGTGGTTGCTTCCTGATGTAAATCTTTGCCTATTCAGAGGCCATTCAATAAAAATAATATTCAGTCAAAAAGCTGTGTGTGTTTATTTTTGTTTACAAAATGTCCTGAATTTTTGGCAAAAATAGCATTGCATCTAAACATGGTGATAATTTTGAAAAGAAAACTGACATGCAGGGAAACTGTAACCCTCTTTGAGCGTCGGGTGGCGATGGATGAACCGATCATTCCATGCAAATCCCCGGGACACGCGTGGGTTTTCTGTTGTTGCAGGTTGCAGGTTGGCGTCGCATTCTCTCAAGCGATTTAATATTCCCCGACAGAGTACCTCCCCAGTCGAGTACTTCACCAGTAGGGTATCTCCCAAGCAGAGATTTCCTTTCCCAGCAGTTATCTGAAGCCTGGCATCCCAAGCAGAGATTTTCCTCCCAGCAAGCCTTGGCAGCAGCCCAAGCAAGCTTTTCTTCCCCAGTGAAGTAGCATTTCATTCTTCCCCAGCGGAGTATACCCAGCAGGTGCCCGCAAGCCTGGCATCATCAGAGATGGAATTAGTAGTCCATTATTCCCATCAGAGTATGCCTATCAGGTACCTGAAAGCCTGATATCCCCTCAGAGTCGTGAATCATCAGATGCTCTCCCCAGCCAGAGTATTTGCCTAAGAAGCTTCCCCAGCCAAGTCTGAAGATGTCCTTGTTCCCACAGAGTTCATATTTGATTTTCACCTCCGTCCGTGAAATGTTTCCCAGCAAGTTTGCCCTATTGTTATTTTATTTGATGATACAGCCAGGTATTCATCACCTCAGTCAGAGTTGAGTATCCAGACCTCTTGATTTGTCTTCCCCTGCAGAGTTGTATCTCTTATTGCCGATCAGGCATTCGTCTGTTGCTCGTCCGCAATTTTCAACACTTGTGTGTGTTATTCCTAAGCAAAGTTTTCCCCAGCAGGGACCTATCATGCTTTATTGCTGCTCGTCTGCATCTGTCAACACTCGTTCGTGATAGTCTGTTGGTATTGCTCGTTTGCTTTCCCCAGTAGAGTCTATATCTACTAGCACTCGTTTGTGCTCGCATCTTTATTTGATGCTTATCCTCTTTCGGCAGTCGTCCGTGCCCTTTCCTCAGCAGATTCCTCTTTATTTGAGGTATTCCCCGGCAGTCGTCCGTGCCCTTTCCTCAGCAGATTCCTCTTTATTTGAGGTATTCCCCGGCAGTCGTCCGTGCCTTTTCCTCAGCAGGTTCCTCTTTATTTGAGGTACTCCCCAGCTCGTCCGTGCTAGCATCTTGGTTTGATGACCGTTCGCAGCTCTCGGCACTCGTCTGTGTTTGGTTATGATAGTTGCTCGTCTGCAACTCTTAAGCGCTCGTATGAGCCTTGGCATGTATTCTCTATTATTGCTCGTCTGCATACTGTCCGGCACTCGTCTGTGTTTGGTATTGGATCCTTCGCTGCACTCGTCTGTGCCTTGATATGAATTCTCCGTTGTTGCTCGTCTGCAACTGTCCAGCACTCGTCCGTGTTTGCTTGAAGCTCGTCTACTTTTATCCCCCAGAAGTCGTTTGTGTTCTGAAGCTCGTCTGCTTTGCTTGGATACTCGTCCGTATCATCCTCAGCACTCGTCTGTGCTAACTTACATCTGAATGTGAAGATTTGTTGTTTACCCTGATATTTCTGTTGCTACTTCAAATGCTCGTCCGTGTTTGAATTTCTGGTATTCGTCTATACCAGTGGCTGATACTCGTCTGTATCATTGTTTCAAATGCTCGTCTGTGTTTGAATTTCTGGTATTCGTCTATACCAGTAGCTGATACTCGTCTGTATCATTGCCTGAAGCACTCGTCTGTGTTTCTCAGATCATCGTCTGATACTCGTCTGTATCATCGACTTAGGGCACTCGTCTGTGTTATCTTGATGATCACCCAATACTCGTCTGTATTGAAGAGGTTTCGAATCCTGACAGTGGGAATTAAATGTCAAAATGGTTACCGGTCCTGGCGTAACAGGTAAATCCGAAGGAGGCTCGTCTGTCTTAAGCACCAATTATGGTTGCTGCACCTGGCGTAACAGGTTTGCTCAGAAGACTCGTCTGTCTTATACCATATATCCGCGGATAATATATGAAGAAGGTTCGTCTACCTTGATTGCATGTCTATCCCACAGACTTATATGCATTCCCGGAGCCTGCGTAAGGGTTATCCGAAGAAGACTCGTCAGTCTTATTCCACTTATCTGCGTAAGGATTAGTGAAGGAGATTCGTCTATCTCAGGCTACTTTGAAGTTCTTTAAGGGCTCGTCCGCTCTCTACACCTGGCGTCACAGGTTTGTTAGAAGACTCGTCTGTCTCAGATTGTTGTCTTGAAGTGTTGAGGACTCGTCTGTCCAGTTCCTGGCGTCACAGGATTGTTTGAAGACTCGTCTGTCAACATGTTCTTATTACAGATATCAGTTTCAACTTGGAAGAGGCTCGTCCGCTTCTTTCTCCCCTGCAGTCCCCAGAGCGTCATCTGGACGGGTTTATTCCCCGGTGTTGCATTCTTCGTCAGAGTGCAAATTTCTGGTCTTCTTGGTATTCAATCACAGTTTATCTCGAATGTCCGATAGCCCGTACTATCGTCCTTTTCAGATTAACTGATGATTGAATAGGGGCAGCTGTAACACCCCAAATTTGCCCTCTTCATTTTAAGCATCATGTCGCATCATAGTCATCATAACATATCATGTCTTTAGCATTTTGCATAGAAAAATGAGGCATAACACTCACATGTTCTAGCATAAGGCATATGACCAACCATCTGGAAAGTTCGAAGCACCATAGATAAAAATCGAGAGCATGGTGACCAGGCAAAAATTTCACAGGATCACTCTGCACAAGCTCTGTACCATGTTCAAAGCTTAAAAAGGAAGAAAGGATCAAAATCAGCTTGAAACGGCGGGCGCCGGCATCATTTTTGAAGTTTCCCACCAAAAAGGGGGAAATTCAAATTTTGCATGCGTTAACCGGTTAACGCATATGGTTAACCGGTTAACAGCTGCGAAATTTGAATTTCCAGCAGCAAATTTCAGCATGTGTGTTTTGGTCCCATTTTCCAATTTTCTGATTTTTTATTCTTTTGAATTAAAATTGAATTTGAGAAGGATCTAGAGCATGTATCCAAACCTCATTCCAACCCTAAAACCTAATCACATTACCAAGCCATATTTTTTGGATCCCAAACCAAAATTTTGGGCCCCAAACCTAAATCATATTTATTCCATGTCCTTCCAAACCAAAGGACTCTCACTCATTTTTCACTCTCATTTCTGAATTTTCATTCCTCTCACTCACAATTCTCTCACTTTTCTCTCCCAATTTTCCAAATCACTCAAGGTTCCTCTTTGAAGATCACACAACCTTGCCTTGAGGTGTGTAGATCTTGGAACTAAACCTCCATCCATAGCTTCTTTGCATCTTTTTGCTGGTTTTATTGGAGATTCAGATCTGATTTGAGATCTAGAAGTGCTTTTGGATCCAAAATTCTGCATCAAGAGCTTGTTCTTGCATTTATTTTGCATGGAGTGTGGAGCTTAGCATCGGATCTTCAAAGTTTTGCGCGAGATCTATCATTTTCAGCATAATCAACAATTACCAAAGCATACCTCCGCTTTGTAGGTTGGTTTAATTTCAGATCCAACTCTGTTTTTAGCTTATTTGCATTGCTTGTGCTTTAGATCCACCATGTGTTTGTGTAATTGATTGTGTTGCATGATTTGATTGGTTGATTGGTATCCGGATCCGTTTGTTATTGTTCATGAGCATAATGTTATGGATTGATGTGCATTGATCTATTTTCATGTGTAATTGAGTGCTGGTCTGGTGCAGCTTATTTGAATAAGCTGTTTTTGAGCTGCTGTTTTCTGCAGGAATTTGCTGCTGTTTTTACAGTGTTAACCGGTTAACGCATATGGTTAACCGGTTAACGCCCTGTTTTCATGCGTGTTTTGTGCAGGTTTGAACTGGTTAACCGGTTAACGCATATGGTTAACCGGTTAACACTGATGCAGAATGGTTTTTCAGTGCTGTTTTGAGTTTGTTCGATCCCTTTGCTTGTGCTAATTGCCATGACTCATTGTATGATCATTAATCATGATGTTTAGGGTGATTTGCTTGCTGTCTGATGTATGCTCTCATGTTTTCGACGCGTAAGTCGTGCATTCGCAATGTTTGGCATGTTGTTTGACTTTTGTTTTCAAGAACCTTTGAGCATGATTAATTCCATGTTTGTGGTGATTGATTTGCTGGATTTTGCTAACATTTCAGGGGCTCATGGTAAGAGAAGTGTGGATGCTTATCCACATTTCAACTTTTTCATCTTTCCTCTTTTGGATATTTGAACTAACCCTTTGTTGTTGGGCTTAGGCCTTTCTCATCTCTTCTTTTTCTTCTCTTCCTTCTTCATTAGGATAGAAACCTCACAAACTCTAGGAATTCCATGCATGCTAACTTAGGATAGAAGCTTCCCTCTAGTTTTTTTTTCCTTTTGCTCTTTTGGTTCTCTCTCTTCTCATCTTCAAACTTAATTTTAATTCACTTAATAAAGGTTGAGTGCTTTCATGTGACATGAGACTTTGCTATGAGATGCTCACATGCGTTCCATTTCGGGGCGAGGTGTGAGTCATCACTCGTGGTGGATAGGTCTTAGCATGAGTACCTCACAAAGAAAAGCTAAAAAATACTTCTTAACCAAAAAGACCACAAAAACACTTAATAATGATAATAGGTTAGTGTGCTTGAGCCTTCATTTGTGGGGCTAGCTTTGGGGATTTCCTCCATCGATAGGTGTGCCTCTTGCGCATTCCATTTCGGGATGATGTGAGATGTACACATCCCATTGAGTAAGACTTAAGTACACTCACCGATGCAAACTTTCACTCATAAAAGCTTCTAAAAAAACACCAAACAAACAATAAGCGTCTTTCCTTCGGGAATTCTTTTCTCATCTCCTTCGCTCCGTACGCGAACTTGCTCCTACTTGTCATTTTGCAAGACGGTTACGCACTCGTCGTCCGAGCCTGCAACACCTGAGCAATGGCATAGGCAGTTCAAGCCTTAATTCACAAGCAATTTCCTTTTAGTACCCCTAGTTAGGGGAACTACGGCGTCTCT
This sequence comes from Lathyrus aphaca, assembly GCA_963966055.1. Lineage (NCBI taxonomy): Eukaryota > Viridiplantae > Streptophyta > Magnoliopsida > Fabales > Fabaceae > Lathyrus > Lathyrus aphaca. Next base: position 431,869,453 of record OZ014522.1, on the reverse strand, counting down.
GATCCTCATTATCCTGATGAGGTACGTAGGCAGCGGGGTAGGGCCCGTTCGAGCACAATCTTTATTTTCCCTACATTTTTTCCTTTTCTTTTCTTATTTCATTTCTTTTCCAGTTCCAGTTTCTTTTCGTTTTCTTTTCTTTGCTGCAGTTTTCATACCCTCACCCTTTGAAACAGTTTCTTTTGCAAGCGTGGATCCCGTCGGGTACGGCGGATGATCTGGGGTGCTAATACCTTCCCAGGTCATAACCGACTCCCGATCCCAGTCTCTTTGGTTCGTAGGACCTGTGTCCTTCCTCTTTCTTTCTTCTGGTTTGTGCAGCATTACCATTCCCTCTCTTCGGGATAAAAATGCATGGCTGGCGACTCTATTCTTTTTCCGCGCCACTTTCGCGTTTGTACCAGGATGGAAATCCTCGGGAGCGACAGATTCAAAGACCAAACTTGTGTCAAATGGGATGTGCTTGGATAATGTGAGCTGAATTTGGCAATTGGAATTAATATAATCATGTAGAAGGCTTTTTGCAAAAGTGGAACAATATGGTTCATGTGAAAACCTTAAATAACCACATTTGGTCTTTTGGCCGTATTTTGAGATTCATAAATGGTATGAGGATGATCTAGTACATTCTGAAAAGGGGAGAGAATGATCTTAAACTTTCATGTTTGGAAAAATTCTAATCGAATCATTTTTATGATATAAAGTCAAGTTGAAGTTGGCTTAGAAAGTTTCCAAAAATGGAAAGTTCAAATTATTAATCATTTCCATTTTTGGTAACTTTTGCCCTAAGTCTTGATTCTTGATGAATGATGGAAATCTTGATATTTTAAGACCATATGAAGGTATGATACCTTGAAATCATGATTTAGACCCTAAAAACCATAGTTGACTTTTCTTCCTCCACATTTGACTTTCCCTTATATCATAAGCAACTGCCTGATTGAAAACCCTCCTCAAGGAACCAATGCACCAAATTTCATTCATAGAAACTTGGTAAAACATAGAAGTCCATAGGAACAAGTTTGAACCAAATATCCTTAAAGACCCCTTTACACAAAAACCCTAATTTGGGCCAGGTGTATAGGAGGTGATGCACTGATTGAGCTTTTGATTAATCCACTTCTCCTGGTGACTTGAAGTATCATATGAGATTGTATGGGGTGTGAGGGACATTTGAGACCTGCTGAGACACTTGGCTCTTGATTTTTAAGTTTGAATGACCATAAACTTGATGAACCACTAACCACATGCCTTAGGCCTTAATCAATGAATGTATGATTTCATTTCTTTTGATTTAGATGCAATGCAATGCATGAGAATAGTATGCTAAATGTTATGAAAATGGGAGGGAAAAGTTTAGGGTGTTACAACTACCCCTATTCAATCAACTGTAGACCTGAATGGATGATAGAAATGGATTTCAGACGTTCATGGTACGGAGGTATTGAATACCCGAATAAACCAGAAAATTTGTACTCTGTGGGAAATGGACATGGATTTCAAGGGGAGCAATGACACGAGGCCAAGTCGAAAGTGGACTCGAAAGAGAGTAAGACCAATTCGAAGGTGGACTTACAAATAACGAGACTAAGTCGAAGGTAGACTAAAACAAGGGTACGAGACCAAGCCTAAGGTGGACTCGAAAGAGTAAGACTAAGCCAAAGGTAGACTTCTAATAAGGTTCGAGATCAAGCCGAAGGTGAAATCAAAGAAGTAAGACTAAGCCGAAGGTGGACCTATAAAGATACGAGACCAAGCCAAAGGTGGACTCAAAGAAATAAGACCAACCCGAAAGTAGACTTATGATAAGTTTCGAGATCAATCCGAAGGTGAACTCAAAGAAGTAAGACCAAGCCGAAGGTGGACCTACAAAGATATGAGACCAAGCCGAAGGTGGAATAGAAAGAGTAAGACTAAGTCGAAGGTAGACTTACGATAAGGTTCGAGATCAAGCCAAAGGTGAACTCAAAAAAGTAAGATCAAGCCGAAGGTGGACCTACAAAGATACGAGACCAGGCCGAAGGTGGACTCGAAAGAGTAAGACTAAGCCAAAGGTAGACTTACGATAAGGTTCGAGATCAAGCCGAAGGTGAACTCAAAGAAGTAAGACCAAGCCGAAGGTGGACTCAAAAGAGTAAGACTAAGCCGAAGGTAGACTTACGATAAGGCTCAAGATCAAGCCAAAGGTGAACTCAAAGAAGTAATACCAAGACGAAGGTGAACTTAAAGAAGTAAGACCAAGCCGAAGGTGGACCTACAAAGATACGAGACCAAGCAGAAGGTGGAATCGATAGAGTAAGACTATGTGTAAACACCCCAAATTTGCCCTCACTATTTATGACACCATGGCTTGTGATCTTTCATTTTTGCATTAGCATAAGCATACTATCTCATATTGCATATTTGCTTCACTGCATAGTCCATTTTCATCTGCATCTAGGGTTTGTGATCTGAGCAATCCAAGAATCAATATGAGCCATCCCAAAGGTCTTAAAGCTTTCCATGAGGGTCCATGTGTGTTATATGATCATATTATGCTCCCCAAAGTTCATGAAAGTCAAGGGATCAAAAGAATTGGCAAATGCATGGAAGCAGAGCTAGGGTTTTCACTACATAGATGACCAAAATTAGGGTTTTGGTTTCAGAGGCCTTAACTCCAAATTTTTTGGTCATTCTTGTTTCTAATGTTCTTAATATGTTATAAGGATCATGTGTACCAAGTTTTATGAAGAAATTCATTGTGGAAGTCATCTGATCATTGGGTAGCTTCTTGAGCAAGTTAAGTCAAAATCAGGGCATCTGAGGCCCCCAACAATGGAACCAAAGGGTCATTTTCATCAAATTGAAGTTCAATGATCTTTATTTGATCTTATAAGTGGTTTGAAGTTCACAAGAATGAAGAATTTTGAGCCAATTGCAAACTTGCCATTTTTGGAAATGACTTGAAATGCAAACTTTCCATTTTGGGAAAGTTTTTCAACCTCCTCTTTCATGACCAAAAATGCTTCAAATGAAAAATTCTTGGGCATGAAAGTTGTAGATTAGGTCTTTCCTTTTTCAAAAAGTACAAGAACATGTCTTGATTCATCCTATAACTCAAGATATGGCCTTTCAAAGTTGGAAAAAATCACATAATTTCAAGTTTCATGCCAAAGAGGGAATTTTGCAATTTCACTTGCCAAGCTTCTAAATGACTTCTAATGTGACCAAATGTGACATAACATGTTCATACAACATTGCAAGACCAAATTTGTGCCTTGGATCACAAGTTTTCATGCCTAATCTTCACAAAATTTCCAAAGAGGGAAAATTGCAAAAGCTATGATATCTCATGAATCAAGTGTTACAGCTCATCAAATTCAATCCCATGGTCCTCCATGAATCAAGCTGAGGCAGGACAAGCCATAGAAACACCTCTGACCCGTTCCATGCTTCAAGTACACATAACCTTGACTTTTTGCAACTTGGCCCATACCAATCAAGTTGTGCCACCACCCACTTTATGAGCAATCCCATTGGTTTATACAAACATCATGGATCATAAAACACATAACACATAAGGCTGAAACCTCCTACAAGACCAGAATAACAAAAACTTGCAAAAACTTCCTCTCTTCGAATCTCTCAGCATAGCCATTCAAACTCAGAACTTCCTTCACCATTCAATCACTCATGTCATAAGGAACACAAACCACCCTTCATTTTGCCCAAAAAGCCTCTGAATCATAAAAACGATTTCTCACCTCTCAGAACTTAAACTCACAAAGGAGGCCATATAAACTCTTGCAAAGCTTCTCAATAGCCTGAGGGGACTCAAAGGGGTTGGATTGCACAAAGGAGGAGCTCTGAAAGTCCATATTTGCAGTTCATCATCTCAGGTAGTCATCTCAAATCATTTTTCCAGAACTTGTTTTTTATGTTGCAATATAGAACATGTTGTCCTGATCACAATGAGCTATGAATGATGAAAAATGGTTGATAGATGAGTGTGTATGCTTGTTCTGAAATTTTATTCGTTTTCATGTTCTTGTTCGATTCTTGATTTTGATGCATGATAAATGAATTTTGGGGTTGGATTCTTGTTTAGGGATGTTGGTTGATTCATTCTGGAGATTTTGGGGGCTTGGAGTGGTGTTTTGAGCAAGCTCAGGTGAGAGACACGCCGGAGAAGACGACCAGAGTTCTTCTCCGGCCACCTGAGTTTAATTAGGGTTAATCCCATTAATTAGCCAGGTTTAAATTAGGACCCTTAGATTGTTTTTACCCACGCGTGTGGACGGCCCAGATTTGATCCATTAACCCTAATTTTAATTAATTAGTTTTAATTAGGTTTAATTAATTTAAAAAATCTCAGATTAAACCTCAGCCTTTGGATAGCGCGCCAGTCAACATTTCCTTCCCCAGTTTGAATCCTGGCCCTTGGATCTGCATACTTCCATTTTATTTTATTTTTATTTCATTTTCTTTGCATTTTATTTCTCATTTTATTTAAAATAGCAAAACTTATTCAAAAAATATGAAACTTTGCATTCTGATTTCAAATATTTTTCTCAATCTGAAAATGATTTTTATTTTATTTTTTGCATATAAAAGTATTTTTAAAATATTTAAATGTTATTTTTAATTAATTAAAGTATTTTAATTAATTAAAAATACATTTAGGTTTCTAAAAATCACCAAAAAAATCATGAACCATTCCAATGCATTTAGAAACATTTTCAAAATCTTCATACAAATTTATTTTTAGGTTTGATCATAATTTCACAATTTTCTTTGAATTAAGGGTCATTAAAATCACAATTTTTAACCCTAGCTTTGAAAAATCATTTTTGCCTAACCAAGAAGAGTTTGAACTTGATTCTTTTTGCATTGTGTTACATATTGCATCTAGTTTCTAGGTAATGTTTCTCATGAATTTATCTTGCATTTTCAAATTGATTTGCATTTTCCCTTTTGAATCACCCCAAAACCCTAGAAAACTTAGGAAAATCATAACTTTAAATAGGAATAGCTTCTGACCTTCTCCTTTGGGGTGTGATCTAGTATGGGATTAGGGTTTGTTTGAGCTTGATTTCAAATTTTCTATCATGTTGCATGCTTCTGCTTTGTTCATTTGCATCTCACATGTCCTTAAAACCCTAATTTCTCATGTTCATTTGCATTCACCTTGCATATTCATCATCACATGAACTTGTCATGACATCTCAAGAATTCATATGTCATCTTAGGCATCTTAGGGCATGATAGACCATTGTTTGATCATTTCTTATTTCATTTTTCATGCTTTTCATTCATTACATTCCATAAACATCCATAGGTTTTCAAACTTCTAAGCATGCTTTCATAACATCTCATCTTTGTATGATAATTCATATGCACATTGTGTGATATTGCATCATCTCATATGCCATTTGGATTGCATAATCACTTCTGACTTTGCTCTTTGCATCTCATTTCATCTCATTTCAACTCATTTCTTTATGCTTTATACCTTATGCATTCATACTAACTTTTCAGGAGCTTTTGGTAAGTTAATAAGGGAGGTGGATTTGCCTTCACCTCTCACCTCTTCTTATCTCTTTCATATGCATTTTTGTTTGTCTTTGAAGTGATGATCACACTAAAATTCACCGTGTTTCTGACTCCGATTTCGCATGCATTCTTAGCTTTTATTGTTGTTTTGTTTTGTTATTACTTTGTTTTCTTATGTTTTCAGGTTTTTATAATAATCGGAGCTTGAATCGAGAAAAGGAGCGAAAAAGGAGTGAAAACGGACGTAAACCTAGAAATTCAGCATTTTGCACTTACGACACCCACCGTGGCGGGCGCCATGGGGTTAGCCATGACGTGGCCACGTCTCAAGACCACTCCTCAACCTCCAAGACCCACGATCCCCACTCTCCAATCCCCTGTAGGGACCATGGCGGGCGCCATAGGCCTGTGGCGGGCGCCACAAGGCCAATTTCAGTAACCTCCACTTTTTAGTGGAGGGGCATCCCAGTCTTTTCATGCTTTCAGTTTTCCTATAAATAGGACCTTAGATTTTCGTTTTTCTTCATCCAAACTTAGAATCTCTTAGGCATATATCAGTTTTAAAGCAGTTATCATTCCACATCGGGGTGATACTGCAATCGAGTGATCGAGTCTGTAATCTGTCTGTGTGATCGAGTTTTGGAGCACTCTGGAGGAAGTTAATCCTGCCGCCATTTTAATTCAAGTTCGTATTTTACTTTCATTTATTTTCTGCATTGCTTTACTTTTATTTATTTCCCTCACTCGCACTTTACTTTGTTTATTTCCCGCACTCGCACTTTACTTTGTTTATTTCCCGCACTCGCACTTTACTTTATTTATTACTCGCACTCGCTTTAAATTACTTTATTTCTCGCACTCGCTTTAAATTCCTTTATTTCTCGCACTCGCACTAAATTACTTTTATGAAAAATTATAAAAAGAATTTTTACTTTATCATGTCTAACTAATTCCATAAAGGTTAGAATGTAAGGATCGTAATTAAACCAGTAATCCGTACAATTGTTCGTGGAAACACTTAAGGACTATTTTATCTTTCAATTTAAGTTTAATTGTTTTTAACTATTTCAAAAACAGCCAAAAGCGCTTTGTCTAGTTTATTAGGAGTTTTTAGATTAAAAAGAAAGGAGATTTTAAAACGACTTTTGAACGCGTTAAAGAAGTTTAGAGTCTGGTTCGTGAGAACCTCTTTTTGCTAAGAAATCCAGGTTAAAGTACTTTTCAACTTAGTTAAGATACTATATTTCTTAAAAATAAGTTTACTACTCTAACGCAGTACGCACCTTTTTATCCGTGACAATAGGAGGGGTTGATTAGAGAGTACAACTCGGTTCTGAATACGCGAAAGCGACAGTTCCTGTTAAATTAGTTCTTTTCAAAGGAGAAAACATTGCCCATAAGTAGTTCCATTAACAAGTACTGGATTATCATTGATTACGTGAATTACATTCGAGCCTGTCTTTGTTTAATTGTTTAAAATTATTATTTTATTTACCATTGCACCCTTCTTAAAACCCCTATATTTAGTTGCCTTAGATACACACCATAACAACAAGTACGATAGATTGACACTTGGTCTCTGTGGATTCGACAATATTTTATATTACTCTGACGCGTTCGTACACTTTTGAAAAACACGCATCAAGTTTTTGGCGCCGTTACCGGGGACCAATTTCGTCAAATTTCGTACCCTGTAGTTATACCGTATAGACTAAGGCTTTTACAAAAAATTAAAAAAAAAAAAAAAATCACTATGTTTCACTCAAACAATTTCTACAATCATCACTCCCAGTATTTCGGGGGATCACGTGAATCACATATGTCCAACCTCGAAATACAAAGGGAGAATTCCTATGCATCACTAACTTATTCTCACCCAAATCACCACTCACAAAATTTTGAGGAACCGCTAGAATCTGTTAATTCAAACCTCAAAAGGTTAATGGAGGATTTCATTGAAACAACAAATAATTCTAGGATAGAATCTATGATGAGGCGCTTTGTGGGAACACAAACCCTCAAGAATGAAGAGTTTAGAAGACAACATCTCGATACTTATGAAACCCTTAGGCAAATAACCACTAAGGTCGATTCCCTCGTGAATCACACTAAGGCATTGGGGACTCAAATCTTCCTACTTGCACAAAAACCTATAGGACCACCTCCTGAGGAGAATGCATATGTTATAACAACTAGTATTGAAGAACATATCGAAAATCCTAAGGAGAGGGATAATGAGCATAACGAGAGTTGTGGTGAGAATAGAGTAGAGAAAAATCCATTGAAACCATCCGAAAGGAAAGGTGTCATAAAGGTAGAGAATGAAGCAACTATTGTTGTTACCCCTCCATATATCCCACCATTTCCTTTCCCGCAAAGTTTTGTGGAAGATAAGGTAGAATCCCAATCCAAAACATACGTGGAAGTATTGAAATATACCCGCACCAATGTACCCTTATTCGAGCTCCAACATAAAAAGAGAAAAATTGAGGACCATGAAACTAGGGGAATCATTAGTGCTAAGAGGGTAAGGCTAACCTTTGAGATGGTGAATGAAATGACTAAGCTCAAATTTGAAAAGCTAATACTTAGCATAGATCCAGAACCACCACCACAAGTTCAAAAGAATGAGCCAACCTATAGATGGAAGAAAAGAAAAGGTGAAGGATATGTGAGATGGCTTGATAAATGGGCCTACATAACCGTTTTCAAAACCCCTATAGGAACAACCCCCTACCAACTAGTTTATGGGAAATCATGTCATTTACCTTTTGAGTTAGAGCATAAAGCCTATTGGGCCATCAAAACTTTGAATTTGGATTACTTAACTGCTGGTGAAAAACGTATCCTTGATATCCACAAATCAGAAGAGCTCGGACAGTCTACCTACGAAAATGCCATCATATACAAAGAAAGAACCAAAGCTTGGCATGACAAAAGAATCATAAGAAGAGACTTCAAAATAGGCGATCCTATTCTCCTGTTCGATTCTAGGTTACGACTTTTTCCAGGAAAGCTTCGTTCGAGATGGACTGGCCCTTTCGAAGTATCTAAGATTCTAAGATCTGGTGTTATCGAAATCAAGAACCAAACATGTAAACCATTCATCGTCAATGGACAGAGGTTGAAGCTCTACGAAGGAGGTGACATCCCAACAACATACTCCATTCATACTCTGAGTGATCCACCAAATCCTCCGTACGATATATAAAATCCGGTCGTCGAGCTAATGACGTTAAACAAGCGCTGCATGGGAGGCAACCCATGGTTTTCTTATTTATGTACTTTTTACTTTATTTTAATTTGTTTATTTTTATGTCAGGACTAACGATTGAATGTTTTATGTGCTTTCAGGACTTGTTTGCTAACCTTGTACAGGATGCAAAACCCTGATGACATGCACGTGGCCTTTAGAGATGATGCACAGAGAGAGCGTTACCATGTCCACATGAGACGCCCTATGGCTCCTACCAGGTACCCTGACCATGACTGCATGGATGCCTTGGGGATAGAGCCAAGCGTCAGATTTTTATGCCATCAACTCCACTGGGGCCAGTTTGACTACAGGAACAACACTTATAGGAACTTGACTCTTGAGTTCCTCAGCTCGTTTCATCATGACCCTTGGGCTGGACCCGATGGACTCGCTGTTTTCAGGTTGTTCGGGATTGACTACTCATTCTCTCACAAAGAGTTTGGTGATTTACTAGGTTTCCAGACTACTCCTGATGCTATTCCAGAGACTCCGATGGGGTATTTTATGAGCAGAGAAGTGGAAAAATTTTGGACTAAAATATCAGGCGGAGGGAGCCAAGATCCTTCTACCCAGTTTTCTCAGGTAATCCACAACCCTGCATTGAGGTACTTCCAGATGATTCTAGCACATTCTTTCCTAGGTTTGCCAGATACAGAGACACTGCTAAGTGAAGAGGAGATTTTCCTACTGTTTTGTGCGACTCAGTCTCGCCCTGTTGCTTGTGGCAACTTTCTGTTGAAGGGCCTTGCTAGTGTTGCCAGATCATCAGTAGGCATCATACATATCGGTGGGATTGTTACACAGATAGCTACTGCATTGGGTCTGTCTCGCAAGCTATTGCACCTCAGGACCTTCTGCTGCTACACCACCCTGGATATTGATTTTTGTCTTGATAGAGGACTGATGAGGAGGGCTTCTTTTGAGCCCAACATGTTTAGATTGCTGATCGACGGCGAAGCGATACACTATTTTACATTACCAGATCAGCTGATGACCAGTGTCCATGATCCTGAAAATTGGAGTTATGCTCTAGAGGGTTATGGAGAGACTGTCGAAGAGCCGAAATCGCCTCCCGCCGCTGAGTACACTCCTACACCTCTTACTCCCCGAATCACTGTTATGTCTAACAATATGTCTTTGCAGCCACCTGACCTACAAACACAGATTTATGAGCTCCGTAAGGAGACTGCCCTGCTCAAGCAGGAAGTGGCAGACTTAGAGTTACAGATGCAGGTTTCTGATCTCACTCATGCCTCAGAGGCCGATGCTCTATATCAGGCGATTGAAGAGCTTCGGAGGGAGATAGCTGAGATTCGTGGATCAAGCCAGGAGAAGAAACCTACCACATTACTCATTCTACACTGACATCGCTACCCTAGTATTTAATTTCCTTTTTACGCTTTATTTTATTTATCGCATTTCCAGACATATATTACTTTATTGCAGCTTTTTTATTTTCATGTACTTTGAATTCCTTATATATATACGTATTATGCACTAATGTTGATTTTTCTTTTTCTTTTTTGATTTTTAATTATTTTATTTTTGTCGTGCAAAGAAAAAAAAAATATAAGACAAAAATATTTTCATTTTTGTCTTCACAAAAAAATATGCAAGCCTCATGCCTTGAAAAGAAGAAGAAAACGCTATCCAGACCCCCCCCCCCCCCCCCCCGAAGACCAAATATGCAAGGAAGGCCCAAAAGGAGGATCCAAAAACCACAAGGCCCAGGAATTGGCCTTGTGGCGGGCGCCATAGGCCCTGTGGCGGGCGCCACGCCGTCCCAACAACAAGTACGGGGCAGACCTTCATTTTCCACCATTTTCATCCCTTTCTTCACCAAAAACCCATTTTTACAACCTTCCAAAACCTCCTTGAACCCCATTAAAGCTCCCCCATTTCCAAAATACCCTCCATCCATAAAACATATCCAACATCCATTTCCATTTTCATCCATCAAAAACCAAAAAAATCAAAACTTTATCATTCCCCTCATAAACCACTTTTCTACCATTTTCACTACCTAAGGAACATTCAACAATGGAGTTCAATGGATTTCTTCTTCGTGATGGAAGATCGGGCGATAGGCAACGAAAAATTATTCAGAGGCTTCAAAGTCGAGAAATTCTCTCGACTAGGTACGTCGACGATAACTGTCTGTATGCTTTGGGTATTTATCATAGTGTTTTTAATTTATTAGAATTTCTAGGCTTGCATAATATTTTCATTAATCAGGAACCTACCTATGAGAAACTGACAACTGAGTTTTTGAGTTCTTTAATATACACTGTGAGTCCTAACACTGCTAGTACTGTCGGTTCTGTTATTTTTAGACTGTTTGGAATTGAATATGAATTCAGTACCGACGATCTAGCAGGTTTGTTAGGAATCCCTCATAGGGAAGGTGCAATTTGTGAGGCACCTTTGGATGCGGAATGGTCGGCCGAGGTATTTACCTTCTGGCAAAGGCTTTCAAGTACTTCAATTAATTCTTTTGAAGGGATACTTGCGTCGACCATTCACAACCCGGCCATAAGAGTTTTTAGACTTCTTTTGGCATGTACTATTTTCGGCCGGGAAAGTCCAAACAAGGTAAATGCTCGTGAACTCCTATTTTTGAAAGGATGCCTCACTAGAACCCACATCAATCCGGTCCCGTTTATGCTTGCCCACATGACTTTATTTACTAATAAAACAGGACCGATTGTTTTTGGAGGGCTTGTTACGTCTATTGCTCGGGCCCTTGGCCTGAATGATGAGATAACTACACTTGAACCACTACCTCCTCGCACAATTAATTTAAAATTTCTGAAAGACATGAAATTGTGCCGAACAAGGAGAGAAGGTGGTTATGAGTTGATGGTTCATGGGGTAGCTATCCCATCTGTTGCTTTACCATGCAGTAGACGTACTGATGTACGTGATGAAAGGAACTGGACCTATGATCTTAATGCTCCACGTGTTTTGGGTCCACTTCCTCCTAATATTCCCGATGGGGAGGCACATGACACTGATGAAGAGTATGATCGGAGAGAGCAGTCTCCCATCCCTCACATGTCCCCCCATCGTCCTTCACAGTCACACACCGCACTATCTTCCTCTAACTCTGTTGCAGGTACTGCTCCTGGATTCTTTGTCACCGAGGAGATGTGGCGTGATATGACAGCTAGAGAAGAAAGGCATGATGGCCTTCTCTCTACTATTTCACAACAACTGACGGACAATATGAGCTTCATGCAACAATCGCGATTGGTTTCGGATCGTGCTTATAGCAACGTTTGCCGTACCTTGAACGATATTTCATTAGAGCAGAACCGTCAGAGAGAGTTCAACAGCCGACACTACCAGCTTGTAGAGGCCACTCAAGGTTCCATCTTAGGTAACCTTCGAGAGGTCCGAAGTGCTCAGGCTGCTTTATCAGCACGACTCGACCGGAGGGACCAGCATCGTAGTAGATCTCGTCGTTCTAGACCATCACAGCAGGACGGCGAAGGCACCAGTGCCCCTCCTCAGTAGTCTTTTTCAGGTTACCCCCCTTATCTTATTTCGAAACATTGGGGACAATGTTCGATTTAAGTGTGGGAGGGGATTTTATTGCTTTCTGTCATTTCCCTTTTTAGTTAATTATTTCCTTTCAGTTATTTCCCTTTTCAGTAATTTATTTTTCTTAGATAATGCATGAGTCTGACGAGTCACTAGTATAGTGTATTTTTAGTTCATCTTCATTTTTTCCCATTTCCTTAGCCTTACCAGAAAAATTTTAAAAAGAAAATAATGTTGTTTCACATGTTTTTTTTGGGCTTTGAGACAGGTTTAGATTAGGATGTGGTGACTTAGGTCAACTTTTTGAAACATCAGAACCATTTTAGCACCATTGACCTCTTGAATATAGAAATCACTCCTAAACCCCACCACCATGGCCTTTATTATCATTTAAAAATTGTCCTAAGTAGTTTATCCTAGCAGTCAGCTCCGGCCTAAGCATGCTCTACGTAGGGGGCCGATGAACATAAGTGAATGATCCAGCGCTAATAAAAAAAAAGAAAAAAAAAAGGCAAACTCTGGTATAGGTGACCCTCACAAAGTCATTTAAACCGAAAAAAAGAGAAGAAAAAAAAATTTTGCCACAAAAAGAAAAAAATTGCAAGTCACCTATTGTTAGTTGGTTCAGAGGTATCTGGCACTGAACTTGGTAGGGCGGATTACGATCCGATCCCCCGCAGCTACATTTAGGCAAAATAAAAACAGGTTTACACATGCTTATGTGCCAGAAACCTTATGTTATGGATCAGAATCACTAACCGGTCACTCTACTATGAAGCATGTACGGATAACGGGCTTAATGTGATTGCGCCTGAATGAAAAGGACACAAAAAGATGAGAAGATAGGCCTAGGTATCATGGGATGATATGGAGTGGTTAATATAGGATTGAAGTTTGTGTTTGTGTTTCTATGGTACCCTTGGTTCACTTAGTTAGTATCTGTCACTACATCCTGACTTGAACTTAGAAGCCCTTTAGCCCAAAGACACGTGTTGACACCATATTTTCTTAAGCTTTAATGTTTGCTTGAGGACAAGCAAAGGTTTAAGTGTGGGAGAATTTGATCACACTAAAATTCACCGTGTTTCTGACTCCGATTTGGCATGCATTCTTAGCTTTTATTGTTGTTTTGTTTTGTTATTACTTTTTTTTCTTATGTTTTCAGGTTTTTATAATAATCGGAGCTTGAATCGAGAAAAGGAGCGAAAAAGGAGTGAAAACGGACGTAAACCTAGAAATTCAGCATTTTGCACTTACGGCACCCACCGTGGCGGGCGCCATGGGGTTAGCCATGACGTGGCCACGTCTCAAGACCACTCCTCAACCTCCAAGACCCACGATCCCCACTCTCCAATCCCCTATAGGGACCATGGCGGGCGCCATAGGCCTGTGGCGGGCGCCACAAGGCCAATTTCAGTAACCTCCACTTTTTAGTGGAGGGGCATCCCAGTCTTTTCATGCTTTCAGTTTTCCTATAAATAGGACCTTAGATTTTCGTTTTTCTTCATCCAAACTTAGAATCTCTTAGGCATATATCAGTTTTAAAGCAGTTATCATTCCACATCGGGGTGATACTGCAATCGAGTGATCGAGTCTGTAATCTGTCTGTGTGATCGAGTTTTGGAGCACTCTGGAGGAAGTTAATCCTGCCGCCATTTTAATTCAAGTTCGTATTTTACTTTCATTTATTTTCTGCATTGCTTTACTTTTATTTATTTCCCGCACTCGCACTTTACTTTGTTTATTTCCCGCACTCGCACTTTACTTTGTTTATTTCCCGCACTCGCACTTTACTTTATTTATTACTCGCACTCGCTTTAAATTACTTTATTTCTCGCACTCGCTTTAAATTCCTTTATTTCTCGCACTCGCGCTAAATTACTTTTATGAAAAATTATAAAAAGAATCTTTACTTTATCATGTCTAACTAATTCCATAAAGGTTAGAATGTAAGGATCGTAATTAAACCAGTAATCCGTACAATTGTTCGTGGAAACACTTAAGGGCTATTTTATCTTTCAATTTAAGTTTAATTGTTTTTAACTATTTCAAAAACAGCCAAAAGCGCTTTGTCTAGTTTATTAGGAGTTTTTAGATTAAAAAGAAAGGAGATTTTAAAACGACTTTTGAACGCGTTAAAGAAGTTTAGAGTCTGGTTCGTGAGAACCTCTTTTTGCTAAGAAATCCAGGTTAAAGTACTTTTCAACTTAGTTAAGATACTATATTTCTTAAAAATAGGTTTACTACTCTAACGCAGTACGCACCTTTTTATCCGTGACAATAGGAGGGGTTGATTAGAGAGTACAACTCGGTTCTGAATACGCGAAAGCGACAGTTCCTGTTAAATTAGTTCTTTTCAAAGGAGAAAACATTGCCCATAAGTAGTTCCATTAACAAGTACTGGATTATCATTGATTACGCGAATTACATTCGAGCCTGTCTTTGTTTAATTGTTTAAAATTATTATTTTATTTACCATTGCACCCTTCTTAAAACCCCTATATTTAGTTGCCTTAGATACACACCATAACAACAAGTACGATAGATTGACACTTGGTCTTTGTGGATTGAACAATCTTTTATATTACTCTGACGCGTTCGTACACTTGCGAAAAACACGCATCAAGTGAGTCTTGTTCACTTATGTTCCATCTTTCTCACTTTCTTTCTTTAAGTCACTTATCTTCTTAGGAAGTAAGTAACTTATTCTTCTGCTTCATCCTCCTTTCATCTGCTTCTTTCATTGTTGGCTTCCTTGAAGATCTTCTATCTTAAGCCTAACAAACCATAGGATATCCAAGCATGATAATGTTTAGGTTTGTGTTTAGTCCCCCTTAGCGTTTTACCTTTGAGTCTCCTTGAGTCTCTCTTCTCATCTCAATAATCAGAGACTAAACTCTTAAAGTTTTAGGACTTTGGAATTAGGGTTATACCTGCATCCTTCTTTTAGGATGGAGTGTATAACTTTAATCCTAAGTGTTAAACCTTTAATTTGTTTAAACCTCTTAATCAAATCACATTAATAATCACTAAGACTTTATCTTGTAACTTGGGCCTTACATTAGGGTTCTAAATCTTCCTTATGGTTAAGAGGGACTAACCCTAGTGTTTAATGGACAAGTCCCCCTCAAGTTGTCTTACAAACTTAAAATCCACTTCTTAATCTCACCCTTTAATTAAAATCCACTTAATAAAGGCTTGTTATCTAATGAATTTAATCCCTAATCATTGATTAAGTTGAGGCTTAAGTGTTCTCATCTATTATCCTTCTACTAGGATGGTGTAATGAGCTCACTAATCTGTGATTAGAAATTAAACTCATTACTTAACACTAAACAAAAAAAATAAAAAACATCTAATTAATCACAAGTAGGTTAATGATCTTAATCCTACATCATCATGGTAATTAAGTTGAGATGCTTATCTCATACTTAAGTGGCTCATTATCCCTAACCAGGGAGGATATAATGAGTTTACAAGCCCTGGATTTAGGCTTAAGCTCATTAACTTATGCAAAACACCAAAAACAATAACAAAACTGAAAACACAAAAACAAACAATAATCGTCTCCTTCGGGATTCTTTTCTAACCACACTCATTCACAAACGAGGACTTACTTCTTCCGTCTAATGCAAGACAGTTAGCACTCGAGTCAGATGAGTCATACACTTGAGCATAGGCTAGCAAGCAGTTCACAGTCAATTTATTTTCAGTCTCTTTGAGTCGAACTACGGTGTTCTGACTTCCTCATTGCATGCGAGGATACATAGGGATAACTTAACAGTTATCGAACAAAAGTCTCTTTGTCATCCCCCTTTTTCAGCATTCTTTTCTAAGCCTCAGTTCCCGAGCACTTCACCCTTTTGCACTGACACCTGTACATTCATTCCTTAGCTTTTGCACACAGATAGCACATACCTACCCTTTTAAATACAATCTTGTAAGCGTGGATCCCGTCGAGTACGACGGACAATCTGGATGTTAATACCTTCCCAGGTTGTAACCAACCCCCGTTCTCAGTTTCTTTGGTTCGCAACCGTCTTATTCGTCTTTCTCCGAGTTTATGCAGCATTACCTTTCCTTCGGGATACAAATGCCTAGCTGGCAACTCTATTCACTTCATTTTCATTTTCTCTTTTCACCGACCATTCGCGTCTGCACCGGGATGCAAATCTTTGGGAGCGACAGCTTGGAGACTCTGCTGGGGACTCTTATCTTGTAACTAGGGCTTCTGCTTCTTTTTGTGGGTTTCTCTTAGCGCTTGTTTGATTTGTGTTTATGGGGGTGTTATACGCTACTTGTGCTTGTTGGTTATTGCTTTATTTATTGCTTTCTCTACAGCTTTATTTGTTGTTTTCATTTACTGTTTTTATGCATTTCATTACTGTCATCATATCACCTGTGCTGGATCTGTTGTTTTCCTTGGTGGGAGGGTTATTCAGTGAGTAAGGTTCCATACCGGGAGCCTGAGTGACACATAGGATAGAGTGGCTTCATATTCTTTCCCTTTCCATTTCGGTATGGTGCGGGAATATGAAACACGGTTCAGACATGGGTTTCTTCTTGAGAACTCTGTGCTACGGATTTCCTGTAGTACTAGGGCTATCTGGGTAGCCTGCTAAGTCTGGATGACCTTTTTATGACCTTCAGCATCTGAGGTGAATCAGAGGAGGATCCTTTATGATTAATGTAAACATTGTACCTCCGGGTTAGAAGTGTTTACATTTCTCATAACTGATCCAAGTCTGAGGATCCTTGTTCTAGAACAATACCTGTGAGGGGGTTGGGATGTTTACAGGTTTGCAGGAACTCTTGGCCTTATCATACACTGTTACTGATATTATTAAGGTCACATCATTTTGGAGTATTCTTGTGAAACCCTGGATTTGTGACTCTTTATTTGAGTCCCCCACCTGGTTACTGGTTCTTTAGCCTCCATCCGGACTTATGAACACACATGGACCCTATCAAGGCAGATAACAGATCCAGTACTTGATCACAAACCCTTGCATATCATTCTGCATACATCATTTTGCATCATTTTAAAATTTGTCTATTTGTTTTACAGGGTATCCACATCTTATTTGGTTTTGGTTTTGACTGTTCATCTGCATCAGCCATCTTCATCAGAGATTCCCTTCAGTACCTTCATCAGTTACCCCTATCAGTATTTCTCCTCAGATATCTTCATCAACATCCATTGTCAGCATGGACACATCCAGGAAGAGCAACATTACATACCATTTCTTTGAGCCCTCTCTGACAGGCATCAGGCAGATTCAGACACTCATCACTCCTGATCATGTCCCTTTATTAAGGGAACATTATGGTGGCATTATGGACATGATCATGGACTTGGATGCCTCACAGAGGAGTATGATCCACACTTGCCTTCAGTTCTATGACCCTCCTCTCAGATGTTTCACTTTCCCAGACTTTCAGTTGGGTCCTTTGTTAGAAGAATTTTCCATGTTGTTGGGTGTCCCCATCAGGAGAGGGATTCCTTTCAACCCTGAGATGACTGCTCCCAGGAATGAAGATATAGCTAAGGCTATGTACTTGGAATCCACCATCATTGATCAGAATATGACCACCAAGGATGGAATCCCAGGCCTCCATTTAGACATCTTGGTTACTCAGGCCACCAGTCATGCTGCAGTAGGGAAATGGGACACTATCTGTGCTCTCTTGGCCCTTAGCATATATGGTATCATCTTGTTTACAGATGAGCCTAAGTTTGTAAGAAAGAGTGCTATCCATATTTTCTTGCTGAAGAATCCAGTTCCCACCTTGCTAGGGGATTTCTATTACTTAGTGCATCAAAGGAATGAGAAGCAGAGGGGAAGATTAGTCAGATGTTGTGCACGTCTCTTCTATTGTTGGTTATTGAGGGACTTGCCAAAGTCAGAAGCTTTCTTGAATTCTCACCAGTCAAGAAACTGGGCTAAAATAATGATTGCTCTCACATCAAAAGACATCAGGTGGTGCACGTAGAGCACCAAGTGTAGAGACATAATCACCAGCTGTGGGCAGTATCCCAATGTACCTCTGATTGGAGTAAAGGGTTGCATAAACTACAATCCTTTGCTGTTCAAAAGGCAATTACGGTATGCCTTGGTACATCCACCAAGAGAGAAGGACTTATCAGAAACCCTTTACTGTGATATTCAGCATAATCATGCCATTGACCGACAAGCAGCTTGGGCTTGGGACAACATTCAAACAAAAGGGACTGTCCTTTTTGGCAAGTGTAACAACATAGCTTCAACTTAGTATATTGATTGGTCTCGTATCAGAGGACAGATCACCCGCATGCCATTCACCCTGGAGGATGTTCCTGGACCATCAGCAGTAGAGCCTGTAGCTACAGTCAGTTTAGAGGAGTTTGAGAAGTTAAAGGAAAGGAATACTCAGTTGTCTGAAGCTCTGAAGAAGACCCTCTGGGAGAGGAATGATAGTCGTCTGGACAATGAAAGGTTAGAGAAGCTTAGGATCGAGCATATGACCAAGATTGATAAGACAGATGATTACATCAGAAGAGCCCGAGCAGGGGAGTTGGTATTGAAGAATGCTTGCAAGGAAGCCAAGATTCAGAAGGCCAGAGTTGAGCACTACTTAGAAGAGAGTCAAGCTAGATGGATCAAGATCACTGAAGCCCGTTCACAGGAAGATCAGAAGACCCAGGCTAGGACAGAGCAGCTGGAAGCTAATGAGAAGAAGAGTCAGGAAGCCTGTTTAGCAGCACAGAAAGAAATCTCTGAATTGAAACTCCTGGCGGGGTTGAAGAGATCAAAATACCAAGACAAGCATAAGAAGTTGACAAATGCTATTGTTACCAGGAACCTTCTTGTCAGGACCATCACAGAGCATCCAGTTGGCCCAGTGACTGATGCTCTCCTGAAGGAAGTCAGAGAGGATGATTATGGGCTGGATGTTTGATTTCTTTGTATTTGTATTTCATTTTGTACTTTTGTTGTTGTATTTTGACCCACCATGGGGACTTGTTGTATTCAAAACTATGTATCTTTACATTTTGTAATATTTGGTTTGTATTATTTTGTGGGCTTCATCTCTCTCCAATATCATCATTCCTCGAGGTCTGGAAGGTCAAAACCAAAGAACCAAACCGGATACCTTTGGAAGACAAATAGACATCCTTCATTTCATACTAACCTCTTTTATTTGTTTTGTAGGTATTTGTTTTTGTTGTTTCTCACTTTGTTGTGGTTTCAGGAAACATTGCTCGTAGGAGAGTCTTCCCCATCAACAGAGTTCACCGGTATCCGACAAGAAACAACCTTCCGAGCTTACAGATGGACCAGGTTGAGCAAGATTTGACTGACATGAGAACCCAGATGGCTAATGAAAGAACTGAAATGAGGGCACAAATGAACCAGTTCATGGAAGTAATGACTGGGTTGGCCCAAAGCCAAGAAAGATTAAGAGAGTTGGTCGAGCGGCAAACTCCTGAAGAAAACCACCCAGGTACAGGGGGTACCAGCAACAATGATCATGTACAGCCTTGTACTGATCCCCTGGAGTTTGGACCTCATCTTAACCCTGACATTAATGCTATCGGGAATACCCAGGGTAATACTGGAGGGCGTGCCTTGCAGGAGGACCCTCAGGAGGAACAATTCACTGTAGTTGGGGCAGGAGATGAAATATATGATCATCGTCTGGACGAGATAGCAGAAAAGCTGAGGTCTCTAGAGTCTCAAAACTCTTTAGGCTTTGATGTTATGGATATGAGGTTGGTGGAGGGAGTAAGAATTCCTCACAAATTCAAACCTCCCTGCTTCGAAAGATATAATGGAACATCTTGCCCTCGCACCCATCTTCAATATTTCCTGGGAAGATTAAAGGCTTACACTATGGATGAAAAGCTATGGATGTTCTATTTTGAGGATAGCTTGACAGGGGCATCCCGTGAATGGTACTCTCATCTGACCAGGGCCACAGTAAGAAATTGGAAAGATTTGGCCGAGGCTTTCATTCGCCAATACCAATACAATCTAGACATGGCTCCTAACAGAACACTTCTAATGGGTATGTCACAATCCTCCAGGGAAAGCTTCAGAGAGTATGCGCAGAGATGGAGGCAATTAGCTGCTGTCGTTCAACCTCCAATATCAGAAAAAGAAATGGAAAATATGTTTATGAACACCCTCCAAGGGACATACATTGATAGGTTTGCTGCTTTCTCTTCCACTAGCTTTGCAGATGTGGTCATAGCTGGGGAAAGGATTGAGACTTTATTGAAAATGGGAAAGATTTCTGATAACGGCGCCAGCTCAATCAGCACAAGGAAACCATTTGCAGGGCCTCGCAGGTCCGGTGAAACCAACTCAATACACATGGTCAGAGGAAGGCCCCAGTATATGCCAAGATCAATTGCCACTATCACAATTCCAACTCCACCTCCTCAGCAACAATACACTCCGAAACCACATCATTTCCTTCAGCAACAACATTTTCCTCAACAAAGGTCCAACAACAACAACAACAACAACCAACAGCAGCGTCCTTTCCAACAAAGGCCATCTCAAGTCAACAGGGTAATTGAGCCTATACCAATGCCCTATGCCACTTTGTTACCACAACTTCTGAAGCTTAATCTTGTTGAATTAAGGACTCTGGCTCCACCAGATCCTCAGAACCTTTCACGAGATTACGACGTCAATGCCAGATGTGCCTTTCATTCTTATGCACCTAGTCACACCACAGAAAAGTGCAGAGCTTTGCACATGAAGGTCCAGGATCTGGTTGATTTAAAGGCTTTAAATTTTGCACCACCTCCTAACGTCACAAAGAATCCTATGCCCAGCCATGGTGGGCCAAGGATAAATGCAATTGAGGAAGATCAACCCATGAATTTAATTGAAGATAGTGCAAGCATTCAAACACCTTTGGCAGAGGTTAAAGCTCAGCTTTTAAAATGCTAGGTGTTCCCAGGTTGTGAGGCATGTTGTGAATCTTGCAAAGTTTCCGTCAATGGGTGTGCAAGCTTAAGAAGTGGCATCAATGGCCTTATCAAAGAAGGTATCCTGCAGATAACATCAACGGTTTCTACAACATCAGCAACTCCTTTCACAACAACAACAAGTACTTCTCCTACAACTTCGAAGACAATTGTTCCGACAGACTCGTCTACAAAATCAACAATCATCTCTTCCATCACTTCAGCAAACACTAGTTCAACCGCATCCGCTTCTACAACTACAACAACCATTAACAACGACGTCTCCACAGTCACCATATACTACGGCCCATCATTGGTCCCTGATTCCAATAGTTTTCAGCAACAATCTCAACAACCCAGCTTCAGTCATTCACCACCACCAATAATCAGAAGTCCCGTCACCATATATTACGATCCACAGACAATCACAGTGCCTACCTCCACTGCAGTCAGTCCAGTCACCATCACGGTACCTGGACCTATTCCGTATGAAAAAGATAATGTTGTACCATGGCACTATGGTTCAGACCTCTACTGCAACGAGGAAAGAGTCCTTCTTGATTCTTCAGCTCATACACCATAGGTGGATAATGTCGGGGGAGGCGGAGGCTTCACCCGAAGTGGACGTCTCTTCGCGTCACAAGTTCCAAAAGTTAATACCGAGGCAGAGGTTGCTGCCAAAGCTAAAGGTAAAAATGTGGTGCCTGAGGAACCAGTTTTGAAAGAAGCCCATAAAACATCCTTTGATCAAGATGTGGATGCATTTATGAGGATAATCAAGAGAAGCAACTACAAGGTTGTGGATCAGCTCCACCAGACTCCTTCCAAGATCTCCATCTTATCCCTGTTGTTGTGTTCCGAAGCTCATCGGGATGCATTACTTAAAGTCCTGCACGCAGCCTACGTGCCGGAGGAGATCACGGTAAATCAGCTAGAGACAGTGGTTTCTAATGTTAATACTAGCCATGGGCTAGGCTTCACCAACGCTGATTTGACTACGGAAGGTCGTCATCATAATAAAGCTTTGCACATCACTCTGGAGTGTAAAGGGGCTGTGCTTTCACATGTTCTAGTTGACACTGGGTCTTCGCTCAATGTCTTGCCAAAGAAAGCCCTTGTCAAACTTGAATATGATGGTATAGCTCTCTGACCAAGCAATCTGGTGGTTAGAGCTTTTGATGGTTCCAAGAGGTCTGTTCTTGGAGAGGTGGAGCTTCCTGTGATAATTGGCCTGCAGGTCTTTCAAACTACTTTCTACGTGATGGACATTCAGCCGGCCTACAACTGTTTGTTGGGTCGACCATGGATTCACGACACTGGCGCGGTTACGTCAACCCTTCACCAGAAATTGAAATATGAGTGGGAAGGGAAAATTATCACCATCTGTGGTGAAGAGGATATTTTTGTTAGCCATCTGGCCACCTACAAATACATTGAGATGGATGGTGAAATCCACGAAACCATGAGCCAAGGTTTCGAAGCACTGAACGTCAATGAGACGAAAACTGAAGTATTTGCTGCATCCCAGGAAGATAGGATGGGTACTTCAATTGTCTCCTACCAACAAGCTCGAAAGGTTGTTGAAGATGGGAATGCCCAAGGTTGGGGCAAGCTGCTACCGGTGGAGAAGAAGGAGGACAGATTCGGTTTGGGTTACAAACCATTCCGATAAGATCAAGCAGAGGCTGCTAAGGAGCCCAAGTTCATAAGTGTGGGGATGCTGACCCCAGATGCTGTCAATAACGTGGAAGACGAGGAAAAAGGTGACCTCAACCTGGAGAGCTGGATTCGTCCAATGATCCCGGGCCAACAAGTCCTTAACTGGTCTTCCCAGGAAATTATAAGAGTTACTCCGGCAGAGTAATTATTATTTCCTGTCTTTTTAGCATGCATCAAGTCCTGCATCTTGCCCAAGGTGTCAGGACTCATTTTGTAATAGGGCCATATTAGTATTTTGTGCAAATGGAATATCAATGAATATTGGACATCTTTTGCAAACAATTTTCTCTTTCGCTCATTGTCTTTTCATTTTTGTTATTTTTCACACAAAACAATAAAATGACAATGTTTTCAAAATAAATAACTTCATTTTTCTAAACAAGATTAAAATTGATCACTAAAAAGAACAAATCTCAACCCTTGCAGAGATTATCCTCCAGATTGCACCGACAACAACACTGCTTTGACCTTGTATGACTTCGACAATCTAATTAATCAAGCAAATGAAGGGGTTGAGGAAGACTATGAGTTGCCTAAAGAGTTAGCCAGGTTGTTGAGGCAAGAAGAGAAAGTGATTACTCCTCATCAGGAGGAGATTGAAACTGTTAATCTTGGTACCGAGGAGGATTTGAAAGAAGTGAAGATTGGGGCCAGTCTGCAAGCTCCAGTAAAGGAACAACTTATCATCATGCTTCGGGAATACGTCGACGTCTTTGCTTGGTCCTATCAAGACATGCCAGGACTAGATACGGATATTGTCATGCACAGTCTACCCTTGAAAGAAGATTGCCCTCCAGTCAAGCAGAAGTTGCGCCGTACTCGCCCAGATATGGCCATGAAGATTAAAGAAGAAGTACAAAAATAGTGGGATGCCGGTTTCCTTGCCATAACTGGTTACCCGCCGTGGGTTGCTAACATTGTACTCGTGCCTAAGAAGGATGGCAAGGTGCGCATGTGTGTGGATTACCGGGATCTAAACAGAACTAGCCCAAAGGATGATTTCCCATTACCTCACATTGATGTATTGGTCGATAACACAACTCAGTTCTCGGTATTTTCTTTCATGGATGGATTTTTTGGGTATAATCAGATCAAGATGTCACCCGAAGATATGGAGAAAACAACCTTCATCATGCCTTGGGGCACATTTTTTTACAAGGTAATGCCATTTGGACTAAAGAACGCCGGTGCAACTTATCAACGGGCTATGGTAACATTATTCCACGATATGATCCACAAGGAAATCGAATGCTACGGGGATGACATGATTGCCAAGTCCCTTACTGAAGAAGACCATCTGGTAAATCTGCTGAAGTTGTTCAAGCGTCTGAGGAAGTATCAGCTGAAATTAAACCCCAACAAATGCACATTCAGGGTACGTTCTGGTAAGTTGCTGGGATTTATCGTAAGTGAAAAAGGAATTGAGGTTGATCCCGACAAAGTCAAGGCTATTCAGGAAATGCATGCACCTAAGACTGAGAAAGAAGTTCGAGGGTTCTTAGGTAGATTGAACTACATATCAAGGTTCATATCTCATCTTACTGCAACCTGTGAACCCCTGTTCAAGCTATTAAGAAAGGAACAGACAGTCAGGTGGAACGACGATTGTCAGAAAGCTTTTGACAAGATCAAGGAGTACCTGCAAGAACCTCCAATTCGCATGCCTCCAATTAAAGGAAAACCTCTGATAATGTACCTGACAGTATTAGAAGGATCAATGGGGTGTGTGTTGGGCCAGTATGACGAGTCTGGTCGAAAAGAGTATGCAATATACTACCTAAGCAAAAAGTTTACCGACTGTGAACAACGTTATTCACTGCTCGAGAAAACTTGATGTGCTTTAGCATGGGCTGCTCACCGACTAAGATAGTATATGTTGACTAACACTACCTTGTTGATCTCAAAAATGGACCCCGTCAAGTACATATTTGAGAAGCCATCACTTACCGGAAGGGTTGCAAGATGGCAAATGATTCTGACAGAGTACGACATTCAGTACACCTCTCAAAAAGCCATCAAAGGCAGTGTAATGTCTGACTATCTAGCTGAGCAACCCATTGATGATTACCAGCCCATGAGATTTGACTTCCCTGATGAAGACATCATGTACTTAAAAGCAAAAGATTGTGAAGATCCAGTTCACACTGAAGGGCCTGATCCAGAAGAAGAATGGATTATGATGTTTGGCGGGGCTGTCAATATGAATGGACGTGGATTTGGTGCAATGCTCATTACACCTAAAGGAGTTCATATGCCTTTTTCGGAAAAACTCACATTTTCCTGTACTAACAACAAAGCCGAATACAAAGCATGTATCATGGGACTTGAGGAAGCCATTGACCTCAGGATCAAAACATTGAATGTATTCGGAGATTCAGCTTTGGTAATCAATCAGACCAACGACAAATGGTATACTCATCAGGAGCATCTGATTCCATACCGTGACTATACGAGGAGATTATTGACTTTCTTCACAACAGTCAAACTTGAATACATCCCTCGAGACGAAAATCAGTTTGTAGATGCTTTAGCTACCATTTCCTCCATGATCAAAGGTCAAACTGCCAATTACGTGCCTTGGATTTTGGTATCCAGACTGGACCGACCGACATATGTTTTCTCTGTGGACATTGCTAGTGATGACAAACCTTGGTTCCACGATATCAAATGCTTCTTAGAGAATCAGGCATACCCACCTGGGGCATCATCCAAAGATAAAAGGACATTAAGAAGACTGGCTGGCAGTTTCTTCCTCAATGCTGATGGATCATTATACAAGCGAAACTTCGACATGCTCCTGCTCAGATGTGTTGACAAGAAGGAAGCAGGCCTAGTGACACGAGGTGCATGAAGGTTCTTTTGGTACCCATGCTGGAGGACATGCAATGGCGAAGAAATTATTAAGATCGGGTTACTACTGGATCACAATGAATGCAGACTGTTGCGCCTATGCCAGAAAATGCCACAAGTGCCAGATCTACGTAGATAAATTGCATATGCCTCCGAATACTTTGAACATGATGTCTTCACCTTGGCCCTTTGCCATGTGGGGCATTGACATGATTGGAAAGATCGAACCGACTGCTTCAAATGGTCACAGATTCATCCTGGTAGCCATTGATTACTTCACCAAATGGGTTGAAGCAACTTCGTATGCAAACGTCACCAGGCAAGTGGTAGCCAGATTTCTGAAAAGAGACATCATCTGTCGATATGGAGTTCCCGAGCGAATCATTACTGATAATGGTTCCAATTTGAACAACAAAATGATGGCAGAACTGTGTCGGGACTTCAAAATTCAACATCACAACTCTTCTCCTTACAGGCCAAAGATGAATGGCGTTGTTGAGGCGGCTAACGAAAACATCAAGAAGATTGTGCAGAAGATGGTAGTCACCTACAAAGACTGGCATGAAATGCTACCATTTGCCTTGCATGGGTATCGAACCTCAATTAGAACGTCTACTGGGGTAACAACTTATCAGCTTGTGTATGGTATGGAAGTTGTCCTACCTGTTGAAGTTGAGCTACCCTCCTTACGGGTAATGATGGATGTAAAACTAGATGAAGCAAAGTGGGTCCGGTCTCGGTACAACCAACTGAATCTAATTGAAGAGAAAAGATTAGTTGTAATCTGTCATGGGCAGTTATATCAGAAGCGAATGAAGAAAGCCTTCGATCAGAAAGTCAGACCTCGGGAATACCAAGTAGGAGAGCTTGTTCTGAAGAGAATCCTTCCTCCTCATACAGACCACAGGGGCAAGTGGACACCAAACTATGAAGGTCCCTATGTCATAACCAAAGTCTTCTCAGGTGGAGCACTGATGCTCGCAACCATGGATGGAGAAGACTTCCCGTCTCCTGTGAATTCAGATGTAGTTAAAAAATACTTCGCATAAAATGACCCGCTGGACATAAAAACAGAATGTAAGTCCAGGCAAAAATAGGGCATCCCGGTGAGTCAAAAACAGAATAGAAGACTCGGGCAAAAATAAGGGAAAAATTAAAAAAAAATGTACACCCGCTAAGTTGAAAAGCCACATTGGACAGCTTAGGCAAAAATGGGTATCCTAGTGGATTGAAAACCCGAAAGGGCGATCCACGCAAAATCAGGGAATAAGCGAACAACTGCATTCTGAATTTGTCTGTATCATTCACAACATGTCAAGCTTCGAAAGGATAAAGCGTCGGTCAGAGTCAGCCTTCTTCAGAAAGCAAGATAAGAAGAACGTCAAGGTCATACAGGTCATAGAAAAGGAAGCTCACTGGAGCGTCATCTTCAACATTGCCAACACTTTTATTTTCTCAATTTACAGCAATCTCCTCATTTCAGGGGATTCGCTTATTTGACTGTACTTGCGAATTCAGGGTACACAAATTAATAAAGTCAGAGTTTTCAGTCACTTTGTTTTATACATTTTTGTTTCGTTTGCAAAATGTACAATGTTCATAATACAACACTTTCATAAAACAAATAAGCCATTTTTAATAAATGCTTGTAGGAAATATATTACTTTCAGGTAAGTCTAACTCCTATGACGGAATCCGGTTAGGGATACCTCGGGATACTTGTGCATTTTCCTTTGTCTTAACAGGTTGCAGGTATTCGATACGCAACAGGGGGCATATAGAGCATTACATCCCCAGCATACTACTTCCCAGAAGTTATCTCCTCCCCAAGCAGGACCTCCCCGAGTAGTGCCTGACAACTATTTCACAGTAAGATGGGCAAGGAATTTCCTATTCCCCACCAGGATGCCAGATTTCTATCATCCTCAGCAGAGTTGATGGAAGTAATTCACCACAGAGTTTCCATTCTCTCCCTAGAAGAGCAATACCTGAAACACATCCCCAACGGAGTGGCTGAAACCTCCTTCTCCCCAGCCGAGTTCTCCCTCCGGATAGATCTACCAATGATCTATTTCCCCAAGCAGAGTCCTCCCTCCGGAAAAATCCATCAATGATCTCTTCCCACAGCTGGGTTATTCCTTCAAACAGATCAGTCAGAGATCTTTTATCCCCACAGGATCCGAGTCCCGAATCAGTTTCTCATTTGCATAATCATAGCATTCGGATCATATTCACCAAATAAGCGTAGCATTCCATCTAATACGGAGCATTACGGCAAAAATCAAACACTTGCATGATCACAAGCTAGGTTCGAGCCAGTCACCTGCAATTACCATCAATATTTCACCTGTAATATACAAAGACTCACATCCCCTACACATAAAAGCCAAAGCGTCCCCTTTTCACTCTCAAATACAGATACCTATGCATGCTCTTTTTGACACTCGTTTGTGTCATCCTTCCCCAATAAGGTCGCCAGAACACCTTCTGCAAACAGACACTTGTCCATAACATGCTCTTCTCGACACTCGTCTGTGTCATCTTATTCCCCCACAGACCTCCAGAATACCTTCTGCACTCTCAGATACAGATATTTGTTTATAACTTATACATATTCCTTTTGTCACTCGTTCGTGTCATCCTTCTCCAGCAAGTCAAACACTCGTTTGTGTCTTGCTCATACCTCACCAATAAATCAATACTTGTACATACTTATACAGAAGTCTTTGATACTCGTTCGTATCATTGTATATATCACTCCTCAATAGATTCGACACTCGTCTGTGTTCCTTGTTAACCAGTTGATACTCGTCCGTATCATCATCTTTGAACATGTGTCAGCGTTTGTTTCTACCGATACTCGTCGGTATCATGGTCCTAAGGATGCTCGTCCGCATCTTTAATCTATACACACCGTCAAACACTTATATCTTTTATTTTTGAAAGCATAAGCACTCGTCTGTGTTTACCGTTCCCTAGTAAATCATCGACAAAACAACTTTCTTCTATCCGACATTCGTCCTATGTTGTGATACTTTCGGCAGCCGTCCCCTGCTAGGTGATCGTCCTTCACCTTCGAATGACCGTCCCTCATCCTTTCCCCAGTGGAATCTCCATTATTGGAACCTTCTATCTGACATTCTTCCTATGTCGTGATAAAGAGCAGCCGTCCCCTGCTAGGTGATCGTCCTTCACCTTTTGATGACCGTCCCTCATCATTTTATCCGATGGTCGTCCCCATCGTTGATCTTGTTATCCGAAATTCGTCCTATGTCGTGATAAATCCTGAGAGTAGTCGTACCCTGCTAGGTGATCGTCCTTCACCTCTTGATGATCGTCCTTCATCATGCTTATCTGATGGTCGTCCCCATCGTTGACCTTTTCTATCCGACATTTGTCCTATGTCGTGATAAAGTGCAGCCGTCCCCTGCTAGATGATCGTCCTTCACCTTTGATGACCGTACCTCATCATTATTTCATTTATTCTTTAAACTAATGGTCGTCCCCATCGTTGTTTACTTTACTTTCCAAAGCCTGGTGTTCATCCCCATCATTTCTTTTCTCATTGCTTTAACCCCCAGAGAATCTTATTTCTTTACCCGATGGTCGTCCCCATCATGATCTCTTTATTTCCCCAGCTTGTCGGTCGTCCCCATCATTGATTTACTTATCACTTTATCCCCAGCAGTCGTCCTCTACTCAATGGTCGTCCTCCATCGCTTTCATTTGATAATCATACTATGCCATCTTTTACAATTTATATCCCTTTTCTTCTTCTCCCCAGCGAGTGCAAATTTCGGACTGTCTTTGGTATTCAACCACAAGTTATCTTGTTTGTCTGTTAAGCCAGGCGCTTACGTCCTGCACATCTAACTCATGCTTGAAGAGGGGCAGCTGTAAACACCCCAAATTTTCCCTCACTCTTTATCACACCATGGCTTGTGATCTTTCATTTTTTCATAAGCATAAGCATACTATCTCATATTGCATATTTGCTTCACTACATAGGCCATTTTCATCTGCATCTAGGGTTTGTGATCTGAGCAATCCAAGAATCAATCTGTGCCATCCAAAAGGTCTTAAAGCTTTCCAAGAGGGTCCATGTGTGTTCTATGATCATATTATGCTCCCCAAAGTTCATGAAAGTCAAGGGATCACAAGCCATGGTCATTCTTGTTTCTAATGTTCTTAATATGTATAAGGATAATGTGTACCAATTTTGATCATTCTTGTTTCTAATGTTCTTAATATGTATAAGGATAATGTGTACCAATTTTGATGAGGAAATTCATTGTGGAAGTCATCTGATCATTGGGTAGCTTCTTGAGCAAGTTAAGTCAAAATTAGGGCATCTGAGGCCCAACAATGGAACCAAAGGGTCATTTTCATCAAATTGAAGTTCAATGATCTTTATTTTATCTTAGAAGTGGTTGGAAGTTCACAAGAATGAAGAATTTTGAGCCAATTGCAAACTTGCCATTTTTGGAAATGACTTGAAATGCAAACTTTCCATTTTGGGAAAGTTTTTCAACCTCCTCTTTCATGACCAAAATTGCTTCAAATGAAAAATTCTTGGGCATGAAAGTTGAAGATTAGGTATTTCCCTTTTCAAAAAGTACAAGAACATGTCTTGATTCATCCTAGAACTCAAGATATGGCCTTATAAAAGTTGGCAAAAATCACATTCTTGTTCGATTCTTGATTTTGATGCATGATAAATGAATTTTGGGGTTGGATTCTTGTTTAGGGATGTTGGTTGATTCATTCTGGAGATTTTGGGGGCTTGGGGTGGTGTTTTGAGCAAGCTCATGTGAGAGACACGCCGGAGAAGACGACCGGAGTTCTTCTCCGACCACCTGAGTTTAATTAGGGCTAATCCCATTAATTAGTCAGGTTTAAATTAGGACCCTTAGATTGTTTTTACCCGCGCGTGTGGACGGCCCAGATTGATCCATTAACCCTAATTTTAATTAATTAGTTTTAATTAGGTTTAATTAATTTAAAAAATCTCAGATTAAACCTCTGCCTTTGGATAGCGCGCCAGCCAACATTTCCCTCCCCAGTTTGAATCCTGGCCCTTGGATCTGCATACTTCCATTTTATTTTATTTTTATTTCACTTTCTTTGCATTTTCTTTCTCATTTTATTTAAAATAGCAAACTTATTCAAAAAATATGAAACTTTGCATTCTGATTTCAAATATTTTTCTCAATCTGAAAATGATTTTTATTTTATTTTTTGCATATAAGTATTTTTAAAATATTTAAATGTTATTTTTAATTAATTAAAGTATTTTAATTAATTAAAAATACATTTAGGTTTCTAAAAATCACCAAAAAAGTCATGAACCATTCCAATGCATTTAGAAACATTTTCAAACTCTTCATACAAATTTCTTTTTAGGTTTGATCATAATTTCACAATTTTCTTTGAATTAAGGGTCATTAAAATCACAATTTTTAACCCTAGCTTTGAAAAATCATTTCAGCCTAACCAAGAAGAGTTTGAACTTGATTCTTTTTGCATTGTGTTACATATTGCATTTTGTTTCTAGGTAATTTTTCTCATGAATTTATCTTGCATTTTCAAATTGATTTGCATTTTTCCTTTTGAATCACCCCAAAACCCTAGAAAACTTAGGAAAATCATAAATTTCAATAGGAATAGCTTCCGACCTTCTCCTTTGGGGTGTGATCTAGTATGGGATTAGGGTTTGTTTGAGCTTGATTTCAATTTGTTATCATATTGCATTCTTCTGCTTTGTTCATTTGCATCTCACACGTCCTTAAAACCCTAATTTCTCATGTTCATTTGCATTCACCTTGCATATTCATCATCACATGAACTTTCCATGACATCTCAAGAATTCATATGTCATCTTAGGCATCTTAGGGCATGATAGACCATTGTTTGATCATTTCTTCATTCATTTTCCATGCTATACATTCATTACATTCCATAAACATCCATAGATTTTCAAGCTTCTAAGCATGCTTTCATAACATCTCATCTTTGTATGATCATTCATATGCACATTGTGTGATATTGCATCATCTCATATGCCATTTGCATTGCATAATCACTTCTGACTTTGCTCTTTTCATCTCATTTCATCTCATTTCAACTCATTTCTTTATGCTTTATACCTTATGCATTCATACTAACATTTCAGGAGCTTTTGATAAGTTATTGAGGGAGGTGGATTTGCCTTTATCTCTCACCTCTTCTTATCTCTTTCATATGCATTTTTGTTTGTCTTTGAAGTGAGTCTTTTTCACTTATGTTCCATCTTTCTCACTTTCTTCCTTTAAGTCACTTATCTTATTAGGAAGTAAGTAACTTATTCTTCTGCTTCATCCTCCTTTCATTTGCTTCTTCCATTGGTGGCTTCCTTGAAGATCTTCTCTCTTAAGCCTAACAAACCATAGGATATCCAAGCATGATAATGTTAAGTGTTGTGTTTAGTCCCCCTTAGCTTTTTACCTTTGAGTCTCCTTGAGTCTCTCTTCTCATCTTAATAATCAGAGACTAAACTCTTAAAGTTTTAGGACTTTAGAATTAGGGTTATACCTGCATCCTTCTCTTAGGATGGAGTGTATAACTTTAATCCTAAGTGTTAAACCTTTAATTTGTTTAAACCTCTTAATCAAATCACATTAATAATCACTAAGACTTTATCTTGTAACTTGGGCCTTACATTAGGGTTCTAAATCTTCCTTATGGTTAAGAGGGACTAACCCTAGTGTTTAATGGACAAGTCCCCCTCAAGTTGTCTTACAAACTTAAAATCCACTTCTTAATCTCACCCTTTAATTAAAATCCATTTAATAAAGTCTTGTTATCTAATGAATTTAATCCCTAACCATGGATTAAGTTGAGGTATCTTCCTCAGCTTAAGTGTTCTCATTTATTATCCTTCTATTAGGATGGTGTAATGAGTTCACTAATCTGTGATTAGAAATTAAACTCATTACTTAACATTAAACAAAAAAAACCAAAAACATCTAATTAATCACAAGTAGGTTAATGATCTTAATCCTACATCATCATGGTAATTAAGTTGAGATGCTTATCTCATACTTAAGTGGCTCATTATCCCTAACCAGGGAGGATATAATGAGTTTACAAGCCCTGGATTTAGGCTTAAGCTCATTAACTTATGCAAAACACCAAAAACAATAACAAAACTGAAAACACAAAAACAAACAATAATCGTCTCCTTCGGGATTCTTTTCTCACCATACTCATTCACAAACGAGGACTTGCTTCTTCCGTCTAATGCAAGACAGTTAGCACTCGAGCCAGACGAGTCACACACTTGAGCATAGGCTAGCAAGCAGTTCACAGTCAATTTATTTGCAGTCTCTTTGAGTCGAACTACGGTGTTCTAACTTCCTCATTGCACGCGAGGATACGTAGGCATAATTTAACAGTTATCAAACAAAAGTCTCTTTGTCATCCCCCTCTTTCAGCATTATTTTCTAAGCCTCAGTTCCTGAGCAATTCACCCTTTTGCACTGACACCTATACATTCATTCCTTAGCTTTTGCACACAGATAGCACATACCTACCCTTTTAAACACAATCTTGTAAGCGTGGATCCCGTCGAGTACGACAGAAAATATGGGTGCTAATACCTTCCCAGGTTGTAACCAACCCCCTTTCTCAGTTTCTCAGGTTCGCAATCGTCTTATTCGTCTTTCTCCGGGTTTATGCACCATTACCTTTCCTTCGGGATAAAAATGCCTAGCTGGCGACTCTATTCACTTCATTTTCATTTTCTCTTTTCGCCGACCGTTCGTGTCTGCACCGGGATGCAAATCTTTGGGAGCGACACTATGCTGAAGGTAGACTTACGATAAGGTTCGAGATCAAGCCAAAGGTAAACTCAAAGAAGTAAGACCAAGCCGAAGGTGGACCTACAAAGAGGTTATCATGAAAAATGAATCTGCAGGGTACAACAAGTATTTGAGGGTAAGATTAACAAATCCACACCCCTTTGGTTATTTTGAAATCATATCCGGGAATGTGCTAGGCATTCTCTACGGGAACAATCTGGTGTGACTGTTGATTCATAATTTGGGGCTTTCATGCAAGGTGCCAAAACTAACTTATGTTTTATATGCATATGTTTGAATTCTTCCATGGTGTAATGCCCCATAATGATGGAAATTCTACGCTTTAGAGGATGAAAATGTAATGATAATTATTAAATGCAAATGCAAGGGTGACCTCGTGACAAGGAGATAACAAGTATCCCTGGTAATTTTACTGGGGAGAAATAATCTGAATTGATTTCATGAATCCCGGTGCGGAGTAACATCTCTGCTGGCGAGGATGCTAATAACTCACTGGCTCTAAACTTCCATCATTGCCAAAAATAAATTGGACTTTGAGAAGCTGGAGAATGAAGACCTTGCTAGGGAAAGTCCTAATTGGCCTGAACTTGATTGGGAGGTACGACACCCATAGAACTCCATTGGGGAAGTGATAAACTTTTGACCTGGCTAAGGAAGATGGATTGTTGATACTCTGCGGAGTGAGAACTTTGTTGGGGAATAAGGATCCTTCGCGTACTGTTGGGGGACAGGAAAACTCTTATGAAGAATATCTCTTTTTTGTAGGAGGACTCTCTGCTTGGGGATATCAGCCTTTTAATGCCCTGCTGAGGAATATTTCAGTTTCTGAATCTACTAGGGATGATGGAGAACATCAATGAGAATGCTTCTTGCAGAAGATAAGATTTTTAAGTCGTCTCTTGTTGGGGATAAGAGATGTAAAGTGTCTCATGTTGGGGATGAGAAATAGAACATCTTTTAATAACGATACCCTCTGCTCGGGGAACACCAACCCCCTTATTGCTCAGCTAGAGAAAAGTAAACTGATGTGACCTGTTGAGGAGTCATGATCAATAAAACTCATTGAAGAAAAAGCTTCTTGATGTCGCGTGCTAGCAATGGCTTCAGTTCACTTTGTACCTGCAGATTAGTGAATGCAACTGATAATTCTTGCAAAAGAGAAAACTAGACAAGCATGCATGCTCCAGGTTCATGGTCTGAATTCAGCACCCCAATCACTCAGCAATTAAGACGTATGTCACATGTTTTATTCTCAGGCATGTATTATAAAGCATCAATGTCTTCACAGTACAATATCTATCACAATTTTGGACGTTTTTGCAAACAACAATGGTAGATGGAAACAAAAACAAATGAGAGATTATTTGAATGAAAATGTATTTTATTAATTGGAAAGTGGCCGTGAATGGGAATTACACCAGGAAGCAATCCATAGAAAGAGGAAATTTCACAAAAGGAAAATAACCTATCCTAATGGCAATGTGAAATCGGGTCTCATCAAGGTCTAACCCGACTATGACCCATGTGTCCTCGAGACTCTCTGTATACTTTTCTTTTTGAGGAAGATGATTGGACTGATTCTTAACCCTCATATTACCCATGATTGTAGACGATGAATCACAGATCACGCAAATCGCAGTTGTTCGTTTCAATCCCTCTTTTGCGTGGATCTCCCTTTCGGGTATTCAATCCACCGGGATACCCTTTTTTTGCCAGAGTTGTCCGATGTGGATTTTCAACTCAGCGGGTGTACATTTTTTTGTTTATTTCCCTAACTTTTGCCCGAGCCTTTTATTCTGTTTTTGGCTCGTCAAGATGCCTTTTTTGCATGGAATCTTTATTTTATTTTTGTCCAGCGGGTCACTTTTATACGAAGTATTTTTTAACTGCGTCTGCGTTGACAGGGGATGGAAAGTCTTCTCCATCCATGGTTGTTAGCATTAAGGCTCCGTCTGAGAAAACCTTTTTAAGCAAAAATTGACCTTCATAATTAGGAGTCCACTTGCCCATGTGATCTGTTTGAGGAGGAAGGATCATTTTCAACACTAAGTCACCAGGTATGTAACATCAAGGCAGTACCTTCTGATTGAACGCCCATTTCATTCTCTGTTGATACAACTGTCCATGGCATAAAGCTGCTAAACATTTCTCCTCGATGAGGTTCAACTGGTTGAACCTGGACTGGTCCACTCAGCTTCATCAAGCTTAACATCCATCATTATCCTCAAGGAGAGAACCTAAACTGATAGGACTGCCTCCATACCATACACTAGTGAGAACGAGGTTGCCCCGGTTGAGGTGCGCACAGATGTCCGGTACCCATGCAATGCAAACGTCAACATCTCATGCCAATATTTATATGTCACAACCATCTTCTATACTATCTTCTTAATGTTCATTTTGGCCACCTCGACAATTCCATTCACCTTCGGGTGGTACAGAGAAGAGTTGTGATGTTCGATTTTGAAATCCCGACATAGATTTGCCATCATCTTATTATTGAGATTGGAACCATTATCAGTAATAATTATCTCGGGTATTCTGTATCGACAAATGATGTCCTTCTTTATGAATCAGGCTACAACCTGCTTGGTGACATTAGCATAAGACGTCGCTTCCACCCACTCAATGAAGTAATCAATGGCAACCAGAATGAAGCGGTGACCGTTAGAAATAGTAGGCTCGATCTTTTCGATCATGTCAATGCCCCACATGGAAAAGGGCCAAGGATAAGACATGACACTCAATGGATTAGGAAGCACATGCACCTTATCAACATAGATTTGACATTTATGACATTTACGGGAGTATTTGCAGCAATCGGATTCCATGGTTACCCAATAATACCCCTACCTCAAAAGTTTCTTCGCCATGGCATATCCTCCAGCATGGGTACCGAAGGATCCTTCGTGAACTTCCTTCATTAACATGTCTGCTTCGTGTCTATCCACACATCTGAGCAAAACCATGTTGAAGTTCCTTTTGTATAGCACATCATCCTGATTCAAGAAGAACCCTCCTGCCAACCTCCTCAAGGTCTTCTTATCTTTGTTGGATGCCCCTATTGGTTATTCTTGAAATTTCAGGAAACGTTTGATATTGTGGTACAAAGGCTTACTGTCATCAGTAACATCAACTTCAAACACGTAAGTGGGCCTTTCGATATGAGACACCACAATTCTGGGCACATAACTCCATTGTTGGACTTTAATCATGGAGGACATGGTTTCTAGGGCATCAACGAATTGATTCTTGTCACGAGGCACATAATGAAGCTTTACCGTCGTGAAGAATGTTAACAACCTCCTCGTGTAATCCCTGTATGGAATCAAATGTGGTTGATGAACAAGCCATTTCCCGTTAACTTGATTTATGACCAAAGTTGAATCACTGAAGATATGGAGGGTCTTAATTTGTAAATTAATTGCTTCCTCAATCCCCATTATGCAAGCTTCGTAATCTACCTCATTGTTGGTGCATTCAAACATCATTCGAGCAGTGAAGGGCATGTGAATTCCTTTCAGTGTGACAATGACGACACCAACTCCGCTTCCATTCATTTTAACGACCCCATCAAACATCAGACTCCATTTGGATTCAGGGTCTGGCCCCTCCTCTGGGAGTGGTTCTTTGCAATCTTTCAATTTGAGGAACGTGATGTCTTCATCAGGGAACTCAAACTTCATTGGTTGATAGTCATCAATTGGTTATTGGGCCAGGTAATCTGACAATATGCTTCCCTTTATGGATTTCTGGGAAGTATATTTAATGTCATATTCAATCAAGACCATTTGCCAACGGGAAACCCTTCTGGTTAGTGTTGGTTTCTCGAAGATGTACTTGACAGGATCCATCTTGGAAATCAATAAAGTCGTGTAAGTAAGCATGTATTGCCTCAATCTCTTAGAATCCTATTCTAGTGCACATCATGTCTTCT
This sequence comes from Lathyrus aphaca, assembly GCA_963966055.1. Classification (NCBI taxonomy): domain Eukaryota; kingdom Viridiplantae; phylum Streptophyta; class Magnoliopsida; order Fabales; family Fabaceae; genus Lathyrus; species Lathyrus aphaca. The sequence goes on along the minus strand of OZ014522.1, from coordinate 431,831,795 downwards.
TAAGCATTGAATACCTGGACTCACAGTCTGTGAACTTCTTGCTCAGGTAGTGGATGGCGTGCTCTTTCCTACCTGTCTCGTCATGTTGACCGAGAACGCAACCTATTGACCCTTCAAGTACTGTAAGATACATAATAAAAGGCCTCCCTAAAACCGGGGGCATGAGGATTGGAGGTTCTTGTAAATACTCTTTTATTATGTCGAAAGCCAATTGGCAATCGTCGTTCCACCTGACAGCCTAATTCTTTCTCAAGAGCTTGGATATTGGTTTGCACGTAGCTGTTAGGTGAGATAAGAACTGGTCAATGTAGTTCAATCTTCCTAAGAAGCCACACACTTAGTTTTTAGTTTTAGGCTCAGGCATTTCTTGAATTGCTTTCACCTTTGCAATATAAACCTCAATCCCCTTTCGCTTACAATGAAACCCAGAAGTTTACCGGAGCGCACTCCGAAGGTACATTTGTTTGGATTCAGCCTCAGTCTGAACTTTCACAGCCTGTCAAATAGCTTGACTAAGTTAACTAGGTACTCTTCCTCTGTTTGTGACTTCACAATCATGTCATCAACATAAACTTCAATCTCATGATGAATTATATCATGAAAGAGAGTCACCATTGCCCATTGGTACGTTGCTCCAACATTCTTTAGACCGAACGACATCACTTTTAACAGAAAGTTCCCCAAGGGGTGATGAATGTAGTTTTCTCCATATTATCTAGCGACATTTTGATTTGGTTGTAGCCTGAAAAGCCATCCATGAAGGAAAGTACCAAATATTGAGTTGTATTGTCGACCAACACATCAATGTTAGGCAACGGGAAATAATCATTGGGACTAGCTCTGTTTAAATCTTGGTATTCAATACAAAACATATTTTTCCATCCTTCTTCGGTACCGGCACGATGTTGGCAACCCATGGTGGATAACTTGTAATAGCCAAAAATCCAACATCAAATTGTTTCTGAACCTCTTCCTTGATCTTTATTTCCATATCAGGTCGAGTTCTACGCGGTTTTCACTGGCAGATAGTCTTCTCGGAGAGGTAGTCTGTGCACTACAATATCGGTGTCAAGTCCCGGAATGTCTTGGTAAGACCAGGCGAAGACATCAATGTACTCTCTGAGCATGGTAATCAATCGGTCCTTCACAAATTCTTCTAATGCGGCCCCGATCTTGACCTTTTTCTATGCCTCTTTGGTACCCAGATTCGCGATCTCAATAACCTCTTCGTGCGGCTGAATCACACTCTCCTCTTGCTTCAACAACCTGGCTAACTCTTCAAAAAATTCACAATCTTCTTCACCTTCCTCGTCGGCTTGGTAAATCGGAATTGTCAAAGTCATAGCGAGTTATAGCAAGATTGTCATTGATAAGACCCAATGGGGTGCATCTGCATGAACGATGATTCATGCCTGATTTTAGAAAGAGTGTAAGAGAAAAAAAGAAGAAAAAAAATGAAATGAATAATGGAAGATGTACATTGCCATTTATTTAAAGAAAAATTAAAAATTAAAAATAGGGAACACCATGTTATGAATGCAAAAATCGTCCATTTTATTGATGATTAAACATTGCAAATTGAAACAAAGAAACCCTTATAATGAGCTACTACGCCTTGGGAGAGATGTAGAGATATCACACAAGAATAAGAACACAAGACAATTACTCTTGATACTGCGTAACAGTGATGGCCTCTTCAGACGACAAATTGTTGAGCTCCACTCCCGGGACACTCGGTCTGATCCAATCGTCTATTTCACAATCACTATCAATTACATCTTCTTGACTGGCACATATACGGATGTGATCCACCCATCCTACATTAGAGAAAGTAATTGGGCCTTTACGACCTCTGGTATGTTGTGCTGATGTTGCTCGAGAAGGACTATAACCAATTCCAAACATATCTTCCTTTTTGGGGACCTCGACCATCTTTCCCCAGCCTTTTGTTGAAATGCGATAAACACATACCTTGAATGTGTACTAAACTTTAAACATTATCATTACCACGCATTCGCAAGTTGAAACAATCAAACTTGAAAAATCACCAAATGCGACTTCAAGTTATCGGGCCAAAATTTGAGTTCAAACAATCAACAAAAGAATTAGAAAAATTACTAATAATTACTAATATATAAGGCCTTGGTGGAAGTGGAAGAAGGAAAAGCCAAGTGAACAATTAAAAGAATTCATTGGCTCAGCACAGCAAGGCTCACTCAGCGAGCTACACCTGAACCAGGAAAAAACCAGTACAACAACAGGGTTCTGGTGTAGGCCTCTGTTTAACACCTACACAAACTCAAATATAAAAATTGGTCCAGAAAGACCGGGTGAAAATGAATTAAACAAGTTGTAAAGTGAAGATTTGAGAATTTTACAAACAATCCGAGTTCAACTTGCTTAATGAATGTTCACCATACTACCTATGCTATAATGCAAAAGTAATAACGGACCAAAAATGATAAAACATGCTTGTTTTACGTTGTAAGCTCGACGCCTTTACTGTGCTTAGCTAGTAACTTCCTCCCGTCATGCCATGGTGATGCCTCACCGTGCAAACCTAAAGAAAGTGTCCTAACCAAACACTTAAACAAACATTAAACATAACAAGTATATACACCTCGGGTAAAATGTACAAGTGTCGAAGTATGTATGTGCACAAGTATGGTAGAAAAGTTTAAAACAAGATTATACACAATATGGACATTATGTGCAAAACTCAAAAACATTGAAACTATCACGATGCAATTCAATATTTAAAACAATCCCCGGCAACGGCGTCATTTTGTTGAAATGCGATACAACAACAAGCAACAAAAGTTTTGGAAGTATTTTTCCGGGAATTTATCGTATCCACGGAGATCGGTTCTATTGAACTGTCGTTCAATAACTCTAAGTTTATGAGTTTGGATTAAAAGGGTTTTAAGGTAAATGCGGGAAAGTAAATAAGAACATAAAAAGTATACATTCTTCAGAGAAAAGAAGCTTATCTAGCATGTATATAATTGACTCATCACAAACATAAATTTATCGATCATTTTCACTCTACTACAATACTCATCAAAATCATCCATCATCGCTCACAACCGTGTCCACCTCTGGCACACTGAGTTGAGAGAGCAATCGTATCACTCTCGTCGTCACTCTCGCGCACGACGCCTCGAAACACAGAAGACATTAAGTTCCGACACCATAAAGATTATTATCTAAATCTATCTCTAGCATATAGACAATAGATATACATCCCTAACCAAGATTTGTGATGTTTATCTCTAACACAACCCAAATCCAAACATAAATGCAAAAAGATCAAGGAAGAGATCGATAATGATTTGTAAAGCAGATTTATACATTATTATGATCAACAAAGATACATATGTTCATAGTAAGTATACAACACTCAACAAATATAATTTACAAAGAGAAGAGAAGAAGAGGAACCAAACATTTCTTGGTTTGTCAACACCAATCGACGAGAGATTCGACTCCGGATCATCCAAATGCAAGCTCCAATGTTGTTTTCTAAGATAAATCTATGAAGAAATTTAGTTTGATGGAGTGGGAGCAAAAAAAAACCAAACCATAACCTAAAAAATTTGTTTTCCCCTTTATAGAAGATGTCATGATCACAGGGCTCGCTCAGCGAGACCTAAAAAATTGTTAAGCCGCCTTACAACTCGCTCAGCGAAAAACCTACTGGAAGTTCAAAAATCCAAAAATTGTTTTCTTCATATCTTTTGAACCGTAACTCCGATGTTTGCCCGGTTCGAAGCGTTGGAAAGCTTATTCAATGCTCTATTTAACAATGCTCAAATATCAATGATGTAAAACCTACAAAAATAAATGGAAAACAATTAAATTCAATAATATTTACAAGATAATGTAATATATACACTGTAATGTAAGGTAAACGTATTTACAAACAAAGTGGGGTTTATTCGAATGATTCTAACAAAAAGTATTGATAAGTGCACCAAAACTTATATACAAAAATACCTACAGTTTGCACTTATCACCTTTACTGTTTCCTAACTCGATCACCTTGAGAGCTTGTTTGTAGGATGCAATGGATACCCCCTTCTTCTTCTCCTCAGAAATAGATGATGGCGATGATGTTGCTTCAGTTTTGACCGACTCAAATGCTTGGCACAAAGTCTCGTATATCTCACCATCCATCTCCACATACTTGAAGGAAGAGAGATGGATTATAAAGATGTCCTCCTCTCCACATACTGTGACAATATGTCAGTCCATGAAGAACTTCAACTTCTGATGTAGAGTAGAAGAAAATGCCCCAGCCGTATGAATCTAAAGACGTCCTAGTAGGAAACTCTAGGCAGGCTGAATATCCATGACGTAGAAGGTTGTGTTAAAAACTTGAGTACCCACCTTGATTGGTAATTATAAATCTCCAAAAACGGACCTCTTCAAACCATTAAATGCGCTGACTACCAAATCACTAGGCTGAAGTATCACTCCATCATAGTCCAGTTTAGTCAAGGCCTTTATTCGGGAGCACGTTTAATGAGGACCCTGTATCGACGAGTACATGGGAAAGCACAACCCCTTTATACTCCATTGAAATATGCAAATCCCTATTATGATTGCGCTTTTCTGTAGTCAGATCAAAATCTGTAAATCCCAACTCCTGACTGGCATTTACGCTAGCAACAACCGTCTCGAGTTGATTCACAGATATCTCTTGTGGAACATAGGCGTTATTCAAGATTCTCAACAAAGCATTTATGTGGGATTTTGAGCACACCGGTAAGGACAGAAAATGTAGAAGCATGCCTTCAACCTCGGAGATTTTGATGAAGACAACACGACTCATGCGCTTCATACTTGCAAATTTTGAAAGACAATGTTAACGTTTATATGCGTTAACCGGTTAACCATTTGGTTAACCGGTTAACACTGAAAGAATTTGAAAATTTCATTTCTTTAAAATTCAAATTATACCTTTTGATTATACCTCTTCAATTAAATATTGTTTCATAATTTTTTCATACCTTTTTGAAAGGGTGTTTTGAATATTATATATTCTGAATTTTTTCAAATTCAAAAACACCTCCAAGAATTTTTTTATAAAAATCACTCAATCAAATTCACTCTTTTTTTATATATTTTTAAACCTTAAAAAGTGTTCATATTGTGATTCATAACATTTCATATTCATCATCGAACACTTGTATTGAAATTTAAAAAGTGGATTTTGATCAAAGGATAAGATCAATTTATATTGATATAAAACATTGTACTATTCTCAAAATTACAAAGAATTAAAATAGATTTTCTATTGTGACTTGTGTTCCAAGATTGTTGGACTCAAGGAATAGTGATTGCAAGAGGATTGTTCTTGCATACTAGGTTGTTTAGTTATTTAGAAAGTAGGCCTCACCGATTGAAGGTGTGGTAGGTTGTACATTCTAAAAACTAGTGGAAAATCTCTTTCGTGTTGGAAAGGGGACTGGATGTACCTTCAGACTGTGAAAGGAACCATGATAATTTGATGTGTCTCTTTTACTTTCTTGATTTATCGCTTTCATACCATAAACAAGTAAAATAGAATTCCATCCATCAAAAAAAATAATCGAGAAATTTTATAACACCTAATTCACCCCCCTCTTAGGCGTACTTTGAAACTACAATTGGCATCAGAGCAGGTTTAGGTAACCTGTTCCTACAAGATCCTATATGGCTTCCGCAAACTCAAATCCTGTTTTCAAAGATGGTGGAAGTAGCAACAAGCCTCCACTCTTCTCCGGCGAATACTTTGATTTTTGGAAAATCAGAATGAAAGCACATCTTGAAGCCCAAGGAGAAGGCATATGGGAAGCGATCAAAGAAGGTGCACATAATCCTGTAAATGTGATCAATGGCGTTGCAACCGCAAAGTTAAAGAATACTTATGATGAAGATGATAAGAAGAAGTTCCTGAATGAGAAGAAGGCAATCAACATACTCCAAAGCGCTCTCAGTATGGACGAGTTCTTCCACGTATCACAATGTAAATCGGCAAAGGAGATTTGGGATACCTTGGTAGAAACGCATGAAGGAACAACAAAAGTAAAAAGATCAAAGCTTAATACTCTGAGTCAAGAATATGAGATGTTCTGTATGCAGCCCGGGGAATCTATTGTTGTCTTACAAAAAATATTCGTTCATCTAACAAATCATTTGATTGCTCTCGGGAAGACCTTCACCAAGGACAATCTCAAATTGAAAGTCCTAAGATCCTTGATAAGGGAATGGCAACCGAAAGTGACCGCTATTTCAGAAAGAAGAGTTTCTCAACGATGACATCCACATCCCTATTTGGCAAACTTCAAGAGCACGAATTGGAACTTGGAAGGCTCGAGAAGCACGAAAGTCAAGAGAAAAAGTCCAAGGGAATTGCTTTGAAGATTGACACGAAGGATGATAAAGATGACGAGACTTCCGAAGATGAGAACTCCATGCTTCTTGTTAAGAAGCTTGGTATGTTTTTTAACAAAAATAAAAATTCCTCTTTTCCTAAAAAGAATAAACATTTTAGGAAGAAGGATGCATCCACATAGATTCAAGAAGTCACATGTTATGAATGTGGAAAGCAAGGTCACATAAAGCCGGATTGTCCAAGACTTGCAAAGAAAGGAGGATTCAAAGGCAAGAAGGATTTCAAGAATAAAAAGGCTTATGTTGCTTGGGACGATAATGAAGTTAGTTCCTCATCAGAATCGGAAAGCGGTGAATGTGCAAATATGGCTCTAATGGCTTCACATCACTCTGATGAAGAAAATGACGAGGTTAGTAGCAACTTTTCAATTTATGAAAATGATGTACAAGAAGTTATAGATGAACTTCTAAAAGAATGCAAGACTTTGTATAAAAACATTTCATCCCAAAAGAAACGAATTCTATCTTTAGAAGAAAAAAATACCGCTTTTGGAAAATACATTGAAAATGAAAAACAAAAATTGATGGATGAAAAACAAAGTCTTGTATGCAAAAATTGTGAGTCATTATCTTTTCAAATTGTTCAACTTAAAAGAGTCTTAGAAATATATGAAAAAGGTCAAATTGGCTTGGAGGAAATTCTTAGGCCCCAAAGATATCCTAATGACAAAAGTGGTTTAGGATATTCTAAGTTTTCCAAACCAAGCACAAATGAAATCGTTTTCTTAAAAGCTAGTGAACATATTGTTAAAGAAAAGACAAACAATTCTAAAACTATGCATCAAAGTCATAAAAAGAAAAGAATCATTAAGAAACAAAAGTATGTTCCTAGATATAAAAGTCAATTTCAACCTACTTGTTTTTATTGTGGAATCAAAGGCCATACACCTAATGCTTGCTATGTGCGCAACATTGGTGTTGCTAAAGGGCATTATGTGTGGGTTTAAAAGGGTACTAACTACCAAGGACCCAAAGCAATTTGGGTACCTAACAATACTTGACTTTGTTTTGTAGGTATGCTTAAAGACAACTTCTACTCAATGGTATCTTGATAGCGGTTGTTCAAAGCATATGATGGGCGATTTCAACAAATTTTCAAGTCTATCACTTAAGGCCAAAGGATATGTTACTTACGGTGATGATAATAAAGGAAAGATTCTTGGAGTTGGAACCGTTGGTGCACCTCCTCATACAATCATCGAAGACGTCCTTTATGTGGAAGGCCTTAAACACAACCTTCTTAGCATAAGTCAATTGTGTGACAAAGGGTTCCGAATCAACTTCACAAAGGAGGATTGCTTGATAGAACATGAGGTCACCCATGACCTCTTGCTAAAAGGTAAAATATTTAATAACATTTTCATGATTTCTTTTGATGACTCTTCCTTGAAGGTAAAGTGCTTAATGGCCAACAACCACGAGACATGGCTTTGGCATAAGAGGTTTGCTCACATTCACATGGAGCATTTAAACAAGTTAATAAAGCATGACCTAGTTGTGGGTCTTCCGAAGATAAAGTTCATCAAGGATAAGTTATGTGATGCTTGCCAAAAAGGAAAGCAAACCAAAACATCCTTCAAATCCAAGAAAGTGATATCTACTTCAAGACCACTACAATTGTTACATATAGATCTTTTCGGTCCATCAAGAACAAAAAGCTTCGGAGGGTAACGTTTATGCTTTAGTTATTGTTGATGATTTCTCTCGATACACATGGACATTGTTTTTAGTGCAGAAAAGTGATGCTTTCAAAGCATTCAAGAAGTATGCAAAGCAAATTCAAAACGAGAAGTCACTCACAATAGTCTCCATTAGAAGCGACCATGGTGGAGAATTCCAAAACTAATCCTTTGAAGATTTTTGTGAAGAGCATGGAATCTCTCACAACTTTTTTGCACCAAGGACTCCTCAACAAAACGGTGTCGTAGAAAGGAAGAATAGGGCATTGGTGGAACTTGCAAGAACAATGCTTAGCGACTCAAATCTTCCTAAATATTTTTGGGCGGATGCGGTTAGCACGGCTTGTTTTGTAAGCAACCGTGTCAATATTCGACCAATTCTCAAGAAGACTCTGTATGAGTTGTTCAAGGGTAGGAAACCAAACATATCATTTTTCCACATATTCGGATGCAAATGCTTCGTTCTCAACAACGACAGGGACAATCTTGGTAAGTTTGATGAGAAGTCCGATGAAGGTATATTTCTTGGTTATTCTCTCTCAAGTAGAGCTTTTAGAATTTTCAATAAACGAACACTTACTATTGAAGAATCTATTCATGTTTCGTTTGATGAGACTAACCCCTCGAAAGAGGATAATATTATTGTGGATGATGATGATGATGTAGTAGATATATCACAACAACAAAAGGAGACATCAAAAGACCAAGCAATATCACAAGAAGATGACTCACCAATTATTGAAGAACATCAAGATCTTCCGAAAGAATGGAGAACTCATAGAGATCCCCCGATAGATAAAGTTATTGGTGATATTAGCCAAGGCGTTGCAACTCGACTAAATCTCAAGGATGCTTGTCTCAACATGGCGTTCGTATCTCAAATTGAACCAACCAAAATCGATGAAGCCTTAGGTGACAATCAATGGATAGTAGCTATGCAAGAAGAACTTAACCAATTCGAAAGGAATCAAGTTTGGACTCTTGTACCAAGACCGGACAACAAACACATCATAGGAACAAGATGGGTGTTCAAAAACAAACTTGACGATAATGGAATCATAGTTCGTAACAAAGCAAGATTGGTCGCACAAGGCTACAACCAAGAAGAAGGAATTGACTTTGATGAAACGTTCGCTCCGGTAGCAAGGTTAGAAGCAATTAGATTATTACTTGCCTACGCTTGTTCCATGAATTTTCAGTTATACCAGATGGATGTCAAAAGCGTTTTCCTGAATGGGTACATCAATGAAGAAGTCTATGTCAAACAACCTCCGGGCTTTGAAGACTTCAAGAATCCCTCTCATGTCTACAAGTTGAAGAAGGCTCTTTATGGCTTAAAGCAAGCACCAAGGGCATGGTATGATCATCTTAGCAACTTCCTATGTGAGAAGGACTTTACAAAAGGAAAGGTTGACAAGACCTTGTTCATCAAGAATTTCAAGGGCAATACCTTACTAGTTCAAGTCTATGTCGACGACATCATTTTTGGATCAACCAATAAAGACCTTTGCGAAGAATTCTCTCTTATGATGCAAGGAGAATTCGAGATGTCCATGATGGGAAAGATGAACTACTTCCTTGGATTACAAATCAAGCAAACAAAGGATGGCATCTTCATCAACCAATCCAAGTATTGCAAGGAATTGTTGAAAATATTCGATATGGATAGTTGCAAAGTGATGTCTACTCCTATTGGATCCGAAACGTATGTTTATCAAGATCTATCCAGCATTTCAATTTATATTACAGAGTATCGAGGTATGATCGGTTCACTATTATATTTGACGGTAAGCCGTCTTGATATTATGTTTAGTGTTTGTTTGTGTGCCCGCTTTCAAGCTAATCCGAAGGAATCACATCTCACCGCCGTGAAGAGGATCATGAAGTATCTCAAAGGAACGACGCACGTCGGACTATGGTATCCAAAAGGTAGCACATGTTCTTTAATTGGTTATTCTGACGCTGATTATGCATGATGTAAGACCGATAGAAAGAGTACAAGTGGTACTTGTCACATTCTCGGGAATGCACTAGTGTCGTGGGCATGTAAGTAGCAAGCATGCGTTGCACTTAGCACGGCCGAAGCGGAGTACATCGCAGCAGGAAGTTGTTGTGCCCAAATCTTGTGGCTTAAACAATAACTCCTCGATTTCAGTATAGACCTTGGTTGTATCCCTCTCCGATGTGACAACACAGGTGCCATCAATATCACGAAGAACCCGATCATGCATTCAAGAACAAAGCATATAGATATCAGACATCACTTCCTTCGAGATCATGTTCTAAACTTTGATGTAGATGTTACGTTCGTGGATACACACAATTAACTCGCCGATATATTCACTAAACCATAGGCTAAGGAGCAATTTTTCAAGATTCGACAAGAACTTGGTATTCTCAATGAAGGTGACATCTAATCCTATCTTTAAAAATTGCTTGTTGTATGTCTTTGTTGCATAATATGTGTTTTTTGTTCACTTTGTGTTACAAAAGGCTAGCACTCACTTTTCACCGTTTTTGATCTTTCACTCTTTAGGTTATCCAAAAAACATCGTTTTTAAAATATTTTTTGATCAAAAGTTGCATTGTGATATTTGCTAACATTTTGTAAAAAAAAAATTTGTCAAAAATATTTCCCGGCATAGCCCCAAAACTGCTGCTGTCTTTTTAAATATTTTGAAAATTTTTGCCCGTTAACCGGTTAACAGATCAGTTAACCGGTTAACGCATCCCAGACAGCAGTCCTGGGTCACGTGTTAGACTTATTTGTGGCTGTTTTGTTTTTTCTTCTTTTTTGTACTTTGTCATATGTATGTGAGTCAAATGTTTTTAGTACCTCTTTCAAACTCCTCATAAGTTCTTCTCTCCCTTTGACTCACCATTAAAACTCCACTACCTCATTTTCACTCTCTCTTCTCTAAAACCATAACCACTCCATCAATACCCCATTAAAACCCACTCCACTAAAACTCTCTTATAAACTCTACCCTCTCAATTTCACTCTCCATACACTCAAACCCTAATCCGAAAATATCTTCACACACCCCAAACCCTAAGCTTCAACTTCTCTTCAATGGCTCCAAGAAAAGGAAAGGCTCTAGTGTCAGCATCAAAATCCAGCAGTGAAAAGGAAATGACCATGGAATCAACCAAGAAGCGGAGAATGGATTTTCGTGTCCGGGTTTGACATCTTCTTAAGGGTAAGTATGTGAATCTGAAATGCTTTGAAACTTTTAAGTTTCCGGCATTGTTAGAATATCAGGGGATGCTAGACTTTATTGCTGATAATGGAAAAGTGTATCCGGATTTGGTAAAATCCTTTATGAACAACATGTCTCTTAACTGTGATAATAAGGATAAACACCAACTGTTTGCTATTGTAAGGAACTGTGAAATTGGAGTTGACCTAGGTACTCTTGCTGCTTCATTGTCTATCCCATATTCGGGTGTTTTTCTCTGAAAAGGGGTAAACCATGATGAAGGAAAATGGGCTAACTATGACAAAATGGAATACTATTATCAGATTTGTAGGTTTCCAAAGGCATCTGTGGTGTCCGGCCAACGTACCTCTCGGGTACTCTGTTATGCTAAGAACTTATTTGTGGATGATCGGATGCTACACTACATCATCTGTCATGTTTTGCTGCCCAAGGATTCAAATTTGTCTCAGATTAATGATTTGGAAATGCAAGTCCTATTTGCTGTCAAGAACAAGAATAAGGTAAACTAGCTTCCTACTATGATGTATCATCTGAAGCAACAACAATCCTGGAAATTACCGATATGGAAATCAGTAGAGAGCCTTTTATTGCTATGACTACTACGGCTAATGAGATTAATGGAGTCACTATCATAAAAAAAACACCGGCATAATTCAAAGCAATGATGGATCCTACAAGTATGACGACGGATCCTCCACCTCTACCTCCATCCCACCTATTCCGGAAACCGGCATCACAAATGACTTTCTCTACTCAACCATCATGACAAACCACCATGAAACCATGTGTGCCTTCAAAAGCCTTCGGAACTTAGTCTTAAGCTCTCGAAACCCTACCGAGATTGATGATGAGGATGAGGAACATAGAGAAGAGGAGGAAGATGATGATGAGGATGTGTCGGATGAGGATTGAGGACCATATTTTCTTGCTGTTTTTTTACTATGTTTTAAGTCTAGTTTATGTTTTGTTGTTCAAACTTAAGTCCTAAGTTTATTAGGCGATTTTGGTTTCCATGTATTAAGTTTCGCATTATGCTTGTACTCTTGTTGGCTATGTTAAATTATGCTTATGCTTCTATGTGTGTTTGCTTGCATGTTTACTTGATGCGTATTTCTATTCAATGCTTGTATGGTATTTTTCTTTTCATATCAATGCTTGTTGGTCTCTTCCTTTTTGCTAATGCCAAAGGGGGAGAAGACTTTGTTTCTCTAATGCCTCTCGATGCAGAATTTATCTTGCTCCTGCCGCTACTATTTAGGGAGAGTTGCTATCCTTAGGGGGGTGATCGTCTTAGAGAAACGTCGATCTAGCTCTCGCAGAATATTTGGTTGTCATCATCAAAAAGGGGGAGAATGTAAAAGCATGCCTTCAACCTCGAAGATTTTGATGAAGACAACACGACTCATGCGCTTCATACTTGCAAAAAGTCAAGAGCTCCCAACATGATCAAGCAACAAGCAATCGGCATTGTGATCAAGCTTTGTATGCATTTTCAGTTTATTTCAAGGCTTGGACACATGCATTGAGGTATACATCAAATCCATTTAAAGATTGATGTACAAGTGTTCATTTGATCATTTCATATGTTATCATAATGCACACAATTTTTGAAATGTTTTTAAAATGGTTTAACACTTTTAAAAATAATATTTTTTTTGTTTTTAACAGTGTTAACCGGTTAACCATTTGGTTAATCGGTTAACGGCTTCAAATTTTGAAAGACAGTGTTAACGTTTATATGCGTTAACCGGTTAACCATTTGGTTAACCGGTTAACACTGAAAGAATTTGAAAATTTCATTTCTTTAAAATTCAAATTATACCTTTTTATTATACCTCTTCAATTAAATATTGGTTCATGATTTTTTCATACCTTTTTGAAAGGGTGTTTTGAATATTATATATTCTGAATTTTTTCAAATTCAAAAACACCTCCTAGAATTTTTTATAAAAATCACTCAATCAAATTCACTCTTTTTTTATATATTTTTAAACCTTAAAAAGTGTTCATATTGTGATTCATAACATTTCATATTCATCATTGAACACTTGTATTGAAATTTAAAAAGTGGATTTTGATCAAAGGAGAAGATCAATTTATATTGATATCAAACATTGTACTATTCTCAAAATTACAAAGAATTAAAATAGATTTTCTATTGTGACTTGTGATCCAAGATTGTTGGACTCAAGGGATAGTGATTGCAAGAGGATTGTTCTTGCACACTAGGTTGTTTAGTTGTTTAGAAAGTAGGCCTCACCGATTGAAGGTGTGATAGGTTGTACATTCTAAAAACTAGTGGAAAATCTCTTTCGTGTTGGAAAGGGGACTGGATGTACCTTCGGACTATGAAGGGAACCAGGATAATTTGTTGTGTCTCTTTTACTTTCTTGCTTTATCGCTTTCATACCATAAACAAGTAAAAGAGAAATCCATCCATCAAAGAAAATAATCGAGAAATTTTATAACACCTAATTCACCCCCCTCTTAGGCGTACTTTGAAACTACAAATTAGAGATTTTGGAAGGAGTCTGTTAAAGGCGGTCGACTATCTTGTAGTCACTTTTCTTGATGATCCTTAAGAACCCCTGAGCTTCTTTATCAAAAGTAATGTTTGGATCAGGAGTAGGGACGTCGTCAGTCACAACTTGTTTACCCTTAGTCTTACCCTGGGCTTCTGCATTATCATTTGATGGTGCCCCGTTATTCCTCAGTGTTCGAGGTGCAAACAGCCTTCTGCTTCTTGTAAATCCTCCAACCCCTACATTTTCAACCTAATGTTGTGTTGTCTCGAAAGTAGTTACATCTTGCCTTTGGCCATTGCAATAGACTTCTGCCTCTAATTCCATGGGGTAACTCTTTCACTCTGGTAAGGAACAGGCCCTAGAGTAGTAAATGTGACTGGTGTTGATCTTGCTGGCATTGGGATTTCAACCAGGGTCAAGTAGATAGTAACCATAGAGATCTCATCCTCTTCATTAACGGTTCAATCAAATTGGATGCCTCCATCATCAATTAGTTTTTGAATTCTCGTCCTCAATTTATCACATCTGTTAGTAGATTCTTCACACTCTTGACAAACCTCCCCGCAACCCGGGAAGAGACCCTTCTTCACCAAACAATTCTTCACTGCTAACAAAGGGGTTCTCAGAGGGTTAACACCACAAACCAAGTTTAATTTGTCACCGTCTTTTATAGCCCCCACATATCTTCCATGCGGAGGCATAGGATTTTGAAGGAAATTTGGAGTAGGATCAAAGTTGATGGCCTTCGAATCTAATAAGTCTTGCACCTTATGTTTCAAAAAGCTTTACAATGCTCAATCGTATGGTCTGGTGCACTCGAGTGAAATTCGCAATGAGCATTAGCATCATAACCATCTGGGATTTTTCCGGGCTTTTGTGGTTGCAAAGTTCTAAGTTGGATCATCTGTAGTTGAAGGAGATTCTGTAAGAGTTGAGAATATGACATGGTGGAGTCTCAAAATTTCTTTTGACCATCTTAGGCCTCGGTTGATACCCCTGTCGGGTAACTCTTTTTTGTTGTTGAGGTTGTTGTTGAGATTGTTGTTGATTAGTTGCAGCTGAGATAGTGATAGCTCCAGCTTGGTAATAAGAATTTTGATTCCCTCTCTTTCTTTGGGCATATACTTCCCCTTCTTCCCAATCCCTTCTCTTTTGTCCGTTCAAAAATGGCTTCTTGGCTTCGGACGTGGAGGAACCATTGCTTTGGATTTACCTTGCTTTATCCAGTTTTCGACGCTCTCTCCTATCAATATGATATTAGAGCAACCACTTGATGAACACCCCGCGAGGTGCTCCATGAAATGCCCCGGAAGGGTATCCATGAATGAGTCTACCATCACTCTCGAGCAGAGGTGGTTGAACTCTTGTAGCTATCTCGCGCTACCTTTGTGCGTACTCCTTAAAGCTCTCATAATTCTTTTATGACAGACTTTGCACCTTTATGCATACTCCTTAAAGCTCTCAAAATTCCTTCCAATTATGGACATCAGTTTGTTCTAGCTTCATCTAGCACTCGAGGGATCATTTGGACAAGTTATCTTGGAAGAAATAAATCCAGAGCTTCTCGTCCTTAGTGTAAGCAGCAATCTTACGATAGTAAGCTTGGAGATGGCTCTTGGGGCAGGAACTTCTATTGTACTTATCGAACCCAGAAGCCTTAAACTTTGGTGGGATTACTAACCCCTTGCCGCTCCCTGGATTTCCATCCTGGTACAAACGCGAAAGTGGCGCGGAAAGAGGTAGAGTCGCCAGCCAGGCAGTTTTATCCCGAAGGCACGGGAATGGTAATGTTGCGCAAACCAGAAGAAAAGAAAGGAAGGAAAAAGGTCATGCGAACCAAAGAGATTGGGTTCGGGAGTCGGTTACGACCTGGGAAGGTATTAGCACCCTAGATCGTCCGTCGTACCCGACGGGATCCACGCTTGCAAAGAAACTATTTCAAAGGGTGTAAGAATGAAAGTTGCTGCAAAGAAAAGGAACTGAACTGGATAAAAGAAAAGAAAAGGGGAAAAATGTAGGGAAAATAAAAGAGTGCTCGAACGGGCCCTACCCCGCTGCCTACGTACCTCACTGGACATGAGGATCAGATTTGCCGTAGTTCCCCTAACTAGGGGTGGAAAAAATTGCTTGTGTTTTAAGGCTTGAACTGCCTATGTCAATGCTCAGGCGTTGCAGGCTCAGACGACGAGTGTGTTACCATCTTGTAAAGTGACAAGTAGTGACAAGTTCGCACGAAAGGAGTGAGTGAGGTGAGAAGAGAAGTCCCGAAGGAGAGACGCTTATTGTTTTTCCAGTGTTTTTTATGAGTTTTTTAGGAGTATGGAACAAGGAAGTGAACTCAAACTCTTTTCCATGGAATGTGTACTTGCTACTACATTCCAAGATGGAATAATAGAACAGGCACACCAAGTCAGGAGAATTTATACAAGACTCATTTCCAAGGGCTAGGGCCTAAGCTCACTAACTTGTTGAACTTATTAAATGTTTTAGTGATTAAAATGAAGAAGTGCTTTTTATGATTTTCTTGATGAGGATGGTCTCATGAATAGACTTGTGCATCATGCTAGACAAGTGTACTATTCCAAGATGGAATGAATACATATACCTCATGGAATAAGGCTATTGCACAAGAAGTCACTTCTTTCTTTATTAATGTGTTTTAGGTTTTTGTTTTGAGATGAGAAGAGAAAGAACCAAAGGAGCAAAAGGTAAAAGTCTAATGGGGAAAGACTAAACCTAAAATTATCATGCAAAAGTGGTCCTAAGGTTAGTGTGGCTTGAAGTCTATCCTAATGAAGAAGAAGGAAAGAAAAGAAGAAGACAAAAGAAGAGAAGAAGAAAGCTAGAGAACAACTTACTCCTCTAAAGGAGATAAGTTGCTTCTAAAGGGGGAGGATGCAAAGTTGAACCACATGATGGCATAAGGCACATCAACAATCACAAAATAGAAAGCAAAGTAAAAAGAAGAGATGAAGAATTGAAATGTGGATAACCTCCACACTTCACTTACCATTGCCCCTACAAATGTTAGCAAACTTTCCAACACATATTCAGCACATCAATCAAATGCTAACACATCAACACAATTCATGGAATTAACATGTTCAAAGTTTCAAGAAAACAAAAACATCAAACATGCCAAGCTTTGAAAATACAATCACGTGTCGAGAGAATGAAAGCATACATCAACCAGCAAGCAAACCACCCTAAACAAGCATATAAAATGATCATACAATGATCCATGATGATTATGGCAAGTATGAAAAGCAAACAAACTCAAAACAACTCAAAATGCCACTCTGTTTCAGTGTTAACCGGTTAACCAACCTAAACCTGTAGCAAAGAAGTCAAAAAACAGACGCGTTAACCGTTAACCAAAAGTGTTAACCGGTTAACACTGTACGAACAACAGTAAAACCTGCAGAAAAACTCAATTCAAACCAGCTTAATTCACATAATCCACCAACAGTCCAGCAATCAATTATGCATGAAATAGTAAGATCAATCCACATTAATCACACACAATTAGGTCCATGAACATTAACATGTGGATCCAATCACAAATCAACCAAATCAACACAAGCAAACAAGCAATTAGCACAAGCACATAGTGGATCTACAACACAAGCATGCAAATAAGCTAAAAACAGAGATGGATCTGAACTTAACCAACCTACAAAGCTAAGATATGCTTTGGTAAATGTTGTTCAAGCTGGAAATGATGAATCTTGCAGAAAACTTCGAAGATCCGGTGCTATTCTTCATACACAATGCAAAATAAATGCAAGCAAAGGATCTTGAGGCAAGAACTTAGTTCCAAAAGCACTTCTAACCACCAAATCAGATCTGAACCAATAGTAAAACCAGAAAATTGATGCAAAGAAGCTATGGATGAAGGTCTAGTTCCAAGATCAACAAAATTTAATGCAAAGTTTGGTGATCTTCAAAGAGGAACTTTGAGTGATTTGAAAAATGGGAGAAACAATGAGAGAATGGTGAGAGAGTAGTGAAAATTCAGAAATGAAAAGTGTGAATTATGAGAGAGAGTTTTCTTCTTGGTTTGGAGGGAAAGGGGATAAATAGTCTCTAGGTTTGGGGCACAAAAATTTGGTTTGGAGTCCAAAAAAATGGTTCGGAGTTAGCTTAGAAAGGTGATTAGGATCTAGATTTGGAATTAGGCTTGGTAAACTCTCTAGATCCTTCTCCATAATTCCCAATTAATTCAAAAGGAATAAATCAGAAAAAATGAAAAATGGAGCCAAAAACAAGCATGCTGAACTTGCTGGAAAATTCAAATTTTCGCAGCCGTTAACCGGTTAACCAAAAGCGTTAACCGGTTAACGCAGGAAAAATTTGAATTTTCCCTCCTTTTGGTGGGAAACTCCAAGAATACATTTGCGCCAACCATTCCAATCTGATCTTGATTCTCAATCCTCCTAGGGCTTTGACCATGATACGGAGCTTGTACAAAAGGCCCTGTGAGCTTCCTGCCAGGTCACTTGGCTCTTGACTTTGACTTGTAAGACTTCAAGTATACCAATGATTGATCATATGCCTTATGCTAGAACTTGTGAATTCTATGCTTCATTTTTCTATGCAAAAATGCTAAGGATATGACATGCTTATGATGATGCTAAAAAGAAGAGGGAAAATTTAGGGTGTTACACTCCTGAACAAACCCCATGTATGGGACATCAATTCCTAATTTATCCTTGCATTCGAGAGCCTGGACCTTCTCAGCCAACATCTGGAAATCACGATGATTACCCCCAGCACCAAATCCCAAGTCCTCATTCAGTATAGAGAACTAGTTAGCTTGGTTATCTTCCACGTGAAGAATTGGAATAGGAATACCCATAGGGGTAGGAGGCCTTTCAATCCCTACTGGAACACCAGTGGCGGTGACAGGATTACCTTGTGCATCTGCATTGACTCCAGCACCTGGAGTCTCCACCTGTGGCATATAAAGCCTTTGAACCACAACCTGTAACTCTTGTTGCCCTAGGAAAACCCCTTATATCATATTCATGAACTTGTTCATGCGTGTGCAGAGCTCATCCAATTCAGTTTAAACAACATCCATAATGTTTCGTTGATTTTGGCGAGTGGCGTACATATGAAGATGATGGTCCACAATCCTTCCTGAATAATTAAATAAGTTAGGAAACCTGGACAACCTGCAAAAAATGAAAAATTGATATGAATGATATGCAAATGTTGTGTTCTCTTGTTCTCAAGGTCGTTTATGTCCCCATTCTGGTATTCAAGAATATGAAAATACATATAGCCTTCAGGACTTTGACTTTTGGGAAGAAATATTCACATAAAGCTCAGATAAGATAACTGTGATGAAGTAGTGTCTGGAACGCGTGTCGGTGCATAGACAACAATCAGAAATTTGAACCATATCTGATAACATGAAATGAAGCCTGAGAGTAACAAAAGATCTCCCCGAAGGGTGCCAATTCTTACAATAAGGAAAAAACAATAAGAGTACAAAGGATTCCCACAACAAGTATGTAGGTAATCCGACACAAGCATGGGAAACTAGGCCCTATGAATCTCCACATCCTTCAGCCTCCAACTAAGACGCTTGACAACCTCGAACAATTGGGCGACATTTGGATGACTTGGATCTACAGATTTTGAGTTCTTTTACTTCTTTCTGAACATCCTCAATTGATTTTTGACCTTGTTCTAGCTTCTAGATATAACCCATGCGATACTCGTGCGCTAATTGAAGTTATTTTTTCCGGTTATCCAGTTATACCTGAAGGTCTTCAATCTTATGCTTGTATTCGGCTTCAATTTCCTTTTGTTTCTTCTGATTTGTCTCCCATCATTCTTGCCAGAGAGTTATAGTTTCATTAGCCTCATCCAGGAACTCCTTGATCTTTCTTTCGATGCTCATTCGCTTTGCGGATCTCAGCCAAGCCCTTTTTCTTAAAGTAGAGCTTTTTGCCTTCGAAGTCTGTCTGCTTGATTTTCAACATTCTCTCATCCCACTGAACCTTTTCTTCTAGCTTCCAATTAGAGCGCACCATCTCTTCATATAAACCATGAATCTTGTCATTCTCTAAGCTAAGATGGTTGGCTAGAGCTTCCAACTTTTGAAACTCCTCTAAAGGTACAGTGGCCTAAGACTTGACTTCCTTGGGATACAGAGGAGGTTCCATAGAAAATAGGAGGAGCCTAACTTCAACAAGATGTTTTAACCAATCAACGTATGGTGCATAAGCCTTGGGATACACTCTCCCAAACTCCTTCTTTCCCTTCTTGACCTTAACAACCCAAGCATTAGAAACTTGGATTGATAAATCTTCATTTCAAACAGCCGGAAAGTATAAGGATTCCACAATGTCTTCTTCCCTGGGAGGAGTCTTCAAAGGATAACTAAATTATCTGATAGCCAACACCGGGTTGTGGTTAACTCCCTATTTCCTTCTAAGCAAAGTCATATTTGAGAAACTGCCACAACTAGTGATCAACTCTTTTCCAGCCACGTTCTTGTTATAACACCAGGTGATGTCTATTGCACCCCAAAATTTGCCCTCCACAAGACAATACATTGTGTACTAAGAGGTTCACAAGGTTCACAAGACATCTCATGAGGTTCACAAGGTTCACAATTAGTCAGAAAGTTTGACAATTCCCTCAAACAATGCATCCTCCTAAGCAATGCATCTTAAACTAGGGTTTTGACTTTCATCAGGCTAAATGGACTTCCAAGACTTCAAGTGAGATTCATAGCATCCTATAGGTGTTCAAGAATCCCCATGTCAATTTTCAAGACTTTTCCAAAAGATTTGCTCAGTCAGATGGTCAGATAGGTTAAAATCAATCAAAGCAGTTAAAAAGTCAAACTAAGGTCAACTGTGGTCAAACCAAAGTCAAACTTCATGATTTTTTGCCAACATCAAGTATATGAATTAAAATTCATCATTTGATCAAGGGTTGATCATGATTCATCAAGGAGATTTCAGATCATCAAGAATCAGGAGTTTCTAAATTAGGGTTTTCACAGGAAAAGTCAACTGAACTTTGACCAGCCATAACTTTCACATGATTCATCAAATATTTTCCATCCAAAGCTCATTTTGAAGGAAATTGAATTCTCTACAACTTTGTGTCTCACAAGCCAATCCCAAAAATTCTTCATTTGGAAGGTATGAGCTAAGACATTATAGGTCCTTTTAAAAGTCAACAAAAAGTCAACAACTTCCAAAGAGCATAACTTGAGAATGGTAAAAGATATGGACATGAGACCAAAGAGGTTGGTTATAGGACTCTTTAAGCTTTCCAAAATGTCCAAGAACACCTTCATATAATTAAAATTGAAGGATTTGTGCCCTTGCAAAGTTGGGAAATGTTTGAGAGGTTTATGAAGCAAATGGGGTCTTAAAACCATAATTCACCAAATGGGCTTGCTTTTCTGTGATCCAAATACTTCCATGACATCATGCACGAAATTAAATTTATTTATTCATAATTTTATTCATTTTATTTTTATTTATTATGATTTTTTATGTTAAAAATCATTTTAAATTCAAATAAAATATAAAATGATGGATATTTAATTTGATTTGGTTTCTAGAAAGTCTTAAATCATATTTGGACTTGATTGATACAAAAATAATGAGGATTGTACCAAAATAGCAAGGCTAGATCAAGGATATTCAAGTTTTAAGAACAAATCTTTTTTAATCTCCCAAAGATCAAAATATCCACAAGTTTGTGAAAGCTCTTGACCTAATTTGATTGACTCATATATAAACAACATTTAGCAGCCTCAAAGCCACGAATTCAGAGCCTCTTACACCATATTCAAACTTCACAAAATCATCCAAAAAACTCAAATTCGGTTTCACCATTACAAAGCATTTAAAGGTATTTTAAGGACATAGGAAGGATCTTTGGACATCACTAAACCTATCCCAGCTCTCAAAAACACCTGAAACTTGCTCATATGTCATAACCGAATGCATCTTCATACTCATATAACTTGTTTTCGATTTCATATATTTAAGCATTATAAATTGAAACTAACCATTGATTTTTGTTTGTTATGAAATTTCGAAGCTTTCTGGATGGTTTGATTTGATTTTTATGGACTATCCATTGTTAGGGTTTTCGGCCTCCATTAGGGTTTTGCGATTGGGCTAAAATAAATTAATTCTAAGAACATAGGAAGATTGTATGAGTTCTAAGTATTATGTTTCACTAATTAATTTGAAGAAATTTCACTGTTTTGGTGAAGTTTGAGAATTCGCAGGTTTTGACGTCGTAGGAAAATTCGTAGTAGAATTCGCAGCAATTTTCGCAGGTATGAGGAAGAAGATGACCTTTGGCGCCATCTGCAGAAATTCAAATTATTGATTTAAATATTTTTTGAATTAGTTTATATTATGTTACAACTAAAAGCGTTTGGCTCAGTTGGTTGCGCGTATGGCTGGTGAATGAATGGTCCTGGGATCAAACCTCCCCAGGCCATTTTGCTTTATTGTGTTTTTTTTAGAATTGTACAAGATAACAACAAAACAAACTTGAAGGGGATTGCTATCAGCTGCGTTGCAGTGGCCCAGTGGTTATGCTTCTGATTATCCAGGTAAAGGACCTGGGTTCAAATCCCAGGTCCTGTTTTTTTAGGTTTTTGTTTTATTTATTTTTGCTATTTCTTTATTTTATTCTTTAAATCAATTAAAATAATTTCTAAACAATATATAAATCATTTTTTTTCTTTTAAAACTTATATTATTTTCTCAAAACCTAAATGAGTATATTTATTTCTTTATATATTTTTTTTAATAATATTTATTAATATGTATATATATTTTTGTATATAATTTCATTAATTATATTTAAATTAATTTCTAACCCTAATATTTTTATATATATAATTAAAACCCTAATTTTCTCTAACCCTAATCCTAACCCTAATTTTTATTTAAATCTTAAAATTAATTAAATTTTCTTAATATCCAATTAAATGATTAATCATAGTTTATTTTGTAAATAAATTGGTATATAATTATTATTATTATTCTATTTTCATCTCAAAATTCTTTAAAATTATTTATTTAAATCTAAAAAAATACTTAATTGAATTATATGTATATTTTGTATATTATTACTAACCTTTTCTTCTTATTATTGTTTTATCACTAACCGTTTATTTTAATTGTTTATTTTATTCTATAATTATCATTTAATATGCTTTTATTATAATGTAACTGTGAAAGACGTGTAATAATCGTAGGTCTTATTTTTGTTTTTATTTTTATTGCTTGTAAATATTTATATTGCTTTGGTTAGTAATTATAGGGAGTGATAACCTACTTGCTTTAAAATTAATTTAGATCACTAATAATAAGATAAATATTTGAATTTATACACGCATAGACATAAGTCGATCTTTGATCGCCATCTCACTCCTTAAGGGTTATCCCTCATGTTGCCTAAATAAAAAGGTCAAGTAAGGTGTCTAAAACCAAGGTCCCTTCTCCTAAAAAATCATCTAGTCCCTTTTCGATTATAAGATCAAGTCCCTTCGAGGTTGCCTTCGTAAATGATCTTGTCCCTTTCGAATAAAAGATGATAAGTCCCTTCGTATTGCTAAGACACCTTACAGTTGCCTAAACACAAATGACCCTTCACATGTCCCTTACAACATCCAAGGTAATGACTACCTATTCCTTAATAATAGGGATAGTCATACCATTGAAAGAACATTCAAGAACAGTAAAGATTTAATCATAGGGTAGGTTCCTCTTAAGTACTTGCTCACTCTTTCAAAAACATTTCATAACACTTCACATTTTCAAACAATTTTCAAAACAAAGTCTTTATATATATCCATACAAGGATCATTATAAAGTACTTAAGAAAATTTTCAATCACACACTACACTTCTCAAAACAGTTTAAAGTGAGCTAAGTAACTAAGAGCCCATGGATAACCATGGATGTAAAGGGTGCTAACACCTTCCCTTTACATAACCTACCCCCCGAACCCAAAAATATTTTATGGTCTTTCCTGTTCTTTTATGCCCTTTCCTTTGGATAAAATAAAAGTCGGTGGCGACTCTTGCTATCCGCAACATTTAACTAAAGTCAGTTCTCCCACCGTGTTACAGAACTGGCGACTCTGCTGGGGATTTAATAAAAGAGGGGTACCCTTAGGAATTAGATCACTTTAAAATTGTTTGTTTTGTTTGCTTTATATTTACTTGTTGGGGCTCTTATGTGTGGAAGATCCTAACCCGGATCTAGTATACCTTAGGTAAATGGCAATAGACCAAGGAAACTGTACGGCGTATACCGATATGGTTGATCTGGTGGCCATAGTTAGTGTGACTTCTTAGTTGGTGCTTATGTTCCTTAAGTCAAGTTGAGGATAATATGAGGCTGACATATGTTGTCAATACACTAACTGACTTTTAGAATCCTAGTCATCCCATCTTGGCCTTTAGAAAAGTAGTGAGATAACCGGCTTTGGTGAAGACTGAAGTTGGTTGATACTCGATGCTACACTCATTGAGATTCTAAGCTTGGAGGGTTTTGGTTGGCAAGTAAGTTGCCTACTGAACAACCACCCTTGTGAAGGATCAATGATATTGAGATCCCTTAGAACCTGGTTACTTTATAGGACAGGATGAACCAACTAACTTCAGGGGAGGGTACTTACCTTTAAACCTCATGCAAGCCTTCAAACCTAGGGCTATTGTGTGACTTGTTTGTGTGTGCCACATGTTTGTGATTGAGCATAACATCATGACATCATGCATCATAAGCATAGCATTTTCACTAACCATTTCAAGGACCAAAGGATTTATCTTTGTTCTTTGTTGCAGGTCATGGCTTCTACTCGTAGGAATACTATCCGGATCAACTTTGTAGGGATACCTCTTAAGCTTAAAGAATTGGTCTCTCAAGTTTCTGAAAACTCCCAGTTCATCAAGAGACATGGTCACCTACTGGATCTAGTCACTTCAGGGTTCAATGAAGACATGATGAGTGTTCTGTTTCAGTTCTTTGATCCTAAGCACCATTGCTTCACATTTCCCGACTATCAGCTGGATCCTACAATGGAAGAGTTCTCCAAGCTTCTTGGTATGCCTATCCTGGATCAGAAACCCTTCACAGGTTTGGAAAAAGAACCTAAACCTGAAGTCATTGCTGCAGCCCTACATTTGAAGAAATTAGACATTGTCCTAGAAACGAGGAGTGGAGTTAAGGGTATTCTTGCTAAGGTGTTGATAGAGAAGGCTCAAATGTTCTTGAAGGCTATAAGCTATGATGCTTTTGAGGAGATCTTAGCCTTGTTGATTTATGGCTTAGTGTTGTTCCCCAATCCAGACCAGTTCATAGACGTACACGCCGTCAACATATTTCCGACTCGCAATCCAGTGCCTACCTTGCTTGGAGACATCTTACATTCTCTTCATACTCGTACTACGAAGGCACGAGGAACTCTAATGTGTTGCATACCTTTGCTAGCTAGGTGGTTTATTTCTCACCTTCCTCGATCAGTGATGAAGAATGAACAAGGGTTCAGGTGGTCCAAGAGGATTATGTCACTTTCGCATTCGGATATTCATTGGTGCTCTAGATCTATGGAGAATGTCACTATCATTGACCATTGTGGGGAGTTCCCTAATGTGCCACTTCTAGGCATAAGAGGAGGCATTACTTACAACCCTTCCTTAGCTTTACGTCAGTTTGGTTACGCTCGGAGTGATGGTCCTCATGATATGTTGATTCAGGGTATTGTGTTCGACTACGACAATGATCTGCAAGGTTACCGTCAAAGGTTCATACGAGCATGGGGGAAAGTGAACAAGGTTGACAGCAAGACTCTGGAGCCCAAGTACATTATTCCTATGGAAGCTTATCTCAGACGGGTACGATCTCGTGCTCAGACTCTTATGATGCCATATCCTGCCATCCCGCCAGTTACTATGGAGCCAGTTGCTGAAGGAGATACTTCTTATATCATTCTTCATCCAGACATGCCCACTGACATGGAAGATTTACAGAGGTCCTGGATCCAATTGAAGGAGCAAAGGGATACTTTTGAGACTCATTACAAAGCAAGTCAAGAAAGAATCCTGGAGCTAACAAAACAACTTCACGAGGAGCGGAATCTCAACTCATACCTCAACACAAAGAGGAAACGTCAATGGGAGACTTAAAACCCCATCTTTTGTATTTATTTCATTTTTATTGTAATCCCAAGGGGCAAACAAATTTATTACTAATAAAAGTTTACTTTTTGGTTGTTTAAACAAATTTAAATCCCGCGGTCCTTGAAAACATTGCATACGCATTTATACACCATACCATTGCATCCCAGGTTTCTTATGTACAGGTATCTTATCTTCTCGTTGTTTATTTCAGCAGAAATGTCTCTTGAACAAACAGTCAAAGATCTCCAGGCACAAAATGCACAATTCCAAGAGCTGATCCTGAACTTGTCCAAGGGACAGGATGAATTGAAGACACTACTGGCTAAGAAGACTAAGAAGACTAGAAGATCAGGAGGTCTTATTAATCTGGGAAGAAGGTTCAAAGGTCCTGTCAAGACCAAGGAACAGGTTGAAGATTATGAGTCTGAAGAGTCTGAGAAAGAGGGAGGCAGTCTCCATAATACTATGGGGGATTCTGATTCTGAAGCAAATTACTATCATTATCCTAATGAAGATAAGTTCAAGACGCTGGTGGATAGAATGAATGCTATGGAGTTGCAAAAGTCTTCTAGGTTGGATTTTGAAGATCTGAGTTTGATATTTGGAGTGGTTATACCCATTGGTTTCAAGGTCCCTGCTTTTGTAGTATATGATGGTGTCTCGTGTCCCAAGCTGCATCTAAGGTCCTATGTCTGGAGGATTCAACCCCATACTGCTGATAAGAAGCTGTGGATTCATTTCTTCCAAGAAAGCTTGTCTGGAGCCCAATTGGAATGGTACTATCAATTGGAGAGTGTCAACATCCGTGATTGGAATGATCTTGCTGAGGCCTTCTATAGGCAATACCAATACAATGCTGATTTAGCACCTACTCGCATGCAACTCCAAAGCATGTCTATGGGTGCTAAGGAGAATTTCAAGGAGTATGCCCAGAAGTGGAGAGACTTGGCTGGTAGAGTTCAACCTCCTCTAACTGACAGGGAGTTAGTGGATATGTTTATGAGTACATTGAATGGTCCTTTTTATAGTCATCTTATTGGAAGCTCGTCATCTGGCTTCACTGAGCTGATAATGACGGGAGAGCGTGTAGAAAGTGGCATAAGAAGTGGCAAAATATAGGTGGGTGCCTCTTCATCAAGTACTGTGAAGAAGCCCCCTAGTGGGAAGAAGGAGTCAAATGCTGTTTATGGTCAACCTGTTCGTAATAGGAGGCACCAATCTGTGAGTGCAGTTCATATCTCCAATCCTACTCCTACAGCACCAGAACCACCACAGGGCAATCAGCAGAAGCCCAGAAGACAGTTCACCAAGATCAACATGTCACTGGCCCAAGCCTTGCAACACTTGTTGAAAGGGGAACTCATTCCTTTGAAGGACCCTCCTCAGAATCCTAATGTTACCTCTCCTAGGTACAATCCTAATGCACGATGTGCTTATCATTCTAATTGTCCAGGACATGACACCAACAACTGCTGGATATTGAAGAACAAGATTCATGATATGATTGATGCTGGAGAAATTGAGTTTGACCCTCCTGGTACCCCAAATGTGATTACTGCTCCCATGCCAAATCATGAAAAGACTGTTAATGCTATTGATGAAGTTTCACATATTTCCTCAATTGCAGATGTGACCACACCATTATCTGTTATCAAGAAGAAGTTAGTACAAGCTGGGTTCTTTCCAGGTTGTAATGAAGATTGTTTTTATTGTGCTTATAAACCTGATAGCTGCTGGAAGTTGAAGGATGGTATTCAACGCCTCATGGACAATTACACCATATTGTTTGAGAGGACACCTTCTGTGGAGAGTATGGTTGAACATATAACTCAAGGTGCGAAGGTTGAAGATGTGGATATGGTTGATAAAGTGCCAGTGAGGATTACTTCCAAGGGCCCTGTCAAGATCACTCATAAGGGCCCAATCAAGATTACTACTGAAGGCCCTGTGAGGACTGTTGCTGAAGCTAGAGTGGCTCCTATGATTATTACCACTCCTGGTCCTATTCCGTATACTTCTGATAAAGCTATACCTTGGCATTACGGTTCCGATGTTTATATCCATGGTGTTAAACAGGAACCCTTAGCTGATACACCTGTTGCTGATGAAAACCTTGATGTTGATAATATTGCTGGATCTAGTAAGATCACAAGAAGTGGAAGAATTTTCTCTCCTCCGGCTACCTCTAAGAATATAGTTACTCCAACTACTACCACCACTGCTGATGCTCGGGGCAAAGGTCCTGTTATTGAACCTGTACAAACTAATGCACCAACTGCTGAGAATCTTTCTAAGCAGATGGAAGAAGTACTGAAGATCATTTGCAAGAATGATTATGATATTGTTGATCAATTGGGGCATACTCCCTCCAAAATTTCCATGTTGTCTTTATTGCTGTGTTCTGAGGCTCATGCTAAAGCCTTGATTAAATTCTTGAAGACTACTCATGTACCAAATGAGATTTCCGTGGATCAGTTTGAAAACTGTGTTGCACACCTAACTTATGATAATGGGTTAGGTTTTTCTGATGCTGATTTGACTCCTGCCAAGAGGAATCATAACAGGGCTTTACATATCTCTATTGAATGTAGGGTCACTACCCTGTCACATGTGTTGATAGACAATGGTTCTTCACTGAATGTACTTCCTAAAGAGGTTTTGAACAAGCTTAGTCCTGAAGATGTTGTGTTGAGACCAAGTAATATAGTGGTGAGGGCCTTTGATGGTTCAAGAAGGGTGGTGCATTGAGAAATAGATCTCCCGATTAAAGTAGGCTCTCAAGTCTTCAGTGCTACCTTTTATGTAATGGATATTCGTCCTTCATACTCTTGTTTGCTTGGGCGCCCCTGGATCCATGGGGCAGGTGTTGTGACCTCCACTTTACATCAGAAGCTGAGATATCCAGTAAAGGGAAAGGTTGTCACTGTTTACGGAGAAGAAGAATATATGATCAGTCATGTGAATACATTTAAGTACCTTGAAGTGGAAGGTGAATATGTTGAGACTCCTTGCCAGATGTTTGAAGTGGTTCCTTGGGTTGTTCCTGCTGCTGAAGCTCCTCTTGTTGTCAAAAGAGTTCCTGTGGTTACTAGAGTACCTCCTACAATGGCCTCCCTCAAAGATGCTAGAGCTATGGTTGAAGAAGGTGGTTGTACTATTTAGGGTCAACTTCCTGACATTCCTTACAAGTCTGACAAGTTTGGTTTGGGTTTCAATGCAGAGTCCCAGAAGGTTGTTCGTCGTGCTCGTGCTGTTCGTATCACCAATCAAGGGATCATGAAAGATCAGATCAATGTTGTGGGTGACTATAATGAAGACTACAACTTGGATGCTTGGATTTTCCCTACTGTGGGTGATGGGATCAATAATTGGAAAGATGAAGACGTTATTCCTATCTCCTTTAGTCACGAGTAAATACTATTACTGTGTTATTATTTTTAAGTTCGTAATTTTTGAACAATTAAACTTTTAAGCCTTGTGCCTTACCCGGGGCACAATGGTATGCTTGTTTCGAGATGTCATTTCATTTGCATACTTCATTCAATAAAAATCAGTGGATGTTTCGTTTTCGTAAATACTGTGTTCCTTATCTTGCTTTTATTTTATTTTTGTTTTATCAGCTATGTGTTCTTACACACACCCACATCACTAAAATGCAGATCCTCATCCACTCCGGATCCTGTTGATAACAGTTCTACTATTGCCAATTATAATTTCGAGAATCCGATCTATCAAGCTGAAGATGGAAAGGAGGAAGATTGTGAAGTACCTGTAGAGCTTGCTAGGTTGTTACAATAAGAAGAGAAAGCTATACAGCCACATGAAGAGCCAATCGAAGTTGTGAATTTGGGAACTGAAGAGAACAGGAAAGAAGTCAAGATAGGGGCTGAACTAGAGGATGGTGTTAAGAGCATATTGATTCAGATGTTGCATGATTATGTGGAGATCTTTGCTTGGTCCTATGAAGATATGCCAGGGTTGGATACAGACATTGTGGTTCAGCGTTTACCAGTAAAAGAAGATTGTCGTCCAAAGAAGCAGAAGGTTCGTCGCATGCGTCCTGAAATGTCAGAGAAGATTAAGGCAGAGGTGATGAAACAGTTTGATGCAGGGTTCTTAGCTATGACTTCTTATCCTCAATGGGTTGCAAATGTGGTGTCGGGTACCTAAGAAAGATGGTAAGGTGCGTATGTGTGTAGATTACAGGGATTTGAACAATGCCAACCCTAAAGATGACTTTCCACTTCCTCATATTGATGTTCTGGTAGACAACACTGCTCAACATAAAGTATTCTCTTTCATGGATGGTTTCTTTGGTTACAATCAAATCAAGATGGCACCTGAAGATATGGAGAAGACAACATTTGTTACACAGTGGGGCACTTTTTGTTATAAAGTGATGCCATTTGGTCTGAAGAACGCCGGGGCAACATATCAGTGTGCTATGGTGGCTTTGTTTCACGATATGATACATCATGAGATAGAAGTATATGTGGATGATATGATAGCCAGGTCCCAGAATGAAGAGCAACATCTTGATCATCTGCATAAGTTGTTTGAAAGGTTGAAGAAATACAAGTTGAGATTGAACCCAAACAAGTGTACTTTTGGAGTAAGGTCTGGTAAACTCCTGGGTTTCATCGTCAGTGGAAAAGGTATTGAAGTGGATCCTGCAAAAGTGAAAGCTATACAAGAGATGCCAGCTCCCCGTACTAAGAAGGAAGTTAGAGGTTTCTTGGGAAGACTGAATTACATTGCAAGATTTATTTCCCAATTAATTGCTACCTGTGAGCCAATCTTCAAGTTGAAGAAAGATCAGGTGATGGAATGGAATGATGAGTGCCAGACTGCCTTTGATGAAATCAAGAAATATCTTCTAGAACCTCCAATCTTGATGCCACCAGTTGATGGAAGACCCTTGATCATGTACTTAACAGTGTTAGACAACTCAATGGGGTGTGTGTTGGGGCAACATGATGAGTTTGGTCGAAAAGAGCAGGCAATATACTACCTTAGCAAAAAGTTTACCGACTGTGAAACAAGATACTCACTGCTCGAGAAAACTTGCTGCGCTTTGGCATGGGCTGCTCGCCGACTAAGACAATATATGTTTACTCATACTACCTTATTGATTTCGAAGATGGATCCAATCAAGTACATATTCGAGAAACCTGCCCTCTTCGGACGAATAGCAAGATGGCAAATGATCTTAACAGAATATGACATACAGTATACTACTCAGAAGGCCATTAAAGGAAGTGTTGTAGCTGATCATTTGGCTCATCAAGCAGTGGATGATTATCAGTCAATGAGTTTTGATTTCTCTGATGAAGACATTATGATTATTAGCAAAGAACATGGACAATATGACGGACCTGAACAAGGATCCCGATGGACTATGGTTTTTGATGGAGCTTCTAATGCACTTGGTAATGGTGTTGGTGTTGTGATCAGTTCCCCTGAAGGTTGTCATACCCCAATTACTGCCAAACTTTGTTTCTATTGTACCAATAACATGGCTGAGTATGAGGCATGTATCCTGGGTATCAAAGCTGCCATTGATATGAAGATCCAGTTCCTAGATGTATATGGAGATTCAGCCCTGGTAGTAAGTCAAATTAAAGGAGATTGGGATACCAAGCATGATAATCTCATTCCTTACAGAGAGTATGTTTTGTCTTTGATCCCATATTTTGAAGAAATTACCTTTGGACATATTTCACGAAGAGAAAATCAGTTGGCAGATGCATTAGCCACCATGGCATCTATGTTTGAGATTAGCTGGGATGATGAAGCTCCCAAGATTACTATTGATAGATTTGAGAAGTCTGCATACTGCAATGAGATTGACACTGAAGAAGCAGAGGAGAATCCTTGGTTCTATGAAGTAAAAAGATATCTTGAAGCTCAGGAGTTCCCTGAAGGGGCATCTGTCAAAGATAAAAAGTTTCTAAGGAGGTTTTCTGCTAAGTTCTTTTTGAGTAATGGAATTTTATACAAGCGCAATCATGATTCAACTTTGCTTCGTTGTGTGGATAAGAAGGAAGCAACTGAGATTATGGAAGACATGCATGATGGGATCTTTGGCACTCATTCTAGTGGTCACACCATGGCAAAGAAGATATTGAGAGCAGGTTACTATTGGTCTACCATGGAAGCTGACTGCTATCAACATTCCAGAACATGTCACAAGTGTCAAATCTATGTTGATAAAGTACATATACCTCCATCACCATTGAATGTGTTGACTGCTCCTTGGCCTTTTGCCATGTGGGGCATTGATATGATTGGTGAGATCAAGCCTACTGCTTCTAATGGGAATCGTTTCATCCTGGTTGTTATTGATTACTTTACTAAGTGGGTGGAGGCAGCTTCATTTGCATCTGTTACTAAGAATGTGGTGGCTCGATTCATTAAGAATAATCTCATATGTAGGTATGGCATCCCTGAAAGGATTATTACTGACAATGGCTCTAATCTGAATAACACTATGATTACTGATCTCTGCACAGTTCAAGATTAAGCATCACAACTCTTCTCCGTATCGTCCAAAGATGAATGGGGCAGTAGAAGCTGCTAATAAGAACATTAAGAAGATTCTACAGAAGATGACTGTTACTTACAAGGATTGGCACGAGATGTTACCATTTGCTCTTCATGGCTATCGTACTACAATACGTACTTCAACAGGGGCAACCCCATTCTCCTTAGTCTATGGTATGGAAGTAGTTCTGCCCATTGAAGTTCAGATACCCTCCCTAAGAATCATGAAGGATGCAGGCTTGGATGAAGATGAATGGATTCAGACTCGACTTGACCAGATAAATTTGATTGATGAGAAAAGGTTAGCAGCTGTTTGTCATGGTCAGATGTACCAGAAACGGATGATCAAAGCTTTTAATAAGAAGGTTAAGCCAAAGGTATATCAGGCTGGTGACTTGGTGATCAAGCGTATCATATTACCACAGGGTGATCCTAGGGGCAAGTGGAATCCTACATATGAAGGACCATTTATGGTCAAAATAGTATTCTCAGGAGGTGCCATGATACTTACTACTATGGATGGTGAAGACTTCCCACATCCTGTAAACGCAGACATAGTTAAAAAATACTACGCATAAAAAGAGACCCGCTAGGTTGACTGGACTAGGCAAAAATAAGGGCATCCCGGCGAACCAAAAGGGTTCGGGCAAAAATTAGGGATATATATATATATATAATGTACACCCGGCAAGTCGAAAACCTGAAAAGGCGGCTTGGGCAAAAAAGGGTATTCCGGTGGATTGAAAACCTGAAAGGGCAATCCAGGAAAAAGTAAGGGATTAAATCGTATGACTATGTCTCGTTTGGATCACCCATGTAACTCCAACCAGTTGTGCTACTTAACCCAAGTTCGAACAGATAAAGATCAATCCAATCATTTCCGTCTCAATAGAAGAAGATGAGATACTTGAAGATAATGGAAATAGTAGAATTGAAACTCAATAGGATTATTTCCCACATAGTTGTTTTCTTTGTTTTAGAAAATTTTCCGACGAATTCCTCTTACTAGGATTTCTGTCTCCTTGTACAAACTTGCCTATGTATAGGTCATTTTGTGATATAAATAAAATTTCATCTTTGAATCCAGATTTACTTTTACCCTATTTACATAAGCGAAACGTCCATTGGTTGTGTTTGAATGTATGTATGCTTTTGAATATGATTGATGTTTACCAGAAATGCATAAAATGCTTGAATATGATTGATGTTTACCAGAAATGCATGAAAATGCAGTAATAGTATTTACTAAGGATGAACGAAGGTAGGAATTCAACTAAGCTTCGCCAGTTCATCCTCACAAGAAAACTACAAATCCCCAGTACATCAAATATATGCTTCAAGTTACATCTCCCTTTGAATTTATGTCCATCTCTTTTATCCTCAGTCAGGATACTCAGGAACTTATTCCTTCAATAGAAGAATGACGAACAAAGACGGGAGGATATAAATATTATACTATCAAACAAGACGGGAACGAGTTCCTCATATTCTTCAGCAACGAATCGGGATTTATTTTCCCTAGCCAGCAGTTGTTATACAAAGATATTCAGACGCTTCAGGCTGCATGATTCATACATACATCATTTACATCATATCATAACATACATACCATAAATACATAATACATTTACTTATGTGCATCATACTATGCATGCATACATATTGCATAAACTAACATTTTCCTTGCAGGATGGTTATATGCAGATAAAGTTATATCAACAATTCACAACAGGTCAGAAATGATCCATACATTACTCAAGATGTCCTCGGAGAGTAGGCAAACGGTCTATAAAAAGATCCATTCCCTAATCCAGGATGTTTCCAGAAGATTTCATCTATCTGGTCTTGAATAGCAGGCAAACGGTCTATACAAAGATCCATTCCCTGGTTCAAGATATTTTCAGAAGATTTAATCTATTGGCCCTTGAATAGCAGGCAAACGGTCTGTACAAAGATCCATTCCCTGGTTCAAGATATTTTTCAGAAGAACTAATCCTGACGTTCTTTTGACCTTGGAGAGTAGGCAACGGTCTGTAAAAAGATCCATTTCCTAATCCAGGATGTTTCCAGAAGATTTCATCTATCTGGTCTTGAATAGCAGGCAAACGATTTGTACAAAGATCCATTCCCTGGTTCAAGATATTTTCAGAAGATTTAATCTATTGGCCCTTGAATAGCAGGCAAATGGTCTGTACAAAGATCCATTCCCTGGTTCAAGATATTTTTCAGAAGAACTAATCCTGACGTTCTTTTGACCTTGGAGAGTAGGCAAACGGACTGTACAAAGATCCATTCCCTAATCCAAGATACTTCCAGAAGAGATAATCGTCACGAAGATTTATTTCTACTGGTCTATCCAACAATTCAAGCTATGTTGCATAAATGATTCAGAGAAGGCATATACAAAGACCTAGTACTGATATCCAGTATCAACATAAAGCTATCATCACATCCTGATATTTTAGATGGCATCTCTAAGCCCATCTCCAATTCTTCCAAGTGGCATCTTTAATCCCACTCAAGCATATACAACTAATCATCAGTGTTACTTTACGCACCGGCGAGTGCAAATTTTTGGGCTTTTGTGTTCAATCCCCTTCAACCTTCCAGGTCACGACTGGCACATATACCAATCTAACCCCTCAGGTTTCAGAAAATTGAACAGGGGCAGCTGTTGCACCCCAAAATTTTCCCTCCACAAGACAATACATTGTGTACTAATAGGTTCACAAGACATCTCATGAGGTTCACAATTAGTCAGAAAGTTTGACAATTCCCTCAAACAATGCATCCTCCTAAGCAATGCATCTTAAACTAGGGTTTTGACTTTCATCAGGCTAAATGGACTTCCAAGACTTCAAGTGAGCTTCATAGCATCCTATATGTGTTCAAGAATCCCCATGTCAAGTTTCAATACTTTCCCAAAAGATTTGCTCAGTCAGATGGTCAGATAGGTTAAAATCAGTCAAAGCAGTTAAGAAGTCAAACTAAGGTCAACTGTGGTCAAACCAAAGTCAAACTTCATGATTTTTTGCCAACATCAAGTATATGAAGTAAAATTCATCATTTGATCAAGGGTTGATCATGATTCATCAAGGAGATTTCAGATCATCAAGAATCAGGAGTTTCTAAATTAGGGTTTTCACAGGAAAAGTCAACTGAACTTTGACCAGCCATAACTTTCACATGCTTCATCAAATATTTTCCATCCAAAGCTCATTTTTAAGGAAATTGAATTCTCTACAACTTTGTGTCTCACAAGCCAAGCCCAAAAATGCTTCATTTGGAAGGTATGAGCTAAGACATTATAGGTCCTTTTAAAAGTCAACAAAAAGTCAACAACTTCCAAAGAGCATAACTTTAGAATGGTAAAAGATATGGACATGAGACCAAAGAGGTTGGTTAGAGGACTCTTTAAGATTTCGAAAATTTCCAAGAACACCTTCATAGCATTAAAATTGAAGTATTTGTGCCCTTGCAAAGTTGGGAAATTTTTTAGAGGTTTATGAAGCAAATGGGGTCTTAAAACCATAATTCACCAAATGGGCTTGCTTTTTTGTGATCCAAATACTTCCATGACATCATGCACGAAATTAAATTTATTTATTCATAATTTTATTCATTTTATTTTTATTTATTATGAATTTTTATGTTAAAAATCATTTTAAATTCAAATAAAATATAAAATGATGGATATTTAATTTGATTTGGTTTCTAGAAAGTCTTAAATCATATTTGGACTTGATTGATACAAAAATAATGAGGATTGTACCAAAATAGCAAGGTTAGATCAAGGATATTCAAGTTTTAAGAACAAATCTTTTTCAATCTCCCAAAGATCAAATATCCACAAGTTTGTGAAAGCTCTTGACCTAATTTGATTGACTCATATATAAACAACATTTAGCAGCCTCAAAGCCACGAATTTAGAGCCTCTTACACCATATTCAAACTTCACAAAATCATCCAAAAAAATCAAATTCGGTTTCACCATTACAAAGCATTTAAAGGTATTTTAAGGACATAGGAATGATCTTTGGACATCACTAAACCTATCCCAGCTCTCAAAAACACCTGAAACTTGCTCATATGTCATAACCGAATGCATCTTCATACTCATATAACTTGTTTTCGATTTCATATATTTAAGCATTATAAATTGAAACTAACCATTGATTTGTGTTTGTTATGAAGTTTCGAAGCTTTCTGGATGGTTTGATTTGATTTTTATGGACTATCCATTGTTAGGGTTTTCGGCCTCCATTAGGGTTTTGCGATTGGGCTAAAATAAATTAATTCTAAGAACATAGGAAGATTGTATGAGTTCTAAGGATTATGTTTCACTAATTAATTTGAAGAAATTTCACTGTTTTGGTGAAGTTTGAGAATTCGCAGGTTTTGACGTCGCAGGAAAATTCGTAGTAGAATTCGCAGCAATTTTCGCAGGTATGAGGAAGAAGATGACCTTTGGCGCCATCTGCAGAAATTTAAATTATTGATTTAAATATTTTTTGAATTAGTTTATATTATGTTACAACTAAAAGCGTTTGGCTCAGTTGGTTGCGCGTATGGCTGGTGAATGAATGGTCCTGGGATCAAAACCTCCCCAGGCCATTTTGCTTTATTGTGTTTTTTTTTAGAATTGTACAGGATAACAACAAAACAAACTTGAAGGGGATTGCTATCAGCTGCATTGCAGTGGCCCAGTGGTTATGCTTCTGATTATCCAGGTAAAGGACTTGGGTTCAAATCCCAGGTCCTGTTTTTTTAGGTTTTTGTTTTATTTATTTTTGCTATTTCTTTATTTTATTCTTTAAATCAAAAAAATAATTTATAAACAATATATAAATCATTTTTTTTTCTTTTAAAACTTATATTATTTTCTCAAAACCTAAATTAGTATATTTATTTCTTTATATATTTTTTTAATAATATTTATTAATATGTATATATATTTTTGTATATAATTTCATTAATTATATTTAAATTAATTTCTAATCCTAATATTTTTATATATATAATTAAAACCCTAATTTTCTCTAACCCTAATCCTAACCCTAATTTTTATTTAAATCTTAAAATTAATTAAATTTTCTTAATATCCAATTAAATGATTAATCATAGTTTATTTTGTAAATAAATTGGTATATAATTATTATTATTATTCTATTTTCATCTCAAAATTCTTTAAAATTATTTATTTAAATCTAAAAAAATACTTAATTGAATTATATGTATATTTTTTATATTATCACTAACCTTTTCTTCTTATTATTGTTTTATCACTAACCTTTTATTTTAATTGTTTATTTTATTCTATAATTATCATTTAATTTGCTTTTATTATAATGTAACTGTGAAAGCCGTGTAATAATCGTAGGTCTTATTTTTGTTTTTGTTTTTATTGCTTGTAAATATTTATAATGCTTTGGTTAGTAATTATAGGGAGTGATAACCTACTTGCTTTAAAATCAATTTAGATCACTAATAATAAGATAAATATTTGAATTTATACACGCACACACGTAAGTCGATCTTTGATCGCCATCTCACTCCTTAAGGGTTATCCCTCATGTTGCCTAAATAAAAAGGTCAAGTAAGGTGTCTAAAAGCAAGGCCCCTTCTCCTAAAAAATCATCTAGTCCCTTTTCGATTATAAGATCAAGTCCTTTCGAGGTTGCCTTCGTAAATGATCTTGTCCCTTTCGAATAAAAGATGATAAGTCCCTTCGTATTGCTAAGACACCTTACAGTTGCCTAAACACAAATGACCCTTCACATGTCCCTTACAACATCCAAGGTAATGACTACCTATTCCTTAATAATAGGGATAGTCTTACCATTGAAAGAACATTCAAGAACAGTAAAGATTTAATCATAGGGTAGGTTCCTCTTAAGTACTTGCTCACTCTTTCAAAAACATTTCATAACACTTCACATTTTCAAACAATTTTCAAAACAAAGTCTTTATATATATCCATACAAGGATCATTATAAAGTACTTAAGAAAATTTTCAATCACACACTACACTTCTCAAAACAGTTTAAAGTGAGCTAAGTAACTAAGAGCCCATGGATAACCATGGATGTAAAGGGTGTTAACACCTTCCCTTTACATAACCTACCCCCCGAACCCAAAAATCTTTTAAGGTCTTTCTTGTTCTTTTATGCCCTTTCCTTTGGATAAAATAAAAGTCGGTGGCGACTCTTGCTATCCGCAACATTTAACTAAAGTCAGTTATCCCACCGTGTTACAATGTCATTAGAAGTTAGACCCATGAGCCTCTTAGACCACTTAACATCGCCTTTGAGTTCCACGAAAGGTCCCTATTTAGGAAGATGTCGAGTGTCGCTCCCACTAAATGAAGCTAGGTCAGATAGGGTACAGACGCGAACGGTCGGCGAGAGGGACAATGAGAACACACAGCCGTGAACTCACTGGAGAATAAATAGAGTCGCCAGCTAGGCATTTTTATCCCAGAGGAAAGGTAATGCTGCATAAACCTAGAAAAAAGATGGAGAAGACGGTTTGCGAACCAGAGAGACTGAGAAAGGGGGTTGGTTACAACCTGGGAAGGTATTAGCACCCAGATTGTCCGCCGTACTCGACGGGATCCACGCTTAAAAGATTTGTGTTTTAAAGGAGTAGTGTCAGTGCAATTTGTGTGTAAAAGAAGCTGGAAAGGAATGTACAGGTGTCAGTGTAAAAGAAATGTGATGTGTATAAATGTACAGTGTCAGTGTAAGAAGGAAAATGAATTGATCATGAATATGAGGCTTAAAAGAATGAAGCTGGAAAGAGGGGGAATATACAGAGACTTTTGTTCGATAACTGTTAAGTTATGCCTACGTATCCTCTCGTGCAATGAGGAAGTCAGAACACCGTAGTTCGACCCAAAGAGACTGAAAGATGAATTGACTTGTGAACTGCTTACTTGCCTATGCTCAAGTGTATGATCTGTCTGGCACAGATGCAAACTGTCTTGCATTAGACGGAAGAAGCAAGTTCTCGATTGTGAGTGAAGATGATGAGAAAAGAATCCTGAAGGAGGCGATTATTGCTTGTTTTTTTGAGTTTTCAGTCTTTTATTGCTTTTGAAGGTTTGTCATAAGTTAATGAGCTTAAGTCTAAACCAATGGATTTAGCAAACTCATCACATCT
The DNA here is from genome assembly GCA_963966055.1 of Lathyrus aphaca. NCBI lineage: Eukaryota > Viridiplantae > Streptophyta > Magnoliopsida > Fabales > Fabaceae > Lathyrus > Lathyrus aphaca. Next base: position 431,792,044 of record OZ014522.1, on the reverse strand, counting down.
TCCCTCTGATTAGGGGTAATGAGAATACCTTAAGTGTGAAGTCAGATTCTCACACTTAATCATCTTTGGTATAGGATTAAGATCATTAACTCACTTGTGATTATTTAGATGTTTTTGTTGTTTTTGTTTAGTGTTAAGTAATGAGATTAAGCCATAATCAGGGATTAAACAGACTCATTACACCATCCTAATAGAAGGATAACAGATGAGAATGTTTAAGCTGAGGAAAGCTCCTCAACTTAACCCATGATTAGGGATTAAACTCATGACAAAACAAGCCTTTGATTAAGTGGATTTTATTTAATGATATGATGATGAAGTGTTTTTTAGGGTTTGTAAGACAACTTGAGGGGGACTTGTCCATTAACACTAGGGTTAGTCCTTCTTAACCAATTAAGGAAGAATTAGAACCCTAATGCAAGGCCCAAGTTACAAGTGTGATGTCTTAATGATTATTAAGTGGATTGATTAAAGGATTTAAACACATTAAGGGTTTAACACTTAGGATTAAAGTTATACACTCCATCCTAAGAGAAGGATGCAGGCATAAGCTTAATCACAAAGCCTTAAAGCCTTTAGGGTTTAGTCCCTGATTATGGGATGAGAAGAGAAGACACAAAAGAGACACAAAGGTAAAACTAAGAGGGGAGACTAATCAAAACCCTAATCATTGTCATGCTTGGTTGATCCTAAGGTTTGTGAGGTTTTCAAGAACAATCTTCAAAGGAATCACCAGGAAGCAGATGAACAGGATCAAGAGAAGCAAAGTGACTTGCTTCATTCAAGAAGTCAAGTCACTTGAGGAAAGAAAGTGGGAAGAGGAAGAATGAGCAAGCTCAAACTCAAACACAAACAAAAATGCAGCAATGGATGCAAGAGAGATGAAAAGAAAAGTTATGAGAAGTGAAGGCAAATTCACTTCTCAACATCACTTACCACCTGAAAGATTAGAAAAGAAATGCAATGCAATGCAAAATGGGATGAGATGACATGATGAGAAACAAAACCAGAAGCATTCACATGATGATAATGATGCTATGAGATGCTACAAGCATGAGGCAGCACATGGAGATGACCATACAAGTTCATGAATGCAAGTGAAGCAAGCTAGGAAGCAAGGACATACATGAAAAGTTATGAAGTGCACATGGCATACAACATGGCAAATACATGATGCAATGATCAAACATGCTTTCAATATGTCCTATGATGTCAAATGAATCAAATGGATGCTTGAAATGTCATGGCAAGTCATGCTATGCAAGAGAATACAAGATGGATGCACATGGAAGCCCAAATTAGGGTTTATGAACCATACATCAAACAAAAATCAAAATCAGAAGCAAACCCTAAGATAAAAAATTGAAAATGCCACACCAAGGACCCCTAATCCTATACTAAACCAATGCCCAAAGGAGAGGTCTCAACTCCTAACCAAGCTCAAGTTATGATTTTTTACAAGATTCTAGGGTTTTAGGGTTCCTAAACAAGAAAATCATCAAACAAATTGAAAATGAGGAATCAAATCATGGCCATTTACTCTCAAAAACTACATGCTAAACACAATGCAATGCAAGAAGAATCAATGTCCAACTCTTCATGAATAGGCAGAAATGATTTTTTGAACTATGGATCAAAATAATGCACAAAAATGATTTTAATTCAAAGGAAAATCCTCAAAATGCATCAAGATCAAAAAAGAAATTTGGTTTGAAGGTTGGACAATGTTTCTAAATGTCTTAGAACATTTCATGAATTTTTTGGTGATTTTTAAATACTTAAAAGTATTTTTAATAAATTAATTCTCATTAATCAATTAAAAATAATCTTTTAAATATTTAAAAATACTTTTTTAATGCTAAAAATAAAAATAAAAATATTTTTGTGTTTGAAAAATTAATGAAACTCAGGATAAAAAATTTCATAATTTTTAAACAAGTTTTACTATTTTAAAATAATTATGCAAATAAAATGAAAAAGAAATGAAAATAAATTGAAATAAAATGAAGTCAAACAAATGGAAGGCTGAGATGAGCTCTAGATTCAAAAGGGTTGACCACGCGCGCTAGTGGAGGGCCAGGATTGCTTCTGAGTTAATTAGTTTAATTATAATTAATTAAAACTAATGAAAAAGGTTAGGGCATAATGATTAGATCTGGGCCATCCGTTCGCGCGGCAAGTCAAACAAGTCAGGCCATCCAACGCTCAATATTCAAATGAACTTAATTACAGGGATTAGGGCATAATGATTTTCAGGTGGCCGGAGAAGACCTCCGGTCGTCTTCTCCGGTGGGAAGCCCACCTGAAAATCCCTAAAACTCTCAAAACCTAACTAAAACGAAATCTAAAAACATGGAAATGATTCCCACTCACTCACGAACCAAAACCCCAAATCAAAACAAATTTATTCTTCCTGGAATGGCTGAATCGAAGCAAACAAGAACTAGGGCAAAAAAGTTTCAGGAAGCAATTAAATTCTCATTTCATCACCATTTTCAAAACTAAAAGCATCAGAACAATCAGTGAAGCATGGAGAACAAGTTTAGAACTTAAAAATCCATTTCTGGAAAAAAAGTTCTTGAGCTACCTGAGATTCGAAGCTTTCACTCCAGCAACTTTCTGACCTCCCCTCCTTGTGAAATCCACTCCTTACGACCTCTTGATGATGCTTGAATGCTTTGGAGAAGTTTATGCTGGCTAGATGAAGAGTTTGAACAGCTTCTGCTCAAGCTCAGTTGAAAATGGCAATGGTGATGCAGGCAGTTTCAGGCCAATGTGAGTGGTTCTTTGTGATCAGGGTGATGTTTTAAGAAGGTTTGTGGAGTTTGTTTGGATGTTTATGGCCCGTGGAGTGAGTTTCGAAAGAAACTGCAAGTTGGAGTGAAAATGGAGAAGTGGTGTTCTTGCTTGATTCAGGCTTGGTTCTTTGTTGGTTTGGGCTTAATGAGGCATGGTGAGTTGAGTAGTGGAACTTGTTTTAATGTTTGTGAACTGGGCAGAGAGATTCGAAGAGAAATGCCAATAGGGTGAGTTTTGTGTATGGTGTGTTGTGATCTGTTTCAGCCTTGCTTGGTGTTATGTTTGGCTTGCCAAAGGATAGTATAAACAATTCCAAGTGGCCAGAGGATGTGACATGGCCTGCTGTGATTGGGATGTTTGCTTTTGCCAAAAGTCAACTTTTTTGTAAGAGAAGTATGGCTTGAGTTCTAGCTTGGTACAATGGCTAGGGCTGGCGCAGCATGGTGTGTGTGGAAGGCTAGAGTGGTTCAAAGGCCAATGCAGCAAGTGGTAAGAAGCATCATGATGGTTTTGCAACTTGGTTACTTTTGGAACTTCATGAAAAAGTCTTGTTATACAAACCATGATCATGAGAAACTTTGGTCCAATTCTGATTTTTAGAACTCATGTGATGTTTGTACATTGGTTTGAAGTGAACTAGAAGTTACAAATGGCCTTGGTTCATGATTTTGCAAATTTCTCATTTGGTGCACATCTTGAAAATAAGTGATTTTTGGCAACTTTGTCACACCATAACTTTTGATCCAAGAAGAATTAGATCATGTTCTTGTACTTTTTGAAAAGGGAAAAATGTATTCTACAACTTTCATGACCAAAGTTTTTTCATTTGAAGCATTTTTGGATCAAAAAGCAAGGCTTGAAAAATGGCATAAAATGACATATTCTTGAAAAGTCAACTATGCCCTAAAAAGTCAACTTTGCAAAAACTTCAAATTCTTGATTTTTGTGGACTTCAACCTTCTTCCATGATCAAATAAAGATCATATACACTCAAAATGATGAATATCACCCATTGGTTGGGTCATTGGGGCCTCAGATGCCCTGATTTTACACTGACTTGTCCAGAAAGTCAACCCTTGATCAGATGACTTCCCCATGGAATTTCTTCATGAAAATTGATATGCATACTCCCTATACCATATAGAGACCAATAGAAACAAGAATGACCAAAAAATTTGGAGTTATGGCCTCTGAAACCAAAACCCTAATTTTAGGTCATCTGTGCAGTTAAACCTGGCTCTGCATCCACATCTTTTCCAGTTCTTGTGATTCTTTGGAAATCTTGACTTTGAGGGGATGTAATATGATACTTGAACACATGTGGATCCCTTTGAAGTGATTGTTGACCTTTGGAGTGACTCAAGTGGCTCTTGGATTGCTCAGATCACAAACCCTAGGTGCAGATGACTTGGAAACTATGCAGTGAATCAAAAATGAGACGTGAGATGATATGATTGTGTTTATGCATATGAAATGACCACAAGCCATGGTGTGAATGGGTGAGGGCAAATTTGGGGTGTTTACAGCTGCCCCTATTCAAACATGAGTTAGCTGTGCGGGATGTAAGCAACGGCTTAACAGACAAACAAGATAACTTGTGGTTGAATACCAAAGACAGTCCAAAATTTGCACTCACAGAATGAAGAAGAAAAGGGATATAGATTGTAAAAGAAATTAAAGTATATTGTAAAGTGTGGGCGACGGAGGACGACCGTCGAGCAGAGGGCGACTGCTGAGTAAAGAGCAATGACGGGGACGGCCGACATGCTGGGGATAAAAGGTAAAGCCAAGACGGGGACGGCCGACTAGCTGGGAAAAATAAGAAATTATGACGGGGACGGCCATCAAGATAAAGTTGTAAGATTCCCTGGGAATTAATGAATCATGACGGGGACGACCATCAAGCTCACAAAGGTAAAGTAATCAACGATGGGGACGGCCATCGGGCTAAAAAGGAAAAGGGACCACAACGGGGACGGCCATCGGATTAAAGAATAAATGAAATAAACAGATGATGGGGTACGGCCATCAAAGGTGAAGGACGATCACCTAGCAGGGGACGACTGCTCTGTTGGGAGTGAAAGAAATATGATGGGGACGGCCATCAAAGGTGGAGGACGACCACCTGGCAGGGTACGACTGCCGAAAGTATCGCGACATAGGACGAATGCCGGATAGAAAATCAATGATGGGGACGGCCATCGGATGAGCATGATGGAGGACGACCATCAAGAGGTGGAGGACGACCACCTAGCAGGGGACGGCTGCTCTCAAGGTTTGTTTTGACATAGGACGAATGCCAGATAACCAAAATCGACAATGGGGACGGCCATTGGATAAAATGATGAAGGACGATCATCAAAAGGGTGGAGGACGACCACCTAGCAGGGGACGGCTGCTAAATATCAACGATGGGGACGGCCATCGGATGAGCATGATGGAGGACGACCATCAAGAAGTGGAGGACGACCACTCAGCAGGGTACGGCTGCTCTCAAGGTTTATCAAAACACAGGACGAGTGTCAGATAAAAAGAAAATTTGCTTTGTTGGCGATCTACTGGGGATATAGTAAACACGGACGAGCGTTTACGACCAAGAAAAGAAAGTATAAGTGTTTGGATATTTGTGTATAGATTAAAGATGCGGACGAGCATCCTTAAGACTACGATACGGGCGAGTATCGGGTAGAAACAAATACCGACACATGCTCAGAGATGATGATACGGACGGGTATCAACTGGTTAACAAAGAACACGGACGAGTGTTGCATCTGAAGGGACTCTTCTGGGGAATAGTAGACACGGACGAGTGTCTATATTCAAGAAGACATAAGTGTTTGACACAGTGTATGGGTTAAAGACGCGGACGAGCATCCTTAAGACTATGATACGGACGAGTATCATGTAGAAACAAACGCTTGACGCACATTCTGAGATGATGATACGGACGAGTACCATCTGGTTAACAGAGAACATGGACCAATGTTGAATCTGTGGGGATATAAACGGTGTATATGAGATACGGACGAGTATCTGTATAAGCATGAATGAGTAATGAGAATGGTGTATTGATGAATGTTTATCTGCTGGGGAGAGTGACACGGACGAGTGTCAGAAGTGTAATAATAACAAGTATATGGGTGGTAAAAGTGTAAGCGACTGCGCTGGGGGGTACGACACAGACGGGTGTCGAGAAGGTGTATATAGGTATATGTGAGTGCAAAGAGAATGTCTTCGGCTTTCTGCTGGGGTATGACACGGACGGGTGTCAAGAAGTATCTGTAATACGGGTGATCTTATTTGTAAAGGGTGTTCAGGCGACTTTACTGGGGAAAGATGGCACGGGCGGGTGCCAAAAGGAGTATATACTGGTGTTTGTGATTTGAGAGGCAGCTGCTTTTGCTGGGGAATTCTGATGGGGATTTTTCTGTATGTTGATGAATTGTCATTTATTCACAAGTGTTTGATTCATAACATGGCTTATGATTATGCTATGAGTTGGATTTTTGCCGTAATGCTCCGTGTTAAAACGGAATGCTACGCTTTGTGGGTAAATATGATGCGAATGCTATGATTGTGCAAAGATACCAAACCGGGATCCGGATCCCGTTGCTGCGAAGATCCTCGATCGATCCGCTTGAAAAGAACATCCCAGCTGGGGATAAGATCACTGGTAGATCTGACGAGATGTATCTGCTTGGGGATATGGGTCATTGATAGACCTATCCTTATAAATGAGAGACCCAGCTGGGTTTTGTAGAAGCTTTCTTTACTCTGTTGTGATCTTCTATGCGCTGTTCTTCTGGATAGAGGCTGGAATTCTGTGGGGAGATGGCTCTCTGACTTTTGTACCCGACTGAGGATGAAATGGCAACTGGGCTGGGGAGGAAGAGAGATCCTTGACTCAGCCGGGGATATAGGTGCCTTCTGGGATGCCTGGCAACTTTGATGGGGAAAAGTAGCTAGTGGCAGCTCAGCTGGGGGAAGTCCTGAGAGGCAACTCAGCTGGGGAGAGAGCACTTCGGGTGCTAAAATTGAGTGTTGATTTGCCAGCTTGCTGGGATGAGGCTTTCATGCCCCAAGTTGCGCTTTGGATACCTGCAACCCTGAAAAAAGATAGAGAAACGCACAAAATAATCCCGAGGTATCCCTTACTGGATTCTGTCATAGGAGTTTGAATACCTCTGAGAGTAAGCATATTTCCTGCGAGCATGTTTTTATTTGAGGATAAAACATCTGTATTCTTATGCAATCAATGTTTCTTTAAGATATCAGACATTTTTGCAAATAAAAATGTACAAAACGAGACATGACTGAAAATCTGGTTTTATTAATTCATATGCCCTGAATTGGCGAGATACAGTTAAAGAAACGAATCCCCTGGAAGGAGGAGATTGTTACAAATTGAGAAACAAAATGCTGGCAGTGTTGATGACGCTTTAAGGAGCTTCCTCTTCACTATGACTCGTATGACATTTGACGTTCTTCTCGTCTTGCTTCCTGAAGAAGGCTGATTCTGATAGAAGCTTGACCCTTTCGAAGCTTACCGAGTTGTAAGTGATACAGACGAATTCAGAATGCAGTTGTTCGCTTATTCCCTTATTTTGCATGGATCGCCCTTTCGGGTTTTCAATCCATCGGGATACCCATTTTTGCCTGAGCTGTCCAATGCGGGTTTTCAACTCAGCGGGTGTACATTTTTGTTTATTTTCCCTTATTTTTGCCCGAGTCTTTTATTCTGTTTTTGACTCGCCGGGATGCCCTATTTTTGCCTGGACTTACATTCTGTTTTTACGTCCAGCGGGTCATTTTTTTATGCGAAGTATTTTTTAACTGCATCTGAATTCACAGGGGACGGGAAATCTTCACCATCCATGGTGCTGAGCATCAGTGCTCCACCAGAGAAAACTTTCTTTACCACAAATGGTCCTTCATAATTCGGAGTCCATTTGCCCCTGTGGTATGTATGAGGAGGGAGGATTCTTTTCAGCACAAGATCTCCCACTTGGTACTCTCGGTGCCTGACTTTCTGATCGAAGGCTTTCTTCATTCTTTTCTGATACAACTGCCCATGACAGATTGCAGCCAACCTTTTTTCTTCGATCAGACTCAGTTGTTCGTATCGGGACCTAACCCATTCTGCTTCACTCAGTTTAACATCCATCAGTACCGGTAGAGAGGGTAATTCAACTTCAACTGGTAGGACTGCTTCCATACCGTACACAAGTTGATACGATGTTGCCCCAGTGGATGTTCTGATTGACGTGCGGTATCCATGCAAGGCAAACGGTAGCATTTCATGCCAGTCTTTGTAGGTGACTACCATCTTCTGCACAATCTTCTTAATATTCTTGTTTGCCGCCTCAACAGCGCCATTCATCTTTGGCCTGTAAGGCGAAGAATTGTGATGTTGGATCTTGAAGTCCCGGCACAGCTCTGCCATCATTTTATTGTTTAGATTGGAACCATTATCAGTAATGATTCGCTCGGGAACTCCATACCGACAGATGATATCTCTTTTCAGAAATCTGGCTACCACCTGCCTTGTGACGTTTGCATATGAGGCTGCTTCGACCCACTTGGTGAAATAGTCAATAGCAACCAGGATGAATCTGTGGCCGTTTGAAGCAGTTGGCTCGATCTTGCCAATCATGTCAATGCCCCACATAGCAAAGGGCCATGGTGAAGACATTATGTTCAAAGGATTGGGAGGCACGTGCACCTTATCTGCATAGATCTGGCATTTGTGGCATTTTCTGGCATAGGCACAACAGTCTGCATCCATTGTGATCCAATAATAGCCTGATCTTAACAACTTCTTGGCCATTGCATGTCCTCCAGCATGGGTACCAAAGGAGCCTTCGTGCACTTCATGCATCAATGAATCTGCTTCTGTCTTGTCAACACATCTGAGGAGTACCATATCAAAGTTCCTTTTGTATAAAGACCCATCAGTGTTCAGAAAGAAACTACCAGCAAGCCTTCTCAAAGTCTTCTTATCATTGGAAGATGCCCCAGGTGGGTATGTTTGATCCTCCAAGAAGCACTTAATGTCATGGAACCAAGGCTTATCATCTTTAACAACATCTGCTGCAAATACATATGCTGGTCTATCAAGTCTGGACACTGAGATCTGAGGTACAAAGTTGGCAGCTTGAACCTTGATCATGGATGAAATGGTAGCCAGAGCATCTGCAAACTGATTCTCGTCCCGAGGGATATACTCGAGCTTGACCGTTGTGAAGAAAGTCAATAACCTCCTTGCATAATCCCTGTAACATATCAGATGACCCTGGTGTGTGTACTATTTTCCATTGGTTTGATTGATTACCAGAGCTGAATCTCCGAATACAGTTAACGTCTTGATCCTGAGGTCAATGGCTTCCTCAAGACCCATAATGCAAGCTTCGTATTCAGCTTCGTTGTTAGTGCAGTTGAAAGTGAGCTTTGCTGAGAAAGGCATGTGGACTCCTTTAGGTGTAATGAGTACTGCGCCAACACCACGACCATTCATGTTAACAGCCCCGTCAAACATCATAGTCCATTCTTCTTCCGGGTCAGGCCCTTCAGTGTGAACAGGCTCTTCATGATCTTTTGATTTTATGAACATGATGTCTTCATCAGGGAAGTCAAATCTCATAGGCTGGTAGTCATCAATGGGTTGCTCAGCAAGATATTCAGACAATACACTGCCCTTGATGGCTTTCTGAGAAGTGTACTGAATGTCATACTCTGTAAGAATCATTTGCCATCTTGCAACCCGTCCGGTAAGAGCTGGCTTCTCAAATATGTACTTAACTGGGTCCATCTTTGAGATCAACAAAGTAGTGTGGGTCAACATATACTGTCTCAGTCGGCGAGCAGCCCACGCTAAAGCACAGCAAGTTTTCTCGAGCAGTGAATAATGTTGTTCACAGTCGGTAAACTTTTTGCTTAGGTAGTATATTGCATACTCTTTTCGACCAGACTCGTCATGCTGGCCCAGCACACACCCCATTGACTCTTCTAATACTGTTAAGTACATTATCAGAGGTCTTCCTTCCACTGGAGGCATAAGGATTGGAGGCTCTTGTAAGTACTCCTTGATCTTGTCAAAAGCCCTTTGGCAGTCTTCGTTCCACCTGACCGTCTGTTCTTTTCTTAACAATTTGAACAAGGGCTCACAGGTTGCTGTAAGGTGAGATATGAACCTTGAGATGTAGTTCAATCGACCTAAGAACCCTCGAACTTCTTTCTCTGTCTTTGGTGCAGGCATCTCTTGGATGGCTTTGACTTTATCAGGGTCAACTTCAATCCCCTTCTCACTCACAATAAATCCCAGCAGCTTACCGGATCGCACCCCGAATGTGCATTTGTTGGGGTTCAACTTCAGTTGATACTTCCTCAAACGCTTGAACAACTTGAGCAAATTCACCAGATGGTCTTCTTCAGTAAGGGACTTGGCAATCATGTCATCTACATAGCATTCAATCTCTTTATGGATCATATCATGGAATAACGTTACCATAGCCCGTTGATACGTCGCACCGGCATTTTTGAGCCCAAATGGCATTACCTTGTAGCAGAAAGTACCCCAGGGTGTGATGAATGTTGTCTTCTCCATGTCTTCAGGTGACATTTTGATCTGATTGTATCCTGAAAATCCATCCATGAAGGAGAATACCAAGAACTGAGCCGTATTATCAACCAATACGTCAATGTGAGGTAATGGGAAATCATCTTTCGGGCTAGCTCTGTTCAGATCCCGGTAGTCAACACACATTCTTACTTTGTCGTCTTTCTTAGGCACAGGTACTATATTAGCAACCCACGGTGGATAGCTAGTTACAGCAAGGAACCCGGCGTCCCATTGCTTTTGTACCTCTTCCTTGATTTTCATTGCCATGTCTGGACGAGTACGGCGCAGCTTCTGTTTGACTGGTGGGCATTCTTCTCTCAAAGGTAGCTTGTGCACAACAATGTCGGTGTCCAACCCTGGCATATCTTGATAAGACCAAGTGAACACGTCCACATACTCTCGAAGCAGGTCAATCAGTTGTCTTTTCACTGAGTCTTGCAGGCAGGCCCCGATTTTAACTTCTTTCACGTCTTCATCTGTACCAAGATTGATCACTTCAACCTCCTCCTAGTGAGGAGTAATAACCTTTTCCTCTTGTCTTAACAACCTGGCTAGCTCTTCAGGAAGCTCATATTCTTCTTCAACCCCTTCATCAGCTTGATTGATTGGATTGTCAAAGTCATACGAAGTCATAGCCGTGCTGTTGTCAGTGCTGTCTGGAAGGCACACTCTGCAAGGGTTCAGTTTGTTCATTTTAGTGATTTGATTTTAATCTTGTTTAGAAAAGTGAAATAAAGTTGTCATTTTGAAAACACTGCCATTTATTTTTTGTACAAAAAGAAAAATAGAAAAACAGTGAGCGGGAAAGAAAAAGACTCGTTTGCAAAAAAGATGTCTGATATTTCATTGATTAATCTTGTTTGCACAAAAAGTACAGATGGCCCGATTACAAAATGAGTCTTGTCATCTTGGGCAAGATGCAAGACTTTGATGCATGCTATAAAATACAGGAAATAATAATTACTCTGCATGAGTAACTCTTATAATTTCCTGGGAAGACCAGTTTGAGATACTGCTCCCCGGGACCTTTGGACGAATCCAGCTTTCCAGGTTGCGTTCTTCTTCCAGCTCGTCTTCCAGACAGTTGACAGCATCAGGGGTAAGCATCCCCCCACTCACAAAATTGGGCTCTTTCGCAGCCTCTACTTGATCTTGTTGAGTTGGTTTGTAACCCAACCCAAATCTGTCCTCTTTCTTCTCCACCGATAGCAGTTTTCCCCAGCCTTGGGCGTTTCCTCCCTCAACAACCTTCCGGGCTTGTTGGTATGATGATATTGAAGTACCAGGCACAGCAGATGTCTCATTGATGTTCAAAGCTTCGAACCCTTGGCTCATTGTTTCATGGATCTCCCCATCCATTTCAATGTACTTATAAGTAGCCAGGTGGCTGACAAAAATGTCCTCTTCTCCACATATTGTAACGACTTGACCCTCCCACTCGTATTTTAACTTCTGGTGAAGGGTAGAGGTCACGGCGCCAGCGGCGTGAATCCATGGCCTACCCAATAAACAGCTGTAGGCGGGCTGTATATCCATCACGTAGAAGGTAGTTTTGAAGGTCTGCAGGCCAATCGTTACGGGCAACTCAATCTCCCCCAGAACCGATCTCTTTGAACCATCAAAGGCTCTTACCACCAGGTTGCTGGGTCTCAACGCCAATCCGTCATATTCTAGCTTCACCAGGGCCTTTTTAGGTAGGACATTGAGGGATGACCCCGTGTCTACCAGCACATGGGAAAGGACAGCACCTTTACATTCCATGGTTATGTGCAAGGCTTTGTTATGGTTGCGGCCTTCCGTTGTCAAATCAGTATTAGTGAACCCTAGTCCATGACTAGCATTAACATTTCCAACTACAGCTTCCAGCTGATTGACAGTGATCTCTTCAGGCACGTAAGCTGCGTGCAAGACTTTGAGTAGTGCATTCCGATGGGCTTCGGAGCACATAAGCAATGATAGGATTGAGATCTTGGAAGGCGTCTGATGAAGCTGATCCACTATTTTATAATCACTCTTCTTGATGATTCGCATGAACTCATCAACCTCTTGATCAAAGGGTGTCTTCAAAGATTCCTTAACAGCTTGATCTTCCTGCACAGGGCTCTTCCCTTTTGCCTTGGCAGCAGCTTCTGCTTCGGCAGTGGGTCTCTGAATTTGTGGGGCGAAAAGACATCCGCTTCGAGTGAAGCCTCCGCCTCCGCCCACATTGTCTACTTGTGGTGCAGGGGTTGATGATTCAAAAGTGATTCTTTGTCCTTCACAATACAAGTCAGAGCCGTAATGCCAGGGGATAGCATTACTGCTTTCATAAGGTACTGGTCCAGGCACCGTGATAGTGACTGGACTGATTGCAGTTGTGGAAGGAACTGTGATAGTCTGTGGATCATAATAAATCGTAACTGGTGCTCTGATGGGAGCAGCACTTTCTGAGTTGTAGGCAGAGTTGTTTTCAGGATCATAGAATATGGTGACAATTGAGACATCTTCATGATTTGTTGCTGGTGTTGTAGGAGACATTGGCGGAAGGATGGATGTTGTTGTTGTAGGAGCTTCATAATGGAGTGGTGCTGGAGTGGTAGAAGGAACATTTGTTGACATCTGGTTAGTTGAAATGACAGATGAAGTACTTGTTGATGAAACCGAAGAATTGTCAGGAACAATGGTCGTTGCAGTTGTAGGAGGTTCTGGAGTTGTTGCTGATGAAATTGTCGGATTTGTAGGAAATGATGTGGTGATCTGAAGCTGGCCACTCTGTATGAGACCATCTATGCCATTCCTCAAATTATCGCACCCATTTACTGAGATATTGCAGTAAGCACACCCCAACTCGCACCCCGGGAACATTTGACATTCGAGGAGTTGAGCCTTGATTTCTACCAACGGTGTCCGGATCTGCCCCACACTGGTTATTAAATAAGACGGCTTGTCTTCTTCAATAGCGTTAATTCTAGGACCACCGTGGTTTGGCATTGGGTTCTTATTGACATTGGGTGGTGGTGCGAAATTCAGAGCTTTCGAGTCTACCAGGTCTTGTACCTTCATGTGCAGGGCTCTGCACTTTTCTGTACTGTGGCCATGTGCATTTGAATGGAAGGCACATCTGGCATTAGAGTCATAGTTCCTGGGTAGACTGTTGGGATCTGGAGGTGCCAGCGTCCTTAACTCAACTAGGTTGAGTTTCAGGAGTTGTGGCAGCAATGTAGCGTATGGCATGGGGATCGGATCGATCACCCTATTAGCTTGAGATGGCCTCTGCTGAAATGGCCTTTGCTGATTGTTGTTGTTGGTATTGCTGTTGTTGTAATTTCTCGGAGGATACTGATTTTGTTGATGGTACTGAGGTTGTTGCTGATAGTTTTGCTGCGGAGGTTGATAAGATGGCTGAGGATGAGCTGGAGCGGGAATGGTGACTGCTGCCACAGATCTATGGACATATTGGGGCCTGCCCCTGTTGGTGTGGATGGCATTGGTCTCGCCAGTTCTTCTCGGGCCTGCAAAAGGCTTTCTTGTACTACTGGACGAGCTGGCACCATTGTCAGAAATCTTGCCCATTTTTAACAGGCTCTCAATTCTCTCCCCAGCTATGACAACATCTGCGAAGCTAGTGGAAGAGAAAGCGGCCAGCCTGTCAATATATGTTCCCTGAAGGGTGTTCATAAACATGTCTGCCATTTCCCTCTCAGACATAGGTGGCTGAACAGCAGCAGCCAATTGCCTCCATCTCTGGGCATATTCTCGGAAACTTTCTCTTGACGACTGTGACATTCCCATTAGGAGGGTCCTGTTGGGTGCCATATCTAAGTTGTACTGATACTGTCTGATGAAGGCCTCTGCCAGGTCCTTCCAACACCTGATAGTTGCCCTTGTCAGGTGAGAGTACCATTCTCTTGAGGCTTCTGTCAAGCTATCTTCGAAATAGAACATCCAGAGCTTCTCATCCATAGTATAGGCCTTCAGCCTTCCCAGAAATGATTGCAAATGAGTCCGGGGGCATGAAGTCCCGTTGTATTTTTCAAAGCAAGGAGGCTTGAACTTATGGGGAATCCTGACCCCGTCTACCAAGCCCATGTCCATGACGTCGAAACCCAAAGAGTTTTGAGATTCTAAGGACCTCAACTTCTCAGCTATCTCATCCAGCCTTCTATCATAAGCTTCCTCCCCAGCACCCATTACTGTGAATTGATCCTCCTGGGGGTCTTCTTGAAGTACCCTGGCTGCAGTGGCAGTCCCTTGAACATTTGCAGGAATATTGACCTCTGGATGGAGATGGGGGCCAAATACAGGGGGGTTAACATGAGGTTGGACCCTTTCGTTGTTACTGGTGCCGGCAGTCCCTATATGTGGATCCTCTTGATTTTGCCTTTCCACCATGGCCCTCAATCTTTCCTGGCTCTGAGCCATGTTGTTCATCACTTCCATGAACTGCGTCATTTGCGTTCTCATTTCCAATCTTTCGTTTGCCATTTGATTTCTAACCTCTGCAAGGTCCTGCTGTACCTAATCCATTTGGATGCCCGGAAGATTGTTACGGGTTGGATAACAGTGCGGACGGTTGAGGGGAAATACCCGGCGCCTAGCAATAGTTCCTGAGCATCACAACAGAGTTAGCAACAATAAAACAAAAACCTACAAAACAAACAAAGGGTTAGCATGCAATGCAGTATGCTTATTTGTTTTCAAGGTATCCGGCTTGGCATTCAGTTTTGACCCTTCCAGACCCTTGAAGATGCTGTTGATGTTGCTTCTGAAGTGGAACAAACTGATACATATATTGCAAAAGACAAATGGTACATAGTTTGTTTACAAATACAAGCCCTCTGAGGGGTCAAAATACATCACAAGAAAGGAAAATAAAAGTACAATGAATGAAAACAACAACAAGCAAATGGTCAAACACCAAGACCAAACTCACCCTCACGAACTTCCTTGAGAAGTGCTTCGGTCACAGGATCAGCCGGACGCTCCGTGAGATTCCTGATGAGGAGATTCCTGGTGGTAACAGCTGCTGTTAGCCTCTTGTGTTGAGTTTGGTCCTTTGACCTCTTCACTCCAGCTTTGATCTTCAGCTCTGATATCTCCCTCTGGGCTGCTGCCAGGGCTTCTTGCTGTTCTTTTGCACTAGCTTCCAGTTGCTCCATCTTGTCTTGAACTCTCTTGTCCTCCAGAGTACGGGCCTCGGTGATCCTGACCCACCGAGCCTGACTCTCCTTCAGATACAAGTCTGTCCTTGCTCTCTGGAACTGGGCTTCTTTGCAAGCATTCTTCAGAATTTGTTCTCTAGCCTTAGACTTTTTGATATAATCCCCAGACTTCTCAATCTTAGTCAGATGCTCCACTCTCAACTTCTCCAGCCTCTCAATCTCCATCCTACCTTCACTCCTCTCCCGGAGGGTCTTCTGCAAAGCCTGGGTTAACTTCTCATTTCTTTCCTTCAAGCTCTCAAACTCCTCCAAACTGACAGTGGCAGGGGGTGGTGCTGAGGATGGTCCAGGAATATCTTCTATGGTAAAGGGCATTCCAGAGAATTGAGCCCTGGCATGGGACCACTCATAATATTGTGCTGATGCCACATTGTTACACTTCCCCAGAATGGTTACTCCCTTGGTTTGAACATTATCCCAGGCCCAGGCAGCCTGCCTAACAATAGCCAGATTAGTCTTGTTCTCACAATAAAGAGTTTCAACCAGGTCCTGTGCCTTAGGAGTGTGAACCAGTGCATAGCCCAGTTGCCTTTTGAACAGCAGAGGATTGTAATTAATACTACCCTTAACTCCTATTAGGGGCACATTGGGAAAATGCCCACAGCTGGTGATGATATCTCTGCCCTTGGTGCTTTGAGTGCACCATCTGATGTCAGCTGAAGTTAGAGCAGTGAGTCTCTTAGCCCAGTTGCTCTGCTGATGAGGATTTAGAAATGCATCTGTCCTGGGTAGATGCCTGAGAAGCCAAGTATGGAACAATGGAGCACAACACCTCACTAATCTTCCCCTTTGCTTTTCATTCCTCTGATGCACTGAATAGTAAAGATCCCCCAATAAAGTTGGCACTGGGTTCTTCAGGATGAACAGATGGATTGCATTCTTGCTAATGAATCGAGGCTCATCTGCAAACAATACAATTCCATATATGCTCAAGGCCAATAGAGCACAAACAGCTTTCCACTCTCCTAAAGAAGCTTTCAGGGTAGCTTGAGAGATCAAGAAATCCAGATGGAAGCCAGGGATTCCAGCTTTGGAAGTCATATGTTGCTCAATCAGGACAGGTTCCAGATGCAAAGCCTTTGCTACTTCTCCATTACCAGGAAAGACCATCTCAGGGCTGAAAGGGATTCCACCCCTGATAGGCATGCCAACCAATGATGAGTATTCTTCTAATAGAGGGCCCAACTGAAAGTCTTGAAAAGTGAAACATCTCAGTGGGGGATCATAAAACTGAATGCAAGTGTGGATCAGACTTCTCTGTGAAGGGTCCAGATCCATAACCATATCAAGTATATCTCCATAATGTTCCCTGAACAATGGTATGTGATCTGGAGTGATCAGGGTCTGAATCCTCCTGATGTCAGATAGCTCTGGCTGGAAGAAATGGTAGGTGATATTGCTCTTTTTAGGTGCCATGATGTTGAGACTGAGTAGAGACAAGTGCTGATGATGATGCTGAAAGAATGAGCCACTGATTGGCTGGTGCTGGTGATAGCTGAAGCAGATGCTGGTGAAGATGGGCCAATACTGAAGATGGGGTCAAAACCAAAACCAAATGAAGATGGATACCCTGAAACACAAATAAGAAAATGTCAATATGATGCAATGATTATGTATGAAAATGGTACGCAAGGGTTTGTGACTGAGCTGGATCTGATCAAAATGCTCTGATATAGGTCCAGGTATGTTCAAGAATTCCAGATGGAGGTCTATAAATCCAGTAACCAAGGTGGGGGACTCAAATAAAGAGCCACATGTCCAGGGTTTAAGAATCACAAGAACTGTCCCAACATGAAGTACTCTTAAACAAACAAAGCAATGGGGTATTCTGAGGCCAAAGTACCTGCAAACCTGTAAACAGCCCATCCCCCTCACAGGTGGTGTTCTAGAACAAGGATCCTCAGACTTGGATCAATTATGAGAAGTGTAAACACTTCTAACCCAGAGGTACAATGTTTACAATAACCATAAAAGTTCCTCCTCTAATTCACCTCAGTTTCTGAAGGTCAATACTAAAAGGTCATCCAGACTTAGCAGGCTTCCCAGATAGCCCTAGCATTGCAGGAAATCTGCAACACAGAGTTCTCAAGAAGAAACCCATATCTGAACCGTGTTTCATATTCCCGCACCAGACCGAGATGGAATGGGAAAGAATATGATTCACTCTAGCCTATGTGTCACTCAGGTCCCAGGTATAGGACCTTAACTCTCAATGGAACACCCACCCACCAAAACAAAACCAGATCCAGCCAGACAGCATGACAGTATGATATATGAAAAGCAATAAAGAAAGCAGTAAAGCAACTGTACATAAAGCAAAAATAAAACATATACAAACACAAATAAGCACATAACACCCCAGTAAACACAAATCAATCAAGCGCTAGGAGGAACCCACAAAAAGAACCAGAAGCCCTGGTTGCAATATAAGGGTCCCCAGCAGAGTCGCCAAGCTGTCGCTCCCACTAAATGAAGCTAGGTCAGATAGGGTACAGACGCGAACGGTCGGCGAGAGGGACAATGAGAACACACAGCCGTGAACTCACTGGAGAATGAATAGAGTCGCCAGCTAGGCATTTTTATCCCAGAGGAAAGGTAATGCTGCATAAACCTAGAAAAAAGATGGAGAAGACGGTTTGCGAACCAGAGAGACTGAGAAAGGGGGTTGGTTACAACCTGGGAAGGTATTAGCACCCAGATTGTCCGCCGTACTCGACGGGATCCACGCTTAAAAGATTTGTGTTTTAAAGGAGTAGTGTCAGTGCAATTTGTGTGTAAAAGAAGCTGGAAAGGAATGTACAGGTGTCAGTGTAAAAGAAATGTGATGTGTATAAATGTACAGTGTCAGTGTAAGAAGGAAAATGAATTGCTCATGAATATGAGGCTTAAAAGAATGAAGCTGGAAAGAGGGGGAATATACAGAGACTTTTGTTCGATAACTGTTAAGTTATGCCTACGTATCCTCTCGTGCAATGAGGAAGTCAGAACACCGTAGTTCGACCCAAAGAGACTGAAAGATGAATTGACTTGTGAACTGCTTACTTGCCTATGCTCAAGTGTATGATCTGTCTGGCACAGATGCAAACTGTCTTGCATTAGACGGAAGAAGCAAGTTCTCGATTGTGAGTGAAGATGATGAGAAAAGAATCCCGAAGGAGGCGATTATTGCTTGTTTTTTTGAGTTTTCAGTCTTTTATTGCTTTTGAAGGTTTGTCATAAGTTAATGAGCTTAAGTCTAAACCAATGGATTTAGCAAACTCATCACATCTTCCCTCTGATTAGGGGTAATGAGAATACCTTAAGTGTGAAGTCAGATTCTCACACTTAATCATCTTTGGTATAGGATTAAGATCATTAACTCACTTGTGATTATTTAGATGTTTTTGTTGTTTTTGTTTAGTGTTAAGTAATGAGATTAAGCCATAATCAGGGATTAAACAGACTCATTACACCATCCTAATAGAAGGATAACAGATGAGAATGTTTAAGCTGAGGAAAGCTCCTCAACTTAACCCATGATTAGGGATTAAACTCATGACAAAACAAGCCTTTGATTAAGTGGATTTTATTTAATGATATGATGATGAAGTGTTTTTTAGGGTTTGTAAGACAACTTGAGGGGGACTTGTCCATTAACACTAGGGTTAGTCCTTCTTAACCAATTAAGGAAGAATTAGAACCCTAATGCAAGGCCCAAGTTACAAGTGTGATGTCTTAATGATTATTAAGTGGATTGATTAAAGGATTTAAACACATTAAGGGTTTAACACTTAGGATTAAAGTTATACACTCCATCCTAAGAGAAGGATGCAGGCATAAGCTTAATCACAAAGCCTTAAAGCCTTTAGGGTTTAGTCCCTGATTATGGGATGAGAAGAGAAGACACAAAAGAGACACAAAGGTAAAACTAAGAGGGGAGACTAATCAAAAACCTAATCATTGTCATGCTTGGTTGATCCTAAGGTTTGTGAGGTTTTCAAGAACAATCTTCAAAGGAATCACCAGGAAGCAGATGAACAGGATCAAGAGAAGCAAAGTGACTTGCTTCATTCAAGAAGTCAAGTCACTTGAGGAAAGAAAGTGGGAAGAGGAAGAATGAGCAAGCTCAAACTCAAACACAAACAAAAATGCAGCAATGGATGCAAGAGAGATGAAAAGAAAAGTTATGAGAAGTGAAGGCAAATTCACTTCTCAACATCACTTACCACCTGAAAGATTAGAAAAGAAATGCAATGCAATGCAAAATGGGATGAGATGACATGATGAGAAACAAAACCAGAAGCATTCACATGATGATAATGATGCTATGAGATGCTACAAGCATGAGGCAGCACATGGAGATGACCATACAAGTTCATGAATGCAAGTGAAGCAAGCTAGGAAGCAAGGACATACATGAAAAGTTATGAAGTGCACATGGCATACAACATGGCAAATACATGATGCAATGATCAAACATGCTTTCAATATGTCCTATGATGTCAAATGAATCAAATGGATGCTTGAAATGTCATGGCAAGTCATGCTATGCAAGAGAATACAAGATGGATGCACATGGAAGCCCAAATTAGGGTTTATGAACCATACATCAAACAAAAATCAAAATCAGAAGCAAACCCTAAGATAAAAAATTGAAAATGCCACACCAAGGACCCCTAATCCTATACTAAACCAATGCCCAAAGGAGAGGTCTCAACTCCTAACCAAGCTCAAGTTATGATTTTTTACAAGATTCTAGGGTTTTAGGGTTCCTAAACAAGAAAATCATCAAACAAATTGAAAATGAGGAATCAAATCATGGCCATTTACTCTCAAAAACTACATGCTAAACACAATGCAATGCAAGAAGAATCAATGTCCAACTCTTCATGAATAGGCAGAAATGATTTTTTGAACTATGGATCAAAATAATGCACAAAAATGATTTTAATTCAAAGGAAAATCCTCAAAATGCATCAAGATCAAAAAAGAAATTTGGTTTGAAGGTTGGACAATGTTTCTAAATGTCTTAGAACATTTCATGAATTTTTTGGTGATTTTTAAATACTTAAAAGTATTTTTAATAAATTAATTCTCATTAATCAATTAAAAATAATCTTTTAAATATTTAAAAATACTTTTTTAATGCTAAAAATAAAAATAAAAATATTTTTGTGTTTGAAAAATTAATGAAACTCAGGATAAAAAATTTCATAATTTTTAAACAAGTTTTACTATTTTAAAATAATTATGCAAATAAAATGAAAAAGAAATGAAAATAAATTGAAATAAAATGAAGTCAAACAAATGGAAGGCTGAGATGAGCTCTGGATTCAAAAGGGTTGACCACGCGCGCTAGTGGAGGGCCAGGATTGCTTCTGAGTTAATTAGTTTAATTATAATTAATTAAAACTAATGAAAAAGGTTAGGGCATAATGATTAGATCTGGGCCATCCGTTCGCGCGGCAAGTCAAACAAGTCAGGCCATCCAACGCTCAATATTCAAATGAACTTAATTACAGGGATTAGGGCATAATGATTTTCAGGTGGCCGGAGAAGACCTCCGGTCGTCTTCTCCGGTGGGAAGCCCACCTGAAAATCCCTAAAACTCTCAAAACCTAACTAAAACGAAATCTAAAAACATGGAAATGATTCCCACTCACTCACGAACCAAAACCCCAAATCAAAACAAATTTATTCTTCCTGGAATGGCTGAATCGAAGCAAACAAGAACTAGGGCAAAAAAGTTTCAGGAAGCAATTAAATTCTCATTTCATCACCATTTTCAAAACTAAAAGCATCAGAACAATCAGTGAAGCATGGAGAACAAGTTTAGAACTTAAAAATCCATTTCTGGAAAAAAAGTTCTTGAGCTACCTGAGATTCGAAGCTTTCACTCCAGCAACTTTCTGACCTCCCCTCCTTGTGAAATCTACTCCTTACGACCTCTTGATGATGCTTGAATGCTTTGGAGAAGTTTATGCTGGCTAGATGAAGAGTTTGAACAGCTTCTGCTCAAGCTCAGTTGAAAATGGCAATGGTGATGCAGGTAGTTTCAGGCCAATGTGAGTGGTTCTTTGTGATCAGGGTGATGTTTTAAGAAGGTTTGTGGAGTTTGTTTGGATGTTTATGGCCCGTGGAGTGAGTTTCGAAAGAAACTGGAAGTTGGAGTGAAAATGGAGAAGTGGTGTTCTTGCTTGATTCAGGCTTGGTTCTTTGTTGGTTTGGGCTTAATGAGGCATGGTGAGTTGAGTAGTGGAACTTGTTTTAATGTTTGTGAACTGGGCAGAGAGATTCGAAGAGAAATGCCAATAGGGTGAGTTTTGTGTATGGTGTGTTGTGATCTGTTTCAGCCTTGCTTGGTGTTATGTTTGGCTTGCCAAAGGATAGTATAAACAATTCCAAGTGGCCAGAGGATGTGACATGGCCTGCTGTGATTGGGATGTTTGCTTTTGCCAAAAGTCAACTTTTTTGTAAGAGAAGTATGGCTTGAGTTCTAGCTTGGTACAATGGCTAGGGCTGGCGCAGCATGGTGTGTGTGGAAGGCTAGAGTGGTTCAAAGGCCAATGCAGCAAGTGGTAAGAAGCATCATGATGGTTTTGCAACTTGGTTACTTTTGGAACTTCATGAAAAAGTCTTGTTATACAAACCATGATCATGAGAAACTTTGGTCCAATTCTGATTTTTAGAACTCATGTGATGTTTGTACATTGGTTTGAAGTGAACTAGAAGTTACAAATGGCCTTGGTTCATGATTTTGCAAATTTCTCATTTGGTGCACATCTTGAAAATAAGTGATTTTTGGCAACTTTGTCACACCATAACTTTTGATCCAAGAAGAATTAGATCATGTTCTTGTACTTTTTGAAAAGGGAAAAATGTATTCTACAACTTTCATAACCAAAGTTTTTTCATTTGAAGCATTTTTGGATCAAAAAGCAAGGCTTGAAAAATGGCATAAAATGACATATTCTTGAAAAGTCAACTATGCCCTAAAAAGTCAACTTTGCAAAAACTTCAAATTCTTGATTTTTGTGGAATTCAACCTTCTTCCATGATCAAATAAAGATCATATACACTCAAAATGATGAAGATCACCCATTGGTTGGGTCATTGGGGCCTCAGATGCCCTGATTTTACACTGACTTGTCCAGAAAGTCAACCCTTGATCAGATGACTTCCCCATGGAATTTCTTCATGAAAATTGATATGCATACTCCCTATACCATATAGAGACCAATAGAAACAAGAATGACCAAAAAATTTGGAGTTATGGCCTCTGAAACCAAAACCCTAATTTTAGGTCATCTGTGCAGTTAAACCTGGCTCTGCATCCACATCTTTTCCAGTTCTTGTGATTCTTTGGAAATCTTGACTTTGAGGGGATGTAATATGATACTTGAACACATGTGGATCCCTTTGAAGTGATTGTTGACCTTTGGAGTGACTCAAGTGGCTCTTGGATTGCTCATATCACAAACCCTAGGTGCAGATGACTTGGAAACTATGCAGTGAATCAAAAATGAGACGTGAGATGATATGATTGTGTTTATGCATATGAAATGACCACAAGCCATGGTGTGAATGGGTGAGGGCAAATTTGGGGTGTTTACATCGAGCAAACCAGGTATAGAAGAAAGGCGCATAACAAAGTACCAACCCTCCTCTCTTTCTCACATTCTTGTAGTGAACGGAGTAGCAGAAATCTCCTAATAAGGTTGGTATAGGATTCCTCTTGATGAAGATGGTTATTGCGTCCATGCTTACAAATTCTTTCTCACGTGGGAACAGACTGATTCCATACACGATCAAAGCAAAGAGTGTACTGAAATCCACCCACCTTTGTTCTTCAGCACATTTTCTGGCCTCAACAATTAAGAATGTCAAATGAATTCCTTTGCTCTCTTTCTTATCTTTGAGGTTGTCAATGACCAAAGTTAACTTCAAGTGGGTAGCTTTAGCAATATCTTCATTTTTAGGGACCCTATCTGAGCTATAGAACAGAGGATTGTCTTTAACTGAAACCCTTAGGATATTGGTAATCTCCTCCAAGGTGAGAACCAGAACATAATCGGGAAAGACGAAGCACCGTAATTGGGGGTCATAGAACTGGAGAAGATTGTGGAGGCCATCTTGTTGCTCTAGAGTTAGTTTGTCCAGGTAACTAAAAAACAACCTATACTTTGCTCCTAAGTCATCCAACACCTTATCATTCATTAAACTGACTAACTCTTGGATTTTTTTCAGTCTCTGGCCTTGCGAAGGTGTAATGAACGTTGTTCTTGCAAGGAATATCTTGAGCCATCTGGAATGAGAATGTATAAGACCACTGGAACCGGGAATATAGAAACAACTTGAGAAATGAGAAACATAATGTGTTAATGATGATATGATGCAATGAAATGCAAGGCATGTGATCAGTGATGTGTGTATGTGTTGGTGTTGAGCAGTGAAACAAGTGTCTGTAGAGAGTCATAATGATAATATTATCTCTGTGTAGAACCTCAGAACTAGGATTCAAAGAACCACATAGAATTGGATCACATCACATGAATAACACTGATGAAGTGGGTATGTTGAAGGTCAAAGTTCCTGCAAACATATACACAATCCACCCATCTCACAGGTGTGCTACTACGGGTCAATATCACAGACTCTCAGGTCGAGTAGTGATAATACGTTCATTGTTTCCAATTTGGCATTATACACTAAAAGAGGAGGTATCAGCTGAGTCTTGAAAAACAAGTATCCCTCATAAGTTCCCAGCTTCAAACATTGAGATCGAGAAACAATAGTACATTCATCCCTTCACGTCCGTCGTACTCGACGGGATCCACGCTTTCTTGAACTGTTTCAAAAGGTAATAATATATTGTTGTTGGACTGGAAAGAAAGAAGGAATGATAAAAAAAATGTAGGGAAAATAAAGTATGTGCTCGAGTGGGCCCTATCCCACTACATACATATCTCATCGGGAATGAGAATCAGAGTCAACGTAGTTCCCCTAACTAGGGAAGGAATTTGTTTGTTTGTGTTTTTTATGATTGAACTGCTTATGCCTATGCTCAGGTGTTGCAGGATCGTCTTGAACGAGTGTGTTTACTGTCTTGTAAAGAGACAAGTCGAAGCAAGTTCTTTCATTTGGAGTAAATGAGATGAGAAGAGAATTCACGGAGGAAAGACACTTATTGTTGGTTTGTAGGTTTTAGAAGCTTTAATTTGAATTTGCATGAGTAAGTGTATTCAAGTCCCTTTCCATGGAGTATGTACTTATTACATAACTCCGGGAAGGAATGAGGAAGAATTAAACCCAAGTAAGGAGAAGATCTCCCAAGACTTGGTTCCAAAGATTAGGGCTTAAGTACACAAGCCCATTGTACTTATTAAGTGTTTTTGTATTTTGAAGTGAAGAAGTGCTTTTTAAGCTTTTCTTTGTGGGAATAACTTCACGTTTAGACTTGTACATCATGCTAGAAAAAATCACATTACCCCAATATGGGATAGATGCAAATTCTCCATGGAATAAGTCCATCACACAAGAAGTCATTTCAACCTTTATTAAGTCTTTTTGAGTTGTTTTGAGATGAGAGGAGAGAAACCACCAAAAGGATCTTCAAAGGAAAAAATGTATAAGGGAGACTAGACCTAATGAAATTACCATTCTTGGATGTCCAAGGTTAGTTATGTTTGAGTATCTCTATCCTAATGAAGAAGAATGAGAGAAAAGAAGAAGAAAGAAGAAGAAAAGAAGACTTAGAAGACAACTTACTTCCATGGAGGAAGATAAGTCATTTCTAAAGGGGAAAATGAGCAATTATGCAAATCAAAGCATCCTAGATGCTTGCACATACACAATTTTGAAATGTAAAAGGTGGGAGAGGTTGGAATATGGAAGCATTTCCACACTCCTAAGTATTACCAAAGCCCCTACAAGGTTAGCAAATGAAACATAATAGTTCATAATACATCATAAGACATAAAATGAAATCTACACACACAAAGGGAAAAAATGAGTTGCATCCTAAGGTTCACAAACTTCACAAGTAAGAACCTAATCCTAAATTAACTTAAGGAGTTCAAAGTACCTAAACCAAACCCAACAAGCTTAAAGAAAGCCTTAAGAGGTAAAGAAGCCCTAAAACTTGCAAATGAAGAAGTAAAGAAGCAAAAGAGAGCAAATATGGATGAAGGAATATGAAAAACACAAAATTCAGAATGCCATACTAAATTAGAAGGTCTAATGCTATCCTAAATGATTATTACAAAATCAATGTGTTAGTTCATGGTTGAGTGAGAGATGGAGAGAAGAAAGTATTCACATGTTCATAAGAGAATAAACAAGTAAAAGTACAAGTCAAAGATGAATGGATGACATGATATGCCAAAAGTTAGTAGCATACCTCACTTTTTTGTGTCCTATAATGCTTATGAATTATCATAAAATTCATGTTAATAAGAACTTGAGTTATTGAGGGGTTAAGATGGAGAAGAGGTAGGATGAATTAAGCATGTACCATATAAGGATGAATACAAGTTAAGATGTATGTCAAATGAACTAAAGTGATCATAAGATGATTAAAGTCAGTGATTCATGATGATAATGAAATATTAAATATGCATATACAATCAAGTTAGGTTCACATGTCAAACAAGTTCAAACAAGTTACAAGAAGATGCAAAAATTGTCACTTAATGCACATGTATGTCATACTTGAAATGAATGGCCAATGATGCAAAATATCATGCAAGTATGAATGATTATACATGAATTCAAAGGCATACATGATGTATAATTCAAATGAGATGAATGGTATGAACATATTATAGGCATACAAGTTAGTATAAGAAGCATGAGATGAAGGATGTGGAAGAATTATGTCAAACTTGTACAAAAGTGCATCATACAAACCCAAAAGGCAATACTAAGTCTAATGAACCTATAATTGATCATACAAGACCTATAATATTCTAATCAAACATGGTAAACACTTACAATTTACCTATAATGATGGCATAAATGACCACCATCACTTAGGGTTAGAAGTGATTAAGAAAGTTCATGAAAAAGTTACTTCACTTATAAGTAATCAAACATACCTCAAATAACATTAAAAAATTGTCAAATAAAAATCCTAGGGACCTAAATCATAGGCTAATCATGTGCTAAAAGTTCATGCAAAAATTCACAATGGAACTAGTTCAAATAATGCCTTGAAGTTCAAGTAAGAATCAATGATCAAGTATGCAAAAATGAGGGACCAAAATGCAATTAGAAAGAGTTTAAAAATATGCAAAAATATTTTTAATTAGTTATGAAATGGGTTCAAAAAGAGCCATTTGAAAATTCTAACAAAACTATGTGAAATAAATTTTTGAAATTGATGTGTTAAAACGAAAATAATTCAAGAAGAAAATAAAAGGAAATATTCAAAATATGGTGAAAAATGCATAAATTCAGAAATGAAAAATATGTAAAATTATTTTAATATCTCAATATGATTCCTGATTTTTTTTTGTATGAATTTAAGATTCTTGGATATGATTTTAAAAAAATTAAAATGAAAAATGTATGAAATAAAATGAAAAATATGAAGAAATGGACCAGGGGGTTCTACACTAGCAAAATGTATGTTCAAAAATGCCTTGGGCTCAGATTTGGGGGTGGGATAGGAATCTGAGCCCAACCCAACTACAAGCGTAGGAAAACCTAATCTACACCATAAGATTGATCCAACGCGCCTTAGCTAAGTTAAACAAATCACAGACAGACAAGATCAAGGGCTATGATGGCACGCACATGGTAATACGCATGGACTATCAAACAATCAGATTAAATGTTATAACTGAGGCACGTGACTACCAACACCCTTTTTTAATGTGTTGGCTTCACATACGCCCTTGGATCCAAAATATGAATGGTCAGGATTTCATCTTCAACCTCCAGACTCAGGCCAACTGAAACAAACTTTGGTGACCGGAGCCCAAGCTTCAGTTATCTTCTCCAGTGAGTTCCTCCATAAAACTACCCAGAAATGCAAGATTGTACCATGTTTCTACTCTAAATTAGCTCCTGAGTTCAAAAATCACATCCATTTTCTCATATCATGCATGAATTAAGAGAATCAAAAGCAACAAGTTTGATCTGAAAAATTTCAGATCAACATAACAGCCATAATATACATCCAATCTTTAATCAAAACACATCAGAATAACCAACACATCATCATGAACACAATGCATGCAAAATAAACAAGATTCAAGAGGTCAGAAATTGCACTAACCTGAAACTCGCAGAGCTTGAAATACACCAAGAAAACCTTCTAGAAGCTGCAAATCAAGTCCTTAGCACCTCTAATTGCAAAATAAATGCAATTAGAGCTTGATTGAGGCTTGATCCTAGCTTTAATTGATGGTTGCTTCTTGTTCATCACACTTCATTGATCATGAATATGGAAGAGAAATGCAAAAATTCCTTGAGATGAGAGAGAATCGAAGGAATGAAGTTTTGTGAAATTTTAGTGAAATCTGAAATTATGTTACTCCTCTCCTCTAAGAAATGCAGTTAATGGCTTTTATTTGATGGATTTTGGGCCTAACCATGGTTAGGGATCAATTGGATCCATGGTTAGTTAGTTTAAAGAGATTTTGAAAACATACAACTTTCAATGTTCACCATGGTTCACACGTGCATGGGAGATATATTGGTAATGCATTGCCTTTCCTTGGATCCCTGATCAGCAAGGGGTTGAGTATTAGGCTTGTGGTTGCTTGGTTTTGGTGTTTTGATCTTTCTTGAATTTTTGTATGTTATGAAATACGTGAGATACAATGCACCAAAGGCCATGATTCAAAGACCAAACTTGTGTCAAATGGGATGTACTTGGATAATGTAAGCTGAATTTGGCAATTGGAAACAATATAAGTCATGTAGAACGCTTTTTGCAAAAGTGGAACAATATGGTTCATGTGAAAGCCCTAAATCACCACCTTTGGTCTTTTGGCCATATCTTGAGATTCACAAATGATATGAGGATGATCTATTACTTTATGAAAAGGGGGGAGAATGATCTTCAACTTTCATGTTTTGAAAAATTCCAATTGAATCATTTTTGATGATATAAAGTCAAGTTGAAGTTGGCTTAGAAAGCTTCCAAAAATGGAAAGTTCAAATTACAAGTCATCTCCATTTTTGGTAACTTTTGCCCTAAGTCTTGATTCTTGATGAATGATGAAAATATTGACATTTTAAGACCATATGAAGGTATGAGACCTTGAAAATCATTATTTAGACCCTAAAAAACCATAGTTGACTTTTCTTCCTCCACAATTGACTTTTCCTTATATCACAAGCAACTGCCTGATTGAAAACCCTCCTCAAGGAACCAATGCACCAAATTTCATTCATAGAAACTTGGTAACACATATAAGGCCATGGGAACAAGTTTGCACCAAAAATCCTTCAAGAGATCCCTTTACACCAAACCCCTAATTTGGGCCAAGTGTATAAGAGGTGATGCACTGCTTGAGCTTTTGATCAATCCACTTCTCTTGGTGACTTGAAGTATCATTTGAGATTGTATAGGGCGTGAGGGGCCCTTGAGACCTGTTGATACACTTGGCTCTTGATTTTTGACTTTGAATGACCGTAAACTTGATGAACCACTAACCACATGCCTTAGGCCTCAATCAACGAATGTATACTTTCATTTATTTTGATTTAGATGCAATGCAATGCATGAGAATAGTATGCTAAATGTTATGAAAAAGTGAGGGAAAATTTTAGGGTGTTAGAATAAGGGAGAGATATCTGTGAACTAAGTGACGAAGCATTAAGTCATGGTGTGGATAAGGTTTGAAGCATTGAAGTTAGGTTTTTTCATCGAGAATGAATGTTGGCTTTCATTAAAATGGAATATTTTGGTGGGTGTTCATTCAAGTTTTGCTTTAATGTCTTTGAGTTTAAATTGTTCAAAAAAATTGGTTCAAATTTCTTGAGCATTTGATTTTTCAAGAATTGGTTCAAGTGTAAAGGTTGAAAGGCGTGTTAAATACAATTTCAAGGCTACTCAAGGTTTAGATCATTCATCACGACTCAAGTTTACCACATTCAAGTTCATCATGCTTCATCATTTGAATCCAAATTCAAGTTGAAGTTAATTCAAACCACATTAAAAACTAATATTCATTCCATATTTTAAACCATAAAGTTTAATCCATTCACTAACCAGCCTAAGTCCATTGTTAATTTCAAATCCATTTTTTTGGTCCTTAAACCAAAAACAAGTCTAACCCAAGTCCAATTTTCTTTTATCTTCTATTAAATCTATAATTATCCTAATGCAATGTTAATATTCGTTTGGTATATACTACACAAGGTCATAACCAAAGTGTATTAGAGGAAAAGAAAAATTTATGCAGGCAGGTACATATACATGACCAAAACGCATGTGCAATAGCTAACAGTGGAGGATTACAAATTTAAAACAAAAAACAAAAAATGATTGCAAAGAAGAAAAAATATCATAACTGAAACTGATAACATAATTGATGACAATGCTAACATACTCTCAATCCTCCCACTCTTTGCTTACACACAAAACTCAGAAGAACCACATATCAGTAGAAGAGAAAAATTTCAGTTACAACAATAACCGAAAATAAAAAACAGAATCAGTTACAATAAGATTTTTTGCTAATCTAATTGATAAAAAAAATTGATTACTCATAAAAAAAATTGGAGAGAAAAGGGGATAAGAAAAGAAATCATGATAACAGATAACACTCTCCAAAGAGAGCTTGATACTCTC
The DNA here is from genome assembly GCA_963966055.1 of Lathyrus aphaca. Taxonomy (NCBI): domain Eukaryota; kingdom Viridiplantae; phylum Streptophyta; class Magnoliopsida; order Fabales; family Fabaceae; genus Lathyrus; species Lathyrus aphaca. The sequence continues at coordinate 431,761,641 of OZ014522.1, read as the reverse complement.
CAACCCTCTTCAACCTTCGACACACGTCATAACGGACCCTAAAATTCTCTGCAATTGCTTCCACTTTCATCATCATCATCAATTCTCAAACCTTCATTGCTCTTATGAACCCATACATCATCTTCATCATCATCAATCTGAAACCTACAAATCACAACAATCTTCAGTCAAGATTCGACATCGCAACTCAAGAACTACCACGAGAATCATCAACAACAACACACACATCACCAGCATTCAAGAAAACAGACACACATGGTCCGTAGGTACCTTTGAGTCATTTTCCATTTTCAGTAAGGTCGTATGTACGCAAATTAGAAACTCAAGCTTTAGTTGTGGCTTTCGACTTATAGAAGTCCATTGTGGATTGTTGTGTTTTTGTGTATTCTTGCTCAGGATTGCTCGATCCCATCTATAGGATGATTATTTGCCAATTTATGTTTTGGATTTGAGAAGAGAAAAAATGAGCGAGGGTCTATGTTGATGATTTTAGGTTTAGGGGTGGTTGGCCGAAGAAGCACGGCTGCAGCCACCGTGTAACACCCCAAAAATCTAAATTTAATTATTTATTTATTTAATTGATTTAGAAAGAATTTGAGGTTTTGGGTAAATGTGGTGAATTTTGGGAGAAAACTAGTTTTATATAATAAAGATAATTAGTGTATTATTATACTATTATTGTTATTATTAATAAAAATATTTTTAAGAAAAGGGCAAGGTGGTCTTTATGAGAAAAGAGTAAGGTTAAGTTGGGAAAAACATTAACTGGGATAGTTTTATCAAAAAGAGGAATACAATCAAAACTCTGATTTTATCGTGTTTTTGGTAAAAAGCTCTGAAGAACGAATGAGAGGAAGCTTCGAGACAGGAAGTTACAAAGAACCTTGGAGAAGAGTATCAATCGTCGAAATTCTCTAAGCTATGTGGAGTTTTCATAATCTATTATAATTGTATAGGAATTGGTCTATGAGTAGATTAGGTTTGTATGAATTGTTGGTGAGTTTTTAGGATTATTGAGTTAGATTGAGTATAAGAGTGTAATTGATGAATTAGGATGTATAAAATGAGTTAGAATTGTATGTTTAATGTATGGATTGTTACATTGTTGTTGTATGTATTTGATGAGTGATTTGAAGGAGTTTTGGGGTTCAATGAGATGAAACCCGTATGAAGAATTGGGGATTTTTAGTGCAGAATTCGTAAAATAGCAGGAAATTATTGATACGCGTGCGTTAACCCCTGGTGTTAACCGGTTAACCAGCGTAAATTTAACGTGTTTTTGGAGAAACATAGGCATTAACCGGTTAACATTATGGGTTAACCAGTTAACACTGTATCAGTGGCAGATTTTGATATTTGAAAATGCATAACTTTTAATCCGTAAACCCGATTTGAGTTCCGTTTGAAGCGTCATAAAGGTAATAAAATGAACTTTATTTTGATGAAGGAAAATGAGTGATGTGAGATATTTTTTCAGAGCTGAATTTTTCAGAAAACGATTAAAATTGCTTTATAATTTTATCGTAATTGGTCTATAACATGATAGATTGGAGTTGTTGATGAATGGGAATTATAGATGTGTTGATGTAATGGAAAACCTTGTTATTTAATGATTGATTGCTGAACATGAAATGAATGATGCACTATTGACTTTTCGGTGATTTTTATGGAGTAACGCATCATTGCTTTTCATGACATTTTTGGTGGGGCTTCGGCTTATTTTGGTAGCTTCAATCCCATTGTGCATATTGAAGTGATTCGGTGATTTTGGTGTGCTCCCTTATGGAGGGTTAAGGGCCATGTGTCCATCTCACAGAGAAAATTGATACCACATGCATATTATGCATATCATGATAGTTGACATTCCATTTTAAGGAATGTGTTTGTGATTGTATTGTTGCTAAATTTTGTTGTTAACGATGTTATGATATGGTTATACTTGATTTATTTATATTCCATATCCTTGTATTATTATAATGAATTATGATTACTCACCCTGCCTGCTTGGAAATGTTGCCTCTATGTGGGTAACTTGCAGATGATAAAGAGTAGCTCCGCATTGCTAGAGGATTCGGAGTCTTGGAGCGTGTCTTTATTACTTTAGGAGTGGTTTTGGAGTTTTATGTCCTGCTATGTGTCATGTAACACCGGGTTGGGGATTTTGCTATTAAACTTGTTTTCATATTATGTTTTATTGAGGATAATATTTCTTTTACTCTATGATGTTAATTCTGGATGGATGAAGTTTATTTTTTTAGGAGAAATGATGATTTGAATTATTTAAGTTTGATTCTGCTGCGAAATAAATATATATTTTGTTTATGTTGATGAGGTAACCCGTGTTACTGGACAGGACATTGAATAAATGATGTTTTCGATTAATATGTGATGCCCTTCTTGTGTTGTACTCTGATAATGTTTTAACTAAATTGTATTTGGGGTAGAAGGGTGTTACATTAGTGGTATCAGAGCCTAGTTGGTCTGTCCGACCAAGTCTAGTTGTTGTCAGTCTATTTTCAGTCGTTATTTACTAACGATTATTCTTTTCTAATGTGGTGAGTGTTGTACAGAATGGCTGGAAACAACATGCGTGCTCTCGCTAACGCTATTGCAGCTCTTGCTCAGACTACTGCTCGCAACAATGTGCATGATGAGTTTCGTGCCTTGGAGAAGTTTCAGAGGAATAACCTACCTGTGTTTGAAGGAACTCATGATCCGGCAAGCGTGCAAAAGTGGCTCAAGGCGATTGAGAAGATTTCCAGGGTGATGGCATGTCCTGATGCACAGAAGGTGCAATTTGGGACTCATATGTCGTATGAGGAAGCTGAAGATTGGTGGGATAATACTCGTCAGTGTTTGGAGGATGAGGGTGTTGTGGTTACTTGGATTGTGTTTAAGACAGAGTTCCTTAAGAAGTACTTTCCTGAAGATGCTCGTGGTAAGTTGGAAATAGAGTTCCTTGAACTGAAGCAAGGTAACATGATGCTAGTAGAGTATGCTGCCAAATTTGAGAGGCTGGTGAAGTTTTGTCCTCACTACAACAGGGAAGATGCTAAACTTTCCAAGTGCCTTAAGTTCGAGAATAGACTGAGGCCAGAAATTAAGCAAGGAATTGGATGCCAACAGATTCGCAGATACGCGGAGTTGGTAGATAAGAGTCGTATTTATGATGAGGATAGCCGAGCTCGATCTGCTCACTATAAACAGTTGAGCAAGAAGAAAGACAAAGGTCAGTTTAGAGAGAAACCTTATGTGACTGACGGTGATAAAGGGAAACATAAGGTATCAGATGAGAAGAAGCAAAACAGGGGAGTTGTTAATATACCTATTAAGTGTTACAAGTGTGGAGAAGCAAGTCATAAGGCCGATATGTGTACCGTCAGAGTTATGAAATGTTATTGATGTGGTAAGCTTGGACATAAGGTTGGTGATTGTCCGAACGAGGGACCAACCTGTTACAATTGTGGTGAACAGGGGCATATTAGTGCTCAATGGCATAAACCAAAGAAGACTGCTGCTACTACTCAGAATGTTGGGAGAGTATTTGCTTTAGCTGGTTCAGAGGCTCTGAAGAAAGATAACATGATTATAGGTACTTGTTTTATTAATAATATTGAGTTAATTGCTATTATTGACACTGGAGCTACACATTCATTTATGTCTCTTGAGTGTGCAAATAGATTTGGTTTAAAGTTGTCTGATATGAATGGTAGTATGATAAGAGAGACTCCTGCTAATGGTTTTGTGACTACCATGCTTGTTTGTTTAAAGTGTCCTTTGACGATTTTTGAGAAGAATTTTGTAATGCATTTAGTGAGCCTACCTTTGCACCAGATCGATGTTATCCTTGGTATGAACTGGTTGGAATTCAATTATGTTCATATTAATTGTTATAGTAAGACTGTGAGGTTCCCTGAACTGAGCGAGAATAGTGAGTTCATGTTCCTATCTGCTAAGCAAGTGGATGAACTTTTATTAGATGAAGCTTTGATGTTTGCAGTGTTTGCATCGTTGCAAGTTGATGATAAGACCGTCAGTGCAGAGTTACTTGTGGTTTGTGAATTTCAAGATGTGTTTCCTGATGATATAAGTGACTTGCCTCCAGAGCGTGAAATTTATTTTTCTGTGGACTTAGTACCAGGTACGAGTCCTGTCTCGATGGCTCCTTATAGAATGTCTTCTTCAGAGTTGAATGAGTTGAAGAAACAATTAGAAGAATTGTTAGAGAAGAAGTTCATTAGATCCAATGTTTCTCCATGGGGTGCTCCGGTGTTGCTTGCTAAGAAGAAAGATGGTAGCATGAGGTTGTGTGTCGATTACCGACAATTGAATAAAGTAACTATCAAGAATAAATACTCACTTCTGAGGATTGATGATTTGATGGATCTGCTGGTAGGTGCCTATGTGTTCAGTAAGATTGATCTGAGGTCTGGTTATCATCAGATTCGAGTTAAAGCTGATGATATTCCTAAGACAGCTTTCAGGACAAGATATGGTCATTACGAGTATATTGTGATGTCATTTGGTTTCTAATGCGCCTGGTGTGTTTAGGGAATATATGAACAGGATCTTTATTGAGTATCTTGATAAATTCGTGGTGGTTTCCATAGATGATATCTTGGTATATTCTAAATCAGAAGAGGAGCATGTTAAGCATTTGAAGATTGTGTTGCAAGTATTGAGAGAAAAGAAATTGTATGCTAAATTATCCAAGTGTGAGTTCTGGTTGAAGGAAGTGAGTTTCCACATCCATGTAACTTCAAGTGGTGGAATTTTTGTGGATCCTTTAAAGATCGATGCGGTATTACAGTGGGAGACTCTGAAGTTTGCTACGAAGATTTGTGGTTTTCTTGGATTAGTTGGTTACTATCGTAAGTTCATTGAGGATTTTTCTAAGATAGCTTTACCGTTGACGCAATTGACTAGGAAGAGTCAAGCGTATGCGTGGGATGTCGCTTGCGAAGAAAGTTTTGTGGAACTGAAGAAGAAGTTGACGAATGCAACGATTTTGGTTTTGTCGAATCCAGATGAGTCCTTCGTAGTTTATTGTGATACTTCCAAGATGGGTCTTGGTGGAGTTTTGATGCAGAATAATAAAGTGGTTGCTTATGTTTCTAGACAGATAAGAGTTCATGAGAGGAACTACCCTACTAACGACTTAGAGTTGGCGGTTGTGGTATTTGTACTTAAGATTTGGAGGCACTATTTGTTTGGTTCGAAATTTAAAGTATTCAGTGATCACAAAAGTTTAAAGTACTTGTTTGATCAGAAGGAGCTAAATATGAGGCAGGGGAGGTGGCTTGAATTATTAAAAGATTTTGATTTTGATTTGAATTACCATCCTAGTAAGGCAAATGTAGTGGCCGATGCTTTGAGTAGGAAGTCGTTGCATATTTTGATGTTTATGGTCAGAGAACTTGAAATGATTGAACAATTCAGAGACATGAGCTTGTTGTGTGAGACTACTATAGATAGTGTGAAATTAGGTATGTTAAAGCTGACTAGTGGGATTTTGGAAGAAATGCGTGAGGGTCAGAAATCTGATTTGAAATTAGTTGATCAATTGATGTTGGTCGATCAAGGTAATGCATGTGACTTCAGAATTGATGAAGATGGAGTTTTGAGAGTTCGGGATAGAGTATGTGTTTCGGATATTACGGGAATTAAGAAGAGTATTTTAGAAGAAGGACATAAAAGTTGACTAAGTATTCATCCTAGCACTACGAAGATGTATCAGGATTTGCATAGGTTGTTTTGGTGGCCTGGTATGAAAAGAGATATTGCTGAATTATTTTATGCTTGTTTGACATGCCAGAAGTCAAAGATTCAACATCATAAGCCTTCAGGTATGATGCAACCATTGAATGTTCCGGAGTGGAAATGGGATAGTATTTCCATGGATTTTGTGACTGGGTTACCTAAGACTACAAGAGGTAATGATTTGATTTGGGTGATTATTGATCGGTTAACTAAGTCGGCATACTTCCTGCCGAGGAGGATTAATAATTCCATGCAAAGGCTAGCTGAGATTTATATTGATGAAATTGTAAAGTTACATGATGTACCTTCAAGTATTGTGTCAAATAGAGATCCGTGACTTACGTCAAGGTTTTGAAAGAGTTTGCAGGACGCCTTGGGTACTAAGTTGAGGATGAGTTCTGCTTATCATCCGCAAACGGATGGTTTGATGGAAAGAACATTCCAATCTTTAGAAGATTTACTGAGAGCTTGTGTATTGGACCAAGGAGGATCTTGGTATAGTCATTTTTCGTTGATTGAGTTTATATATAACAACAGTTTTCATGCTAGTATAGGAATGGCCCCATATGAAGCGTTGTATGGTAGACATTGTCGCACTCCGCTGTGTTGGTATGAGTCAGGAGAGAGTTTGGTGTTTGGACCTGAAATTGTCCAAGAAACAAATAAGAAGATAAAGATGATTTAGGAAAGGATGAAGCGTCGCAGAGTCGTCAGAAGAGTTATCATGATAAGAGAAGAAAAGCACTTGAGTTCCAAGAGGGAGATCACGTGTTCTTAAGAGTTACTCCTATGACTGGTGTGGGACGAGCTTTGAAGTCTAGAAATCTCACTCCATGTTTTTTCGGTCTGTATCAGATTATGCAGAGGATAGGAGAGGTTTCCTATCGAGTGGCTTTACCATCGTCACTTGCGAATTTACATGATGTGTTCCATGTGTCATAGTTAAGGAAGTATATTCCGGATCCGTCGCATGTAATTCAGGTAGATGATGTTCAGGTGAAGGATAATCTGAATATTGAAGCTTTACCTGTAAGGATTGATAGAAGAGAATTGAAGCAACTGTGAGGTAAATAAATTGCCTTAGTCAAGATATTGTGGGGTGGACCAGTTGGAGAAAGTTGGACCTGGGAGCGGGAAGATCAGATGAAGGAGTCGTATCTGACTCTGTTTACTTCAGGTAATTTTCGAGGACGAAAATTCTTAAAGTAGGGGAGAGTTGTAACACCCCGAAAATCTAAATTTAATTATTTATTTATTTATTTAATTGATTTAGAAAGAATTAGAGGTTTTGGGTAAATGTGGTGAATTTTGGGAGAAAAATAGTATTTTTATATAATAAAGATAATTAGTGTATTATTATACTATTATTGTTATTATTAATAAAAATATTTTTAAGAAAAGGGCAAGGTGGTCTTTATGAGAAAAGAGTAAGGTTAAGTTGGGAAAAACATTAACTGGGATAGTTTTATCAAAAAGAGGAATACGATCAAAACTCTGATTTTATCGTGTTTTTGGTAAAGAGCTCTGAAGAACGAATGAGAGGAAGCTTCAAGTTAGGAAGTTGCAAAGAACCTTGGAGAAGAGTATCAACCGTCGAAATTCTCTAAGGTATGGGGAATTTTCATAATCTATTATAATTGTATAGGAATTGGTCTAATGAGTTGGTGAGTTTTTAGAATTATTGAGTTAGATTGAGTATAAGAGTGTAAATTGATGAATTAGGATGGATAAAATGAGTTAAAATTGTATGTTTGATGTGTGGATTGTTACATTGTTGTTGTATGTATTTGATGAGTGATTTGAAGGAGTTTTGGGGTTCAATGAGATGAAACCCGTATGAAGAATTGAGGATTTTTAGTGCAGAATTCGTAAAACATCAGGAAATTGCTGATACACGTGCGTTAACTTGTTAACTCCTAGTGTTAACCGGTTTACCAAAGTAAATTAACATGTTTTTGGAGAAACAGAGGCGTTAACCGGTTAACGCTATGGGTTAACCAGCTAACACTGTATTAGTGACAGATTTTGATTTTTGAAAAATGCATAACTTTTAATCCGTAAACCCGATTTGAGTTCTGTTTGAAGCGTCAGAAAGATAATAAAATAAACTTTATTTTGATGAAGGAAAATGAGTGATGTGAGATATTTTTCAGAGCTGAATTTTCAGAAAACGATTAAAATTGCTTTATAATTTTACCGTAATTGGTCTATAACTTGATAGATTGAAGTTGTTGATGAATGAGAATTATAGATGTGTTAATGTAATGGAAAACCTGATTATTTAATTATTGATTGCTGAACATGAAATGAATGATGCACTATTGACTTTTCGGTGATTTTTACGGAGTAACGCATCATTGCATTTCATGACATTTTTGGTGGGGCTTCGGCCTATTTGGTAGCTTCAATCCCATTGTGTGGATTGAAGTGATTCGGTGATTTTGGTGTGCTCCCTTGTAGAGGGTTGATGGCCATGTGTCCATCTCACGGAGAAAATTGGTACCACATGCATATTATGCATATCATGATACTTGACATTGCATTTTAAGGAATGTGTTTGTGATTGTATTGTTGCTGAATTTTGTTGTTAAAGATGTTATGATATGGTTATACTTGATTTATTTATATTCCATATCCTTGTATTATTATAATGAGTTATGATTACTCACCCTGCCTGCTTGGAAATGTTGCCTCATATGTGGGTAACTTGAAGATGATAAAGAGTAGCTCTGCATTGCTAGAGGATTCAGAGTCTTGGAGTGTGTCTTTATTACTTTAGAAGTGGTTTTGGAGTTTTGTGTACTGCTCTGTGTCATGTAACACCGGGTTGAGGATTTAGCTAGTAAACTTGTTTTCCTATTATGTTTTATTGAGGATAATTTTTCTTTTACTCTATGATGTTAATTCTGGATGGATGAAGTTTATTTTTTTAGGAGAAATGATGATTTGAATTATTTAAGTTTGATTCCGCTATGAAATAAATATATATTTTGTTTATGTTTATGAGGTAACCCGTGTTACGAGACAGGATATTGAATAAATAATGTTTTCGATTAATATGTGATGCCCTTCTTGTGTTGTACTCTATTACACACTGCGTGCCACCTTCTTCTCCAGCGGGTGGCTAGGTTACCGGTGGAAGAATTTGTAAAAGGAAGAATAACATAGGGAGAGAGAGAGAGAGAGAGAGAGAGAGAGAGAGAGAGAATATCATGGAGAGAGTAGTGTTGAGATAATTTGATGTTTTGTTCCTTTGCGTGTTTTTATGATGAGAATTAGTGGTGGAGGTTCCAGCCATACCGGTAGTGACACGTGTCATCATAGAGGAAAATTGTCATCATCAGGTTAACACCCTCCCCATTCATGCCCGTGCTTCCCCCATTCTTGTTACCATACACCTCTCACCACCAGCCCTTAGATTGAACTAAGTTTGAAACCCTAGAATCTGATGGCTCATAGTAGTCAACAAAGTTGACTGAGACCACCACATACACCTTAGGATTAGGCGCATGGTGGGCCTCACCTTTTGCTATTCGCACCCCTTCCCTATTGGCTCGTGTTGGTTTTTGAGTTTGTTTTTACTAACATTGCACCCCTCATTGTTTCTATGAACTTTCATTTTCTTCTCAAGATAACATGTACAAAAATGGTTTTCTAAAAATAGTTCCTTTTGAGAAAAAATTCCAAGAAAATTAAAATAGAAATTTTAGGGTTTTAATTAATTTTTGTTATTTTTTAATCCCTGTTTGGATAACTTTTAGCATTTAATTGACAATTTTGTTTAATACGTATTATCATGGATAGATCTTTTGAATTAAGCTTCAAAATATTATTTTTTTCCAAATTGGTTTGATTTGATTTTTTGTGTGCCACTAAGCATGATGTTGTAAGACAACTTGACAAGCATTGTGTATATTTTATCATATATTTTAGGGTATTCTTAGGCCTTATTTTGGGACTTCTTGTGAGTGATCATTGAAGGTTAACTTGCATGTTGTTTGAATTTGTTTGGGCATTGTATGAGTATAATTTTGTACACATCTCTTGTGCATAGCGAGTTGCTGACCTTATGTCACCATGAACTAAGTCTCGTAATTGTTTGAGATGTATAACTCCTTTTTCATGTATTGTTTATCTTGTACTTGTGTAATTGGTTGTTAGGTCTAACCTTTAGGTGTTTAGGTAGGGCATTTATGTCATCATGAGAGATCTTTTGCTTCATTCATATGCATACAATATGACACATTCTAATGCATTGTAAAATCAAATTATATGTCACGTTTGAACACTTGTAAGGGACATAAAACTTGTTAAACTTGAACAATAAAAAGCATAAATGTTGTACATTCTTCTTAGGCCCTTTGAGACACTTCTTTTGCCCATTTTCTTGATGAAACTTGAAAATGCAATGTTAAATGATATGTACTGACTTGTAAAACTTTGTTTCAATTTGACTTGAACTTACTTTTCTTCTAAGAGATGAGTTAGGGTTTAAAATTAGTCCTTGCTTGCATGATCTTTAAATGTGTTTTGTTGTGCTAACTTTGAGCTCTAATTTCCCTTTGCATCTGTGAACTTACTTTGCTTCTAAGAGATGAGTTAGGGTTAAAATTAGTCCTTGCTTGCATGATCTTTAAATGTGTTTTGTTATGCTAACTTTGAGACACTCTTAAGTGAATTCTAAATGAAGTTCACATGTGTACATTAACTTGAACATGACTTGAGACCCTTTAATTGCATTTCATAACTCATGTGACATGATTTTGATTAACATCATTTAAGTGGATCATTACTTGCTTACATTGACTAACTCCTTTGAGTTCATGAACATACAACTTTGTCTAACATTTATAGGTCTTGAGTATGAAATATTAAAATTCATTAGGTACTGACTTATGCATTCACAACTTGTGTATATTCTTTAGGTGTTTCACCTTTGCTTGTCTTACAAGTTATAAGTTCACATGAGATGTTTGAACTTGATTTGTGCATTGTTTGTTATGACTTTTAAATGTGCGTCCACATAGCATCTTCATAAAAATTATAGGTCATTCATACACCTCTAAATGTGCATCCACTTCTAACCTATGTCATTGCATATTATAGAGGGGGAATCATGAGTGTAAGCTATCATTTAACTTAACTCAAAGTAAACAGATTCGTCGTTGCGCTTTTATTTTTTTCCAAGAGGAAAAGGAAAAAAGAGCGAATAAATCCTAATGAATTTAAAAGCAAAAAGCTAAAGAAACAAGCAGAGAAAGAGTAAGAGGATATGTTACAAAATGGGAAGGTTTTAAGCACCCAAAATGTCTTTGGTACTCCACGGGAGCCCTTTGAAAAATTTATTGCTATTGGTTTGAAAATTGTTTGGTAAACGAAAGTGGGAAATGAGAAAAGAATTAATTTTTAATGTTTTTGTGTTTGGAGAGGTTTACCACCTCATGCCTACGTACCCACAATATGCAATGTAAGATCAAAACCCAGTAGTTCGTGGTACAAATAGTAAAAATTTGGTTGGTTTTGATTGATTTTTATTAAGTGAAGACAATTTGTCATTTTTAAGTGGATAGCCTCACAAATCTACCATGAGAATGAATGCATGGACTCATACATCACTATGGGGAGGGCACCAACTCGAATAAAATCATCGAGTATGACACTAAACCCCCACGAATGACAAGAGACTCAATTACATCAAACTACAACCATGGAGATTGAGAGACTTGCACTCAACAAGAAAAAATGACTCGTAGTCTAAACTTGCAAAGAAAACAAAAAAAAGGTGCACAAAGGCACAAAACAACTTGAATGTGTTTGGTTCTTTTTATTTGTGAATTAAAGTCAAAGTGATTAAGTTCAATGGCGTTTATTTAAGAAAATAAGAAGTAAAAGTGACAAAAAGACAAGGTTTGATTTATTAAAATGATGAAGATTTTAAAACAAGAATCCTTTGAAAAAGAGAGGAAGTTTTGAAAATTGAAGGGGGAGATGAAGAGGCTATCCTAACAAAGAAAATAAAAGAGATAAAAGAGGAAAGATCTAACCAAACTTGACGACTTCCAAGCATAAGCACAAGAGTTCCATCCTTAAGAGCATAAGCTAGCAAATGGCCAAATAAAGGCTAAAGTACCAACTCCATGATGATCAAAGCAAAAGGAATTTGTCCTAGAATCTAAGTCCAAAACTCCAATTCCAATTCTAAGGATAGTAACCAATACTCTAAGATCAAGATCACAAGTTTTTTAGAGGTTTAATCCTTTATTAATATTTTTGTGTCCAAGTGGACAAAGGAAAAATCACATAAACATGATAATGAATGATAAAGCATAATAAAATAATTTTATAAATAAAGTAGATAAGGGAGAAAGAGATAAAAATAAAGAGGATAAGGTGCAAGAGGAAATTAAAATGTTAGTATAGTAATAGTAATAATAATATGTACATAATATTGGTATCGTGAACTTAATCATCCACAACCAAAAGAATAACCAAGGCATTTAATGCCAAAACCAAAAAGGCAACCCATTCTGCTTAGTATCTTACACTACAGTGATTAACCGATGTGATTAGACCCAAATTCGATGAAACTTGAAAGAAGATTGGGATACCCAAAACAACTACGCATCAAGCTTCAAAAGGCGTGGATCCAGCGCAAGTAATTAACCTCCTTGGGATTACGCGATCAACACGAGGTCCGATCCACTAAAGTGCAAGTATCCAATTGGATTTTTATTCTAAAGTAGGGACACATTTAGGTCTATGTTAAGCAATCATCGAGTAATTTACAAAGTAATTACCCTATAAACGAGGTCGGCCAAAACCAATTAAGGTTAATGATGTTAGTGCTAATACATGCGAGATAAATAATATGTAAATCGCCATTCGAATGCAATGTCGCACAAAAATAAAGATGAATACCAAATTGAGTTACACTTATGGTATTCTTTCATCTTTAAGTTCAATCACTCATTTTGTTGGATTCAAGTATGAAAATATGTCACTAATGCAAAGTACCTAAAGTGAATTAAATAATTCACTTAGAGGTAGATTTGAACTAATGAATATTAACCACTCTAATCTACACCCAAAGTCCATTGAATTTATAGAGAAATCAGTCCTAAAAATGTCTCCCAAGGTAAAAATAAGAAGAAGGGAGAAGAAGAAGCAAAACGAACCAAAAGCTAGTAAAAAACAAGCCAAAAATTGCTTCTGGAATAGTGTTAATCGGTTAAGTAAATGTTTAACCGGTTAATACGTGAAAATTTTGAATTCTGCAATATTTTTTAACTGGTTAACCATTTTGTACTGAAAATGGTTAATCGGTTAACACTGAACCATAGACAAAAAATTGGCCAAAATTCAGCATGATCCTCTTTTAAAAAAACTTTCAAACACCTTATGATCATGAACTGAATTGGTACGAATTTTAAAGTGTAAAAATAGTGAGATCCCTGCAATCAAACAATAATTTATGATCCAAAGGATCAACAAGCAATAACACCAAAGATCTACATCTTGAATGATGGGGATGAAGGTGTAACAATTGAGGAAGATGAATTACCAATAACAAACTTCAAATTACTCAACAACAAGCTTGATCTACTAAATTTGATGAAGAAAAATGAAAAGGATGAAGGTTTAGCTCAAGTTATTCAAGAATTCAATGTAAATTCTTAATAACTTTCAAAAGAAGAAAATGAGCTTTAGGTGATTTTTGTGGTTTGAGGATGTATTTTGCAAGGGATTTTTTTGCTATTAAAAGCTTGTGAAATGAATGAAATGAGGGTGTTATTTAAAGACTTTAGGTATGAGAATTTTGTGGAATGGAGCTTGCTTTGGAAAATCAAAATTAGGCCTGGAATTCTAATTTGGAGGGAAAATCATAAAAGAGTGGTGATTAGTGAAGGTTTATGGTGGGAAATGATCAAAGTGATGTAGAGGAATAAACGTGGAATGGATCTAGAATATTCCAAGTGAGATTAAAGGCTAGGATATGCTGAATTTAAACAAAATATTCAAATGTCACACTGGTTAACCAGTTAACCAAGTCAAAATTTGAATTTATGTTCTCTTTTGATTGCCTAGTTATTTTGGCTCGATTATTTTGCTTGTCGGATAAGGCATGGAAATAAACACATGAACTTAAGAATTTCTTGAATAAATCAATTAAAACTTGGGAAATCCTTAATCAGATAAATTTGAATTGTTTGCGGATCAACTTCGACTTTTTATCTATGAAATTCATTTGAGTTGTGGGACTACTATTTTTGGTATTTTTGACATGTTCTTCTCCTGAAAATGTTAATAAAAGAAAATCAAATATTTTTGGATTTTAATTAATGATTAGTAAATATAAACAAATAAAAGAACATAAAAGCAATGGTGATCCCCTATGAGGCATAAACCTGCAACCAAAAAGGATCGAGGAACCAGTGTGCAATCTTGTTTGTATGGAAAATGATGAAAATGCAAACACAAACTTAGGGGCAAAAATTAGGGTGTTACAGCTGCCTTTATTTAAGTTTCTTCAATATGGAGATATGACGATTGACATCTTCGTTTCTATAAGATGGGAGAGACTTAAATATAGAAAACCCAATTTTTGGCCTTAAGAGACCATGCAATGATATGAATATGTTATAATATGCAAACTCAATATCTATGTGGGGAGAAACAACCAAAAGAAGAAAACAAGAGCTTGGAGGACACAAAAGGAAAATCCCGTCGGGGAAAAACAACAGACAACAAGAAAGTTTACCAGGAAAATAAATCACTGGATAACTGACTCAACTTGGGAAAAGATTGTGTAAAACACAATCAAGAAAGGATTCAACATGGAAGAGTATAACTCCATCGGGGAAACATCAACCAAATAAAGCATTCAATCTAACAAATGGAGGAATACTAAATAGGGAAAGAGTCATCTACTACCGATTTACTGGGTAGAGAGATTACTGACTACCAATTTACTGGGTAGAAAGATAAACGACTACCGATTTATTAGGTAGGCACCAAAAAACAATCATCTGCTACCGATTACTAGGTAGAGAGATCAACAACTACCGATTTACTGGGTAGAAAGATAAATAACTATTGATTTACTGGGTAGACACCAAAAGAATAATCATCTTCTACCAATTTACTGGGTAAAGAGATCTACAACTACCGATTTACTGGGTAAAAAGATAAACGACTATCGATTTACTAGGTAGACACCAAAAGAATAACCATCTGCTAGCGATTTACTAGGTAGAAAATATGCAGATAATAGACTCAACTACCAATTTATTGAGTAGGAGAAAAACAAAGAAAGATAACATTTACTACATGTTTACTGGGTAGAAAAATCTGTAGATGTTAAAAGAATCTTCACTACCAAATTTATTGGGCTGGAGCAAAAGCAATAAGCTCAAATAAAGGGAGGAATATTACCTACTACCATCAAAGTGAAGTTTAAACCAATGTAATACATTCACAAGAGGACGAAAATTCAATCCAAGAACAAATTGGAGAGAAATAGTCAAATAAGACTCATCCCGAAGAGGAAATATCTCAACTGGGGAAAGTTCCATCCACATAATAAACTGGGGAGGAAACTGAATCAAAATTCATCCACGAGGAACAAAATCAGTGGGAAATTAGAAATGAAAAACACTTTATGCTTAATAGTCGACACACTAAGCTTGAGGGAAGACAACACACGCACTCTGTGGGGAAACTTCATACCAAAGAACGGAGAACAATGATATATAAAAAATGCAAGAAGCCAAACATATTATGCTATGAACATAAAAGATGCATGATAATGCGTATGAATGTGTTGACAAAATAGACATAAAGTTACACAACAGGTGACATAAACACCACAACAATCGGATACTCGGCTAATCCCAAGGCAACAAAGCTAGGGAATCCTGTTGGAGATTCAACTTGAAATCTGCAGGGGATAAACAAAAGTCATCAAAGGAACGAATCCTACTACAAGTCTTAACTCATGCTAAGGAAATATTGTTGGGGATCCAATCCATAAAGTAGTCTTCAATAATTCATGAAATGGATAACATAAAAAATTTCACTATGAGAGGGTAACATGTTGGGGAAACACTAGCAACACAAAATCTTCCACACTCCTTGGGTAAAAGAGGGAATGTTCTTGTAAATTCTAATGGGAACAAATAATATCCATTGTAACCTTGTTGAGAAACAGAATAAGGATCTACCAGTAGTACAAATAAAGCAAAACCCACCAGGGTGACAAACATCAACATCAACTCTGCAAAGGAAACCACAATGCTGAGGAAAAGTAATAATCTGTCGGGGATAGGGAAACTATTTTCACAATCCTTGCTGGGGGACACAGATATTCCTGTCTAGAATCAATCTCTACGGGGAATAACCATCATATCACTCATGCTCCGCTTCGGGAAAGGGTGCAAGACTTGTCGAGGATTAAATAGGAGCCTGTTGGAAATAATCACATGCAGATCTACTGGTGATATGAGAGGAAAACCTCTAGGGATTACTCATCAATAAAACCTTGGATTTACCGATCCTCGTGGGGATACCAGAAATTAACATCATAGCTAAAGTATAGTTGCAAGGGATTTTAAATCAATACCCATCACCAGGTAAAAGAAAACCTATCAACTAATTGATATATCAGTACTTCTACTAGGGGATATAACCAACTCAAGCTTAGGAACAAAACCAAACTCAACTTAGGATTTCCATACAACTCTGTTGAGGAAGACATCCAAACTCAGCTGGTGATTCCTATAAAAGGAACGTTGCTTCCACTCAATTCTGATGAGGAAGAGATCAAAACTCAGATGTGAATTCTTGTTACTGGAATATTGTTCTTAACAACTCTTCTAGGAAGAAATCGGAACTCAACTAGGGGTTCATGTGACAGGAATATTGCTTCTTAAGTAGAGCATAATATGTTTAGTAAGTGATCAAAAACTCAGTTGGGGATGCTTAGACATCAAACATTACTCGCTGATGGAGAAGAAAAACATCAATACTACTTCAAAACACTAGGATTGTCAAGGAACTTTGTTAGGGGAAACAGCCAGATCAAACCTGCTTTGGGAAAGGTAAGCTACACACATCAATACTTTGCCATCCTTGGAATAACTGCTGACATTCTTTCCTTATTCATAAATAAATAAAAAATGTTTTTATAATCTTCAAAAATTCACTTTATTAAATTTGTTTTAAAAATTATCATAAAAAATAAATGAAATTTTGCAAACATAAATAACATAAAGAGTTGCAAACAAATGGATAAAAGCCCAAATTTCATTGATAGAATGGTAGTTAGCAAATGGCATAACTCCGTGGATCATTACAAGTTTGAAAAATGGTATATACATGGAAAAGAGCTACATTGAAACACAATAATCACTATTCTCCCTATAAACTTTAAACTCCACTGTGCTTGAAACTTCAGTAAAGGATGAGTGAATAAGAATCTTTGATGGACAACTCTACTGAGGAATAGAATTTGAAATCCTTAGTTGTTTCAAGTGATCCAATCTAATGCAGTTACTTGCCATAATCCCTAACTTTTACCTAGATTACCCTTGCGGGATTTCAATCTACCTGGATAATTATTTCTGTTTATGTCTGTAAATTTTTCCTGGACCTCCCTTTTGGGTTTTCAATCCACCGAGACACTTATTTTTTCCTAAGTTGCCCTTTCAGGTTTTCAACTTAGAGAGTTGTTATTTTATTCTTTTAGGCGAAGTATTTATTGATTGCATCAACATTCACAAAACGAGTGATCTCCTCACCATCCATAGTTGCAAGAATCAATGAACCGCCAGAGAAGGCTTTCTTAACAACATATGGGCCATCATAATTTGGAGTCCACTTTCCCCTAGAATCAGTAATGAAAGACTGGATCTTTTTTAGCACGAGGTTACCTTCTCTAAATACACGAGGTTTGACCTTCTTGTCAAAAGCTTTCTTCATTATTTGATGGTACAATCGACCATAGCATAAAGTTGTTATTCTCTTTTCCTCAATCAAATTCAACTGATCAAATCTACTTTGACACCATTCAGCCTCAGTCAACTTGGATTCCATTAGAACTCTCATAGATGGGATTTCAACCTCGATGGGGAGCACTGCTTATGTACCATAAAAAGGTGAGAAAGGGGTTGCCCCAATAGAAGTGCAGACCGGTGTATGATACCCATGCAAAGCAAAAGGGAGCATTTCATGTCAGTCCTTATATGTCACAACTATCTTATGAATGATCTTCTTGATGTTCTTATTTGCAGCTTCAATATCCCCATTCATCTTCAGTCTATAAGGAGAAGAATTATAGTGTTGAATCTTGAATTCTTCACAAAGCTCTTTCATCATCTTATTATTCAATTTTGAACCATTATTAGTAATGATTCTATACAGAAGACCATATCTGCAGATAATATTATTCTTGATAAACTGAACCACAGCTTGTTTGGTCACATTAGCATACGATGCCGCTTCCACCCACTTAGTGAAGTAGTCAATAGCCACAAGAATAAGACAATGCCCATTTGAAGCCTTGGGTTCAATCATGAAAATCATTTCAATTTTCCGCATAGAGAAAGGACACGGGGGAGAGATAACAATGAGATGAGTTGGTGGCACATGAATCGTATCAGCATAAACTTGGCACTTATGGCCCTTCCTCACATGCTTACAATAGTCAGATTCCAATGTCAACCAATAGAAACCTGCTCTCAACATCTTTTTAGAAATTTCATACCCATTGGCATGAGTACCAAAAGATTCTTCATGAATTTCTTTCATTAACATGCCTGCTTCGTGTCTATCCACGCATCTGAGCAAGACTATATCAAAATTCCTCTTATAAAGCACATTCCCATTCAGGAAGAAATTGTCTGCCAATCTCCTCAAAGTCCTTTTATCTTTATTCGATGCCCCAAGTGGGTATTCCTGACTCTATAGAAAGAATTTAATATCATAATACCAAGGCTTGTCATCTTGGACCTCTTCAACGACAAACACATGAGCTGGTTTTTCAAGTCACATCACACTAATCATAGGAACTTCATTCCACTAATTCACTTTTATCATAGAATCTATGGTTGTCAAAGCATCCGCCATCTGATTCTCATCTCGAGGAACATAATGAAACTTAACTTTAGTGAAGAATGTTGATATCCTTTTGGCATAATCTCTATACATAATCAAGTGAGGTTGATGGCTTACCCACTTAACCTTGATCTGATCAATTACCAAGGTTGAATCTCCATACACGTCAAGATTTTTAATCCTCAAATCAATAGCTTCTTTAAGACCCATAATACAAGCTTCATACTCAGCTTCATTATTAGTGCAGGGTGTCTCTCCCGGGATTTTCATCCTAGTACAAACGCGAAAGTGGCGCGGAAAAGGTAGAGTCGTCAGCCAGGAATTTGTATCCCAAATGAATGGGAAAGGTAATGTTGCACAAACCTGAGGAAGAAGGAAAGGACAAGGTATTGCGAACCAAATATCTAGGTTCGGGAGTCGGTTACGACCTGGGAAGGTATTAGCACCCCAGATCGTCCGTTGTACCCGACGGGATCCACACTTGTTTGTTTTGTTTCAAAGGGTGAGAAAATAGAGTGCTGCTGAACAAATGAACTGCTAACTGGGATGGAAAATGAAATGAGAAAGGAACTGGAAAAGAGAGAATAAAAAGAAAGAATGGGGAAAATGTAGGTAAAATAAAGAATGTGCTCGAATGAGCCCTACCCCGCTGCCTACGTACCTCATCAGGAAAATGAGGATCAGAGTCGACGTAGTTCGCCTAACTAAGGTGGGAACTATCTGTTTGTGTTTTTATAGCTTGAACTGTGTATGTCTATGCTCAGGTGTTGCAGGCTCGTCTGGTATGAGTGCGTTTACCGTATTGCATGCGAGACAAGTCGTCGCAAGTTCGCGTTCAGAATGAATGAGATGAGAAAAAGAAGTTCTCGCAGGATAGTCGCTTATTGTTTGTTTTTGTGTTTTATGAGAAATGTTTTGAATTTTTTTGTGAACATTCTCATACTAATACCTATCAATTGTGGTAAATACTTACACCTCGCCCCGAAACAGGACGCATATAAGTACTCCGTAACAAAGTCTCATGGCGTATAAGAACATTCAACCTTTATTAAGTATTTTTATTATTTTCTTTATGAGGTGAGAAAGAATGACTCAAGTTGCAAAAGTCAAAAAACTAAGGGACTAAGACACAACCCTAATTTTAGTTATTATATTCAAAAGTGGTCCTAATGGTTTATGGAGTTTTCAAACCCTAATGGATAAAAGAAACAAGTTAGAATTCAACTTACTTCCTAAGGAAGTTAAGTTGAATCTAAAGAACAAAAGGGACCTATGAACAAAGCACCAAGGTGTTAAAGCAAAGAAAAATAAATGCATAAGAGATAGGAATTAATAATTATTACCTTACCTTCCCCCCTACAAAACAAATGTTAGCATGATGAAGTGATATGAACAATTACAACATGGCAAATTTCAATGAAGAACTCACACTAATTAATAAAGGCATTAATGAATTTCTAAGCCTAAAGTCAAGTCCTAAGATACCTTATATGCTATCTAGCTTCTAAGGACAGGATCTAAGTCATACCAAAATGATCTAAGGTTGAAAAGAGAAACACACTCAAACTATGCCCTAAATGGAACTAAAACCTCTAAGTGGAAACTAGGTGGATTTATATGGAAAACTCGAATAAAGCCAAAGCACTAAAAAAAATGGTAAATGTCCTGGAAAAATATGAGATTAATTCCTTAAGGTCCCTAACCTAAATCTAATGTTGTGTTAAAAAATATCCTAAAAATTCATAACCTAACTATGTCAAATAGTCATTTAAATCTACCTAAGAACTATTCACAATTTTTCACAAACTAAGCTACCAAAACAGTGGATAAAATGGCCCTAAAAATATGACAAAAATAATTCCAGGTTCTATTATGAGTCCTCTAATCACAGCAAAAATAATGGGACAAAAGGATAACTGGAAGTGGGAGAAATAAAATGAACAAAATGAAGTGTAGCTGAAAGAATTCTATAGAAAACTAATTAAATGGAAAATCGAAATAAAATTGTAAAATGGCTAAAATCAGAAAGTAAAAGTGTGGAAAATTCCTAAAATGAGTTAGGAAGTCTTAGTGATTTTTTGGGAATTTTATCATGAGTTTTGGTATTTTTGTTGGATTAAAATTGAAAGTTATGTCAAAATAGAAATTAAAGAAAACAAGGCAAATGGAGAGGGGTGCAAGAAGTGAAAAGCTGAACTGAATTGGGCTGGACCCAAACATGATGGGGTGCAAATAGTGATCTGAAAAACTCTTCACAAAATATGGCACATGATTGGCACATGATCATTAATGTGGTGGCAGAATCTGAAGCATTGGATTAAATTAATCTAAGGGTTGTGTTATGTTCCCACACTAATGCTAAGACTACTATTCCGATCACCGGAGCTAAACTCCGATCATCTTCTCCGATCACTCTCCGGTTAAGGTTTGGACAAATGTCTACCAAACTGAAAAAATAAGGCCATGGACATATTCGCCTCCTTAAGTACGTCAACAATCTAGGCTTGATTTTCTCATAAGGCTCATGAATAATGCAAATCGAAGCACACAAGAATCAACCTAAGAATTGAATCTAAGCACCTAAGGTGCCTATCAACTAGCCAACACAAGCATTTCTCCTATTGAGCTCATATCAACATAAAACAACCAAAAAAATCAGAATTTGTGTCAATGGAATTGAAGATGAAACCTGAAATTCAGTGGTGTTTAGAGTTGTAGAAATCCAGAGGTGAGGTTCCAATGTCTTCTATGCTTGATCTTGATCCTTTGTGAAGTGAAATAAACACTTTGTTGATGAAGAATCTTGAGAAATTGATGAATATGCAGAAAATTTTCAGCAATGTAATCTTGATCTTTCACTCCATTAGATCCATGGAGAAGCTGCAAATCATGATGTTGATGATGATTTGATGAAGAGTGTGGTGCTGTAGCTGAAGATCAAAGAGTATTGAAGCAAAAATGCAGAAAATTGCATTGGTGTAAGATGGAAGATTCAATGAAATTCTGCCATGGAAATGAAGCTCTTGATGATGATGATGATGATGATGATGATGAACAGATGAAGATTGGGACTGAATTGATGAAGATGAAGATGAATAGATGAAAATTGGGACTGAATTGACGAAGATGAAGATGAATAGATGAATATTGGGACTGAATTGATGAAGATAAAGTGCAATGTAGCTTCCAAAATCAGAATGAAAACAGAGAGAAATGGATGAAGTTTGTGATGAAATTTTGGTAGAAATGAAGTGTGTTCCAAAAATTCAGTTGGAGAAATCCTTATATATCTCAGGTTAATTGTTAACCATCATGGTTAACAGTTAGAACCATGGTCAATTCTAACTTAAGGTGTAAGGTGCAATGATGGTGGATTGGAAAATTCAGTTATGTCACTCTTGAGTGTGATTTTATATGGTGAAGTTTGGGACTGTTTTGGTGAGAGTGCATCCCCTTTCAAATCCTTGAAACAGCTCCAAAATTGAGGCATACAAAGCTTCTTTGAGTGGTGTTTACATGATTCTTTCATAGATACAATCCATTAGCTGAACTGTCATCATTCAGAAGTTTTTAGCAGCAAAACAAGCCTATGCATCGATACATAACATGGATGCATCGATACATGTCAATTTTTTAACTGATATGTATCGATACATGCATGTATGCATCGATGCATACTGAAGCAATGGCAAATTTCAGCAAAAAAAAACCCAACTGTGTATCGATACATAACATGGATGCGTCGATCCATGTCAGTTTTTTAACTGATATGTATCGATACATAACACGGATGCGTCGATACATGTCATCTATGCGTCGATTCATAAGTTGTATGCGTCGATTCATAAGTTGTATGCGTCGATACATAGACTGCTGTATTGCCTTGTTTTTGCCCAAACTTCGAACGATCATATCTCTCTCAATTTTGATCCTATGAAGGAGTTCCACATATGGATTTGAAGCTTAGGATGCCCTCTTTCATTTTCTCAAGGTAGAATTTTTATAGGCCTCTTATTTTGGGAAAATCCCCTCTTGAAGTGGCTACAAAAATGACCAAAACTTGCCATTTTTGGAAACCCAAATTTTCCAAAAATGGTAAGTTTTAGTTTTCTTGATTTTTCATGATCCCTCCATCATTTCTTGATCAAATTTGAACCATAGGATCCTTGTAACCCTGATTTCATGATTTTGATCTCAAAAAGTCAGGAGTTGACTTTTTCTTCCCTGATTTTCAGTCATCTGGCCAATTGAACCTCTTCCAAAATAAATTTGTGGATGAAATTTGAACCCTAGGCACTTGTCATATATAAGACAATGGAATCCTCTTTGAATCATAACTTCATACAGAAGCCCAATAGAAATGAAACCCTAAATTGACCTTTTTTTATCAGGAGATGTTGCACTGCTTGCCTTCTTTGATCAAACCAAATCTTTCCATGACTTGTGGCTTCAAATGAGAACTTGTGGGATGTTGTGAACCCTTTGCATAATGTTGAGAAGCTTTGTGGCCCTTTTATTGCCTTTGTATAGCCCTTAGTTGCTCCAACCATTGATCACATACCTATGCCTCAACTATGATACACATGATGCAATGCTTTTGGTTATTTCATGCACTTATGTATGCTAAATGCTATGCAAAATGTTGAGGGAATGAGAGAGAAAATTTTGAGGTATTACAACTGCCCATATTCAATCATCTGTAGGCCTGAACGAATAATTGCAATAGCTTTTAGACGTTCAACGTATGGAGTGATTGAATACTCGAATAAAACTTGGAAATTTGAACTTGGTGGATAGTAGAAATGCCATCTGATTTTATTGTTTTCTTTTTTTGTTTTGACCTCTGAATAGGTAGCGGGAAAAGAACAAGGTGGAACGGGATCGTTGTACATAAACGAGAGCCCAAGAAAACAGGACTGTTATACAAAACGATAACTTATGACATGACTTTTGAGCGAATCAAGCCACGGAAAGGAAGGGTTTGTTGTACAAAACAGGGCTTTGAACGAGACCATTGTACAAAACGGAACTCGGAGATGTGACTGCTGAGCGGATCAAGCCACAAAAGGGGGCATGTTATACAAAACAGGGCTTTGAACGAGACCATTGTACAAAACGGAACTCGGAAATGTGACTGTTGAGCGAATCAAGCCACAAAAGGAGGCTTGTTGTACAAAATAGGGCTTTGAACGAGACCATTGTATAAAACGGAACTCGGAAATGTGACGGCTGAGAGAATCAAACCACAAAGAAAAAAGACAACATTGACTTGGAAAGACAAAGATGTCTGGAAGATGGTATAAGTATCTTCTGTGGGGAGTACTTCTGGTTGGGAAGATGTTATAGGTTGTACGTAATGTACCTCAAAACTGGCCCATGTTGGTATGCATATGTTTGGATTTTATGGCGTAATGCTCCATAATGATGGAAATGCTACGCTTTGGAGGATGCAAATGTAATGATGATTACTAAATGCAAATGCAAAGAGATCTCCTGATAAGGAGACTGCAAGTATCCCAAGCAGCTTGACTGGGAAGAACTGGTGATCATTGCATTGATCTGGTTAATCTCCACGAGAGGAAACAACTCTGCGGGGTACGTTGTTAATGATACACCGGCTCTGAACAGCCGCCACTACCAAAAATAAATTGGACTTTAAGATTAGGGAGCCAAGACCCTGCTGGAGATGGATCCTTCTTGCACTCTGGTGGGGAAGTGAAAATCCTCTGACTAGGCTGGGAACTAGAAGTATGACACTGCTGAGGAAGCGACCTGCTGGGGAGGAAAGACACTCCTTGTACTGCTGGGAATTTCCCCTGTGTTGAAGGGAAGTATCTGCTTGGGGAGGAAACCAACCTTCTGTTGCCTTGCTGGGGGAGATTTCAATTCCCACTTCTACTGGGGATGACTGGAGACACCCGGGAAGACACATGTTCTTGTTCAAGTATAATGAAATGTTACTCCTGGAAATCTGCTTTAGCTCTGTTAGCAACACATGTACTTGTACCTGCGTAAACACAATCGATAGTGCTTGCAACATGGAGAGTTAGTTTGGACCTATATGCCCCAGGCTCATAGCATGAATCATTATATGGGCATCTTGACACCTTTTTATAGTTGTATTAAATGTTTATGTCCTCCTATATGAGTTAGAAAGCATTCAAATGTTCACAACACAATATAAATCACAATTTGCTGGACGTTTTTGCAATCAATCAATACTAGATGAAAAAACAAAAACAAAAAGTAGCTAGTCACAAGTTGACTGAAATTGAATTTTATTGATTCGAAAAATGGCCATGAATAGGCATTACAAAGGAAGCAATTCCCTGGAAAGAGGAAATAGACCAAAAAGGAAAACAAACTATCCTATTGGCAATGTGAGAAGTGGATCTCATCAAGTTTCAACCCGGTTATGACTAGTATATCTTCAAGACTATCTGCTCGCTCTGCCCCTTGAGAAAGGTGATTGAATTGGTCTTCAGCCTTTAGAATAACCTCAATTGCAGATGGGTTACGAATTTCGCAGATCGCAGTCGTTCGTGTTAGTCCCTATTTTGAGTGGATCGCCCTTTCGGGTTTTCAATCCACTGGGATACCCTTTTTTGCCTGAGCTGTCCGATGTGGCTTTTCAACTCAGCGGGTGTACATTTTTTTCAAGATTTCCCTAATTTTTGCCCAAGCCTTTTATTCTTTTTTTGGCTTTCCGGGATGCCCATTTTTTCCTGGATCTTTTTATTCTGTTTTTATCCAGCGGGTCCTTTTTACACGAAGTATTTTCTTACTGCGTCTGCGTTGACAGGGGATTGGAAGTCTTCTCCATCCATGGTTGTTAGCATCAAGGCCTTTTTTAACCACGAATGGCCCTTCATAATTAGGTGTCCACTTGCCCCTGTGATCGTTAAGAGCAGGAAGAATCCATTTCAGCACCAGGTCACCTGGTATGTACCTTTGTGGTCGTACCCTCTTGTCAAAAACCTGCTTCATCCGCCGTTGATACAACTGCCCATGGCATACAGCTGCTAGGAGTTTTTCTTCAATGAGGCTCAATTGATTATATCTGGATCGTAGCCACTCAGCTTCATCTAGCTTAATGTCCATCATTAACCTCAACGAGGGGATTTCCACTTCAATTGGTAGGACTGCCTCCATATCATATACCAGTGAGAACGGGGTTGCCCCTTTTGAAGTACGCACTGATGTTATGTACCCATGTAAAGCGAATGGTAGCATCTCATTCTAGTCCTTGTATGTCACAACCATCTTCTACACGGTCTTCTTAATGTTCTTGTTGGCCGCCTCGACGGCGCCATTCATCTTCGGGTGATATGGAGAAGAGTTGTGATGTTCTATTTTGAAATCCCGACACAAGTCAGCCATCATCTTGTTGTTGAGGTTAGAACCATTATCAGTAATGATTCTTTCGGGAATTCCGTACCGGCAAATGATGTCTCTTTTAATAAATCGGGCTACCACTTGTTTAGTGAAGTTTGCATAAGACGCCGCTTTGACCCACTTCGTGAAATAGTCTATAGCAACCAGGATGAAGTGGTGACCGTTGGAAGCTGTCGGCTCGATCTTGCCAATCATATCAATGCCCCACATGGAGAACGACCATGGTGAAGACATGACACTCAATGGATTCGGAGGCACATGGACCTTATCGGCATAAATCTGACACTTGTGACATTTACGGGAGTATTTACAGCAATCGGATTCCATGGTGATCCAATAATATCCCGATCTCAACAATTTCTTGGCCATAGAATGTCCTCCATCATGGGTACCAAAGGAGCCTTCATGAACCTCTTGCATCAACAGGTTTGCTTCGTGTCTATCCACTCATCTGAGCAGAACCATGTCGAAGTTTCGCTTGTATAGCACACCATCTTGATTCAAGAAGAAACCACCTGCTAGTCTTCTGAGGGTCTTCTTGTCTTTATTGGATGCCCCAGCCGGGTATTCTTGAGTCTTCAAGAATTGCTTGATATCATGATACCAAGGTTTGTTATCTTCACCACTATCAACTGCAAAGACATAGGAAGGTCTTTCAAGAAGGGAGACCATGATTCGAGGCACAAAATTCTCTTGACAAACTTTAATCATAGACGACAAAGTTGCTAGAGCATCGGCGAACTGGTTTTCATCTCTAGGAATATAATTCAACTTTACCTTAGTGAAGAAAGTTAGCAGCCTCCTGGTATAATCCCTGTAAGGAACCAAGTGAGGTTGATGAACTAACCATTTTCCATTGTCTTGGTTCACCACTAGAGCAGAATCTTTGAAGATCTCGAGGTTCTTGACTCGCAAGTTGATTGCTTCTTCCACCCCCATGATGCAAGCTTCATAATCTGCCTCGTTATTAGTGCATTCAAAAGTCAACCGAGTAGCTAAAGGTGTATGGACCCCTTCTGGTGAGATGATAACAGCACCTACTCCGCTTCCGTTCATGTTCACAGCTCCGTCAAACATCAACTTCCATTTGGATTCAGGGTCTGGCCCCTCCTCCGGAAGTGGTTCTTCACAGTCTTTCAACTTGAGGAACATGATGTCCTCATCCGGAAACTCGAATCTCATGGGTTGATAATCGTCAATCGGATGCTGAGCCAAGTATTCTGACAATACACTTCCTTTGATTGTTTTTTGCAAAGTGTAATGGATATCATACTCTGTTAGTATCATCTGCCACCGGGCTACCCTTCCTGTTAGAGCCGGCTTCTCAAAGATATGTTTCACATGATCCATCTTGGAAATTAAGATAGTGGTGTGGGTCAGCATGTACTGTCTTAGTCGGCGAGCAGCCCATGCCAAAGCGCATCAAGTTTTCTCGAGTAATGAGTAGCGTGTCTCACAATCTGTAAAAACTTTGTTAAGGTAATAAATGGCATGCTCTTTTCGACCAGACTCGTCTTATTGTCCCAACACACATCCCATTGATCCTTTGAGCATATTAAGATACATGATCAAGGGTCTCCCTGACACTTGAGGCATGAGAATTGGAGGTTCTAGCAGGTATTCCTTGATTCGGTCAAAGGCTTGCTGACAGTCTTCATTCCATTCAATGGCCTGATTTTTCCTCAGAAGCTTAACGATGGGCTCACACGTGGCCGTTAGGTGAGAGATAAATCGTGCAATGTAATTTAGTCTCCCTAAGAAACCACACACTTGCTTTTCAGTCTTTGGTTCAGGCATCTCTTGGATGGCTTTTATGTTTTTGACCGGATCAACCTCAATTCCCCGCTCACTAACAATGAAGCCAAGTAGCTTGCCGGAACGGACCCCGAAGGTGCACTTGTTCGGATTCAACCTCAATCTGAACTTTCGGAGTCTGTCAAACAACTTTGCTAGATTGACCAAATGCTCTTCTTCTGTTTGGGATTTTGCTATCATATCATCAACATAAACCTCAATTTCATGATGAATCATGTCGCGAAATAGCGTCACCATCGCCCGTTGGTAAGTGGCCTTAGCATTCTTCAAACCAAACGGCATGCCCTTGTAACAGAAAGTGCCCCAAGGTGTGATGAAGGTAGTCTTTTCCATATCATCGGGAGACATCTTGATCTGGTTATAACCTGAAAACCCGTCCATGAAAGAGAACACAGAAAACTGAGCAGTATTATCAACAAGCACATCTATGTGAGGCAGAGGGAAATCATCTTTGGGGCTGGCCCTGTTCAAATCCCTGTAGTCTACACACATCCTGACCTTACCATATTTTTAGGGACCAGCACAATATTGGCAACCCACGGAGGGTAACTAGTCATGGCCAAGAAACCAGCATCAAATTGCTTTTGTACTTCCTCTTTTATTTTGATTGCCATATCAGGGCGTGTGCGCCTCAACTTCTGCTTCACTGGAGGGCAGTCTTCTCTCAAAGGCAACTTGTGTACCACAATGTCAGTGTCTAAACCAGGCATATCTTGGTAGGACCATGCGAATACATCAACATACTCTCGAAGCATAGCAATTAGACAATTCTTGATAGATTCTTCTAATGCGGCCCCGATCTTAACTTCTTTATTGTCTTCTTCGGTACCCAGGTTTATCACTTCGACGACCTCTTCTTGCGGCTGAATCATCTTCTCCTCCTGCTTAAGCAGTCTGGCCAATTCTTCAGGTAGTTCGTAATCTTCTTCACCCTCCTCATCGGCTTGATAAATTGGATTGTCAAAGTCATACTTAGCCATAACAGGGTTGTCATTGATAAGATCTGGTGACGAGCACCTACATGAATGGTGATTCATGCAAGGCTTTAGAAATAATTTGAGAAAAATGAGAAACATTGCCATTTTAAAACTTTTCTTTCTTTTTGAAAAACAAAAGCAAAAAAAATGAAAGGCAAAGAACAACATGGATGAATGTGAAACATCAACTTTATTTATGATTATGAATTGTGTTAGGAACAAAAGAACCCTTACAAAAAGCTACTATGCCCCGGGCAAGACATAGTGCTTGAGTACAGAAAAGTCAGAAACAAATATTATTACTCTTCAAAGGAGGTGACTGAGATAAGCCTTTCAGACGACCAGTTGCTAAGTTGAGTCCCTGGAGCAGAAGGCCTGATCCACTCATCTAAGTCACAATCACTATCAACTGCATCGTCTTGCGCGACACTGATGATTCGATAATCCACCACTCCCGCACTCGTGAAAGTAATCGGGCCTTGACGACCTCTAGCACTTGGTCCAGATGATGACTACCCAGGATGATAACCAATCCTGAACATATCTTTCTTTTCTGGCACTTCTACTGAACTTCCCCAGCCTTCTCGCATCCCCGACTCTACCACCTCAAGAGCTTGCTTATAAGAGGCTATGGAAACCCCCTTCTTTGGTTCTTCAGAAGAAGCTGCCAATGCAGATGCTTGTTCAGTTTTCAGGGGCTCAAAAGCCTGACATGGAATCTCAACTATCTCGCTATCCATCTCCACATACTTGAATGAAGCTAGATGACTGACTAAGATGTCTTCTTCCCCACTAACTGTCACAATTTGGCCCTCCCAAACGAATTTCAGCTTTTGATGAAGGGTGGATGATATTGCTCCTGCTGAATGTATCTAAGGCCTTCCCAGCAAACAACTATATGCAAGTTGTATATCCATTATGTATAATGTGGTATTGAAGATTTGTGGACCTACTTTAATTGGTAAAGCCACCTCCCCAAACACTGATATCCTCGACCCATCAAATGCTCTAACCACCAGGTCGCTGGGCTTTAGAACTACTCCATCATAATCCAACTTCATCAATGCCTTCTTAGGAAGAACATTCAACGATGATCCAGTATCTACCAACACGTGAGAAAGTACTATCGCTTCCCCGAAAAGACACCAGGGTCCCAGAGTGTAGACGCGAACGATCGGCGAAAGGAGAAAATGAAGGTGAAAATTAATAGAGTCGCCAGCTAGGCATTTGTATCCCGAAGGAAAGGTAATGCTGCATAAACCTAGGAAAAGATGGATAAGATGGTTGCGAACCAGAGAAATTGAGAAAGGGGGTTGGTTACAACCTGGGAAGGTATTAACACCCAGATTGTCCGTCGTACTCGATGGGATCCACGCTTACAAGATTGTGTTTAAAGGGGTAGATGTATGTGTTGTCTGTGTGCAAAAGCTAAAGAATGAATGTATAGGTGTCAGTGCAAAAGGGAGAATTGCTCAGGAACTGAGGCTTAGAAAAGAATGCTGAAAGAGGGGGATGACAAAGAGACTTTTGTTCGATAACTGTTAAGTTATGCCTACATATCCTCGCGTGCAATGAGGAAGTCAGAACACCGTAGTTTGACTCAAAGAGACTGAAAATGAAATTGACTGTGAACTTCTTACTTGCCTATGCTCAAGTGTATGACTCGTCTGGCTCGAGTGCTAACTGTCTTACATTAGACGGAAGAAGCAAGTTCTCGTTTGTGAATGAGTGTGATGAGAAAAGAATCCCAAATGAGACGATTATTGTTTGTTTTTGATGTTTTCAGTTTTGTTATTGTTTTTGGTGTTTTACATAAGTTAATGAGATTAAGCCTAAATCAAAGGCTTGCAAACTCATTATATCCTCCCTGATTAGGGATAATGAGCCTACTTAAGTATGAGATAAGCATCTCAACTTAATTGCCATGATGATGTAGGATTAAGATCATTAACCTACTTGTGATTATTTAGATGTTTTTGGGTTTTTTGTTTGGTGTTAAGTAATGAGTTTAATATCTAATCACAAATTAGTGAATTCATTACACCATCCTAATAGAAGGATAATAGATGAGAACACTTAAGCTGAGGGAGACACCTCAACTTAATCCATGGTTAGGGATTAAATTCATTATATAACAAAACTTTATTAAGTGGATTTAATTAAGGGTTGAGATTAAGAAATGATTTTTATGGTTTGTAAGACAACTTGAGGGGGGACTTGTCCATTAAACACTAGGGGTAGTCCTTCTTAACCATAAGGAAGAATTAGAACCCTAATGTAAGGCCCAAGTTACAAGATAAAGTCTTTGATGATTATTAATGTGTTTTGATTAAGAGGTTTAAACAAATTAAAGGTTTAACACTTAGAATTAAAGTTATACACTTCATCCTAAGAGAAGGATGCCGGCATAACCCTAATTCCGAAGTCCTAAAACTTTAAGAGTTTAGTCTCTGATTATGGAGATGAGAAGAGAGACTCAAGGAGACTCAAAGGTAAAAGTATAAGGGGGAATAAACACAGCCCTAAGATTATCATGCTTGGATGTTCCTATGGTTTTTGAGGCTTAAGAAAGATCTTCAAGGAAGCCACCAATGGAAGAAGAAGATGAAAGGAGGAGCTGTCGCTCCCCGGATTTCCATCCTGGTACAAACGCGAAAGTGGCGCGTAAAGAGGTAGAGTCGCCACCCAGGAATTTTTATCCCGAAGGAATGGGAATGGTAATGCTGCACAAACCAGAAGAAAAGAAAAGGAAGGACACGGGTCCTGCGAACCAAAGAGACTGAGTTCGGGAGTCGGTTACGACCTGGGAGGTATTAGCACCCCAGATCGTCCTCCGTACCCGACGGGATCCACGCTTGCAAAGAAACTGTTTCAAAGGGGGAAGAAGAACTAAAAGCTGCTGCAAAGAAAATAAACTGAACTGGATAAAAGAAAAAGAAAAGGGAAATGAAAAAGAAATGAAAAGGAAAAATGTAGGGAAAATAAAGATTGTGCTCGAACGGGCCCTACCCCGCTGCCTACGTACCTCATCTGGACAATGAGGATCAGAGTCGCCATAGTTCCCCTAACTAGGGGTGGAAATGATTGCTTGTGAATAAAGGCTTGAACTTCCTATGTCAATGCTCAGGTGTTGCAGGCTCGGACGAAGAGTGTGTTACCGTCTTGCAAAATGACAAGTAGGAGCAAGTTCGCGTACGGAGCGAAGGAGATGAGAAAAGAATTCCCGAAGGAGAGACGCTTATTATTTGTTTGTGTTTTTTAGGAGCTTTTTACTGAGTGTGTCACAAGGAAGTGAACTCAAGCTCTTTTCCGTGGAATGTGCACTTGTCACTACATTCCAAGATGGAATAATAGAACAAGCACACTCAAGTAAGGGGAAGATCCCCAAAACTTGAATCCAGAGATTAGGGCTTAAGCTCACTAACTCATTACCTTATTAAGTGTTTTTGTATTTACAATAAAGAAGTGTGTTTTATGATTTTTTTGGTGAAGATGATATCCTGATCAGACTTGTACATCACAAGACAAGCTTGTACTATCCCAAGATGGGAAGACTACAAGTGTCTCATGGGATAAGGCTATTGCTCAAGGTCACTTCAATCTTTATTAAGTATCTTCTTTAGGGTTTTGAGATGAGAAGAGAAGAGAAACAAAAGGATCACAAAGGTAAAAGTCTAATGGGGGACTAATGAATCATAATGTTAGCATGCAAAGGTAATCCTAGGTTAGTGAGGTTTACTATCCTAAAGAAGAAAGAAAGAAGAAGAGAAGAAGAAGAATGAAGAATAGAAGAGGGAGGAAGAAAGGCCTAAGCCCAACAAACACAAGGTTAGAAAAATAATAAGGAGAAGAGAAGATATAAGATTTGGAGATGCGGGAATCACATCCACACCTCTCACTTACCAAAGCCCCTGAAATGGTTAGTGACACAAGCATAAATGCAATACAAAATGAACATAATGTCAAACCAAAGTCACACAACCAGAAGTGAAGTCATAAACACAAATGCCAAATGCAAACTTAAAGCACAAGAATGAGAAAAGAAATACAACTCACAATGAAGCATTATGAATCACCATGACAAAACAAAGTAAACATGAGAAGACACAAAGCAAAATAGTCAAAACAAAACCACAAGGTGCAAGACCAGAACCCTGACATGTTAGAAAAGTGCCTAAGGAACATGTGAGATGAAGAGAAGAAGTGCACATAGTCAAATATTCACATCATGATAAGGAAGAAGCAAAGGAAGTGAAGTGAGCATGCATAAGTGTGGAAGAACTTCAAGAGCAACCAAACACAAACTTCTCAAGGAACAAACCACTACTCAAGACCAGAGGGGTATCAACAACCTAAGATGGCCCTAAACAACCTAAAGAAGTTGGCACAAGTTCCCTTCTAAGCTAAGGAGGGAACATATGACCCCAAAAGAAGCAAAAAGGGGCAAGCAAGGAACAAAAATTCAAATTAATTCAAGTAAGCATCCAAAAATTCCACAAATTTGCACAAATGATCTTCAATCATACCATATTAACATGCCAAAAGGAGGGGATCAAATTCAGAAGCTAAGCAAGTCAAATGAGGGTTCAAACATGGATTAGGGTTAGAAAGCTTCATGCACAAGTTAGAGACCAAAACCAATTAAACAAAAATCTAAAAATCAGAACAAAATTCACCAATAAACTACATCTCATCATGAATCCAGAGCAAACAGAATCACCTAAAAATTCAAAATAATGATCAAGATAGAAAATAAACAAGTCAACATGCTTCAAAATGAAATAAAATCAATTAAATAAAAGAAACAATTAATTTCCACGTGACAATTAAAAATAAATGAAAAATAAAAATACCAAAAATTAAAGAAAACTAAAAGAATCATTCCTGAATTTTTTTTATAATTTTTGATGACCTAATTCTATTTTTAAAAATTGAAAAGCAAACTGAAAATAAAATGAAAACAAAAAAAGAAATAAAATAAAGAAACAGGCCAGGGGGTGTATTCAGCAAGCCATTCCAATTCATTTCTCATTGGGCTTAAAAATAGGGGGGTACGAATAGCAATCAAGGCCCATTGGATCCTGCGCATACTCATAATATTTACCATGGAAATTTAGAAATGCTGGAAAAATAACAAGCCACTAGATCAAGCTAACGCACCAGATCAAGTCAAACAAAATCCTAAGTCCTATCATTCATTTGCCAGAGTGTGTGCGCATGCTAGTTATGGTGTGGTGTGTCACACAAAGATTAATTCAGTTTTAAATATAAAACAGAAAGCACGTGCAAGGGAGGAGGGAGTTTTAATGCGTTGTCATGTTTTCCTCCGTCCAGATCCCAGATCCAAAGGCCAGCGTCCATCTTCTTCCTTGAGCTCAGATCAGAATCCGGTGACCGGAGCCCTAGCTCCGGCACCGGAAAATTCAAACATTTGAACAAAACAATACAGAAATACATCAAAACCTCCAGATCAAGCAAACAACTCATGCTGAATCTAAATATAGCAACCATATTCACAATGGATCAAAGAATAAGCTGGATCGAAGAAAAACAGATTTATGCATCAAATTTCAGATCAAGAATACAACCTCAATATTCATCCATTTTCAAATCCAATCATCACAGAATGATCAGCATATGACATAGATCACAATGCACACAACTAAAACCATTTCTAGATCCATGAATTCAGTGAGTTACCTGAACTTGCAGAGCACGAATTAGGTCAAGATAAGCCTCCAAATGCTGCAGATCTACCTCTTTTAGCCTCTCATTGCAAAATAAATGCAAGAGAGAGCTTGAATTGCTCTAGATCTTGAAATTCGAACTGAACTGCACCTTGTGAAATCTTGAGCTTCAACTTGAATCAATGGTGGATTGATGATCCTTAGGGTTCAAGGAAGAAGAATATGAAGTTTGTTTGATGAATGAGTGAGAGAATCAGAGGATTCGAAGATAAATGCAAAAGAAGCCAAAACTTGAGAGTGATGAAATTGTGATGAATCTGAGCACAAAGTAAACCCTAGCTGCTTATATATGATGTTAAATGATCACTGATGAAAAATAAGAGGGAATGCACGTGAGGAATGAGTGGGAGGAAGAAATTGCAAAATTGGCATGAGAGTGTGATGAGGTGATTTGCTCGTGCATCCTTCTCATCCTTTGCACATGTTCAATCACAATCCAGCCCTTGGTTCAAAACAGGAAGTATCCTAGCCCTTGGATGTGAGTGTCATGCATTTTGAGTGATCATGCAATTTTGCACCTTATGGAATATCTCTCCTCTCATGCACGAATTTGTGTGTTTCCTTGGGCAAAAAATATTCTCATGAATTGCCTTGAAGCATTATGATCTTAATTTGTCCATCAAACCACTTGAAAACAAGTTACATGAGATTTTGCATTTGGAGGATACTTGAAATTCATGTTATGCCCTAAAAAACAAGAGATTTTCGAAGGCCTCGTCTCACAAACCATGAGGGCTATGAAAAAGTACTTGTACTTTTTAAAAATGGGAGACTTTAATCTTCAATTTTCATGTTTGGAGGCAATTCATTTGAAGCTTTTTTCACCAAGTTATGTACACTTGAAAATTAGGGCAAAAGGTTACTAAAAATGGCAAATTTCATGACCAATCCTATGCAAAAAATGCAAAACACCTCAAAACCTCTTGATTCTTGATCTTTGATCTTGCCAAACCTCTTCTAAGGTTATAAGAACATCCCTTGACTAGAAAAATATGGTTGGCCCCTTTGAAATTTCACAGTTGACTTCTAGAATGAACAGTTGACCAATTTCTTCATTTACAAGCAACTGAAGAAATACCTGACTTCCACAAGGATTTTTCTCACCAAATTTCATCCCTAGGGTCCTCTTAATATATGAAATACTTTGCCCAAATGAAATGGCCAAAGTCACAGATTTTTAATGCTTGAAACTCAAACCCTAATTTGGGATCATTGTGTAGGAGCTTTGCCCTAGCTTGAATTCTCTGATGATCCTCCAACCTCCTGGGCTTTTGTGAATGATCTTAAGCTTGTGAATGCAATGTAGACTCCTCATAGGACTTTAGCAAATTCAACGGGCCTCTTGTTATAGCTTGTGATGCTTTAAATCCTTCCACAGATGATCATATGCCTAATGCTAGGTCATGAGAATGTTATGCCGCATCTTTTCATGCAACAATGCCAAGAAAATGATATGCTTATGAAGACTATGGTATGATAATGATGCTTAAAAAAGAAGAGGGAAAATTTGGGGTGTTACAGCTGCCCCTATTCAAACAACTGTTAATCTGAAAAGGACGGTAGCACGGGTTATCGACCGTTCAAGATAAACTGTGGTTGAATACCAAGAAAACCTGAAATTTGCACTCTGCTAGAGAATGCAAGAACTGGGAAATAAACCCAACCAAATGACGCTTTGGTGACTGAAGTGGAGAAAAAGCAAACGAGCTCCTTCCAAGTTGAAACTATTATTTGGAATCGGAATACTTTGACAGACGAGTCTTCTTCGAACAATCCTGTTACACCAGGAACTGGACATACGAGCCCTTATATACTTTGCAAAACATATGACTTGAGACAGACGAATCTCCTTCGGATAAACCTGTTACGTCAAGATCGGTGATGCACTTAAGTTTGTGGGATAGACATGCATAATCAAGGTAAACGAACCCTCCCCATATATTATCCGTGGATATATGGTATAAGACAGACGAGCCTTCTTCGAGCAAACCTGTTACACCAGGCGCAACATTAATAAGTGGTGTTTGAGACAGACGAATCTCCTTCGGATAGACTTGTTACGCCAGGACCGATAACCATTTTGACGTTTAATCCCACCATCAGGATTTCAAACCTCTTTAACACAAACGAGCATTGGGTGATCATCAAGAGAAACACAGACGAGTGCCATAAGTCAATGATACAAACGAATATCAGACGATGATCTGAGAAACACAGACGAGCGCTTCGGGCGATGATACAGACGAATATCAGCCACTGGTACAGACGAATACCATAAATTCAAACACAGACGAACGTTTGGAGCAACAATACAGACGAGTACCAGGGTAATTATCAAATCAATACATATGGATATAAGCTAACACAGACGAGTGTGAGGGATGATACAGATGAGTATCCAAACAATGCAGACGAGCTTCCAGCAGATAACAAACACAGACGAGTGCTGGGGAGTGCAGACGAGCAACATTAAATATCAAACACAGACGAGTGTTGGGAAGTGCAGACGAGCAATAACAATTACAGCCATGGGCAACTGCTGGGGAAAGCAAACGAGCAATACCAAAGTGATAACACAGACGAGTGTTGAGAAATGCAGACGAGGGGCAATAAAGTATGAACAAAGACGAGTGTTGGGAAATACTTCCATGATGGTTGTATCTCAATCATGAAACTCTGTGGGGGAATGACGATCTTCCAACACGGCTGGGGAGATGCTTCCTCAAATATCCTTTGCCTAGGAAAAGAGTTTTGTCAGTTATAAACTTTTTGGGGAATGGGCCTCCCACTGCCTGCTGGGCATACTTCACTTGTGGGAAAGTAAACTGCTTGGTGATCCCACCTTTTCTTACTCAGCTGGAGAAAATTCTGTTTGGGAGAATGTGACGCCATCCTGCAAAACCTGCAACAACAGAAAACACATATGTGTCCCCGGGGACTTGCATGGTATGATCTGTTCATCCATCGTCACCCGACACTCAAAGAGGATTTCAAATGTTTCCCTGCAATGTCAATTTTCTTTTAGAAAACAAATCACCATGTTTAAAATACAATGCTTATTTTTGCCAAAAATTCAGGACGTTTTTGCAAACAAAAGTAAACACAACACAGCTTTTTGACTGAATATTCTTTCATTGAAAGGCCTCTGAATAGGAAAAGTTTTTACATTAGGAAGCAACCATCTGGAAAGAGGTAGCTACCATAAAATTGAGAAAATAAACTATCCTAATGGCAATGGACACGGCATTCCAATGAGTTTCCTTCTTGCTATGACCAGCATGTCTTCAAAAATCTCCATTCTTGCCTTTTCTTTCTGAGAAGATGAGGGGACTGATTCCTATCCTTCTGATATTGTTTGGCTGTTCGAAACGATGATTTGGTTCAGATTACTCGGATCGCAGTTGTTCGCTTATTCCCTTGTTTTGCGTGGATCGCCCTTTCGGGTCTTCAATCCACCGGGATACCCTTTTTTGCTTGAGCTGTCCGATGTGGCTTTTCAACTCAACGGGTGTACATTTTTTTATTTATTTTCCCTAACTTTTGCCCGAGCTTTTTATTCTGTTTTTAGCTCGTCGGGATGCCATTTTCTTGCTTGGACTTTAATTCTGTTTTTGTGTCCAGCAGGTCTCTTTATGCGAAGTATTTTTTAACTGCGTCCGAGTTAATAGGGGATTGGAAATCCTCTCCATCCATAGTGGTGAGCATCAGTGCCCCACCTGAGAAAACTTTCTTCACTATGAATGGTCCTTCGTAGTTTGGGGTCCACTTGCCCCTGTGATCAGAACCTGGAGGAACGATCCTCTTGAGCACAAGCTCTCCTACTTGATACTCTCGAGTACGTACTCGTTGGTCGAATGATTGCTTCATTCTCCTCTGATAAAGCTGACCATGACAGATAGCCGCTAATCTCTTTTCCTCAATTAGACATAGCTGATTGTATCGAGCACGTACCCACTCAGCCTCATCAAGCTTCATATCCATCATCACACGCAATGAAGGAATTTCAACCTCGACAGGCAAGACTGCCTCCATACCATATACCAATGAGAAAGGAGTTGCCCCTGTTGACGTCCTGACTGACGTTCGGTACCCATGCAGCGCAAATGGTAACATCTCATGCCAATCTTTGTAAGTGACGACCATCTTTTGTGCAATCTTCTTAATATTCTTATTCGCTGCCTCTACCGCACCATTCATCTTTGGTCGATAAGGAGAAGAATTGTGATGCTGGATCTAGAAGTCCTGGCACAACTCTGCCATCATCTTGTTGTTCAAATTAGAACCATTGTCAGTAATGATTCTTTCGGGCACTCTGTATCTGCAAATGATGTCTCTTTTCAAAAATCTGGCTACCACTTGACGAGTGACGTTGGCATAGGATGCTGCTTCAACCCATTTAGTGAAGTAATCGATTGCAACCAAGATGAAGCGATGACCATTTAAAGTGGTAGGCTCTATTTTCCCGATCATGTCAATGCCCCACATAGAAAAGGGCCAAGGAGATGACATGACGTTGAGCGGGCTTGGAGGAACATGCACCTTGTCTGCATATATCTGGCACTTGTGGCATTTACGGGCGTATGAACAACAGTCTGCATCCATTGTCATCCAATAATACCCCGACCTCAACAACTTCTTAGCCATAGCATGCCCTCTTGGATGAGTACCAAACGATCCCTCGTGGACTTCCTACATTAACAGGCTTGCTTCGTGTCTATCTACGCATCTGAGCAAGACCATGTCAAAGTTTCTCTTATACAAAACCCCATCTGTATTCAAGAAGAAACTAGTAGCGAGTCGTCTTAAGGTCTTCTTGTCGTTGGATGATGCCCCAGCTGGGTATTCTTGCTTTTCCCCGAAGAGCTTGATATCAAAGTACCAAGGTTTCTCATCATACACTGCGTCTACAGAGAAAACATAAGCTGGTGCGTCAAGCCTGGAAATGTCAATCCTGGGCACATAATTCCAACATAAGACTTTGATAGACGAAGAAAGAGTAGCCAATGCATCGGCAAATTGATTCTCATCACGTGGTATATACTGAAGCTTAACCGTTATGAAGAACGTCAACAGTTTTCTGGCATAATCCCTATAAGGAATTAAGTGTTCTTGATGCGTATACCACTTGCCGGTAATCTGATTGATAACGAGGGCTGAATCTCCGAATATATCGAGGGTCTTAATCCGAAGATTAATAGCCTCCTCTATTCCTATTATGCACGCCTCGTATTCCGCTTCATTGTTGGTGCAGCCAAAAGTAATTATGGCAGCGAAGGGAAAGTGAACACCTTCAGGAGTGATAAGAACAGCACCAACTCCACGTCCATTGATATTGACTGCCCCATCAAACATCAACTTCCATTTAGATTCAGGGTCTGGCCCCTCCTCCAGAAGTGGTTCCTCGCAATCTTTTTCTTTGAGGTACATGATGTCCTCATCAGGGAAATCAAACTTCATTGGCTGATAGTCACCTTCAAGAGGTTGTTGTGCAAGGTAATCCGACAATACACTTCCCTTGATGGCTTTCATAGAAGTATATTGTATGTCGTACTCTGTTAAGATCATTTGCCACCTAGCAACCCTTCCGGTTAATGCTGGTTTCTCGAAGATATACTTGACAGGATCCATTTTTGAAATTAGCAGTGTGGTATGGGTCAACATATACTGCCTCAGTCGGCAAGCAGCCCATACCAAAGCGCGGCAAGTTTTCTCGAGCAGTGAGTAACGGGATTCACAGTCCGTAAACTTTTTGCTAAGGTAATAAATAGCGTACTCTTTTCGACCAGACTCGTCATGTTGGCCTAGAACACACCCCATTGACCCTTCTAGCACAGTCAAATACATGATAAGCGGCCGTCCTGGAACTGGAGGCATTAGAATCGGAGGTGACTGCAAATATTCTTTTATCTTTTCAAAGGCTCTTTGACAGTCCTTATTCCACCTGACCGTTTGCTCTTTTCTTAGAAATTTGAATATTGGTTCGCACGTGGCAGTTAGATGAGATATGAACCGTGAAATGTAGTTCAATCTCCCTAAGAACCCGTGCACTTCTTTCTCTGTTTTCTGAGCAGGCATATCCTGTATTGCTTTTACTTTTGCAGGATCCACCTCGATTCCTTTCTGGCTAACAATAAAATCCAGCAATTTTCCGGAACGCACTCTGAAAGTTCACTTGTTTGGGTTCAACCTCAGCTTATACTTTATCAATCTATCAAACAGCTTCTTGAGATTGACCAGATGCTCTTCTTCGTCTCGGGACTTAGCAATCATATCGTCCACATAGCATTCTATCTCCTTGTGTATCATGTCGTGGAACAATGTGACCATAGCCCGCTGATACGTTGCCCCGGCATTCTTCAACCAAAGGGCATCACCTTGTAGCAGAATGTACCCCACGGGGTAATGAACGTTGTTTTCTCCATGTCTTCCGGTGCCATCTTAATCTGATTATACCCGAAGAAGCCATCCATGAAAGAAAATACCGAGAACTAAGTGGTGTTATCTACCAGCACATCAATGTGAGGTAATGGAAAGTCATCTTTTAGACTCGCTCTGTTTAGATCCCGGTAATCAACGCACATCCGAACTTTGCCGTCTTTCTTTGGTACAGGCACAATGTTAGCTACCCAAGGTGGGTAACTAGTTACGGCAAGGAATCTGGCATCCCACTGTTTCTGAACTTCCTCCTTGATCTTCATCGCCATGTCAGGACGAGTTCTTCTCAACTTTTGTTTCACAGGAGGACAGTCTTCTCTCAATGGTAGCTTATGCAAAACAATGTCAGTATCCAACCCTGGCATATCTTGATACGACTAAGCGAAGATATCCACATATTCACGCAGCATACCAATCAACTCTTTCTTTACCTCGGCCTGCAGACTAGCCCCAATCTTGATCTCTTTCTTCACATCTTCAGTCCCGATGTTAATGATCTCTATTTCTTCCTGATGAGGCTGAATGACCCTTTCCTCTTGTTTCAACAACCTAACCAATTCTTCGGGGAGTTCACAGTCTTCCTCAACCCCTTCATCAGCTTGGTAGATAGGATTGTCAAAGTCATGCATGGTCATAGCAGGAACGTTATCACTAGAATCCGAATGATCAACATTGCACAGATGATGTGCTTATTTCAGAATCTGTTTATTTTTCAAAAGAGACGCAAACACACAAACAAAAGAAGGAAAAACATATTGCCATTTTTATTTTTGTGAAAAATTTAAAACGAAAGAAAGAGAACACAATTTTACTGAAAAATGTCCTTTATTTCATGGAAAAATATAAATGCACTAAAAGCATGGTGGCCCTACAAATGGATCCTTGCACCTTCGGCAGAGTGCAGGATTGACAATGCAGCATGATAAAAAAGGAAACAAGTAAATTACTTTGGTTGCCAGGCAACTTGGACAATATCTTCAGCAGACCAGTTCTTGAGCTCCTCTCCGGGTGCACACGGGTGAATCCTGTTGTCCCAGTCGCCATCACTGTCTTCTTCTTTGCCTGTTGCACAGATATGGTTGCGATCGAGCATCCCATCGCTTGTGAAAGTAATAGCTTTACCACTTTGAGGCCAGTTAGACCCACAAGGCTGATAACCCAGACCAAACTTATCATCTTTCTTCTCTAATTCCAGCAATTTACCCCAGCCCTGGGCGCTTCCCGACTGAACCACCTCCTTAGCCTGCTTGTAGGAGTGAATAGAGGTACCTTCTTTCTCATTATTCCTCTCTACCGGAGCCAAAATGCTGACATTAACCGCTTCGAAGGCCTGACACAGCGTCTCATGGATATCTTCGTCCATCTCCACATATTTGAAAGTTGATAAGTGGCTCACAAAGATATCTTCCTCCCCACACACAGTAATTACTTGGCCATCAACCACGTATTTTAACTTCTTATACAAAGTGGAAGTCATTGCTCTGGCAGCGTGAATCAAAGGACATCCCAACAAGCAACTGTACACGGGCTGAATATCCATGACGTAGAATGTGCTCTTGAATACTTGAGACCCTATTTTCACAGGTAACTCAACTTCTCCGAACACAGACCTTCTGGACCCATCAAAGGCTTTAACTATCAAATCACTGGGTCGCAAGATGATGCCATCGACATTTAATTTCATTAAGGCTTTCTTCGGGAGTACATTAAGAGAAGAGCCTGTGTCAACCAGGATATGCGACAAAACAGCTACCTTACACTCCATAGTAATATGCAGTGCTTTGTTGTGGTTACGGCCCTCTGAAGTAAGGTCACTATCTATGAAGCCTAATCCATGGCTTGCATTCACACTGCCCACTACGGCTTCCAATTGATTAACAGTTATCTCTTGAGGAACGTATGCCATCTGCAATACTTTCAGCAAGGTTTCTCTATGTGCTAGAGAACACATCAGTAAAGACAGAATTGATACTTTGGACGGCGTCTGGTTCAACTATTCAACTACCTTGTAGTCACTCTTCTTTATTATTCGCATAAATTCCTCCACTTCTTTCTTAAAGGTACCCTGTCCAGTAGCAGGAGTTGTCATTTCTTCAGTCGTTGTTTGCTTTCCTTTAGCCTTTGCCGCAGCTTCAGCTTCAGGATCTCCTCTCAGAACTAGGGGAGCAAAAAGACGACCACTTCTCGTAAAATCACCAACCCCTCCGACGTTCACTACAGTCGGGTCAATAGCTACTGACTTACTCTCAACCTTATGTCCCTCCACATACACATATGAGCCGTAATGCCATGGAATGGCTTTATCATCGGTATAAGGAACAGGCCCAGGAACAGTAATAGTAACAGGACTGACTTCAGGAGCATAAATAGTCACAGGTTCTCTTCTAGCAGGCATTTCAGCTGGATCATAGTAGATTGTTATAGTGGACACACGATCACCTCCATTATCAACTTTATCAAACTGCAACGACCTTTCATCAATCAGATTCTACAACCCCACCTTCAGGTCTTCACAACCATTCACTGAATTCAAGCACTTTTCACAATCAGAATTGCATCCCGGAAACACTTGTCCTTTTAACAGCCTCTCCTTCACAACCATCAATGGAGTCCTTACTTCTTCTATGCTCATAAATCAAACTTAACTTCTCACCACCATCAACAGCATTTATTCTAGCCCCTCCATGATTCGGAATAGGGTTTGAAGTAACATTAGGCGGTGGTGCGAAGTTAATCGCCTTGGAGTCGATCAAATCTTGAACTTTATGATGTAGCGCCCTGCACTTCTCAGTTGAGTGCCCGGGTGCCCCTGAATGGAATGCGCATCTAGCATTGGCATCGTACCCCACTGGAAGCTCTCCAGGTGGTGGTGGTTCTAATGTCCTCAGTTGTATCAAGTTCAGGTCTAGCAATCTCTGTAGCAATGCAGTGTATGTCATGGGAATTGCTTCAAGCACCCTATTAGCCGGACGAGCTTGTCTTGGCTGATAAGGTCTTTGTTGATAATTGTTATGTTGCGGCTGTTGTTGTTGCTGTTGTAGTTGTTGAGTCTGCACCTGCTGCACAGGACTGGAAGGGATAGTTGTAAACACCCCAAATTTGCCCTCACCCATTCACACCATGGCTAGTGATCTTTTCATATGCATAAGTTCAATCATGGCATCTCATATTGCATTTGTGATTCATTGCATTGGTTCAAAGTCATCTGCATCTAGGGTTTGTGATCTGAGCAATCCAAGAGCCATTTGGGCCACTCCAAAGGTCTTCAATCACTTCAAAGTGGTCCATGTATGTTAAAGCATCATATTGTATCCTCACAAAGTCAAGAAAGTCAAAGAATCACAAGAACTGAGAAAGGCATGGAAGCAGAACCAGGTTTAACTGCACAGATGACCTAGAATTAGGGTTTTGGTTTCAAAGGCCATAACTCCAAT
This sequence comes from Lathyrus aphaca, assembly GCA_963966055.1. Lineage (NCBI taxonomy): Eukaryota > Viridiplantae > Streptophyta > Magnoliopsida > Fabales > Fabaceae > Lathyrus > Lathyrus aphaca. The sequence continues at coordinate 431,716,968 of OZ014522.1, read as the reverse complement.
TTTTTTGGTCATTCTTGTTTCTATTGGTCTCTATATGTCACAAGGATCATGCATATCAATTTTCATGAAGAAACTCAATGGGGAAGGCATCTGATCAATAGTTGACTTCTTGAGCAAGTCAGTGCAAAATTAGGGCATCTGAGACCCCCAATGACCCAACCAAAGGGTGTTCTTCATCATTTTGATTGTGTATGATCTTTATTTGATCATAGAAGATGTTAGAAGTTCACAAAATTGAAGAATTTCAAGCCATTTGCAAAGTTGACTTTTTGGGAAAATGACTTGTAATGGAAACTTGCCATTTTGGGAAACTTTTTCAACCCTTGCTTTTTGATTCAAAAATGCTTCAAATGGGAAAACTTTGATCATGAAAGTTGTATAATGGATCATTCCTTTTTCAAAAATTACAAGAACTCATTCTAATTCATTTTGGATCAAAAGTTATGGCTTGTCAAAGTTGGGAAAAATCACATAATTTGAAGTTTTCTACCAAAGAGGCAAAGTTGCAAAATCCTTTGCCAAGGCAAAATGAGACCTCAAAGTGACTTCTAATCTTTGCACAAACATGAACCAATGTCTAAAAGTCAGATTGCATCAAAGGTTTGGCCATTTTCATAACTTATGGATCAAGAAACTTCAAAAGGGCCAAAGTTGATTAAAGTTGCAAAACATCCTTCAAACCCTAATCCATTTGCTGGCTGGCTTCAAAACTGATCCCATGGTCCTCCTCATTCCTTGCTGCGCAGGACACCCCTCTTGTACTTGACCTACCATTGGCCCATACCTCTCTTACACAAAGATTTACTTTTTTGCAAAAGACCCATACCAATCACAATAGGGCACAACCACTCCACAGACCTATCCATGAGTGATAAGTGGACCAAAGGCAAGCCATAACACACAACAACTCATGCTGAAACACACTCCAAGCCATAGTTATCAAAAATCTTCCAACTTGCAAAACCATTCGAATCTCTCAGCTCACTCAACCATTCTTCAAACCAACTTCACCATTGCTCTCAAAATGACTCACTGACCCAAAACCATCCATTGAAACAGCCAAAAGCTTCACATAAACCAAACACGATTTCTTCCCCTCTCTGAGCAGAACTCAATCAATCTCACAAACTAGCCAACATAAACTCCAAACAAGCTTTGCAAACACTTGAGGAAGGTCAGTAGAGTTGATTGGAAGCAAGGAACTGGTCCAGAAGCTCTTGGGTTGAAAGCTTCGATTCAGGTAGCCATTGAAATTCATTTTTCCAGAAGCTCTATTTTAAGTTGTTAAATGGTTAAGTTTGATTCCCTGAGTCCAATGAACCTTTTATTTTTGAAAATGATAAAGAAATGAGTGTGTATGATCTGACTGAAATTTCTGCCATTTTTGAACTTTGCTTCGAATCTTGTTAATGGTGAGAAATAAATTCCATTTAAGGGCAGGGATGAGCTTAGGGAGGTGAGAGGAAGTGATCTGGAGCTTTAGAGCTCCATAAATGACCTAGAGAGTGAGTTTGAGTTTTTCAGGGAAGGGGGTCACCGGAGAAGACGACCGGAGCTCGTCTCCAGTGACCTGAAAATAATTAGGGTTAATTAATTAGGGTTAGCCAAGTTTGAATGTGGACCCTTGATCTAGTTGACTAAGTCTGACCCCCGCGCGTTTCTATGGCCTGGATCTATCATTAAAGCCCTAATCCCATTTAATTAAATTAATTAATTAGGTTTAGTCAGTTTAAATGCCAGCCGTAGGATAGCGCGCGCAGTCAACCCTGGACTCTCAGTTTTGAATCTCAGCCTTCAGATCTGCTTACTTTCATTTATTTTCATTTTAATTCATTTTCTTTTGATTTATTTTGCACGAATTAATTAAAATAGCAAAAAATGTTTAAAAATTATGAAAATTTTTGTCAAGGTTTTCATTATTTTACAGAACACAAAAATATTTTTATTTTTATTTTTTGCATTAAAAATAATTTTTAAATCATTTAAATGATTATTTTTAATTAGTTAATGAAAATTAATTAATTAAAAATACATTTAGGTATTTAAAAATCACAAAAAAATTCACATTGCCTTTAGAAACATTTAGAAACATTGTCCAACTCTCAAACCAAATTTCTTTTTTGTTCTTGATGCCTTTAGATCATTTTCATTGGATTTAATTTCATTTTAAGGCAATATTTTGTTTCAAACTTTAAAAATTTCATTCTGCCTAACCATTGAGAGTTGGATGATGATCCTTCTTGCATTGCACTCTTCATATCATGTAGTTTATAGGATAATTTTGGTTTGAATTGATCTTGCATTTTCAATTTGTTTGGTATTTTTCTTGACAAGACACCCCAAAACCCTAGCAATCTTAGGAAATTCATAACTCTCCCTAGGTTAAGAGTTGGATCCCCTCCTTTGGGCAGTAAGTTTTTATAGGTCTAGGGTATCTTTGATTGCATTTTCAAATTTTTATCATGTCATTTGCTTCTGGTTTTGGATTTTTGCTTTGTGTGATGTATGTAACCCTAATTTATGCCTTCCTTTGCATCCTTCTTTCATTTGCTTGCATCCATTGACTTGCCATGATGTTTTGTGCATTCACTTGATTCATAATACATCTTAAGACATATTAGAATCATGTTTGATCATTGCATCTTACATTTTGCCATGTTATATGTCCATTGCATTTCATAACTTTTCATGAACATTCATGGTTCAAAGCATGCTTCTCTTGCATCCATATGTTTGTATGATCATTCTCATGCCTTGCCTCATGTTTGCATCATCTCTTAGCATCATTAACATCATACTCATGCTTCTGGTTTTGGTTTGCATCATGACATTGCATCTCATTTTGCATTGCATTTCATTTCTTTGCTAACTTTTCAGGTGGTAAGTTGTTTTGAGAAGTGAATTTGCCTTCACTTCTCACAATCTCTTTTCATCTCTCTTATGCATCATTGCTGCATTTTGTATTGTGCTTTGGATTGAGCTTGCTCATTCTTGTTCTTTTTTTTACCTTCTTACTTCAAGCAACTTGTCTTCTTAAGTGAAGCAAGTTGTCTTACTTCATTTTGCTTCTCTTCTCCTCTCCTCATTTCATCTTGTTGCTCCTTGGTGCTCTTTGAAGATTCTTTCTCTCTTAAGCCTCACAAACCCTAGGATCTCCAAGTATGATAACAATTAGTGATTGATTAGTTCCCCATGTATTTTTGCCTTTGTGTCATCTTTGAGTCTTCTCTTCTCATCTTATAATCAGGGACTAAACCCTAAAGGTTTTAAGGCTTTGTGATTAAGCTTATGCCTGCATCCTTCTATTAGGATAGAGTGTATAACTTTAATCCTAAGTGTTAAACCCTTAATGTGTTTAAATCCTCTAATCAATTCACCTAATAATAATCAAGACATTAAGCTTGTAACTTGGGCCTTGCATTAGGGTTCTAATTCTTCCTTAATTGGTTAAGAAGGACTAACCCTAGTGTTAATGGACAAGTCCCCCTCAAGTTGTCTTACAAATCATAAAACTCACTTCTTCATCTTATTATTAACTAAAATCCACTTTAATAAAGGTCTTGTTTTGTCATGAGGTTAATTCCTAATCATGGATTAAGTTGAGGAGCCTTCCTCAGCTTAAATGTTCTCATCTATTATCCTTCTATTAGGATGGTGTAATGGGTCCATTAAATCCTTGATTATGGCTTAAACTCATTACTTAACACTAAACAAAAATAACAAAAACATCTAAACAAATTCAAGTAGGATAATGATCTTAATCCTATACCATGGTGATTAAGTGTGAGGTGTTTACTTCATACTTAAGGTATTCTCATTACCCCTAATCAGAGGGAGGATGTGATGAGTCTGCTAACCCTTGGTTTAGGCTTAAGCTCATTTTCTTATGACAAACTTCAAAAAGCAATAAAAGATTGAAAACACAAAAACGAACAATAATCGTCTCCTTCGGGATTCTTTTCTCATCTCATTCACTCATAAACGAGAACTTGCTTCTTCCGTCTAATGCAAGACAGTTTGCACCTGAGCTAGACAGGTCATACACTTGAGCATAGACAAGCAAGCAATTCACAAGTCAATTTATCTTTCAGTCTCTTTGAGTCGAACTACGGTGTTCTGACTTCCTCATTGCACGAGAGGATACGTAGGCATAACTTAACAGTTATCGAACAAAAGTCTCTGTATAGTCCCCCTCTTCCAGCATCATTCTTCTAGCCTCATTATCATGAGCATTTCACTCTTTTCTTATACTGACACTTCTCTTATACACTTCACACTTCTTTTACACTGACACTTGCATTCTTTCCAGCTTTGATACACAAATTGCACTAACATTACCCCTTTAAAACACAAATCTTTTAAGCGTGGATCCCGTCGAGTATGACGGACAATCTGGGTGCTAATACCTTCCCAGGTTGTAACCAACCCCCTTTCTCAGTCTCTCTGGTTCGCAACCGTCTTATCCATATCTTTTCTTAGGTCTATGCAGCATTACCTTTCCTCCGGGATAAAAATGCCTAGCTGGCGACTCTATTCATTCCCTTCTCTCTTTCGCCGACCGTTCGCGTCTGTACCCCTTCTTGACCTGAGGTGTCATTTTGGTGGGAGCGACAGCTTGGCGACTCTGCTGGGGACCCTTATACTGTAACCAGGGCTTCTGGTTCTTTTTGTGGGTTCCTCCTAGCGCTTGTTTGATTTATGTTTACTGGGGTGTTATGTGCTAATTGTGTTTGTATATTTGCTTTATTTACTGCTTTATGTACAATTATTTTGTTGTTTTCTTTACAGCTTTATATACATCATACTGTCATACTGTTATCTGGCTGGATCTGGTTTTTGTCTTGGTGGGTGGGGTTTCACTGAGAGTTTAAGGTCCTATACCTGGGACCTGAGTGACACCTAGGCTAGAGTGGTTCATGTTCTTTCCCATTCCATTTCGGTCTGGTGCGGGAATATGAAACACGGTTCAGATGTGGGTTTCTTCTTGAGAACTCTGTGCTACAGATTTCCTGTAGTGCTAGGGCTATCTGGGAAGCTTGCTAAGTCTGGATGACCTTTACTATGACCTTCAAAAACTGAGGTGAATTAGAGGAGGATCTTTTATGGTTATTGTAAACACTGTACCTCTGGGTTAGAAGTGTTTACACTTCTCATAACTAATCCAAGTCTGAGGATCCTTGTTTTAGAACACCACATGTGAGGGGGTTGGGCTGTTTACAGGTTTGCAGGTACCCTTGGCCACATCATACCCTGTTACTTTTTGTGTTTAAGAATGCTTCACTTTGGACAGTTCTTTTGATTTAACCCTGGACATGTGACTCTTTATTTGAGTCCCCCACCTTGGTTACTGGACTTCTGAACCTCCATCTGGACTTCTTGAACATACATGGACTTATATCAAGGCAGTAATCAGATCCGGCTTGATCACAAACCTTTGCATATCATTTGCATACTCATCATTGCATCATTTAACATTTGTTTATTTGTTTTTCAGGGTATCCATATTACCTCTGGCTTGGTTTTGACCCCTTCATCTGCATAGACCCCTGTTCATCAGTTATCTGCTTCAGCTATCTTCATCAGTTGCCTGCTTCAGCTACTCTTATCACCAGTCTCATCCTATCAGTGGCTCATCACCAGTATCAGTCTTCATCATCAGCAGTTGTTTTCAGCTCTTCATCAGCAGTCATGGCACCCAAGAAGAGCAACATTTCATACCATTTCTTTGAGCCTGTGCTGACTGGCATCAGACAGGTCCAAGCACTTATTACTCCAGACCACATCCCATTATTCAGAGAGCATTATGGAGGCATCCTTGATATGATTATGGACCTAGACCCTTCTCAGAGGAGTTTGATCCACACCTGCCTACAGTTTTATGACCCTCCCTTGAGGTGCTTCACTTTCCAGAACTTTCAGTTAGGACCTCTGCTGGAGGAGTTCTCATCATTGATTGGAGTACCTGTCAGGGGTGGTATACCCTTTAACCCAGAGATGACTTTTCCCAGCATTGGAGAAGTGGCAAAGGCACTGTACCTGGAGCCTACTTTGATTGAGAAGAACATGACCACAAAAGCTGGAATCCCTGGTTTGCACCTAGACTTTCTGACTTCTCAGGCTATCCTGAAGGCCTCCTTGGGAGAATGGAAGGCAGTTTGTGCATTGTTAGCCCTCAGTATATATGGGGTTATACTTTTTGCAGATGAGCCCAAGTTTATCAGCAAGAATGCCATTCATCTCTTCCTTTTGAGGAACCCAGTACCCACATTGCTGGGGGATTTCTATTATTCCATTCACCAGAGGAATGAGAAGCAAAGAGGAAAGTTGGTGAGATGCTGTGCTCCTCTATTTCACACTTGGCTGCTTAAACACTTACCCAAGACTGATGCCTTCCTGAATCCTCACCAACAGAAGAATTGGGCTAAGAGACTTATTGCTTTGACCTCAGATGACATCAGATGGTGCACCCAGAGCACCAAGGGTAGAGACATAATTACTAGCTGTGGGCAATACCCCAATGTACCTCTAGTGGGAGTGAAGGGTTGCATCAACTACAATCCTTTGCTGTTTAAGAGACAGTTGGGCTATGCTTTGGTTCACCCTCCTAGAGTGCAGGACTTGGCTGAAACCCTGTATTGTGAGATAAAGCCTAATCTAGCTGTTGTCAGACAAGCATCCTGGGCTTGGGACAACATCCAGACAAAGGGGATGGCCATTCTTGGGAGATGCAATAATATGGCCTCAGCTCAGTATTATGAATGGTCTCATGCCAGAGCTCAGATTTCTGGGATGCCTTTCACCATTGAGGATGCACCTGGACCATCCACAGTACCACCTCCAGCCACTGTCAGCCTGGAAGAGTTTGAGAAGCTGAAGGAAAGGAATGAGAATCTATCTCAAGCTCTGAAGAAGACCCTCTGGGAGAGGAGTGATGGTCGTCTAGACATTGAGAGGTTGGAGAAACTTAAGGTAGAACATCTGGCCAAGATTGAGAAAGCAGAAGACTACATCAAGAAATCAAGAGCTGGAGAGCAAATATTGAAGAATGCCTGTAAAGAGGCCCAGTTTCAGAAAGCTAGGACTGATCTCTATCTAGAGGAAAGTCAAGCTAGGTGGGTTAGGATCACTGAAGCTCGCAATCAAGAAGATAAGAGAACTCAAGCTAGGATTGAGCAGTTGGAGGCTAATGAGAAGAAGCAACAGGAAGCTTTTCTGGCAGCCCAGAAGGGAATCTCAGAATTGAAGCTTAGGGCTGGTGTGAAGAGGTCAAAGGACCAAGACAGGCACAAGAAGCTGACCACTGCTATTGCCACCAGAAACCTCCTTATCAGGAACATTACAGAGCATCCGGCTGGTCCTGTAACTGAAGCACTTTTGAAGGAGATCAAGGAGGATGAGTTTGGCTTAGATGTTTGACCTCTTTGCTTGTTGTTATTCCCATTTGATGTACTTTTCTTTTATGTTGTATTTTTGACCCCTCAGGGGCATATGTTGTAAAAACAGACTATGTATGATCCACCATTTGTAATGTATTTGAGTTTTCTTTCTCAAGCAACATCAAAGCATCTTCCTCAGGGTCTGGAAAGGTCAAAACCGAGAGCCAAGCCAGATACCTTGGAAAATAAATAAGCATACTGCATTGCATGCTAACTTTTGTTTTGTTTTGTAGGTTTTTGTTTTGTTTGTTTCTAACTCTGTTGTGGTTCAGGAACTATTGCTCGTCGACGGGTGTTCCCTCTCAACCGTCCGCACAGGTATCCTACCCGCAACAACCTTCCTGGTATCCAAATGGATCAAGTACAGCAAGATTTGACAGAGGTCAGAAACCAGATGGCTAACGAAAGGTTGGAAATGAGAAACCAAATGACCCAATTCATGGAAGTAATGAATGGCTTGGCCCAAAGCCAAGAAAGGTTGAGGGCATTGGTAGAAAGACAAACCCCGGAGGAACCCCCCCTGGGAACTGGAGGAACAAGTAACAATGAAAGGGGACAGCCTCATGTTAATCCACCAGTATATGGGCCTCATCTACATCCGGAAGTCAACATCCCGGTTAATGTGCAAGGAAATACTACTGGAGGAAGAATCTTACAGGAAGACCCCCAAGAAGAGCAGTTTACTGTGATGGGAGTTGGGGATGAAGTTTATGACAGAAGGTTTGATGAAATTGCTGAGAAGTTGAGATCTCTGGAGTCTCAAAACTCCCTAGGTTTTGATGTGATGGATATGGGGTTAGTGGACGGGGTAAGGATTCCCCACAAGTTTAAGCCCCCGTGCTTCGAGAAGTACAACGGAACTTCCTGTCCACGAACTCACTTGCAGTCCTTCCTGGGAAGACTTAAAGCATATACTATGGATGAGAAACTGTGGATGTTTTACTTTGAAGACAGTTTGACTGGGGCTTCAAGGGAGTGGTACTCTCACTTGACCAGAGCTACTATCAGGTGCTGGAAAGACTTAGCTGAAGCTTTCATCAGACAGTACCAATACAATCTGGACATGGCTCCTAACAGAACCTTTCTGATGGGAATGTCTCAATCCTCCAGAGAAAGCTTCAGGGAATATGCCCAGAGGTGGAGACAGCTTGCTGCTGCTGTCCAGCCACCCATGTCAGAAAGAGAGATGGCCGACATGTTTATGAATACCCTGCAAGGAACATATATTGATAGGCTAGCTGCCTTCTCTTCCACCAGCTTCGCAGACGTAGTTATAGCCGGGGAAAGAATTGAAAGCCTTCTAAAGATGGGTAAAATTTATGATAATGGTGCAAGTTCGTCAAGTAACCCCAGAAAACCTTTTGTGGGACCTAGAGGAACCAGTGAGGCAAATGCCATTCATGCCAGCAGGGGCAGGCCTCAGTATGTCCACAGATCAGTAGCAGCTGTCACTATTCCAGCTCCGATTCCTCAGCAACCAGCATATCAACCACAACAACAACCACATTATCAACAGCAAGTTCAGTATCCGCCACAGAGAGCCTACAACAACAACAGCCATCAACAACAAAGACCTTTTCAGCAAAGACCACCACAGGAAAATAGGGTGATTGACCCTATCCCTATGCCTTATGCTGTTTTATTACCACAACTCCTGAAGCTCAACTTGGTTGAGTTAAGGACATTGGCACCACCAGATCCCTCTAATCTGCCAAGAAACTATGATGCCAACGTCAGATGTGCTTTCCACTCCAATGCACCTGACCACAATACGGAGAAGTGCATGGCTTTACAAATGAAGGTACAAGATCTGGTGGATTCTAAAGCCCTCAACTTTGCACCCCCTCCAAGTTTCACCAAGAATCCAATGCCCAATCATGGAGGGCCAAGAATTAATGCCATTGAGGAAGACAAGCCATCTTTCTTAATCACCAGTGTTGGACAGATTCAGACACCTCTGGTCGAAATTAAAGCTCAGCTTCTAGAGTGCCAGATGTTCCCCGGGTGTGAGCTCGGTTGTGGTTATTGCAACATTTCGGTCGACGGGTGTGATAACTTGAGAAGCGGCATAGATGGTCTTATCAAAAGTGGTATACTTCAGGTCACAACATCAGCGCCTACAAATCCAGCAATCCCTTTGACAACAATTCCTGACTCTTCTACAACTGCAACAACAATCATTCTGACCAATTCATCAATATCATCAACAATGGCTCCATCCATCACTTCAACAAATCAAATGTCGTCAACCATTCCTTCTACAACATCAGCACCCATTTATTCAGCAGAATCTTCTACAACGCCAACAGAAATTGATGAAGATATCTCAGCAGTCACCATTTACTATGATCCATCAAATGTTCCTCCAAACAACAACTTTCAACAGCAAACAGTGGTACCTCCTGCCAGGTCACCAGTCACCATTTACTACGATCCGCACACCATTTCAGTACCCTCCTCTGCTGCAGTCAGTCCAGTTACCATCACGGTGCCTGGACCCGTTCCATATGAAAGCAGTAATGCCATACCTTGGCATTATGGCTCTGACCTCTACTGCAACGGGGAGAAAATCAACTTGGATTCTTCAACTTCTTCTCCACAGATTGATAATGTTGGGGGAGGCGGAGGCTTCACCAGGAGCGGACGCCTTTTTGCCTCACAATTACAAAGACCTAATGCCGAAGCAGAAGCTGCTGCCAAAGCAAAGGGGAAGAGTGTGGTACTTGAAGAACCAATCATCAAAGTAACTCAGAAGACATCTTTTGAGCAAGATGTAGACGAGTTTATGAGAATTATAAAGAGAAGTGATTACAAGGTGGTGGACCAGCTTCACCAAACTCCCTCAAAGATCTCCATATTATCCCTGCTGATGTGTTCTGAAGCTCACAGGAATGCATTATTGAAAGTCTTGCACGCAGCATATGTGCCAGAGGAGATCACTGTTAATCAGCTAGAAACTGTGGTGGCAAATGTCAACACCAGTCATGGACTGGGCTTTACCAATGTTGATTTAACGACTGAGGGATGTAACCACAACAAGGCTTTACACATCACTCTGGAATGCAAGGGTGCTGTTCTATCTCATGTACTGGTGGACACTGGGTCTTCACTCAATGTTCTACCAAAGAAAGCCTTAGTGAAGCTGGAGTATGATGGCTTGGCACTGCGTCCAAGTAATTTAGTGGTGAGAGCTTTTGATGGCTCTAAAAGATCAGTGCTTGGGGAGATTGATCTGCCCGTGATGATTGGCCCGCAGACCTTCAAAATTACCTTCTATGTGATGGACATTCAGCCGGCCTACAGCTGTTTGTTGGGTAGACCCTGGATCCATGCCGCTGGCGCTGTTATGTCTACCCTTCACCAGAAGCTGAAATTCGAGTGGGAAGGCCAAATCATCACCATCTGTGGGGAAGAAGACATCTTTGTTAGCCATCTGGCTACGTACAAATACATTGAGATGGATGGAGAGATCCATGAAACTATGAGCCAGGGGTTTGAGGCCCTGAACATTAATGAAGCATCTGCCGTACTAGGAACCTCCATGACGTCTTATCAGCAAGCCAGGAAGGTTGTTGAAGAGGGTACTGCCCAAGGCTGGGGCAAGCTGCTGCCCGTGGAAAAGAAGGAGGAATGATTTGGGTTGGGTTACAAACCAACTCAACAAGATCAATCAGAGGCTGCTAAGAAGCCCAATTTTGTCAGCGGGGGAATGCTCACCCCGGATGCAGTGAACAACTTGGAAGATGAGTCAGAAGATGAGCGCAACCTGGAGAGCTGGATACGTCCAAGGATCCCGGGGAGCCATATCTCAAACTGGTCTTCCCAGGAAATTATGAGGGTTACTCCTGCAGAGTAATTATTATTTCCTGTATTTTTAAGCATGCATCAAGTCTTGCATCTTGCCCAAGATGTCAAGACTCATTTTGTAATCGAGCCATCTTGTAATTTTGTGCAAACAGATCAATCAATGAATATCGGACATCTTTTGCAAATGAGTCTTTTCCTTTTCCGCTCACTGTTTTTCATTTTTCTTTTTGTACAAAAATAAAATGGCAATGTTTTCCAAAATGTTAACTTTATTTCACTTTTTCTAAACAAAGATTAAAATCGATCACTAAAATGAACAATCTAAACCCTTGCAGAGAGTGCCTTTCAGACTGCACCGACAACAGCACAGCTATGGCTTCGTATGACTTTGACAATCCAATCAATCAAGCCGATGAAGGGGTTGAAGAAGATTATGAGCTTCCTGAAGAGCTAGCCAGGTTGTTAAGGCAAGAGGAGAAGGTTATCACTCCTCATCAGGAGGAGGTCGAAACGGTTAATCTTGGTACAGAAGAAGAAGTGAAAGAAGTCAAGATCGGGGCCTGCTTACAAGATTCAGTAAAAGAGCAACTGATTGACATGCTTCGTGAATATGTGGATGTGTTTGCTTGGTCTTATCAAGATATGCCAGGGTTGGACACCGATATTGTCATGCACAAGCTGCCTTTAAAAGAAGACTGCCCACCGGTAAAACAGAAGTTGCGCCGTACTCGCCCAGACATGGCAATGAAGATTAAAGAAGAGGTACAAAAGCAGTGGGACGCCGGCTTCCTTGTTGTAACTAGCTATCCGCCGTGGGTTGCTAATATTGTACCTGTGCCTAAGAAAGACGGCAAGGTGAGGATGTGTGTGGACTACCGGGATCTGAACAGAGCCAGCCCGAAAGATGACTTCCCTTTACCTCACATTGATGTATTGGTGGATAATACGGCTCATTTCTCAGTGTTCTCCTTCATGGACGGATTTTCAGGATACAATCAGATCAAGATGTCACCCGAAGACATGGAGAAGACAACTTTTATCACACCCTGGGGGATGTTCTGTTACAAGGTGATGCCATTCGGACTGAAGAATGCTGGTGCAACATATCAACGGGCTATGGTAACATTATTCCATGACATGATCCATAAAGAAATAGAATGTTATGTGGATGATATGATTGCCAAGTCCCTCACAGAAGAAGACCACCTGGTGAATCTGTTGAAGCTATTCAAGCGTCTGAGGAAGTACCAACTGAAGTTAAACCCCAACAAGTGCACATTCGGGGTGCGATCCGGTAAGCTGCTGGGATTTATTGTAAGTGAGAAAGGGATTGAGGTTGACCCTGATAAAGTCAAAGCAATTCAAGGAATGCCTGCACCGAAGACTGAGAAAGAGGTTCGGGGGTTCTTGGGTAGATTGAACTACATTTCACGGTTCATATCTCACCTTACAGCAACCTGTGAGCCTTTATTCAAGCTGTTAAGGAAAGAACAAACGGTCAGGTGGAACGAAGACTGCCAGAGGGCTTTTGACAAAATCAAGGAATACTTGCAAGAGCCTCCTGTCCTTATGCCTCCAGTTGAAGGAAGACCTCTAATCATGTACTTGACAGTATTAGAAGAGTCAATGGGGTGTGTGCTGGGCCAGCATGACGAGTCTGGTCGAAAAGAGTATGCAATATACTACCTAAGCAAAAAGTTTACCGACTGTGAACAACGTTATTCACTGCTCAAGAAAACTTGTTGTGCTTTAGCGTGGGCTGCTCGCCGACTAAGGCAGTATATGTTGACCCACACTACCTTATTGATCTCAAAGATGGACCCAGTTAAGTACATATTTGAGAAGCCAACACTTACCGGACGGGTTGCAAGATGGCAAATGATTCTCACAGAATATGATATTCAGTACACATCTCGGAAAGCCATCAAGGGCAGTGTATTGTCTGATTATCTTGCTGAGCAACCCATTGATGATTACCAGCCTATGAGATTTGACTTCCCTGATGAAGACATCATGTTCATAAAAGCAAAAGATCGTGAAGAGCCCGTTCACACTGAAGGGCCTGACCCAGAAGAAGAATGGACTATGATGTTTGACGGGGCTGTTAATATGAATGGTCGTGGTGTTGGTGCAGTACTCATTACACCCAAAGGATTTCACATGCCTTTCTCGGCGAAGCTCACCTTTAACTGCACTAACAACGAAGCTGAATACGAAGCTTGAATTATGGGTCTTGAGGAAGCCATTGACCTCAGGATCAAAACTTTGACCGTGTTCGGAGATTCAGCTCTGGTAATTAATCAAACCAACGGCAAATGGTACACACACCAGGATCATCTGATACCTTATCGGGATTATACAAGAAGGTTACTTACTTTCTTCACAACAGTCAAGCTTGAGTATATCCCTCGAGACGAGAATCAATTTGCAGATGCTCTTGCCACCATTTCATCATTGATCAAAGTTCAAGCTTCCAACTTTGTACCTCGGATTTCGGTATCCAGACTTGACAGACCAGCATATGTGTTCTCAGCAGACATTGTCAAAGATGATAAGCCCTGGTTCCATGATGTTAAGTGCTTCCTGGAAGATCAGACATACCCACCTGGGGCATCTTCCAACGATAAGAAGACATTAAGAAGGCTAGCTGGTAGTTTCTTCTTGAATACTGATGGTTCCTTTTACAAGAGAAACTTTGATATGGTACTTCTCAGATGCGTTGATAGGACAGAAGCGGACTTGTTAATGCACGAGGTGCACGAAGGATCCTTTGGTACCCATGCAGGAGGGCATGCAATGGCAAAGAAGTTTCTAAGATCAGGCTATTACTGGATCACAATGGATGCAGATTGTTGTGCTTATGCCAGAAAATGTCATAAATGCCAGATTTATGCGGATAAGGTGCATGTGCCTCCAAATACTTTGAATGTGATGTCTTCACCCTGGCCCTTTGCCATGTGGGGCATTGATATGATTGGCAAGATTGAACCGACTGCTTCAAACGGCCACAGATTCATCCTGGTTGCTATTGACTATTTTACCAAGTGGGTTGAAGCGGCTTCTTATGCAAATGTTACAAGGCAAGTGGTAGCCCGATTTCTGAAGAGAGATATCATTTGTCGGTACGGAGTGCCCGAGCGAATTATTACTGATAATGGTTCCAACTTGAACAACAAAATGATGGCAGAGCTATGCCGGGACTTCAAAATCCAGCACCACAATTCTTCTCCTTACAGGACAAAGATGAACGGCGCTGTAGAGGCAGCTAATAAGAATATCAAGAAGATTGTGCAAAAGATGGTGGTTACCTACAAAGACTGACATGAAATGCTACCGTTTTCCTTGCATGGGTACCGAACGTCAATCAGAACATCCACTGGGGCAACACCGTATCAACTTGTGTATGGTATGGAGGCAGTCCTACCTGTTGAAGTTGAATTACCCTCTCTGCGGGTACTGATGGATGTCAAGCTGAACGAAGCAGAATGGGTCCAATCCCGATACGAGCAACTAAGTCTGATTGAAGAGAAGAGGTTGGCTGCAATTTGTCATGGGCAGTTGTATCAGAAAAGAATGAAGAAAGCCTTCGATCAGAAAGTCAGACTCCGAGAGTACCAAGTAGGAGATCTTGTGCTGAAAAGACTCATTCCTCCTCATACAGACCACAGGGGCAAGTGGACTCCGAACTATGAAGGACCATTCGTAGTAAAGAAAGTTTTCTCTGGTGGAGGACTCATGCTCAGTACTATGGATGGTGAAGACTTCCCGTCCCCTGTGAATTTAGATGCAGTTAAAAAATACTTCGCATAAAAATGACCCGCTGGACGTAAAAACAGAATGTAAGTCCAGGCAAAAATAGGGCATCCCGGCGAGTCAAAAACAGAATAAAAGACTCGGGCAAAAATAAGGGAAAATAAACAAAAAAATGTACACCCGCTGAGTTGAAAAGCCGCATTGGACAACTCAGGCAAAAAAGGGTATCCCGATGGATTGAAAACCCGAAAGGGCGATCCATGCAAAATAAGGGAATGAGCGAACAACTGTACTCTGAATTCATCTGTATCACTTACAACTTGGTAAGCTTCGAAAGGATCAAGCTTCTTTCAGAATCAGCCTTCTTCAGAAAGCAAGACGAGAAGAACGTCAAATGTCATACGAGTCATAACAAAGGGAAGCTCCCTGAAGCGTCATCAACATTGCCAACATCTTTTATTTCTCAATTTGTAACAATCTCCTTATTTTAGGGGATTTGTCTCTTTAACTGTATCTTTCCAATTCGGGGCACACGAATTAATAAAATCAGATTTTCAGTCATGTTTCGTCTCGAACATTTTATTTTCATTTGCAAGAATGTCTGATGTCTTTGAGATACTGATTGCATAAACACAGATGCTTCTCTTCTAAAAATACGTGCTTGCAGGAAATATACTCACTCCCAGGAGTCCCTAAACTCTTGCGATGGAATCCGGTAAGGGATACCTCGGGATTACTTGTGCGCTTCTTTGTCTTTTCAGGATTGCAGGCATCCAAAGCACAACATGGGGCAGGAAAGCTTCATCCCAGCAAGCTGGGAAAATCAGTATCTACTCAGTCATAGCACCAGAAGTGCTTTCTCCCCAGCTGAGTTGCCATTTGTTATTTCCTCCTCAACCAAGTACAAAAGCCAGGGAACCATCTCCCCACAGAGTTTCAGCCTCTATCCTGAGAAGCAATGCCTGAGGATCTCACAATAGAGTGAAGAAAGCTTCTACAAACCCCAACTGGGTTCCTCATTACCAAAGATAGGTCTATCAGTGACCTATATCCCCAAGCAGAGTCCCATACGTTAGATCTACCAATGATCTCATCCCCAGCTGGGATGTTCACTTCAAGCAGAGCAACCAGAGATCTTCATAGCGACGGGATCCGAATCCCGAATCTTTACCTTTGCATAATCATAGCATTCGCATCATATTCTCCCCGCAGAGCGTAGCATTCCGTCTAATACGGAGCATTACGGCAAAAATCAAACATATTGCATAATCATGAGCCATGTACTGAATCAAACACTTGTAAATACTGACAATCCATCAACAAGATACAGAAAAATCCCCAAATTCCCCGGCAGAGAACCAAGGCATTTGCCTTACACTCACAAATACAGATACACACTCCTTTTGGCACTCGTCCGTGTCATCATTCCCCAGCAAGGTCGCCCGGGCATTCTTTACAAACAAACACTTATACATTACAGATACTTCCTGACACCCGTCCGTGTCATATCCCCAGTAGAAAGCCAAAGCGTCCTCTTTGCACCCACAAATTACATATATCTATACAAATTCCCTGACACCCTTCCGTGTCACCTTCCCGGCATAAACACTTTGTAAACCATACACTTGTTTATATTACACTTTTTGACACTCGTCCGTGTCACTCTCCCCAGCAAGTTAAACACTCATTTGTACACCACTCATACTTGTTACTCCTGTTTCACTCATACAGATACTCGTCTGTATCTTGTATGTATTACTCGAATCCCTTCAGATTCGACACTCGTCCGTGTTCTTTGTTAACCAGTTGGTACTCGTCCGTATCATCATCTAAGAACATGCGTCAAGCGTCTGTTTCTATCTGATACTCGTCCGTATCATAGTCTTAAGGATGCTCGTCCGCATCTTTAATCCATACACGTGTCAAACACTCATGTCTTATTGAATTTAGACACTCGTCTGTGTCTACTATTCCCCAGAAGAGTCCCCTCAGAATCAATACTCGTCCGTGTTCTTTGTTAACCAGTTGGTACTCGTCTGTATCATCATCTCTGAACATGTGTCAGCATTTGTTTCTACCTGATACCCGTCCGTATCATAGTCCTAAGGATGTTCGTCCGCGTCTTTAGTCTATAAACAATACCCAAACACTTATACCTCTCATTCTTTGGATATAGACACTCGTCCGTGTTTACTTATCCCAACAAATTCCAGCAAACTATTTCCTTTCTATCTGACATTTGTCCTATGTCATGATACCCGTTTGGCAGCCGTACCCTGTCAGGTGATCGTCCTTCACCTTTGGATGACCGTCCCACATCCTTTCCCCAGCGGAGTCTCCATTATTGGAACCCTTTTCTATCCGGCATTCGTCCTATGTCGTGATATAGAGCAGCCGTCCCCTGCCAGGTGATCGCCCTTCACCCTTTGATGATCGTCCTTCATCATTTTATCTGATGGACGTTCCCTATCGTTGATCTTGTTATCTGACATTCGTCCTATGTCATGATAACCCCGAGAGCAGTCGTACCCTGCTAGGTGATCATCCTTCACCTCTTGATGATCATCCTTCATCATGCTTATCTGATGGCCGTCCCCATCGTCGACCTTTTTATCCGGCATTCGTCCTATGTGTTGCACCCCAAAATTTGCCCTCACAATACAAGACTTTGTGTGCTAAGAAGGTTCACAAGGTTCACAAGACCTTTCATGAGGTTCATGAAGTTTACAAAACACTTTATGAGGTTCACAAGGTTCACAAGATTCACAATACTTACAAGACCTTCCATGAGGTTCATGAAGTTTACAAGACACTTTATGAGGTTCACAAGGTTCACAATACCTACAAGACCTTTCATGAGGTTCATGAAGTCTACAAGATACTTTATGAGGTTCACAAGGTTCACAAGATCTCCCATGAGGTTCACAAGGTTTACAAGACATCTTATGATGGTTCACAAGGTTCACAAAGTTCACAATTGGTCAGAAGAGTTGACAATTCCCTCAGACAATGCACCTCCTAAGCAGTGCATCCAAAACTAGGGTTTTGACTTTAATCAGGCTAAATGAACTTCCAAGACTTCAAGTGAGCTTAATAACATCTTATATGTGTGTAAGAACCCCCATGACAAGTTTCAAGACTTTTCTCAAAAGATTGCTCAGTCAGATGATCAGATAAGTCAAAATCAGTCAAAGCAGTTAAAAAGTCAAACTGAGGTCAACTGTGGTCAAACCAAAGTCAAACTTCATGATTTTTTGCCAAAATCAAGTATATGAAGTAAAATTCATCATTTGATCAAGGGTTGATCATGATTTATCAAGGATATTTCAGATCATCAGGAATCAGAGGTTTCTAAATTAGGGTTTCCTCAGTAAAAGTCAACTGAACTTTGACCAGCCATAACTTTCACATGCTTCATCACCAAGTCTCCATCCAAAGCTCATTTTGAAGGAAATTGAATTCTCTACAACTTTGTGTCTCACAAGCCAAGCCCAAAAATGCTTCATTTGGAAGGTATGAGCTAAGACATTATAGGTCCTTTTGAAAGTCAACAAAAAGTCAACAACTTCAAAAGAGCATAACTTGAGAATGGTAAATGATATGGACATGAAACCAGTGGGGTTGGTTAGAGGACTCTTCAAGCTTTCCAAAATAACCAAGAAAACCCTCATAGTATTAAAATTGAAGGATGTGTGCCCTTGCAAAGTTGGGAAATTTTTGGTTGGTTTATGAAGAAAATGGAGGTCTAAAACCAATTTTTTCTAAATGGGCTTGCCATATGATGACCCAATCCATACTATAACCTCATGCACGACCCAAGTCAACAAAAATCAGATTTTTTATCATTTTATTTTTATTTATTTTAATTTAATTCATTAAAAATCATTTTAAATTAAAATAAAATATAAAAGTCAAAGATTTAAAAAGGATTAAGCTTCTAGAAATTCATAAATATGATTGGAATCAAAGTGGTAAGAGGATCATGATGATTGGCCTAAAATAGCAAGTGTTTATGCAAAAATATTTGATTTTCAAAGCTTATCTTTTTGAATCTTTTTGGATCAAACTTTTCACACAAGCATCAATCTTTTCTGACCTAATTGATCATACTATAAGTACATGAGGTAACCCTAACAAAAAGACACGAATTCCAGCCTCCAAAGTGTAAGTTTGCATTTTCAAAAAAACCTCTCCAAACTCAAATTCGGATTTTAACATACAAGACATTTGAAGGTATTTTGAGAACATAACAATGATCCCTGGACATCATTGAGTCGAAATCAATGATCATTTGCATCCAAAACATCTCATATCACATAAACCGAATCCTTTTTGTTCTTGAAATTATTTTTTTCGATTTCAATTGTTTAACCATTATTAATGAAATTTGTTTGTTGATTTGTTGTTGTTTGAAGCTTTGGATGAATTCTGGAAAGTTTAATTTGATTTTCATGAACTTATACGAATTTCACCATGGCTAGGGTTTATGACCTCCATTAGGGTTTCGTATTCAAGCTAATATAAATTCATTCTGAAAATATAGATCAATGCCAAATTGTCTCTGGATCATGTTTGAACAATTAATTTGTTGAAATTTTACAGTTTTTGTGGTGTATGAGATCCATAGGTTTTGCTGCAAGTTTGATTTTCGCAGGAACATTGGTAGATAAATTCGCAGCAAATATCCTAGGGCTGGAGGAAGAAGATGAAGGCCCTGCGCGCGAATTTCAAATTTAAACTTTTGTTTTAAAATATTATGATATGGTTTCTGTTTTATTTCACAAGCTTGTGCTTGTCCCAGTGGTATGAAGTGCGCGTGTGTTGTTGAAGGGCTGGGGTTCGAATCCTGGCTGTGACAATTTTTCATGTTTTTCTCTTTTATCCATTAAACGTAATATATTATGAATTATGGTTGTTGTATATACAGGTGCGCTCTCCCAGCTGGAATGGTTAACGTGTGTGTGTGTGTGTGTGTGATTGCTTGAAGGTCCTGGGTTCGATCCCCCCAGGCCTTTTGCTTTGTTTTCTTTTTATGATTTTTTCAGGCATAAGGAACAAAACCAGTTGGACTCCCCCTTTCATCACCTGCGCGCGCGTTGGCCTGGTGGTAGATGTTGCTGGCCTGAGTGTTTGCAAGCAAAGTGTGCTGGGTTCAATTCCCAGCCAGGTAAGTTTCTTTTTTCTTTTTGTTTTTTTATTTGTTTTACTTATTATTAATATTAATAAATTAAAAAATTATAATCTTAATTTAATAAAATTCTAATATGTTTTATAAATAATAATAATAATATTTTTTCTAAAAAACTAATTTCTTTTTATCAATATGTATATATTATAATTTATTTAGTTAGATTAATATTTAACACTTAACATTTTTTATATAAAACCTAATTTATTTTTAAAACCCTAAAAAACATATTCTTTTCAAACCCTAATTTTCTTCTTTTATTATTTATATTTAAAATTCTTGAGTTAATTTTTGTTAATATATAAATTGTTTATAATTTAATTTTGTATGTAAATAATTTTTGTTATATGTTTAAAATAGTTAAAATTGTTAATTTAATTTTGTAATTATAATTTTGTTTTCATAATATGTTTATAATTAACTTAATTTTTTATAATTGGCATATAACTTAAAATTCCATAATAATTAGTATAATTGTTTATATTTTATTCTTAAATCTTAAAAAATTGTTCATTGATCTTTTAATATTTTTGTTTATATTATCAATTATGTTTATTTTCTTATGATGTTTATTTATTACTAATCCCATTTATCTATATATTATTTTTATTATTATTATTTCACTAACCCAATTATTATTATTTATTTTTGCTTATTTTATTTATTTTGCTTTAATTATTATTATTATGTAATTGTTCCTTGGATGTAATATTTAGTAGTAATGTGTAAATATTTATTTTACGCTATGGTTAGTAAAAATAGGGAGTGCGACATGTTTGTATGTAAAAAATCAATTTAGATCATTTAAATTTAAAGATAAATATTAAAATTGTATACTCACACACGTAAGTCGATCTTTGATCGCCATCTCACTTCCTTAGGGATACCTCTCATGTTGCCTAATCAAAAAGGTCAAGTAGGGTGTATAAAGCAAAAGTCCCTCAAAATAAAGTCATCTAGTCCCTTAACAGATAAAAGATCAAGTCCCTTTCAAATGTTGCCTTCGTAATGATCTTGTCCCTTTCGAATAGAGATGACAGTCCCTCCAAAATTGCTTAATACACCCCACAGTTACCTACATTAACAGATGACCCTTACTTGTCCCTTACATCCAAGGTAATGACTACCTATTCCTTAATAATAGGGATAGTCTTACCATTTAAAGGATTCAAGAACAGAAAAGACTCAAACTTAGGGTAGGTTCCTCATAGTTACTTGCTCACTCTTCAAAATATTTCAAACACTTCACACTTTCAAACAAATTTTCCAAACAAAGGTTTTTTACACATCCGTACATGGATCATTATCAAATTCTTATGAAAATTTCTATTCACACACTACACTTCTCAAAACAGTTTAAAGTGAGCTAAGTAACTAAGAGCCCATGGATAACCATGGATGTAAAGGGTGCTAACACCTTCCCTTTACATAACCTACCCCCCGAACCCAAAAATCTTTTAAGGTCTTTCCTGTTCTTTTATGCCCTTTCCTTTTGGATAAAATGAAAGTCGGTGGCGACTCTTGCTATCCGCAACATTTAACTAAAGTCAGTTCTCCCACCGTGTTACAGAACTGGCGACTCTGCTGGGGATTTAATAAAAGAGGGGTACCCTTAGGAATTAGATCACTTTAAAATTGTTTGCCTTGTTTGCTTTATACTTACTTGTTGGGCTCTTATGTGTGAAAGATCCTAACCCGGATCTAGTGTACCTTAGGTAAATGGCAATAGACCAAGGAAACTGTACGGCGTATACCGATATGGTTGATCTGGTGGCCATAGTTAGTGTGACTTCTTGGTTGGTGCTTATGTTCCTTAAGTCAAGTTGAGGATAATATGAGGCTGCCATATGTTGTCAATACACTAACTAACTTTTAGAACCCTAGTTATCCCATCTTGGCCTTTAGAAAGTAGTGAGATAACCGGCTTTGGTGCAGACTGAAGTTGGTTGATACTCGATACTACGCTCATTGAGATCCTAAACTTGGAAGGTTTTGGTTGGCAAGTAAGTTGCCTACTGAACAACCACCCTTGTGAAGGATCAATGATATTGAGATCCCTTAGAACCTGGTTACTTTTGTAGGACAGGATGAACCAACTAACTTCAGGGGAGGGTACTTACCTTTGAACCTCATGCAAGCCTTTAAACCTAGGGCTATTGTGTGACTTGTTTGTGTGTGCCACATGTTTGTGATTGAACATAACATCATGACATCATCATGCATCATAAGCATAGCATTTTCACTAACCATTTCAAGGACCAAAGGATTTATCTTTGTTCTTTGTTGCAGGTCATGGCTTCTGCTCGTAGAAACACTATCAGGATCAACTTTGTAGGCATACCTGCTAAGCTTAAAGAGTTGGTTTCTCAAGTGTCTGATCATTCCCATTTTATCAAGAGACATGGTCACCTATTGGATCTAGTCACATCAGGGTTCAATGAAGACATGATGAGTGTCCTGTTTCAGTTCTTTGACCCTAAGCACCATTGCTTTACATTCCCTGACTATCAGCTGGTTCCTACAATGGAAGAGTTCTCTAAACTTCTGGGTATACCTGTTCTTGATCAAAGACCCTTCACAGGTTTGGAAAAAGAGCTTAAACCAGAGGTTATTGCTGCAGCTCTACATCTGAAGAAGTCTGACATTGTTCTAGAGACGAGAAGCGGAGTTAAGGGTATTCTTGCCAAGGTATTAATGGATAAAGCTCAAGTGTTCTTGAAGGCTATGAGCTACGATGATTTTGAGGAGATCTTAGCCTTATTGATTTATGGCTTAGTGTTGTTCCCCAATCCCGATCAGTTCATAGACATTCACGCCATCAACATATTTCTGAGTCACAATCCAGTGCCTACATTACTTGGAGACATCCTACATTCTCTTCATACCCATACTACAAGGGCAAGAGGAACTTTGATGTGCTGCATACCTTTGCTTTCTAGGTGGTTTATTTCTCACCTTCCTCGCTCAGTGATGAAGAATAAACAAGGGTTCAGGTGGTCTAAGAGGATCATGTCACTCTCGCATTCAGATATTCATTGGTGCTCCAGATCTATGGAGAATGTCACTATCATTGACCGTTGTGGGGAATTCCCTAATGTGCCACTTCTAGGCATAAGAGGAGGCATTACTTACAACCCATCTCTAGCTTTACGACAGTTTGGTTATGCTCGGAGTGATGGTCCACATGACATGTTGATTCAGGGCATTGTGTTTGACTACGACAACGATCTTCAAGGTTACCGTCAGAGATTCATACGAGCCTGGGGAAAAGTGAACAGGGTTGACAGCAAGACTCTGGAGCCTAAGTACACTATTCCTATGGAGGCTTATCTCAGATGGGTGCGATCTCGTGCTCAGACTCTCATGATGCCATATCCTGCTATCCTGCCAGTTACCATGGAACCTGTTGCTGAAGGAGATACTGCTTATACCATCCTTCACCCAGACATGCCTACTGACATGGAAGACTTACAGAGATCCTGGATCCAGTTGAAGGAGCAAAGGGATACTTTTGAGGCTCATTACAAAGCAAGCCAAGAAAGAATCCTGGAACTAACAAAGCAACTTCACGAGGAACGGAATCTCAACTCATACCTCAACACAAAGAGGAAACGTCCATGGGAGACTTAAAACCCCATCTTTTGTATTTATTTCATTTCATTTCTGTAAGCCCAAGAGGCAAAACAAATTTATTACTAATAAAAGTTTACCTTCGTGTTTGTTTAAGCAAATTTAAATCCTGTGGTCCTTCAAAACATTGCATATACATTCACATATCATATCATTGCATCACAGGTTTATTGTGCACAGGTTTCTTATCTTCTCGCTGTTTATTTCAACAATGGCTCTTGAACAAACAGTTAAGGATCTCCAGGCACAAAATGCACAGTTCCAAGAGCTGATCCTGAACTTGTCCAAGGGGCAGGATGAATTGAAGACACTGCTGGCCAAGAAGACTAAGAAGACTAGAAGGTCAGGTGGCCTGATCAACATGGGAAGAAGGTTCAAAGGTCTTGCCAAGACCAAAGAACCAGTTGAAGATTATGAGTCTGAAGAGTCTGAGAAAGAGGGAGGCAGTCTCTACAACACTATGGGGGACTCTGATTCTGAAGCCAACTACTATCATGAGCCTAATGAAGATAAGTTCAAAATGCTGGTGGATAGAATGGATGCTATGGAGTTACAGAAGTCTTCTGGGCTGGATTTTGAAGATTTGAGTCTGATATCTGGGGTAGTCATACCCATGGGTTTCAAGGTTCCTACTTTTGTTGTTTATGATGGGGTCTCTTGTCCCAAGCTGCACCTGAGGTCCTATGTCAGGAGAATCCAACCTCATACTGCTGATTAGAAGTTGTGGATCCATTTCTTCCAAGAGAGCTTATCTGGAGCTCAATTGGAATGGTACTATCAGCTGGAGAGTGTCAACATCCGTGATTGGAATGATCTTGCTGAAGCCTTCTATAAGCAGTATCAATACAATGCTGATTTAGCTCCCACTCGCATGCAGCTGCAAAGCATGTCTATGGGTACTAAAGAAAGTTTCAAGGAGTATGCTCAGAAGTGGAGAGATTTAGCTGGAAGAGTACAACCCCCTTTAACTGACAGGGAATTGGTTGATATGTTCATGTGCACGCTGAATGGTCCTTTTTACAGTCATCTCATTGGAAGCTCATCATCTGGCTTCACTGAGTTGATAATGACAGGAGAGCGCGTGGAGAATGGTATAAAGAGTGGCAAGATTCAAGTGGGTACTTCTTCATCAGGTGCTGCAAAGAAGCCTCCCACTGGGAAGAAAGAGTCCAATGTTGTTTATGGTCAACCTAATCGTAATAGAAGGCATCAGTCTGTAAGTGTCGTTCATATTTCAAATCCAACTCCTGCAACAACAGAGCAGCCACAGGGCAACCAACAGAGGGCTAGAAGGCAGTTCACTAAGATCAACATGTCAATGGCTCAGGCATTGCAACACTTGTTGAAGGCTGAACTTATTACTCTGAAAGAGGCTCCTCAGAATCCCAATGTTACCTCTCCCAGGTACAATCCCAATGCACGATGTGCATATCATTCAAACTGTCAATGACATGATACTAATAGCTGCTGGGTCTTGAAGAACAAAATTCAAGATATGATTGAGGCTGGGGAGATTGAGTTTGACCCTCCAGGTACTCCAAATGTGATTACTGCTCCCATGCCAAATCATGAGAAGACTGTCAATGCCATTGATGAAGATTTACATATCTATTCAGTTGCAGAGTTGACCACACCATTGTCTGTTATCAAGAAGAAGTTAGTACAAGCTGGGTTATTTCCAGGTTGTCGTGAAGATTGTCTGTACTGTACCTATAAGATGGATAGTTGCTGGAGATTGAGAGATGGAATTCAACGTCTCATGGATAAGTATACTATAGTGTTTGAGAGGACTCCATCGTCTGTAGAGAGTATGGTGGATCATATTACTAAAGGTAAGAAGATTGAAGAGGTTGATATGGTTGACAAAGTGCCGGTAAGGATCACTTCTAAAGGACCTGTTAAAATCACTCATAAGGGTCCAATTAAGATCACTGCTGAAGGCCCTGTGAAGATTGTTGCTGAAGCCAGAGTGGCTCCTATGGTCATTACTACTCCTGGTCCTATTCCGTATACGTCTGATAAAGCTGTGCCTTGGCATTATGGGTCTGATGTTTATATCCATGGTGTTAAGCAGGAACCATTAGCTGATATGCCTGTTGATGTTGACAATATTGCTGGATCTAGTAAGATCACACGAAGTGGAAGAGTCTTCTCTCCTCCAGCTATTTCCAAGAATGCAGTTACTCCTGCTGCTACCTCCACCACTGATGCTCGGGGCAAAGGTCCTGTTATTGAACCTATACCTACTAATGTGCCAGCTGCTGATGATCTCTCTAAGCAGATGGAAGAAGTATTGAAAATCATTCGCAAGAGTGATTATGACATTGTTGATCAGTTGGGGCATACTCCCTCCAAGATTTCTATGCTGTCTTTATTGTTGTGCTCTGAGGCTCATGCCAAGGCCTTGATTAAGTTTCTGAAGACTGCTCATGTACCAAATGAAATTTCTGTTGACCAGTTTGAAAATTGTGTTGCACACTTGACCTATGATAATGGGTTAGGTTTCTCCGATGCTGATTTGACTCCGGCCAAGAGAGATCATAACAAGGCTCTACATATCTCAATTGAATGCAGGGGCACTACCCTGTCACATGTATTGATAGACAATGGTTCCTCTCTGAATGTGTTGCCCAAAGAAGTCCCGAATAAACTTAGTCCTGAAGATGCTGTGTTGAAGCCCAGTAATATAGTGGTGAAGGCTTTTGATGGCTCGAGAAGAGTGGTGCATGGAGAAATTGATCTCCCAATCAAAGTTGGTTCTCAGGTTTTTAATGCTAACTTTTATGTAATGGATATTCGTCCGTCATATTCTTGTTTGCTTGGGCGTCCCTGGATTGATGGGGCAGGTGCTGTGACTTCTACTTTACATCAGAAGCTGAGATATCCAGTGAAGGGAAAGGTTGTTACTATCTACGAAGAGGAAGGGTATATGATTAGCCATGTAAACACCTTCAAGTATCTTGAAGTGGAGGGTGAATACGTTGAAACTCTGTGTCAGACATTTGAAGTGGTTCCTTGGATTGTTAAAGATTATGAAGCTCCTCCAGTTGTCAAGAAAGTTCCTGTGTCACCAGAATACCTCCAACAATGGCCTCCCTCAAAGATGCTAGAGCTGTAGTGGATGAAGGTGGTTGTACTATTTGGGGTCAGCTTCCTGATATCCCATACAAGTATGACAAATTTGGTTTGGGTTTCACTGCAGAGTCCCAGAAGGTTGTTCGTCGTATTCGTGTTGTTCGTATCACCAATCAAGGGGTTATGAAAGATCAGATCAATGCTGTGGGTGACTATGATGAAGACTACAATCTGGATGCTTGGATTTTTCCTACTGTGGGTGCTGGACTCAATAATTGGAAAGCTGAAGATGTTATTCCTATCTCCTTTAGTCAGGAGTAAATACTATTACTGTGTTGTTGCTTTTAAATTTGTAATTGCTTGAACAATTGAACTCTTAAGCCTTGTGCCTTACCCGGGGCACAATGGTGTGCTTGGTACGGGCTGTCATTTCATTTGCATACTTCATTCAATAAAAATCAGTGGACGTTTCGTTTTCATAAATATTGTGTTCCTTGTCTTTCTTTTCTTTTCTTTTTGTTTTATCAGCTATGTGTTCTTACACACACCCACATCACTAAAATGCAGATCCTCATCCACTCTGGATCCTGTTGATAACAGTTCTACTATTGCCAATTATAATTTCGAGAATCAGATCTATCAAACTGAAGACGGAAATGAGGACGATTGTGAAGTACCTGTAGAGCTTGCTAGGTTGTTACAACAAGAAGAGAAAGCTATACAGCCACATGAAGAGCCAGTCGAAGTTGTGAATCAGGGAACTGAAGAAAACAGGAAGGAAGTCAAGATAGGGGATGATTTAGAGGATAGTGTCAAGAGCAGATTGATTCAGATGTTACGTGACTATGTGGAGATCTTTGCTTGGTCTTATGAAGATATGCCAGGGTTGGATACAAACATTGTAGTTCACCGTTTACCAGTAAAAGAAGATTGTCGTCCAAAGAAACAGAAGGTTCGTCGTATGCGTCCTGAGATGTCAGAAAAGATCAAAGCAGAGGTAATGAAACAGTTTGATGCAGGATTCTTAGCTGTGACTTCTTATCCTCAGTGGGTTGCAAATGTGGTGCCGGTACCTAAGAAAGATGGTAAGGTACGTATGTGTGTAGACTACAGGGATTTGAACAAGGCCATCCCCAAAGATGACTTTCCACTTCCTCATATTGATGTTCTGGTTGACAACACTGCTCAGCATAAAGTATTCTCTTTTATGGATGGTTTCTCTGGTTACAATCAGATCAAAATGGCACCTGAAGAAATGGAGAAGACAACCTTTGTGACACAGTGGGGCACCTTTTGCTATAAAGTAATGCCATTTGGTTTGAAGAATGCAGGGGCAACATATCAGCGTGCTATGGTGGCTTTGTTTCATGATATGATTCATCATGAGATAGAGGTATATGTGGATGATATGATAGCCAGGTCTCAGAATGAAGAACAACATCTTGATCATTTACACAAATTGTTTGAGAGGTTGAAGAAATACAAGTTGAGATTGAACCCAAACAAGTGTACTTTTGGAGTTAGGTCTGGTAAACTCCTGGGTTTCATAGTCAGTGGAAAAGGTATTGAAGTGGATCCTGCAAAAGTGAAAGCTATACGAGAGATGCCAGCTCCCCGTACTGAGAAGGAGGTTAGAGGTTTCTTGGGACGATTGAATTACATTGCAAGATTTATTTCCCAATTAACTGCCATCTGTGAGCCAATCTTCAAGTTGTTGAAGAAAGATCAGGTGATGGAATGGAATGATGAGTGCCAGACTGCCTTCGATGAAATCAAGAGATATCTGCTGGTACCACCAATTTTGATGCCACCAGTTGATGGAAGACCCTTGATTATGTACTTAAAAGTTTTAGACAATTCAATGGGGTGTGTGTTGGGGCAACATGACGAGTCTGGTCGAAAAGAGCAGGCAATATACTACCTTAGCAAAAAGTTTACCGACTGTGAAACAAGATACTCACTGCTCGAGAAAACTTGTTGCGCTTTGGCATGGGCTGCTCGCCGACTAAGACAGTATATGTTGACCCATACTACCTTATTGATTTCAAAGATGGATCCAATCAAGTACATATTTGAGAAACCTGCTCTATCCGGAAGAATTGCAAGATGGCAAATGATCTTGACAGAATATGATATACAGTATACTACTCAGAAGGCCATCAAAGGAAGTGTTGTTGCTGATCATTTGGCTCATCAAGCAGTGGATGATTACCAGTCAATGAGTTTTGAGTTCCCTGATGAAGACATTATGATTATTACCAAAGAACCTGGACAATATGACGGACCTGAACAAGGATCCCGATGGACTATGGTTTTTGATGGTGCCTCTAATGCACTTGTTAATGGTGTTGGTGTTGTGATTAGTTCCCCTGAAGGTTGTCATACCCCGATTACTGCCAGACTTTGTTTCTATTGTACCAATAACATGGCTGAGTATGAGGCATGTATCCTGGGTATTAAAGCTGCTATTGATATGAAGGTTCAGTTTCTTGATGTGTATGGAGATTCAGCCCTGGTAGTAAGTCAGATTAAAGGAGATTGGGATACCAATCATGATAATCTCATTCCTTACAGAGAGCATGTGTTGTCTTCAATCCCACATTTTAAAGAAATTACCTTTGGACATATTCCACGAAGATAGAATCAGTTGGCAGATGCATTAGCCACCATGGCATCCATGTTTGAGATCAGCTGGGATGATGAAGCTCCCAAGATTACTATTGATAGATTTGAAAAGCCTGCATACTGCAATGAGATTGACACTCAAGGGGCAGAGGAGAAGCCTTGGTTCTATGAAGTGAAAAGATATCTTGAAGCTCAGGAGTTCCCTGAAGGGGCATCTGTCAAAGATAGGAAGTTTCTGAGAAGGTTTTCTGCTAAGTTCTTTTTGAGTAATGGGATTTTGTACAAGCGCAATCATGATTCAACCTTGCTTCGTTGTGTGGATAAGAAGGAAGCAACAGAGATTATGGAAGACATGCATGATGGGATCTTTGGCACTCATTCTAGTGGACATACCATGGCAAAGAAGATATTGAGAGCAGGTTACTATTGGTCTACCATGGAAGCTGACTGCTATCAACACTCCAGAACTTGTCACAAGTGTCAAATCTATGCTGATAAAGTACATATACCTCCATCACCATTGAATGTGTTGACTGCTCCTTGGCCCTTTGCCATGTGGGGCATTGATATGATTGGTGAGATCAAGCCTACTGCTTCTAATGGACATCGTTTCATCCTGGTTGCTATTGATTACTTCACAAAGTGGGTAGAGGCAGCTTCATTTGCATCTGTTACTAAGAATGTTGTGGCTCGATTCATTAAGAATAATCTCATATGTAGGTATGGCATCCCCGAAAGGATTATCACTGACAATGGCTCTAATCTGAACAACACTATGATTACTGATCTCTGCACGCAGTTCAAGATTAAGCATCACAATTCTTCTCCGTATCGCCCAAAGATGA
Organism: Lathyrus aphaca; assembly: GCA_963966055.1. Classification (NCBI taxonomy): domain Eukaryota; kingdom Viridiplantae; phylum Streptophyta; class Magnoliopsida; order Fabales; family Fabaceae; genus Lathyrus; species Lathyrus aphaca. The sequence goes on along the minus strand of OZ014522.1, from coordinate 431,686,609 downwards.
ATGGGGCAGTTGAAGCTGCTAATAAGAACATTAAGAAGATTGTACAGAAGATGACTGTTACTTACAAGGATTGGCATGAGATGTTACCATTTGCTCTTCATGGTTATCGTACTACAATGTGTACTTCAATAGGGGCAACCCCATTCTCCTTAGTCTATGGTATGGAAGCAGTTCTGCCCATTGAAGTTCAGATTCCCTCCTTAAGAATTATGAAGGATGCAGGCTTGAATGAAGATGAGTGGATTCAGACTCGACTGGACCAGATAAATTTGATTGATGAGAAGAGACTAGCAGCAGTTTGTCATGGCTAGATGTACCAGAAACGGATGATCAAAGCTTTTAACAAGAAGGTTAAGCCAAAGGTATATCAGGTTGGTGACTTGGTAATCAAGCGTATCATATTACCACAGGGTGATCCTAGGGGCAAGTGGACTCCTACATATGAAGGACCATTTGTGGTCAAGGCAGTATTTTCAGGAGGTGCCATGATACTTACTACTATGGATGGTGAAAACTTCCCTCAGCCTGTAAACGCAGACATAGTTAAAAAATACTACGCATAAAAAGAGACCCGCTAGGTTGACTGGCCTAGGCAAAAATAAGGGCATCCTGGCAAACCAAAAGGGTTTGGGCAAAAATTAGGGATATATATAAAAAGATGTACACCCGGCAAGTCGAAAACCTGAAAAGGCGGCTTGGGCAAAAAAGGGTATCCCGGTGGATTGAAAACCTGAAAAGGCAATCCAGGCAAAAGTTAGGGATTAAAGCGTATGACTATGTCTCGTTTGGATCACCCATGAAACTGCAACCAGTTGTGTTACTTACTCAAGTTCGAACAGATAAAGCTCAATCCAATCGTTTCCGTCTCAACAGCAGAAGATGAGATACTTGAAGATAATGGCAATAGTAGAATTGAAACTCTATAGGATTATTTCCCGCATAGCTGATTCTCCTTGTTTTGTAAAATTTTATGACAAAATCCTCTTACTAGGGTTTATGTCTCCTTGTACAAACCTACCTATGTATAGGTCAATCTTTGATATGAATAAAATTCCATTTTTGAATCCAGATTTACTTTTACCCTATTTACATAAGCGAAATGTCCATTGGTTGTGTTTGAATGTATGTATGCTTTTGAATATGATTGATGTTTACCAGAAATGCATGTATGCTTAATATGATTGATGTTTACCAGAAATGCATAAAAATGCAGTAATAGTATTTACTAAAGACGAACGAGGGAAGGATTTCAACGAAGCTTCGCCGGTTCATCTTTACAAGACAGCTACAAACCCTCAGTGGGGCAAATCCATCTTCATAAAGTCACATCTCCCCTGGAATTTATATCCATCTCTTTTATCCTCATACGGATATTCGGGAATTTACTTTCCAATAAGAGTACGACGAACGAAGACGGGAGGTTATATATACCCTACTCTCAAACGAAGACGGGAGGTTATACATACCCTACTATCGAACGAAGACGGGAGGTTATGTATACCCTGCTATCCCCAGCAGATGGAAAGTTATGTATACCCTACTATCAAACGAAGACGGGAGGTTATATATACCTTGCTATCCCCAGCAGACAGGAGGTTATGTATACCTTCTTATCAAACAAGACGGGAACGAGTTCCTCATATTCTTCAGCAACAAACCGGGATTTATTTTCCCTGGCCAGCAGTTGTTATACGAAGACATCCAGACGCTTCAGGCAGTGTCATATCATACATACATCATTTACATCATACCATAACATACATATCCATGAATACATAATACATTACTTAAGTGCATCATATTATACATGCATACATAATGCATAAACTAATACTACCATATAGAATGCTACCTTGTTTTCAGGTTAATTCTCCAGCAGACAGACTTCATCAACAACTTGTGACTATCTGGACTGCTTTATCCTCCTGAAAGCTTCTTATACCTCAGAACGTTGTTCATCTTTCTGAAAGCATATTACCTCCTCAGGACGTTGTTATCCTCCTGAAAGCTATCAATCCTTCAGGACTGCTTTATCCTCCTAAAAGTATATTATTTTGGGCCGTTGTGTATCTTCCCAAAGGTTATATTATTACCTCAGGACTGCTTTATCCTCCTGAAAGCTTCTTATACCTCAGGACGTTGTTATCCTCCTGAAAGCATATTATCTCCTCGGGACGTTGTTTATCTTCCTGAAAGCTATCATCACTTCCTCGGGATGTTGTTTATACTCCTGAAGGCATATTATTACCTTGGGCCGTTGTTACCTTCCCAAATGTTACCACTTCCTCAGGACGTTGTTATCCTCCTGAAAGCATATTATCTCCTCGGGACGTTGTTTATCTTCCTGAAAGCTATCATCACTTCCTCAGGATTGCTTTATCCTCCTGAAAGCACATTATTACCTTGGGCCGTTGTTATCTTCCCAAAGGTTACCACTTCCTCAGGACGTTGTTATCCTCCTGAAAGCATATTATCTCCTCAGAACGTTGTTTATCTTTCTGAAAGCATATCACTCCCTCAGGACGTTGTTATCTTCCTGAAAGCATATTATTACCTCAGGACTGCTTTATCCTCCTGAAAGCATATTACTACCTCGGGACGTTGTTTATCTTCCTGAAAGCTATCATTTAACCTTCATATTTTGGACTGCTTTATCCCCCAAGAAATGTATCTGAAGAACATTTCTCCAAGTGGCATCTTTAAGCCCACTCGAGCATATTCAATTAGTCATTTGTATCACTCTATGCACTGGTGAGTGCAAATTTTTGGGCTTTTGTGTTCAATCCCCTTCAACCTTCCAGGTTACGACTGGCAAATATACCAATCTAACCCCTCAGGTTTCAGAAAATTGAACAGGGGCAGCTGTTGCACCCCAAAATTTGCCCTCACAATACAAGACTTTGTGTGCTAAGAAGGTTCACAAGGTTCACAAGACCTTTCATGAGGTTCATGAAGTTTACAAAACACTTTATGAGGTTCACAAGGTTCACAAGATTCACAATACTTACAATACCTTCCATGAGGTTCATGAAGTTTACAAGACACTTTATGAGGTTCACAAGGTTCACAATACCTACAAGACCTTTCATGAGGTTCATGAAGTCTACAAGATACTTTATGAGGTTCACAAGGTTCACAAGATATCCCATGAGGTTCACAAGGTTTACAAGATATCTTATGATGGTTCACAAGGTTCACAAAGTTCACAATTGGTCAGAAGAGTTGACAATTCCCTCAGACAATGCACCTCCTAAGTAGTGCATCCAAAACTAGGGTTTTGACTTTAATCAGGCTAAATGAACTTCTAAGACTTCAAGTGAGCTTCATAACATCTTATATGTGTGTAAGAACCCCCATGACAAGTTTCAAGACTTTTCTCAAAAGATTGCTCAGTCAGATGATCAGATAAGTCAAAATCAGTCAAAGCAGTTAAAAAGTCAAACTGAGGTCAACTGTGGTCAAACCAAAGTCAAACTTCATGATTTTTTGCCAACATCAAGTATATGAAGTAAAATTCATCATTTGATCAAGGGTTGATCATGATTTATCAAGGATATTTCAGATCATCAGGAATCAGAGGTTTCTAAATTAGGGTTTCCTTAGTAAAAGTCAACTGAACTTTGACCAGCCATAACTTTCACATGCTTCATCACCAAGTCTCCATCCAAAGCTCATTTTGAAGGAAATTGAATTCTATACAACTTTGTGTCTCACAAGCCAAGCCCAAAAATGCTTCATTTGGAAGGTATGAGCTAAGACATTATAGGTCCTTTTGAAAGTCAACAAAAAGTCAACAACTTCAAAAGAGCATAACTTGAGAATGGTAAATGATATGGACATGAAACCAGTGGGGTTGGTTAGAGAACTCTTCAAGCTTTCCAAAATGTCCAAGAACACCCTCATAGTATTAAAATTGAAGGATGTGTGCCCTTGCAAAGTTGGGAAATTTTTGGTTGGTTTATGAAGAAAATGGAGGTCTAAAACCAATTTTTTCTAAATGGGCTTGCCATATGATGACCCAATCCATACTATAACCTCATGCAAGACCCAAGTCAACAAAAATCAGATTTTTTATCATTTTATTTTTATTTATTTTGATTTAATTCATTAAAAATCATTTTAAATTAAAATAAAATATAAAAGTCAAAGATTTAAAAAGGATTAAGCTTCTAGAAATTCATAAATATGATTGGAATCAAAGTGGTAAGAGGATCATGATGATTGGCCTAAAATAGCAAGTGTTTATGCAAAAATATTTGATTTTCCAAGCTTATCTTTTTGAATCTTTTTGGATCAAACTTTTCACACAAGCATCAATCTTTTCTGACCTAATTGATCATACTATAAGTACATGAGGTAACCCTAACAAAAAGACACGAATTCCAGCCTCCAAAGTGTAAGTTTGAATTTTCAAAAAAACCTCTCCAAACTCAAATTCGGATTTTAACATACAAGACATTTGAAGGTATTTTGAGAACATAGCAATGATCCCTGGACATCATTGAGTCGAAATCAATGATCATTTGCATCCAAAACATCTCATATCACATAAACCGAATCCTTTTTGTTCTTGAAATTATTTTTTTCGATTTCAATTGTTTAACCATTATTAATGAAATTTGTTTGTTGATTTGTTGTTGTTTGAAGCTTTGGATGAATTCTGGAAAGTTTAATTTGATTTTCATGAACTTATACGAATTTCACCATGGCTAGGGTTTATGACCTCCATTAGGGTTTCGTATTCAAGCTAATATAAATTCATTCTGAAAACATAGATCAATGCCAAATTGTCTCTGGATCATGTTTGAACAATTAATTTGTGGAAATTTTACAGTTTTTGTGGTGTATGAGATCCATAGGTTTTGCTGCAAGTTTGATTTTCGCAGGAACATTGGTAGATAAATTCGCAGCAAATATCCTAGGGATGGAGGAAGAAGATGAAGGCCCTGCGCGCGAATTTCAAATTTAAACTTTTGTTTTAAAATATTATGATATGGTTTCTGTTTTATTTCACAAGCTTGTGCTTGTCCCGGTGGTATGAAGTGCGCGTGTGTTGTTGAAGGGCTGGGGTTCGAATCCTGGCTGTGACAATTTTTCATGTTTTTCTCTTTTATCCATTAAACGTAATATATTATGAATTATGGTTGTTGTATATACAGGTGCGCTCTCCCAGCTGGAATGGTTAACGTGTGTGTGTGTGTGTGATTGCTTGAAGGTCCTGGGTTCGATCCCCCCAGGCCTTTTGCTTTGTTTTCTTTTTATGATTTTTTCAGGCATAAGGAACAAAACCAGTTGGACTCCCCCTTTCATCACCTGCGCGCGCGTTGGCCTGGTGGTAGATGTTTCTGGCCTGAGTGTTTGCAAGCAAAGTGTGCTGGGTTCAATTCCCAGCCAGGTAAGTTTCTTTTTTCTTTTTGTTTTTTTATTTGTTTTACTTATTATTAATATTAATAAATTAAAAAATTATAATCTTAATTTAATAAAATTCTAATATGTTTTATAAATAATAATAATAATATTTTTTCTAAAAAACTAATTTCTTTTTATCAATATGTATATATTATAATTTATTTAGTTAGATTAATATTTAACACTTAACATTTTTTATATAAAACCTAATTTATTTTTAAAACCCTAAAAAACATATTCTTTTCAAACCCTAATTTTCTTCTTTTATTATTTATATTTAAAATTCTTGAGTTAATTTTTGTTAATACATAAATTGTTTATAATTTAATTTTGTATGTAAATAATTTTTGTTATATGTTTAAAATTGTTAAAATTGTTAATTTAATTTTGTAATTATAATTTTGTTTTCATAATATGTTTATAATTAACTTAATTTTTTATAATTGGCATATAACTTAAAATTCCATAATAATTAGTATAATTGTTTATATTTTATTCTTAAATCTTAAAAAATTGTTCATTGATCTTTTAATATTTTTGTTTATATTATCAATTATGTTTATTTTCTTATGATGTTTATTTATTACTAACCCCGTTTATCTATATATTATTTTTATTATTATTATTTCACTAACCCAATTATTATTATTTATTTTTGCTTATTTTATTTATTTTGCTTTAATTATTATTATTATGTAATTGTTCCTTGGATGTAATATTTAGTAGTAATGTGTAAATATTTATTTTACGCTATGGTTAGTAAAAATAGGGAGTGCAACATGTTTGTATGTAAAAAATCAATTTAGATCATTTAAATTTAAAGATAAATATTAAAATTGTACACTCACACACGTAAGTCGATCTTTGATCGCCATCTCACTTCCTTAGGGATACCTCTCATGTTGCCTAATCAAAAAGGTCAAGTAGGGTGTATAAAGCAAAAGTCCCTCAAAATAAAGTCATCTAGTCCCTTAACAGATAAAAGATCAAGTCCCTTTCAAATGTTGCCTTCGTAATGATCTTGTCCCTTTCGAATAGAGATGACAGTCCCTCCAAAATTGCTTAATACACCCCACAGTTACCTACATTAACAGATGACCCTTACTTGTCCCTTACATCCAAGGTAATGACTATCTATTCCTTAATAATAGGGATATTCTTACCATTTAAAGGATTCAAGAACAGAAAAGACTCAAACTTAGGGTAGGTTCCTCATAGTTACTTGCTCACTCTTCAAAATTTTTCAAACACTTCACACTTTCAAACAAATTTTCCAAACAAAGGTTTTTTACGCATCCGTACATGGATCATTATCAAATTCTTATGAAAATTTCTATTCACACACTACACTTCTCAAAACAGTTTAAAGTGAGCTAAGTAACTAAGAGCCCATGGATAACCATGGATGTAAAGGGTGCTAACACCTTCCCTTTACATAACCTACCCCCCGAACCCAAAAATCTTTTAAGGTCTTTCCTGTTTTTTTATGCCCTTTCCTTTTGGATAAAATAAAAGTCGGTGGCGACTCTTGCTATCCGCAACATTTAACTAAAGTCAGTTCTCCCACCGTGTTACAGAACTGGCGACTCTGCTGGGGATTTAATAAAAGAGGGGTACCCTTAGGAATTAGATCACTTTAAAATTGTTTGCCTTGTTTGCTTTATACTTACTTGTTGGGCTCTTATGTGTGAAAGATCCTAACCCGGATCTAGTGTACCTTAGGTAAATGGCAATAGACCAAGGAAACTGTACGGCGTATACCGATATGGTTGATCTGGTGGCCATAGTTAGTGTGACTTCTTGGTTGGTGCTTATGTTCCTTAAGTCAAGTTGAGGATAATATGAGGCTGCCATATGTTGTCAATACACTAACTAACTTTTAGAACCCTAGTTATCCCATCTTGGCCTTTAGAAAGTAGTGAGATAACCGGCTTTGGTGCAGACTGAAGTTGGTTGATACTCGATACTACGCTCATTGAGATCCTAAACTTGGAAGGTTTTGGTTGGCAAGTAAGTTGCCTACTGAACAACCACCCTTGTGAAGGATCAATGATATTGAGATCCCTTAGAACCTGGTTACTTTTGTAGGACAGGATGAACCAACTAACTTCAGGGGAGGGTACTTACCTTTGAACCTCATGCAAGCCTTTAAACCTAGGGCTATTGTGTGACTTGTTTGTGTGTGCCACATGTTTGTGATTGAACATAACATCATGACATCATCATGCATCATAAGCATAGCATTTTCACTAACCATTTCAAGGACCAAAGGATTTATCTTTGTTCTTTGTTGCAGGTCATGGCTTCTGCTCGTAGAAACACTATCAGGATCAACTTTGTAGGCATACCTGCTAAGCTTAAAGAGTTGGTTTCTCAAGTGTCTGATCATTCCCATTTTATCAAGAGACATGGTCACCTATTGGATCTAGTCACATCAGGGTTCAATGAAGACATGATGAGTGTCCTGTTTCAGTTCTTTGACCCTAAGCACCATTGCTTTACATTCCCTGACTATCAGCTGGTTCCTACAATGGAAGAGTTCTCTAAACTTCTGGGTATACCTGTTCTTGATCAAAGACCCTTCACAGGTTTGGAAAAAGAGCTTAAACCAGAGGTTATTGCTGCAGCTCTACATCTGAAGAAGTCTGACATTGTTCTAGAGACGAGAAGCGGAGTTAAGGGTATTCTTGCCAAGGTATTAATGGATAAAGCTCAAGTGTTCTTGAAGGCTATGAGCTACGATGCTTTTGAGGAGATCTTAGCCTTATTGATTTATGGCTTAGTGTTGTTCCCCAATCCCGATCAGTTCATAGACATTCACGCCATCAACATATTTCTGAGTCACAATCCAGTGCCTACATTACTTGGAGACATCCTACATTCTCTTCATACCCATACTACAAGGGCAAGAGGAACTTTGATGTGCTGCATACCTTTGCTTTCTAGGTGGTTTATTTCTCACCTTCCTCGCTCAGTGATGAAGAATGAACAAGGGTTCAGGTGGTCTAAGAGGATCATGTCACTCTCGCATTCAGATATTCATTGGTGCTCCAGATCTATGGAGAATGTCACTATCATTGACCGTTGTGGGGAATTCCCTAATGTGCCACTTCTAGGCATAAGAGGAGGCATTACTTACAACCCATCTCTAGCTTTACGACAGTTTGGTTATGCTCGGAGTGATGGTCCACATGACATGTTGATTCAGGGCATTGTGTTTGACTACGACAACGATCTTCAAGGTTACCGTCAGAGATTCATACGAGCCTGGGGAAAAGTGAACAGGGTTGATAGCAAGACTCTGGAGCCTAAGTACACTATTCCTATGGAGGCTTATCTCAGATGGGTGCGATCTCGTGCTCAGACTCTCATGATGCCATATCCTGCTATCCTGCCAGTTACCATGGAACCTGTTGCTGAAGGAGATACTGCTTATACCATCCTTCACCCAGACATGCCTACTGACATGGAAGACTTACAGAGATCCTGGATCCAGTTGAAGGAGCAAAGGGATACTTTCGAGGCTCATTACAAAGCAAGCCAAGAAAGAATCCTGGAACTAACAAAGCAACTTCACGAGGAACGGAATCTCAACTCATACCTCAACACAAAGAGGAAACGTCCATGGGAGACTTAAAACCCCATCTTTTGTATTTATTTCATTTCATTTCTGTAAGCCCAAGAGGCAAAACAAATTTATTACTAATAAAAGTTTACCTTCGTGTTTGTTTAAGCAAATTTAAATCATGTGGTCCTTCAAAACATTGCATATACATTCACATATCATATCATTGCATCACAGGTTTATTGTGCACAGGTTTCTTATCTTCTCGCTGTTTATTTCAACAATGGCTCTTGAACAAACAGTTAAGGATCTCCAGGCACAAAATGCACAGTTCCAAGAGCTGATCCTGAACTTGTCCAAGGGGCAGGATGAATTGAAGACACTGCTGGCCAAGAAGACTAAGAAGACTAGAAGGTCAGGTGGCCTGATCAACATGGGAAGAAGGTTCAAAGGTCTTGCCAAGACCAAAGAACCAGTTGAAGATTATGAGTCTGAAGAGTCTGAGAAAGAGGGAGGCAGTCTCCACAACACTATGGGGGACTCTGATTCTGAAGCCAACTACTATCATGAGCCTAATGAAGATAAGTTCAAAATGCTGGTGGATAGAATGGATGCTATGGAGTTACAGAAGTCTTCTGGGCTGGATTTTGAAGATTTGAGTCTGATATCTGGGGTAGTCATACCCATGGGTTTCAAGGTTCCTACTTTTGTTGTTTATGATGGGGTCTCTTGTCCCAAGCTGCACCTGAGGTCCTATGTCAGGAGAATCCAACCTCATACTGCTGATAAGAAGTTGTGGATCCATTTCTTCCAAGAGAGCTTATCTGGAGCTCAATTGGAATGGTACTATCAGCTGGAGAGTGTCAACATCCGTGATTGGAATGATCTTGCTGAAGCCTTCTATAAGCAGTATCAATACAATGCTGATTTAGCTCCCACTCGCATGCAGCTGCAAAGCATGTCTATGGGTACTAAAGAAAGTTTCAAGGAGTATGCTCAGAAGTGGAGAGATTTAGCTGGAAGAGTACAACCCCCTTTAACTGACAGGGAATTGGTTGATATGTTCATGTGCACGCTGAATGGTCCTTTTTACAGTCATCTCATTGGAAGCTCATCATCTGGCTTCACTGAGTTGATAATGACAGGAGAGCGCGTGGAGAATGGTATAAAGAGTGGCAAGATTCAAGTGGGTACTTCTTCATCAGGTGCTGCAAAGAAGCCTCCCACTGGGAAGAAAGAGTCCAATGCTGTTTATGGTCAACCTGATCGTAATAGAAGGCATCAGTCTGTAAGTGCCGTTCATATTTCAAATCCAACTCCTGCAACAACAGAGCAGCCACAGGGCAACCAATAGAGGGCTAGAAGGCAGTTCACTAAGATTAACATGTCAATGGCTCAGGCATTGCAACACTTGTTGAAGGCTGAACTTATTACTCTGAAAGAGGCTCCTCAGAATCCCAATGTTACCTCTCCCAGGTACAATCCCAATGCACGATGTGCATATCATTCAAACTGTCAAGGACATGATACTAATAGCTGCTGGGTCTTGAAGAACAAAATTCAAGATATGATTGAGGCTGGGGAGATTGAGTTTGACCCTCCAGGTACTCCAAATGTGATTACTGCTCCCATGCCAAATCATGAGAAGACTGTCAATGCCATTGATGAAGATTTACATATCTATTCAGTTGCAGAGTTGACCACACCATTGTCTGTTATCAAGAAGAAGTTAGTACAAGCTGGGTTATTTCCAGGTTGTCGTGAAGATTGTCTGTACTGTACCTATAAGCTGGATAGTTGCTGGAGATTGAGAGATGGAATTCAACGTCTCATGGATAAGTATACTATAGTGTTTGAGAGGACTCCATCGTCTGTAGAGAGTATGGTGGATCATATTACTAAAGGTAAGAAGATTGAAGAGGTTGATATGGTTGACAAAGTGCCGGTAAGGATCACTTCTAAAGGACCTGTTAAAATCACTCATAAGGGTCCAATTAAGATCACTGCTGAAGGCCCTGTGAAGATTGTTGCTGAAGCCAGAGTGGCTCCTATGGTCATTACTACTCCTGGTCCTATTCCGTATACGTCTGATAAAGCTGTGCCTTGGCATTATGGGTCTGATGTTTATATCCATGGTGTTAAGCAGGAACCATTAGCTGATATGCCTGTTGATGTTGACAATATTGCTGGATCTAGTAAGATCACACGAAGTGGAAGAGTCTTCTCTCCTCCAGCTATTTCCAAGAATGCAGTTACTCCTGCTGCTACCTCCACCACTGATGCTCGGGGCAAAGGTCCTGTTATTGAACCTATACCTACTGATGTGCCAACTGCTGATGATCTCTCTAAGCAGATGGAAGAAGTATTGAAAATCATTCGCAAGAGTGATTATGACATTGTTGATCAGTTGGGGCATACTCCCTCCAAGATTTCTATGCTGTCTTTATTGTTGTGCTCTGAGGCTCATGCCAAGGCCTTGATTAAGTTTCTGAAGACTGCTCATGTACCAAATGAAATTTATGTTGACCAGTTTGAAAATTGTGTTGCACACTTGACCTATGATAATGGGTTAGGTTTCTCCGATGCTGATTTGACTCCGGCCAAGAGAGATCATAACAAGGCTCTACATATCTCAATTGAATGCAGGGGCACTACCCTGTCACATGTATTGATAGACAATGGTTCCTCTCTGAATGTGTTGCCCAAAGAAGTCCCGAATAAACTTAGTCCTGAAGATGCTGTGTTGAAGCCCAGTAATATAGTGGTGAAGGCTTTTGATGGCTCGAGAAGAGTGGTGCATGGAGAAATTGATCTCCCAATCAAAGTTGGTTCTCAGGTTTTTAATGCTAACTTTTATGTAATGGATATTCGTCCGTCATATTCTTGTTTGCTTGGGCGTCCCTGGATTCATGGGGCAGGTGCTGTGACTTCTACTTTACATCAGAAGCTGAGATATCCAGTGAAGGGAAAGGTTGTTACTATCTACAGAGAGGAAGGGTATATGATTAGCCATGTAAACACCTTCAAGTATCTTGAAGTGGAGGGTGAATACGTTGAAACTCCGTGTCAGACATTTGAAGTGGTTCCTTGGATTGTTAATGATTATGAAGCTCCTCCAGTTGTCAAGAAAGTTCCTGTGGTCACCAGAATACCTCCAACAATGGCCTCCCTCAAAGATGCTAGAGCTGTAGTGGATGAAGGTGGTTGTACTATTTGGGGTCAGCTTCCTGATATCCCATACAAGTATGACAAATTTGGTTTGGGTTTCACTGCAGAGTCCCAGAAGGCTGTTCGTCGTATTCGTGTTGTTCGTATCACCAATCAAGGGGTTATGAAAGATCAGATCAATGCTGTGGGTGACTATGATGAAGACTACAATCTGGATGCTTGGATTTTTCCTACTGTGGGTGCTGGACTCAATAATTGGAAAGCTGAAGATGTTATTCCTATCTCCTTTAGTCAGGAGTAAATACTATTACTATGTTGTTGCTTTTAAATTTGTAATTGCTTGAACAATTGAACTCTTAAGCCTTGTGCCTTACCCGGGGCACAATGGTGTGCTTGGTACGGGCTGTCATTTCATTTGCATACTTCATTCAATAAAAATCAGTGGACGTTTCGTTTTCATAAATATTGTGTTCCTTGTCTTTCTTTTCTTTTATTTTTGTTTTATCAGCTATGTGTTCTTACACACACCCACATCACTAAAATGCAGATCCTCATCCACTCTGGATCCTGTTGATAACAGTTCTACTATTGCCAATTATAATTTCGAGAATCCGATCTATCAAACTGAAGACGGAAATGAGGACGATTGTGAAGTACCTGTAGGGCTTGCTAGGTTGTTACAACAAGAAGAGAAAGCTATACAGCCACATGAAGAGCCAGTCGAAGTTGTGAATCTGGGAACTGAAGAAAACAGGAAGGAAGTCAAGATAGGGGATGATTTAGAGGATAGTGTCAAGAGTAGATTGATTCAGATGTTACGTGACTATGTGGAGATATTTGCGTGGTCTTATGAAGATATGCCAGGGTTGGATACAAACATTGTAGTTCACTGTTTACCAGTAAAAGAAGATTGTCATCCAAAGAAACAGAAGGTTCGTCGTATGCGTCCTGAGATGTCAGAAAAGATCAAAGCAGAGGTAATGAAACAGTTTGATGCAGGATTCTTAGCTGTGACTTCTTATCCTCAGTGGGTTGCAAATGTGGTGCCGGTACCTAATAAAGATGGTAAGGTACGTATGTGTGTAGACTACAGGGATTTGAACAAGGCCATCCCCAAAGATGACTTTCCACTTCCTCATATTGATGTTCTGGTTGACAACACTGCTCAGCATAAAGTATTCTCTTTTATGGATGGTTTCTCTGGTTACAATCAGATCAAAATGGCACCTGAAGAAATGGAGAAGACAACCTTTGTGACACAGTGGGGCACCTTTTGCTATAAAGTAATGCCATTTGGTTTGAAGAATGCAGGGGCAACATATCAGCGTGCTATGGTGGCTTTGTTTCATGATATGATTCATCATGAGATAGAGGTATATGTGGATGATATGATAGCCAGGTCTCAGAATGAAGAACAACATCTTGATCATTTACACAAATTGTTTGAGAGGTTGAAGAAATACAAGTTGAGATTGAACCCAAACAAGTGTACTTTTGGAGTTAGGTCTGGTAAACTCCTGGGTTTCATAGTCAGTGGAAAAGGTATTGAAGTGGATCCTGCAAAAGTGAAAGCTATACGAGAGATGCCATCTCCCCGTACTGAGAAGGAGGTTAGAGGTTTCTTGGGACGATTGAATTACATTACAAGATTTATTTCCCAATTAACTGCCATCTGTGAGCCAATCTTCAAGTTGTTGAAGAAAGATCAGGTGATGGAATGGAATGATGAGTGCCAGACTGACTTCGATGAAATCAAGAGATATCTGCTGGAACCACCAATTTTGATGCCACCAGTTGATGGAAGACCCTTGATTATGTACTTAACAGTGTTAGACAATTCAATGGGGTGTGTGTTGGGGCAACATGACGAGTCTGGTCGAAAAGAGCAGGCAATATACTACCTTAGCAAAAAGTTTACCGACTGTGAAACAAGATACTCACTGCTCGAGAAAACTTATTGCGCTTTGGCATGGGCTGCTCGCCGACTAAGACAGTATATGTTGACCCATACTACCTTATTGATTTCAAAGATGGATCCAATCAAGTACATATTTGAGAAACCTGCTCTATCCGGAAGAATTGCAAGATGGCAAATGATCTTGACAGAATATGATATACAGTATACTACTCAAAAGGCCATCAAAGGAAGTGTTGTTGCTGATCATTTGGCTCATCAAGCAGTGGATGATTATCAGTCAATGAGTTTTGAGTTCCCTGATGAAGACATTATGATTATTACCAAAGAACCTGGACAATATGACGGACCTGAACAAGGATCCCGATGGACTATGGTTTTTGATGGTGCCTCTAATGCACTTGGTAATGGTGTTGGTGTTGTGATTAGTTCCCCTGAAGGTTGTCATACCCCGATTACTGCTAGACTTTGTTTCTATTGTACCAATAACATGGCTGAGTATGAGGCATGTATCCTGGGTATTAAAGCTGCTATTGATATGAAGGTTCAGTTTCTTGATGTGTATGGAGATTCAGCCCTGGTAGTAAGTCAGATTAAAGGAGATTGGGATACCAAGCATGATAATCTCATTCCTTACAGAGAGCATGTGCTGTCTTTAATCCCACATTTTAAAGAAATTACCTTTGGACATATTCCACGAAGAGAGAATCAGTTGGCAGATGCATTAGCCACCATGGCATCCATGTTTGAGATCAGCTGGGATGATGAAGCTCCCAAGATTACTATTGATAGATTTGAAAAGCCTGCATACTGCAATGAGATTGACACTCAAGGGGCAGAGGAGAAGCCTTGGTTCTATGAAGTGAAAAGATATCTTGAAGCTCAGGAGTTCCCTGAAGGGGCATCTGTCAAAGATAGGAAGTTTCTGAGAAGGTTTTCTGCTAAGTTCTTTTTGAGTAATGGGATTTTGTACAAGCGCAATCATGATTCAACCTTGCTTCGTTGTGTGGATAAGAAGGAAGCAACAGAGATTATGGAAGACATGCATGATGGGATCTTTGGCACTCATTCTAGTGGACATACCATGGCAAAGAAGATATTGAGAGCAGGTTACTATTGGTCTACCATGGAAGCTGACTGCTATCAACACTCCAGAACTTGTCACAAGTGTCAAATCTATGCTGATAAAGTACATATACCTCCATCACCATTGAATGTGTTGACTGCTCCTTGGCCCTTTGCCATGTGGGGCATTGATATGATTGGTGAGATCAAGCCTACTGCTTCTAATGGACATCGTTTCATCCTGGTTGCTATTGATTACTTCACAAAGTGGGTAGAGGCAGCTTCATTTGCATCTGTTACTAAGAATGTTGTGGCTCGATTCATTAAGAATAATCTCATATGTAGGTATGGCATCCCCGAAAGGATTATCACTGACAATGGCTCTAATCTGAATAACACTATGATTACTGATCTCTGCACGCAGTTCAAGATTAAGCATCACAATTCTTCTCCGTATCGCCCAAAGATGAATGGGGCAGTTGAAGCTGCTAATAAGAACATTAAGAAGATTGTACAGAAGATGATTGTTACTTACAAGGATTGGCATGAGATGTTACCATTTGCTCTTCATGGTTATCGTACTACAATGCGTACTTCAATAGGGGCAACCCCATTCTCCTTAGTCTATGGTATGGAAGCAATTCTGCCCATTGAAGTTCAGATTCCCTCCTTAACAATTATGAAGGATGCAGGCTTGAATGAAGATGAGTGGATTCAGACTCGACTGGACCAGATAAATTTGATTGATGAGAAGAGACTATCAGCAGTTTGTCATGGCTAGATGTACCAGAAACGGATGATCAAAGCTTTTAACAAGAAGGTTAAGCCAAAGGTATATCAGGTTGGTGACTTGGTAATCAAGCGTATCATATTACCACAGGGTGATCCTAGGGGCAAGTGGACTCCTACATATGAAGGACCATTTGTGGTCAAGGCAGTATTTTCAGGAGGTGCCATGATACTTACTACTATGGATGGTGAAGACTTCCCTCAGCCTGTAAACGCAGACATAGTTAAAAAATACTACGCATAAAAAGAGACCCGCTAGGTTGACTGGCCTAGGCAAAAATAAGGGCATCCTGGCAAACCAAAAGGGTTTGGGCAAAAATTAGGGATATATATAAAAAGATGTACACCCGGCAAGTCGAAAACCTGAAAAGGCGGCTTGGGCAAAAAAGGGTATCCCGGTGGATTGAAAACCTGAAAGGGCAATCCAGGCAAAAGTTAGGGATTAAAGCGTATGACTATGTCTCGTTTGGATCACCCATGAAACTGCAACCAGTTGTGTTAATTACTCAAGTTCGAACAGATAAAGCTTAATCCAATCGTTTCCGTCTCAACAGCAGAAGATGAGATACTTGAAGATAATGGCAATAGTAGAATTGAAACTCTATAGGATTATTTCCCGCATAGCTGATTCTCCTTGTTTTGTAAAATTTTATGACAAAATCCTCTTACTAGGGTTTATGTCTCCTTGTACAAACCTACCTATGTATAGGTCACTCTTTGATATGAATAAAATTCCATTTTTGAATCCAGATTTACTTTTACCCTATTTACATAAGCGAAATGTCCATTGGTTGTGTTTGAATGTATGTATGCTTTTGAATATGATTGATGTTTACCAGAAATGCATGTATGCTTAA
Organism: Lathyrus aphaca; assembly: GCA_963966055.1. Classification (NCBI taxonomy): domain Eukaryota; kingdom Viridiplantae; phylum Streptophyta; class Magnoliopsida; order Fabales; family Fabaceae; genus Lathyrus; species Lathyrus aphaca. Next base: position 431,669,841 of record OZ014522.1, on the reverse strand, counting down.
TATGATTGATGTTTACCAGAAATGCATAAAAATGCAGTAATAGTATTTACTAAAGACGAACGAGGGAAGGATTTCAACGAAGCTTCGCCGGTTCATCTTTACAAGACAGCTACAAACCCTCAGTGGGGCAAATCCATCTTCATAAAGTCACATCTCCCCTGGAATTTATATCCATCTCTTTTATCCTCATACGGATATTCGGGAATTTACTTTCCAATAAGAGTACGACGAACGAAGACGGGAGGTTATATATACCCTACTCTCAAACGAAGACGGGAGGTTATACATACCCTACTATCGAACGAAGACGGGAGGTTATGTATACCCTGCTATCCCCAGCAGACGGAAAGTTATGTATACCCTACTATCAAACGAAGACGGGAGGTTATATATACCTTGCTATCCCCAGCAGACAAGAGGTTATGTATACCTTCTTATCAAACAAGACGGGAACGAGTTCCTCATATTCTTCAGCAACAAACCGGGATTTATTTTCCCTGGCCAGCAGTTGTTATACGAAGACATCCAGACGCTTCAGGCAGTGTCATATCATACATACATCATTTACATCATACCATAACATACATATCCATGAATACATAATACATTACTTAAGTGCATCATATTATACATGCATACATAATGCATAAACTAATACTACCATATAGAATGCTACCTTGTTTTCAGGTTAATTCTCCAGCAGACAGACTTCATCAACAACTTGTGACTATCTGGACTGCTTTATCCTCCTGAAAGCTTCTTATACCTCAGAACGTTGTTCATATTTCTGAAAGCATATTACCTCCTCAGGACGTTGTTATCCTCCTGAAAGCTATCAATCCTTCAGGACTGCTTTATCCTCCTGAAAGTATATTATTTTGGGCCGTTGTGTATCTTCCCAAAGGTTATATTATTACCTCAGGACTGCTTTATCCTCCTGAAAGCTTCTTAAACCTCAGGAAGTTGTTATCCTCCTGAAAGCATATTATCTCCTCGAGACGTTGTTTATCTTCCTGAAAGCTATCATCACTTCCTCGGGATGTTGTTTATACTCCTGAAGGCATATTATTACCTTGGGCCGTTGTTATCTTCCCAAAGGTTACCACTTCCTCAGGACGTTGTTATCCACCTGAAAGCATATTATCTCCTCGGGACGTTGTTTATCTTCCTGAAAGCTATCATCACTTCCTCGGGATTGCTTTATCCTCCTGAAAGCACATTATTACCTTGGGTCGTTGTTATCTTCCCAAAGGTTACCACTTCCTCAGGACGTTGTTATCCTCCTGAAAGCATATTATCTCCTCAGAACGTTGTTTATCTTTCTGAAAGCATATCACTCCCTCAGGACGTTGTTATCTTCCTGAAAGCATATTATTACCTCAGGACTGCTTTATCCTCCTGAAAGCATATTACTACCTCGGGACGTTGTTTATCTTCCTGAAAGCTATCATTTTACCTTCATATTTTGGACTGCTTTATCCCCTAAGAAATGTATCTGAAGAACTTTTCTCCAAGTGGCATCTTTAAGCCCACTCGAGCATATTCAATTAGTCATCTGTATCACTCTATGCACTGGTGAGTGCAAATTTTTGGGCTTTTGTGTTCAATCCCCTTCAACCTTCCAGGTTACGACTGGCAAATATACCAATCTAACCCCTCAGGTTTCAGAAAATTGAACAGGGGCAGCTGTTGCACCCCAAAATTTGCCCTCACAATACAAGATTTTGTGTGCTAAGAAGGTTCACAAGGTTCACAAGACCTTTCATGAGGTTCATGAAGTTTACAAAACACTTTATGAGGTTCACAAGGTTCACAAGATTCACAATACTTATAAGACCTTCCATGAGGTTCATGAAGTTTACAAGACACTTTATGAGGTTCACAAGGTTCACAATACCTACAAGACCTTTCATGAGGTTCATGAAGTCTACAAGATACTTTATGAGGTTCACAAGGTTCACAAGATCTCCCATGAGGTTCACAAGGTTTACAAGACATCTTATGATGGTTCACAAGGTTCACAAAGTTCACAATTGGTCAGAAGAGTTGACAATTCCCTCAGACAATGCACCTCCTAAGTAGTGCATCCAAAACTAGGGTTTTGACTTTAATCAGGCTAAATGAACTTCCAAGACTTCAAGTGAGCTTCATAACATCTTATATGTGTGTAAGAACCCCTATGACAAGTTTCAAGACTTTTCTCAAAAGATTGCTCAGTCAGATGATCAGATAAGTCAAAATCAGTCAAAGTAGTTAAAAAGTCAAACTGAGGTCAACTGTGGTCAAACCAAAGTCAAACTTCATGATTTTTTGCCAACATCAAGTATATGAAGTAAAATTCATCATTTGATCAAGGGTTGATCATGATTTATCAAGCATATTTCAGATCATCAGGAATCAGAGGTTTCTAAATTAGGGTTTCCTTAGTAAAAGTCAACTGAACTTTGACCAGCCATAACTTTCACATGCTTCATCACCAAGTCTCCATCCAAATCTCATTTTTAAGGAAATTTAATTCTCTACAACTTTGTGTCTCACAAGCCAAGCCCAAAAATGCTTCATTTGGAAGGTATGAGCTAAGACATTATAGGTCCTTTTGAAAGTCAACAAAAAGTCAACAACTTCAAAAGAGCATAACTTGAGAATGGTAAATGATATGGACATGAAACCAATGGGGTTGGTTAGAGGACTCTTCAAGCTTTCCAAAATGTCCAATAACACCCTCATAGTATTAAAATTGAAGTATGTGTGCCCTTGCAAAGTTGGGAAAATTTTGGTTGGTTTATGAAGAAAATGGAGGTCTAAAACCAATTTTTTCTAAATGGGCTTGCCATATGATGACCCAATCCATACTATAACCTCATGCAAGACCCAAGTCAACAAAAATCAGATTTTTTATCATTTTATTTTTATTTATTTTGATTTAATTCATTAAAAATCATTTTAAATTAAAATAAAATATAAAAGTCAAAGATTTAAAAAGGATTAAGCTTCTAGAAATTCATAAATATGATTGGAATCAAAGTGGTAAGAGGATCATGATGATTGGCATAAAATAGCAAGTGTTTATGCAAAAATATTTGATTTTCAAAGCTTATCTTTTTGAATCTTTTTGGATCAAACTTTTCACACAAGCATCAATCTTTTCTGACCTAATTGATCATACTATAAGTACATGAGGTAACCCTAACAAAAAGACACGAATTCCAGCCTCCAAAGTGTAAGTTTGAATTTTCAAAAAAAACCTCTCCAAACTCAAATTCGGATTTTAACATACAAGACATTTGAAGGTATTTTGAGAACATAGTAATGATCCATGGACATCATTGAGTCGAAATCAATGATCATTTGCATCCAAAACATCTCATATCACATAAACCGAATCCTTTTTGTTCTTGAAATTATTTTTTTCGATTTCAATTGTTTAACCATTATTAATGAAATTTGTTTGTTGATTTGTTGTTGTTTGAAGCTTTGGATGAATTCTGGAAAGTTTAATTTGATTTTCATGAACTTATACGAATTTCACCATGGCTAGGGTTTATGACCTCCATTAGGGTTTCGTATTCAAGCTAATATAAATTCATTCTGAAAACATAGATCAATGCCAAATTGTCTCTGGATCATGTTTGAACAATTAATTTGTGGAAATTTTACAGTTTTTGTGGTGTATGAGATCCATAGGTTTTGCTGCAAGTTTGATTTTCGCAGGAACATTAGTAGATGAATTCGCAGCAAATATCCTAGGGCTGGAGGAAGAAGATGAAGGCCCTGCGCGCGAATTTCAAATTTAAACTTTTGTTTTAAAATATTATGATATGGTTTCTGTTTTATTTCACAAGCTTGTGTTTGTCCCAGTGGTATGAAGTGCGCGTGTGTTGTTGAAGGGCTGGGGTTCGAATCCTTGCTATGACAATTTTTCATGTTTTTCTCTTTTATCCATTAAACGTAATATATTATGAATTATGGTTGTTGTATATACAGGTGCGCTCTCCCAGCTGGAATGGTTAACGTGTGTGTGTGTGTGTGTGATTGCTTGAAGGTCCTGGGTTCGATCCCCCCAGGCCTTTTGCTTTGTTTTCTTTTTATGATTTTTTCAGGCATAAGGAACAAAACCAGTTGGAATCCCCCTTTCATCACCTGCGCGCGCGTTGGCCTGGTGGTAGATGTTGTTGGCCTGAGTGTTTGCAAGCAAAGTGTGCTGGGTTCAATTCCCAGCCAGGTAAGTTTCTTTTTTCTTTTTGTTTTTTTATTTGTTTTACTTATTATTAATATTAATAAATTAAAAAATTATAATCTTAATTTAATAAAATTCTAATATGTTTTATAAATAATAATAATAATATTTTTTCTAGAAAACTAATTTCTTTTTATCAATATGTATATATTATAATTTATTTAGTTAGATTAATATTTAACACTTAACATTTTTTATATAAAACCTAATTTATTTTTAAAACCCTAAAAAACATATTCTTTTCAAACCCTAATTTTCTTCTTTTATTATTTATATTTAAAATTCTTGAGTTAATTTTTGTTAATATATAAATTGTTTATAATTTAATTTTGTATGTAAATAATTTTTGTTATATGTTTAAAATAGTTAAAATTGTTAATTTAATTTTGTAATTATAATTTTGTTTTCATAATATGTTTATAATTAACTTAATTTTTTATAATTGGCATATAACTTAAAATTCCATAATAATTAGTATAATTGTTTATATTTTATTCTTAAATCTTAAAAAATTGTTCATTGATCTTTTAATATTTTTGTTTATATTATCAATTATGTTTATTTTCTTATGATGTTTATTTATTACTAACCCCATTTATCTATATATTATTTTTATTATTATTATTTCACTAACCCAATTATTATTATTTATTTTTGCTTATTTTATTTATTTTGCTTTAATTATTATTATTATGTAATTGTTCCTTGGATGTAATATTTAGTAGTAATGTGTAAATATTTATTTTACGCTATGGTTAGTAAAAATAGGGAGTGCAACATGTTTGTATGTAAAAAATCAATTTAGATCATTTAAATTTAAAGATAAATATTAAAATTGTACACTCACACACGTAAGTCGATCTTTGATCGCCATCTCACTTCCTTAGGGATACCTCTCATGTTGCCTAATCAAAAAGGTCAAGTAGGGTGTATAAAGCAAAAGTCCCTCAAAATAAAGTCATCTAGTCCCTTAACAGATAAAAGATCAAGTCCCTTTCAAATGTTGCCTTCGTAATGATCTTGTCCCTTTCGAATAGAGATGACAATCCCTCCAAAATTGCTTAATACACCCCACGGTTACCTACATTAACAGATGACCCTTACTTGTCCCTTACATCCAAGGTAATGACTACCTATTCCTTAATAATAGGGATAGTCTTACCATTTAAAGGATTCAAGAACAGAAAAGACTCAAACTTAGGGTAGGTTCCTCATAGTTACTTGCTCACTCTTCAAAATTTTTCAAACACTTCACACTTTCAAACAAATTTTCCAAACAAAGGTTTTTTACGCATCCGTACATGGATCATTATCAAATTCTTATGAAAATTTCTATTCACACACTACACTTCTCAAAACAGTTTAAAGTGAGCTAAGTAACTAAGAGCCCATGGATAACCATGGATGTAAAGGGTGCTAACACCTTCCCTTTACATAACCTACCCCCCGAACCCAAAAATCTTTTAAGGTCTTTCCTGTTCTTTTATGCCCTTTCCTTTTGGATAAAATAAAAGTCGGTGGCGACTCTTGCTATCCGCAACATTTAACTAAAGTCAGTTCTCCCACCGTGTTACACTATGTCGCGATACTTTTGGCAACCGTACCTTGCCCGGTGATCGTCCTTCACCTTAGATGACCGTCCCTCATCTTATCCCCAACAGAGCAGCCGTCCCCTGCTAGGTGATCGTCCTTCACCTTTGATGACCGTACCTCATCATTTATTTTTACCTCTAATCCCCAGAGAGTCTTATATCCCCAGCTAGTCGGCCGTCCCCGTCTTTGCTTTATCTCCCGCTTCTTCCCCAGCATGTCGGCCGTCCCCGTCATTGCTCCTTCCCCAGCAGTCGTCCTCTGCTCGACGGTCGTCCTCCGTCACCCGCACTTTATATTATACTTTATTTTTCTTTTACAATCTATATCCCTTTTCTTCTTCATTCTGTGAGTGCGAATTTTGGACTGTCTTTGATATTCAACCACAAGTTATCTTGTTTGCCTGTTAAGCCGTTGCTTACATTCTACATAGCTAACTCATGCTTGAATAGGGGCAGCTGTAAACACCCCAAATTTGCCCTCACCCATTCACACCATGGCTTGTGATCTTTTCATATGCATAAGTTCAATCATGGCATCTCATATTGCATTTGTGATTCATTGCATTGGTTCAAAGTCATCTGCATCTAGGGTTTGTGATCTGAGCAATCCAAGAGCCATTTGGGCCACTCCAAAGGTCTTCAATCACTTCAAAGGGGTCCATGTATGTTCAAGCATCATATTGTATCCTCACAAAGTCAAGAAAGTCAAAGAATCACAAGAACTGAGAAAGGCATGGAAGCAGAACCAGGTTTAACTACATAGATGACCTAGAATTAGGGTTTTGGTTTCAAAGGCCATAACTCCAATTTTTTTGGTCATTCTTGTTTCTATTGGTCTCTATATGTCACAAGGATCATGCATATCAATTTTCATGAAGAAACTCAATGGGGAAGGCATTTGATCAATAGTTGACTTCTTGAGCAAGTCAGTGCAAAATTAGGGCATCTGAGACCCCCAATGACTCAACCAAAGGGTTTTCTTCATCATTTTGATTGTGTATGATCTTTATTTGATCATATAAGATGTTAGAAGTTCACAAAATTGAAGAATTTCAAGCCATTTGCAAAGTTGACTTTTTGGGAAAATGACTTGTAATGGAAACTTGCCATTTTGGGAAACTTTTTCAACCCTTGCTTTTTGATTCAAAAATGCTTCAAATGGGAAAACTTTGATCATGAAAGTTGTAGAATGGATCATTCCTTTTTCAAAAAGTACAAGAACTCATTCTAATTCATTTTGGATCAAAAGTTATGGCTTGTCAAAGTTGGGAAAAATCACATAATTTGAAGTTTTCTACCAAAGAGGCAAAGTTGCAAAATCCTTTGCCAAGGCAAAATGAGACCTCAAAGTGACTTCTAATCTTTGCACAAACATGAACCAATGTCTAAAAGTCAGATTGCATCAAAGGTTTGGCCATTTTCATAACTTATGGATCAAGAAACTTCAAAAGGGCCAAAGTTGATTAAAGTTGCAAAACATCCTTCAAACCCTAATCCATTTGCTAGCTGGCTTCAAAACTGATCCCATGGTCCTCCTCATTCCTTGCTGCGCAGGACACCCCTCTTGTACTTGACCTACCATTGGCACATACCTCTCTTACACAAAGCTTGACTTTTTTGCAAAAGACCCATACCAATCACAATAGGGCACAACCACTCCACAGACCTATCCATGAGTGATAAGTGGACCAAAGGCAAGCCATAACACACAACAACTCATGCTGAAACACACTCCAAGCCATAGTTATCAAAAATCCTCCAACTTGCAAAACCATTCGAATCTCTCAGCTCACCCAACCATTCTTCAAACCAACTTCACCATTGCTCTCAAAATGACTCACTGACCCAAAACCATCCATTGAAACAGCCAAAAGCTTCACATAAACCAAACACGATTTCTTCCCCTCTCTGAGCAGAACTCAATCAATCTCACAAACTAGCCAACATAAACTCCAAACAAGCTTTGCAAACACTTGAGGAAGGTCAGTAGAGTTGAATGGAAGCAAGGAACTGGTCCAGAAGCTCTTGGGTTGAAAGCTTCGATTCAGGTAGCCATTGAAATTCATTTTTCCAGAAGCTCTATTTTAAGTTGTTAAATGGTTAAGTTTGATTCCCTGAGTCCAATGAACCTTTTATTTTTGAAAATGATAAAGAAATGAGTGTGTATGATCTGACTGAAATTTCTGCCATTTTTGAACTTTGCTTCGAATCTTGTTAATGGTGAGAAATAAATTCCATTTGAGGGCAGGGATGAGCTTAGGGAGGTGAGAGGAAGTGATCTGGAGCTTTAGAGCTCCAGAAATGACCTAGAGAGTGAGTTTGAGTTTTTCAGGGAAGGGGCTCACCGGAGAAGACGACCGGAGCTCGTCTCCGGTGACCTGAAAATAATTAGGGTTAATTAATTAGGGTTAGCCAAGTTTGAATGTGGACCCTTGATCTGGTTGACTAAGTCTGACCCCCGCGCGTTTCAATGGCCTGGATCTATCATTAAAGCCCTAATCCCATTTAATTAAATTAATTAATTAGGTTTAGTCAGTTTAAATGCCAGCCGTAGGATAGCGCGCGCAGTCAACCCTGGACTCTCAGTTTTGAATCTCAGCCTTCAGATCTGCTTACTTTCATTTATTTTCATTTTAATTCATTTTCTTTTGATTTATTTTGCATGAATTAATTAAAATAGCAAAAAATGTTTAAAAATTATGAAAATTTTTGTCAAGGTTTTCATTATTTTTCAGAACACAAAAATATTTTTATTTTTATTTTTTGCATTAAAAATAATTTTTAAATCATTTAAATGATTATTTTTAATTAGTTAATGAAAATTAATTAATTAAAAATACATTTAGGTATTTAAAAATCACAAAAAAATTCACATTGCCTTTAGAAACATTTAGAAACATTGTCCAACTCTCAAACCAAATTTCTTTTTTGTTCTTGATGCCTTTAGATCATTTTCATTGGATTTAATTTCATTTTAAGGCAATATTTTGTTTCAAACTTTAAAAATTTCATTCTGCCTAACCATTGAGAGTTGGATGATGATCCTTCTTGCATTGCACTCTTCATATCATGTAGTTTATAGGATAATTTTGGTTTGAATTGATCTTGCATTTTCAATTTGTTTGGTATTTTTCTTGACAAGACACCCCAAAACCCTAGCAATCTTAGGAAATTCATAACTCTCCCTAGGTTAAGAGTTGGATCCCCTCCTTTGGGAAGTAAGTTTGTATAGGTCTAGGGTATCTTTGATTGCATTTTCAAATTTTTATCATGTCATTTGCTTCTGGTTTTGGATTTTTGCTTTGTGTGATGTATGTAACCCTACTTTATGCCTTCCTTTGCATCCTTCTTTCATTTGCTTGCATCCATTGACTTGCCATGATGTTTTGTGTATTCACTTGATTCATAATACATCTTAAGACATATTAGAATCATGTTTGATCATTTGATCTTACATTTTGCCATGTTATATGTCCATTGCATTTCATAACTTTTCATGAACATTCATGGTTCAAAGCATGCTTCTCTTGCATCCATATGTTTGTATGATCATTCTCATGCCTTGCCTCATGTTTGCATCATCTCTTAGCATCATTAACATCATACTCATGCTTCTGGTTTTGGTTTGCATCATGACATTGCATCTCATTTTGCATTGCATTTCATTTCTTTGCTAACTTTTCAGGTGGTAAGTTGTTTTGAGAAGTGAATTTGCCTTCACTTCTCACAATCTCTTTTCATCTCTCTTATGCATCATTGCTGCATTTTGTCTTGTGCTTTGGATTGAGCTTGCTCATTCTTGTTCTTTTTTTTACCTTCTTACTTCAAGCAACTTGTCTTCTTAAGTGAAGCAAGTTGTCTTACTTCATTTTGCTTCTCTTCTCCTCTCCTCATTTCATCTTGTTCCTCCTTGGTGCTCTTTGAAGATTCTTTCTCTCTTAAGCCTCACAAACCCTAGGATCTCCAAGTATGATAACAATTAGGGCTTGATTAGTTCCCCATGTAGTTTTGCCTTTGTGTCATCTTTGATTCTTCTCTTCTCATCTTATAATCAGGGACTAAACCCTAAAGGTTTTAAGGCTTTGTGATTAAGCTTATGCCTGCATCCTTCTATTAGGATAGATTGTATAACTTTAATCCTAAGTGTTAAACCCTTAATGTGTTTAAATCCTCTAATCAATTCACCTAATAATCATCAAGACATTAAGCTTGTAACTTGGGCCTTGCATTAGGGTTCTAATTCTTCCTTAATTGGTTAAGAAGGACTAACCCTAGTGTTAATGGACAAGTCCCCCTCAAGTTGTCTTACAAATCATAAAACTCACTTCTTCATCTTATTATTAACTAAAATACACTTTAATAAAGGTCTTGTTTTGTCATGAGGTTAATTCCTAATCATGGATTAAGTTGAGGAGCCTTCCTCAGCTTAAATGTTCTCATCTATTATCCTTCTATTAGGATGGTGTAATGGGTCCATTAAATCCTTGATTATGGCTTAAACTCATTACTTAACACTAAACAAAAATAACAAAAACATCTAAACAAATGCAAGTAGGATAATGATCTTAATCATATACCATGGTGATTAAGTGTGAGGTGTTTACTTCATACTTAAGGTATTCTCATTACCCCTAATCAGAGGGAGGATGTGATGAGTCTGCTAACCCTTGGTTTAGGCTTAAGCTCATTTTCTTATGACAAACTTCAAAAAGCAATAAAAGATTGAAAACACAAAAACGAACAATAATCGTCTCCTTCGGGATTCTTTTCTCATCTCATTCACTCATAAACGAGAACTTGCTTCTTCCGTCTAATGCAAGACAGTTTGCACCTGAGCCAGACAGGTCATACACTTGAGCATAGACAAGCAAGCAATTCACAAGTCAATTTATCTTTCAGTCTCTTTGAGTCGAACTACGGTGTTCTGACTTCCTCATTGCACGAGAGGATAAGTAGGCATAACTTAACAGTTATCGAACAAAAGTCTATGTATAGTCCCCCTCTTCCAGCATCATTCTTCTAGCCTCATTATCATGAGCATTTCACTCTTTTCTTACACTGACACTTCTCTTATACACTTCACACTTCTTTTACACTGACACTTGCATTCTTTCCAGCTTTGATACACAAATTGCACTAACACTACCCCTTTAAAACACAAATCTTTTAAGAGTGGATCCCGTCGAGTATGACGGACAATCTGGGTGCTAATACCTTCCCAGGTTGTAACCAACCCCCTTTCTTAGTCTCTTGGTTCGCAACCGTCTTATCCATATCTTTTCTTAGGTCTATGCAGCATTACCTTTCCTCCGGGATAAAAATGCCTAGCTGGCGACTCTATTCATTCCCTTCTCTCTTTCGCCGACCGTTCGCGTCTGTACCCCTTCTTGACCTGAGGTGTCATTTTGGTGGGAGCGACAATAGTGACAGCTGCCACTTGCTCATATGATCTTCTATATCCTCGGCCCCGTCCTCGGCCATACACAGCATTGGTTTCACCTTCCCTTCTTCTCGGGGGGTCCGTTGAAAGCTTTTCTTACGCCACTCGAGCTGCTTGCACTGGTATCCTGAATCTTCCCCATCTTTAACAAAGTCTCGATCCTCTCGCCTACTATTACTATATCATTGAACTTGGTTGCCGAACAGGACGTCAACCTTTCGATAAACACCCCTTGCAATGTTCCCATGAACATATCAGCCATCTCATTCTCCAGCAATGGTGGTTGTACTCTAGAAGCGAGCTGACTCCACCTCTGAGCATACTCCTTAAACCCCTCCTTAGCATTTTGAGACATGTTCTGCAGTTGAGTGCGATTTGGAGCCATGTCCAAATTGTACTGGTATTGCTTCACGAACGCCTCTACCAAGTCCTTCCAGCTCTTAACATTGACCCTACTTAGCTTCATATACCATTCCAAGGAGGCTCCAACCAGGCTGTCCTGGAAATAATACATCCATAGCTTCTCATCTTCAGTATGGGCAGCAATTCTTCCTGCAAAGGACTGGAGGTGAGTCTTTGGACACGCTGTGCCATTGTACTTCTCGAAAGTAGGAACCTTGAACTTGTAAGGGATTCTGACCCCTGGAACCAAGCCCAAGTCAGTAATGTCGAACCCCAGAGAACTCTGAGATTGAATGGCCCTGATCTGCTCAGCCATCTCTTCAAACTTTTTGTTCATTTCAGCCCCTTGGCCTTCCGTTTCGTCCAGCAGAGTAAACTGTTTGTCTTGACCATCCATCTGTACATTGTTAAGTCCATCATTGATAATGGTGACCCCTGGTTGTGCCACAGGGATCTCAACTTGACGGGCGCCCGCACCGTTACGATTACCTCCATCAGCAGCCCCGTTGTTCCTGGCTTGATTATTTTCTACCAACTCACGTAAACGTTCCTGATTCTGACCCATTCCTGCCATAAGGGTCATAAAATTGTCCATCCTCAGTCTCAAGTCAGCTAAATCAGCCTGCATTTGATCCATCACTCTTTCCCTGTTGACTCTTGTGGGATATCTGTGTACGATCGGCTGTTCTCGAACCTTCCTGGGAGCTATAGTGCCTGAAAGGACATAAGCATTAGAAACTGAGGAACTACCTGCAAAACAAACAAACACGTTATATGCATTCAATGTAACTGCTCATTTTTCCAAGTTTAGGCATTTGTATGCCCCAGTTCTAGTATTTGCTCCAGATAACCACTTTGAGTATTAATTTTCAAACTTTCCCTTTGAAGAGTGTTCAGATCTTAGAAGTATCAGACAATCAAGCTTTGCATATTCAGAAATGGTAATTTGCATATTAACACTGCATAACATGGATAACCCACTGTCGGCCAAAAGTTAGAGCACAAACAAAATTTCCCCGAAGGGTTACAAGTTAATACATGAAAAAACAAAAGATAAAGCAAGACTCCTACAACAAGCCTGTAGGTAGTCTGAACAATAATAAATGAAAACTAAACTAAAGACCCAGGTTCTTCTGCAGCCACCTCTGTTCTGTTCTTCTTCACACCTGCTCTCAGCTTGAGCTCTTCAATCTCTTTCAATGCCTCCTTTAAGGCCATCTGGCTATGTGCCAACTGCTGAGTCTTTTCCCTTCGTATGTTGTGGACTTGTTCCATTTCTTCTTTCTTGAAGGCCATCTATACCTCGAAAAACTCTTCTTTTTCTTTATACTTCTTCTGCTCCTGTTCCCTTTGGCCTTGCAACCAAACAATGGACTGGCGAGCTTCTTTAAGAGTCTTCAAAGTCTTCTTACGCTCCGCTTCTCTTTTTGCCTCCATTAGACCCAATCTCTGAAAGTGAGCTTCCCTTCCAGCAAACTCCTTCTCTTTAGATTCCAAGGAGGCTTGCATCTTCTGTAGCTTTCCCTCTGCTTCATTTTTGGCCCGGTTGGCAAGATGGTATAAGTTGACCATTTCAGCATTCTCCACTCGGACTTCGTGCAGCTGAGCTTCCAGTTTCTTATATTCTTCAAGAGAGACAGTACTCTGACATGGAACTTCTTTAGGATATAATGGAGCTTCTACTAGAATGGCATTAGAACTTCCTCTACACGTTTCTGCAACCATGTGTCGCTCCCGATAAATGGGAATGGCCCAAATAAAGGTACAGACGCGAACGGTCGGCGAAAAGAGGAATGCGAGAACACACAGGAGTGAACTCACAGGGAATGAATAGAGTCGCCAACTAGGCATTTTTATCCCGGGGGAAAGGTAATGCTGCATAAACCTAGAAAGACATGGATAAGACGGTTGCGAACCAGAGAGACTGAGAAAGGGGGTTGGTTACAACCTGGGAAGGTATTAGCACCCAGATTGTCCGTCGTACTCGACGGGATCCACGCTTAAGAGATTTGTGTTTTTAAAGGGGTAGTGTCAGTTCAATTTGTGCATAAAATAGCTGGAAAAGAATGTACAGGTGTCAATGTAAAGGGAGTGTAAAGTGTATAAATGATGTGTCAGTGTGAGAACAAAGAATGAGATGCTCAAGATCATGAGGCTTAAAAGAATAAAGCTGGAAAGAGGGGGAATATACAGAGACTTTTGTTCGATAACTGTTAAGTTATGCCTACGTATCCTCTCGTGCAATGAGGAAGTCAGAACACCGTAGTTCGACCCAAAGAGACTGAGAGATAAATTGACTTGTGAACTGCTTACTTGCCTATTCTCAAGTGTATGATCTATCTGGCACAAATGCGAACTGTCTTGCATTAGACGGAAGAAGCAAGTTCTCGTTTGTGAGTGAAGATGATGAGAAAAGAATCCCGGAGGAGACGATTATTGTTTGTTTTTGAGTTTTCAGTTTTTTATTGCTTTCAAAAGTTTGTCATAAGTTAATGAGCTTAAGCCTAAACCAATGGATTTAGTAAACTCATCACATCTTCCCTCTGATTAGGGGTAATGAGAATGCCTTAAGTGTGAAGTCATCTTCTCACACTTAATCACCTTTGATGTAGGGTTAAGATCATTAACCTACTTGTGATTAATTAGATGTTTTTGTTGTTTTTGTTTAGTGTTAAGTAATGAGATTAAGCCATAATCAGGGATTAAACAGACTCATTACACCATCCTAATAGAAGGATAATAGATGAGAATGTTTAAGTTGAGGAAGACTCCTCAACTTAATCCATGATTAGGGATTAACCTCATGACAAAACAAAGCCTTTATTAGATGGATTTTATTTAATGATAAGATGATGAAGTGAGTTTTATGGTTTGTAAGACCACTTGAGGAGGACTTGTCCATTAACACTAGGGTTAGTCCTTCTTAACCAGTTAAGGAAGAATTAGAACCCTAATGCAAGGCCCAAGTTACAAGTTTGAAGTCTTGATGATTATTAGATGAATTGATTAAAGGATTTAAACACATTAAGGGTTTAACACTTAGGATTAAAGTTATACACTCCATCCTAATAGAAGGATGCAGGCATAAGCTTAATCACAAAGCCTTAAAGCCTTTAGGGTTTAGTCCCTGATTATGAGGTGAGGAGAGAAGACTCAAAGAGACACAAAGGTAAAACTAAGTGGGGAGACTAATCAAAACCCTAACCGTTGTCATGCTTGGTTGTTCCTAAGGTTTGTGAGGTTAACAAGAAATCTTCAATGGAACCACCAGGAAGCAGATGAAAGGATCAGGAGAAGCAAAGTAACTTGCTTCATTTAAGAAGACAAGTCACTTGAAGAAAGAAAGTGAGAAGAAGAATGAGCAAGCTCATCCTCAAACACATAACAAAATGCAGCAAGGATGCATAAAGGAGATGAAAAGAAAATGTGAGAAGTGAAGGCAAATTCACTTCTCAAAGTTGCTTACCACCTGAAAAGTTAGTGAAAGGAATGCAATGCCATGCAAGATGAAATGAAATGGCATGATGTAAATCAAAACCAGAAGCACATATGAGATAATAATGATGCTATGAGATGATGCAAACATGAATCAAGACATGAGAATGATCACATGAACAAAAGAATGCAAATGGAACAAGTTCAGAACCATGATCATACATGAAAAATCATGAGATGCAAATGGCATACAACATGGCAAATGCAAGAAGCAATGATCAAACATGCTTCTCACATATCTCAAGATGTTTAATGGATCAAATGAATGCATAAAATGTTATGGCAAGTCAAGTTATGCAAGCAAATGCAAGATGAATGCAAAAGGAAGCCCAAATTAGGGTTTATGATCCATGCATCAAACAAAAAACCAAAATCAGAAGCAAACATCAAGATAAAAAATTGAAAATGCATTCAAAGGAACCCTAAACCTACACAAACTCACTGCCCAAAGGAGGGGTTCTAACTCTTAACCTAATGTAAGTTATGAATTTCCTAAGTTTTCTAGGGTTTTAAGGTACCTTAACAAGAAAAATGCCAAACAAATTGAAAAGGAAAGATCAAATCATGCCAGTTTAATCTCACAAACTACATGCTAAACAAAATGCAATGCAAAAAGAATCAAAGTCCAACTCTCAATGGTTAGGCAGAAATGATTTTTTGAAGTTTGGATCAAAATAATGCCTTGAAAATGAATTAATTCCATGGAAAATTATCAAAATGCATCAAGATCAAAAAAGAAATTTGGTTTGAGGGTTGGACAATGTTTCTAAATGGTTTTAAATGTTTCATGAATTTTTTGGTGATTTTTAAATACCTAAAAGTATTTTTAATTAATTAATTCTCATTAATTAATTAAAAATAAACTTTTAAATGATTTAAAAATATTTTTTAATGCAAAAAATAAAAATAAAAATGTTTTTGGTTTCTGAAATTAAATAAAAGTTTATACAAAAAAATTTCAGAATTTTTAAAATTGTTTTACTATTTTAAAATAAATGGACAAAAGAAATACAAAATAAATGAATTAAAATTAAAATAAAAGAAAGTAAACGCATTGAACGAATCAGATTGAAACTGGGGGAGAGGCTGTTGACTGCGCGCACAATCCTAAGGTCCACATTCAAACTGAGTTAATTCCTAATTATGAATTAATTAATCCAGATTAATAAAGTCAACTAGGATTAGGGCAAAATAGAGTGATCCTGGGCGTTCAAATGCGCGCGAGTCAACACATCCAAGAGACCAAATTCAAACTTCATTAAACACAGGGATTAGCCCTAATTATTTTCAGGTGGCCGGAGAAGACCTCCGGTCGTCTTCTCCGGTGGGAACCCCACCTGAAAATCTCTAAAATCTTCAAAACTTCACTAAAATAAAAACTAACAACCCAGAAATCATCCCCATGTCAAGCTAAAACAAACCCCCCACTCAAATCTCATTTATATTTCATCAATCAGCTGAATCGAAACAAAACATTTTTAGGTCAGAAGAGTTTCAGAACAAGATTAAATACTCATTTCTCAACCATTTCAGAAAATAAAAGCACCAGAGTGATCAGCAAGACATGAAGAACAACTTAGAAACTTAAAAATCCATTTCTGGAAAAAATGTTCTTGGTATACCTGAGCTTTGAGCTTTCTCTGTTTGTAACTTTCTGACCCTCTCTTTCCGTGCAAACTACTCCTCTTGGTCCCCTGATGAAGTCCTGATGCTTAAAAGAAGTTTGTAGTGGCTGGTTTGGAAGATGGCAGAGGTTCTGCTCAAGGTGAGGTGAGAATCGTGTTTGTGATTCAGTGGCTTTCAGGCTGTTTTGAGGGTTGGTTTGTGTTCAGTGAAACATGGTGAGATGGTTTATGAAGTTTGTTTGTGTGTTTGTGGCCTGTGTGTTGAGTTTTGAAAGCTTTTGCTCAAGAGGGTGAAAATGGGAATGATGTGCTATGAAGTGTTTCAGGCTTGCTTCTTGTTGTGTTTGGCTTGCATTTTCTTTGTATAAACAAATGCCATTGGTCAGATGAAGTGACATGTGCTTTATTGATTGGTATGGGTGCTTTTGCCAATTTGTCAAAGTTGTGTAAGAAGGGCATGGGCTACTTGCTAGCTAAGTACAAGGAGAGTGTGCTGTGCAGCATGATGTGAGGAAGGGCCTAGGATTGATCAGCAAGCTAGCCAGCAAGTGGGTGAGAAGCTATGAAGAGTTTTGCAACTTGCCTTGCCTTTGGTTCTTATGAAAGAAACTTGATCCATGGGCCATAAAACATGTGATTCTTTGGGTGCAATCTGACTTTTAGGACTTGTATGATCATGTGGTGAAGTTTAGAAGTCCATTTGATGACTTAATTGGCCTTGAGAAGTGAATTTGCAACTTTGCCTCTTTGGTGCATGACTTGAAAATTAGTGATTTTTGCCAACTTTGACAAGCCATAACTTTTGATCCAAAATGAATTAGGTCATGTTCTTGTACTTTTTGAAAAGGGAATGATCCATTCTACAACTTTCATGACCAAAGTTTTTTCATTTGAAGCTTTCTTGAATCAGAAAGTAAAGGTTGAAAAAGTTGCCTAAAATGGCAATTTCATTAAAAGTCAAACTTGCTCAAAAAGTCAACTTTGCAAAAACTTGAAATTCTTGAATTTTGTGAACTTACAACATCTTCCATGATCAAATAAAGATCATATACAATCAAAATGATGAAGAATGCCATTTGGTTGGATCATTGGGGGCCTCAGATGCCCTGATTTTGCACTGACTTGCTTGAAAAGTCAACTCTTGATCAGATGACTTCCCCATGGAATTTCTTCATGAAAATAGATATGCATACTCCCTATACCATATAGAGACCAATAGAAACAAGAATGACCAAAAAAATTGGGGTTATGGCCTTTGAAACCAAAACCCTAATTTCAGGTCATCTATGCAGTCAAGCCTGGCCCTGCTTCCATACCAATCCCAGTTCTTGTGATTCTTTGACATTCTTGACTTTGAGAGGATATAATATGGTACTTGAACACACATAGACCCCTTTTAAGTGATTGATGGCCTTTGGAGTGGCTCAAGAAGCTCTTGGATTGCTCAGATCACAAACCTTATATGCAGATGACTTTGAACCAATGCAGTGAATCAAAAAATGTGGTATGAGATGTTATGATTGTGTTTATGCATATTAAATGATCACAAGCCAAGGTGTTAATGGGTGAGGGAAAATTTGGGGTGTTCACACCATGTAGCAAAAGGAGGATATGTCTTGGGATCTACTCTGTCAAAGTCTTTCTTACCTTTCCTCACCCTGTGAGCCCAAGCCTGAGACGCTTGTATAACTAACTCTTTGTTTCCCTCCACAAGAAAATACAAAGACTCATCAAATTCTTCCATATTTGGTGGATCTCTCAGAGGATAGCCAAATTGCTTCCTGGCTAATGTTGGATGATAACTGATCACACCCTTCCTTCCTAGCAAAGGCACTCCAGCAAATCTTCCACAACTGACCAGCAACTCCTTTCCCAGCAGATCTCTGTCATATCCCCAAGCTATATCCTCAGAAGTTAGCCCCATTAGCCTCCTAGACCACCTCCACTCATCTATCATCTCCTTGTAAGAGCCTGACTTTGGCAATTGCCTAGCAAACCACTCAGCAAACAATGAAGCACAACAGCCCACTGGTTCACCTCTACCTTTCTCATTCCGGTAGTGAACATTGTAGTAGAAATCTCCCAACAGAGTTGGCACAGGATTGCCTTTAGCAAAGATAGAAATCACTTCTAAGCTCACAAACTCTTTTTCTCCCGGGAAAAGACTAGACCCATACACCATCAAAGCCAGCACAGCACCAAAATCCCCCCATTTACCCTCTTTGGCATATTCTTCAGCCTCTGGTATAAGCACATTCCAAGGGAGCCATCTGCCTTCACTGTCCTTCAGAGCCTTCTTAACCTTAGCAACTGGTAAACGACAGACTCTGGCTATGTCTTCTTCCTTAAGAACCACCTCAGACCCATAGTAAGGCAAGGTATCTCTGACTAGAACACTCAAAATGCTGGAAATCTCCTCCAAGGTAGGAGCCAAGATGTAATCTGGAAATACAAAACTCTGCAGCAAGGGATCATAAAACTGAAACAAGGTGTGCAAGCTGCCCTTCTGGTCTGCAGTAGGTTTGTCCATGTACTTCAATATCTGGCCATACCTCTTTCTGAAATTCCCCAAGACTTGGTCATTGATCAGCTCTGCTAATTTCTGAACACTCTTGACTTCTGGTTGAAGAAAATTATAATGAACATTCTTTTTCCTTGTGATTCTCTTAACTTCTGCCATCTGGAGATAAGATTACCGGAACTGGGTGCTAACTGTGAACAATAACCTGAAAAATGGAAACACAAACAGTTAATGCAAGTATGATGCAATGCAAATGCAATGCAGGCATATGATCAATCTAGGACCATCTGGATACTGGACACTGAATATTAGGACCCTCTGAATAGCTGAAAACCAGAATCCTCTGAGCCACAACCCTCTGATAGAAATTCTCAGAACCATAGCACCAAGAAAACCAGAACCATAAGGACCAGATCTCAACAAGGACCACACTGATAATGAGGGTATGTAGAGGCCAAGGGTTCCTGCAAACCTGTAAACCCCTCCCAATCTCATTGGTGTGCTCCGGGTCAAACATCACGGACTCTCAAAGCCGAGTAACAATAATACTTTCACCATTTCTGAGAAACGGTTCATGACCAGATCATGGAATCGGTTTGGTATTATATACTACGCAGGGAGGCCTCAGCTGAGTCTGGGAAAACAAGTTCATCCTATGTGAGTCCCACGTGGGCCCTTGGATGTGAATGGGTTTGCCACAAAATATGGTCTGCCATTGTCATCACTAGAGAGGGATGTTTCCACAAGGTTCTCAATGATCGGTCCCCAGCTGCACATAACTATCAAGGTTATGAAATGAGAGAGGAAGATCCCTAAATCAAGACATTTCCAAGACGGTCGCAAATTTGGGTGTGGAACTCACTATTACCCCCATGACAAGATCACATGAGGCCAAAGTGGAACCACTCTAAGTCCTAAGGTGCACTCGAGCCGTGGTAATGAGCTCATCTTTCAGAAACAGTATCACCCAAACCCACCAAACAGAAGATCCAGTCCAGATAGTCCAGTATATAATATGATGCAGAAAATAAATACTGAAAAACCGTAAATAAAGCTGTAAATAAAACTGTAAATAAACAACAGTAAAATACAACACACAACAATAAACAATCAACACCCAATGAAACAGAAACAAACAAGCGCTAGGAGAGACTCACAGGGGAACCAGAGATTCTCTGGTTAGGAGGTCCCTAGCAGAGTCGCCAGCTGTCGCTCCCCGGATTTCCATCCTGGTACAAACGCGAAAGTGGCGCGGAAAGAGGTAGAGTCGCCAGCCAAGCATTTTTATCCCGAAGCAACGGGAATGGTAATGTTGCACAAGCCAGAAGAAAAGAAAAGGAAGGACACGGGTCCTGCGAACCAAAGAGACTGAGTTCGGGAGTCGGTTACGACCTGGGAAGGTATTAGCACCCCAGATCGTCTGCCGTACCCGACGGGATCCACGCTTGCAAAGAAACTGTTTCAAAGGGGGGAGAAGAACTAAAAGCTGCTGCAAAGAAAATAAACTGAACTGGATAAAAGAAAATGAAAAGGGAAATGAAAAAGAAATGAAAAGGAAAAATGTAGGGAAAAAAAAGATTGTGCTCGAACGGGCCCTACCCCGCTGCCTACGTACCTCATCTGGACAATGAGGATCAGAGTCGTCGTAGTTCCCCTAACTAGGGGTGGAAAGGATTGCTTGTGAATAAAGGCTTGAACTGCCTATGTCAATGCTCAGGTGTTGCAGGCTCGGACGACGAGTGTGTTACCGTCTTGCAAAATGACAAGTAGGAGCAAGTTCGCGTACGGAGCGAAGGAGATGAGAAAAGAATTCCCGAAGCAAAGACGCTTATTATTTGTTTGTGTTTTTTAGGAGCTTTTTACTGAGTGTGTCACAAGGAAGTGAACTCAAGCTCTTTTCTGTGGAATGTGCACTTGTCACTACATTCCAAGATGGAATAATAGAACAAGCACACTCAAGTAAGGGGAAGATCCCCAAAACTTGAATCCAGAGATTAGGGCTTAAGCTCACTAACTCATTACCTTATTAAGTGTTTTTGTATTTACAATGAAGAAGTGTGTTTTATGATTGTTTTGGTGAAGATGATATCCTGATCAGACTTGTACATCACAAGACAAGCTTGTACTATCCCAAGATGGGAAGACTACAAGTGTCTCATGGGATAAGGCTATTGCTCAAGGTCACTTCAATCTTTATTAAGTGTCTTCTTTAGGGTTTTGAGATGAGAAGAGAAGAGAAACAAAAGGATCACAAAGGTAAAAGTCTAATGGGGGACTAATGAATCCTAATATTAGCATGCAAAGGTAATCCTAGGTTAGTGAGGTTTACTATCCTAAAGAAGAAAGAAAGAAGAAGAGAAGAAGAATAATGAAGAATAGAAGAGGGAGGAAGAAAGGCCTAAGCCCAACAAATACAAGGTTAGAAAAATAATAAGTAGAAGAGAAGAGATACGATTTGGAGATGTGGGAATCACATCCACACCTCTCACTTACCAAAGCCCCTGAAATGGTTAGTGACACAAGCATAAATGCAATACAAAATGAACATAATGTCAAACCAAAGTCACACAACCAGAAGTGAAGTCATAAACACAAATGCCAAATGCAAACTTAAAGCACAAGAATGAGAAAAGAAATACAACTCACAATGAAGCATTATGAATCACCATGACAAAACAAATTAAACATGAGAAGACACAAAGCAAAATAGTCAAAACAAAACCACAAGGTGCAAGACTAGAACCCTAACATGTTAGAAAAGTGCCTAAGGAACATGTGAGATGAAGAGAAGAAGTGCACATAGTCAAATATTCACATCATGAGAAGGAAGAAGCAAAGGAAGTGAAGTGAGCATGCATAAGTGTGGAAGAACTTCAAGAGCAACCAAACACAAACTTCTCAAGGCCCAAACCACTACTCAAGACCAGAGGGGTATCAACAACCTAATATGGCCCTAAACAACCTAAAGAAGTTGGCACAAGTGCCCTTCTAAGCTAAGGAGGGAACATATGACCCCAAAAGAAGCAAAAAGGGGCAAGCAAGGAACAAAAATTCAAATTAATTCAAGTAAGCATCTAAAAATTCCACAAACTTGCACAAATGATCTTCAATCATACCATATTAACATGCCAAAAGGAGGGGATCAAATTCAGAAGATAAGCAAGTCAAATGAGGGTTCAAACATGGATTAGGGTTAGAAAGCTTCATGCACAAGTTAGAGACCAAAATCAATTAAACAAAATTCTAAAAATCAGAACAAAAATCACCAATAAACTACATCTCATCATGAATCCAGAGCAAAAAGAATCACCTAAAAATTCAAAATAATGATCAAGATAGAAAATAAACAAGTCAGCATGCTTCAGAATGAAATAAAATCAATTAAATAAAAGAAACAATTAATTTCCACGTAACAATTAAAAATAAATGAAAAATAAAAATACCAAAAATTAAAGAAAACTAAAAGAATCATTCCTGAATGTTTTTATAATTTTTGATGACCTAATTCTATTTTTAAAAATTGAAAAACAAACTAAAAATAAAATGAAAACAAAAAAAAAAGAAATAAAATAAAGAAACAGGCCAGGGGGTGTATTCAGCAAGCCATTCCAGTTCATTTCTCATTGGGCTTAAAAACGGGGGGTACAAATAGCAATCAAGGCCCATTGGATCCTGCGCATACTCATAATATTTACCATGGAAATTCAGAAATGCTAGAAAAATAACAAGCCACTAGATCAAGCTAACGCACCAGATCAAGTCAAACAAAATCCTCAGTCCTATCATTCATTGGCCAGGGTGTGTGCGCATGCTAGTTATGGTGTGGTGTGTCACACAAAGATTAATTCAGTTTTAAATATAAAACAGAAAGCACGTGCAAGGGAGGGGGGTTTTAATGCATTGTCATGTTTTTCTCCGTCCAGATCCCAGATCCAAAGGCCAGCGTCCATCTTCTTCCTTGAGCTCAGATCAGAATCCGGTGACCGGAGCCCTAGCTCCGGCACCGGAAAATTCAAACATATGAACAAAACAATACAAAAATACATCAAAACCTCCAGATCAAGCAAACAACTCATGTTGAATCTAAATATAGCAACCAAATTCACAATGGATCAAAGAATAAGCTGGATCGATGAAAAACAGATTTATGTGTTGCACCCCAAAATTTTCCCTCACAATACAAGACTTTGTGTTCTAAGAAGATTCACAAGGTTCACAAGTTCTCCAACAACTTGCATAACCTTTCATGAAGTTCATAAAGTCCACAAGCTACTTTATGAAGGTTCACAAGGTTCACAAGTTCCATAATGCTTTCAATACCTTTCATGAGGGTCATGAGGTCTACAAAGCCACTTCATGATGTTCACAAGGTTCACAAGCTTCACAATACCTCCCATGAGTATCACAATACACTTTGTGAAGGTTCACAAGGTTCACAAGATTCACAATGCTTTCAATACCTTTCATGAGGTTCATAAAGTCTACAAGTTACTTTATGAAGGCTCACAAGGTTCACAAGCTTCTCAACATTTCCATAACCTTTCATGAGGTTCATGAAGTCCATAAGTTACTTCTTGAAGGTTCACAAGGTTCACAAGTTACACAATGATTGCAAAGCTTCCCTGAGGATCATGAGGTCTACAAAGCCACTTCATGAGGTTCACAAGGTTCACAAGCTTCACAATACTCCCCATGGGTATCACAATACACTTTATGAAGGTTCACAAGGTTCACAAAGTTCACAATTGGTCAAAGAAGTTGACAATTCCCTCAGACAATGCACCTCCTAAGCAGTGCATCCAAAACTAGGGTTTTGACTTTAATCAGGCTAAATGGACTTCCAATACCTCAAGTGAGTTTCATAACATCTTATATGTGTGTAAGAACCCCCATGTCAAGTTTCAAGACTTTTCTCAAAGGTTTGCTCAGTCAGATGATCAGATAAGTCAAAGTCAGTCAATGCAGTTAAAAAGGCAAACTGAGGTCAACTGTGGTCAAACAAAGTCAAACTTCATGATTTTTTGCCAACATCAAGTATATGAAGTAAAATTCATCATTTGATCAAGGGTTGATCATGATTCATCAAGGAGATTCCAGATCATCAATAATCAGGAGTTTCTAAATTAGGGTTTCCTTAGTAAAAGTCAACTGAACTTTGACCAGGCATAACTTTCACATACTTCATCACCAAGTCTCCATCCAAAGCTCATTTTGAATGAAATTGAATTCTCTACAACTTTGATGTTGAAGGTTAAGCCCAAAAATGCTTCATTTGAAAGATATGATCTAAGACATTATAGGTCATTTCAAAAGTCAACAAAAAGTCAACAACTTCAAAAGGGCATAACTTGAGATTGGTAAATGATATGGACCTGAAACCAATGGGGTTGTTTATAGGACTCTTCAAGCTTTCCAAAATGTCCAATAACACCCTCATAGCATTAAAATTGAAGGAGTTGTACCCTTGCAAAGTTGGGAAATTTTAGGGAAGTTTATGAAACAAATAAGGCCTAAAATCAATTTTTTGCTAAATGAGCCCACCAAATTGCCATCCCATCTTTACAAACTCATCAAGCACGACCCAACCCACTCATTTTCTGATTTTTTATTTTTTATTTCATATTTATTTGAATTTTATTCATTAAAATACAAATTAAATTGAAATAAAATATAAAAGTCATATATTTGATTTGATTTTTGGTTTTAGAAAGTTTTAACACTCATTTAAACTTGATTGATACCATTTAAATTCAGATCATCCAAACATGGCAAGGCTAGATAAAAAAATATTCAAAATTTAAGATCACATCTTTTTCAATCATAAAAGGTCCAAAAATCCAAAGTCTTGAGCCATATTTTGACCTAATTCTATACACTATAAGTACAAAAACATATCACAAGCATAGGGGACGAATTTTTGCAGCCAAGAACACCTCATTCAAACTCTCAAAAAGTGTCAAAAAGTCATATTCGGATTGTGCAATAGAGGTTGTATCAAGACATCCTAAAGGTTGTAATAGGTTCCTGGGACATCACTGAAGCTATCCCAATCATTCTCATCATTCAAAACAGCATAATTCTTCCAAACCGAACCAACATTGGCTTGGATTTTTCATTTTTCGATTCACTTAATTCATGATATATTAACTGTTTTTAATCACTGATATTTGTTTCTTATCATGTGTGGATTGTTCTTATGTACTTTAATTGAATTTTCGTGACAGAATCAAGAAGAAGCCATGGCTAGGGTTTGGACCTTCGAATTAGGATTCTGTTATTTACTCAATTTAAATGAGTTTGAAAACCATAGCAAGATTGTATGGACTGTGGGAAATTGTTTTATGCTAACAATTGGATCCAATTTTACGTGTTTCATAGGTATACAAAAACCTAGGTTCTTCTGTAAAAATATTTGCATGAAATTTCGCAGGAAAAGTTGCATAAAATTTCGCAGGTAAAAGGTAGAAGAAGGAGAAGCTGCGCGCGAGTTTAATATTTGAATTTTTGTTTTAAAATATTATGAGTTGTTTCTGAGTTTATATCACAAACTTATGTTTGTCCCAGTGGTAAGACAGGCGCATGTATTGTGGGAAGATTGGTGTTCGAATCCTGGCTCCAACCAATTTTTTGTTACTTTTCCATCTTAATTGCAGCCTTAATATATTATGATTTAAAGTGATTACATCAACAGATTCGCTCACCCAGCAGGAATGGTAACGCTATTGTGTGTTTGTTGGTAAGGACCTGGGTTCGATTCCCCCAGGCCTTTTGTTTTTCATTCTTTTCTTCTAATTTTTAGGTTTAAAGAACAAAACCAACTTGACTTACTCTTCTTACACCAACGCATGCGTGGCCCAGTGGCTGTAGTTGCTGGTATAGGTTCATGAAGGCAGGAGGTACTGGGTTCAATACCCAGCCAGGTCAGTTTTCCTTTTATTTTTTCTTACTATTCTGATTGTTAATAATATTAATTTAATAAAAATAATAATTTCAAAATCCTAATATAAATCTTAAAATATTTTCTAAAACAAATTGTTTTTATTATTAATATGTATATATCTATTTAATTAATAAATTAGTATTATAAATTAAAAACTTTAATATTTTTCTAACTCTAATATTTTGTTAAAACCCTAATTTTATTTCTAAATCTCTAACCCTAATTCTTATTTAATTTTAAATGTTAACCTAATTAATTTTTCTAATACTTAATTAAATAATTAATTTTGTTCTATTTGTAAATAATTATTATATTGTTATTATAATTCCTTTGTTATTTATTTCTTAAACTCTTAAAAATTGTTTATTTAATTTAAAATTGTTATTTTAAATTCTACATATTTTTACTAACCTCTTATTTCTTATAATTATTTTGTCACTAACCTTAGTTATTTTTAAATTGTGATTATTATTATTATTTTCACTAACCCTCTTATAATTACTTATTTATTTTGCTTATTTTTGCTTATTTATTTATTTTAGCTATTCATTTTATTTGCTTATTATAATTATTGTAATTGTCTCCTTGGTGTAATTTTGTAATTATTGAATTATTTAATTTTATGCTATGGTTAGTAATTAGGGAGTGAAAAACATGTATTTTATTTAAAATAAATTAGATCACTTGTAAATATAAGATAATTAAAATAAACACTCACACACACGTAAGTCGATTTTTAATCGCCGTCTCACGTTTCTAAGGTTATCCCTCAGGTTGCCTACGAATAATGGTCAAGTGGGGTGTATAAAGCAAGTCCCTCAAAAAGAAAATCATCAAAGTCCCTTATGGTTGCCTTTACGAATCGAGTCCCTTTCGAATAAATGATGATAGTCCCTCATATGTGCTTATTACACCCCACAATGGCTTTCAAAAATCAAATTGCCCCTTACATGTCCCTTAACATCCAAAGTAAGGACTACCTACTCCATTATAGTAGGGATAGTCTTACTAAGGAAAGGATAAAAAAATAAGAAAGACCTTAAACATTAGGGTAGGTTACTCTTAGGTACTTGCTCAATTCAAAATTTTTCCAAACACTTAACATTTTCAAACAAATTTTCAAACAAGTTTTTTACACATCCATACACGGATTATTATTAAACTATTCTGAAATTTTTTGCTATTCACACACTACACTTTCAAAACAATTCAAAAGTGAGCTTAAGTACCTAAGAGCCCATGGATAACCATGGATGAAAAGGGTGCTAACACCTTCCCTTTTCATAACCTACCCCCCGGACCCAAAACATTCTCTAAGGTCTTTCCTGTTCTTTTATAACCTTTCCTTATGGATAAAATAAAAGTCGGTGGCGACTCTTGCTATCCGCAACATTGTTTAAAGTCAGTTCTCCCACCGTGTTACAGAACTGGCGACTCTGCTGGGGATTCTATTTAAGAGGGGTACCCTTAGGAATTAAGATCACTTTAAATTGTTTGCCTTGTTTGTTTTATATTACTTGTTGGGGTGCTCTTATGTGTGAAAGGTCCTAACCCGGATCTAGTGTACCTTAGGTAAATGGCAATAGACCAAGGAAACTGTACGACGTATATCGATACGGTTGATCTGGTGGCCATAGTTAGTGCGACTTCTTGGTTGGTGCTTATATTCCTTAAGTCAAGTTGAGGATAATATTGAGGCTGCCATATGTTGTCAATGCACTAACTAACTTTTAGAACCCTAGTTAACTCATCTTGGCCTTTAGAAAGTAGTGAGGTAACCGGCTTTGGTGCAGACTGAAGTTGGTTGACACTCGATGCTACGCTCATTGAGATCTTAAACTTGGAGGGTTTTGGTTGGCAAGTAAGTTGCCTTCTGAACAACCACCCTTGTGAAGGATCAATGATATTGAGATCCCTTAGAACCTGGTTACTTTTAGGACAGGATGAACCATCTAACTTCAGGGGAGGGTACTTACCTTAAACCTCATGCAAGCCTTTAAACCTAGGGCTATGGTGTGACTTGTTTGTGTGTGCCACATGTCTTTGATTGAGCATAACATCATGACATCATCATGCATCATAAGCATAGCATTTTCACTAACCATTTCAAGGACCAAAGGATTTATCTTTGTTCTTTGTTGCAGGTCATGGCTTCTGCTCGTAGAAACACCATCAGGATCAACTTTGTAGGGATACCTCCCAAGCTTAAAGAGTTGGTTTCTCAAGTGTCTGATCATTCCCAGTTCAACAAGAGACATGGTCACTTATTGGATCTAGTTACTTCAGGGTTCAGTGAAGACATGATGAGTGTGCTGTTTCAATTCTTTGACCCTAAGCACCATTGCTTTACATTTCCTGACTATCAGCTAGTTCCAACCATGGAGGAGTTCTCTAAACTTCTGGGTATACCTGTTCTTGATCAAAGACCCTTCACAGGCTTAGAGAAGGAGCTTAAACCAGAGGTCATTGCTGCAGCTCTACATCTGAAGAAGTCTGATATTGTTCTAGAAACGAGGAGCGGAGTTAAGGGTATTCTTGCCAAGGTGCTAATGGATAAGGCTCAAATGTTCTTGAAGGCCATGAGCTATGATGCTTTTGAGGAGATCTTAGCCTTGCTGATATATGGCTTAGTATTGTTCCCCAATCCAGATCAGTTCATAGATGTTCATGCCATCAACATCTTCCTGAGTCACAATCCAGTGCCTACATTGCTTGGAGACATCCTGCATTCTCTTCATACCCGTACTATAAGGGCAAGAGGAACTTTGATGTGCTGCATACCTTTACTATCCAGGTGGTTTATTTCTCACCTTCCTCGCTCAGTAATGAAGAATGAGCAAGGGTTCAGATGGTCCAAAAGGATTATGTCACTCTCTCATGCAGATATCCATTGGTGCTCCAGATCTATGGAGAATGTCACTATCATTGACCGTTGTGGGGAGCTTCCTAATGTGCCACTTCTAGGCATAAGAGGGGGCATCACCTACAACCCCTCTCTAGCTTTACGACAGTTTGGTTATGCTCGGAGTGATGGTCCACATGACATGCTGATTCAAGGTATTGTGTTTGACTATGATAACGATCTTCAAGGTTACCGTCAGAGATTCATACGAGCTTGGGGAAAGGTAAACAGGATTGACAGCAAGACACTGGAGCCTAAGTACACTATTCCTATGGAGGCTTATCTCAGATGGGTACGATCTCGTGCTCAGACACTCATGATGCCATATCCTGCCGTCCTACCAGTTACCATGGAACCTGTTGCTGAAAGAGACACAGCTTATACCATCCTTCACCCAGACATGCCTACTGATAAGGAAGACTTGCAGAAATCATGGATCCAACTGAAGGAACAAAGGGATACTTTCGAGGCTCATTACAAAGCAAGCCAAGAAAGAATCCTAGAACTAACAAAGCAACTTCACGAGGAACGGAATCTCAATTCATACCTCAACACAAAGAGGAAACGTCCATGGGAGACTTAAAACCCCATCTTTTATACTTATTTCATTTCATTTTGTAAGCCCAAGGGGCAAACAAATTTATTACTAATAAAAGTTTACCTTCTTGTTGGTTTAAGCAAATTTAAATCCTGCGGTCCTTGGAAAACATTGCATATGCATTTACATATCATATCATTTCATCACAGGTTAATTGTGCACAGGTTTCTCATCTTCTCGCTGTTTATTTCAGCAATGGCTCTTGAGCAAACAGTTAAGGATATCCAGGCACAAAATGCACAGTTCCAAGAGCTGATCCTGAATTTGTCCAAGGGACAAGATGAATTGAAGACACTGCTGGCTAAGAAGAAGAATCCTGAGGACAACAAGGATGATCAGCTGAAACAACTACAAGCTGAGATGACAGGAATGAGGACCCAGATGAATGACCAGGTGGCTCTTATTCAAAGTTTAGCTCAGGGGCAAGAAGAGCTAAGGACCCTTGTCCACAAACTTCAAAGTAATAGAGTCAGGGATCTAATTGTCAGTGAACCTCCATTAAAACAAGCTGATTTGGTTGAAAGGAGGATGAGGATAAAAGAGGGTAAGAGACAGGTTGCCATTGATTGTTCTTCAGTTGAAAGACCTGATAAGGTTAATCCACCTCAACACAAGAAATATAGAAGGCAGTTTATCAAGTTCAGCACTCCAATGTCACAAGTTCTGCAATGCTTGTTGGAGATGAAGCTAATTTCCTTGGAAAATCCTCCTCAAAATCCTAAAACTTCCTCTCCTCGCTATAATCCCAGGGCAAGGTGTGAGTACCACTCCAACAGTCCTGGGCATGATACTAATAGCTGTTGGGCATTGAAGAAAAAGATTCAAGACCTGATTGACGAAGAAATCCTAGAGGTTACTCCAGAGGGTCAAGTTGAGTTCTACTATCATCCATCAAACACCAAAGCTGCAAGACAAATTGCCCAGTATAGCAAGAAAGGAAGCCTACCTGTTCCTGTTGAGATATGGGGCACCTTGGGACATCCAAGTGGTAAATTTGATTTCATGGTGAAGTATACTGCTCCTCAAAGTTCACAGATTGCAATTGAAGACATTCAGCCAACTGGATGGGACAACATTTGAATTTTTCATTTGTAATTTCTTTTATTTGTTTGAACACTTACTATTATGTTAAACTTTTGTTTTCTTTAATGCATTGCATATGTTTGTCTTGAATTAATCCATTCGTTCCACTATATTTTGAATTATGCTTCTTATTTCTATCTTGTGATATTTAACTCCTGATAAAGCTATAAGCCTGTAGAGGGAGGATGACGAAAACAATACCATAATATTAGGCAGTATGCTTTTGAACAGACTATGCTGACGATGTACAGGCATTGTTTCAATTCCTAAACAGTGGAGATATAAGGAAGTTAATCCCTAGTCAAACCTTTTGAGCCTATGAAGTAGGAGTTTTTATTCTCGCACAAATTAAAACCCTTATTCATAACCCGGGGCAGGGTAGTTACTCGGTTAACTCAAATATGCCAATTATTTGTGTTGTACACAACTAATGATGGTTCTCTGTAATCATGAAACCTGACAGTCAATATCCAGCAAAAGAACAATTCACTAAGTCAAAACCTATGAAGGAGACTTAGTAAAACATTAAGACATCCCGCTGACTGTAACCTTGAAATAAGCAGTTTAGGCAAAAGGAAGGGATAATAAAACCAAAAAAGAAAAAAATGAGGTCACCATGAATCCTCAACAAAGAGAGAGGACTGAATGTTCAAATAAATTTTCGGTTTCTGAACCATCATAAATGTCAGTGTTACAATTCCAAACTCATTTGAGCCTCAATGCATAAGTTAACTGAGCATAGGACTGAAGAACATCATGGAGATTGGGTTGGGTACAAATAAAATTTGAGCCTTTATCCTTTGTTTCTTAAACCATGAACCAGGCCACGTTATAACCCTTTAAAAGTCCTAACTGAAGCATGGTTAGTTCGAAAGCGTACTGCTACACAAAGGTATCCTGACTCCTTTAGGGCTTATTATAAAACTTGAGTTAATATCACAGTTTTCTAAAAAAAAAAGTTTTAAAATGATTCTTTTCCAAAAAATTCAAGACAGACATAAGCATTGCATTTTTGAATATATTTGTTTGCATATACCTGAGTGTTTGAGAAATGGAGAAGCTTACAGGGTGAATGTTCAATGAACTAAAGTCCTTCCGATAAACAAAGTTGCTTCCTAGATCAAAGTCCCTGTATACAAAGGGGCATAGTCATTATCTCCCAATCAAGGGGGCAGGCCATGATACTTCCTAACTCATTTGGGGCAATCAGGACAAGATTCAACTATGTTTAAGCAGCCAGAGGCAGGTCTCCTCATCTATCTGAAGTGCCAAGGGTAACATTACAAAGTTCATAATGCCAAGGGCATAGTCACTGTTTCCCAGTCAAGAGGCATACCAAGTTACTGTTCAATTCAGTTGGGGCAATTAGGTCCAGACTCAGCTGTGCTTAATAGCCAGGGGCATTTTTTTTCCTCATACAAGTGAATTACCAAAGGTGACATGACAAAGTTCACAATGCCAGGGGCATATGCTTATGGGGCATTCTGCTTGTTTCTCTTGAGGTAGCTCATTACATACTTCCATTATGGTATAATTCATCCCCAACCAAGGGGCAATGCTTTCTTTTCAAATCTAGTATCCGGAGAGTACATGGTCCATTACAACTTGAAGACACATTCCTCTACCTTGATTTGGAATTCTCAGCAAAAGTCATTGTGGGAATTAATTGTCTATGCCAGTAGTATCAGATGGTGTCAGTATCATGTCTTCAGATCCAGCTATGAAGATTTCTGGGAAGGTATTCAGGAAAGTTAAGGATTTCAGGAGCTCTAAATCCATTTGGTTATACGCTCTCGAAAGTTGAAACGATTCTGTTTTCAAGTTCAGCTTTACTTTTCTCTCTGAATCCAGATTTACTTTTACCCTAAGCGAAACGTCCATTGGTTGTGGTTGAATGTATGTGTGCTTTTGAATATGATTGATGTTTACCAGAAATGCATGAAAATACAGTAATAGTATTTACTAAGTACGAACGAGGGAAGGATTTCAACGAAGCTTCGCCGGTTCACCTTAACAAGACAGTTACAAACCCTTGGTAGGACGAATCCATCTTCATAAAGTCCCATCTCCCCTGGAATTTATATCCATCTCTTTTATCCTCATACGGATGTATGGGAAATTACTTTCCAATAAGGGCACGACGAACGAAGACGGGATGTTATACTTATCCTACTATCAAACGAAGACGGGAGGTTATATATACCTTACCATCCCCAACAACGGGAGGTTATCTATACCTTACCATCCCCAACAACGGGAGGTTATATATACCTTACCATCCCCAACAACGGGAGGTTATCTATACCTTACCATCCCCAACAACGGGAGGTTATATCTATACCCTACTATCCCCAGCATACGGGAGGTTATCTATACCACGCTATCCCCAGCATACGGGAGGTTATCTATACCCTGTTATCCTCAGCAGACAGAGGGTTATATATTCTTCAGCAACAAATCGGGATTTATTTTCCCTGGCCAGCAGTTGTTATACGAAGATATCCAGATGCTTCCGGCAGTATCATATCATACATACATCATTTACATCGTACCATAGCATATATATCCATAGACATATAGTACATTACCTAAGTGCATCATATCATACATGCATACATAAAGCATAAACTAATGTTATTATACAAATGCTACCTTGTTTTCAGGTTAACTATCCAACAAACAAATTTATGATTTTCGGGACTGCTTTATTGTAACCTCAGAGTTACTTTATCCTCCTGATGAGCTTCTTATTACTTTGGGACTGTTTTATTGACTTCAAGACTGCTTTAGAGCTATTGATTGCTCTATCCTCCTGAAATCATATTACTATTTCAAGACTGCTTTAGAGTTATCATTGTTGATGGCTCTATCCTCCTGGAATCGTTACTTCAAGACTGCTTTAGAGCTATTGATTGCTCTATCCTCCTGAGGTCATATTATTATTTCAAGACTGCTTTAGAGTTATCATTGTTGATGGCTCTATCCTCCTGGAATCGTTACTTCAAGACTGCTTTAGAGCTATTGATTGCTCTATCCTCCTGAGGTCATATTATTATTTCAAGACTGCTTTAGAGTTATCATTGTTGATGGCTCTATCCTCCTGGAATCATTACTTCAAGACTGCTTTAGAGCTATTGATTGCTCTATCCTCCTGAGGTCATATTATTATTTCAAGACTGCTTTAGAGTTATCATTATTGATGGCTCTATCCTCCTGGAATCATTACTTCAAGACTGCTTTAGAGCTATTGATTGCTCTATCCTCCTGAGGTCATATTATTATTTCAAGACTGCTTTAGAGTTATCATTGTTGATGGCTCTATCCTCCTGGAATCATTACTTCAAGACTGCTTTAGAGCTATTGATTGCTCTATCCTCCTGAAGCCATCTTATTATTTCAAGACTGCTTTAGAGCTATTCATTGCTCTATCCTCCTGAAATCATTACTTCAAGACTGCTTTAGAGCTATTGACGGCTCTATCCTCCTGAAGACATATCACATTAGTATTTCAAGACTGCTTTAGAGCTATTCATTGCTCTATCCTCCTGAAATCATTACTTCAAGACTGCTTTAGAGCTATTTGATTGCTCTATCCTCCTGAAGACATATCACATTATTATTTCAAGACTGCTTTAGAGCTATTCATTGCTCTATCCTCCTGAAATCATTACTTCAAGACTGCTTTAGAGCTATTCATTGCTCTATCCTCCTGGAGTCATATCATTACTTCAAGACTGCTTTAGAGCTATTGATTGCTCTATCCTCCTGAGGTCAGATTTACCACTTCAAGACTGCTTTAGGGTTATCATTATTGATTGCTCTATCCTCATGAAGACATGCTGTTACATCAGTATTACTCCAGACTCCTGACAGTTCTCATTATACTACTGAAGAACTTTCCCCTAGTGGCATCTTTAAGCCCACTCAATCATGTTCAACCAACCATCAATATCACTCCATGCACTGGTGAGTGCAAATTTTTGGGCTTTTGTGTTCAATCCCCTTCAACCTTCCAGGTTACGACTGGCAAATATACCAATCTAACCCCTCAGGTTTCAGAAAATTGAACAGGGGCAGCTGTTGCACCCCAAAATTTTCCCTCACAATACAAGACTTTGTGTTCTAAGAAGATTCACAAGGTTCACAAGTTCTCCAACAACTTGCATAACCTTTCATGAAGTTCATAAAGTCCACAAGCTACTTTATGAAGGTTCACAAGGTTCACAAGTTCCATAATGCTTTCAATACCTTTCATGAGGGTCATGAGGTCTACAAAGCCACTTCATGATGTTCACAAGGTTCACAAGCTTCACAATACCTCCCATGAGTATCACAATACACTTTGTGAAGGTTCACAAGGTTCACAAGATTCACAATGCTTTCAATACCTTTCATGAGGTTCATAAAGTCTACAAGTTACTTTATGAAGGCTCACAAGGTTCACAAGCTTCTCAACATTTCCATAACCTTTCATGAGGTTCATGAAGTCCATAAGTTACTTCTTGAAGGTTCACAAGGTTCACAAGTTACACAATGATTGCAAAGCTTCCCTGAGGATCATGAGGTCTACAAAGCCACTTCATGAGGTTCACAAGGTTCACCAGCTTCACAATACTCCCCATGGGTATCACAATACACTTTATGAAGGTTCACAAGGTTCACAAAGTTCACAATTGGTCAAAGAAGTTGACAATTCCCTCAGACAATGCACCTCCTAAGCAGTGCATCCAAAACTAGGGTTTTGACTTTAATCAGGCTAAATGGACTTCCAATACCTCAAGTGAGTTTCATAACATCTTATATGTGTGTAAGAACCCCCATGTCAAGTTTCAAGACTTTTCTCAAAGGTTTGCTCAGTCAGATGATCAGATAAGTCAAAGTCAGTCAATGCAGTTAAAAAGGCAAACTGAGGTCAACTGTGGTCAAACAAAGTCAAACTTCATGATTTTTTGCCAACATCAAGTATATGAAGTAAAATTCATCATTTGATCAAGGGTTGATCATGATTCATCAAGGAGATTCCAGATCATCAATAATCAGGAGTTTCTAAATTAGGGTTTCCTTAGTAAAAGTCAACTGAACTTTGACCAGGCATAACTTTCACATACTTCATCACCAAGTCTCCATCCAAAGCTCATTTTGAAGGAAATTGAATTCTCTACAACTTTGATGTTGAAGGTTAAGCCCAAAAATGCTTCATTTGAAAGATATGATCTAAGACATTATAGGTCATTTCAAAAGTCAACAAAAAGTCAACAACTTCAAAAGGGCATAACTTGAGATTGGTAAATGATATGGACCTGAAACCAATGGGGTTGTTTATAGGACTCTTCAAGCTTTCCAAAATGTCCAATAACACCCTCATAGCATTAAAATTGAAGGAGTTGTACCCTTGCAAAGTTGGGAAATTTTAGGGAAGTTTATGAAACAAATAAGGCCTAAAATCAATTTTTTGCTAAATGAGCCCACCAAATTGCCATCCCATCTTTACAAACTCATCAAGCACGACCCAACCCACTCATTTTCTGATTTTTTATTTTTTATTTCATATTTATTTGAATTTTATTCATTAAAATACAAATTAAATTGAAATAAAATATAAAAGTCATATATTTGATTTGATTTTTGGTTTTAGAAAGTTTTAACACTCATTTAAACTTGATTGATACCATTTAAATTCAGATCATCCAAACATGGCAAGGCTAGATAAAAAAATATTCAAAATTTAAGATCACATCTTTTTCAATCATAAAAGGTCCAAAAATCCAAAGTCTTGAGCCATATTTTGACCTAATTCTATACACTATAAGTACAAAAACATATCACAAGCATAGGGGACGAATTTTTGCAGCCAAGAACACCTCATTCAAACTCTCAAAAAGTGTCAAAAAGTCATATTCGGATTGTGCAATAGAGGTTGTATCAAGACATCCTAAAGGTTGTAATAGGTTCCTGGGACATCACTGAAGCTATCCCAATCATTCTCATCATTCAAAACAGCATAATTCTTCCAAACCGAACCAACATTGGCTTGGATTTTTCATTTTTCGATTCACTTAATTCATGATATATTAACTGTTTTTAATCACTGATATTTGTTTCTTATCATGTGTGGATTGTTCTTATGTACTTTAATTGAATTTTCGTGACAGAATCAAGAAGAAGCCATGGCTAGGGTTTGGACCTTCGAATTAGGATTCTGTTATTTACTCAATTTAAATGAGTTTGAAAACCATAGCAAGATTGTATGGACTGTGGGAAATTGTTTTATGCTAACAATTGGATCCAATTTTACGTGTTTCATAGGTATACAAAAACCTAGGTTCTTCTGTAAAAATATTTGCATGAAATTTCGCAGGAAAAGTTGCATAAAATTTCGCAGGTAAAAGGTAGAAGAAGGAGAAGCTGCGCGCGAGTTTAATATTTGAATTTTTGTTTTAAAATATTATGAGTTGTTTCTGAGTTTATATCACAAACTTATGTTTGTCCCAGTGGTAAGACAGGCGCATGTATTGTGGGAAGATTGGTGTTCGAATCCTGGCTCCAACCAATTTTTTGTTACTTTTCCATCTTAATTGCAGCCTTAATATATTATGATTTAAAGTGATTACATCAACAGATTCGCTCACCCAGCAGGAATGGTAACGCTATTGTGTGTTTGTTGGTAAGGACCTGGGTTCGATTCCCCCAGGCCTTTTGTTTTTCATTCTTTTCTTCTAATTTTTAGGTTTAAAGAACAAAACCAACTTGACTTACTCTTCTTACACCAACGCATGCGTGGCCCAGTGGCTGTAGTTGCTGGTATAGGTTCATGAAGGCAGGAGGTACTGGGTTCAATACCCAGCCAGGTCAGTTTTCCTTTTATTTTTTCTTACTATTCTGATTGTTAATAATATTAATTTAATAAAAATAATAATTTCAAAATCCTAATATAAATCTTAAAATATTTTCTAAAACAAATTGTTTTTATTATTAATATGTATATATCTATTTAATTAATAAATTAGTATTATAAATTAAAAACTTTAATATTTTTCTAACTCTAATATTTTGTTAAAACCCTAATTTTATTTCTAAATCTCTAACCCTAATTCTTATTTAATTTTAAATGTTAACCTAATTAATTTTTCTAATACTTAATTAAATAATTAATTTTGTTCTATTTGTAAATAATTATTATATTGTTATTATAATTCCTTTGTTATTTATTTCTTAAACTCTTAAAAATTGTTTATTTAATTTAAAATTGTTATTTTAAATTCTACATATTTTTACTAACCTCTTATTTCTTATAATTATTTTGTCACTAACCTTAGTTATTTTTAAATTGTGATTATTATTATTATTTTCACTAACCCTCTTATAATTACTTATTTATTTTGCTTATTTTTGCTTATTTATTTATTTTAGCTATTCATTTTATTTGCTTATTATAATTATTGTAATTGTCTCCTTGGTGTAATTTTGTAATTATTGAATTATTTAATTTTATGCTATGGTTAGTAATTAGGGAGTGAAAAACATGTATTTTATTTAAAATAAATTAGATCACTTGTAAATATAAGATAATTAAAATAAACACTCACACACACGTAAGTCGATTTTTAATCGCCGTCTCACGTTTCTAAGGTTATCCCTCAGGTTGCCTACGAATAATGGTCAAGTGGGGTGTATAAAGTGTCGCTCCCGACAAATGACATGGATCAGATGAAGGTACAGACGCGAACGGTCGGCGAGGGGAACAGTGAGAACACACAACCGTGAACTCACTGGAGGATGAATAGAGTCGCCAGCTAGGCATTTTTATCCCGGAGGAAAGGCAATGCTGCATAGGCCTAGAAAAGATGGATAAGACGGTTTGCGAACCAGAGAGACTGAGAAAGGGGGTTGGTTACAACCTGGGAAGGTATTAGCACCCAGATTGTCCGCCGTACTCGACGGGATCCACGCTTAAAAGATTTGTGTTTTAAAGGGGTAGTGTCAGTGCAATCTGTGTATGAAAGAGCTGGAAAGCAATATGTACAGGTGTCAGTGTATAAGTGATGTGTATAAATGAAGTGTCAGTGTGAGATCAGGAATGAAATGAATTGCTCATGATAATGAGGCTAAAAGAAAGAAACTGGAAGAGGGGGGATATACAGAGACTTTTGTTCGATAACCGTTAAGTTATGCCTACGTATCCTCTCGTGCAATGAGGAAGTCAGAACACCGTAGTTCGACCCAAAGAGACTGAAAGGATTGACTTGACTTGTGAACTGCTTACTTGCCTATGCTCAAGTGTGTGACCTGTCTGGCTCAGGTGCTTACTGTCTTGCATTAGACGGAAGAAGCAAGTTCTCGTTTGCGAATGAAGATGATGAGAAAAGAATCCCGAAGGAGACGATTATTGTTTGCTTTTTTGTGTTTTCAGTCTTTTATTTCTTTTTGGAGTTTGTCATAAGACAATGAGCTTAAAACTAAATCAATGGGTTAGTAAACTCATCACATCTTCCCTCTGATTAGGGGTAATGAGAATTACCTTAAGTGTGAAGTCAGATTCTCACACTTAATCACCTTTGATGTAGGGTTAGGATCATTAACCTACTTGTGATTAATTAGATGTTTTTGTGATTTTTGTTTAGTGTTAAGTAATGAGGTTAAGCCATAATCAGGGATTTAACAGACTCATTACACCATCCTAAAAGAAGGATAATAGATGAGAATGTTTAAGCTGAGGAAAGCTCCTCAACTTAATCCATGATTAGAGATTAAACTCATGACAAAACAAGCCTTTGATTAAGTGGATTTTATTTAGTGGTATGATGATGAAGTGTTTTTTATGATTTGTAAGACAACTTGAGGGGGACTTGTCCATTAACACTAGGGTTAGTCCTTCTTAACCAATTAAGGAAGAATTAGAACCCTAATGCAAGGCCCAAGTTACAAGTGTATTGTCTTGATGATTATTAGATGGATTAATTAAAAGATTTCAACACCTTAAGGGTCCAAGACTTAGGATTAAAGTTATACACTCCATCCTAAAAGAAGGATGCAGGCATGATCTTAATCACAAAGTCTCAAAGCCTTGAGGGTTTAGTCCCTGATTATGAGGTGAGAAGAGATGACTCAAGGAGAGACACAAAGGTAAAAACTATGGGGGAGACTAATCAAAACCCTAATTCATTATCATGCTTGGTTGTTCCTAAGGTTTGTGAGGTTTTCAAGAACCAATCTTCAGATGAACCACCAAGAAGCAGATGAATAAGATCAAGAGAAGCAAAGTGACTTGCTTCATTCAAGAAGTCAAGTCACTTGAAGAAAGAAAGTGGGAGAAGGAAGAATGAGCAAGCTCAAACCCAAACACAAGTAAGAATGCAGCAAGGTATGCAAAATAAGATGAGAAGAAAAGTTATGAGAAGTGAAGGCAAATTCACTTCTCAAGCTCACTTACCACCTGGAAAGTTAGAAAGAAATGCAATGCAATGCAAGAATGAGATGCAATGACATGATGCAAAGCAAAACCAGAAGCATGGTGATGATGATTATGATGTTATGAAGTGCTGCAAACATGAGGCAAGACATGGAGATGCTCATACAAAGTCATGGATGCAGATGATGCAAGTATAGAAGCATGAACAAGCATGAAATGTTATGAAACATACAAGACAAATGGCATGGCAAATATGTAATGTAATGATCAATGATGCTTCATACATGTCTTAAGATGTCAAATGAATCATGAGAATGCACAAAATGCAATGACAAGTCATGTTATGCAAGGAAATGCAAGAAGGATGCAAGAGAAGGCCCAAATTAGGGTTTACAAAACAAACATCAAACACAAACCAGAAACAGAAACAAACCCTAATACAAAAAATGGAAAATGGCACTCAAAGAAACCTTAGACCTATAAAGGATCACTGCCCAAAGGGGAGCTCTCAACTCTCAACCAAACTCAAGTTATGATTTTTGCAAGTTATTAGGGTTTTTTAGGGTTTGCAACAAAAGAAATGCCAATCAATTTGAAAATGCAAGATCAATTCATGGCCTTTTTATCTTTGAAAGTACATGCTAAATGGAGAACAATGCAAGAAGAATCAATGTCTTAGCCTTCACCATTAGGCAGAAAAGAATTTTTAAACTTATGATCAAAATAATGCACAAAATAGGATTTAATTCAATGAAAAATTCTTAAAATGCATCAAGATCAAAAAAGAAATTTGGTTTGAAGGTTGGACAATGTTTCTAAATGTCTTAGAACATTTCATGAATTTTTTTGTAATTTTTAAATACCTAAAAGTATTTTTAATTAATTAATTCTCATTAATCAATTAAAAATAATCTTTTAAATATTTAAAAATACTTTTTCAGTGATAAAAAATAAAATAAAAATATTTTTGTGTCATAAAAATTAATAAAACCTTAAAGAAAAAGTTTCATAATTTTTATGATTTTTTAGCTATTTTTAATAAATTGTACAAATTAAATAAAAGAAAATGAATTAAAAATTAAATAAAATGGAAGTATGCAGCATGAAGGGTTGAGATTGAATCTGGGAAAGAATGCATTGACCACGCGCCAAATCTAGTGGCTCATATTTAAACTGACTAAAATCAATTAATTAAACTAATTAAAGTGATTAGGGTTTAATGAATGAATCTGGGCCCTTCAAAGCAGCGGGAAGTCAACAAAGTCAGCTGATCAAACGCTCACCATTCAAACTCTCATTAATTACAGGGATTTGCCCTAATGACTTTCAGGTGGCCGGAGAAGACCTCCGGTCATCTTCTCCGGCCAGGGGGTCACCTGAAAATCCTCAAAACCTCTCAAAACGCATCATAAATGAAAACTAAGCTATGGGAAATGATCCCCAACACCTCACGAATTAAAACCCTCTCTCAAAACAGATTTATCTAACCTAAACAAGCTGAATCGAAGCAACTAAGTTTTAGGGTTCGTGAGCTTCAAACAGCAATTAAATTCTCAAAACGCATCCATTTCAAAAAATAAGAACATCAGCATGATCAGGAGAGCATAAGGAACAAGTTTGTAACTAGAAAAGAGATTTCTGGAAAAAATTATTTGGAACTACCTGAGATTTGGAGCTTTTGATTTTGGAACTTTCAGGCCACTTTCCTTGATGCAATCTGCTCCTCTTGGCCCACCAAAGATGCTTGAATGCTCAAATGGAGTTTAGGTTTGCTGGAGAAGGAGATTCGAATGCTTCAGCTTCAACTCAGTCAAAAATGGCAGATGAGTTTCTGGCCCTTTCAAGTCATGGTGATGGGTTGTTTATGACCTATGAGGTGTGTTGAGAAGGTTTATGGTGTTGGTTGAAGTGTTTGTGGCTTGAGGAAAGAGATTCGAATGAATCTGCAGTATGAGGGTTGGTGATGGCAGTGAGGGTTTCTGGTGGTTTTAGGCCTTGTTTCTTGATGCTTTGTGTTCTATAGATCAAGGTGAGATGAATGGAAACAAAGACTTGGGTGTTTGCAGGCTGTGTGTTGGAATTCGAAGGAAGTTGCAAGTTGGGGTGTTTTGGTGTAAGTTGTGAATGTTATGGTTTCAGCCTTGGTTCTCATGTGATATGGTTTGCAAATTTTATGAATAAACAATTCTGATTGGTCTCTTGATGTGACATGGCCTGCTAGGATAGGTGGGTTACTTTTTGCTCAAAGTCCACTTTTGTGTAAGATAGGGCATGGTGTGATGCTAGGCAAGGACAAGTTGGGTTCTGGTGCAGCATGGTGAGTGTGAGAGGTTGGCTTGACCCAAGGCTCAATGCAGCAAGTTGGCATAAGGTTATGAGTGGTTTTGCAACTAGGTTGGCTTATGGTTCACATGTGACTTTTTGCATAAACAAGCATGAAATCATGGGCATTCCTAGTTCATTTCTGATTTTATGACTTAGAGAAATGTTTGTGTACTGGTTTGAGAGGAATTAGAAGTCA
The DNA here is from genome assembly GCA_963966055.1 of Lathyrus aphaca. NCBI lineage: Eukaryota > Viridiplantae > Streptophyta > Magnoliopsida > Fabales > Fabaceae > Lathyrus > Lathyrus aphaca. The sequence goes on along the minus strand of OZ014522.1, from coordinate 431,627,076 downwards.
CAATATGCATTGGTTCAAATTTTTGCAAAGTTTCCATTTGGTGCTTAACTTGAAAAACAATGATTTTTGGCAACTTTGCATGGCCATAACTTTTGATCCATGAAGAGTTAGATCATGTTCTTGTACTTTTTGAAAAGGGAAAGATGAGATCTACAACTTTCATGACCAAAGTTTTTCCATTTGAAGCCTTTTTGGATCATAAATCAAAGCTTGAAAATTGACCTAAAAGGATGCCTTCTTGAAAAGTCAACAAAACCCAAAAAGTCAACTTTTGCAAAAACCCTAATTTCTTGATTTCCATGAACTTCAACCTTTTTCCATGATCAAATAAAGATCATATACACTCAAAATGATGAAGATCACCCATTGGTTGGGTCATTGGGGGCCTCAGATGCCCTAATTTTGCACTGACTTGTCTGAAAAGTCAACTCTTGATCAGATGACTTCCCCATGGAATTTCTTCATGAAAATTGATATGCATACTCCCTATACCATATAAAGAGCAATGGAAACAAGAATGACCAAAAAATTTGGGGTTATGGCCTCTGAAACCAAAACCCTAATTTTCAGTCAACTGTACAGTTCATCCTGGCTCTGCATCCAACCAAACCCTAGTTCTTGTGATTCCTCTGCAATTTTGACTTTGAGGAGATAGAATATGATGTATGAACACACATGGACCCTTTTGAGTTGATTGGTGGCCTTTGGAATGGCCCAAGATGCCTTGAGGTTGCTCAGATCACAAACCCTAGGTGCAGATGCCCTAGAAGCTATGCAGTGAATCAAAAATATACTATGAGATGATATGATTGTGCATATGCATATGAGATGATCACAAGTCATGGTGTGAAAGGGTGAGGGCAAATTTGGGGTGTTTACAGCTGCCCCTATTCAAACATGAGTTAGCTGTGCAGGATGTAAGCAACGGCTTAACAGGCAAACAAGATAACTTGTGGTTGAATACCAAAGACAGTCCAAAATTTGCACTCACAGAATGAAGAAGAAAAGGGATATAGATTGTAAAAGCAAATAAAGTATATTGTAAAGTGGGTGCGACGGAGGACGACCGTCGAGCAGAGGACGACTGCTGGGTAAAGAGCAATGACGGGGACGGCCGACATGCTGGGGGTAAAAAGGTAAAGCTAAGACGGGGACGGCCGACTAGCTGGAGATAAAAGGTAAAGCTAAGACGGGGACGGCCGACTAGCTGGGAAAAATAAGATAATATGATGGGGACGGCCATCAAGATAAAGTTGGATCTTCTCCGGGAATTAATGAAACATGACGGGGACGGCCATCAAGTTCACAAAGGTAAAGTAACCAATGATGGGGACGGCCATCGGGCTAAAAGGAAAAGGGACCACGACGGGGACGGCCATCGGGTTAAAGAATGAATGAAATAAACAGATGATGGGGTACGGCCATCAAAGGTGAAGGACGATCACCTAGCAGGGTACGGCTGCTCTGTTGGAAATAAAGGGAATATGATGGGGACGGCCATCAAAGGTGGAGGACGACCACCTGGCAGGGTACGGCTGCCGGAAACATCAACGATGGGGACGGCCATCGGATAGAAAAGGTCAACGATGGGGACGGCCATCGGACGAGCATGATGGAGGACGACCATCAAGAAGTGGAGGACGACCACTCAGCAGGGGACGGCTGCTCTCGAGGTTCATCATAACACAGGACGAGTGTTAGATAACCAAAATCAACAATGGGGACGGCCATTGGATAAAGTGATGAAGGACGATCATCAAAAGGTGGAGGACGACCACCTAGCAGGGGACGGCTGCTAAAAATCAACGATGGGGACGGCCATCGGATGAGCATGATGGAGGACGACCATCAAGAAGTGGAGGACGACCACTCAGCAGGGTACGGCTGCTCTCAAGGTTATCATAACACAAGACGAGTGTCAGATAAATGAAAATTGATTGTTGGTGATCTACTGGGGATCTAGTGAACACGGACGAGCGTTCACAACCAAGAAAAGAAAGTATAAGTGTTTGGTATTGTATATAGATTAAAGATGCGGACGAGCATCCTTAAGGCTATGATACGGACGGGTATCATGTAGAAACAACCTGACACATGCTCAGAGATGATGATACGGACGAGTATCAACTGGTTAACAAAGAACACGGACGAGTGTTGCATCTGAAGGGATTCTCCTGGGGAATAGTAGACACAGACGGGTATCTATATTCAAGAAGACACAAGTGTTTGACACGGTGTATGGATTAAAGATGCGGACGAGCATCCTCAAGACTTTGATACGGACGAGTATCATGTAGAAACAAACATTAGACGCAATGTTCTGAGATGATGGTACGGACGAGTACCAACGGGTTAACAAAGAACAAGGACTACCGTCGACTCTGTGGGGATGTGAGTGATGTATACAAAATACGGACGAGTATCTGTATAAGTGTACCAATGAGTAGTGAGCATATATATGAGTGTTTATCTGCTGGGGAGAGTGATACGGACGAGTGTCAAGAGAGAAACGTATAATATTAACAAGTATATGGGTGATGAAAGTGTAAGTGAACTTGCTGGGGATGTGACACGGACGGGTGTCAAGAAAGTGTACACAGGCATAGGCGACCATGCTGGGGGTATGACACGGACGGGTGTCGAGGATGAGTATATATGAGTATATGTGAGTGCAAAGAGGGTGTCTTTGGCTTCTGCTGGTGATTTGACACGGACGGGTGTCAGGAAATATCTGTAATATTGGTGATCTTGTTTGTAAAGTATATTCAGGCAACCTGCTTGGGGAAACGATGACACGGACGGGTGTCAAAAGGAGTATATACTGATGTTTGTGATCTGAAAGGCAGCTGCTTTTGCTGGGACTCTGATGGGGATGTTTCTGTATATATTCTGTACGCTGACAGGTTGTCAATACTTACAAGTGTTCGATTCACATCATGACTTATGATTATGCTATGCATTTGATTTTTGCCGTAATGCTCCGTATTAGACGGAATGCTACACTCTGAGGGTATAATATGATGCGAATGCTATGATTATGCAAAGAGGCACAGATCCGGGATTCGGATCCCGTTGCCGCAAAGATCTCTGGTTGATCTGCTTGAAGTGAACATCCCAGCTGGGGGATGAGATCATTGGTAGATCTAATGATGTATCTGTTTGGGGATATAAGCCACTGATTGACATATCCTTATAATACGAGGACCCAGCTGGGGTTTGTAGAAGCGTTCCTCCCCTCTGTTGTGACTTCTTCGTGCGTTGCTCTTCTGAATAGAGGCTTGAAGCCCTGCGGGGAGATGATTCCCTGATTCTGCATCCTGCTGAGGAAGGATAGTTGGTATTTTAGCCGGGGAAATGCTATTGGTATATCAGCTGGGGAGAGCAATGGGAAGCAACTCAGCTGGGGATAGAGCATTTTGGATGCTGACATCTTTCATGCCCCAAGTTGCGTTCTGGATACCTACAATCCTGCAAAGATGAGGAAACGCACAAATGGTCCCGAGGTATCCTTTACTGGATTCCGTCATAGGAGATAAGTATATTCCCTGTAAGCATGTGCTTTATATTTTTTTTAGAGAAAAACATCTGTACTTATGCAATTGTGTTTTTAGGGATATCAGACAATTCTTTGCAAAACATAAAATGTAAAAAACGAGACATGACTGAAAATCTGATTTTATTAATTCATGTGCCCTGAATTGGCAAGATACAGTCAAAGGGACATATCTCCTGAAATGAGGAGAGTGTTACAAATTGAGAAACAAAGTGCTGGCAGTGTTGATAACGCTTCGAGGAGCTTCCTCTCCCGCTATGACTCGTATGACAATGACGCTCTTCTCGTCTTGCTTTCTGGAGGGAGTTGATTCTGATCGGAGCTTGATTCTGTTGAGTTTTCCAAGTTGTAGGGGATACAGACGAATTCAGAATGCAGTTGTTCGCTTATTCCCTTATTTTGCATGGATCGCCCTTTCGGGTTTTCAATCCATCGGGATACCCATTTTTGCCTGAGCTGTCCAATGCGGCTTTTCAACTCAGCGGGTGTACATTTTTTGTTTATTTCCCTTATTTTTGCCCGAGTCTTTTATTCTGTTTTTGACTCGCCGGGATGCCCTATTTTTGCCTGGACTTACATTCTGTTTTTGTGTCCAGCGGGTCATTTTATGCGAAGTATTTTTTAACTGCATCTGAATTCACAGGGGATGGAAAATCTTCACCATCCATGGTGCTGAGCATCAGTGCTCCACCAGAGAAAACTTTCTTGACGACGAATGGTCCTTCATAATTCGGAGTCCATTTGCCCCTGTGGTCTGTATGAGGAGGGAGGATTCTTTTTAGCACAAGATCTCCCACTTGGTATTCTCGATGCCTGACTTTCTGATCGAAGGCTTTCTTCATTCTCTTCTGATATAGCTGCCCATGGCAGATTGCAGCCAATCTTTTCTCTTCGATCAGACTTAGTTGCTCGTATCGGGACCTAACCCATTCTGCTTCACTCAGTTTGACATCCATTAATACCCGTAGCGAGGGTAATTCAACTTCAACTGGTAGGACTGCCTCCATACCATACACAAGTTGATACGGTGTTGCCCCAGTGGATGTTCGGATTGATGTGCGGTACCCATGCAAGGCGAATGGTAACATTTCATGCCAGTCTCTGTAAGTGACTACCATTTTTTGCACAATCTTCTTGATATTCTTATTTGCTGCCTCAACAGCGCCGTTCATCTTTGGCCTGTAAGGAGAAGAATTGTGATGTTGGATCTTGAAGTCCCGGCATAATTCGGCCATCATTTTGTTGTTGAGATTAGAACCATTATCAGTAATGATTCGCTCGGGTACTCCATACCGACAGATGATGTCTCTTTTTAGGAATCGGGCTACCACTTGCCTTGTGACATTTGCATATGAGGCTGCTTCAACCCACTTCGTAAAATAGTCGATGGCGACCAGGATGAATCTGTGGCCGTTCGAAGCAGTTGGCTCAATCTTGCCAATCATATCGATGCCCCACATGGCAAAGGGCCATGGTGAAGACATGATGTTCAAAGGGTTCGGAGGCACGTGCACTTTGTCTGCATAGATCTGGCATTTGTGACATCTTCTGGCGTAAGCACAACAGTCTGCATCCATTGTGATCCAGTAATAGCCTGATCTTAACAACTTCTTAGCCATTGCATGTCCTCCGGCATGGGTACCAAAAGAGCCTTCGTGCACTTCATGCATCAGTAGATCTGCTTCCACCTTATCAACGCATCTGAGAAGTACCATATCAAAGTTCCTCTTGTATAAAGACCCATCAGTGTTCAGAAAGAAACTCCCAGCGAGCCTTCTTAAAGTCTTCTTATCATTGGATGATGCCCCAGGTGGGTATGTTTGATCCTCCAAGAAGCACTTAATGTCGTGGAACCAAGGCTTATCATCTTTAGCAATGTCTGCTGCAAATACATATGCTGGTCTATCAAGTCTCGATACTGAAATCTGAGGTACAAAGTTAGCAGTCTGAACTTTGATCATGGACGAAATGGTAGCCAAGGCATCCGCAAACTGATTCTCGTCCCGAGGGATATACTCAAGTTTGACTGTTGTGAAGAAAGTCAGTAACCTTCTTGTATAGTCCCTGTAAGGTATCAGATGGTCTTGGTGCGTGTACCATTTTCCGTTGGTTTGATTGATTACCAAAGCTGAATCTCCGAATACGGTCAATGTTTTGATCCTGAGGTCAATGGCTTCCTCAAGACCCATAATACAAGCTTCGTATTCAGCTTCGTTGTTAGTGCAGTTGAACGTGAGTTTTGCCGAGAAAGGCATATGAACTCCTTTTGGTGTAATGAGTACTGCACCAACACCACGGCCATTCATGTTAACAGCCCCGTCAAACATCATAGTCCATTCTTCTTCTGGGTCAGGCCCTTCAGTGTGAACAGGCTCTTCATGATCTTTTGATTTAATGAACATGATGTCTTCATCAGGGAAGTCAAACCTCATTGGCTGGTAATCATCAATGGGTTGCTCAGCAAGATATTCAGATAGTACACTGCCCTTGATGGCTTTCTGAGAGGTGTACTGTATGTCATATTCTGTGAGAATCATCTGCCATCTTGCAACCCGTCCGGTAAGAGCTGGCTTCTCGAATATGTACTTGACTGGGTCCATCTTTGAGATTAGCAAGGTAGTGTGGGTCAACATATACTGCCTCAGTCGGCGAGCAGCCCACGCTAAAGCACAGCAAGTTTTCTCGAGCAGTGAATAACGTTGTTCACAGTCGGTAAACTTTTTGCTTAGGTAGTATATTGCATACTCTTTTCGACCAGACTCGTCATGCTGGCCCAGCACACACCCCATTGATTCTTCCAATACCGTCAAGTACATAATTAGAGGTCTTCCTTCAACTGGCGGCATGAGGATTGGAGGTTCTTGCAGATATTCTTTGATCTTGTCAAAAGCCCTTTGGCAATCTTCATTCCACTTGACCGTCTGTTCTTTTCTTAGCAGCTTGAACAAGGGTTCACAGGTTGCTGTGAGGTGAGATATGAACCTTGAGATGTAGTTCAATCTACCTAGGAACCCTCGAACTTCTTTCTCAGTTTTCGGTGCAGGCATCTCTTGGATGGCTTTGACTTTATCAGGGTCAACCTCAATCCCTTTCTCGCTTACAATAAATCCCAACAGTTTACCGGACCGCACCCCGAATGTGCATTTGTTGGGGTTCAACTTCAGTTGATACTTCCTCAGACGCTTGAACAACTTGAGCAGATTCACCAGATGGTCTTCCTCTGTAAGGGACTTGGCAATCATGTCATCCACATAACACTCGATTTCCTTATGAATCATATCGTGGAATAATGTTACCATAGCCCGTTGATATGTTGCACCGGCGTTCTTCAGTCCAAATGGCATCACCTTATAACAGAACGTGCCCCAAGGTGTAATGAAAGTTGTCTTCTCCATGTCTTCAGGTGACATCTTGATCTGGTTATATCCTGAAAACCCATCCATGAAGGAGAATACCGAGAACTGAGCCGTATTATCAACCAATACATCGATGTGAGGTAATGGGAAATCATCTTTCGGGCTGGCTCTATTCAGATCCCGGTAATCAACACACATTCTTACCTTACCGTCCTTCTTAGGCACAGGTACTATGTTAGCAACCCACGGCGGGTAGCTAGTTACAGCAAGGAATCCGGCATCCCATTGCTTTTGTACCTCTTCCTTGATTTTCATAGCCATGTCTGGACGAGTACGGCGTAGCTTTTGTTTGACCGGTGGGCACTCTTCCCTCAAAGGCAACTTGTGCACAACTATATCGGTGTCCAACCCAGGCATGTCTTGATACGACCAAGCAAACACATCAACATACTCTTGCAGTAGATCTATCAGTTGCTTCTTTACTGAATTTTGCAGGCAGGCCCCGATCTTGACTTCTTTCACATTTTCCTCTGTACCAAGATTAATCACTTCAACCTCCTCCTGATGAGGGGTAATAACCTTTTCCTCTTGTCTTAACAACCTGGCTAGCTCTTCAGGAAGCTCGTATTCTTCTTCAACCCCTTCGTCAGCTTGATTGATCGGATTGTCAAAGTCATACGATGTCATAGCCGTGCTGTTGTCGGTGCGGTCAGGATGGCACTCTCTGCAAGGGTTTAATTGGTTCATTTTAGTGATCTGATTTTAGTCTTATTTAGAAAAAGTGAAATGAAGTTGTCATTTTGAAAAACACTGCCATTTATTTTTGTACAAAAAGAAAAATGGAAAAACAGTGAGCATAAAAGAAAAAGACTCGTTTGCAAAAAGATTGTCTGATATTTCATTAATTTAATCTTGTTTGCACAAAAGTACAGATGGCCCTGATTACAAAATGAGTCTTGTCATCTTGGGCAAGATGCAAGACTTTGATGCATGCTTATAAAATACAGGAAATAATAATTACTCTGCTCGAGTAACACTTATAATTCCCTGGGAAGACCAGTTCGAGACACTGCTCCCCGGGATCTTCGGACGAATCCAATTCTCCAGGTTGCGTTCCTCTTCCAGCTCGTCTTCCAGACAGTTGATAGCATCGGGGGTTAGCATCCCCCCACTGACAAATCCTGGCTCTGCAGCAGCCTTCACTTGATGTTGAGTTGGTTTGTAACCCAACCCAAACTTGTCCTTCTTCTCTTCCACAGCTAAAATTTTGCCCCAGCCTAGGGCAGTTCCTTCCTCAACAACCTTCCGGGCTTGTTGGTATGACGACATGGAAATCCCAGATACAGCAGAGGCTTCATTAACATTCAAGGCTTCAAAACCTTGGCTCATGGTTTCAACGATCTCTCCGTCCATTTCAATATACTTGTAAGTAGCCAGATGACTCACAAATATATCCTCCTCCCCGCAGATTGTGACAACTTGGCCTTCCCACTCGTATTTTAACTTTTGGTGAAGGGTAGACGTTATTGCGCCAGCGGCGTGAATCCAGGGTCTACCCAACAAACAGCTGTAGGCGGGCTGAATGTCCATCACATAAAAGATAGTTTTAAATGTCTGCGGGCCAATTGTCACAGGCAGCTCTACTTCTCCCAGAACCGATCTCTTTGAGCCATCAAAGGCTCTAACCACCAGGTTGCTGGGTCTCAATGCCAGTCCATCATATTCAAGCTTCACCAGAGCCTTCTTTGGTAAGACATTCAGGGATGATCCTGTGTCCACCAGCACATGTGAAAGGACAGCTCCTTTGCATTCCATAGTTATGTGCAAGGCTTTGTTGTGGTTTCGGCCATCCACTGTCAGGTCAGAATTGGTAAAGCCTAACCCATTGCTAGCAGTGACATTTCCAACGACCGTTTCTAACTGGTTGACAGTAATCTCCTCCGGCACGTAAGCTGCGTGCAGTACTTTCAGTAGTGCATTCCGATGGGCTTCGGAGCACATAAGCAGTGAGAGAATGGAGATTTTGGATGGGGTCTGGTGAAGTTGATCCACAACTTTATAGTCACTCTTCTTGATGATCCGCATGAACTCATCAACTTCCTGATCAAATGGAGTCTTCAGGGCTTCTTTGGCAGCTGGATCTTCCTGCACCGGGCCTTTTCCTTTTGCCTTGGCAGCAGCTTCTGCTTCGGCAGTAGGTCTTTGGACTTGTGAAGCAAAGAGACGTCCGCTTCGGGTGAAGCCTCCGCCTCCGCCCACATTATCAATTTGTGGTGCAGGTGCTGTTGTTTCCAGAGTGATTCTTTTCCCTCCACAGTATAAGTCAGAGCCATAGTGCCAGGGGATGGCCCTATTGCTTTCATATGGTACAGGTCCAGGCACCGTGACGGTAACTGGACTGATTGCTGCTGCTGAAGGGGTTGCAATTGTTTGTGGATCATAGAAGATGGTAACTGGTGCTCTAGTGGGAGCAGCATCCTCTGAATGATAGGCGGAATTATTTTCTGGATCATAGAAGATGGTAACAGTGGAGACATCTTCATGAATGTTTGCTGGTGTTGTAGGAGGTTCTGCTGGAAGGACTGTTGTTGTTGTTGATGGAGAGTCGAAGTGGAATGAAGCTGAAGTTGTAACAGGAGAAACTGTTGAAAACTGATCATTGGGTATAACAGATGAAGTACTTGCTGGTGTTGTTGATGAATTACCGGGAGCAATAGTTGCTGCAGTTGTAGGAGGGTCTGGAACTGTTGTTGATGAAGCTGCCGGATGTGCCGGAAATGATGTAGTGATTTGTAAGAGGCCACTCTTGATAAGGTTGTCAATGCCATTCCTCAAGTCTTCACACCCATTCCATGAGATATTGCAGTAGGGGCACCCCAGCTCACACCCCGGAAATATATCATTTTCACGGAGCTGAGCCTTGATTTCCACCAATGGCGTCCTGATCTGATCCACACTAGTTATCAAATAAGACTGTTGGTCTTCTTCAATGGCGTTAATTCGGGGACCACCATGGTGCGGCATTGGGTTTTTGGTGACACTGGGCGGAGGAGCAAAATTCAAAGCCTTGGAGTCTACCAAGTCTTGTACCTTCATATGCAGAGCTCTGCACTTTTCCGTACTGTGACCAGGTGCGTTTGAATGGAAAGCACACCTAGCATTTGAGTCATAGTTTCTTGGTAGACTGTTTGGATCCGGAGGTGCCAACATTCTTAACTCAACCAGGTTGAGCTTCAGAAGCTGTGGCAATAAAGCAGCATATGGCATTGGAATCGGGTCAATTACTCGGTTAGCTTGAGAGCGCCTCTGTTGGAATGGCCTCTGTTGATTGTTGTTGTTGGAGTTGTTGTTGTAGTTGTTTCCCGGAGGATATTGATTCTGATGATACTGAGGTTGTTGTTGGAAATTTTGTCGAGGAGGTTGATATACTGGTAGAGGATGAGCTGGAGCAGGGATTGTGACTGCTGCTATTGTTCTGGGAACATACTGGGGTCTGCCCCTGTTGGTGTGAATGGCATTGGTCTCGCCGGATCTTCTTGGGCCTGTAAAAGGCTTTCTTGTACCACTGGACGAACTTGCACCATTATCAGATATCTTACCCATTTTTAACAGGCTTTCAATCCTTTCCCCCGCTATGACAACGTCAGCGAAGCTAGTGGAAGAGAAAGCGGCCAACCTGTCAATATATGTCCCCTGGAGAGTGTTCATGAACATGTCTGCCATTTCTCTCTCAGACATTGGTGGTTGAACAGCAGCGGCCAATTGCCTCCATCTTTGGGCGTATTCACGGAAACTTTCCCTTGACGACTGTGACATGCCCATCAGGAGAGTCCTGTTGGGTGCCATGTCTAAGTTATACTGATACTGACGAATGAAGGCCTCTGCCAGGTCCTTCCAGCATCTCACAGTTGCCCTTGTCAAGTGGGAATACCATTCCCTTGATGCTCCAGTCAAGCTATCTTCGAAGTAAAACATCCAAAGTTTCTCATCCATCGTATAAGCTTTTAATCTTCCCAGGAATGACTGCAAATGAGTTCGGGGGCATGAAGTCCCATTATACTTTTCGAAACATGGAGGCTTGAACTTGTGGGGGATCCTGACCCCGTCTACCAGCCCCATGTCCATGACGTCAAAGCCCAGAGAATTTTGAGACTCCAGTGATCTCAATTTTTCAGCTATCTCATCCAAACGCCTATCATAGGCCTCCTCTCCAGCACCCATGACTGTGAATTGGTCCTCCTGAGGATCCTCTTGAAGTACTCTGGCTGCAGTAGCCGTTCCCTGAACGTTTGCGGGAATGTGGATCTCAGGATGTAAATGTGGGCCAAACACCGGGGGATTAACATGTGGTTGCACCCTTTCGTTGTTGCTTGTGCCAGCAGTTCCTACATGGGGGTCCTCTTGAGTTCTCCCTTCTACCAACACTCTAAGCCTCTCCTGGCTCTGAGCTAAATTATTCATCACCTCCATGAATTGAGTGATCTGGGTTCTCATCTCCACCCTTTCGTTAGCCATCTGGGTTCTGGCCTCGTTGAGATCTTGCTGCAACTGGTCCATTTGGATGCCCGGAAGGTTGCTTCTAGTTGGGTACCTGTGTGGCCTGTTGAGAGGAAACACCCGGCGACGAGCAATTCTGCCTGAATATCACAACAGAGGTTAGTATCAATAAAACAAAACCTGCAAAACAAACAAAGAGGGTTAGTATGCAATGCAGTTGTGCTTATTTGCTATCAAGGGTATCCGGTTTGGTCTTCAGTTTTGACCCTTCCAGACCCTCGAGGATGATGCTGTTGAAGTTGCTTTTGCCATGCACTCGGGTGGAAACCAACATAAATATATTACAAAGGACAATCATAATACAATTTGTTCATTCTTACAACACCAGCCCTCTAGGGGTCAAAATACATAATCAAAAAGCAAAAGTACATGAAAAGAAATAGCAACAAGCAAATGATCAAACTCCGAGGCCAAACTCATCCTCACGAACTTCCTTAAGAAGTGCTTCGGTCACAGGATCAGCCGGGCGCTCCGTGAGACTTCTGATGAGAAGATTTCTGGTTGCAACAGCTGCAGTCAACTTCTTGTTCTGACTTTGGTCTTTAGACCTCTTCACTCCAGCTCTGATTTCTAGCTCTGAAATTTCCTTCTGGGCTGCTGCCAGGGCTTTTTCCATCTGTTCCATCTTGTCCTGAGCTCTCTTGTCTTCTAGAGTACGGGCTTCAGTGATCCGGACCCACCTGGCCTGACTCTCTTTCAAATACAAGTCTGTTCTGGCTCTTTGGAACTGGGCTTCTTTACAAGCGTTCTTCAGAATCTGCTCACCAGCTTTAGACTTGTTGATGTATTCTCCAGACCTCTCAATTTTTGTCAAGTGCTCAACTCTCAGCTTCTCTAGTCTTTCAATCTCCCTCACACCTTCACTCCTCTCCCTGAGGGTCTTCTGCAAGGCTTGAGATAACTTCTCATTCCTTTCCTTCAGGCTTTCAAACTCTTCCAGGCTAACAGTTGCTGGAGGTGGTGCTGATGATGACTCAGGCATGTCTTTGATGGTGAAGGGCAATCCTGAGATTTGGGCCCTAGCATGGGACCACTCCTGATATTGAGCTGACGCCACATTATTGCACTTTCCCAGAATGGTGATTCCCTTGGTTTGAATATGATCCCAGGCCCAAGCAGCCTGCCTAACAGTTGCCAGACTGACCTTGTTCTCACAGTAGAGGGTCTCAGCCAAGTCCTTTTCCCTAGGAGCATGAACCAATGCATAACCCAATTGCCTCTTGAACAGCAGGGGGGTGTAATTGATACTTCCCTTGACTCCTACCAAAGGCACATTAGGAAAATGCCCGCAGCTAGTGATTATGTCTCTGCCCTTGGTACTTTGATTGCACCACCGGATATCTGCTGTAGTTAGGACAGAAAGTCTCCTTGCCCAGTTGCTTTGCTGGTGAGGGTTTAGGAATGCATCTGTCCTAGGTAGATGCTTGAGAAGCCAGGCATGGAATAGTGGAGCACAAATCCTCACTAACTTCCCTCTCTGTTTCTCATTCCTCTGATGTACTGAGTAATAGAGATCACCCAACAAGGTAGGCACTGGGTTCTTCAAGATGAACAAATGGATTGCACTCTTGCTGATGAATCTGGGCTCATCTGCAAATAACACAATTCCATACACACTTAAGGCCAACAGAGCACAAACAGCTTTCCACTCCCCCAGGGAGGCCTTCAGACTAGCTTGAGAGATTAGGAAGTCCAGCTGTAATCCAGGGACACTAGATTTAGAGGTCATGTGTTGTTCAACCAAAGCAGGTTCCAGGTGCAAAGCTTTGGCTATCTCCCCATTGCTGGGAAAGTCCATTTCAGGGTTGAATGGGATCTCCCTCTTGATAGGCAAACCAGTCAGAGATGAATATTCTTCTAGAAGAGGCCCCAACTGAAAGTCCTGAAATGTAAAGCATCTCAAAGGGGGGTCATAGAACTGGATGCAGGTATGGATCAGGCTCCTTTGAGATGGGTCCATGTCCATAACTAGGTCAAGTATGTCCCCATAATGTTCCCTGAACAAAGGGATGTAATCTGGTGTAATCAGGGTTTGGATCCCCCTGAGGTCTGACAAGTCTGGTTGGAAGAAATGATAGGTAATGTTGTTCTTCTTTGGAGCCATGATGCTGAAGACTGGACGAAGTGCTGATGACAGTGCTGAGGTAGAGAGATAGCCACTGATAGGCTGGTGCTGAAGCAGACAACTAAAACTGAAACAGATGCTGGTGATGATGGGTCAAAGCTGCAGATGGGGTCAAAACCAAAACCTGATGAAATGGATACCCTGAAAAACAAATAAGCACATGTTAATATGATGCGATGAGTATGGATGCAGATGAAATGCAAGGGGTTTGTGACTGAGCTGGATCTGATTAACTGCCTTGGTATAGATCCATGTGTGTTCAAGAATTCCAGATGGAGGCCTATAAATCCAGTAACCAAGGTAGGGGGCTCAAATAAAGAGCCATATGTCCAGGGTTTTAGAATCACAAGAACCATCCAACATGGAGCATTCTTAACAAAGTAACGGGGTATTCTGAGGTCAAGGTACCTGCAAACCTGTAAACAGCCCAACCCCCTCCCAGGTAGTGATCTAGAACAAGGATCCTCAGACTTGGATCAGTTATGAGAAGTGTAAACACTTCTAACCCGGAGGTACAGTGTTTACAATTACCATAACAATTCCTCCTCTAATTCACCTCAGTTTCTGAAGGTCAATACTAAAAGGTCATCCAGACTTAGCAGGCTTCCCAGATCCCCCTAGCATTGCAGGAAATCTGCAACACAGAGTTCTCAAGAAGAAACCCATATCTGAACCGTGTTTCATATTCCCGCACCAGACTGAAAATTGACTGGGAAAGAATATGATTCACTCTAGCCTAGGTGTCACTCAGGTCCCAGGTATAGGACCTAAACTCTCAATGGAACCCCAACCCACCAAAACAAACCAGATCCAGCACAGACAGCATGACAGTATGATATATAAATGCAGTAAAGAACAGCAATAAATAAAGCTGTACAGAAAGCAGTAAATAAAGCAAATATACAAACACAAATAGCACATAACACCCCAGTAAACACAAATCAAACAAGCGCTAGGAGGAACCCACAAAAAAGAACCAGAAGCCCTGGTTGCAGTATAAGGGTCCCCAGCAGAGTCGCCAAGCTGTCGCTCCCGACAAATGACATGGATCAGATGAAGGTACAGACGCGAACGGTCGGCGAGGGGAACAGTGAGAACACACAACCGTGAACTCACTGGAGGATGAATAGAGTCGCCAGCTAGGCATTTTTATCCCGGAGGAAAGGCAATGCTGCATAGGCCTAGAAAAGATGGATAAGACGGTTTGCGAACCAGAGAGACTGAGAAAGGGGGTTGGTTACAACCTGGGAAGGTATTAGCACCCAGATTGTCCGCCGTACTCGACGGGATCCACGCTTAAAAGATTTGTGTTTTAAAGGGGTAGTGTCAGTGCAATCTGTGTATGAAAGAGCTGGAAAGCAATATGTACAGGTGTCAGTGTATAAGTGATGTGTATAAATGAAGTGTCAGTGTGAGATCAGGAATGAAATGAATTGCTCATGATAATGAGGCTAAAAGAAAGAAACTGGAAGAGGGGGGATATACAGAGACTTTTGTTCGATAACCGTTAAGTTATGCCTACGTATCCTCTCGTGCAATGAGGAAGTCAGAACACCGTAGTTCGACCCAAAGAGACTGAAAGGATTGACTTGACTTGTGAACTGCTTACTTGCCTATGCTCAAGTGTGTGACCTGTCTGGCTCAGGTGCTTACTGTCTTGCATTAGACGGAAGAAGCAAGTTCTCGTTTGCGAATGAAGATGATGAGAAAAGAATCCCGAAGGAGACGATTATTGTTTGCTTTTTTGTGTTTTCAGTCTTTTATTTCTTTTTGGAGTTTGTCATAAGACAATGAGCTTAAAACTAAATCAATGGGTTAGTAAACTCATCACATCTTCCCTCTGATTAGGGGTAATGAGAATTACCTTAAGTGTGAAGTCAGATTCTCACACTTAATCACCTTTGATGTAGGGTTAGGATCATTAACCTACTTGTGATTAATTAGATGTTTTTGTGATTTTTGTTTAGTGTTAAGTAATGAGGTTAAGCCATAATCAGGGATTTAACAGACTCATTACACCATCCTAAAAGAAGGATAATAGATGAGAATGTTTAAGCTGAGGAAAGCTCCTCAACTTAATCCATGATTAGAGATTAAACTCATGACAAAACAAGCCTTTGATTAAGTGGATTTTATTTAGTGGTATGATGATGAAGTGTTTTTTATGATTTGTAAGACAACTTGAGGGGGACTTGTCCATTAACACTAGGGTTAGTCCTTCTTAACCAATTAAGGAAGAATTAGAACCCTAATGCAAGGCCCAAGTTACAAGTGTATTGTCTTGATGATTATTAGATGGATTAATTAAAAGATTTCAACACCTTAAGGGTCCAAGACTTAGGATTAAAGTTATACACTCCATCCTAAAAGAAGGATGCAGGCATGATCTTAATCACAAAGTCTCAAAGCCTTGAGGGTTTAGTCCCTGATTATGAGGTGAGAAGAGATGACTCAAGGAGAGACACAAAGGTAAAAACTATGGGGGAGACTAATCAAAACCCTAATTCATTATCATGCTTGGTTGTTCCTAAGGTTTGTGAGGTTTTCAAGAACCAATCTTCAGATGAACCACCAAGAAGCAGATGAATAAGATCAAGAGAAGCAAAGTGACTTGCTTCATTCAAGAAGTCAAGTCACTTGAAGAAAGAAAGTGGGAGAAGGAAGAATGAGCAAGCTCAAACCCAAACACAAGTAAGAATGCAGCAAGGTATGCAAAATAAGATGAGAAGAAAAGTTATGAGAAGTGAAGGCAAATTCACTTCTCAAGCTCACTTACCACCTGGAAAGTTAGAAAGAAATGCAATGCAATGCAAGAATGAGATGCAATGACATGATGCAAAGCAAAACCAGAAGCATGGTGATGATGATTATGATGTTATGAAGTGCTGCAAACATGAGGCAAGACATGGAGATGCTCATACAAAGTCATGGATGCAGATGATGCAAGTATAGAAGCATGAACAAGCATGAAATGTTATGAAACATACAAGACAAATGGCATGGCAAATATGTAATGTAATGATCAATGATGCTTCATACATGTCTTAAGATGTCAAATGAATCATGAGAATGCACAAAATGCAATGACAAGTCATGTTATGCAAGGAAATGCAAGAAGGATGCAAGAGAAGGCCCAAATTAGGGTTTACAAAACAAACATCAAACACAAACCAGAAACAGAAACAAACCCTAATACAAAAAATGGAAAATGGCACTCAAAGAAACCTTAGACCTATAAAGGATCACTGCCCAAAGGGGAGCTCTCAACTCTCAACCAAACTCAAGTTATGATTTTTGCAAGTTATTAGGGTTTTTTAGGGTTTGCAACAAAAGAAATGCCAATCAATTTGAAAATGCAAGATCAATTCATGGCCTTTTTATCTTTGAAAGTACATGCTAAATGGAGAACAATGCAAGAAGAATCAATGTCTTAGCCTTCACCATTAGGCAGAAAAGAATTTTTAAACTTATGATCAAAATAATGCACAAAATAGGATTTAATTCAATGAAAAATTCTTAAAATGCATCAAGATCAAAAAAGAAATTTGGTTTGAAGGTTGGACAATGTTTCTAAATGTCTTAGAACATTTCATGAATTTTTTTGTAATTTTTAAATACCTAAAAGTATTTTTAATTAATTAATTCTCATTAATCAATTAAAAATAATCTTTTAAATATTTAAAAATACTTTTTCAGTGATAAAAAATAAAATAAAAATATTTTTGTGTCATAAAAATTAATAAAACCTTAAAGAAAAAGTTTCATAATTTTTATGATTTTTTAGCTATTTTTAATAAATTGTACAAATTAAATAAAAGAAAATGAATTAAAAATTAAATAAAATGGAAGTATGCAGCATGAAGGGTTGAGATTGAATCTGGGAAAGAATGCATTGACCACGCGCCAAATCTAGTGGCTCATATTTAAACTGACTAAAATCAATTAATTAAACTAATTAAAGTGATTAGGGTTTAATGAATGAATCTGGGCCCTTCAAAGCAGCGGGAAGTCAACAAAGTCAGCTGATCAAACGCTCACCATTCAAACTCTCATTAATTACAGGGATTTGCCCTAATGACTTTCAGGTGGCCGGAGAAGACCTCCGGTCATCTTCTCCGGCCAGGGGGTCACCTGAAAATCCTCAAAACCTCTCAAAACGCATCATAAATGAAAACTAAGCTATGGGAAATGATCCCCAACACCTCACGAATTAAAACCCTCTCTCAAAACAGATTTATCTAACCTAAACAAGCTGAATCGAAGCAACTAAGTTTTAGGGTTCGTGAGCTTCAAACAGCAATTAAATTCTCAAAACGCATCCATTTCAAAAAATAAGAACATCAGCATGATCAGGAGAGCATAAGGAACAAGTTTGTAACTAGAAAAGAGATTTCTGGAAAAAATTATTTGGAACTACCTGAGATTTGGAGCTTTTGATTTTGGAACTTTCAGGCCACTTTCCTTGATGCAATCTGCTCCTCTTGGCCCACCAAAGATGCTTGAATGCTCAAATGGAGTTTAGGTTTGCTGGAGAAGGAGATTCGAATGCTTCAGCTTCAACTCAGTCAAAAATGGCAGATGAGTTTCTGGCCCTTTCAAGTCATGGTGATGGGTTGTTTATGACCTATGAGGTGTGTTGAGAAGGTTTATGGTGTTGGTTGAAGTGTTTGTGGCTTGAGGAAAGAGATTCGAATGAATCTGCAGTATGAGGGTTGGTGATGGCAGTGAGGGTTTCTGGTGGTTTTAGGCCTTGTTTCTTGATGCTTTGTGTTCTATAGATCAAGGTGAGATGAATGGAAACAAAGACTTGGGTGTTTGCAGGCTGTGTGTTGGAATTCGAAGGAAGTTGCAAGTTGGGGTGTTTTGGTGTAAGTTGTGAATGTTATGGTTTCAGCCTTGGTTCTCATGTGATATGGTTTGCAAATTTTATGAATAAACAATTCTGATTGGTCTCTTGATGTGACATGGCCTGCTAGGATAGGTGGGTTACTTTTTGCTCAAAGTCCACTTTTGTGTAAGATAGGGCATGGTGTGATGCTAGGCAAGGACAAGTTGGGTTCTGGTGCAGCATGGTGAGTGTGAGAGGTTGGCTTGACCCAAGGCTCAATGCAGCAAGTTGGCATAAGGTTATGAGTGGTTTTGCAACTAGGTTGGCTTATGGTTCACATGTGACTTTTTGCATAAACAAGCATGAAATCATGGGCATTCCTAGTTCATTTCTGATTTTATGACTTAGAGAAATGTTTGTGTACTGGTTTGAGAGGAATTAGAAGTCACAATATGCATTGGTTCAAATTTTTGCAAAGTTTCCATTTGGTGCTTAACTTGAAAAACAATGATTTTTGGCAACTTTGCATGGCCATAACTTTTGATCCATGAAGAGTTAGATCATGTTCTTGTACTTTTTGAAAAGGGAAAGATGAGATCTACAACTTTCATGACCAAAGTTTTTCCATTTGAAGCCTTTTTGGATCATAAATCAAAGCTTGAAAATTGACCTAAAAGGATGCCTTCTTGAAAAGTCAACAAAACCCAAAAAGTCAACTTTTGCAAAAACCCTAATTTCTTGATTTCCATGAACTTCAACCTTTTTCCATGATCAAATAAAGATCATATACACTCAAAATGATGAAGATCACCCATTGGTTGGGTCATTGGGGGCCTCAGATGCCCTAATTTTGCACTGACTTGTCTGAAAAGTCAACTCTTGATCAGATGACTTCCCCATGGAATTTCTTCATGAAAATTGATATGCATACTCCCTATACCATATAAAGAGCAATGGAAACAAGAATGACCAAAAAATTTGGGGTTATGGCCTCTGAAACCAAAACCCTAATTTTCAGTCAACTGTACAGTTCATCCTGGCTCTGCATCCAACCAAACCCTAGTTCTTGTGATTCCTCTGCAATTTTGACTTTGAGGAGATAGAATATGATGTATGAACACACATGGACCCTTTTGAGTTGATTGGTGGCCTTTGGAATGGCCCAAGATGCCTTGAGGTTGCTCAGATCACAAACCCTAGGTGCAGATGCCCTAGAAGCTATGCAGTGAATCAAAAATATACTATGAGATGATATGATTGTGCATATGCATATGAGATGATCACAAGTCATGGTGTGAAAGGGTGAGGGCAAATTTGGGGTGTTTACATAAAGCAAGTCCCTCAAAAAGAAAATCATCAAAGTCCCTTATGGTTGCCTTTACGAATCGAGTCCCTTTCGAATAAATGATGATAGTCCCTCATATGTGCTTATTACACCCCACAATGGCTTTCAAAAATCAAATTGCCCCTTACATGTCCCTTAACATCCAAAGTAAGGACTACCTACTCCATTATAGTAGGGATAGTCTTACTAAGGAAAGGATAAAAAAATAAGAAAGACCTTAAACATTAGGGTAGGTTACTCTTAGGTACTTGCTCAATTCAAAATTTTTCCAAACACTTAACATTTTCAAACAAATTTTCAAACAAGTTTTTTACACATCCATACACGGATTATTATTAAACTATTCTGAAATTTTTTGCTATTCACACACTACACTTTCAAAACAATTCAAAAGTGAGCTTAAGTACTTAAGAGCCCATGGATAACCATGGATGAAAAGGGTGCTAACACCTTCCCTTTTCATAACCTACCCCCCGGACCCAAAACATTCTCTAAGGTCTTTCCTGTTCTTTTATAACCTTTCCTTATGGATAAAATAAAAGTCGGTGGCGACTCTTGCTATCCGCAACATTGTTTAAAGTCAGTTCTCCCACCGTGTTACATTATGCATCAAATTTCAGATCAAGAATACAACCTCAATATTCATCCATTTTCAAATCCAATCATCCCAGAATCATCAGCATATCACATAGATCACAATGCACACAACTAAAACCATTTCTAGATCCATGAATTCAGTGAGTTACCTGAACTTGCAGAGCACGAATTAGGTCAAGATAAGCCTCTAAATGCTGCAGATCTACCTCTTTTAGCCTCTCATTGCAAAATAAATGCAAGAGAGAGCTTGAATTGCTCTAGATCTTGAAATTTGAACTGAACTGCACCTTGTGAAATCTTGAGCTTCAACTTGAATCAATGGTGGATTGATGATCCTTAGGGTTTAAGGAAGAAGAATATGAAGTTTGATTGATGAATGAGTGAGAGAATCAGAGGATTCGAAGATAAATGCAAAAGAAGCCAAAACTTGAGAGTGATGAAATTGTGATAAATCTGAGCACAAAGTAAACCCTAGCTGCTTATATATGATGTTAAATGATCACTGATGAAAAATAAGAGGGAATGCACGTGAGGAATGAGTGGGAGGAAGAAATTGAAAAATTGGCATGAAGAGTGTGATGAGGTGATTTGCTCGTGCATCCTTCTCATCCTTTGCACATGTTCAATCACAATCCAGCCCTTGGTTCAAAACAGGAAGTATCCTAGCCCTTGGATGTGAGTGTCATGCATTTTGAGTGATCATGCAATTTTGCACCTTATGGAATATCTCTCCTCTCATGCACGAATTTGTGTGTTTCCTTGGGCAAATAATATATTCTCATGCATTTCCTTGAAGCATTATGATCTTAATTTGTCCATCAAACCACTTGGAAACAAGTTACATGAGATTTTGCATTTGGAGGATACTTGAAATTCATGCTATGCCCTAAAAAACAAGAGATTTTCAAAGGCCTCATCTCACAAACCATGAGGGATATGAAAAAGTACTTGTACTTTTTAAAAATGGGAGACTTTAATCTTCAATTTTCATGTTTGGAGGCAATTCATTTGAAGCTTTTTTCACCAAGTTATGTACACTTGAAAATTAGGGAAAACGGTTACTAAAAATGGCAAATTTCATGACCAATCCTATGCAAAAAATGCAAAACACCTCAAAACCTCTTGATTCTTGATTCTAGAATGCACAGTTGACCAATTTCTTCATTTACAAGCAACTGAAGAAATACCTGACTTCCACAAGGAGTTTTCTCACCAAATTTCATCCCTAGGGTCCTTTTAATATATGAAAGACTTTGCCCAAATGAAATGGCCAAAGTCACAAAGTTTTCATGCTTGAAACTCAAACCCTAATTTGGGATCATTGTGTAGGAGCTTTGCCCTAGCTTGAATTCTCTGATGATCCTCCAACCTCCTGGGCTTTTGTGAATGATCTTAAGCTTGTGAATGCAATGTAGACTCCTCATAGGACTTCAGAAAATTCAATGGGCCTCTTGTTATAGCTTGTGATGCTTTAAATCCTTCCACAGATGATCATATGCCTAATTCTAGGTCATGAGAATGTTATGCCTCATCTTTCCATGCAGCAATTCCAAGAAAATGATATGCTTATGAAGACTATGGTATGATGATGATGCTTAAAAAAGAAGAGGGCAAATTTGGGGTGTTACAGGAGGAAGCAGAAGAATAAGTTACTTACTTCACTGAAGAAGATAAATAACTTAAAGAAAGAAAGTGAGAGATATGGAACATAAGTGAATCCAATTTACTTCAAAGACAAACAAGATGCATATGAATGAGATAATAAGAAGTGAGAGGTGAAGGCAAATCCACCTCCCAAAATAACTTACCAAAAGCTCCTGAAAAGTTAGCATGGATGCATAAGACATAAAGCATAAAGGAATGAATTGAAATGAGATGAAATGAAGTGCAAAGACCAAAGTCAGAAGTGCTTATGCTAGGAAAATGGCATTTGAGATGATGAAATGTCATACAAAATGCATATGAAGGATCATACAAGGATGAGATGATATGAAAGCATACTTAGAAGTTTGAAAACACATGAAAGTTTATGAAATGAAATGAATGCTAAACATGGAAAATGAATGAAGAAATGATCAAGCAAGGTTCTAACATGTCCTAATATGTCTAAGATGACATATGAATGCATGAAATGTCATGGCAAGTTCATGTGATGATGAATATGCAAGGTGAATGCAAATGAACATGAGATATTAGGGTTTTATGAACATGTGAGATGCAAATGACTAAAACAGAAGCAATCAACATGATAAAAATTTGAAATCAAGCTCAAACAAACCCTAATCCCATATTAGGTCACACCCCAAAGGAGAAGGTCAGAAGCCTAACCTATCAAAAATTATGATGTTCCTAAGTTTTCTAGGGTTTTTGGGTGATTCAAAGGAAAAAATGAAAATCAAATTGAAAATGCAAGATAAACTCATGAGGGAAATGACCTATAAACTATATGCAATATGTAACACAATGCAAAAAAAATCAAGTTCAAACTCTTCTTGGTTAGGCATAAATGATTTTTCAAAGTTAGGGTTTAAAAATGTGATTTTAATGACCCTTAATTCAAAGAAAATTGGCAAACTATGATCAAACCTAAAAATAAATTTGTGTGAAGAGTTTGAAAATGTTTCTAAATGCATTGGAATGATTCATGATTTTTTTGGTGATTTTTAGAAACCTAAATGCATTTTTAATTAATTAAAATACTTTAATTAATTAAAAATAACATTTAAATATTTTAAAAATACTTTTTTAATGCAAAAAATAAAGTAACAATTGTTTCTGGATTGAGAAAAATATTTAAAGTCAGAATGCAAAAGGAAATATTTTTGTGATGATTTTTGATATTTTAAAATAATTGTGCAAAAGAAATGAAAATAAATGAAATAAAAATGAAGATAAATGGAAGTCAGCAGATCCTAAGGTTAAGATTCAAACTGGGGAAGGAGGGAATTGACCATGCGCGCATCTGGATGGCTGAGATTCAAAATGGGTTAATTATCATTAATTAATTAAATAATCAGAATTAATCTTAAATGAACTAATCCTGACCATTCGTTCTTAACATAATCAAGATCCAAGGGCCCATAACACGTCTGGCAATTAACCCTAATTAGAACCCTAATTACATTCAGGTGACCGGAGCTAAGCTCCGGTCATCTTCTTCGGCCAACCTCTCAACTGAGTTTGCTCAAAACGCCACCCCAAGCCCCCAAAACCTCCAGAATCATTCCACTAACCACCCCAAACATTAATCCAGCCCCAAAAAACATTTATCACTCATCATTAACAAGATTCGAACAAGAAAATCAAAACGGAAAAAGTTTCAGAACAAGCATACATACTCATCTCTCAACCATTTTCGAAAATAAACACATCATCATGATCAGTGAAGCATACAGAATCATTTAGAAACTTAAAAAAGGAGTTCTGGAAAAAAAGTTCATCATGGCTACCTGAGTTGAAGCTTTGCAAACTGGAGCTTTCTGACCTCTTCCTTTGTGCAAAATGCCTCCAATGATCCCTCTGGTGCTTCTGAAAAGCTTGGATGGAGTTTATATGGGTTGATTTGAGTGATTCAGTTCTGAGGAGTGAGAAATCGTGTTTGAGTTTGAGAGTGTTTCAGGCTATGGTGATGGGTGGGAAATGATCCTAAGGTGATGCTGAGTTGAATGGTGAAGCAAGTTTGAAGTTTGAGTGGTTGTGCTATGAAAATCGAAGAGGTGAAGGTTTCTTGAGGTTTTTGGAAATCTGAGTGTATGAGAGCTTTCAGGCTTGTGTGTTATGTTGTTTGTGATCCATGATGTTTGCATAATCCAATGGGATTGCTCAGAAAGTGGGTGGTGGCACAACTTGATTGGTATGGGCCAAGTTGTGAAAAGTCAAGGTGATGTGTACTTGAAGCATGGCACGGGTCAGAGATGTTTTCATGGGGTGTCTGGCCTTAGCTTGCATCAAGGGTGGCCATGGGATTGAATTTGATGTGCTGGAAGGCTTGGATCATGAGATTACATAGATTTTGCAACTTTCCCTCTTTGATGTTTCTTGGATCACAAGCCATGAAAACCCTAGGTTCAATGCATAAATTCTGATCTTTTGAAGCTTCTTTGACATGTTATGAAGTTTTTGTGCACATTAGAGGTCATTAGAATGCTTGGCAAGTGAAATTGCAAAATTCCCTCTTTGGCATGAACTTGAAAATTATGTGATTTTTGCCAACTTTGAAAGACCATATCTTGAGTTCTAGGATGAATCAAGACATGTTCTTATACTTTTTGAAAAGGAAAAGACCTAATCTACAACTTTCATGACCAAGAATTTTTCATTTGAAGCATTTTTGGTCATGAAAGAGGAGGTTGAAAAACTTTCCCAAAATGGAAAGTTTGCATTTCAAGTCATTTCCAAAAATGGCAAGTTTGCAATTGGCTCAAAATTATTCAATCTTGTGAACTTCCAACCACTTATAAGATCAAATAAAGATCATAGAACTTCAATTTGATGAAAATACCCTTTTGGTTCCATTGTTGGGGGCCTTAGATGCCCTGATTTTGACTTAACTTGCTCAGGAAGTTACCTAGTGAACAGATGACTTCCATAATGAATTTCTTCATCAAACTTGGTACACATGATCCTTATAACATATTAATAACATTAGAAACAAGAATTACCCAAAAATTTGGAGTTAAGGCCTCTGAAACCAAAACCCTAATTTTGGTCATTTGTGTAGTGAAAACCCTAGCTCTGCTTCCATGCCTCTGCCAATTCTTGTGATATCTTGACTTCCATGAACTTTAAGGAGCATAATATGATGATAGAGAACACATGGACCCTCTTGGAAAGCTTTGAGACCTTTGGGGTGGCTCAGATGGATTCTTGGATTGCTCAGATCACAAACCCTAGATGCAGATGAACTTGAACTATGCAGTGAAACAAAAAATGCAATATGCGATGTAATGCTTATGTTAGAAAAAAAATGAAATATCACAAGCCATGGTGTGATAAAGAGTGAGGGAAAATTTGGGGTGTTTACAAGTACTGCACCTTTACATTCTAAAGAGATATGCAGTGCCCGATTATGAGCACGCCCTTCAGATGTTAGATCCATGTCTGTAAAACCCAATCCATGACTGGCATTCACATTAGATACCACAACTTCTAATTGATTTACCGAAATATCCTGAGGCACATAAGCCTTGTTCAAGATATTCAAGAGAGTCTTCCTGTGGGAGTCGGAACACATTAGCAAAGACAAGATGGAGATCTTCGATGGGGTCTGCTGCAGATGGTCCACAATCTTGTAATTGCTCTTTTTGATAATTCTCAAAAATTCTTCAGCTTCTTTATCAAATGTAATGTCTGGATCAGTCACTGGCGTGGGCTCATTGACAACCACTGGTTGCTTCCCTCTTGCCTTAGCATGGGCTTCTGCGG
Organism: Lathyrus aphaca; assembly: GCA_963966055.1. Taxonomy (NCBI): domain Eukaryota; kingdom Viridiplantae; phylum Streptophyta; class Magnoliopsida; order Fabales; family Fabaceae; genus Lathyrus; species Lathyrus aphaca. Next base: position 431,601,291 of record OZ014522.1, on the reverse strand, counting down.
TGTCTCTGGGTGGTATCACACTATTTCTTAGTGTTTTCGACGCAAATAACCTTCCATTTATAGTAAAGCCCCCTACTCCAATGTTTTCTACTTGAGCTGGGGTCGTGCTAGACGTAGCCAAATCTTGTTTCTGGCCGTTACAATATACTTCGCCACCATAATTCCAAGGAATGGCTTTATCACTCTGATACATTACTGGCCCTGCAGTGGTAATCGTTATCGGTGCCACACTGGCCCGCGTGGGAACTTGAGATGGATCGTAGAAAATGGTTATTGTGGAGACTTCGCTTTCCTTTACAACTTTGTCAAACTGTAAAACCCCTTCATTAATCATACTTTGGATCTTTGTTTTCAACTGCTCACAACCATTTGGAGCTTCAACACACCCTAGACAATCACTTCCATAACCTGTAAACACACCCCTCTGGGCCAAACATGCTTTAACAACATTCAGCGGAGTTTGCAGGTCGTCGATATCACACACTAAGTTTAGATTCTCCCCATCGTCAACTGCCCCAACTGTACCCCCGTGAGGAGGCATGGGGTTCTGTATTACATTAGGAGTAGGAGCGAAATTAATCTCCTTAGAATCCAGTAGGCCTTGAACAACATGCTTAGGAGCTTTGCAGTTTTCTGTGGTATGCCCGGGAGATCCGGAATGAAATTCGCATCTGGCGTTTGTATCATAACCCTCGGGTATTTGGCCTGGCTTCAGGGGTTGTAGAGTTCGTAGTTGAATCATCTGGAGCTGTAGGAGATTCTTCAAAAGCTGTGAATAAGACATCGGCGGAGTTTTCGAGATGTCTTTCTCTAGTCCTCTAGGGGTAATATGGATGAGGAGTTCTTTGCTGATACCCTTGTTGGTGTTGTGGCTGCGGTGGTTGGACTTGTTGTTGAATAGGTTGAGCTGATATAGTGACGGAGGCCACTTGCTGATAAAACCCTCCATTACTTCCTCCCCTCTGCGCGTATACTACCCCAGTCTCTCCTTCTCTCCTCTTCAAGAAGAGCTTCTTGACACCATAACTTGAAGCACCCTCATTCTGAATCTTCCCTTGCTTGATCCAGCTTTCTACCCTCTCGCCAGTCAGGATGATATCTGAGAACCCACTTGAGGAACACCCAGATAGCCTTTCCATGAAATGCCCAGGGAGGGTATCTAGGAACAGGTTTACCATTTCTCTCTCCAACAAAGGTGGTTGCACTCTAGCGGCCACTTCGCGCCACCTTTGTGCGTAATCTTTGAAGCTCTCGAAGTTCTTCTGAGTTAGACTTTGAAGTCCTTCCAGCTTCTCACAGAGCTTCTCTCTAGCTTCATATACCATTCCAAGGATCCTCCGGAGAGACTATCCTGGAAGTAGTACATCCAGAGCTTTTCATCCCTAGTATGAGCAGCAATTTTCCGGTAGAATGCCTGCAAGTGAGTTTTAGGGCAGGAATTACAGTTATACTTGTCAAAAGTAGGCGGCCTGAATTTGTGAGGAATAACCACCCCGGGGACTAGGCCCATGTCAGACACATCTATCCCCAAAGTATCTCTACACTCGAGGGCCTTGACTTTCTCAGCAAGCATTAAGAAGTCCTGAAAATTTCCTTCTCCACCAAACCCCATGTCGTTGTTAAAAGGAGGGAACTTATCCTCCTGTCTGTCTTGTACCGAGACGAAGGTTGTTGTGCCAGGCCCTAGAACTTGAGGTCCACCTTGGCCATTGTTTGTGTTGGGAGGGATAACTTGTACTTCAGGAGTGGTTACAGGAGGATTAGTCTGAGGAGGGTTGAGCCCCTGAATTGCATTTCTCAAATCTTGTTGCCCCTGAGCCATCCCTTGCATCATGACCATGAATTCTCCCATTTTGGTGCGAAACTCATTAAGCTCAGTTTGCATAGCATCCATGACTGTCCTCTGGTTGCTGCGAGTTGCGTAGCGATGTGGGATATTTTGTCGGAGATGTCGGGTCTTGGCAGCTCTTGCAATATTTTCCTGAAATTAAAATAAGTTAAGCATCCTGTAGAAAACCTGCAAAAACAAAGAAGAAAGTGCAAATGATGTGTATGCAATACAATGTGTTCCTTTTATCCTCAAGGTTTTTTCCCTTTCCCGTCCTGATATTAGGAGAATAATATTTGGAAGAAGACCCATATGATGTTCAAATAACGTGACGGCTGTGGAGAATTGGTGCTTATTACCCCGTGTCGGTGCAACAGATAACAAACAAGAGATTCAAAGCAAGTCAATTACATAAACTTAAGTTTAAAATAACAAAGTCCCCGAAGGGTGACAATCAAAAGAACAACAAAGTATATCAATAAAAGGAATCCCACAACAAGCTTGTGGGTAATCCAAGTACAATAGCATGAAACTAAACTCTAGGGAGCTCTAAGTCTTGCAGCCTCCAGCTAAGGTGCTTGACATTCTGGAACAAATGAGCTATATCCGGATGATCGGGCTCCCGGATGAGTCTCTGGATGAGGAGAACCCTTAGATCAAAGGAAGCATGTAACTCTTCAATCCTTTGACTTCTTCACATCAGCTCGAAGCTTCAGCTCTTCAACTTCTTTCTGGACATCTTCAGCTATTTGTTGACTCTTTGTCATCTGATGAAGGTATTCTCTCTATTGCTCTTGGGCCTTCTGAACTAACTTTCCTTGCTCGACCAGGGCATCCTGAAGGTTTTTGATCTTCAACTCGAATTCAGCCTCTACCTCCTTTTGCTTTTTCTGGTGATCGCTCCACTTCTCTTGCCAAAGTGTGATGGCTTCATTAGCTTCATTAAGTTCTTTCTTATCCCTCCGGCACTGACTCGCCTTGTGGATCTCAGCCAATCCTCTCTTCTTAAAGTATAGTTCTCTTTCATCAAAGTCCTTCTGCTTAAGCCGAACTGTTTCTTCAGCTCGGAGAGCTCTATCTTCTAACTGCTGGTTCTGAATCATCAATTTCTAACAAGAATTGTGAGCCTCCTTATTTTCAACTCTAAGGTGCTTGACCAAAGCCTCCAATTTTTGGTAATCCTCTAAAGGCACAGTTGCTGGAGGTGGAGTTGGTATAGAAAAAGGGACCAGAGCCGTTTAAACCTCCTCCTTTATCCAAGCTTTGAATTTAGGGAACATCCGGTTATTGCTCTTTCCTAGACATGTCGTGTTTTCTTTTGATCACTTTCCAAGAGCCTGCAACTTTTCTGACCAACGGAAGATTATCTTTTACCAAGAAGTAGAAAGTTTGGAATAACTCAGATTCATCGGGAATCTCTTTGAGTGTGTACCCCAGCTGTCTTCTTAAGAGAATGGGTTTGTAATTGATACCCCTTGATACTCCTAATAACGGCACATTGAGGTAATTCCCACAACTGGTAATGAAACTCTTTCCTTTCAACTTCAAAGTAAACCATCTAATATCTCTGGCAGACAATGTACTTAGCTTCTGGGCCCAAGTAGTATTAGGATCAGTGAAACTCTCAGTGGTAGGAAAATGTCTCATAACCCACCTGTAGAATAAAGGAGCACAACATCTAACTAGACCTCCTCGCTTCTTCTCATTCTTATAGTGCAATGAATAATACAAGTCACCCAGGAGAGTGGGCACCGGATTCTTCAACACGAATAAATGAATAGCATTTATGTCCACAAATTTGTCCATATCAGCGAACAGGATGATCCCATAAATGGATAATTCTAAAATGGCGCAAACAGAATCCCACTGATTTGTCACTGCAAGTTCTTCAGCCCTTCTAACCAGATACTCCAGAGTGAAACCAAGTACCTTCGCTTTGGTGGTAGCCATATTTGCAGATACTTTGGATGAGCTCAAATAAAGAGCTTTGGCAATGTCAGAATGGGTTGGCCTAATCATCTCTGAGTTGAAAGGAATCTGATCCTTAATTGACACCCCCATAATCTCAGCATACTCTTCCAGTAAAGGACCCAACTGAAAGTCATGAAAAGTGAAACACCTGAGCCGTGGATTGTAATACTGCAACAAAGTGTGAATGGAACTTCTTTGAGAGCTATCCAAGTTGAATACCAAGTCCAGAATATCGCCATACTTTTCCTTGAAGTATCCTAGATGACTCGGGGTAATAAGAGACACCATTTGATTAATCAAGTCCACTTTGGTATCAAAAAATTTGTAGTGCACAATCCTTTTTCTGATGTCTTCCATTCTGAAGTAATGATATGACCAGAAACCGGGAGTAATGCAAACCCTGAGAATAAAAGAAACACAAATGATTAATGATGTTGTGATGCTTATGCAAAGCGAGGCATGTGATCAGGGAAGTGTCTGTGATGTGCCAATCATATAATCAAGTGTCGGTGCAAGGCCACAATATCAATATATCACAATAATAATCCATCTGATCCGGGATCCATATCTTAGAACCAAAGTACAAGAGAACCAGATCACAAAACTGAACCAATGGAAAAGCGGGTATGTTGAAGGTCTCAGGGTTCCTGTAAACCCCTCCCAATCTCGCGGGTGTGCTACTCGGGTCAAACATCACAGAATCTCAAAGCCGAACAGCAATAATACGTTCACCATTTCCGAGAGATGGCTCATGACCAAATCAGGGAATCGGTTTGGCATTATGTACTACTCATGGAGGTCTCAGCTGAGTCTGGAAAAACAAGCATCCCTCATAAGTCCCCAGCTTCAAGCACTGAATCGAGAAACAATAGTACATTCATCCTGAAGGATACAATACTACCGTCATACAAATAGTTTGCTTTAACTGGATTCCTATGAGAGAACCAGGCCATCCTATGCGAGTTCCCAATGGACCCTCATATGCGAGTGGGTTTGCCAACAAATGTGGTCTGCCACTGTCATCACTGGAGAGGAGTGTTTCCATTAAGGTCCTCGAAGATCGGTCACCAGATGCACATAACTATCAAGGTCGTACCCTGAAGTGGGGAAGAACCCCCACACAGAATAGTCCCAAGACGGTCGCAGTCTGGGTGTGGAATACATCGCCACTCATCATGTAACCATGCGATTACAACGTGTCCATGCTAATCCTATAAGGCACTCAAGTCGGGTATTTGGCTTATCTCACAGTAACTCCCATCCCACAGAAAAAATGAAAGCCAACACAACCAGACAGTCCAATATAATATGATGCATGGAAAATAAATACTGAAAGCAATAAATAAATGTTGTAAAGTAAAGCTGAAAAGTAAAATTGTAAATGAAAACAGTAAAGCTAAACTAAAGCACACAACATCAATCAGATAAACAACCAAAGAAACAAAACCAAATAGGCGCTAGGATTGACTCTACAAGGGAAACCAGAGATTCTGGGTTCGATTCCCAGCAGATTCGCCAGCTGTCACTCCCGGGATTTTCATCCTAGTACAAACGCGAAAGTGGCGCGGAAAAGGTAGAGTCGCCAGCCAGGCATTTTTATCCCGAATGAATGGGAAAGGTAATGTTGCACAAACCTGAGGAAGAAGGAAAAAACAAGGTCCTGCGAACCAAAGATTTGGGTTCGGGAGTCGGTTATGACCTGGGAAGGTATTAGCACCCCATATTGTCCGTCGTACCCGACGGGATACACGCTTGTTTGTTTTGTTTCAAAGGGTGAGAAAATAGAGTGTTGCTGAACAAATGAACTGCTAACTGGGATGGAAAATGAAATGAGAAAGGAACTGGAAAAGAGAGAATGAAAAGAAAGAATGGGAAAAATGTAGGGAAATAAAGAATGTGCTCGAACGGGCCCTACCTTGTTGCCTACGTACCTCATCAGGAAAATGAGGATCAGAGTCGACGTAGTTCGCCTAACTAAGGCGGGAACTATTTGTTTTTGTTTTTTATAGCTTGAACTGCGTATGTCTATGCTCAGGTGTTGCAAGCTCGCCTGATACGAGTGCGTTTACCGTCTTTCATGCGAGACAACTCGTTGCAAGTTCGCGTTCAGAATGAATGAGATGAGAAAGAGAAGTTCCCGCAGGATAGTCGCTTATTGTTTGATTTTGTCTTTTATGAGAAATGTTTTGAATTTGTTTGTGAACATTCTTATACTAATACCTATCAATCGTGATAAATACTTAAACCTCACCCCGAAACAGGACGCGTATAAGTACTCTGCAACAAAGTTTCATGGCGTATAAGAACATTCAACCTTTATTAAGTATTTTTATTATTTTCTTTATGAGGTGAGAAAGAATGACTCAAGTTGCAAAAGGAAAAAAACTAAGGGACTAAGACACAACCCTAATTTTAGTTATTATATTCAAAAGTGGTCCTAATGGTTTGTGGAGTTTTCTAACCCTAATGGATAAAAGAAACAAGTTAGAATTCAACTTACTTCCTAAGGAAGTTAAGTCGAATCTAAAGAATAAAAGGGACCTATGAACAAAGCACCAAGGTGCTAAAGCAAAGACAAATAAATGTATAAGAGATAGGAATGAAGAATGATTACCTTATCTTCCCCCCTACAAAACAAATGTTAGCATGATGAAGTGATATGAACAATTACAGCATGACAAATTTCAATGAAGAACTCACGCTAATTAATAAAGGCATTAATGAATTTCTAAGTCTAAAGTCAAGTCCTAAGATACCTTATATGCTATCTAGCTTCTAAGGATAGGAGCTAAGTCATACCAAAATGATCTAAGGTTGAAAAGAGAAACACACTCAAACTATGCCCTAAATGGCACTAAAACCCCTAAGTGGAAACTAGGTGGATTTACATGGAAAACTCGAATAAAGCCAAAGCACTAAAAAAATGGTAAAGGTCCTGAAAAAATATGAGATTAATTCCTTAAGGTACCTAACCTAAATCTAATGTTGTGTTAAAAAATCTCCTAAAAATTCATAACCTAACTATGTCAAATAGTCACTTAAATCTACCTAAGAACTATTCACAATTTTCCACAAACTAAGCTACCAAAACAGTGGATAAAATGGCCCTAAAAATATGAAAAATATAAGTCCAGGTTCTATTATGAGTCCTCTAATCACAGCAAAAAGAATGGGACAAAAAGATAACTGGAAGTGGGAGAAATAAAATGAACAAAATGAAGTGTAGCTGAAAGAATTCCATAGAAAACTAATTAAATGGAAAATCGAAATAAAATTGAAAACTGACTAAAATCAGAAAGTAAAAGTGTGGAAAATTTCTAAAATGGGTTAGGAAGTCTCTGTGATTTTTGGGGAATTTATCATGAGTTTTTGTATTTTTGTTGGATTAAAATTGAAAGTTATGTCAAAACATAAATTAAAGAAAACAAAGCAAATTGAGAGGGGTGCAAGAAGTGAAAAGTTGAACTGAATTGGGCTGGACCCAAACATGCTGGGGTGCAAATAGTGATCTGAAAAACTCTTCACAAAATATGGCACATGATTGGCACATGATCATTAATGTGGTGGCAGAATCTGAAGCATTGGATTAAACAGAATCTAAGGGTTGTATTAAACTAATCTGAATCATTAATGCTAAGACTACTATTCTGGTCATCGGAGCTAAACTCCGGTCATCTTCTCCGATCACTCTCCGGTTAGGGTTTGGACAAATGTCTACCAAACTGAAAAATAAGGCCATGGACAGATTCGTCTCCTTAAGTACGTCAATAATCTAGGCTTGATTTTCTCCTAAGGCTCATGAATAATGCAAATCGAAGCACTCAAGAATCAACCTAAGAATTGAATCTAAGCACCTAAGGTGCCTATCAACTAGCTAGTACAAGTATTGCTCCTATTGAGCTCATATCAATACAAAATAACCAAAAAAAATCAGAATTCGTGTCAATGGAATTGAAGATGAAACCTGAAATTCAGTGGTGTTTAGAGTTGTAGAAATCCAGAGGTGAGGTTTCAAGGTCTTCTATGCTTGATCTTGATCCTTTGTGAAATGAAATAAACACTTTGTTGATGAAGAATCTTGAGAAATTGATGAATATGCAGAAAATTTTCAGCAATGTAATCTTGATCTTTCACTCCATTAAATCCATGGAGAAGCTGCAAATCATGATGTTGATGATGATTTGATAAAGAGTGTGGTGCTGTAGCTGAAGATCAAAGAGTATTGAAGCAAAAATGCAGAAAATTGCATTGGTGTAAGATGGAAGATTCAATGAAATTCTGCCATGGAAATGAAGCTCTTGATGATGATGATGATGATGAACAGATGAAGATTGGGACTGAATTGATGAAGATGAAGATGAACAGATGAAGATTGGGACTGAATTGATGAAGATGAAGTGATATGTAGCTTTCAAAATCATAATGAAAACAAAGAGAAATGGATGAAGTTTGTGATGAAATTTTGGTAGAAATGAAGTGTGTTCCCAAAATTCAGTTGGAGAAAGTCTTATATATCTCAGGTTAATTGTTAACCATCATGGTTAACAGTTAGAACCATGGTCAATTCTAACTTGAGGTGTAAGGTGCAATGAGGGTGGATTGGAAAATTCATTTATGTCACTCTTGGGTGTGAACTTATGTGGTGAAGTTTGGTACTGTTATTAGTGAGAGTGCAACCCCTTTCAAGTCCTTGAAACAGCTCCAAAATTGAGGCATACAAAGCTTCTTTGAGTGGTGTTTACATGATTCTTTCATAGATACAATCCATGAGCTGAACTGTCATCATTCAGAAGTTTTTAGCAGCAAAACAGGCCTATGCATCGATAAATAACATGGATGCTTCGATACATGTCAGTTTTTTAACTGATATGTATCGATACATGCATGTATGCATCGATGCATACTGAAGCAATGGCAATTTTCAGCAAAAAAACCCAACTGTGTATCGATACATAACACAGATGCGTCGATACATGTCAGTTTTTTAACTGATATGAATCGTTACATAACACAGATGCGTCTATACATGTCCTCTATGCGTCGATTCATAACTTGTATGCGTCGATACATAGACTGTTGTATTGCCTTGTTTTTGCCCAAACTTCGAACGATCATATCTCTCTCAATTTTGATCCTATGAAGGAGTTCCACATATGGATTTGAAGCTTAGGATGCCCTATTTCATTTTATCAAGGTAGAATTTTCATAGGCTTCTTATTTTGGGAAAAATCCCCTCTTGAAGTGGCTGCAAAAATGACCAAAACTTGCCATTTTTGGAAGCCCAAATTTTCCAAAAATGGTAAGTTTTAGTTTTCTTGATTTTTCATGATCCCTCCATCATTTCTTGATCAAATTTTAACCATAGGATCCTTGTAACCTTGATTTCATGATTTTGATCTCAAAAAGTCAGTAGTTGACTTTTTCTTCAGCATGGTTGACTTTTCCCCAAATCCCTGATTTTCAGTCATCTGGCCAATTGAACCTCTTCCAAAATGAATTTGTGGATGAAATTTGAACCCTAGGCACTTGTCATCATATATAAGACAATGGAATCCTCTTTGAATCATAACTTCATACAGAAGCCCAATAGAAATGAAACCCTAAATTGGCCTTTTTTTATCAGGAGATGTTGCACTGCTTGCCTTCTTTGATCAAACCAAATCTTTCCATGACTTGTGGCTTCAAATGAGAACTTGTGGGATGTTGTGAATCCTTTTCACAATGTTGAGAAGCTTTGTGGCCCTTTTATTGCCTTTTTATAGCCTTTAGTTGCTCTAATCATTGATCACATACCTATGCCTTAGCTATGTTACACATGATGCAAAGCTTTTGGTTATTTCATGCACTTATGTATGCTAAATGCTATGCAAAATGTTGAGGGAATGAGAGGGAAAATTTTGAGGTATTACACAGGGGAAAGTCAATCTTGTAGATAAAGGAATATGTGAACCATGGGGAGTAATGATCATTGCCCCAATTCCTTTTCCACATGAATTCACAGCACCATAAAAACTAGACCCCATCGAGATCCAGGCTCCGACCCTTCCTCAATCAATGGCTCATCACAATATTTCATTTTCATATACATCACATCCTCATCCGGGAAATCAAACTTGATAGAATGGTAATCATCAATCGGTTGATGTACCTAATGGTCAGCCAAAATGATACATTTTACATCTTTTTGAGCTCTGTAGTCGATATCATATTCAGACAACAACATTTGCCAACAAGCAATCCTCCCAGTTAAAGTAGGTTTTTCAAAGATATACTTGATCAAATCCATTTTGGATATCAACCAAGTTGTATGATTCAACATATACTGGCGAAGACGCTTTGTAGTCCAAGCTAAGTCACAACAAGTTTTTTCAAGCATGGAGTATCAAGACTCACAATTAGTGAATTTCTTACTCAAATAATACATGGAATATTCTTTTCTACCAGATTCATCTTTCTGACCAAGCACACAACCCATGGAATCTTCCAACACAGTCAAGTACATAATCAACGGTCTACCTTCCACTAGAGGAGACAAAATAGGAGGTTCAAGCAAATACTCTTTGATACTTTCAAAAGCTTTCTGAAAATCATTTGTCCAGACACAACCTTGGTCTTTTCAAAGCAACTTGAAGATCAGAGCACATGTGGCAGTCATGTGAGAGATAAACCTCAAAATATAATTCAAACGACCCAAGAATCCTCTTACTTGCTTTTCAGTTCTTAGAACATGCATTTCCCAAATAGCTTTCATTTTATCAGGATCAACATCAATGCCTCTTTGGATGACAATGAAACCCAACAACTTTCCAGGACAAACACTAAAAGTGCACTTATTAGGATTCAAACGAAGCTTAAGCTTCCTTAACCTTTGAAACAACTTCAGCAAATGTTCAACATGTTCTTCTTCAGTCCTCGACTTAGCGATCATTTCATCAACATATATCTTAATTTATTTGTGCATCATGTCATGGAAAAGAGTAGTCATAGCTCTTTGGTACGTTGCACCAACATTCTTTAATTCAAAGGGCATCACTCTATAGCAGAATGTTCCCCATGGTGTAATAAATATTATTTTTTCCATGTCCTCGGGTGCCATCTTTATCTGATTGTAACCAGAAAATCTGTCTATAAAGGAGAACACATCAAACTTACCTGTATTATCTACCAACACATTAATGTGTGGTAATGGAAAATCATCGTTTGGACCGTCTTTATTCAAATCTTTGTAATCAACACACATTCAGACTTTTCCGTCTTTCTTTGGAACAAGCACAATATTGGCCACCCATTGTGGATAATCGGATGTCACAAGAAAACCTGCATCAATCTGCTTTTAAACCTCCTCTTTGATATTTACTGCCATATCAGGATGAGTTCTTCTGAACTTTTGCTTCATAGATGGACATTCAGGCTTCAGCGGCAATCTATGCTCCACAATATTAGTATCAAGACCTGGCATGTCTTGATAAGACCAAGCAAACACATCAACATACTCTCTAAGAAGCTCTACCATCATCTTCTTAACATCAGGACCAAGAAATGCCCCAATCTTGACTTCTTTCTTATCATCTTCAGAACCTAAGTTGACCATCTCTAGTAACTCTTCATGAGGCTAAATGACGTTTTCCTCGTTCTCAAGCAACCGAGAAATCTCATCAGGAATCTCTTCAACTTCCTCTTCCTCGACTTCAAACACAGAGAATTAAAAGTTGGGAGTGGGCATAGGATCATTATTTTCAATGGGTTTAACAATCAATATGCACAATAATTTATTTTAATTTTATAGTACAAACAAAAGTGCAAACATCATGCAGATAAAAAATTGATTATTATTTTTTCGGTTTTTTATGTTACCATTTTTCAGAATAAAGAAAAAAGGAAAAATATATATGGAAATAACAAAATAACATTTTATTGATAATGATAAAAGTTTGAAACAAATCCCGACAAACATCACTTTCACCTTGGGCAGAGTGAAAATATTTTTGGAAAGTAAATAAAACAAATTACTTTGAAGCATGAACAAAAGAAGGAACATTAACAAAAATCCAGTTCTGGAAAATCACTTCGTGCGTAACAAAGTTAGGTATTTCTTCATCTTCATCATCTTCAATGATGGCAGCAGCGAAATGATATCTGACGTTGATAAACCCAACACTTCAGAAGCTTTGCTGAATACTCTTTGGTTCATTGGAAATCAATCCTAGCGCAAAACCAATACCAAATCCCTCTTTGTTGTCAACAACATCAATAACTCGTCCCCAACCATTATATTGACCGGTTTCAACCACACGCAAATCATCCTTGAGAGAAGACATACGCATGATATTCTTCTTAACAACATTATCAGCAACAGAAATATCCTGAAACAGAGTTCTGACATCTTCATCAGCATCAATATAGGAAAAAGGTGACAAATTGCTTACTAGCATCTCCTACTCACCGCCGACAATCACTAATTTCCCATTTTCCACAAACTTTAGCTTTTGGTGGAGAGTGGAGGTCACAGCTCCTTCCTCATGAATCTAGGGTCTACCAAGGAGACAACTATAAGATGGGCGTATATCCATTACTTAAAAAGTAATTTGGAATACAAACGGTCCAATCAGAATAGGAAGATCAACTTCACCAATCACTGTTTTCTCTGAACCAACGAAAGCCTTCACAACAATCACACTATACCTCATGGGAGCACCTTGATACACAAGCCTTGACAAAGTTAACTTCGGCATCACATTCAGGGATGATCCAGTATCAACCAGCACATTAGACATAGCATCATCCTGACAATTCACTGAAATATGCATAGCCAAATTATGGTTCTTTCCTTCTTCAGGCAAGTTATCATCACAAAAACTCAAATTGTTGCATGATGTGATATTAGCCACAATATTATCGAACTGATTAACAGTCACATCATGGTCAACATAAGTTTGTTCAAGAATCTTCTGCAAAGACTTCCTATGAACCTCTGAACACATCAAGAGTGACAAAACTGATATCTTAGACGGAGTATGCAACATTTGCTCAACAATGTTGTACTCGCTCTTCTCTATCAATTCCAAAGCCTCATAGTCACTATCTTTCAAAATAGAATCATCAAATTGGCCTAATAGGACAACAACATCCTCAATTTGTTTACACACACTTATATCTTTTGTTCTCTTCGGAGGATCTGAAGCAAAGACTCTACCACTCCGAGTAACCCTAGTCACATCAGCAATACTGACCACAAACTTTGGAGAAAGAATAGGAACTTCCTTACCATTTTCCACCATCGTAGCATTATATCTGTAAGGAACAACTTTATCAGACTCATATGGCATTGGACTAGGTAAATTGATCACCAATAGAGAAACAGTAGACTTGCAGCTATCAAAAGATTTATCCACTTTCTCAGGAATATTAAACTGAGGCACAATGGCATTCCTTTCATTCTCATATTAGTCTATTTTTGTTGTCACTTCAATCAACTTATCAACCATCATTGTCTTACGATCTCTCTTAACAATCACACAACCACGGGGATTCACCGAACAAATGCAACAAGCAGCATAATCGTGATCAATATCATGATATTCACTTAAGAAAACATGCATCTCAACTAGAGATCTTCGTATCCAGCGGACATCATTAATCTTTAACAAACCAAGACAACAATCAACCATGTTCACAGACGCCTTACCATGGTTAGGCAACAAATTTGTCTTAACATTTGGATTAACATCATTGAAAGACAAAATGTTACTTCTTATCAATTTCTACACTTCAAACTTCAATGGAAAACAATTCTCATTATCATGCCTCGAGGCACCTTGATGAAAAGCACATTAAGCTTTTGTCTTATACCATCATGGAATAACCTCTGGAACAGGAGGTGGAGAATAAGTTTGAACAATATTCTTTTAAATCAACGATGGAAACAGTTCTGCATACGACATCAAAATGAGATCAAAATCTGGTTTTGCACGACCTTGTTGAGTACCATTTTGTTGCAAACGAGATTGCTGATAATGAGGTTGATACTTCGGAGCCACTGGCACAATATGAGTGACATTAATCACAGGTGTTACTGAAGCTACATGTTGCTGATGACGGCTTTCTCGACCATGAGGTCTTCTATATCCTTCACGAGACACGACATTAGTCTCACCTTCTTTCTTCTTACCAAAGCCAAACCTCTTAGAACTCGAACTAGTATTACTTTCTTTACTCAGGCGTCCCTCACAGACACCTTCTTCTAGCCGCATCCCCATATTCACCATTTCAGTGAAATCAGATGGAGCGTTTGTAATCATCTTCTCATAATTGAAAGAACCTAAAGTCTTCAAAAACATCTTCGTCATCTCTTTCTCTTCCAACGGAGGAACAATCTGAGCTGAAGCTCGCGCCATCTTTGTGCATACTATTTGAACATTTCTTTGTCCTTCTAAGATGTAGCAAGAAGTTGATCTTTGTCTGGTGCCATATCAACATTATACTTGTACTGTCTCACAAAATCCTCTCCCAAATCATTGAAAATCTTAATTTGGTTGTTGTCCAAACCCATATAGCATCTCAGTGCTGCACCAGTCAGACTATCTTGGAATTAATGAATCAGAAGCTGATCATTGTCTGTCTGAGCGGACATCTTCCTTGCATACACAGTCAAGTGACTCAAAGGACAAGAATTTCCTTTGTACTTCTTAAACTCAGGTAATTTAAACTTGTGAGGAACTTTAACATTAAGAACCAAACAAATATCATAAGCATCTATACCAAACAATTCCTTACATCTCAAAGCCTTAAATCCTTTCTGCATTTCATCAAAACGGCCTTGAAAATCATCAATCCTTTCATTCACACTAGCGACTTCACTTGGCTCATCATGGTAAATCACTTCATCAAGATGCAGAGTAGTATGAATCATAGGTGGTGTCGTATTCATCACAGACTGAAGAGGATCAAATGCAGGAAACTCAAGAGGAGGAGGATGATAACCTTTAAGGATGAAATTAACTGGCATATCCCATGGTGTACTAGAAGACATGCGGTAACAAGGTGAAATGACAGTTTCCACAGGAATCGACGCAGTGACAATCACAAAGATGATTGTCCGTTGAACCAGAGAATTAGGAGGATGGGTGGCTGATTCTGAGTAGCCACCAGACTTTCCATCATGGCAGTTATCCTTTCCATACTATCCTTCAGAGGTGTGACTTCTTCACGAAGCTCACGACTCTTTTGTTGCAGAGTTTCCAACATCTTTCTTTAATTATCCCGAGTAGCATAACGATAAGTCAGCTTGCCAAGGGAACACTGAATGAAGACCAAGAAAGGCATAAGAACCCTGTATAACTCTCAGGAATCAAGACCAATGCAGGTAGGATACATGGTATGTGAATGCTAATGCAAAGATTTCAAAGGAATATAAGGTAAATTTCAATATTTAAAAAGAATAACACATTTTTGAAATACTGAAAAACTCATTCTCATTAATATCGAAAAGAGAATTACAACTTTGAAGTACAAGTCTCAATAATCCTAATACATGAGAGAAAAGAAAACTAAGTCTATGAGATCACATCTGAAGAAGCTCTAAATCCCGGCTGGTACTTCATGGGAATCCTTCAAATCTCTTTCTTATATCGGATTTCCATGTCTTCCTTATCTTTCACAAGCTGATCAATAACAACTTTCCAAGTACCAAAAGCAAGAGGAATAACAGATGAAGTAATAGAGGAAAATAAATCCTCTTGCACTCTTGGTTTCTTAGTTACACGTTGCTCAATTAGCTCAATGAGATCATCTTTCTCTTTTAATTTTTCTTGCATATTTGACTTCTCAAGTAACCATGCTTCTTTCTCTCGCTTCATCTGGTCTAATTCTTCTTGAAGCGCGACCTTCTCATCAGCAGGAGGAAGAAAAGCTGATAAAGGAAAAATAGGAAACAAAGGTTCCTCGGGTGAATAAGGTATCCTAAGCTTGCAAGCTTTAGATTGAACCTACTGAATATAACACTCGGAAGGAGCAGGGTGTTATCTTCCTAATTTTCCCTTTTCCTTCTTATGAATAAAATACCAAGAATAAGTGATCCTTTTATTAATTTCCAAGTGCTTTACTCCACTAAGAAAGAAGAAACTTAATAATGAAAGATTGCTCGGTACTTCCTTCGAGCAATACCCAAACTATCGTCTAGCAAGAATAGGGGTGTAACTAATTCCATCATGTGTACCAAGAAGAGGTACATTGGGAAACTCTCCACAACCATCAATAAGCACTTCAGTATCATGATATGAGCAATACCAATTCATATCAACATTAGTAAGAGACATAAGCCTTTGAGACCATCTCCGCTTCTCTCTGTTCTCAATGAAGACGCCAGACTTTGGTAGGTGCGAAATAAACCACCTATACAGAAGAGGAGCACAACAAAGGATCTCTCTGTCACCTTTGAAAGTTCTAGGGTGAATAGAATGATATGTATCTCCAAGAAAAGTAGGCAAAGGTTTTCTCTTCAAAAAAATTGAATAGCATGCTCGTCAACAATACCGTCTAGGTTGGGAAACAACACAATTCCATAGATGAGCAAAGCGATAATGGCCTCGAATGCATCCCTATTACCCATATCAAGAGAAGTAGAAGCTTTCCCCATTAATAACTTAGCATTGATTCCATGAACATCCCCTTTAGGAATAAACCTTCCCTTAAGATCAGATTCCTTAAGACAAAGGGCTTTGGCAATAACTTTGGTCGTAAGCTCCTCTTCTAAACCACTGAAAAGAAACTCCTTGCCCAAAATCGGCAAAACCATCCAATATAAATACTCCTCTAAGGTCGGAAAAAGCTGATAATTAGGAAAGGTGAAACAATGATGCAACAAATCATAGAATTGAACCAAAGTATGAAGAAATCCCTCAGATACATCGGTCTTCAGAATGAACAAAAGTTTACCATAACATTTCTGGAATTCATCAATATCAACCACCAAAGCTCTGAGCTTTCTCAACTCTCCTAAATTAGAACTCTTGAAATTGTACTTCAGAGCATTCCTCCTTTCGACATTCAAAACCAAATACTTCTAAAATATTTGCAAAAGTGCCTATAAGTCCCTTGAAATCCTGAGAACAATGCTCATGAATGCATGAGTGCATGTATGCAACAAACAAGATCACACAAAGTACACAAGTCAAGGTTCTGAGTCACGAGCATGAAGTCAAGGGATAACAACACCAACCCACAAAGGTATGTACTAAGTTTTTGTCTTCATTGTACCTGCAGAAAACTAAAAGGGTTCTAACAGAGGTTCCCAGAGTTAGCAGTCATCCTTCGGATATCATTGGTACGTTAGACTACTCCCCAACCGATAATTTCTTCAAGAAGTCCTCGTCCAAGTGTAGTATCGCGTGACAACCACCCTAGGTTTACACCTGGATAGATTTCGCACTACGTTCCTAAAATGGCCTGGATAGGTTAAGGGTTTTACAGTCCTCAGCATGATCAGCTCTAGGTCATAAAAGTAATGCCATAATATGATTACTCGACATGACACTAGTAATCCGAGAGAGCCTAACTGAGTGGTGATTATCGAATTGATATCACATTGGACTACTCTGTCGTGTATCTTTTTGAATGTCTTCATCCTATCATAAGTTCCCTCAGATTCGATTACATGATATATCTCACTCACAGAGGATCACTAAACCGAAACAGAACAAGCAATAACAAACAAATCAAGCCAAAGCAATAAATAAATCAAAGTAGGCGAAATCCACTTAGAGATTACTCCCCAACAGAGTCTCCACTTTAGCGGGGAAATCATGAGTGTAAGTTATTAATTAACTTAACTCAAAGTAAACAGAGTCACCACCGCGCTTTTATTTTATTCCAAGAGGAAAAGGAAAAAAGAGTGAATAATTCCTAATGAATCTAAAAGCAAAAAGCTAAAGAAATAAGCAGGGAAATGGTAAGAGGATAGGTTACAAAATGGGAAGGTTTTAAACACCCAAAATGTTTGTGGTACTCAACGGCAGCCATTTGAAAAATTTATTGCTTTTGGTTTGAAAATGGTTTGGTAAATGAGAGTGGGGGATGAGAAAAGAATTAATTTTTAATGTTTTTGTATTTGGAGAGGTTTACCACCTCATGCCTACGTACCCACAATGTGCAATGTAAGATCAAAACCCTGTAGTTCCTGGTACAAATAGTGAAAATTGGTTATTTTTTATTGATTTTTATTAAGTGAAGACAATTTGTCATTATCAAGTGGATAACCTCACAAATATACCATGAGAATGAGGGCATGGACTCATACATCACTATGGGGAGGGTGCCAACTCGGATAAAATCAACGAGTATGCCACTAAACCCCCACGAATGACAAGAGACTCAATTACATCAAACTACAATCATGGAGATTGAAACACTTGCACCAGACTAGAAAAAATGACTCATAGTATAAACTTGCAAAGAAAAGAAGAAAAAAAAGTGCACAGAGGCACAAAACAACTTGAATGAGTTTGGTTCTTTTTATTTTTGAATTGAAGCCAAAATGATTAAGTTCATTGACATTTATTTAAGAAAAGAAGAATTAAAAGCCACTTGAAAAAAATTCAAGATTTGATTTATTAAAATGTTGAAGGTTTTAAAACAAGAATCCTTTGAAAAATAGAGGAAGTTTTGAAAATTGAAAAAGGGGATGAGATGAAGAGGTTATCCCAAAAAAGAAAATAAAAAGAGATAAAGGAGGAAAGATCTAACCAAACTTGATGACTTCCTAGCATAAGCACAAGAGTTCCATCCTTAAGAGCATAAGCTAGAAAATGGCCAAATAAAGGCTAAAGTGCCAACTCCGTGATGATCAAAGCAAAGGGAAGGTGTCCTAGAATCTAAGTCCAAAACTCCAATTCCAATGATAAGGATAGTTACCAATAGTCCAAGATCAAGATCACAAGTTTTTTAGAGGTTTAATCATTTATTAATATTTCTGTGTCCAAGTAGACAAAGGAAAAAGCACATAGACATGATAATGAATGATAAAGCATAATAAAATCATAATAAAAGTAAAGGAGATAAGGGATCAAGAGATAAAAATCAAGAGGATAAGGTGCAAGAGGAAATTAAAATGCTAGTATAGTAATAGTAATAATAATATGTATATAATATTGGTATGGTGAACTTAATCATCCACAACCAAAAGAATAACCAAGGCATTTAATGCCAAAATCGAAAAGGCAACCGATTCCGCTTAATATCCTACACTACAATGATTAATCGATGCAATTAGACCCAAATTAGATGAATCTTGAAATAAGATTGGGATACCTAAAGCAACTACACATCAAGCTTCAAAAGTCGTGGATCTAACGCAAATGATTAACCACATTTGGATTACGCGACCAACACGAGGTCCGGTCCATGAAAGTGCAAGTAGGGACACATTTAGGTCTATGTTAAGCAATTGCAGAGTAATTTACGGAGTAATTACCCTACAAATGAGGCGGCCAAAACCTATTAAGGTTAATGATGTTAGTGCTAATACATACGAGATAATCGATATGTAAATCGCTATCTGAATGCAATGCCAAACAAAAATAAAGATGAATACCAAATTGAGTTACACTTATGGTATTCTTTCATCTTTAAGTTTAATCACTTATTTTGGTAGATTCAAGTATGAAAATATCTCACTAATGCAAAGTACATAAAGTGAATTAAATAATTCACTTAGAGGTAGATTTGAACTAATGAATATTAACCACGCTAATTTACACCCAAAGTCCATTGAATTTAAAGAGAAATCAATCCCAAAAATGTCTCCCAAAGTAAAAATGAGAAGAAAGAAGAAGAAGGATAAGGAACAAAAAACAAGTCAAAAGCAAGCCAAAAATTGCTTCTAGAACATTGTTAATCGGTTAACCGGTTAACACGTGAAAATTTTGGATTCTGCGACATTTTTAACTGGTTAACCGGTTAACCATTTTGTACTGAAAATGGTTAATTGGTTAACACTGAACCAGAGGAAAAAAACTGGCCAAAATTCAGCATGATTCTCTTTTAAAACAACTTTCAAACACCTTGTGATCATGAACTGAATTGGCACGAATTTTAAAGTGTAAAAATAGTGAGATCCCTGTAAATCAAATAATAATTTATTATCCAAAGGAACAACAACCAATAGCACCAAAGATCTACATCTTGAATGATGGTGATGAAGGTGTAACAATGGAGTAAGATGAATTACCAAGAACAAACTTCAAATTACTCCAATAACAAACTTGATCTACTGAATTTGATGAAGAAAAATGAAAAGGATAAAGGTTTAGCTCAAGTGATTCAAGAATTTGATGCAAATTCTTGATAACTTTCAAAAAAGAAAATGAGCTTTAGGTGATTTTTGTGGTTTGAGGATATAGTTTGCAAGATATTTTTTTGCTATCAAAAGCTTATGGAATGAATGAAATAGGAGTTATATTTAAAGAATTTAGGTATGTGAATTTGGTGGAATGGATCTTGCTTTGGAAAATCAAAATTAGGCTTGGAATTTAAATTTGGAGGGAAATTCATAAAAGAGTGGTGATTAGTGAAGGTTTATGGTGGGAAATGATCAAAGTGATGTAGAGGGAAAAAAGTGGAATGGATCTAGAATATTCTAACTGAGATCATAGGCTAGGATGTGCTGAATTTAAATAAAATATTTAAATTTTGCATTGGTTAACTAGTTAACACATTGGTTAGCCGGTTAACCAAGTCAAAATTTGAATTTTTTGTTCTCTTTTGATTGCTTGGTTATTTCGGCTCGATTCTTTTGCTCGTCGAAGAAGGCATGGAAATAAACACATGAACCTTGGAATTTCTTGAATAAATCAATTAAAAATTGGGAAATCCTTGATCAGATAAATTTGAATTGTTTGCGGATCAACATCGACTTTTTATCCGTGAAATTCATTTGAGCTACGAGACTATTATTTTTGGTATTTTTAACATGTTCTTCTCCTGAAAATGTTAATAAAAGAAAACAAAATATTTTTGGATTTTAATTAATGGTTGGTGAACATAAACAAATAAAAGCACATAAATGCAATGGTGATCCCCTATGAAACATAAACCTGCAACCAAAAAGGACCGAAGAACCAGTGCACGATCTTGTTTGTATGCACAATGATGCAAATGCAAACACAAACTTAGGGGGAAAATTAGGGTTCTACACATATGCATGCTTTCATGTTTGCTAATACCTTACTTGATCAAAACATGTTGAATCATAAGTAACATTTCCTTGTGCAAGTTTGTCCAATCTTTTGCATGTGTTTTAGTTTGAATATCATGATCACTTAGGCACATTTCAAATTTATTTTACATGATCTATGCTATTTACTTTTCATCATATGCTTTCCTTAATTCAATCCATAAGACCATTAGAGGTCAATGTGTGCATAGTTTGTGAATAACTTTGTTTGTGTGCTAACTTAGGAACTAGTTTGAATTTGTTGAAATTCCTTAGGTGTTAGACATGTAAAGGGTTCAACTTAGGTTAGTTACTGACCCATATTGTATGTTAGCCTCTTAGAACCTATTTCTCTTTGTATGTTGATTGGTGTGATTTCTAGAGCCATTATATGACATTTGACTAGTTTTGGGACATAGTTTGCATTAACTTTCAACTATCTAGTTAGTTGAGATTGTTTGCATAAAGTTTCAACCATCCTAAGGTTGAGCTTGTATGTGAGGTAAGTATATATTAATTGGTGTTTATTTTTACAATTCATTTTCATCTCTTGTTTCATTTCTATTTTGCTTGCTTCCTTAGGAACACTTATTCTAACTTGATTTCCAATCAAGTTTGGAGAAAGATGGATGTTAAGTACCTATCCTATCTAGGTCTTTGATTAAGTTTGGATTATAATAGAGATTAGGATAGTCTTTTGCATGCTATCTGTAAACACCCCAAATTTGCCCTCACCCATTCACACCATGGCTTGTGATCATCTCATATGCATAAACACCATCATATCATCTCATATCTCACTTTTTGTTCACTGGATAGTTTCTAAGGCATCTGCACCTAGGGTTTGTGATCTGAGCAATCCCCAAAGCATCTTGAGCCATTCCAAAGGCCACCAATCAACTCAAAGGGGTCCATGTGTGTTTTTATGTCATATTCCATCTCCTCAAAGTCAAAATTGCAGAGGAATCACAAGAACTAGGGTTTAAATGGATGCAGAGCCAGGATGAACTGCACAATTGACTGAAAATTAGGGTTTTGGTTTCAGAGGCCATAACTCCAAAATTTTTGGTCATTCTTGTTTCCATTGATCTCTATATGGTATAGGGAGTATGCATATCAATTTTCATGAAGAAATTCCATGGGGAAGTCATCTGATCAAGGGTTGACTTTTCAAGCAAGTTAGTGCAAAATCAGGGCATCTGAGGCCCCCAATGACCCAACCAATGGTTGATCTTCATCATTTTGAGTGTATATGATCTTTATTTGATCATGGAAGAAGGTTGAAGTTCATAAAAATCAAGAATTTAGGGTTTTTGCAAAGTTGACTTTTTGGGCATAGTTGACTTTTCAAGAATGCATCATTTTAGGTCATTTTTCAAGCCTTGATTCTTGATCCAAAAAGGCTTCAAATGGAAAAACTTTGGTCATGAAAGTTGTAGATCTCATCTTTCCCTTTTTAAAAAGTACAAGAACATGATCAAACTCTTCTTGGATCAAAAGTTATGGCAATGCAAAGTTGGCTAAAATCATTAATTTTCAAGGCATGCTTCAAAGGGAAATTTTTGCAAAGTCTTGAACCAAAGCCAATTATGACCTCTAATTCATTTCAAACAATTACACAAACATTTCTCTAAGTCATAAAATCAGATTTGAACCAAGATCACATGTGATTAGTTCATGTAGCAAGGCATATTTTCATGAAAAGGCAAAAAGTAACCAAGTTGCAAAACACTCATCACATCTCACCAACTTGCTGCATTGGTCCTTGAATCAAGCTAGCCTTTCTCACCACACCATGCTGCACCAGAACCAACCTTGTACTTGCCTAGACTTTGAGCCATGCCTCACTTACACAAAAGGTGGACTTTATGCAAAAGTAGACATCCCAATCACAGCAGGACATGTCACATCCCCCAGCCACTTGCAATTGTTTATACTATCCAAATGCTGGCCAAAACACTCAAGAAGCAAGGCTGAAGCTCACACATTACACACTTACACAAAAACACTCCCTTTTGCATTTTGTTTCGAATCTCTCTCCACAGCCTGCAAACACAAAAACCTTTTCCTCCATTCAACTCACCTTGTACCATTGAGTAGAAACCACCCAAAGCATAAGCCTGAAACAGCCAGAAAACTCCATTGCCATCATTCACCTCAAGCTGCAGTTTCATTCGAAACTCTCACCCTAGCTCACAAACACACAAACAAACACCACAGACCTTCTCCATTTACCCTCAGGATCACAAACAACTCATCACCATGGCCTGAGACCTCCAGAAACTTCATAGCCATTTCTGACTGAACTGAAGCAGGAGCTTTCGAAACTCATCATCCAGCCAACTTAAACTCTCATTGAGCATTCAAACATCTTTGGGGGATCAAGAGGAGTGGTTTGCACTGAAAGAAGAGGCCAGAAAGTTCTCAAACTGAAAGCTCCAAATCTCAGGTAGCTCGAAAATAATTTTTCCAGCAATCATTTCTTTTGTTCCAAACTTGTTCTATGTGATTCACTGATCATTCTGATGCTTTTAGTTTTTGAAATGGTTGTGATTTGAGCATTTAATTTGTCTCTGAAGCTTGCGTGACCTAGAACTTGTTCCTTTCGATTCAGCTTATTTAGGAAAAATAAATTTGTTTTGAGAGAGGGGTTTGGTTCGTGAGAGGATAAGGATCATTTCCCAATTCATAGATTTCATTTTTGTTACGTTTTTAGGAAGTTTGAGGTTTCTCAGGTGAGAGCTGGCCGGAGAAGATGACCGGAAGTCTTCTCCGGCAGCCTGAAAGTGATTAGGGTTAAGTGTCTTTAATTAGGGCAAACTTCAAATCTGGGCCTTTAGATCTTGTTTCCCGCGCGTGAATGGAAGGCCTGGATCTTGTCATTAAGTTTTAATTATGTTTTAATATTTAATTAATCAGGTTTAAGTTAGTTTGAATTATGACCCTTAGATGACGCGCCAAGTCAATGCTATCCTGCCCAGATTGAATCCCAGCCTCACATTGTGCATACTTCAGTTTTATTTAATTTTTAATTCATTTTATTTCAATTATTTTGTACAATTAATTTAAAATAGAAAAAAATTCTTAAAAATTATGAAACTTTTTCTTTAAAGTTTTATTAATTTTTAAGACCCAAAAATATTTTTATTTTATTTTTTATCATTAAAAAAGTATTTTTAAATATTTAAAAGATTATTTTTAATTGATTAATGGGAATTAATTAATTAAAAATACTTTTAGGTATTTAGAAATTACAAAAAAAATTCATGAAATGTTCTAAGACATTTAGAAACATTGTCCAACCTTCAAACCAAATTTCTTTTTTGATCTTGGTGCATTTTAAGAATTTTCCATTGAATTAAATCATTTTTTATGCATTATTTTGATCACATGTTTGAAAATTCATTTCTGCCTATTGGAGAAGGTTGAGACATTGATTCTTCTTGCATTGTTTTGTGTTTGACATGTACTTTCAAGGATAAAATGGCCATGATTTGTTTCCTCATTTTCTAATTGATTGGCATTTGTTTTGTTAAGAACCCTAAAAAACCCTAATAACTTGTAAAATTCATATCTTAAGATTGGTTAAGAGTTGAGAGCTCCCCTTTGGGCAGTGGTCAGTTATAGGCCTAGGGTTTCTTTGGGTACCATTTTCCATTTTTTATATTAAGGTTTACTTCTGTCTTGGGTTTTTGTTTGATGTTTGATCCATGAACCCTAATTTGGGCTTAGTCTTGCATTCTTCTTGCATTCTCTTGCATAACATGACTTGTCTTTGCATTTTGTGCATGCTTATGATTCATTTGACATCTTAAGACATGTATGAGGCATGTTTGATCATTGCATCACATATTTGCCATGTCATTTGTCTTGTATGCTTCATAACATTCCATGCTTGTTCATGCTCCTTAGCTTGCACCATTGGCATTCATAACCTTGTATGAGCATCCCCATGTCTTGCCTCATGTTTGCAGCACCTCATAACATCATATTCATCATCAACATGCTTCTGGTTTTGCTTAGCATCATATCATTTCATTTCATTTAGCATTGCATTGCATTTGTCTCTAACATTTCAGGTGGTAAGTAAACTTGGGAAGTGAATTTGCCTTCACTTCTCATAACTTTTCTTCTCATCTCTCTTGCATCCATTGCTGCATTTCTATTTGTGTTTGAGATTGAGCTTGCTCATTCTTGCTTCTCCCACTTTCTTTCTTCAAGTGACTTGACTTCTTGAATGAAGCAAGTCACTTTGCTTCTCTTGATCTTGTTCATCTGCTTCCTGGTGGTTCTCTTTGGAGATTGTTCTTGAAAACCTCACAAACCTTAGGATCAACCAAGCATGACAATGAATTAGGGTTTTGATTAGTCTCCCCTCTTAGTTTTACCTTTGTGTCTCTCTTGAGTTTTCTCTTCTCATCTCATAATCAGAGACTAAACCCTAAAGGTTTCAAGACTTTGTGATTAGGGTTATGCCTGCATCCTTCTCTTAGGATGGAGTGTATAACTTTAATCCTAGGTATTAAACCCTTAATGTGTTTAAATCTCTTAATTAATCCACCTAATAATCACCAAGACAATACACTTGTAACTTGGGCCTTGCATTAGGGTTTTAATTCTTCCTTAAGTGGTTAAGAAGGACTAACCCTAGTGTTAATGGACAAGTCCCCCTCAAGTTGTCTTACAAACCATAAAAATCACTTCATCATCATATCATTAAATAAAATCCACTTAATAAAGGCTTGTTTTGTCATGAGTTTAATCCCTAATCATGGATTAAGTTGAGGAGCTTTCCTCAGCTTAAACATTCTCATCTATTATCCTTCTATTAGGATGGTGTAATGAGTCTGTTTAATCCTTGATTATGGCTTAACCTCATTACTTAATACTAAACAAAAACACCAAAAACATCTAAATAATCACAAGTAGGTTAATGATCTTAATCCTACACCAAAGGTGATTAAGTGTGAGAATCTGACTTCACACTTAAGGTATTCTCATTACCCCTAATCAGAGGGAAGATGTGATGAGTTTACTAAATCCATTGGTTTAGGCTTAAGCTCATTAACTTATGACGAACTTTCAAAAGCAGTAAAAGACTGAAAACTCAAAAACAAACAATAATCGTCTCCTTCGGGATTCTTTTCTCATCACCTTCACTCACAACCGAGAACTTGCTTCTTCCGTCTAAAGCAAGACAGTTTGCACCTGAGCCAGACAGGTCATACACTTGAGCATAGACAAGTAAGCAGTTCATAAGTCAATTTACCTTTCAGTATCTTTGGGTCGAACTACGGTGTTCTGACTTCCTCATTGCACGAGAGGATACGTAGGCATAACTTAACGGTTATCGAACAAAAGTCTTTGTACATCCCCCCCTCTTTCCAGCTTCATTCTTAGCCTCATGATCATGAGCAATTCATTCTCTTCCTTACACTGACACATCATTATACACTTCACTTTCTCTTACACTGACACCTGTACATTCTTTTCCAGCTATTCTATACACAGATTGCACTGACACTACCCCTTTATAGCACAAATCTTTTAAGCGTGGATCCCGTCGAGTACGACGGACAATCTGGGTGCTAATACCTTCCCAGGTTGTAACCAACCCCCTTACTCAGTCTCTCTGGTTCGCAAACCGTCTTATCCATCTTTTTCTAGGTCTATGCAGCATTGCCTTTCCTCCGGGATAAAAATGCCTAGCTGGCGACTCTATTCATTCTCCAGTGAGTTCACGGCTGTGTGTTCTCACTGTCTCCCTCGCCGACCGTTCGCGTCTGTACCCTTATCTGACCCTGTGTCACTTATCGGGAGCGAAAGCTTGGCGACTCTGCTGGGGACCCTTATACTGCAACCAGGGCTTCTGGTTCTTTTTGTGGGTTCCTCCTAGCGCTTGATTGATTTGTGTTTACTGGGGTGTTATGTGCTTATTTGTGCTTATTTATTGCTTTATGTACAGTTTACTTTACTGCTTTCTTTATTGCATTTGTATATATCATATTGTCATACTGTTGCTGGCTGGATCTGGTTTCTTTGTTTTGGTGGGTGGGGTTCATTGAGAGTTAAGGTCCTATACCTGGGACCTGAGTGACACCTAGGCTAGAGTGAATCATATTCTTTCCCATTCCATTTCGGTCTGGTGCGGGAATATGAAACACGGTTCAGATATGGGTTTCTTCTTGAGAACTCTGTGTTGCAGATTTCCTGCAATGCTAGGGCTATCTGGGAAGCCTGCTAAGTCTGGATGACCTTTTAGTTTTGACCTTCAGAAACTGAGGTGAATTAGAGGAGGAATTGTTATGGTTATTGTAAACACTGTACCTCCGGGTTAGAAGTGTTTACACTTCTCATAACGGATCCAAGTCTGAGGATCCTTGTTCTAGATCACCACCTGTGAGGGGGTTGGGCTGTTTACAGGTTTGCAGGCACCTTGACCTCAGAATACCCTGTTATTTTGACTTTGTTAAGAATACTCCATGTTGGATAGTTCTTGTGATTCTAAAACCCTGGACATGTGGCTCTTTATTTGAGTCCCCCACCTTGGTTACTGGATTTATAGACCTCCATCTGGAATTCTTGAACACACATGGATCTATATCAGGGCATTTTGATCAGATCCAGCTCAGTCACAAACCCTTGCATTTCATCTGCATACATACTCATTGCATCATATTAACATGTGCTTATTTGTGTTTCAGGGTATCCACCTTCATCTGGTTTTTGGTTTTGACCCCATCTGCTGTATTGACCTGTCTCCACCAGCATTTGCTTCAGCTTGTCAGACATATACTTCAGTTACTTGCACTAGCCAGCCAGTGGCCCACTTCTCAACACCTTCATCAGCACTTATTCTACTCAGTCTTCAGCATTCATGGCTCCAAAGAAAAGCAACATCACCTATCATTTCTTCCAACCAGACTTATCAAACATCAGGAGGATCCAAACCCTGATCACACCAGATCACATACCTTTGTTCAGAGAACATTATGGGGATATACTTGACCTGGTTATGGACATGGACTCATCCCAGAGAAGCCTGATCCATACCTGCATCCAGTTCTATGACCCCCCATTGAGATGCTTCACCTTTCAAGACTTTCAGTTGGGGCCTCTTTTGGAAGAATACTCATCTTTGATTGGTTTGCCTATCAAGAGGGAGATCCCTTTCAACCCTGAAATGGCCTTTCCCAGCAATGGAGAGATAGCAAAAGCTTTGCACCTGGAACCTGCTTTGATTGAGCAGCATATGACCTCTAAAGCTGGGATCCCTGGTTTTCATCTGGACTTCTTAATTTCTCAAGCTAGTCTGAAGGCCTCCCTGGGGGAGTGGAAAGCTGTTTGTGCTCTGTTGGCCTTAAGTGTATATGGAGTTGTGTTGTTTGCAGATGAGCCTCGATTCATCAGCAAGAATGCAATTCACTTGTTCATCCTGAAGAACCCAGTGCCAACCTTGTTAGGAGACCTCTATTACTCAGTACATCAGAGGAATGAGAAGCAGAGGGGGAAGTTAGTGAGGTGTTGTGCTCCACTATTCCATGCTTGGCTCCTCAGGCATCTACCCAGGACAGATGCATTTCTAAATCCTCATCAGCAAAGCAACTGGGCTAAGAGGCTCACTACTCTCACTTCAGCAGACATCAGATGGTGTACTCAAAGCACCAAGGGCAGAGATATCATCACCAGCTGTGGGCACTTTCCCAATGTGCCCTTAATAGGAGTTAAGGGGAGTATCAACTACAACCCTCTACTGTTCAAGAGGCAATTAGGCTATGCACTGGTCCATGCTCCCAGGGTACAGGACTTGGTGGAGACCCTCTACTGTGAGAACAAGATTAGTCTGGCAACTGTTAGGCAGGCTGCTTGGGCCTGGGATCATGTTCAAACCAAGGGAGTCACCATTCTGGGGAAGTGCAATAATGTGGCATCAGCCCAATATCATGAGTGGTCCCGTGCCAGAGCCCAATTCTCTGGAATGCCTTTCACCATAGAAGACATGCCTGAGTCATCTTCAGCACCACCCCCTGCCACCATCAGTTTGGAGGAGTTTGAGAGCTTGAAGGAAAGAAATGAGAAGTTAACCCAGGCTTTGCAGAAGACACTCCGGGAGAGAAGTGAAGGTGTGAGAGAGATTGAGAGATTGGAGAAGTTGAGAATAGAGCACTTGACTAAGATTGAGAAGTCTGGAGAGTATATCAACAAGTCTAAAGCTGGTGAGCAGATTCTGAAGAATGCTTGTAAAGAAGCCCAGTTCCAGAGAGCAAGAACAGACTTGTATTTGAAGGAGAGTCAGGCCAGGTGGGTCCGGATCACTGAGGCCCGCACTCTAGAAGACAAGAGAGTTCAGGACAAGATGGAGCAGATGGAAAAAGCCCTGGCAGCAGCCCAGAAGGAAATATCAGAGCTAGAAATCAGAGCTGGAGTGAAGAGGTCTAAAGACCAAAGTCAGAACAAGAGGTTGACTGCAGCTGTTGCAACAAGAAACCTTCTCATCAGGAATCTTACGGAGCGTCCGGCTGATCCTGTGACCGAAGCACTTCTTAAGGAAGTTCGTGAGGATGAGTTTGGCCTTGGAGTTTGATCATTTGCTTGTTGTTATTCCTATTTCATGTACTTTTGCTTTTCTTTTGTGATGTGTTTTGACCCCTTTGAGGGCTTGTGTTGTAAAAATGAACAAGTTGTATTATTTCATCTTATGTAATGTATTTGTGTTGGTTTCCATCCAAGTTCACTTCAAAAGCAACTTCAACAGCATCATCTTCAAGGGTCTGGAAGGGTCAAAACTGAAGACCAAACCGGATACCTTGAGAGCAAATAAGCATAACTGCATTGCATACTAACCCTTTTTGTTTGTTTTGTAGGTTTTGTTTTATTGTTACTAACCTCTGTTGTGAATCTCAGGCAGTATTGCTCGTCGCCGGGTATTTCCCCTCAACAGGCCACACAGGTACCCAACTAGAAACAACCTTCCGGGAATTCAAATGGATCAGGTACAGCAGGACCTGGCAGAGGTCAGAAATCAGATGGCAAACGAGAGATTGGAGATGAGAACACAGATGACGCAGTTCATGGAAGTTATGAACAACATGGCTCAGAGCCAGGAGAGACTGAGGGCCATTGTGGAAAGGCAGAATCAAGAGGAACCTCATGTAGGAACTGCCGGCACCAGTAACAATGAAAGGGTGCAACCCCATGTTAATCCCCCTGTGTTTGGCCCACATTTGCATCCTGAGATTAACATTCCCGCAAATGTTCAAGGAACAGCCACTGCAGCCAGAGTACTTCAAGAAGATCCTCAGGAGGACCAATTCACAGTAATGGGTGCTGGAGAAGAAGCTTATGATAGGCGATTGGATGAAATAGCTGAGAAGTTGAGATCACTGGAGTCTCAAAATTCTTTGGGCTTCGACGTGATGGACATGGGCTTGGTAGACGGGGTCAGGATCCCCCATAAGTTCAAGCCTCCATGTTTCGAAAAGTATAATGGGACTTCATGCCCCCGGACTCATCTACAATCATTTCTGGGAAGGCTGAAGGCCTATACAATGGATGAGAAGCTCTGGATGTTCTACTTTGAGGACAGCTTGACTGGAGCATCGAGGGAATGGTACTCCCATTTGACAAGGGCAACTGTGAGATGCTGGAAGGACCTGGCAGAGGCCTTCATCAGACAGTATCAATATAACTTAGACATGGCACCCAACAGGACTCTCCTGATGGGAATGTCACAGTCGTCAAGGGAAAGTTTCCGAGAATATGCCCAGAGATGGAGGCAATTGGCTGCTGCCGTTCAACCACCAATGTCTGAGAGAGAAATGGCAGACATGTTTATGAACACTCTCCAGGGAACGTATATTGACAGGTTGGCTGCTTTCTCTTCCACCAGCTTCGCCGATGTTGTCATAGCGGGGGAGAGAATTGAAAGCCTGTTGAAAATGGGTAAGATATCTGATAATGGTGCTAGTTCGTCCAGTGGAACAAGAAAGCCTTTTGCAGGCCCGAGAAGAACTGGCGAGACCAATGCCATTCACACCAACAGGGGTAGGCCCCATTATGTTCCCAGAACAATAGCAGCAGTCACTATCCCTGCTCCAGTTCATCCTCAGCCAGTCTATCAACCTCCTCAACAAAACTTCCAACAACAACCTCAGTATCATCAGAATCAGTATCCTCCAAGAAACATCAACAGCAACAACTTCAACAACAATCAACAGAGGCCATTTCAACAGAGGCCCTCTCAAGCTAACCGAGTGATCGACCCGATCCCAATGCCGTATGCCGCTTTGCTGCCACAACTTCTGAAACTCAACCTAGTTGAGCTAAGAACGTTGGCACCTCCGGATCCCAACAGTCTACCAAGAAACTATGACTCCAATGCTAGGTGTGCTTTTCATTCGAACGCACCTGGTCACAGTACAGAAAAATGCAGGGCTCTGCATATGAAGGTACAAGACTTGGTAGACTCCAAGGCTCTGAATTTTGCACCTCCGCCCAATGTCAATAAAAACCCAATGCCAAACCATGGTGGTCCCCGAATTAACGCTATTGAAGAAGACCAACCGTCTTATTTGATAACTAGTGTGGATCAGATCAGGACACCATTGGTGGAAATCAAAGCTCAACTCCGCGAAAACCAAATATTTCCGGGGTGTGAGATGGGATGCCCTTACTGCAATATTTCATGGAATGGGTGTGAAGACCTGAGGAACGACATTGACAGCCTTATTCAGAGTGGCCTACTACAGATCACTACATCATTTCCGACAAATCCGGCAACTTCATCAACAACGGTTCCAGAACCTCCTACAACTGCAGCAACTATTGTTCCCGATAATTCATCAGCAACATCAGCAAGTACTTCATCTGTCCTCCCAAATGATCAGTTTTCAACAGTTTCTCCTGCTACAACTTCAGCTTCATTCCATTTCGACTCTCCATCAACAACAACAACAGTCCTTCCAACAGAACCTAATCACGAAGATGTCTCCACTGTTACCATATTCTACGATCCTGAGAATAACTCCGCTTACCATTCAGAAGGTGCTGCTCCCGCCAGGGCACCAGTTACAATCTTTTATGATCCACAAACAATTGCAGTCCCTTCAGCAGCATCAATCAGTCCGGTTACCGTCACAGTACCTGGACCTGTACCATATGAAAGCAATAGGGCCATCCCTTGGCACTATGGCTCTGACGTATACTGTGAAGGGAAAAGAATCACTCTTGAAACATCAGCACCTGCACCACAAATTGATAATGTGGGCGGAGGCGGAGGCTTCACCCGAAGCGGACGTCTCTTTGCTTCACAAGTCCAAAGACCTACTGCTGAAGCAGAAGCTGCTGCTAAGGCAAAGGGAAAAGGCCCGGTGCAGGAAGATCCAGCTGTCAAAGAAGCCCTGAAGACTCCGTTCGATCAGGAAGTTGATGAGTTTATGCGGATCATCAAAAAGAGTGATTATAAAGTTGTGGATCAACTTCACCAGACGCCATCCAAAATCTCTATCCTCTCACTGCTTATGTGCTCCGAAGCCCATCGGAATGCATTACTTAAGGTCCTGCACGCAGCTTACGTGCCTGAAGAGATTACTGTCAACCAGTTGGAGACCGTGGTTGGAAATGTTACTGCTAGCAATGGGCTAGGGTTCACCAACACTGACTTGACAGCGGATGGCCGCAACCACAACAAAGCCTTGCACATAACCATGGAATGCAAAGGAGCTGTCCTTTCTCATGTGCTGGTGGACACAGGTTCATCCCTGAATGTTTTGCCAAAGAAGGCTCTGGTGAAGCTTGAATACGATGGATTGGCGTTGAGACCCAGCAACCTGGTGGTACGAGCCTTTGACGGTTCGAAGAGATCGGTTCTGGGAGAGATTGAGCTGCCTGTGACAATTGGCCCGCAGACCTTTAAAACTATCTTTTATGTGATGGACATTCAGCCCGCCTACAGCTGTTTGTTGGGTAGACCCTGGATTCACGCCGCTGGCGCAATAACGTCTACCCTTCACCAAAAGTTAAAATATGAGTGGGAAGGCCAAGTTGTCACAATCTGTGGGGAGGAGGATATATTTGTTAGCCATCTGGCTACTTACAAGTATATTGAAATGGATGGAGAAATCCATGAGACAATGAGCCAAGGATTTGAAGCCTTGAATGTGAATGAAGCATCTGCTGTATCTGGTATCTCCATGTCATCATACCAACAAGCCCGGAAGGTTGTTGAGGAAGGAACTGCCCTAGGCTGGGGCAAGGTTTTAGCTGTGGAGGAGAAGAAGGACAAATTTGGGTTGGGTTACAGACCAACTCAACATCAAGCAAAGGCTGCTGAAGAGCTTGGTTTTGTCAGTGGGGGAATGCTTACCCCCGATGCTATCAACTGTCTGGAAGACGAGCTGGAAGAGGAGCGCAACCTGGAGAATTGGATTCGTCCGAAGATCCCGGGGAGCAGTGTCTCAAACTGGTCTTCCCAGGGAATTATAAGTGTTACTCGAGCAGAGTAATTATTATTTCCTGTATTTTATAAGCATGCATCAAAGTCTTGCATCTTGCCCAAGATGACAAGACTCATTTTGTAATCAGGGCCATCTGTACTTTTGTGCAAACAAGATTAAATTAATGAAATATCAGACGTCTTTTTGCAAACGAGTCTTTTTCTTTTATGTTCACTGTTTTTCCATTTTTCTTTTTGTACAAAAATAAATGGCAGTGTTTTTCAAAATGACAACTTCATTTCACTTTTCTAAATAAGACTAAAATCAGATCACTAAAACGAACCAATTAAACCCTTGCAGAGAGTGCCATCCTGACAGCACCGACAACAGCACGGCTATGACATCGTATGACTTTGACAATCCGATCAATCAAGCTGATGAAGGGGTTGAAGAAGAATATGAGCTTCCTGAAGAGCTAGCCAGGTTGTTGAGACAAGAGGAAAAGGTCATTACTCCTCACCAGGAGGAGGTTGAAGTGATTAATCTTGGTACTGACGAAGACGTGAAAGAGGTTAAAATCGGGGCCTGCCTGCAAGACTCAGTGAAGAGACAACTGATAGATCTACTTCAAGAGTATGTTGATGTGTTTGCTTGGTCGTATCAAGATATGCCAGGGTTGGATACCGATATTGTTGTGCACAAGTTGCCTTTGAGAGAGGAGTGCCCTCCAGTCAAACAAAAGCTACGCCGTACTCGTCCAGACATGGCTATGAAGATCAAGGAAGAGGTACAAAAGCAATGGGACGCCGGGTTCCTTGCTGTAACTAGCTACCCACCGTGGGTTGCTAACATAGTACCTGTGCCTAAGAAGGATGGTAAGGTTAGGATGTGTGTTGATTACCGGGATCTGAACAGAGCCAGCCCGAAGGATGATTTCCCATTACCTCACATTGATGTATTGGTGGATAACACGGCTCAGTTCTCGGTATTCTCCTTCATGGATGGATTTTCAGGATACAACCAGATTAAAATGTCACCTGAAGACATGGAGAAGACAACATTCATCACACCCTGGGGCACTTTCTGCTACAAGGTAATGCCATTTGGGCTCAAGAATGCCGGTGCGACGTATCAACGGGCTATGGTAACATTATTCCACGATATGATTCATAAGGAGATAGAGTGTTATGTGGATGACATGATTGCCAAGTCCCTTACAGAGGAAGACCATCTGGTGAATCTGCTCAAGTTGTTCGAGCGTCTGAGGAAGTATCAACTAAAGTTGAACCCCAACAAATGCACATTCGGGGTGCGATCCGGTAAGCTGCTGGGCTTTATTGTAAGCGAGAAAGGGATTGAAGTAGACCCTGATAAAGTCAAAGCCATCCAAGAGATGCCTGCACCGAAAACAGAGAAAGAAGTTCGAGGGTTCTTAGGTCGATTGAACTACATCTCAAGGTTCATATCTCATCTCACAGCAACCTGTGAACCCTTGTTCAAGCTGTTAAGAAAAGAACAAACGGTCAGGTGGAACGAAGACTGCCAAAGGGCTTTTGACAAAATCAAAGAGTATCTGCAAGAACCTCCAATCCTCATGCCGCCAGTAGAAGGAAGACCTCTGATTATGTATTTGACAGTATTAGAAGAATCAATGGGGTGTGTGCTGGGCCAGCATGACGAGTCTGGTCGAAAAGAGTATGCAATATACTACCTAAGCAAAAAGTTTACCGACTGTGAACAACGTTATTCACTGCTCGAGAAAACTTGTTGTGCTTTAGCGTGGGCTGCTCGCCGACTAAGGCAGTATATGTTGACCCACACTACCTTGTTAATCTCAAAAATGGACCCAGTCAAGTACATATTTGAGAAGCCAGCTCTTACCGGACGGGTTGCAAGATGGAAGATGATTCTCACGGAATACGACATACAGTACACATCTCAGAAAGCCATCAAGGGCAGTGTACTATCTGAATATCTTGCTGAGCAACCCATTGATGATTACCAGCCAATGAGGTTTGACTTCCCTGATGAAGACATCATGTTCATTAAATCAAGAGATCACGAAGAGCCTGTTCACACTGAAGGGCCTGACCCGGAGGAAGAATGGACTATGATGTTCGACGGGGCTGTTAACATGAACGGCCGTGGTGTTGGTGCAGTACTCATTACACCCAAAGGAGTTCACATGCCTTTCTCGGCAAAACTCGCTTTCAACTGCACTAACAACGAAGCTGAATACGAAGCTTGTATTATGGGTCTTGAGGAAGCTATTGACCTCAGGATCAAAACATTGACCGTATTCGGAGATTCAGCTTTGGTAATCAATCAGACCAACGGAAAATGGTACACCCACCAAGATCATCTGATACCTTACAGGGATTATACAAGGAGGTTATTGACTTTCTTCACAACAGTCAAACTTGAGTATATCCCTCGGGACGAGAACCAGTTCGCAGATGCCCTTGCTACCATTTCATCCATGATCAAAGTTCAAGCTGCTAACTTTGTACCTCAGATCTCAGTATCAAGACTTGATAGACCAGCATATGTATTTGCAGCGGAAGTTGTTAAAGATGATAAGCCTTGGTTCCACGATATTAAATGCTTCTTGGAGGATCAAGCATACCCGCCTGGGGCGTCTTCCAATGATAAGAAGACTTTAAGAAGGCTTGCTGGGAGTTTCTTTCTGAATACTGATGGGTCTTTGTACAAAAGGAACTTTGACATGGTACTCCTCAGATGTGTTGACAAGACGGAAGCAGATCTACTGATGCATGAAGTGCATGAAGGCTCTTTTGGTACCCATGCTGGAGGACATGCAATGGCTAAGAAGTTGTTAAGATCAGGCTATTATTGGATCACAATGGATGCAGACTGTTGTACCTATGCCAGGAAATGCCACAAATGCCAGATCTATGCAGATAAAGTGCATGTGCCTCCCAACCCTTTGAACATAATGTCTTCACCATGGCCCTTTGCCATGTGGGGCATTGACATGATCGGCAAGATTGAGCCAACTGCTTCAAACGGCCACAGATTCATCCTGGTCGCCATCGATTATTTTACAAAGTGGGTTGAAGCGGCCTCATATGCAAACGTCACAAGACAAGTGGTAGCCAGATTTCTGAAGAGAGATATCATCTGTCGATATGGATTCCCCGAGCGAATCATTACTGATAATGGTTCCAATCTAAGCAACAAAATGATGGCTGAATTATGCCGGGACTTCAAAATCCAACATCACAATTCTTCTCCTTACAGGCCAAAGATGAATGGCGCTGTTGAGGCGGCAAATAAGAATATCAAGAAAATTGTGCAGAAGATGGTAGTCACCTATAAAGACTGGCATGAAATGCTACCGTTTGCCTTGCATGGGTACCGCACATCAATCAGGACATCCACTGGGGCAACGCCGTATCAACTTGTATATGGTATGGAGGCAGTCCTACCAGTTGAAGTTGAATTACCCTCGTTACGGGTATTAATGGATGTCAAACTGAGTGAAGCAGAATGGGTTAGGTCCCGATACGAGCAACTGAGTCTGATCGAAGAGAAAAGATTGGCTGCAATCTGTCATGGGCAGTTATATCAGAAGAGAATGAAGAAAGCCTTCGATCAGAAAGTCAGACATCGAGAGTACCAAGTGGGAGATCTTGTGCTGAAAAGAATCCTCCCTCCTCATACAGACCACAGGGGCAAATGGACTCCAAATTACGAAGGACCATTCGTTGTAAAGAAAGTCTTCTCTGGTGGAGCACTGATGCTCAGCACCATGGATGGTGAAGATTTCCCATCCCCTGTGAATTCAGATGCAGTTAAAAAATACTTCGCATAAAATGACCCGCTGGACACAAAAACAGAATGTAAGTCCAGGCAAAAATAGGGCATCCCGGCGAG
This sequence comes from Lathyrus aphaca, assembly GCA_963966055.1. Taxonomy (NCBI): domain Eukaryota; kingdom Viridiplantae; phylum Streptophyta; class Magnoliopsida; order Fabales; family Fabaceae; genus Lathyrus; species Lathyrus aphaca. The sequence continues at coordinate 431,563,955 of OZ014522.1, read as the reverse complement.
TCAAAAAAACAGAATAAAAGACTCGGGCAAAAATAAGGGAAATAAATGAAAAACGTACACCCGCTGAGTTGAAAAGCCGCATTGGACAGCTCAGGCAAAAATGGGTATCCCGATGGATTGAAAACCCGAAAGGGCGATCCATGCAAAATAAGGGAATAAGCGAACAACAGCATTCTGAATTCGTCTGTATTGTCAGCAACTTGGTAAGCTTCGAAAGGATCAAGCTCCGATCAGAATCAACTTTCTCCAGAAAGCAAGACGAGCAGAACGTCATTGTCATACGAGTCATAGCGGGAGAGGAAGCTCCTCAAAGCGTCATCAACACTGCCAGCACTTTGTTTCTCAATTTGTAACGATCTCCTCATTTCAGGGGATATGTTTCTTTAAATTGTATCTTGCCAATTCAGGGCACACGAATTAATAAAGTCAGATTTTCAGTCATGTTTCGTTTTCACGTTTGTGTTTTGCAAAGAGTTGTCTGATATCTCTAAAAAATACAAATTGCATAAGTACAGATGCCTTTCTCTAAAAATAAAAGCACATGCTTACAGGAATATACTTACCCTTGAAAATACTTATCTCCTATGACGGAATCCAGTAAGGGATACCTCGGGACCATTTGTGCGTTTCCTTATCTTTGCAGGATTGCAGGTATCCAGAAGGCAACTTGGGGCATATAAGCTACAGTCCAGCAAGCTGGCACACCAACAAACAGGCTTAACACTCAAGATGTTTTTCTCCCCAGCCGAGTTGCCTCTCATTATTCTCCCCAGCTGAGTTACCAACAGCATTCCCCAGCTGAAGAACCAACGGACCTTCCTCAGCAAGATGCAAGAATCAGGGAATCACCTCCCCACAGAGCTTCAAGCCTCTATTCAGAAGAGCAACGCACGAAGAAGTCACAACAGAGAGGGAGAAAGCTTCTGCAAACCCCAGCTGGGTCCCGTATTATAAGAATATGTCAATCAGCGACCTATGTCCCCAAGCAGATACATCATTAGATCTACCAATGATCTCATCCCCAGCTGGGATGTTCACTTCAAGCGGATCAACCAGAGATCTTCGCGGCAACGGGATCAGAATCCCGGATCGGTGCCTTTGCATAATCATGGCATTTGCATCATATTATCCCCCGGAGCGTAGCATTCCGTCTAATACGGAGCATTACGGCAAAAATCAAACGCATAGCATAATCATAAGCCATGTCCTGAATCAACACTTGTAAATATTGACAATCTGTCGGCATACAGAATATATACAGAAAAAATCCCACCAGAGTCCCAGCAAAAGCAGTTGCCTCACAAATCACAAACACCAGTATATAATCCTTCTGACACCCGTCCGTGTCATCCTTCCCCAAGCAGGTTGCCTGAATACACTTTCACCCGTAGCGCAGATACTTTCTGACACCCATCCGTGTCAAATCACCAGCAGAAAGCCAAAGACATCCTCTTTGCACTCACATACTTATATACACACTTTCTTGACACCCGTCCGTGTCATATCCCCAGCGCAGTCGCCTAGACTTTGTATATCAAATACTTGTTAATATTATACTTTTCTCTTTTGACGCTCGTCCGTGTCACTTTCCCCAGCAGATAAGCATTCATCTATACACCACTCATACTTATACAGATACTCGTTCGTATCTTGTATACATCAACACTCATATCCCCACAGATTCGACAGTAGTCCTTGTTCTTTGTTAACCAGTTGGTACTCGTCCGTACCATCATCTCAGAACATTGCGTCTAGTGTTTGTTTCTACATGATACTCGTCCGTATCATAGTCTTAAGGATGCTCGTCCGCACCTTTAATCCATACACCGTGTCAAACACTTATGTCTCCTTGAATATAGATACTCGTCTGTGTCTATTATTCCCCAGAAGAATTCTTTCAGATACAATGCTCGTCCGTGTTCTCTGTTAACCAGTTGATACTCGTCCGTATCATCATCTTTGAACATGTGTCAGTTTTGTTTCTACGTGATACTCGTCCGTATCATAGTCTAAGGATGCTCGTCCGCATCTTTAATACCCAAACACTTATACTTTCCTTTCTTGGTTGTGAGCACTCGTCCGTGTTCACTAGATCCCCAGTAGATCACCAACGATCAATTTTCCTCTTATCTGACACTCGTCCTGTGTCATGATAACCTTGAGAGTAGCCGTACCCTGCTGAGTGGTCGTCCTCCACTTCTTGATGGTCGTCCTCCATCATGCTCATCCGATGGCCGTCCCCATCGTTGACTTTTAGCAGCCGTCCCCTGCTAGGTGGTCGTCCTCCACCTTTTGATGATCGTCCTTCATCACTTTATCCAATGGCCGTCCCCATTGTTGATTTTGGTCATCTAACACTCGTCCTGTGTTGTGATAAACCTTGAGAGCAGCCGTCCCCTGCTGAGTGGTCGTCCTCCACTTCTTGATGGTCGTCCTCCATCATGCTCGTCCGATGGCCGTCCCCATCGTTGACCTTTTATCCGGCATTCATCCTATGTCGCGACATTTTCGGCAGCCGTACCCTGCCAGGTGGTCGTCCTCCACCTTTGATGGCCGTCCCCATCATATTTACTTTTTAATCCCCAACAGAGCAGCCGTCCCCTGCTAGGTGATCGTCCTTCACCTTTGATGGCCGTACCCCATCATCTGTTTATTTCATTTATTCTTTAACCCGATGGCCGTCCCCGTCGTGGTCCCTTTTCCTTTTTAGCCCGATGGCCGTCCCCATCGTCGGTTACTTTGCCTTTATGAACTTGATGGCCGTCCCCGTCATGTTTCATTAAATCCTCAGAAATTTTTACAGCTTTATCTTAATGGCCGTCCCCATCATGATATCTTATTTTCCCCAGCTAGTCGGCCGTCCCCGTCTCAGCTTTACCTTTTATCCCCAGCATGTCGGCCGTCCCCGTCATCGCTTTACTTCACACTTTTCTCAGCATGTCGGCCGTCCCCGTCATTGCTCTTTATCCAGCAGTCGTCTTCTGCTCGACGGTCGTTCTCCGTCGCCCACACTTTACAATATACTTTATTTCCTTTTACAATCTATATCCCTTTTCTTCTTCATTCTGTGAGTGCAAATTTTGGACTGTCTTTGGTATTCAACCACAAGTTATCTTGTTTGTCTGTTAAGCCGCTGCTTACATCCTGCACAGCTAACTCATGTTTGAATAGGGGCAGCTGTAAACACCCCAAATTTGCCCTCACCCATTCACACCATGGCTTGTGATCATCTCATATGCATAAACACCATCATATCATCTCATATCTCACTTTTTGTTCACTGGATAGTTTCTAAGGCATCTGCACCTAGGGTTTGTGATCTGAGCAATCCCCAAAGCATCTTGAGCCATTCCAAAGGCCATCAATCAACTCAAAGGGGTCCATGTGTGTTTTTATGTCATATTCCATCTCCTCAAAGTCAAAATTGCAGAGGAATCACAAGAACTAGGGTTTAAATGGATGCAGAGCCAGGATGAACTGCACAATTGACTGAAAATTAGGGTTTTGGTTTCAGAGGCCATAACTCCAAAATTTTTGGTCATTCTTGTTTCCATTGATCTCTATATGGTATAGGGAGTATGCATATCAATTTTCATGAAGAAATTCCATGGGGAAGTCATCTGATCAAGGGTTGACTTTTCAAGCAAGTCAGTGCAAAATCAGGGCATCTGAGGCCCCCAATGACCCAACCAATGGTTGATCTTCATCATTTTGAGTGTATATGATCTTTATTTGATCATGGAAGAAGGTTGAAGTTCATAAAAATCAAGAATTTAGGGTTTTTGCAAAGTTGACTTTTTGGGCATAGTTGACTTTTCAAGAATGCATCATTTTAGGTCATTTTTCAAGCCTTGATTCTTGATCCAAAAAGGCTTCAAATGGAAAAACTTTGGTCATGAAAGTTGTAGATCTCATCTTTCCCTTTTTAAAAAGTACAAGAACATGATCAAACTCTTCTTGGATCAAAAGTTATGGCAATGCAAAGTTGGCTAAAATCATTAATTTTCAAGGCATGCTTCAAAGGGAAATTTTTGCAAAGTCTTGAACCAAAGCCAATTATGACCTCTAATTCATTTCAAACCATTACACAAACATTTCTCTAAGTCATAAAATCAGATTTGAACCAAGATCACATGTGATTAGTTCATGTAGCAAGGCATATTTTCATGAAAAGGCAAAAAGTAACCAAGTTGCAAAACACTCATCACATCTCACCAACTTGCTGCATTGGTCCTTGAATCAAGCTAGCCTTTCTCACCACACCATGCTGCACCAGAACCAACCTTGTACTTGCCTAGACTTTGAGCCATGCCTCACTTACACAAAAGGTGGACTTTATGCAAAAGTAGACATCCCAATCACAGCAGGACATGTCACATCCCCCAGCCACTTGCAATTGTTTATACTATCCAAATGCTGGCCAAAACACTCAAGAAGCAAGGCTGAAGCTCACACATTACACACTTACACAAAAACACTCCCTTTTGCATTTTGTTTCGAATCTCTCTCCACAGCCTGCAAACACAAAAACCTTTTCCTCCATTCAACTCACCTTGTACCATTGAGTAGAAACCACCCAAAGCATAAGCCTGAAACAGCTAGAAAACTCCATTGCCATCATTCACCTCAAGCTGCAGTTTCATTCGAAACTCTCACCCTAGCTCACAAACACACAAACAAACACCACAGACCTTCTCCATTTACCCTCAGGATCACAAACAACTCATCACCATGGCCTGAGACCTCCAGAAACTTCATAGCCATTTCTGACTGAACTGAAGCAGGAGCTTTCGAAACTCATCATCCAGCCAACTTAAACTCTCATTGAGCATTCAAACATCTTTAGGGGATCAAGAGGAGTGGTTTGCACTGAAAGAAGAGGCCAGAAAGTTCTCAAACTGAAAGCTCCAAATCTCAGGTAGCTCGAAAATAATTTTTCCAGCAATCATTTCTTTTGTTCCAAACTTGTTCTATGTGATTCACTGATCATTCTGATGCTTTTAGTTTTTGAAATGGTTGTGATTTGAGCATTTAATTTGTCTCTGAAGCTTGCGTGACCTAGAACTTGTTCCTTTCGATTCAGCTTATTTAGGAAAAATAAATTTGTTTTGAGAGAGGGGTTTGGTTCGTGAGAGGATAAGGATCATTTCCCAATTCATAGATTTCATTTTTGTTACGTTTTTAGGAAGTTTGAGGTTTCTCAGGTGAGAGCTGGCCGGAGAAGACGACCGGAAGTCTTCTCCGGCAGCCTGAAAGTGATTAGGGTTAAGTGTCTTTAATTAGGGCAAACTTCAAATCTGGGCCTTTAGATCTTGTTTCCCGCGCGTGAATGGAAGGCCTGGATCTTGTCATTAAGTTTTAATTATGTTTTAATATTTAATTAATCAGGTTTAAGTTAGTTTGAATTATGACCCTTAGATGACGCGCCAAGTCAATGCTATCCTGCCCAGATTGAATCCCAGCCTCACATTGTGCATACTTCAGTTTTATTTAATTTTTAATTCATTTTATTTCAATTATTTTGTACAATTAATTTAAAATAGCAAAAAATTCTTAAAAATTATGAAACTTTTTCTTTAAAGTTTTATTAATTTTTAAGACCCAAAAATATTTTTATTTTATTTTTTATCATTAAAAAAGTATTTTTAAATATTTAAAAGATTATTTTTAATTGATTAATGGGAATTAATTAATTAAAAATACTTTTAGGTATTTAGAAATTACAAAAAAATTCATGAAATGTTCTAAGACATTTAGAAACATTGTCCAACCTTCAAACCAAATTTCTTTTTTGATCTTGGTGCATTTTAAGAATTTTCCATTGAATTAAATCATTTTTTATGCATTATTTTGATCACATGTTTGAAAATTCATTTCTGCCTATTGGAGAAGGTTGAGACATTGATTCTTCTTGCATTGTTTTGTGTTTGACATGTACTTTCAAGGATAAAATGGCCATGATTTGTTTCCTCATTTTCTAATTGATTGGCATTTGTTTTGGTAAGAACCCTAAAAAACCCTAATAACTTGTAAAATTCATATCTTAAGATTGGTTAAGAGTTGAGAGCTCCCCTTTGGGCAGTGGTCAGTTATAGGCCTAGGGTTTCTTTGGGTACCATTTTCCATTTTTTATATTAAGGTTTACTTCTGTCTTGGGTTTTTGTTTGATGTTTGATCCATGAACCCTAATTTGGGCTTAGTCTTGCATTCTTCTTGCATTCTCTTGCATAACATGACTTGTCTTTGCATTTTGTGCATGCTTATGATTCATTTGACATCTTAAGACATGTATGAGGCATGTTTGATCATTGCATCACATATTTGCCATGTCATTTGTCTTGTATGCTTCATAACATTCCATGCTTGTTCATGCTCCTTAGCTTGCACCATTGGCATTCATAACCTTGTATGAGCATCCCCATGTCTTGCCTCATGTTTGCAGCACCTCATAACATCATATTCATCATCAACATGCTTCTGGTTTTGCTTAGCATCATATCATTTCATTTCATTTAGCATTGCATTGCATTTGTCTCTAACATTTCAGGTGGTAAGTAAACTTGGGAAGTGAATTTGCCTTCACTTCTCATAACTTTTCTTCTCATCTCTCTTGCATCCATTGCTGCATTTCTATTTGTGTTTGAGATTGAGCTTGCTCATTCTTGCTTCTCCCACTTTCTTTCTTCAAGTGACTTGACTTCTTGAATGAAGCAAGTCACTTTGCTTCTCTTGATCTTGTTCATCTGCTTCCTGGTGGTTCTCTTTGGAGATTGTTCTTGAAAACCTCACAAACCTTAGGATCAACCAAGCATGACAATGAATTAGGGTTTTGATTAGTCTCCCCTCTTAGTTTTACCTTTGTGTCTCTCTTGAGTTTTCTCTTCTCATCTCATAATCAGAGACTAAACCCTAAAGGTTTCAAGACTTTGTGATTAGTGTTATGCCTGCATCCTTCTCTTAGGATGGAGTGTATAACTTTAATCCTAGGTATTAAACCCTTAATGTGTTTAAATCTCTTAATTAATCCACCTAATAATCACCAAGACAATACACTTGTAACTTGGGCCTTGCATTAGGGTTCTAATTCTTCCTTAAGTGGTTAAGAAGGACTAACCCTAGTGTTAATGGACAAGTCCCCCTCAAGTTGTCTTACAAACCATAAAAATCACTTCATCATCATATCATTAAATAAAATCCACTTAATAAAGGCTTGTTTTGTCATGAGTTTAATCCCTAATCATGGATTAAGTTGAGGAGCTTTCCTCAGCTTAAACATTCTCATCTATTATCCTTCTATTAGGATGGTGTAATGAGTCTGTTTAATCCTTGATTATGGCTTAACCTCATTACTTAACACTAAACAAAAACACCAAAAACATCTAAATAATCACAAGTAGGTTAATGATCTTAATCCTACACCAAAGGTGATTAAGTGTGAGAATCTGACTTCACACTTAAGGTATTCTCATTACCCCTAATCAGAGGGAAGATGTGATGAGTTTACTAAATCCATTGGTTTAGGCTTAAGCTCATTAACTTATGACGAACTTTCAAAAGCAGTAAAAGACTGAAAACTCAAAAACAAACAATAATCGTCTCCTTCGGGATTCTTTTCTCATCACCTTCACTCACAACCGAGAACTTGCTTCTTCCGTCTAAAGCAAGACAGTTTGCACCTGAGCCAGACAGGTCATACACTTGAGCATAGACAAGTAAGCAGTTCATAAGTCAATTTACCTTTCAGTCTCTTTGGGTCGAACTACGGTGTTCTGACTTCCTCATTGCACGAGAGGATACGTAGGCATAACTTAACGGTTATCGAACAAAAGTCTTTGTACATCCCCCCCTCTTTCCAGCTTCATTCTTAGCCTCATGATCATGAGCAATTCATTCTCTTCCTTACACTGACACATCATTATACACTTCACTTTCTCTTACACTGACACCTGTACATTCTTTTCCAGCTATTCTATACACAGATTGCACTGACACTACCCCTTTATAGCACAAATCTTTTAAGCGTGGATCCCGTCGAGTACGACGGACAATCTGGGTGCTAATACCTTCCCAGGTTGTAACCAACCCCCTTACTCAGTCTCTCTGGTTCGCAAACCGTCTTATCCATCTTTTTCTAGGTCTATGCAGCATTGCCTTTCCTCCGGGATAAAAATGCCTAGCTGGCGACTCTATTCATTCTCCAGTGAGTTCACGGCTGTGTGTTCTCACTGTCTCCCTCGCCGACCGTTCGCGTCTGTACCCTTATCTGACCCTGTGTCACTTATCGGGAGCGACACTAACTTAGGTAGATAATTCTCTTTCAAACCTAACTATAGGAACAACTTTGCATGATAACATTAGGATTAAGTTAATCTCCCCTTAGTTTTTCTTTTTCAAACTTTGAGTTTCTCTCTCTTCTCTATTTCAAATAAAAGCAAAAATACTTGATAAATACAATGTGCATTATGTGCCACAAGCCTTAAGCACAAGGGAAAGGGTGAACGGATGCATATCCAAACTCACATGAGGGTATTTTGTGCACAAGAAGTTTGGATCGTTTATGTCGCTCCCTGGATTTCCATCCTGGTACAAACGCGAAAGTGGCGCGGAAAAAAGGTATAGTCGCCAGCCAGATATTTTTATCCCGAAGGAACGGGAATAGTAATGCTTCACAAACCAGAAGAAAAGAAAAGGAAGGACAAAGGTTTTGTGAACCAAAGAAACTGGGTTCGGGAGTCGGTTACGACCTGGGAAGGTATTAGCACCCCAGATCGTCCATCGTACCCGACGGGATCCACGCTTGCAATGAAACTGTTTCAAAGGGTGAAGAAATGAAAGTTGTTGCAAAAAGAAAGACTGGAACTGGAAATGAAAAGAAAAGAAATGAGGGAAAATGTAGGGAAAATAAAAGAGTGCTCGAACGGGCCCTACCCCGCTGCCTACGTACCTCATCGGGAAAATGAGGATCAGAGTCGACGTAGTTCCCCTAACTAGGGATGGAAAAGATTGCTTGTGTTTTAAGGCTTGAACTGCCTATGTCAATGCTCAGGTGTTGCGGGCTCGGACGACGAGTGCGTAACCGTCTTGCAAAGTGACAATTAGGAGCAAGTTCGCGTTCAGAATGAATGAGATGAGAAGAGAAGTTCCTGCAGGATAGTAGCTTATTGTTTGTTGTTTGCTTTTTAAGAGTTTTTGTATGAATTTGGCACAAGGAAGTGAATTCAAACTCTTTTCCATGGAATGTGTACTTGCTACTACATTCCAAGATGGAATAATAGAACAAGCACACCAAGCAACGAGAATTTATCCAAGACTTGTTTCCAAGGATTAGGGTCTAAGTTCACTAGCTTGTTGAACTTATCAGCTGTTTTTGTAGCTTTTATGAAGAAGTATCTTTTATGTTTTCTTTGTGAAATAACCTCTTGATAAGACTTGTACATCATGCTAGATAAGCCTACACCATTCCAAGATGGAATGAATGCAAGTGCCTCATGGAATAAGGCTATACACAAGGGATCCTTTCATGCAATTATTAAGTCTTTTTGGATTTTGTTTGAAGATGAGAAAAAAAGGACTCAAAAGGAGAAAGGTAAAAGCTAAGGGGGACTAAGACACAACCCTAAGTTCTCTTATTATGCATAAGTGTGGTCCTATGGTTAATGAGGTATTCTAACCTAAGGAGAAGAAAGAACAAGCTAGAACTCAACTTACTTCCTAAAGAAGTTAAGTTTAAATCTAAAGAAAGAAGGAAGCCCTATGAACAAATCACAAAGGTGCTAAGGTGAAAGAAAATAGATGCATAAAAGAATAAGAATGAAGTGATTACCTCATCTCCCCCCCTACAAAACAAACATTAGTGTGATGGAAAAAAAAAAGAAAAAATGAACAATTATAGCATGGTAAATCTCTCAAAACAACTCACACTAGCTAAGGAGGATGTTAGTGAACTCCTAAGACAAATACCTAAGCCTAAGGCAATCTATAAGATGGTAAACTTAAAAGGTCAGTAGATAAACTCAACTTAAGTATACTAAAGCTATTAGAGTGAACAACTTCAAACTATGCCCAAAAAGGAAGCTAAACCCTAATAAGAGTTAAGGTGAAGTTACATGGAGAAACTTAAATGGTTAAGTATGCTAAACTTATATAAACCCTAAGGTGAATATAAATTACAGGGGCTAACACTTAATGAAAGTATCTTATGTGTAATACCTCAAAATTTGCCCTCATATTTATTACCTCTACTGATGTATCAGTTCGCACTCATTTGCATTTCTCACCAGATCATTAACATCATAGTAGTTCATTTCATTGTTTCATAAGGCATGTGATCAGGGCTCAAGGAAATTAGGGTTTTGTACCTTATACGTATCTGGCAAGGATTGAAATAACAGAGGATATTCACTGGACTATGATTCCACTCCAAATGCGGTTGCTTAGTTGTGTCTCAATTCAGATGGGAGTTTGATTTAATTTTGGTCAAATTATCGAAGGATCACTGCAATTTGCAAGTTTACCAATGATTCACCTGGATTCGAGTGGTCATGGCATGTTTCAGACAATTCAGAGGGGGTTTGACTTATCTGGAAAATTGTTCATTGGTTCAAAAGTGGTCATGTTCATGGGCTTGTGGAAAGAGTTTAAAATGGACCTAGGGTTAAAACCGAGATTTCATATCCATTCATTGCTTTCGTTCTCATTTTCATAAACCATTTCCGATTATTTCGTTTCACTTTTATTTCCATTTCCGTTTTATCCATCTTTCCACTTATTGTTGTCCATATCCAGTTACTCTCATATAGTCCTCTTTTAATAAGCTCTATTCTTTTCAATATGCATAATTGTCACTCATTTATTTTCTCATTTCTTACAACCATAGGCCAATTGTCAAAGTGAGTAGAATTTGTTCTAAGTTTTTTTGTTGTCACCTTTCTTAATTCTTACTTGTTCTAAGCCTGTGTCCACTTCAAAAGAAAAAAAGAAAAGAGGATCAAATAAAGAGGTTGCTTGGAGTGTTATTGAGGTTGATGGTAGATTTAGAGAGTTTGTGGCGGGTTATTACTTGCATTCGCATTCATATCTGGAAGTTATTCAGTCAACATTGGGACAGTTATGGAAGCATATGAAAGTTGAAACAGTTTATTGAAATTTGAAATACGACGAAAGTTGAAAGAGAGAGGTCAAAACAAAATTAAAATTCTATAACTCAGATAAATTTCATGAAAACACAAAGAAAAGGGATCAGTTATATTCAAACTTATAACAGGAAATTTCTACGGAAAATACTGTTACAAGTTGGTACAGCTGAATAAAAAGTCTCCAACCGAGAATGTAATGACAATTAAGGAGAATTCCATTACAAAACCAAAAAAAAAAAAAAAGTCAGTTACGAGGATAACCGAATTTAGTTACAGGAAAGGATTGACAGAAAAAACTCAGAAAAGCATAATAAGCTTTTTGACCCTTCAATCTCCAATCGGCAGAATTTCAATCACTCTTCAATTCCTCGGCTTCAACGAAAATCTTCGCCAAATCCCTATATCCGCATCTTCATCCAACCTGCATATCAACTGGACAAAAAAAAACAATATCATTAATCTCCCATCGACTTGCAAAGGCACACAGGACCACAATTTGTAAGAATCCATCAACTCACAAATTCAACAACTGAAATCTCAACAGAACAAGAGCTCATGAATTGTGAAAGCAGTGCAAACATTATTTATGTATTTTTATACTACAGCTGGGCCTCTTGCGGGAATTCTCTATATTTCGACCGTAAAAGTTGCAGTTTGCAGTGAAAGGCCCACAAGTTTTCTCTTAATTAGTTAAGGCGCCTTATAAAGTTTTGATACCAATAGAAGAGATAGATAAGGTGAATGAAAGCATGAATGTGAAAATTAGAACAGAGACATATAGTTATTATAAGCAGAATTTAGAAAGGGTCCATGTAATTGAAAACCGAATTTCATTAAACTCATAACAGAATCCCTAACAACAACCACAACAGAAAAGTAACTAACTTAGCAACAGAATTCTATAAGCTTTACCTGAAGTTTCCAGAGCTTTCTCCTAGTTTCTATAAATCAGAGTGGTCTTCACACTTCAAGCTCTCTTATTCCTCAGTTTCTGGAGTTTCCACACACCTTCTCCAATCCATCCATCTTCAATCTGCAAAAACTCTCAAAATTCATCTTTACTCTTCTGGATACACCATCTTCACCGATTCACATCGCCAATCTCCAATCTTCTTGGCCTTCATGTTCGACCCATAACAACTCTCTTCATCAATCTTGCAACCTGCATCAGCAATGATTTTCATCAAGCACCATCAATGATTCATAAACATCACAACTTCTAGGGCAATCTTCATCAACAATAATCAAGCCTCCGACGATCCTTATCAACATCAATAAAGGTTGAGGCGCGTAGGAGGAAGAAGGGTTAGTCAAAAGAGGTGCATACCTGAATGTTGTGCTCCCATCCTCGATGCGGTAAACATGGCAATCCCTCTCCAAGCTTTGATCTTTCTGAGTTTCCTCATTCCATGGGACCTTCGATAATCAACAAAGGCTAAGGATAAAAAACGAGTCAGAATCGTAACAGAAAAAAAAAGGATAATCAAGAACTCTTATTCAACTGCAACACGGTTAAACAAAGAGGAGGAGCGAGAAGCGATACCCGAGGTTGCCGATAACATCGAGTTTCGTCAGTGCAATTATCAAGACTCTTATTCCTCCCTGGTCATCATCACTAATCCCCAGAAATTGTTTCTCATCAGCGCTTCATTGAAGATTCAATAATTTCGATTCGTCATCACAAGCCTGCGAAAGATCAAGAAACAAGTATTACAATTCAACAACCACACGAAGTACAAGGATCAACATTCAAAGTAAGAGAGAGTGAAGAAGAAGCGAAAACTCACCATCGCCGGAAATCGAGAACAAGATTGTTCTGATTAGGTATGAATTCATTCCTTCCACACTTCCTTAGCCAATATTCGTGTTCTCGATTCTTCCTTCTAACATTGTCCCCTACCAATTAATGGATTCGGTAAAGTGTGAGCCAATTTAGGATTTTTTTAGGGTTTCAATTTGTCTTTGTTTTGACAAGAGTTGGCGAATTTGAATCAGTTTTCGAGCTCAGTGGCCTTAGAGAGGTAGGTTTAGGTGGTTTTAAGGTGAATGCGTCGGAAGGAGGAGCGGTTGGCGGCGGCGTTTAGGGTTAGAGGAGGGGGTCATGCGCGAGAGAAGATGAAGAAGAGAGAGGTGAGTTCGCATTAGGTTTTCGGAAGAAAGGTTGGCCGGATGGGTTTACCGCCGCCGCCGCCGTCGGTACATGAGCTAGGGTTTCTTTATGTTGGGGAAGATGAGAGGAAGATGAAGGGTGAGTGACAGAGAGAGAGAACGCGTGAGGGAGAGGAGAAGTTTGAAGTTATGTTTTTTTGTTTTGTTTATAATGTTGGTTTTATAAAATATTGATTAGTTAAATTTAATTAAGACAATTAGCCATAATAATATTTATTAAATGTTAATAAAACTCATCTAATGCCATTAAATTTCATAAATCCTGATTATGAATCTCTTTCATGGCCACAGTCTCTTCTAATCTCATGGATCCCAGGCCAGTGCGATTTTTGGGCCCTGTAAAATACTAGTCACACCCCCAATATGAGCCCAATTCATATTTAACTTAAAAGAAATTTCTATTCTCACCCCTCTCAAGTCTCTTCCATTTTAATTTCTATTCTATGCTATTTCAATTAAATTCTAGAAAAATAGTAAGATACATAATAAAAATTCTCCACAAAATTATATTAGAATAATAAGGCAATTTAGAAGCATTCTCAATTTTTACTTTCTGATTTTAATCATTCTTCGATTTAATTTCGATTTTTTTAATTTAATTGGTTTATATTGAATTTTCACTTAGACACATAAATTTGTACAATTTCTTTCTGCCACTTCCCATAGCATTTTTTGCCCATTCTTTTTGCTATGATTAAAGGACAAATAGAAGTATCTAGAATATTTTTTGGTGTATTTTTTAGGACATTTTTTCTACTGTTTTGGTAATGTGAATTGTGTAAATTTGTGATTGAACTTTAGGTAGAATTAAGTGGCCATTTGACATAGTTAGAATTAGATTTTTTGAGAGATTTTTTTGACATAGTATTATAATCAGGTTTAAGACTTTAGGAATTTAATTTCATATTTTTCCATAACTTTTGATATTTTTTGTCATTTTAATTCATTTCCATCATATTATTGCATATTCATGTTCATTTCACTTACTAACTATTTGCTTTTTGTGCAAGGTATGATTTCAAGGATTTGCTTATGGACTTGGATATTATTTTTATGCCTCGAATATACTCTTGTGTTGTGTACTTTGTGATGTAATAGCTTAGAACTTGTATGCTTTCATAGTTTCTATAATTAGGATAGAAAAGATAAAACAAATCGTTAGAAAACCAAATCTCAAAAAATGAAATAAATAAAACTCGATCCAACGTCGAGTAAGTTTTCAAACAAACAAATAAAAATGCATGTGACTTTAGGGTTCCTCGATTACCATCGTTCCACTCCATTCAACCAAAAAGCAAGCCTTGTATGTTTCACACCATAAGTCGTGCGTCTTAGCACCACGCAATCGACCCACCCGATCCATCGTTTCATCCCATTTATGTTTCATTTACGTTTTTACCCACCATGGCTTAGGAGGACCATATTGTTCATTATTAACTCTTGTATTCTCATTTGTAGTTTAGTATCTCTTAGGTAGATTTAATCTCAAACCTCACTAACCATAGGTTATCTTCAAACTCAACTAACTTAGGGTAAGTCTAGTTTCCCTTAGAATGTTTTCCTTTTACAATTTGAGTCTCACTTCTCATCTTAAAAGAAAATCAAAAACACTTAATAAAGGAAAGGTGTACAATGCGCCAAGAGCCTTAAGCTATACGGGAAATGACCAGTGGAGGTCTCCTTCACTCTTCTAGGATGCTTTACAAACGTTCCATTGGGGGCGATCTTGGAAAGTATTCGCTCCTGTGTCATAGTCTTTAGTGTTGTACATTCAATAAACACAAAATTCAAAACACTTCTCATAAAAAACAAAAACAAATAACAAGCGACTATCCTGCGGGAACTTCTTTTCTCATCTCATTCACTCACAACGCGAACTTGCGACGACTTGTCTCATATGCAAGACGGTAAACGCACTCGTACCAGACGAGCCTGCAACACCTGAGCATAGACATACGCAGTTCCAGCATAAAAAACACAAACAAATAGTTCCCGCCTTAGTTAGGCGAACTACATCGACTCTGATCCTCATTATCCCGATGAGGTACGTAGGCAGCGGGGTAGGGCCCGTTCGAGCACATTCTTTATTTTCCCTACATTTCCCCTTTTATTCTCATTTTCTTATTTCAGTTCCTTTCTCATTTCCATTCCATTTCCAGTTAGCGGTTCATTTATTCAGCAGCATATTATTTTTCTCACCCTTTGAAATCAAACAAGCAAGCGTGGATCCCGTCGGGTACGACGGACGGATTGGGGTGCTAATACCTTCTCAATTCGTAACCAACTCCCGAATTCAGATCTTTGGTTCGCAAGGCCTTGTCCTTTCCTTCTTCCTCAGGTTTGTGCAACATTACCTTTCCCATTCTTTCGGGATAAAAATGTCTGGCTGGCGACTCTAACCTTTCCGCGCCACTTTCGCGTTTGTACTAGGATGAAAATCCCGGGAGCGACAGCTGGAGACTCTGCTGGGGAAGTAACCTGATTCTTCCGGTTTCCCTTGTAGAGTCAATCCTAGCGCCTGTTTGGTCTTGTTTCTTTGGGTGTTTATATGTTTGTTGCTGTGTGCTTTAGTTTAGCTTTATTGTTTTCATTTACAGTTTTACTTTACAGCTTTACTTTATCGCATTTACTTACCACTTTCAGTATTTTATTTTCCATGCATCATATTATACTGGACTGTCTGGCTGTGCTGGTTTTCATTTTTTCTGTGGGATGGGAGTTACTGTGAGATAAGCCAAATACCCGGCTTGAGTATACACATAGGATTTAGAGTGGGCAGTCGTGTGGCTTGCGTGGTCTTGAGCACGTGTAGTTTTCACGAGTCCCACACCCAGATCAGGCTCTCTTGGGATATGTTCTATACTGCCTAGGCAGACCATAGAATGTTCCCACCTGAGCTGCTAACACTGGGAACCGATCATCGAGGACCTTAGTGGAAACAACCCTCTCCAGTGGTGACAGTGGCAGACCACATTACGTGGCAAACCCATTCGCACCCGAGGGCCCACTAGGAAATCGCATAGGATGACCTTGTTCTCTCGTAGGAACCTGGTTAAAGCAACTGGTCGTATGACGGTAGTATTGTACCCTTCGGGATGAATGTACTATTGTTTCTCGACTTCAGTGCTTGAAGCCGGGAACTTATGAGGGATGCTTATTTTTCCGGAATTCAGCTGAGGCCTCCCTGAGTAGTACATAATGCCAAACCGATTCCCTGATTTGGTCATGAGCCATTTCTCGGAAATGGTGAACGTATTATTGCTATTCGGCTTTGAGAGTCCGTGATGTTGACCCGTAGTAGCACACCCGTGAGATTGGGAGGGGTTTACAGGTTTGCAGGAACCCTGATACCTTCAGCATACCCACTTTGCCTTTGGTTCAGTTTTGTGATCTGGATTTTTGTTCTTAAGATATGGATCCCGGATCAGAGGGATGATTATTGTGATATATGGATTTTGAGACCTGGCACCGACACCTGATTACTTGATTTGGCACATCACAGACACCTCACTGATCACATGCCTTGTCTTGCATAAGCATCATATCATCATTAATCATTTTGTGTCCTTTTTTATTCTCAGGGTCCGTTCCTCCTAGGTCCTGGTCATATTTGCTAGTTCAGCATGGAGATTCCGAAGAAGAGAAATGTTCATTATACTTTCCCGCAGCAGGAGACAGAGAGTGTTCAGGGTTTAATTAGCTTGATGGGCGACCGAGTCCTTGATGATTTCAGGAAAGAGTTTGGCAAGATACTGGATTATATGAGCAAGCCCACAGTCGACCAGAAAGATAGCTTGCATTCTTTGTTGCAGTTCTATGATCCACAGCTGAGGGTCTTTGTTTTCCCTGATTACATCCTGGCACCTACATTAGAGGAGGTTTCTAGCATGCTGAATATTCCTGTTAAGGAGGGTATACCTTATTATGTTTCAGAGAGGATCCCTTCTCATGAGGATATCACTATTGCCTGTCATTTGAGTATGCTCAGACTCAAGATGGGATTAGAGGTTGGCCAAAGTAAAGGGATCCCTTTGGACTTCCTTATTGCAGAGGCACATGTCATGGAATCGGGAAGGAAATGGGCAGACTTCAAAGCACTGTTAGCCATGATAGTATATGGAACCAGTTTGTTTCCAGGAGAGAAAGGGCTAATTAGCATGGAGGCCATCACCATCTTCGTCAAGAGAAATCATGTTCCTACATTGCTAGCTGACTTTTATGGAGTTCATCACAGAAATGAAAAGAGGAAGGGATATGTAAACTGTTGTGCTCCCATATTTGCTGATTGGTTTGTAAGGCAATTCCCTAAATCAGGACCCTTTCAGGATTTGAAACAATCTTGGAAGTGGTCCAAAAGATTAATGGGCTTAACCTCAGCTGACATTGCTTGGGGATGCAACAGAGATTTTTACCCACAGGCTTGTTGTGGGATCCCTTATATTTGATGTACTTTTGTTGTTATTGTGATTGGCACCCTTTGGGGACTTTGTATTTTCAAACTCCAGTTCATATGATTGATTTGTTCTGAATTTCTTGTTTGTTGCACCGACACGGGGTAATGAGCACCGATTCTCCACAGCCGTCATAATGTTTGAAAATTACTTGGGTCTTCTTCCCAATTCTTATCTTCTTAATGCCAGGACCAGAAATAGGAAAAGACTTGGGAATAAAAGGAACACATTGCATTGCATACGCATCATTTGCATTTTGTTTTTGTCTTTGCAGGTTTTTCTATGGGATGTTTAATTTATCTGTGTTCAACAGGCAAAGATTGCGAGGGCCGCCAAGACCCGGTACCTTCGACAAGATATCCCTCATCGGTACGCGACCCGCAGCAATGGACGCCATGCAGATAGAACTCAATGAAGTCCGTACCAAGATGGCAGAATTTATGACCCTGATGCAAGGGATGGCCCAGGGGCAGCAGGAGCTGAGAAATGCAATTCAAGGGTTAACTCCTCCTAATACTAATGCTCAGGCAACCACTTCTGGCGGGCTAGGGGCTCCTCCCAATACCAACAACGGCCCGGGTGGACCTCATGTTCCAGATCCAGCTATGGCAACGTTCGTTCCTGTGCACGACAGGCAGGAGGACCAATTCCAGTATTTCAATAATGATATGGGTTTCGGCGGTGATGGAAATCTTAATGACTTCTTGGTGCTTGCGGAGAAGGTCAAGGCCCTTGAGTGTAAAGACACTTTGGGAATTGACGTGTCAGATATGGGTTTAGTGCCTAGGGTGGTCATTCCACACAAGTTTAGACCACCAGCATTTGATAAATACAACGGCAGCTCCTGCCCGAAAACTCACCTACAGGCCTTCTACAGGAAGATTGCGGCCCACACACGAGACGAGAAACTTTGGATGTATTATTTCCAGGATAGTCTCTCTGGAGGATCCTTGGAGTGGTACATGAAGCTGGAGAGGAGCTCTATTAGAAGCTGGAAGGATTTGGGAGAAGCCTTCCTCAGACAATATCAGTACAACATTGACATGGAGCCCAGCCGCACTCAGCTTCAGAGCTTGACACAGAGAAGCTCGGAGAGCTTCAAAGATTATGCACAGAGGTGGCGTGAGGTAGCCGCCCGAGTGCAACCACCTTTATTGGAGAGAGAGATGGTCGACCTTTTCCTGAATACCCTCCCAGGGCATTTCATGGAAAGATTGGCTGGTTGTTCCACAAGTGGTTTCTCGGACATTATCTTGACTGGAGAAAGAATTGAAAGCTGGCTCAAACAGGGGAAAATTCAGAATGGAAGCGCTTCAGCGTCTGGTATCAAGAAACCCTTTGTGAAAAGGAGGGAAGGAGAAACAGGTGCAGTATACGCACAGAGGGGAATGATTAACCAAGGATATTATCAGCAAGTGGCCCCTGTCACTATTTCAACTCCGCCCGTTCAACAACAGGTCCAGCCTCCACAGCCGCAGCGCTCACAAGGGTATCAGCCAAGAGCCCCTCGTCCATACTACCCTCAGAAGCCGAGGGATAGACATTTTGAAGCTCCACCGATGTCTTACTCACAGCTCTTGAAGAATCTCCTACAGCTTCAGATGATTCATCTCCGGACCTTGCAACCTCCGAAGCCAGGCCAAATTCCTGAAGGTTATGACTTAAATGCTAGATGCGAATTTCATTCCGGAGCTCCCGGCCATAGTACTGAGAATTGTAAAGCATTGAAGCATGTTGTTCAGGACTTGTTGGATTCTAAAGCGATCAATTTTGCTCCCTCTCCTAATGTGCTGCAAAATCCCATGCCTCCTCACAGGGGCACGGTTAGTGCGATTGATGAAGGGGAGAATTTGAATTTGGTGGATGATGTTGATGACTTGCAGACTTCATTGGTTGCTATCAAGGTTTGCTTGTTGAAGAAAGGTATCTTCCCTGGATGCGAGGAGGATTGTTCAGAATGTACTGAAGCTACCAACGGTTGTAAACGGTTGAAGGCCGGAATCCAATGCATGATTGATGAAGGAATGCTGCAGTTTGATAAGATTGTGAAAGAAAGTGAAGTCTCCACAGTAACTATCTTTTATGATCCATCCCAAGTTCCTTCACGAGCCAGAGCGGCACCAATAACCATTACCACTGCTGGACCCATAATGTACCAAAGTGACAGAGTTGTTCCTTGGAATTATGGTGGTGAGGTGTATTGCAACGGCCAGAGGCAAGAGTTGGCCACGACTAGTATAACCCCAGCTCAAGTGGAAAATGTTGGAGTAGGGGGTTTTACTCGAAGCGGGAGGTTGTTTGCGCCTGAAACACTGAGAAACAATGTGATACCGCCCAGAGATACTGCCGAAGCCCAAGCTAGAGCCAGAGGGAAGCAACCAGTAGTTGTCAATGATCCAACTCCATCAACTGATCCAGACCTCACCTTTGATAAAGAAGCTGAAGAATTCCTGAGGATCATCAAGAAGAGTGACTACAAGATCGTAGACCATTTGCAGCAGACGCCGTCGAAGATCTCCATCTTGTCCTTGCTCATGTGTTCTGACTCTCACAGAAAAGCTCTCCTAAATATTCTGAACAAGGCATACGTGCCTCAGGATATTTCTGTAAATCAGTTAGAAACGGTGGTGTCCAGCGTCAATGCCAGTCATGGATTGGGTTTCACAGACTTGGATTTGACTTCTGACGGGCGTGCTCATAATCGGGCATTGCATATTTCTCTGGAATGTAAGGGTGCAGTGCTCTCCCACGTGTTGGTAGATACTGGATCCTCTTTGAACGTCTGGCCTAAGAAAGCACTGATGAAGTTGGACTATGATGGAGTGGTTCTAAAGCCCAGTGATCTAGTAGTTCGAGCATTTGATGGATCGAGGAGATCGGTGTTTGGAGAGGTGGAGTTGCCTATCAAGGTAGGTCCACAAGTCTTTAATACCACGTTTTACGTGATGGATATACAACTTGCGTATAGCTGTTTACTCGGAAGACCTTGGATACATTCGGCAGGAGCGGTATCGTCTACACTCCTTCAGAAGCTAAAGTTTGTATGGGAGGGTCAAATTGTGACTGTCAGTGGGGAAGAAGATATATTTGTTAGTCATCTAGCTTCATTCAAATATGTGGAGATGGATGGCGAGATAGTTGAGACCCCATGTCACGCTTTTGAGCCCTTGAAGTCTGAGCAAGCATCCGCAGTAGCAACTTCCCCTGAAGAACCGAAGAAAGGGGTTTCCATAGCCTCTTATAAGCAAGCGCTTGAATTGGTAGAATCTAGAATACGATAAGGCTGGGGCAGTCCGGTAGAAGTGCCAGAGAAGAAAGACATGTTCGGGATTGGCTATCACCCTGGAAGATCTTCGTCTGAAACAAGTGCTAAAGGTTGTCAGAGCCCGGTTACTTTCACAAGCGCGGGAGTAGTAGACTACGAGAACATCAGTGCTGTGCAGGATGACATTGTCGATAATGATTGTGACCTAGATGAATGGATCAGGCCTGCCGCTCCAGGAACTCAGCTTAGCAACTGGACATCGGAAAGGCTTATTTCGGTCACCTCTTTCGAAGAGTAATAATGTTTTGTTTCTGTTTTTCCTGCATTAAAGCACTATGTCTTGCCCGAGGCATAGTGGCTCTTTGTAAGGGTTCATTTGTTCATTAACACAATCATAAATAAAATTGACGTTTCACATTCATTCATGTTGTTCTCTGTCTTTCGTTTTTTTACGTTTATTTTCAAAAAGAAAGAAAAGTTTTAAAATGGCGATGTTTCTCATTTTCTCAAGTTGTTGCTAAAGCCTTGCATGAATCATCATTCATGCAGGTGCTCGTCACCGGATCTTATCAATGACGACCCTGTTATGGTTAAGTATGACTTCGACAATCCAATTTATCAAGCCGATGAGGAAGGTGAAGAGGATTGCGATTTACCCGAAGAATTGGCCAGATTGCTTAAACAGGAGGAGAAGATGATTCAGCCGCACGAAGAAGATGTCGAAGTGATAAACCTGGGTACTGAAGAAGACAAGAAAGAAGTCAAGATCGGAGCTGCATTAGAAGAATCTGTCAAGACTCGTTTGATGGCTATGCTTCGAGAATACATTGACGTCTTCGCATGGTCCTACCAAGATATGCCTGGTTTAGACACTGATATTGTGGTACACAAGCTACCTCTCAAAGAAGGTTGTCCTCCGGTAAAGCAGAAGTTGAGGCGCACGCGTCCAGACATGGCAATTAAAATAAAAGAAGAAGTGCAAAAATAGTTTGATGCTGGCTTCTTGGCCGTGACCAGTTATCCTCCGTGGGTTGCTAACATTGTGCCGGTTCCCAAGAAAGATGGCAAAGTTAGGATGTGTGTGGACTACAGGGATTTGAATAGGGCTAGCCCCAAAGATGACTTCCCTCTACCTCACATAGATGTACTTGTCGACAATACTGCTCAGTTTTCCGTGTTTTCCTTCATGGACGGATTCTCAGGCTATAATCAGATCAAGATGGCTCCTGAGGACATGGAAAAGACAACTTTCATCACTCCTTGGGGCACCTTTTGTTACAAGGTCATGCCATTTGGTTTAAAGAATGCAGGATCTACCTATCGACGGGAAATGGTGACGTTGTTTCACGACATGATCCATCATGAAATTGAGGTTTATGTTGATGACATGATAGCAAAATCCCAAACAGAGGAAAAGCACTTGGTCAACTTAGCAAAATTGTTTGATAGGCTTCGAAAGTTCAGATTGAGGTTAAATTCGAATAAGTGTACCTTCGGAGTTCGTTCTGGCAAGTTACTCGGCTTCATTGTTAGTGAACGAGGAATTGAGGTTGATCCGGCCAAGGTGAAAGCCATCCAAGAAATGCCTGAGCCGAAGACTGAAAAGCAAGTGCGTGGCTTCTTAGGGAGGCTAAACTACATTGCACGGTTTATTTCTCACCTAAAGGCCACGTGCGAGCCCATCTTTAAGCTTCTGAGGAAGAATCAAGCCATTAAATGGAACGAAGACTGTCAGCAAGCCTTTGACCGAATCAAAGAATACTTGTTAGAACCACCAATTCTTATGCCTCCAGTGCCAAGGAGACCTCTGATTATGTATCTTACTGTGCTTGAAGGATCGATGGGATGTGTGCTGGGTCAGCAGGACGAGTCTGGTCGAAAAGAGCACGCCATTTATTACCTTAGCAAAAAGTTTACCGATTTTGAGACGCGATACTCACTACTCGAGAAAACTTGCTGCGCTTTGGCATGGGCTGCTCGCCGACTAAGACAGTACATGCTGACTCACACTACTCTCTTAATTTCCAAGATGGATCCTGTGAAATACATTTTTGAGAAGCCGGCTTTGACAGGAAGAGTGGCCCGTTGGCAGATGATACTCACGGAATATGACATACAATAAACTTCACAAAAAGCTATCAAGGGTAGTGTGTTGTCAGAGTACTTGGCCCAGCAGCCGATCGATGATTATCAACCCATGAGGTTTGAGTTTCCGGATGAGGACATCATGTTCCTCAAGTTGAAAGACTATGAAGAACCACTTCCGGAGGAGGGGCCCGACCCCGAATCCAGATGGAAGTTGATGTTTGACGGGGCTGTAAACATGAATGGGAGTGGAGTAGGTGCTGTTATTATCTCGCCAGAAGGGGTTCACACACCCTTAGCTGCTCGGTTGACCTTCGAGTGCACTAACAATGAGGCAGAGTATGAAGCTTGTATCATGGGGATCGAAGAGGCGATAGACTTGCGAGTCAAGAACCTTGAGATCTTCGGAGATTCTGCTTTGGTGGTAAATTAAGTCAATGGCAAATGGCTAGTTCATCAAGCTCGTTTGATTCCTTACAGAGATTATGTCAGGAGGCTGTTAACTTTTTTTACTAAAGTCAAGCTGAGCTATGTTCCTAGAGACGAAAACCAGTTCGCCGATGCACTCGCAACTTTGTCGTCCATGATTAAAGTTTGTCGAGAGAATTTCGTGCCTCGAATTTCGATTTCCCGGCTTGAAAGACCTGCTTATGTCTTTGCAGTTGGTGATGGTGAAGATAATAAGCCTTGGTACCACGACATCAAACAATTCCTGAAAGCTCAAGAATACCCGGCAGGGGCATCTAGTAAGGATAAGAAGACCCTTAGAAGACTGGCAGGAGGTTTCTTCTTGAATCAAGATGGTGTGTTGTACAAACGAAACTTCGACATGGTGCTGCTCAGATGCGTGGATAGACACGAAGCAGACCTGTTAATGCAGGAGGTTCATGAAGGCTCCTTTGGTACCCATGCTGGAGGACATGCCATGGCCAAGAAATTATTGAGATCAGGATACTATTGGATTACCATGGAATCTGATTGCTGTAAGTACTCCCGCAAATGCCATAAGTGTCAAATTTATGCCGACAAGGTCCATGTGCCTCTGAATCCGTTGAGTGTCATGTCTTCACCATGGTCGTTCGCTATGTGGGGCATCGATATGATTGGAAAGATTGAGCCAACAGCTTCTAATGGTCATCGCTTCATCCTAGTCGCTATTGATTATTTCACGAAGTGGGTTGAAGCGGCATCCTACACCAATGTCACTAAATAAGTGGTCGCTCGATTTATTAAGCGGGACATCATCTGCCGGTATGGATTCCCTGAAAGGATCATTACTGATAATGGTTCTAATCTCAACAACAAGATGATGGCCGACTTGTGTCAAGATTTCAAAATAGAACACCACAACTCTTCTCCATATCGTCCGAAGATGAATGGCACCGTCGAGGCGGCTAATAAAAACATCAAGAAGATTGTTCAGAAGATGGTTGTGACGTACAAAGATTGGCACGAGATGCTACCATTCGCGTTGCATGGGTATAGAACATCAGTACGCACTTCAACTGGGGCAACTCCATTCTCATTGGTGTATGGTATGGAGACAGTCCTACCGATCGAAGTGGAAATCCCCTCATTAAGGTTGATGATGGATATCAAGCTAGATGAAGCTGAGTGGCTCCGATCCAGGTATGATCAATTGAGCCTTATTGAAGAGAAGCGGCTAGCAGCTGTGTGCCATGGACAGTTGTATCAGCGACGAATGAAACAGGCTTTTGACAAGAAAGTGCGACCACAGAGGTACACGCCAGGAGATTTAGTGCTGAAAAGGATTCTTCCTCCTCTCAACGATCACAGGGGCAAGTGGACACCCAACTATGAAGGACCGTTCGTGGTTAAAAAGGTTTTCTCAGGCGGAGCCTTAATGCTGACAACCATGGACAGAGAAGACTTCCAATCCCCTGTCAACGCAGACGCAGTAAGAAAATACTTCGTGTAAAAAGGACCCGCTGGATAAAAATAGAATAATAATCCAGGCAAAAATGGGCATCCCGGCGAGCCAAAAACAGAATAAAAGGCTCGGGCAAAAGTTAGGGAAATCTTGAAAAAAAATGTACACCCGCTGAGTTGAAAAGCCACATCGGACAACTCAGGCAAAAAAGGGTATCCCGGTGGATTGAAAACCTGAAAGGGCGATCCACGCAAAAGAGGGATTAACACGAACGACTGCGATCTGCGAGATCCATGACCTACCTACAGTTGAGGCTATCCTAAGGGTTGAAGATCAGTTCACTTACTTTTTCTCAAGAGGCAGAGCGAGCGGAGCGTCTTGAAGACATACGAGTCATAACTGGGTTGAGATTTGATGAGATTCACTTCTCACATTGCCAATAGGATAGTTTGTTTTTCTTCTCAGTTGTTCCCTCATTCCAGGGAACTGCTTCCTTTGTATTGCCTATTCAGGGCCACCTTTCCAAATCAATAAGAATTCAACTTCAGTCAATTGACTACTTTGCTTTTTGTTTTTACTTTTTCTCATCTAGCATTGATTAATTGTGAAAACGTCTAGCAAATGGTAACTTGCATTGTGTTATGAACATTTGAATGTTTTCTAACTCGTGCAGGAGAATAGAAACATTTAATACAATTCTGAAAGGGTGTTGAGATACCTAGACAATGATTCATGCTATGAGCCTGGGGCAAGTAGGTCCCAAACTAATTCTCTATGTTGCAGGTACTATCGATTGTGTTCATGCAGGTACAGGTACTGGTGTTGCTAACAAAGCTGACAACTATTATCCAGGATGGGCATTCCTTTTTGTTTGAACAAAAACAAGTGTCTCCTAGGGTTTTTCCAATCATCCCCAGCCATGTGGAAGTTGAAATTTCACCCAGCAAGGTAGCAGAGAGTGGGTGTCGTCCCCAAGCAGAAGTTTCCCTTCAGACAGGGGAAATTCTCAGCAGTATAAGGAGTGTTTTGCCTCCCCAGAAATTGCTTCCTCAGCAATATCATGCCTTTGGTTCTCAGCCAAGCCAGGGGGTCCTCACTTCCCCACCAAAGTTCAAGAAGAGTCCATCTCCAGCAGGGTCTTGGCACTCCAATCTCAAAGTCCAATTTATTTTTGGCAATGGCGGCCGTTCAGAGCTGGTGAATTATTAACAGTTTTCCCCGCAAAGTTGTTTCCTCCTCATCAGGATGAACCAGATCAATGCAGTGATCATCGTTTCTCCCCAGTCAAGTTATCTGGGATACCTGCAGTCTCCTTATCAGGAGATCTCTTTGCATTTGCATGTGCATAATCATCATTCGCATCCTCCAGGGCGTAACATTTCCATCATCATGGAGCATTACGCCATAAATTCAAACATATGCATGCCAGCATGGGCCAGTTTTGAGGTATATTACGTACGACTTATAATATCTTTTCAACCTGAAGTACTCCGCATAGAGGATACCAACATCACTTCTCAGACATCCTTGTCTTTTCAAGTCAATGTTTGTCACTTATTCCGCGTCTTGTTTGGTACAACAGTCGCGTCGCAGGTTCCTGTTTTGTATAACGGTCCTGTTTGCTTGGGCTCTCGTTTATGTACAACGATCCCGTTCCATCTTGTCCTATTTTCTTTGTGTTTGGTTACCGCCTGCGGCCGGTATACCTTTGCGTCTCCATTCGAGGATGGTTTCGTGTTAGATCCGAGGATCTTTTGATTTGTCATTCGAGGATGGCAGTTCTTTTCTTCAAGTCCTTCCGAGGTTGGTCTTGTTGTTTTGTGTGGCTATTATTCGAGGATAGTAGTTCACTTTTTGAGCTTATTGATCGAGGTCAGTTTGTCTCTTTTGCAAAGTCTGTCTGAGGTCAGCTTTGTGTTTGGTTATCAGTCGAGGCTGGTATACCTTTGCGTCTCCATTCGAGGATGGTTTCGTGTTAGATCCGAGGATCTTTTGATTTGTCATTCGAGGATGACATTTCTTTTCTTCAATTCCTTCCGAGGTTGGTCTTGTTGTTGTGGCTATTATTCGAGGATAGTAGTTCACTTTTTGAGCTTATTGATCGAGGTCAGTTTGTCTCTTTTGCAAAGTCTGTCTGAGGTCAGCTTTGTGTTTTGGTTATCAGTCGAGGCTGGTATACCTTTGCGTCTCCATTCGAGGATGGTTTCGTGTTAGATCCGAGGATCTTTTGATTTGTCATTCGAGGATGGCATTTCTTTTCTTCAAGTCCTTTTGCGGTTGGTCTTGTTTTTGTTTTGTGTGGCTATTATTCGAGGATAGTAGTTCACTTTTCGAGCTTATTGATTGACGTCAGTTTGTCTCTTTAGCAAAGTCTGTCCGAGGTCAGTCTTTGTTGTCGATGGTTATCGCCTGCGGCCGATATACTATCGTGTTTCTATTCAAGGATGGTTTTTAGTATTGGATCTGAGGATCCCTTGTGAGTTGTCATTCGAGGATGGCATTCTTTCCAGCATATTTCCATCTGGTCTTATTTTCCGCTACCTATTCAGAGGTCAAAATCAGAAAATACATAAATAAATAAACGGGCAGATGGCATTTGCATTACCCTCAATGTGCAAATTTTCAGGTTTTATTCGAGTATTCAATCACTCCATACCTTGAACGTCTAAAAGCTGTTGCAATTGTTCGTTCAGGTCTGCAGATGATTGAATAGGGGCAGCTGTAATACCTCAAAATTTGCCCTCATATTTATTACCTCTACTGATGTATCAGTTCGCACTCATTTGCATTTCTCACCAGATCATTAACATCATAGTAGTTCATTTCATTGTTTCATAAGGCATGTGATCAGGGCTCAAGGAAATTAGGGTTTTGTACCTTATACGTATCTGGCAAGGATTGAAATAACAGAGGATATTCACTGGACTATAATTCCACTCCAAATGCGGTTGCTCAGTTGTGTCTCAATTCAGATGGGAGTTTGATTTAATTTTGGTCAAATTATCGAAGGATCACTGCAATTTGCAAGTTTACCAATGATTCACCTGGATTCGAATGGTCATGGCATGTTTCAGACAATTCAGAGG
The DNA here is from genome assembly GCA_963966055.1 of Lathyrus aphaca. Classification (NCBI taxonomy): domain Eukaryota; kingdom Viridiplantae; phylum Streptophyta; class Magnoliopsida; order Fabales; family Fabaceae; genus Lathyrus; species Lathyrus aphaca. The sequence goes on along the minus strand of OZ014522.1, from coordinate 431,535,873 downwards.
GGGTTTGACTTATCTGGAAAATTGTTCATTGGTTCAGAAGTGGTCATGTTCATGGGCTTGTGGAAAGAGTTTAAAATGGACCTAGGGTTAAAACCGAGATTTCATATCCATTCATTGCTTTCGTTCTCATTTTCATAAACCATTTCCGATTATTTCGTTTCACTTTTATTTCCATTTCCGTTTTATCCATCTTTCCACTTATTGTTGTCCATATCCAGTTACTCTCATATAGTCCTCTTTTAATAAGCTCTATTCTTTTCAATATGCATAATTGTTACTCATTTATTTTCTCATTTCTTACAACCATAGGCCAATTGTCAAAGTGAGTAGAATTTGTTCTAAGTTTTTTTGTTGTCACCTTTCTTAATTCTTACTTGTTCTAAGCCCATGTCCACTTCAAAAGAAAAAAAAGAAAAGAGGATCAAATAAAGAGGTTGCTTGGAGTGTTATTGAGGTTGATGGTAGATTTAGAGAGTTTGTGGCGGGTTATTACTTGCATTCGCATTCATATCTGGAAGTTATTCAGTCAACATTGGGACAGTTATGGAAGCATATGAAAGTTGAAACAGTTTATTGAAATTTGAAATACGACGAAAGTTGAAAGAGAGAGGTCAAAACAAAATTAAAATTCTATAACTCAGATAAATTTCATGAAAACACAAAGAAAAGGGATCTGTTATATTCAAACTTATAACAGGAAATTTCTACGGAAAATACTGTTACAAGTTGGTACAGCTGAATAAAAAGTCTCCAACCGAGAATGTAATGACAATTAAGGAGAATTCCATTACAAAACCAAAAAAAAAAAGTCAGTTACGAGGATAACCGAATTTAGTTACAGGAAAGGATTGACAGAAAAAACTCAGAAAAGCATAATAAGCTTCTTGACCCTTCAATCTCCAATCGGCAGAATTTCAATCACTCTTCAATTCCTCGGCTTCAACGGCAATCTTCGCCAAATCCCTATATCCGCATCTTCATCCAACCTGCATATCAAGTGGACAAAAAAAAACAATATCATTAATCTCCCATCGACTTGCAAAGGCACACAGGACCACAATTTGTAAGAATCCATCAACTCACAAATTCAACAACTGAAATCTCAACAGAACAAGATCTCATGAATTGTGAAAGCAGTGCAAACATTATTTATGTATTTTTATACTACAGCTGGGCCTCTTGCGGGAATTCTCTATATTTCGACCGTAAAAGTTGCAGTTTGCAGTGAAAGGCCCACAAGTTTTCTCTTAATTAGTTAAGGCGCCTTATAAAGTTTTGATACCAATAGAAGAGATAGATAAGGTGAATGAAAGCATGAATGTGAAAATTAGAACAGAGACATATAGTTATTATAAGCAGAATTTAGAAAGGGTCCATGTAATTGAAAACCGAATTTCATTAAACTCATAACAGAATCCCTAACAACAACCACAACAGAAAAGTAACTAACTTAGCAACAGAATTCTAGAAGCTTTACCTGAAGTTTCCAGAGATTTCTCCTAGTTTCTATAAATCAGAGTGGTCTTCACACTTCAAGCTCTCTTCTTCCTCAGTTTCTGGAGTTTCCACACACCTTCTCCAATCCATCCATCTTCAATCTGCAAAAACTCTCAAAATTCATCTTTACTCTTCTGGATACACCATCTTCACCGATTCACATCGCCAATCTCCAATCTTCTTGGCCTTCACGTTCGACCCATAACAACTCTCTTCATCAATCTTGCAACCTGCATCAGCAATGATTTTCATCAAGCAATGATTCATAAACATCACAACTTCCAGGGCAATCTTCATCAACAATAATCAAGCCTCCGACGATCCTTATCAACATCAATAAAGGTTGAGGTGCGTAGGAGGAAGAAGGGTTAGTCAAAAGAGGTGCATACCTGAATGTTGTGCTCCCATCCTCGATGCGGTAAACATGGCAATCCCTCTCCAAGCTTTGATCTTTCTGAGTTTCCTCATTCCATGGGACCTTCGATAATCAACAAAGGCTAAGGATAAAAAACGAGTCAGAATCGTAACAGAAAAAAAAAGGATAATCAAGAACTCTTATTCAACTGCAACACGGTTAAACAAAGAGGAGGAGCGAGAAGCGATACCCGAGGTTGCCGATAACATCGAGTTTCGTCAGTGCAATTATCAAGACTCTTATTCCTCCCTGGTCATCATCACTAATCCCCGGAAATCGTTTCTCATCAGCGCTTCATTGAAGATTCAATAATTTCGATTCGTCATCACAAGCCTGCGAAAGATCAAGAAACAAGTATTACACTTCAACAACCACACGAAGTACAAGGATCAACATTCAAAGTAAGAGAGAGTGAAGAAGAAGCGAAAACTCACCATCGCCGGAAATCGAGAACAGGATTATTCTGATTAGGTATGAATTCGTTCCTTCCACACTTCCTTAGCCAATATTCGTGTTCTCGATTCTTCCTTCTAGCATTGTCCCCTACCAATTAATGGATTCGATAAAGTGTGAGCCAATTTAGGATTTTTTTTTAGGGTTTCAATTTGTCTTTGTTTTGACAAGAGTTGGCGAATTTGAATCAGTTTTCGAGCTCAGTGGCCTTAGAGAGGTAGGTTTAGGTGGTTTTAAGGTGAATGCGTCGGAAGGAGAAGCGGTTGGCGGCGGCGTTTAGGGTTAGAGGAGGGGGTCATGCGCGAGAGAAGATGAAGAAGAGAGAGGTGATTTCGCATTAGGTTTTCGGAAGAAAGGTTGGCCGGATGGGTTTACCTCCGCCGCCGCCGTAGGTACATGAGCTAGGGTTTCTTTATGTTGGGGAAGATGAGAGGAAGATGAAGGGTGAGTGACAGAGAGAGAGAACGCGTGAGGGAGAGGAGAAGTTTGAAGTTATGTTTTTTTGTTTTGTTTATAATGTTGGTTTTATAAAATATTGATTAGTTAAATTTAATTAAGACAATTAGCCATAATAATATTTATTAAATGTTAATAAAACTCATCTAATGCCATTAAATTTCATAAATCCTGATTATGAATCTCTTTCATGGCCACAGCCTCTTCTAATCTCATGGATCCCAGGCCAGTGCGTTTTTTGGGCCCTGTAAAATACTAGTCACACCCCCAATATGAGCCCAATTCATATTTAACTTAAAAGAAATTTCTATTCTCACCCCTCTCAAGTCTCTTCCATTTTAATTTCTATTCTATGCTATTTCAATTAAATTCTAGAAAAATAGTAAGATACATAATAAAAATTCTCCACAAAATTATATTAGAATAATAAGGCAATTTAGAAGCATTCTCAATTTTTACTTTCTGATTTTAATCATTCTTCGATTTAATTTCGATTTTTTTAATTTAATTGGTTTATATTGAATTTTCACTTAGACACATAAATTTGTACAATTTCTTTCTGCCACTTCCCATAGCATTTTTTGCCCATTCTTTTTGCTATGATTAAAGGACAAATAGAAGTATCTAGAATATTTTTTGGTGTATTTTTTAGGACATTTTTTCTACTGTTTTGGTAATGTGAATTGTGTAAATTTGTGATTGAACTTTAGGTAGAATTAAGTGGCCATTTGACATAGTTAGAATTAGAATTTTTGAGAGATTTTTTTGACATAGTATTATAATCAGGTTTAAGACTTTAGGAATTTAATTTCATATTTTTCCATAACTTTTGATATTTTTTGTCATTTTAATTCATTTCCATCATATTATTGCATATTCATGTTCATTTCACTTACTAACTATTTGCTTTTTGTGCAAGGTATGATTTCAAGGATTTGCTTATGGACTTGGATATTATTTTTATGCCTCGAATATACTCTTGTGTTGTGTACTTTGTGATGTAATAGCTTAGAACTTGTATGCTTTCATAGTTTCTATAATTAGGATAGAAAAGATAAAACAAATCGTTAGAAAACCAAATCTCAAAAAATGAAATAAATAAAACTCGAACCAACGTCGAGTAAGTTTTCAAACAAACAAATAAAAATGCATGTGACTTTAGGGTTCCTCGATTACCATCGTTCCACTCCATTCAACCAAAAAGCAAGCCTTGTATGTTTCACACCATAAGTCATGCGTCTTAGCACCATGCAATCGACCCACCCGATCCATCGTTTCATCCCATTTATGTTTCATTTACGTTTTTACCCACCATGGCTTAGGAGGACCATATTGTTCATTATTAACTCTTGTATTCTCATTTGTAGTTTAGTATCTCTTAGGTAGATTTAATCTCAAACCTCACTAACCATAGGTTATCTTCAAACTCAACTAACTTAGGGTAAGTCTAGTTTCCCTTAGAATGTTTTCCTTTTACAATTTGAGTCTCACTTCTCATCTTAAAAGAAAATCAAAAACACTTAATAAAGGAAAGGTGTACAATGCGCCAAGAGCCTTAAGCTATACGGGAAATTGTAAACACCCCAAATTTTCCCTCACCCATTCACACCATGGCTTGTGATCATTCTCATATACATAAACACAAACATATCATCTCATATCTCACTCTTGATTCACTGCATAGTTTCTAAGGCATCTGCACCTAGGGTTTGTGATCTGAGCAACCTCAAAGCATCTTGGGCCATCCCAAAGGCCACTAATCAACTCAAAGGGGTCCATATGTGTTCTTATATCACATTCCATCTCCTCAAAGTCAAAATTGCAGAGGAATCACAAGAACTAGGGTTTGAGTGGATGCAGAGCCAGGATGAACTGCACAGTTGACTGAAAATTAGGGTTTTGGTTTCAGAGACCATAACTCCAATTTTTTTGGTCATTCTTGTTTCCATTGATCTCTATATGGTATAGGGAGTATGCATATCAATTTTCATGAAGAAATTCCATGGGGAAGTCATCTGATCAAGAGTTGACTTTTCAGACAAGTCAGTGCAAAATCAGGGCATCTGAGGCCCCCAATGACCCAACCAATGGGTGATCTTCATCATTTTGAGTGTATATGATCTTTATTTGATCATGGAAGAAGTTTGAAGTTCATAAAAATCAAGAATTTAGGGTTTTTGCAAATGTTGACTTTTTGGGCATAGTTGACTTTTTCAAGAATGCATCATTTTAGGTCATTTTTCAAGCCTTGATTCTTGATCCAAAAAGGCTTCAAATAGAAAAACTTTGGTCATGAAACTTGTAGATCTCATCTTTCCCTTTTCAAAAAGTACAAGAACATGATCAAACTCTTCTTGGATCAAAAGTTATGGCAATGCAAAGTTGGCAAAAATCATTATTTTTCAAGGCATGCCTCATTTGGAAATTTTGCAAAGTCATGGACCAATGCATATTGTGGCCTCTAATTCATTTCAAACCAACACCTAAACATTCTCTAAGTCCTAAAAATCAGAATTGGATCAAGTTTGCCCATGGTTTGGTTTGTGTGACAAGGCATTTTCTCATAGAATTCCATAAAGCAACAACTTGCAAAAACCATCATGATCACTTCACCAACTTGATGCATTGGCTGCTGAGCTTTGCTAGACCTCTCCCTCACCCTTGCTGCGCCAGCCCATGCCTTGTACTTGCCTAGACCTTGAGCCATGCCTCACTTACACAAAAGTTGACCTTTATGCAAAAGCAAACTTACCTATCATAGCAGGCCATGTCACATCACAAAGCCAATCAGATTTGTTTATGTTATCCCTTTGCAAGCAAGACATAACCCTAAGCAAGGCTGAAACCAACACACTCCACACATTCACAAAAACACACCACATTGCAAAAACTTTCGAATCTGCCTCCACAGCCACCAAACACCCAAACTTTTTTCTCCATTCAACTCACCTTGTCCCATTGAGTAGAAAGCACCAAGAACCAGGCTTGATTTGAGCAAGAATCCCCCATTGCCATTCTTCACCTCAGCCTGCATTTTCTATCGAATCCCTCTCCACAAGCCATGAATACTTAAACAAACTCCACCAACAATCTCCACTCATCTCACTGACCAGAAACCACCCTTTGATTTGGCCTGAAACACCCTATCTTTCAAATACGATTTTCATCCCCCCTTGGTCAGAGCTGCTGCAAACTCACTCAGGAGGCTGTTTAAACTCCAACTAAGCATCCAAAGCTTCAAGGGGAGATCATTGGGACTTGATTGAGCCAAAGGATCATCCAGAAAGTTCCTGAATCAGAAGTTCAACCTCAGGTGACTCCATGAACTTTTTTCCCAGAACTCATTTTTCTTGTTAAAATCTTGTTGTGCATGTTACACTGATCATTGGGATCCCTTTACTTTTGAAAATAAGCCAGAAATGAGCATGTATTGTTGTTCTGAAAGTTTGACCTAAAATTTGCATTGCTTCGATTCTTGTTTGTGTGTGAGTTTAAATGTGATTTGATGCTGGATTTGTGTTTAGGGTGAGTGGAAGATGTTTTCTGGAGATTTAGAGCCCTTAAAATGGCCTAGGGAGAGAGATTGGTTTTGAGGTTGGCCGGAGAAGACGACCGGAACACTGTTCCGGTCGCCTGATTGTCATTAGGGCACAATTAGGGTTTAATCAGGGTGATTAGCAGGTTTGAATGTGAGCCGTGAGATGTGGCGGGGAGTCAAAGCGCACGCTGGCCAGTTTAAATTTCCACCCTAGGATTTGATTACTTCTCATTAATTCAGAATTAATTCATTTATTTTCTTTTCTTTTTCTTTTGTTTTGCATAATTATTTAAAAATAGTTAAAAATTCTTAAAAATTATGAAACTTTTTCCTTAAGGTTTTATTAATTTTTAAGACCCAAAAATATTTTTATTTTATTTTTTATCATTAAAAAAGTATTTTTAAATATTTAAAAGATTATTTTTAATTGATTAATGAGAATTAGTTAATTAAAAATACTTTTAGGTATTTAAAAATTACAAAAAAATTCATGAAATGTTCCAAGACATTTAGAAACATTGTCCAACCTTCAAACCAAATTTCTTTTTTGATCTTGATGCATTTTAAGAATTTTTCATTGAATTAAATCATTTTTTATGCATTATTTTGATCATAAGTTTGAAAATTCATTTCTGCCTATTGGAGAAGGTTGAGACATTGATTCTTTTTGCATTGTTTTATGTTTAGCATGTAGTATCTAGGATAAAAAGGCCATGATTTGATCTTGCATTTCCTAATTGATTGGCATTTCTTTTGTTAAGAACCCTAAAAAACCCTAATAACTTAGAAAATTCATATCTTGAGTTTGGTTGAGAGTTGAGAGCTTCCCTTTGGACCTTGATTTAGTGTAGGGTTAGGGTTTCTTTGGAAGGCATTTTCCATTTTTTGTGTTAGGGTTTACTTCTGTTTTTGGTTTGTGTTTGATGTTTGATCCATGAACCCTAATTTTGGGCTTTCCTTTGCACCCTTCTTGCATTCTCTTGCATAACTTGACTTGTCATTGCATTTTGTGCATTCTTATGATTAATTTGACCTCTTAAGACATGTATGAAGCATTCTTGATCATTGCATTACATATTTGCCATGTCATTTGTCTTGTATGCTTCATGACATTTCATGCTTGTTCATGCTCCCTAACTTGCCTCATTTGCATTCATGATCTTGTATGAACATTTCCATGCCCTGCCTCATGTTTGCAGCACCCCATAGCATCATAATCATCATCAACATGCTTCTGGTTTGGTCTAGCATCATGCCATTTCATCTCATCTTGCATTGCATTGCATTTCTTTCTAACATTTCAGGTGGTAAGTAACCTGAGAAGTGAATTTGCCTTCACTTCTCATAACTTTTCTTTTCATCTCTCTTGCATCCATTGCTGCATTTTTATATGTGTTTGAGTTTTAGCTTGCTCATTCTTGTTCTTCCCACTTTCTTTCTTCAAGTGACTTGACTTCTTGAGTGAAGCAAGTCACTTTGCTTCTCTTGATCCTGTTCATCTGCTTCCTGGTGGTTCTCTTTGAAGATTGTTCTTGAAAACCTCACAAACCTTAGGATCAACCAAGCATGACAATGAATTAGGGTTTTGATTAGTCTCCCTCATAGTTTTTACCTTTGTGTCTCTCTTTGAGTCTTCTCTCCTCACCTCATAATCAGAGACTAAACCCTAAAGGTGTTAAGACTTTGTGATTAGGGTTATGCTTGTATCCTTCTCTTAGGATGGAGTGTATAACTTTAATCCTAAGTGTTAAACCCTTTATGTGTTTAAATCTCTTAATCAACCCACCTAATAATCATCAAGACATCACACTTGTAACTTGGGCCTTGCATTAGGGTTCTAATTCTTCCTTAAGTGGTTAAGAAGGACTAACCCTAGTGTTAATGGACAAGTCCCCCTCAAGTTGTCTTACAAATCATAAAATTCACTTCATCATCATACCATTAATAAAATCCACTTAATCAAAGGCTTGTTTTGTCATGGGTTTAATCCCTAATCATGGATTAAGTTGAGGAGTCTTCCTCAGCTTAAACACCCTCATCTATTATCCTTCTTTTAGGATGGTGTAATGAGTCTGTTTAATCCTTGATTATGGCTTAACCTCATTACTTAACACTAAACAAAAACCACCAAAAACATCTAAATAATCACAAGTAGGTTAATGATCTTAATCCTACACCAAAGGTGATTAAGTGTGAGAATCTGACTTCACACTTAAGGTATTCTCATTACCCCTAATCAGAGGGAAGATGTGATGAGTTTACTAAATCCATTGGTTTAGGCTTAAGCTCATTATCTTATGACAAACTCCAAAAAGCAATAAAAGACTGAAAACTCAAAAACAAACAATAATCGTCTCCTTCGGGATTCTTTTCTCATCATCTTCACTCACAATCGAGAACTTGCTTCTTCCGTCTAATGCAAGACAGTTTGCACCTGAGCCAGACAGGTCATACACTTGAGCATTGACAAGCAAGCAGTTCACAAGTCAATTCACCTTTCAGTCTCTTTGGGTCGAACTACGGTGTTCTGACTTCCTCATTGCACGAGAGAATACGTAGGCATAACTTAACAGTTATCGAACAAAAGTCTCTGTCCATTCCCTCTCTTTCTAGCTTTATTCTTTAGCCTCATTATCATGAGCAATTCATTTCATTCCTGATCTCGCACTGACACTTCATTTATACACTTCACTTCTTTTACACTGACACCTGTACATTCTTTTCCAGTTATTTTATACACAGATTGCACTGACACTACCCCTTTAAAACACAAATCTTTTAAGCGTGGATCCCGTCGAGTACGGCGGACAATCTGGGTGCTAATACCTTCCCAGGTTGTAACCAACCCCCTTTCTCAGTCTCTCTGGTTCGCAAACCGTCTTATCCATCTTTTTCTAGGCCTATGCAGCATTGCCTTTCCTCCGGGATAAAAATGCCTAGCTGGCGACTCTATTCATCCTCCAGTGAGTTCACGGCTGTGTGTTCTCACTGTTCCCTCTCGCCGACCGTTCGCGTCTGTACCCTTATCTGACCCCGCGTCACTTATCGGGAGCGACAGCTTGGCGACTCTGCTGGGGACCCTTATATTGCAACCAGGGCTTCTGGTTCTTTTTGTGGGTTCCTCCTAGCGCTTGATTGATTTGTGTTTACTGGGGTGTTATGTGCTTATTTGTGCTTGTATTTATTTATTGCTTTATGTACAGTTTGCTTTACTGCTTTCTTTATTGCATTTGTATATATCATATTGTCATACTGTTGCTGGCTGGATCTGGTTTCTTTGTTTTGGTGGGTGGGGTTCATTGAGAGTTAAGGTCCTACACCTGGGACCTGAGTGACACCTAGGTTAGAGTGAATCATATTCTTTCCCATTCCATTTCGGTCTGGTGCGGGAATATGAAACACGGTTCAGATATGGGTTTCTTCTTGAGAACTCTGTGTTGCGGATTTCCCGCAATGCTAGGGCTATCTGGGAAGCCTGCTAAGTCTGGATGACCTTTTAGTTTTGACCTTCAGAAACTGAGGTGAATTAGAGGAGGAATTGTTATGGGTATTGTAAACACTGTACCTCCGGGTTAGAAGTGTTTACACTTCTCATAACGGATCCAAGTCTGAGGATCCTTGTTCTAGATCACCACCTGTGAGGGGGTTGGGCTGTTTACAGGTTTGCAGGTACCTTGACCTCAGAATACCCTGTTACTTTGACTTTGTTAAGAATACTCCATGTTGGATAGTTCTTGTGATTCTAAAACCCTGGACATGTGACTCTTTATTTGAGTCCCCCACCCTGGTTACTGGATTTTTAGACCTCCATCTGGAATTTTTGAACACACATGGATCTATACCAAGGCAGTTTAATCAGATCCAGCTCAGTCACAAACCCTTTGCATTTCATTTGCATACATACTCATTGCATCATATTAACATGTGCTTATTTGTGTTTCAGGGTATCCACCTTTATCTGGTTTTGGTTTTGACCCCATCTGCAGTTTTGACTTATTTCCACCAGCACTTGCTTCAGCTTGTCAGACATATACTCCAGTTACTTGCACTAGCCATCCAGTGGCCCATTCCTCAGCCTCTTCATCAGCACTTATTCTACTCAGTCTTCAGCATCATGGCTCCAAAGAAAAGCAACATCACTTATCATTTCTTCCAACCAGACTTATCAGACATTAGGAGGGTTCAAACCCTAATCACTCCAGATCACATACCTCTGTTCAGAGAGCATTATGGGGATATACTTGACTTGGTCATGGATCTAGACCCATCTCAGAGGAGTCTCATCCACACCTGCATTCAGTTTTATGACCCCCCATTGAGATGTTTCTCCTTTCAAGACTTCCAGTTGGGCCCTCTTTTAGAAGAATACTCATCATTGGTTGGTTTGCCTATCAGGAGAGAAATCCCTTTCAATCCTGAGATGGTCTTTCCTAGCAATGGAGAGGTAGCAAAAGCCTTGCATCTGGAACCTGTTTTGGTTGAGCAGCACATGACCTCTAAAGCTGGGATCCCTGGTTTTCATCTGGACTTCCTAATTTCTCAAGCTAGTCTGAAGGCCTCCCTGGGGGAGTGGAAAGCTGTTTATGCTATGTTGGCCTTAAGTGTCTATGGAATTGTGTTGTTTGCAGATGAGCCCCGATTCATCAGCAAGAATGCAATCCATTTGTTCATCCTGAAGAACCCAGTGCCAACTTTGCTGGGTGATCTTTATTACTCAGTACATCAGAGGAATGAGAAGCAGAGGGGAAGGTTAGTGAGGATGTGTGCTCCATTATTTCACACTTGGCTTCTCAAGCATCTACCCAGAACAGATGCATTTCTCAATCCTCATCAGCAAAGCAACTGGGCTAAGAGGCTCACTACTCTCACTTCAGCAGACATCAGATGGTGTACTCAAAGCACCAAGGGCAGAGATATCCTCACAAGCTGTGGGCACTTTCCCAATGTGCCTTTGATAGGAGTTAAGGGGAGTATCAACTACAACCCTCTGCTGTTCAAGAGGCAATTAGGCTATGCACTGGTCCATGCTCCCAGAGTACAGGACTTGGTGGAGACCCTCTATTGTGAGAACAAGATTAGTCTGGCAACTGTTAGGCAGGCTGCCTGGGCCTGGGATCATGTTCAAACCAAGGGAACCGCCATTCTGGGGAAGTGCAATAATGTGGCATCAGCCCAATATCATGAGTGGTCCCGTGCCAGGGCCCAATTCTCTGGAATGCCTTTCACCATAGAAGACATGCCTGAGTCATCTTCAGCACCACCCCCTGCCACCATCAGTTTGGAGGAGTTTGATAGCTTGAAAGAAAGAAATGAAAAGTTAACCCAGGCTTTGCAGAAGACCCTCCGGGAGAGGAGTGAGAGAGCAAGGGAGATTGAGAGATTGGAGAAGTTGAGAGTGGAGCACTTGACTAAAATTGAGAAGGCTGGAGAGTATATCAACAAGTCTAAAGCTGGTGAGCAGATTCTGAAGAATGCTTGTAAAGAAGCCCAGTTCCAGAGAGCAAGAACAGACTTGTATTTGAAAGAGAGTCAGGCCAGGTGGGTCCGGATCACTGAGGCCCGTACTCTAGAAGACAAGAGAGTTCAGGACAAGATGGAGCAGATGGAAAAAGCCCTGGCAGCAGCCCAGAAGGAAATATCGGAGCTAGAAATCAGAGCTGGAGAGAAGAGGTCTAAAGACCAAAGTCAGAACAAGAAGTTGACTGCAGCTGTTGCAACAAGAAACCTTCTCATCAGAAATCTCACGGAGCGTCCGGCTGATTCTGTGACCGAAGCACTTCTTAAGGAAGTTCGTGAGGATGAGTTTGGCCTTGGAGTTTGATCATTTGCTTGTTGTTATTTCTATTCCATGTACTTTTGCTTTTCTTTTGTGATGTATTTTGACCCTTTTAAGGGCTTGTGTTGTAAAAATGAACAAGTTGTATTATTTCATCTTATGTAATGTATTTGTGTTGGTTTCCATCCAAGTTCACTTCAAAAGCAACTTCAACAGCATCATCTTCAAGGGTCTGGAAGGGTCAAAACTGAAGACCAAACCGGATACCTTGAGAGCAAATAAGCATAACTGCATTGCATGCTAACCCCTTTTGTTTGTTTTGTAGGTCTTTGTTTTATTGTTACTAACCTCTGTTGTGATATTCAGGAATTATTGCTCGCCACCGGGTATTTCCTCTCAACAGGCCACACAGGTACCCAACTAGAAACAACCTTCCGGGAATTCAAATGGATCAGGTACAGCAGGACCTAGCAGAGGTCAGAAATCAGATGGCGAATGAAAGGTTAGAGATGAGAACACAGATGACGCAGTTCATGGAAGTTATGAACAACATGGCTCAGAGTCAGGAGAGACTGAGGGCCATGGTTGAAAGGCAAACTCAAGAGGAGCCTCATGTAGGAACCGCCGGCACCAGCAACAATGAAAGGGTGCAACCCCATGTTAATCCCCCGGTGTTTGGCCCACATTTGCATCCTGAGATCAACATTCCGGCAAATGTTCAAGGAACAGCTACTGCAGCCAGAGTACTTCAAGAAGATCCGCAGGAGGACCAATTCACAGTAATGGGTGCTGGAGAAGAGGCTTATGATAGGAGATTGGATGAAATAGCTGAGAAGTTGAGATCATTGGAGTCTCAAAATTCTTTGGGCTTCGACGTCATGGACATGGGTTTGGTAGACGGGGTCAGGATCCCCCATAAGTTCAAGCCTCCTTGTTTCGAAAAGTATAATGGGACTTCATGCCCCCGGACTCACCTACAGTCATTTCTGGGAAGGCTGAAGGCTTATACAATGGATGAGAAGCTTTGGATGTTCTATTTCGAAGATAGCTTGACTGGAGCATCAAGGGAATGGTATTCCCATTTGACAAGGGCAACTGTGAGATGCTGGAAGGACCTGGCAGAGGCCTTCATCAGACAGTATCAATACAACTTAGACATGGCACCCAACAGGACTCTCCTAATGGGAATGTCACAGTCGTCAAGGGAAAGTTTCCGAGAATATGCCCAGAGATGGAGGCAATTGGCTGCTGCCGTTCAACCGCCAATGTCTGAGAGAGAAATGGCAGATATGTTTATGAATACTCTTCAGGGCACCTATATTGACAGGTTAGCTGCTTTCTCTTCCACTAGCTTTGCGGATGTTGTCATAGCTGGGGAGAGAATTGAAAGCCTGTTAAAAATGGGTAAGATATCTGATAATGGTGCAAGCTCGTCCAGTGGTACAAGAAAGCCTTTCGCAGGCCCGAGGAGAACTGGCGAGACCAATGCCATTCACACCAACAGGGGTAGGCCCCATTATGTTCCCAGAACAATAGCAGCAGTCACTATCCCTGCTCCAGCTCATCCTCAGCCAGTCTATCAACCTCCTCAACAAAACTTCCAACAACAACCTCAGTATCAGCAGAATCAGTATCCTCCAAGAAACAACTACAACACCAACAATAACAATCAACAGAGGACATTTCAACAGAGGCCCTCTCAAGCTAACCGAGTGATCGACCCGATCCCAATGCCGTACGCTGCCTTGCTGCCACAACTTCTGAAACTCAACCTAGTTGAGCTAAGAACGTTGGCGCCTCCGGATCCCAACAGTCTACCAAGGAACTATGACTCCAACGCTAGGTGCGCTTTTCATTCAAACGCACCTGGCCACAGTACAGAAAAATGCAGGGCTCTGCATATGAAGGTACAAGACTTGGTAGACTCCAAGGCTCTGAATTTTGCACCTCCGCCCAATGTCAATAAAAACCCGATGCCAAACCATGGTGGTCCCCGAATTAACGCTATTGAAGAAGACCAACCGTCTTATTTGATAACTAGTGTGGATCAGATCAGGACACCATTGGTGGAAATCAAAGCTCAACTCCGTGAAAGCAATATATTTCCGGGGTGTGAACTAGGGTGTCCCTACTGCAATATTTCATGGAATGGGTGTGAGGACTTGAGGAATGGCATTGACAGCCTTATCCAGAGTGGCCTACTACAGATCACTACATCATTCCCGACAAATCCAGCAACGGTTCCAGAACCTCCTACAACTGCAGCAACTATTGTTCCCGACAATTCATCAGCAACATCAGCAAGTACTTCATCTGTCCTCCCAAATGATCAGTTTTCAACAGTTTCTCCTGCTACAACTTCAGCTTCATTCCATTTCGACTCTCCATCAACAACAACAACAGTCCTTCCAACAGTACCTCCTACAACACCAGCAAACAATCATGAAGATGTCTCCACTGTTACCATATTCTACGATCCTGAGAATAACTCCGCTTACCATTCAGAAGGTGCTGCTCCCACTAGAGCGCCAGTTACAATCTTCTATGATCCGCAAACAATAACAGTCCCTTCAGCAGCAGCAATCAGTCCGGTTACCGTCACAGTACCTGGACCTGTACCATATGAAAGCAATAGGGCCATCCCTTGGCACTATGGCTCTGACTTGTATTGCGAAGGAAAAAGAATCACTCTGGAAACATCAGCACCTGCACCACAAATTGATAATGTGGGCGGAGGCGGAGGCTTCACTCGAAGCGGACGTCTCTTCGCTTCGCAAGTCCAAAGACCTACTGCCGAAGCAGAAGCTGCTGCCAAGGCAAAAGGAAAAGGCCCGGTGCAGGAAGATCCAGCTGCCAAAGAAACCCTGAAGACTCCATTTGATCAGGAAGTTGATGAGTTTATGCGAATCATCAAAAAGAGTGATTATAAAGTTGTGGATCAGCTTCATCAGACGCCATCCAAAATCTCTATCCTCTCACTGCTTATGTGCTCCGAAGCCCATCGGAATGCACTACTCAAGGTCCTGCACGCAGCTTACGTGCCTGAAGAGATTACTGTCAACCAGTTGGAGACCGTGGTTGGAAATGTTACTGCTAGCAACGGGCTAGGGTTCACCAACACTGACTTGACAGCGGATGGCCGCAACCACAACAAAGCCTTGCACATAACCATGGAATGCAAAGGAGCTGTCCTTTCTCATGTGCTGGTGGACACAGGTTCTTCCCTGAATGTCTTACCAAAGAAGGCTCTGGTGAAGCTTGAATATGATGGACTGGCATTGAGACCCAGCAACCTGGTGGTACGAGCCTTTGATGGTTCGAAGAGATCGGTTCTGGGAGAAATTGAGCTGCCTGTGACAATTGGCCCGCAGACCTTTAAAACTATCTTTTATGTGATGGACATTCAGCCCGCCTACAGCTGTTTGTTGGGTAGACCCTGGATTCACGCCGCTGGCGCAATAACGTCTACCCTTCACCAAAAGTTAAAATATGAGTGGGAAGGCCAAGTTGTCACAATCTGTGGGGAGGAGGATATATTTGTTAGCCATCTGGCTACTTACAAGTATATTGAAATGGATGGGGAGATCCATGAGACAATGAGCCAAGGTTTTGAAGCCTTGAATGTCAATGAAGCATCTGCTGTATCTGGTATCTCCATGTCATCGTACCAGCAAGCCCGGAAGGTTGTTGAGGAAGGAACTGCCCTAGGCTGGGGCAAGGTTTTAGCTGTGGAGGAGAAGAAAGACAAATTTGGGTTGGGTTACAGACCAACTCAACATCAAGTGAAGGCTGCTGCAGAGCCTGGTTTTGTCAGTGGGGGAATGCTTACCCCCGATGCTATCAACTGTCTGGAAGACGAGCTGGAAGAGGAGCGCAACCTGGAGAATTGGATTCGTCCGAAGGTCCCGGGGAGCAGTGTCTCGAACTGGTCTTCCCAGGGAATTATAAGTGTTACTCGAGCAGAGTAATTATTATTTCCTGTATTTTTATAAGCATGCATCAAAGTCTTGCATCTTGCCCAAGATGACAAGACTCATTTTGTAATCAGGGCCATCTGTACTTTTGTGCAAACAAGATTAAATTAATGAAATATCAGACATCTTTTTGCAAACGAGTCTTTTTCTTTTTTTCTGTTCACTGTTTTTTTCATTTTTCTTTTTGTACAAAAATAAATGGCAGTGTTTTTCAAAATGATAATTTCATTTCACTTTTCTAAATAAGACTAAAATCAGATCACTAAAATGAACCAATTAAACCCTTGCAGAGAATGCCATCCTTACCGCACCGACAACAGCACGGCTATGACGTCGTATGACTTTGACAATCCGATCAATCAAGCTGATGAAGGGGTTGATGAAGAATATGAGCTTCCTGAAGAGCTAGCCAGGTTGTTAAGACAAGAGGAAAAGGTCATTACTCCTCACCAGGAGGAGGTTGAAGTGATCAATCTTGGTACGGATGAAGACGTGAAAGAAGTCAAGATCGGGGCCTGCCTGCAAGACTCAGTGAAAAAGCAACTGGTTGATCTGCTTCAAGAGTATGTGGATGTGTTTGCTTGGTCGTATCAAGACATGCCAGGGTTGGATACCGACATTGTCGTGCACAAGCTGCCTTTGAGAGAAGAGTGTCCTCCAGTCAAACAAAAGCTACGCCGTACTCGTCCAGACATGGCTATGAAAATCAAGGAAGAGGTACAAAAGCAATGGGACGCCGGATTCCTTGCTGTGACTAGCTACCCGCCGTGGGTTGCTAACATAGTACCTGTGCCTAAGAAGGACGGCAAAGTTAGAATGTGTGTTGACTACCGGGATCTGAACAGAGCCAGCCCGAAAGATGATTTCCCATTACCTCACATTGATGTATTGGTGGATAATACGGCTCAGTTCTCAGTATTCTCCTTCATGGATGGATTTTCAGGATACAATCAGATTAAAATGTCACCTGAAGACATGGAGAAGACAACATTCATTACACCTTGGGGCACGTTCTGCTACAAAGTGATGCCATTTGGGCTCAAGAACGCCGGTGCAACATATCAACGGGCTATGGTAACATTATTCCACGATATGATCCATAAGGAAATCGAGTGTTATGTGGATGACATGATTGCCAAGTCCCTTACTGAAGAAGACCATCTGGTGAATCTGCTCAAGTTGTTCAAGCGTCTGAGGAAGTACCAACTGAAGTTGAACCCCAACGAATGCACATTCGGGGTGCGATCCGGTAAGCTGCTGGGCTTTATTGTAAGCGAGAAAGGGATTGAAGTGGACCCTGATAAAGTCAAAGCCATCCAAGAGATGCCTGCACCGAAAACAGAGAAAGAAGTTCGAGGGTTCTTAGGTCGATTGAACTACATCTCAAGGTTCATATCTCACCTCACAGCAACCTGTGAACCCTTGTTCAAGCTGTTAAGAAAGGAACAAACGGTCAGGTGGAACGAAGACTGCCAAAGGGCTTTTGACAAGATCAAGGAGTATTTACAAGAACCTCCAATCCTCATGCCTCCAGTTGAAGGAAGACCTCTGATTATGTATTTGACAGTATTAGAAGAGTCAATGGGGTGTGTGCTGGGCCAGCATGACGAGTCTGGTCGAAAAGAGTATGCAATATACTACCTAAGCAAAAAGTTTACCGACTGTGAACAACGTTATTCACTGCTCGAGAAAACTTGATGTGCTTTAGCGTGGGCTGCTCGCCGACTGAGACAGTATATGTTGACCCACACTACCTTATTAATCTCAAAAATGGACCCAGTCAAGTACATTTTCGAGAAGCCATCACTTACCGGACGGGTTGCAAGATGGCAGATGATTCTCACAGAATACGACATACAGTACACATCTCAGAAAGCCATCAAGGGCAGTGTACTATCTGAATATCTTGCTGAGCAACCCATTGATGATTACCAGCCAATGAGGTTTGACTTCCCTGATGAAGACATCATGTTCATTAAATCAAAAGATCACGAAGAGCCTGTTCACACTGAAGGGCCTGACCCGGAAGAAGAATGGACTATGATGTTCGACGGGGCTATTAACATGAACGGCCGTGGTGTTGGTGCAGTACTCATTACACCTAAAGGAGTTCACATGCCTTTCTCGGCAAAGCTCACTTTCAACTGCACTAACAACGAAGCTGAATACGAAGCTTGCATCATGGGTCTTGAGTAAGCCATTGACCTCAGGATCAAAACATTGACCGTATTCGGAGATTCAGCTTTGGTAATCAATCAGACCAATGGAAAATGGTACACACACCAAGATCACCTGATACCTTACAGGGATTATACAAGAAGGTTACTGACTTTCTTCACAATAGTCAAACTTGAGTATATCCCTCGGGACGAGAATCAGTTTGCAGATGCCTTGGCTACCATTTCATCCATGATTAAAGTTCAAACTGCTAATTTTGTACCTCAGATATCAGTGTCGAGACTTGATAGACCAGCATATGTATTCGCAGCAGATATTGCTAAAGATGATAAGCCTTGGTTCCACGACATCAAGTGCTTCTTGGAGGATCAAACATACCCACCTGGGGCATCTTCCAATGATAAGAAGACTTTAAGAAGGCTTGCTGGGAGTTTCTTTCTGAACACTGATGGGTCTTTATACAAAAGGAACTTTGACATGGTACTCCTCAGATGTGTTGACAAGACGGAAGCAGACTTGCTGATGCATGAAGTGCATGAAGGCTCTTTCGGTACCCATGCTGGAGGACATGCAATGGCTAAGAAGTTGTTAAGATCAGGCTATTATTGGATCACAATGGATGCAGACTGTTGTGCTTACGCCAGAAAATGCCACAAATGCCAGATCTATGCAGATAAGGTGCATGTACCTCCAAACCCTTTGAACATAATGTCTTCACCATGGCCCTTTGCCATGTGGGGCATTGATATGATTGGCAAGATTGAGCCAACTGCTTCGAACGGCCACAGATTCATCCTGGTCGCCATCGACTATTTTACAAAGTGGGTTGAAGCAGCCTCATATGCAAATGTCACCAGGCAAGTGGTAGCCCGATTTCTGAAAAGAGATATCATCTGTCGATATGGAGTTCCCGAGCGAATCATTACTGACAATGGTTCCAATTTAAACAACAAAATGATGGCTGAATTATGCCGGGACTTCAAGATCCAACATCACAATTCTTCTCCTTACAGGCCAAAGATGAATGGCGTTGTTGAGGCAGCAAATAAGAATATCAAGAAGATTGTGCAAAAGATGGTAATCACCTACAAAGACTGGCACGAAATGCTGCCATTTGCCTTGCATGGGTATCGCACGTCAATCAGGACGTCCACTGGGGCAACACCATATCAGCTTGTGTATGGTATGGAAGCAGTCCTACCAGTTGAAGTTGAATTACCCTCCCTACGGGTATTAATGGATGTCAAACTGAGTGAAGCAGAGTGGGTCAGGTCCCGATACGAGCAACTGAGTCTGATCGAAGAGAAGAGATTGGCTGCAATCTGTCATGGGCAGCTGTATCAGAAGAGAATGAAGAAAGCCTTCGACCAGAAAGTCAGGCATCGAGAGTACCAAGTGGGGGATCTTGTGCTGAAAAGAATCCTCCCTCCTCATACAGACCACAGGGGCAAATGGACTCCAAATTATGAAGGACCATTCGTTGTAAAGAAAGTTTTCTCTGGTGGAGCACTGATGCTCAGCACCATGGATGGTGAAGATTTTCCATCCCCTGTGAATTCAGATGCAGTTAAAAAATACTTCGCATAAAATGACCCGCTGGACATAAAAACAGAATGTAAGTCCAGGCAAAAATAGGGCATCCCGACGAGTCAAAAACAGAATAAAAGACTCGGGCAAAAATAAGGGAAATAAATAAAAAATGTACACCCGCTGAGTTGAAAAGCCGCATTGGACAACTCAGGCAAAAATGGGTATCCCGATGGATCGAAAACCCGAAAGGGCGATCCATGCAAAATAAGGGAATAAGCGAACAACTGCATTTTGAATTCGTCTGTATTGTCAGCAACTTGGTAAGCTTCGGAAAGATCAAGCTCCGATCAGAATCAACTTTCTCCAGAAAGCAAGACGAGAAGAACGTCATTGTCATACGAGTCATAGCGGGAGAGGAAGCTCCTCAAAGCGCCATCAACACTGCCAGTACTTTGTTTCTCAATTTGTAACAATCTCCTCATTTCGGGAGATATGTTTCTTTGACTGTATCTTGCCAATTCAGGGCACATGAATTAATAAAATCAGATTTTCAGTCATGTTTCGTTTTTACATTTATGTTTTGCAAAGAATTGTCTGATATCTCTAAAAATACACTTGCATAAGTACAGATGCCTTTCCCTAAAGATAAAGCACATGCTCACAGGGAATATACTTACTCTCGAAAGTACTTATCTCCTATGACGGAATCCAGTAAAGGATACCTCGGGACCTTTTGTGTGTTTCCTTATCTTTGCAGGATTGCAGGTATCCAGAACGCAATTCGGGGCATGCAAGTCACAGTCCAGCAAACTGGCAAATCAACAAACAGGCTTAACACTCAAGATGTTTTCTCCCCAGCCGAGTTGCCTCTCATTACTCTCCCCAGCTGAGTTACCAACACCATTCCTCGGCAAGATGCAGGAATCAAGGAATCATCTCCCCGCAGAGCTTCAAGCCTCTATTCAGAAGAGCGACGCACGAAGAAGTCACAACAGAGAGGGAGAAAGCTTCTACAAACCCCAGCTGGGTCCCGTATTATAAGGATATGTCAATCAGTGACCTATATCCCCAAACATATGCATCATTAGATCTACCAATGATCTCTTCCCCAGCTGGGATGTTCACTTCAAGCAGATCAACCAGAGATCTTTGCAGCAACGGGATCCGAATCCCGGATCTGTGCCTCTTTGCATAATCATAGCATTCGCATCATATTCACCCCCCAGAGCGTAGCATTCCGTCTAATACGGAGCATTACGGCAAAAATCAAACGCATAGCATAATCATAAGTCATGTTGTGAATTGAACACTTGTAAATAATGACAATCTGTTAGCATACAGAATATATACAGAAAAATCCCTACCAGGGTCCCAGCAAAAGCAGTTGCCTCATAAATCACAAACACCAGTACATATTCCCTTTTGACACCCGTCCGTGTCATCATTTCCCCAAGCAAGGTGGCCTGAATACACTTTACAAACCAAGATCACCAGTATTACAGATACTTCACGACACCCGTCCGTGTCATCATTACCCCAGCAGAAAGCCAAAGACACCCTCTTTGCACTCACATTTACTCGTATATATACACTTTCTTGACACCCGTCCGTGTCATATCCCCAGCGCAGTCACTTACAACCCATACACTTGTTAATATTGCTTTTCTCTCTTGTCACTCTCCCCAGCAGATAAACATCCATCTATACACCATTCTCACTACTCATATTATACTTATACAGATACTCGTCCGTCTCTTGTATACACCACTCATATCCCCACAGATTCGACAATGGTCCTTGTTCTTTGTTAACCAGTTGGTACTCGTCTGTACCATCATCTCAGAACATGCGTCTAGCGTTTGCTTCTACATGATACTCGTCCGTATCATAGTCTTAAGGATGCTCGTCCGCATCTTTAATCCATACACCGTGTCAAACACTTATGTCTTCTTGAATATAGACACTCGTCCGTGTCTACTATTCCCCAGAAGAGTCCCTTCAGATGCAACACTCGTCCGTGTTCTTTGTTAACCCGTTGATACTCGACCGTATCATCATCTTTGAACATGTGTCAGTATTTGTTTCTACATGATACTCGTCCGTATCATAGTCTAAGGATGCTCGTCCGCATCTTTGATCTATACACAATACCAAACACTTATACTTTCCTTTCTTGGGTGTGAACGCTCGTCCGTGTTCACTATTTCCCCAGTAGATCACCAACAAAACATTTTTTATCTGACACTCGTCCTGTGTTATGATATCCCTGAGAGCAGCCGTCCCCTGCTGAGTGGTCGTCCTCCACTTCTTGATGGTCGTCCTCCATCATGCTCATCCGATGGCCGTCCCCATCGTTGATTTTAGCAGCCGTCCCCTGCTAGGTGGTCTTCCTCCACCTTTTGATGATCGTCCTTCATCACTTTATCCAATGGCCGTCCCCATTGTTGATTTTGGTTATCTGACACTCGTCCTGTGTTATGATAAACCTTGAGAGCAGCCGTCCCCTGCTGAGTGGTCGTCCTCCACTTCTTGATGGTCGTCCTCCATCATGCTCATCTGATGGCCGTCCACATCGTTGATTTTCGGCAGCCGTACCCTGCCAGGTGGTCGTCCTCCACCTTTGATGGCCGTCCCCATCATATTTCTTTTATCCCCAACAGAGCAGCCGTCCCCTGCTAGGTGATCGTCCTTCACCTTTTGATGGCCGTCCCCCATCATCTGTTTATTTCATTTATTCTTTAACCCGATGGCCGTCCCCGTCGTGGTCCCCTTTCCTTTTAGCCCGATGGCCGTCCCCATCGTTGGTTACTTTACCTTTATGAACTTGATGGCCGTCCCCGTCATGTTTCATTAAATCCTCAGAGATTTTTACAATTTGTCTTGATGGCCGTCCCTATCATGATTTTGTTTTCCCCAGCTAGTCGGCCGTCCCCGTCTTAGCTTTACCTTATATCCCCAGCATGTCGGCCGTCCCCGCCATCGCTTTGCTTTACCCAGCAGTCGTCCTCTGCTCGACGGTCGTCCTCCGTCGCTCACACTTTACAATATACTTTATTTTCCTTTACAATCTATATCCCTTTTCTTCTTCATTTTGTGAGTGCAAATTTTGGACTGTCTTTGGTATTCAACCACAAGTTATCTTGTTTGCCTGTTAAGCCGCTGCTTACAACCTGCACAGCTAACTCATGTTTGAATAGGGGCAGCTGTAAACACCCCAAATTTGCCCTCACCCATTCACACCATGGCTTGTGATCATTCTCATATACATAAACACAAACATATCATCTCATATCTCACTCTTGATTCACTGCATAGTTTCTAAGGCATCTGCACCTAGGGTTTGTGATCTGAGCAACCTCAAAGCATCTTGGGCCATCCCAAAGGCCACTAATCAACTCAAAGGGGTCCATATGTGTTCTTATATCACATTCCATCTCCTCAAAGTCAAAATTGCAGAGGAATCACAAGAACTAGGGTTTGAGTGGATGCAGAGCCAGGATGAACTGCACAGTTGACTGAAAATTAGGGTTTTGGTTTCAGAGACCATAACTCCAATTTTTTTGGTCATTCTTGTTTCCATTGATCTCTATATGGTATAGGGAGTATGCATATCAATTTTCATGAAGAAATTCCATGGGGAAGTCATCTGATCAAGAGTTGACTTTTCAGACAAGTCAGTGCAAAATCAGGGCATCTGAGGCCCCCAATGACCCAACCAATGGGTGATCTTCATCATTTTTAGTGTATATGATCTTTATTTGATCATGGAAGAAGTTTGAAGTTCATAAAAATCAAGAATTTAGGGTTTTTGCAAATGTTGACTTTTTGGGCATAGTTGACTTTTTCAAGAATGCATCATTTTAGGTCATTTTTCAAGCCTTGATTCTTGATCCAAAAAGGCTTCAAATAGAAAAACTTTGGTCATGAAACTTGTAGATCTCATCTTTCCCTTTTCAAAAAGTACAAGAACATGATCAAACTCTTCTTGGATCAAAAGTTATGGCAATGCAAAGTTGGCAAAAATCATTATTTTTCAAGGCATGCCTCATTTGGAAATTTTGCAAAGTCATGGACCAATGCATATTGTGGCCTCTAATTCATTTCAAACCAACACCTAAACATTCTCTAAGTCCTAAAAATCAGAATTGGATCAAGTTTGCCCATGGTTTGGTTTGTGTGACAAGGCATTTTCTCATAGAATTCCATAAAGCAACAACTTGCAAAAACCATCATGATCACTTCACCAACTTGATGCATTGGCTGCTGAGCTTTGCTAGACCTCTCCCTCACCCTTGCTGCGCCAGCCCATGCCTTGTACTTGCCTAGACCTTGAGCCATGCCTCACTTACACAAAAGTTGACCTTTATGCAAAAGCAAACTTACCTATCATAGCAGGCCATGTCACATCACAAAGCCAATCAGATTTGTTTATGTTATCCCTTTGCAAGCAAGACATAACCCTAAGCAAGGTTGAAACCAACACACTCCACACATTCACAAAAACACACCACGTTGCAAAAACTTTCGAATCTGCCTCCACAGCCACCAAACACCCAAACTTTTTTCTCCATTCAACTCACCTTGTCCCATTGAGTAGAAAGCACCAAGAACCAGGCTTGATTTGAGCAAGAATCCCCCATTGCCATTCTTCACCTCAGCCTGCATTTTCTATCGAATCCCTCTCCACAAGCCATGAATACTTAAACAAACTCCACCAACAATCTCCACTCATCTCACTGACCAGAAACCACCCTTTGATTTGGCCTGAAACACCCTATCTTTCAAATACGATTTTCATCCCCCCTTGGTCAGAGCTGCTGCAAACTCACTCAGGAGGCTGTTTAAACTCCAACTAAGCATCCAAAGCTTCAAGGGGAGATCATTGGGACTTGATTGAGCCAAAGGATCATCCAGAAAGTTCCTGAATCAGAAGTTCAACCTCAGGTGACTCCATGAACTTTTTTCCCAGAACTCATTTTTCTTGTTAAAATCTTGTTGTGCATGTTACACTGATCATTGGGATCCCTTTACTTTTGAAAATAAGCCAGAAATGAGCATGTATTGTTGTTCTGAAAGTTTGACCTAAAATTTGCATTGCTTCGATTCTTGTTTGTGTGTGAGTTTAAATGTGATTTGATGCTGGATTTGTGTTTAGGGTGAGTGGAAGATGTTTTCTGGAGATTTAGAGCCCTTAAAATGGCCTAGGGAGAGAGATTGGTTTTGAGGTTGGCCGGAGAAGACGACCGGAACACTGTTCCGGTCGCCTGATTGTCATTAGGGCACAATTAGGGTTTAATCAGGGTGATTAGCAGGTTTGAATGTGAGCCGTGAGATGTGGCGGGGAGTCAAAGCGCGCGCTGGCCAGTTTAAATTTCCACCCTAGGATTTGATTACTTCTCATTAATTCAGAATTAATTCATTTATTTTCTTTTCTTTTTCTTTTGTTTTGCATAATTATTTAAAAATAGTTAAAAATTCTTAAAAATTATGAAACTTTTTCCTTAAGGTTTTATTAATTTTTAAGACCCAAAAATATTTTTATTTTATTTTTTATCATTAAAAAAGTATTTTTAAATATTTAAAAGATTATTTTTAATTGATTAATGAGAATTAGTTAATTAAAAATACTTTTAGGTATTTAAAAATTACAAAAAAATTCATGAAATGTTCCAAGACATTTAGAAACATTGTCCAACCTTCAAACCAAATTTCTTTTTTGATCTTGATGCATTTTAAGAATTTTTCATTGAATTAAATCATTTTTTATGCATTATTTTGATCATAAGTTTGAAAATTCATTTCTGCCTATTGGAGAAGGTTGAGACATTGATTCTTTTTGCATTGTTTTATGTTTAGCATGTAGTATCTAGGATAAAAAGGCCATGATTTGATCTTGCATTTCCTAATTGATTGGCATTTCTTTTGTTAAGAACCCTAAAAAACCCTAATAACTTAGAAAATTCATATCTTGAGTTTGGTTGAGAGTTGAGAGCTTCCCTTTGGACCTTGATTTAGTGTAGGGTTAGGGTTTCTTTGGAAGGCATTTTCCATTTTTTGTGTTAGGGTTTACTTCTGTTTTTGGTTTGTGTTTGATGTTTGATCCATGAACCCTAATTTTGGGCTTTCCTTTGCACCCTTCTTGCATTCTCTTGCATAACTTGACTTGTCATTGCATTTTGTGCATTCTTATGATTCATTTGACCTCTTAAGACATGTATGAAGCATTCTTGATCATTGCATTACATATTTGCCATGTCATTTGTCTTGTATGCTTCATGACATTTCATGCTTGTTCATGCTCCCTAACTTGCCTCATTTGCATTCATGATCTTGTATGAACATTTCCATGCCCTGCCTCATGTTTGCAGCACCCCATAGCATCATAATCATCATCAACATGCTTCTGGTTTGGTCTAGCATCATGCCATTTCATCTCATCTTGCATTGCATTGCATTTCTTTCTAACATTTCAGGTGGTAAGTAACCTGAGAAGTGAATTTGCCTTCACTTCTCATAACTTTTCTTTTCATCTCTCTTGCATCCATTGCTGCATTTTTATATGTGTTTGAGTTTGAGCTTGCTCATTCTTGTTCTTCCCACTTTCTTTCTTCAAGTGACTTGACTTCTTGAGTGAAGCAAGTCACTTTGCTTCTCTTGATCCTGTTCATCTGCTTCCTGGTGGTTCTCTTTGAAGATTGTTCTTGAAAACCTCACAAACCTTAGGATCAACCAAGCATGACAATGAATTAGGGTTTTGATTAGTCTCCCTCATAGTTTTTACCTTTGTGTCTCTCTTTGAGTCTTCTCTCCTCACCTCATAATCAGAGACTAAACCCTAAAGGTGTTAAGACTTTGTGATTAGGGTTATGCCTGTATCCTTCTCTTAGGATGGAGTGTATAACTTTAATCCTAAGTGTTAAACCCTTTATATGTTTAAATCTCTTAATCAACCCACCTAATAATCATCAAGACATCACACTTGTAACTTGGGCCTTGCATTAGGGTTCTAATTCTTCCTTAAGTGGTTAAGAAGGACTAACCCTAGTGTTAATGGACAAGTCCCCCTCAAGTTGTCTTACAAATCATAAAATTCACTTCATCATCATACCATTAATAAAATCCACTTAATCAAAGGCTTGTTTTGTCATGGGTTTAATCCCTAATCATGGATTAAGTTGAGGAGTCTTCCTCAGCTTAAACACCCTCATCTATTATCCTTCTTTTAGGATGGTGTAATGAGTCTGTTTAATCCTTGATTATGGCTTAACCTCATTACTTAACACTAAACAAAAACCACCAAAAACATCTAAATAATCACAAGTAGGTTAATGATCTTAATCCTACACCAAAGGTGATTAAGTGTGAGAATCTGACTTCACACTTAAGGTATTCTCATTACCCCTAATCAGAGGGAAGATGTGATGAGTTTACTAAATCCATTGGTTTAGGCTTAAGCTCATTATCTTATGACAAACTCCAAAAAGCAATAAAAGACTGAAAACTCAAAAACAAACAATAATCGTCTCCTTCGGGATTCTTTTCTCATCATCTTCACTCACAATCGAGAACTTGCTTCTTCCGTCTAATGCAAGACAGTTTGCACCTGAGCCAGACAGGTCATACACTTGAGCATTGACAAGCAAGCAGTTCACAAGTCAATTCACCTTTCAGTCTCTTTGGGTCGAACTACGGTGTTCTGACTTCCTCATTGCACGAGAGGATACGTAGGCATAACTTAACAGTTATCGAACAAAAGTCTATGTCCATTCCCTCTCTTTCTAGCTTTATTCTTTAGCCTCATTATCATGAGCAATTCATTTCATTCCTGATCTCGCACTGACACTTCATTTATACACTTCACTTCTTTTACACTGACACCTGTACATTCTTTTCCAGTTATTTTATACACAGATTGCACTGACACTACCCCTTTAAAACACAAATCTTTTAAGCGTGGATCCCGTCGAGTACGGCGGACAATCTGGGTGCTAATACCTTCCCAGGTTGTAACCAACCCCCTTTCTCAGTCTCTCTGGTTCGCAAACCGTCTTATCCATCTTTTTCTAGGCCTATGCAGCATTGCCTTTCCTCCGGGATAAAAATGCCTAGCTGGCGACTCTATTCATCCTCCAGTGAGTTCACGGCTGTGTGTTCTCACTGTTCCCTCTCGCCGACCGTTCGCGTCTGTACCCTTATCTGACCCCGCGTCACTTATCGGGAGCGACAGAAATGACCAGTGGAGGTCTCCTTCACTCTTCCAGGATGCTTTACAAACGTTCCATTGGGGGCGATCTTGGAAAGTATTCACTCCTGTGTCATAGTCTTTAGTGTTGTACATTCAATAAACACAAAATTCAAAACACTTCTCATAAAAAACAAAAACAAATAACAAGCGACTATCCTGCGGGAACTTCTTTTCTCATCTCATTCACTCACAACGCGAACTTGCGACGACTTGTCTCATATGCAAGACGGTAAACGCACTCGTACCAGACGAGCCTGCAACACCTGAGCTTAGACATACGCAGTTCCAGCATAAAAAACACAAACAAATAGTTCCCGCCTTAGTTAGGCGAACTACGTCGACTCTGATCCTCATTATCCCGATGAGGTACGTAGGCAGCGGGGTAGGGCCCGTTCGAGCACATTCTTTATTTTCCCTACATTTCCCCTTTTATTCTCATTTTCTTATTTCAGTTCCTTTCTCATTTCCATTCCATTTCCAGTTAGCGGTTCATTTATTCAGCAGCATATTATTTTTCTCACCCTTTGAAATCAAACAAGCAAGCGTGGATCCCGTCGGGTACGACGGACGGATTGGGGTGCTAATACCTTCTCAATTCGTAACCGACTCCCGAATTCAGATCTTTGGTTCGCAAGGCCTTGTCCTTTCCTTCTTCCTCAGGTTTGTGCAACATTACCTTTCCCATTCTTTCGGGATAAAAATGTCTGGCTGGCGACTCTAACCTTTCCGCGCCACTTTCGCGTTTGTACTAGGATGAAAATCCCGGGAGCGACACTATGATGTCACACTAAAAGGGTGTAAACACCCCAAATTTGCCCTCACTCATTCACACCATGGCTTGTGATCATTCTCATATGCATAAACACAATCATATCATCTCATATCTCATTTTTGATTCACTGCATAGATTCAAAGTCATCTGCACCTAGGGTTTGTGATCTGAGCAATCAAAGGGCTTCTTGAGCCACTCCAAAGGCCATCAATCACTTCAAAGGGGTCCATGTGTGTTTAATCATCATAATACATCTTCTCAAAGTCAAAAATGCAAAAGAATCACAAGAACTAGGGTTTGAGTGGATGCAGAGCCAGGTTTGACTGCACAGTTGACTTAAAATTAGGGTTTTGGTTTCAGAGGCCATAACCCCAATTTTTTTGGTCATTCTTGTTTCCATTGGTCTCTATATGGTATAGGGAGTATGCATATCAATTTTCATGAAGAAATTCCATGGGGAAGTCATCTGATCAAGAGTTGACTTTTCAGACAAGTCAGTGTAAAATCAGGGCATCTGAGGCCCCCAATGACCCAACCAATGGGTGATCTTCATCATTTTGAGTGTATATGATCTTTATTTGATCATGGAAGAAGGTTGAAGTTCACAAAAATCAAGGATTTAGGGTTTTTGCAAGTGTTGACTTTTTGGGCATAGTTGACTTTTCAAGAATGCTTCATTTTAGGTCATTTTTCAAGCCTTGATTCTTGATCCAAAAATGCTTCAAATGGAAAAACTTTGGTCATGAAAGTTGTAGATCACATTTTTCCCTTTTCAAAAAGTACAAGAACATGATCAAACTCTTCTTGGATCAAAAGTTATGGTGTGACAAAGTTGGCTAAAATCATTGATTTTCAAGGCATGCACCAAATGAGAATTTTGCAAAATCATGTACTAAGGCAAATTGCAACTTCTAATTGGCATCAAACCATCACATAAACATCATGTAAGTCCTAAAATTCAGAATGGACTAGGCATTGCTCATGTTTCATGGCTTTTGGGACAAGATCTTTCCATATGAACCAAAAAGCAAACAACTTGCAAAATCATCATGATCACTTCACCCACTTGCTGCATTGGCCCTTGAACCAAGCTAGCCCTTTCCCCTCATCTTGCTGCGCATCACACAGCCCATGTACTAGCCTAGAAGCTGCCCATACTTTCTCTTACAAGGAAGTTGACATTTTGCAAAAGGTGACTTACCTATCACAACAGGCCATGTCACATCCCCTGACCTATGGGATTAAAATATACTTTCCATATGCTGGCCATAACACTCAAGAAGCAAGGCTGAAACCTCATATAGCATCACATTTTCACAAAACACACCCTAGCTGCATTTTGCTTCGAAACTCTTTGCCCAACACACAAACACAAAAACCATTTCCATAGATCAAATCACCTGGCCTTGTTGAGTAGAAACCACCAAGATCCAGGGTTGTTTTGATCAAGAACACCCCATTGCCATCATTCACCTCAAGCTGCAGTTTCATTCGAATCTCTCACCACAGCTCACAAACATCAAAACAAACTCCATAGACCTTCTTTATTCATCACCCTGACCACAAAGAACCTCTCACCTTGGCCTGAAGCAGCCTGAAACTCCATTGCCATTTTCAACTGAGCTTGAGCAGAAGCTGCTCAAACTCTTCACTCAGCCAACATAAATTCCTCTTGAGCATTCAAGCATCACCAGAGGGTTAAGTGGATTGGTTTTCATCAAGAGGAGAGGCCAGAAAGTCATCAGAGTGAAAGCTTCGAATCTCAGGTAGCTCCAAAATTATTTTTCCAGAAATCGTTTTTCATGTTATAAACTTGTTCTCTATGCCTCACTGAGTATCCTGGTGCTTTTGGTTTTTGAAATGGTGTTGAAATGAGTATTTAATTAGCTTCTGAAACTCTGTGACCTAGAAATTTGTTTTGCTCGATTCATGAATTTGGGGAAGAATAAATTTGTTTTGACTTAGGGTTTTAATTCAGGGGATCATGGGAATCATTTCTGTATGCTTAGGTTTCATTTTTGTTACGTTTTGAGGGAGTTTGGAGATTTTCAGGTGGACTTCCCACCGGAGAAGACGACCGGAGGTCTTCTCCGGCCACCTGAAAATAATTAGGGCATAACCCCTGTAATTAGTGTCATTTGAATTTGGACCGTAGGATGCCTTTGACTGGTTGACTCCCCGCGCGAATGAAAGGCCCAGATCACTTTGCTTAGCCCTAATCCACGTGTTTTATTTAATTAATCCATAATTAATTTAATTAACTCAGAAAGAACCACAGCCCTTGGATAGCGCGCGTGGTCAATGCATTTGAATCCAGACTCAATCCTGGCCCTCCATTCATTTGACTTTCCTTTTTATTTAATTTTAATTCATTTTCTTTTCATTTTATTTGCATAATTATTTAAAAATAGTAAAAAATGTTTAAAAATTATGAAACTTTTTCTCCTGAGTTTTATTAATTTTTATAACACAAAAATATTTTTATTTTATTTTTTATCATTAAAAAAGTATTTTTAAATATTTAAAAGATTATTTTTAATTGATTAATGGAAATTAATTTATTAAAAATACTTTCAAGTATCTAAAAATCACCAAAAAATTCATGAAATGTTCTAAGACATTTAGAAACATTGTCCAACCTTCAAACCAAATTTCTTTTTTGATCTTGATGCATTTTGAGAATTTTCCATTGAATTAAATCATTTTTTGTGCATTAATTTGATCCAAAGCTCAAAAATTCATTTCTGCCTATCTAAGAAGAGTTGGACATTGATTCTTCTTGCATTGTTTTGTGTTTAGCATGTAGTTTCTAGGATAAAATGGCCATGATTTGATTCCTCATTTTTCATTTGTTTGGTATTTCTTTTGTTTAGGAACCCTAAAAACCCTAATAACTTAGAAAAATCATAACTTGAGATTGGTTAAGAGTTGAAACCTCCCCTTTGGACCTTGGTTTAGCATAGGTTTAGGGTTTCTTTGTGTGGCATTTTCCATTTTTTATCTTAGGGTTTGCTTCTGTTTTGGGTTTTTGTTTGTTGTTTGATCCATAAACCCTAATTTGGGCTTCCAGTTGTATCCTTCTTGCATTCTCTTGCATAACATGACTTACCATGACATTTCAAGCATTCATGTGATTCATTTGACATCATAAGACATATAGAAAACATCTTTGATCATTGCATCTTGCATTTGCCATGTTGTATGCTTTGTATGCTTCATAACTTTTCATGTGTATCCATGCATCTAAGCTTGCACCATTTGCATCCATGAACTTGTATGAACATTTCCATGCCTTGCCTCATGCTTGTAGCATCTCATAACATCATTATCATCATCAACATGCTTCTGGTTTTGTTTAGCATCATACCATTTCATCCCATTTTGCATTGCATTGCATTTCTTTCTAACATTTCAGGTGGTAAGTAAACTTGAGAAGTGAATTTGCCTTCACTTCTCATAACTTTTCTTTTCATCTCTCTTGCATCCATTGCTGCATTTATGTATGTGTTTGAGTTTGAGCTTGCTCATTCTTCTCCCTCCCACTTTCTTTCTTCAAGTGACTTGACTTCTTGAATGAAGCAAGTCACTTTGCTTCTCTTGATCCTTTCATCTGCTTCCTGGTGGTTCCATTGAAGGTCTTCTTGGTGAAACCTCACAAGCCTTAGGAACAACCAAGCATTACAATGATTAGGGTTTTGATTAGTCTCCCCTTTAGTTTTTACCTTTGTGTCTCTTTTGAGTCATCTCTTCTCACCTCATAATCAGGGACTAAACCCTAAAGGCTTTAAGGCTTTGTGATTAAGCTTATGCCTGCATCCTTCTATTAGGATGGAGTGTATAACTTTAATCCTAAGTGTTAAACCCTTTATGTGTTTAACTCCTCTAATTAATTCACCTAATAATCATCAAGACTTTACACTTGTAACTTGGGCCTTGCATTAGGGTTCTAATTCTTCCTTAATTGGTTAAGAAGGACTAACCCTAGTGTTAATGGACAAGTCCCCCTCAAGTTGTCTTACAAATCATAAAATCCACTTCATCATCATACCATTAATCTAAAATCCACTTAATCAAAGGCTTGTTTTGTCATGAGTTTAATCCCTAATCATGGATTAAGTTGAGGAGCTTTCCTCAGCTTAAACATTCTCATCTATTATCCTTCTATTAGGATGGTGTAATGAGTCTGTTTAATCCCTGATTATGGCTTAACCTCATTACTTAACACTAAACAAAAACACCAAAAACATCTAAATAATCACAAGTAAGATAATGATCTTAATCCTACATCAAAGGTGATTAAGTGTGAGAATCAGACTTCACACTTAAGGTATTCTCATTACCCCTAATCAGAGGGAAGATGTGATGAGTTTACTAAATCCATTGGTTTAGGCTTAAGCTCATTAGCTTATGAAAAACTTTCAAAAGCAATAAAAGACTGAAAACTCAAAAACAAACAATAATCGTCTCCTTCGGGATTCTTTTCTCATCATCTTCACTCATAAACGAGAACTTGCTTCTTCCGTCTAATGCAAGACAGTTTGCATCTGTGCCAGACAGATCATACACTTGAGCATAGGCAAGTAAGCAGTTCACAAGTCAATTCATCTTTCAGTCTCTTTGGGTCGAACTACGGTGTTCTGACTTCCTCATTGCACGAGAGGATACGTAGGCATAACTTAACAGTTATCGAACAAAAGTCTCTGTATATTCCCCCTCCTTCCAGCATTATTCTTTAAGCCTCATGATCTTGAGCATCTTATTCCTGTTCTCACACTGACACTGTACATATTACACTTCACACTTCTTACACTGACACCTGCACATTCTTTTCCAGCTACTTTACACACAAATTGCACTGACACTACCCCTTTAAAACACAAATCTTTTAAGCGTGGATCTCGTCGAGTACGGCGGACAATATGGGTGCTAATACCTTCCCAGGTTGTAACCAACCCCCTTTCTCAGTCTCTCTGGTTCGCAAGCCGTCTTATCCGTATCTTTCTAGGTCTATGCAGCATTGCCTTTCCTTCGGGATAAAAATTCCTAGCTGGCGACTCTATTCATTCTCCAGTGAGTTCACGGCTGTGTGTTCTCATTGTCCTTCTCGCCGACCGTTCGCGTCTGTACCTTTATTTGACCCTGTTTCATTTACCGGGAGCGACAGCTTGGCGACTCTGCTGGGGAGCCTTATACTGCAACCAGGGCTTCTGGTTCTTTTTGTGGGTTCCTCCTAGCGCTTGATTGATTTGTGTTTACTGGGGTGTTATGTGCTTATTTGTGCTTGTATTTATTTTACTTTGTGTACAGTTTGCTTTACTGCTTTCTTTATTGCATTTGTATATATCATACTGTCATGTTGCTGGCTGGATCTGCTGTTTGCTTTGGTGGGTGGGTGATTCGTTGAGAGTTAAGGTCCTATACCTGGGACCTGAGTGACACCTAGGCTAGAGTGAATCATATTCTTTCCCATTCCATTTCGGTCTGGTGCGGGAATATGAAACACGGTTCAGATGTGGGTTTCTTCTTGAGAACTCTGTGTTGCAGATTTCCTGCAATGCTAGGGCTATCTGGGAAGCCTGCTAAGTCTGGATGACCTTTAGTATTGACCTTCAGAAACTGAGGTGAATTAGAGGAGGAATTGTCATGATTATTGTAAACACTGTACCTCCGGGTTGGAAGTGTTTACACTTCTCATAACTGATCCAAGTCTGAGGATCCTTGTTCTAGAACACCACCTGTGAGGGGGTTGGGCTGTTTACAGGTTTGCAGGTACCTTGACCTCAGAATACCCTGTCACTTTGATTTGTTAAGAGTACTCCATGTTGGACAGTTCTTGTGATTCTAAACCCTGGACATGTGACTCTTTATTTGAGTCCCCCACCCTGGTTACTGGATTTATAGACCTCCAACTGGAATTCTTGAACACACTTGGACCTATATCAGAATATTTTTGGCCAGATCCAGCTTAGTCACAGACCCTTGCATTTCATTTGCATACATAATCATTGCATCATATTGACATTTGCTTATTTGTGTTTCAGGGTATCCATCTTTATTTTTGGCCAGTTTTGACCCCATCTTCAGTATTGGCCCATCTTCACCAACACCTGCTTCAGTTATCAGCTGTCTGCTTCAGCTATCACCAGCACCAGCCAATCAGTGGCTCAGTCTTTCAGCATCATCATCAGCACCTGTCTCTACTCAGTCTCAGCATCATGGCTCCTAAAAAGAGCAATATCACCTATCACTTCTTCCAGCCAGAGTTATCAGACATCAGGAGGATTCAGACCCTGATCACTCCAGATCACATACCTTTGTTCAAGGAGCATCATGGAGATATACTTGACTTGGTTATGGATCTGGACCCTTCACAGAGAAGCCTGATCCACACCTGCATTCAGTTTTATGATCCCCCATTGAGATGTTTCACCTTTCAAGACTTTCAGTTGGGCCCTCTTTTGGAAGAATACTCATCTTTGGTTGGTATACCTATCAGGGCTGGAATCCCTTTCAACCCTGAGATGGTCTTTCCCAGCAATGGAGAGGTAGCAAAGGCTTTGCATCTGGAGCCTGTCCTGATTGAGCAACATATGACCTCTAAAGCTGGGATCCCTGGCTTTCATCTGGACTTCTTAATTTCCCAAGCTAGTCTGAAGGCTTCCCTGGGGGAGTGGAAAGCTGTTTGTGCTTTGTTGGCCTTAAGTGTATATGGAATTGTGTTGTTTGCAGATGAGCCTCGATTCATTAGCAAGAATGCAATCCATTTGTTCATCCTGAAGAACCCAGTGCCAACTTTATTGGGGGATCTTTACTATTCAGTGCATCAGAGGAATGAAAAGCAGAGGGGGAGATTAGTGAGGTGTTGTGCTCCATTGTTCCATACTTGGCTTCTCAAGCATCTACCCAGGACAGATGCATTTTTAAACCCTCATCAGCAGAGTAACTGGGCTAAGAGACTCACTGTTCTAACTTCAACTGACATCAGATGGTGCACTCAGAGCACCAAGGGCAGAGATATCATCACCAGCTGTGGGCACTTTCCCAATGTGCCCTTAATAGGAGTTAAGGGAAGTATCAATTACAATCCTTTGCTGTTCAGAAGGCAACTGGGCTATGCACTGGTCCACACTCCTAGGGCACAGGACTTAGTTGAGACTCTCTATTGTGAGAACAAGATTAGTTTGGCTGTTGTTAGGCAGGCTGCCTGGGCCTGGGATAATGTTCAAACTAAGGGAGTCACCGTTCTGGGGAAGTGCAATAATGTGGCATCAGCACAATATTATGAGTGGTCCCGTGCCAGGGCCCAATTCTCTGGGATGCCCTTTACCATAGAAGACATGCCTGAGTCATCTTCAGCACCACCCCCTGCCACTATCAGTTTGGAGGAGTTTGAGAGCTTGAAAGAAAGAAATGAGAAGCTAACCCAGGCTTTGCAGAAGACCCTCCGGGAGAGGAGTGAAGGTATGAGGGAGATTGAGAGATTGGAGAAGATGAGAGTAGAGCATCTGACTAAGATTGAGAAGTCTGGGGATTATATCAAAAAGTCTAAGGCTGGTGAACAAATTCTGAAAAATGCTTGCAAAGAAGCCCAGTTCCAGAGAGCAAGGACGGACTTGTATTTGAAGGAGAGCCAAGCCCGGTGGGTTAGGATCACCGAGGCTCGTACTCTAGAGGACAAGAGGGTTCAAGACAAGATGGAGCAACTGGAGGCTAGTGCAAAAGAACAGCAAGAAGCCCTGGCAGCAGCCCAGAGGGAAGTATCAGAATTGAAGATCAGAGCAGGGGTGAAGAGGTCCAAGGACCAAACTCAGCACAAGAAGCTAGCAGCAGCTATTGCAACCCGGAACCTCCTTATCCGGAATCTCGCGGAGCGTCCGGCTGATCCTGTGACCGAAGCACTTCTCAAGGAAGTTCGTGAGGATGAGTTTGGCCTTGGTGTTTGACCATTTGCTTGTTGTTGTTTCTATTCCATGTACTTTTTTGTGATGTATTTTGACCCCTTAGGGGGCTTGTGTTGTAAAATGAACAGGTTGTATTATTTCACCTTCTGTAATATATTTGTGTTAGTTTGTTCCATCCAAGTTTACTTCGGAAGCAACATCAACAGCATCTTCAAGGGTCTGGAAGGGTCAAAACTGAAGGCCAAACCGGATACCTTGAGAACAAATAAGCATAACTGCATTGCATGCTAACCCTTTGTTTGTTTTGTAGGTTTTTGTTTTGTTGTTGCTAACCTCTGTTGTGATGCTCAGGAACTATTGCTAGGCGCCGGGTATTTCCCCTCAACCGTCCGCACCGTTATCCAACCCGAAATAACCTTCCGGGAATTCAAATGGATCAGGTACAGCAGGACCTTGCAGAGGTCAGAAATCAGATGGCAAACGAAAGATTGGAAATGAGAACGCAGATGACTCAGTTTATGGAAGTTATGAACAACATGGCTCAGAGCCAGGAAAGACTGAGGGCCATGGTGGAGAGGCAAAATCAAGAGGATCCACATATAGGGACTTCTGGTACCAGTAACAACGAAAGGGTACAACCTCATGTTAACCCCCCTGTGTTTGGCCCACACCTCCATCCTGAGGTCAATATTCCAGCAAATGTTCAAGGAACTGCCACTGCAGCCAGGGTACTTCAAGAAGACCCCCAAGAGGACCAATTCACAGTAATGGGTGCTGGGGAGGAAGCTTATGATAGAAGGTTGGATGAGATAGCTGAGAAGTTAAGATCCCTAGAGTCTCAAAACTCTTTGGGTTTTGACGTGATGGATATGGGCTTGGTAGACGGGGTCAGGATCCCCCATAAGTTCAAGCCTCCTTGTTTCGAAAAGTATAATGGGACTTCATGCCCCCGGACTCATTTACAATCATTTCTGGGAAGGCTGAAGGCCTATACTATGGATGAGAAGCTCTGGATGTTCTATTTCGAAGACAGCTTGACAGGGGCCTCAAGAGAATGGTACTCTCACCTAACAAGGGCAACTATTAGATGCTGGAAGGACCTGGCAGAGGCCTTCATCAGACAGTATCAGTACAATTTAGACATGGCACCCAACAGGACCCTCCTAATGGGAATGTCACAGTCTTCAAGGGAGAGTTTCCGAGAATATGCCCAAAGATGGAGGCAATTGGCTGCTGTTGTTCAGCCACCTATGTCTGAAAGGGAAATGGCGGATATGTTCATGAACACCCTTCAGGGAACATATATTGACAGGTTGGCTGCTTTCTCTTCCACTAGCTTCGCAGATGTTGTCATAGCTGGGGAGAGAATTGAAAGCCTGTTGAAAATGGGCAAGATTTCCGACAATGGTGCCAGCTCGTCCAGTAATGCAAGAAAGCCTTTTGCAGGCCCGAGAAGAACTGGCGAGACCAATGCCATCCACACCAACAGGGGCAGGCCCCAATATGCTCAAAGGTCAATAGCAGCAGTCACCATTCCTGCTCCAGCTCATCCTCAGCCAGTCTATCAACCGCCGCAGCAAAACTATCAACAGCAACCTCAGTACCACCAACAAAATCAGTATCCTCCAAGAAATTACAACAACAGCAACACCAATAACAATAACCAGCAAAGGCCATTCCAACAGAGGCCATCTCAAGCTAACAGAGTGATCGATCCGATCCCAATGCCATATGCTACTCTGCTGCCACAACTTCTGAAACTCAACCTGGTTGAGCTAAGAACGTTGGCACCTCCGGATCCCAACAGTCTACCCAGGAACTATGACTCCAATGCTAGGTGTGCTTTTCATTCAAACGCACCTGGCCACAGTACAGAAAAATGCAGAGCGCTGCATATGAAGGTACAAGACCTGGTGGACTCCAAGGCTTTGAATTTTGCACCACCACCCAATGTCAATAAGAACCCCATGCCAAACCATGGTGGTCCCCGGATTAACGCTATTGAAGAAGACAAGCCGTCTTATTTAATAACCAGTGTGGGACAGATCAGGACACCATTGGTAGAAATCAAGGCTCAGCTCTTGGATTGTCGGATGTTCCCAGGGTGTGAGTTGGGTTGTGCCTACTGCAATATTTCGGTAAATGGGTGCGATAATTTGAGGAATGGCATAGATAGCCTTATTCAGAGTGGCCAGCTTCAGATCACCACATCATTTCCAACAAGTCCAGCAATCTCATCAGCAACGGTTTCAGAACCTCCTACAACTGCAGCAACTATTGTTCCTGACAACTCTTCGGCTTCATCAACAAGTACTCCATCTATCATCTCAAATGATCAGTTATCAACAAATTTTTCTTCTACAACTTCAGCTTCACTCCATTTTGAGACTCCTACAACGACAACATCATTTCTTCCGACAGTACCTCCTACAACTCCAGCAACAAATCATGAAGATGTCTCTACCGTCACAATATTTTATGATCCTGAAAACAACTCTGCCTACCATTCAGAAGGTGCTGCTCCCATCAGGGCACCAGTTACAATCTTTTATGATCCACAAACAATTACAGTCCCTTCAGTAGCAGCCATCAGTCCAGTCACTGTTACGGTGCCTGGACCAGTACCATATGAAAGCAATAGGGCCATCCCTTGGCACTATGGCTCTGACGTGTACTGCGAGGGAAAAAGAATCACTCTTGAAACGTCAACACCTGCACCACAAGTAGATAATGTGGGGGGAGGCGGAGGCTTCACTCGAAGCGGACGTCTCTTTGCTCCACCAATTCAAAGACCTACTGCCGAAGCAGAAGCTGCTGCCAAGGCAAAAGGAAAGAGCCCGGTGCAGGAAGATCAAGCTGTTAAAGAAGCCTTGAAGACACCGTTCGATCAAGAAGTTGATGAGTTTATGAGAATCATCAAAAAGAGTGATTACAAAATTGTGGATCAACTTCACCAGACGCCATCCAAAATCTCTATCCTCTCACTGCTTATGTGCTCCGAAGCCCATCGGAATGCACTACTCAAGGTCCTGCACGCAGCTTACGTGCCTGAAGAGATTACTGTCAACCAGTTGGAAACCGTGGTTGGAAATGTTACTGCTAGCAATGGGCTAGGGTTCACCAATACTGACTTGACAGCGGATGGCCGCAATCACAACAAAGCCTTGCACATCACCATGGAATGCAAAGGAGCAGTCCTTTCGCATGTGTTGGTAGACACAGGTTCATCCCTTAATGTCTTACCAAAGAAGGCTCTGGTGAAGTTAGAATATGATGGATTGGCATTGAGACCCAGCAACCTGGTGGTAAGAGCCTTTGACGGTTCAAAGAGATCGGTTCTGGGAGAGATTGAGCTACCTGTGACAATTGGCCCACAGACCTTTAAAACTATCTTTTATGTGATGGACATTCAGCCCGCCTACAGCTGTTTGTTGGGTAGACCCTGGATTCACGCCGCCGGCGCAATAACGTCTACCCTTCACCAAAAGTTAAAATTTGAGTGGGAAGGCCAAGTTGTTACAATCTGTGGGGAGGAGGATATATTTGTTAGCCATCTGGCTACTTATAAGTACATTGAAATGGATGGGGAGATCCATGAAACAATGAGCCAAGGATTTGAAGCCTTGAATGTGAATGAAGCATCTGCTGTATCTGGGATCTCCATGTCATCATACCAACAAGCCCGGAAGGTTGTTGAGGAAGGAACTGCCCTAGGCTGGGGCAAGGTTTTGGCTGTGGAGGAGAAGAAAGACAAATTTGGGTTGGGTTACAGACCAACTCAACATCAAGCGAAGGCTGCTGAGAAGCCCGGTTTTGTCAGTGGGGGGATGCTTACCCCCGATGCTATCAACTGTCTGGAAGACGAGCTGGAAGAGGAGCGCAATCTGGAGAATTGGATTCGTCCGAAGATCCCGGGGAGCAGTACCTCAAACTGGTCTTCCCAGGAAATTATAAGAGTTACTCGAGCAGAGTAATTATTATTTCCTGTATTTTTATAAGCATGCATCAAAGTCTTGCATCTTGCCCAAGATGACAAGACTCATTTTGTAATCGGGCCATCTGTACTTTTTTGTGCAAACAAGATCAATTAATGAAATATCAGACATCTTTTTGCAAACGAGTCTTTTTCTTTTCTGCTCACTGTTTTTCCATTTTTCTTTTTTGTACAAAAAATAAATGGCAGTGTTTTCAAAATGACAACTTCATTTCACTTTTCTAAATAAGACTAAAATCAGATCACTAAAATGAACAACTTAACCCTTGCAGAGAGTGCCTTCCAGACAGCACCGACAACAGCACGGCTATGACTTCGTATGACTTTGACAATCCAATCAATCAAGCTGATGAAGGGGTTGATGAAGAATATGAGCTTCCTGAAGAGCTAGCCAGGTTGTTAAGACAAGAGGAAAAGGTTATTACTCCTCACCAGGAGGAGGTTGAAGTGATCAATCTTGGTACGGATGAAGACGTAAAAGAAGTCAAGATCGGGGCCTGCCTGCAAGACTCAGTGAAAGGACAACTGATTGACCTACTTCGAGAGTATGTGGATGTATTTGCTTGGTCGTATCAAGACATGCCAGGGTTGGATACCGACATTGTTGTGCACAAGCTGCCTTTAAGAGAAGAGTGCCCTCCAGTCAAACAAAAGCTACGCCGTACTCGTCCAGACATGGCAATGAAGATCAAGGAGGAGGTACAAAAGCAATGGGACGCTGGGTTCCTTGCTGTGACTAGCTATCCGCCGTGGGTTGCTAATATAGTACCTGTGCCTAAGAAAGACGGCAAAGTTAGGATGTGTGTTGACTATCGGGATCTGAACAGAGCTAGCCCGAAAGATGATTTCCCATTACCTCACATTGACGTATTGGTTGATAATACGGCTCAGTTCTCGGTATTCTCCTTCATGGATGGATTTTCAGGATACAATCAGATCAAAATGTCACCTGAAGACATGGAGA
This sequence comes from Lathyrus aphaca, assembly GCA_963966055.1. Taxonomy (NCBI): domain Eukaryota; kingdom Viridiplantae; phylum Streptophyta; class Magnoliopsida; order Fabales; family Fabaceae; genus Lathyrus; species Lathyrus aphaca. The sequence goes on along the minus strand of OZ014522.1, from coordinate 431,494,180 downwards.
AGACAACATTCATCACACCTTGGGGCACGTTCTGCTACAAAGTAATGCCATTTGGGCTCAAGAATGCCGGTGCGACGTATCAACGGGCTATGGTAACGTTATTCCACGATATGATCCATAAAGAAATCGAATGTTATGTGGATGACATGATTGCCAAGTCCCTTACTAAAGAAGACCATCTGGTAAATCTGCTCAAATTGTTCAAGCGTCTGAGGAAGTATCAACTGAAGTTGAACCCCAACAAGTGCACGTTCGGGGTGAGATCCGGTAAGTTGCTGGGATTTATTGTAAGCGGGAAAGGGATTGAAGTTGACCCCGATAAAGTCAAAGCCATCCAAGAGATGCCTGCACCGAAAACTGAAAAGGAAGTTCGAGGGTTCTTAGGTCGATTGAACTACATTTCGAGGTTCATATCTCACCTTACAGCAACCTGTGAACCCTTGTTCAAGCTGTTAAGAAAAGAACAGACGGTCAGGTGGAACGAAGACTGCCAAAGGGCTTTTGACAAGATCAAGGAGTATCTGCAAGAACCTCCAATCCTTATGCCTCCAGTTGAAGGAACACCTCTGATCATGTACTTGACAGTATTAGAAGAGTCAATGGGGTGTGTGCTGGGCCAGCATGACGAGTCTGGTCGAAAAGAGTATGCAATATACTACCTAAGCAAAAAGTTTACCGACTGTGAACAACGTTATTCACTGCTCGAGAAAACTTGCTGTGCTTTAGCGTGGGCTGCTCGCCGACTAAGGCAGTATATGTTGACCCACACTACCTTGTTAATCTCAAAAATGGACCCAGTCAAGTACATATTTGAGAAGCCAGCACTTACCGGACGGGTTGCAAGATGGCAAATGATTCTTACAGAATACGACATCCAGTACACTTCTCAGAAAGCCATCAAGGGCAGTGTATTGTCTGAATATCTTGCTGAGCAACCCATTGATGATTACCAGCCTATGAGGTTTGACTTCCCTGATGAAGACATCATGTTCATAAGATCAAAAGATCATGAAGAGCCTATTCACACTGAAGGGCCCGACCCGGAAGGAGAATGGACTATGATGTTTGATGGGGCTGTTAACATGAGTGGTCGTGGTGTTGGTGCAGTACTCATTACACCTAAAGGAGTTCACATGCCTTTCTCGGCAAAGCTCACTTTAAACTGCACTAACAACGAAGCTGAATACGAAGCTTGCATTATGGGTCTTGAGGAAGCCATTGACCTCAGGATCAAGACATTGACTGTATTCGGAGATTCAGCTTTGGTAATCAATCAAACCAACGGCAAATGGTACACACACCAAGATCATCTGATACCTTACAGGGATTATACCAGGAGGTTATTGACTTTCTTCACAACAGTCAAGCTTGAGTATATCCCTCGGGACGAGAATCAATTTGCAGATGCCCTTGCTACCATTTCGTCCATGATCAAAGTTCAAGCTGCCAACTTTGTACCTCAGATTTCAGTGTCAAGACTGGAAAGACCAGCATATGTATTTGCAGCAGAAGTTGTCAAAGATGATAAGCCTTGGTTCCACGACATTAAATGCTTCTTGGAGGATCAAACATACCCACCTGGGGCATCTTCCAATGATAAGAAGACTTTGAGAAGGCTTGCTGGAAGTTTCTTTCTGAACACTGATGGATCTTTATACAAAAGGAACTTTGATATGATACTCCTCAGATGTGTTGACAAGACAGAAGCAGATTTGTTGATGCATGAAGTACACGAGGGCTCTTTTGGTACCCATGCAGGAGGACATGCAATGGCTAAAAAGTTGTTAAGATCAGGCTATTACTGGATCACAATGGATGCAGACTGTTGTGCTTACGCCAGAAAATGCCACAAATGCCAGATCTATGCAGACAAAGTGCATGTGCCTCCAAATCCTTTGAACATAATGTCTTCACCCTGGCCCTTTGCTATGTGGGGCATTGATATGATTGGCAAGATTGAGCCAACTGCTTCGAATGGCCACAGATTCATCCTGGTCGCCATTGATTATTTCACCAAGTGGGTTGAAGCAGCCTCATATGCAAACGTCACAAGGCAAGTGGTAGCCAGATTTCTGAAAAGGGATATCATCTGTCGATATGGAGTTCCCGAGCGAATCATTACTGATAATGGTTCCAATCTAAACAACAAAATGATGGCTGAATTGTGCCGGGACTTCAAGATCCAACATCACAATTCTTCTCCTTACAGGCCAAAGATGAATGGCGCTGTTGAGGCGGCAAATAAGAATATTAAGAAGATTGTGCAGAAGATGGTAGTCACATACAAAGACTGGCATGAGATGCTACCATTTGCCTTGCATGGGTACCGCACATCAATCAGGACATCCACTGGGGCAACACCGTATCAACTTGTGTATGGTATGGAAGCAGTCCTACCTGTCGAAGTTGAATTACCCTCCTTGCGAGTCTTGATGGATGTCAAACTGAGTGAAGCAGAATGGGTTAGGGCCCGATACGAGCAACTGAGTCTGATCGAAGAGAAGAGATTGGCTGCAATTTGTCATGGGCAGTTGTATCAGAAGAGAATGAAGAAAGTCTTCGATCAGAAAGTCAGGCACCGAGAGTACCAAGTAGGAGATCTTGTGTTGAAAAGAATCCTCCCTCCTCATACAGACCACAGGGGCAAATGGACTCCGAACTATGAAGGACCATTCGTGGTAAAGAAAGTTTTCTCTGGTGGAGCACTGATGCTCAGCACCATGGATGGTGAAGATTTCCCGTCCCCTGTGAATTCAGATGCAGTTAAAAAATACTTCGCATAAAAATGACCCGCTGGACACAAAAACAGAATGTAAGTCCAGGCAAAATAGGGCATCCCGGCGAGTCAAAAACAGAATAAAAGACTCGGGCAAAAATAAGGGAAAATAAATAAAAAAATGTACACCCGCTGAGTTGAAAAGCCGCATTGGACAACTCAGGCAAAAATGGGTATCCCGATGGATTGAAAACCCGAAAGGGCGATCCATGCAAAATAAGGGAATAAGCGAACAACTGCATTCTGAATTCGTCTGTATTGTCAGCAACTTGGTTAGGACTCCAAAGGATCAAGCTTCAATCAGAATCAACTTTCTCCAGAAAGCAAGACGAAAAGAAAGTCAAAAGTCATACGAGTCATAGCGGGAGAGGAAGCTCCTTAAAGCGTCATCAACACTGCCAGCATTTTGTTTCTCAATTTGTAACAATCTCCTCATTTCAGGAGATATGTTTCTTTGACTGTATCTTGCCAGTTCAGGGCACATGAATTAATAAAATCAGATTTTTCAGTCATGTTTCGTTTTGTATATTTTTGTTTGCAAAGGATGTCTGATGTCTCTGAAAAATCAATTGCATAAGTACAGATGCTTTTCTCTAAAAAAAAAATATATGCTTACAGGGAATATACTTACTCTCGAAAGTACTTAACTCCTATGACGGAATCCAGTAAAGGATACCTCGGGACCTTTTGTGCGTCTCCTTATCTTCGCAGGATTGCAGGTATACAGGACGCAACTTGGGGCATGCAAGCTACATCTCAGCAAGCTGGCAAATCAACAAAGGATCTCAACATCCGAAATGCTCTATCCCCAGCTGAGTTGCCTCTCATTACTCTCCCCAGTTGAGTTACCAACAGCATCCCCAGCCGTAGTACCAATCATTCTTCCTCAGCAAGATACGGGAGTCAGGGAATCATCTCCCCACGAGATCCTCAGCCTCTATCCAGAAGAGCAAGGCACGAAGAAGTCACAACAGGGCACAGAAGGCTTCCACAAACCCCAGCTGGGTCTTATTACAAGGATATGTCAATCAGTGACCTATATCCCCAAGTGGATACATCTCTCCAAGTCTATCAACGATCTCATCCCCAGCTAGGATGTCCATTTCAAACAGATCAGCAACGGGATCCGAATCCCGGTTTGATATCTTTGCATAATCATGGCATTTGCATCATATTTTCCCCTCAGAGCGTAGCATTCCGTCTAATGCGGAGCATTACGGCAAAAATCAAACGCATAGCATAATCATGAGCCAATGTTCTGAATTAACACTTGTGAATAATAACCGTTCATCATCATTGTACAAAAATCCCCACCAGAGTCCCAGCAAAAGCAGTTGCCTCACAAATCACGAACACCAGTACATATTTCCTTTTGATACCCGTCCGTATCAACACTCCCCAGTAAAGTCGCCCGAACACTCTCTACAAACAAGATCACTCGTATTACAGATACTTCCTGACACCCGTCCGTGTCAAATCACCAACAAAAAGCCAAAGACACCCTCTTTGCACTCACACATACTTATGTATACACTGTCTTGACACCCGTCCGTGTCATATCCCCAGCGCAGTCGCCTACACTTCTACAACCCGTATACTCGTTATTATTATACTTTTCTTTTTCTGACACTCGTCCGTGTCACCTCCCCCAGCAGACAAATACTCATCTATACACCATTCTCACTACTCGTGTTATACTTATACAGATACTCGTCCGCATCTCATATACACCGTTGATATCCCCACAGATTCGACAATAGTCCTTGTTCTTTGTTAACCAGATGATACTCGTCCGTATCATCATCTCAGAATATGCGTCAAATGTTTGTTTCTATATGATACTCGTCTGTATCATAGCCTTAAGGATGCTCGTCCGCATCTTTAATCCATACACTGTGTCAAATACTTCTGTCTTCTTGAATATAGATACTCGCCTGTATCTACTATTCCCCAGAGGAATCCTCTCAGATTCAACGCTCGTCCGTGTTCTTTGTTAACCAGATGGTACTCGTCCGTATCATCATCTCTGAACACGTGTCAGTATTTGTTTCTACATGATACTCGTCCGTATCATAGTCATAGAGATGCTCGTCCGCATCTTTGATCTATACACAACATCTAAACACTCATATTTTCCTTTCTTGGTTATGAACGCTCGTCCGTGTTCACTATATCCCCAGTAGATCGCCAAGTTAAACATTTTCTTTTTATCTGACACTCGTCCTGTGTTATGATAAACCCTGAGAGCAGCCGTACCCTGCTGAGTGGTCGTCCTCCACTTCTTGATGGTCGTCCTCCATCATGCTCATCCGATGGCCGTCCCCATCGTTGATTTTTAGCAGCCGTCCCCTGCTAGGTGGTCGTCCTCCACCTTTTGATGATCGTCCTTCATCACTTTATCCAATGGCCGTCCCCATTGTTGATTTCGGTTATCTGACATTCGTCCTGTGTCATGATAAACCTTGAGAGCAGCCGTCCCCTGCTGAGTGGTCGTCCTCCACTTCTTGATGGTCGTCCTCCATCATGCTCATCCGATGGCCGTCCCCATCGTTGACCTTTTCTATCCGGCATTCGTCCTATGTCGCGATATTTTCGGCAGCCGTACCCTGCCAGGTGGTCGTCCTCCACCTTTGATGGCCGTCCCCATCATATTTCTTTTATCCCCAACAGAGCAGCCGTACCCTGCTAGGTGATCGTCCTTCGCCTTTGATGGCCGTACCCCATCATCTGTTTATTTCATTTATTCTTTAACCCGATGGCCGTCCCCGTCGTGGTCCCTTTTCCTTTTCAGCCCGATGGCCGTCCCCATCGTTGGTTACTTTATCTTTGTGAACTTGATGGCCGTCCCCGTCATGTTTCATTAACTCCCAGAGAATTTTACAACTTTATCTTGATGGCCGTCCCCATCATAATTTCATTTTCCCCAGCTAGTCGGCCGTCCCCGTCTTAGCTTTACCCTTTTTTCCCAGCTAGTCGGCCGTCCCCGTCTTAGCTTTACCTTTTATCCCCAGCATGTCGGCCGTCCCCGTCATCGCTTTACTTCACACACTTTTCCCAGCATGTCGGCCGTCCCCGTCATTGCTCTTTACCCAGCAGTCGTCCTCTGCTTGACGGTCGTCCTCCGTCGCCCACACTTTACAATATACTTTATTTTCCTTTACAATCTATATCCCTTTTCTTCTTCATTCTGTGAGTGCAAATTTTGGACTGTCTTTGGTATTCAACCACAAGTTATCTTGTTTGCCTGTTAAGCCGTTGCTTACATCCTGCACAGCTAACTCATGTTTGAATAGGGGCAGCTGTAAACACCCCAAATTTGCCCTCACTCATTCACACCATGGCTTGTGATCATTCTCATATGCATAAACACAATCATATCATCTCATATCTCATTTTTGATTCACTGCATAGATTCAAAGTCATCTGCACCTAGGGTTTGTGATCTGAGCAATCAAAGGGCTTCTTGAGCCACTCCAAAGGCCATCAATCACTTCAAAGGGGTCCATGTGTGTTTAATCATCATAATAAATCTTCTCAAAGTCAAAAATGCAAAAGAATCACAAGAACTAGGGTTTGAGTGGATGCAGAGCCAGGTTTGACTGCACAGTTGACTTAAAATTAGGGTTTTGGTTTCAGAGGCCATAACCCCAATTTTTTTGGTCATTCTTGTTTCCATTGGTCTCTATATGGTATAGGGAGTATGCATATCAATTTTCATGAAGAAATTCCATGGGGAAGTCATCTGATCAAGAGTTGACTTTTCAGACAAGTCAGTGTAAAATCAGGGCATCTGAGGCCCCCAATGACCCAACCAATGGGTGATCTTCATCATTTTGAGTGTATATGATCTTTATTTGATCATGGAAGAAGGTTGAAGTTCACAAAAATCAAGGATTTAGGGTTTTTGCAAGTGTTGACTTTTTGGGCATAGTTGACTTTTCAAGAATGCTTCATTTTAGGTCATTTTTCAAGCCTTGATTCTTGATCCAAAAATGCTTCAAATGGAAAAACTTTGGTCATGAAAGTTGTAGATCACATTTTTCCCTTTTCAAAAATTACAAGAACATGATCAAACTCTTCTTGGATCAAAAGTTATGGTGTGACAAAGTTGGCTAAAATCATTGATTTTCAAGGCATGCACCAAATGAGAATTTTGCAAAATCATGTACTAAGGCAAATTGCAACTTCTAATTGGCATCAAACCATCACATAAACATCATGTAAGTCCTAAAATTCAGAATGGACTAGGCATTGCTCATGTTTCATGGCTTTTGGGACAAGATCTTTCCATATGAACCAAAAAGCAAACAACTTGCAAAATCATCATGATCACTTCACCCACTTGCTGCATTGGCCCTTGAACCAAGCTAGCCCTTTCCCCTCATCTTGCTGCGCATCACACAGCCCATGTACTAGCCTAGAAGCTGCCCATACTTTCTCTTACAAGGAAGTTGACATTTTGCAAAAGGTGACTTACCTATCACAGCAGGCCATGTCACATCCCCTGACCTATGGGATTAAAATATACTTTCCATATGCTGGCCATAACACTCAAGAAGCAAGGCTGAAACCTCATATAGCATCACATTTTCACAAAACACACCCTAGCTGCATTTTGCTTCGAAACTCTTTGCCCAACACACAAACACAAAAACCATTTCCATAGATCAAATCACCTGGCCTTGTTGAGTAGAAACCACCAAGAGCCAGGGCTGTTTTGATCAAGAACACCCCATTGCCATCATTCACCTCAAGCTGCAGTTTCATTCGAATCTCTCACCACAGCTCACAAACATCAAAACAAACTCCATAGACCTTCTTTATTCATCACCCTGACCACAAAGAACCTCTCACCTTGGCCTGAAGCAGCCTGAAACTCCATTGCCATTTTCAACTGAGCTTGAGCAGAAGCTGCTCAAACTCTTCACTCAGCCAACATAAATTCCTCTTGAGCATTCAAGCATCACCAGAGGGTTAAGTGGATTGGTTTTCATCAAGAGGAGAGGCCAGAAAGTCATCAGAGTGAAAGCTTCGAATCTCAGGTAGCTCCAAAATTATTTTTCCAGAAATCGTTTTTCATGTTATAAACTTGTTCTCTATGCCTCACTGAGTATCCTGGTGCTTTTGGTTTTTGAAATGGTGTTGAAATGAGTATTTAATTAGCTTCTGAAACTCTGTGACCTAGAAATTTGTTTTGCTCGATTCATGAATTTGGGGAAGAATAAATTTGTTTTGACTTAGGGTTTTAATTCAGGGGATCATGGGAATCATTTCTGTATGCTTAGGTTTCATTTTTGTTACGTTTTGAGGGAGTTTGGAGATTTTCAGGTGGACTTCCCACCGGAGAAGACGACCGGAGGTCTTCTCCGGCCACCTGAAAATAATTAGGGCATAACCCCTGTAATTAGTGTCATTTGAATTTGGACCGTAGGATGCCTTTGACTGGTTGACTCCCCGCGCGAATGAAAGGCCCAGATCACTTTGCTTAGCCCTAATCCACGTGTTTTATTTAATTAATCCATAATTAATTTAATTAACTCAGAAAGAACCACAGCCCTTGGATAGCGCGCGTGGTCAATGCATTTGAATCCAGACTCAATCCTGGCCCTCCATTCATTTGACTTTCCTTTTTATTTAATTTTAATTCATTTTCTTTTCATTTTATTTGCATAATTATTTAAAAATAGTAAAAAATGTTTAAAAATTATGAAACTTTTTCTCCTGAGTTTTATTAATTTTTATAACACAAAAATATTTTTATTTTATTTTTTATCATTAAAAAAGTATTTTTAAATATTTAAAAGATTATTTTTAATTGATTAATGGAAATTAATTTATTAAAAATACTTTCAAGTATCTAAAAATCACCAAAAAATTCATGAAATGTTCTAAGACATTTAGAAACATTGTCCAACCTTCAAACCAAATTTCTTTTTTGATCTTGATGCATTTTGAGAATTTTCCATTGAATTAAATCATTTTTTGTGCATTAATTTGATCCAAAGCTCAAAAATTCATTTCTGCCTATCTAAGAAGAGTTGGACATTGATTCTTCTTGCATTGTTTTGTGTTTAGCATGTAGTTTCTAGGATAAAATGGCCATGATTTGATTCCTCATTTTTCATTTGTTTGGTATTTCTTTTGTTTAGGAACCCTAAAAACCCTAATAACTTAGAAAAATCATAACTTGAGATTGGTTAAGAGTTGAAACCTCCCCTTTGGACCTTGGTTTAGCATAGGTTTAGGGTTTCTTTGTGTGGCATTTTCCATTTTTTATCTTAGGGTTTGCTTCTGTTTTGGGTTTTTGTTTGTTGTTTGATCCATAAACCCTAATTTGGGCTTCCAGTTGTATCCTTCTTGCATTCTCTTGCATAACATGACTTACCATGACATTTCAAGCATTCATGTGATTCATTTGACATCATAAGACATATAGAAAACATCTTTGATCATTGCATCTTGCATTTGCCATGTTGTATGCTTTGTATGCTTCATAACTTTTCATGTGTATCCATGCATCTAAGCTTGCACCATTTGCATCCATGAACTTGTATGAACATTTCCATGCCTTGCCTCATGCTTGTAGCATCTCATAACATCATTATCATCATCAACATGCTTCTGGTTTTGTTTAGCATCATACCATTTCATCCCATTTTGCATTGCATTGCATTTCTTTCTAACATTTCAGGTGGTAAGTAAACTTGAGAAGTGAATTTGCCTTCACTTCTCATAACTTTTCTTTTCATCTCTCTTGCATCCATTGCTGCATTTATGTATGTGTTTGAGTTTGAGCTTGCTCATTCTTCTCCCTCCCACTTTCTTTCTTCAAGTGACTTGACTTCTTGAATGAAGCAAGTCACTTTGCTTCTCTTGATCCTTTCATCTGCTTCCTGGTGGTTCCATTGAAGGTTTTCTTGGTGAAACCTCACAAGCCTTAGGAACAACCAAGCATTACAATGATTAGGGTTTTGATTAGTCTCCCCTTTAGTTTTTACCTTTGTGTCTCTTTTGAGTCATCTCTTCTCACCTCATAATCAGGGACTAAACCCTAAAGGCTTTAAGGCTTTGTGATTAAGCTTATGCCTGCATCCTTCTATTAGGATGGAGTGTATAACTTTAATCCTAAGTGTTAAACCCTTTATGTGTTTAACTCCTCTAATTAATTCACCTAATAATCATCAAGACTTTACACTTGTAACTTGGGCCTTGCATTAGGGTTCTAATTCTTCCTTAATTGGTTAAGAAGGACTAACCCTAGTGTTAATGGACAAGTCCCCCTCAAGTTGTCTTACAAATCATAAAATCCACTTCATCATCATACCATTAATCTAAAATCCACTTAATCAAAGGCTTGTTTTGTCATGAGTTTAATCCCTAATCATGGATTAAGTTGAGGAGCTTTCCTCAGCTTAAACATTCTCATCTATTATCCTTCTATTAGGATGGTGTAATGAGTCTGTTTAATCCCTGATTATGGCTTAACCTCATTACTTAACACTAAACAAAAACACCAAAAACATCTAAATAATCACAAGTAAGATAATGATCTTAATCCTACATCAAAGGTGATTAAGTGTGAGAATCTGACTTCACACTTAAGGTATTCTCATTACCCCTAATCAGAGGGAAGATGTGATGAGTTTACTAAATCCATTGGTTTAGGCTTAAGCTCATTAGCTTATGAAAAACTTTCAAAAGCAATAAAAGACTGAAAACTCAAAAACAAACAATAATCGTCTCCTTCGGGATTCTTTTCTCATCATCTTCACTCATAAACGAGAACTTGCTTCTTCCGTCTAATGCAAGACAGTTTGCATCTGTGCCAGACAGATCATACACTTGAGCATAGGCAAGTAAGCAGTTCACAAGTCAATTCATCTTTCAGTCTCTTTGGGTCGAACTACGGTGTTCTGACTTCCTCATTGCACGAGAGGATACGTAGGCATAACTTAACAGTTATCGAACAAAAGTCTCTGTATATTCCCCCTCCTTCCAGCATTATTCTTTAAGCCTCATGATCTTGAGCATCTTATTCCTGTTCTCACACTGACACTGTACATATTACACTTCACACTTCTTACACTGACACCTGCACATTCTTTTCCAGCTACTTTACACACAAATTGCACTGACACTACCCCTTTAAAACACAAATCTTTTAAGCGTGGATCCCGTCGAGTACGGCGGACAATCTGGGTGCTAATACCTTCCCAGGTTGTAACCAACCCCCTTTCTCAGTCTCTCTGGTTCGCAAGCCGTCTTATCCGTATCTTTCTAGGTCTATGCAGCATTGCCTTTCCTTCGGGATAAAAATGCCTAGCTGGCGACTCTATTCATTCTCCAGTGAGTTCACGGCTGTGTGTTCTCATTGTCCTTCTCGCCGACCGTTCGCATCTGTACCTTTATTTGACCCTGTTTCATTTACCGGGAGCGACAAAGGGTATGAAGAGATCCAAGTGAAAGAGATCCAAACATTATGTATAATGGTGTGAGAATGAGAAGAAATGAGTATTGAACTTCAAAAACTTAAAATAAAACTCAAACATGACCAAGAGGATTTGAATTCCCCATAAAAAACCAGGGGCTTGATGAAGTTTTAGAATGGAATTAGAACTCACAAATGACTTACAAGTAAGGTGATATGGAAGCATTAGGACTAAGGACACCAAAATGTTAAGTATGAAGCATTAAGAAAGCATATGACACTAAATGAAGCCTAAAGACTCATGACTTGAAATGAACACTTGAAAATGTGTATAAAACACCTATGAGATGTATGACAAGGATTTAACATGCATAACATGGCCATAAAGTTGGTTTTGAGGGGTTAAGATGGAGGATGAAGAAGAATTTGGTCAAAAGGAGGCAATGATGACTTATGACTTAAGAAAACCCTAAAATCACGAGACAAAGATCCAATGAGGGTGATCTACACTTAAGGACCTCTAATATGACCTATAAGACTCAGAATCAAGACCTTAGAACAATGGCACGAATGACTTATTCAAATGGAATGAAGAAAACTTGTAAAAGGGGCCAAAAAGGACTTAGGGCTTAAGCAACTTGGGAAAAATATCAAATGACTTAGAAAAATTATGAAATTTAATATTGGACATCACAATCCAGAGAATGACTTGTGTACAAAAAATCTCATGAAAAATCCTAATTTTGAATGGTCAAAGGAACACTAGAAGGAAATTAGGGTTTATTGGGACCTATGTGAAGGAATGGACTCAAAAGGACCTAAACATGACCTAAAAATCCAGGAAAAAAAATATTGGGACCATTAAGAGAATGAATTGTGTACAAAAAATCTCATGAAAAATCCTAATTTTGAATGGTCAAAGGAACACTAGAATGCAATTAGGGTTTATTGGGACCTATGTGAAGGAATGGACTCAAAAGGACCTAAACATGACCTAAAAATCCAGAAAAAAAATATATTTTGGGGAAGTATGATGAAACATTAAGAGAATGCCAAAAGAATGGGGTCTTTATCATTTTTTGTTTAGGAGAACAAAAATGTAGAAAATGATAAGTCAAAAATGGAGAAATTATGAAACAATTAAAAGGGAAATTAATTCTGACTTGAAAAATGAATAAAAATAAAATCTAAAAATATGGAAAATTAAAGAAAACTGAGAGGAATGTTCAAGAATGTATTTGGAATTTTTTGATGCAATTTACTATTTTTTATAATAAGAAACGAAATTGAAATAAAATGAAAAAAAGAAATAAAGGAAATAATACTGAAATGGGCCTGGGGGGTTCAAAGAGTAGTAAAAACAACATAATTGGGATAAGACTCATATGTGTGGGGGTGTGAGTAGAAGTCAATGGTCAACAAAATGGCACATGCATGGCACGCCCTCATTAATGTGCTGGCGCTGCCTAGACCATTGGATCAGAAAGAATCAAGGGCCATGACTTAAAGTTAGGAAATATATTAGGGCACTGTTCAGATGACCGGAGATGAATTCCGGCCATCTTCTCCGTTCACTATTCCGGTAGGACAAACCCTAATCACCACAAAAACAAAAACTAAGACCATCAATGGATTCACCTCTCTTCACTGATCTCAAATATAGATTCAAAAACTACGTAGGGTTCCTAAAAATCCTGAATCGAAAGAAAGAACTAAACCTGCGAAAATTGAATCTGAGCATCTATAATGCCTATCAACTAGCCAGCCAAACCATAACCTCTATCAGGCCTCAATCAACATAAAACCAATTGAAAACAAGCAATTCGAGCAAGTGGAATTTCAGGACATACCTTAGTTGTAGGATGTCAGTTGCTAGAAGGCCAGAGATGAGGATCCTTAGCTTGCTTGATCTTGATCTTGATCAATGGAAGTGAAATAAACACTCTGGGAGCTATGAATCCTGAGTAAATGAGGAAAGTGCAGTGAAGATTAATGATATGCAATGTTGATTCTTTGATGTTTCAAGCTATGCCTTTCATGGATCTTAAACTTGAGATGATGATGATGATGGATTGAGAGAGATTGAAGCAAGATTGTGGCAGTTTGAGGAGTTTGAATCCAAAATGCAGTGAAGCTTCAACAATGTGCCATGCTTGATCTTGAAGATTCAGGTTGTGCAATGCTTGGTGATTGAGCTTGAGATGATGGAGATGATCAATGGAGGAAGAATGGATCCAGATCAATGATGACAAAGCTTGCTCGAATCCATTTGCAATGTGAAAATTCAGAGAGAAAACTTTGCAAATTTTTGTGATTTGTGATGAAAAATGAAGTTGAACCTTGAACTGAAGTGATGATCTTGCTTTATAGAGCCCTTAACCATGGTTAATCATCCCTTAGGTTAACTAAGTGAGTGAGGTTAAATGAGTGAGGTTAAATTAGTGAGGCAGTTATGGCATTTATGCCAGCTGTAACATCCAGAAGCTTCTCAATGGAAATCAATTCCATGCTGCAAATTTCATGTTGCTTATAGTGTGGTTTAATGTGATGCAATGAAGCTGAGTTGATCTGATTGTGTAGCTTGCTTGCAACACTTAGCAGCTCATCATTTGTCTTGGATTGGAGAGGATGCATAGCAATTGGTGTGATCATGCACACACATGATAACTTGAGCTCTTGGACATGAGGTTTGTGATTGTAGCATGCTAATTGAAGTGCGCAAGCTTAAATGAAGTGGAATCCTCTTATGATCCAATGACTTAGCCTGCAAGAAATCAGATTTCATGTTGTGATCTTCCAATATGTGTAACTTCATGATCAAGGCATCCATTGATGAAGTTCTTGTGCTCAATTTGAAGTAGAAAGGACAAGGAATAAGTTTGATATTCAAACCATGATGAGACATGACCTTTAATTCACTTAAATGCCTCTATGAAAATCAAGTCACCAAACTGCACATTGGCCTGCATGAATTTGGCTTGCCTTGTGCCTATGGGCCTATGGCTGACCAGTTGCAACCTCTCCACTTTGACCCTCAAATAGCCCAAGAAGACTTACTCAAATAAAAAATCTTTGAACACCAATATTGTAGGGATTGCATCAAGGAACAACTTTGTAGTTCACCAAAAATTGATTTGAAGCATTTTTTACCAAGAAAAATGGCATGACATTTGACCATCCACCTGTTTGATGATATGCCAGGCAGGGCGCGCGCTGGCCTGCATTTGCCTTGCCCATGACTTGCCTTGGGCCTTGAATTCTTCAAACTTGCCAAGATCATATCTCATTCATTTTTTATGCTATGGAGGAGTTCTACCTATGTATTTGAAGCTCAATATACCCTCTTTAATTGGCTCTAAGTAGAATTTTGATAGCCCTCATAATTTGGGAGAAGGCCTCTCTCAAAGATGCTGCAAAAATGGCCAAGACTTGCCATTTTTGGAGACCCTAATTTTCCAAAAATTGTAAGTTTTGGTTTTCTTGATTTCTCTTGATTCCTCCATCATTTCTTGATCAAATTTGAACCATAGGATCCTTGAAACCTTAATTTCATGATTTTGATCTCAAAAAGTTAGGAGTTGACTTTTTCTTCAGCATGGTTGACTTTTCCCCAAATCCCTGATTTTCAGTCATCTGGACAATTGAACCTCTTCCATAATGAATTTGTGAATGAAATTTGATCCCTAGGCTCTTGTCATCATGTATAAGACAATGGAATCCTCTTTGAATCATAACTTCTTGCAGAAGCCCAATAGAAATAAAACCCTAATTTGGCCTTCTTCATTAGGAGATGTTGCACTGCCTGCCTCCCTTGATCAAACCAAATCTTTCCATGGCTTGTGGCTTCAAATGAGAACTTGTGGGATGTTTTGAATCCTTTACACAATGTTGAGAAGCTTTATAACCCCTTTGATTTCCCTTATATAGCCTTCAGTTGCTCCAACCATTGATCACATACATATGCCTCAGCTATGCTACACATGATGCAATGTTGTTGATTATCTTATGAACTTATGTATGAGAAATGATATGCAAAATGTTGAGGAAATGAGAGGGCAAATTTTGAGGTATTACAGTTTAGACAAAGTATTCGCTCCTATGTCATAGACTTTAGCACGATGCACATTACAAACAAAACAATTCAACAATAATTCTATAAAAGATAATGAACAAAACACGCATCTTTTCTCTTCTCATCTCACTATGTCGCAGACGACATGAACTGTCAAGTCCGTTCTATCATAAACATGGATACACATGAGTCTCGATTCAGCGAGCGACAACACCTAACGGCTAGAACACGGACATTGACACTATAAACTTACAAAAACACAAACAAATAAAGTAACATGTAGTGAGTCGAACTATGGTGCTCTGATTCTTCATTGGTTAATGGAGATACATAGGCATGAGATGATGTCTTGGCAAGCACACTTCCCACAAACTTCCCCGTTCTGGTTAGAACTGTTGTCGCTCCCGATAAGTGACGCCGGGTCAGATAAAGGTACAGACGCGAACGGTCGGCGAGGGGAACAGTGAGAACACACAGCCGTGAACTCACTGGAGGATGAATAGAGTCGCCAGCTAGGCATTTTTATCCCAGAGGAAAGGTAATGCTGCATAGACCTAGAAAGATACGGATAAGACGGTTGCGAACCAGAGAGACTGAGAAAGGGGGTTGGTTACAACCTGGGAAGGTATTAGCACCCAGATTGTCCGCCGTACTCGACGGGATCCACGCTTAAAAGATTTGTGTTTTAAAGGGGTAGTGTCAGTGCAATATGTGTATAAAGAGCTGGAAAGCAACATGTACAGGTGTCAGTGTAAAGAAATGTGATGTGTATAAATGTACAGTGTCAGTGTGAGATCAGGAATGAAATGCTCATGACCATGAGGCTTAAAGAATGAAGCTAGAAAGAGGGGGAATGTACAGAGACTTTTGTTCGATAACTGTTAAGTTATGCCTACGTATCCTCTCGTGCAATGAGGAAGTCAGAACACCGTAGTTCGACCCAAAGAGACTGAAAGGTGAATTGACTTGTGAACTGCTTACTTGTCTATGCTCAAGTGTATGATCTGTCTAGCACAGATGCTAACTGTCTTGCATTAGACGGAAGAAGCGAGTTCTCGTTTGTGAGTGAAGATGATGAGAAAAGAATCCCGGAGGAGACGATTATTGTTTGTTTTTGAGTTTTCAGTCTTTTATTTCTTTTTGGAGTTTGTCATAAGATAATGAGCTTAAGCCTAAACCAATGGGTTAGTAAACTCATCACATCTTCCCTCTGATTAGGGGTAATGAGAATACCTTAAGTGTGAAGTCAGATTCTCACACTTAATCACCTTTGGTGTAGGATTAAGATCATTAACCTACTTGTGATTATTTAGATGTTTTTGTGATTTTTGTTTAGTGTTGAGTAATGAGGTTAAGCCATAATCAAGGATTAAACAGACTCATTACACCATCCTAATAGAAGGATAATAGATGAGAATGTTTAAGCTGAGGAAGGCTCCTCAACTTAATCCATGATTAGAGATTAAACTCATGACAAAACAGGCCTTTGATTAAGTGGATTTTATTCAATGGTATGATGATGAAGTGATTTTTATGATTTGTAAGACAACTTGAGGGGGACTTGTCCATTAACACTAGGGTTAGTCCTTCTTAACCAATTAAGGAAGAATTAGAACCCTAATGCAAGGCCCAAGTTACAAGTGTATTGTCTTGATGATTATTAGATGGATTAATTAAGAGATCTAAACACATTAAGGGTTTAACACTTAGGATTAAAGTTATACACCCCATCCTAAGAGAAGGATGCAGGCATAACCCTAATCACAAAGCCTTGAAGCCTTTAGGGTTTAGTCCCTGATTATGAGATGGGAAGAGAAGACACAAAGAGACACAAAGGTAAAAGCTAAGTGGAAAAAGTCTAATCCTATTATTCACATGCTCGGATGGTCCTAGGTTAGTGTGGTCTACTATCCTAAAGGAGGAGAAGAAATAAGAATAGAAAGATGAAACTCCATGGTGGCCTAGGCACGCCTCAAGTCGAGAAATAATAAGAGAAGAAGATGAGGAAAACGAATTAAGCTAAATAAGAAATAAGATAAGAATAAGAGAATGCAATATGGAGATGATCAATGAATAAGATAAGGAGATGAGAATGCGAAATGGAGACAAGATGAATAATGAACAAACAGAGCCTACACCAGTAGGACTTCCAGATGCAACAGCATGCAATAAGTAAAAATCGGGCCTCAGTGTTACCTAACGGAGAAGGTCCGTTGCCTCTTCAATATGTGCAAGAAGAAATTCAAGAAGTTTCAAGTCTAAAACAGATTCAACAGTTAAGTGCGAATTTCATTAGAGATTTCAATCTCCCGAACAAAATTATGAAAACAAATGGTCACAAGGTCATCGCCACGCTTTATCGTTCATCAACGAAATCAAACAAGAAGCAACTCATCTCACTGCCGGTCCTCCTCAATGATCCTCCGTTCTTCTTATTCGCGACGCGGCGGCCCTCTTCCAACAACCGTCGACGACGATTCTGAAACGAGAATGGGATTCAGCCTAAAACCTCTCACCGCCGGAAACCGAACAACTCCATCAACGAATACAAACTTCTCAAATTCGATCTCCAGCATCGAAAGCAACGGCGGTTTATGATTCCTCTCTGTTGCCCTCTCAAGTTTCAGATCACACCGTCAAACCTCATCCCAGCACCGCGCTTCTCCATATTGGTATCTCTCTAGTTTCTTGCTTTTTCTTCTGCTTTTTCGTTCGATCCCGCCTCTCTTTCATCTTAACTCTCTGAGTTTTCTGATCTGATTCTGTTTTGGTTGTTGGAGGAGTGTATGAAGATGTGTTGGTTTTAACAGGGTAAATGATCTAAAGAAAAGGTAATGAGTTGTTGTGGGTTATACTAGTTGATGATGTGATGATTTGAGGTTTGTTGAAGATGATGAAGTTGGTTTGTTTGAAAAAGGTGAGGCTGTGATGTTTGAATATTGTTTTAATGGAGATGGTTTTTGGTTATGGTGAGAGCTGAGAAGGATATATGGAAATGGTGGTTGAAGTTGGGAGATGGAAGTTTGTGTTGGCGAAGGGAACGAAGTGTTGTGGTTTATTGTTGTGTTAGTGGTTTGGTGGTAGTAAGTGATGAATATTTGAAATAGTTGGTGCATTGTTGCAGATTATGATTCAGGTTGTGGTATCCTCGGTGATATTTCAGTTTCTCGTAGAAGGTGACTCTATGCGTTTCTCGCAAAGTGATGGTGTGAAGGTTGAAAATGGTGTTGTGAAGGTTGAAGAGCGAATGGTTATTGTTGTTGGAGAGTTTTAAATGGAGTTGAAAATGAATGAAAGGGGTCGGTTTATGCAGGGTGGGTTGGAAATTTGTTTATGCATTTTATGTGCTTGCTACGGAAGATGAAATGAAGTGCTGTTATTGAGTGCTGCAGATAAAATGTGAAGGGAATTATTGATGGAGTTGTGAGGAGTCTGTTTGTGTGTTGGCAAAAAATTGTTACGAGTGGTGAGAAACGAACTTTTTTGTGTGTGTAGGTGTGTGTTAAGAAAAAAGTTTGTGAAAAAAGAAAAAGAGAAAGAATGAGAAAAAGAGGCGCTGGTTGTTGGTTTTTTAGGTCTTGGGATCAACATTTGGTTATTTATACCTAGGTCAACTCAAAACTTTTTAAATGGGCCTTGGTCTCAAGAATGATATGGCTTGTATAAAAAATGGAAGAAGAAAAGTAATGGACTCAAGAAAACAAAAAAGAGAGTTCTTTAAGAAAAAAAAATGGTATATGGATTATGAATCAAAAAAAAAAATGGATTAAAAATAATAAAAATGGAAAATAGGTATAAGTTGATGGAAATACAAGATGTGAATAAATTTGGATTAAAGATAGAAATATGGGCTAAATGGTTCAATAAAAAGGGTTATGGAAAATAAATGATGAGAAATGGATAGAAAATGGGCTAATTAAACAAAGAATGTAAATGGGCCCAAACTAGTATTCACACTTCTTGATTTGCACAAATCTTGAATCTGACATTCTTGAATTACTTAGAATTCTTGTATATCCCCATATGAACTTGATTTTCTGAACCAAAACTCCGCACAAACCACTGCTTTGATAACCTGAAGAATCTCACATCACAACCTTGGATACACACTGCCCGAGAAGCCCACCACTGAAACGAATAACTCTCTGAATTAATCATCCTCTGACAAAATAATTCTTGGATCACTTTGAATAATCTGAATTAACCTCTTGAAAAATAAATTCACTGAAGAAGCATAGAATAACCGACAGTCTAATTTCCTGAACCAAACTTCTCATGAATCACAACTTGATGATTTGATAAATTCAGCACACAACACAACTTGACTTGAACATGCACTGTTTGAGAAATCAACCACTGAATTGATGACGGCCCCGATGCATAGCAAATAGTCCCTTCAGACGTGACATTCTCTGAATACCGCTAAATCAAGGAAATAAACCCTAATTTAGTGACAGGAACAAAGGGAGGATGATGCCAATGAAGCGGCATAGCCAAGACCTTGGATTCCTCTGATAATCCACAAATAGGGACATGAAACCCTAATCTTCAGACAATAACGATCCCATGTCTCAGGAGCTTATGCAAATGATATGAATTCTAAATGTTAATGACCAAATGGAAATGCAAATGAGATGCAAATGAAAGACAGGCGAAGAAAGAAAATCAGAGGGCAAATTTGGGGTGTCTACAGCTGCCCCTATTCAAGCAACTGTTAATCTGAAAAGGATGAGAGCAACGGCTATTAGACGTTCAAGATAAACAGTGATTGAATACCCCAAAAGACCCTGAAATTTGCACTCACAGAATGAAGAAGAAAAGGGATATAGACTGTATAAGAAAAATAAAGTATATTGTAAAGTGTGGGCGACGGAGGACGACCGTCGAGCAGAGGACGACTGCTGGGTAAAGAGCAATGACGGGGACGACCGACATGCTGGGGATAAAAGGTAAAGCCAAGACGGGGACGGCCGACTAGCTGGGAAAAAATAAGAGATTATGATGGGGACGGCCATCAAGATAAAGTTGTAAGATTCTCTGGACATTAATGAAACGTGACGGGGACGGCCGTCAAGTTCATAAGGTGAAGTAACCAACGATGGGGACGGCCATCGGGCTAAAAGGAAAAGGGACCACGACGGGGACGGCCATCGGGTTAAAGAATAAATGAAATAAACAGATGATGGGGTACGGCCATCAAAAGTGAAGGACGATCACCTAGCAGGGGACGGCTGCTCTGTTGGGAATAAAAGAAATATGATGGGGACGGCCATCAAAGGTGGAGGACGACCACCTGGCAGGGTACGGCTGCCGAAAATATCGCGACATAGGACGAACGCCGGATAAAAAGGTCAACGATGGGGACGGCCATCGAACGAGCATGATGGAGGACGACCATCAAGAGGTGGAGGACGACCACTTAGCAGGGGACGGCTGCTCTCAAGGTTCATCATGACATAGGACGAATGTCAGATAACCAAAAATCAACAATGGGGACGGCCATTGGATAACGTGATGAAGGACGATCATCAGAAGGTGGAGGACGACCACCTAGCAGGGGACGGCTGCTAAAAGAAAACAACGATGGGGACGGCCATCGGATGAGCATGATGGAGGACGACCATCAGGAAGTGGAGGACGACCACTCAGCAGGGTACGGCTGCTCTCAGGGTTATCATAACACAGGACGAGTGTTAGATAAAAGAAAATTTGTTGGTGATCTACTGGGGAATAGTAAACACGGACGAGTGTTTATATCCAAGAAACAAAAGGTATAAGTGTTTGGTATTGTGTATAGATTAAAGATGCGGACGAGCATCCCTAGACTATGATACGGACGAGTATCATGTAGAAACAAACTGACTCATGCTCAGAGATGATGATACGGACGAGTATCAACTGGTTAACAGAGAGCATGAACGAGTGTTGAATCTGAAGATTCTCCTCGGGGACAGTAGACACAGGCGAGTATCTATATTCAAGAAGACATAAGTGTTTGACATAGTGTATGGATTAAGGATGCGGACGAGCATCCTTAAGACTATGATACGGACGAGTATCATGTAGAAACAAACACTAGACGCAATGTTCTGAGATGATGGTACGGACGAGTACCAACCGGTTAACAAAGAACAAGGACTACTGTCGGATCTGTGGGGATATGAGTGATGGTGTATACAAGATACGGACGAGTATCTGTATAAGTGTAATGAGTATGAGTGATGTACAGTTGAGTGTTTATCTGCTGGGGAAGGTGACACGGACGAGCGTCAAGAGAGAAAAGTATAATATTAACAAGTGTATGAGTTGTAAAAGTGACTGCGCTGGGGATACGACACGGACGGGTGTCAAGAAAGTGTATATATAAGCATCTGTGAGTGCAAAGGGGGATATCTTTGGCTTTCTGCTGGGGAATTTGGGAAGCAATCTGTATACTGCTGACAGGTTGAAAACTTTTAACTCTGATGGGAACGAAGTGTTGGCAACCTGATGCTTGTTGGAGAGTTTTTCACTGGAGGAAAGACGACTCTGCGTGAGGTATACTTCGTTTAACTGCTTTGAACATCTGCTGAGGATCTGATCATCCTGCTCTGACTCCACTGGGGAGAATTTCTTCTTGCTCTGCTGAGGAAACCCCTTGGAAATGAGAATCCCGATGACTTTATGGGGAAAGATCATCTTGGCTTAGGGAAGATGCTTGATCACACAATCTTGCTGAGGAGGGAATTCTGATAATTCTGACTTTGTGGGGAAGCAAGGCCTTCAGTTGCCTGTTGGGAAAACTTTGCTGTGGAAAAAATAAGTCCGCTTGAGGACGAGAACGATTCAATTAGCCTTGAAGTTCTGCTGGGGTTATCGTCTGCTCTAACTCAGCTGGGGATGTGTCAACCTTCTGGCATGGTTGAGAAAAAGATTTGGCAGTGCTCTGCTGAGGAGAGACTTTGCTGGAGAATCAAAATATGCCCCAAGTATAGCATAACAACTGTGTCGGGAAGATATGCCAATGAAAATTGGCTTTGACTGAATGCGAATAACCAACTCCTCATGAGGGAATCTTGTCGGCTGAAAGAAGATCTTTATGCTCGGGGAAGAAATAAACTTCCAGTGCCCTGCTGGTAAAATAAATACCAGACATTCCCTGAGAATTAACACAGTGCTTCAAACTTCTGAGCAAAAGCATTATTGATCATCCTGAGTGAACTAACATTCCCTTAACTCTTCAAATACCATACTGCATCATCCCTAAAAAGATCGTCTTCAGAGGATTTTACAGAAGACTTGGCATCCAGAATTGCCCCAGTGTCTTCAAACTCTCGCAGAAATCAAACGGATCTTGAGATAACTGCCCCAGATTACGTCTTGAAACGATTCTTGCCCCACATCAGAGCTAAAACAGAAACCATGCGGTATGAAAATGCGATGCAAATGATGCAAGATGCAGACACATGCTCAATGCCAAGGATATGAAACAAGGATGGTTGGGCGCTAGGGCCAGGTTGATATATATATATTTTTTGTTTTTTGGTTGCCAAGCAAATTGGACTTTTGAAGGTGAATTACCAGACGAGAACTGATTTATTGAAGGTAGGCCAACAGACGAGAACTGATGGGCAAGGAATAAGTCGTCAGACGAGAACTGACTCCTTGGGTTCATTGTCAAACGAGAATTGACTCTGAAAAAGAATGACTACCAGACGGGAACTGGCGTTCAATGGATTGAATGAAAAGGTGACCAGACGAGAACTGGTTAAAAGATTCGCCTACCAGACGAGAACTGGTATTTGAAGTTGGTTTGCCAGACGAGAACTGGACTTTGGGTTTGTCTGCCGGACGAGGTCTAGACTCTGAAAAGTTTGCCAGACGGGAACTGGGCTTTGAAAAGGCTTGCCAGACGAGAACTGGACTTTGAAAGGTTGATAAGTTGGGGTTACGAGGCCCTGGATGTGAGATTGATGTTGCGGGGTTGTGACCAATGCAAATATGATGCATATGCTCTATATGCTCGAGCGAAACGACATGAATAACGTATGCAAGTGATTTATGCAATGATTATGAAAGGCTAACAAAACTCCCAAGGAAGGGAAGAAAGGTCTTATGACAAGGCTTCTGGTTGAGAAGGGTGACAAAGGCGACGGTGGGTAGCACGATTTCCCGACACTCGTCTTGAACTCAGAGATTGCCGATATACTTGCTCTGCATAGCTAAAGTTTGCCCCTGTTGGGCGAGTCTCTGAACAGACTGTTGCTGATTATCCCATTTATGGCAGACTTGGATGTTCCCTAGAGGAGATTTGCACTTAGTGATCTCTGGAAGTGTTCTGCCCCAGTATGAGCGTGGAAGCGACTTGACTCACTCTGACTGAGCATTGGAAGATTTCATCCTTTAGACAACAGAAATTTCGGGCGGCCTGCCCCTGCTTGGTAGACTCAGCTCTGATCAACTGACTTTGAATGACGTTCCTTGATCAACTGATGCTTGGGAACTCTCTTCACCCTGACAGATTCCTTGGTCAACAAAACCATTAGATAACATGCCCCTGATTCATAGGCTGACAAGATGCTCTTGATTCTGGTCATCATTGTTGAATAATCAAGTTTTCCTCGTGATTGCTCTTTGTAGGAACTTCCCTGGTGTCACAAACTAACTTGCAATTAAAACTGTACATTCACAAATGGTAATTTTAATGCAGTACACATGCAAGTTTGGAAAATTTATTTATTTTAATGTTGTGACAGTGTGTGACGAATGGACCGTTAGTCCGAACGTGGTGCTGATTTAGCAAATCGTTAGGAGTCAGTTTACGCAACCTTGTCGTAATATGCTTTCAGAATTGAGCCTGATTCAAATAGGACTTTCAAGGGTGGTAACGTGGTCTGGTTCACGGTTTTAGAAAGAAAGATTTATGGCTCAAAGTTTATCTGTGCCCACCCATTA
Source organism: Lathyrus aphaca (assembly GCA_963966055.1). Lineage (NCBI taxonomy): Eukaryota > Viridiplantae > Streptophyta > Magnoliopsida > Fabales > Fabaceae > Lathyrus > Lathyrus aphaca. The sequence continues at coordinate 431,469,970 of OZ014522.1, read as the reverse complement.
TCCTTGATGTTCTTCGGTCCTATATTCAGCTAATTCGACTTAAGCGCTCGCTTCTCACAAGGGTTTTGTAATGATTGAGGAACCAATGACGTTGATGGTTTACGCACCAATGAGGTTTCTTGGAGTAACAGTCACTCATTCTGACTTTGTGTCTGGTCACACGACTTTGTTCTCATGGAAGATTCTCTTTCATCTTTTTATATTCCCTAACTTTTGCCTGGACTGAATTTTTTTGAATTTTTTTCGAATTTGAAGTCCAGCGGGATGCCCTAACTTTTGCCTAAGTCATATGTTTTCACACATTTTTTCGACTTAGCGGGCTTTATTTCTTTTTTTTCTTTGATTTTTGTTGAACAAATCGTGTGACACTGGCTTGTCATGACTTGCTGAAAGGGTTGACTGCCTCATTCCTTTGTTGGTGAGGGATAACCTTTGTGGTTTCACGTCCCTTGACCTCTTGAGGTGTAATGAATAAAGGTAATGGATCCTCGGATGCACACTACTTTGGAAATTTGAACGCTCGGTCAAATTAACTGATAACTACCCTGCCCCGGGTTGAATGTGATGGGTTTTTTCTGCTTAGAAAAGAAACTCCTACTTCAAGGCTCAAAGGGGTTGACGAGGGTTTATCTCCCTTATATCTCCGGTGTTTGGGAATTGAAGCAAAGCCTGTACATCGTCAGCAGGTTCTACCCTGAAAGCATACCTTCGACAGTTATGGGTATTCAGTTGTCATCATCCTCCCTCAAACCTGCTAAACAACAGTGAAATAAATGGGAGGTATATGGATGCAATTTTTTTGTTTTTCGTTTTTTCAATGCAAGTAAAGAAAAATGAGCGAATGCGACATAATTGATTCAAAAGTGCAAGATCACTACATTAACATTACCATTCAAAAATAACATTGCTTAAAAGACAAGTAGCTGCTAACAGGAAAGAAACTACAATGCAAATGATAAAAGGATACAGCGATCACCAACTCTGATGACATACTGTTGTCTGAGCCACTGAAATCAAGAGATGCTCCTTCGAAGTCTTTGAACTCAATCAGGTGAGAGGTTGACGTGCACAACCAAGCTTCCTTCTGGAAAGGAGATGTAGCCCTTGTCGACCAACTGTTGTACTCTGGCTTGAAAAGCTTTGCAATTTTCAGTCGAATGTCCCATTGATCCACCATGATACCCACACTGCTCATGAGGATTGTACCCTGGAGGGTATGGCTCTGGTAACGGCTTGAGAGGCTTAGGAAACACCAAAGAGCTCTGAATTAGATGCGGCAAGAGTTCACTGTATGCCGTGGGGACTGGATGAAGAGGAGCAATCCTTCTTTCCAGATTGTTACGAGGCCTAGGCTGGCTCTGCAGTTGATTCTGAGGTCTTCGACCCTGGGCTTGCAGATTTAGACGAGGAGGAGTCCAGGACTTCTGATATGGTGCTCTGAGCATTGCCGAATGCCCATAAGAGTGACCAGGTTCAGGAACAGATGATCTCTTAGAAGACGTTGGTCTAGAATATTCAATATTTGCCATGACTGCACTGACGTCATTCCATTCTTCCTCTTGGGAGCTAACAACAGACTCTCCTTCACTAGCTGGGATATTCGAAAAGTCCCGGATCTTTCCACTTTTGAGCAGGTTCTCAATGCGTACTCCAACTATCATCAAATCAGAGAAGCTTGTCGTCCCAATGCTACTCATTCTTTCCAAGTATGGGCCCTGCAAGGTGCCCACGAACAGGTCAATTAATTCTCTGTCTGAAAGTGGTGGTTGCACTTGGGCTGCCAATTCTCTCCACCGCTGTGCATATTCTCTTAAAGATTCACCACTCCTCTGGGATAGGCTCTGCAAGTGCGTGCGATTGGGCGCTACGTCCATATTGTACTGGTATTGCTTTACGAAAGCTCTGGATAAATCATTCCAAGATCGGATATGACTGCTTTCCAAATCCAAGTACCAACTTAAAGGTGCCCCACTTAAACTGTCCTGAAAACAGTGAATCATCAGCTTATCATCGCGGGCATGAGAAGTCATTTTTCTACAGAACATCACCAAATGACGCTTCGGGCAACTGACACCAGTGTACTTCTCAAACTTCGGAGTCTTGAAATCTGGAGGAATGACAAGACCAGGCACCAAACACATGGTTAGAGCATCAAAACCGAAGGCATCAGGATCCGCTAAGGCTTTGAGTCGCTCGTCCAACACACGAAATCTTTCAGCAGGACCAATAACTTGTGGATCCTTGGTTTTCACAAGAGGGATTGCCCCTTGGAAGTCTGGCATAGGGAAGGCAAAACTCTGATAATTCGTAGTATCAGTCGAAGATGAAGGTCCACCTCGGACAGCAGATGGTTCAGGTACATTCTGGTTCACGACCGGGGTCTGTACAGGCTGAGCTTGAACAAGATTGTTCACTTGTGGAAGATCTTCATCAGGAGAAAGACCATACAACGGATTGGTCACTGAAGTGAAACCAAGTGGAAACTCAACATTCTGACTGTTGCTCTCTGACATAGCTACTGACGGCTTCCAATCTTACCCTTTACCTCTTGACACTGCTCAATCTTCCTTCAAACACTGTCGTCTTCTAACTGTTACCACTTGTTCAAACTGAGTACCGGGAAATCAGCTGGCTGGTAATGGACAAAAGAGGAAGGATAAGCTCTCTGGAAGAGAAAAATGCAATGCCGATGCAAATGCGAAATGCAAAATGATAATGCAAAAGATGCAAAGACATGGGATCACAGCTGGAAACTGCCTGGAATCTGGAATACCGAACCAAGAGTCGAGTGTCTGTAACCACAAGATCTCTGTATAGTAACCCGAAATAGTAACTGAAAACCAGAGGTCAATAACTTCAGGATCATAGTGACCGGATCAAGCAATTGTACTGGTAATGAGGGTATGTTGAGGTCAAGGGTTCCTGCAAACCTGTAAACAGCCCAACCCCCTCACAGGTGGTGTTCTAGAACAAGGATCCTCAGACTTGGATCAGTTATGGGAAGTGTAAACACTTCCAACCCGGAGGTACAGTGTTTACAATAACCATAAAAGTTCCTCCTCTAATTCACCTCAGTTTCTGAAGGTCAATACTAAAGGTCATCCAGACTTAACAGGCTTCCCAGATAGCCCTAGCACTGCAGGAAATCTGCAACACAGAGTTCTCAAGAAGAAACCCACATCTGAATCGTGTTTCATATTCCCGCACCAGACCGAAATGGAATGGGAAAGAACATGAACCACTCTAGCCTAGGTGTCACTCAGGTCCCAGGTATAGGACCTTAACTCTCCACAGAACCCCACCCACCAAAACAGAAACAACAGATCCAGCCAGAATAGTATGACAGTATGATATAATGCAAAGCTATAAAGAAAGCAGTAAACAACTGTACATAAGGCAAAAATAAATACAAACACAAATAGCACATAACACCCCAGTAAACACAAATCAATCAAGCGCTAGGAGGAACCCACGAAAAGAACCAGAAGCCCTGGTTGCAGTATAAAATTCCCCAGCAGAGTCGCCAAGCTGTCGCTCCCGATAAGTGACGCCGGGTCAGATAAAGGTACAGACGCGAACGGTCGGCGAGGGGAACAGTGAGAACACACAGCCGTGAACTCACTGGAGGATGAATAGAGTCGCCAGCTAGGCATTTTTATCCCAGAGGAAAGGTAATGCTGCATAGACCTAGAAAGATACGGATAAGACGGTTGCGAACCAGAGAGACTGAGAAAGGGGGTTGGTTACAACCTGGGAAGGTATTAGCACCCAGATTGTCCGCCGTACTCGACGGGATCCACGCTTAAAAGATTTGTGTTTTAAAGGGGTAGTGTCAGTGCAATATGTGTATAAAGAGCTGGAAAGCAACATGTACAGGTGTCAGTGTAAAGAAATGTGATGTGTATAAATGTACAGTGTCAGTGTGAGATCAGGAATGAAATGCTCATGACCATGAGGCTTAAAGAATGAAGCTAGAAAGAGGGGGAATGTACAGAGACTTTTGTTCGATAACTGTTAAGTTATGCCTACGTATCCTCTCGTGCAATGAGGAAGTCAGAACACCGTAGTTCGACCCAAAGAGACTGAAAGGTGAATTGACTTGTGAACTGCTTACTTGTCTATGCTCAAGTGTATGATCTGTCTAGCACAGATGCTAACTGTCTTGCATTAGACGGAAGAAGCGAGTTCTCGTTTGTGAGTGAAGATGATGAGAAAAGAATCCCGGAGGAGACGATTATTGTTTGTTTTTGAGTTTTCAGTCTTTTATTTCTTTTTGGAGTTTGTCATAAGATAATGAGCTTAAGCCTAAACCAATGGGTTAGTAAACTCATCACATCTTCCCTCTGATTAGGGGTAATGAGAATACCTTAAGTGTGAAGTCAGATTCTCACACTTAATCACCTTTGGTGTAGGATTAAGATCATTAACCTACTTGTGATTATTTAGATGTTTTTGTGATTTTTGTTTAGTGTTGAGTAATGAGGTTAAGCCATAATCAAGGATTAAACAGACTCATTACACCATCCTAATAGAAGGATAATAGATGAGAATGTTTAAGCTGAGGAAGGCTCCTCAACTTAATCCATGATTAGAGATTAAACTCATGACAAAACAGGCCTTTGATTAAGTGGATTTTATTCAATGGTATGATGATGAAGTGATTTTTATGATTTGTAAGACAACTTGAGGGGGACTTGTCCATTAACACTAGGGTTAGTCCTTCTTAACCAATTAAGGAAGAATTAGAACCCTAATGCAAGGCCCAAGTTACAAGTGTATTGTCTTGATGATTATTAGATGGATTAATTAAGAGATCTAAACACATTAAGGGTTTAACACTTAGGATTAAAGTTATACACCCCATCCTAAGAGAAGGATGCAGGCATAACCCTAATCACAAAGCCTTGAAGCCTTTAGGGTTTAGTCCCTGATTATGAGATGGGAAGAGAAGACACAAAGAGACACAAAGGTAAAAGCTAAGTGGAAAAAATCTAATCCTATTATTCACATGCTCGGATGGTCCTAGGTTAGTGTGGTCTACTATCCTAAAGGAGGAGAAGAAATAAGAATAGAAAGATGAAACTCCATGGTGGCCTAGGCACGCCTCAAGTCGAGAAATAATAAGAGAAGAAGATGAGGAAAACGAATTAAGCTAAATAAGAAATAAGATAAGAATAAGAGAATGCAATATGGAGATGATCAATGAATAAGATAAGGAGATGAGAATGCGAAATGGAGACAAGATGAATAATGAACAAACAGAGCCTACACCAGTAGGACTTCCAGATGCAACAGCATGCAATAAGTAAAAATCGGGCCTCAGTGTTACCTAACGGAGAAGGTCCGTTGCCTCTTCAATATGTGCAAGAAGAAATTCAAGAAGTTTCAAGTCTAAAACAGATTCAACAGTTAAGTGCGAATTTCATTAGAGATTTCAATCTCCCGAACAAAATTATGAAAACAAATGGTCACAAGGTCATCGCCACGCTTTATCGTTCATCAACGAAATCAAACAAGAAGCAACTCATCTCACTGCCGGTCCTCCTCAATGATCCTCCGTTCTTCTTATTCGCGACGCGGCGGCCCTCTTCCAACAACCGTCGACGACGATTCTGAAACGAGAATGGGATTCAGCCTAAAACCTCTCACCGCCGGAAACCGAACAACTCCATCAACGAATACAAACTTCTCAAATTCGATCTCCAGCATCGAAAGCAACGGCGGTTTATGATTCCTCTCTGTTGCCCTCTCAAGTTTCAGATCACACCGTCAAACCTCATCCCAGCACCGCGCTTCTCCATATTGGTATCTCTCTAGTTTCTTGCTTTTTCTTCTGCTTTTTCGTTCGATCCCGCCTCTCTTTCATCTTAACTCTCTGAGTTTTCTGATCTGATTCTGTTTTGGTTGTTGGAGGAGTGTATGAAGATGTGTTGGTTTTAACAGGGTAAATGATCTGAAGAAAAGGTAATGAGTTGTTGTGGGTTATACTAGTTGATGATGTGATGATTTGAGGTTTGTTGAAGATGATGAAGTTGGTTTGTTTGAAAAAGGTGAGGCTGTGATGTTTGAATATTGTTTTAATGGAGATGGTTTTTGGTTATGGTGAGAGCTGAGAAGGATATATGGAAATGGTGGTTGAAGTTGGGAGATGGAAGTTTGTGTTGGCGAAGGGAACGAAGTGTTGTGGTTTATTGTTGTGTTAGTGGTTTGGTGGTAGTAAGTGATGAATATTTGAAATAGTTGGTGCATTGTTGCAGATTATGATTCAGGTTGTGGTATCCTCGGTGATATTTCAGTTTCTCGTAGAAGGTGACTCTATGCGTTTCTCGCAAAGTGATGGTGTGAAGGTTGAAAATGGTGTTGTGAAGGTTGAAGAGCGAATGGTTATTGTTGTTGGAGAGTTTTAAATGGAGTTGAAAATGAATGAAAGGGGTCGGTTTATGCAGGGTGGGTTGGAAATTTGTTTATGCATTTTATGTGCTTGCTACGGAAGATGAAATGAAGTGCTGTTATTGAGTGCTGCAGATAAAATGTGAAGGGAATTATTGATGGAGTTGTGAGGAGTCTGTTTGTGTGTTGGCAAAAAATTGTTACGAGTGGTGAGAAACGAACTTTTTTGTGTGTGTAGGTGTGTGTTAAGAAAAAAGTTTGTGAAAAAAGAAAAAGAGAAAGAATGAGAAAAAGAGGCGCTGGTTGTTGGTTTTTTAGGTCTTGGGATCAACATTTGGTTATTTATACCTAGGTCAACTCAAAACTTTTTAAATGGGCCTTGGTCTCAAGAATGATATGGCTTGTATAAAAAATGGAAGAAGAAAAGTAATGGACTCAAGAAAACAAAAAAGAGAGTTCTTTAAGAAAAAAAAATGGTATATGGATTATGAATCAAAAAAAAAATGGATTAAAAATAATAAAAATGGAAAATAGGTATAAGTTGATGGAAATACAAGATGTGAATAAATTTGGATTAAAGATAGAAATATGGGCTAAATGGTTCAATAAAAAGGGTTATGGAAAATAAATGATGAGAAATGGATAGAAAATGGGCTAATTAAACAAAGAATGTAAATGGGCCCAAACTAGTATTCACACTTCTTGATTTGCACAAATCTTGAATCTGACATTCTTGAATTACTTGGAATTCTTGTATATCCCCATATGAACTTGATTTTCTGAACCAAAACTCCGCACAAACCACTGCTTTGATAACCTGAAGAATCTCACATCACAACCTTGGATACACACTGCCCGAGAAGCCCACCACTGAAACGAATAACTCTCTGAATTAATCATCCTCTGACAAAATAATTCTTGGATCACTTTGAATAATCTGAATTAACCTCTTGAAAAATAAATTCACTGAAGAAGCATAGAATAACCGACAGTCTAATTTCCTGAACCAAACTTCTCATGAATCACAACTTGATGATTTGATAAATTCAGCACACAACACAACTTGACTTGAACATGCACTGTTTGAGAAATCAACCACTGAATTGATGACGGCCCCGATGCATAGCAAATAGTCCCTTCAGACGTGACATTCTCTGAATACCGCTAAATCAAGGAAATAAACCCTAATTTAGTGACAGGAACAAAGGGAGGATGATGCCAATGAAGCGGCATAGCCAAGACCTTGGATTCCTCTGATAATCCACAAATAGGGACATGAAACCCTAATCTTCAGACAATAACGATCCCATGTCTCAGGAGCTTATGCAAATGATATGAATTCTAAATGTTAATGACCAAATGGAAATGCAAATGAGATGCAAATGAAAGACAGGCGAAGAAAGAAAATCAGAGGGCAAATTTGGGGTGTCTACAACTGTGTCGACTCTAATTCCCATTCTTGATGAGATGCGTAGGCTGGGATGTGATATCCTCTAGAGTCAACTTATTTCTTTCACCCCATAGTTTCTCTCTCTTCCTTGTTCATTCCTTCCAGTAAGCAAATGAAGCTTCAGATGACTACACCCTTTGAGCAGAGGAACTAGCATGGATCCCATCGAGTACGATGGACGTCAAGGGGTGTGAATACCTTTATTTCATGTAACTGACTCCCGAGCCCGAACTTGGTTGGGACGACCTCATCTTTCCTTTCACCTAGGTTTTCTATGATAATAACATTTCCTATTCAACATAAATAACGTATCAGTGGCGACTCTTATATTCATTTCTTCGCCGGTTGTTTTTCGCGTTGCAAAAGACTCAATTTCTTGTTTAAAACATTTTTTCCAGGCAATCTTCTTCTCAAGTGTTTCAGTTGACCCCTATTTCTCCTCTCGGTTCAATGTACTATTTCTTTTTTATTTTACTATTAGTATGTCTTCATATTCATTTACCTTTACCGCTAGCGATATGAATATGATTTGGAATGTTTGTATACGAGAGTTTGAGGGTTATTTAAATAGAGCAGACTTTGACTGAATTCTTTGGGAAATTTATGGTGAAATCTATTCACCTAATAGTAACGCAGATTAGTGTCTCCCTCCTCAGGTTCTTCAGATACCCATATTGTAACGGCCCAAATAATATATATCTAGAATAATATCATACAAGTGTTATTTTGGTACTGACACCATCATAAGTGCCTAATAGCATAATTCACATTCTTGACCAATTCTAAAATTCTATACAACAATGGTACAAGACATGGAAATCATACTAAAGTAAAACACTAAGATCAATACAATATCCATTATTGTACAAAGATACAAAAATACACAGCGGAAGTCTCAATATATGTTTCACTTGAAACATCCTGAGCATAGCCTACTTGCAAATCAAACCTACAAAAGAAACCTGAAAAGCAACAACAATAGTAGGGTGAAATATCAACATCTCAGTGGGTTCCCTATCTTAGAGTTCTCTCGACTCTAAAGTTTCAGTCTAAACATAACTCGAGCCTTTGGTCACTACCTCACTAGAAACCAAAGCAAGATGGAACAAAATCCATAAACACTTTCGGCGCTAAATGAGTATGATATCTACCTCAAGCCTTTACGGATGCTTCCCGTGGGACCAAGATCCACCCACCTCAAGACTTACACAAGATTTTATGGAGGACTCAATGCAATACTCACCTGAAGTCTTTATTGATGCTTCCCGTGGGACCAAGATCCACCCACCTCAAGATTTACACAAGACTTCCTGTGTAACCAGTATAGTACTCACCTCAAGCCTTTACAGATGCTTCCTGTGGGACTTAGAATAACCCACCTCAAGACTTACTCAATACCTTATGGAGGATCAAGTAACATACACACCTCAAGTCTTTACAGATGCTTCCCGTGGGACTCTGCATCACCCACCTCAAGGCTTACTCAAGACTCTACGGAGGCCCCAAAGTAATACATAACTTAAATCACTATCCACGTCTCACTTACGGTACCTCAAGCCTTTACGGATGCTTCCCATGGGACTCAACGTCACCCACCTCAAGACTTACTCAAGACTCTACGGAGGACACCGTGTAATACACACCTCAAGTCCTTACGGATGCTTCCCGTGGGACTCAGCATCACCCACCTCAAGACTTACTCAAGACTTTATGGAGGATCCAATGTATTACGCGCCAACGGTTTTACATCAACCTAGGGTAGTCCTAAACTTTTCACAAGTTATACCATCTAACAATTCTAGTCTCAATACTAGGCCATACTATTGGTTTATGGTAAGATTTCATCACTCTTCTCCATTCTTGTGGCTTTTAATTATATTGTTTTCAAACATATAATCTAACATTTTAATTTAATTATCACAATTAAACTAATCCCACAATAATCTCATTGTCTCCTCTTTCATTCAATCCTCATGATTAAACATACATTCCACAATTTCCTAACTAACATAATTATGGTTAATTAGAAAAGTCGGGTAAAAGTCGGCTCAAAAATAATATTTTTGGTCTCATTAGATAGAACATATTTTTAGCTTCAAATCAGTATAAGGAACAACTAAAACGGATAAACGAGGAAAAAGTTATGAATTTTTAAAGTTGGAACAAATAAACATTTTTCCTCACACTTATAGTGTTAACCGGTTAACGCCTGGGGTTAACCGGTTAACCACACCAATTCACAAAACACATTGGCACACAACAGGTCCATTAATCGGTTAACACCCTGGGTTAACCGGTCAACCAGCTGACCGTAGCATAAAAATACATGTTTCTCACAATACTTTAAATTGCATGTTTTATGGTTCACGAATTACACTTACAAAATCGGTATTTTTAATTGACATAAAATAAATAATTATTTTACACTTCAAAATTAATATTTTCCTCTACCATTGGATAATACATTTTCATAGCTTTCCAACGGTATAAAGTTTGCCTCAATCGGATACCCGAGTAAAAAGGTATGAATTTTTGAAGAATTAATATTTTCCAAAACCTACAGCGTTAACCAGTTAACGCATATGGTTAACCGGTTAACCGACAGTCAGAAGCCTAAAAACCTGCATTTTTCGTCATAGAAACCATATTTTCTCACCCAAAACACCTAGTAACCTCACCATACTTATTGTTGATTATTTCCACACATAACATGATCATTCGCAAGCATTTAATCGACACTTTAACTGTTCAAAATCTTGATTCTATGATTTCTAGCATTAGTGCCCTAACCTCAAAAATATATAAACTCTAGAAATAAAAGTATCTAACTAGAACCCACCTTGATACTGAAGAGGAGTTTGATGAAGATTGATGGAGAATGGTGATGATCCAAGCTCTTGAGCTTCTAGGGTTTCCTTCCTTCTTCTCCCATTTCCTTTCTTTCTCTCTTCTCTTTCTTTCTTTTCTCTTCTTTCCTTTTTTTCTTACTAACTTTCTTCTTCTTTTCTTTATAACAAATAACTTGTTATACATATAAATCAATTAGTTAGTAACTTAACGGGTCCAAAATGAGAATATCCAAAAATATCTCTGAGTCAAATATTTAATAAAACCTCTGAGTCAGATAATACTAATTAATTAATTTAAGTTTGTCGGTTTCTCTAATTACTTTAGTTGAAACTCTTAGAGCACACTGGAACTCTATTAAACTTAATTAATATTATCCAGAGCATTTATTAAAATACGGGGTATTACATCCTCCCCCCCTTAAATTGAAATCCGTCCTCGAATTTCCTTTACTCAACAACAGCAATAGTTTACAACACTGTCTTAGATCCATACTTATCCTTACTTCTGATACATACTATGTCATATTCAAATTCCAATTCTTGAATTTGTGGCTCAAAGTCTTCGTTTCATAACAAATCAAACTTCATGTCCTTACTCATACGCTTGTTTCAACATTGGGTTAACTTCTCACTTACTATTTCCGCAATTCATCTGTTGTTTCATACCAAAACACTTAGGCTCATCTCTCCTTCAGAGAAGCATACCACTCTAATTTCTTCCATTGAGTCACAACACCAAGGCATAACACATCCAAATTGATTCCGGGGCAACAAACACTCGACAAAACTCCACAATGTATCTTAATGAAATCTTATTTATGCACAATTACCAACAAAAGCTCTTATTAAAATCCTTCAATTACTAAAACCATCCCAAAATTTGTCGAACGACTTCTTTACCAATTCCAATTGGTTTAATGTTATCCGCTTGCTCTGCCCCTTGAGAAAGGAAATTGGACTGGTCTTCAACCCTTAGAATAACCTTAGTCGCAGATCGCAATCGTTCGTGTTAGTCCCTCTTTTGCGTGGATCGCCCTTTCGGGTTTTCAATCCATCGGGATACCCTTTTTTGCCTGAGCTGTCCGATGTGGCTTTTCAACTCAACGGGTGTACATTTTTTCAATATTTCCCTAATTTTTTCCCGAGCGTTTTATTCTGTTTTTGGCTCGCCGGGATGCCCATTTTTGTCTGGATCTTTATTATGTTTTTATCCAACGGGTCTTTTTACACGAAGTATTTTCTTACTGCGTTTGCGTTGACAGGGGAATGGAAGTCTTCTCCATCCATGGTTGTTAGCATTAAGGCTCCACCTGAGAAAACCTTTTTAACCATAAATGGTCCTTCATAATTGGGTGTCCATTTGCCCCTGTGATCGTTAAGAGGAGGAAGAATCCTTTTCAGCACCAGGTCGCCTGGTATATACCTTTAAGGTCGTACCTTTTTGTTGAAATCCTGTTTCATCCGCTGTTGATACAACTGTCCATGGCATACAGCTGTTAGGCGTTTCTCCTTAATGAGACTCAGTTGATTGTATCTGGATCGGAGCCACTCAACTTCATCTAGCTTAATGTCCATCATTAACCTCAACGAGGGGATATCCACTTCGATCGGTAGGACTGCCTCCATACTGTATACCAATGAGAACGGGGTTTCCCCTGTTGAGGTACGCACAGACATTCGGTACCCATGTAGCGCAAACGGCAACATCTCATGCCAGTCTTTGTATGTCACAACCATCTTCTGCACAATTTTCTTAATGTTCATGTTGGCCGCCTCGACGGCGCCATTCATCTTCGAGCGATATGGAGAAGAGTTGTGATGTTCTATTTTGAAATCCTGACACAAGTCAGCCATCATCTTGTTGTTGAGGTTAGAACCATTATTAGTAATGATTCTTTCGGGAATTATGTACCGGAAAATGATGTCTCTTTTGATAAACCGGGCTACCATTTGTTTTGTAACGTTGGCTTAAGACGCCGCTTCGACCCACTTTGTGAAATAGTCTAAAGCAACCAGGATGAAGCGGTGACCGTTGGAAGCTGTTGTCTCGATCTTGCCAATCATATCAATGCCCCACATGGCGAACGGCCAAGGTGAAGACATGACACTCAAAGGATTCAAAGGTACATGGACTTTATCAGCATAAATCTGGAACTTATGGCATTTACGGGAGTATTTACAACAATCAGATTCCATGGTGATCCAATAATATCCTGATCTCAACAATTTCTTTGCCATAGCATGTCCTCCAGCATGGGTACCAAAGGAGCCTTCATGAACCTCTTGCATCAACAGGTCTGCTTCGTGTCTACTCACGCATCTGAGCAGAACCATGTCAAAGTTTCGCTTGTATATCACACCATCTTGATTCAAGAAGAAACCACATGCTAGTCTTCTGAGGGTCTTCCTATCTTTACTGGATGCCCTAGTAGGGTACTCTTGAGTCTTCAAGAAGTGCTTGATATCATGATACCAAGGTTTGTTATCTTCACCACTGTCAACTGCAAAGACATAAGCAGGTCTTTCAAGATGGGAGACCATGATTCGAGGCACAAAATTCTCTTGACAAACTTTAATCATAGATGACAAAGTTTCTAGAGCATCAGCGAATTGATTCTCGTCTTGAGCAATATAACTCAGCTTGACTTTGGTGAAGAAAGTTAGCAGCATCTTGGTATAATCCCTGTAAGGAACCAAGTGGGGTTGATGAACTAACCATTTACCATTGACCTGATTCACAACCAGAGCAGAATCTCCGAAGATCTCGAGGTTCTTGATTCGCAAGCCAATTGCCTCCTCAACCCCCATGATGCAAGCTTCATATTTTGCCTCGTTGTTAGTGCATTCGAAAGTCAACCGAGCAGCGAAAGGCATATGGACACCCTCTAGTGAGATAATGACAGCACCTACTCCACTTCCGTTTACGTTCACAGCCCCGTCAAACATCAATTTCCATTTGGATTCAGGGTCTGGCCCCTCTTCCGGAAGTGGTTCTTCACAGTCTTTCGACTTGAGGAACATGATGTCCTCATCCGGAAACTCGAACTTCATGGGTTGATAATCGTCAATTGGCTGTTGAGCCAGGTATTCTGACAATACACTCCCTTTTATTGCTTTTTGCAAAGTGTAATGGATATCATACTCCGTTAGAATCATCTGCCATCGGGCTACCCTTCCTGTTAGCGCTGGCTTCTCGAAGATATATTTGACATGATCCATTTTGGAGATTAGGAGAGTGGTGTAAGTCAGCATGTACTGTCTTAGTCGGCGAGCAGCCCATGCCAAAGCGCAGCAAGTTTTCTCGAGTAGTGAGTAACGTGTCTCATAATCGGTAAACTTTTTGCTAAGGTAATAAATGGCATGCTCTTTTCGACCAGACTCGTCGTGTTGACCTAACACACACCCCATTGATCCTTCGAGCATAGTAAGATACATGATCAAGGGTCTCCCTAGAACTGGAGGCATGAGAATTGGAGGTTCTAGTAGGTACTCCTTGATTCGTTCAAAGGCTTGCTGACAGTCTTCATTACATTTGATGGCATGATTCTTCCTCAGAAGTTTAAAGATGGGCTCACATGTGGCTGTTAGGTGAGAGATAAACCATGCGATGTAGTTTAGTCTCCCTAAGAAACCATGCACTTGCTTTTCAGTCTTTGGTTCAGGCATCACTTGTATGGTTTTTACTTTGGCCAGGTCAACCTCAATTCCCTGCTCACTAACAATAAAGCCCAGTAGCTTACCGGAACGGACCCCAAAGGTCCACTTGTTCGGATTCAACCTCAATCTGAACTTCCGGAGTCTGTCAAACAACTTTGCTAGATTGACCAAGTGCTCTTCTTCTGTTTGGGATTTTGCTATCATATCATCAACATAAACCTCAATTTCATGATGAATCATGTCGTGAAATAGCGTCACAATTTCCCGTTGGCAAGTCGCTCCAGCATTTTTCAGACCAAACAACATGACCTTGTAACAAAAAGTGCCCCAAGGCGTGATGAAGGTAGTCTTTTCCATATCATCGGGAGACATCTTAATCTGGTTATAACCTGAAAACCCATCCATGAAAGAGAACACAGAAAACTGAGCAGTATTATCAACAAACACATCTATGTGAGGCAGAGGGAAATCATCTTTAGGGTTGGCCCTGTTCAAATCCCTGTAGTCTACACACATCCTGACTTTACTGTCTTTTTTAGGGAGCAGTACAATATTAGCAACCCATGGAGGGTAACTGGTCACAGCAAAAAAAACAGCATCTAATTGTTTCTGTACTTCCTCCTTGATTTTGATTGCCATATCAGGGCGCGTGCGCCTCAACTTTTGCTTCACTGGCGGGCAATCTTCTCTCAAAGGCAACTTGTGTACCACAATACCAGTGTTTGAACCAGGCATGTCCTGGTAAGACCAGGCGAAGACATCCACATATTCTCGAAGCATGGTGATTAGACGAGTCTTAATAGATTCCTCTAATGCGGCCCCAATCTTAACTTCTTTCTTGTCTTCTTCGATACCCAGGTTTATTACTTTGATGGCCTCTTCATGCGGCTAAATCATCTTTTCCTCCTATTTAAGTAGTCTGTCTAACTCTTCGGGTAGTTCGCAATCTTCTTCACCTTCCTCATCGGCTTGGTAAATCGGATTGTCAAAGTCATACTTAGCCATAGCAGGGTCGTCATTGATAATATCCGGTGACGAGCGTCTGCATGAATGGTGATTCATGCGAGGCTTTAGAAAGAGTTTGAAAAATGAGAAACATTGCC
This sequence comes from Lathyrus aphaca, assembly GCA_963966055.1. Lineage (NCBI taxonomy): Eukaryota > Viridiplantae > Streptophyta > Magnoliopsida > Fabales > Fabaceae > Lathyrus > Lathyrus aphaca. The sequence continues at coordinate 431,454,521 of OZ014522.1, read as the reverse complement.
ACTTTAAAACTTTTCTTTCTTTTTAAAAAACAAAAAGCAAAAATGAAAGACAAGGAACAACATGGATGAATGTGAAACGTCAGCGTTATTAATGATTATGAATTGTGTTAGGAACAAAAGAACCCTTACAATAAGCTACTACGCCCCGGGAAAGACACAGTGCTTGAGTACAGGAAAGACAAAAGCAAAAAAAACATTACTCTTCAAAGGAGGTGACTGAGATAAGCCTTTCAGACGACCAATTGTTGAGCTGAGTCTCTGGAGCACAAGGTCTGATCCACTCGTCATAGTCACAGTCACTATGAACTGCGTCGTCCTGCACGGCACTGACGCTTCCATAATCCACCATTCCAGCACTCGTGAAGGTAATCTGGCCTTGACGACCTCTAGCGCTCTGTTCAGATGATGACTGCCCAGGATGGTAGCCAACACCAAACATATCCTTCTTTTCTGACACTTCTACTAGACTGCCCCAGCCTTCTCGCGCTCCTGATTCCACTACCTTCAAAGCTTGCTTATAAGAAGTTATGGAAACCCCCTTCTTTGATTCTTCAGAAAAAGCTGCTGATGAAGATGCCAAACCAGTCTTCAGGGGCTCAAAAGCCTGACACGGAGTATCCACTATCTCACCATCCATCTCCATATATTTGAACGACGCCATATGACTGATGAAGATATCCTCCTCCCCACAAACCATTACAATTTGTCATTCCCAGACGAACTTCAGTTTCTGATGGAGTGTGGACGATATTGCCCCTATCGAATGTATCCAAGGCCTCCCCAACAAACAACTATATACAGGTTGTATGTCCATTACGTAGAATGTGGCGTTGAAGATTTGTGGACCCACTTTGATTGGCAATTCTACTTCCACAAACACTGACCTTCTCGATCCATCGAAATCTCGAACTACCAGGTCACTGGGCTTCAAAATCACTCCGTCATAATACAACTTCATTAATGCCTTCTTAGGAAGAACATTCAGGGATGATCTGGTATCCACCAACACATGAGATAGCATTGCACCTTTACACTCTAAGTAAATATACAATGCCTGATTGTGAGCACGGCCCTCAGAGGTTAGATCCATGTCTGTAAAGCCCAATCCATGATTGGCATTGACACTAGATACCACCGTCTCCAATTGGTTCACCGAGATATCCTGAGGTACATAAGCTTTATTCAGGATGTTCAATAGAGCCTTCCGGTGGGAGTCAGAACACATTAACAAGGACAAAATAGAGATCTTGGATGGAGTTTGTTGCAAATGGTCCACAATCTTGTAATCACTCTTTTTGATGATTCTCAAGAACTCCTCAGCCTCTTTATCAAATGTAATGTCTGGGTCAGCCACAGGTGTGGGCTCATTAGCAGATACTAGTTGTTTCCTTCTGGCTTTAGCCTGGCCTTCTACAGTGTCTCGGGGTGGTATCACACTGTTTCTTAGTGTTTCTGGCGCGAACAACCTCCCACTCCTAGTAAAGCCTCATACTCCAACATTTTCTATTTGAGCTGGAAACGTACTAGAAGTGGCCAATTCTTGCTTCTGGCCGTTACAATATACCTCACCACCATAATGCCAAGGAATGGCCTTATCACTTTGATACATTACTGGCCCTGCAGTGGTGATAGTTATCGGTGCTATTCTGGCTTGCGGAGGAACTTGAGACGGGTCATAGAAAATGGTTATTGTAGAGACTTCTCTTTCTTTCACAACTTTGTCAAACTGTAAAACCCCTTCATTAATCATGCTTTGGATCCCCTTTTTCAACTGCTCACAACCATCTGGAGCTACAACACACCTTGGACAATCGTCTTCACAACCTGGAAAAACACCCCTCTAGGCCACACAGGCCTTAATAGCATTCAACGGAGTTTGCAGGTCGTTGACATCGCACACCAGATTTAGACTCTCTCCATCACTAATTGCCCAACTGCACCCCCGTGAGGAGGCATGGGGTTCTGTATCACGTTTGGAGTAGGAGCGAAGTTAACTGCTTTAGAATCTACCAGGTCTTGGACTACATACTTTAAGGCTTTACAATTTTCTGTGGTATGTCCGGGAGCTCCGGAATGAAATTCGCATCGGGCATTCGTATCATAACCTTCAGGGAGTTGCCCCGACTTCGGGGGTTGTAAAGTTCTGAGTTGAACCATCTGAAGTTGGAGGAGATTCTTCAAAAGCTGAGAATAGGACATAGGTGGAGTTTCAAACTATCTTTCTCTGGTCTTCTGAGGATAATATGGACGAGGGGCTCTTTGTTGATACCCTTGTTGGCGTTGCTGTGGCGGTTGTTGGACTTGTTGTTGAACAGGCTGAGCTGAGATAGTGACAGGGGCCACTTGCTGATAAACACCTCTGTTCCTCCACCTCTCTGTGCGTATACTGCCTCAGTCTCTCCTTCTTTTCTCTTCAGGAAGGGTTTCTTAACACCAGAAGTTGAAGCACCCCCATTCTGAATCTTCCCTTGCTTGATCCAACTCTCTATCCTTTCGCCGGTCAAGATAATATTTGAATATCCGCTTGAGGAACATCCAGCCAACCTTTTCATAAAGTGCCCAGGAAGAGTATCCATGAAAAGGTCCACCATCTCCCTTTCTAGCAGCAGTGGTTGCACCCTAGCGGCCACTTCACGCCATCTCTGTGCGTAATCTTTGAAGCTCTCCGAGCTCTTATGAGTCAGACTTTGGAGTTGAGTGCGACTGGGCACTATGTCAATGTTATACTGATATTGTTTAAGGAATGCTTCTCCCAATTCTTTCCAACTTCTCACGGAGCTTCTCTCTAACTTCATATACCATTCCAAGGATCCTCCGGAGAGACTATCCTGGAAATAGTACATCCAGAGCTTCTCATCCCTGGTATGGGCAACAATCTTTCGGTAGAACGCCTGCAGATGAGTTTTGGGGCAGGAGTTGTCGTTATACTTGTCAAAAGTAGGTGGCCTGAACTTGTGAGGAATGACCACCCAGGGACTAGGACTATGTCAGATACATTTATCCTAAGAGTGTCCTTACACTCAAGGGCTTTGACTTTCTCAGCCAGCAGCAAAAAGTCCTGAAAATTTCCTTCCGCACCAAATCCCATATCATTGTTAAAGGGGGGGAAACTGATCCTCTTGTCTGTCTTGCATAGGGATGAAGGTTGTACCAGGTTCTGGAACTGGAGGTCCACCTGGGCCATTGTTGGTGTTGGGAGGATTCACTTGTACTTCTGGAGTGACTACAAGAGGATTAGTCTAAGGAGGATTGAGTCCCTGGATTGTAGCCCTCAAATCTTGTTGTCCTTGGGCCATCCCTTGCATCATGACCATGAATTCGCCCATCCCGGTGCGGAGTTCATTGAGCTCAGTTTGCATAGCGTCCATGACTGTCCTTTGGTTGTTGCGTGTTGCATAACGATGGGGAATGTTCCGTCTGAAGTGTCGGGTCTTGGCAGCTAGCGCAATCTTTGCCTGAAATGCAGATAAGTTCAGCAACCTATAGAAAACCTGAAAAAACAAAGAAAAATGCAAATGATGTGTATGCAATGCAATGTGTTCCTTTTATTCTCAAGGTTTTGTTTACTTTCCATTTTCGGTGTTGAGAAAAAGAAGACATTGCGTGACATTCAGATGTGCAGTAGCAGCATTCAGTATCTTGTGTCCGTGCGACAGATAAACAATCAGAGACTTTAGGTGAATCAAAAGGAAACAATAATAACAAAAACCCTCAATAGGTACAAGTTCATACATCAAAAAGGTACATCAAGAGAGAGAGGACTCCCACAACAAGCCTGTGGGTAATCCAAGTCATATGAATACAAGACTAAAGCTTAGGAAAATCTACATCCTGTAACCTCCAACAAAGGCGCTTGACACCTTGCAACAGTTGAGCTATATCTGGATGTGTAGGTTCCTGCACAAGCTTTTGAATCAGGACATCCCTAAGGTCAAAGGAGGCATGTAATTCCTCAATCTGTTGTAGGAACACCTTTTCACTTTCCTGGCTTGTAGTGGAATCAGTCTTGGTTCTCTTGACATCAGCTTTCAATTTCAACTATTCTATTTCTTTCTGAGCTTCCTTTACTGCTTGTTGATTTTCTGCTAGACCTTGGAGACGACTCTTCTCTTGATGATAAGCCTTCTGAAGGAGCTCTCTCTGTCCATCCAAAGAATCTTGAAGACTCTTGATTTCTAGCTTGTGCTTGACTTCCAGCTCTTTCTGCTTCTTCAAATTGTCTTCCCACTTCTCTTACCATAAGGTGATAGCTTCATTAGCTTCATTCAACTCTTTCTTCTCTTTCTGGCGCTGGGCCGCCTTGTGAGTTTCAGCTAATCCCCTTTTCTTGAAGTAGAGCTCTCTCTCTCTCTCTTGAAAGTCTTGTTGCTTGAGCCTGACCATTTCTTCAGCTTTGTGAGCCCTTTCTTCCAATTTTTGGTTTTGCATTTTCAACTTTTGGCATGAATTGTAGGCTTCTTAATTCTCCAACCTGAGTTGTTGAACCAAAGCTTCCAATTTTTGATATTCCTGAAGAGGAACTGAAGTTGTAGGTAGTGTCGCTCCCGATAAGTGACGCAGGGTCAGATAAGGGTACAGACGCGAACGGTCGGCGAGGGGAAAAGTGAGAACACACAGCCGTGAACTCACTGGAGATGAATAGAGTCGCCAGCTAGGCATTTTTATCCCGGAGGAAAGGCAATGCTGCATAGACCTAGAAAGAGATGGATAAGACGGTTTGCGAACCAGAGAGACTGAGAAAGGGGGTTGGTTACAACCTGGGAAGGTATTAGCACCCAGATTGTCCGCCGTACTCGACGGGATCCACGCTTGAAAGATTTGTGTTTTAAAGGGGTAGTGTCAGTGCAATCTGTGTGTAGAATAGCTGGAAAAGAATGTACAGGTGTCAGTGTAAGAGAAATGAAGTGTATAAATGTACAGTGTCAGTGTAAGGACAGGAGTGAAATGCTCATGACCATGAGGCTTAAAGAATGAAGCTAGAAAGAGGGGGAATGGACAGAGACTTTTGTTCGATAACCGTTAAGTTATGCCTACGTATCCTCTCGTGCAATGAGGAAGTCAGAACACCGTAGTTCGACCCAAAGAGACTGAAAGGTGAATTGACTTGTGAACTGCTTGCTTGCCTATGCTCAAGTGTATGATCTGTCTGGCACAGATGCAAACTGTCTTGCATTAGACGGAAGAAGCAAGTTCTCGTTTATGAGTGAAGGTGATGAGAGAAGAATCCCGAAGGAGACGATTATTGTTTGTTTTTTTGAGTTTTCAGTCTTTTATTATTTTTTTGGAGTTTGTCATAAGATAATGAGCTTAAGCCTAAACCAATGGATTTAGTAAACTCATCACATCTTCCCTCTGATTAGGGGTAATGAGAATACCTTAAGTGTGAAGTCAGATTCTCACACTTAATCACCTTCGGTGTAGGATTAAGATCGTTAACCTACTTGTGATTATTTAGATGTTTTTGGTGTTTTTGTTTAGTGTTAGGTAATGAGGTTAAGCCGTAATCAGGGATTTAACAGACTCATTACACCATCCTAAAAGAAGGATAATAGATGAGGGTGTTTAAGCTGAGGAAAGCTCCTCAACTTAATCCATGATTAAGGATTAAACTCATGACAAAACAAGCCTTTGATTAAGTGGATTTTATTTAATGATATGATGATGAAGTGTTTTTTATGGTTTGTAAGACAACTTGAGGGGGACTTGTCCATTAACACTAGGGTTAGTCCTTCTTAACCACTTAAGGAAGAATTAGAACCCTAATGCAAGGCCCAAGTTACAAGTGTGATGTCTTGATAATTATTGTGTGAATTGATTAAGAGATCTAAACGCATTAAGGATTCAATACTTAGGATTAAAGTTATACACTCCATCCTAAGAGAAGGATGCAGGCATAAGCTTAACCACAAAGTCCTGAAGCCTTTAGGGTTTAGTCCCTAATTATGAGGTGAGAGAAGGAGACTCAAAGATGACACAAAGGTGGAAGCTAAATGGGGGGACTAATCAACCCTAATTGTTATCATGCTTGGAAACCCTAGGGTTTGTGTGGTCTATTATCCTAAAGGAGGAGAAGAAATAAGAAGAGAAAGGAGAAGCACCAAGGTGGCCTAAGCACACCTCAAGTTAGAAAGAATAGGAAAAGATGAGGAAAATGAATTAAGATGAATAAGAAATAAGATGAGAATGCGATAAAGATGAGATGAGCAATGCGCAAACAGAGCCTACACCAGTAGGACTCCCAGATGCAACAACATGCAATAAGCGAAACCGGGCCTCAGTGTTACCTAACGGAGAAGGTCCGTTGCCTCTTCAGTACGCGCAAGAGGAATCAAGAAATAACATCAAGAAGATTCACGCAATTAATTCCAGTAAGTCTTCAAGTGGTCCACGTCACGAATCATTAGTTCAAGATTTTCAATGTGCAAATGAAATCGAGAAAGACTTGTCAGAAACCAATCAGGGCATCCATAAATATTAAACCAAGCATCCAGAACAATCATCACAGTAGGTCATCGTGTCCAGGAAATAATCCACTAAACGTCACCACTTGTATCAGGAAAGCATTAACAAGTCAGCAATCCATGAACAACAATTAATTACAAGGCTATCACCAAGTCAAATTCGCCATCCTTGAAGTGAAGTAATACCCCTACAAAACTTTAAACACAAACTAAAACCAAAATTAGAACACAATTCTATTTAATTAGGCCAAACTAAACAAAATATTAAAATCAAAGTTATATTAATAAAATTCTAATAAAATCCTAAACAAAGAACCATTAACAAATGTTAATAAGTTAAAAATAATAAAAATAAAAAAATTATGAAGAGAATCGAATTAAAATAAAAGAGGAATTACAATAGAAATAATAAAAATAAAATAAAGAACAATGAAGAGAAGGGGGTAGGAGTTCACGGAAATGGGGTGATGGTAACAGTCTAAGGAAATGAACGGGCTTCTAGGCCCAACAGCAGTCATACACGAAACATGAACTAATTAAAAAAAGAATAGATAATAAGATAAATGTAAGGAAAAGTTAAATACAAAAAGAAAGAATCAGCAAAAAAAAAAAAAAAAAAAAAAAAAGGAAACAATGGAAAAAGGATCGGGTCCCTTTCTTCTTCTCTGACCCGCGGCGGTGAAATCACCACAACACAACACCACGAATCTCCAGAATCGTGCCGTCCAGACGGAATCGTCTTGGTCTCACCGCGTCGACCTCGTCCTCCTTGTTTCAGATCAAAATCGCGCGACTTCTTCTTTACTCAACGCCGACCGCCGCTCGCCACACGAAAAAGGGAGAAACACCGCCGATCGTCGTTCTTCTTCGCTTGGTTTTCGTGGTGAGCTCGATCTATCCTCGACGAAATTCTTCTTCTACTCCTTCTGTTCTGTTTTTGTGTTGCTGATTGTTGTTCGTTTGAGGTTGGAGGGAGAGCGGTTGGTGAAGGGCGGCTTGTGTGTTTGTGCTGTTGGCTCAGAAGCGGTGACGGTGGTCCAGGTTTGAGGTGATGAAAACGTGATGAAGTGGGGGCGGTGGTGGTTTGTTGAATGGTTTTCGGTAAGTGGTTTCGTGCGATTCAGATTACGGTGATGTTTCGGTTTGTGAGGCGGTGATGGGTCATGTTTGGGTTAGAGGACGCGAGTTGAGATGAGTTGAGGGAGGGTGTTCGGCTGAAAGAGGTGAAGGCTAGTTTGCGGTTTATGGTTTAAGGGTGGCTTGAGCTGAGTTGATGGTAAGTTTGCGGTTGTTTCGAATACCTCACAGCCTCTCTGTGTTTCGGATGTGGGTGAGTTTTCTGGATTGGATGAAGGTTGTTCTGAAGTTCTGGGTTTGTCGAAAAGGTTGAAGAGATTTTGAGGACTATGTTATAATGAAGGGTGGATGAAGGTTTGTGAAAGGTTGTGAGATTGTTGAGGGATTCGCAGGTGAGAGCTTTTTGGTGAAGTTTAGTGAGATTGTTGGTTTTTGTTGTTGATGCGTTTGGATTTACGGATTTTGGCGAAGATGGTTTTTGGTTTGGAGAGTTTTGATTTGTGATGTTAGGAAATCGGAGGATTGTTTGTAGTTTGGGGTTGGATGGTCGGTATTGATTTTGAGGAATTGTTGGAAACGGGAAACGACGTTGGATTCTGAAGATTCAGATTGCGAAAGTGTGAGTGTTGATGAAGAAGAGTTTGAAGGAAAGTCGGGTTGGTACGGTGGTGAATGGAGGGCGAGGCAGGGATGAAGAGGGAAAAGGTTTGGTGAGTTCTGTTGCTGTTTTTTTTCCGAACAGAGATGGCGTTTGGGGGGGGGTCTGATTGTTGTGAAAAAGTGATGATGAAGGTGAATGAAAAGAAAGAAAACACCAGCTTCTTTTTGTGCTGGTGTGTTAATAGAAAAATGATGTCTGTTGGTGTGAGTTGGTGTTATTGCTGTTGGAGGAAACAGGTTTTGTTGTGTGAGTTGAGACAGAATTTGTGGCTGCCTGCTGTACTCTTTTTCTGCATCAAAAAGCTCTTTTGCCAACTTTGTGAAACCTTTCAAATCTGTCCCCTCTGCTGCTAGCATTCTTGTGTGCTTGTACCTTGCTAATGCATTGGTTTCAAATGAACTAAAACAAGTTGGGTTTGGACTAAACAAAAATAATAGAAACTAACTAATAAAATTATGAATTTAAATCAAATTTAAACTAACTAATAAAAATTTAAAACAAAAAATTAAAAACAACATATTTAAATTAAAAAATAAATTTGAATTAATAATAACTAATTAAAAATATTCTAAGTTTAAAGCAATGAAATTTCTAAGAAAATTCTACACTAAGAACAATAATCAACTTAACAATTAATTAACTAATTTAAAATTCTAAATCAAAAATTAACAAATTATAAACTAAAACTCTTCACTAAATTAAACTAAATCAATAAGAAATTAAAGTCAAAGCTAAATCGAGATTAAATACTAAACAAAATTAATCAAAACTAGATAAAGTTATACTAAAATTTGATTAACAAAATTCACAAAATTATAATAATAAAGAAAAACTAATCAACAAAATTATAAAGAAGATAATAGAATAATTAAGAAAGAAAACACAATAATATATAAAAAAAATAAATAGAAACAAAGGAGGAGAGGGGTGGTTGCTGGATTCAGGTGCTGATCAGCAACATGCTGGGTCGAGTATCCAAAGGCCCATTGGCCTAGCTTTTGAAACAGTTGGGAGTTTGAAACCAAATACACAGGTGCAAAGTTCAAATTCGCATGGGCTTAGGGAGGCTTGGTCCAATAACAACAACACATATAGTCTAATCACAACTTGATAATTTTGATAAATCCAGTACACAACACAACTTGACTTGAGCATGCACTGTTCGATAAATCAACCACTGAATTGGTGACAGCCCAGATGTATAGCAAATAGTCCTTTCAGACGTGAAATCTCTGAATACCGCCAAACCAGGGAAATAAACCCTAATTTAGTGACAGGAACAAAGAGAGGATGATGCTACTAATGGCTGCAAAACCGAAACTTCTGAATTTGTCTGATAACCACAAATAAAAACATGAAAAACAAATCTTCAAAAAAAATGCGATCCCATGTCTCAGGAGACTATGCAAATGGTATGCAAAATGCGTATGATATGCAAACGAGAAGCAGAAAAAGAGGGCAAATTTAGGGTGTCTACAGCTGCCCCTATTCAAGCAACTGTTAATCTGAAAAGGATGAGAGCAACGACTATTAGACGTTCAAGATAAACAGTGATTGAATACCAAAAAGACCCCGAAATTTGCACTCACAGAATGAAGAAGAAAAAGGGATATATATTGTAAAAGGAAAATAAAGTATATTGTAAAGTGTGGGCGACGGAGAACGACCGTCAAGCAGAGGACGACTGCTGGGTAAATAGCAATGACGGGGACGACCGACATGCTGGGGAAAGTGTGCAAAGCGATGACGGGGACGACCGGCATGCTGGGGATGAAAAGTAAAGCTAAGACGGGGACGGCTGACTAGCTGGGGAAAAAAAGATATCATGATGGGGACGGCCATCAAGATAAAGTTGTAGAATTATGATGGGGACAGCCATCAAAACAAAGTTGTAAAATTCTCTGGGGATTAATGAAACATGACGGGGACGGCCATCAAGTTCATAAAGATAAAGGCAACCAACGATGGGGACGGCCATCGGGTTGAAAAGGAAAAGGGACCACGACAGGGACGGCCATCGGGTTAAAGAATAAATGAAATAAACAGATGATGGGGTACGGCCATCAAAGGTGAAGGACGATCACCTAGCAGGGGACGGCTGCTCTGTTGGGAATAAAAGAAGTATGATGGGGACGGCCATCAAAGGTGGAGGACGACCACCTGGCAGGGTACGGCTGCCGAAAATATCGCGACATAGGACGAATGCCGGATAAAAAGGTCAACGATGGAGACGGCCATCGGAACGAGCCTGATGGAGGACGACCATCAAGAAGTGGAGGACGACCACTCAGCAGGGTACGGCTGCTCTCAAGGTTTGTCTTGACATAGGACGAATGTCAGATAACCAAAATCAACAATGGGGACGGCCATCGGATAAAATGATGAAGGACGATCATCAAAAGGTGGAGAACGACCACCTAGCAGGGGACGGCTGCTAAAAAACAACGATGGGGACGGCCATCGGATGAGCATGATGGAGGACGACCATCAAGAAGTGGAGGACGACCACTTAGCAGGGTACGGCTGCTCTCAGGGTTATCATAACACAGGACGAGTGTTAGATAAAAAAGGAAAATTTGCTTTGCTGGCGATCTACTGGGGATATAGTAAACACGGACGGGTGTTTACATCCAAGAAACAAAAGGTATAAGTGTTTGGTATTGTGTATAGATTAAAGATGCGGACGAGCATCCTTAAGACTATGATACGGACGAGTATCATGTAGCAACAAACTGACACATGTTCAGAGATGATGATACGGACGAGTATCAACTGGTTAACAAAGAACACGGACGAGTGTTGCATCTGAAAGAATTCTTCGGGAATAGTAGACACAGACGAGTATCTATATTCAAGAAGACATAAGTGTTTGACACAGTGTATGGATTAAAGATGCGAACGGGCATCCTTAAAACTATGATACGGACGAGTATCATGTAGAAACAAACACTAGACGCAATGTTCTGAGATGATGGTACGGACGAGTACCAACTGGTTAACAAAGAACAAGGACTACTGTCGAATCTGTGGGGACATGAGTGATGATGTATACAAGATACGGACGAGTATCTGTATAAGGGTAGCATGAGTAGTGAGCGTTATATAATGTATAGATGAGTGTTTATCTGCTGGGGAGAGTGACACGGACGAGTGTCAAGAGAAAAGTATAGTATGAACAAGTATCTGATATACAAAGTGTTTAGGTAACTGTGCTGGGGAGGGTGACATGGACGGATGTCAAGGAATGGTATATATATGAGTATCTGTGAGTGCAAAGGGGATACTTTGGCTTTCTGCTGGGGGTGTGACACGGACGAGTGCCACAAGGAGTATGTACTGATGTTTGTGAATGTGAGGCAACTGTTTTAGCTTTAACTCTCCGCTAGGGAATTTGGGAAGTATTCTGTATACTGTTGACGGGTTGAAAGCTTTTAACTCTGATGGGAACGAAGTGTTGGCAACCTGATGCTTGTTGGAGAGGTTTTCACTGGAGGAAAGACAACTCTGCGTGAGGTATACTTCGTTTAACTGCTTTGAACATATGCTGAGGATCTGATCATCCTGCTCTGACTCCACTGGGGAGAATTTCTTCTTGCTATGCTGGGGAAATCCCTTGGAAATGAGAATCCTGATGACTCTATGGGGAAAGATCATCTTTAGACTTGGCTAGGGAAGATGCTTGATCACACAATCCTGCTGAGGAGGGAATTCTGATAATTCTAACTTTGTGGGGAAGCAAGGCCTTCAGCTGCCTGTTGGAAAAACTTCACTGTGGAAAAGATAAGCCCGCTTGGGGATGAGAACGATTCAATTAGCCTTGAAGTTCTGTTGGGGTTATCATCTGTTCTAACTCAGCTGGGGATGTCAACCTTCTGGCATGGTTGAGAAAAGATTTGGCAATGCTCTGCTGAGGAGAGACTTTGCTGGAGAATCAAAATATGCCCTAAGTATAGCATAACAGCTGTGTTGGGAAGATATGCCAACGAAAATTGGCTTTGACTGAATGCGAATAACCAACTCCTCATGAGGGAATCTTGTTGGCTGAAGAAAAATTATGCTTGGGGAAGAAATAAACTTCCAATGCCCTGTTGGTAAAATAAATACCAGACATTCCCTGAGAATTAACACAGTGCTTCAAACTTCTGAGCTCAACAAAAGCATTACTGATCATCCTGAGTGAACTATCATTCCCTTAACTCCTCAATTATACCATACTGCATCATCCATAAAAAGATCGTCTTCAGAGGATTTTACAGAAGACTCGGCATCCAGAATTGCCCCGGCGTCTTCAAACTCTCGCAGAAATTCAACAAGTCTTGAGATAACTGCCCCAGATTGAGTCTTGTAACGATTCTTGCCCCACATCAGAGCTAAAACAGAAACCATGCGGTATGAAGATGCAATGCAAATGATGTACAATGCAGACGTATGCTCACAGCCAAAGATATGAAACAAGGATGGTTGGGCGCTAGGGCCAGGTTGATAGATATATTTTTTGGTTGCCAAGCAATTGGACTTTTAAAGGTGAATTACCAGACGAGAACTGGTTTATTAAAGGTAAGCCAACAGACGAGAACTGATGGGCAAAGAATAGGTCGTCAGACGAGAACTGACTCCTTGGGTTCATTGTCAAACGAGAATTGACTCTGAAAAAAAAGAATGACTACCAGACGAGAACTGGCGTTCAATGGGTCGAATGAAAAGGTGACCAGACGAGAACTGGCTAAAAGATTCGCCTACCAGACGAGAACTGGTATTTGAAGTTGGTTTGCCAGACGAGAACTGGACTTTGAGAAGTTTGCCAGACGGGAACTGGGCTTTGGAAAGTTTGCCAGACGGGAACTGGGCTTTGGAAAGTTTGCCAGACGGGAACTGGACTTTGAAAGGTTGATAAGTTGGGGGTTACAGGGCCCTGGATGAGATCTGATGTTGCGGGGGGTTATGCTCAATGCAATGATGATGCATATGCTTTATATGCGACATGAATATCGTATGCCAATGATTTATGCAATGATTATGAAAGGCCAGAAAAACTCCCGAGGTGGGAAGAAAGGTCTTAGTGACAAGGCTTCTGGTTGAGAAGGGTGACAAAGGCGACGGTGGGTAGCATGATCTCCCGACACCCGTTATGAACTCGAAGATCACTGATACAAATTGCTCTGTGTAGCTAAAATTTGCCCCTGTTGGGCGAGTCTCTGAACAGACTGTTGCCGATTATCTAATCTCTGGAATAGCAAACTTGGATGTTCTCTCGAGGAGAGTTGCACTTAGCGATCTCTGGAAGTATTCTGCCCCGGTATGAGCGTGGAAGCGACCTGACTCACTCTGACTGAGCATTGGAAGAAATGACCCTTAGTCAACGGAAACTCCGGGTGTCCTGCCCCTGTTTGGCAGATTCAGCTCTGATCAACTGACTTTGAATGACGTTCCTCGATTAACTGATGCTTGGGAACTCTCTTTACCCTGACAGATACCTTGGTCAACAGAACCACTAGATAACATGCCCCTGATCCATAGGCTGACACGATGCGCTCGATTCTGGTCATCATTGTTGAATAATCAGGTTTTCCTCGCGATTGCTCCTTGTGGGAACTTCCCTGGTGACACAGACTGACTTGCAATTAAAACTGTACATTCATAAATGGTAATTTTAATGCAGTACACATGCAAGTTTTTTCTTGAAAATTTATTTATTTTGATGCTGTGACAGTGTGTGACGAATGGACGATTAGTCCAAACGTAGTGTTGAGTTGGCAAATCGTTAGGAGTCAGTTTACGCAACCTTGTCGTAGTATGCTTTCAGAATTGAACCTGATTCAATTAGGACTTTCAAGGGTTGTAACGTGGTCTGGTTCACGGTTTTAGAAAGAAGGATTTATGGCTCAAGGTTTATTTGTGCCCACCCATTCTCCTTGATGTTCTTCAGTCCTATATTCAGCTAATTCGACTTAAGCGCTCGCTTCTCACAAGGGTTTTGTAATGATTGAGGAACCAATGACGTTGATGGTTTTAAGCACCAATGAGGTTTCTTGGAGTAACAGTCACCCATTCTGATTTTGTGTCTGGTCACACGACTTTGTTCTTATGGCATATTTTTTCAGATTTTTTATTCCCTAACTTTTGCCTGGACTGAATCTCTTTTTTTTTGATTTTCCGATTTTGAAGTCCAGCGGGATGCCTTAACTTTTGCCTAAGTCATTGGTTTTCACACATTTTTTCGACTTAGCGGGCTTTATTTCTCTTTTCTTTTCTTTGATTTTTGTTGAACAAATCGTGTGACACTGGCTTGTCATGACTTGCTGAAAGGGTTGACTGCCTCATTCCTTTGTTGGTGAGGGATAACCATTGTGGTTTCACATCCCTTGACCTCTTGAGGTGTAATGAATAAAGGTAATGGATCCTCGGATGCACACTCCTTTGGAAATTTGAACGCTCGGTCAAACTAACTGATAACTACCCTGCCCTGGGTTGAATGTGAGGGTTTTTTCGTTCAGAAAAGGAACTCCTACTTCAAGGCTCAAAGGGGTTGACGAGGGTCTATCTCCCTTATATCTCCGGTGTTTGGGAATTGAAGCAATGCCTGTACATCGTCAGCAGGTTCTATCCTGAAAGCATACCTTGAACAATTATGGGTATTCAGTTGTCATCATCCTCCCTCAAACCTGCTAAACAACAGTGAAATAAATGGGAGGTAAATGGATGCAATTTTTTTGTTTTTTCTCTTTTTTTTTCTTTTTTTTTTTTTCAATGCAAGTAAAGAAAAATGAGCGAATGCGACATAATTGATTCAAAAGTGCAAGATCACTACATTAACATTACCATTTAAAATAACAATGCTTAAAAGACAAGTAGCTGCTAACAGGAAAGAAACTACAATGCAAATGATAAAAGGATACAACGATCACCAACTCTGATGACAATTTGTCCGAGCCACTGAATCAGGAGACGCTTCTTCTGAAGTCCTTGAACTCAATCAGGTGAAAGGTTGACGTGCACAACCAAGCTTCCTTCTGTAAAGGAAATGTAGCCCTTGTCGATCAACTGTTGTACTTTGGCTTGAAAAGCTTTGCAATCTTCAGTTGAATGCCCCACTGATCCACCATGATACCCGCACTGCTCATGAGGATTGTACCCTGGAGGGTACGGCCCTGGTAACGGCTTGAGAGGCTTAGGAACCACCAAAGAGCTCTGAATTAGATGTGGCAGGAGTTCACTGTATGACATGGGAACTGGATGAAGAGGAGCGATCCTTCTTTCCAAATTGTTACGAGGCCTAGACTGGCTCTGAAGTTGATTCTGAGGTCTTCGACCATGAGATTGCAGATTTAGACGAGGAGAAGTCCAGGGTTTCTGATACGGTGCTCTGAGCCTTGCCGAATGCCCGTAAGAGTAATCAGATTCAGGAACAGATGATCTCTGAGAAGATGTTGGTCTTGAATATTTGATATTTGCCCTGACTGCATTGGTATCATAACATTCTTCCTCTTGGGAGCTAACAACAGATTCACCTTCACTAGCAGGGATATTCGAAAAGTCTTGGATCTTTCCACTTTTGAGCAGGCTCTCCATGCGTACTCCAACTATCATCAAATCAGAGAAACTTGTCGTCCCAATGCTACTCATTCTTTCCAAGTATGGACCCTGCAAGGTGCCCACGAACAGGTCAATTAATTCTCTGTCTGAAAGTGGTGGCTGCACTTGGGATGCCAATTCTCTCCACCGCTGTGCATATTCTCTGAAAGATTCACCACTCCTCTGGGATAGGCTCTGCAAGTGCGTGCGATTGGGCGCCACGTCCATATTGTACTGGTATTGCTTTACGAAAGCTCTGGATAAATCATTCCACGATCGGATATGACTGCTTTCCAAATCCATGTACCAACTTAAAGATGCCCCACTTAAACTGTCCTGAAAACAGTGAATCATCAGCTTATCATTGCGGGCATGAGAAGTCATTTTTCTACAGAACATCACCAAATGACGCTTCGGGCAACTGACACCAGTGTATTTTTCGAACTTCGGAGTCTTGAAATCTGGAGGAATGACAAGACCAGGCACCAAACACATGTTTAGAGCATCAAAACCAAAGGCATCAGGATCCGATAAGGCTTTGAGTCGCTCGTCCAACACACGAAATCTTTCAGCATGATCAATAGCTCGTGGACCCTTGGTTTTCACAAGAGGGATTGCCCCTTGGAAGTCTGGCATAGGGAAGGCAAAACTCTGGTAATTTGTAGTATCAGAAGAAGATGAAGGTCCACCACGGACAACAGATGGTTCAGGCACATTCTGATTGACGATCGGGGTCTGTACAGGCTGAGCTTGAGCAAGATTGTTCACTTGTGGAAGATCTTCATCAGGAGAAAGACCATACAGAGGATTGGTCATTGAAGTGAAACCAGGTGGAAACTCAACATTCTGACGGTTGTTCTCTGACATAGCTACTGACGGCTTCCAATCTGACCCCTTACCTCTCGACACTGCTCAGTCTAGCTTTACACACTCTGTCGTCTTCTAACAGTTACCACTTGTTCAAACTGAGTACCGGGAAATCAGCTGGCTGGTCATGGACAAAAGAGGAAGGATGAGCTCTCCGGAGGAGGAAAATGCAATGCAGATGCAAATGCGAAATGCAATATGATGATGCACAAGATGCAAAGACATGGGATCACAGCTGGAAACTGCCTGGAATTTGGAATACTGCCAAGAATCAAGTGTCTGTAACCACAAGATCTCTGAATAGTAACCCGAAATAGTAACTGAAAATCAGAGGTCAATATCTTCAGGATCATAGTGACCGGATCAAACAATTGTACTGGTAATGAGGGTATGTTGAGGTCAAGGGTTCCTGCAAACCTGTAAACAGCCCAACCCCCTCACAGGTGGTGTTCTAAAACAAGGATCCTCAGACTTGGATCAGTTATGAGAAGTGTAAGCACTTCTAACCCGGAGGTACAGTGCTTACAATAACCATAAAAAATCCTCCTCTAATTCTCCTCAGTTTCTGAAAGTCATAATAAAGGTCATCCAGACTTAGCAGGCTTCCCAGATAGCCCTAGCATTGCAGGAAATCTGCAACACAGAGTTCTCAAGAAGAAACCCATATCTGAACCGTGTTTCATATTCCCGCACCAGACCGAAATGGAATGGGAAAGAATATGATTCACTCTAGCCTAGGTGTCACTCAGGTCCCAGGTATAGGACCTTAACTCTCAATGAACCCCACCCACCAAAACAAAGAAACCAGATCCAGCCAGCAGCAATGACAATATGATATATGAAAGACTGTAAAGAAAGCAATAAATAAAGCTGTACAGAAAGCAATAAATAAAGCAAATATACAAACACAAATAACACATAACACCCCAATAAATACAAATCAATCAAGCGCTAGGAGGAACCCATAAAAAGAACCAGGAGCCCTGGTTGCAATATAAGGATCCCCAGCAGAGTCGCCAAGCTGTCGCTCCCGATAAGTGACGCGGGGGTCAGATAAGGGTACAGACGCGAACGGTCGGCGAGGGGAAAAGTGAGAACACACAGCCGTGAACTCACTGGAGATGAATAGAGTCGCCAGCTAGGCATTTTTATCCCGGAGGAAAGGCAATGCTGCATAGACCTAGAAAGAGATGGATAAGACGGTTTGCGAACCAGAGAGACTGAGAAAGGGGGTTGGTTACAACCTGGGAAGGTATTAGCACCCAGATTGTCCGCCGTACTCGACGGGATCCACGCTTGAAAGATTTGTGTTTTAAAGGGGTAGTGTCAGTGCAATCTGTGTGTAGAATAGCTGGAAAAGAATGTACAGGTGTCAGTGTAAGAGAAATGAAGTGTATAAATGTACAGTGTCAGTGTAAGGACAGGAGTGAAATGCTCATGACCATGAGGCTTAAAGAATGAAGCTAGAAAGAGGGGGAATGGACAGAGACTTTTGTTCGATAACCGTTAAGTTATGCCTACGTATCCTCTCGTGCAATGAGGAAGTCAGAACACCGTAGTTCGACCCAAAGAGACTGAAAGGTGAATTGACTTGTGAACTGCTTGCTTGCCTATGCTCAAGTGTATGATCTGTCTGGCACAGATGCAAACTGTCTTGCATTAGACGGAAGAAGCAAGTTCTCGTTTATGAGTGAAGGTGATGAGAGAAGAATCCCGAAGGAGACGATTATTGTTTGTTTTTTTGAGTTTTCAGTCTTTTATTATTTTTTTGGAGTTTGTCATAAGATAATGAGCTTAAGCCTAAACCAATGGATTTAGTAAACTCATCACATCTTCCCTCTGATTAGGGGTAATGAGAATACCTTAAGTGTGAAGTCAGATTCTCACACTTAATCACCTTCGGTGTAGGATTAAGATCGTTAACCTACTTGTGATTATTTAGATGTTTTTGGTGTTTTTGTTTAGTGTTAGGTAATGAGGTTAAGCCGTAATCAGGGATTTAACAGACTCATTACACCATCCTAAAAGAAGGATAATAGATGAGGGTGTTTAAGCTGAGGAAAGCTCCTCAACTTAATCCATGATTAAGGATTAAACTCATGACAAAACAAGCCTTTGATTAAGTGGATTTTATTTAATGATATGATGATGAAGTGTTTTTTATGGTTTGTAAGACAACTTGAGGGGGACTTGTCCATTAACACTAGGGTTAGTCCTTCTTAACCACTTAAGGAAGAATTAGAACCCTAATGCAAGGCCCAAGTTACAAGTGTGATGTCTTGATAATTATTGTGTGAATTGATTAAGAGATCTAAACGCATTAAGGATTCAATACTTAGGATTAAAGTTATACACTCCATCCTAAGAGAAGGATGCAGGCATAAGCTTAACCACAAAGTCCTGAAGCCTTTAGGGTTTAGTCCCTAATTATGAGGTGAGAGAAGGAGACTCAAAGATGACACAAAGGTGGAAGCTAAATGGGGGGACTAATCAACCCTAATTGTTATCATGCTTGGAAACCCTAGGGTTTGTGTGGTCTACTATCCTAAAGGAGGAGAAGAAATAAGAAGAGAAAGGAGAAGCACCAAGGTGGCCTAAGCACACCTCAAGTTAGAAAGAATAGGAAAAGATGAGGAAAATGAATTAAGATGAATAAGAAATAAGATGAGAATGCGATAAAGATGAGATGAGCAATGCGCAAACAGAGCCTACACCAGTAGGACTCCCAGATGCAACAACATGCAATAAGCGAAACCGGGCCTCAGTGTTACCTAACGGAGAAGGTCCGTTGCCTCTTCAGTACGCGCAAGAGGAATCAAGAAATAACATCAAGAAGATTCACGCAATTAATTCCAGTAAGTCTTCAAGTGGTCCACGTCACGAATCATTAGTTCAAGATTTTCAATGTGCAAATGAAATCGAGAAAGACTTGTCAGAAACCAATCAGGGCATCCATAAATATTAAACCAAGCATCCAGAACAATCATCACAGTAGGTCATCGTGTCCAGGAAATAATCCACTAAACGTCACCACTTGTATCAGGAAAGCATTAACAAGTCAGCAATCCATGAACAACAATTAATTACAAGGCTATCACCAAGTCAAATTCGCCATCCTTGAAGTGAAGTAATACCCCTACAAAACTTTAAACACAAACTAAAACCAAAATTAGAACACAATTCTATTTAATTAGGCCAAACTAAACAAAATATTAAAATCAAAGTTATATTAATAAAATTCTAATAAAATCCTAAACAAAGAACCATTAACAAATGTTAATAAGTTAAAAATAATAAAAATAAAAAAATTATGAAGAGAATCGAATTAAAATAAAAGAGGAATTACAATAGAAATAATAAAAATAAAATAAAGAACAATGAAGAGAAGGGGGTAGGAGTTCACGGAAATGGGGTGATGGTAACAGTCTAAGGAAATGAACGGGCTTCTAGGCCCAACAGCAGTCATACACGAAACATGAACTAATTAAAAAAAGAATAGATAATAAGATAAATGTAAGGAAAAGTTAAATACAAAAAGAAAGAATCAGCAAAAAAAAAAAAAAAAAAAGAAAAAGGAAACAATGGAAAAAGGATCGGGTCCCTTTCTTCTTCTCTGACCCGCGGCGGTGAAATCACCACAACACAACACCACGAATCTCCAGAATCGTGCCGTCCAGACGGAATCGTCTTGGTCTCACCGCGTCGACCTCGTCCTCCTTGTTTCAGATCAAAATCGCGCGACTTCTTCTTTACTCAACGCCGACCGCCGCTCGCCACACGAAAAAGGGAGAAACACCGCCGATCGTCGTTCTTCTTCGCTTGGTTTTCGTGGTGAGCTCGATCTATCCTCGACGAAATTCTTCTTCTACTCCTTCTGTTCTGTTTTTGTGTTGCTGATTGTTGTTCGTTTGAGGTTGGAGGGAGAGCGGTTGGTGAAGGGCGGCTTGTGTGTTTGTGCTGTTGGCTCAGAAGCGGTGACGGTGGTCCAGGTTTGAGGTGATGAAAACGTGATGAAGTGGGGGCGGTGGTGGTTTGTTGAATGGTTTTCGGTAAGTGGTTTCGTGCGATTCAGATTACGGTGATGTTTCGGTTTGTGAGGCGGTGATGGGTCATGTTTGGGTTAGAGGACGCGAGTTGAGATGAGTTGAGGGAGGGTGTTCGGCTGAAAGAGGTGAAGGCTAGTTTGCGGTTTATGGTTTAAGGGTGGCTTGAGCTGAGTTGATGGTAAGTTTGCGGTTGTTTCGAATACCTCACAGCCTCTCTGTGTTTCGGATGTGGGTGAGTTTTCTGGATTGGATGAAGGTTGTTCTGAAGTTCTGGGTTTGTCGAAAAGGTTGAAGAGATTTTGAGGACTATGTTATAATGAAGGGTGGATGAAGGTTTGTGAAAGGTTGTGAGATTGTTGAGGGATTCGCAGGTGAGAGCTTTTTGGTGAAGTTTAGTGAGATTGTTGGTTTTTGTTGTTGATGCGTTTGGATTTACGGATTTTGGCGAAGATGGTTTTTGGTTTGGAGAGTTTTGATTTGTGATGTTAGGAAATCGGAGGATTGTTTGTAGTTTGGGGTTGGATGGTCGGTATTGATTTTGAGGAATTGTTGGAAACGGGAAACGACGTTGGATTCTGAAGATTCAGATTGCGAAAGTGTGAGTGTTGATGAAGAAGAGTTTGAAGGAAAGTCGGGTTGGTACGGTGGTGAATGGAGGGCGAGGCAGGGATGAAGAGGGAAAAGGTTTGGTGAGTTCTGTTGCTGTTTTTTTTTCGAACAGAGATGGCGTTTGGGGGGGGGGGTCTGATTGTTGTGAAAAAGTGATGATGAAGGTGAATGAAAAGAAAGAAAACACCAGCTTCTTTTTGTGCTGGTGTGTTAATAGAAAAATGATGTCTGTTGGTGTGAGTTGGTGTTATTGCTGTTGGAGGAAACAGGTTTTGTTGTGTGAGTTGAGACAGAATTTGTGGCTGCCTGCTGTACTCTTTTTCTGCATCAAAAAGCTCTTTTGCCAACTTTGTGAAACCTTTCAAATCTGTCCCCTCTGCTGCTAGCATTCTTGTGTGCTTGTACCTTGCTAATGCATTGGTTTCAAATGAACTAAAACAAGTTGGGTTTGGACTAAACAAAAATAATAGAAACTAACTAATAAAATTATGAATTTAAATCAAATTTAAACTAACTAATAAAAATTTAAAACAAAAAATTAAAAACAACATATTTAAATTAAAAAATAAATTTGAATTAATAATAACTAATTAAAAATATTCTAAGTTTAAAGCAATGAAATTTCTAAGAAAATTCTACACTAAGAACAATAATAAACTTAACAATTAATTAACTAATTTAAAATTCTAAATCAAAAATTAACAAATTATAAACTAAAACTCTTCACTAAATTAAACTAAATCAATAAGAAATTAAAGTCAAAGCTAAATCGAGATTAAATACTAAACAAAATTAATCAAAACTAGATAAAGTTATACTAAAATTTGATTAACAAAATTCACAAAATTATAATAATAAAGAAAAACTAATCAACAAAATTATAAAGAAGATAATAGAATAATTAAGAAAGAAAACACAATAATATATAAAAAAAATAAATAGAAACAAAGGAGGAGAGGGGTGGTTGCTGGATTCAGGTGCTGATCAGCAACATGCTGGGTCGAGTATCCAAAGGCCCATTGGCCTAGCTTTTGAAACAGTTGGGAGTTTGAAACCAAATACGCAGGTGCAAAGCTCAAATTCGCATGGGCTTAGGGAGGCTTGGTCCAATAACAACAACACATATAGTCTAATCACAACTTGATAATTTTGATAAATCCAGTACACAACACAACTTGACTTGAGCATGCACTGTTCGATAAATCAACCACTGAATTGGTGACAGCCCAGATGTATAGCAAATAGTCCTTTCAGACGTGAAATCTCTGAATACCGCCAAACCAGGGAAATAAACCCTAATTTAGTGACAGGAACAAAGAGAGAATGATGCTACTAATGGCTGCAAAACCGAAACTTCTGAATTTGTCTGATAACCACAAATAAAAACGTGAAAAACAAATCTTCAAAAAAAATGCGATCCCATGTCTCAGGAGACTATGCAAATGGTATGCAAAATGCGTATGATATGCAAACGAGAAGCAGAAAAAGAGGGCAAATTTAGGGTGTCTACAGGTAGTACCTCCTTAGGGTAGATATGTAACACCCCAATTTTTATAATTAGTTATTTATCAATTAAATGTGTGACTTTGTGACTAATTGATTTAATTGAATGATGTGATTTAATTTAATTAATTTATTTATTTAGTTCATTTGAAATAATTTAATTATTTGATTGAATTATTTAATTTAGTATATTTATTTTATTTTGTGGAATAAAATAGATTTAGTATATTTGATTTATTGGGCCAAATGAGTGTGTAAATAGTAAGTGAATGGGTGGATGAAAAGCTCAATAAGTGAATAAAATGATTATGAGAAAGAGTTAGGGTTTAAAAGAGGAAAATAATAGAAAGAGTAGAGATAGAAGAGGTTAGGAGAGGAAGAAGGGAAGAAAGCTCAAGAACAAGTTAAAGAGCTCAAGAAAATCCAAGGTAAGGGTGGGTTTTCTATAAAATAATTTGGGATTATTGGATAATATAGAATGGGTAGAAATGTGATTAAGACAAAATCTTCATTTTTCATGAAATTGGAATCTCTAGGTTTTCCTAAAAATCTTGATTTGATTTGTTTTAATTGATTTTGTGTTTAGAATTGGTGTTATAGTATATTATAGAGACCCATTTGTGATTGGAAGAAAACAAATTAATAATGAGTTCAAATAGATTGAAGTTGAACGGTAGCACAATACATTTCTTTTCTTCTTTTCGGTAGCAGATAACCTGTATCCTTGTTTTATTCAATTGAAATGTAGTATTATAGTAGTGATATATAGGATTCAAGGCTAGTTGATATTTAATATAAACAGGTACTATCTACATGATACATTAGTTATTGGAATTGTAATGTGATATCAACTATACTCCCTGTCATAGTTGAAACGAAAATTATATAATATATATATTGACATTTGTAGCTCATCAATCTAAGACATATATATATATATATATATATATATATATATATATATATATATATATATATATATATATATATATATATATATATATATATATATATATATATATATATATATATATAAACATGGCAAATGCACTACTGGTAGCAAAAAGAAAACAATACCTGTAGTATTTCTTATTTGTCTTGGTAATGTAAAACAATTGAACAAGAGCATGGTGTATATAAAGCTACATGTGATTTCTATTAAATTGAAAATAAGTATCAATTGAATTTTATATATATATATATATATATATATATATATATATATATATATATATATATATATATATATATATATATATATATATATATATATATATATATATATATATATATATATATATAATTATGCAAATAAAATAGTAGATTTATTTATAAAAGAAGGATGAGCTCCAATTGTTCTATCATCTCCATATTTGATATTTAGTATATTAATAATAAAAAAATAATAATAACAATTTAATATTATTAGTATAACAATTTTTTTTAGGAATATTGATTTAGAAATAAATATTTGGATTAATTGGCTAACTTAAATTATTTTAATTTTATTAGAGTTGTCCATAGAGTTGTTAAAGTTCCTTGAAAACTCTCTCGAATTATAATTTTGAATGATAATTTTAATTATACTCTTAATGATTATTTTGGTGATTAATTTGGTTATTAATTGAATATTGAATTTAATTATTGATGATAGAATAACTATTTCATGATTAATCGGTATTGTGTGCTTTTGTGAATTGAGGGTGAATCATGTTGATACTTGTATATTACTTGCTTGTTGGGATGATAGTGCAATTGAGATTAGGGGTGTTCAAAACCAAACCAATCCAATAGAAAACCGCAAAACCAAACCAAACCAAACCGAAACCGCAAAAAACCGCATTTGGTTCGGATGTATTTGGGTCATTTTTTAACAAAACCGCGCGGTTCGGTTCGGTTTGCGGTTTGTATTTTGCAAACCGAACTAAACCAAACCAAACCGCATTATGTTATAACTCAAACTTCACTTATCCCACATCCAATCCAAAACTCAAACCTATTATGCCTTAACCATACAAATATTCTTTTACTCACGCTTTAGTTTCAATCTTCTCAAATCTCTTCGAGTAGTATCACACATTCTTCTCATCATATATGCTATGTACATCTCATCTTTTCTACTATAATCTCTTATCTTATGTTCTTTCTTTTTTATCTTTATCTTCTCCTTTTTTATATTATTGTTTTCTCTTCCAATTACGCTTTTATCGCATCTTTCTTCTATAATATTGTATATCTTATGATCTTTCTTTTTCATCTTGTCTAATCTTTCCTCTCCTCCGTTTTTTTTTTCTTTTTATTGTAATATTTTTGATATTGTTTTATACTACTATTTTATGTTTTTTATTCCACTTTTGTCTAATCTTATTTTTGTATATTGAAAGAGAAATTATTGTCTAAATATGATGAGTTTTGTTGCTATTTGATAATGTATGAATGACTAAATACAAAATTATGTTGTTCTCTATAGGTGTATGTATAACTCAATAAAAATATTGTAAAAAACCGAACCAACCAAACCAATCCAAACCGCATTGGTTTGGTTTGGTTTTATTTCTTAAAGCTAATCAAACCAAACCAAACTGCATACTTTTTTCTCTTGCGGTTCGGATTACTTTTTGCTTGAAAACTGCTCAAACCGCACCGCGAACACCCCTAATTGAGATTGTATTAAAAAAATTATTGTATACCATTTGAAAGTGAATTGTGTGTGGATGATGCATAAATATGTACAAGTATGTGTAATTATATGGTAATTCAATTATGATGAATTATTGAAGATATGCATGAATATTAAGATTAGGGAATGGTCTTAATTGCATATGGTTGTTGAACTTGCACATTCATCATTTGTGTCAAGAGGCAATGCTTACTAGTTCCGTGGGAGCTAGTGACTTGTCCCAAACCTAGGGAACGGGTTTGAAAGCTTAGGGAACGAGCTTTTGATGTGTCATCGGTCTAGGGAACGAACCCGGTTTAAATGAAAGAAAAAAACCGAAAAAAATGATAACAAGTGATTGATACCACATGCATGAGTTGCATTTGAGTCTTGCATCAAGTCTCATTATGTTTATGATTGAATTATGAGATTATGTAGTTTATGTACATTGTTGGATTAGTAAGATTGTGAATTGTGTGTTGACTTATGAATAGTGTGATTCTTTGATTGATAACTTATTGATAAACTTTGGAAGTGTGAGAACAATTTGATTATGTTGAATGCCTTACCTTATATATTATCTTATGATTTTAATAATTATATGAATTCTCACCCTTCTATTGGAATGATGTTTTGTACGACATCGATCAGGTACCGAGGAGTAGGTTTGCTTCTAGCTCGAGGTAGCGGTTTGAAGTAGCTTGCTTAGTTTCTACAGTATTATGTTGGGTCGAGTCATGCTCTGATTATGTAACACTGGGGATGTTATTCGATTCATGTTTTTGAGAGATACTTTATGTACTCTACTTATGTTGTTATCGTTATTCGACTATTATGGAGTATTGGCTTGTTATGTCTAAGTGATGAGTATGGAACTATATTTATGTTTAAATATGATTGAAGTATATCCGCTGCTACATGCTAATGTGAAAATTTATCTGAAAAACATGAATTTATTTTCAAGTGTTATTGAGCGTGACAGGTGTTATATGATGTTTTGAATTATGTGTGACACCCTATTTGAGATGCATGATAAATTACTCTGATTATTTATATATTTTACGCGGGGTTTAGAAGGATGTTACATTAGTGGTATCAGAGCAAGGTTGGTCAGTTTACCAAGTTTTCTGTGTGTTTATTTAGTGTTGTAGTGTCGTTATTATTGTTCTAATGCGGATTTTGTTGCTGGAATCCAAGAACAATGGTTGCAGGTAGGAATGATAGAGCACTTGCTGAAGCTTTGGCGTTGTTGGCTGGAGAGATTGGGCAGATGCCTCAAGTCAATTTGAATGGTGTGAACAACACTGATGATGATTTTCGTGCTTTGGGAAAGTTTCAGAGGAACAATCCACCAAAGTTCATGGGAAGGTATGAACCTGACAAAGCACAAGAATGGTTGGATGCAATTGAAAAGATCTTTCGAGTTATGAACTGTTTAGATGCGCAGAAGGTGCAGTTTGGCACCCATATGCTTGAGAAGGAAGCTGAGCACTGGTGGGGTAACACTCGTCGGAGATTTGAAGAAGACGAAGTTGAGATTACTTGGGTTGTTTTTAGAGATGTATTTCTGGAGAAGTACTTTCCGGAAGATGTACGTGGAAAGAAGGAAATTGAGTTTCTTGAATTGAAGCAATGTAACCTAAATGTGGTTGAGTATGCAGCAAGATTTGAATAGTTGATTCAGTTTTGTCCTCATTACAACACTACTAATGTTGAGAGATCCAAATGTCTTAACCTGCGTTTTTCATCATAGAAACCATGTTTTCTCACCAAAAACACCTAGTAACCTCACCATACTTATTGTTGATTATTTCCACACATAACATGATCATTCACAAGCATTTAATCGACACTTTAACCGTTCAAAATCTTGATTCTATGATTTCTAGCATTAGTGCCCTAACCTCAAAAATCTATAAACTCTAGAAATAAAAGTATCTAACTAGAACCCACCTTGATACTGAAGAGGAGTTTGATGAAGATTGATGGAGAATGGTGATAATCCAAGCTCTTGAGCTTCTAGGGTTTCCTTCTTTCTTCTCCCATTTCCTTTCATTCTATCTTCTCTTTCTTTCTTTTCTCTTCTTTCCTTTTTTTCTTACTAACTTTCTTATTCTTTTTTTATAACAAATAACTTGTTATACATATAAATCAATTAGTTAGTAACTTAACGGGTCCAAAATGAGAATATCCAAAAATATCTCTGAGTCAAATATTTAATAAAACCTATGAGTCAAATAATACTAATTAATTAATTAATTTAAGTTCGTCGTTTGCTCTAATAATTTTAATTGAAACTCTTAGAGCACACTGGAACCCTATTAAACTTAATTAATATTATCCAGAATATTTATTAAAATACGGGGTATTACACATATGGAAGCAACAAGATCGTTTATAGATAAATAAGTTTTGAGTTATGATCGTAGTATTTTCAACGAAAGCTATATCTCGAAGCTTCGTTCTATAACTATAATTTCCTCCACAGGAAATGAAGATTTTATACTGGAGCCATGTGTAATAGGTGAGATCGTCTGTATCACTCGTCCCAAAGGAGTGTTAGAAGAACACTTTTATTTTTATTTGAGAGTCATTGGAGACTTTAAAATCTGCATTCCCTTTACCGACTTTGAGGTTGATCTCCTCAAAACCTTAAACATATCTCCTTCTCATTTACGCCTTAATAGTCGGGGCTTTATCAAGGCGTTTGAGATTGTTTTGTGACATTGTGAGTATATTATCGACCCTAGGTTTATTCATTTCGTTCTTTGAGTTAAAAGGTGCATATAAAGAAGGTTGGGTTTCTCTCGGCGGCATACCGAGCAAGAGTTTCATACAAGTATATACTGGGTAGAATGAGTAGCCCCGATAGATTTTCACATGAGGCGGATGACGGTCGAGCAGTTTCACGTACACAATATATCCTACATAGAGGATCTAGACCTACTGTTGGATAAACCAAAGATCCTGATGATTAGCCAATTGTTGAGGATATCTAGACAACAATTAAGGATGACTAGAAGATGATGGCTAAGACATTGGAGCCCTATCATTCTAAAATGGAGGCTCTGATTACTACAAAGGTTACTTTGTAGATGACTACTGAGGCACCTTCTATAGGTCATATGATTATTACTCCTCCGGTTGAGACATAGGATATGGCTTTGACAAATTTGTTTGTACACACGAAATAAAGGTTTATTGAAGGGCCAAGTAAATATTCCATGCTCACTAGAGATGTCGATCATATGGCATTCAGATTATGGCAGGGAGAGGTATGTATATGTTATAGGAGGTTTGAGTGATACTGAAGGGCAAAGTAAAAGTTTCGTGCTACTGGAGATTCCCATCCACTGGAAGAAACTAAAGAAGTTCTTAGATGCCTCGATGTCATAAGAGGTTTGAGTATTTGTCGAAGAGTGCGCTATCCTTTTATTGGTGGATTGTTTGCTGACGATGCTTGATGATAAGCTATTAAGAGACTTTGTTGAACGATGGCATATAGAGACATGTTCATTCCATCTTCTATTTGGTGAGATGATGATTACCTTGGATGATGTCTCCTTTCCGTTCCATCTTCTCCTAGAAGGTTATTTTTTCATTGCTCCTCTAATTATCCATCAGGTAGCATGTATTACTTCTATATAAGACTTGAGAGTTATTAAGGAGCAATTAATAGAGGATTTTAAGGCTAAAAAGGGTACTTAATTTTGCCTATCTTGGCTCTGAGATAGGTATGCTGACCCAGTGTGTCAGTTTAGGTATAAGGTAATCACTAGGGTATACATGCTACATCTTGTAGGATGTAATATCTTAGCAGATAAGTCTCATGTATGTATATCAATGCGAAGTACATGTGGCTATTTAGTAGCCTTCCATATGTTAGTTGGGCATGAAGGTGTGATGCACCGACTATTTTATATGTTGCACTTGAAGAGGCGACTATCTTTGAGACTAGTCAGCTTGCCAATTATATGAGTCTGTGTCACAGGCAAAAAGATGGAAGTCCAGACATGCTCACACAAGTGGTGTTGTGGAGTACATGAAAATGATTGATGTGTTGACTGTAGACGATGTTATCTAGACATCCTACGTCGACCATATAGTGCATAATGAGTTTGATAAAATTTCACTTTTTTTCAGGTTATCTGCGATGAGAAACCATAATGGCTAGAAATTTACTTGAGAGATATGCAGTAGTCTAGATATGTCCAAGACATCCCACGATCAATCATTGCAATTCCATCCGAAGGCATTGATATATGGTTTATCAGTAGCATTTTTGTCTTTTTCCATGCCATTAGAGATCTTGCAGTGGAGGCTTAACTCATTGCACAATGTGTGGATGGGTACTTGGAGTTGTACCTTACTATATCATACCCATGTATCATCCCACCTAGACAACATGTAGATGACGTTGGACATTCTCATGTTGGGGGTTTGGTAAACTCAGATGGCGAGGTTTATACTTTGGCATCACAGGCATCACACTTAGCTGGGGGGGGGGGGAGGGGGACCTATTTAGACATTATTATCATGTTTGTATTTTTTGTGTGTGTATATTATGTGTATTATTACTCATACTTTTGTACCACACAATTTATCAAATAACATTTTGTCACTTTCATTATTGCAGGATAAGTTAGCATTTGACAAATAGCAGTCCACAAGACGATTAACATAACTTTAGACAGATGATTTCATAACATACCAAAATAATAATAATTAACAGACATAAACACTACAAGATGATTCTGGATGTTTAAACATCTTGATTATGTCGTCGTCTGATCTAGAAATTGCTGCATCAAACTCGATCAATCTCTTAGTTAGTCTACGATGATATGTTCTCCACATAACCTTTAAATCTTCATTAATATTCAACTCAATACAATAATATTTCACTCTTCCACCAATATCAATCCATGGTGTAAGAAACTCGATCTTGCCCATCTTTATATTCTCGGTTTTGGGCAACATATTATTCAATTTAGATCTCGGAAAAACAGAACATGTGGTGTCCTTCGGGAGTCTAAACTCAACAGAAGGTTTCACCTCGTTAAAGTTCACTTATGCCTTAAACAAATAGCGATGCATTGTAAGCTGTTTTTCTTAACAACTCATGATCCCTATTTATACAAGTTTAGATTCATTCTAAACACAAAACACTCAATGTAATCATAATTATAAAAGATTATCAATAAAATTTCAACCCTTGAATTTAAACTATCTATTTTTTTTCAATTCCTCTAAATATATTGTAGGTATATGAGGTCTTTTAAAAAAAATACCAATACTTTTTAAACTACTGCACTTTAAAAAAAAAAAAAAGCACAACATAGTATTTTTTGAAAACCGACAAAGTTTTCCACATGGTTTTCTTAAAAAAACAAATAATTGCATATTTGATATTTTAAATAAATGATCAAATTATTTGATTTGTACCGAATATTTAATCTATTCTACCATATTTTTCGATCGGATTTATGATTAAATTTTTGACAAGAGTAATATATTATATATTATGGTGGGGTGCCAAATTAAATTTTCGGAATGACACGATAAGTTCTTCAAACATAAAGCGGGTCAAATGAATGAAAATGAGGCCCATTAAAACACTGATAAAACCCTAATTCGCCTCTCACAGTCACATACACGCTCGCCTATAAGTACAAATTCGAGATCCAGTTTCTATATCGCTCCCACTCCTCTACTGCTCTTTATCTTCGCTTCTGTTTCCTTTTACTTGATTTCTTTATTTTCAATGTTTCTGTTTTTCAATTTTTTGATTGAATCGATTTTGTTGAAGTAATAGTAATTCGTGGTGTTCTCGGTGATGATCACAACGATGACGAGTCTGATGAAATTTCCATTCAAAATAATCATGAGGACATAACGAGGCATTTGTCTGAGAGAACACCACTCTTCACTTTTAAAATTTTCTGTTTTGTTGTTGTTTTGAAATTGTGTAGATATATCTGGCACGGTGATGATTGAATTTATTGTCATATGATCTTTTATTTGATTAAACAATCTCCTACTCATTCTGAGTGCCATTAACTTACTTGTGTTCGTTCAAATTTATTTTCATATTTTGCTTATATATTAGTATTGATTATGTGAAATTCTTATGATGCTTTTATTGTTTTTGATATGGAATATTTTGGATTTGTTTTTATCTTCGTTATCTCTTTATATAAATGGGTTCAGTAAGGATAACAAGAGTGATTATAAGATTATTAATATGTTGTATCAAACTTTCAAGTAACTAGACATGAGTCTGAGCTAACAATTTCTATAAGACACCTCTATGAGTAATCTTAACAATTTCTATTAGACACTTCTATGGGTAATCTTCGAAGGAGATTCTGTTTGAGAGGATAAGTAATCTTGGAATCATCAGTAATCTATTTGAGATGATTGTCTTAATTATATTTGAATTATTATATTTATATGGATTTTATCAATATTCACTAATTTAAAAATTAAAAGAAAATATAATTATTATTTTCAAGTAAACTAAATCATTATTTTTTAAATTAAATTAAATTATTTATCAAAGTAATCATGTTTGACGAAAAGAAAAGTAGGCAATTCTCTTTTTTCTAATAGAGGAAATTAAATAATTCAATAAAATAAAATAGCAACTATTTATATAGTTTGTTATTTAAACATTGTTTTGGTTGGCTTTGCATGATTAAATAATAAAATTAAATTAAATAGCAACTATAAAATAGTTTGTTATTTACTTTTATAAATTTATTTTAGTTAGATTCAATTTTGAATGATTGGTTAAAAAAATTCGATCTAATTCAATTTTACGTGGTTTAATTTTGTTTGTATTTTTGGATATCTAAATTATAAAATATAACTTTTATTATATTTTAAAAATATTAATATATAGTAAATTTGATATAATATATAATATACTATTAAAAATTAATATTATAAAATAAATAAATAAAAGTAAATAGATTAAATCAAATTAATAAATAATCAAACTAATAAATAATAGTATTATATTGTAAAATATATTAAATTTTTAATATAGTATATTGCTGAGGTGGATCACACATTTGGATTTTTTTTCATATGTCCATGCTGATGATATACTATACTACATTTTTTCTTTCTTTGCATCTAACGAGCATGTGCGCATGTTGTAATTACATGGGAGCAAGGTATCCGAAAGACTTGGTATATCTAAAAAAAACTTTTCTTCATTGTGATCAATTGTTTCTTTAACACTAAAATTTATCTCATGACGGTCAAAGTTTGTGACTGAATGTGTGTTAGCCTTGATAGTTTCATCTTTTATAACTTTCATTATTCATTGACTATAAACTTGATCAGACATTAACACTGCATTCCATTTTTTCCCTCTTGATGCAAATTGAGATGCCAACCTAAAATAGGTTGGTCTTACCACTGTTGTTATAGGTAGGTTTCTAATTTCTTTGAATACGTCGTTCATGCATTCCACAAGATTTGTTGTCAAGTGGCTCTAACGACATCCACCATCAAATGATCTTGTCCATTGAAATGTTTTCCAACCACCTTCATGCATCTGCATTTAATAATCTAATTTCGTCACAGTAGTATTGAAATGATGGTTGAGTTAAAGCATACCCTGTATTCATAAGTTTTTTGCGAATGTTCTTGTCTTTGATTGCACGCATGAAGTTTTGTGTGATATGCCTAATGCAATAGACATGGGTAGATGAAAGATTATGCCACCCGTTATCTTGGTTACTGTAAGCACTCTCAATAGTAGCATGCCTATCTAAAATCAAACAAAGATTGACTTGTGGAGCAACATGTATTCTGAGATTCTTAAGGAAGAAACCCCAAGCAAAAGTAGTATCACCTTTAACTAGTGCAAAGACAATAGGAAATACATTATTGTTGACGTCTTGTGCAACTGCCATCAGCAATGTACCCTTGTATTTTCTGTATAACCATGTTCCATTAATCTGAATAATAGGTTTGAAGAATGCAAAACCTTGGATGCATGGTTGAAATGCCTAGAAGAGTCGGTGGAATATTACATTTCCATCAACAATAGATCCATCTGGCCTACATGCTAGAACTGTCTGCATGATTACAATAGTCCTCAATGTTTGTGTCTTAAGTGCCGTCAAAAATCGTGGTAATTCTTTATAAGAATCCTCCCAATTGCCATAC
The DNA here is from genome assembly GCA_963966055.1 of Lathyrus aphaca. NCBI lineage: Eukaryota > Viridiplantae > Streptophyta > Magnoliopsida > Fabales > Fabaceae > Lathyrus > Lathyrus aphaca. The sequence continues at coordinate 431,420,882 of OZ014522.1, read as the reverse complement.
ACATGTTCAATGACTTTTGTTCTTGCAATCCACGCCTTCTTGTACAAGGGAGTATAATTATGTTATCGGACAATATGAGAGATTATTATACTCACCTTCCTTGATGGATCCCTGTTGACAAACGGCAAAATGTCTCTACATATCAAGTCAGCACTTAATTTTTGGTGATCCTGGACAATGTTTGTGGCAGTGCAAGTATGTGGTGGATCTAACGAAGCTATCTTCCAAGAATCACTTTTTTTACTGTAAGACGTAGCAAGCCGAAATTTGCAAAGTTCGTTACGGCAAACAACAACATACCTTCTTGAATCGCTTCGATCCATATTGAAATCAATAGAAGTATCCATGTGATATTTTTTAATAGCTCTTACGCATTCTTCCTTTGTATGATACTGGTCTCCCTCTTTCAATTCACCCACAGAGCGTTTATACGGGTTGAAAAAAATATATGCGAAGACATCATCATCATGCAACTCCATCGTTGTCATATGTTAAGGCGAACATTATGCCTGGTGTTGAGGGACTTGATGGACGTCATCTTCAGTGGTGGTGTTCAAAAGATGATCGAGTTGTCTCTCACTTTCTTCTTCTTCGTTGTCAACGATGTCGACTTCCGCTGCAATTTCACCTGAGTATTCCGTTCCAGTTTCCTCAGAATCACAACGTTCTAATTCATTGATGATTTGAGATTGTTGAGAAGAAATATTTAGCTAAAGTATAACGTACACCTCAATAGAGTTGAACTCAGAATGTTCGTGACTAACAAAGATATTCTCAATGTCTTTATCATCGCGAACTTTAAGTGGATAAAATTTAACGTGGTTGGCATGAAAAAAAATAGGGTTTTGATATCTAATTTGTTATATAGGACCAAACCCTAATTTTGGTTCTAATATATCTTTAAAGTGCACAAAATTTGACTTTCTACTGAGTGATAGTCGAACAACATCAGTGTTTTGAAAACTAAAGCCATGTTCATCAGAGATAAAAGTCTCTCTGTTGTAGTGGGCGTTAACAGAGTATCTCGATGCATATGACATTGTTAATCAGTATAGATAGAAACATTTAGGGTACTGAATTTGAATTGCATTGCATGGTGAGTATTTAAATATGCATGGTACGTATAAAAATGCATGGTACGTATTTAATGTTGTCTCCATTTGACATGGCAACAACTTTATAGCTCCTAATTCCCATTCATGCAAGACTGTAAGATTCCCATTAAGACTGTAAGCTACACGTAGCTTTGCAAGATTCCCACGCAGACCTCAAAATGCGTGGTCAAAGTCGCCAATTGACCTACCGAGCTAGTTATTGGAGTTGTTCCTTGTCGCCAATTAGTGTGGCGAGCTAGTCTTGCTTTTCTTACATGTTACATGAAACTATTCCTTTAAATGCATGAGGTTTATGTCTTGTAAACTCATCAAAACTATTCCTATCTTAACTATCCCTTTTCCGATTATTTCTTCCCCAATCATAACTTCCCCGATTAATCAGTGATTTGACACAATGTCGCTATTGACAATGTGTGAAACGCACAGAGGCACAGTCGCCAACATTGCGGATCATGTGCGTTAATTTACAAAGTGTATTTTTTTTCATTGTCTCATTTGCAATTTTTTTTATTTGTCTCATTTTTAAATGCCTCATTAACAAATGTTTAATTTTTATAGGATGTTTCTAGATTTCGTCCTCATGTTCATGAATATGTTGCCCCCGACGTTCATTGAACCTTATATTGAGCTTGCCGGTTTCGGACATGTAAGCAAAATCATGTCTTACTCAGTTGATGCAAAGTTTATACTAGCTTTACAAGAGCGGCGGCGTCCAGAGACACACACTTTCTTTTTTCCAATGGATGAATATACTGTCACTTTAGAAGATGTGTACATGTTACTTGGGTTGCCTATTAATGGTAAGGCAGTCAATGGACAAATAAACCTCGCAAATTCAATTTGCATGGAACTTTTGAGTGCCGACTTGTTGGAAGAAAATCACAGAGGCCAATGTATCTTACTTTCACGTCTCAAGGCATATTACCATACTCTAATTTTAAATGAAGACTCTACATAAGAGCAAAAAATAATTAAAACTAGGTGTTATCTTATGATTTTATTTGGTTCATTTTTATTTCCCGAAGGCACTGATTCTTCTATGCACGTTATGTATTTACCATTACTAACAAACCTAGAAAGGACTAGGGAGTATAGTTGGGGTTCCGCATGTTTGTCTTATTTATATAGCTTTTATGTAAAAATGCAACTATTTCAAAAGAACATAAAAGAAGATTTTCCTAAGAAAAACACTTTCGCGTCACAGAAAGAAGATTAATTCAAACTTTTATTTCACGTATCGTCTACCATAAGAAGATTTGAGTGCAAGAATAAAATACATTTCTCGTAGTAGCACTTGGCTCAAAAAAATTCTCCTCAAATAACAATCTGAAAAGAACAATCACAATTGAAATCAATCAATATCAACTTCAAAACAACATCACCTACCAATAGTTCAGCTAGAGGATTCAACATGATTGATGAAATCAAAACCAAATTTACGAAACAGTGTTTAAACAATCAATATTAACTCTTCTCATTAGTTCACAAATAAACTCCAATTAATAATTTCTATCACTAACCATCATAACAGCCACTAACATAACACAACAAGATAATTTCAGTTCACTATCCATCACACTCAATGAACTTCATGACAGTCCCTAGTTCTAACTGTCAACCTAACTTTAACTAATTTCATATAATGCTTCAATTGATTCTAAACTAACCTAGTTGATTCTTGTTCACATCCAATTCATCTAACTCGTTAGGACATCCCTAACAATTAACATATTGCACTTCCATTGTGGCTTAACTTGTTTGTCATAAAAACAATAATCTTATTAATCCGAACGTTATAAACATCACTAACAAATAGATATTAATAATTAATCATAATACTAACTACACCAAATAACCATCAAGTTCTACAATTCACTAACTATCTAATCCAAACTAACTGTAATTCCAATTTCAACAAAATTCTAACAGAATGTCAATTACACTAACTCAAAAATAACTTAACTGTTTTCACTTCAAACCAACTGCAATTTTGATTTTTTAAAAAGAGTCACTTAACTATAATTTCGTTAACCAACTACACTAACCTAGCTCAACACTAAATTTCAGTACAAACTGTTAACTAACTTCATTAACTTTTTTAAACTATCTAACTCAAACTGTTTAACTAATTTTTTCTAATTCTCTAATTAATCACAACATCTACTTCTTCTAACAGCGACACTTAAACTGAACTCAAGCCAATTTCCAATTCAACTAACTAAACAATGACCCCACTAATTGAATTAGCCTCAACATCCTAACAAAACTTCTAACAGTGTGAATCATCCAATTACACTTAGAACTCAACTGTTTCATAACTCCCCTAACGAAACTGAAGATGTAAATGTGCCCTAACTGCCCTATCAAACAATTTCTCAATCTATCCTATATTGTCAAAATCAGTCTAACAACAAAAGAAGAAAACCACTTAAACCTAATGGAAAAAGAAGAAATCTAACCGAAACGGTGGAGAATGGTGGAGTACGGTGGAGGAAGGTCGAGGATAATGTAGGAAGGATGACGACGAGACTGTAGCCGAGAGGGTGGAGGACGGTGGCGAGAGTTGTTCGTTTGTTCGCAGTTGCAACAAAGAGGGAAAGAAAAGAATATGAAAAGTAGAATACTGATACTATTCAATATTGTATTTTAATAAGACCTTAGACAACACTTTTAAGAAAAGCGTTGGCTAATATAGGCCTTTAGCAGCGCTTTTGAAAAGCGCTGGCTAATACGGGCCTTTAAAAGCGCTTTTGATTTTTTTTTTAAAATTTATATGACTCTAGACAATGCTTTTGAGAAAAACGTTGTCTAATATATGCCTTTAGCAGCGCTTTCCAGAAGCGCTGACTAATGTTGTCCTTTATCAACGCTTTTCAAAAAGCGTTGTCTAAGGTAGACCTTTTAGCAGCACTTTTACTCTTTTTCGTAAATAGTTTCCGTGTTTTATTTTTTATTTAACTTATAGCAACGCTTTTGTATAAAAGCACTGTCTAAGGTGCGCTAGTAAAAGTCATTTTTGGCGTAGTGTTTTTCCCAAGATTCATTCAAAACGCATCAATTTGGGGCCTGTTGAGCAAGATCCATATGTCATACCAACATGTTGGAGCATCGTGCCCATCATGTGTCCGTTATACAACTTAATCAAGCTAGACCATTCTTGAACACTTCGACACTTCTCCATGTTGTTGTTTTTCTATATTTAGCCAATCCAAAGGGACAATCCAGTAGGAACTACACACTTGTTTGATAAATTAAGTTTTTAAGTAAATGGGGGCTATGAAATCCAATAAGAGGTGGTGCTAAAAGCAAAACAAAGGTCTAAAGTCTCTGAAGGCCCAAACAACTAAAAAAACATCTTTCAAGATAACAACTACATAAGTCAAACAACTTTTGGATGTTGAGAGTTATTTTTGAGAGGGAGAGTTGAGTTCAATAGTCAAGTAAAACATATGATGATGACATTTGATGAAGAAGATATCTCAAGCCTCATTAGTCAAAATATTCAAGAATTCAATTGAATTGTTAATCAATGTGTTGAATCAAGAAGGATATCTTGAAGTTTAAGAGAGAAAGTGTGAAAGCTCACATAACCCCCCACTTGGCGATTTAGAGTGATAAATTACATGACGATAACTTTGACGTTTAGGGGACAAAATACAATTTTTTTTAATATTTCAAAGGAACTATTCCAATTTTTCTTCTAGAAAAATAAACCGAATTTCGATAATATTACATAAAATATCACATATTTAACCCAAATAAAATTCTTCTCATATATTGTCGAGTTTTTAAAACTTTTTGTATATGAAAGAACACGATTGATTGTATTTTTCTTAATGCAAAAAGTCTACTAAAAGAAAATTATGTCACTTTAATAAAATTTTCAACTATGTAAACAATATTCTTATAATGGGGACAACTTCTCTACCCACCACAAAAAGTTGGGTAGAATACATTCAAACAATCAACTTATGTCATGTCATTTTATTATATTTATTTAATTATTTAATAATTTAAATTTTATAGATTTTCAATACAATTTACTCTAATTTTCTCAATGAGTAACTCTATTCAATTTTTTGAAATAGATTGATAAAAATTCACCTCTTATCATTTGTACATGACGTAGTATTATAAATTTCCTACTTCTCTCTACTTATACATTATTGTAAAATGTTACGAATTCCATGTTTTCCCCTAGTTTATAAATGTAACATGTAAGAAGTCTGTGGTGAGAATCCAGTCACCACAAAATTGACATACAATATATCTATCCGAATCCACAACATTGCCACGTGGCATCTAACAAAACATTTCACATTACCTTAAACCATCCAATGAGATACCACCTTATCCTATCCAAAATCTTACTCACACCACAGCCACCAAATAATTGCAACCTTCACATTCTCAACCAACACAAAAACTCTTGAAAACTAGTTTGTTTGTAGAGAACACCAAATAATTAACAGGAGCCATGGCAGCCTCACTTCAAGCAGCTGCTACTCTCATGCAACCTACAAAGCTGCGTAGCAACACTTTGCAGCTTAAGTCTAACCAATCTGTTTCTAAGGCCTTTGGTGTGGAACACTATGGTGCTAAGGTTACTTGTTCCCTTCAGTCTGATTTCAAGGAGTTGGCTCACAAGTGTCTTGAGGCTTCTAAGATTGCAGGATTTGCTCTTGCCACTTCTGCTCTTGTTGTTTCTGTATGTTCCTTTACCTCTATTCCTTTTCTTCATTTTTTCTTTCTACAAATTGCATGCATATTGAATAGTTAAGTAATTTTATCAAGTTTTGAACTCTTAGTTTACTTGTGATGAATGTTATGTTGGTTTGAAGTAGTTACTACAAATTAATATGTTTAAGAATATCAATTAGACCAGCAACTTGCATTATAAAGCAAAATAAAGACTAAACTAGAAAGGACCTATCTTGAATTCACCTTGGATCCTCTCTGGTCTTACTAACCAAACGTCAATTGTTGCACACACGGGAGAGGATCCAAATCCATTTGAATGAGATAGTAATTTATGCAAAAATCAACCATGTAAAACCAAATAAGATAACTGATAAATTTGTTTAGTGTTTACCAATTGGCTTGCTTGTTCGATTATATATATGATTCTCGTTGTTGATGTCTAAGAATGAGAGCATAAATGAATTCAGGGAGCAAGTGCTGAAGGTGCACCAAAGAGGCTAACTTTCGACGAAATCCAAAGCAAAACATACTTGGAAGTCAAGGGAACAGGAACTGCAAACCAATGTCCAACCATTGATGGAGGAGTAGACTCATTCGCCTTCAAGGCAGGAAAGTACAATGCCAAGAAACTCTGCCTCGAACCAACTTCATTCACAGTAAAATCAGAAGGCGTAACCAAAAACACTCCACTTGCATTCCAAAACACCAAGCTCATGACGCGTTTAACCTACACGCTCGACGAGATTGAAGGGCCGTTCGAGGTTTCAGCAGACGGGAGTGTGAAATTCGAGGAGAAAGATGGAATTGATTACGCTGCAGTGACCGTTCAGCTTCCTGGAGGCGAGCGTGTTCCGTTCCTTTTCACCATCAAGCAGTTGGTAGCATCAGGGAAACCTGAAAGCTTCGGCGGTGAGTATTTGGTACCATCATACAGAGGAAGCTCATTCTTGGACCCAAAGGGAAGAGGTGCATCTACCGGTTATGACAATGCTGTTGCATTGCCAGCTGGTGGAAGAGGTGATGAAGAAGAACTTGGAAAGGAAAACAACAAGAGTGCTGCATCATCAAAAGGGAAAATCACATTGAGTGTTACTCAGACTAAGCCTGAGACTGGTGAGGTTATTGGTGTGTTTGAGAGTATTCAGCCATCTGATACTGATTTGGGAGCAAAAGCACCAAAGGACGTTAAGATCCAAGGTGTTTGGTATGCTCAGCTTGAATCATAGATAGCTTCTTTGTTATGGTTTGTTTTGTTGTAAACTTCAAGATGTTGATGCATTATCCTTTGACTAAACAACTTTCAAGAGCTGAGAGGATTATCATGTTTATATATTATATCGATGTTCAATTATAATATGCTTATAATGTCGAGGTTAATTGAATTTCTATGGTATTTTGTTTAAATGTCTTTGTTTTTGTTACTCATTCATGGATTTTTGTTTGATTATAGTTTTGCCATACCAAGACAGAAAATTTGCAGGGTACCAGAATCCTTCTAGTTCTTACCAAACTTATAATGTGACACACATGTATAATATGGGTTTAATTCATGACTAAAATAAGATGTGATCAAAATACTCCTATAATGTTTTAGTCAAGTACATGATGAGCCATTTTCTAATATAACTAATATATTTTAAAGTATGGTAATTCCAAATAAGTAAATTTTGAAAAGGCATACCTAGAAGTGTAAGAATACTCAATCACAAAGTTCCATCAAAGCTCTCTATTTGACCTTTTAATTTTAGGCTTTTGAGTGAAGTATTTTTTTTTCTTTTTCTTTTGGGTAGTGTGATACCCTTATGTTATTCTCAAACCATATAACAACTCAAAATTATCCAATCGCCCAGTTCGGAAATTGAAATATAGCCGGATTACAAAATATGAATTAACCTTACGAATGTTGAATCTTGGACAAAGCTAATTGTTCATCTGGTGCGTTTTGAGTGGACTTTGAGCTCTCTTATAATATGAAGTGTATTCGGTATGGATATCAAAATCCAAACATAATATTATTTTTACTTGTTGTTTGGGATCATAACCATAATTATCCTTGAACTAGGAAGTTGGACTCCTAGTGTGATGTTGCAAGTCTTCGATGCGGTGAATCATAGGGGTGGACGTGCAAGATTAGCACTCCAATGTCTAAGTCAAATGATAGAGATTAAAAGAGATATTGTAGAATGTGGAAAGTGCGAATGTACCTAGAAATCTAGGATCTCACACGCTTATGAGTATTTATCCTTGTATTGAGCTAGTTATTGGACCTCCTTTGACGCTAATGAGCCTCTTCTTATTGGGCATTCAATTGACTCAGAACAGTTGCCCCAAGCTTTATCGTGAAGTGTTGAACAAGAACTCTTTAAAAGTTGTTACGACATAGACTTACCAAATCACCTATGGATGAGACTTGACGCGTCCGATTAGTGAGAGTAGTGAACATGCACATTACATATGAGTCTTTCTTTTGTGTTGCTTTGCACTATTCTTCATGTGTGCTGATGAAAGTCGTCATTACATGACTTTTATGAAATTTTTTGGATGAAATCAAAAGATTAAGGATCAACAACCATGCCAAAGTGTGAAGAATTGGGAAAAAACTATCACAAGGAAGAAATAAAGACAGTGAAAATATTGAAGAAAAAGTGAATAAAACAAACATGTAGTCCTAGAATTCTCGCATGCGTGATGCATTCGATGAGACTTGCATTGCGACACGATGACATACTTTTTGCTGACAAGCAAAACAACCATTTAGAGGCCTTTTGTTAACTTTTTGAGATTTCTAAAACTTGGAGATAAAGTGACGACTAAGAATATTCATGAGGTGAATTTTGAGAGTGTTGGAGTCATTGAAGAGATATTTTTCTACATATTTTGATGATGAAGATTTATCAACTCATGGTAATTTTAAATTTATCAATGAGTAGCTAAGTTTCTCTAGGTTAGATCTTTTTTAGATGAATCTTATTATTACTCTGTTAGATCATATGTCTGTTTGAGATTTATTAAACACTTTTATAATTGTTATCTCATTTAATTTTTTTCTTGAGTTTAATGCTTTCTGTTTGTTTACGAGCGCACAAATTGATCTAGATACGTAGGGATTTTTGATAGTTAGTCTAGCCATTTGATCTAGGGCAAATTATTAAACTTAGTAATTAACTAGGAACATGTAATTATAAGTTGTTGCTTTTGAATTAACGCTCGTAGAACACTTAACCTAACTCTGAATTGACCAAAAGAATTAGGGAAATACTATTTAGGTAGTGAGTAGTACACCAATGAATTGGGTGCAGTGGTCTTTTTGTTCACAGTTGGATAGTAATTTAATTGCGATTTTATTAGTACAAAGTTCATTAACAGGAAAAATAAGAGGATTCGATATAAAATACATAATCGCATTTCTCATCATGAATTTCATTATTAGTACTCTCGTTCTTATTTTGGAACCGGATCAAATAACCCCCCGAAGCAATTGCATTAATTTCATTCTCGCATAATAATTTTGTTAAATTACAATCCTCGTGGATATGATCTTTTTTACTATTTCTTCGACATTATCGGTACACTTGCTGGGAGGTCATCAAGTTTTTGATATCGATGTCGGGGTTGTATTTTGAAAAAATAATTTGAAGCTTGGGAGGCGCGTCATACACTCGCATAATATACTAACAGAGTCGCCATCGAACTTTATATATTCGCAAAAAAAAAAGAAAGAGAAAATATCTATAAAACCCTAAAAGAATGACAACGATATGATCGTCACAATCAAATCAGGGTTCAGGAGTCGATTACACAATGAGAAGGTATTAACACCCCTCACATATGTTATACTATGTAATGCCTTATATAATATAAATCTAGAATAATATCATACAAGTGTTTATTTGGTACTGACTCCATCATAAGTGCCTAATAGTACAATTCACATTCTTGACCAATTCTAAAAAAACAATACAACTATGGTACAAGATATGAAAATTATACTAAAATAAAAAAAATACTAAAATCAAATACAATATCCATTATTGTACAAGATAAATACACAGTAAAAACTAAATTTATACTTCTCTTGAAACATCCCGAGCATAGCTCTACATGTAAATCAAACCTGCAAAAGAAACCTGAAAAGCAACAACAATAGTGGGGTGAGATATCAACATCTCAGTGAGTTTCCTACCTTATGGATTCTCTCGGCTCTACAAGGTTCTATCAAACCTAACTCAAATCTAAGGTTACTTCTCTATAAGGAACCAAAGCAAGATGGAATATCTATCCAACGTTCTCGACACTTCACGTGGGACTCAATGTAATACCCACCTCAAGTGTTTATTGGGCAAGGCTTCCCATGGGACTCAGTGTAATACCCATCTAGGGCCACTACCATGCTTCTCGTGGGACTCAGTATAATACCCACATCAAGTCTTACTCAATGCTTTCCGTGGGACTCAGTGTAATACCCACCTCAAGCCTTTATCTGATGCTTCCCGTGAGACTCAGTGTAATACCCACCCCAAGACTTACTTAATTCTTCCCGCGGGACTCAATATAATACCCACCTCAAGCCTTTATCTGATGCTTCCCGTGGGATTCAGAGTAATACCCACCTCAATATTTACTCAATGCTTCCCGTGGGACTCAGTGTAATATCCACCTCAAGCCTTTATTTGATGATTTCCATGAGACTCCGTGTAATATCCACCTCAAGACTTACTCAATGATTCCCGTGGGACTCAGTGTAATACCCACCTCAACCCTTTATCTGATGTTTCATGTGGGACTCATTTTAATACCCACCTCAAGACTTACTCAATGCTTCCCGTGGAACTCAGTGTAATACCCGCCTCAAGCCTTTACCATCACAGTACAATAAATTACATGCTAAGAAAACATACTTAGACAACAATTGAACAAACAAATACCATCTAAAGATTTCTAGTTACATTAATAGGTCATACTATTGGTCTGTGGTAAGGTTTCCTTACAATACTTATTTCATTTTAAGCATGTTATCACACAATCAATATATATATATATATATATATATATATATATATATATATATATATATATATATATATATATATATATATATATATATATATATATATATATATATATATATATATATATATATATCATTATAACATTCATGTATCACATATAATAACCCCTCACACCAATACAACCAAACATGGTGATTTGCAACTCCATAATTATCAATATAATCACATATAATACTTTTTCATATTTATCTCATCAATCCATGACTAGGGCTGTTCATGGTATGATTTTGTGAGAAAACTGAACCAAACCGAACCGAACCATTATATAAGGTCATCCAAACTGAACCGAACCGTTTCCATTTTTTTTAGAACTGAACTGAACCAAAATTTTTGGTTTTCTATAACGGTTCGGAACTCCGAACTGTACCAAACCATTAGAAGACAAAATTTTCCAAACCGAACCATTTGTTAAAGAACCGAACCATTATACTTTGTTTTTTATATTATTTAATAAAAAAACATTTTAAACTTATTTTACTTAAAAACAATTATTTAAAAAAAAATCATTTCAGACACAACTAACATGATTTTAAAAGCACTTATTTTAAATTTATTTTAAAAGCACTTATTTTAGACTTATTTTAAAAGCACTTATTTTAGACTTATTTTAAAAGCACTTATTTTAGACTTATTTTAAAAGCACTTATTTTAAACTTATTTTAAAAGAACTTATTTTAGACTTATTTTAAAAGCACTTATTTTAGACTTATTTTAAAAGCTCTTATTTTAAAAGCACTTATTTTAAACTTATTTTAAAAGCACATATTTTAAACTTATTTTAAAAGCACTTATTTTAAACTTATTTTAAAAGCACTTATTTTAGACTTATTTTAAAAGCTCTTATTTTAAAAGCACTTATTTTAAACTTATTTTAAAAGTACTTATTTTAAACTTATTTTAAAAGCACTTATTTTAGACTTATTTTAAAAGCACTTATTTTAGACTTATTTTAAAAGCTCTTATTTTAAAAGCACTTATTTTAAACTTATTTTAAAAGCTCTTATTTTAAAAGCTCTTAGTATACCTTGACTGCAATATCTTTTGACTGTCATTTAAATATTGATTTGGATGGTTAATCCCAGCATCGCATGGCACGCCGTGAAGAGCTTTAAAGGTTAAGGTACATGCTTAATGCACATACAGTACCCATAGTATCAAATATTAAATTCAAATGACAAGTTTCCTATGCCAAAATTGTCTCATAAAAACATGAGTAACTCCTTAATTAAAACCAAAAGTAATTCCAAGAAAGAGTTTTTCCAATAGTATATCATAATTAATATGTGCCAACCAAAATGAACTAAAATCAAACTATGTTGTTCTGATACTCTTTTAACTTGCAAGGTCTTCATCATCATCATCAAAATTAGCCGATGTCAAAGATGTTATCTCTACAAAATATTATAAAAAATTACTTTCAATATTAGTTCAAAGAAAGTAAATAAAAGTCATAAAGAGAATCATTAACAAACAAGTGCTTCTATAATCCAAATGTCAAATACAAATAAGTTCCAACTCAAATTTCTGATTCATTAAGAACAATAAGTTATATCAATAACATGCAACTTTCTCAAGTATATAAAAGAAATATCTCATAAACCATGTTATCAAACTGAAGTGATCCATTTTAATTAGAAAATAAACTGAAGTGATCCATTTTGTCATTCCACACACAATCACATGCACACTAAATGCATCAAGATCTAATTAAAAATACATCGCAAAAAACCAATCAAGTATTCATACATACTACAATTTAGCCAATAACATTAGTATATGTTTCCTACATAGATTAGAAAAGCTTAATGACAAGTTTTCAGTTAAGAGACAGTTTATAGAAATTACCTTGCTCTAATTGATGGATCTCATCAAGGTCTTCCTCAGAAAATAAGGAGAGTGATTTTCCTTTCAACCAGTCTTGTGTACAAACAAGAGCTTCCACCATTTTAGGAGTTAGACAAGTGCGATAATCACTAACAACCCTTCCGCCAGTGCTGAAAGCAGATTATGAAGCTACGGTAGAGGCGGGAATAACCAACACTTCCCGAGCTATGCTTGCCAAAATAGGATATCTAGTTAAGTTGGCTTTCCACCAACCTAAGATGTCAAACTCAACCGCTTTAAGGTGTGGCACCCGTGCTTCTTGTAGATATGATTCAATTTCAATCATAGGATCAGACTTATGCCCAGTTTCTTGACTATATTGACAAAAAAATATCATCATCATCATCCTCATTCGGTGGTGTGTCTATTTGGCTAGATTGAGAGTCGTCAAAACCTCGATATTGAACATAAAGTTTTGAAAGAGAAGACTTCACTTTTTTCTTTAAATCATCGACTTTTCTGGTGTTAGCATATAAAAGATCAATATAAAACTCTGCAATAGACATTTTCACTCTTGGATCAAGAACAAAAGCAATCAATAATAAGATGTTTAGTGTGTCAGGATCTCCCCAATATTTGTCGAATTTACCTTTCATCTTACTCGCCGTATTTTTGATGTGCTCGTTATTACTCTTTAAATACTTATTGATCCCTTTTCCAATGGTGAATACCACTGCCATATATGAAGCACTAATGACATATAATGATCCAGACAAACGATTTGTAGATTTATAGAACATCTCAAGCAATGGAAGTACTGATGCAACATATGTCCAATCCTCTTTCTTAACTACCTGGTTTGTTTTGTCCATTTCTTCGCGAAATGTCTTATCCCGTGCATAGAGCAAGTCAAAAGCTTTTTGATACTGTAAGGCAGCCTTCAACATTGAATAAGTTGAATTCCACCTGGTTTCAACATCAAGGATAACAACACCTTTGTATGTAACTTTTTCTTGCACTGCACATTTCATAAATGTGACTAGTCTACTTGGAGAAGACTTGACATATTTAACCGCATGACAAATATTTCTTATGCAACTTTTATCCTCTTTCAATCCCGATTTTACAATTAAATTCAAGATATGAGCACAACAACGCATGTGGACAAAATCCCCATTCAAAACAAGATTACTCCAAGACCTCATCCTTATGTTGAGATACTTAATCATAGTGGTGTTTGCCGAAGCATTGTCAACCGTTATGGTCATGACTTGACTCAACCCCCAAATTCTTAAGTAATCTTCAACATATTTCCCAATCACGTGTCCCGAGTGCCCTGTGATTTGACAAAAGTTGATGATTTTCTTATGCATCTTCCACTCACTATCCACAAAATGCACGGTCAAACTCATGTAACTTAAGTTTTGAGTTGAAGTCCAAGTGTCAGTGGTCAAAGAAACTCTTCCACAATTTGGCAATATTTTTTTCAATTTCTCCTTTTCTTCAAGGTAGAGCGCCCAAATATCACGCCTCATTGTAGACCGTGATGGGATATAAAACCGAGGTTGCAAGGTGATTAGTAGTTTTCTAAATTCCTCATTCTTCACAAAACGAAATGGAATCTCAGCACACACAAATGTTTTCACAAGTTGCGCTCGGCATGCATCTTGATCAAACTTAGAATAGATTTGAGAACAACCTACTTATCCTTTTGTAGTGGTTTTTCTCCTTTTATTTGGTTGTGTTGCTTGGGTTTTATCATGATCATAAGCAGTGCATCTACCGAGATGAGTCCGCATACCACTTGTTCCATTACTATACTTAATTAAGACTCCACAATATTGACATTTAGCCTTTTTCTCATCACCTTCCATCATAGTGAAGTGGTTCCACATATCAGACCGTAATTGACGCTTTTTTTTCATTGGGATGTGGTGGAAATATAACTTCATCACGAGGGCTAGCTGAAGTTGTAAGACTTGTATACTCTACCTCCTCTGTCATCTGTTTCATAAAAATTAAGAGATGTAACAAATATCAAATCATGTAGCAATTACAAAGTGTAGAAAAGAAGTAACATTTATGATTTTTCATGCGCTTTGTCAGGAGAAAGGATAATAATATCAAGTACAAACTGCAAATATACATCAAAATAGTTATATCAACACCAATATGATAAAACAGAGATAAACCCCCACACCAGAAGAAGTAAATAGAGACAACTATAAAACACACTCCAAAATAAGAGCCTCCAAAGAGGAAAGCTGAACCAGATAAAAATCCCACCCAATCTTCCAGGCAGCCTAAACCGATTGGATAAAAAAGCCACGAGAAATCGTAAAAATCGGGACAAGGCTCCAACTTAAAAGACAGCATAACCACGACTACCCAAGAATACTAATATCAAGCAGACTCTGAACTACTCCAGCAACAAAAACTGAATTACTCCCAGCAGCAAACAAACAGGCACAGAGGAAGAATTTACAGATAAATACCAGCTCCCGAGAGATTACTGCATTTTTCTGCTATTGATAAAATGTGCCCCTATCAGAATTCAATCGATGTTGCATGTCAATTACATCAAAACCAAAGTATATTACTCTTCAAAATTGCAGAATAACCCACACGAATTATTGGCATCTCAAAATACTCAAATTATTTGACAAAATGCATGAAATGACTTTTTATAGAAAAATGTTATATAGTAAAGCACAATTCATATTAGAGACATCATAGAAACACAAATCCATTCTAAGGATGAAGACATTTTGCATAGCAGTAAATAACACAAGTCCTACTCTATTTCAAACAAACAAATGCATAATAAATAACTAAGTTTTGACATAGCAGTAAAAGATACAACTCAATTATTAAACATATCCATGAATCATCATCTAGGAAAACTCTCCCCACTACTTAGTTAATTGAATCTAGCCGAGAATAACTCTTCCTACAAGATAAGATGCTTCTACAAATAAGGTCTAATCCTTGGCTTATGATCAAATAAATTTTTCACCAATTCTTTAAGGGCTCGTGATTAACTAATGATGCTAGCTTGATGATAGCTTGGTAATTCCAAATAGTAGAAGCAGTAACAACTTTTCAGTTTATAGCTATCAACAATAGAACCTAAATAATCTGTGATATCTTCATATAAACCCCTATATTGAAGACAAGTCCATGTGATATTTAAATTCTTGGTTTTAACAAACTCAACATCAACAAAACAAACCAAAATAATGGATCAAAATCTCACTAAAATGGAAAATAAAAAAACCAAAGATGGAGGAACAATTTCTGAGCGCCGCCAGTGTAATCATTCTAAATCATAATCACAGGGGACTTCACTCACCTCCAACTTCCCATAAAATTTTTAATAAAAAATTACTACTATCCTATCAGCTAATCTAAAAGCAGCTTTATCATTACACCATCTCCACAAGAAAATCTTCATCCTTTGACTGGAGTTATAACAGTTCAGAGTTAATAGTACAATGAATAAATAAATTTCCAGAAGCAGATAAAATATGTTACTATATCCAAGTTCACAAAAATGTTATTAGCATACCTTTGACTGGAGATTCATTGCAGCAACAGTTTCTACAAGAGGGAAGTGTTCCTCTTAATTTGAGGGTGAAACAACCTGTGAGTGTTCCTCTTAATTCTTGTATCACTGCAAACATATTGAACCAACAGCATCAATAGGAAACCTTGAATTCAAGAGATTAAAGAGATAAGACCCTTGAATTCAAATTCATTAAATGTATGTTTGGTTTCACATTTCGATTTCGAACACTCATAATTGATTATGTACATGTAGAATTCATTATCCTTTCCAGAATCGATTCTACTTGAAGCTAATATTTATAGCTTTTGAGATTAAACTCTTACAATTCACTTTTGCAAAAATTTATCCAACTATAAATCACTTTACCTTGAACTAACATTATCCACAATCAATTCACTGGAAATAAACGCAACAAACCTAAAACAAAAAACCCTATATTCAAAGGGTCCTTTACCAATTATCTCCAAGATTGAAACAAAAACACATAAATTAATTAAGTACCTGTCCAGCATATAAAAGCCTACACGATTGGAATGAACGACGCCTTGGAGTTACAGCTAAAGATGAAGAATTAAACAAGATTAAGGGTTAACGATAATGATAATTCGAAGAAGAAGAAGAAGAAAACAATGAAACGTGGAATGTGTATATACCGGAAACGTGAGAAAGGGTGGGATTTTTCTCCAATACTACTCTCACAGGCATGTTGTTGCAGAGGAAACAACACTGATCGCAACGAATTTAACAACGAACACCAAAATCCAGAATCAGAAAATTTGGGAATTTAGGTTAGGGTTCATATTTTTAGAGTTTCAAATTTTCAATTGATTTTCATTTTTGAGTTTAAGTTAATGGTTCACAGTTCACTATTGGTTATGTTGGGTTTATTTTAGTTTGGTTCGGTTCTAGAACCGTTAATAAATAAATGGTTCGGTTCATTAACCAAACATAATGGTTCGGTTATTTTAACTTCAGTTCGGTTCAGTTTAACGGTTCAGTACGGTTCATGGTTTTTTTGAATAACCCTATCCATGACACATAACCAGGTTTCTACTTCACCATCTTATAGAACATAAAATTAGCTTTCCAAAACTTCGAACGGGGGCCAAAACGGACTTACGGTTCAAAAGATACGCCTGTTTTAAATTTCCATTTTTCCTGTAAATAACAGTGGTAACCGATTACCACCTGTTTGGTAACCGGTTACTGCATGGAAAAACCCAAAAATATGGTTTTTTCTTCACTCTAAATCATCCCAAATCATACCTAAACATGGGGTAACATCTAAGCAAGCATAATAGGTTCAAACCACACATAACCCGACTATACTACGCAATATATATCACATTTCATCCGTTAGATTTCATCGATTGTCAAGTTTATCAATTTCCCCTATTTCTAACCTAACTCTAGAAATCCAAGAAAACTAGAATTAAAGTGTCTAACTAGAAGCCACCTTGCAAACGATGAGGAGTTTGATGAAGAATGAAGATGATCCAAGCTCTCTTTTCCTCTTCTAGGTTTTCCTTTCTCTTCTTTCTCTCTTCTCTTCTCTTTCTCCCTTTCTTTTCTTTTTACTTCTTCTTCTTACTAACTTTCTTCTTTTATAACAAATAACTTGTTTTTCATTTATAATTAAATAATTGTTATAATGATATATCAATTAGTTAGTAACTTAACGGGTCCAAATTGAGAGTATCCAAAAATGTCTCTGAGTCAAATATTTGATAAAACCTCTGAGTCACATTGTTGTACCCCAAAATTTTCCCTCCCATATTAAAGATAATGTGTCTCAATAGGTCTCTAATAGTCACAAGATTCACAATTTCTCAAAGGAATTCCAGGTTTCATCAGACAAAGCCTCCTCCTAAGCATTGGATCTTAAATTAGGATTTTGAGTTTCTCAAAGAAAATTGAACTTCCAAATCCTCAAGTGGACTTAATGACATCTCACATACCTAAAAGAGTCCTCATGTCAAGTTTCAAGGCCTTCCCTACAAGTTTGGTCAGTCAGATGCTCATATATCATTTGGACCCTCTAAATGTAATGCAATGTGATGCAAACATGTAGACTGATGTATACAAGCTGTCTGAATTGAAATTGCACACTTGATCATTGCCTTAGCAAGCAAGAAACCAGATTGCACATTGTGATCTTAAATGGAGTTCAACTTCATGATCAAGGCATTAATTCATGTACTTCTTGGACTCAATTTGAAGGAGATGCTTCATATACCAAGTTTGTAGTTCACACCAAGATGCAATATGGTATCCATGTCAATCAAATGTGTCATTGAACTTCATGACATAAGGCTGCATAACAGGCCAGCAGAGGATGAACTTGCCTAGGGCAACTTGCCAATGGGATTGATCAATGTTGGCATCATACTTTGACTCTCCATATCTTTTGATCCGTTGATCAAATGAATTTTTGGCCAACATGAAATTTGTAGAGAGCATGGAGATGAAAAACTTTGATGTTCAACATTTTTTGATTTGATGCTTCTTTGATGGAGAAAATGGGCCATGCATCTTGTACACCACATGTTTGACAAAATATCTTGCCTGACGCGCGCATGAGGCTTGTCATGACTTGGTTTTTGCCCTAGTTTGATCATACTTTGAGTGATCATAACTTTCTCAATTTTAATCCCATTAACATGATCCACCTATGTATTTGAAGCTTAGGATGTCCTATTTCAAACAATCCAAGTGGAATTTTTGTTTGACTTTTAAATTGGGAGAAGGCCTCTCTTGAACATGGCAGCAAAATGGCCTAAACTTGCCATTTTAAGAAACCCTAATTTTCCAAAAATGGGAACTTCTTGATTTTCTTGATTCTTGATGATTCATCCATCATTTCTTGATCAAATTTTGTCCATTGACTCCTTGTAACATCAATTTCATGATTTTGATCTCAAAAAGTCAGGAGTTGACTTTTTCCTCTACACAATGGACTTTTCCCCAATTTCTTAATTTTCAACTAGTTGATTAATTGAAGACCTTCTGAAATGATTCAATGGATGATTTTTAAACCCTATATACTTGACATCATGTGGAAAAAAATAGAATCAAGTTTGAACCAAAATTTCATTGGGAAGCTCCATTAATAAGAAACCCTAATTTTAGCCCTTTTGTTAGGAGGTGTTGCACTGTTTGAATTCTTTGATTAGTCCACCTCTTTCTAAGACTTGAGGGATCATTTGAGATTTTATGGGATGTTAAGAACCCTTTGAATATTGTGGAGAAGCCATGTGACTCTTTCCATTACTTTTGGATAACTATCAATTCCAACAATCATTGACCATATGCACTATGCCTCTAGCCATGAGTGTTATGCTTCAATTTTTATGCAAAGATGTGGAAAGTGGTATGCAATATGATGTGTAAAATGCCATGAAATGAGAGGGAAAATTTTGGGGTGTTACAACTTATAGATCGATTTGAACTAATGAACATTAACTCCTCTAATCTACACCCAAAGTCCATTGGATTTAAAGAGAAATCAATCCCAAAAATGTCTCTCAAGGTAAAAATAAGAAGAGAGGGGAAAATGGGGGGAAAAGGTAAAACAATCCCAAAAACAAGTGAAAATTTCAATTATGTTCCAGAGTAACCGGTTACAACCAGGATGGTAACCAGTTACTTAGTTCAAAAATGCAGTTTCTGAAAAAATTAACACTGAGTAACTAGTTACTACCAGGATGGTAACCAATTACTCTGCACGCAGTATTAAAAAATTGACCAAAATTCAGTATGATCCTCTTTTAAAACAATTTTCAAACACCATATGATCATGAACTGAATTGACATGAATTTTAAAGTGAAAAAATTGTAGAGTCCCTACAATCAAACAATAATTTATGGTCCAAAGGATCAACAACCAAAAGCACCAAAGATCTACATCTTGAACGATGATGATGAAGCTATAACAATGGAGGAAGATGAATTACCAAGAACAAACTTCAAATTACTCCACTAGCAAGCTTGATTTACTGAAATTGATGAAGAAAAATGAAAAGATTGAAGGTTTAGCTCAAAGTTATTCAAGAATTCAATGCAAATTCTTGATAACTTTCAAAAGAAGAAAATGAGTTTTAGGTGATTTTTGTGGTTTGAGGACGTATTTTCCAATGGATTTTTTTGCTATCAAAAGCTTGAGAAAATGAATGAAAAGAAGCCTTTATTTAAAAAGTTTAGGTATGGAAATTTGGTGGAATGAAATTAGGCTTGGAAGATTAAAATTAGACATGGAAATTAAATTTGGAGGGAATTATCAAAATAATGGTGATTAATGAAGGTACATGGTGGGAATTAATTGTGATGATGTATAGGAATTAAATGGAGATGATCTAGAATATTCCACAGGTGATCAAAATTGAAATTGGTGCCAAAATCTCAAAATTTGAATTTGCTGCAAAATTTTCAAATTTGTGTGCTGGTAACCGGTTACTACCAGGGCGTTAACCGATTACTCAGTGCAAAATTTGAAAAATATTTGTTTTTGTTGCACTGTTGTGGTTCTAACTCGATTCTCTTGCTTGTCAAATAAGGCATGAAAATAAACACATGAAACTTGGAATTCCTTGAATAAATCAATTAAAATTTGGAATATCCTTGGTCAGATAAATTTGAAATGTTTGCGGATCAACTTTGACTTTTTATCAATGAAATTTATTCGAGCTAAGGGATTGTTATTTTTGGCAATTTTGCCATGTTCTTCCCCTGAAAATGTTAGTAAAAAAACAAAATATTTTTGGATTTTAATTAAAGGTTAGTAAACATAAACACATAAAAGTAATGGTGATCCCCTGTGGGGAATTAACCTGCAACCAAAAATGACTGAGGAACCAATGCGTGATCTTGTTTGTATGTAAATGATGCAAATGCAAACACAAACTCAGGGAAAAAAATTAGGGTATTACACGGATGTCAATCGATTGATTCATGTGAAAATTAGGAAAATTTGAAAGAAAGAATGATGTCAAATCGATTAAATCCCTGAATTAATCAATTGTGTTAAGCCAAAACATGAAAAAGGAAAACATAATGTATGGAGAAATCGGATCAATTGATTGATGGTCCTTGTTAATCGAATGATTATAGTAAAATTGTGAAAAATTACTTAATAGAAAGTTAGCTGAAACCTATTATTTTCTCTGATTGTTTTTGCCATAACTTTAGTTCCGTAAATCCAAATGAGGTGTGATTTGAAGCTTTGGAAAGCTAACACACATGTATATCCAATAGTTATGTATTAATAGGCTAGATGAGTACTGGAATATGTGATATTTAATGGGTTTTACTTATTGCGTAAGGGTTGAAGGTAAAGAACGTATGTTAATCATTGTAAATGAATGGATTAATAATGAAGCAATTATAAGATGAATGGATATGAATGAGTACTATATGTATGTTTATTCTATGTGTGGATATATGTTGTGAAGTGAAAGTATAACTAGGTGAAATATTGTGAATAATTGTTGATGATTGTTGAGATGCGTAGTTCAGAGTGAGAACTATTGTTGATGTAGTTAGATGTATGATTGTTTACAGTCATATGGGGGTTGTAATCATTGTTGTATGGTTGTCATTTAAGTATTGTATGTCATACATCATGTGTTGTCGTTGTTGTGAAATAAGTGAGTCGTAAGTTCATATGTTAGGACTAATGACTTGTTTGAAGCTCAGATGAGGGGGCTTGAGGTTCAAATGTTGGGACCCGATTCTATGAAGAACCATTGTTGAATTAGTACCAAATGTATATAGAGTCAGGGTGTTGTCGCATTACATACATGTTGGAATTTTTGAATTGATGATTATTATGTGAATACATTACCTATTATTGATTGTTATTGTTGCTTAGGCTACCCTTCATGATCTTTAGCACTGCTAACATATTTGTGCACATTCTCACCCCTTTGTTGTTTCATTTGTGTGTTAATGTACTATGTGTACAAATACTCATGAACAAGAGTAGTAGCTATTGTGAGTTGGAAGATGGCCTTGGAGCTCATCATCATTTTCTTGATCGTTTATCGTTTTTAGTCGGTTAAATGCTCTGATCTGTAACATCGGGAACAAGGTGCTTTTACTATGTTTTGAGTTAATGCTGAATTATGTGGTTTAAATTTTAATACTTTATTTGCAAAATTTAATTTTGAAGTTGTTATGATATTATTTTTCGCTGCTTGTTATATCAAATGTGTTGATGAGTTTTTGGATGGTCGTCATAGTTACCCCTTAAATTGTCAATTAATTTTTTTATAAGTTTCGAGGTTTTGGGTGCTACGCCAAGGGCTTGGAAGAAGATAATAGTTAGATTCCTGATCGAGGCAAGTTTCACAAAATGCATCTTAGAACATGGAATGTATGTCAACAATGCAAAACGAGTTTAGTCTAGTTATTATATGCTTGTATGTGGATGACTTGCTGATTACATGTGCTGCTGAAGCAAAAATAAAATGGGTCAAGTTAAAACTGATGCAGGAATTTGAAATGTCTAACCTAGGAAATTTGTCATATTTCTTAAAGATGGAGTTTAAAGACATAAGTAAATGAGTATTCTTGTGTCGCGCAAGATGTATTGAAGAGGTTTAAGATGAGTAACTGTAATGCAATTGTCACACCATTGAAAACTGGAGCAAAATCGAGAAAGAATACAAATGACGAGTTTGTAAGTGCAACAATGTACAGGAAAATCATTAGATCCTTGAGATATCATTGCATTACCAGTCTAGATATTTGTTAAAGTGTCGGGTTGTTTAGCAAATTGATCATGGTGTGTAGATACCAAGGCAGAAGGCCATTACAAATGCAGAAGTACATGGTTACATCGACTCAAATTTCTGTGGAGACCAAGATGAGAAGAATAGTATTGTAGACTACATATTCATGATTGGAGGTGCTTTAATCTCTTGGAGCTCAGGAAAACAAAACATTATGGCTTTGTCATTTTGTGAAGCTGAGTATGGTTGTATTTATGCAACGTGTCAAACAATATGGATATAGATGTTGCTTGAAGAGCTCATGATCATGGAACCTAAGAAAAAAAAGTTGGTTGTTGATAACAAGTCAGCGACCGACTTGGCAAATCATTATGTGTGTCATGGTTGAAGTAAGAACATAGAGATGAAGTATCATTTTCTTAGGGGTCAAGTAAACAAAGGGAAGCTTGAACTTGAGCATTGCAAGAATCACAACTAATTGATATACTTACCAAATATCTGAAGAAAGTTAGGTTCGATGACTTGAAGATAAGCATTGAGATGAGAAGTCTAAAAAAACATGAATTAAATGGTGTGTTAGAATATATAATTTATTGTTTTGTAGAAAATACAGATTTGACATATCTATGTTCCACCTAGTTAAAATAATGAATTTAGTAAAAGTTAATTGTATTCGACATAATCGAATATAATATATAGTTATGAAATTGTATAAGTATACGTTGGATTGAATCAAATATTTCTACGAGTATGATTGTATATTTTGGATTGCCTACCCAAAAAAGTGATGTTGTAAACACAAAATAGAGTCTTTTAGTACTTCAATTTAACTTTAATCAATTTCCTTTTCATAATATAATTTTCTTCTACTTCGGTGTTCTTGAAAATCCTAATTATTATAACATGGTGAGGGGTGATATTGACATATTTATGATTACTGTTTATGAGGAAAAAAAACACTTTTTTATGAGATCTAATCTCTTTATTTATACTGAATAATATTGTCTGTACGTATGACACGTTACACAATTTGGACCAAAAATACCTTAACAATCCAACACATCTCGTATACATTCATACACTTGCCTTTAGCACTTAGAGTTTGATAGTTTATTTAGTAGTGTGGGGACTCCCACTAGTGACGAAGAAGTCAAAGAAAATACTATACACAAAATACAATTATTACTACATGTAGAGAGTTTATAGAGAATGATTAAGATCCATGTTTCATGTACAGCGCCGACAAAAACTCATCCTATTTTCTAACTCAAAAATAATGAAGGGACCAGAACACTTCTTACCTACTTTCCTTTAATTGATTTTACTCACAAGAACTAACTAAACTCCCTCACTTTCCTAATCCAAAATATTACTAATTTAGTTCTTGTTCTTGTTTGTTTTTCTATGTATCATGATTATGTTTGTGATTGAATTCTCATGATGAGAAGAATGGAGGAATTGCCAGGGGCGTTAGGAACCAGTTCCAGTTTTGCTCTTCGATTGGGCCAAACTGTTTTTTCCTCTGCCTCCCTTTTCTACATGTGTTTGGATGTTGATTTCTATGGTTATTCTGCTTTCTGGTTAGTATCTATCACCATCATCGTTTTCTTACTTCTGTTTTTCAATTCCTTATCGGTGTTTCCTGCTTCTGGCTATCTCTTGTTTTGTTACTGTTTTTGTAAAGTTTGCAACTTCATATCCTTTGTTTTAGACTTGGGAACTATGTAGCACCGTCAGAAGAAAGAAAGTAATTCATTTTGGATATTAATGGATACCATATTTCAAATCTATGAGTGTTATAATGGTTAGGCTATAATAAGGGGAAAAAAATTGGATTTCTTGTGTAGGGCTAGTAGTACTGGTAGATAGTAATCATCACAACGAAATAGTCACACTTACACGAATATTTAACACGAACACGAGCACGAGCACGACATTGATACGTCTGGAGGTGTTAGTCACATATGTTAGTATCTGACTCTGACACGCGTTACATATTGAACAAGGCTTTATGTGCTAGTAAATAGTAATTCATACATTGAAACACTCGCGGATATGAATATTAAACATGGCTCTGACCCGATGAAACTGTTTATAGTTTGAAAAATGGAAGTAATTGAATGTAATCAGATATGTTGGTGGCAGACATTGACATGGTTGGACAACGAACACCACGTGCAATGCTACAATTGATCCGCACGGATTCAATTATAGGCAAATGAATGTTGGCATGCTTGCTTTGTTATTGAAATTGATTTTTCCATCAGGGGTATTATCAACACTAGTTACCTTATGATTCTGATTTTGCAATTTCACTGCCAAGATCACTTCAACATGGTGATTATGATAAGAGTACATGTTTTTTTTCTTCTGCAAAATAAGTTTATCTTTTCTGTCATTCCTCAGCTTTTTGGTAATGGTGATGGGTTTGGTAATTTCCTGGAGCACAACACTGTTGATGGTAGACGCGTATTCGATCTTTATAAAGAAAGTACCAAAGCAACCAAGATTCATTTTCACGATTACTTTGGGCGACATGGTATGTGAAATTTACGATAACTAAGACTTATAAGTATCATTGTTTTGCAGTAATGCAGCAAATAATGTTAAGTTTTTTGTTATTGTATACATCACAGGTTTTGTCATATCTGTTATTAGCCGCAGCATGTTCAACTGCTAGTGTGACAGATTTGTTGATGAAATCTGATAAATCGTATTGTCCCGAAAATTTATGTAGTAGATACCAAATATCTGCTGCAATGGCCATCTTATCTTGGTTTCTTTCATCAGCTTCTTGTCTAATTAACTTTTGGGTTTTTCCTTCTCTGTGAAGTTTCTTTCTTTCTCACTTTTTATGTGTATAGGAATGATAAGAGTTCAAATGGCGAAGTCATTTGTTGTTCTTATGATTTTTTTTGTTTCCATTAGAATAAATTTATCCTGTTATAGCCTACATGTAATAATTACTTTTGTAATTGTAAAGAAATATGAAAATTCCATTTATTGTTCTCAACTGCTTCATAGTGATTGATAAAAGAAAGGGTGAATGAGTTGTAAGGAATTTGAATTAGTTGGAAAAAGAAGAGAGAAACGGTTTTTTCCTTGTATAATACCGATTAAACATGTCAAAAAAAAAAAAAATGCATCTCCCTAGTTCGAATCCATCTCGAGTTTGACTGGAAAAATTGACTTAGATTGAATCTGGGATTGAGTTTGGATTTTCCTTTGATTTATAAAATGGGTACGAAGTGAGTAACAAAAACTATGAGTTTAGGAAAAATCATGAGTTTAGGAAAAATCATGAATATGAAAAAATTAACTAATTTAAGAAATTGATTTTGATGTGTGGATGAGCCAGGGATTTCCAAACCCATTTGTTATAGACTTTGTGATTAATTATTTATTCTCGTTTGAGTTTGTAGAGGATGACATGTATTTATATGTGATTCGGGATTGGATATGGGGAAGGAAAAACTCATTCTCGTCCCCATCCCATTTGTAATATCCTATAAATTTAATTAATGCTCTAGATAATATTAATTAAGATTAATAAGGTTCCGGTGTGTTCTGAGAGCTTTTAACTTAAATAATTAGAGCAACTAACTAACGAATTCAAATTAAATAGTTAATATTATCTGACTCAGAGATTTTATTAATTAAATGACTCAGAGACATTTTTGGATATCCTTAATTTGGATCGGTTAGGTTATCAATTATAGTTATATCAGTATAACTTTTTCTTTTGTTTCATAACAACAAATAAAAACATAGAGTGAGGACGTACGAGAAGTGGAAAGAAAAGAAGAAAAAGGGAAAAGCTTGAGGAAGAAGAAGAACTTTGGATGAACAACTTCATCTTCATCTTTTCATCTTAGAATTTTCATCATCTTCATTGCTAGAGGTGAGTCTAGTTAGAAACTTTCTTCTTAGAAGTTTACTTGAGTTTAGAGTTCTAGGGCAAATGATAAATTCTTGCGAATCGATGAAATTTAACGAATGAAATGCGTTATAAATTGTGTTGCATGATCATTATATGTGTGGAATCATCTGTTGATAATTGATATAATATTTGATCGTGTTTGGAATGCGTTTGAGAGGTTTTGGTATCAGTAAAAACCAATATTTTTGCCCCTGCGTCCGAAGTAATCAGTTGCCCTTTGAAAAACTGTGGTTATTGCACATAAAATGAACTAAGTAACTGGTTACCCTCTGGGTAGTAACCGGTTACCGAAGGTGTCTCTAACTCTCATTTTGCCTCTATTTCTCAAGTAACCGGTTACCCTATAGGTAGTAATCGGTTACCACTGATACTTTTCTAAAAATAATTTCTAAACTGCAATTTTTCACTCGGGTGTCCGTTCGATGCATATTTTATATCGATTTGAAGCTGAAATTATAATCTATCTATTGGAGTGGGAAATTATTACTTTTGTTGATGAATTTAATTATTTAATTGGTTTTGTTTGATTGTGTGGTTTATGGAACTAAATTATATAAAAACATATGGACTAGGGTGAGTGAGGAAAACTTATACACTACCTTATCGAGACCTAGTAGCATGACTAGTAAGTTATTAGAACTAGATGGTGATGCCCGAATTTTCGGTATATAAATGTGTATCTTAGTCGAGTAAGGGTCTAGTGGTGAGTAAACGCTATATGGAAATGTGTATCAACCCGTTGGGTGTGTTTTGTTGTAAAAGGCGTATACGGCCTCATGAATGTCATATGCATTCTATATGTTAAGGTGAATGTGGTATTGTGATTGATATGTGAAATCACGTTTATGTTATAGTCACGTAATCAGAACCGTTTTTCCTTGAGATGTAGTTTCATGAGCTAAGGGCTCCTCTGAAATTTTATGCATAATTATTTGACAGGTTTGATTCCTATGTTTAGTACGAATAGAGCCTACGGGTAAGAGACTTGTGATGGTGTACAGACCATGTGAAGTGACGATTCTAGGTGTACGGACCTAGGATCCGAATCCATTTCGTATGTCAAGTAAATACAAGGATCCATGACTCGGGTCGACTTCTAGACGTAGAAGAAAATGGGAAAAGGGCATACCTTGATATGGTTACCGATTAGTGAGAGATGAATGTGAGAATTTGTGAACTCAAAGTCTTAGTCTTTGTCCGACTTGAGTATGATTTTTATAGAATCTTATTAAGCCGGGAGAATCCATAAGATAGGGACTCACTGAAATATTGTTATCTCACCCCTCATTGTTGATTATTGTTTCAGGTACTTCAGGTTTTGAGAAGGGTAAGGATAAGGTGTTTGACTTATTCTTACTAGTTGATATTTTGAGCATGGCGTGGCTTCCGCTAATGGAGTTTATTTTGAGATCGTTGTTGATCTAGTTCTTGGCTTTTTATTTTGAACATCTTGTATACATTATGCCTTAGTTTAGACTTTTGTATTCGGGCATTTAACGTATGTAATGTGTTGAGTAAGAACTTATTTGTATTTCAATATCCAAACTTGGATTCATGTATATTATATATGCTTTAATGTATATTATTATATATGGGTGTTACACCATTGTCATGCTTAATATCAAAAGATAAAATCTAGTTGCAACAAGTCGCGTAACCCTAAAAACTCTAATAGTTGAGTAAATGAAGATTTTAAGGGGGATACAATTAAAGAAGCAAAATAGAACCTCAATTTTTAATGATTTATATATATTTTTTACATTAATAACAATCCAATCTTATTTCAGTAATTAGGTCGGTTACATGAATCACATTACACCATAATATTTTATCAAATATTATGTTTCTATCAATTTCGTTAATCACAAATCATTTTTAATAGTTTTTCCATGTCTTCCTCTAGTTTTAGTTGTTTGACTTATCTTTGTCTGATCTACTCTCCTTACAATAGAATATACAAATCTTCTATTTATATGTTCAAATCATACAAGCCTATTTTTTCTTACCATCTTTTCTACGATAGTTGATATCCTAACACTCTCACTTATATTGTTATTTATAATCTTATCAATTTTACTCTATTCACACATTCAACGTAACACCCCATCTTAGTTACACTTACTTTATTCTCGTGTTGATTCTTAATTACTCAACTTTTTGTCTCGTACAACATATTAGGTTTTACTATTGTCCAATAAAATTTTCCCTTCAACTTGAATGGTACATTTGTGTCACATAAAATCCTTAAGACCCTCCTTAATTTCAGCCGTCCAGCTTGGATCATATGGTTTACGTCACTTTTATTTCTGCATCATTTTATATTATAGACCTAAGATATTTAAACCATGTGAATTGTGTGTTGATATGATCTCTAAATTTCAGTTCTAGATTAAAAACATTTCTCATTTTCCTTAATATACATTACATATATTGTCTTACTGTTGCTTAGGCAAAAATCATGTTTTTCTAAGACTGACTCCAAGTTTTCAACCTAATTTATATTCACCTCTGACTTTTCAAGTAAAACTATATCTTCTAAAAAACCCACATATCTTAGCACTAGTTCTTTGATGTTGTTATTGTTTTCCTTTATATAGCATGCTTTAGTGGTTTTAGAGAAAAAAAATAGTTAATTAGTTAGTTGTCTTAAACTTATTATGGTAGGAATTAAGAGTAAATATAGTTGTAAGTTCCTCCTAACATATGGTTTTTTCAGTAGTTTAAAATCCTGACAGTTTCATCCGGTCGGATCGGTTAAACTATGAACCAGAGGGTAGAGTGGTCTAGTAAAGTTATAGGATAGTAGTTACAATTAGTCTGATAAAAATCAATATGACCCGACTGATTCACCGATCAGATCAATGAACCTTTGAGTTTCTTGATCCATTACGATGATCTTTTTATGTTTATTTTTTAGATAATTACATTTTTGTTTATATATATATATATATATATATATATATATATATATATATATATATATATATATATATATATATATATATATATATATATATATATATATACACGAGTCGACCGTAATGGTCATCAGTCAATCATTTAGAGGGAGTTATGATTTGTTTAGAATATTTGTAGTTCCAAATTCAAGATACCTTATGGAAGAATACATGCGATTCAAATTCAAGATACATCCAACGATTTGCTTTATTAGACACCTAGCAAATAACGAGATGTTATAAGCATTCCAATATATAAAGAGAACACACACCAATTTTAGATATACAATTTCAATTTCAAATTTCATTCTCTCTTCTCCTTCCCTCCCATATTGACTTAGCGTTATATTCATAACCTTGCAGATCAATCATTTTCTCCATTGCATCAGAATCTCAGATCCACTATTGTCTATCGCAACTACGGAATCTCCAACCATTTCTAGTTTTATAATAGAACAATGATGGATGGATGGGAAAAAATTATATCTAAGGTTATGAAAATTTGTAATAAGCATGACATTGATGTGCCTGATATAAATGCACCATATGTGGAAGGGAAGAAACCTAAACGACACACTACAATTTCTTGTGTTTCCAATTTGAATCATTATAAGTATGATTATTTGTTTAGTATTTTAGATTTGCAATTGCTTGAGCTCAACACATTTGATAGGTTGAGTGTGAGAAACACAGAAATCCTGTAATAGGTAAAGAAGCCACCGTCCCTCACAAGAAGTGTTGTCCAAAACTCTATATTCTGCCTCGGAGTAAGAACGAGAGACGTTATTATGCTCTTTGGAGTCGAGAAAGAAGGTGAAATTGGTGATGGATGTGCAGGTTGTTGGACAAGATCCCTTATCAGAGTCCGTGAAACCTGTGATGGTGAGGGATGAGTCGTTTTTGAAATATAAGCTGAGAACAGGAGAATTTTTAAAGTAGTGCAAGATCCGTGTTACTGCCAGCAAGTGTGTATTTGTTGGGGTGGCCAAGTATCAGCTTAACCTACAAACATCAAAGGTAATATCAAACCTGTAAATGGATTTTTAAGGCTATTTTTCTTTGGCACAAAGTAATTCTTTTAGAAGATCTAGCTATCTCAAATCCAAGATATTATTTAAGATGTCCTAGATCTAGAATATGCTTAATGTTAGAAAATTCAGTTAAATTGTTTTCTGCAACTATAAGATCATAAACATAAATAAGAATACTAGTAAATGGATTAGAAGATTTCTTGGTGAATAAAGAACATAAATAAGGATGAGATATATTACCTAAATTATTGAAAATAGAGGGATCAGAAGTACCTTATTTTTGCTTCTAGCTCTAAGCATAATAGAGCTACAACCAAAAACAAGACATCCAAAAGTTTTCATAACAGAATAATCAGGAACAACACCAATTAACACATTAAAGGACAACTGAAATTTAGTAATTTAGTTGGTAGATGATTTATAATGAAAACAACATATGATAAAGCGTGTGACCAAATTTTTTTGGGAGTTTAGATTGTAATAAAATAGCACGAGTAACATTTATTAAATGTTGGTGTTTTCTTTCAAGAAGGCCATTCTGGTGGGGAGTATAAATACAAGAAGTTTGGTGATGTATACCATTGGTTTGATAAAAATCTTTTAAAGTGAATCCAGGACCATTGTCTGTCCTGATAATTTTGATAGAATTGTTAAATTGATTTTTAGCAAAATTGACAAAGGATTTAACAAGTAAAGAAGCTTCAGATTTCAACTTGATTAAAAAATTTCAATAGTAATGAGTTTTATCATCAATG
The DNA here is from genome assembly GCA_963966055.1 of Lathyrus aphaca. Lineage (NCBI taxonomy): Eukaryota > Viridiplantae > Streptophyta > Magnoliopsida > Fabales > Fabaceae > Lathyrus > Lathyrus aphaca. The sequence goes on along the minus strand of OZ014522.1, from coordinate 431,389,194 downwards.
ATGGTAAGAAAGTATTTGTGACCTAACATTGATGGTATGGAGAAGGGTCCCCATATATCCATGTGAATAAGATCAAAAGGTTTAGCGGAAATAGTTTTACTATCCTGGAAAGGTTATCTTTTGTGTTTAGCATAAAAACAAACTTCACAGGGCATATAATTTTAGAAAAATTGGAAATGGAAAAAGTTGTATTGATGTGAATTAAAGCCTCATTAGAGGGATGTCCTAATTTATTGTGCTAAAGGGTACAATTGTTGATAGTAGGGAGATAACTAGGGGTACAATTGAATTGAAAAACAGTTCTAGGCCTTGGTGAAGTCTAGTTGCACTAATCCTCATGAGGGTATGGCTGTCGTGTATCTGATGAAAACGAAGTGGTGATGTGGTGAATGTTTGAAGCAAGAGCTTCAACATATTTATTCAAGAGAGTAGGATGGGCCTTTTGCTGATCATGAGTGAGACTTGAAGTATCCAATTGTGTAGGAAAGTCCTCAGTTGGAGTAGGCACTTCATTTTCTTGAGGATGGTCTTTAGATGAAAGATTAGTTATGTTGGGCTTCTTCGAATATGGAGGCAGGCCATGTTTTTTAAAAGACACTTCGATTGTGTTAAACCTAAAAATGAGAACTTAGCATGTTTTCTCAGATTATGAGGGATAACATTCTCAGGAATTCGACAAGGATTGGTGGTCGACAATAGTAGTTGGAGCAAAACAATGAGATTATATTAAATAACTATTTTGTTTTTGTTTTTTTTAATTCATGCATTTAGGACACATGGAAGCAAGCTAGAAGGGTGGGAAATATGCAACGAGATACGTGTCAATCGCTAGGAATAAAACTATTGTAGACGGTTATTTATGCATTATTATATATATAGAGAGATTCTAGTGTTAGGATTCAGGGGTGACAATATCATTACAAAAACTCCAAAAACTCAAAGTACCCAAACAAGAGTGAGAAACAAGTCAATGAGCAAACATGTATGGTTTTGCACCCCATTCTTTACATATTTAAGCAGAGTCTTGTCTTATTTTTCACTTTTCTCTTCCAAGCAATTACTTGTCTTTTTACCCTGCATTTTACAAGGATCTCGATATAGTCGAAATTCCTTACTCTTTTCTCATTTTTCACTATTCTCTTCCAAGCAATTTACTTGTCTTTTTACCCTGCATTTTACAAGGATCTCAATATAGTCGAAATCCCTTACTTTGATTTACAATTTATCGTCGTTATTTTCTTATAAAGTTAAAGTCTATTTCCATTTTTTAATGAACAACCAAACACTCTTTTTACGAATTTATGCACATATGTCCTAGTTACTAATTAATCTTACCAATAACATTTTTAAAGACTTACGATTGTTTACAACAACAAAAAAACGGGTAAACCGTAAACATATCACCAAAGGAATCTAAAATTTTACAAAAGATTTGAATAGTCCGAAGAAGTTTATTAAATTTGACAGGGTTATTGTGTTGTTAAAAAATAATATGTAGTGCAGGTTATGGGATGTGAGACAATTCCTTTATTTATTCTCTCAAATTGAGGCCTTAACTATGAATTGAGCTTTCATGCCCAAATTTAAACAACTTCGAAGTAGGATTTCAAATCTACTTGCCACCCCCACTCATTTCTAGCACCCCCAAATTTACATAATGGCAAAAATGCCCTTAAATTTTTAACAAACAATTTCCAAAACAAATTGATGGTAGGTATAAAAAAAATTCTAGAAAAAAACCAAATTTCAGGTAGTTTATTTGAAATTACCGGTATACCAGCATTTTTAATTAAGCTAGAAGTTTACTTCAAGAGAGGTTCTCAACCTGTCGAATTCATGCTCCCGGATGACATGACCTCCCTTGTCGGTCTGACTTCGAAGTTGAAGGAATTGTTGCCTGATGGTGAGAATAGAAAGATGTTGAAGATCGAGTTTCAGGAGGATTGGGGAGATGGTACTAACCAACAACAACGAGCTCATCGTACCTATCCCGCAACCACCACATACGAAGGTGAGCACCTCGTGTATCCGCGAACTCCTGTGCCACCACTGCCTCTGGTATACAAAGATCACAAACTACCAACTCTTGTGTCTGAGACACAGTCAATAAAGGAGCCGTAAAAAGTCTGCCCCTGATAGGGAGATGGAACAAGGAAGCGACATCATCCAAAGTCATAGTCATTTCTCCGAATGGGAGATGAAATGACGACGTCTCCTTGTGCCACCTCTCAACGAAGGCATTGAGCAGCTCCGCATCCAACATCGTCAGATGAAATGACTATGTCTCCTTGTGCCACCTCTCAACGATGTCTCTTGTACCTGCGACCCCTCTAGTGTCACCACCCTTACCATCAACATGTCCCTCCTGCATGCCCTCAAATGACACTCTGACAGTCTCCACTACGACATCTCTAACAACATCCTCCACTGAACATCTCTCTTAATAACATCCATCGGTTGATGATGAATATCAGGGACGACCTCTGGTGTGACCTGCTGTGAAGAAAAACCTCCATGTCTCCTAACGGTGCGAGGTGCCAAGAAATGCCCCTGCTGCTCAGCCATCCTCTTCCTGTGGGAACCGATTAGGACAATCCGTCCAACTCGTACATGGGTAGACTCAGCATCAGGAGTGGTTGTACCCCTATCCCTACCAGCTGCAGCCAAGTCACGCGTCCTCCCATTAGGGGTACCAAACAAAAAAAATTAAGACTATCGGTAATTTCAAATTACCGGTAAAAAGTATAAAATTTGAACTACCGGAAAATTCAAATATCCGGTAAATAGTTCCCGATAGTTATGGAAATTTTGGTAAATATTACCGATTTTTTTGAAATTTCCTGTATTTCTTACCGGTAATTTAAAAAAAAACGGTAAAACTTACTTGTAAAATCCAAATATCTGGTAGTTCAATCAAAATTCCCGGTAACGTCAATTTTTTTTTTGAAAAATCTGACAGTGTGTGAAATGTCTTGTTCTTTCAAAATCAATTTTATCTTTTCATTAAATTTGGGAGTGCCAAAAATGAGTAGGAGGTGACAAGTAGATTCTCCAATTTCTTACACAACATACAAATTGTCCCTACATCTCTAAAGGTTTCAAAATCTTACTCACCATGCATGTATATCATCCACAATCATTCTATAATTTTTCATAGATCCATAATTATTCTAACATTAATTCTTCAACATTAATTTAATATTTGCTGAACATGGGCCTCCTAATGTTAATCCTACTCTATAATGGAGATTATAATCTTTGTATTATTGATGTATCCAGGCTAAATAATTTGGATCATGAATCACATGTTTTGTTGAGGTTGTACCTACCAACAGGTAATAACACAATAATGTATTACATTCTTTAGACTAAAGACATTGACAAAAACAACCATGTTAATCTATGTATGTCGTACAGATTCTATTTCATGTCTCGTGATGTTTTCGACACAGAGACAATGTATGCTATTTATCAATATCTTTGACCATATCGAATACTGATTATAAAGCTTGGTATTGTCATTACTGCGAAACTTCTTCATCAATCAGATGATATATATAAAATGAACTTTATGTGACACACCTAAGACCAGTAAACACTAAATAATCACGTGACCAAATTGACAATCTATGTAAAATAAAGTAGTTATTTTTTTCATTCAATTTTACTTCTATAATTTTGTCATAATTTCACTTGAAAACCTATTTAAAATCTATTGTAAAATCAGATATTCACTCGAAAACGGTGGATTGATACAATGTTGGAAGTGACGATTAATCAATTAACAGATTTGAATAACAGTTAATTACCATGATGAATTCATAACTAAAGAAAATATATTTGTTTTAAAATAAGGTAAATTCTTTAGAACTCAATAATTTTAGTTGATATTATCTCTTTAGAGAAAATTAATTTAAAATAAAATTAATTTAAAAAGTGACATAACATTGAATAATATTATTTCATTGGACGAGTGTATCAATATCCAATTAAATTTAAGAGTATCATAGTGTGCACCTAAAAATTATTAAATAAGAATATACAATATTGATAAGCATGAGTCTCCAGACTTTTTGTAAGAGATCGACTTTCACTCATGTTAGGAAGTCAAAAGTGTCAAACACAATTTGCAAATGGAATAAAAACATGTTGATTATTAAAAGATGTTTTCTCATGTTTGACAAAAACGGATTTGAGGATTATCTGTATGACCGTAAAACTTTCAATCCTTAGTTCTACGAGTGGAGAAACCTCAGTTAAATCCATACATGCATGTTTCTTTCATACTCGTATTAGAACATCTAGTGACCTAAGTGTCAATCTTCCATCACGTGAATTGATCAGGAAATTCACAAGCGTCTTTGCTAGTAAAAATTTTACGATAAAAATTTGGAATTATACCACTAATATCATCAAAAACTTTGTCAAAATCAAAGTCCTTACCATATATCTCATTGTCTTTCAATATATGATCTTGTATCACCTGATTAGGCAATGGAAGCCATAAAATGCTTACGAGGAAACCTCCATTGTCTAGTATAAACACAATCCACTAATTCTAATAGGCAAAGAAGGCATCCTCCACAAATTTTAACAAAGACTATATTGTTACTCGACTTTCGTGGTCTTTAATCACTATCCTATTTTTGCTACTTTCTGATTCTTATTTTTTCCTGGTAAAGCTAGTTATGGAAGGGAAAATATATCTTAAACTCACCCCACTTTGCATACTGTTTATTGATAGATGCCCACATGGTTTTGGATTCTCTCTTAGATTATTTCACCTTAAATGTAGTACAAAATTTGTTCTTCTTGATATTGATGGGGTTTCTTTGATTTGGGTCTGGAAATAAAATGAGTGTCGGTAAGATTAGATGAAGTTATTTTTGTGTTTTCATAGTTTTCTGTTGTTTTAGGATAGGTCTGAGAACCTATTGTTGTTTTAGGATAGGTCTGAGAACCTAGAGCCAAGGCTATGACTGTGGGAAATTAGCTTAGTAAAAGTCCAAGGCTATGACTGTGGGAAATTAGCTTAGTAAAAGTCCAAGGCTATGACTGTATTGAATATTATTAGCTTAGTTAAAGTCCAAGACTATGACTGTTGTTTGATTGTCTGTAAAGTTTTGACTGTTTGTGCCTTGATTAAAGCCCAATGTTGAAGCTAAAAGGTACTCAGTATAGAGAATTTGTCATCTCTAAAGAGGGAAATGTTTGATTTATATGTGTCTTGATTGAAACCCAAGGTTGAAGCTAAATAAAGAAAACTGACTCTATAGGGAAACTTTTATTTGTGTCCTGATTTGGAAGCCTAGGTGTGAAGCCTATTTGTGAGAGACCGACTCTTGGTTTATTTGTATCTTATATGAAGCCTAAGATGGGAGGCTGAAAAATTATTGGGAGACTGACTCTGTATGAAGAGTGTTTTGTCTGTTTACTAGTAAAAGTTTTTAAGGTCATCAGACATTCCTTTGTCTGGAGAAGTTCAATTGTATAAAGTCCAAGAGAAGGCTAACTTGGTCATCCATCAAGGTGAACCATACTAATGTATGTCTTTGGATCCATAATCTTTGTTTCAGAGATTGAAAAATATTTAAGAAACAGTTGGATGATTCATGACTTATACGGAAGTCTGACGGGATTTTAAAATAAACCGGAGAAAATTTAAAACAGTAAGAATGGGCCCTAAACGCAAAGGATTCCCCATGACACATTTTCACAATTCATTTTAGAAAATAAATGGTTATGTGTAAAGAATATCACAGAAAAAGATTCACATATGACAACTTAATACGGTGAAAAAGGCTATCACGCAGAGTTTTTGAAAATGGATCAGATGAACCCTAATAGTTCATTTTTCAAAAAGGGATGAGTCTTACACTCTAATAGAGACTCATGAGTGTGATAAAAATAAATTTGAGGGTGATTAAATCAAAACCCTAATTTTGAATATTTTAAATATTTAAATATTTAAAACTTTGATAAATTTCAAACATAAATGAAAAACAAGTTGAAACCTTGGATCAATGTTTGAAAAAAAATATTTTATCCATGAGATAACTTGAATATCATTTATGTTTGAAAAATCAAGTGAAAGAAATTATTTTTTAAATGTTTAGAGACAAATATAATTCATTCTTTATGAAAATATTAAATATATTAAAAAACAATTGGTGATTTTTTCATGGAATAAAATATTTAAACATTTTTGAGAATTAATGAAAAAATAATCTTGTAAAAACTCAAAATAATCAGAGAGAAATTAATTTTGGAATGAATTAAATAAAATGATAAATTTTGAATATTTGAATTTTCAAAAAGGGCGCCAAGAACATGGCTGAAGAACACGCGCGAAGGTGTTCTTGCCCAGAATTTCTGATTTTTGCAAAATCTATCATATCTCAGTGATTACTTAATGAAATAAAGTGAAACAAACATCAATCTTGCTCGAGTTTAACTCACGAACAATATGATAACAATTAATTTCATTTATTTTTAGTGTAGAGTGAAAAACCAGTGATGAACACTAAAGAACTCTAATTTGGCATGAGTCTCATGAAATTCTACATGATGATGATTTTGTGAAATTGATTGAGGGGGATTACTTAAAATATGATTATGCACACTTGGTTAGAAGATAATGTGAGGAAATAGGCATGAATTATGAAATGGCCAAGTTTGAGGCTTACCTGACTTTGAGCCTGCAACAACTGAAGTGATTTTGAGTAGGAGGTGTTAAAGATAACTGGTGATGACCAGGACAACTTCCTTGGATGATATGAAGTGTGTTTGAACCCTTGAACTTGATTGCACGTGGCTGAATCAAGTTGTAGCCTTCAAGTTGCAGAAACAAGGTGTTTTTGAGGTTTAGAAGGGTGATTTTGGGTTGTATATATTTCAGAGGTGATCTAAGTGTTTGAACACCTCATATACATCATATGTGATGTGTTTGAGTAATTGGTTTGAGTTTATAGTGGCCATAACTCAAAAACTGATGGTGATTGCTCAAAAATATCAAGTTTTGAGTCTTTAGGAGTGAAGGAGGGAAAACTTAGAGATCATAGATTTTGATGTAAGTTTTATGATCAAATGAGGTCTCTATTTATAGGAAAATATGTTGAGATTTCTTAGCCCTTAAGTCTTGAAGATATAAGTTCAACATTGTTTATCATTGTTTGTGAAAATACCTCTTACACTTGGAATGATGAAATTCTCAAATAGCTCAGCTATGCAACAACTAAATTCACATTTCTCAGAAGTTTTAAGCTTGGATTGTGTACACCTATTGCTTTTTAATCAAGAGATCCAAGAATATGTCATTTTAGAGCTTGGTGACCCTTGTATCAAAATGCATAGGTGTTTAATTCCATAAATTCCATTTATGGGAATTCCTTGGAGCAATCATGAATTTGCAGGTTTGATCAGGTTTGTAATTATTTCTAAGATGCTTAAAACCATTTGAAATTGTCTTTTGTGAAAATCTGATTTTTGAAAAATAGTTTTGGATGATCACTTTGATCCATGATTTCTTCATGTACAAGCAAGATCTTTTTAGGCCAATTGGTTCTTTGAATTGTTGGCAACATTTACAAAAACATTGGTGTTTTGAAAATGATCTGAATCAACTTGGAACTAGGTGAAAAATCCCCCAAAGTTTTGATGTTTTGCTGATTTTTTACTTAGGCAAATTTTGTCTAAGTGTTGAAAATCAGTATTTTTCTTGATTTTGATCCATCTTCAACTTAAAATCCATAATGAATTGGAGTTTTGTATAGTAGAATTATTTGTAGTTTTCAATGAGATATTTGACTTGAGCCTTGGTTCACCAAAATATGATACTTGGATCACAAGTCATGATGCTTAGAAGTATGGTACTTGAATACTTTTTTCCATAACTTAGAAATTTTTCTAAGTTTCAAATATTGCCCCTTTTACAAGTTATCTTCAAATTTCCGATTTTTTTTGTGATCAAATGAATTCATTGACCATATATTCTTGAAATATAGGTTATGAGCATCATTTTGGGTGAAAAGTCAAACTTTGACATTTTAGTCCAGATGGAAATTACACTAGATACCCCTGGTTTTCTGATTTTTTTACTGGACATCCTCTGAGGTATTTTGACCTTATGAATGGACTCCCATGATGTATATGAGCTATTTAAATCATTCCCCATGGTATTGGCTCTTGTCCAGATGAAAATCCTGACTTTAGGGTCCTCGATTAGTCAGAAACCCTAATTTTGGCACTACGAAACCCTAATTTTGCAATCCTTGATCTCTGCACCTTTTGTACTTGTAAATGACTTATACAAGTCATGTCAAACTTTCTTGATGATACGTCGAGGCCTTGGATCCTTTTCCCATGAAAATTTTCATCTGGAGGTTTCAGTTGACTTAAACCTTAATTGGTGGTTCTGATGGCTCGGGACCCAGATCACTGAAATTTCTGTACAGTCTTTGAATGATTTTCCATCATTTGAGATTCCTTAACCCTTTGATTGTGATTAAAAGGTTGAAAATATTATGTATTAATGATTGGTCCTTTGCCTAAATCCTTTGAGGGACTCAGGAATTCTGATCCATTACGGGGATATTGCTCAAACCAGTCTAACACAATCCTTTGGTCAGTGGATTTTCTTTGATAAGGCATATATCTTAGAGTCAAAATTTAGGGTATGATAGATGCTCCTATTTAATCTTCTTGGACCCGAATATATGAATGGTGAAAGCATTGGGAAATTCGAGGTACAAGAGGATTAAGTACCTTAAAATACCCGAAATTTTGATCCTATGATGTCAGGTTGTTCATCATGTTGACGATCTCGAGGTTACAAAGGCTTGGTTACAGCGTTTCTGTAAAGGTTCAAGTTATTTGAACTTGAAAACTGATATTCTATCCAGGAAATAATTGGAGAGAAGACTCTTTATCACATAGGATAGATGCGAGTATGATTATGCAAATGTAAAATGCAAACATAATTATGAATGTATGAATGAATGTGTATGCTGACAAAATAGACACGACACACAAGTTGACTGTAACACCAAAATACTCCACGGATTTATCAATAAAAATCAGAGTTATTAAATTTGACTAATCATTTTGAGTGTTGTCGCAACGCGAAAATCAACCGGCGGAAAACAGAAGAGTCGCCATCGATCGTTTTTTTTATCCCGACGAGGGAAAGGAGAACAATCGAAGAAAACCTAAGGGAAAAGGAAAAGACGAGGTCATCGCAACCAAGTCCGGGCTCGGAAGTCGGTTACACGAAAGGAAGGTATTAGCACCCCTTCGTGTCCATTGTACTCGATGGGATCCACGCTTACTGCTTTGCTCAAAGGGTGTAGTCATCTGAAGCTCCATCTGCTGCTAAATTGGAAATGACGGGAAAAAAAGATAACGAAAATGGAAAACAAAAACGAATGGGTGATAGAAATAAACAGAATCGAGAGGCATCACACCCCAGCCTGACGTATCTCATCGCAACGAGAATCAGAGTCCACGTAGTTCTGGACAGAACGGGATTTGGGTCGACAAACATTGCGCTTGTGCCTATGTATCTTCTAGTGAGAATCAGACTACCGTAGTTCGGCTAATAAAGGGTGACCACGGTCTTTTTGTGTTTTTTAAGTTGACAGTGTCAAGTGCGCGTTCCAGCAGTTAGGTGTTGTTGTCGCTCCCCTGAAAAGACACCAAGGTCCCAGGGTGCATACGCGAACAGTCGGTGGAGAAAAGGGTTGAATTGAATAGAGTCGCCAACTAGGAATTTTTATCCCGAAGGAATGGTAATGCTGCATAAACCTGGGAGGGTATGGATAAGACGGTTGCGAACTAGAGAAACTGAGAAAGGGGGTTGGTTACGACCTGGGAAGGTATTAGCACCCAGATCGTCCGTCGTACTCTACGGGAACCACGCTTACAAGATTGTGTTTTAAAGGGGTAGGTGTACGTGCTATCTGTGTGCAAAAGCTAGGGAAAGAAAATACAAGTGTCAGTGTAGAATGTGAATTTCTCAGGAACTGAGGCTTAAAAAGAATGCTGAAAGAGGGGGAAGACACATAGACTTTTGTTCGATAACTGTTATGCCTACGTATCCTCTCGTGCAATGAGGAAGTCAGAACATCGTAGTTCGACTCAAAGAGACTGAAAAAGAAATGACTATGAACTGCTTGCTTGTCAATGCTCAAGTGTATGACTCGTCTGGCTCGAGTGCTAACTATCTTGCATTAGACGGAAGAAGCGAGTTCTTGTTTATAGAATGAGTGTGATGAGAAAAGAATCCCGGAGGAGATGATTATTGTTTGTTTTTGTGTTTTCAGTTTTTTATTGTTTTTGATATTTTGCATAGGTGTAAACCCATGATTTCGACAAGATTAAGATTCAGGGTTGAGGATCATCCTTGTCGAAGGATAACATCAGGAGGAGAATCCAAGAATTGCTGGTAAAAGTTTTAAAGCTTCACTGTTTCGACAGAAATTAGACATGATGTTCTGGCAGAATAGTTTGGAGAGTTTTGTGACTAAGGGCTTCGACAGAAGGAGTTTTTTTTAAGAAAAGATATGGTTTGACAAGTGCTGAAGAGTTTTCTCTTTTAAAAGGTTTTCGACAAGACAAGGAGATGCAGCGTTTCGTCACAAAGAGGAAGAATTCAAATTCAAAAGATACAACGTTTGGAAGTTGGACGCGTGGAAGCTTCAAGGAAAGAAGAATACATGCAGATTGACAAGTGTCAAATAGTTAGGATTTTTCCGTTTTAGGCAGTTATTTTATTTGTATATAAATAGGGTAGTTGTTGTAGAATTGTGTGTGTGAAAATTTGTACAAAATTCCTGTAAAAGCTCTAAGTACCCAGTGTGAGAGAAAATGAGTCTAGTATTTGGAACAATGTACGTTTAAAACACCAGTTATATTTCAAAGTCATTTTAAATTACTTGTTTACTCTTGTTTATTCTTCAAGTTCATGTTATTTTACATTTCATTTACTTTTCTGCAAATTTAGCCTTTCGACATTTCTTTTTTCTTGTTTAAAACTTTTAAATTTCAAGTTCATGTCATCTTTAATTTAAGTTTACTTTACTTGCAAAGATCAAAGTTTTAACACTTTGACAAAATTGATAAAACAAACCACAAATTAGTCACCAAAAGTCTAAGAGTATTTCGACAGAACCAAATGCACATGTATCCCAGGACTTGTATGGTTGGTCCTGCAAGTAACCCAACTTTCTGAAGAAATTGGTTAACCAGAGGTTGTTCGCCAGAAACCACAGCGAACAAATTGGCACGCCCAGTGGGACCAGTGCATTTGATAAAATCTAATAGAAATTCTTAGACAAATTGTTCCTTGCTACGTTGTATGATTCTTAGAAGCGGTAAACTAGCCGTAACCGACGTAGAGAGACCAAAGAGAACAAGAAGAAGAAACATGGCTAACTTGCCAAATGCTTCAAATGTTTCTGACGAAACCATTCCAGTTTCCAACCCTGTCCCTTCATCAGGAACAGTACCAGTGTCTGACCCTGTTTCAGAACAAATTAGGCCTCCTTTAGGGGATTCCATACCAACAGGTTCAGGATCCCAAAATGCGCCTAGTTCTTCCACCATGGGACATGCCAGACCCCTTGGAACCCCTCCCCCTGGAGGAAATGCATTCAGGCCATATCTGAATTATTCTCAGCCTTTGACTGGGAGAGAACAACCGTATGGAATGCCAACTTCAATGATGGCAAGCCTACATAATTCGTCACCATTATTCTCTGATGCCATGGTTCAAGTGTCATCACCATTGCAGGGATCAGGATATGGTGGAAATGGAAATAGAATGAATCAAATTCCACCAGGTTTCCATATGCCCGCTATGACAAACCATTCTGCACAAGTAATCCGTCAACAGATGGATGAAAGCAATCATGACATGGTGCAGGCTTTGACACAGCAAATGGGAGAAGTGTTCAATCCCTTAATACAAAACACTACCCAGACAAACCAAATATTGGCAGAACAGATGGCACGCATTGCTGACTTTTTTGGAGTCCCTCAAGCACAGCAAAGAATGCAATTAAATCAGAATCCTGCCAATAGGGCTGTCGAAGAGGAACTTACTATAAACCAAAGGCCCTTAGGGAACCCTCATGAAAATCCCAGGGGGCAAGAGGTGATAGTCGAACAGCCTAATGTAGAAGAGCCTATTCGACAAGAACCAAGAAGGATAATAGTCCAGAGAAACCAAAATGCTGACGAAGTATTACAACAGAGAATGCGTTACAATAACATGCCTGTCGAAAACAACATTGCCACCATGGTTGAGAGAATAATGGCACAAAATGGAGTAAACGTAGGATTACAAAGGCCTAGTTATACTTCCCCCTTGTCTGAGTTTGTCTTACAACAAGAATTACCACCAAGGTGGAAAGTCCCCAAGTTTACAAAATTTTCAGGGGATACTAGTGAGTCCACCATAGAACACGTGGCACGTTATTTGATAGAGGCAGGAGAGATTGCTAATAATGAGAACTTAAGAATGAAATACTTCCCAAGTTCTTTGACAAAAAATGCTTTCACTTGGTTTACATCACTTCCTGCAACTTCAATTTTTACTTGGACCCAATTAGAGAGACTGTTCCATGAACAATTTTATATGGGACAGACCAAGATAAGTTTGAAGGAGTTGGCAAGTGTCAAAAGAAAATTTTCTGAACCTATAGATGACTATTTGAATAGGTTTAGATTACTAAAAGCCAGATGCTTTACGCAAGTGCCGGAACAAGAACTAGTCGAAATGGCTGCAGGGGGTCTAGATTATTCCATAAGGAAAAAATTAGATACCCAATATTTGAGAGACATGGCACAACTGGCAGACAGAGTGAAGCAAATAGAAAGACTGAAAAATGAAAAGTTTAGATCAAATAGAAACAAGAAGGAAAGAGTGGCCTATGTAGGAATAGTTCAAGAAGATGATTATGACGAAAATGAACAAGTCATCTTCGACCAGCAAGAAATTGATCTTGCAGAATTAAAACAAGGCCCTCCATATTCTTGTAAAGTTTTAGCCCCGTTGAATGGAAAAAATCCAGTCGAAGTGGAAAAGAATGACAGGTTCCCTAAAAGAACCTATACATTCGACATCACCAAGTGTGATGAAATATTTGATTTATTAGTCAAAGATGGTCAGTTAATAAAACCAGCAGGCACTAAGGAGCCTCCTGTAGACCAACAGAAAAAGAGAGGTTTTTGTAAATACCATAATTTCTTGGGTCATAAAACTTCTCAATGTTACCTTTTCAGGGATCTTGTCCAGAACGCAATCCAAAATGGAAGGTTGAAGTTTGGAGACAAAGGCAAGCAGCAGATGAAGATTGACTCCAATCCCATGCAGGTTGTGGAGGCCAATTATGCTGAACCAGAAATGGTAAACGTGGTCGAAATGGAGATCATGGCAGAAGAGAACTTTGAGATGGTAGAAGTTACTGAAAGCTTCGACACCAACTTCACCATGATAGAAGCTGCTGAAGGTTTCGACACCCATGTAAATGTGGTGGAAGAAGGTGATGATCTTGCTGACCAGGCTGAAGAAAAAGAGGTCAAAGCTTCTGAAGGCTTCGACAGTAAAAATGCTATCGAAACCACTGAAGATTTCGACGAAAGAAATACAGTCAAAGTGGGAAGAAGTTTCGACAAGAAAAACTATGAGAGAGATGCTGAGCAAGGAGTGATCTGGGACACTTTGGGTGAGTCGAATGGGAAGTTCGACTTCATGGTGAAATATTCAGCACCACCAAGCTCCAAAACAGATATCAACAAAATCAAACCCACAGGATGGGGAGATTTTTTCAAAAAGGATGACGAAGAGGAGGATAGTAAAACCCTCACTATCCAAAAAGAGGCCACTGAAGGCCTTGACCAAGAGAAAATCAACACAGCAGGGACTGATGACAATTCCCTCATTGTCGAACCAATGAACATTGGTACCACCAAAACTGAAGAGCATCCTGTCGAAAGGGTTGCACACTGCTGCAAATATATCTATAAGGGTTTACACCCAAAAGGCAATGTGAGTCAGTCAAAGGAAGACGTCCCGGAGGAAATCAGGTTGGTCGAAAAAATGAACAACTTGAAAATTACAACTGAACAGAGTGCTGGGATTCATATGGTGGAAATCACTCAAAAGGGAGGACCAGACACCAACAAAGGAAAGAAAAACCAAGAGAAGCATCAGAAGCTGGTTTACCCAGAAGAGAACGAAAGTCTTGTCGAATTCATCCAGAGGTGTCAAAGGAAGAATGCAGAAGTCATGCTTTGCCCAAGATGCAGTGCTGTGTTCGACAAGAAAGCAGCTGATGACTTAGAAGCAGCGGAAAAGACCCAGAGAAAAAGAAATTGGGGAACAGTCCCACCAACCAGAAACGAAAGATTCGACCCAAGAAGAGGGAAGCATCACAGTCAAGGGGTGGGAGAAAGACGTTTCAACACTTACAAACCATCCAACAGGTCAAATGATGACAAATGGGTTCAGCCTATAAGGGATGCCCAAGGTCAGAAGAGGTGGAAGAGTTTTGAAGTGAACAGGGGTCCTTCCATGGAAGTCAAGAAAGAGGCGAAGCCAAAATACGTCTCTGAAAACTACAAAGGGAAGAATCCGATGTCCAGATCCCAATGGAGGAGATTCCAAAGGCAGAAGAAAATTGAGAAGAAAACTGTAGAATACCAAGAGGTTGGGCAGAAGAAAGCTGAATCAAGCAAATGTGTGCAGATTACGAACAAGGGGACGCCCCTGGCAGAAAAAGAAACCTTTCAGGAGAATAGATCTGGTGACACCACAGAGGTGCAGAAAACAAACAACAGAATGCCAGTGGACGAAGAAGTCACAGATGAATTTGGTTCAGAATCAGATGCCTCTTTCGACGTAACTTGCAATGTGGTTTCTGTGCTGCCCAGAGACTTCGACAGGATAATGGAAGTCGAAGACGAAGAGGATGACATGGTAGATGACAGCATAGGCCTGAAGCCTGTATGCTACTACATAATGAATAATGGCTGTGTCGAAGAGCAAAATGCCTTTTTCGAAAAGCCAGATGATGCAATGAAGGCTCACTTGAAGCCTCTCTTCATAAAAGGAAAGGTAGAAGGTGTGGGCGTCAACAAAATTCTGATAGATGGTGGAGCAGCTGTCAATTTAATTCCTCATTACATGATAAAGAGGATTGGAAAAGATGACTCCGACACTAAGCCTCACAATATGGTGTTGTCCAACTATGAAGGTAAAGTGGGAACAACACTGGGAGTAATACAATTGAACTTGACTGTAGGATCCATCACCAGGCCTACAATGTTTGTGGTGATAGCATCAAAAGCAAATTACAACTTACTGTTGGGAAGAGAATGGATCCATGGGATTGGGGCTGTGCCATCTTCCATGCATCAGAGGATAGCAATTTGGAGGCCAGATGGGATTGTTGAAAACATAGAAGCAGATCAAAGTTACTTCACAGCTGATGTGAACAATGTCACTGGTCGTAACTTCGACAAAAATCTAGCCCACATAGCACCATGCAATCCTGCTGCTTTCGACCTAACAGCTTCCGACAATGCTTACTGTTCCATGTACCTCCATCCTACACATGGTTTTCAGTGGGATAAGGAAATAATTGGGGAGACAAATTACACTTGGGGAACTGCCCATGTCAACCCAACTGGATGGGGAAGTGAATTCAGTGAAAATGACTGAAGTTTCAGCAATAGAAAGGATTTCGGCTTATATAGCCGAAAAACAACTCAAGACGGCCCTTGAGGCTGAAATTAGGGATATGGCTGTCGAAGCCAGTACTCAAGTTGTCGAAGGACAACATCTTCAAGAAAATATTGAGAAGCAACATGCAAATCAGAGTTTTGAAGAAGACTCAAATGGTGAATGGCAGAACCAAAGACTTGATGCCATTTATGATGACGAACCTTTGGGGTTCGAAAAGGATCCAACCTCCACCAATATGAAAATGGTGGCACAGGATCCTTTAGAGGAGATTAATCTAGGACTGGGGGCAGAGAAAAGGCCCACTTACATCAGTGCCAAGTTGAATCCTCAACTCAGAATAGAAATAATCCAATTGCTGAATGAGTTTAAAGACTGCTTCGCATGGGATTATGACGAAATGCCTGGTTTAGACAGAAGTTTGGTGGAATTGAAGTTGCCAATTCTGGAAGGGAAGAAGCCAATAAAACAGACCCCCAGACGCTTTGCACCTGAAATTCTGTCGAAGATCAAAGAAGAGGTCGAAAGACTTCTAAAATGCAAATTCATCCGTACAACAAGGTATGTCGAATGGATTGCTAATATTGTTCCTGTGATTAAGAAAAATGGCACACTAAGGGTGTGTATTGATTTTAGAGATCTAAACTCAGCCACCCCTAAGGATGAGTATCCTATGCCAGTAGCAGAAATGCTAGTGGATTCTGCAGCAGGCCATGAGTATTTAAGTATGCTTGATGGCTATTCTGGTTATAACCAGATTTTCATTGCTGAAGAAGACGTTCCAAAAACAGCTTTTCGTTGTCCAGGAGCAATAGGAACATATGAATGGGTAGTAATGCCCTTTGGTTTGAAAAATGCTGGAGCTACTTACCAAAGGGCTATGAATTCTATTTTCCACGATTTCATTGAAACGTTTATGCAAATTTATATAGATGACATTGTGATTAAATCTGCTTCAGGCTTCGACCATATTAACCATCTTCGACAGTCCTTTGAAAGGATGAGGAAGTTTGGTTTGAAAATGAATCCTCTTAAATGTGCTTTTGGTGTGCAGGCTGGGGATTTCTTAGGCTTTGTGGTCCACAAAAAGGGGATTGAAATTAATGAAAACAAAGCTAAAGCAATAATGGAAGCAAAAGCGCCATCGACAAAGAAGGAATTGCAGTCTCTACTAGGGAAAATCAACTTCCTCAGAAGATTTATCTCCAACCTTAGTGGAAAGACTCAGGCCTTCTCACCCTTGCTTCGACTGAAGAAAGAGGGTTTCACTTGGGGGCAAGAGCAACAAATTGCTTTCGACAAGATCAAGGAGTATTTGGAAAATCCCCCAGTCCTAATATCTCCTTGTCGAAAAAGAAGCATGAGGCTCTACATATCAGCATCTGACAGAACATTAGGAAGTATGCTTTGTCAAGAAGATGAAGATGGCGTCGAAAGAGCCATTTATTATCTCAGCAGAGTCTTAAATGATGCTGAAACTAGATATAGTATGATAGAGAAATTATGTTTATGTGTATATTTCTCTTGTACAAAATTGAAGCATTATATAAAACCTGTTGATGTACATATATCTTCTCATTTCGACGTAATAAAACATATGTTGTCTAAGTCTATTTTACATAGTCGAATTGGAAAATGGGCTTTGGCTTTGACTGAATACTCTTTAAAATATATGCCTCTAAAAGCTGTTAAGGGGCAAGTAGTTGCTGATTTTATAGCTGACCACTCCATACTTGGAGATGAAACAAATTATGTCGAAAAAGAGCCTTGGAGGTTATATTTCGACGGTTCCAGTCACAAAAATGGAACAGGTATTGGGGTGTTAATTATTTCTCCCAATAAAATTCCAACAAAGTTCAAGTACAAAATAGAAGGATTCTGTTCAAACAATGAGGCAGAATATGAAGCCTTAATTGCTGGACTTGAAATCTTGTTGGAACTGGGGGCAACAGAGGTCGAAATAATGGGTGACTCTGAGTTAGTGATAAAGCAGTTGACGAAAGAGTACAAATGTGTCAAAGAAAATTTGATCATGTACTTTGTGATAGCCAACAGACTCCTCAAGAGATTCGACAGTGTAGTTTTTAGACATATTCCCAGATTAGAAAATCAAGAAGCAAATGACTTAGCTCAGTTGGCTTCAGGGTATAAAGTGTCGAAGGAAAATCTGATGAAGGTTGTCGAAGTGAGAGGCAAAGTCTTATCCACCAAACTGTCCCCATCTGATTTGGAGACAATAAGATTGGGATATGGTGATGAAGAGAACTTTGAAATTTTCAATGTAGGTGATCTAGAAGATGGAGATTGGAGAAAGCCCATCAAAGATTATTTACAAAATCCGAATCAGACTGTCGAAAGAAAGATAAAGTACAGGGCCATAAGCTATGTGCTTTTTGGAAATGAACTGTTTAAAAAGACTGCAGAAGGAGTTCTACTGAAATGTCTTGGGGAGACTGAAGCTTATATAGCCTTGTCGAATGTACACAGTGGTGTATGTGGTGCCCACCAAGCAGGACATAAAATGAAATGGCTATTATTTCGACAAGGGATGTACTGGCCAACTATGTTGAAGGACTGTGTCGAATTTGCAAAGGGTTGTCAGGAATGTCAAGTTCACGCAGGCATACCTCATGTGCCAGCAAGTGAGTTACATTCTATCATAAAGCCTTGGCCATTCAGAGGTTGGGCTTTAGATTTGATTGGTGAGATTCGACCAGCTTCTTCAAAAGGACAGAAGTACATTTTAGTAGGAGTGGACTATTTCACTAAATGGATTGAAGCCATACCTTTGACAAATGTAGATCAGGAAGCAGTCATAGATTTCATCCAGAAACACATAATGTATAGATTTGGAGTACCAGAGACTATAACCACTGATCAAGGATCTGTGTTTACTGGCAGAAATATGCAAGCATTTGCAAGAGAGACAGGTTTTAAGTTGTTGACTTCGACACCATATTATGCCCAAGCAAATGGCCAGGTCGAAGCAGCCAACAAAGTGGTAATAAATCTGATAAAGAAGCATGTGGGTAAAAAACCCAGAAATTGGCATAAGACCCTGGATCAAATCCTTTGGGCTTGTCGAACATCTCCTAAGGAAGCAACTAATTCTACCCCATTTAAATTAACCTATGGACATGATGCAGTATTGCCTGTCGAAATATGTTTACAGTCAATACGAATTCAAAGACATCATGAAATTCCATCTGAAATTTATTGGAATATGATGATGGATGAGTTGGTTGATTTAGACGAAGAAAGGTTGCATGCTTTGGAATTAATAAGAAGGCAGAAAGAGAGAGTTGAAAAGTTTTATAACAAAAAAGTAAAATTCAAAGCCTTTTTAGTAAATGAGTTAGTTTGGAAAGTGATCTTGCCCATGGAGAAGAAAGACAGAGTGATGGGAAAATGGTCCCCTAAGTGGGAAGGACCTTTTAAAATTCTAAGAGTTTTTTCCAATGGTGCATACGAAGTCGAAGAAATAGAAGGAGATAGAAGAGTGATGAAAATAAATGGAAAGTACTTAAAGAAGTATAGACCAACATTGCAGGAAATAAAAATCATAACAAATTAAAATTGCAAATGAAACTTGTCTTCGCCAAATAAATGGCGTAAAATAGCATTACATAGAAAAAGTGCTAAAAAAGAAAATATCCTTAAAACGAATAAAATTCCTAAGTTCTATTACAGAGTCACTGTCGAAGGAATGTGGCTTTAAGCTCGTCGAATTTTTTCTGTTGGAGTTGAATTCGACGCTCACAAAGGCTCTTGCTGACAGCCATTTCGTCAAGCTCCCTGTGAAGTTGCTGAGCAGTCTCTGCATATTGTAGCCCTTTCTGGAGTTCACTATCTATAGCCTCCTGATTTGGTTTCTGAAGAGAGGCCTGGCGTTCTTTTTCTTGGAGGATTTTTCTTTGGAGATCAGCAATCTGGGCTTGGTAGGCTTGAATATTGCTTTCACACTCAGCAGCAGCTTTAGTGTATTCGTCAGAAAGTTTATTCAGCCCTGAAATCCTTTCTGTCGAAGAAGCCACTGTATTCCATGCTGACATCTGCTCCTCAGACTTGGCTTTGATCTTTTGGGAGAATTCTTTCTGTCGAACCAGATCAGCGCTAGCAGAGTCAATCAAAGATATTAAATCCATCACCAAATGGCTCTCTTCAGTCGAAGCCTCCAGCAAGTTGGCACTCTTCAGGAGTTTCTTTAGATCATGTTGAGCAGAGGCATCTTCAGCCAAAACTTCAAACAGGTCAACTCCAAGTATCCTTGTCTTGATCTCATCCATGATGACATTGATTGGTTGAAGGTCAGAAGTGGCCCCTGAAGCCGTCGAACCACTGGCAGAAGAATCTTGGAAATTATACCTGGTGTCGAGCAAAGCCTTTAAATACTCAAAGGGTTTTCTAACCTTTAAGCTCTCAATTTCTTCATGAGATAGACTCGTCGAAGCAGTGCCCAAAGAGGTTTCGACAGGGGCTTTTGATGAAGAGGGAATGTGTTGAGAGGTCCCTCCAATGCTCAAGTTAACTTCTGGCTGATTAGACAGAGTGACCTCTTCTTCGACAGTCTCTTTGTCAGCCATGGTGGTATCAGTCGAACCTGGGACTTGTACATCCTGAGCAGAAGCATTTTCATTAACTTCTGGTATATCAACTGGTGGTGGAAGTGGTGCATCTTGGTCTGGAATTACTGGTTCCGCAGTGGGGTCTGGTCGAAAGGGAGAGTTGTTGTCGGAAGACTCAGAGTCACTAAGGTCGAATTCATCCAAGGTTTGAGGCCCATGGATCCCTGCATCTGGGGTGGCATCATCCTGGAGTCTTTCAGCCAGAGTCCTCTCAGAATTAGAGGGAGCATGTTCTTCTGGGATTGCAGAGGTCTCTTCGACATCAATAACAACCTAAAAAAAAAAAACACACAAAAGAAGAACTGTAAGATAAAGATACATTCAGTCAAGGTTGGTTTGGTGTTTGTCGAAATGATTACCTGAGGAATTTCAGTATGGGCACTTGAGTCCCCACTTCTTTCGCTCCTTGAAGGAACTTTGTTGACTGGACTGGCAGGTGGGGTTCGTCTTTGGACCAGAGATCTTTGAGACGCCACTGTTTTAATTTTTAAACCTTTGTTTCTTTTCAAAGGCTGGGGTTCAGGGGATTCGTCTTCAGATTCTTCGACACTTGTTTCTTTTTCTTCTGTTTTCCTTTTCTTTGCTGGGGTACGAGTTACCTATAAGAGAAAAAGAAGAAATGTTTAGTATAAGAAATATGAAGTATACAAATAAGGAGGGATGTTCTGTTTGTGTCGAAACCTTTTTTGTTGTTGAAGGGGTTTTTTCGACTGTTTTTGAAGAAGTTCCTTCGCCAGTAGTCTTCCTGACAATTCTAACAGCTGAAAAGGAAAAGTTGCATGAACATTGATATAATAATGAAAGAAGTTAGAAATAAGAAAGAAAAATATAGTCTCTTCGACACCTTCAAGAATGGGTTCGTCTATGGTAACATGTTCAATCCCAATATGAAGGTGCCCAGTGTAGTTGTGCAGATGATACTTCGTCGCAACCACGCGTTCGGCAGGTTTTTTGTTTCTTTCACGAAGCAGTTTTAAGTCTGATCCACATACAAACCAATCTGGAAATGGAGGACACAAGGCCACTCCAAATTCTGCAGAAGGGAGTGGAGGGAATTTTGGAGGAAAGGTTGTGAAAGCAAAGTCGTAGTGTGCATGTGGTGGAAGGGATGAAGGAAACCACAATTTGTTTAATTTCTCTGTGAGTTTGAATTTTAAAGATACTGCTGCTTCGGCTATGGTTCGACGAAGATCATCAGGCCTGTAAATAGTTTCAAAATATTTTTGAAACTTTTGAATTTCTTTGATATGTTGGTCTGTACCTTTTTTCTTTTTGTCCTGCACAAAAGTAAAAGCATTTGTTAGAAGAGCAGTGAAAGTTGCTACGTCGAAAAATTGGTTGATGTAGTATTCCTTCCACCAGACGTCGAATTCTTCAGTGCAGAGGAAGTTTGGTATAAAAATGGTGGGATAGACCTCCAGAGTTGGGTCGAAAAATTTGTTGTACAGTTCTAAGCTCTTGTCGAAATGGTGAAATGAGTTGTAGAAAATGATAGCTCCTTTTCTGTGGTAGATGGGTTTTGTCTTCGTCTGGATTAATCCAAACTGCCTGGCTACCAGATTGGGTTGGTATACAATGAGAGATACCTTTGTATTGTTGAGGCTATGATGAGAGAAGAAGTGTCTGGGCATAAGAAAGGCTTCCCAAATGGAGATGTAGGAGTCTTCATCTTTTTGGTTCTCTACTGGGAGTCTTCTGGTGAACCATCTTGGACCTACTTGTCTATGGGCAAAAGGTGCCATTGAAGGAGAAAATTTATAACGTTTGGCAAACATCATGATGTAGCCAGTAAATGCTTGTTGAAGGCTTACATTCTCATCAGTGGGGGTCAGTTGAACCAACCTGGGCCATTCGACACGCCTTTCCTTGACTGTTTCTTCGACAACAGGCATTTTGTTAGGGATGAAGTTTTCAAAAGTGGCATTTAGCCATAGTTGTAGAAGCCAAAAGGGGCCTGTGAGACTGATGTTACCTTTTTCTTTGAGGGATTTGAGATTGCTGACACTTTCACTTAGAGATTCATAAAGGTTTGCTAGAAGTAACTCACTCAGGCAGAATGCAACTCCATTGTGAAGCTGATTGGCCATAATGATGAAACTTCTAGCCACTTGAAGGGACCTTGTACAGAAGACAAATTTGGACAACCACAGGCTAAGGAAGGCAATGTGCTCTTTATCAGAGACTTCTTCATGGTTTTCACCTTGGTGATGGGCTATAAAAACAGAATACCCAGCATGTTTTGTGTCGAAGCCTATAGGGTCTTTGTTCAAGTGTTCAGGGTTGAATATCTCCCCTAAAGGACTAAGGCCAGTTATGGCTGCTATGTCGAAGAGGGTGGGAGTTAGCATTCCACAGGGTAAGTGGAAGGTGTTGTAGGTACTGTCCCAAAAATACAAGGAGGCCAACAGCATGTTTTGGCAGTAGCGGGGACCCTCTTTCGACAACTGGATTAAATCATAAATGCCAGTTTTCTTCCAAAATTTTTCTTTGGATTTTTCGACTCTAGTTAGCCATGATTGGTACTCAGAGGGATCTTTTGTCAAAGGGGGACTTCTAAAAATCCTATTTTGATTCAGATAAGACAGATCTATCTCTGTCGAAGCCATAAGGACTTCAGGTTCTTTTGATGAAGCTTCGACAGGTTTAGGGTTTTTATTAGCTGCTATGGGTTTGGAAGCAGAATAGCAAGGGTAAAATTCTTTTAAACGGTTGGGATCCACAGTAGGATCAAAAATGGGACCTAGCATGGCATGATGGATTCCAGAAACAGAGATAGGGATTATTACCTGTGACCTGTAAATGCTTGCCTTTTCCCTTTCATTTGGGGGTTCTGGGAAGTACTGTTGATGCTGAGTTTGTGTAGGCCCAGACAGTACGTGAGCAGGAGGAAGATCCTTGGTTTTCTTTGTCTTTTTTGAACTCTGTCCAGTGGTGGTCTTGGGAGGAGCCATTGATTGAAGATGGTGAAGAAGCAAGAGCTCTGAAAGGCTTGAAAATGGAGTTTTCACGTTTGGGTAAGAGAAGAGTAGAGAGAATGGAAAGTGTGAAATGTTGTTGAAAGTGGTATTTATAGAGTTTGAAATAAATGAATAATAAAAAAAAAGAAAATGAAAAGACTTTTTCAGTTGGGAAAAGGGAAACATGCATGTTAATCCATTGGTGGAGATTGAAAGTGGCGGTTGGTAGTGAACCATGATTTGCCTACAATATAGGGTCATGGGAGATTGTGTGAAACGTGGGCTAGACGTGACGTTTCATAAAGTGGAAATCATTGTGTTTCCTTGGGACTCAACAAAGAATCACTTTACAATAAATGCAACTGGAAGTCAAAGGTCACTTCGACAGCAAAAGACATTTCTCCTTTGACAGTCGAAAAATCTTTGCTGGGGGGCAATTTGTAAACCCATGATTTCGACAAGATTAAGATTCAGGGTTGAGGATCATCCTTGTCGAAGGATAACATCAGGAGGAGAATCCAAGAATTGCTGGTAAAAGTTTTAAAGCTTCACTGTTTCGACAGAAATTAGACATGATGTTCTGGCAGAATAGTTTGGAGAGTTTTGTGACTAAGGGCTTCGACAGAAGGAGTTTTTTATAAGAAAAGATATGGTTTGACAAGTGCTGAAGAGTTTTCTCTTTTAAAAGGTTTTCGACAAGACAAGGAGATGCAGCGTTTCGTCACAAAGAGGAAGAATTCAAATTCAAAAGATACAACGTTTGGAAGTTGGACGCGTGGAAGCTTCAAGGAAAGAAGAATACATGCAGATTGACAAGTGTCAAATAGTTAGGATTTTTCCGTTTTAGGCAGTTATTTTATTTGTATATAAATAGGGTAGTTGTTGTAGAATTGTGTGTGTGAAAATTTGTACAAAATTCCTGTAAAAGCTCTAAGTACCCAGTGTGAGAGAAAATGAGTCTAGTATTTGGAACAATGTACGTTTAAAACACCAGTTATATTTCAAAGTCATTTTAAATTACTTGTTTACTCTTGTTTATTCTTCAAGTTCATGTTATTTTACATTTCATTTACTTTTCTGCAAATTTAGCCTTTCGACATTTCTTTTTTCTTGTTTAAAACTTTTAAATTTCAAGTTCATGTCATCTTTAATTTAAGTTTACTTTACTTGCAAAGATCAAAGTTTTAACACTTTGACAAAATTGATAAAACAAACCACAAATTAGTCACCAAAAGTCTAAGAGTATTTCGACAGAACCAAATGCACATGTATCCCAGGACTTGTATGGTTGGTCCTGCAAGTAACCCAACTTTCTGAAGAAATTGGTTAACCAGAGGTTGTTCGCCAGAAACCACAGCGAACAATAGGATAATGAGCTTAAGCCTAAATCAAGGGTTGTAAACTCATTATATCCTCCCTGATTAGGGATAATGAGCCTACTTAAGTATGAGATAAGCATATCAACTTAATTACCATGATGATGTAGGATTAAGATCATTAACCTACTTGGTAGTTATTAAGTGTTTTTGGGTTTTTTGTTTAGTTTTAAGTAATGAGTTTAATCTCTAATCAGGGATTAGTGAACTCATTACACCATCCTAAGAGAAGGATGATAGATGAGAACACTTAAGTTGAGGAAGACTCCTCAACTTAATCCATGGTTAGAGACTAAATTCATTATATAACAAGCCTTTATTAAGTGGATTTTAATTAAAGGATGAGATTAAGAAATGCGTTTTATGTTTGTAATACTAACTTGAGGGGAACTTGTCCATTAAACACTAGGGTTAGTCCCTCTTAACCATAAGGAAGAGATGGAACCCTAATGTAAGGCCCAAGTTACAAGCTTAAGTATTGATCATTATTATGTGTTTTAATTAAGAGATGTAAGCAAATTAAAAGATTAACACTAAGGATTAAATTTATACACTCCATCCTAAGATAAGGATGCAGGTATATCCCTAATTCAAAGTCCTAAAGCTTTAAGAGTTTAGTCTCTGATTATTGAGATGAGAAGAGAGACTTAAGGAGACTCAAAAGGTAAAAACTAGGGGGAATTATGTACAACCCTAAAGTTATCATGCTTGGATATCCTATGTTTGTGAGGCTTAAGAGAAAAGATCTTCAAGAAGGCCACCATGGAAGAAGCAGATGAAAAGAGAAGGAGGAAAAAGAATAAGTTACTTACTTCCTGAAGAAGATAAGTATCTTAAAAGAAAGAAAGTATAA
The DNA here is from genome assembly GCA_963966055.1 of Lathyrus aphaca. Taxonomy (NCBI): domain Eukaryota; kingdom Viridiplantae; phylum Streptophyta; class Magnoliopsida; order Fabales; family Fabaceae; genus Lathyrus; species Lathyrus aphaca. The sequence goes on along the minus strand of OZ014522.1, from coordinate 431,363,641 downwards.
AGGAGGGAGCATAAGTGAAGCAAGTTCACTTCAAAGACAAATAAATATGCAAATGACAAGGGAAGAAGAAATGGGAGGTGAAGGCAAATCCACCTCCCAGAGAACTTACCAAAAGTACCTGAAATGTTAGTATGAATGCATAAGGAATGAAATGAAAAGAAAAAAGACAAATAAAGGTGAAAAGACCAAATTAAGAAGTTAATATTCAATTTAAATGGCATATGAGATGATTCAAAGTCATACAAGATGCATATGAATGATCATACAAAGATGAGATGCAATGGAAGCATGTTTAGAAGCATGAAAACACATGAATGTTCATGAAATGTAATGGATGCAATGCATAGCAAATGAATGAAGAAGTGATCAAGCAATGTTCAAGCATGTCTTAAGGTGTCTAAGATGTCATACAAATGCTTGAAATGTCATGGCAAGTTCATATGATGATGATATGCAAAGATGAATGCAAATGAAAATGCAAAATTAGGGTTTTAAGACAACATGAGATGCATATGACCAAAACAGAAGCATACTACATGGTAAAAAATTTAAATCAAGCTCAAACAAACCCTAATCCCATATAAGATCACAACCCAAAGGAGAAAGTCAGAAGCCAATCTTAGTGAAAGTTATGAAATTCTTAAGTTTGCTAGGGTTTTTGGGTGCTTCTAAAGGGAAAATGCAAATCAAATTGAAATACAAGATAAAATCATGAAAAACATAACCTAGAAACTATATGCAATATGTAAAATAATGCAAAAAGAATCAAGTTCAAACTCATCATGGTTAGGCAGAAATGAATTTTTCAAGTTAGGGTTAAAAAATGTGATTTTTAAGAACCCTAGTTCAAAGAAAATTGTGAAATTATGATCAAACCTAAAAATAAATTTTTATGATGAGTTTGAAAATGTTTCTAAATGTATTGGAATGGTTCATGATTTTTTTGGTGATTTTTAGAAACCTAAATGCATTTTTAATTAATTAAAATCCATTAATTAATTAAAAATAACATTTAAATATTTTAAAAATACATTTTTAATGCAAAAAATAAAATAAAAATTATTTTCAGGTTAAGAAAAATATTTGAAATAAAAATGCAAAGTTTGAGAATTTTTTGATGGTTTTTACTATTTTTAATAAAATGAACAAAAGAAATTAAAAGAAAATGAATTAAAATGAATAAAATAAAAAGTCAGAGGATCCAAAGGCTCAGATTTGAACTGGGGAGAGATATGTTGACTGGCGCGTGTTTGGATGGCCTGGATCTAATCTGGGCTAATCTGAATTAATTAAACTAATTAATTATAATTAGGGCTAATGGGCTAATTTGGACCCTTCAACGCACGCGAGGAACACTCATCCTACGACCTACATTCAAACTGGAATTTAAACTTAATTAAACCCTAATCTTTTTCAAGCAACCGGAACAGTGCTCCGGTCGTCTTCTCCAGCAAGCTCTTCATCCAATCTCTCTCAATACGCCACCCCAGACCCCCAAAATCTCCAGAATACATCCCAAACAACAACAAGCAAGAATCAAGCATCAAAAATCATTTATAACACACATACATGATGAATCAAAGCAAGAACATTTTTACGGGCAAAGTTTCAGAACATCATGAAATGCTTATTTCTCAACCATTCTCAATTTTAAACACATCAGGATGATCAGTGCAACACATTGAATCAATTTAAAACAAGAAAAAGAGGTTCTGGAAAAATGTTCTTGAAGGTTACCTGAACTGAGCTTCTTCAAAATGGAGCTTTCTGGGCCTCTCTCTTGTGCAAATCAACTCCTCTGGTCCTCCTTGTGCTAATGGAATGCTTGGATGAGGCTTATAGTGGCTGGTTTGGAGGTTTCAGTTCTGATGAAGCAGGAATCATGTTTTTGTTTCAGGGTGATTTAGGCAATGGTGAGGGGTGGGAAATGATCCTTGATGTATGTGGAGTTGAATGGTGAAAGAATTTTTGAGTTTTGATGGCTGGTTTGAGAGAATCGAAGAAGGGAAGGTTTATGGAATTTTTGAGCAATCTGAGTTCTAGAATGTTTCAGGCTTGTGTGTTATGTGAAATGAGTTCCATAATGCTTGTATGTGATGTCTTGATTGGTCAGAAGGTTGGTGGTGGCATAGTGTGATTGGTATGGGCCAAGTTGCAAATATGTCAACATTGTGTACTTGAGGTATGTGCATGGTGCAGAGCTGGCCTTAGGGGTGTCTTGGCCTCAACTTGATTCATGGATGGCCCTAGGATCATTTGTATGCAACTGGAACACTTGGATCAAGAGTTGCCATAGTTTTTGCAAAGTTTATGCATAATGGTCATTTTGATATTTCTTGTGAACCAAGCCATGAAAACCATGCAATCTTGCGCCAATTCTGATGTTTTGAAGTTGCATTGACATGTTATGGTGCATAGAAGTTGATTAGAGGTCATAAAAAGTCTTGGCAAGTGAAATTGCAAAATTCCCTCTTTGGCATGAACTTGAAAATTATAGGATTTTTTCCAACTTTGAAAGGCCATATCTTGAGTTCTAGGATGAATCAAGACATGTTCTTGTACTTTTTGAAAATGGGAAGACATAATCTACAACTTTCATGCCCAAGAATTTTTCATTTGAAGCATTTTTGGTCATAAAAGAATAGGTTGAATATCTTTCCCAAAATGGAAAGTTTCCATTACAAGTCATTTCCAAAAATAGCAAGTTTGCAATTGGCTCAAAATTCTTCAACTTTGTGAACTTACAACCACTTCTAAGATCAAATAAAGATCATAGAGACTCAAAATGATGATGATGATGACCCTTTGGTGCCCTTGATGGAGGCCTCAGATGCCCTGATTTTGACTTTACTTGCTCAAGAAGTTACCCAATGATCAAATGACTTCCACAGTGAATTTCTTCATCAAATTTGTTACACATGATCCTTATAACATATTAAGACCATTAGAAACAAGAATGACCAAAACATTTGGGATTAAGGCCCCTGAAACCAAAACCCTAATTTTAGGTCATCTGTGTAAGAAATCTTCTATCTGCCTATATGCTTTTGACATGCTTTGTGATCTCTTGACTTTTATGAACTTTGGGGAGCATATTATGATCATGGAACACACATGGACCCTCTTGAAAAGATTCAAGATCATTGGGATGGCTCAGATCACTTCTTGGATTGCTCAGATCACAAACCCTAGATGCAAATGAAATGAACTATGTAGTGGGATATGATATGCTTATGCTAATGCAAAAATGAAAGATCACAAGCCATGGTGTGAGAAAAAGTGAGGGAAAATTTTGGGTGTTTACAGCTTCCCCTATTCAAGTATGAGTTAGCTGTGCAGGATGTAAGCGCCTGGCTTAACAGACAAACAAGATAAGTTGTGGTTGAATACCAAAGACAGTCCGAAATTTGCACTCGCTGGGGAGAAGAAGAAAAGGGATATAAATTGTAAAAGATAGTATAATATGATTATCAAATGAAAGCGATGAAGGACGACCATCGAGCAGAGGACAACTGTTGTGGGTAAAACGTTAAGTAAAGCAATGACGGGGACGCCCATCATGCTGGGAAATGAAGAAACCACGACGGGGACGGCCATCGGGTAATAAAATAAAATTCTCTGGGGATTTGAGAAAAGCAACGATGGGGACGGCCATCGGGCTAAGCTGATGAAGGACGATCACTAGGAAAAGGAACAGGGACCACGACGGGGACGGCCATCGGGTTTAAAGAATAAATGAAATATTTGATGAGGGAATGTCATCATAAGGTGAAAGACGATCACCTAGCAGGGGACAACCTGCTCTTTATCTCGACATAGGATGAATGTCGGATATGAAAGGTCAACGATGGGGACGGCCATCAGATAAGCATGATGAAGGACGATCATTAAGAGGTGAAGGACGATCACCTAGCAGGGTACGGCTGTTCTTGGGGATTATCGCGACATAGGACGAATGTCGGATAACAAGATCAACGATGGGGACGACCATCAGATAAATGATGAGGGAAGGTCATCATGAGGTGAAGGACGATCACCTAGCAGGGGACAACTGCTAAAAAGATATCGCGACATAGGACGAATTCCAGATAGAAAGTTCCAACAATGGGGATTCCACTGGGGAAAGGATGATGGACAGTCATCCACAGGTGAAGGATGATCACCTGGCACGGGACGGCTGCCGAAAAGACCACGACATAGGACTAATGTCAGATAGAAGATTTGTTTTGCTGGTGACTTACTGGGGAATGGTAAACACGGACGAGTGTTTACACTTTGAAATAAAAGGTATAAGTGTTTGACGGTGTGTATAGATTAAAGATGCGGACGAGCATCCTTAGGACCACGATACAGACGATTATCGATAGAAGCAAACACTGACACGTGTTTTAGGGATGATGATACGGACGAGTATCAATCGGTTAAGCAAGGAACACAAATGAGTGTTGAATCTGCTGAGGGGTGATATATACAAGATACAGACGAGTATCAAAGACTTCTGTATAAGTACGTATAAGCATGATATGTTGAGGACATTTGTGCAAGACACGAAAGAGTGTTTTGACTTGTTGGGGAAGTATGACACGAACGAGTGCCAAAAAGAAATATGTACAAGTTAATGAACAAATATCTGTATTGAGAATGTAGAAGGTATTCTGGCGACCTTACTGGGGAAAGATGACACGGATGAGTGTCAAAAGGAGCATGTATAAATATGAATAAGCATCTGTGTTTGAGAGTGAAAAGGGGATGCTTTGGCTTTTATTTGCAGGGGATATGAATTTTATACATTGCCGGTGAAGTGATAATGGTACTTGCAGGGTGACTGGCTCGAACCTGGCTCATGATCATGCAAATGTTTGATTTTTGCCGTTGTTGCACCCCAAAATTTTCCCTCACAAGACAAGCCATTGTATACTAAGAGGTTCACAAGGTTCACAAAGTTCACAATCAGTCAGAAGATTTGACATTCCCCTCAGACAATGCATCCTCCTAAGCAATGCATCCTAAACTAGGGTTTTGACTTTAATCAGGCTAAATGGACTTCCAAGACTTCAATTGAGCTTCATAACATCTTATAAGTGTTTAAGAATTCTATGCATTACACAAACATGAACCAAGGCCTAAAAATCAGAATGCACCAAAGATTTGCCCAATTTCATGACTTGTGCATTAAGAAATTTCAAAGGGGCCAAAAGTTCACAAATTTGAAAAACACTACATAAACTTCACTCAACTTGCTGAATGGTCTCAAAACCAATTCCATGGACATCCTTAATCTCAGCTGAGCCAGGACAAGCCAAAAAGCCAGTTGCACAAGTGCCCATACCTCAAGTATAAAACTTTTGACTTTTTGGCAAGAAGCCCATACCAATCAGCTGTAGCCACCACCCACTCTCTGGCCTATCACAGCATGTTATGTGGATCAAACCCAAGCCATAACACACAACAACTCAGCTTGAAACACCCCACAAGCCAGCACTCTCAAAAACCTCCCTTTATGCATTTTCATTCGAATCTCTCCATACAAGCTTCAAACCTCAAAACAAATCCCACAGAACAACTCACCCTAGCCTTCTGATCATTTCCCAACCATCCATTTGCTCTGAAAGGCCCACAATCAAAAACACGATTTCAACACTCCATTGACCTGAGCTTCTGCAAACTCCCTCTAGAGACCATATAAACTCCAGCTAAGCATCACAAACTTCTGAGGAGGATCATTGGAGCTTGTTTGGACCAAAGAAGCAGCCAGAAAGTCCCTATTTCGAAAGCTCCAATTCAGGTGAGCTCAAGAACGTTTTTTCCAGAACTTTAATTTCTTGTTATAAAATGATTCTATGAGTTGCACTGATCATCTGGATGTGTTTGGTTTTGAAAATGGTCAAGAAACAAGCATGTATTGACTGTCTGAAAGTTTGCCCGTGAAAATGTTTTTGCTTGTTTCTCTTGATTCACGAAAAATAAATGATGTTTGTTGTAGGGTTTTTGTTTAATGATGTTCATAGATTGATTCTGGAGAGTTTAGTGAGGTTTTGATGCGTTTTGAGTGAGATTGAGAAATTGATTGGCCGGAGAAGATGACCGGAACACTGTTCCGGTCATCTGAAAGTCATTAGGGTTTAGGATTAGGGTTTAATCATAATTAGGCAAGTTTGAATTTGGACCGTTCGTTCGCACGCGTAGTCAATTCCCGCGTCCATGAATTTGAATCTCAGCCTTTGATCTGTTTGACTTTCTCATTTTTCTATTTAATTTCATTTTATTTTCATTTGTTTTGCATTTATTTGTACGAATTTTAAAAAATAGCAAAACACATTTAAAAATTCTGAAAATTTTTATCACATCTTTTATTAATTTTTAGAACACAAAAATATTTTTATTTTTATTTTTTGCATTAAAAATTATTTGTAAACCATTTAAATGTTTGTTTTTAATTAGTTAATGAAAATTAATTAATTAAAAATACATTTAGGTATTTAAAAATCACAAAAAAAATTCACATTGCATTTAGAAACATTTAGAAACATTATCCAACTCTCAAACCAAATTTATTTTTTGTTCTTGATGCCTTTTGATCATTTTCATTGGAATTAAATTCATTTCAAGGCAATATTTTGTTTCAAACTTTGAAAAATTCATTCTGCCTAACCCTTGAGAGTTTGATGATGATTCTTCTTGAATTGCATCCTTCATGGCATGTAGTTTATAAGATAAATTTGGTTTGAATTGATCTTGCATTTTCAATTTGTTTTCAATTTTTCTTTGTAAGGTACCCCAAAACCCTAGCAATCTTAGAAAATTCATAACTTCCACTAGGTTAAGAGTTGGATCCTCTCCTTTGGGCAGTGAGCTTGTATAGGTTTAGGGTATCTTTGATTGCATTTTCAATTTTTTATCATGTCATTTGCTTCTGGTTTTGGATTTTTGCATTGCATGATGCATGTAACCCTAATTTGTGCATTCCTTTGCATCCATTTCCCATTTGCTTGCATCCAATGATTTGCCATGACTTTTTGTGCATCCACATGATTCATAATACATCTTAAGACATATTAGAAGCATGTTTGATCATTGCATCCTTCATTTGTCATGTTATATGTCCATTGCATTTCATAACTTTTCATGTACATTCATGGTTCAAAGCATGCTTCATCTGCATCCATGTCCTTGTATGATCTTTCTCATGTCTTGCCTCATGTTTGTATCATCTCTTAGCATCATTAACATCATGTAAATGCTTCTGACTTTGGTTTGCATCATGGCATTTCATCTCATTTGCATTGCATTTCATTTCTTTTGGCTAACTTTTCAGGTGGTAAGTTATTTTGAGAAGTGAATTTGCCTTCACTTCTCACAATCTCTTTTCATCTCTCTTGCATCCTTACTGCATCTTGTCTTGTGTATTGGATTGATCTTTCTCATTCATGTTCTCTTACTTTCTTTCTTCAAGCAACTTGTCTTCTTAAGTGAAGCAAGTTGTTTTGCTTCTCTTTGCTTCTTGCTCCTTTCATCTGCTTCCTTCCTTGTGGTTTCTCTGAAGATCTTCTTGCAAACCTCATTAACCCTAGGAATAACCAAGCATGATAACAATTAGGGCTTGATTATTTCCCCATTTAGTTTTGCCTTTGTGTCATCTTTGAGTCTTCTCTCCTCACCTCATAATCAAGGACTAAACCCTAAAGGTTTTAAGGCTTTGAGATTAAGCTTATGCCTGCATCCTTCTATTAGGATGGAGTGTATAACTTTAATCCTAAGTGTTAAACCCTTAATGTGTTTAAATCCTTTAATCAATTCACTTAATAATCATCAAGACATCAAGCTTGTAACTTGGGCCTTGCATTAGGGCTCTAATTCTTCCTTAATTGGTTAAGAAGGACTAACCCTAGTGTTAATGGACAAGTCCCTCTCAAGTTGTCTTACAAATCACAAAAATCACTTCTTAATCTTATCATTAACTAAAATCCAATTTAATAAAGGCTTTGTTTTGTCATGAGGTTAATCCCTAATCATGGATTAAGTTGAGGAGTCTTTCTCAGCTTAAATGTTCTCATCTATTATCCTTCTATTAGGATGGTGTAATGGGTCCATTAAATCCTTGATTATGGCTTAAACTCATTACTTAACACTAAACAAAAACTCCAAAAAACATCTAAATAAATGCAAGTGGGTTAATGATCTTAATCCTACATCATGGTGATTAAGTGTGAGGTGCTTACTTCACACTTAAAGTATTCTCATTACCCCTAATCAGAGGGAAGATGTGATGAGTTTACTAACCCTTGGTTTAGGCTTAAGCTCATTAACTTATGACAAACTTCAAAAAGCAATAAAAGACTGAAAATACAAAAACAAACAATAATCGTCTCCTCCGGGATTCTTTTCTCATCTCATTCACTCATAAACGAAAACTTGCTTCTTCCGTCTATTGCAAGACAGTTTGCACCTGAGCCAGACAGGTCATACACTTGAGCATAGACAAGCAAGCAGTTCACAAGTCAATTTATCTTTCAGTCTCTTTGAGTCGAACTACGGTGTTCTGACTTCCTCATTGCACGAGAGGATACGTAGGCATAACTTAACAGTTATCGAACAAAAGTCTCTGCATATTCCCCCTCCTTCCAGTATCATTCTTTAAGCCTCATAGTCTTGAGCATTTCACTCCTGTTCTTACACTGACACTTCTCTTATACACTTCACATTCCTTTTTACACTGACACTTGCATTCTTTCCAGCTTTGATACACAAATTATACTGACACTACCCCTTTAAAGCACAAATCTTTTAAGCGTGGATCCCGTCGAGTACGACGGACAATCTGGGTGCTAATACCTTCCCAGGTTGTAACCAACCCCCTTTCTCAGTCTCTCTGGTTCGCAACCGTCTTATCCATCTTTCCTTAGGTTTATGCAGCATTACCTTTCCTTCGGGATAAAAATGCCTAGCTGGCGACTCTATTCATTTCCTTCTCTTTCGCCGACCGTTCGCGTCTGTACCCCATTCAACTTGGTGTCATTTGGTGGGAGCGACAATCACTTTAAATTTGTTTGTCTTGTTTGCTTTATACTTATCTGTTGGGTGCTCTTATGTGTGAAAGATCCTAACCCGGATCTAGTGTACCTTAGGTAAATGGCAATAGACCTAGGAAACTGTACGGTGTATACCGATATGGTTGATCTGGTGGCCATAGTTAGTGTGACTTCTTGGTTGGTGCTTATGTTCCTTAAGTCAAGTTGAGGATAATATGAGGCTGCCATATGTTTTCAATACACTAACTGCCTTTTAGAACCCTAATTATCCCATCTTGGCCTTTAGAAAGTAGTGAGATAGCCGGCTTTGGTGAAGACTGAAGTTGGTTGATACTCGATACTACACTCATTGAGATCTTAAACTTGGAAGGTTTTGGTTGGCAAGTAAGTTGCCTACTGAACAACCACCCTTGTGAAGGATCAATGATATTGAGATCCCTTAGAATCTGGTTACTTTATAGGACAGGATGAACCAACTAAACTTCAGGGGAGGGTACTTACCTTTAAACCTCATGCAAGCCTTCAAACCTAGGGCTATTGTGTGACTTGTTTGTGTGTGCCACATGTTTGTGATTGAGCATAACATCATGACATCATCATGCATCATAAGCATAGCATTTTCACTAACCATTTCAAGGACCAAAGGATTTACCTTTGTTCTTTGTTGCAGGTCATGGCTTCTGCTCGTATGAATACTATCAGGACCAACTTTGTAAGAGACTCATTACAAAGTAAGTCAAGAAAGAATCTTGGAGTTAACCAAACAACTTCACGAGGAGCGGAATCTCAACTCATACCTCAATACAAAGAGGAAACGTCCATGGGAGACTTAAAACCCCATCTTTTGTATTTATTTCATTTCATTTTTTATTGTAAGCCCAAAAGGGCAAACAAATTTATTACTAATAAAAGTTTACTTTCTTGTTTGTTTAAGCAAATTTAAATCCTGCGGTCCTTGAAAACATTTCATACGCATTTGCATACCATATCATTGCATCACAGGTTTTCTTATGTACAGGTATCTTATCTTCTCGCTGTTTATTTAAAGCAATGGCTCTTGAACAAACAGTCAAAGATCTCCAGGCACAAAATGCACAGTTCCAAGAGTTGATCCTGAAATTGTCCAAGGGACAGGATGAATTGAAGACACTGCTGGCCAAAAGACTAAGAAGACTAGAAGGTCAGAAGGCCTCATCAACATGGGAAGAAGATTCAGAGGTCCTGTCAAGACCAAAGAACAGGTTGAAGATTATGAGTCTGAAGAGTCTGAGAAAGAGGGAGGCAGTCTCCATAATACAATGGGGGATTCTGATTCTGAAGCTAACTACTATCATGATCCTAATGAAGATAAGTTCAAGAGGTTGGTGGATAGAATGGATGCTATGGAATTGCAAAAATCTTTTGGGCTAGATTTTGAAGACCTGAGTTTGATATCTGGGGTGGTCATACCCATTGGTTTCAAGGTTCCTACTTTCGTAGTTTATGATGGTGTCTCTTATCCCAAGCTGCATCTGAGGTCCTATGTCCGGAGGATCCAACCCCATACTGCTGATAAGAAGTTGTGGATCCACTTCTTCCAAGAGAGCTTATCTGGAGCTCAATTGGAATGGTACTATCAGTTGGAGAGTGTCAACATTCGTGATTGGAATGATCTTGCTGAGGCTTTTTATAAGCAATATCAATACAATGCTGATCTAACCCCTACTCGCATGCAACTCCAAATCATGTCTATGGGTGCTAAAGAAAATTTCAAGGAGTATGCTCAGAAGTGGAGAGATTTGGCTGGAAGAGTACAACCCCCTCTAACTGACAGAGAGTTAGTGGATATGTTCATGTGTACGTTGAATGGTCCTTTTTACGGTCATCTTATTGGAAGCTCATCATCTGGCTTCACTGAGCTGATAATGACAGGAGAGCGCGTAGAAAGTGGTATAAGGAGTGGAAAGATCCCAGTGGGTGCTTCTTCATCAAGTACTACAAAGAAGCCCCCTAGTGGGAAGAAAGAGTCGAATGCTGTTTATGGTCAATCTGATCGTAGTAGGAGGCATCAATCTGTGAGTGCAATTCACATCTCCAATCCAACTCCTGCAACACCAGAGCCACCACAGGGCAATCAATAGAGGCCTAGAAGGCAGTTCACCAAGATCAACATGTCACTGGCCCAAGCCTTGCAACACTTGTTGAAGGGTGAACTCATCACTTTGAGGGACCCTCCTCAGAATCCCAATGTTACCTCTCCCAGGTACAATCCTAATGCACGATGTGCATATCATTCAAATGGTCAGGGACATGATACCAATAGTTGCTGGGCATTGAAGAATAAAATTCAGGATATGATTGATGCGGGAGAGATTGAGTTTGACCCTCCGGGTACTCCAAATGTGATTACTGCGCCCATGCCAAATCATGAGAAAATTGTCAATGTTATTGATGAAGTTTCACGTATTTCCTCAGTTGACTATACCATTGTCTGTCATCAAGAAGAAGTTGGTACAAGCTGGGTTCTTTCCAGGTTGTCATGAAGATTATTTATATTGTGCTTATAGGCCGGGTAGTTGCTGGAAGTTGAAGAACGGAATTCAACGTCTCATGGACAATTACACAATATTGTTTGAGAGGAAACCTTCTGTGGAGAGTATGGTTGAACATATAACTAAAGGTGCGAAGGTTGAAGAGGTGGATATGGTTGATAAGGTACCGGTGAGGATTACTTCCAAGGGTCCTGTCAAAATCACTCGTAAGGGTCCAGTTAAGATCACTGTTGAAGGCCCTGTGAAGAATGTTGTTGAAGCTAGAGTGGCTCCTATGATCATTACCACTCCGGGTCCTATTCCATATACTTCCGATAAAGCTGTGCCTTGGCATTATGGATCCGATGTTTATATTCACGGTGTTAAGCAGGAATCCTTGGCTGATGCACCTGTTGTTGGTGAAAATCTGGATGTTGATAATATTGCTGGATCTAGTAAGATCACACGAAGTGGAAGAGTTTTCTCCCCTCCAGTTATCCCCAAGAATGCAGTTACTCCAGCTACTACCTCCACTGCTGATGCTCGGGGCAAAGGCCCTGTTATTGAACCTGTACAAACTGATGTGCCAGCTGCTGATGATCTTTCTAAGCAGATGGAAGAAGTATTGAAAATCATTCGCAAGAGTGATTATGACATTGTTGATCAATTGGGGCATACTCCCTCCAAGATTTCTATGTTGTCCTTATTATTGTGTTCAGAGGCTCATGCCAAAGCCTTGATTAAATTTTTAAAGACTGCTCACGTACCAAATGAGATATCTATAGACCAGTTTGAAAATTGTGTTGCACACTTGACCTATGATAATGGGTTAGGTTTCTCCGATGCTGATTTGACTCCGGCCAAAAGGGATCATAACAAGGCTCTACATATCTTTATTGAATGCAGGGGCACTACCCTGTCACATGTGTTAATAGACAATGGTACTTCGTTGAATGTGTTACCCAAAGAAGTCCTGAATAAGCTTAGTCCTGAAGATGTTGTGTTGAAGCCCAGTAATATAATGGTGAAAGCTTTTGATGGCTCGAGGAGAGTGGTGCATGGAGAAATTGATCTCCCAATCAAAGTGGGTTCTCAGGTCTTCAATGCTGCTTTTTATGTAATGGATATTCGACCGTTGTATTCTTGTTTGCTTGGGCGTCCCTGGATTCATGGGGCAGGTGTTGTGACTTCTACTTTACATCAGAAGCTGAGATATCCAGTGAAGGGAAAGGTTGTTACTGTTTACGGAGAGGAAGGATATATGATTAGCCACGTGAACACATTTAAATATCTTGAAGTAGAAGGTGAATATGTTGAAACTCCGTGCCATACATTTGAAGTAGTTCCTTGGGTTGTTCCTAATGTTGAAGCTCCTCCTGTTGTCAAGAAAGTTCCTGTGGTCACCAGAGTACCTCCTACAATGGCTTCCCTCAAGGATGCTAGAGCTGTGGTGGATGAAGAGTCCCAGAAGGCTGTTCGTCGCGCTCGTGTTGTTCGTATAACTAATCAAGTGATTATAAAAGATCAGATCAATGCTGTGGGTGACTATGATGAAGATTATAACTTGGATGCTTGGATTTTTCCTACTGTGGGTGCTGGGCTCAATAACTGGAAGGCTGAAGATGTTATTCCTATCTCCTTTAGTCAGGAGTAAATGCTATTACTGTGTTATTACTTTTAAAACAATTAAACTCTTAAGCCTTGTGCCTTACCCGGGGCACAATGGTGTGCTTGTTACGGGGTGTCATTTCATTTGCATACTGCATTCAATAAAAATCAGTGGACGTTTCGTTTTCGTAAATATTGTGTTCCTTGTTTTTCTTTTATTATTTTTGCTTTATCAGCTATGTGTTCTTACACACACCCACATCACTAAAATGCATATCCTCATCCACTCTGGATCCTGTTGATAACAGTTCTACTATTGCCAATTATAATTTCGAGAATCCAATCTATCAAGCTGAAGATGGAAATGAGGACGATTGTGAAGTACCTGTAGAGCTTGCTAGGTTGTTACAACAAGAAGAGAAAGCTATACAGCCACATGAAGAGCCAGTTGAAGTTGTGAATTTGGGAACTGAAGAAAACAGGAAAGAGGTCAAGATAGGGGCTGAATTGGAGGATAATGTCAAGAGCAGATTGATTCAGATGTTACATGATTATGTGGAGATCTTTGCTTGGTCTTATGAAGATATGCCAGGATTGGATACAGACATAGTGGTTCACCGTTTACCAGTAAAAGAAGATTGTCGTCCAAAGAAGCAGAAGGTTCGTCGCATGCGTCCTGAAATGTCAGAGAAAATTAAGGTAGAGGTAATGAAACAGTTTGATGCAGGGTTCTTAGCTATGACTTCTTATCCTCAATGGGTTGCAAATGTGGTGCCGGTACCTAAGAAAGATGGTAAGGTACGTATGTGTGTAGACTACAGGGATTTGAACAAGGCCAGCCCCAAAGATGACTTTTCGCTTCCTCATATTGATGTTCTGGTAGACAACACTACTCAACATAAGGTATTCTCTTTTATGGATGGTTTCTCTGGTTACAATCAAATCAAGATGGCACCTGAAGATATGGAAAAGACAACATTTGTTACACAGTGGGGCACTTTTTGTTATAAAGTGATGCCATTTGGTTTGAAGGATGCAGGGGCAACATATCAGCGTGCTATGGTGGCTTTGTTTCATGATATGATTCATCATGAGATAGAGGTGTATGTGGATGATATGATAGCCAGGTTCCAGAATGAAGAACAACATCTTGATCATCTGCATAAGTTGTTTGAGAGGCTGAAGAAATACAAGTTAAGATTGAACCCAAACAAGCGTACTTTTGGAGTTAGGTCTGGTAAATTCCTGGGTTTCATTGTCAGTGGAAAAGGTATTGAAGTGGATCCTGCGAAAGTGAAAGTTATACGAGAGATTCCAGCTCCCCGTACTGAGAAGGAAGTTAGAGGTTTCTTGGGACGATTGAATTATATTGCAAGATTTATTTCCCAATTAACTGCTACCTGTGAGCCAATCTTCAAGTTGTTGAAGAAAGATCAGGTAATGGAGTGGAATGATGAGTGCCAGACTGCATTTGATGAAATTAAGAAATATTTGTTAGAACCTCCAATTTTGATGCCACCAGTTGATGGAAGACCTTTGATTATGTACTTAACAGTATTAGACAACTCAATGGGGTGTGTATTGGGGCAAAATGACGAGTCTGGTCGAAAAGAGCAGGCAATATACTACCTTAGCAAAAAGTTTACCGACTGTGAAACAAGATACTCACTGCTCGAGAAAACTTGCTGCGCTTTGGCATGGGCTGCTCACCGACTAAGACAGTATATGTTGACTCATACTACCTTATTGATTTCAAAGATGGATCCAATCAAGTACATTTTCGAGAAACCTGCTCTCTCCGGAAGAATAGCAAGATGACAAATGATCTTAACAGAATATGATATACAGTATACTACTCAGAAGGCCATTAAAGGAAGTGTTGTAGCTGATCATTTGGCTCATCAAGCAGTGGATGATTACCAGTCAATGAGTTTTGAGTTCCTGATGAAGACATTATGGTTATTACCAAAGAACCTGGACAATATGACGGATCTGAACAAGGATCCCGATGGACTATGGTTTTTGATGGAGCTTTTGTTAGAACAAATGTGGTTCTGATCCTCTAAGTGTTTTGATGATAACAAAGTCTTTCATATTAGAAGTTCTAATGAATATACGTACTCTTGTGTAGAAGATAATATTGCTTGAGTAATCCGTACGAGCTAAGGAGAACCATTATAGAAGATATGCTCTAAGAAGAATCCAGCATTAAATGACACATTTATTGGCTGCGCATATATTATTCATTATCTCTGATTTCCGCTTAGAAGATGCTGGTATCCTTATTAAAAAGCCTTAATTAAAGAATGCGCTCTTTAATACTCAAAGACAAGTATCTCTGCTTATGGAAAGAAATTAAGGTATTAAAGTATATCCTAATTTGGCTCAAGATGTCTTCAACGACTACTTTATCAAGAACTATATAAAGGACATCATTTGAAGAATTCAGCAACCAACGCAAAGCTATACACGTATCTCATATATTCAAGCATATCTTTTTATCTTGTTCTTATTGTTGTAACTATCACTTAGTGATACCTGCTTATCTAGAAGCATTCTAAAGTTACGTTTTTATCACTCTCGTAATAATTATCATTTTCCTTGAGTGACTAAGTTTAGTCAGGAGACTCAAGAAGACATTGACTATAGGTCTTTGTGTGTATTCTTATTGAATAGTGGATTAAGACCTCAGTAGAGGCAAAATCACCTTGGCGGGTGGACTGGATGTAGTTTGAGTTCAAACGAACCAGGATAAAGTAAACGTGTCATTAGAAGTTTATTTTTATTATTCCAGAAAACCCAATTCCAACCCCCCTTCCTTGTGTTTTGCCACCTTCAGCTTTTAATGCACTTGGTAATGGTGTTGGTGTTGTGATCAGTTCCCCTGAAGGTTGTCATACCCCAATTACTGCCAGACTTTGTTTCTATTGTACCAATAACATGGCTGAATATGAGGCATGTATCCTGAGTATCAAAGCTGCCATTGATATGAAGATTCAGTTCCTTGACGTGTATGGAGATTCAGCCCTGGTAGTAAGTCAAATCAAAGGAGACTGGGATACCAAACATGATAATCTCATTCCTTACAGAGAGCATGTGTTCTAGAGAGTTTCTTTCTAGCTCTAGATGGAGATCTCTGGGACATGGTGACAGATGGATATATTCATCCTGTTGGAGAAGATGGTCAGAAGATTGAAAGAAAAAATATGACAGTTCAACAGAAGAAGGAATTCAGAAATCATCACAAAGCTAGGACCATACTTCTAAGTGCTATCTCGTACACAGAATATGAGAAGATCACAAACAGGGATTCAGCCAAACACATGTTTGATTCTCTAAGGATGACACATGAAGGCAACTCTCAAGTCAAGGAGACCAAAGCTCTAGCTCTCATCCAGAAGTATGAAGCTTTCAAGATGGAAGAAGATGAAACTATTGAAAAAATGTTTTCAAGGTTTCAAATTCTGGTTGCTGGACTAAAAGTTCTGGACAAAGGCTACTCAACAGCAGATCACGTGAAGAAAATCATCAGAAGTTTACCAAAAGCTTGGAGACCCATGGTCACTGCTCTAAAGTTATCAAAAAATCTGAATGAAATTTCGTTAGAAGAACTGATCAGCTCCTTGAGAAGTCATGAGATTGAATTAGAAGAAGATGAGCCCCAGAAGAAAGGTAAGTCTGTAGCTCTTAAATCTAACAAACATGTTTCTAAAGCTTTACAGGCAGAAGAAGAAGAAAGCTCTGGATGCTCATCAGAAGAAGATGAACTATCTCTTCTGTCAAGAAGAGTTCAACAACTCTGGAAGCATCGTCAGAAGAAGTTCAGAAACACCAGAAGATCAAACAATTATTCTGAATCAACATCCAGTCACAAGAAACCCAGAAGCAAAGAAGTTGTGTGCTACGAATGCAAAGAACCAGGACACTATAAAAGTGAATGTCCAAAACTTCAGAAAGACAAACCTAGAAACAGATTCAGTAGAGAAAAGAAAAAGAGTCTCATGGCAACATGGGATGATTCTGAATCATCTGAAGCAGAGTCAGATTCTGAAGATGAACAAGCTAATATTGCATTAATGGCAAATATACCAGAAGATGATCACTCATCAGAATCAGAGTTAGAATCAGACTCAGAAGAGGTATTCTCTAAATTCTCTAGATCTGAGTTAGAAGCTAGTCTGTCAGAAATTCTTGAAAAATATCAGAAGCTTCAATTCAAATACAAAGACATTAAACAAAATCTTGTATCTGAATTAGAAGATATTAGAAAACTGAAAACAGAAAACTCTGAGCTGAAGGAAAATCTTTTTGAATGTAAAAATTCTCTTGAGAAGCTCAAAGCTCAGAAGAAATCTGAATTAGAAAATCTAATCAATTCTGATAATATCATAAAACAATATGATTATAGTTTTCAACAATTTCTCACTAAAAGCCTAGATAGAAGTAAGATTGCTTCTATGATCTATGGTGTTAGCAGAAATGAAAGAAGAGGCATAGGATATGAAAAATTTAATGAAACTCTGAAATTAAAAAATATTGATGACATTGTCATAAATCCTAATACTCCTCTAAGTTCTCATTTCACCTACGGTCATAATCATGATCTTATATACACTAGTGAGTCATCTTGCTCTACAAGTTCTGATTTAAAACCTAAAGTAAATCAGAAGTTTGTAAAATCTAACAAACAAGGACCCAGAAGAATATGGGTACCCAAGGATAAAATTGTGTATGTTGCAGATGTCTTTAACAGCAAAACTGAAACACCAATCATGGTACCTGGACTCTGGATGCTCACGTCACATGACGGGAAGAAAGCATATGTTCCAAAGTCTTGAATTAAAAGATGGAGGCCACGTAGGTTTTGGAGGCAATCAAAAAGGAAGAATTATTGGCTCCGGAACTATTGGTAATGGAAATCTTCCTTCTATATCTAATGTTCTGCTTGTAGAAGGATTAATGCATAATTTATTATCCATAAGTCAATTAAGTGATAATGGCTATGACATAATCTTTAATCAAAAGTTCTGTAAAGCTGTTAGTCAGAAAGATGGAACAATCCTTTTTAGTGGAAAAAGAAAGAACAACATTTATAAAATAAAGCTTTCTGAATTAAAAACTCAAAATGTGAAATGTCTAATGTCTGTGGAAACTGAGCAATGGGTCTGGCACAGAAGATTGGGACATGTTAATATGAGAAGAATATCTCAACTTAACAAACTCAATCTAGTCAGAGGACTTCCAAATTTGAAGTTCAACTCAGAAGCTCTATGTGAAGCATGTCAGAAAGGCAAATTTTCAAAAACTGGATTCAAAGCTAAAAATGTTGTTTCTTCCTCTAGACCATTAGAACTTCTGCACATTGACTTATTTGGACCAGTGAAAACTGCTTCTGTCAGTGGCAAGAAGTATGGATTGGTGATCGTAGATGACTTCAGCAGATGGACATGGGTAAAGTTTCTTAGACACAAGGATGAGTCAATTGCTGTATTTTCTAACTTCTGCAAACAAGTTCAAAATGAAAAAGAATCAAAGATCATTAAAGTCAGAAGTGATCATGGTGGAGAATTTGAAAATAAACTATTAGAATCTTTCTTTAATGAAAATGGCATCTCTCATGATTTTTCTTGTCCTAGAACTCCACAACAAAATGGGGTTGTAGAACGTAAAAATAGAACTTTACAAGAGATGGCCAGAACCATGATCAATGAGACTAATATGGCTAAACATTTTTGGGCAGAAGCAGTAAATACAGCATGTTACATTCAGAATAGAATCTCTATAAGACCTATTCTTGAAAAGACTCCTTATGAATTGTGGAAGAACAGAAAGCCCAACATTTCTTACTTTCATCCTTTTGGATGTACTTGTTTTATGCTAAACACTCTTGATACTCTGAACAAATTTGATTCTAAGGCACAAAAGTGTTATATGTTAGGATACTCTGAACGTTCTAAGGGATACAGAGTATACAATACAGAAACACGTATTGTGATAGAATCAATTCATGTCAGATTTGATGATAAGCTTGGTTCTGAAAAACCAAAGCAGAATGAATTCAATGCAGATATAGAAGTAGAGATTTCTACAAACAGAACTTCTAAAGGTCAATCTTCCAAAGTTCAAAACAACACAACTGCTCCATCAACATCTGAAGAAACCATCCAGAAGAAACTTTCCAGAAGCACTATTAATCATCCAGAAGATAAAATCTTGGGAAAGAAGGATGAACCAATCAGAACAAGATCCTCATTCAAAAACTCTGAAGAGACACTACTAGGACTTGTCTCCCTGATTGAACCATCTTCTGTAGAAGAAGCTCTATCAGAAAATGATTGGATTCTGGCTATGCAAGAAGAACTTAATCAATTCACCAGAAATGATGTGTGGGATCTAGTTCCTAGACCCAGAGGATTCAACATCATTGGCACCAAATGGGTATTCAGAAACAAACTCAATGAGAAAGGAGAAGTTGTCAGAAACAAAGCAAGACTGGTTGCACAAGGTTATAGTCAACAAGAAGGAATTGACTATACAGAAACCTATGCACCAGTCGCCAGGTTAGAATCAATAAGACTTCTAATATCATTTGCTGTAAATCATAATATCATTCTATATCAAATGGATGTCAAAAGTGCATTTTTAAATGGTTATATTGATGAAGAAGTGTATGTACATCAACCCCCTGGTTTTGAAAATACAAAATTTCCAGAACATGTTTACAAACTCAAAAAATCATTATATGGATTAAAACAAGCTCCCAGAGCTTGGTATGAACGATTGAGTAATTTCCTTCTGGAAAATAATTTCATCAGAGGGAAGGTGGATACAACTCTTTTCAGTAAAAACATTAAAAATGATCTTCTGATATGTCAAATTTATGTAGATGATATAATTTTTGGTTCTACTAAAAGTGCCTTGGGAAAGGAATTTGCTAAATCTATGCAGGCAGAATTTGAAATGAGCATGATGGGAGAATTAAAGTTCTTTCTGGGAATTCAAATAAATCAAACATCAGAAGGAACATACATCCATCAAAGCAAATACGTAAAAGAACTTCTGAAGAAATTTGAATTATCAGAAAGTTCAATATCCAAAACTCCTATGCATCCTACATGCATTTTGGAGAAAGAAGAGGTAAGTAAGAAAATAGATCAGAAGCTCTACAGAGGTATGATTGGATCACTTCTCTATCTTACTGCTTCTAGACCAGATATTCTATATAGTGTATGTTTATGTGCTAGATTCCAATCAGATCCTAGAGAAACTCACTTAACAGCAGTTAAGAGAATCTTTAGATATCTGAAAGGTACTACTAATCTTGGTCTGTATTACAGAAGATCAGAAAAGTATAAGCTTGTAGGATATTGTGACGCTGATTTTGCTGGAGATAGAACAGAAAGAAAGAGTACTTCTGGAAGTTGTCAATTTCTAGGAGACAACCTAATTGCTTGGTCCAGCAAAAGACAACCAACCATAGCACTATCAACTGCAGAAGCTGAATACATTGCAGCAGCTGGATGCAGTACTCAGATGCTCTGGATGAAAAATCAGCTAGAAGATTTCAATATCTATGAGAGTAACATTCCAATCCTCTGTGACAATACTTCTGCTATTTGTCTCTCTAAAAATCCTATTTTACATTCTAGAGCTAAACACATAGAAGTTAAACATCACTTCATTAGGGACTATACTCAGAAGGGAATTCTAATGTTAAAATTTATAGACACAAATCACCAATGGGCTGATATTTTTACTAAACCCCTTTCTGAAGATAGATTTAATTTCATTCTAACTAACCTTAGCATGAAGTTATGTCCAGAATGAAAATGCTTTAATCATATGTCTTACCTCTAGAAATTCTACTATTTATTTTCTACATAATTATCTCAGAAGATTCTATGCTCTAACGTTTTCTCTTAGAATTTCTGTTCAAAAGATTAACTTGTAGATCTTCATATCAAACACGTGTCAACAAAGCTCTAAGGACTTCCATCAGAATCAAAACACGTGTCCAAATTCTGACGAGTGACAGAACGTGCCTTAGCAACTGTTCGCTCAGAAGGATAACTGTTGAGATTCTGGAATCTGATACGACTAGGTTGACATCAAAAAGGCAAGAAAATCTCTTGGGTAACTGTTCCAGAATCAATTACGCTTTACCCCATGTCAGCGCATTTAATGTTGTTAATCATTATGTTTTCAAACTTAATTGTTTCCCACTAATTTCACATTTAATTAATTGATTTAATTTGTTTTCTCTTTCTATAAATATCAAGTGTATTCCTCATTTTCAAATTTTACCCGCATATTACTCTCTCTAAAAGGTATTCTCTCAGTCTCTTGTGCTTCCTCATTTTCTCTAAAAACCCTAAACCCTAACAGTTCATATTAGTCACTAAATGGCTTCATCATCTTCACGCAAAGATTTCTCTGATGATTTCTACGTTGAACCATCAAAGACTCTTTCGACCTCTCCTGAGAAACTGGAAGTATTGTGTGAACTATTCGTTGATTTCGCAAGCTTGAAGGATAATGGGTTTGACCTCCTCCCTCAGGTTGAAGCTCAAGGCTGGGAAAAATATTTTGACAGGCTGATGGGACCAGTTTTCCCTAAACTGGTTAAAGAATTTTGGATGTACGCATACTCAAATGATGCACAAGTCACCTCATATGTGCTTGGTAAACAGATTATCATCTCTGAAGATCACATTGCCAAACTATTTGAAACTGATGGCAATGGTATTAAATGTAGTGATATGGATAGAGTATCTGATGCTGTTGTGATTGCCAAAGAAATTTTCACTGCTGGTAAACCATCAAACAAAATCAAAGACCTAAAGACTCCTCTGCGAATTTGGGCAAAAATAATTCTTGGGACAATCTGTCACAGGAAACCTACAAATTCTCCAGACTACATCAATCTGGATCAACAATTCCTCCTCTACTTCATCTCCAAACAAAAGAAAATAAATCTTGCCCACACACTATTTCAGAATCTCAGAGTTGCTGTGAAAGAGACTAGGGATAGCGAGAAGACCAAAAGGGACTGGATACCTTTTGGACGGTTAATTTCTGATATTCTATGTCAAAACAAGCTAGTGGACTTCCTAGCAGAAATAAATCAAAATGAACTGTTGGAAACAGACGTTGGAAAACCCCTGAATGCTAAAAACCTTAAGAAGATGAGGTTCATCACTTCCATTCAGCAAGAACCCACTCTACAATCTAGAGAAGTTATCAGCACCAGAAGGATACCTCTAGAAGGCTTTCCTCTCTTCTCTTCTGATACACCAGCTGATGTTGTTCTCAACTATATGGATATCTGCAAGCGCCAAGGTACAGTACCTGATTTCAACCCAAAAGAACTCCAACAACAAATTCCAGATGTTGCCTCTATCAGATTAAAGAAAAGGAAAACTGCTGAAGACCCCTCTCAGAAGATGCAAAAATCATCTAAGACAACATGTAAGTCTTCTGCTTCTAATCCTGATTCCATTACTGTTGTAGAAGCTGTAACTGTAGAAGTGTCTGAACAACCTTCTAATATATTACCTTCTAGCCAACCATCTTCTGATATCAATTCTGAACAAATTCATGATACTGATCCACCTCATAATATTAGTCCCATCCAAACTGAAGTTCCTACAACTTCTGCTGTTGCATCCATCTTATCCTCTTTAAATCCACCAGAACCAGAACAAGAAACAGAAATAGAAAACCATCAACCCCAAACTTTTGTTGATTTTGATATTCCAATTGATGACACTCCACCTTCTGATATTGACTGCTCCCTTACAAATGAAACACAATCCGCTTTGAAAGCTGCTCTTGATCTGGATCTTGAACACTACCAAGATTCAGATGCTGCCTCAATTTCCCATAACATTTCAACAAACCAAAATTCACCTTCCATTATAAACATTCCTGATTCACCAACAGACACTGTGACTGATAATGACAACCACCTTAGAACTACAATTAACTTTGAAGCACTTCAAAAATTGTCCTCTATGTCCAACAAAAGAGCTATTCCCGTTCCAAAACCCAAACCATCCAAATCAGACATTTCTACTTTACTGCTAGCTTTTGAAACAGTTCTGAAATTAAAATTAGAAGATCTGAAGACTGCCTGTGCAGAGCTAACTGATCCTGCTGCATCTGACTTTCTATGGGCTGACCTCAGAAAATGGTTTAGTGCTGAGTCCAAAAGACTCAAAGACATCTGCTATGATGTTGCTCATCAGAACTTCTGTGAGTACCTTCAAGCAATAGTCTCAAATGTTGCACAAACTAAACCACTCCTGCTGGACAACAAGCCTTGGAAAGAATCAGAACCACTGGATGAGCTCTCAGCACTTCAGATGGTTTTAGTATCTTCTGTAGAAGAAACTGCTGATGATCATGCAAATCAAGCTGCCCCTCCAACAGAAGAACCTCTGGGAACAAACTTTGTGCTCCAAACTCTGCAAGAATTAAAGAAAGAAAATCAATTAGTGAAGGAACGTCTAGACAAGCAAGAAGAAACAACTGCTGAAATGAAGACCCTACTAACCAAGCAAGTGGAATCTTCATCAGATATTAAATCTTTGCTGGAGACTTTAGTCACTAAGATGAACACCTGATTTTCTCATCCTCTGCTTTAATTTCTTTTGCTATTTTTTAAACTTCTGTTTCTGCATTACTATTTGAACTTCTACTGGTTGTTTGCATTTGATTCCAAGTACTTTAATTCTATCGGTTTTGGTTTATATTTTTTTCTCTGGCTTCCTGTTTTTTTTACCTTTTTGATTATGACAAAAAGGGGGAGAAACGTATATGATTCTGATCCATAGCAGTTCACCATAATCTACCTTTTACATATTCTGATAAAATTATGTGAGTTGTTATCATAAGAAGAAACAGGTCAAGTAATCAACTCAGGGGGAGCTAAGGATCATAGAACATCTAAAAGAAGTTTGTCTTCTAATCAAAGGGAGTTCACTTAAATTCATTAAACTCTATTACTGTTAAAATAAAATGTTTTGTCATCATCAAAAAGGGGGAGATTGTTAGAACAAATGTGGTTCTGATCCTCTAAGTGTTTTGATGATAACAAAGTCTTTCATATTAGAAGTTCTAATGAATATACGTACTCTTGTGTAGAAGATAATATTGCTTGAGTAATCCGTACGAGCTAAGGAGAACCATTATAGAAGATATGCTCTAAGAAGAATCCAGCATTAAATGACACATTTATTGGCTGCGCATATATTATTCATTATCTCTGATTTCCGCTTAGAAGATGCTGGTATCCTTATTAAAAAGCCTTAATTAAAGAATACGCTCTTTAATACTCAAAGACAAGTATCTCTGCTTATGGAAAGAAATTAAGGTATTAAAGTATATCCTAATTTGGCTCAAGATGTCTTCAACGGCTACTTTATCAAGAACTATATAAAGGACATCATTTGAAGAATTCAGCAACCAACGCAAAGCTATACACGTATCTCATATATTCAAGCATATCTTTTTATCTTGTTCTTATTGTTGTAACTATCACTTAGTGATACCTGCTTATCTAGAAGCATTCTAAAGTTACGTTTTTATCACTCTCGTAATAATTATCATTTTCCTTGAGTGACTAAGTTTAGTCAGGAGACTCAAGAAGACATTGACTATAGGTCTTTGTGTGTATTCTTATTGAATAGTGGATTAAGACCTCAGTAGAGGCAAAATCACCTTGGCGGGTGGACTGGATGTAGTTTGAGTTCAAACGAACCAGGATAAAGTAAACGTGTCATTAGAAGTTTATTTTTATTATTCCAGAAAACCCAATTCCAACCCCCCTTCCTTGTGTTTTGCCACCTTCAGCTTTTAATGCACTTGGTAATGGTGTTGGTGTTGTGATCAGTTCCCCTGAAGGTTGTCATACCCCAATTACTGCCAGACTTTGTTTCTATTGTACCAATAACATGGATGAATATGAGGCATGTATCCTGGGTATCAAAGCTGCCATTGATATGAAGATTCAGTTCCTTGACGTGTATGGAGATTCAGCCCTGGTAGTAAGTCAAATCAAAGGAGACTGGGATACCAAACATGATAATCTCATTCCTTACAGAGAGCATGTGTTGTCTTTAATCCCATATTTCAAAGAGATTACATTTGGACATATTCCACGAAGAGAAAATCAGTTGGCAGATGCATTAGCCACCATGACATCTATGTTTGAGATTAGCTGGGATGATGAAGCTCCCAAGATTACTATTGATAGATTTGAGAAGCCTGCATACTGCAATGAGATTGACACTGAAGAAGCAGAAGAGAAGCCTTGGTTCTATGAAGTGAAAAGATATCTTGAAGCTCAGGAGTTCCCGGAAGGGGCATCTGTCAAAGATAAGAAGTTTCTGAGGAGGTTTTCTGCTAAGTTCTTTTTGAGTAATGGAATTTTGTACAAACGCAATCATGATTCAACTTTGCTTCGCTGTGTGGACAAGAAGGAAGAAACAGAGATTATGGAAAATATGCATGATGGGATCTTTGGAACTCATTCTAGTGGTCACACTATGGCAAAGAAGATATTGAGAGCAGGCTACTATTGGTCTACCATGGAAGCTGACTACTATCAACATTCCAGAACGTGTCATAAGTGTCGGATTTATGCTGATAAAGTACATGTACCTCCATCACCATTGAATGTGTTGACTGCTCCTTGGACTTTTTCCATGTGGGGCATTGATATGATTGGTGAGATCAAGCCTACTGCTTCTAATGGGCATCGTTTCATCTTGGTTGCTATTGATTACTTTACAAAGTGGGTAGAGGCAGCTTCATTTGCATCTGTTACCAAGAATGTGGTGGCTCGATTCATTAAGAATAATCTTATATGTAGGTATGGCATCCCTGAAAGGATTATTACTGACAATGGCTCTAATCTGAACAACACTATGATTACTGATCTCTGCACACAGTTCAAGATTAAGCATCACAACTCTTCTCCGTATCGTCCGAAGATGAATGGGGCAGTAGAAGCTGCTAATAAGAACATTAAGAAGATTCTACAGAAGATGATTGTTACTTAAAAGGATTGGCATGAGATGTTACCATTTGCTCTTCATGGTTATCGTACTACAATACGTACTTCAACAGGGGCAACCCCATTCTCCTTAGTCTATGGTATGGAAGCAGTTCTGCCCATTGAAATTTAGATACCCTCCTTAAGAATCATGAAGGATGCAGGCTTGGATGAAGATGAGTGGATTCAGACTCGACTTGACCAGATAAATTTGATTGATGAGAAGAGGTTAGCAGCTGTTTGTCATGGTCAGATGTACCAGAAACGGATGATCCAAACTTTTAATAAGAAGGTTAAGCCAAAGGTATATCAGGTTGGTGATTTGGTAATCAAGCGTATCATATTACCACAGGGTGATCCTAGGGGCAAGTGGACTCCTACATATGAAGGACCATTTGTGGTCAAAACAGTATTCTCAGGAGGTGCCATGATGCTTACTACTATGGATGGTGAAGACTTCCCACAGCCTGTAAACGCAGACATAGTTAAAAAATACTACGCATAAAAAGAGACCCGCTAGGTTGACTGGCCTAGGCAAAAATAAGGGCATCCCGGTGAACCAAAAGGGTTCGGGCAAAAATTAGGGATATATATATAAAAAAAAATGTACACCCGGCAAGTCGAAAACCTGAAAAGGCGGCTTGGGCAAAAAAGGGTATCCCGGTGGATTGAAAACCTGAAAGGGAAATCCAGGCAAAAGTTAGGGATTAAAGCGTATGACTATGTCTCGTTTGGATCACCCATGTAACTACAACCAGTTGTGCTACTTACTCAAGTTCGAACAGATAAAACTCAATCCAATCGTTTCCGTTTCAACAACAGAAGATGAGATACTTGAAGATAATGGCAATAGTAGAATTGAAACTCAATAGGATTATTTCCCACATATCTGATTTTCTTTGTTTTGTAAACATTTTTTACGACAAGTTCCTCTTACTAGGATATCTGTCTTCTTGTACAAACTTACCTATGTACAGGTCACTTTGTGATATAAATAAAATTCCATCTTTGAATCCAGATTTACTTTTACCCTATTTACATAAGCGAAACGTCCATTGGTTGTGTTTGAATGCATAAAATGCTTTAATATGATTGATGTTTACCAGAAATGCATAAAATGCAGTAATAGTATTTACTAAGGACGAACGAGGGAAGGAATTTAACAAAGCTTCACCGGTTCATCCTCACCAGACAGCTACAAGTCCCCCAGTAGGGTAAATCCATCTTCATAAATACTTCGAGTCACATCTCCCTTGGAATTTATATCCATCTCTTTTATCCTCAGACGGATAGTCGGGAATTTATTCTTTCAATAGGAGTACGACAAACGAAGACGGGAGGTTATGGATACCATACCATCAAACGAAGACGGGAGGTTATGAGTACTATATTATCAAACGAGACGGGAACGAGTTCCTCATATTCTTCAACAACAAATCGGGATTTATTTTCCCTGGCCAGCAGTTGTTATACGAAGATATCCAGACGCTTCAGGCTGCATGATTCATACATACATCATTTATATCATACCATAACATACATATCCATAAGTACATAATACATTACTTAAGTGCATCATACTATGCATGCATACATAGTGCATAAACTAATATTTTCCTTGCAGGATAGTTATATGCAGGGAAAACAACATCAACAACTTATACCTCGGGACGTTGTTTATCCTCCTGAAAGCTATCATCACCTTGGGACGTTGTTTATCTTCCCAAGTACCCTATCATAACTTTGGGCCGTTGTTTATCTTCCCAAAAGTTATATCATCACCTTGGGCCGTTGTTTGTCTTCCCAAGTACCCTATCATGACTTTGGGCCGTTGTTTATCTTCCCAAAAGTTATACTTATACCTCGGGACGTTGTTTATCCTCCTGAAAGCTACTTCATTACTTTAGGCCGTTGTTTATCTTCCCAAGTACCCTATCATGACTTTGGGTCGTTGTTTATCTTCCCAAAAGTTATACCATTACCTTGGGCCGTTGTTTATCTTCCCAAGTACCCTATCATGACTTTGGGTCGTTGTTTATCTTCCCAAAAGTTATACCCTTACCTTGGGCCGTTGTTTATCTTCCCAAGTACCCTATTATCACTTTGGGACGTTGTTTATCTTCCCAAAAGTTATACCATTATGTTGGGACATTGTTTATCTTCCCAAAAGCTATATCTTCATACTTTGGACTACTTTATTCTCCAAGAAGTATATTTGAAGAACTTTTCACCCTGATGGCATCTTTACGCCCATCTCCAGTTCATCCTGATGGCATCTCTAAGCCCATCTCCAGTTCCTTCCCAAGTGGCATCTTCAAGCCCACTCAAGCATATACAGTTAATCATCAGTATTACTTTACGCACCGGTGAGTGCAAATTTTTAGGCTTTTGTGTTCAATCCCCTTCAACCTTCCAGGTCACGACTGGCACAGATACCAATCTAACCCCTCAGGTTTCAAAAAATTGAACAGGGGCAGCTGTTGCACCCCAAAATTTTCCCTCACAAGACAAGCCATTGTATACTAAGAGGTTCACAAGGTTCACAATCAGTCAGAAGATTTGACATTCCCATCAGACAATGCATCCTCCTAAGCAATGCATCCTAAACTAGGGTTTTGACTTTAATCAGGCTAAATGGACTTCCAAGACTTCAATTGAGCTTCATAACATCTTATAAGTGTTTAAGAATCCCCATGACAAGTTTCAAGACTTTTCCCAAAGGTTTACTCAGTCAGATGATCAGATAGGTCAAAATCAGTCAAAGCAGTTAAAAAGTCAAACTGAGGTCAACTGTGGTCAAACCAAAGTCAAACTTCATGATTTTTTTGCCAACATCAAGTATATGAAGTAAAATTCATCATTTGATCAAAGGTTGATCATGATTCATCAAGGAGATTTCAGATCATCAAGAATCAAGAGTTTCTAAATTAGGGTTTTCACAGGAAAAGTCAACTGAACTTTGACCAGCCATAACTTTCATATGCTTCATCAAATTTTTTCCATCCAAAGCTCATTTTGAAGGAAATTGAATTCTCTACAACTTTGTGTCTCACAAGCCAAGACCAAAAATGCTTCATTTGGAAGGTATGAGCTAAGACATTATAGGTCATTCCAAAAGTCAACAAAAAGTCAACAACTTCCAAAGAGCATAACTTGAGAATGGTAAAAGATATGGACATGAGACTAAAGTGGTTGGTTAGAGTACTCTTTAAACTTTCCAAAATGTCCAAGAACACCTTCATAGCATTAAAATTGAAGGATTTGTGCCCTTGCAAAGTTGGGAAATTTTTGAGAGGTTTTTGAAGCAAATGGGGTCTTAAAACCATAATTCACCAAATGGGCTTGCTTTTTTATGATCCAAACACTTCCATGACATCATGCACGAATTAAAATTTATTTATTCATATTTTTATTCATTTTATTTTATTTATTATGATTTTTTATATTAAAAATCATTTTAAATCAAAATAAAATATAAAAGTGTGAATATTGGATTTGATTTTGGTTCTAGAAAGTCTTAATGATCATTTAGAGGTGATTGAAATCATACAAAATCAGATCAATCAAAAATAGTAAGAAGATATCAATTTATTTTCTCAATATTTGATTTGATCTTTGTTCTAGAAATTCTTAAAGGCCATTTAGAGATGATTGAAATCATATAAGATCATATCAATAAAAAATGGTAAGAAGATATCAATTTTTTTCCTCAATATTTGATTTGATCTTTGTTGTAGAAATTCTTAAAGGCCATTTAGAGATGATTGAAATCATATAAGATCATATCAATCAAAAATGGTAAGAAGATATCAATTTTTTTTCTCAATATTTGATTTGATCTTTGTTCTAGAAATTCTTAAAGGCCATTTAGAGATGATTGAAATCATATAAGATCATATCAATCAAAAATGGTAAGAAGATATCAATTTTTTTTCTCAATATTTGATATGATTTTTGTTCTAGAAAGTCTTAAAGGCCATTTAGAGATGATTGAAATCATATAAGATCATATCAATCAAAAATGGTAAGAAGATATCAATTTTTTTTCTCAATATTTGATTTGATCTTTGTTCTAGAAATTCTTACAGGCCATTTAGAGATGATTGAAATCATATAAGATCATATCAACCAAAAATAGTAAGAAGATATCAATTTTTTTTTCAATATTTGAAAGCATATCTTTTTCAATCTCAAGTGATCCAAAAGTCCAAAGTAGGATATGATTTTTTGATCTAATTTCACTCACTATATATACATGAAGAGATCACAACACAAAGGAGAATTTTGGCTGCTTCCAAGAGTAAGAACAATACTTTAAATTTTCATAAAAAAATTCATAATTCGGATTCTATTTTGCAGGCTATATCAAAGTGTTTTGAAGGTTGCAATCTCTTCCTTGATCATCCTTGATGTTATCCCAATGCATTACATCATCCAAAACTCATTAAAATGCATAAACCGGTTTCATCTTTAGCTTGAAATTTGATTTTTCGATTTCAATGATACAAGCAATATAAATGAAATTTGATTGTATATTATTGTTCATGATGATGTTTGTAATGTTTCTGGATATTTTGATTTAATGTTTGATGCAGAAACAGTTAAGTGCCATTGCTAGAGCTTGGGTTCGAATCCCAACCTCAGGTAAGTTTTGTTTTTTCATTCAATTTCTCATTATTTTCTTTATTGTTTTGATTTATATTTAATATAAATTATATTTCTTAAAAGAAAATATATTTAAATAATCATATATATATATATATATATATATATATATATATATATATATATATATATATATATATATATATATATATATATATATATATATATATATATATATATATATATATATATATATATATATATATATATATTAACTTCATATTTTTCTAAAAGGGATCTCTAATTTATTTTCTAAAAATTTTAATCTTAGTTTTTTTTAAATTAAAATATGTATATATTATTATTCTATATTTAATTTTGTAAATAGTTAAATTAATATTGTAATTTAAATTATAAACCCTAATTCTATTTTCTTTAAAATTCCTAACCCTAATCTTTAAATATTAAAATTAATTAAACTTATCTAATATCTAATTTAAATAATTAATAATATTTTCTTTGTAAATAATTATTATATGGCTTATTATTATTATTCATATCATCTTATTTTCATCTCAAAAATTATTTAAAGTTGTTTATTTAAATCTAAAAATACTTAATTAAATTATATATATATTTTGTATATTATTACTAACCTTTTCTTCTTATAATTATCACTAACCTTTTTTATTGTTTATACTTATCATTTTATTATATAATTATTATTTAAATGTAACTGTAAAAGCCATGTAATAGTTGTAGCTCTTATTGTTTATTCATAAATATATTGCTATGGTTAGTAAAATAGGGAGTGATAACATGTTTGCTTTAAAATTAATTTAGATCACTAATTATAAGATAAATATTTGAATTTGTACACGCACACACGTAAGTCGATCTTTGATCGCCATCTCACTTCTTAAGGGTTACCTCTCATGTTGCCTAAACAAAAAAGGTCAAGTAAGGTGTATAAAGCAAAGTCCCTTCTCTCATTAACATCATCTTGTCCCTTTAAAGAATTATAAGATCAAGTCCCGTCATGGTTGCCTTTCGTAAATGATCTTGTCCCTTTCGAATAAAGATGATAAGTCCCTTCGAATTGCTAAATACACCTTACAATTGCCTAATTACAGTTGTCCCTTCATTTGTCCCTCATACATCCAAGGTAATGACTACCTATTCCTTAATAATAGGGATAGTCTTACCATTTAAAGGATATTTAAGAACAGAAAAGACTTAACTTAGGGTAGGTTCCTCTTATGTACTTGATCACCTTTTTCAAAACCTTTCATTACACCTCACATTTTTTAAACAATTTTCAAAACAAAGTCTTTATATATATCCATACAAGGATCATTATAAAGTACTTAAGAAAATTTTTAATCACACACTACACTTCTCAAAACAGTTTAAAGTGAGCTAAGTAACTAAGAGCCCATGGATAACCATGGATGTAAAGGGTGCTAACACCTTCCCTTTATATAACCTACCCCCCGAACTCAAAAATCTTTTAAGGTCTTTCCTGTTCTTTTATACCCTTTCCTTTGGATAAAATAAAAGTTGGTGGCGACTCTTGCTATCCGCAACATAATTAAAGTCAGTTCTCCCATCGTGTTACAGCCGTAATGCTCCGTATTAGACGGAATGCTACGCTTATTTTTGGGAGAAAATGATGCGAAATGCTATGATTATGCAAATGAGAAGACCGATCCGAGATCCAGATCATGCGGGGATAAAGATCTATGGGCGATCCGTCTGAAAGGATAACCCCGTAGGGGAAAGAGATTATTGGCTGGTCTGTCCGGAAGGAGAGCTCCTGTTAGGGACGAGGAAGTTTCAGCAACTCCGCTGGGGACGTGTTTCAAGCATTGCTCTACTGGGAAGAGAATGATAACTCTGTGGGAATCAATTCCACCGACTCTGCTGAGGATGAGAGAATCATGGCCACTATGATGGGGGATAGAAAAGTTCTTTGACCACTTTGATGTGGAAGAGCCATCAGGCATTACTCGGGAGATCCCGTATGGGGAGGAGATAATTCCTGGGAAGTAATATGCTGGGGATTGATGAATTCCTCATGAGGAAGTACTTCTCGTCAAGGAGTTCTGTTGATGATGTGATTGTTGATTTGGCTGGGGAACAATGCTTGATATGCCCCATGCTGTGAAGGATTGTCTGCCTTGAGTACCTGCAACCTGTTAAGACAAAGGAGAACGCACTAGTGTCCCAAGGTATCCTTAACTGGATTCCGTCATAGGAGTTAGATTTACCTGAAAGTAACATATTTCCTGCAAGCATTTATTAAAATAGCTCATATATTTTATGCAAGTGTTGTATTATGAACTTTGGACATTTTGCAAACGAAAAAAAAATGTACAAAACAAAGTGTGACTGAAAACTCTGATTTTATAGATTTGTGTGCCCTGAATAGGCAAGTACAGTCAAAGAAGCGAATCCCTGAAATGAGGAGATTGCTGTAAATTGAGAAAGTAAAAGTGTTGGCAATGTTTAAGATGACGCTCCAGTGAGCTTCCTTTGCTATGACCCGTATGACCTTGACGTTCTTCTTATCTTGCTTTCTGAAGAAGGTTGATTCTGACCTACACTTTATCCTTTCGAAGCTTGCCATGTTGTGAATGCTACAGACGAATTTAGAATGCAATTGTTCGCTTATTCCCTGATTTTGCGTGGATCGCCCTTTCGGGTTTTCAATCCACCGGGATACCCATTTTTGCCTGAGCTGTCTGACATGGCTTTTCAACTCAGCGGGTGCACTTTTTTTTTCTTCAATTTTTCCTCATTTTTGCCCGAGTCTTTTATTCTGTTTTTGACTCGCTGGGATGCCCTATTTTTTCATAGACTTACATTCTATTTTTATGTCCATCGGGTCATTTTATGCGAAGTATTTTTTAACTGCAATTGAATTCACAAGAGATAAGAAATCCTCGCCATCCATAGTAGTGAGCATCAGTACTCCACCAGAGAAAACTTTCTTTACTATGAATGGGCCTTCGTAATTTGACGTCCATTTTCCCCTGTGGTCTGTATGAGGAGGAAGAAGTCTCTTCAGAACAAGCTCTCCCACTTGGTATTCCCAAGGTCTGACTTTATGATCGAAGGCTTTCTTCATTCGCCTCTGATATAACTGCCCATGTGTTGCACCCCAAAATTTGCCCTCACAATACAAGACTTTGTGTGCTAAGAAGGTTCACAAGGTTCACAAGTTTCTCAATGCTTATATAACCTTTCATGAGGTTCATGAAGTCTACAAGTCACTTCTTGAAGGTTCACAAGGTTCACAAGCTTCTCAACATTTACAAAACCTTTCATGAGGTTCATGAAGTCTACAAGTCACTTCTTGAAGGTTCACAAGGTTCACAAGTTCCATAATGCTTTCAACACCTTTCATGAGGTTCATGAAGTCTACAAGTCACTTCTTGAAGGTTCACAAGGTTCACAAGTCCCACAATGCTTTCAATACCTTTCATGAGATTTATGAGGTCTACAAAGCCACTTCATGAGGTTCACAAGGTTCACAAGCTTCACAATACTTCCCATGAGGTTCACAAGACATTTTATGATGGTTCACAAGGTTCACAAAGTTCACAATTGGTCAAAGAAGTTGACAATTCCCTCATATAATGCACCTCCTAAGCAGTGCATCCAAAACTAGGGTTTTGACTTTAATCAGGCTAAATGGACTTCCAATACCTCAAGTGAGTTTCATAACATCTTATATGTGTGTAAGAATCCCCATGTCAAGTTTCAAGACTTTTCTCAAAAGTTTGCTCAGTCAGATGATCAGATAAGTCAAAATCAGTCAATGCAGTTAAAAAGTCAAACTGAGGTCAACTGTGGTCAAACCAAAGTCAAACTTCATGATTTTTTGCCAACATCAAGTACATGAAGTAAAATTCATCATTTGATCAAGGGTTGATCATGATTCATCAAGGAGATTCCAGATTATCAATAATCAGGAGTTTCTAAATTAGGGTTTCCTCAGTAAAAGTCAACTGAACTTTGACCAGCCATAACTTTCACATACTTCATCACCAAGTCTCCATCCAAAGCTCATTTTGAAGGAAATTGAATTCTCTACAACTTTGATGTTGAAGGTTAAGCCCAAAAATGCTTCATTTGAAAGATATGATCTAAGACATTATAGGTCATTTCAAAAGTCAACAAAAAGTCAACAACTTCAAAAGGGCATAACTTGAGATTGGTAAATAATATGGACCTGAAACCAATGGGGTTGTTTAGAGGACTCTTCAAGCTTTCCAAAAAGTCCAAGAACACCCTCATACCTTTAAAATTGAGGGAGATATGCCTTTGCAAAGTTGGGAAATTTTGTGATGGTTTATGTTGAAAATGGAGGTCTAAAAGTAATTCTTTCCAAATGGGCTTGTTAAGTTGTGATCCAATCCACCTCATAACATGGTGCACGACCCAATTGACCAAAATTCAGCATTTTTATTATTTTATTTTTATTTATTATTGATTTAATTCATAAAAATCATTTTAAATAAATATAAAATATGAAAATCTATTTTTGGGTGAAGATTGAGGTTCTAGAAATTCTTAATGGATGATTGAAGTTTAAAGAGAAAGAAATAATGTGATTGATCCAAAGATAGCAAGTCATAATACACAAATATTTGACTTTTAACACTTGACCAATTTCAATCTTTTTAGATCAAAGTTTCCACATGACTAATCAATGTTTTGACCTAGAATGATTCACATATATATACTAAACATAAACCAAACACAAGGGCACGAATTCCAGCAGCTCAAAGGTAGGTTTCACACTTCAAAAATCATAAGAAATTTCAAATTCGGATTTCTCTCTTCAAGGCAGGAAAAGGTATTGTGAAGACATGGAGATGTTCCTTGAGCCCTCTTGAAGCAAACTCAATCATCCATTGCATCAAAACCATACAATTTCATGCTACCCGAATGCATTTTATCACTCTTAAAAAATTTTTCGGTTTGAACTAATTATGCATTGATAATGAAATCTAATGATGTATTTGTGTTTGTAATGATGCATAGATGCTTCCTGGGCAAGTGGATTGAAGAATAGGTGCTTAAACCGTAAACGGCCATAGCTAGGGTTCTTGAATGATTTTTGGGATTCTTTGATTTAGGACTCATAAACTAATTTTAATACCATGGTTTGACTGTATGTGACGTGGGGATCATAACCCTATGCTTGATTCAATGAATGCTTGCGTATTTGTGATAATTGAAAATTTGCAGGTTGTGTGCGTATGAAAATTCGCAGGTAATTCCCTAGCTGATTTCGCAACAAATTTTGAAGGTCAGGAGGTTGAAGACGATCCCCTGGCGCCAAGATTCAAATTCAAATTATGTTTAATTTATTTTATGTTGTTTTGCTGTTTGATAATCACACGCGTGCATGTGGTCCAGTGGTAAGAAGCACGCATATGAGGTCTGAAGGCATGAGTTCGAACCTTGCCTCCAGCAAGTTTTTTTGATATTTTCCAATTTAAGATGCGTGTTTAATATATTATTATTAGTAGTTGTTTGGTCATCAGGTAGGCTCTCCCAGCCAGGCGGTAGCGCATGCATCTTGTAATCATAAGGTCCTGGGTACGAATCCAACCCCAGGCCTTTTTATTTCTTTATTTTCCTGGGTTTTTGAGGCAAGGTACAAAACAAAGTGATTCTCATTTATTATCACCTGCGCCTGGTTGGTTTAGTGGTTGTGGTTGTTGCTGGCAAATATGAGGTCTTGGGATCAAATCCCAGCAGGTTCCTTTTTTTCTATTTTTTTCTTTTTTTTCTTATTATTATTTTGATTAACATGTTATTTTAAATTCAAAAATCCAAAAATTTTCAAAATAACATATTAATATTAGGTTAAACTTACTTTTATTTTCTTTTCTTAAAAAAAACACTAATTTGTTAATATTTTGTATATTGTATATATGCCTTATTTAATTAAATAAATTGTTAATCAAAACCCTAAAAATATTTTTCTAACAAACCCTAATTTATTTTTTTTATCCTAATTCTATTTTATTTTTTAATTCCTAATATAGTTATTATGTATATTATAATAAATTTTGTAAATATATTTATAATTCAAATTATTTTTCTTCTAATGTTTAGAAACAATCTAATTTATAATAATTATATTTTTTTGTACATGGTTAAAAACAATTTGTAAGTATAATAATTAATAGGATTAAATTTTATAAACATGATTAATATTGTAAATATGATATTTAAAATCTACTTTTTTCTTATAATATGTATATATTATTTAATAAATAAATGTTAATAATAATTAAATTTTGTAGTCATAATATATTTAAAGAATAATTTAATAATTTAAAAATTAAAATAATTGTTTGTTCATATTTGTTTTTAAATATAATTGTTCATATTAAAAATTGTTAATTTCTTATAATATCTTAATTAATTTTGTTTATTATTACTAACCATATTATTTATTTTGTTTTGTTAATTTTACATTATTATTAATTCATTAATTATTATTTTTATGCTTATTATTTCACTAACTTTATAATTTTTATTATTTACTAACCTTTCTTATTTTATTACTAACTCTTTTTCTTGCTTATTATTATTATCACTAACCCCTTATTATTTATTTTTTATTATTTATTGCTTATTTATATTTTATTTATTTTGCTTAGTATCTATTTATTATAATTTTGTAATTGCCTCTTGGATGTAAATTTGTAATTATTTAATTATTTTTGTTATGGTTAGTAATTAGGGAGTGTAAAACATGTATGTTATATTAAAATAAATTTAGATAATTTTAATCATGAGATAATTAAAATAAACACTCACACACACGTAAGTCGATTTTAATCGCCGTCTCACTTTCTAAGGTTATCCCTCAAGTTGCCTACGAATAATGGTCAAGTGGGGTGTATAAAGCAAGTCCCTTAAAAGAAAAATCATCAAGTCCCTCATGGTTGCCTCTACGAATCGAGTCCCTTCGAATAAATGATGATAGTCCCTCATATATGCTTATTACACCCCACAGTTGCCTTCATAACCAGATTGGCCCTCACATGTCCCTTAACATTCAAGGTAATGATTACCTACTCCTTAATAGTAGGGATAGTCTTACCAATGAAAGGATAAAGAACAAGAAAGACTTAGAACTTTAGGGTAGGTACCTCTTCGTTGCTTGCTCACTTCAATTTTCAAACACTTAAACAAATTTCAAACAAATTTTCAAACAAGTTTTTTTACACATCCGTACATGGATTATTATCAACTATTCTGAAAATTTTTCTATTCACACACTACACTTTCAAAAAGCAATTTAAAGTGAGCTAAGTAACTAAGAGCCCATGGATAACCATGGATGTAAAGGGTGCTAACACCTTCCCTTTACATAACCTACCCCCCGGACCCAAAAATATCTCTAAGGTCTTTCCTGTTCTTTTATAACCTTTCCTTATGGATAAAATAAAAGTCGGTGGCGACTCTTGCTATCCGCAACATTACTTAAAGTCAGTTCTCCCACCGTGTTACAGAACTGGCGACTCTGCTGGGGATCTATTTAAGAGGGGTACCCTTAGGAATTAAGATCACTTTAAATTGTTTGCCTTGTTTGTTTTATATTACTTGTTGGGGTGCTCTTATGTGTGAAAGGTCCTAACCCGGATCTAGTGTACCTTAGGTAAATGGGAATAGACCAAGGAAACTGTACGACGTATATCGATACGGTTGATCTGGTGGCCATAGTTAGTGCGACTTCTTGGTTGGTGCTTATATTCCTTAAGTCAAGTTGAGGATAATATTGAGGCTGCCATATGTTGTCAATGCACTAACTGACTTTTTAGAACCCTAGTTAACTCATCTTGGCCTTTATAAAATAGTGAGGTAACCGGCTTTGGTGCAGACTGAAGTTGGTTGACACTCGATGCTACGCTCATTGAGATCTTAAACTTGGAGGGTTTTGGTTGGCAAGTAAGTTGCCTTCTGATCAACCACCCTTGTGAAGGATCAATGATATTGAGATCCCTTAGAACCCGGTTACTTTTGTAGGACAGGATGAACCATCTAACTTCAGGGGAGGGTACTCACCTTGGAACCTCATGCAAGCCTTTAAACCTAGGGCTATGGTGTGACTTGTTTGTGTGTGCCACATGTTTGTGATTGAGCATAACATCATGGCATCATCATGCATCATGAGCATAGCATTTTCACTAACCATTTCAAGGACCAAAGGATTTATCTTTGTTCTTTGTTGCAGGTCATGGCTTCTGCTCGTAGAAACACCATCAGGATCAACTTTGTAGGGATACCTCCCAAGCTTAAAGAGTTGGTTTCTCAAGTGTCTGATCACTCCCAGTTCAACAAGAGACATGGTCACCTATTGGATCTAGTCACTTCAGGGTTCAGTGAAGACATGATGAGTGTGCTGTTTCAGTTCTTTGACCCTAAGCACCACTGCTTTACATTCCCCGACTACCAGCTGGTTCCTACAATGGAAGAGTTCTCTAAACTTCTGGGTATACCTGTTCTTGATCAAAAGCCCTTCACAGGCTTGGAGAAGGAGCTTAAACCAGAAGTTATTGCTGCAGCTCTACATCTGAAGAAGTCTGACATTGTTCTAGAGACGAGAAGTGGAGTCAAGGGTATTCTTGCCAAGGTGTTGATAGAGAAGGCTCAGTTGTTCTTGAAGGCCATGAGCTATGATGCTTTTGAGGATATCTTAGCCTTGCTGATATATGGCTTAGTATTGTTCCCCAATCCAGATCAGTTCATAGATGTTCATGCCATCAACATTTTCCTGAGTCACAATCCAGTGCCTACATTGCTTGGAGACATCCTGCATTCTCTTCACACCCGTACTACAAGGGCAAGAGGAACTTTGATGTGCTGCATACCTTTGCTTTCTAGGTGGTTTATTTCTCACCTCCCTCGCTCAGTAATGAAGAATGAGCAAGGGTTCAGATGGTCCAAGAGGATCATGTCACTTTCTCACTCAGACATTCATTGGTGCTCCAGATCTATGGAGAACGTCACCATCATTGACCGTTGTGGGGAGTTTCCTAATGTGCCACTTCTAGGCATAAGAGGAGGCATCACCTACAACCCCTCTCTAGCTTTACGACAGTTTGGTTACGCTCGAAGCGATGGTCCACATGACATGTTGATTCAGGGCATTGTGTTTGATTACGACAACGATCTTCAGGGTTACCGTCAGAGATTCATACGAGCTTGGGGAAAAGTAAACAGGATTGACAGCAAGACACTGGAACCTAAGTACACTATTCCTATGGAGGCTTATCTCAGATGGGTACGATCTCGTGCTCAGACACTCATGATGCCATATCCTGCCATCCTACCAGTTACCATGGAACCTGTTGCTGAAGGAGACACAGCTTATACCATCCTTCACCCAGACATGCCTACTGATATGGAAGACTTGCAGAGATCATGGATCCAACTGAAGGAGCAAAGGGATACTTTCAAGGCTCATTACAAAACAAGCCAAGCAAGGATCCTAGACCTAACAAAGCAACTTCATGAGGAGCGCAATCTAAACTCATACCTCAACACAAAGAGGAAACGTCCATGGGAGACTTAAAACCCCATCTTTTGTACTTATTTCACTTTCAGTTTTTGTAAGCCTAAAAGGCAAAACAAGTTATTACTAATAAAAGTTACTTTCGTTTTTGTCTAAGCAAATTTAAATCCTGCGGTCCTTGAAAACATTGCATATGCATTCCCATATCATTTCACTGCATCACAGGTTTATAATTATGCACAGGTTTCTCATCTTCTCGCTGTTTATTTCAGCAATGGCTCTTGAACAATCAGTTAAGGATCTTCAGGCACAGAATGCACAGTTCCAAGAGCTGATCCTGAACCTATCCAAGGGGCAGGATGAATTGAAGGCACTGCTGGCCAAGAAGACTAAGAAGACTAGAAGGTCTGCTGGGTTGATTAACATGGGAAGAAGGTTCAAAGGTCTTGCCAAGACCAAAGAACCAGCTGAAGACTATGAATCTGAAGAATCTGAACAAGAGGAAGGCAGTCTCCACCACACAATGGGGGACTCTGATTCTGAGGCTAACTACTACCATGAGCCTAATGAAGACAAATTCAAGATGCTGGTGGATAGAATGGATGCTATGGAATTACAGAAATCATCTGGGCTGGATTTTGAGGATTTGAGTTTGATATCTGGGGTTGTGATACCCATTGGTTTCAAGGTTCCTACCTTTGTTGTTTATGATGGGGTCTCTTGTCCCAAGCTACATTTGAGGTCGTATGTCAGAAGGATTCAACCCCACACTGCTGACAAGAAGTTGTGGATCCACTTTTTTCAAGAGAGCTTATCTGGAGCTCAGCTGGAGTGGTATTATCAGTTGGAGAGTGTCAACATCAGAGACTGGAATGATCTTGCTGAAGCTTTCTACAAGCAGTATCAATACAATGCCGACTTAGCCCCCACTCGCATGCAGCTTCAGAGCATGTCTATGGGTGCCAAAGAAAGTTTTAAGGAGTATGCTCAGAAGTGGAGAGATTTAGCTGGAAGAGTTCAACCCCCTTTGACTGACAGGGAACTGGTTGATATGTTCATGTGTACGCTGAATGGTCCGTTTTACAGTCATCTCATTGGAAGCTCATCATCTGGCTTCACGGAGTTGATCATGACAGGAGAGCGGGTAGAGAATGGTATCAAGAGTGGTAAGATTCAAGTGGGCACTTCTTCATCAGGTGCTGCAAAGAAGCCTCCCACTCGGAAGAAAGAATCTAATGCTGTTTATGGTCAACCTGATCGTAACAGAAGGCATCAGTCTGTTAGTGTAGTTCATATTTCAAATCCAACTCCTGCAACAACAGAGCAGCCTCAAGGCAACCAACAGAGGGCTAGAAGACAGTTCACGAAGATCAACATGTCAATGGCTCAGGCATTGCAACACTTGTTGAAGGCTGAACTTATTACCCTGAGGGAGGCTCCTCAGAATCCCAATGTTACCTCTCCCAAGTACAATCCCAATGCACGATGTGCATATCATTCAAACTGTCCAGGACATGATACTAATAACTGCTGGGTCTTGAAGAACAAAATTCAAGATATGATTGATGCTGGAGAAATTGAGTTTGATCCACCAGGTACTCCAAATGTGATTACAGCTCCAATGCCAAATCACGAGAAGACTGTCAATGCCATTGATGATGCCATTGATGAAGACTTACATGTTTATTCAGTAATGGAGTTGAGTACACCACTGTCTGTTATCAAAAAGAGGTTAGTACAAGCTGGGATCTTTCCAGGTTGTCGTGAAGATTGTCTGTATTGTACCTATAAGCCGGATAGTTGCTTCATTTTGAGAGATGGGATTCAACGTCTCATGGATAAGTATACTATAGTGTTTGAAAGAAGACCAGCATCTGTAGAAAGTATGGTGGATCATCTGACTCAGGGTAAGAAGATTGAAGAGGTTGACATGGTTGACAAAGTACCGGTGAGAATCACTTCAAAGGGTCCCGTTAAAATCACTCATCAGGGCCCAATCAAGATTACTGCAGAAGGTCCTGTGAAAGTTGTTGCTAAAGCCAGAGTGGCTCCTCTGATCATTACCACTCCTGGTCCTATTCCTTATACATCTGACAAAGCTGTGCCTTGGCATTATGGGTCTGACGTTTACATCCATGGTGTTAGGCAGGAGTCTTTACCTGATGTGCCTGTTGACATTGATAATATTGCTGGATCTAGCAAGATCACACGTAGTGGAAGAGTCTTCTCTCCTCCAAATGCTTCTAAGAGTGCAGTTACTCCTGCTACTACTTCCACCACTGATGCTCGGGGCAAGGGTCCTGTTATTGAGCCTGTATCTACTGATGTGCCAGCTGCTGATGATCTCTCTAAGCAGATGGAAGAAGTATTGAAAATCATTCTCAAGAGTGATTACGACATTGTTGATCAGTTGGGGCATACTCCCTCGAAGATTTCTATGCTGTCTTTGTTATTATGTTCTGAGGCTCATGCCAAGTCATTGATCAAGTTTCTGAAGATGGCTCATGTACCCAGTGCAATTTCTGTTGATCAATTTGAAAACTGTGTTGCCCACCTGACCTATGACAATGGGTTAGGATTTTCTGATGCTGATTTGACCCCTGCCAAGAGGGATCATAACAGGGCCTTGCATATTTCAATTGAATGCAGGGGCACTACCCTGTCTCATGTGCTGATAGACAATGGTTCCTCTTTGAATGTGTTGCCTAAGGAAGTCCTGAACAAGCTGAGTCCTGAAGATGCTGTGCTGAAACCCAGTAATATTGTGGTAAAGGCTTTTGATGGTTCTAGAAGAGTAGTGCATGGGGAAATTGATCTTCCCATCCAAGTTGGTTCCCAGGTGTTTACTGCTACATTTTATGTGATGGATATTCGTCCTTCGTACTCTTGTCTGCTTGGTCGTCCCTGGATCCATGGGGCAGGTGCTGTGACCTCTACATTGCACCAAAAGTTGAGGTATCCGGTGAATGGAAAGGTTGTTACTGTCTATGGGGAAGAAGAATACTTTGTCAGCCATGTAAA
Source organism: Lathyrus aphaca (assembly GCA_963966055.1). Classification (NCBI taxonomy): domain Eukaryota; kingdom Viridiplantae; phylum Streptophyta; class Magnoliopsida; order Fabales; family Fabaceae; genus Lathyrus; species Lathyrus aphaca. The sequence goes on along the minus strand of OZ014522.1, from coordinate 431,320,264 downwards.
CACTTTCAAGTATCTGGAAGTGGAAGGTGAATACATTGAGACTCCGTGTCAGTCATTTGAAGTGGTTCCCTGGGTTGTTAATGATCATGTAGCTCCTCCTGCTGTGAAGAAAGTTCCTGTTGTCACCAGAAAACCTCCAACAATGGCAATGGCCTCCCTCAATGATGCTAGAGCTGTGGTGGATGAAGGTGGTTGTACTATTTGGAGTCAGCTTCCTGATATCCCATACAAGTATGACAAGTTTGGTTTGGGTTTCACTGCAGAGTCCCAGAAGGCTGTTCGTCGTGCTCGTGCTGCTCGTATCACCAATCAAGGGGTTATCAATGCTGTGGGAGACTATGATGAAGACTACAATCTGGATGCATGGATTTTTCCTACTGTGGGTGCTGGACTCAATAATTGGAAAGCTGAAGATGTTATCCCTATCTCCTTTAGTCAGGAGTAAATACTATTACTGTGTTATGTTTTTAAATTTGTAATTTCTTGAACAATTAAAACTCTCAAGCCTTGTGTCTTACCCGGGGCACAATGGTGTGCTTGTTACGGGCTGTCATTTCATTTGCATACTTCATTCAATAAAATCAGTGGACGTTTTGCTTTCGTAAATATTGTGTTCCTTGTCTTTCTTTTCTTTTATTCTTTGCTTTATCAGCTATGTGTTCTTACACACACCCACATCACTAAAATGCAGATCCTCATCCACTCTGGATCCTGTTGATAACAGTTCTACTATTGCCAATTATGATTTCGAGAATCCGATCTATCAAACTGAAGACGGAAATGAGGATGATTGTGAAATACCTGTAGAGCTTGCTAGGTTGTTACAACAAGAAGAGAAAGCTATACAGCCACATGAAGAGCCAGTCGAAGTTGTGAATCTGGGAACTGAAGAAAGCAGAAAAGAGGTCAAGGTAGGGGCTGATTTAGAGGACAGTGTCAAGAGCAGGTTGATTCAGATGTTACGTGACTATGTGGAGATCTTTGCTTGGTCTTATGAAGATATGCCAGGGTTGGATACAGACATTGTGGTTCACCGTTTGCCAGTGAAAGAAGATTGTCGTCCAAAGAAGCAGAAGGTTCGTCGTATGCGTCCTGAAATGTCAGAAAAGATCAAGGCAGAGGTAATGAAACAGTTCAATGCAGGGTTCTTAGCAGTAACTTCTTATCCTCAGTGGGTTGCAAATGTGGTACCAGTTCCTAAGAAAGATGGTAAGGTACGTATGTGTGTGGACTACAGGGATTTGAACAAGGCTAGCCCCAAAGATGACTTTCCACTCCCTCATATTGATATTCTGGTAGACAATACTGCTCAGCACAAGGTATTCTCTTTTATGGATGGTTTCTCTGGTTACAATCAGATCAAGATGGCACCTGAAGATATGGAGAAGACAACATTTGTGACACAGTGGGGCACCTTTTGCTATAAGGTGATGCCATTTGGTTTGAAGAATGCAGGGGCAACATATCAGCGTGCTATGGTGGCTTTGTTTCATGATATGATTCATCATGAGATAGAGGTATATGTAGATGATATGATAGCCAGGTCTCAGAATGAAGAACAACATCTTGATCATCTGCACAAGTTGTTTGAGAGGTTGAAGAAATACAAGTTGAGGTTAAATCCAAACAAGTGTACTTTTGGGGTTAGATCTGGAAAGCTCCTGGGTTTCATTGTCAGTGGAAAAGGTATTGAAGTGGATCCTGCAAAAGTGAAGGCTATACGAGAGATGCCAGCTCCCCGTACTGAGAAGGAGGTTAGAGGTTTCTTGGGACGATTGAACTACATTGCAAGATTTATTTCCCAATTAACTACCATCTGTGAGCCAATCTTCAAGTTGTTGAAGAAAGATCAGGTGATGGAATGGAATGATGAGTGCCAGACTGCCTTTGATGAAATCAAGAGATACCTGCTAGAACCACCAATTTTAATGCCACCAGTTGATGGAAGACCCTTGATTATGTACTTAACAGTGCTAGACAACTCAATGGGGTGTGTGTTGGGGCAACATGACGAGTCTGGTCGAAAAGAGCAGGCAATATACTACCTTAGCAAAAAGTTTACCGACTGTGAAACAAGATACTCACTGCTCGAGAAAACTTGCTGCGCTTTGGCATGGGCTGCTCGCCGACTAAGACAGTATATGTTGACTCATACTACCTTGTTGATTTCGAAGATGGATCCAATCAAGTACATATTTGAGAAACCTGCTCTCTCCGGAAGAATTGCAAGATGGCAAATGATCTTGACAGAATATGACATACAGTATACTACTCAGAAGGCCATTAAAGGAAGTGTTGTTGCTGATCATTTGGCTCATCAAGCAGTGGATGATTATCAGTCAATGAATTTTGAGTTCCCTGATGAAGACATTATGATTATTACCAAAGAACCTGGACAATATGACGGACCTGAACAAGGATCCCGATGGACTATGGTTTTTGATGGTGCTTCCAATGCACTTGGTAATGGTATTGGTGTTGTGATTAAGTCCCCTGAAGGTTGTCATACCCCGATTACTGCCAGACTTTGTTTCCATTGTACTAATAACATGGCTGAGTATGAGGCATGTATCCTGGGTATTAAAGCTGCCATTGATATGAAGATTCAGATCCTTGATGTGTATGGAGATTCAACCCTGGTAGTAAGTCAGATTAAAGGAGATTGGGATACCAAGCATGACAACCTCATTCCTTACAGAGAGCATGTGTTGTCTTTGATCCCACATTTCAAAGAGATTACCTTTGAGCACATTCCACGAAGAGAGAATCAGTTGGCAGATGCATTGGCCACCATGGCATCTATGTTTGAGATCAGCTGGGATGATGAAGCTCCCAAGATTACTATTGATAGATTTGAAAAGCCTGCATACTGCAATGAGATTGACACTGAAGGGGCAGAGGAGAAGCCTTGGTTCTATGAAGTGAAAAGATATCTTGAAGCTCAGGAGTTCCCTGAAGGGGCATCTGTCAAAGATAGGAAGTTTCTGAGAAGGTTTGCTGCTAAGTTCTTCTTGAGTAATGGGATTCTATACAAGCGCAATCATGATTCAACTTTGCTTCGTTGTGTGGATAAGAAGGAAGCAATTGAGATTATGGAAGATATGCATGATGGGATCTTTGGCACTCATTCTAGTGGTCACACTATGGCAAAGAAGATATTGAGAGCAGGTTACTATTGGTCTACCATGGAAGCTGATTGCTATCAACACTCCAGAACTTGTCACAAATGTCAAATTTATGCTGATAAAGTCCATGTACCTCCATCACCATTGAATGTGTTGACTGCTCCTTGGCCCTTTTCCATGTGGGGCATTGATATGATTGGTGAGATCAGACCTAATGCTTCTAATGGGCATCGTTTCATCCTGGTTGCTATTGATTACTTTACGAAGTGGGTGGAGGCAGCTTCATTTGCATCTGTTACCAAGAATGTTGTGGCTCGATTCATCAAAAATAATCTCATATGTAGGTATGGCATCCCTGAAAGGATTATTACTGACAATGGCTCTAATCTGAACAACACTATGATTACGGATCTCTGCACGCAGTTCAAGATTAAGCATCACAACTCTTCTCCGTATCGTCCAAAGATGAATGGGGCAGTTGAAGCTGCTAACAAGAATATTAAGAAGATTATACAGAAGATGACTGTTACTTACAAGGATTGGCATGAGATGTTGCCATTTGCTCTTCATGGTTATCGTACTACAATACGTACTTCAACAGGGGCAACCCCATTCTCCTTGGTTTATGGTATGGAAGCAGTTCTGCCCATTGAAGTTCAGATTCCCTCCTTAAGAATTATGAAGGATGCAGGCTTGGATGAAGATGAATGGATTCAGACTCGACTTGACCAGATAAATTTGATTGATGAGAAGAGGTTAGCAGCAGTTTGTCATGGCCAGATGTACCAAAAACGAATGATCAAAGCTTTTAACAAGAAGGTTAAGCCAAAGGTATATCAGGTTGGTGACTTGGTAATCAAACGTATCATATTACCACAGGATGATCCTAGGGGCAAGTGGACTCCGACATATGAAGGACCATTTGTAGTCAAGACAGTATTTTCAGGAGGTGCCATGATACTGACTACAATGGATGGTGAAGACTTCCCACAGCCGGTAAACGCAGACATAGTTAAAAAATACTACGCATAAAAAGAGACCCGCTAGGTTGACAGGCCTAGGCAAAAATAAGGGCATCCCGGCAAACCAAAAGGGTTTGGGCAAAAATTAGGGATATATATAAAAATATGTACACCCGGCAAGTCGAAAACCTGAAAAGGCGGCTTGGGCAAAAAAGGGTATCCCGGTGGATTGAAAACCTGAAAGGGCAATCCAGGCAAAAGTTAGGGATTAAAGCGTATGACTATGTCTCGTTTGAATCACCCATGAAACTGCAACCAGTTGTATTACTTACTCGAGCTCGAACAGATAAAGCTCAATCCAATCATTTCCGTCTCAACAGCAAGAAGATGAGATACTTGAATAGCAATAGTAGAATTGAAACTCAATAGGATTGTTTCCCACATAGCTGATATTCTTTGTTTTGTAAAAACTTTATGACAAAATCCTCTTACTAGGGTTTATGTCTCCTTGTACAAACTTACCCGTGTATGGGTCACCTTTTGATATAAATAAATTCCATCTTTTGAATCCAGATTTACTTTTACCCTATTTACATAAGCGAAACGTCCATTGGTTGTGTTTGAATGTATGTATGCTTTTGAATATGATTAATGTTTACCAAAAATGCATGTATGCTTTTAATATGATTGATGTTTACCAGAAATGCATGGAAATGCAGTAATAGTATTTACTAAGGACGAACGAGGGGAGGATTTCAACGAAGCTTCGCCGGTTCATCTTTACAAGACAGTTATAAACCCTCAGTAGGACGAATCCATCTTCATAAAGTCTTATTTCCCCTGGAATTTATATCCATCTCTTTTATCCTCATACGGATATTTGGGAATTTACTTTCCAATAAGGGTACGACGAACGAAGACGGGAAGTTATATCTGCCCTACCATCAAACGAAGACGAAGGTTATATATACCTTACTATCCCAGCATACGGGAGGCTATATATACCTTACTATCCCAGCATACGGGAGGTGATATCTATCCTTACTATCCCCAGCATACGGGAAGTTATCTATACCCTGTTATCCCCAGCATACGGGAAGTTATCTATACCCTGTTATTCCCAGCAGATGGAGGGTTATGTATAATATATTCTTCAGCAACGAATCGGGATTTATTTTCCCTGGCCAGCAGTTGTTATACAAAGATATCCAGACGCTTCCGGCAGTATCATATCCTACATACATCATATATATCATACCATAACATACATATCCATAGACATATAGTACATTACCTAAGTGCATCATATCATACATGCATACATAAAGCATAAACTAATGTTATTATACAAAAGCTACCTTGTTTCAGGTTAATTATCCAACAAACAAACTTATGATCTCCGGGACTGCTTTATCATAACCTCAGGGTTATTTTATCCTCCTGATGAGCTTCTTATCATTTTTGGGACTGCTTTATTGTCACCTCAGGGTTACTTTATCCTCCTGATAATTTCTCATGACTTCAAGACTGCTTTAGAGCTACTGATTGCTCTATCCTCCTGAAGACATATCGCATTACTATTTCAAGACTGCTTTAGAGCTATTCATTGCTCTATCCTCCTGAAATCATATTACTACTTCAAGACTGCTTTAGAGCTATTGATTGCTCTATCCTCCTGAAGCCATCTTATTATTTCAAGACTGCTTTAGAGCTATTCATTGCTCTATCCTCCTGAAGCCATCTTATTATTTCAAGACTGCTTTAGAGCTACTCATTGCTCTATCCTCCTGAAGCCATCTTATTATTTCAAGACTGCTTTAGAGTTATTCATTGCTCTATCCTCCTGAAATCATTACTTCAAGACTGCTTTAGAGCTATTGATTGCTTTATCCTCCTGAGGTCATATTTACTACTTCAAGACTGCTTTAGAGCTATTGATTGCTCTATCCTCCTGAAGACATATCACATTATTATTTCAAGACTGCTTTAGAGTTATCATTGCTCTATCCTCCTGAAATCATATTATTTCTTCAAGACTGCTTTAGGGTTATCATTATTGATTGCTCTATCCTCATGAAGACATGCTGTTACATCAGTATTACTCCAGACTCCTGACAGCTCTCATTATACTGCTAGAAAAAACTTTTCCCTAGTGGCATCTTTAAGCCCAACCATCAATATAGGCACTGGTGAGTGCAAATTTTTGGGCTTTTGTGTTCAATCCCCTTCAACCTTCCAGGTTACGACTGGCAAATATACCAATCTAACCCCTCAGGTTTCAGAAAATTGAACAGGGGCAGCTGTTGCACCCCAAAATTTGCCCTCACAATACAAGACTTTGTGTGCTAAGAAGGTTCACAAGGTTCACAAGTTTCTCAATGCTTATATAACCTTTCATGAGGTTCATGAAGTCTACAAGTCACTTCTTGAAGGTTCACAAGGTTCACAAGCTTCTCAACATTTACAAAACCTTTCATGAGGTTCATGAAGTCTACAAGTCACTTCTTGAAGGTTCACAAGGTTCACAAGTTCCATAATGCTTTCAACACCTTTCATGAGGTTCATGAAGTCTACAAGTCACTTCTTGAAGGTTCACAAGTCCCACAATGCTTTCAATACCTTTCATGAGATTTATGAGGACTACAAAGCCACTTCATGAGGTTCACAAGCTTCACAATACTTCCCATGAGGTTCACAAGACATTTTATGATGGTTCACAAGGTTCACAAAGTTCACAATTGGTCAAAGAAGTTGACAATTCCCTCATACAATGCACCTCCTAAGCAGTGCATCCAAAACTAGGGTTTTGACTTTAATCAGGCTAAATGGACTTCCAATACCTCAAGTTAGTTTCATAACATCTTATATGTGTGTAAGAATCCCCATGTCAAGTTTCAAGACTTTTCTCAAAAGTTTGCTCAGTCAGATGATCAGATAAGTCAAAATCAGTCAATGCAGTTAAAAAGTCAAACTGAGGTCAACTGTGGTCAAACCAAAGTCAAACTTCATGATTTTTTGCCAACATCAAGTATATGAAGTAAAATTCATCATTTGATCAAGGGTTGATCATGATTCATCAAGGAGATTCCAGATTATCAATAATCAGGAGTTTCTAAATTAGGGTTTCCTCAGTAAAAGTCAACTGAACTTTGACCAGCCATAACTTTCACATACTTCATCACCAAGTCTCCATCCAAAGCTCATTTTGAAGGAAATTGAATTCTCTACAACTTTGATGTTGAAGGTTAAGCCCAAAAATGCTTCATTTGAAAGATATGATCTAAGACATTATAGGTCATTTCAAAAGTCAACAAAAAGTCAACAACTTCAAAAGGGCATAACTTGAGATTGGTAAATAATATGGACCTGAAACCAATGGGGTTGTTTAGAGGACTCTTCAAGCTTTCCAAAAAGTCCAAGAACACCCTCATACCTTTAAAATTGAGGGAGATATGCCTTTGCAAAGTTGGGAAATTTTGTGATGGTTTATGTTGAAAATGGAGGTCTAAAAGTAATTCTTTCCAAATGGGCTTGTTAAGTTGTGATCCAATCCACCTCATAACATGGTGCACGACCCAATTGACCAAAATTCAGCATTTTTATTATTTTATTTTTATTTATTATTGATTTAATTCATAAAAATCATTTTAAATAAATATAAAATATGAAAATCTATTTTTGGGTGAAGATTGAGGTTCTAGAAATTCTTAATGGATGATTGAAGTTTAAAGAGAAAGAAATAATGTGATTGATCCAAAGATAGCAAGTCATAATACACAAATATTTGACTTTTAACACTTGATCAATTTCAATCTTTTTAGATCAAAGTTTCCACATGACTAATCAATGTTTTGACCTAGAATGATTCACATATATATACTAAACATAAACCAAACACAAGGGCACGAATTCCAGCAGCTCAAAGGTAGGTTTCACACTTCAAAAATCATAAGAAATTTCAAATTCGGATTTCTCTCTTCAAGGCAGGAAAAGGTATTGTGAAGACATGGAGATGTTACTTGAGCCCTCTTGAAGCAAACTCAATCATCCATTGCATCAAAACCATACAATTTCATGCTACCCGAATGCATTTTATCACTCTTAAAAATTTTTTCGGTTTGAACTAATTATGCATTGATAATGAAATCTAATGATGTATTTGTGTTTGTAATGATGCATAGATGCTTCCTGGGCAAGTGGATTGAAGAATAGGTGCTTAAACCGTAAACGGCCATAGCTAGGGTTCTTGAATGATTTTTGGGATTCTTTGATTTAGGACTCATAAACTAATTTTAATACCATGGTTTGACTGTATGTGACGTGGGGATCATAACCCTATGCTTGATTCAATGAATGCTTGCGTATTTGTGATAATTGAAAATTTGCAGGTTGTGTGCGTATGAAAATTCGCAGGTAATTCCCTAGCTGATTTCGCAACAAATTTTGAAGGTCAGGAGGTTGAAGACGATCCCCTGGCGCCAAGATTCAAATTCAAATTATGTTTAATTTATTTTATGTTGTTTTGCTGTTTGATAATCACACGCGTGCATGTGGTCCAGTGGTAAGAAGCACGCATATGAGGTCTGAAGGCATGAGTTCGAACCTTGCCTCCAGCAAGTTTTTTTGATATTTTCCAATTTAAGATGCGTGTTTAATATATTATTATTAGTAGTTGTTTGGTCATCAGGTAGGCTCTCCCAGCCAGGCGGTAGCGCATGCATCTTGTAATCATAAGGTCCTGGGTACGAATCCAACCCCAGGCCTTTTTATTTCTTTATTTTCCTGGGTTTTTGAGGCAAGGTACAAAACAAAGTGATTCTCATTTATTATCACCTGCGCCTGGTTGGTTTAGTGGTTGTGGTTGTTGCTGGCAAATATGAGGTCTTGGGATCAAATCCCAGCAGGTTCCTTTTTTTTTCTATTTTTTTCTTTTTTTTCTTATTATTATTTTGATTAACATGTTATTTTAAATTCAAAAATCCAAAAATTTTCAAAATAACATATTAATATTAGGTTAAACTTACTTTTATTTTCTTTTCTTAAAAAAAACACTAATTTGTTAATATTTTGTATATTGTATATATGCCTTATTTAATTAAATAAATTGTTAATCAAAACCCTAAAAATATTTTTCTAACAAACCCTAATTTATTTATTTTTATCCTAATTCTATTTTATTTTTTAATTCCTAATATAGTTATTATGTATATTATAATAAATTTTGTAAATATATTTATAATTCAAATTATTTTTCTTCTAATGTTTAGAAACAATCTAATTTATAATAATTATATTTTTTTGTACATGGTTAAAAACAATTTGTAAGTATAATAATTAATAGGATTAAATTTTATAAACATGATTAATATTGTAAATATGATATTTAAAATCTACTTTTTTCTTATAATATGTATATATTATTTAATAAATAAATGTTAATAATAATTAAATTTTGTAGTCATAATATATTTAAAGAATAATTTAATAATTTAAAAATTAAAATAATTGTTTGTTCATATTTGTTTTTAAATATAATTGTTCATATTAAAAATTGTTAATTTCTTATAATATCTTAATTAATTTTGTTTATTATTACTAACCATATTATTTATTTTGTTTTGTTAATTTTACATTATTATTAATTCATTAATTATTATTTTTATGCTTATTATTTCACTAACTTTATAATTTTTATTATTTACTAACCTTTCTTATTTTATTACTAACTCTTTTTCTTGCTTATTATTATTATCACTAACCCCTTATTATTTATTTTTTATTATTTATTGCTTATTTATATTTTATTTATTTTGCTTAGTATCTATTTATTATAATTTTGTAATTGCCTCTTGGATGTAAATTTGTAATTATTTAATTATTTTTGTTATGGTTAGTAATTAGGGAGTGTAAAACATGTATGTTATATTAAAATAAATTTAGATAATTTTAATCATGAGATAATTAAAATAAACACTCACACACACGTAAGTCGATTTTAATCGCCGTCTCACTTTCTAAGGTTATCCCTCAAGTTGCCTACGAATAATGGTCAAGTGGGGTGTATAAAGCAAGTCCCTTAAAAGAAAAATCATCAAGTCCCTCATGGTTGCCTCTACGAATCGAGTCCCTTCGAATAAATGATGATAGTCCCTCATATATGCTTATTACACCCCACAGTTGCCTTCATAACCAGATTGGCCCTCACATGTCCCTTAACATTCAAGGTAATGATTACCTACTCCTTAATAGTAGGGATAGTCTTACCAATGAAAGGATAAAGAACAAGAAAGACTTAGAACTTTAGGGTAGGTACCTCTTAGTTGCTTGCTCACTTCAATTTTCAAACACTTAAACAAATTTCAAACAAATTTTCAAACAAGTTTTTTTACACATCCGTACATGGATTATTATCAACTATTCTGAAAATTTTTCTATTCACACACTACACTTTCAAAAAGCAATTTAAAGTGAGCTAAGTAACTAAGAGCCCATGGATAACCATGGATGTAAAGGGTGCTAACACCTTCCCTTTACATAACCTACCCCCCGGACCCAAAAATATCTCTAAGGTCTTTCCTGTTCTTTTATAACCTTTCCTTATGGATAAAATAAAAGTCGGTGGCGACTCTTGCTATCCGCAACATTACTTAAAGTCAGTTCTCCCACCGTGTTACACCATGACGAATAGCTGCTAATATTTTCTCTTCAATCAGATTCAGTTGATTGTATCGAGACCGGACCCATTATGCTTCATCTAGTTTCACATCCATCATTACCCGTAAGGAGGGTAACTCAACTTCAACAGGTAGGACAACTTTCATACCATACACAAGCTGATAAGGTGTTGCCCCAGTAGATGTTCTGATAGAGGTTCGGTACCCATGCAAGGAAAATGGTAGCATTTCGTGCCAGTCTTTGTAGGTGACTACCATCTTTTGCATAATCTTCTTAATCTTCTTGTTAGCTGCCTCAACAACGCCATTCATCTTTGGCCTGTAAGGAGAGGAGTTGTGATGTTGGATTTTGAAGTCCCGACAAAGTTCTTCCATCATCTTGTTGTTCAAATTGGAACCATTATCAGTAATGATTCGCTCGGGAACTCCATATCGACAGATGATATCTCTTTTCAGAAATCTAGCTACCACTTGTCTGGTGACATTTGCGTACGAAGCTGCTTCAACCCACATGGTGAAGTAATCAATGGCTACCAGGATGAATCTGTGACCATTTGAAGCGGTCGGTTCAATCTTTCCAATCATATCAATGCCCCACATGGCGAAGGGCCAAGGTGAATACATCATATTCAAAGGATTTGGATGCACATGCACTTTATCTGCGTAGATCTGGCATTTGTGGCATTTTCTGGCGTAGGCACAACAGTCTGCATCCATTGTGATCCAGTAGTAACCTGATCTTAATAACTTCTTTGCCATTGCATGTCCTCTGGCATGGGTACCGAAAGAACCTTCATGAACTTCATGCATCCGTAGGTCTGCTTCCTTCTTGTCAACACATCTGAGCAAGACCATGTCGAAGTTTCGCTTGTATAATGAACCATAAGCATTGAGGAAGAAATTGCCGGCTAGCCTTCATAATGTCTTCTTATCATTTGACGATGCCCCAGGTGGGTATGTCTGATTCTCCAAGAAGCATTTGATGTCATGGTACAAGGGCTTGTTGTTAGTAACAATGTCCATAGAGAACACATATGTCGGTCTGTCCAGTCAGGATACCAAAATTCGAGTCACATAATTGGCAGTCTGTACTTTGATCATGGATGAAATGGTAGCCAAAGCGTCTGCAAACTGATTCTCATCTCGAGGGATGTATTTAAGCTTAACTATTATGAAGAAGGTCAACAATCTCCTCGTATAGTCACGGTAGGGAATCAGATGCTCCTGATGAGTGTACCACTTGCCGTTGGTCTGGTTGATTACTAAAGCTGAATCTTCGAATACATTCAAGGTTTTGATCCTGAGGTCAATGGCTTCCTCAAGACCCATGATACAAGCTTCGTATTCTGCTTCGTTGTTAGTGCAGGCAAAGGTGAGCCTTGCTGAGAAAGGCATATGAACCCCTTTAGGTGTAATAAGCACTGCCCCAACTCCACGACCGTTGCAATTAACTGCCCCGTCAAACATCATAGTCCATGTTTCTTCTGAGTCATGCCCTTTAGTGCGAATAGGCTCTTCACAATCTTTTTCTTTTAAGAACATGATGTCTTCATCAGGGAAATCAAATCTCATAGGCTAGTAGTCATCAATGGGTTGCTCAGCCAGATAGTCAGACAATACACTGCCTTTGATGGTTTTTTGAGAGGTGTACTGAATGTCATATTCTGTTAGAATCATTTGCCATCTTGAAACCCTTCCGGTAAGTGCTGGCTTCTCAAATATGTACTTGAATGGATCCATCTTTGAGATCAATAAGGTAGTATGAGTCAACATATATTGTCTTAGTCGGCGAGCAGCCTACGCTAAAGCATAGCAAGTTTTCTCGAGCAGTGAATAACGTTGTTCATAGTCGGCAAACTTTTTTCTTAGGTAGTATATTGAATACTCTTTTTGACCAGACTCATCATGATGGCCCAACACACACCCCATTGATTCTTCTAATACTGTCAGATACATGATTAGAGGTCTTCCTTCGATTGGAGGCATGAGGATTGGAGGTTCTTGCAGATATTCTTTGATCTTGTCAAAAGCTCTTTGACAATCATCATTCCACTTGACTGTTTACTCTTTTCTTAACAACTTGAACAAGGGTTCGCAGGTTGCAGTGAGATGAGATATGAACCTTGAGATGTAGTTCAATCTACCTAAGAACCCTCGAACTTCTTTCTCAGTCTTAGGTGCAGGCATTTCCTGAATAGCTTTGACTTTGTCGAGATCAACCTCAATTCCTTTTTCACTTACGATAAAACCCATCAGCTTACCATAACGTACCCCGAATGTGCACTTGTTAGGGTTCAAATTTAACTGATACTTCCTCAGGCGCTTGAACAATTTCAGCAGATTCACCAGATGATCTTCCTCTGTGAGGGACTTGGCAATCATATCATCCACATAGCACTCGATTTCTTTGTGGATCATATCGTGGAATAATGTTACCATAGCCCGTTGATAAGTTGCACCGGCGTTCTTCAGACCAAACGACATTACCTTGTAGCAGAACGTGCCCCAAGGTGTGATGAAAGTTGTCTTCTCCATGTCTTCAGGTGACATCTTAATCTGATTGTATCCAGAAAATCCGTCCATGAAAGAAAATACCGAGAATTGAGCTGTGTTATCCACAAATACATCAATGTGAGGTAATGGGAAATCATCTTTCGGGCTAGCTCTGTTCAGGTCCCGGTAATCCACACACATACGCACCTTGCCATCCTTCTTAGGTAGAGGTACAATGTTAGCAACCCACGGCGGGTAACTAGTTATAGCAAGAAAATCGGCGTCCCTCTGCTTTTGTACTTCTTATTTAATTTTCATGGCCATATCTGGGCGAGTACGGCGTAGCTTCTATTTGACAAGCGGACAATCTTCTTTCAGTGGCAATCTGTGCATGACAATATCTGTATCCAGACCTGGCATATCTTGATAGGACCAAGAAAAGACGTCAACATATTCCCAAAGCATACTGATGAGCCGTTCTTTCCTAGAGCTTGCAGACTGGCCCCGATCTTCACCTCTTTCACTTATTCCTCGGTGCCAAGATTGATAGTCTCAACCTCCTCCTGATGAGGAGCAATCACCTTTTCCTCTTGTCTCAACAACCTGGCCAACTCTTTAGGAAACTCATAGTCTTCATCAATCCCTTCATCTGCTTGATTAATTGGATTATCGAAGTCATACGAAGTCATGGCAGTGTCGTTGTCGGTGCAATCTGGAGGATTATCTCTACAAGGGTTGAGATTTGTTCATTTTAGTGATTGATTTTAATTTTGTTCAGAAAAAAAAAGTGTGAATGGAGTTATTATTGAAAAATATTTCCATTTATTGTTTTGTGCAAAAATAACAAAAATGAAAGACGATGAGCGACAAAAGAAGATCGTTTACAAAAGATGTCCATTTGTTCATTAATCATTCATTTGCACAAAATACAAATATGACCCTATTACAAAATGAGTCCTGACACCTTGGGCAAGATGCAGGACTTGATGCATGCTTAAATAGGAAATAATAATTACTCTGCAGAAGTAATCCTTATAATTTCCTAGGAAGACCAGTTAAGGACTTGCTGGCCTGGGACCCTTGGACGAATCCAGCTCTCCAGGTTGAAGTCACTTTCAGCCTCGTCTTCCACATTGTTGATTGCATCCGGGGTTAGCATTCCCCCACTGATAAACATGGGAGCTTCAACAGCCTCCTCTTGGACCTGTCGGGATGGTTTGTAACCCAACCCGAACTTGTCTTCCTTGACCTAAACTTGCAACAGCTTGCCCCAGCCTTGGGCATTCCCGTCTTCAACAACCTCCCGAGCCTGCTTATAAGAGGAGATTGAAGTACCAGACACTTCAGCCGTTGCTTCATTGACATTGAGGGCCTCAAACCCTTGGCTCATTGTCTCATGAATCTCCCTGTCCATCTCAATATATTTGTAAGTAGCTAGATGACTAACGAAAATATCCTCTTCCCCACAGATTGTGATGATTTGACCCTCCCATTCGTATTTCAACTTCTGGTGAAGGGTCGACGTTACAGCGCCAGCGGCATGAATCCATGGCCGACCCAACAAACAGCTATATGCAGACTGAATGTCCATCACGTAGAAGATAGTTTTGAAGATCTGTGGGCCAATCACCATAGGCAGCTCAATTTCCCCAAGAACCAATCTTTTAGAACCATCAAAGGCTCTCACTACCAGGTTACTTGGACGCAGTGCAAGGACGTCATATTCCATCTTGACCAAGGCTTTCTTTGGAAGAACATTGAGTGAGGACCCAATTTCAACCAAAACATGAGAGAGAACAACACCTTTACACTCCAAGGTGATATGCAAAGCCTTATTATGGTTACGGCCCTCCGTAGTTAGACCAGCATCAGTAAAACCTAGCCCATGGCTAGTATTGACATTTGAAACCACTGTTTCTAGTTGATTAACTGTAATCTCTTCTGGCACGTAAGTTGCGTGTTGGACTTTGAGAAGTGCATTCCTATGAGCTTCGGAACATATTAGCAGTCATAGAATATAGATTTTGGAGGGGGTCTGATGGAGCTGGTCCACAACCTTATAGTCATTCTTCTTGATTATTCTCATGAACTCGTCTAGATCCTGGTCAAAGGACGTATTCTGGGCTTCCTTGGTAATAGGCTCTTCAGGCACCACACTCTTGCCCTTAGCCTTGGCAGCAGCTTCTGCTTCAGCATTGGTTCTTTGGAATTGTGAGGCAAAGAGACGTCCGCTTTGGGTGAAGCCTCCGCCTCCCCCCACATTATCAATCTGTGGTGTAGAAGTGTCAAGAGTGACTTTCTTTCTGTCGCAATATAAATTTGAGCCATAGTGTCAAGGCAAAACACTGCTGCTATCATATGGAACTGGTCCAGGCACTGTGATAATAACTGGACTAATTGCCGCGGAAGAAGGAAATGAGACAGTCTGAGGTTCATAATAAATTGTGATAGGAGGTATGACCCGAGATGGTGCTGGTGATGAAAGTTGCTGTTGTTGATGAAGATGTTGATGTGAATCTGGAACGTGGATTGTTGCAGGATCATAGTAAATAGTAACTGTGGAAATGTCTTCATTGATGGTTGTTGTTGTAGAATGATGTGTTGAACTGATGTCTGTTGAAGTAGAAGAAGGAATGGTTGTTGATGTTGTAGAAGAATCTGTTGGAATGATTGTTGTTGAAGTTGTAGGAGTGATATTTGATGGAATGACATGTGCTGGAGTTGTAGGAGGAATGGTTGTTGATGTTGTAGGAGCTTGAACTGTTGAAGTGATCTGTAAAGTGCCTTCTTTGATAAGATTGTTGACACCAGTCTTCAAATTTTCACAACCGTTGATAGAAGTCTTACAAGCTTCGCAGTGGGCCTCACAACCTAGGAACACTTGGTATTTCAAAAGCTGGGCTTTAACCTTGGCCAGAGGTGTCTGAATGCTTGCAACATTGTCAATTAGGTTCATCGGTTGATCCTCCTCAATAGCATTTATCCTAGGCCCACCATGGCTTGGCATAGGATTCTTGGTAACACTTGGAGGAGGTGCAAAGTTGACTGCCTTGGAATCAATCAAATCCCGAACCTTCATGTGTAAGGCTCTGCACTTTTCTATAGTATGGCCAGGTGCATTTGAGTGGAAGGCACACCGGGCATTAACATCATAGTTTCTTGGAAGGTTCTGGGGATCTAGTGGAGCCAGAGTCCTCAATTCAATCAAGTTGAGCTTTAATAATTGTGGGAGTAAGGCCGCATAGGGCATCAGAATAGGATCGATAACCCTATTTACTTGTGAAGTCCTTTGTTGAAACGGACGTTGTTGCTAATTGTTATTGTTGTAAGATCTCTATTGAGGAAATTGTTGTTGCTGCGGGAAGTGTTGTGGTTGTGAAGGATACTGTTGTTGAGGCACTGGAGGTGGATACGTATTGAGGTCTACCTCTGCCCATGTGCACTGAGTTGGTCTCACTTGTCCTACGAGGTCCTACAAAAGGTTTCCTTGTATTGCTGGAACTGGCACCATTATCTGAAATTTTTCCCATCTTCAGCAGACTCTCAATTCTCTCACCAACTATGACTACATCTGCAAAGCTGGTGGATAAGAAAGAAACAAGTCTATCAATGTATGTTCTTTGTAGGGTGTTCATAAACATGTCGGCCATCTCTCTTTCAGACATTGGAGGCTAGACAGCAGCAGCAAGCTGTCTCCACCTTTGGGCATACTCCCTGGAGCTTTCTCTTGAAGACTGTGACATACCCATCAAGAGGGTATGTCGCTCCCACTAAAAGACACCGGGTCAGATAGGGTACAGACGCGAACGGTCGGCGAGAGGAGAAAACATGAAGATGAACTGAAAAGAGTCGCCAACTAGGCATTTTTATCCCGATGTAAAGGTAATGCTGCATAAACCTAGAAAGGGATGGATAAGACGGTCGCGAACCATAGAAACTGAGAAAGGGGGTTGGTTACAACCTGGGAAGGTATTAGCACCCAGATTGTCCGCCGTACTCGACGGGATCCACGCTTGAAAGTTTGTGCTTAAAGGGGTAGTGTCAGTGCTATCTGTGTGCAAAAGCTGGAAAAAGAATGTACAAGTGTCAGTGCAAAAGAGATATGAAATGAAATTGCTCAGGAATGAGACTTAAAAGAATAATGCTGGAAGAGAGGGGAAGAGACAGAAACTTTTGTCCGATAACAGTTAAGTTATGCCTACGCATCCTCTCGTGCAATGAGGAAGTCAGCACATCGTAGTTCGACTCAAAGAGACTAGAAAAAGATGAATTGACTGATGAACTGCTTACTTGTCTATGCTCAAGTGTATGACCTGTCTGGATCAGGTGCTAACTGTCTTGCATCAAACGGAAGAAGCGAGTTCTCGTTTGTGAGTGAAGATGATGAGAAGAGAATCCCGAAGGAGACGATTATTGTTTGTTTTTTGTGTTTTCAATCTTTTATTGCTTTTTGTGTTTGTCATAAGAGAATGATCTTAAGCCTAAACCAATGGTTAGTAAAGTCATTACATCTTCCCTCTGATTAGGGGTAATGAGAATACCTTAAATATGAAGTAAGCACCTCACATTTAATCACCATGATGTAGGATTAATATCATTAACCTACTTGCAATTATTTAGATGTTTTTGGAGTTTTTGTTTAGTGTTAAGTAATGAGTTTAAGCCATAATCAAGGATTTAATGGACTCATTACACCATCCTAATAGAAGGATAATAGATGAGAACATTTAAGCTGAGGAAGATACCTCAACTTAATCCATGATTAAGGATTAACCTCATGACAAAACAAAGCCTTTATTAAAGTGGATTTTAGTTAATGGTAAGATTAAGAAGTGGATTTATTGTTTGTAAGATAACTTGAGGGGGACTTGTCCATTAACACTAGGGTTAGTCCTTCTTAACCAATTAAGGAAGAATTAGAACCCTAATGCAAGGCCCAAGTTACAAGCTTATTGTCTTAGTGATTATTAGATGGATTGATTAAGAGATTTAAAACACATTAAGGGTTTAACACTTAGGATTAAAGTTATACACTCCATCCTAAGAGAAGGATGCGGGCATACCCTTAATCACAAAGCCTTAAAACCTTAAAGGTTTAGTCCCTGATTATGAGATGAGAGGAGAGACACAAAAGATGACACAAAGGTAAAACTAATGGGGGACTAATCAAAACCCTAATTATTATCATGCTTGGGTGTTCCTAGGGTTTATAAGGCTTGCAAGAGATCTTCAAGAATAATCCACCAAGGAAGAAGCAGAAGAAAGAAGGAGAAGCAGAAGAAACAAGTTAACTTACTTCACTTAAGAAGATAAGTCACTTGAAGAAAGAAGGTGAAGGAGGAACATGAATGAGTAAGCTCACTCTAAAGCAAAGATAAAATGCAGCAATGAATGCATAAGAGAGATGAAAAGAGAATGTGAGAAGTGAAGGCAAATTCACTTCTCAAAGCACTTACCACCTGAAAAGTTAGCATAAAAGAAAGAATGAAGTGGAAATGAGATGTATGCAAAGATGCAAACCAAAACCAGAAGCATGTTCATGATGTAAATGATGCTAGGAGATGATGCAAAGGCATGTCAAGAGCAATGGATGATCATACAAGTGATGAGAATGCAAATGAAGCATGAAAGAAGCATGAAAGTTCATGAATGTAATGGAATGTAATGAATGCATAACATGGTAAATGGATGAAGAAATGATCAAGCATGATTCTAATGTGTCCTAAGATATCTTAGAAGTCATGTAAATGCATAAAATGTCATGGCAAGTTCTTATATGAATGCTTATGCAAGATGTATGCAAAGGAAGATGGAAAATTAGGGTTTTCATACAACATGAGATGCAAAAAACCAAAAACAGAAGCAAATGACAAGATAAAAAATTGAAAATGCAATAAAAGGAACCCTAACCCCATATGATATCCCACCCCAAAGGAGAAGACCTAACTCTTAAACTAATGAAAGTTATGATTTTTCTAAGTTATCTAGGGTTTTAGGGTACCTAAAGGGAAAACATGCAAATCAAATCAAAAATGCAGAAGAAAATTGTGACAAAATTATGCTAGAAACTACATGTCAAATGAAGATTAATGCAAAAAGAACCATTGTCATACCATTCTTGGTTAGGTAGAAAAGAATTCTTGAAGTTAGGGTTCTAAAATAGGAATTTTATGAACCCTAAATTCAAGAAAATTATCAAAGATGGTTCAAAACCAAAAAGAAATTTGTATGGATGGTATCATAATGTTTCTAAATGTTTAAAGATGCAATGTGATTTTTTTTGGGATTTTTAGAAACCTAAATGATATTTTAATTAATTAATTTCCATTAATTAATTAAAATAAATATTTAAATGTTTTAAAAATGATTTTTAAATGCAAAAAATAAAAATAAAAATATTTTTGGGTTAAGAAAATTATTTGAAGTGAAAATGCAGAACAAAATATTTTTTAGAATTTTTTAGCTATTTTAAATAAATGGTACAAAATAAATGAGAAAAATTGAAATAAAAATTAAAATAAACAGAAGTATGCGTATCCAAGGGATGCGATTGGTTCTGGGGATTCCAGGGTTGACTTGACGCGCAATCTGATGGCCCTAATTCAAACTGACCTAATCTCAATTAATTAAATATTAAATCTTAATAAAAAGTTAATGAGAAGATCTCCACCATCCAACACGCGCGAGAAGCTAAAATCAGACGGCTCACATTCAAACCTAGCCCTAACCCTAATTACACAATTAATCACTTTCAGGTCACCGGAGAAGAGCTCCGGTCGTCTTCTCCGGTGACATCCTTCCCTGAAAAACTCAAACTCTCTCCCTAGGTCATTTCTGGAGCTCTAAAGCTCCAGATCAACTCCCCTCATCTCCCTGAACTCAAATCCACCCCTAAAACAAATTTATTCTTTCTCAATCTCATGATTCGAAAGAAAGATTAAAAATGGCAGAAATTTCAGAACATTCATACAAACTCATTTCTTAACCATTTTCAAAAATACAAAGCTTAGAGTGATTAGTGAAGCATGCTTTTTCATATTGTAACATAAAAAAGGAGTTCTGGAAAAATGATTTCAGATGACTACCTGAGATGGAGCTTTCCAAACTTGAGCTTTCTGGCCACTTCCTTTGTGCAAAATGACTTCCTTTGACCTCCTGAGGCTAATGGAATGCTTCAAAGGCTTTGAGAATGGCTGGTTTGTGTTGTAGCAACTGAACTGGACAAGAATCGTGTTTTGTGTATGGGGTGTTCTTGGCTGGTTTAATGGTTGCTTTGTGGTCAGTGAGTGATTTTGAGATTAATGGTGAAATTGGTTTGAGGATTGAGTGAGTGAGCTGAGAGATTCGAAGGGTTTTGCAAGTTGGAGAGTTTTTGCATATGCTGAGTTCTTGGAGTGTTGGGCTTGTGTGTGTTGTGAAAATGAGTCCTTAGAGCATGCTTGTAGAGTCTGGATTTGGCAGAGAGTGGGTGGTGGACTGTTGTGATTGGTATGGGTGTTTTTGCCAAAAAGTCAAAAGTGTTGTACTTGAGGTATGAGCAATGGTGTAGCTGGCTCATTGGCTTGTCCATGCGCAACTGAGTTCAAGGATGTCCACAAAATCAGTCTTGAGGAAATTCAACAAGTGGGAGCAAAGTTATGTGGTGTTTTGCAATTATGTGAAGTTTTGGCCCCTTTGAGAATTATTGATGTTCAAGGCATGGAATGATGTAATTCTTTGGGAAATTCTGATCTTAAAGAAATGCACTATGATGTTATGATACATAGAAGTGTGTTTGAAGTCACAAAATGCCTTGGCAAGTGGTTTTGCAAAGAATCCCTTTTGGTGCATTCTTGAAAATTATGGGATTTTTGCCAACTTTGACAAGCCATATCTTGAGTTCCAAAATGAATTAGATCTTGTTCTTGTACTTTTTGAAAAGGGAATGATCCAATCTACAACTTTCATGACCAACCATTTTTCATTTGAAGCATTTTTGGTTGAGAAAGAGGAGGTTGAAAAACTTTCCCAAAATGGAAAGTTTACATTACAAGTCATTTCCATTTTTGGCAACTTTTGGTTCAGCTCACTTTTCTTCAATTTTATGAACTTCCAAGCACTTCAATGATCAAATAAAGATCATATAACTTCAATTTGACGAGAAATCCACTTTGGTTCCATTGGTAGGGGCCTCAGATGCCCTAATTTTGCTCTGACTTGCTCAAGAAGTTACCTAGTGATCAGATGACTTCCACAATGAATTTGCGTGCCTTTTAGTTGCCTTTTGACTGGCCAATCAACATATGTGAATATTCTCTATAAATAACTCTCCACTGAATCCATCTTCTTCACAAAACACCAAACATGAGCAGTTCTATGAAGAAAGTGGGTGATGTTGAACCAACAAAGCAAGCAAAGACTACGGAAAAGAAGAGTGTTGCCTCTTCTAGCACTTCCATTGGGGTGACTACTCGCTCCAAAACTAAAGAGGCTAAGTCACAAACTCCCAAGAAGGAACCTAAAAAAGAAAAAGATCTAGATGATGAAGTTGATGAAGAATACATCACTTTTCTCAACTCCATTGACTGGAAATATTATGAGTAGTGTAGCTTTTTCTTTTCTAGTCATTGAACCATGTTTTCTTTTGGATTTTTTCATTTGTAGGCCATTTGTGGCCCTCTTTTGAGCCTGATTTGGCTCAATGTTTAATAGAATTTTATGCTTTTATTTGAATCTCTTGAAGTATTGGCCTATATTTCTTTAAATATTTCCCATTTACTTTTAAGATCCTTGCATCAACTTCAATCTCATGTATCTCATAAGCATTATTACTAAATATCTTAGCAATTTGAAAGGGGCCCTCCCATTTGGGTGACCATTTCCCTAAAGATCTTCTTTTTCTATCCATTGCCAAGATTACCTTCCATACTAATTCACCAATTGAAAAAGTCTTTAACTTAACCTTCTTGTTATAGGATTTTCTACCTTTCTCTTCTGCCTCTCTAATAATTCTAAGACACAAAGTTTTTCTTCGTCCAAATCCACCAACTCATCTAGCATCATATTCCAATAAACTTCATATGGAATCTCATAATGCCTTTGAATTCTTGTGGACTGAAGATAGATTTCAAGATGCAACACTGCATCATGCCCATAAGTAAGTCGAAACAAAGTAGCACTGGTTGCTTCTTTAGGTGAACAAGTCAGTAAGGCGAGTTAAAAACCAAAAAGAAAAGAGACAGACGAGGATAAGGTACTTAGAAGTCGGAGGGTTTCCTCGTCCGACTTACACTCGAGCACGACCCTAGTGTTAATTAGCCGAGGCTCTAAGACGGGTAATCTATCATCGCCCAATATCTGATTATCTAGTCGATCTACCCAAGTTGCGGGCCTGAAACTCTGGACGTAGGCCACCAGCTTTTTGTAGGCCAGCTTGTCCTCGGACCCTAGGTTCTTATGTTTTACCCTGTAATGGCTGGTCGACAAATCAAAATGGTCTGGCCTCCACTCGAGAGCAACCTTCGATACTAAGCATTCCCCACCATCGGGTTTTTGTCGCCTAATATATAGGCTGTCGAGGGCCTGCTGGGTGACGGGTTTCACCGTATACCACCTGTCCTTGAAGTTTCAGACATAATCGTGATAGGTATTGAATAGCCTCGAAGGTTGCTTGAAAGAAACCCAGCTGTGTCGACCTTCGCTGCCCGACCGTTGTATATGGAATACTCTAAAAAAGAGGGGCATAGTACAGTCAATCCCAAGATGCTGGCATACCAGTTCAAATTCCTGAATGAACGATATGTCATTGGGATGGAGCTGCGAGGGCGCCAGTCTAAGCCACCTAAAAACCCCATCTGGAAGTCATTGAAGGGGAGTCGCATCCCTGCTTCCGGAAGGCGAACTCGTACATTGCAAACCGTTTCCCCCGAAAACACGAGCAGATCCGCTGCTCGGGGAGGGGCACGTAATACTGCTAATTCATAGGTTCGTCGGGACCCATGTCCTCGACTATCTTATGCGCAGTGGTGTGGTTGTCTATAAAGAAAGACTCCATCTCCATTGGGTCATCGGCAACCCACGAGAGATCTTCACCCTCCGACGAAGATGGTGCGCTCATTCCATGGGACGTCCCTGGTCCGTTTTACCTGAAAAGAAGAAGGAATAAGTGAATTCGACGTCGCATCAAATCCACCCTTCCACCGCAGTTCAAGTGAAAGGGCGAGGGGATTAATACCCGACACACGTATACTAAATTTCCCGAGACATTCAAAGAATGCTCGTAAACCCCAAGAGACCTATGAAGGTTTCGCCCGAGCTTTTCAAACAATGGCCGATACATTCAAAGAACTCATAAAGATTCTGCTCGGGACATTCAAAAGATGTCCGAGATTTTACCTAAATCTCATATTTTCTTCCCGGCGTATGCATGTTATGCCCGGGATATTCATCCAAAATCCTAAAGAAAACCGCCTAAAAACATGCATTCTACCTACGACGAGAGGTAATTCGCTAATATAACTAACTAATCAAACCTAAAATTTCTAGAAAAAGGGAGTCAGAATGTTACCTGTCATGATTCTGATGATATGATATCGGCGGTGAATGACGGCGACGGTGGCAGTTGTGCTAACGGGAGAGAATTTGGATATCCAGTAAGACGTCTGATGAGAGAAAGTGGAAAAATGGAATGGTCCCCCCCACTCCTCCTTTTATATACGTCAAGTGAAAGAACGCGCCCTAGGCAATCATTACCTAGATTCCCTAGGGCGGCCTGCATTTAATGCATAGAAGACGAAGCGACACACATTAAAGGCAGAGGATACATCACCCAAGAGAATTCCAAAGGGCAGTGAGCATGCGTTACACCCTCGACATCAAAAGAGTACGGGCATCATGACGTCCTCCTCGACAAAGACAGACGCCCACAGATCCCCGACACTAGAACGCGTCTCAACTTTCCTTATTCACACTCTTCGAGCTTCATCGTCATATTCAGCAAGATAGAACTCCTGACTTCCTTGACAAGACAACCCGAAATCACCAGACACGTTCCACTCCTCGCTCCGTCGGAGCTCGTGATTGTCCCCGACATCAAGAGCCTTGCTCGACTAGTTCTTAAGTCCTCACTTTGTCCCAGAGTTTCGACTTGGGGGCTCCTATTCCTGACTGGGCCTCTAAGTCTGCGTCGGGCAGAGGCCTAGTCAGTTAAGTAGAGGTCCAACCCGATGGACAAAAGGTTCACATCGTCGGGCATACACACATCCCACTAGCTGGCAGTAGGGGAGACCACATCTCCCCCACATATGACACGTCATCCAACTGTCCACTACTATCTCCTAGAATATAGAGGCAGTTGGATCCAGGGCAAGACCACATGCTAGGTCTTACACGCTTCTACGCATTCCTTGGCAGTTCTTCCTTGGGCCTAGCTGATCCAGCCCAAGAAAGAACTTTGGTCCAGCGCAGGGGGCACACTATAAATACCCTCTCTCATTAGAGGGCCAGGTATTCTGAACTGACTACTTTTATTCTACTGTACTCATACTCACTTAAGCATCAGAGTGTCTTGCAGATACACCCCCACCTTCTCTCAATCAACCGCCAAGTTTGTTGCTCAATATCTGAAAGACTCTTCTGATCAGATAAAATCATTAACCTTACGGGTACAAAATAATAACATTTGTTTTAAATTTAATAATAAGTCATTACATTAAATAAAATTTTCTTTGCGTATATAAATTATAATATAATTCATTTCAAATTTAAAACTAAATCCATGTTCAACTTAAGTGATCAAATTCCTTTTTTCTTTCTGTCTATTTTTGCTTTCACAGTAAGCGCTTACGCAATTAGGATTCGGGATCATTTGAATTTCATCAGTTCCCAATTTTAGTATAAAGAAAACCACAAAGAGCAAAAATAAATTAACTAAAATTCCAGAAGAAATAAGTAAACTACAAAGAAAACCAGGGGTGGCAAACCCAGTCTCGGTATAAAAAACAATGATCACCCACTCTCGGTAAATACATCATTTCTTCATATAAAAAGCAAATTTAAATTAAAGTAATAAATTAATTCAAAAAATGGCCAAATATAAATTAATATTTAATGTTATTTTTTGTGAAAAATGCATAGATTAGATCAAATTTCAAATTCTTTTTTAAAGTATTTGACCAAAAGTGTATACATAAATTTTAAAATTTTAAATTCTTTTTTTAAAAGTATCTTACATTACTTTATCATTTATTAGTTTTTAATTTATAATAACACTCATTAATTATTTTATTTTATTTTTTTCATACATTTTAAACATTAATAATCATTGTTATTTTATAGGATTAATTTTCAATATATTATATTTTGCAATAAAATTTTTTGTCTTATCATAATATCAATAAAATTGTTTTTTAATAAAATTATATTCAAAATATAAGTTTTAATATTAATAAAATTTATTACAATCTAAGTCAAACAACAAATAGTTTTAATAATTAAACCGGATAGAATTATATTTAAAAAAAAACAAAAAAAAAACAGTGCTGTCATACATAGGTAGTAAATAAAAACCAGACATATATAAATCCAGACGAACAAAATTCAGTTGAAAAACATAAAACAGACAACAAAAGATACCGTAAAGAACAAACTCACACCCTGTTTCCAACCTGGAAAGCCATTTCCCCTTATTTCCTCGCTCCTTCAAATCTCACACACAATCATGAGTAGTTGAGTACTCACTTTTTGTAACCAATTATTAAAAAAAAAATAAATTAAATTAAATTATCCTACGCGGCAATAAAATTGTCTTCTTTTCCATTGTTGTTCTATAAATACACATCGCATAGCACACGGTTTCATAGTTTTCAACTAAAAAAGCTACATATAGCTGCAACACACACATATTGCAAAACATTATTCATGGGTAACTGCTCTTCTTTCGATTCGTCGCAGATGGAAACAGCTAAGGTTGTCGTACACGACGGTACTATGAAGGAATTCTCGTACGCCGTTAAGGTTGCTTATCTTTTACAATTATACCCCGGGTGTTTCATATGTGATTCTGACGATATGGGATTCGACGACGTCGTTGTAGCCATGCATGAAGATGAGGTTTTGATACTTGGACAGCTTTATTTCGCTTTGCCGTTGAACCGGTTGAAAAAGCCGTTACCGGTGAGGGAAATGGCTGCGTTGGCCGTGAAGGCTAGCTCGGCGCTTAATGAATGTGGTGGCGGGGAGAAAGTTGGGTGTAGAAGGAAACGGATTGTGGTGTTTTCTGGTGAAGGGAAAGGGAAGTCTGCTCGGCGAGTGTCGCCGGATGTTTCGGTTAGTGTGGGGAGGTCGAGGAGCGGGAGAAATTTTGGTGGTGGGAGAGGGAAGTTTGTGGCGGAGTTGAGTTCTATACCGGAGTAGGGGTAGTTTCGGAAGAAAAAGATTTAATCGTGTTGTATATATTCACAGAATTAATTAATTAATTTGTAAGATTGTAGAGATTTTTCTTTAACATAGATGAGATTAAATTAGTTGAATCAGATCCAGTTATTTCATATTGTTTCTTTTTAATTTATTGGAGTTTAGCAATTGTAAACATGGAGTATCAGATATTGATACAGCAGAAATGATTCCGACAATTGATTGAATCTGCGGTGCTTTTGTTTTTAAGTATGGTAGAAATTCATGTTGAGATGAAAGCTGCTTATGGTGGTTATTTTTGTTTTTGGAATGGAATGAAATTGAATCGCGTAAAAATGAAGCTACAGTCGGATTCAAACATGCTATTGATTTTAAGATACTTTTATTTTTATTTTTTTAAAGCCAAACATTCAAACGTCACACTCCATCAGTGAAGCACCCCACATCAGAATGGACCACCCAGGAATTGCTACCCTGATAATTCCTTGCTCACTACTCTCCCATGCACTACAATGGCTTCCTCCATAAAGTCTCAAATGTCAAAGGCCACAACACAAGGATCAGGAGACACCTAATAAAAACCAGATTGTTCCTAGCTTGCTAGATTTTCCCAAAACCGATCAAAACCATTTGGCCAACAGTTACATCTTTATTCACCAAAGCATCAGAAATCCAATCAAGCACATCCCCTGACCCCATTAATAGGAACACATAGCCTAGTGAAGACCAGAAAAATTTAAATTTTATATTAAATTTAAATGAAAATATACTTTTATATTAAATTAAAATGAAACTTTTTAAATTATAATTTTATTCTATAGTTTTTTATAATTATTTTAGAATTGAATACTTTAAAGATAAAATTTATTATTATTATTATTATTATTATTATTATTATTATTATTATTATTATTATTATTATTATTATTATTATTATTATTGAAAGATATGCAATCATACCTATTACTTTTACATATATAAAATTTATTTTAATTTATAAAAAAATAAAAAATCAAACCTACAATAAATTAAGATGGAAATACACACAAATTGGGTTGTATCAAATTCGGATTATATCGTATTTTATATTTATAAATTATGGACATATTATACTCATGATCCTTTAACTTAAGCTTATGTTTTATGTAACACCCAAAATACTCTCCACGAATTTTCAATTTAAAATAAGAGTAATTAAATAAAAAAATAATTTCGAGTGTTACATTCACTTCAAAACACAGCTTAACTGATACGTATTACAAAATATTTTACTTATAGCGGAAATTTTCAAAAGAAAAACATAAAAGAAAGATTTAGTAGCAACATACTTTTCTTAAACAAATAAATAAGAAATAACAATCGTCGTCCTGACACCCCAAAATACGTATCAGAGCCGACTCCTCTAATGTGAAGTGCACCAGCTTCACCGACCATGAACTCTATTATTCCTGATCACCTGCACGTTACCAATATAAGGGTAACATTCAAACAGAAAGGGTGAGATACTTACACCAAAAAAAGAAAAAATAATACAAATTAAAGCAAGTATCGTCAAGTAATTCACCATTTCTCATCAATCAACAACTAACAAACACACAAAAACACATAATGATATCATGCACACAAACAACAACAAATGCAAATGAGACTCCACCAGACTCAATTCATGCGATACCATTTATCGATCCTTGTTTCATGATTTAGTTCCCGTCGGAACTCTCGACCCCTATTTCATGGTCCAGTATGATCCCCTATTTCATGATCACACCATCGGCCCCTGTTTCATGGTCACATACGATCCATATTTCATGACCGCACCAACAACACAATGATTCCCATTGGAATTCGGATGGGTATACCCTACCTTGGTACACCATCCCCAACTATGCACATGCCATGCACCATCAATGATAATATGCAATGTCTACTACAACTACCTTATACAACAACATCAACAACATGCTTTTCGTCAAAAATTCCTCCAACCTCATGGATTCCTACTCAACAAGCTTATGCCTAGTATTCATATTATAATACCCTTAGGAGATGAAATAAATCCCACCCTTACCTTAATTTAGCGGACGATTTCTTTCACTAGCTGGATTTCTCCTCTTCCAGCTCTTACCCTAGCTCTTTCTTCTTCCTCTATTTGCACTTCTCACTCACGATCAGTTTTCACGAACTGATTTCCTTTTTCCTAAATTCCAAACATAACCCTTAGACCCCAACTAAGGATTTCCCATCTTGCCTTCACTATTCTCTTGTCCAATTATCATCTTACCGTTTCCCTTCATATTTCCAATATTTATTTAATATAATATAAATTATTTAAATCCATATAATATTAAAATATAAGTCTTCCCTTAACACACTACCAATTTCACACAACACACAATACACAACAATTTCCAATTATTTAAATTAAATAATTAAATAAATAACATGGGCGTTACAACTCTTCCCAATTTAGAATGTTTTTGTCCTTGAAAACTTACCTTATGCGAATAAACTCGGATAAGACTCTCGCATCTTACTCTCCAACTTCCAAATCATGTTCCTACCGGCAACTCCTCCCCATACTACCTTTACAAGAACAATTTATTTGCCTCTCAACTGATTCACCTTGCGATCATCGATACATTTTGGTAATGCTTCAACCGTAAGATTATCTCTTACCTCAACTTCATCCATTGGTATCACATGTGACGGATCGGAACCTACTTCTGAAGCTACGAAACATGGAATACATCATGCAAATTTGATAACCGCGGTGGCAACTCCACTCTATAAGAAACAAGTCCAACACTTGCAGAAATTTGGTATGGACCAATAAATCAAGGAGTAAGCTTTCTCGACTTCAAAGCTCGCCCAAAACCAGTCATCAGAGTAACCTTCAAAAACAAATGGTATCCTTCTTGAAATTCAAGATCTTTCCTTCTCTTGTCATGATAACTCTTCTACCTGCTTTGTGAAGTTTTCATCTTATCTTGAATCAACTTCACCATCTCAGTAGTCTGTTGTACGATATCAGGTCAAGGTACAACACTTTCGTCAGACTCATGCCAACATAAAGGTGTCCGACATCTTCGACCATAAAGTGCTTCAAAAGGCGCCATTATGATACTGGAATGATAACTGTTATTATAAGTAAACTCAATCAACGGCAAGTGACTATCCCAAGCACCTCCTTGTTCAAGCACACAATCCCTCAACAAATCTTCCAAAGATTGTATAGTCCTTTATGTCTGCCCATCTGCCTGTAGATGATAAGCTGAACTCAACTTCAACTTCGAACCCAATGCTTCTTGCAAGTTCTCCTAAAATCTAGAAGTAAATCTTGGATCTCTATCCGACACAATACTTAAAGGAATCCCATGCAACTTCACAATCACATTGACATATATCTCTACCAATCTCTACAAATAAAAGTAATACCAATCAGAATAAAATGTGTTGACTTCGTCAATCTGTCAACAATTACGCAAATGGCATAATGCCCTCTCGGAGTATTGGGTAACCCCGTAACGAAATCCATCGAGATACTATCCCATTTCCACTCTGGAATATCCAATGGTTGCATCAAACCAACAGTTTTCTGATGTTCTACTTTCGACTTCTGACAAGTCAAACAAGCATAAACAAACTGAGCCACATCCCGCTTCATCCCAAGCCACCAAAATATCTTTTTCAAATCTTGATACATTTTTGTAGCTCCCAGGTGAATATTCATACTACTTCTATGTCCCTCTTCAAGAATCATTATCTTCAATTCATGGTCATCAGAAATACAAATACGCTCCCGAAACCTTAGTACTCCCTGTTCATCAACTCAAAATTCATTACTTCCAGCCAGTTCATCACTGACCATCAAGTCTACCAATTTCACATCCAACTTCTTACTCTCTCGTATACGATCAAGAAAATAATTGTTAACCTTCAACATTCCCAACATTACACTATGAGGTGTCTGCTTGCAACCCAAACTCATATCTTTAAAATGTTCAATCAACTCCAATTCTATAGCCATCATGATCGACATATGCAATGTCTTTCGACTT
Source organism: Lathyrus aphaca (assembly GCA_963966055.1). NCBI lineage: Eukaryota > Viridiplantae > Streptophyta > Magnoliopsida > Fabales > Fabaceae > Lathyrus > Lathyrus aphaca. Next base: position 431,289,560 of record OZ014522.1, on the reverse strand, counting down.
AAGGCATCAGCCATAACATTGGCTTTACCGGGGTGATAATTCAAACTAAAATTATAGTCCTTCAAGAATTCCAACCAATGCCTCTACCTCATATTTAACATTTTTTGGTCAAAAAGATACTTCAAAATCTTATGATCACTGTACACTTCAAATCTTGAACCGTACAGATAATGCCTCCAAATTTTTAATACAAATACCACGGCTGCTAGTTCCAAATCATGGGTAGGATAATTCCTCTAATGAATTCTCAACTGTCACGAAGCATACGCCACCACTTGACCATATTGCATTAACACTCCACCAAAACCCATCAGAGAAGCATCACAATAAACCAAAAATGGTTCATCTGGTTTCAGTAAAGTTAAAACTAAAGCGGTAGTCAACGTATTCTTTAACTCAATAAAACTTTGTTCACATTGGGCGTCCCACACAAACGCCTTATCCTTACAAGTTAATTGAGTTAATGGAAGTGTCAACTTCGAAAAACCCTTAATGAACCTTTGATAATAATCAGCTAACCCCAAAAAGCTTCTAATTTCTGTCACCGACTTCAGAGTCTCCCATTGTAGAACTGCATCTACCTTGGATGGATCCACAACAATCCCTTTTCCTGAAATTACATGGCCAATAAAAATCACTTCCTTCAACTAAAACCTGCACTTCGATAACTTAGCATACAACTTCTTGTCTTTCAACACTCGCACCACAATCTACAGTTGTTCGGCGTGCTCTTCTTCTGACTTAGAGTAGATCAGAATATCATCTATAAAGACAACAACAAACTGATCCAAATAATCATGGAAAATCTGATTCATATATTCCATGAATACTCCAGGTGCATTAGTAACTCCAAATGGCATCACTACATATTCATAGTGTCCATACCGAGTCCTAATAGATGTTTTCTACACATCTTCATCTTTTACCCTTATATGATGATATCCCAATCGCAAATCAATATTTCTAAATACATGAGCACCAACCAACTGATCCATTAGATCATCTATCCTTGGAAGTGGATACTTGTTCTTAATTGTCACTTTATTCAGTTGCCTATAATCAATACACAATCTCATACTATTGTCTTTCTTTTTCACTAACAATATTGGATCTCCCCAAAGCGATACACTCGGCCTTACAAAGTTCTTTTATAACAATTCCTCTAACTGTTTCTTCAGTTCAGATAACTCAAAAGCCGACATATGATACATTGCCATCGAAATAGGTCTAGTTCCTGGAAGTATGTGTTCATGTCAAAGCAAACATCTTTCCTCCAGTCACGAATTTCTTTGGTTTCTGACAATGAGTGCTGATATGAAATTGCTCTCCATAGTTGTAGCAAGTAACCAGATTATTCTTGCACTCTACAATCAAATGTCCAAGCTGGCCACATTTGAAACACTTGTTCACGTCACTCGTACACTCACTGATATGATGACCCAATTCACCACACCTATAACACTTCAGAGAAGAAGGAGCACCTCCCTCACTTGGCTTCTTACCCTCAACATGTTTTTGTTTACCTTTATAAACTAGAGTTGCATAAGGTTATCCACGATGCATCTGTTGCTTTCCTTTTCTCTCAGCCAAACTCTTAAAGTGATTTGATCGAGCTTTGTTTTCTTCTTCAAAGATTCTACAACAATCAACTAAATCAGGGAATCTTTTGATCCTTTGATAACCAATTTCCTGCTTGATCTCAGGCCTCAAATCATTATCGAACTTAACATACTTCGAGAACTCAAAATTCGCTTCACTATTGTGCGGATAGAACTTTTCCAGATCAAAAAATTTGGTAGCATACTCCGTCACTGACATACCCCTTTATTTCAACTCCAGGAACTCAATTTCTTTCTTTCCTAGAACATCTTTAGGAAAGTAATTCCTCAAGAATTCCCTTCTAAACACAATCCAGGTAATCGCCTCACCAGACGCTTCCAACGACTGACGAGTGATAACCAACCAGTCATCAGCTTCTCCCACTAACCTGTGAGCATCCAACCATACCTTTCGGCCTTCAGAACATTCAATCACTCAGAAGATCCTCTCTATCTCCTTGAACCACTCTTGTGCTCTATCCAGGTCATACTTTCCCTTGAACGTAGGTGGATCATTCTTCTGAAACTCTTGATTCTCAGGATCCCCAACATTCATTGGATTTTGTACAACTTAAGCCATAACATGCATAGCGGCAGAAAGTGCAACTTTATTCCTCCCAGTCATTCTAAATATGCCATGCAACAACAACCAAACAACGATTAAGAACTCTACAACAACGCTCGACGACTCAACTACTTGGTCTGACAGACCGACCTGCTCTGATATTGTAACACCCCAAAGTCGATTTTAATTTGATTGATGTGTTTTCTTGTAAATTATGATGTTTATGATTTTATTTGATGTTTTGTGGAGTTTTGGGGTTGGCTTAATATATTAGTAATATAAGAAATATTAAGTTTAATGGGTTTATTTTATGAATCGAGATTAAATTAAATAATATAAAAGGAATTTGAGGATAAAGGCAATATGGTCATTTGATGGAGAATTAGTGGGGGTTTTATGGGGAAATACTAAAGAGTTCCTAGGGTTAAGAGTGACAAAAGAGGGGAAAGTAGAAGAGTACGATCATTTTGGAACGATCACACTTTTGGGAGAAGAACTCTGGAGAAGAAGAGAAGCTAGGGCTTGAAGGTTGGAAAGATTTGCGGGGAGTTTATCGAAAAGCTTACGAAAATTAAGGTATGGGGAGTAATTTCCTTTAGATATTATAATGTGGGAATGGAATTAGGGGGTTTTGAGGTATAGGTTTTAGGGTATGGGGTTTTGTGATGAACTGAATTTTGATGATGATTTTGTGATGATTTTGATAAATTTAATGAGGTATATGATGTGGTTGATGATATTGTAATGGATGTTGATGTCAATGATGTTTTCTGATGTAATGCTGTCAAATTATGTGTTTTTGGGGGGTTTTATCGCAGAAGGAGAAGGATGGAAATCACAGAGAAATTCTGCAAAATCGTGAAGCTCGCTTAGCGAGAAAAATCAGAGAGTTGGGCGCTGAGTGAGCGTGATGTCTCGCTTAGCGAGCCCTGGGAAGTTTTGAAAAATTTTAATGTTGTTCCAAAAACTTTTTTCTTGAAGTGGTTTAGGTTTTAGGAGGCCATGATGTCGTAGAGTGGTTGTATGACGTGTTTTATGAAGTATAGGAGGTAGGATTAGCGATTATATGATGTATGAGGATTTCCTTGGTTTTATGAGATATGAGATATGAAGTATGAGTAGAATTAATAGTTAAATTATTTATAATGGATTAAATTGATTCCCTTGAGTTAAGAGGTATATTAACATGATGTAGAAGTATGATGACATGAGTGAGTATGAGGAATAATGATGTAGAGTGAATGCGAATGCAATGTTTATGATGTTTTGAGGATGATGTGTATAATTGCGACTTACATTCATGGCATTGAATTATGAGGGGACTTCGGTCCATTGGTAGCTTCAATCCCATTGTGTGGATTGAAGTGATATGACGTTATGATGTGCTCCCTTAGAGGAGGGTTGATGGCCTAGTTTCCATCCATGAGGATGTTTCGATACCGCATGCATTATTAAGAGGTTGTATTTCATTCTAAATGACATAACATGGGTTGTGTTGCTTTTGTGTAATGATGATATGTATTTGATGTTGTGTATAAATGAGTATGGAGAATGTTATTATGATGTGATGAAAATGATGATATGTATAATTGAGCTAGGGATGATAGATTGTTATTGTTGTTATGCTTTAAATTCTTGTTTCTATATTATGTTATTGAATGTGAATTTACTCACCCTGCCTGCCTTATGGTGATGGTCTATTATGCCATCCTGCAGATAATCAAGGTTAGATCGGTGCATGCTTAGTTCATAGTTAGAGAGTTTATCGTGTTAGTTAGAAGTGGAGTCCTGCTCTATGTCCAGTAACATCGGGATGGGTTTCGCTTGAGTGTTTATGTTTTATTTGGATTAAGATGTTGAATTTTGTTTAAGTATTTTGATAAAGTGATATTTGGGATAAGTTATGAGTTTTGTTTTATTAAAGAGGAATTTGTGACTTATTGTTTTCCACTGCATAATTGTTGAGAAAAGATTCCTAGTGTTTTTCATGATTTTATGAACCTATGTTGCGGGACAGGACTCAACGAGATGCTATGATTGTTGATATTAAGAAGTAATGTGATGCCTTTTTTATGAGTTGTACTCTGATATATGATTTAAAGTGTCTATTTTGCGATGGGGTAGATGTAAACACCCCAAATTTGCCCTCACTAAGTTCACACTATGGCTTGTGATCTTTCATATTTGCATTAGTTCAAGCATACCATTTCATGTTGCATTTTTGCTTCACTGCATTAGTTCAAGTTCATCTGCATCTAAGGTTTGTGACTTGAGCCATCCAAGAATCATCTGAGCCACTCCAAAGGTCTTCAATCATCTCAAGAGGATCCATGTATGTTAAATCATCATATTTTATCCTTCAAATATCAAGGAAGTTCAAGAATCACAAAAAACTGGCAAAGCATGGAAGTAGAGCTAGGGTTTAACTACACAGATGACCTAAAATTAGGGTTTTGGTTTCAGAGGCCATAACTCCAAATTTTTTTGTCATTCTTGTTTCTAATGGTCTCAATATTCTATAAGGATAATTTATATCAAGTTTGATGAAGAAATTCATTGTGGAAGTCATCTGATCAATGGGTAACTTTTTGAGCAAGTCAGAGCAAAATCAGGGCATTTGAGGCCCCCCAACATGGAACCAAAGTGGATTTTTCATCAAATTGAGGTTATATGGTCTTTATTTGATCATTGAAGTGTTTATAAGTTCACAAAATTGAAGAAAAGTGAGCTAAACCAAAAGTTGCCAAAAATGAAAATGACTTGTAATGTAAACTTTCCATTTTGGGAAAGTTTTTCAACCTCCTCTTTTTCAACCAAAAATGCTTCAAATGAAAAATTGTTGGTCATGAAAGTTGTAGATTGGATCATTCCCTTTTCAAAAAGTACAATAAAAAGATCTAATTCATTTTGGAACTCAAGATATGGCTTGTCAAAGTTGGCAAAAATCCCATAATTTTCAAGAATGCACCAAAAGGGATTCTTTGCAAAACCACTTGCCAAAGCTTTTTGTGACTTCAAACACACTTCAATGTATCATAACATCATAGTGCATTGCCTCTAGATCAGAATTTCCCAAATAATTGCAAGATTTCATGCCTTGAACATCAAGATTTCTCAAAGGGGCCAAAACTTCACATAATTGCAAAACACCCCATAACTTTATTCCCACATGCTGAATTGCCTCAAGATTGAATTTGTGGACATCCATGAAGTCAGCTGCGCATGGATATGCCCAAAATCCAACTGCATCCTTGCCCATACCTCAAGTACAAGAAATGTTGATTTTATGCAAATTCACCCATACCAATCACAACAGTCCACCACCCACTCTCTGCCCAATCCAGACACTACAAGCATGCCTCAAGGGTCATTTTTCATAGGACACACAAGCTGAAACCTCCAAGAACTCAGCATTGCCAAAAACACTCCCTCTTGCATTTTCCTTTGAAACTCATAGCTCACTCACTCAATCTTCAAACCAATTCCACCATTCATCTCAAAATCACTCACTGATCACAAACCAACCATTAAAACAACCAAAAACACACCATACACAAAACACGATTCTCAGCCAGTTGAGGTGCAATCTCATAAACCATCCACTCTCAAGCTCTTCCAAGCATCAAAGCTTCTTCAGGAAGGTCATTGGAGTCAGCTTGCACAAGAGAAGCAGCCTGAAAGCTCCAAACTTAGGAAGCTCAAGCTCAGGTATCTCCTTCAAACATTTTTCCAGAAGTGTTATTTTAAGTGTTTAGATTGATCTTCATGCTTTGCTGATCACCATGATGTGTTTATTTTTAAGAATGGTTGAGAAATGAGCCTGTATGCATGTTCTGAAAGTTTCACCATTTTTGATCTTTTCTTCGAATCTTGTTTATGAGCATGAATAAATGTGTTTTGAAGGTGGATTTGGATTCAGGGAGGTGAGAGGAGTTAATCTGGAGCTTTAGAGCTCCAGAAATAACCTAGGGAGGAAGTTGGAGATTTTCAGGTGAGGGTGTCACCAGAGAAGACGACCGGAGCTCTTCTCCGGTGACCTGAAAGTGTTTAGCAGTCTTAATTAGGATTAGGGTTTCATTTGAATCTAGGCCCTTGGATTTCCCTTTCCCGCGTGTGGTGAATGGACCAGATTATTTCATTAGTTATTAATTAAGATTATTCAATTAATTAAATAGGATTAGCTGGATTTGAATGCTGACCACAAGACCTGACGCGCAGTCAACCTAGTGTAAACACCCCAAATTTGCCCTCACCCATTCCCACCATGGCTTGTGATCATCTCATATGCATAAACACAATCATACCATCTCATACCACATTTTTGGTTCACTGCATAGTTTCTAAGTCATCTGCACCTAGGGTTTGTGATCTGAGCAATCCAAGAGCTTCTTGAGCCACTCCAAAGGCCACCAATCACTTCAAAGGGATCCATGTGTGTTCTTATATCATGTTACATCCTCTCAAAGTCAAGAATGCCAAAGAATCACAAGAACTGGGATTGGTATGGAAGCAGAGCCAGGCTCGACTGCATAGATGACCTAAAATTAGGGTTTTGGTTTCAGAGGCCATAACTCCAAATTTTTTGGTCATTCTTGTTTCCATTGGTCTCTATATGGTATAGGGAGTATGCACATCAATTTTCATGAAGAAATTCCATGGGGAAGTCATCTGATCAAGAGTTGACTTTTCAGACAAGTCAGTGCAAAATCAGGGCATCTGAGGCCCCCAATGACCCAACCAAGGGGTGATCTTCATCATTTTGAGTGTATATGATCTTTATTTGATCATGGAAGAGGGTTGAAGTTCACAAGATTCAAGAATTACAAGTTTTTGCAAAGTTGACTTTTTAGGGCATGGTTGACTTTTAAGGAATATGTCATTTTATGCCACTTTTCAAGCCTTACTTTTTGATCCAAAAATGCTTCAAATGGAAAAACTTTGGTCATGAAAGTTGTAGATTAGATCTTTCCCTTTTCAAAAAGTACAAGAACATGACCTAATTCATCTTGGATCAAAAGTTATGGTGTGTTAAAGTTGGCAAAAATCACTAATTTTCAAGTTATGCACTAAAAGGAAAACTTGCAATTTCATGAACCAAGTATTCTAGTGACTTCAAATTGACTTCAAAGCTTCATCACATGATCATATATGACCCCAAAAACAGATTTGGCCCAAGGATTTTTGCATTGCTTTCCTTGATTTTCAAAGTTCCATAAGGCATGTTTCATAAGTATGCAAAAGGGGATTCTTGGCAAAACCATTTTTTAGGAAGTTATGTGATCAATATCTGATTTCTAAACTTTGCCATGACTAAAGGAAGTGCTATGTTACAAAATTCAGCAAGGGATGTTTCATGTGTGTGGCACAAAATCATGAGAAAACACAAGTTGTCAAGTTGCAAGATCACTCTCAATTCATGATCCACATGTTGCAGTCAGCTACAAACAATCCAAGGGCCCTCCTCAACTCAAGCTGGAGCAAGACATGACTTGAACCTGCTGCTGCCATGGCCCATACTCTAAAGGACACAAATTTGACCTTTTTGCAAAAAGCTCCCATACTCTTGGCACAGTAAACAGCCACCCTACTGACCTGCCCCACAGGCTATCCACACAAGTTGGAGATGATATAGCAAAGCATTGAGCATTGAAGCTGGCCAGAACACAACATATCCAAAAACCTGCAAAAACTTTCCTCTCTTCGAATCACCTTCCACAGTCATCAAACACTCATTCTACCTTCACCAATCAATCAGAAAACATCCATAGAACCAATACCACCCTTCACATTAATCTGAAACAGCCTATACACAAACTCCATTTTCTGATACACCAGAACTGGACTCCTCAAACTAGCTTGTTTAAGCTCATTTCAAGCCTTCCATTAGCACCAGGGGAGTCAGTGGAGCAAGCTTGCACCAAAGAACAGCTCTGAAAGCCCAGAAACAGGAGTCTCCATCTCAGGTATGGCTATGAACATTTTTTCTCCGAGCTTGCATTTTAAGTTATAAATTGGTTGCTTATGTCTTGCTGGTCATGGGGATGCTTTTAGAATCGAAAATAGATGAGAAATGAGTTTGTATTGTCACTCTGAAATTTCACCCGTAAAACTTGTTTCTTTCGATTTGCTTGATTCTTAAGGTTTAAATGATGTTTGAAGGTAGATTCGTGACCTAGGTTGTTAGAGGATCATTTGGCTGTGTTTAATTTGGTGTTTAGAGGCCTGAATCATGATTTAGGGTTTGGATGCTGCCGGAGAAGATGACCGGAGCTTCCCTCCGGTCACCTGAATGTTGTTATGCCCTAATCCCAGTCATTAATTCTATTTGAATCTCAGGCGTTAGATCACTTGACTTTGTTGACTTCCCGCTTGCTTGAATGGCCCAGATTCATTTGTTTAGCCCTAATCCCTTTTCATTAGTTTAATTAATCTTAATTAAATTAATTTAATCAGAACCAACCACAACCCTTGGATTCGCGCGCCAGTCAACCCTTTCAAACCCAGTTCAAATCTCCGCCATCAGATTGAAATACTTTCCATTTTATTTTGTTTTTATTTCATTTTTTCTCATTTAACTTCCATAATTTATTTAAAATAGTAAAAATTGTCTAAAAATTATGAAACTTTTTCTCAAGAGTTTCATTAATTTTTAAGACACAAAAATATTTTTATTTTCATTTTTAGCATTAAAAAAGTATTTTTAAATATTTAAAAGTTTATTTTTAATTGATTAATGAGAATTAATTTATTAAAAATACTTTTAGGTATTTAAAAATTACCAAAAAATTCATGAAATGTTCTAAGACATTTAGAAACATTGTCCAACCTTCAAACCAAATTTATTTTTTGATCTTGATGCATTTTGAGAATTTTTCATTGATTTAAAATCATTTTTATGCATTAATTTGATCCAAAGTTCCAAAAATCATTTCTGCCTATCCATGAAGAGTTGGACATTGATTCTTTTTGAATTGCATTGTGTTTAGCATGTAGTTTGTGAGATTAAATGACCATGATTTGATCTTTCATTTTCCATTTGTTTGGTAATTTTCATGTTTAGGAACCCTAAAACCCTAGAAATCTTAAGAAAACCATAACTTGAAATTGGTTAAGAGTTGAGACCCCTCCTTTGGGCATTGGTTTAGTATAGGATTAGGGGTCCTTTGAGTGGCATTTTCAATTTTTTATCTTAGGGTTTGCTTCTGATTTTGATTTTTGTTTGATGTATGGTTCATAAACCCTAATTTGGGCTTCCATATGCATCCATCTTGCATTCTCTTGCATCACATGACTTGCCATGACATTTCAAGCATCCATTTGATTCATTTGACATCATAAGACATATTGAAAGCATGTTTGATCATTGCATCATGTATTTGCCATGTTGTATGTCATGTGCACTCCATAACCTTTCATGTATGTTCATGGTTCTTAACTTGCTTCATTTGCATTCATGAACTTGTATGATCATTTCCATGTGCTGCCTCATGTTTGTAGCATCTCTTAGCATCATTAGCATCATGTAAATGCTTCTGGTTTTGTTTCTCATCATGTCATCCCATCCCATTTTGCAGTGCATTGCATTTCTCTTCTAACCTTTCAGGTGGTAAGTGACTTTGAGAAGTGAATTTGCCTTCACTTCTCATGACTTTTCTTTTCATCTCTCTTGCATTCATTGCTGCATTTTTGATATGTGTTTGAGTTTGAGCTTGCTCATTCTTCCTCTTCCCACTTTCTTTCTTCAAGTGACTTGACTTCTTGAATGAAGCAAGTTGCTTTGCTTCTCTTGATCCTTTCATCTGCTTCCTGGTGGTTCCATTGAAGATTTCTCTTGAAAACCTCACAAACCTTAGGAACAACCATGTATGACAATGATTAGGGTTTTGATTAGTCTCCCCTCTTAGTTTTTACCTTTGTGTCTCATTGAGTCTTCTCTCCTCATCTCATAATCAGGGACTAAACCCTAAAGGCTTTAAGGCTTTGTGATTAAGCTTATGCCTGCATCCTTCTCTTAGGATGGAGTGTATAACTTTAATTCTAAGTGTTAAACCCTTAATGTGTTTAACTCCTTTAATCAATCCATCTTAATAATCATCAAGACATCACACTTGTAACTTGGGCCTTGCATTAGGGTTCTAATTCTTCCTTAATTGGTTAAGAAGGACTAACCCTAGTGTTAATGGACAAGTCCCCCTCAAGTTGTCTTACAAATCATAAAATCCACTTCATCATCATACCATTAAATAAAATCCACTTAATAAAGGCTTGTTTTGTCATGAGTTTAATCCCTAATCATGGATTAAGTTGAGGAGCTTTCCTCAGCTTAAACATTCTCATCTATTATCCTTCTATTAGGATGGTGTAATGAGTCTGTTAAATCCCTGATTATGGCTTAATCTCATTACTTAACACTAAACAAAAGCACCAAAAACATCTAATTAATCTCAAGTAGGTTAATGATCTTAATCCTACACCAAAGGTGATTAAGTGTGAGAATCTGACTTCACACTTAAGGTACTCTCATTACCCCTAATCAGAGGGAAGATGTGATGAGTTTATTAACCCATTGGTTTAGGCTTAAGCTCATTATCTTATGACAAACTTCCAAAAAGCAATAAAAGACTGAAAACTCAAAAACAAACAATAATCGTTTCCTTCAGGATTCTTTTCTCATCTCATTCACTCATAAGCGAGAACTTGCTTCTTCCGTCTAATGCAAGACAGTAAGCACCTGCGCCAGACAGGTCATACACTTGAGCATAGACAAGTAAGCAGTTCACAAGTCAATTCATCTTTCAGTCTCTTTGGGTCGAACTACGGTGTTCTGACTTCCTCATTGCACGAGAGGATACGTAGGCATAACTTAACAGTTATCGAACAAAAGTCTCTGTATATTCCCCTTCCCTCCAGCTTCATTCTTTTAAGCCTCATAGTCATGAGCATTTCACTCCTGTCTTTGCACTGACACTGTATATGTTACATTTCACATTTCTTTTACACTGACACCTGTACATTTTCTTCCAGCCTCTTTTATGCACAAATTGCACTGACACTACCCCTTTAAAACACAAATCTTTTAAGCGTGGATCACGTCGAGTACGGCGGACAATCTGGGTGCTAATACCTTCCCAGGTTGTAACCAACCCCCTTTCTCAGTCTCTCTGGTTCGCAACCGTCTTATCCATCTTTTTTTCTAGGCCTATGCAGCATTGCCTTTCCTCCGGGATAAAAATGCCTAGCTGGCGACTCTATTCATCTCCAGTGAGTTCACGGCTGTGTGTTCTCATTGTCCCTCTCGCCGACCGTTCGCGTCTGTACCCTATCTGACCTGGTTTCATTTAGTGGGAGCGACAGCTTGGCGACTCTGCTGGGGACCCTTATACTGCAACCAGGGCTTCTGGTTCTTTTTGTGGGTTCCTCCTAGCGCTTGATTGATTTGTGTTTACTGGGGTGTTATGTGCTTATTTGTGTTTATATTTGTATTTATTTTTGTACAGTTGTTTATTTGCTTTCTTTACTGCTTTACATATATCATACTGTCATGCTGTCTGGCTGGATCTGGTTTTGCTTTGGTGGGTGGGTGATTCATTGAGAGCTAAGGTCCTATACCTGGGACCTGAGTGACACCTAGGCTAGAGTGGTTCATATTCTTTCCCATTCCATCTCGGTCTGGTGCGGGAATATGAAACACGGTTCAGATATGGGTTTCTTCTTGAGAACTCTGTGTTGCAGATTTCCTGCAATACTAGGGCTATCTGGGAAGCCTGCTAAGTCTGGATGACCTTTAGTATTGACCTTCAGAAACTGAGGTGAATTAGAGGAGGAACTTTTATGGTTATTGTAAACACTGTACCTCCGGGTTAGAAGTGTTTACACTTCTCATAACTGATCCAAGTCTGAGGATCCTTGTTTTAGAACACCACCTGTGAGGGGGTTGGGCTGTTTACAGGTTTGCAGGTACCTTGACCTCAGAATACCCTGTTACTTTGTTTGTTTAAGAGTACTCCATTTTGGGACAGTTCTTGTGATTCTAAAACCCTGGACATGTGGCTCTTTATTTGAGTCCCCTACCTTGGTTACTGGACCTATAGACCTCCATCTGGATTTCTTGAACATACTTGGACCTATATCAGGGCATTTGATCAGATCCAGCTCAGTCACAAACCCTTGCATATCATTTGCATACATAATCATTGCATCATATTGACATTTGCTTATTTGTGTTTCAGGGTATCCATCTTCATTTGGTTTTGGTTTTGACCCCATCTTCAGTACTGACCTATCTTCATCAGCATCTGCTTCAGCTATCACCAGCACTAGCCAGTCAGTGGCCCATTCTTCAGTGTTACCATCAACACTTGTCTCTACTCAGTCTCAACATCATGGCTCCCAAAAAGAGCAACATCACCTACCACTTCTTCCAGCCAGAGCTATCTGACATCAGGAGGATTCAGACCCTGATCACTCCAGATCACATACCATTGTTCAGGGAGCACTATGGAGATATACTTGATATGGTTATGGATCTGGACCCTTCACAGAGGAGCCTGATCCACACCTGCCTTCAGTTTTATGATCCCCCACTGAGGTGTTTCACTTTCCAAGACTTTCAGTTGGGCCCCTTATTGGAAGAATACTCATCATTGGTTGGTATGCCTATCAGGGGTGGAATCCCTTTCAACCCTGAGATGGTCTTTCCTGGTAATGGAGAAGTAGCAAAGGCTTTGCATCTGGAACCTGTTCTGATTGAGCAGCATATGACTTCTAAAGCTGGAATCCCTGGTTTCCATCTGGACTTCTTAATCTCTCAAGCTACCCTGAAAGCTTCTTTAGGAGAATGGAAAGCTGTCTGTGCTTTATTGGCCTTGAGCATATATGGAATTGTACTGTTTGCAGATGAGCCTCGATTCATTAGCAAGAATGCAATCCATCTTTTCATCCTGAAGAACCCAGTGCCCACTTTATTGGGGGATCTCTACTATTCAGTGCATCAGAGGAATGAAAAACAGAGGGGAAGATTAGTGAGGTGTTGTGCTCCATTGTTCCATACTTGGCTTCTCAGGCATCTACCCAGGACAGATGCATTTTTGAATCCTCATCAGGAGAAAAACTGGGCTAGAAGACTTACTGCTCTAACTTCAGCCGATATCAGATGGTGCACTCAAAGCACCAAGGGCAAGGATATCATCACCAGCTGTGGGCATTTTCCCAATATGCCCCTAATAGGAGTTAAGGGTAGTATTAATTACAATCCTCTGCTGTTCAGAAGGCAACTGGGCTATGCACTGGTCCACACTCCTAAGGCACAGGACTTGGTTGAGACTCTTTATTGTGAGAACAAGCCTAATCTGGCTATTGTTAGGCAGGCTGCCTGGGCCTGGGATAATGTTCAAACCAAGGGAGTAACCATTCTGGGAAAGTGCAACAATGTGGCATCAGCACAATATTATGAGTGGTCCCATGTCAGGGCCCAATTCTCTGGAATGCCCTTTACCATGGAGGATATGCCTGGACCATCCTCAGCACCACCCCCTGCCACTATCAGTTTGGAGGAGTTTGAGAGTTTGAAAGAAAGAAATGAGAAGTTGACTCAGGCTTTGCAGAAGACCCTCCGGGAGAGGAGTGAGGGCAGGTTGGATATTGAGAGGTTAGAGAAGTTGAGAGTGGAGCATCTGGCTAAGATTGAGAAGTCTGGGGATTATATCAAAAAGTCTAAGGCTGGAGAACAAATTCTGAAGAATGCTTGCAAGGAAGCCAGAGAGCAAGGACAGACTTGTATCTGAAGGAGAGTCAGGCTAGGTGGGTCAGGATCACCGAGGCTCGTACTCTGGAGGACAAGAGGGTCCAAGACAAGATGGAGCAACTGGAAGCTAGTGCAAAAGAGCAGCAGGAAGCCCTGGCAGCAGCCCAGAGGGAGATATCAGAGCTGAAGATCAAAGCTGGAGTGAAGAGGTCAAAGGACCAAAGTCAGCACAAGAAGCTAACAGCAGCTGTTACTACCCGGAATCTCCTCATCAGGAATCTCACGGAGCGTCCAGCTGATCCTGTGACCGAAGCACTTCTCAAGGAAGTTCGTGAGGATGAGTTTGGTCTTGGTGTTTGACCATTTGTTTGTTGTTGCTTTCATTCCATGTACCTTTTATTTTCTTGTAATATATTTTGACCCCTCAGAGGGCTTGTATTTGTAAACAAACTATGTACCATTTGCCTTTTGTAATATATGTATTAGTTTGTTCCATCCGAGTTTACTTCGAAAGCAACATCAACAGCATCTTCAAGGGTCTGGAAGGGTCAAAACTGAATGCCAAGCCGGATACCTTGAAAACAAATAAGCATACTGCATTGCATGCTAACCCTTTGTTTGTTTTGTAGGTTTTTGTTTTATTGTTGCTAACTCTGTTGTGATGTTCAGGAACTATTGCTCGACGCCGGGTATTTCCCCTCAACCGTCCGCACCGTTATCCAACCCGTAACAACCTTCCGGGCATACAAATGGATCAGGTACAGCAGGACCTTGCAGAGGTTAGAAATCAAATGGCAAACGAAAGATTGGAAATGAGAACGCAGATGACTCAGTTTATGGAAGTAATGAACAACATGGCTCAGAGCCAGGAAAGATTGAGGGCCATGGTGGAAAGGCAAAATCAAGAAGATCCACATATAGGAACTGCCGGCACCAGCAACAATGAAAGGGTACAACCTCATGTTAACCCCCCTGTATTTGGCCCCCATCTTCATCCAGAGGTCAATATTCCTGCAAATGTTCAAGGGACTGCCACTGCAGGCAGGGTACTGCAAGAAGACCCCCAGGAGGATCAATTCACAGTAATGGGTGCTGGGGAGGAAGCTTATGATAGAAGGCTGGATGAGATAGCTGAGAAACTGAGATCCTTAGAGTCTCAAAACTCTTTGGGTTTCAACGTCATGGACATGGGCTTGGTAGACGGGGTCAGGATTCCCCATAAGTTTAAGCCTCCATGTTTCGAAAAATACAACGGGACTTCATGCCCCCGGACTCATTTACAATCATTTCTGGGAAGGCTGAAGGCCTATACTATGGATGAGAAGCTCTGGATGTTCTACTTTGAAGACAGCTTGACTGGAGCATCAAGGGAATGGTACTCTCATCTGACAAGAGCAACTATCAGGTGTTGGAAGGACCTGGCAGAGGCCTTTATCAGACAGTATCAGTACAACTTAGACATGGCACCCAACAGGACCCTCCTAATGGGAATGTCACAGTCGTCAAGAGAAAGTTTCCGAGAATATGCCCAGAGATGGAGGCAATTGGCTGCTGCTGTTCAACCACCTATGTCTGAGAGGGAAATGGCAGATATGTTTATGAACACCCTCCAGGGAACATATATTGACAGGCTGGCTGCTTTCTCTTCCACTAGCTTTGCAGATGTTGTCATAGCTGGGGAGAGAATTGAGAGCCTGTTAAAAATGGGCAAGATTTCTGACAATGGTGCCAGCTCGTCCAGTAGTACAAGGAAGCCTTTTGCAGGCCCAAGAAGAACTGGCGAGACCAATGCCATCCACACCAACAGGGGCAGGCCCCAATATGTTCATAGATCTGTGGCAGCAGTCACCATTCCCGCTCCAGCTCATCCGCAACCAGCTTATCAACCTCCGCAGCAAAACTATCAGCAACAACCTCAGTACCATCAACAAGCTCAGTATCCTCCAAAAAACTACAACAACACCAACAACAACAACCAGCAAAGGCCATTTCAGCAGAGGCCATCTCAAGCCAATAGGGTGATCGATCCGATCCCTATGCCATATGCTACATTGCTGCCACAACTCCTGAAACTCAACCTAGTTGAGCTAAGGACGCTGGCACCTCCAGATCCCAACAGTCTACCCAGGAATTATGACTCCAACGCCAGATGTGCTTTTCATTCAAATGCACCTGGCCACAGTACAGAAAAGTGCAGAGCCTTGCATATGAAGGTACAAGACCTGGTAGACTCAAAAGCTCTGAATTTCGCACCACCACCCAATGTCAATAAGAACCCCATGCCGAACCACGGTGGTCCCAGAATTAACGCTATTGAAGAAGACAAGCCGTCTTATTTAATAACCAGTGTGGGTCAGATCCGGACACCATTGGTAGAAATCAAGGCTCAACTCCTCGAATGTCAAATGTTCCCGGGGTGTGAGTTGGGTTGTGCTTACTGTAATATCTCAGTAAATGGGTGCGATAACTTGAGGAATGGCATAGATGGTCTCATTCAGAGTGGCCAACTTCAGATCACCACATCATTTCCTACAAATCCAGCAATCTCATCAGCAACAACTCCAGAACCTCCCACAACTGCAACAACCATTGTTCCTGACAATTCTTCGGCTTCATCAACAAGTACTTCATCTGTCATTTCAACTGACCAGATATCAACGAATGTTCCTCCTACAACTCCAGCACCACTCCATTTTGAAACTCCTACAACAACAACGTCCGTCCTTCCAACAATGTCTCCTACAACATCAGCAACAAATCATGAAGATGTCTCAACTGTCACAATATTTTATGATCCTGAAAACAACTCTGCCTACAACTCAGAAAGTGCTGCTCCCATCAGAGCACCAGTCACAATTTATTACGATCCACAGACTATCACAATTCCTTCCGCAGCTACAATCAGTCCAGTCACTATCACGGTGCCTGGACCAGTACCTTATGAAAGCAGCAATGCCATCCCCTGGCATTACGGCTCTGACCTGTACTGCGAAGGACAAAAAATCACTTTTGAATCATCAACCCCTGCACCACAAATAGACAATGTGGGAGGAGGCGGAGGCTTCACTCGAAGCGGACGTCTCTTTGATCCACAAATTCAGAGACCCACTGCCGAAGCAGAAGCTGCTGCCAAGGCAAAAGGAAAGAGCTTGGTGCAGGAAGAGCAGACTGTTAAAGAAGCTTTGAAAACACCATTCGATCAAGAGGTTGATGAGTTCATGCGAATCATCAAGAAGAGTGATTATAAAGTAGTGGATCAGCTTCATCAGACGCCCTCCAAGATCTCAATCCTATCATTGCTTATGTGCTCCGAAGCCCATCGGAATGCACTGCTCAAAGTCTTGCACGCAGCTTACGTGCCTGAAGAGATCACTGTCAATCAGCTGGAAGCTGTAGTTGGAAATGTTAATGCTAGTCACGGACTAGGGTTCACCAATACTGATTTGACAACGGAAGGCCGCAATCACAACAAAGCCTTGCACATAACCATGGAATGTAAAGGTGCTGTCATTTCCCATGTGCTGGTAGACACGGGGTCATCCCTCAATGTCTTACCTAAAAAGGCCCTGGTGAAGCTAGAATATGACGGATTGGCGTTAAGACCCAGCAACCTGGTGGTGAGAGCCTTTGATGGTTCAAAGAGATCGGTTCTGGGAGAGATTGAGTTACCCATAACGATTGGCCCGCAAACCTTCAAAACGATCTTCTACGTGATGGATATACAGCCTGCCTACAGCTGTCTATTGGGTAGGCCATGGATTCACGCCGCTGGCGCCGTGACCTCTACCCTTCACCAGAAGTTAAAATACGAGTGGGAGGGCCAAATCGTTACAATCTGTGGAGAGGAGGATATTTTTGTCAGCCACCTGGCTACTTATAAGTACATTGAGATGGACGGGGAGATCCATGAAACAATGAGTCAGGGGTTCGAGGCCTTGAATGTCAATGAAACATCTGCTGTACCTGGAACTTCAATGACATCATACCAACAAGCCCGGAAGGTTGTTGAGGAAGGAACTGCCCAAGGCTGGGGCAAACTGCTACCGGTGGAGAAGAAAGAGGACAGATTTGGGTTGGGTTACAAACCAACTCAACAAGATCAAGCAGCGGCTGCAAAAGAGCCCAACTTTGTGAGTGGGGGGATGCTCACCCCTGATGCTGTCAACAATTTGGAAGACGAGCTGGAAGAAGAACGCAACCTGGAAAGCTGGATTCGTCCAAAGATCCCGGGGAGCAGTATCTCGAACTGGTCTGCCCAGGAAATTATAAGAGTTACTCATGCAGAGTAATTATTATTTCCTGTATTTTATAGCATGCATCAAAGTCTTGCATCTTGCCCAAGATGACAAGACTCATTTTGTAATCGGGCCATCTGTACTTTTTGTGCAACAAGATTAATCAATGAAATATCAAGACATCTTTTTGCAAATGAGTCTTTTCCGTTCACTGTTTTTCCCATTTTTCTTTTTGTACAAAAAATAAATGGCAGTGTTTTCAAAATGACAACTTTATTTCACTTTTCTAAACAAGATTAAAATCAAATCACTAAAATGAACAAACTGAACCCTTGCAGAGTGTGCCTTCCAGACAACACCGACAACAGCACGGCTATGACTTCGTATGACTTTGACAATCCAATCAATCAAGCTGATGAAGGGGTTGAAGAAGAATATGAGCTTCCTGAAGAACTAGCCAGGTTGTTAAGACAAGAGGAAAAGGTTATCACTCCTCATCAGGAGGAGGTTGAAGTGATCAATCTTGGTACAGATGAAGACGTGAAAGAAGTTAGAATCGGGGCCTGCCTGCAAGACTCAGTGAAGATACAACTGATTGACCTGCTTCGAGAATACGTGGATGTGTTTGCTTGGTCTTATCAAGATATGCCAGGGTTGGATACCGACATTGTTGTACATAAACTGCCTTTGAGAGAAGAGTGCCCACCAGTCAAACAGAAACTGCGCCGTACTCGCCCGGACATGGCAATGAAAATCAAGGAAGAGGTACAAAAGCAGTGGGACGCCGGGTTCCTTGCTGTGACTAGCTATCCGCCGTGGGTTGCTAATATAGTACCTGTGCCTAAGAAAGACGGAAAAGTAAGAATGTGTGTTGACTACCGGGATCTGAACAGAGCTAGCCCGAAAGATGATTTCCCTTTACCTCACATTGATGTATTGGTGGATAATACGGCTCAGTTCTCGGTATTCTCCTTCATGGACGGATTTTCAGGATATAATCAGATTAAAATGTCACCTGAAGACATGGAGAAGACAACCTTCATCACACCCTGGGGCATGTTCTGCTACAAGGTAATGCCATTTGGGCTCAAGAATGCCGGTGCAACGTATCAACGGGCTATGGTAACATTATTCCACGATATGATTCATAAAGAGATAGAATGTTATGTGGATGACATGATTGCCAAGTCCCTTACTGAAGAAGATCACCTGGTGAATCTGCTGAAACTATTCAAGCGTCTGAGGAAGTACCAACTGAAGTTGAACCCCAACAAATGCACATTCGGGGTGCGATCCGGTAAGCTGCTGGGATTTATTGTAAGTGAGAAAGGGATTGAAGTTGACCCTGATAAAGTCAAAGCCATCCAAGAGATGCCTGCACCGAAGACAGAGAAGGAAGTTCGAGGGTTCTTAGGTCGTTTGAACTACATCTCCAGGTTCATATCTCACCTTACAGCAACCTGTGAACCCTTGTTCAAATTGTTGAGAAAAGAACAAACGGTCAGGTGGAACGAAGACTGTCAGAAAGCTTTTGACAAGATCAAAGAATACCTGCAAGAACCTCCAATCCTTATGCCTCCAGTGGAAGGAAGACCTCTGATAATGTACTTGACAGTATTAGAAGAGTCAATGGGGTGTGTGCTGGGCCAGCATGACGAGTCTGGTCGAAAAGAGTATGCAATATACTACCTAAGCAAAAAGTTTACCGACTGTGAACAACGTTATTCACTGCTCGAGAAAACTTGTTGTGCTTTAGCGTGGGCTGCTCGCCGACTGAGACAGTATATGCTGACCCACACCACCTTATTGATCTCAAAAATGGACCCAGTTAAGTACATATTTGAGAAGCCATCACTTACCGGACGGGTTGCAAGATGGCAAATGATCCTTACAGAGTATGACATCCAATACACATCTCAGAAAGCCATCAAGGGAAGTGTATTGTCTGAATATCTTGCTGAGCAACCCATTGATGATTACCAGCCTATGAGATTTGACTTCCCTGATGAAGACATCATGTTCATAAAAGCAAAAGATCATGAAGAGCCTGTTCACACTGAAGGGCCTGACCCGAAAGAAGAATGGATTATGATGTTCGATGGGGCTGTTAACATGAATGGTCGTGGTGTTGGTGCAGTACTCATTACACCTAAAGGAGTTCACATGCCTTTCTCGGCAAAACTCACTTTCAACTGCACTAACAACGAAGCTGAATACGAAGCTTGCATTATGGGTCTTGAGGAAGCCATTGACCTCAGGATCAAGACATTGACTGTATTCGGAGATTCAGCTCTGGTAATCAATCAAACCAACGGCAAATGGTACACACACCAAGATCATCTGATACCTTACAGGGATTATACAAGGAGGTTATTGACTTTCTTTACAACAGTCAAGCTTGAGTATATCCCTCGGGACGAGAATCAGTTTGCAGATGCTCTGGCTACCATTTCGTCCATGATCAAAGTTCAGGCTACCAACTTTGTACCTCAGATCTCAGTGTCCAGACTTGACAGACCAGCATATGTGTTCGCAGCAGATGTTGTCAAAGATGGTAAGCCTTGGTTCCACGACATTAAGTGCTTCTTGGAGGATCAAACATACCCACCTGGGGCATCTTCCAATGGTAAGAAGACTTTGAGAAGGCTCGCTGGTAGTTTCTTCTTGAACACTGATGGTTCTCTATACAAAAGAAACTTTGATATGGTACTCCTCAGATGCGTTGATAAGACAGAAGCAGATCTGTTAATGCATGAAGTACACGAAGGGTCCTTTGGTACCCATGCCGGAGGGCATGCCATGGCTAAGAAGTTGTTAAGATCAGGTTATTACTGGATCACAATGGATGCAGACTGTTGTGCTTATGCCAGAAAATGCCATAAATGCCAGATTTATGCGGATAAGGTGCATGTGCCTCCCAATCCTTTGAATGTGATGTCTTCACCCTGGCCCTTTGCTATGTGGGGCATCGACATGATTGGCAAGATTGAGCCGACTGCTTCGAACGGCCACAGATTCATCCTGGTCGCCATCGACTATTTCACCAAGTGGGTCGAAGCAGCTTCCTATGCCAATGTTACAAGACAAGTGGTAGCCAGGTTTCTAAAAAGAGATATCATCTGTCGGTACGGAGTTCCCGAGCGAATCATTACTGATAATGGTTCCAATCTAAACAACAAAATGATGGCAGAATTGTGCCGGGACTTCAAGATCCAACACCAAAATTCTTCTCCTTACAGGCCAAAGATGAACGGCACTGTTGAGGCAGCAAATAAGAATATCAAGAAGATTGTGCAGAAGATGGTAGTCACCTACAAAGACTGGCATGAAATGCTACCGTTTGCCTTGCATGGGTACCGCACATCAATCAGAACATCCACTGGGGCAACGCCGTATCAACTTGTGTATGGTATGGAAGCAGTCCTACCTGTTGAAGTTGAATTACCCTCTCTACGGGTACTGATGGATGTTAAACTGAGTGAAGCAGAGTGGGTTAGGGCCCGATACGAACAACTGAGTCTGATCGAAGAGAAAAGGTTAGCTGCAATCTGTCATGGGCAGTTATATCAGAAAAGAATGAAGAAGGCCTTCGATCAGAAAGTCAGGCACCGAGGGTACCAAGTAGGAGATCTTGTGCTGAAGAGAATCCTCCCTCCTCATACAGACCACAGGGGCAAATGGACTCCAAATTATGAAGGACCGTTCGTGGTGGAGAAAGTTTTCTCTGGTGGAGCACTGATGCTCAGCACCATGGATGGTGAAGATTTCCCATCCCCTGTGAATTCAGACGCAGTTAAAAAATACTTCGCATAAAAATGACCCGCTGGACATAAAAACAGAATGTAAGTCCAGGCAAAAATAGGGCATCCCGGCGAGTCAAAAACAGAATAAAAGACTCGGGCAAAAATAAGGGAAAATATACAAAAAAAATGTACACCCGCTGAGTTGAAAAGCCACATCGGACAACTCAGGCAAAAATGGGTATCCCGATGGATTGAAAACCCGAAAGGGCGATCCATGCAAAATAAGGGAATAAGCGAACAACTGCACTCTGAATTCGTCTGTATCACTTACAACTTGGTAAACTTCGAAAGGATCAAGCCTCAGTCAGAATCATCAGCCTTCTTCAGAAAGCAAGATGAGAAGAACGTCAAATGTCATACGAGTCATAGCAAGAGAGGAAGCTCCTTAAAGCATCATCAACATTGCCGACATTTTGTTTCTCAATTTGTAACAATCTCCTCATTTCAGGGGATTTGTTTCTTTGACTGTATCTCGCCGGTTCAGGGCATGTGAATTAATAAAATCAGATTTTCAGTCATGTCTCGTCTTGTACATTTTTTATTTGCAAAAATGTCTGATGTCTTAAAAAACGGTTGCATGAATACAGATGTTTATCTTCAAAAATAAAAACATGCTTGCAGGAAATATGCTTACTCTCAGAAGTGTCTAAACTCCTACGACGGAATCCAGTGAAGGATACCTCGGGATTACTTGTGCGTTTCTCTATCTTTGCAGGATTGCAGGTATCCAGAATGCAACTTGGGGCACGAAAGTTTTGTCCCAGCAAGCTGACAGATCAATACTCAGCACTCAAAGTATTCTCTCCCCAGCTGAGTTGCCACTTATTACTTATCCTCATCAGAGTGGCCAGGTATCACAGAAGGCGCCCATATCCCCGGCTGAATCGAGAAGTTACCTCAACAGAATTTCTAGGGAGGCCTTTCAGTGATTCCTCTCTTTCTCCCCAGCCGAGTTTCCATCTCGCCCTCAGCCGAGTACAAAAGTCAGGAGCTATCTCCCCACAGAGTTTCAGCCTCTATCCAGAAGAGCAACGCATGAAGGAATCACAACAGAGTGAAGAAAGCTTCTACAAACCCCAGCTGGGTCCCTCATTTATAAGGATAGGTTTATCAGTAACCCGAATCCCCAAGCAGATATCATGTCATCAGATCTGCCAATGATCTCAGCTGGGATGTCTACTTCAACAGATCGATCGAAGATCTTCGCAGCAACGGGACCCGGATCCCGGTTTGGTATCTTTGCACAATCATAGCATTCGCATCATATTCACCCACAAAGCGTAGCATTCCGTTTTAACACGGAGCATTACGGCAAAATCCAACACATAGCATAATCATAAGCCATGTTTTAAACCAACACTTGTGAATAATGACAGTTCATCAACGTACAGGAAAATCCCCACCAGAGTCCCCAGCAAAAGCAGCTGCCTCACAATCCACAAACACCAGTATATACTCATTTTGACACCCGTCCGTATCATCATTCCCCAGTAAAGTCACCTGAACACTCTTTACGAACAAGATCACCCGTATTACAGATACGTCCTGACACCCGTCCGTGTCATACCCCAGCAGAAAGCCAAAGACATCCTCTTTGCACTCACATATACCTATATACACTTTCTTGACACCCGTCCGTGTCATATCCCCGGCGCAGTCGCCTACACTTGTTGATATTATTATACTTTTCTCCTCTTGACACTCGTCTGTGTCACCCTCCCCAGCAGATAAACACTCATCTATACTACACTCATACTCACTACTCATGTTACACTCATACGGATACTCGTCCGTATCTTGTATATACCATTCATATCCCCACAGATTCGGCACTAGTCCTTGTTCTTTGTTAACCCGTTGATACTCGTCCGTATCATCATCTCAGAACATGTGTCAAGCGTTTGTTTCTACCTGATACTCGTCCGTATCATAGTCTTAAGGATGCTCGTCCGCATCTTTAATCCATACACTGTGTCACACTCTTGTCTTCTTGAATATAGACACTCGTCCGTGTCTACTATTCACCAGAAGAGTCTCTTCAGATTCAACACTCATCCGTGTTCTCTGTTAACCAGTTGATACTCGTCCGTATCATCATCTCTGAACACGTGTCAGTATTTGTTTCTACCCGATACTCGTCCGTATCGTAGTCTTAGGGATGCTCGTCCGCATCTTTAATCTATACACAAATACCAAACACTTATACCCTTTTGTTTCTTGGATGTAAGCACTCGTCCGTGTTTACTATTCCCCAGTAGGTTACCAACAAACAAATTTCCTTTTTATCTGACACTCGTCCTGTGTTATGATAAACCTTGAGAGCAGCCGTACCCTGCTAGGTGGTCGTCCTCCACCTCTTGATGGTCGTCCTCCATCATGCTCATCCAATGGCCGTACCCATCGTCGATATTTAGCAGCCGTCCCCTACTAGGTGGTCGTCCTCCACCTCTTGATGATCGTCCTTCATCAGTTTTATCCAATGGCCGTCCCCATTGTTGATTTTGGTTATCTGGCATTCGTCCTATGTCAAGACAAACCTTGAGAGCAGTCGTACCCTGCTAGGTGGTCGTCCTCCACCTCTTGATGGTCGTCCTCCATCATGCTCATCCGATGGCCGTCCCCATCGTTGATCTTTTATCCGGCATTCGTCCTATGTCGTGATATTTGTGGTCGTCCTCCACCTTAGATGACCGTCCCTCATCTTATCCCCAACAGAGCAGCCGTCCCCTGCTAGGTGATCGTCCTTCACCTTTGATGACCGTACCCCATCATCTGTTTATTTCATTTATTCTTTAACCCGATGGCCGTCCCCGTCGTGGTCCCTTTTCTTTTAGACCGATGGCCGTCCCCATCGTAGGTTACTTTGCTTTATGAACTTGATGGCCGTCCCCGTCATGTTTCATTAATCCCCAGATAATTTTTACAGCTTTATCTTGATGGCCGTCCCCATCATAATTTCTTACTTTTCCCAGCTAGTCGGCCGTCCCCGTCTTGGTTTTACCTTTTATCCCCGGCATGTCGGCCGTCCCCGTCATTGCTCTTTACCCAGCAGTCGTCCTCTGCTCGACGGTCGTCCTCCGTCGCCCATACTTTACCATATACTTTATTTTCTTTTACAATCTATATTCCTTTTCTTCTTCATTCTGTGAGTGCAAATTTTGGACTGTCTTGGGTATTCAACCACAAGTTATCTTGTTTGCCTGTTAAGCCGTTGCTTACATCCTGCACAGCTAACTCATGTTTGAATAGGGGCAGCTGTAAACACCCCAAATTTGCCCTCACCCATTCCCACCATGGCTTGTGATCATCTCATATGCATAAACACAATCATACCATCTCATACCACATTTTTGGTTCACTGCATAGTTTCTAAGTCATCTGCACCTAGGGTTTGTGATCTGAGCAATCCAAGAGCTTCTTGAGCCACTCCAAAGGCCACCAATCACTTCAAAGGGATCCATGTGTGTTCTTATATCATGTTACATCCTCTCAAAGTCAAGAATGCCAAAGAATCACAAGAACTGGGATTGGTATGGAAGCAGAGCCAGGCTCGACTGCACAGATGACCTAAAATTAGGGTTTTGGTTTCAGAGGCCATAACTCCAAATTTTTTGGTCATTCTTGTTTCCATTGGTCTCTATATGGTATAGGGAGTATGCACATCAATTTTCATGAAGAAATTCCATGGGGAAGTCATCTGATCAAGAGTTGACTTTTCAGACAAGTCAGTGCAAAATCAGGGCATCTGAGGCCCCCAATGACCCAACCAAGGGGTGATCTTCATCATTTTGAGTGTATATGATCTTTATTTGATCATGGAAGAGGGTTGAAGTTCACAAGATTCAAGAATTACAAGTTTTTGCAAAGTTGACTTTTTAGGGCATGGTTGACTTTTAAGGAATATGTCATTTTATGCCACTTTTCAAGCCTTACTTTTTGATCCAAAAATGCTTCAAATGGAAAAACTTTGGTCATGAAAGTTGTAGATTAGATCTTTCCCTTTTCAAAAAGTACAAGAACATGACCTAATTCATCTTGGATCAAAATTTATGGTGTGTTAAAGTTGGCAAAAATCACTAATTTTCAAGTTATGCACTAAAAGGAAAACTTGCAATTTCATGAACCAAGTATTCTAGTGACTTCAAATTGACTTCAAAGCTTCATCACATGATCATATATGACCCCAAAAACATATTTGGCCCAAGGATTTTTGCATTGCTTGCCTTGATTTTCAAAGTTCCATAAGGCATGTTTCATAAGTATGCAAAAGGGGATTCTTGGCAAAACCATTTTTTAGGAAGTTATGTGATCAATATCTGATTTCTAAACTTTGCCATGACTAAAGGAAGTGCTATGTTACAAAATTCAGCAAGGGATGTTTCATGTGTGTGGCACAAAATCATGAGAAAACACAAGTTGTCAAGTTGCAAGATCACTCTCAATTCATGATCCACATGTTGCAGTCAGCTACAAACAATCCAAGGGCCCTCCTCAACTCAAGCTGGAGCAAGACATGACTTGAACCTGCTGCTGCCATGGCCCATACTCTAAAGGACACAAATTTGACCTTTTTGCAAAAAGCTCCCATACTCTTGGCACAGTAAACAGCCACCCTACTGACCTGCCCCACAGGCTATCCACACAAGTTGGAGATGATATAGCAAAGCATTAAGCATTGAAGCTGGCCAGAACACAACATATCCAAAAACCTGCAAAAACTTTCCTCTCTTCGAATCACCTTCCACAATCATCAAACACTCATTCTACCTTCACCAATCAATCAGAAAACATCCATAGAACCAATACCACCCTTCACATTAATCTGAAACAGCCTATACACAAACTCCATTTTCTGATACACCAGAACTGGACTCCTCAAACTAGCTTGTTTAAGCTCATTTCAAGCCTTCCATTAGCACCAGGGGAGTCAGTGGAGCAAGCTTGCACCAAAGAACAGCTCTGAAAGCCCAGAAACAGGAGTCTCCATCTCAGGTATGGCTATGAACATTTTTTCTCCGAGCTTGCATTTTAAGTTATAAATTGGTTGCTTATGTCTTGCTGGTCATGGGGATGCTTTTAGAATCGAAAATAGATGAGAAATGAGTTTGTATTGTCACTCTGAAATTTCACCCGTAAAACTTGTTTCTTTCGATTTGCTTGATTCTTAAGGTTTAAATGATGTTTGAAGGTAGATTCGTGACCTAGGTTGTTAGAGGATCATTTGGCTGTGTTTAATTTGGTGTTTAGAGGCCTGAATCATGATTTAGGGTTTGGATGCTGCCGGAGAAGATGACCGGAGCTTCCCTCCGGTCACCTGAATGTTGTTATGCCCTAATCCCAGTCATTAATTCTATTTGAATCTCAGGCGTTAGATCACTTGACTTTGTTGACTTCCCGCTTGCTTGAATGGCCCAGATTCATTTGTTTAGCCCTAATCCCTTTTCATTAGTTTAATTAATCTTAATTAAATTAATTTAATCAGAACCAACCACATCCCTTGGATTCGCGCGCCAGTCAACCCTTTCAAACCCAGTTCAAATCTCCACCATCAGATTGAAATACTTTCCATTTTATTTTGTTTTTATTTCATTTTTTCTCATTTAACTTCCATAATTTATTTAAAATAGTAAAAATTGTCTAAAAATTATGAAACTTTTTCTCAAGAGTTTCATTAATTTTTAAGACACAAAAATATTTTTATTTTCATTTTTAGCATTAAAAAAGTATTTTTAAATATTTAAAAGTTTATTTTTAATTGATTAATGAGAATTAATTTATTAAAAATACTTTTAGGTATTTAAAAATTACCAAAACATTCATGAAATGTTCTAAGACATTTAGAAACATTGTCCAACCTTCAAACCAAATTTATTTTTTGATCTTGATGCATTTTGAGAATTTTTCATTGATTTAAAATCATTTTTATGCATTAATTTGATCCAAAGTTCCAAAAATCATTTCTGCCTATCCATGAAGAGTTGGACATTGATTCTTTTTGCATTGCATTGTGTTTAGCATGTAGTTTGTGAGATTAAATGACCATGATTTGATCTTTCATTTTCCATTTGTTTGGTAATTTTCATGTTTAGGAACCCTAAAACCCTAGAAATCTTAAGAAAACCATAACTTGAAATTGGTTAAGAGTTGAGACCCCTCCTTTGGGCATTGGTTTAGTATAGGATTAGGGGTCCTTTGAGTGGCATTTTCAATTTTTTATCTTAGGGTTTGCTTCTGATTTTGATTTTTGTTTGATGTATGGTTCATAAACCCTAATTTGGGCTTCCATATGCATCCATCTTGCATTCTCTTGCATCACATGACTTGCCATGACATTTCAAGCATCCATTTGATTCATTTGACATCATAAGACATATTGAAAGCATGTTTGATCATTGCATCATGTATTTGCCATGTTGTATGTCATGTGCACTCCATAACCTTTCATGTATGTTCATGGTTCTTAACTTGCTTCATTTGCATTCATGAACTTGTATGATCATTTCCATGTGCTGCCTCATATTTGTAGCATCTCTTAGCATCATTAGCATCATGTAAATGCTTCTGGTTTTGTTTCTCATCATGTCATCCCATCCCATTTTGCAGTGCATTGCATTTCTCTTCTAACCTTTCAGGTGGTAAGTGACTTTGAGAAGTGAATTTGCCTTCACTTCTCATGACTTTTCTTTTCATCTCTCTTGCATTCATTGCTGCATTTTTGATATGTGTTTGAGTTTGAGCTTGCTCATTCTTCCTCTTACCACTTTCTTTCTTCAAGTGACTTGACTTCTTGAATGAAGCAAGTTGCTTTGCTTCTCTTGATCCTTTCATCTGCTTCCTGGTGGTTCCATTGAAGATTTCTCTTGAAAACCTCACAAACCTTAGGAACAACCATGTATGACAATGATTAGGGTTTTGATTAGTCTCCCCTCTTAGTTTTTACCTTTGTGTCTCATTGAGTCTTCTCTCCTCATCTCATAATCAGGGACTAAACCCTAAAGGCTTTAAGGCTTTGTGATTAAGCTTATGCCTGCATCCTTCTCTTAGGATGGAGTGTATAACTTTAATTCTAAGTGTTAAACCCTTAATGTGTTTAACTCCTTTAATCAATCCATCTTAATAATCATCAAGACATCACACTTGTAACTTGGGCCTTGCATTAGGGTTCTAATTCTTCCTTAATTGGTTAAGAAGGACTAACCCTAGTGTTAATGGACAAGTCCCCCTCAAGTTGTCTTACAAATCATAAAATCCACTTCATCATCATACCATTAAATAAAATCCACTTAATAAAGGCTTTTTTTGTCATGAGTTTAATCCCTAATCATGGATTAAGTTGAGGAGCTTTCCTCAGCTTAAACATTCTCATCTATTATCCTTCTATTAGGATGGTGTAATGAGTCTGTTAAATCCCTGATTATGGCTTAATCTCATTACTTAACACTAAACAAAAGCACCAAAAACATCTAATTAATCTCAAGTAGGTTAATGATCTTAATCCTACACCAAAGGTGATTAAGTGTGAGAATCTGACTTCACACTTAAGGTACTCTCATTACCCCTAATCAGAGGGAAGATGTGATGAGTTTATTAACCCATTGGTTTAGGCTTAAGCTCATTATCTTATGACAAACTTCCAAAAAGCAATAAAAGACTGAAAACTCAAAAACAAACAATAATCGTTTCCTTCGGGATTCTTTTCTCATCTCATTCACTCATAAGCGAGAACTTGCTTCTTCCGTCTAATGCAAGACAGTAAGCACCTGCGCCAGACAGGTCATACACTTGAGCATAGACAAGTAAGCAGTTCACAAGTCAATTCATCTTTCAGTCTCTTTGGGTCGAACTACGGTGTTCTGACTTCCTCATTGCACGAGAGGATACGTAGGCATAACTTAACAGTTATCGAACAAAAGTCTCTGTATATTCCCCTTCCCTCCAGCTTCATTCTTTTAAGCCTCATAGTCATGAGCATTTCACTCCTGTCTTTGCACTGACACTGTATATGTTACATTTCACATTTCTTTTACACTGACACCTGTACATTTTCTTCCAGCCTCTTTTATGCACAAATTGCACTGACACTACCCCTTTAAAACACAAATCTTTTAAGCGTGGATCACGTCGAGTACGGCGGACAATCTGGGTGCTAATACCTTCCCAGGTTGTAACCAACCCCCTTTCTCAGTCTCTCTGGTTCGCAACCATCTTATCCATCTTTTTTTCTAGGCCTATGCAGCATTGCCTTTCCTCCGGGATAAAAATGCCTAGCTGGCGACTCTATTCATCTCCAGTGAGTTCACGACTGTGTGTTCTCATTGTCCCTCTCGCCGACCGTTCGCGTCTGTACCCTATCTGACCTGGTTTCATTTAGTGGGAGCGACACCTAGGATTTCCCAGATTCAATTCCAGCCTTTCCTTTTGCATACTTCTGTTTTATTTAGTTTTTATTTCATTTTTCTTATTTATTTTGTTCCATTTATTAAAAATAGTTAGAAAATTCCAAAAATATTTTTATTCTGCATTTTTACTTCAAATAATTTTCTCAACCCAAAAATATTTTTATTTTTATTTTTTGCATTAAAAAACCATTTTAAAAACATTTAAATGTTTATTTTAATTAATTAATGAGAATTAATTAATTAAAATATCATTTAGGTTTCTAAAAAATCCCAAAAACTTCATGTTGCACCTTTAAACATTTAGAGATATTATCATACCATCCACACAAATTTCTTTTTGGTTTTGAACCATCTTTGATAATTTTCTTGAATTTAGGGTTCATAAAATTCACATTTTAGAACCCTAACTTCAAGAATTATTTTCTTCCTAACCAAGAATGGTATGACACTGATTCTCTTTGCATTGATCTTCATT
Organism: Lathyrus aphaca; assembly: GCA_963966055.1. NCBI lineage: Eukaryota > Viridiplantae > Streptophyta > Magnoliopsida > Fabales > Fabaceae > Lathyrus > Lathyrus aphaca. The sequence goes on along the minus strand of OZ014522.1, from coordinate 431,258,742 downwards.
TGACATGTAGTTTCTAGCATAATTTTGTCACAAATTTATTCTACCTTTCTGAATTGATTTGCATTTTTTCCCTTTAGGTACCTTAAACCCCTAGAAAACTTAGAAAAAATCATAACTTCCTTAGGGTTAAGAGTTAGGTCTCCTCCTTTGGGGTGTGATATCATATGGGGTTAGGGTTCTTTTGATTGCATTTTCAATTTTTTATCTTGTCATTTGCTTCTGTTTTTGAGTTTTGCATCTCATGTTGTATGAAAACCCTAATTTCTCATCTTCCTTTGCATACATCTTGCATATGCTTGCATTCATGAACTTGCCATGACATTTTATGCATTCACATGACATATAAGACATCCTAGGATACATTAGAATCATGGTTGATCATTTCCTCATCCATTTGCCATGTTATGCTTTCATTACATTCCATGAGCATTCATGAACTTTCATGCCTCTTTTATGCTTCATTTGCATTCTCATCACTTGTATGATCATTCACAACTCTTGACATACATTTGCATCATCTCTAGCATCATTTACATCTTGAACATACTTCTGGTTTTAGTTTGCATCCTTGCATACATTTCATTTTCATTTCATCTTCCTTGTGCTAACTTTTCTGGTGGTAAGTACTTTGAGAAGTGAATTTGCCTTCACTTCTCACATCTCTTCTCATCTCTCTTATGCATTCATTGCTGCATTTTGCTTTTGCTTTAGAGTGAGCTTGCTCATTCATTCTCTCCATTCACTTTCCTCCTTCAAGTGACTTATCTTCTTAAGTGAAGTAAGTTAACTTGCTTCTTCTGCTTCTCCTCCTTTCATCTGCTTCTTCCTTGGTGGCTCTTCTTGAAGATCTCTTGCAAGCCTCATGAACCCTAGGAACACCCAAGCATGTTAACAATTAGGGTTTGATTAGTCCCCCATTAGTTTTACGTTTGTGTCATCTTTTGTGTCTCTCTTCTCACCTCTTAATCAGGGACTAAACCTTTAAGGTTTTAAGGCTTTGTGATTAAGGTTATGCCTGCATCCTTCTCTTAGGATAAAGTGCATAACTTTAATCCTAAGTGTTAAACCCTTAATGTGTTTAAATCCCTTAGTCAATTCATCTAATAATCACTTAGACATCAAGCTTGTAACTTGGGCCTTGCATTAGGGTTCTAATTCTTCCTTAATTGGTTAAGAAGGACTAACCCTAGTGTTAATGGACAAGTCCCCCTCAAGTTGTCTTACAAACCATAAAATTCACTTCTTAATCTTATCATTAACTAAAATCCACTCTAATAAAGGCTTTGTTTTGTCATGAGGTTAATCCCTAATCATGGATTAAGTTGAGGAGCCTTCCTCAGCTTAAATGTTCTCATCTATTATCCTTCTATTAGGATGGTGTAATGGGTCTATTAAATCCTTGATTATGGCTTAAACTCATTACTTAACACTAAACAAAAATACCAAAAACATCTAAATAATCACAAGTAGTTTAATAAACCTAATCCTACATCATGGTGATTAAGTGTGAGGTGCTTACTTCATACTTAAGGTATTCTCATTACCCCTAATCAGAGGGAAGATGTGATGAGTTTACTAACCCTTGGTTTAGGCTTAAGCTCATTTTCTTATGACAAACACAAAAAAGCAATAAAAGATTGAAGACACAAAAACAAACAATAATCGTCTCCTTCGGGATTCTTTTCTCACCTCATTCACTCATAAACGAGAACTCGCTTCTTCCGTCTGATGCAAGACAGTTTGCACCTGAGCCAGACAGGTCATAAACTTGAGCATAGACAAGTAAGCAGTTCATCAGTCAATTTATCTTTCAGTCTCTTTGAGTCGAACTACGGTGTTCTGACTTCCTCATTGCACGAGAGGATACGTAGGCATAACTTAACTGTTATCGAACAAAAGTCTCTGTCTCTTCCCCCCTCTTCCAGCATTATTCTTTAAGCCTCATTCCTGAGCATTTTCACTTCACTTTCCAGCACTGACACTTGTATTCTTTTCCAGCTTTTGCACACAGAATAACACTGACACTACCCCTTTAAACACAAATCTTTCAAGCGTGGATCCCGTCGAGTACGACGGACAACGTGGGTGCTAATACCTTCCCAGGTTGTAACCAACCCCCATCTCAGTTTCTCTGGTTCGCGACCGTCTTATCTATCTTTCCAAGTTTATGAAGCATCACCTTTCCTTCGGGATAAAAATGCCTAGCTGGCGACTCTATTAAGCTCATCTTCATTTCATCCTTTCGCCGACCGTTCGCGCTTGTACCGGGATGCAAATCTTTGGGAGCGACAGCATGGCGACTCTGCTGGGGATTAATTTATATTGCAACCAGGGCTTCTGGTTCTTTTTGTGGGTTCCTCCTAGCGCTTGTTTGATTTGTGTTTACGGGGGTGTTATGTGCTACTTGTGCTTATTTATTTGCTTTATTTATTGCTTTATGTACAACTTTATTTACTGCTTTCCTTTACAGTCTTATGCATTTTCATACTGTCATTATCATGTGCTGGCTCTTGTCTGTTTTGGTGGGTGGGGTTTCATTGAGTGGTTAAGGTCCTATACCGGGGACCTGAGTGACACATAGGCTAGAGTGGCTTCATATTCTTTCCCATTCCATTTCGGTCTGATGCGGGAATATGAAACACGGTTCATATGTGGGTTTCTTTTTGAGAACTCTGTGCTACAGATTTCCTGTAGTGCCAGGGCTATCTGGGAAGCCTGCTAAGTTTGGATGACCTTTATTTTGACCTTCAGAATCTGGGGTGAATTAGAGGAGGATCCTTTATGGTTATTGTAAACACTGTACCTCCGGGTTAGAAGTGTTTACACTTCTCATAACTGGTCCAAGTCTGAGGATCCTTGTTCTAGAACATTACATGTGAGGGGGTTGAGATATTTGCAGGTTTGCAGGAACCCTTGGCCACAACATACCCTGTTACTGCATTGTTTAAGAATACTTCACTTTGGACAGTTCTTGTAATCAACCCTGGGCATTGTGACTCTTTATTTGAGTCCCCCACCCTGGTTACTGGATTTCTGAGCCTCCATCCGGACCTTTGAACATATATGGACCTTATACCAAGACAGATAATCAGATCCAGCTCTTGATCACAAACCCTTGCATATCCTTTGCATACATCATCATTGCATCATTTAACATTTGTTTATTTGTTTTTCAGGGTATCCATCATTTCATATTTGGTTTGGTTTTGACCCCTTCTACTGCTTAGACCTCTGCTTTAGTTATCTTCTTCAGCATCTGCTTCAGTTATCTCCCTCAGCACCTGCATCAGTCTGTCAGAGACTTACCTCTAGCTTTTCAGTCTGTGATCTTCATCAGCATTTGACTTCAGCTTCTTCATTAGCACTCATGGATTTTCCAAGGAAAAACAACATATCTTATCACTTCTTTGAGCCCTCTCTGACTGGTATCAGGAAGGTCCAGTCACATATCACACCTGACCACATCCCACTGTTTAGGGAGCACTATGGGGGTATTTTGGATATGGTCATGGATCTTGATTCTTCTCAAAGGAGCATGATCCACACATGCTTGCAGTTTTATGACCCTCCACTCAGATGCTTCACCTTTCCTGATTTCCAGATGGGGCCTCTGCTGGAAGAGTTTTCCTTGTTGATTGGAGTGCCTATCAGATGAGGGATCCTCTTCAACCCAGAGATGACTGCTCCCAGAAGTGAAGAGATAGCAAGGGCATTGCATTTGGAGCCTGCCCTCATTGAGAAAAATGTGACAACAAAAGCTGGGATTCCTGGTTTACATCTGGACTTCTTGATTTCTCAGGCCACCCTGAAGGCTACAGTGGGAGAATGGAAGGCAGTCTGTGCACTTTTAGCCCTAAGTATATATGGGGTTATATTGTTTGCATATGAGCCCAAATTTGTGAGTAAGAATGCCATCCACTTGTTCCTGCTGAGGAACCCTGTGCCTACATTGCTAGGGGATTTTTACTACTCCATCCATCAGAGAAATGAAAAGCAAAGAGGGAAGCTAGTCAGATGTTGTGCTCCTTTGTTCTACTCTTGGCTACTCAGACACTTGCCTAAATCAGATACCTTCTTGAACCCACATCAGCAGAAGAATTAGGCCAAGAGGTTCATTGCCTTAACATCAGATGATATCAGATGGTGCACTCAGAGCACCAAAGGCAAGGATATTATTACCAGCTGTGGGCAATACCCTAATGTGCCTCTAATAGGAGTAAAAGGTTGCATCAATTACAACCCTTTACTGTTTAAGATACAATTGGGATATGCTTTTGTTTATCCTCCCAGAGGACAGGATTTAGCTGAGACCCTATACTGTGAAATTCAACCTAACTCAGCTGTTGTCAGACAAGCTGCCTGGGCTTGGGACAACATTCAGACCAAAGGGACAACCATCCTTGGAAGATGCAACAATATTGCTTCAGCCCAGTACTCTAACTGGTCCTGTACTAGAGCTCAGATCACCAGGATGCCTTTCACCTTGGAAGACACACCTGGACCTTCTACAGTACAGCCTGCAGCAACTGTTAGCCTGGAGGAATTTGAAAAGCTGAAAGAGAGGAATAATCAGCTATCTGAAGCCCTGAAGAAGACTCTCTGGGAGAGGAATGACGGTCCTCTAGACATTGAAAGATTGGAAAGGCTCAATACTGAGCATCTGACCAAGATTGAAAGGACATATGACTACATAAGGAAGGCAAGAGCAGGAGAGCTGGTTTTGAAGAATGCCTGCAAGGAGACCAAGATTCAGAAAGCTAGGGTTGAGCATTACCTAGAGGAAAGCCAGGCTAGGTGGATCAGGATCACCGAAGCCCGTGCACAAGAAGACCAGAGGACTCAAGCCAAGATTGATCAGCTGGAGGCCAATGAGAAGAAGTAGCAGGAAGCTTTGTTGGCAGCCCAAAAGGAAATATCAGAGTTGAAACTCCAGGCGGGGTTAAAGAGATCAAAGGATCAGGACAGGCATAAGAAGCTGACTAATGCCATTACTACCAGGAACCTCCTCATTAAGACTATTACAGAGCACCCAGCTGGTCCGGTGACTGAGGCCCTCCTGAAGGAAGTCAGGGAGGATGACTTTGGATTGGATGTCTGATTCCTTTTGCTCGTATTTCTTTTCTTTTGATGTACTTTTTCTTTTGGTTGTTGTATTTTTGACCCACCATGGACATGTATTGTAAACAGACTATGTATTTTCATCATTTGTAATATATCAGTTTGTTTTATTTTGGTGGGCTTTCTCTCAACATCATCAAGCATCTCCTCGAGGTCTGGAAAGGTCAAAACCAAGAACCAAACCGGATACCTTGGAAAACAAATAAGCATATTGCATTGCATACTAACATTTTCTTTGTTTTGTAGGTTTTTGTTTGTTATTTTATTTCTCACTTTGTTGTGGTTTCAGGAAACATTGCTCGTCGTAGAGTGTTCCCTGTCAACCGAACGCACTAGTACCCAACGCGAAACAACCTTCCAGGCATTCAGATGGATCAGGTATAGCAGGACCTGAATGAAGTAAGAAATCAAATGGCAAACAAAAGGGTCGAAATGAGAAACCAAATGACCCAGTTTATGGTTGTGATGACTGGCTTAGCTCAGAGCCAGGAGAGGCTGAGAGAGCTGGTGGAAAGGAAGACACCTGAAGAACCCCACCCTGGAACAGGAGGAACCAACAATAATGAACGCGGGCAGCCTCGCATCGACCCGCCAGAGTTCGGGCCCCATTTGAACTCAGATGTTAATATCCCAAGGAAAATTCAAGGTAATACTGCTGGGGGCAGAATCCCGCAAGAGGATCCCCAAGAAGAACAATTCACAGTTATTGGGGCTGGGGATGAGGTGTATGACTAGAGGCGTGATGAGATTGCTGAAAAGCTGAGGTCCTTGGAATCCCATAATTATTTAGGCTTTGACGTAATGGATATGGGGCTGGTAGATGGGGTGAGGATTCCCCACAAATTCAAACCCCCATGCTTTGAAAAATATAATGGTACCTCCTGCCCGCGTACTCATCTGCAATCCTTCTTAGGGAGACTCAAGGCTTATACCATGGACGAGAAGTTATGGATGTTCTATTTTGAGGATAGCCTGACTGGTGCATCAATAGAATGGTATTCGCATCTAACAAGGCCACTATAAGATGTTGGAAAGACTTGGCCGAAGCCTTCATCCGGAAATACCAGTACAACTTAGACATGGCTCCCAATAGAACTCTTCTAATGGGCATGTCTCAGTCTTTAAGGGAAAGCTTTCAGGATTATGCTCAGAGGTGGAGACAGCTTGCTGCTGCTGTCCAGCCACACATGTCTGAAAGAGAGATGGCTGACATGTTTATGAACACCTTGTAGGGAACTTAAATTGACAGACTTGTTGCTTTCTCTTCCACCAGTTTTGCCGATGTAGTTATAGCTGGTGAGAGAATTGAGAGTCTTTTGAAGATGGGCAAAATCTCTGACAATGGTGCAAGTTCCTCCAACAACCCCAGAAAACCTTTTTCAGGACCCCGAAGGGCAGGTGAAACAAATGCTATCCATGCAGGCAGGGGCAGGCCCCAGTATTCTCACAGATCAATAGCAGTCGCTACCATCCCAGCTCCAGCTCCACAACAACCACTTTTTCCTCAACAACAACAACAACATCACTATCAGCAACAACCTCATTTTCCGCAACAAAGAACATACAACAATAACAACAGCAACCAATAGCAGCGCCCCTTTCAACAGAGGCCATCTCAGGCAAATAGGGTGATTGACCCCATTCCTATGCCTTATGCCTCCTTACTGCCACAACTCCTGAAGCTCCACCTGGTTGAGTTAAGGACGTTGGCTCCACCAGATCCTCTCAACCTCCCGAAGAATTATGATGCCAATGCTAGGTGTGCCTTTCATTCCAACGCACCTGGTCACAATACCGAGAAATGTAGAGCCTTGCAAATGAAGGTCCAAGAGCTGGTCGATTCCAAAGCTCTCAATTTCGCACCGCCTCCGAATGTTAACAGAAATCCTATGCCTAATCATGGTGGGCCCAGGATTAATGCCATAGAAGAGGATCAACCATCTGCACTGATTAATAATGTTGCACAGATTCAAACACCGCTGGTAGAAGTCAAGGCTCAACTCTTAAAATGCCAGGTGTTCCCATGCTGTGAGGCCTACTGCGAATTGTGCAGAACTGCTATTATTGGTTGTGAGAGGCTAAGGCTTGGCATAGATGGCCTCATCAGAGATGGAATTTTGCAGATTACCACAATGGCTCCTTCAACTTCAACAACTCTTTCTTCAGCAACAATGGATTCTCCTACAACGTCAACAACTCTTCCTTCAGCAGCAATAGATCCTCCTACAACTGCAACAACTATCATTCCCACTAATTCATCCACAACTCCAGCAATCACTTCATCCATTATTTCAACAGATCAGAGTTCAGCAACATTTACTTCTACAACATCAGCACTCATCTTATCAACGGAAACGCCTACAACACCAACAAACACTAATGAAGATGTCTCAACGGTCACGATCTATTATGACCCGGCAACTGCTCATCCCAACACTAATTTTCAACAACAAACTGCAGCACCTCCTGTCAGATCTCCAGTCACAATCTATTACGACCCGCATACCATCACAATTCCTTTTGCTGCAGCAATCAGTCCGGTCACCATTACGGTGCCTGGACCTGTTCCTTATGAAAGCAGTAATGCCATACCTTGGCACTACGAATCTGATCTCTACTGCGAAGGAAAGAAGATCACTCTAGATTCAGCAACCTCTTCACCACAAGTTGACAATGTTGGGGGAGGCGGAGGCTTCACCAGAAGCGGACACCTTTTTGCCTCACAAACACCGAGACCCAATGCTGAAGCAGAAGTTGCTGCTAAGGCAAAAAGGAAGAATGTGGTACTTGAAGAGCCAACTGTTAAAGAAACTCCGAAGACTTCTTTTGAATAAGAGGTGGACGAGTTCATGAGAATAATCAAAAAGAGTGATTACAAGGTGGTGGACCAGCTTCATCCGACACCCTCCAAAATCTCTATATTATCATTGTTAATGTGTTCCGAAGCCCATAGGAATGCACTGTTGAGGGTCCTGCACGCAACCTACGTGCCAGAAGAGATTACGGTTAATCAGCTGGAAACAATGGTAGCAAATGTTAACACCAGTCATGGACTGGGCTTTACAGATGCTGATTTAACGACGGAGGGGCGCAATTATAACAAGGCTTTACATATCACCCTAGAATGCAAAGGTGTTATTCTTTCTCATGTGCTGGTAGACACTGGGTCCTCGCTCAATGTCCTCCCAAAGAAAGCCTTGGTGAAGTTGGAATATGATGGTTTGGCATTGCGTCCAAGTAACTTGGTGGTGAGAGCATTTGATGGCTCTAAGAGATCAGTGCTTGGAGAGATTGATTTACCTGTGATGATTGGCCCACAAATCTTTAAAACTACTTTCTTCGTGATGGACATACAGCCGGCCTACAGCTGTTTGTTGGGTAGACCCTGGATCCACGCCGCTGCCGCTGTTACATCTACCCTTCACTAGAAATTAAAATTTGAGTGGGAAGGCCAGATCATCACAATCTGCGGGGAGGAAGACATTTTCGTTAGCCAGCTGGCTACTTACAAATATATAGAGATGGATGGGGAGATCCATGAGACTATGAGTCAGGGGTTTGAGGCCCTTAACATCAATGAAGCAATTGATGTGTCTGGAACTTCCATCACTTCATATCAACAAGCCCGAAAGGTTGTTGAAGAGGGTACCGCTCAAGGCTGGGGCAAGCTGCTGCCAGTAGAGAAGAAAGAAGACAGATTCGGGTTGGGTTACAGACCAACTCGACAAGATCAACTAGAGGCTGCAACAGAGCCCAAATTTGTCAGCGGGGGAATGCTTACCCCGGATGCTGTGAACAGTCTGGAAGACGAGGAAGAAGATGAACGCAACCTGGAAAGCTGGATACGTCCAAGGATCCCGGGGAACCAAGTCTCTAACTAGTCTTCCTAGGAAATTATAAGAGTTACTCCTGCAGAGTAATTATTATTTCCTGTCTTTTAAGCATGCATCAAGTCCTGCATCTTGCCCAAGATGTCAGGACTCATTTTGTAATCGGACCATCTCGTATTTTGTGCAAACGATCAATTAATGAATATCAGGACATCTTTTGCAAACGAGTCTTTTTTTCGCTCACTGTTTTTCATTTTTCATTTTTTGTACAAAACAATAAAATGGCAATGTTTTCAAAATAATGACTTCATTTTCACTTTTTCTAAACAAGATAAAACTGATCACTAAAATGAACAAATCTAAACCCTTGCAGAGAGTGCCCTCCATACTGCACCGACAACGACACTGCTATGACTTTGTATGACTTCGACAATCCGCTTAATCAAGTCGATGAAGGGGTTGAAGAAGATTATGAGCTACCCGAAGAGCTAGCCAAACTGCTAAGGCAAGAGGAGAAGGTTATCACTCCTCATCAGGAGGATGTTGAGACAGTTAATCTTGGTACAGAAGAAGACTTGAAAGAAGTAAAGATCGGGGCCCGTCTGCAAGATTAAGTGAAGGAACAACTTATTGACATGCTGCGAGAGTACGTTGATGTTTTTGCTTGGTCTTATCAAGATATGCCAGGTCTGGATACCGACATTGTTATGCACAAGCTGCCTTTGAAGGAAGACTGTCCTCCAGTAAAACAGAAGTTGCGCCGTACTCATGCAGATATGGCCATGAAGATTAAAGAAGAAGTACAAAAACAGTGGGACGCCGGTTTCCTTGCTGTAACTAGTTACCCACCGTGGGTTGCTAACATTGTACCAGTGCCTAAGAAGGATGGCAAAGTACGGATGTGTGTGGATTATCGGGATTTGAACAGAGCTAGCCCGAAAGATGATTTCCCTTTACCTCCCATTGATGTATTGGTCGACAACACGGCTCAGTTCTCGGTATTCTCCTTCATGGATGGATTTTCAGGATACAATCAGATCAAAATGTCACCTGAAGACATGGAGAAGACAACTTTCATCACACCCTGGGGCACATTCTGTTATAAGGTAATGCCATTTGGACTGAAGAATGCTGGTGCCACTTATCAACGGGCTATGGTAACACTATTCCACGACATGATCCACAAAGAAATTGAATGTTATGTGGGTGACATGATTGCCAAGTCCCTTACAGAAGAAGACCACCTAGTAAATCTGTTGAAGCTATTCAAGCGTCTGAGAAAGTATCAGCTGAAGCTAAACCCCAACAAATGCACATTTGGGGTGCGTTCCGGTAAGCTGCTGGGATTTATTGTAAGTGAAAAGGGAATTGAAGTTGACCCTGACAAAGTCAAAGCCATTCAAGAGATGCTTGCACCAAAGACTGAAAAAGAAGTTCGGGGGTTTCTAGGTAGATTGAACTACATATCAAGGTTCATATCTCATCTTACTGCAACCTGTGAGCCCCTGTTCAAACTGTTAAGAAAAGAAAAAACGGTCAGGTGGAATGAAGATTGTCAGAAGGCTTTTGACAAAATCAAGGAGTACCTACAAGAACCTCCAATTCTTATGCCTCCATTTGAAGGAAGACCTCTAATAATGTACCTGACAGTATTAGAAGGATCAATGGGGTGTGTGTTGGGCCAGCATGACGAGTCTGGTCAAAAAGAGTATGCAATATACTACCTAAGCAAAAAGTTTACCGACTATGAACAATGTTATTCACTACTTGAGAAAACTTGTTGTGCTTTAGCGTGGGCTGCTCGCCGACTAAGACAGTATATGTTGACCCACACTACTTTATTGATCTCAAAAATGGATCCAGTAAAGTACATATTTGAGAAGCCAGCGCTTACCGGAAGGGTTGCAAGATGGCAAATGATTTTAACAGAGTATGACATTCAATACACATCTCAAAAGGCCATCAAAGGCAGTGTACTGTCTGACTATCTGGCTGAGCAACCCATTAATGATTACCAGCCTATGAGATTTGACTTCCCTGATGAAGGCATCATGTTCCTAAAAGCAAAAGACCATGAAGAGCCTGTTCACACTGAAGGGCCTGACCCAGAAGAAGAATGGACAATGATGTTTGATGGGGCTGTCAATATGAATGGTCGTGGAGTTGGTGCAGTGCTTATTACACCTAAAGGGGTTCACATGCCTTTCTCGGCAAAACTCACCTTTAACTGCACTAACAACGAAGCTGAATATGAAGCTTGTATCATGGGACTTGAGGAAGCCATTGACCTCAGGATCAAGACTTTAACTGTGTTCGGAGATTCAGCTCTGGTAATCAATCAAACTAGCGGCAAATGGTACACTCACCAAGAGCATCTGATTCCATACCGTGATTATACGAGAAGATTACTGACTTTCTTCACAACAGTCAAGCTTGAGTACATCCCTCAAGATGAAAATCAGTTTGCAGATGCTCTGGCTAGCATTTCCTCCATGATCAAAGTTCAAGCTGCCAACTTTGTGCCTCGGATTTCGGTATCCAGACTTGACCAACCAGCATATGTATTCTCTGTGGACATTGCTAAAGATGACAAGCCTTGGTTCCATGACATCAAATGCTTCTTAGAGGATCAGACATACCCACCTGGGGCATCATCCAATGATAAGAAGACATTAAGGAGGCTGGCCGGTAGTTTCTTCCTTAATGCTGATGGCTCATTATACAAGCGAAACTTTGATATGGTTCTACTCAGATGTGTTGACAAGAAAGAAGCAGAATTGCTGATGCACGAGGTGCATGAAGGATCTTTCGGTACCCATGCTGGAGGACATGCAATGGCAAAGAAATTGTTAAGATAAGGCTACTACTGGATCACAATGGATGCAGACTGTTGTGCTTATGCCAGAAAGTGCCACAAATGTCAAATTTATGCAGACAAAGTGCATGTGCCTCCAAATCCTTTGAACGTGATGTCTTCACCTTGGCCCTTTTCCATGTGGGGCATTGACATGATTGGAAAGATCGAACCGACTGCTTCAAATGGCCACAGATTCATCCTGGTAGCCATTGATTATTTCACCAAGTGGGTTGAAGCAGCTTCATACGCAAACGTCACCAGACAAGTGGTAGCCAGATTCCTGAAAAGAGACATCATTTGTCGATATGGAGTACCCGGGCGAATAATTACTGATAATGGTTCCAATTTGAACAACAAAATGATGGCATAACTATGTCGGGACTTCAAAATTCAACACCACAACTCTTCTCCTTACAGGCCAAAGATGAATGGCGCTGTTGAGGCAGCTAACAAGAATATCAAGAAGATTATGCAAAAGATGGTGGTCACCTACAAAGACTGGCATGAGATGCTACCATTTGCCTTGCATGGGTACCGTACCTCAATTAGAACATCCACTAGGGCAACATCGTATCAACGTGTGTATGGTATGGAGGCGGTCCTACCTGTTGAAGTTGAATTACCCTCTTTACGGGTATTGATGGATGTCAAGTTGAATGAAGCAGAATGGGTCCGTTCTCGGTACGAGCAACTGAATTTGATCGAAGAGAAAAGATTAGCTACAATCTGTCATGAGCAGTTATATCAAAAGAGAATGAAGAAAGCCTTCGATCAGAAAGTCAGGCTTCGAGAATACCAAGTAGGAGATCTTGTGCTGAAAAGACTCTTTCCTCCTCATACAGACCACAGGGGCAAGTGGACTCTGAATTACGATGGTCCATTCATAGTGAAGAAAGTTTTCTATGGTGGAGCACTGATGCTCACTACTATGGATGGTGAAGATTTCTTATCCCCTGTGAATTCAGATGCAGTTAAAAAATACTTCACATAAAATGACCCGCTGGACATAAAAACAGAATGTAAGTCCATGCAAAAAATAGGGCATCCCGGCGAGTCAAAAACAGAATAAAAGACTCGGGCAAAAATAAGGAAAAATTGAAAAAAAATGTACACCCGCTGAGTTGAAAAGCCGCATTGGACAGCTCAGGCAAAAATGGGTATCCCGGTGGATTGAAAACCCGAAAGGGCGATCCACGCAAAATTAGGGAATAAGTGAACAACTGCATTCTGAGTTCATCTGTATCACTCACAACATGGCAAACTTCGAAAGGATAAAGCATCGGTCAGAATCAACCTTCTTCAGAAAGCAAGATGAGAAGGACGCCAAGGTCATACGGGTCATAGCAAAGGGAAGCTCATTGAAGCGTCATCAACATTGCCAGCACTTTTACTTTTCTCAATTTTGTAACAATCTCCTCATTTCAGGAGATCTGTTTCTTTGACTGTATTTGTCAATTCAGGGCACACAAATTAATAAAATCATGAGTTTTCAGTCACACTTTGTCTTGTACATTTTTGTGTCGTTTGCAAAATGTCCAATATTCATGATATGATACTTGCATAAAACAAATGTTCCTTTCTAATAAATGCTTACAAGAAATGTATTTTTACTCCCAGGAGTATCTAAACTTCGATGATGGAATCCGATAAGGGATACCTCGGGGCACTTGTTTGTTTCTTTGTTTTGACAGGATTGCAGGTATTCAAAGCGTAACACGGGGCATGCCAAACATGTTTCCTCTCCAAACAGTATCCAGAAATGTTTTCCCCAGTGGAGTTGCAAGCACCACTTCCCCATCACATCTTATTCAAGCAGCACCAAAAAATGCTCATTTCCCTAGCTGAGTTGTCGAAGTCTCCTAATTTCTCAGCAGGATCCCCACAGAAATCTCTAGGAAGATCGTTCAGTGATTTTTCCTCCCAACAGAGCGCCAAATCTCTCATCATCAGTAAGGACAGGGAACTATCTCCCCACAGAGCTCCAGCCTCTCCCAGGAGAGCAATGTCTGATATCCTCGCACCACAAAGTAATGAAAGCTTCCTCATCCCCAGCTGGGTTATCTCATTACCGAATATGTCTATCAGTGATCTAGCCCCAAGCGGAGTCGTACATTTTATCAGATCTACCAATGATCTCATCTCCAGCTGGGATATCCTTTCAAGAAGATTAGTCAGAGATCTCCACAAGCAGCGGGATACGAATCCTGGATTGGTATCTTTTGCATAATCATAGCATTCACATCATAAATCACCACAAAAGCGTAGCATTCCGTCTAATTCGGAGCATTACGGTAAAAATCAAACATATTGCATAATCCCAAGTCAGGTTCGAACCAGTCACCTGTAAATACCAACAATACCTCATCAGCAATATACAAAATACCTCTCATTTTCCCCAACAGAAAGCCAAAGCGTCCCCTTTGCACTCTCAAATACAGATGCATGCTCCCTTTGACACTCATCTGTGTCATCATTCCCCAGTAAAGTCGCCAGAACACTTTTTACCAGCAGATACTTATCCATAACCTGTTCTTCTCGACACTCATCCGTGTCATCTCATATATCCCCACAGAAAGCCAAAGAGCATCCCCTTTGCACTCACAAGCACATGATCATATATACTTTCGACACTCGTCCGTGTCATATCATCCCCCTGCAGATATAAGCCACAAATATCCCTTTTTGAATACAGAACTTTACGTACCCTTTTTGACACCCGTCCGTGTCATCATTCCCTAGCACGGTTGCAAACCAAACACTTATTATAATACACTCTTGTTGACACCCGTCCGTGTCATCCTGTCCCCAAAAATCACCAGATTACCTTTTACACTTATAAGTTCATAATTTATGCATTTCCTCTTATGACACCCGTCCGTGTCATACTCTCCCCAGCAAGTTGAACACTCGTCTGTGTCTCACTCAATGCTTATTTTTACTCATACAGATACTCGTCCGTATCTTGTATACACACTTATTTCCCCTCAGAGTCGACACTCGTCCGTGTTCTTTGTTAACCAGTTGATACTCGTCCGTATCATCATCTCTGAACATGTGTCAGCGTTGTTTCTACTGATACTCGTCCGTATCATAGTCCTAAGGATGCTCGTCCGCATTTTTAATCTATACACAATGTCAAACACGTATACCTTTGCTTCTTAAGAGCGTAAGCACTCGTCCGTGTTTACCTTTACCCAGTAAGGTAATCTTTCTGTTATCTGACATTCGTCCTATGTCATGATACTTTGGGCAGCCGTACCCTGCCAGGTGATCGTCCTTCACCTTTGGATGACCGTCCCTTATCCTTCTCCCAGCGGAGTCTCCATTATTGGAACCCTTTTATTATCCGGCATTCATCCTATGTCGTGATATTTAGCAGCCGTCCCCTGCTAGGTGATCGTCCTTCACCTTCTTGATGATCATCCTTCATCATTTTATCCGATGGTCGTCCCCATCGTTGACTTTTTCTATCTGACATTCGTCCTATGTCATGATAAACCCAGAAAGCAGTCGTACCCTGCTTGGTGATCGTCCTTCACTTTCTTGATGATCGTCCTTCATCATTTTATCCGATGGCCGTCCCCATCGTTGACTTTTGTTATCCGGCATTCGTCCTATGTCGTGATATTAAGCAGCCGTACCCTGCTTGGGGATCGTCCTTCACCTCTTGATGATCGTCCTTCATCGTGCTTAACCGATGGCCGTCCCCATTGTTGACTTTTTCTATCCGACATTCGTCCTATGTCGTGGTAAGGAGCAGTCGTCCCCTGCTTGGTGATCGTCCTTCACCATTGATGATCGTCCCTCATCATTACTTCATTTGTTCTCTGAACCTGATGGCTGTCCCCATCATTGCCTTTACTTTTAATCCCCATAGAATCTTGTTTCCTTTACCTGATGGCCGTCCCCATCAAGATCTCTCTGTTTCCCCAGCATGTCGGCCGTCCCCGTTATTTCTTTATCCCCAGCAGTCGTCCTCTGCTCGATGGTCGTCCTCCATCGCCTGCATCTTCATAATCATACTTTACTACCTGTTACAATTTATATCCCTTTTCTTCTTCACCCCAGTGAGGGCAAATTTTGGACTGTCTTTGGTATTCAACCACAAGTTATCTTATTTGTCTGTTAAGCCAGGCGCTTACATCCTGCACAACTAACTCATGCTTGAATAGGGGCAACTGTAAACACCCAAAATTTTCCCTCACTAAGTTCACACCATGGCTTGTGATCTTTCATATTTGCATTAGTTCAAGCATACCATTCCATGTTGCATTTTTGCTTCACAACATTAGTTCAAGTTCATCTGCATCTAGGGTTTGTGACTTGAGCCATCCAAGAATCATCTGAGCCACTCCAAAGGTCTTCAATCATCTCAAGAGGGTCCATGTATGTTCAATCATCATATTTTATCCTTCAAATATCAAGGAAGTTCAAGAATCACAAAAAACTGGCAAAGCATGGAAGCAGAGCTAGGGCTTAACTACACAGATGACCTAAAATTAGGGTTTTGGTTTCAGAGGCCATAACTCCAAATTTTTTGTTCATTCTTGTTTCTAATGGTCTCAATATTCTATAAGGATCATGTATATCAAGTTTGATGAAGAAATTCATTGTGGAAGTCATCTGATCACCGGGTAACTTTTTGAGCAAGTCAGAGCAAAATCAGGGCATCTGAGGCCCCCCAACATGGAACCAAAGTGGATTTTTCATCAAATTGAGGTTATATGGTCTTTATTTGATCATTAAAGTGTTTAGAAGTTCACAAAATTGAAGAAAGGTGAGCTAAACCAAAAGTTGCCAAAAATGGAAATGACTTGTAATGTAAACTTTCCATTTTGGGAAAGTTTTTCAACCTCCTCTTTTTCAACCAAAAATGCTTCAAATGAAAAATTGTTGGTCATGAAAGTTGTAGATTGGATCATTCCCTTTTCAAAAAGTACAAGAACAAGATCTAATTCATTTTGGAACTCAAGATATGGCTTGTCAAAGTTGGCAAAAATCCCATAATTCTCAAGAATGCACCAAAAGGGATTCTTTGCAAAACCACTTGCCAAAGCTTTTTGTGACTTCAAACACACTTCAATGTATCATAACATCATAGTGCATTGCCTCTAGATCAGAATTGCCCAAAGAATTGCAAGATTTCATGCCTTGAACATCAAGATTTCTCAAAGGGGCCAAAACTTCACATAATTGCAAAACACCCCATAACTTTATTCCCACATGCTGAATTGCCTCAAGATTGAATTTGTGGACATCCATGAAGTCAGTTGCGCATGGAAATGCCCAAAAGCCAGCTGCATCCTTGCCCATACCTCAAGTACAAGAAATGTTGACTTTATGCAAATTCACCCATACCAATCACAACAGTCCACCGCCCCACTCTCTGCCCAATCCAGACACTACAAGCATGTCTCAAGGGTCATTTTTCATAGGACACACAATCTGAAACCTCCAAGAACTCAGGATTGCCAAAAACATTCCCTCTTGCATTTTCCTTCGAAACTCATAGCTCACTCACTCAATCTTCAAACCAATTCCACCATTCATCTCAAAATCACTCACTGGTCACAAACCAACCATTAAAATAGCCAAAAACACCCCATACACAAAACACGATTCTCATCCTATTGAGGTGCAATCTCATAAACCATCCACTCTCAAGCTCTTCCAAGCATCAAAGCTTCTTCAGGAAGGTCATTGGAGTCAGCTTGCACAAGAGAAGCAGCCTGAAAGCTCCAAACTGAGGAAGCTCAAGCTCAGGTATCTCCTTCAAACAATTTTCCAGAAGTGTTATTTTAAGTGTTTAGATTGATCTTCATGCTTTGCTGATCACCATGGTGTGTTTATTTTTAAGAATGGTTGAGAAATGAGCCTGTATGCATGTTCTGAAAGTTTCACCATTTTTGATCTTTTCTTCGAATCTTGTTTATGAGCATGAATAAATGTGTTTTGAAGGTGGATTTGGATTCAGGGAGGTGAGAGGAGTTAATCTGGAGCTTTAGAGCTCCAGAAATAACCTAGGGAGGAAGTTGGAGATTTTCAGGTGAGGGTGTCACCGGAGAAGACGACCGGAGCTCTTCTCCGGTGACCTGAAAGTGTTTAGCAGTCTTAATTAGGATTAGGGTTTCATTTGAATCTAGGCCCTTGGATTTCCCTTTCCCGCGTGTGGTGAATGGACCAGATCATTTCATTAGTTATTAATTAGGATTATTCAATTAATTAAATAGGATTAGCTGGATTTGAATGCTGACCACAAAATTTGGCGCGCAGTCAACCTAGGATTTCCCAGATTCAATCCCAGCCTTTCCTTTTGCATACTTCTGTTTTATTTAGTTTTTATTTCATTTTTCTCATTTATTTTGTTCCATTTATTAAAAATAGTTAGAAAATTCCAAAAATATTTTTTATTCTGCATTTTTACTTCAAATAATTTTCTCAACCCAAAAATATTTTTATTTTTATTTTTTGCATTAAAGAACCATTTTTAAAACATTTAAATGTTTATTTTAATTAATTAATGAGAATTAATTAATTAAAATATCATTTAGGTTTCTAAAAAATCCCAAAAAATTCATGTTGCACCTTTAACCATTTAGAGACATTGTCATACCATCCACACAAATTTCTTTTTGATTTTGAACCATCTTTGATAATTTTCTTGAATTTAGGGTTCATAAAATTCACATTTTAGAACCCTAACTTCAAGAATTATTTTCTGCGTAACCAAGAATGGTATGACAATGATTCTTTTTGCATTGATCTTCATTTGACATGTAGTTTCTAGCATAATTTTGTCACAAATTTCTTCTTCCTTTCTGAATTGATTTGCATTTTTTCCCTTTAGGTACCTTAAAACCCTAGAAAACTTAGAAAAAATCATAACTTCCTTAGGGTTAAGAGTTAGGTCTCCTCCTTTGGTATGTGATATCATATGGGGTTAGGGTTCTTTTGATTGTATTTTCAATTTTTTATCTTGTCATTTGCTTCTGTTTTTGAGTTTTGCATCTCATGTTGTATGGAAACCCTAATTTCTCATCTTCCTTTGCATACATCTTGCATATGCTTGCATTCATGAACTTTCCATGACATTTTATGCATTCACATGACATATAATACATCCTAGGATACATTAGAATCATGCTTGATCATTTCCTCATCCATTTTCCATGTTATGCTTTCATTACATTCCATGAGCATTCATGAACTTTCATGCCTCTTTTATGCTTCATTTGCATTCTCATCACTTGTATGATCCTTCACAACTCTTGACATACATTTGCATCATCTCTAGCATCATTTACATCTTGAACATGCTTCTGGTTTTTGTTTGCATCCTTGCATACATTTCATTTTCATTTCATTTCATCTTCCTTGTGCTAACTTTTCAGGTGGTAAGTACTTTGAGAAGTGAATTTTCCTTCACTTCTCACATCTCTTCTCATCTCTCTTATGCATTCATTGCTGCATTTTTCTTTTGATTTAGAGTGAGCTTGCTCATTCATGCTCTCCATTCACTTTCCTCCTTCAAGTGACTTATCTTCTTAAGTGAAGTAAGTTAACTTGCTTCTTCTGCTTCTCCTCCTTTCATCTGCTTCTTCCTTGGTGGCTCTTCTTGAAGATCTCTTGCAAGCCTCTTAAACCTTAGGAACACCCAAGCATGTTAACAATTAGGGTTTGATTAGTCCCCCATTAGTTTTACCTTTGTGTCATCATTTGTGTCTCTCTTCTCACCTCTTAATCAGGGACTAAACCTTTAAGGTATTACGGCTTTGTGATTAAGGTTATGCTTGCATCCTTCTCTTAGGATGGAGTGCATAACTTTAATACTAAGTGTTAAACCCTTAATGTGTTTAAATCCCTTAGTCAATTCATCTAATAATCACTAAGACATCAAGCTTTTAACTCGGGCCTTGCATTAGGGTTCTAATTCTTCCTTAATTGGTTTAGAAGGACTAACCCTAGTGTTAATGGACAAGTCCCCCTCAAGTTTTCTTACAAACCATAAAATTAACTTCTTAATCTTATCATTAACTAAAATCCACTCTAATAAAGGCTTTGTTTTGTCATGAGGTTAATCCCTAATCATGGATTAAGTTGAGGAGCCTTCCTCAGCTTAAATGTTCTCATCTATTATCCTTTTATTAGGATGGTGTAATGGGTCTATTAAATCCTTGATTATGGCTTAAACTCATTACTTAACACTAAACAAAAATACCAAAAAACATCTAAATAATCACAAGTAGGTTAATGAACCTAATCCTACATCATGGTGATTAAGTGTGAGGTGCTTACTTCATACTTAAGGTATTCTCATTACCCCTAATCAGAGGGAAGATGTGATGAGTTTACTAACCCTTGGTTTAGGCTTAAGCTCATTTTCTTATGACAAACACACAAAAGCAATAAAAGATTGAAGACACAAAAACAAACAATAATCGTCTCCTTCGGGATTCTTTTCTCAACTCATTCACTCATAAACGAGAACTCGCTTCTTCCGTTTGATGCAAGACAGTTTGCACCTGAGCCAGACAGGTCATACACTTGAGCATAGACAAGTAAGCAGTTCATCAGTCAATTTATCTTTCAGTCTCTTTGAGTCAAACTACGGTGTTCTGACTTCCTCATTGCACGAGAGGATACGTAGGCATAACTTAACTATTATCGAACAAAAGTCTCTGTCTCTTCCCCCCTCTTCCAGCATTATTCTTTAAGCCTCATTCCTGAGCATTTTCACTTCACTTTCCAGCACTGACACTTGTATTCTTTTCCAGCTTTTGCACACAGAATAACACTGATACTACCCCTTTAAACACAAATCTTTCAAGCGTGGATCCCTTCGAGTATGACGGACAACCTGGGTGCTAATACCTTCCCAGGTTGTAACCAACCCCCTTTCTCAGTTTCTCTGGTTCGCGACCGTCTTATCTATCTTTCCAGGTTTATGCAGCATTACCTTTCCTTCGGGATAAAAATGCCTAGCTAGCGACTCTATTCAGCTCATCTTCATTTCATCCTTTCGCCGAATGTTCGTGCTTGTACCGGGATGCAAATATTTGGGAGCGACAGTAGAAAGGGTGTTACATTAGTGGTATCAAAGCAGGTCGGTATGTCCGGTCGTGTTGTGTCATTGTTAGTCATGTCGATTATTGATTTTGATTGTTTTTAGGTTAAGTCGTTTTCTGATGTTGTTAGTGATTTGTAGAATGTCTTCGAATCGTGCTCTTGCGGATGCGGTAGCTGCATTTGCTTAGGCTACGACACAAAACAATGTTCGAGATGAGTTTCATGCCTTGGGGGTTTTTCAGAGGATTAATCCTCCTAAGTGTAACACGGTGGGAGAACTGACTTTTAGTTATGTTGCGGATAGCAAGAGTCGCCGCCGACTTTTATTTTATCCAAAAGGAAAGGACATAAAAGAACAGGAAAGACCTTAAAAAGATTTTGAGTTCGGGGGGTAGGTTATACAAAGGGAAGGTGTTAGCACCCTTTATATCCATGGTTATCCATGAGCTCTTAGTTACTTAGCTCACTTTAAATTGTTTTGAAAAGGTATAGTGTGTGATTTGAAACTTTCTAAGTACTTTATAATGATCCTCGTATGGATGTATATAAAGACTTGTTTTTTTGAAAATTTGTTTGAAAAGTGTGGTATAAAGAGTATTTTGAAAGGTGAGCAAGTAATTAAGAGGAACCTACCCTATATGAAATCTTTACTGTTCTTTATGTCTTTTCAAGGGTAAGACTATCCCTATTATTAAGGAATAGGTAGTCATTACCTTGGATGTTATAAGGGACATATGTAGGGACATCTGGATATAGGCAACTGTAAGGTGTCTTTAGCAATTCATAGGGACTTATCATCTTTTATTCGAAGGGACAAGATCATTTATCGTAGGTAACCTCGAAGGGACTTGATCTTATAAACTGAAGGGACTTGATGATATTTGTGAAAGGGACTTTGCTTAAGACACCTTACTTGACCTTTTGAAATAGGCAACATGAGAGGTAACCCTAGAAAGTGCAAGATGGCGATCAAAGATCGACTTACGTGTGTGCGTGTTCATATTCAAATATTTATCTCTTTAAATTAATTATTCTAAGTCAATTTTAATTACAAGTATGTTATTCACACCCTAGAATTACTAACCACGCAGTAAATACATTCATAATAAAAGTAAAGCAAAAAATATAAATCTAAACTATTACAAAGCTTCGGGACAAATATAATATAATCGAGAAATATGATAATAGAAATAATAAATATAATAAATAGGCAATAATTTAAATGTTAGTAGTAAAAAATAAGAATGAAGGTTAGAGAAAATAAAAGTACAAGAAATAAAAAATTAACAAAATAAATTAATATTAGAAAAGATTTTTTAAATTTAATTAAGAAAATAGGTTTTTGATAATAAAATAAGTACTAAATTATTCACATATTTAACAAATGATTAATGATTAATTATAATTTATAAAAATATTAGGTTAAATTTTAAAGTTAAGAAAAATTAGGGTTAGGGTTAGAATTGTAAAGATTAGGATTAGGGTTACGAACATTAGGGTTTCTACTTATTAATTTAAATATAATTAATTTATTCAAAATATATACAATATTAATAATAAATATAAATATAATAAAATACATATAAATAATTTGATTTTTGAGAAAATAAATTATGAATTTTTAAAATGATAGGTTTTTATATAAGAAAATAATATAAACATTTTATTTTAGAAATTAATTTAAACATAAAATAAATATCAAAGAAAATATAAAGAAATTGAAGAAAAAAAAAACATACCTGGGGCTGGGATTCGAACCCAGGCCCTAGGCTTCAATATCTCAGTCCCACAACCACTACCACCAGGCCAAGCGCGTCCTTGTGTCCATGATATGAGTAGCATTCCTTTTGTTATAATCCTGTGAAAATAAAAAAATGTAACAAAACAAAATGGCATGGGGGGAATCGAACCCAGGACCATCATATTCACAAGCAAACACACAAACCAGCTGAGCCACATGGGGCGCGTTCAATATATAATCAACAATAAATCATTTTATTTTAAAAAAAAATTTTAATCTGATTTTGGCGCCACTGAACTTCATCTTCTTACTTGGTTGCTGCGAAAATTCCTTTGAAATTACATACGACCTTTCCTGCGAATTTTCCTGCACACGAAAACCTAACAAATTTGTAACATCTTATATCCATACAATTTTGCCAAATTGATCATGCCAACATGATCAATACAGTTCATTTAACTTATTTATGTGATTGAAATGTATTTATATTAGCTGAATCAAGAAACCCTAATTCAAAGCTTGAAACCCTAACATGGCCGAATTCGTATTAGTCAATGAATCTCCAAGATATTTGCCCAGAATCCATCCTCACATGATAACTAACAAAGTTAGATACACAAAAACAGTTTATGACACATGAATAAGGGGAATCGAAACTTTCAAAAATATGAACAAGATGGAATCAGTATGCATGGTTCAGCATGATTTGAATGCAAATAAGGATTGAAATAGCATCAGGGAACCCTAGGGATCATGTCTCAACCTTCAAAACTCCTTAATACCTCCTGCAAATCAAAATCCGAATTGGTGTTTTTCTTTGAATTTTTTGAAGTTTGATTCCTATATTGGAGGCTGCCAATTTGTCCTCTTGTACTTGTGATCAGTTTGTGTATATGTATGGAGTTGAATTAGGTCAAAAGTTTTTGGATTTATGGGCTTTGTGGAGATTACTTGATCATGAAGATTCACTTCCTTCAAATATTGAAAATATCTTATAAAACCTTTCTAAATTAGGTCAATCTGATTTTACATGATTCCAATCATCTTTAATTGATTTTTAAGAATTTCTAGAATGAAAATCATATCAAATATTGAGACTTTCATATTTTATTTTGATTTAAAATGATTTTTAATGTATAAAATCAAAATAAATAAAATAAAATTAATAAAAATCTAAATAAATGATATTTGGTTCGTGCATGATGTCATGGTAGTGATTGGGTCATAAAAATGCAAGCCCATGTGGAAAAAATTGGTTCTAAGACCCCATTTGCTCAATAAACCTCTCAAACATTTCCCAACTTTGCAAAGACACAAGTCCCTCAATTTTAAGGCTATGGAGGTGTTCTTGGACATTTTGGAAATCTTAAAGAGTCCTCTAACAAACCTCTTTGGTCTCATGTCCATATTTTTCACCATTTTCAAGTTATGCCCTTTGAAAGATGTTGACTTTTTGTTGACTTTTGAAATGACCTATAATGTCTTAGCTCATACCCTCCAAATGAAGCATTTTTGGGATTGACTTGTGAGACACAAAGTTGTAGAGAATTCAATTTCCTTCAAAATGAGCTTTGGATGGAAAATTCTTGATGAAGCATGTGAAAGTTATGGCTGGTCAAAGTTCAGTTGACTTTTCCTATGAAAACCCTAATTTAGAAACTCCTCATTCTTGATGATCTGAAATCGCCTTGATGAATCATGATAAACCTTTGATCAAATGATGAATTTTACTTCATATAATTGATGTTGGCAAAAAATCATGAAGTTTGACTTTGGTTTGACCACAGTTGACCTCAGTTTGACTTTTTAACTACTTTGACTGAGTTTTGCCTATCTGATCATCTGATTGAGCAAACCTTTTGGGAAGGCCTTGAAACTTGAAATAGGGATTCTTAAGGACATATAGGATACTATGAAGCTCACTTGAAGCCTTGGAAATCCATTTTTCCTGATGAAACTCAAAACCCTATTTTAGGATACCTTGCTTATGGGGATGCTTTATCTGAGGGAACTGTCAAACTTTCTGACTAATTGTGAACCTTGTGAACCTCTTGAGATACCTTGTGAACCTTGTGATCCTTGTAAACCTCTTAGGACACCTTAGAACACAATGTCTTATCTAGATGAGGGAAAATTTTGGGGTGCAACACTAAGTTCGAGGGTTCTAGTGAACCGGAGAACACGCACAAGTAGCTGAAGGCGATTGAGAAGATTTTCAGGACTATGGTGTGCTTTGATGCTCAAAAGGTGCAGTTTGGCACCCATATGTTGGATGAAGAGGCTGAGGATTTGTGGGATAATAGCCATCAGAGATTGGAAGGAGTGGGGGTTGCGATAACTTGGAACATGTTCACGAGAGAATTTCTGAGTAAGTATTTTCCAGAAGACGCTCGTGGCAAGAAAGAGGTAGAGTTCTTGGAATTGAAGAAAAAGAACATGACGGTGGCAAAGTATGCTGCCAAGTTCGAGATGTTGGTGAAGTATTGTCCTCACTACAACTGTGATGATGCTGAGTTGTCCAAGTGTTTGAAGTTTGAGAATGGGTTGAGACCAGAAATCAAGCAAGCGATTGGGTGTCAGCAGATCCACATGTATGCTGAACTTGTGGATAAGAGTAGGTGTAAACACCCCAAATTTGCCCTCACCCATTCACACCATGGCTTGTGATCATTCTCATATGCATAAACACCATCATAACATCTCATGTCTCACTTTTGATTCACAGCATAGTTTCTAAGGCATCTGTACCTAGGGTTTGTGATCTGAGCAATCCCAAAGTCTTTTGAGCCACTCCAAAGGTCATCAATCAATTCAAAGGGGTCCATGGGTGTTCTTATGTCACATTCCATCTCCTCAAAGTCAAAATTGCAGAGGAATCACAAGAACTAGGGTTTGAGTGAATGCAGGGCCAGGTTGAACTGCACAGTTGACTGAAAATTAGGGTTTTGGTTTCAGAGGCCATAACTCCAAATTTTTTGGTCATTCTTGTTTCCATTGATCTCTATATGGTATAGGGAGTATGCATATCAATTTTCATGAAGAAATTCCATGGGGAAGTCATCTGATCAAGAGTTGACTTTTCAGACAAGTCAGTGCAAAATCAGGGCATCTGAGGCCCCTAATGACCCAACCAATGGGTGATCTTCATCATTTTGAGTGTATATGATCTTTATTTGATCATGTAAGAAGATTGAAGTTCATAGAAATCAAGAATTTAGGGTTTTTGCAAAAAGTTGACTTTTTGGGCATAGTTGACTTTTCAAGAATGCACCATTTTATGTCACTTTTCAAGCTTTGGTTATTGATCCAAAAATGCTTCAAATGAAAAAACTTTGGTCATGAAAGTTGTAGATCTCATCTTTCCCTTTTCAAAAAGTACAAGAACATGATCAAACTCTTCTTGGATCAAAAGTTATGGCAATGCAAAGTTGGCAAAAATCATTGTTTTTCAAGGCATGCCCTAAATGAGAACTTTGCAAAATCATGTACCAAAGCCAAATGCAACCTCTAATCCACTTCAAACCAGCATGTAAACATCCTCTAAGTTACAAAAATCAGAATTTGATCAAGTTTGCCCATGGTTTGGTTTGTGTAACAAGGCATTTTCATGAAAATCCATAAAGCTAACCAAGTTGCAAAACACTCATGATCTTTTCACCAACTTGATGCATTGGCTGCTGAGCTTTGCTAGGCCTCTCACCTCACTCATGCTGCGCCAGCCATGCTTTGTACTTGCCTAGACTTGTAGCCATACTTTTCTTACACATAAAGTGGATTTTGAGCAAAAGTTGACTTACCTATCCATAAAGCACAAGTCACATCAGCCAGCCAATCAGATTTGTTTATGTGGACAACTTGCAAGCTAAACATAACACATGGCAAGGCTGAAGCATAGAGATTGATCACATTCACAAAAACCTACCAAGTTGCAAAAACTTTCGAATTTGCCTCCACAGCCACAAAACACTCAAACTTTCTTCATCATCCAACTCAATACATTCCATAGATCACAAGCCACCCAAAGCACAAGCCTAAAACAGCCAAGAAACCCCACTGCCATTTCTCACTTCAGTTTGCAAAAACTTTCAAATCTTCCATCCTAGTTCACAAACACACAAACAAACACCACAGACCTTCTCCATTCATCCTCAGGATCACAAACAACCCACCACCATGGCTTGAAACCTCCAGAATCTCCATTGCCATTTTTGACTGAACTGAAGCAGAAGCTTTCGAAACACATCATCAAGCCAACTTAAACTCCATTTGAGCATTCAAACATCATCTGGGGACCAAGTGGATCAGTTTGCACAAGGAGAGGTGGCCAGAAAGTTCTCAGGTTGAAAGCTCCAAATCTCAGGTAGCTCGAAATTAATTTTTCCAGAAATGATTTTTCTTGTTACAAACTTGTTCTTCATGCTCTCCTGATCATTCTGATGCTTTTAGTTTTTGAAATGGTTGTGTTTTGAGCATTTAATTTGTCTCTGAAGCTTGCGTGACCTAGAACTTGTTCCTTTCGATTCAGCTTATTTAGGAAATATAAATTTGTTTTAGGTTAGGGGTTTGGTTCGTGAGGATGAGAGGATCATTTCCCAGGTCTTAGATTTCATTTTTGTTACGTTTTTAGGAAGTTTGAAATTTTCAGGTGAGCTTCTGGCCGGAGAAGACGACCGGAAGTCTTCTCCGGCCACCTGAGAGTGATTATGCCCTAATTATGTAATTAAGTCAAGTTTGAATTCTGAGCGTTGATGAGCGTTGACCTGCTGACTTCCCTCTCTTTTGAATGGCCCAGATTAGCTGTTTATGCCCTAATCCACGTGTTAGGTTTAATTAATCCATAATTAATTTAATTAAGTCTGAAGCAATCCTGGCCCTCCACTAGCGCGCGCAGTCAACATGTTTGAACCCAGACTCAATCTCATCCATCCAATCTGCTTACTTTTCATTTTATTTGATTTTTATTCATTTTTATTTCATTAACTTGTATATTTATTTTAAAATAGTTAAAAATTCATAAAAATTATGAAACTTTTTCCCTAAAGTCTTATTAATTTTTATGACCCAAAAATATTTTTATTTTATTTTTTATCATTAAAAAAGTATTTTTAAATATTTAAAAGATTATTTTTAATTGATTAATGAGAATTAATTAATTAAAAATACTTTTAGGTATTTAAAAATTACAAAAAAATTCATGAAATGTTCTAAGACATTTAGAAACATTGTCCAACCTTCAAACCAAATTTCTTTTTTGATCTTGATGCATTTTAAGAATTTTTCATTGAATTAAATCATTTTTTATGCATTATTTTGATCACATGTTTGAAAATTCATTTCTGCCTATTGGTGAAGGTTGAGACATTGATTCTTCTTGCATTGTTTTGTGTTTAGCATGTAGTTTCTAGGATAAAAAGGCCATGATTTGATCTTGCATTTCCTAATTGATTGGCATTTCTTTTGGTGAGAACCCTAAAAAACCCTAATTACTTGCAAAAATCATAACTTGAGTTTGGTTGAGAGTTGAGAGCTCCCCTTTGGGCAGTGGCTTGTTATAGGTCTAGGGTTTCTTTGAGCACCATTTTACATTTTTTATGTTAGGGTTTACTTCTGTTTTTGGTTTGTGTTTGATGTTTGATTCATGAACCCTAATTTGGGCTTTTTCTTGCATCCTTCTTGCATTCTCTTGCATAACTTGACTTGTCATTGCATTTTGTGCATTCTTATGATTCATTTGACATCTTAAGACATGTATGAAGCATCTTTGATCATTGCATTACATATTTGCCATGTCATTTGTCTTGTATGCTTCATAACATTTCATGCTTGTTCATGCTCCTTAGCTTGCATCATTTGCATTCATAATCTTGTATGAACATCTCCATGTCTTGCCTCATGTTTGCAGCACTTCATAACATCATAAACACCATCAACATGCTTCTGGTTTGGTCTAGCATCATACCATTTCATCTCATCTTGCATTGCATTGCATTTCTTTCTAACATTTCAGGTGGTAAGTAACTTGAGAAGTGAATTTGCCTTCACTTCTCATACCTTTTCTTTTCATCTTTCTTGCATCCATTGCTGCATTCCTATTTGTGTTTGGGATTGAGCTTGCTCATTCTTGTTCCTCCCACTTTCTTTCTTCAAGTGACTTGACTTCTTGAATGAAGCAAGTCACTTTGCTTCTCTTGATCTTGTTCATCTGCTTCCTGGTGGCTCCTCTGAAGATTGTTCTTGAAAACCTCACAAACCTTAGGATCAACCAAGCATGATAATGAATTAGGGTTTTGATTAGTCTCCCCCATAGTTTTTACCTTTGTGTCTCTCTTTGAGTCTCTTCTTCTCACCTCATAATCAGAGACTAAACCCTAAAGGTGTTAAGACTTTGTGATTAGGGTTATGTCTGCATCCTTCTCTTAGGATGGAGTGTATAACTTTAATCCTAAGTATTAAACCCTTAATGTGTTTAAATCTCTTAATCAATTCACTTAATAAGTATCAAGACATCACACTTGTAACTTGGGCCTTGCATTAGGGTTCTATTTCTTCCTTAAGTGGTTAAGAAGGACTAACCCTAGTGTTAATGGACAAGTCCCCCTCAAGTTGTCTTACAAATCATAAAATCCACTTCTTCATCATACCATTAATAAAATCCACTTAATTAAAGGTTTGTTTTGTCATGGGTTTAATCCCTAATCATGGATTAAGTTGAGGAGCTTTCCTCAGCTTAAACATTCTCATCTATTATCCTTCTATTAGGATGGTGTAATGAGTCTGTTTAATCCCTGATTAAGGCTTAATCTCATTACTCAACACTAAACAAAAACAACAAAAACATCTAAATAATCACAAGTAGGTTAATGATCTTAATCCTACACCAAAGGTGATTAAGTGTGAGAATCTGACTTCACACTTAAAGTATTCTCATTACCCCTAATCAGAGGGAAGATGTGATGAGTTTACTAACCCATTGGTTTAGGCTTAAGCTCATTATCTTATGACAAACTCCAAAAAGAAATAAAAGACAGAAAACTCAAAAACAAACAATAATCGTCTCCTCCGGGATTCTTTTCTCATCTCATTCACTCACAAACGAGAACTTGCTTCTTCCGTCTAATGCAAGACAGTTAGCACCTGAGCCAGACAGGTCATACACTTGAGCATAGACAAGCAAGCAGTTCATCAGTCAATTCATCTTTCAGTCTCTTTGGGTCGAACTACGGTGTTCTGACTTCCTCATTGCACGAGAGGATACGTAGGCATAACCTAACGGTTATCGAACAAAAGTCTCTGTATATTCCCCCTCTTTCCAGCATCTTTCTTTTAGCCTCATTATCATGAGCAATTCATTCTCATTCTTACACCGACACATCATTTACACACTTCACTTCTTTTACACTGACACCTGTACATCCTTTTCCAGCTATGAAACACAAAAATGCACTGACACTACCCCTTTAAAACACAAATCTTTTAAGCGTGGATCCCGTCGAGTACGACGGACAATCTGGGTGCTAATACCTTCCCAGGTTGTAACCAACCCCCTTTCTCAGTCTCTCTGGTTCGCAACCGTCTTATCCGTATATTTCTAGGTCTATGCAGCATTACCTTTCCTCCGGGATAAAAATGCCTAGCTGGCGACTCTATTCATTCTCCAGTGAGTTCACGGCTGTGTGTTCCCACTGTTCCCTTCGCCGACCGTTCGCGTCTGTACCCTTATCTGACCCTGTGTCACTTATCGGGAGCGACAGTAGGATATATGATGAGGATAGTCGAGCTCGATCTTCTCACTATAAGCAGGTGAGTGAGAATAAAGACAAGGGTCAGTTTTGAGGGAAGCCTTATGCGACTCCAAATGACAAGGGGAATCAGAAGGGTAATGATGGGAAGAAGCCAAGTGAGGGAGTGGGTTCCACTCCTCTCAAGTGCTATAAGTATGGTGAAGCAGGTCACAAGTCTGATGTGTACACTGCTACTGTGATAAGATGCTATAGATGTGGTAAGAATGGGCCATATGAAGAATGAGTGTACGAATGTTGAGCCAACTTGTTTCAGTTATGGTGAATAGGGACATATCAGTACTCAGTTCCAGAAACTGAAGAAGGTTGCTATTGTGAGTCAGACTACCGGTAGAGTATTCGCCTTGAGTGGCTCAGATGCTCAAAAGAAGTACAACTTGATTAGAGGTACTTGTTTTATTAATGATGTTGAGTTGGTTGCTATAATTGATATTGTAGCTACTCACTCGTTTATTTCGATTGAGTGCGCGACCAGGTCGATATTGCCTTTGACTATTACGAATGGTAATATGTTGATTGAAATCCCTGCTGACGATTCAGTTACGACTAACCATGTGCGTTTGAAATGTCCTTTGACCATCTATGGTAAGGATTTCTTGATAGATTTAGTGTGTTTTCCTTTGCGCCATATGGATGTTATACTTGGAATGAACTGGTTGGAGTTCAACTTCGTGTATATCAATTGTTATTCAAAGACGGTAGAGTTTCCAGAGTTTAGTGATGATGGGGAGATGATGTTTCTATCTACGAAGCAAGTGGATGAACTTCTAGCAGATGAAGCTCAGATGTCTGCTTTATTTGCGGCATTACAAGTGGACCATGAACAAATGGGTGTGAAGTTACCTATTGTTTGAGAATTTATTGATGTGTTTCCGGATCATATTAGTGATTTACCACCGGAGCGTAAAGTAGAGTTTGTTGTGAATTTATTATCGGGTACTAGTCCAGTGTCGATGGCTCCTTATCCAATGTCAGCTTCAGAGCTGAGTGAGTTGAAGAAACAACTGGAAGAACTCCTTGAGAAGAAATTTGTTCGTCCAAGTGTTTCTTCATGGGGTACTCCTGTGTTGTTGGTTAAGAAGAAGGATGGTAGCATGAGGTTGTGCGTCGGTTATCGACATTTGAATAAAGTAATTATCAATAATAAATATCCACTTCCGAGGATTGATGATTTGATGGATCAGTTGGTGGGAGCTTGCGTTTTTAGCAAGAATGATTTGAGGTTGGGTTATAATCAGATTCGAGTTAAAGTAGATGATATTCCGAAGACAACCTTTCGGACGAGATATGGTCACTATGAATATATTGTGATGCCTTTTGGTGTGTCCAATGCACCTAGTGTATTCATGGAATATATGAATCGGACTTTTCATGAGTATTTGGATAAGTTCGTGGTGGTTTTTATCGATGATATCCTGATTTATTCAAAGTCGGAAGAAGAACATGAGGGACATCTGAGGATTGTACTACAAGTGTTGAGAGAGAAGAGACTTTATGTTAAATTGTCAAAGTGTGAGTTCTGGTTGAAGGAAGTTAACTTCCTTGGCCATGTGATTTCTAGTGGTGGGATTTCAGTGGATCCTTCGAAGATTGATGCCGTATTGAATTGGGAAACCCCAAAGTCTGCAACGAAGATTAGAAGTTTCCTTAGGTTGGCCGGTTATTACCGCAAGTTCATAGAGGGTTTTTCTAAGTTGGCGTTGCCTCTGACGCAGTTGACTCGAAAGGGACAGACTTATGTGTGGGATGTGGCATGTGAGAAGAGTTTTGTGGAGTTGAAGAAGAGGTTGACTACTGCTCCAGTTTTAATTTTACCAAATTCGAACGAATCTTTTATGGTGTACTGTTATGCTTCGAAGATGGGTATTGGTGGTGTGTTGATTCAGAATGGTCAAGTGGCTGCCTATGCTTCTAGACAGTTACATGCTCATGAGAGGAACTATCCTACCCATGACTTAGAGTTAGTAGCTGTGGTTTTTATGTTAAAGATTTGGAGACACTATCTGTTTGGATCGAGGATTGTGGTGTTCAACGATCATAAGAGTTTTAAATACTTGTTTGATCAGAAGGAACTAAACATGAGGCAAAGAAGATGGTTAGAGATGTTGAAAGATTTTGATTTTGATTTGAGTTACCACCCTGGTAAGGCTAATGTGGTTGCATATGCTTTGACTAGGAAGACTTTGCATATGTCGATGTTGATGGTAAGAGAACTTGAGATGATTGAGAAATTCAAATACATGAGTTTGTTGTGTGAGACTACGTCTGAAAGTGTGAAGTTGGAAATGCTGAAATTGATGAATGATGTTGTGGAAGAGTTCCGTCTAGGACAACAATCAGATTTGAGGTTGGTTGATCAAATGACTTTGATTAACCAGGGTAACAGAGGAGAGTTCTGAATTGATGATAATGGTATGTTGAGGTTTCGAGATCGTGTGTGTGTTCCTGATATTCCAGAATTGAAGAAAAGTATTCTAGAGGAAGGACATCGAAGTAGGTTGAGTATTCATCCTGGTGCTACTAAGATGTATCATGATTTGCAGAAGTTGTTCTGGTGGCTGGGTATGAAGATAGATGTTACAGAGTTTGTGTATGCTTGTTTGGTTTGTCAGAAATTAAAGGTCGAACATCAAAAGACTTTAGGTATGATGCAACTGTTGAGTATTCCAGATTGGAAATGGGATAGTATTTCTATGGATTTTGTGACAGGTATGCCGAAGACGGTGAAGGGGAATGATTCTATTTGGGTAATTGCTGACTGATTGGCTAAGTCAGCGCATTTATTTACGATGAAGATTAATTATTCCATGACGAAGTTAGCAGAGATGTATATTGATGAGATTGTGAAGTTGCATGGGATACCGTCGAGTATCGTGTAGGATAGAGATCTGTGGTTTACGTCGAGATTTTGGAAGAGTTTACAAGATGCTTTGGGAACCAAGTTGAGGATGAGTTCTGCTTATCATCCACAGACGGAAGGTCAGACGGAACGAAATATCCAATCTTTAGAGGATTTGCTGATATCTTGTGTGTTGTATCTTGAAGGTGCGTGGGATAGTCATTTTCCGTTGATTAAGTTTACATCTAACAATAGTTATCATGTGAGCATTGGTATGGCTCTGTATAAAGCATTTTATGGGAGGAGGTGTAAGACTCCATTGTGTTGGTATGAGTCAGGCGAGAGTGTTGTGCTCGGACCTGAGATTGTGCAAGAGACGACGGAAAAGATTAAGATGATTCGAGAGAGAATGAAGACTTCGCAAAGTCGTAAAAAGAGTTACCATGATAAGAGGAGGAAAACATTTGAATTTCAAGAGGGAGATCATGTGCTCTTGAGGGTTACTCCAGTGACTGGTGTCGGGCGAGCTTTGAAGTCCAGAAAGCTTACTCCGTGTTTCATTAGACCGTATCAAATTTTGTAGAGGGTCGGAGAAGTGGCATATAGGATTTCACTACCACCGTCACTTGCGAATTTGCATGATGTGTTTCATGTGTCACAACTAAGGAAGTACATTGCAGATCCATCGCATGTGATATATATGGATGATGTTCGAGTAAGAGATAATTTGGCTGTGGAAGTTTCACCAGTACGATTAGATGGCAGAGAAATGAAACGATTAAGAGGTAAAGATATTGCCTTGGTGTAGGTATTGTGGGGTGGACCATCTGGTGATAGTTGGGCTTGTAAGCGAGAAGACCAGTTGAAAGAGTCGCATCGGATGCTATTTACTTCAAGTACATTTTCGAGGACTAAAATTCTTAAGTGGGGGAGAGTTGTAACACCCCAAAGTCGATTTTAATTTAATTGATGTGGTTTCTTGTAAATTATGATGTTTATGATGTTATTTGATGTTTTGTGGAATTTTGGGGTTGGCTTAATATATTAGTAATATAAGAAATATTAAGTTTAGTGGGTTTATTTTATTAATCGAGATTAAATTAAATAATATTAAAGGAATTTGAGGATAAGGGCAATGTGGTCATTTGATGGATAATCAGTGAGGGTTTTATGGAGAAAAACTAAAGAGGTCTTAGGGGTAAGAGTGACAAAAGAGGGGAAAGTTGGAGAGTACGATCATTTTGGAACGATCACACTTTTGGGAGAAGAGCTCTAGAGAAGAAGAGAAACTAAGGCTTGAAGGTTGGAAAGATTTGTGGGTTGTTTATCGAAAAGCTTACGGAAATTAAGGTATGAGGAGTAATTTCCTTTCGATATTATAATATGGGAATGTAATTGGGGGTTTTTAGGTATAGGTTTTATGGTATGGGGTTTTATGATGAACTGAATTTTGATGATGATTTCGTGATGATTTTGATAAATTTAATGAGGTATATTATGTGGTTGATGATATTGTAATGGATGTTGATGTCAATGATGTTTTCTGATGTAATGCTGTCGATTTATGTGTTTTTGAGGGGTTTTATCGCAGAAGGAGAATGCTGGAAATCGCAGAGAAATTTTGCAGAATCACGAAGCTCGCTTAGCGAGAAAAGTCAGGGAGTTGGGCGCTGAAAAGCGTGATGTCTCGCTTAGCGAGCCCTGTGAAGTTTTGAAAAATATTTATGTTGTTCCAAAAACTGTTTTCTTGAAGCGGTTTAGGTTTTAGGAGGCCATGATGTCGTAGAGTGGTAGTATGACGTGTTTTATGAAGTATAGGAGGTATGATTAGCGATTATATGATGTATGAGGATTTTCTTGTTTTATGAGATATGAGATATGAAGTATGAGTATAATTAATAATTAAATGATGTATAATGGATTAAATTGATTCCCTTTAGTTAAGAGGTATATTTACATGATATAGAAGTATGATGACATGAGTGAGTATGAGGAATAATGATGTAGAGTGAATGCGGATGCAATGCTTATGATGTTTTGAGGATGATGTGTATAATTGTATCTTGCATTCATGGCATTGAATTATGAGGTGTAACACCCCAAATTTGCCCTCTTCATTTTAAGCATCATATCATATCATATTCATCATACACATATCATTTCCTCAGCATCATATCAAGGAAAGATGAAGCATAACATCCCTCATGTCCTAGCATCAAACAGATGGTCATCTGTGGAGTTCCTTGAAGCCTTTCAAGTCATGACAAGGGTCCTAATGAGTTTGTACAAGTTCTACGGTGAGTCTACACTCCATTTACAAGATCAAGTCCATTGGCAAAAGCTCAGAAGAGTGCAT
Organism: Lathyrus aphaca; assembly: GCA_963966055.1. Lineage (NCBI taxonomy): Eukaryota > Viridiplantae > Streptophyta > Magnoliopsida > Fabales > Fabaceae > Lathyrus > Lathyrus aphaca. The sequence continues at coordinate 431,223,136 of OZ014522.1, read as the reverse complement.
GATCATCAGAGATCTCAGGATAAGGCAAAGCTCCAATGCAAAGCACCCAAATTAGGGTTTGTGATTCAAGCACCAAGATCTCACAACTTTGGCCATTTCTTGTGGGACAAGTCTTCTATATGTTAATAGGATCCTATGTGTCAAATTTCATGAGAAAATTCCATGTGGAAGTCAGTCAATGCCCCAGTTGCTTGCAGATGAAGCAAAAAGTCAACAGAGCCCATAAAAAGTCAACTGTGCAATTTCAAGGGGTCTAACCAAATTTTTTTGGCCAAGAGGGGTCCTTGAAATGTTATAAGAGGTTTGGAATGCCTAAAGTTCAAGAATCATGGAGATTTGAGGGGTTTTGCAAAAATGGTACAAAGTTGGTTTTTTAAGTTTTCCAAATTTGGCAACTTTTGCCCTAATTTTCAAGTGGCCTTAACATGATCAAAAATTCTTCAAATTGACCAAAGTCAAACATGAAAGTTGAAGAGTAAGGGCTCCCATTTTCAAAAAGTACAAGTACATTTTCACTGGATTCCTGGATCTTCCCCTAGGCCATTCGAAAATTCTATCTATTTAGGGCAAATTCAACTTTTACAAAATGCACCAAATGCAAAAGGCTTCCAATCTGAATTTTGTGACTTGGTACAAGCCCAATCTTGTTTCAAACTTAAAATACATTTCATAAGGACCATTTTGCTCAAGATAATTGGTCATTTTCGTGCACTTTGAAAAAATCCCTCTAAAACATGCAAATTTGCAAAAATCATGAAACAAGTGTGGCACTTGAATCTAAGGGCCAAGAATGACTGGATTTGAACCAAGGGTGGAAAATGAAACTCACACATGCTGAGAGGCCCAAGAGAGCATGAGCATAGCATGCTTATTCCACTAAGTGCAAATTATGCAACTTCACACTTTTCTCATTTTTAATTCGTGCACTTTCTCTCACACTTTCAGCATTGTTTTGTGAGATCATAACAAAGAGAATTAGGGTTTGACAAATCTCAGATCTACTTCATTCTCTCATTCTCAACTTTCTTGCAAATTTGCATTTCCTCACATATCTCTCCATTCTTTCACTTTCTCCACAAACTTCTTCCATATTCTTGATCAGTGAATCATATAGATCAAGAATCAACCACTCATTTGAGCTTAAAGCACATAATTAGAGCTTACCATTTCAAGGCAACTTGTGTTGAAACCTCAGATCCAGTCCATTTCAAGACCTTAGATGCATTTATTTTGCATCTAAGGAGTAAGAGGAGTGATTTTCACGCATTGGTTGGTTTTCTAGCTCAATATTTCAAGATCTTCATCTCAGGTATGGCTTGAAATCTCATGTTCTAAAAATGAAATTAGATTGTTGCTTTGTGTTCCTTGATGTTTGCTGATGATTTTGCACTTTGTAGAATTGATTTTGGTGCATTATATCATGAGTTGTGTGCATTTCAAGTTTCATGATCAATGTTGTTTTGCTTCGATCCGTCCAATCCTTTGATTTTTAGCTATTTTTGAGGTCATATTCGGATTCATTGATGTCTAATTAGTTGATCTGGACTATTTGTTTGCATTATTTGGTTAATTTTTGGTCCTGGTTTGGTCTCCGGTGCCGGAGCCCTAGCTCCGGTCACCGGAATTTGTTTTGAGTGCACCTAGGGTTTTCATGCGAAGAAGACGCGTCACAACCGTTAGATCTCTCATCCAAGACCTCACCTCACGCCACCTAGCCCTTGAAATGTTGCTGTCTTATGTTATTTCCTTGGCTTCATTTAATTCAGCGTGTGGAACAACACACAATAACTATGGTGTGTCAGCCAGTCACAGTGCTTCCTAGCGCCACCTCATTTAATGAGGTCTTCAGCCACGTCCGCATGATTAATCCAACAGATCTTGTTTTTTCTAGCATTTCCATATTAATTCAATTAATTCCACCATAAACCTCATAAGTCAGCGCAAGCAACCTGGGCCTACGTAATTGATTTTTGCACCCCACCCCCTACTTGGCCCAAACAAATTCAGTTCAGTCCTCACTTATCACACCTCCATCTCATTTCCTTTAATTTCTTTTTCTTCATTTTATTTTCTTGTAACTTGTGATGTAAGTTTGTAACCCTCACTTGTGTTCTTGCCTTCATTAAGCCTAGTTTGCTTCTTAATCTTTTCAAATCCTTTTGGCTAGTTTATATAACATGTTTGAAGATCATTTGGTTTCAATTGTGGATTTTTTAGATGGCTGGTTGATTTATTGTGGATTTTATCTTGAACCTTGTCCCATTTTGCTTCCTTTGAACCTTTAAGTCTCTCATAAGCCTAGAAAGGCACTTGTGCCCACTTCTTCTTCTCATTTAGGGTTCCTTTGGGGTGTGGGTATCTTCCTGGTCCTAGGAAAGGGTTTGTGTCTTCTGAATTTTTGTGTTTGCTTCTTCTTTAAGTCATTTGCTTCTTTAAGTGCTTTCACTTCATCTTATTGTTTCTTTTGCTTCCATTTGGCATTGTTGGGTCTTGTACCATTCTTCTCTCCATCTTGTTGGCTTCCTAAGCCATTCTTCATTTTGTTTTGGTTCTGGTTGTGAGCCTTGTGTTCATATTTTGTGCATTTTGCTTTGCATGTTTCATAAGTGTGCATTTGTTTTCATTTGTGTTCATGTTGCATCTTTTGTCTTATAAGCTTCTTCTCCTCATTTCTTTGAGTTGTATTTGCATTGTGCATTTGTTCGTACCATTTCACTTCTGATTGTTTGATGTTAGCATGCCATTTGATTTATCTTGCTTTACTTATATGCATATTAACCTTGCAGGGGCTATGGTAAGTATGAGATGTGGGAATTGAGTTCCACATCTCCAACTCTCATCTTCTCCTCTTATGTTTATATGCACTAACCATTTGTTGTTGGGCTTAGGCCTTTCTCATCTCTTCTTCTATCTTCTTCTCTTCTTCTTTCCTTCTTCATTAGGATAGAAACCTCACTAACCCTTAGGACATCCATGCATGTTAACACTTAGGATTATTTTAGTCCCCCTTTAGAATTTTTCCTTTGTGATCCTTTTGGTTCTTCTTCTCTTCTCATCTCATAACACTAAAAAACACTTTAATAAATTTGAAGTGATGTCTTGATCCATAGCCTTATCCCATGAGGTATGCTTGTAGTCTTCCCATCTTGGGATAGTACAAGTTTACCTTGTGATGCACAAGTCTGATCAAGGTATCTTCTTTATAAAAGAAAAGCATAAAAAACACTTCTTCATCTGTAAATAACAAAAACACTTAATAATTAAACAAGTTAGTGAGCCTAGGCCCTAATCTTTGGGTTCATGTTTTGGGGATCTTCTCCTTACTTGAGTGTGCTTGTTCTATTATTCCATCTTGGAATGTAGTGACAAGTTCACATTCCATGGAAAAGAGCTTGAGTTCACTTCCTTGTGACACACTCATAAAAGCTTCTAAAAAACACAAACAAACAATAAGCGTCTTTCCTTCGGGAATTCTTTTCTCATCTCCTTCGCTCCGTCCGCGAACTTGCTCCTACTTGTCACTTTGCAAGACGGTTACACACTCGTCGTCCAAGTCTGCAACACCTGAGCAATGGCATAGGCAGTTCAAGCCTTAATTCATAGGCAATTTCCTTTTAGTACCCCTAGTTAGGGGAACTACGGCGTCTCTGATCCTCATTATCCTGATGAGGTACGTAGGCAGCGGGGTAGGGCCCGTTCGAGCACAATCTTTATTTTCCCTACATTTTTCTCTTTGCTTTCTTTTCAGTTCTTTTCCAGTTCCAGTTTCTTTTCATTTTCATTTCTTTTGCTGCAGTTTTCATACCCTCACCCTTTAAAACAGTTATCTTTTGCAAGCGTGGATCCCTTCGGGTACGACAAACGATCTGGGTGCTAATACCTTCCCAGGTCGTAACCGACTCCCGAACTCAGTCTCTTTGGTTCGCAAGACCTGTATCCTTCCTCTTCTTTCTTCTGGTTTGTGCAGCATTACCATTCCCTTTCTTCGGGATAAAAATGCCTGGCTGGCGACTCTATTCCTTTTCCGCGCCACTTTCGCGTTTGTACCAGGATGGAAATCCGGGGAGCGACAGCTGGCGACTCTGCTGGGGACTGCACACCAGAATCTCTGGTTCCCCTGTGAGTCTCTCCTAGCGCTTGTGTGTTTCTGTTTCATTGGGTGATGTTTGTTTGTTGTGGCTTGTTGTATTTTATTGTTGTTTATTTATAGATTTATTTACAACTTTATTTACAGTTTTCAGTCTTTATTTTATGCATCATGTATATATACTGGACTGTTTGGACTGGTTTTCTGTTTGATGGGATGGGTGTTACTTGTTCTTGAGAGGATGAGCCAAGTACCCGGCTCGAGTGCACCATAGGACTTAGAGTGGTTCCACTTTGGCCTCATGATATCTTGTCATGGGGGTAGTAGTGAGTTCCACACCCAGGTTGCGATTGTCTTGGAAATGTCTTGATTTGGGGATCTTCCTCTCTCATTACATAACCCTGACAGTTATGTGCAGTTGGGGACCGATCATTGAGAATCTTGTGGAAACATCCCTCTTTAGTGATGACAGTGGCAACCCACATTTTGTGGCAAACCCATTCGCATCCGAGGGCCCACCTGGGGATCACATAGGATGACCTTGTTTCCTGGACTCAGCTGAGGCCTCCCTGCGTAGTATATAATGCCAAACTGATTCCCTGATTTGGTCATGAGCCATTTCTCGGAGATGGTGACAGTATTATTGCTATTCGGCTTTGAGAGTCCGTGATGTCTGACCCGGAGCCTTTTACCAGTGAGATTGGGAGGGGTTTAAAGGTGTGCAGGAACCCAAGACCTCAACATACACTCATCTATTCAGTGGTCCTTGTTATGATCTATGGTCATATGATTATGATCTTTGGTTCTATGGTTCTATGGTTCTGGAGTTCTGGTTTTCTGGAGTTCTGGTTTTCTTGTTCTGGATTTCTTGGTATTGTGGTCCTGAGATCTTCTTCAGAGAGTTGTGATTATCAGAGAGTGTGACTCAATGGACTTTTGGTTTGCCAGTTATTCAGAGGGGCCCTTGTCAGTGATCCAGTTCAGATGGTCCCAGTTGATCATATGCTTGCATTGCATTTCATTTGCATCATTCTTTGCATTAACTGTTTATGTTTCCCATTTTTCAGGTCATTGTTCATATCTGCTCCCAGTTCTGGTAATCTTATCTCCATGGCAGAAATCAGAAGAGCTCCAAGGAAAAAGAATGTGCATTATACCTTTCTTCAGCCTGAAGTTAGAAGTGTTCAGAAGTTAGCAGGTCTAATGAACGACCAAGTCTTGGTCAATTTCAAGAAAAGATATGGCCAGATACTGAAGTTTGTGGACAAGCCCACTGCAGACCAGAAAGACAGTTTGCATACCCTATTGCAATTTTATGATCCTCTACTGCGTTGCTTTGTTTTTCCAGGTTACATCTTAGCTCCGACATTGGAAGAGATCTCCAGCATGCTGAATGTTCCATTCAGAGAGACATTGCCATTCTATGGGTCAGAGGTTGTGCTTAAAGATGAAGACATAGCCAAGGTTTGTAGGTTGCCAGCTGCTTCAGTCAGGAAGGCTCTGCAAGAGAGTGAAGACAAAGGTATACCCTGGAGTGTGCTTATCCCAGAGGCAGAGAGGTATGCTACAGAGGCTAAGTGGAATGACTTTGGTGCTTTGCTTGCATTGATGGTATATGGGTCCAGCCTGTTCCCTGGAGAGAAAGAGTTTGTCAGCTTGGAGGTGATCTCAATCTTTGCAAAAGGCAATCCAGTGCCTACACTCTTGGGTGACTTCTACTACAGTGTCCATTACAGAAATGAGAAGGGTAGGGGTGGTCCAGTAGTCTGTTGTGCTCCTTTATTTGCTGAGTGGTTTGCTAGACAGTTGCCTAAGTCAGGTGCCTTCAAGGAGATGAGGGATGAATGGAGATGGTCCAGAAGTTGATGGGGTTGATTGTTGAAGACATTGCTTGGGGATATGACAGGGATTTTCTAGGTAAAGAGTTGATGGTCAGTTGCGGAAGGTTTGCTGGAGTACCTTTACTGGTAAGGAAAGGTGTCATCAGTTACTATCCAACATTAGCTAGAAAGCAGTTTGGCTACCCTTTGAAAGATCCTTCTCAGATGGAAGAGTTTGCTGAAGCTTTGTACTTTCCTGCTGAAGGGAAAAAAGAGTTAGTACAACAAGCAGTCCAAGCCTGGGCTCACAGGATAAGAAAGGGTAAGAAATACTTCGGCCGAGTTGATCCCAAGACATATCCACCATATGCTGCATGATTGCAAAGACATATAGAAGAAGTGCTCATGCCTTTTTCAGTTGAGGCTCCACTTTATCCCAAAGAGGTGCCTAGTCAGAGCAGTACTGTCTCCCTTGAAGAGTACAAGAAGCTAGAAGCTCAGCTGCATGAGGTCAGAGTGGAGAATGCTGAGATGGTAAGCCTGTACCACCGAGCCAACAGGGCCAAGAATGAAGCTGAAGACAAGCTGCAGAAGCTCCAAGCCTCTCTAGAAGCCAAAGAGAAGGACTTTGCTGGTAGAGAAGCCCATTTCCACAGGTTGGGTATGATGGAAGCCCAAAGAGAAGTTGAGCGCAAGAAGACTCTAAAGACTCTCAAGGATGCTCGTCAATCCATTACTTGGCTGCAAGGCCAAAAGGAGGAAGAGCAGAAGAAGTTCAGAGAGAAAGAAGAGTTCTTTGAAGTTCAGATGGCCTTCAAGAAAGAGGAAGTGGAGCAAGTCCATACCATCCGGAGGGAGAAGACCCAACAGCTAGCACAAAGTCAGTTAGCTCTGGAGGAAGCAAGGAGAGAGATTGAAGAGCTCAAGCTGAGAGCGGGTGTCAAGAAGAGCAGGGCAGAGGTGGCAGATCCTGGGTCCTTAGCTTAGTTTATTTTTCAGATTACCTACAGGCTTGTTGTAGGAGTCTTGCTTTTATTTCTTTTGTCTTTATTTTATGTACTGGTTTGTAACCCTTCGGGGAATATTTCTGGTTGTATTCTGACTTTTAGCCTGCAGTGGTTTGTTCATATACAGTATTAATGTGCAAGTTATCATTTTGAATGTGCAAGACTCGTTTGTTTGATACTGCTAATGTCTGAACACTCATCAAAGAGAAAGTTTGAAAGTTAAACACTGAAAGTGACTGTCTGAGATTAGATGCCAGAACTGGGGCATGCCAAATGCTTAAAACCTGGGAACATGAGCAGTTACATTGCATTGCATATAACCTGTTTGTTTGTTTTGCAGGTAGTGTCTCAGTTACTAACGTGTTTTGTGTTTCAGGCACTATAGCTCCCCGTAAAGTTTGGGAACAACCAGTTGCACATAGATATCCAACCAAGATTAACAGAGAGCGAGTCATGGACCAGATGCAAGCAGACTTGGCAGATCTGAGGTTGAGAATGGATAACTTTATGACAGTGATGGCCGGCATGGGTCAGAACCAAGAGCGTCTGCGAGAGATGATTGAGAATCAACCCAGGAACACTGCTGCTGCTGCTACTGATAATCGTACCGGTGCGGGCGCACGTCAGGTTGAAGCTCCTGTTACACAGCCAGGGGTGACAATAATCAATGATGGGTTGAATAATATTCAGATGGATAATCATGACGACCAGTTCACTCTCCTGGACGAAGCTGAAGGTCAAGGTGCTGAGATGAACAAGAGGTTCGAGGAAATGGCTGAGTAAATCAAAGCTATTCAGTCCCAGAGCTCTTTGGGATTTGACATAACAGATTTGGGCTTGGTTCCTGGGGTCAGGATCCTATACAATTTCAAAGTTCCAACCTTTGAGAAGTATAATGGCGCTGCATGCCCGAAGACCCATCTTCAATCTTTCGTTGGGAGAATTGCTGCTCACACGGATGATGAGAAACTCTGGATGTATTATTTTCAAGACAGCTTGGTTGGAGCTTCGCTGGAATGGTACATGAAGCTTAGCAGAGTCAATATCAAGAGTTGGAAATATCTAGCTGAAGCCTTTGTGAGGCAACATCAATATAACTTGGACATGGCTCCAAACCGCACGCAGTTGCAGTACATGGCTCAGACGGCTAAGGAAGGTTTCAAAGAATACGCTCAGAGGTGGCGCTAGCTCGCTGCCAGAGTACAACCACCGTTGCTTGAGAACGAAATGGCTGACATGTTTATGGGTACTTTGCAGGGTGTGTTTCTTGAAAGACTGGCGTCCAGTTCTGCCACTAAATTCAACGATATTGTTATTGCTGGAGAAAGGGTTGAAACCTTGCTGAAGATGGGGAAGATACAAGATCCTAGTGCTAGTAGCTCGAATGGAGCGAGGAAAGCTTTCAGTGGACCTCCTAGAAGAAGAGAGGGTGAGACAAATGCTTTATTTGGCCGAGGCCGGGGCCGTGGTTATAGAAAACCCTATGAGCATGTGGCAGCAGTCACAATTCCTTCAGCTCCGGTGCAACAGATGCAACCTCCTCCACAACAACAACATCAGCAACAACAACAACCTCGTACCAACTATCAGCAGAGACCGTATCAGCCAAGGCAAACTCGCCTGGCTAATAGGGTGATTGAGGCTATCCCTATGACGTATGCTGCTTTGCTTCCAAGACTGTTAGATTTGAATCTGATTCAACTGAGAACTTTGGCACCACCACCTCCTGGAGAGCTTCCAATGGGTTATGATGTCAACGCACGATGCGCTTTCCACTCTGGAGCACCCGGGCACTCGACTGAGAAGTGCAGGGCTTTGCATCACAAGGTTCAAGATCTTGTAGACTCTAAAGCAATCAACTTTGCGCCACCGCCGAATGTTAATTCGAACCCTATGCCGAATCATGGAGGGGCAAGAGTCAATGCTGTTGAGGGTGGTGACAAGTTGAGTCTGGTGTTGAGTATTGATGAAGTGAAGACTCCTTTGAGGGTAGTGAAAGAGAGACTGCTGAATGGTCAAGTGTTTCTTGGTTGCGGTGTTGATTGTGAAGACTGTATGAATGCTGAGAATGGCTGTAAGAAGCTGAAGATGGGTTTGCAGGGTTTGATTGATGATGGATCCTTGCAGTTCAGTAAGGTTGGTAATGATGAAGTTGATGATGTGTCAACCATTACCATTGTTAATGCTATTATTTTATGATTGGCATTATGTTTGGTAAAACTAATATGGCTGGAAAATGTTGAATAAAAAGTTCCATATATTAAATTAACATGGTATAGACTCTGGAAGAACAAGTCAAGACATGATTAAGGAAGTTGTCAAAGAAGATGTTGAATTCAGTTCAGAATGTCCTATCAGATGTTGGGACATTATCAAACAGAGTATAAGAACTTAATTCAGGATGTCCCAACAGATGTTGTCATATGTTACAGTCAGATGTCAAAGAAGATGTTGAAACATCTGCAAATGTCATGACAGAATTACTGTCATATGTTACAGACAGATGTCAAAGAAGATGTTGAAACATCTGCAAAAGTCATGACAGAATTACTGTCATATGTTACAGACAGATGTCAAAGAAGATGTTGAAACATCTGCAAATGTCATGACAGATGTCAAAGAAAATGTTGAAACATTTGCAACTGTCATGACAACATTACTGTCATATGTTACATATAGATATCAAACAAGAAGTGTTGAACTTAGTTCAGGATGTCACACCAGATGTTGTGACATTGTCAAACAGAGTAACAATTAATGAACTTAAATCAAGATATCAGGATGTCACACAAGATGTTAGGACATTGTATCAGTTGATGGAATAAGTTCAGTTTACAGGATGTCACATCAGATGTTGTGACATTGTATCAGTAAATGAAGTAAGTTCAGTTTTTCAGGATGTCCCAACAGATGTTGAGACATCTCAGACCTGCTACAAGAATTAATTAATGCATAACAGAACTGAGTAAATTCAGGGGAATCTATCTGGAATTAATTATGGATGGACAAAAACAGAACAAGGCGCATCTGTAGGGAGAGTTGTTATGAAACTTCAGCATAATCAGATGAACTAAATCACCTAGAATCTAGGAAGTAACAAACCCTAATTCAAGGTGATGACATTGGATTTATCAGATCTGAATTATGCAGAATATTCTGGAGATATTATGCAATCATATGTGGTGCTGATCTAGAAGATCTTAAAGACTCAATTTAAATTGAAGACAAATATTGAAAAATATAGGTTTCTATATTTAGAGATATTTTAGGAGTTGAAGATCTTTTGGAATATTTGTAGCAGATATTTCTGCATATTTGTAGCAGATATTTCTGCATATTTGTAGCAGCTATTGTTATGATTGTTTAGGCCCAAATCCGGTTGGGAATAGGTTATAAAAGAAACCTTGTAACCTAGTTTAAAATTAACCCAATCAACCGAAAATGTAAACATTATTAGGGTTGTGTCCTAGTGTCAGCCGTGCATAACAAGTAACTCTATTGTGGCTGTTTCACTTGTGATTCTCGAAGCTTGTAAGCAAGAGAAGTTTTGTGACTTGATTGAAACTGTGAAGTAAGATCAAGCTGTTTTATTTGAAGTATGACTTCAATTTTATTAATCATTGTAAAAGATCACTGTGTGATTGAGGGGAGTGAGTAGGGTACTCATATCTAAGTTGTGTCTTAGGTAGAAATTGCATTGGGTAGTTATTAAGTGAAAGATTAAACAGTGTGGTTTAAGTCTGGAATTAATATTACTTATAGTGGATTTCCTCCTGGCTTGGTAGCCCCCAGATGTAAGTGTGGAGATACACTGAACTGGGTCAACAATTCTGCTGTGTTCTTTATATCTTTTATGTTTTATGCAGTACCTGAACTGAATGTCCTATCAGATGTCCCAACATCCTGAAGCATGTTTGACTCTGATATATCAGAATTATTTAAGTACTGATATGTATGCCTTACCATGTTTATAAGTAACAGATAAGATGTCTCAACATCATATTCGACATCTGAGTCTGTCATACCAGAATTTCAATTGGTATCAGAGCAGGCATCCTGGTCTGTTTCTGGATGAGATCTAAGGGGGATACTTTCTGGTTCATGGTAAAGGAAGAAGGATGATATAATGAAAAGCTGTTGGAATTTGAAAGGTTCATATTGGAGTTTGAATGGTCCCTAGAAGTGGAGGATGGACTATTCATCATATGGTGTATATTGGACCAGTCTGGTGTTATCAGGGCTGGAAATTTGCTGGTGAATTGCTGTGTAGCTATGATGTCAGACAGAATGTCCTGACATCTTGGTTCAGAGAATTCTATATTTGAAGGAAGCTTGTATTTTGTTTTCTGTGAGGTTTGGGTTCAACTTCTGTACTGCTGCATATGCCTCTGATATTTTCTGAAGTTATACCAAGTTTGTGTGTTACTTGGATTAGATGCACTGTGGTTGGGAAATGTTCTAGTTGTTCTTGTATGGGGAGTTATATCTGTATCTGAATTGATGATCATACAAGGAATTGCTCTATTATTTATGATGTGTTTGATAGTGGTTTCCCAGTACTTCCTACCAAGGCTGTTGTAAAACTTCAGTTCATAATGTCAAGTTTGATGTTCTATCATGTGATTACAGAACTGGAAGAAACTTAGTTCATAATGGTGTGGTTCTTGATGAAAGAAGAGGTTAGAGCCAAAACAAAAGAGTATAATTATCAAATCTTTCATGCGGGAGTGAAAATCTTGATAAGTTATCTCTTGAGCTTATTTATGGTGACCTAATGAGGATATTCTTCCTGGTTATGGTGTCCTATGTTGTTTAGGTATAGCTGGAGAAAAACTCTCTTGTGAAGATACATGTTTATGATTGTCTAAATCATGAACTGAAGGAAGTTTCATCAAGAAAGAAGCTGAATTGATATGTCAATCCTAATGGCTTGACACCACACTACACATCAACAGTTTATGAACCAAGCTTAGTTTTGTGTTCCAGAAGAAGGAAACTGGTGTGATATCCTGCTAACATGATGGATGCTCTGGGTGCTAGACAAATGTGTGATGATCACATATGTTTGGAACCTACTCCTAACCTGGAAGAGGAGGCATCTATGCTACATGTTGAAGACTTAGATAATGACTCTGACACAGAGATCATTGCTTCTGTGGACCCTAGCATAGCCAAAAGGCTTAGGGCTAGAAAGGAAAAGAAGACTGCAGGACATTCAACTCCTGAAAAGAAGCAACCTACTCCAAAGAAAGACAAGGCCAAAGTGGTATTTGGTCCTACTAAACAATGGAGCAAGGTGAATACCCAAAAGAGGAAAGCTGTAACTCCACCAGATTCAGATGTTGAAGAGGATGTTCCAACATCCTAACCAAAGAAGAAACCAGCACCCTCAAGGTCCACCTCTGCTGTTCCAGAAGCTCCTCTGGACAATGTTTCATTCCATCATGTGTCAAGTGTGAGCAGATGGAAATTTGTATACCAAAGAAGGGTAGCACTTGAAAGAGAGCTGGGCAGCAATGCACTTGAGTGCACTGAGGTAATTGACCTAATTTCTTCTGCTGGTTTATTCAAAACAGTATCAAACTTTTCACCTTGCTATGAGCTGCTAGTCAAGGAATTCAGTGTCAACCTACAAGAGGACTATGCTGAAGGTAAATCAAATGAATTCAGAAAAGTCTATGTAAAAGGGAGATGTGTGGAATTCTCTCCTAGGGTTATCAACCATTATCTAGGGAAAGAATCTGATGGACCTAATGAGCTGGGTAAGACAGATAACCAGGTGTGCAAGGTCATTACTGCCAATCAAGTCAAAGCTTGGCCAGTCAAGGGCAAACTTTATGTTAGATTGCTAACAAGGAAGTATGCAATGTTGCATAGGATTGGCACTGTAAACAGGGTCCCTACCAACCATACTTCTTCAATAGCAACTGGATTGGGCAGATTCATATATGTTGTGGGCACCAAAACAAAGCTGGACTTTGGGGCTTACATCTTTGATCAAACCCTAAAGCATGCAGGAACATCAGCAACAAATCTTCCCATTGCTTTTCCCTCTCTGCTATGTGGAATCATACCAAGCCAGTATCCAGGTATCCTCACTGAGAAGGATTCAGTATGCAAAAGAAAAAGTCCTCTGGCCTTCCATTACAAACTTTTCTTGAGCCATCATGCTGCTGATGTTGAAGCTTCCACTAGGACATCTGCTGGACCTTCAAAAGCAAAGACTCCCATATCCAAAGCTGCCTTGATTACAGATCTGAAGAACACTTGCAAAAATCTGGATGCCAGGAAGAAAAAGCTTGAGGAAGTATTTCAAAGGCTGGAGCTGGAAGAGGTTGCTCAGAATACTGATGAATCTGATGGTGAATCTGAAGATGAAGAAGCTTCTAAATGTATTTACAAATGTGGGTGATAAATGCATGACTTTGGTCATGATTAAAGCTAGCAATGTGACCAACAAATTCTAGAAGCAAGGGAAGAATGTCAGATTGGGAAGTCTGATCAGAATGGTTGTTGAACTGGTAGTCTCTTCCACTACTAGTCATGGATAGTGGCAGTATAAACCCTTTATAGCAAGCAAACTAAGAGCATCTGTTTTGGAATATAAAATCAAGTGTGGATATTTATCAGTTGTGCTCTTTGTATGTTCATCAGGGGTGTGAAATTGAGAATTAGTGGAGTACATGCTCAGCTGGAGTATTGTTTATCCATGACATGAGGAGATCTTGCTAATCTTATCTGGAGCTAACCTTAAAATCCTTCAAAAGTAAAAGATCAGATTGTGTAGAACTATCTGATAAGGTATTATACAAGGATTTAAGATCAATTGTTGTTTGTGGAATTCACAAATATTTGATTGATTATCCTTGTGATTCAAGATTGGTGATGTTCAAAAAGATGTTGGAACATCTTATCATCAGAGTTTGTGCAGAATCATGGGAGAGGTATTGCATAAGCTGTAGCATTGGCTTCAGTCTTGTGTGACAGGAGTTATGTATTTCTGGAAAGTTTCTTGGCAAGAACTTGTCTGGATATTGTTGATTCTGAAGATGGAGATGAAAGACCATGAACATATCATAATCTTGGTGACTAATTGGATTGGTTTATTTCTGATCTAGGTGTAGTCCAGAATGCTCATCATGGAGTTATGATAGGTGAAGATATCATAAATTTGTTTAGACTGCCTTACTCAAGTAAAGGTGGCATCCTTGGTATAGTTTTGAGGTGTAGTTCTTAACTATTCCTTCTGAATAATCAGACAGTGGCAGGTTTGAAGACTTTGGAGAAACATTGGAAGTTTCTCATCAATATGTGTTATTGGTAAGAACTTCTGCAAAACCAATAGAATGGAGGTTGTTTACTCAAACTTGATGGATAAATCAAGTCTATGAGAGCATGGAACTCTTGTTCTATAAAGGAAGGAGGTTCTTTCAAGTGGCAGAAGAAGGAACTGAATTTAACAGATGGATGTGGGCTAATAATGTTTAAACATCTAGTTCAACATCAGAGTCTAATTGGTGAAGATCAACTTTTTTGATCAGGATATCTTTGGAAGATTTATTATAAACGTGAAGAAGACAAAAGTGGCAATTGGCTTTTTCATATGAGGATTCATAAAGAAGGTTATCAAAATGTGGTAATTGGTTGATCTTTAAAGTGGATTCGAAGAATCAAGATAATCAGAGTGTGGCAGCTGGTTGTTCTTGAGGATTGTCTTGGAACAAATTGCTCTTGGGCAGAGGAGTGATGAGTTGAAGACTCAAGAGGATTTATTCTTCTTGAAGGTGGATGAGAGTTTATGACTCTTTCTGGATTTCTGATTCTAACTGGTGGCACAGTGTAGTTGAAGATTTTCAGTTCTTGGATTACTATGCTATAGTAAGTCCAGTTGGTGGAGCACATCTAGGATCATGGTGATAAGGTCTTGGTGTATGAAAAAATGTTCTAACTAAGTGTTAGTACATTATCTGGGGTGTTTATCTACATGGTTTCTATTATTAGAGTACCTAATCATATGGGAGAATGATGAAGTAGATGATCTATATTGGAAGAAACATGTAGAAGAAACTGGAAGTGTTCCTCATGCTAAAAAGCCAAGAACTCCAAAAAGATCAAGTTTTCAGCAAGACCAAAGGCATACCTTCACCATTGTACAACACTCCAAAAGCTTCTGAATATGTGGATGATTCCATAAAGGAGTTGGTAACCAAGATCCTATCTGAGCAAAGAGTGGTAAGTGGCATATCTATCCCTCTGAACACTATGCCAGCCCCACAAAAAGATCAACAAACTCAGGCTGCAAAGGACACTCCTGCTCAACAGGATGTCCCAATAGATGTTGAAACATCTGAGGACCAGAAAAAGGCCTTCAATAATTGTAATGAAAAAGCATCTGAAGATCAGCACAAGGCCTCAACTGAATAGCACATCTCTGTTGATCCACCAGAAGTATATCAGGTATTGATTGCTTGGAAGTTTGTTTGTGGACATTCATTCTAATTTCATAATTAGTTTGGATGTGTTTTATCTGGATTGTATGGCCTTTGGTGTGTAAAGGCTTAGTGTCAAGAACCTGTATGCTAGAAGATGTTCATCTTGTGTAGTCTGTGGTAACTACAAACCCAGAAAGGAATCAGGTATGCTTTGGTACAAGAAGTGAATGTGTTCAATTGGGAATTGAACAGAGAGTGAGCTCTTGAAGACATGAAGATGCGTCTTATGTTTTCCTTTCATCAATGTACAGAGAAGCATGGAGTATCCTAGACAGGGGGGGTGTGTTACAAGTATGTGCACTTGATTTTGTGGTGTTAAGGGGGAGTAATACCTTAACCAGATAAGGAGAATCCTAAGAGTCTAGAAGGCTATATTACATAAAGCTTCTCTCTGCAGTTTATGTTTGATTCTTGAGGAATTGTGTGTGTTTCAAGCTTATGGAGATTATATACCTCTATTTTTATTATGGTACCTTTGTCTTTTTATGGCTAAAAAGGGGGAGAAGTAATAGTGTGAGGTCTGATATGAAGATGTGATGTTAAGGAACTTCTACATAAGGTACTACTACACCTGTATGTAAATTAGTTTTAGCCAAAATAAGCCAAAGGGGGAGATTGTTAATGCTATTATTTTATGATTGGCATTATGTTTGGTAAAACTAATATGGCTGGAAAATGTTGAATAAAAAGTTCCATATATTAAATTAACATGGTATAGACTCTGGAAGAACAAGTCAAGACATGATTAAGGAAGTTGTCAAAGAAGATGTTGAATTCAGTTCAGAATGTCCTATCAGATGTTGGGACATTATCAAACAGAGTATAAGAACTTAATTCAGGATGTCCCAACAGATGTTGTCATATGTTACAGTCAGATGTCAAAGAAGATGTTGAAACATCTGCAAATGTCATGACAGAATTACTGTCATATGTTACAGACAGATGTCAAAGAAGATGTTGAAACATCTGCAAAAGTCATGACAGAATTACTGTCATATGTTACAGACAGATGTCAAAGAAGATGTTGAAACATCTGCAAATGTCATGACAGATGTCAAAGAAAATGTTGAAACATTTGCAACTGTCATGACAACATTACTGTCATATGTTACATATAGATATCAAACAAGAAGTGTTGAACTTAGTTCAGGATGTCACACCAGATGTTGTGACATTGTCAAACAGAGTAACAGTTAATGAACTTAAATCAAGATATCAGGATGTCACACAAGATGTTAGGACATTGTATCAGTTGATGGAATAAGTTCAGTTTACAGGATGTCACATCAGATGTTGTGACATTGTATCAGTAAATGAAGTAAGTTCAGTTTTTCAGGATGTCCCAACAGATGTTGAGACATCTCAGACCTGCTACCAGAATTAATTAATGCATAACAGAACTGAGTAAATTCAGGGGAATCTATCTGGAATTAATTATGGATGGACAAAAACAGAACAAGGCGCATCTGTAGGGAGAGTTGTTATGAAACTTCAGCATAATCAGATGAACTAAATCACCTAGAATCTAGGAAGTAACAAACCCTAATTCAAGGTGATGACATTGGATTTATCAGATCTGAATTATGCAGAATATTCTGGAGATATTATGCAATCATATGTGGTGCTGATCTAGAAGATCTTAAAGACTCAATTTAAATTGAAGACAAATATTGAAAAATATAGGTTTCTATATTTAGAGATATTTTAGGAGTTGAAGATCTTTTGGAATATTTGTAGCAGATATTTCTGCATATTTGTAGCAGATATTTCTGCATATTTGTAGCAGCTATTGTTATGATTGTTTAGGCCCAAATCCAGTTGGGAATAGGTTATAAAAGAAACCTTGTAACCTAGTTTAAAATTAACCCAATCAACCGAAAATGTAAACATTATTAGGGTTGTGTCCTAGTGTCAGCCGTGCATAACAAGTAACTCTATTGTGTCTGTTTCACTTGTGATTCTCGAAGCTTGTAAGCAAGAGAAGTTTTGTGACTTGATTGAAACTGTGAAGTAAGATCAAGCTGTTTTGTTTGAAGTATGACTTCAATTTTATTAATCATTGTAAAAGATCACTGTGTGATTGAGGGGAGTGAGTAGGGTACTCATATCTAAGTTGTGTCTTAGGTAGAAATTGCATTGGGTAGTTATTAAGTGAAAGATTAAACAGGGTGGTTTAAGTCTGGAATTAATATTACTTATAGTGGATTTCCTCCTGGCTTGGTAGCCCCCAGATGTAAGTGTGGAGATACACTGAACTGGGTCAACAATTCTGCTGTGTTCTTTATATCTTTTATGTTTTATGCAGTACCTGAACTGAATGTCCTATCAGATGTCCCAACATCCTGAAGCATGTTTGACTCTGATATATCAGAATTATTTAAGTAATGATATGTATGCCTTACCATGTTTATAAGTAACAGATAAGATGTCTCAACATCATATTCGACATCTGAGTCTGTCATACCAGAATTTCAACCATTTTCTATGATGAAGCTGACATGCCTGTCAGAAGAGAGCCTGTTACAATCTATGCTCCTCAGATTAGTCCCGTGACTATCACCGTACCTGGGCCTGTTCTGTACACAGACGATAAAGCCATTCCCTGGCGTTATGGCCTAGATGTTTATGTAGCTGGACAGAAGATTGAGAGCAAATCTGTTGCTGTGGACCCGACTGTAGAGAATGTCGGAGGAGTTGGGAGTTTCACCAGAAGTGGTCGGTTATTTGCTCCCCCTATGCTGAGAGGGGATCCTGAGGCTGAGGCTTCATCCAAGGCCAAGGGAAAGCAAGCTGTGAAGGATGAATCAACTACTCCTGTGGCTGGGCGAGGTACGTTTGAAAAAGAGGTCGAGGAATTCATGAGGATTATCAAAAAGAGTGACTATAAGGTGGTTGATCAACTGAACCAGACACCTTCCAAGATTTCCACCTTGTCACTGCTGATGTGTTCTCCCGCACACCGAGAGGCCTTATTGAAAGTTCTACAAATGGCCTATGTTCCTCAGGAAATCACTGTCAACCAACTTGAAGCTATTGTAGGAAGTGTCAATGCAAGCCATGGCTTAGGCTTTACTGACAGAGACCTCACGTCAGAGGGAAGAAACCACAACAAAGCACTACATATCACTATGGAGTGCAAGGGTGCTGTGTTGTCTCATGTTCTTGTAGACACATGCTCTTCCCTGAATGTGCTTTCGAAGAAGGCACTGATGAAGCTTAATGTTGATGGGATTGTCCTGAGACCAAGTGATCTAGTTGTCAAAGCTTTCGATGGTTCGAGAAGATCAGTTTTTGGAGAGGTTGAGCTGTCCGTCAAGATAGGCTCTCAAGTCTTTAAAAGTGTTTTCTACGTTATGGATATCCAGCCTGCATATAGCTGTTTGTTGGGAAGGCCATGGATAGATGCTGCTAGAGCTGTTACTTCAACCCTGCATCAGAAGCTTAAATATGTGGTTGACGGCCAGGTCATCACAGTTTGTGGAGAGGAGGACATATTCGTAAGCCACTTGTCGACGTTCAAGTATGTGGAGATGGATGGAGAAATCCATGAGACTTTATGCCAAGCTTTTGAAGCAGTCAACGTCAGCATCTTGACTCTTGTGGAGAAGAGCGTTGAGAAAGAGGGTACGTCCATCCACTCTTACAGGGAAGCAAAAGAGGTTGTTCAATCAGGTAGTGCCCAAGGCTGGGGCAAGCTGTTGGAGCTGGAAAAGAAAGATGATAAGTTTGGCTTAGGGTATCAGCCTGGTGGATCTACTCCAAGTGGTAAGGCTATCACGTTTACAAGTGCTGGGTTGCTTGATCGCAATCAGATCTGTACAGCAAGCCAAGATGGGGATGGTGACGGTGACTGGGACAATTGGATCCACTCGTGTGCGCCCGGCGAGGAGCTAACAAACTGGTCTGCTGATGACATTGTTCAAGTCACCTGGCTCTCAGAGTAATTATTTTGTTTCCTTTTATTAGCATACTGCATTGTCAAATCCAGCATTCTGCCCAAGATGCTTGGATCCATTGTATTGGGCCACCATGTTTTGTATTGCATCTTATTTTGCTATGGAATAAAAGGACATTTTCAGACAAACTGTGTTCTCTTTCTTTGTTTTTAAACTTTTTCACAAAAATATAAAAATGGCAATGTGTTTTCCTTTTTTGCTTTTGTGTTAGCGTCTCTTTTTCAAAATAAGCAGATTCTGAATAAGCACATCATCTGTGCAGTGTTGATCATCCGGATTCCACGGAAAACATTCCTGCTATGACTATGCATGACTTTGACAATCCTGTCTACCAAGCTGATGAAGGGGTTGAGGAAGACTGTGACCTCCCTGAAGAATTGGTCAGATTGTTGAAACAAGAGGAACGGATTATTCAGCCTCATCAAGAAGAGATTGAGATCATCAACATTGGCAGTGAAGATGCATAGAAGGAAATCAAGATTGGGGCCAGTCTGCAGGCCGACGTCAAGAAAGAGCTGATCAGTATGCTGAAAGAGTATGTGGATATCTTTGCTTGGTCATATCAAGATATGCCAGGTTTTGATACCGACATTGTTGTGCATAAGCTACCTCTGAGAGAGGACTATCCTCCTGTGAAACAAAAATTAAGAAGAACTCGTCCTGACATGGCGATGAAGATCAAAGAGGAGGTTCAGAAGCAATGGGATGCCGGTTTCCTTGCTATAACTAGTTACCCACCTTGGGTAGCTAACATTGTACCTGTACCAAAGAAGGACGGCAAGGTCCGGATGTGCGTTGACTACCGGGATTTGAATAGAGCAAGCCCAAAAGATGATTTTCCGTTGCCACACATTGATGTGTTGGTAGACAATACTGCTCAATTCTCGGTATTTTCCTTCATGGATGGCTTCTCCGGATATAATCAGATAAAGATGGCGCCGGAAGACATGGAGAAGACAACGTTCATTACCCCGTGGGGTACATTCTGCTATAAGGTCATGCCCTTTGGTTTGAAGAACGCCAGGGCAACTTATCAACGGGCGATGGTCACATTGTTCCATGACATGATCCACAAGGAGATTGAATGTTATGTGGACGATATGATTGCTAATTCCCGAGACGAAGAGGAGCATCTGGTCAACCTGAAGAAGCTATTTGATAGACTGATCAAGTACAAGCTGAGGTTGAATCCAAACAAGTTCACTTTTGGAGTGCGTTCCGGGAAACTGCTGGGTTTCATTGTTAGTCAGAGAGGAATTGAGGTAGATCCTGCTAAAGTAAAAGCTATTCAAGATATGCCTGCACTGAGAACAGAAAAAGAAGTGTGCGGGTTTTTAGGGAGGTTAAACTACATTTCTCGGTTCATATCTCATCTAACGGCCACGTGCGAACCAATATTCAAACTGCTAAGAAAAGAGCAAACGGTCAGGTGGAACGATGACTGCCAAAGAGCTTTCGACAAAATAAAAGAATATTTGCAGGAGCCTCCAGTTCTAATGCCTCCAGTGGAAGGAAGACCTTTAATCATGTACTTGACCGTGCTAGAAGGGTCAATAGGGTGTGTTCTAGGCCAACATGACGAGTCTGGTCGAAAAGAGTACGCTATTTATTACCTTAGCGAAAAGTTTACCGACTGTGAATCCCGATACTCACTGCTCGAGAAAAGTTGTTGCGCTTTGGTATGGGCTGCTCGCCGACTGAGATAGTACATGTTGACTCATACCACACTGCTCATTTCCAAAATGGATCCTGTCATGTACATCTTTGAGAAACCAGCGTTGACCGGAAGGGTTGCTAGGTGGCAGATGATTTTAACTGAATACGACATCCAGTATACTTCTCAGAAAGCCATCAAGGGAAGTGTATTGTCGGATTACCTTGCGCAATAACCTCTTGAGGATGATTATCAGCCAATGAAGTTTGATTTCCCTGATGAGGACATCATGTACCTCAAAACAAACGATTATGAGGAACCACTTCCGGAGGAGGGGCCTGACCCTGAATCCAAATGGAAGCTGATGTTTGATGGGGCAGTCAATATCAATGGTCGTGGAGTTGGTGTCATACTCATTACTCCTGAAGGTGTTCACTTACCCTTCGCTACCAGAATTACTTTTGGCTGCACCAACAATGAAGCGGAATACGAGGCATGTATAATGGGAATAGAGGAGGCAATTAATCTTCGGATTAAGAACCTCGATATATTCGGAGATTCAGCCCTCGTCATTAACCAAGTTACCGGCAAGTGGTATACGCATCAAGAGCATCTAATTCCATACAGGGATTATGCTAGAAAACTGTTGACGTTCTTCACGACAGTTAAACTTCAATACATACCACGTGATGAAAATCAGTTTGCCGACGCATTGGCCACTCTCTCTTCGTCAATCAAAGTCTTGTGTTGGAATTATGTGCCCAGAATTGACATATCCAGGCTTGACGCTCCAGCTCATGCCTTCTCTGTAGACGCCGTGTCTGATGAGAAACCTTGGTATTTTGATATCAAGTTATTCCTGGAAAAGCAAGAATACCCAACTGGGGCATATTCCAATGACAAGAAGACCTTGAGGCGACTTGCTGCTAGTTTCTTCTTGAACACAGATGGGGGTTTTGTACAAGAGAAACTTCGACATGGTCTTGCTCAGATACGTGGATAGACACGAAGCAAGCCTGTTGATGTAGGAAGTCCACGAAGGATCTTTCGGTACCCATGCAGGAGGGCATGCTATGGCAAAGAAATTGCTAAGATCGGGGTATTACTGGATGACAATGGATGCAGACTGTTGTTCACTCGCTCGTAAGTGCCACAAGTGCCAAATATATGCAGACAAAGTGCATGTTCCTCCAAGCCCTCTCAACGTCATGTCATCTCCTTGGCCCTTTTCTATGTGGGGCGTTGACATGATCGGGAAGATCGAGCCAACTGCTTCAAATGGTCATCGCTTCATCCTGGTCGCGATTGATTACTTCACCAAATGGGTAGAAGCAGCGTCTTATGCCAACGTCACTCGTCAAGTGGTGGCAAGATTTCTGAAAAGGGATATCATATGCAGATATGGAGTGCCCGAAAGGATCATTACTGACAATGGTTCTAATCTCAACAATAAGATGATGGCAGACTTGTGTTGGGACTTCAAGATTCAGCATCACAATTCTTCTCCTTACCGACCAAAGATGAATGGTGCGGTAGAGGCAACTAACAAGAATATCAAGAAGATTATGCAGAAAATGGTTGTCACTTACAAATATTGGCATGAGATGTTACCATTTGCTTTGCACGGGTACCGAACGTCAGTCAGGATGTCAACGGGGGCAACTCCCTTCTCTCTGGTGTATGGTATGGAAGCAGTCCTGCCTGTTAAAGTAGAGATTCCTTCACTGCGTGTGATGATAGATGTCAAGCTGGATGAGGCTGAATGGGTGCATGCTCGTTACAATCAACTATGTCTAATTGAGGAAAAGAGATTAGCGGCTATCTGTCATGGTCAGCTTTATCAGAGGAGAATGAAGCGTGCATTCGACCAACGAGTACGTACTCGGGAGTATCAAGTGGGAGAGCTTGTATTGAAGAGGATCGTTCCTCCAAGTTCAGATCACAGGGGCAAGTGGACCTCAAACTACGAAGGACCATTCATTAGTAAGAAAGTCTTTTCAGGAGGAGCACTGATGCTCACCACTATGGATGGAGATGACTTCCAGTCCCCTGTTAACTCGGACGCAGTTAAAAAATACTACGCATAAAGAGACCCGCTGGACACAAAAACAGAATTATAGTCCAGGCAAAAAAAGGGCATCCCGGCGAGCTAAAAACAGAATAAAAAGCTCGGGCAAAAGTTAGGGAAATAAATAAAAAAAATGTACGCCCGCTGAGTTGAAAAGCCACATCGGACAGCTCAGGCAAAAAAGGGTATCCCGGTGGATTGAAAACCCGAAAGGGCGATCCACGCAAAACAAGGGAATAAGCGAACAACTGTGATCCGAGTTATCTGAACCACGTCATCGTTTCGTACAACTTGACAATATCAGAAGGATAGGAAACAATCCCCTCATCCTCTCAGAAAGCCAAAGCAGAATGGAGAGTCTCGAAGACGTGCTGGTCATAGCAGAAATGGAACTCCTTGGAATGTCGTGTCCATTGCCATTAGGATAGTTTCTTTTCTCAATTTTATGGTGGCTACCTCTTTCCAGGTGGTCGCTTCCTGATGTAAAATCTTTGCCTATTCAGAGGCCATTCAATAAAAAGAATATTCAGTCAAAAAGCTGTGTGTGTTCATTTTTGTTTGCAAAATGTCCTGAATTTTTAGCAAAAATAGCATTGCATTTAAAACATGGTGATAATTTTGAAAAGAAAACTGACATGCAGGGAAACTGTAACCCTCTTTGAGTGTCGGGTGACGATGGATGAACAAATCATACCATGCAAATCCCCGGGGCACACTTGTGTTTTCTTTTGTTGCAGGTTGCAGGATGGCATCACATTCTCCTGAGCAATTTACTCATCCCCATTGGAGTATCTCCCCAAGCAGAGATTTCTTCCCCCAGCAGGTATCTGAAGGCCTGACATCTCCAGTAGAGATTTTATCCAGCTAAGCCTTGGCAGCAGCCCAAGCATTTCATTCTTCCCCAGTGGAGTATGCCCAGCAGGTATCTGAAAGCCTGACATTACCAGAGTTGGAATTATCAGAATTCTATCCTCAGCAAGGGTCTTAGCCAGAGCTTTGAATCAACAGATGCTCTCCCCAGCTGGATTTTGTTCAAGCAGTTTCCCCAGCTGAGTCTGAAGATGATCCTGTCCCCACAGAGTCATATTTGATTTTCACCTCCGTCAGTGAAATATCCCCAGCGAAGTTGCTATACTTTTGGGTAATTTGATGATACAGTCAGGTATTCATCATCTTGGTCAGTCAGGTATCCAGACCTCTTGACTTGTCTTCCCCTGCAGAGTTGTAACTCTTGCTGCCAATCAGGCATTGGTTTACCGCTCGTCTGCCATCCTCAACACTCGTCTGTGTTATCCCTAAGCAGGATTTTCCCCAGCAAGGATGTATTATTGCTCTATTGCTGCTCGTCCGCATCTTTCAACACTCGTCTGTGTTGGCCCTTTGGCATTGCTCGTTTGCTTTCCCATCAGTGGTTTATGATTACCTTGATATGCAAACTGTTGCTCGTCTGCAATTTCTAACATTCGTCTGTGTTTGGTGTATACTCTCTGTTGTTGCTCGTCTGCAATTTCCAACAATCATCGGTAGTATTTGATGTTGCTCGTCTGCAATCCCTAACACTCGTCTGTGTTGTGATATCTCATTTGATCTTGCTCGTCTGCAAGTTCTCAACATTCGTCTGTGTTGTGATATCTCATATGCTGTTGTTCGTCTGCAACTTCCTAACACTCGTCTGTGTTTGGTATTGGATCCTTTGCTACACTCGTCTGTGCTTTGAGATGTATTTTCAACTGTTGCTCGTCTGCAACTTTCCAACACTCGTCTGTGTTTGGTATTGGATCCTTTGCTGCACTCGTCTGTGCCTTGATATGTATTTCAACTGTTGCTCGTCTGCAACTTTCCAGCACTCGTCTGTGTTTGGTATGCATGATATTTGTGGATACTCGTCTGTGTTGATTACCTGTTTGAAGCTCGTCTGCTTTGCTCGGATACTCGTCTATATCATCCTCAACACTCGTCTGTATTATGCCTTATATTTGTATGTGAGGATTTGCTGGTTATCCTGGTATTCTTCTATTGCTACTTCAAATGCTCGTCTGTGTTTGAATTTCTGGTATTCGTCTGTACCAGTGGCTGATACTCATCTGTATCATTGCCTGAAGCGCTCGTCTGTGTTTTTCATATCATCGTCGGATACTCGTCTGTATCATTAACTTTTTGGCACTCGTCTGTGTTATCATGACGATCATCCAATACTCGTCTGTATTGAAGAGGTTTCAAATCCTGACAGTGGGAATTAATGTCAAAATGGTTACCGGTCCTGGCGTAACAGGTAAATCCGAAGGAGGATCGTCTGTCTCAAGCACCAATTATTGTTGCTGCATCTGGCGTCACAGGTTTGCTCAAAGAAGACTCGTCTGTCTTATACCATATATCCGCGGAGAATATATGAAGAAGGTTCGTCTACCTTGATTGCATGTCTATCCCACAGACTTAAGTGCATTACTGGTCTTGGCGTAACAGGTAAATCCGAAGGAGGCTCGTCTGTCTCAATGTTATATGCATTGTTTGAGGACTCGTATGTCCAGTTCCTGGCGTCACAGGATTGTTTGAAGACTCGTCTGTCTGAGATTATGTTCTTGCAGTGTTTGAGGACTCGTATGTCCAGTTCCTGGCGTCACAGGATTGTTTGAAGACTCGTCTGTCAACATGTTCTTATCTCCAGATATCAGTTTCAACTTGGAAGAAGCTCGTCTGCTTTTTCTCTTCTTCATATCCCCAGAGCGTCATCTAGTTGGGTTTATTTCCCGGTGTTGCATTCTTCGTCAGAGTGCAAATTTCTGGTCTTCTTGGTATTCAACCACAGATTATCTTGAATGGTCGATAGCCCGTACTATCGTCCTTTTCAGATTAACTGATGATTGAATAGGGGCAGCTGTAACACCCCAAATTTTCCCTCTTCATTTTAAGCATCATATCATATCATATTCATCATACACATATCATTTCCTCAGCATCATATCAAGGAAAGATGAAGCATAACATCCCTCATGTCCTAGCATCAAACATATGGTCATCTGTGGAGTTCCTTGAAGCCTTTCAAGCCATGACAAGGGTCCCAATGAGTTTGTACAAGTTCTACGGTGAGTCTACACTCCATTTAGAAGATCAAGTCCATTGGCAAAAGCTCAGAAGAGTGCATGATCATCAGAGATCTCAGGACAAGGCAAAGCTCCTATGCAAAGCACCCAAATTAGGGTTTGTGATTCAAGCACCAAGATCTCACAACTTTGGCCATTTCTTTTGGGCCTTCTATATGTTAAGAGGATCCTATGTGTCAAATTTCATGAGAAAATTCCATGTGGAAGTCAGTCAATGCCCCAGTTGCTTGCAGATGAAGCAAAAAGTCAACAGAGCCCATAAAAAGTCAACTGTGCAATTTCAAGGGGTCTAACCAAATTTTTTTGGCCAAGAGGGGTTCTTTCAATGTTATAAATGGTTTGGAATGCCTAAAGTTCAAGAATCATGGAGATTTGAGGGGTTTTGCAAAAATGGTACAAAGTTGGTTTTTGAAGTTTTCCAAATTTGGCAACTTTTGCCCTAATTTTCAAGTGGCCTTAACATGATCAAAAATTCTTCAAATGGACCAAAGTCAAACATGAAAGTTGAAGAGTAAGGGCTCCCATTTTCAAAAAGTACAAGTACATTTTCACTGGATTCCTGGATCTTCCCCTAGGCCATTCGAAAATTCTAGCTATTTTAGGGCAAATTCAACTTTCCAAATGCAAAAGGCTTCCAATCTGAATTTTGTGACTTGGTACAGGCCCAATCTTGTTTCAAACTTAAAATACATTGCATAAGGACCATTTTTCTCAAGAGAATTGGTCATTTTCGTGCACTTTGAAAAAATCCCTCCAAAACATGCAAATTTGCAAAAATCATGAAACAAGTGTGGCACTTGAATCTAAGGGCCAGGAATGACTGGATTTGAATCAAGGGTGGAAAATGAAACTCACACATGCTGAGAGGCCCAAGAGAGCATGAGCATAGCATGCTTATTCCACTAAGTTCAAATTATGCAACTTCACACTTTTCTCATTTCTAATTCGTGCACTTTCTCTCACACTTTCAGCATTGTTTTGTGAGATCATAACAAAGAGAATTAGGGTTTGACAAATCTCAGATCTACTTCATTCTCTCATTCTCAACTTTCTTGCAAATTTGCATTTCCTCACATATCTCTCCATTCTTTCACTTTCTCCACAAACTTCTTCCATATTCTTGATCAGTGAATCATATAGATCAAGAATCAACCACTCATTTGAGCTTAAAGCACAAAATTAGAAGCTTACCATTTCAAGGAAACTTGTGTTGAAACCTCAGATCCAGTCCATTTCAAGACCTTAGATGCATTTATTTTGCATCTAAGGAGTAAGAGGAGTGATTTGCACGCATTGGTTGGTTTTCTAGCTCAATATTTCAAGATCTCCATCTCAGGTATGGCTTGAAATCTCATGTTCTAAAAATGAAATTAGATTGTTGCTTTGTGTTCCTTGATGTTTGCTGATGATTCTGCACTTTGTAGAATTGATTTTGGTGCATTATATCATGAGTTGTGTCCATTTCAAGTTTCATGATCAATGTTGTTTTGCTTCGATCCGTCCAATCCTTTGATTTTTAGCTATTTTTGAGGTCATATTCGGATTCATTGATGTCTAATTAGTTGATCTGGACTATTTGTTTGCATTATTTGGTTAATTTTTGGTCCTGGTTTGGTCTCCGGTGCCGGAGCCCTAGCTCCGGTCACCGGAATTTGTTTTAAGTGCACATAGGGTTTTCATGCGAAGAAGACGCGTCACAGCCGTTAGATCTCTCATCCAAGGCCTCACCTCACGTCACCTAGCCCTAGAAATGTTGCTGTCTTATGTTATTTCCTTGGCTTCATTTAATTCAGCGTGTGGAACAACACACAATAACTATGGTGCGTCAGCCAGTCACAGCGCTTCCTAGCGCCACCTCATTTAATGAGGTCTCCAGCCATTTCCATATTAATTCAATTAATTCCACCATAAACCTCATAAGTCAGCGCAAGCAACCTGGGCCTACGTAATTGATTTTCTCACCCCACCCCCAACTTGGCCCAAACAAATTCAGTTCAGTCTTCACTTATCACACCTCCATCTCATTTCCTTTAATTTCTTTTTCTTCATTTTATTTTCTTTTAATTCAGTTCCATTTCCATTTAATTAAAATACCTCCATTCACCTAAAAAATCCCAAAAAAATCATGAATGTTATTTTATGTTTCTATTATTTCATCATATTTTTATTTTATTTTTTTTCATTATCCACGTGTCAGAAATAATTCATCATCTCACATAGCTTCTTTTTAAGTCTTTCTTGACCAGTCTGCCTTGTTCATTTTCCATAGGTTTCAATATTTTGAGTTTTAATCCCATTATTTTTGATTTGGATTCCTAAGACCTTGAAATTTTCATATGATTTTTCTCTGGATTTTTAGAAACTTATTTCTTGAGTCTTGGTCTTGTAACTTGTGATGTAAGTTTGTAACCCTCACTTGTGTTCTTGCCTTCATTAAGCCTAGTTTGCTTCTTAATCTTTTCAAATCCTTTTGGCTAGTTGATAAAACATGTTTGAAGATCATTTGGTTTCAATTGTGGATTTGTTAGATGGCTGGTTGATTTATTGTGGATTTTATCTTGAACCTTGTCCCATTTTGCTTCCTTTGAACCTTTAAGTCTCTCATAAGCCTAGAAAGGCACTTGTGCCCACTTCTTCTTCTCATTTGGGGTTCCTTTGGGGTGTGGGTATCTTCCTGGTCCTAGGAAAGGGTTTGTGTCTTCTGAATTTTTGTGTTTGCTTCTTCTTTAAGTCATTTGCTTCTTTAAGTGCTTTCACTTCATCTTATTGTTTCTTTTGCTTCCATTTGGAATTGTTGGGTCTTGTACCATTCTTCTCTCCATCTTTTTGGCTTCCTAAGCCATTCTTCATTTTGTTTTGGTTCTGGTTGTGAGTCTTATGTTCATATTTTGTGCATTTTGCTTTGCATGTTTCATAAGTGTGCATTTGTTTTCATTTGTGTTCATGTTGCATCTTTTGTCTTATAAGCTTCTTCTCCTCATTTCTTTGAGTTGCATTTGCATTGTGCATTTGTTCGTACCATTTCACTTCTGATTGTTTGATGTTAGCATGCCATTTGATTTATCTTGCTTTATTTATATGCATACTAACCTTGCAGGGGCTATGGTAAGTATGAGATGTGGGAATTGAGTTCCACATCTCCAACTCTCATCTTCTCCTCTTATGTTTATATGCACTAACCATTTGTTGTTAGGCTTAGGCCTTTCTCATCTCTTCTTCTATCTTCTTCTCTTCTTCTTTCCTTCTTCATTGGGATAGAAACCTCACTAACCCTTAGGACATCCATGCATGTTAACACTTAGGATTATTTTAGTCCCCCTTTAGAATTTTTCCTTTGTGATCCTTTTGGTTCTTCTTCTCTTCTCATCTCATAACACTAAAAAACACTTTAATAAATTTGAAGTGATGTCTTGATCCATAGCCTTATCCCATGAGGTATGCTTGTAGTCTTCCCATCTTGGGATAGTATAAGTTTACCTTGTGATGCACAAGTCTGATCAAGGTATCTTCTTTATAAAAGAAAAGCATAAAAAACACTTCTTCATCTATAAATACCAAAAACACTTAATAATTAAACAAGTTAGTGAGCCTAGGCCCTAATCTTTGGGTTCAAGTTTTGGGGATCTTCTCCTTACTTGAGTGTGCTTGTTCTATTATTCCATCTTGGAATGTAGTGACAAGTGCACATTCCATGGAAAAGAGCTTGAGTTCACTTCCTTGTGACACACTCATAAAAGCTTCTAAAAAACACAAACAAACAATAAGCGTCTTTCCTTCGGGAATTCTTTTCTCATCTCCTTCGCTCCGTCCGCGAACTTGCTCCTACTTGTCACTTTGCAAGACGGTTACGCACTCGTCGTCCGAGTCTGCAACACCTGAGCAATGGCATAGGCAGTTCAAGCCTTAATTCATAGGCAATTTCCTTTTAGTACCCTTAGTTAGGGGAACTACGACGTCTCTGATCCTCATTATCCTGATGAGGTACGTAGGCAGCGGGGTAGGGCCCGTTCGAGCACAATCTTTATTTTCCCTACATTTTTCTCTTTGCTTTCTTTTCAGTTCTTTTCCAGTTCCAATTTCTTTTCATTTTCATTTCTTTTGCTGCAGTTTTCATACCCTCACCCTTTGAAACAGTTATCTTTTGCAAGCGTGGATCCCGTCGGGTACGGCGGACGATCTAGGTGCTAATACCTTCCCAGGTCGTAACCGACTCCTGAACTCAGTCTCTTTGGTTCGCAGGACCTGTGTCCTTCCTCTTCTTTAATCTGGTTCGTGCAGCATTACCATTCCCTTTCTTCGGGATAAAAATGCCTGGCTGGCGACTCTATTCCTTTTTCGCGCCACTTTCGCGTTTGTACCAGGATGGAAATCCGGGGAGCGACATGAGGGGACTTCGGTCCATTGGTAGCTTCGATCCCATTGTGTGGATTGAAGTGATATAGTGTTATGATGTGATCCCTTAGGGGAGGGTTGATGGCCCAATGTCCATCCATGAGGATGTTTAGGTATCGCATGCATTATTAAGAGGTTGCATTTCATTCTAAACGACATATCATGAGTTGCATTGATTTTGTGCAATGATGAGATGTATTTGATGTTGTGTATAAATGAGTATGGATAATGTTATTATGATATGATGAAAATGATGATATGTATAATTGAGCTAGGGATGATAGATTTCTATTGTTGTTATGCTTTAAATTCATGTTTCTATTTTATGTTATTGAATGTGAATTTACTCACCCTGCCTGGCTTCTAGTGATGGTCTATTATGTCATCCTGCAGATAATCAAGGTTAGCTAGGTGCGTGCTTAGCTCGAAGTTAGCTAATTTATCGTGTTAGTTAGAAGTGGAGTCATGCTCTGTGTCCAGTAACATCGGGATGGGTTTTGCTTGAGTGTTTATGTTTTATTTGGATTAAGATGCTGAATATTGTTTAAGTATTTTGATAAAATGATATTTGGGATAAGTTATGAGTTTTGTTTTATTAAAGAGGAATTTATGACTTATTGTTTTTCGTTGCATAGTTGTTGAGAAAAGATTCCTAGTGTTTTTCATGATTTTATGAACCCGTGTTGCGGGACAGGACTCTACGAGATGTTATGATTTTTGATATTAAGAAGTAATGTCATGCCCTTTTTATGAGTTGTACTATGATATATGATTTAAAGTGTCTATTTTGCGATGGGGTAGAAAGGGTGTTACAGATACCACTTTGTTACACCCAAAATAATCCCCATGAATTTTCAATTGAAAATCAAATTAATTAAATATAAAAATAATTTCGAGTGTTACATTCACTTCAAAACACGGCTTAAACTGATAGGTATTAGAAATAATTTTAGTTGCAGCAAAAATTTTCAAAAGAAAAACATAAAAAGAAAGATTTAGTAGCAACATGCTTTTCTTAAACAAATAAACAAGAAATAACAATCTTCGTCCCGATACCCCAAATTACATATCAGAGCTGACTCCTCTAACGTGAGTGCACCGACTTCACCGATCATGAACTCTACTATTTCTGATCACCTGTATGTTACCAATATAAGGGTAACATTCAAACATAAGAGGTGAGATACTTCACCAACAAAAGGGAAAAATAATACAAATAAAAGAAATTATCGTCAAATAATTCACCACTTCTCATCAATCAACAACTAACAAACACACCAAAACACATAATGATATTATGCACACAAACAACAACAAATGCAAATGAGACTCCACCAGACTCAATGCCTACGGTACCATTTATCGATCCCTGTTTCATGATTTAGTTCCTGTCAGAACTCTCGACCCCTATTTCATGGTCTAGTATGATCCCTATTTCATGATCACACCCTCGACCCCTATTTCATGATCACGTATGATCCCTATTTCATGGCTGCACGAACAACACAATGATTCCCTTTGGAATTCGGATGGGTATACCCTACCTTGGTACACCATCCCCAACTATGCACATGCCATGCACCATCAATGAAAATATGTAATATCTACAACAACATCAACAACATGTAAAACTGTTACAACAACATATATCAACAACTACCTCAACACATAACAACATCAACAACATCTGACAACAACTACAACAACATATATCAAAACCTACATCATGTAATAATAACAACGCCAACAACAACACATAGCAACACCAACAACACACACACACACACACACACACACACACACACACACACATATATATATATATATATATATATATATATATATATATATATATATATATATATATATATATATATATATATATATATATATATATATATATTAACTCATGTTTCTACTTTGTTATGTTCATTATCCTTCAAAACAAGCACACAACTTTTCAATACATGCCTCTAACATCACTACATCAATCCTCATTCATTAATATATTAAATAAAGGATTTTATAGAATTTTTCAGAAGAAAAATATTTTTTTTCTCACTCCAGGTCTCGCTAAGCGACCTCATGCTTGCTAAGCGAGTAACTCTCTGCCAGGAAGGGTCCAAAATTCTCAAACACTCACTAAGAGAGCTGCCTCTCGCTAAGCGAGAACTGCTATTTCTGCAAATTTTCCTCTACGAACCAGCCCGACTATGCTACGATCCATACACTCCAAAACCCTTTTTAAGGCCAGAAAACTTAGAATTTTCACCATTCTTCATACCATTAATCTCCTTACTCAAACAATTATCACAATTTCACAATACCTAATTGTTCTAACATGTTTTTCATCAAATATTTCTCCAACCTCATGGATTCCTACTCAATAATCCTATGCCTACTATTTATATTATAATACCCTTAGGAGATGAAAGAAATCCCATCCTTACCTTAATTTACGGACGATTTATTTCACTAGCTGAAATTCTCCTCTTCAAGCTCTTGCACCGGCTCCTTCTTCTTCCTCTGTTCACGCTTCTCACTCACGATCAGTTTTCACAAACTGGTTTCCTTTTTCCTAAATTCCAAACATAACCCTTAGACCCCAACTAAGGATTTCCCATCATGCCCTCACTATTCTCTTGTCCAATTACCATCTTACCTTTTCCCTTCATATTTCCAATATTTATTTAATATAATATAACTTATTTAAATCCATAGAATATTAAAATATAATTCTTCCCTCAACACACTACCAACTTCTCACAACATACAATACACAACAATTTCCAATGATTTAAATTAAATAATTAAATAAATAACCGGGGCATTACATTTTATGTGGACACCAAGAATTAAATAAATAACCGGGGCATTACATTTTATGTGGACACCATTGTAAACACCCCAAATTTTCCCTCACTAAGTTCACACCATGGCTTGTGATGTTTCATATTTGCATAAGTTTAATCATACCATTTCATGTTGCATTTTGCTTCACTGCATTAGTTCAAGTTCATCTGCATCTAGGGTTTGTGACTTGAGCCATCCAAGGATCCATCTGAGCCACTCCAAAGGTCTTCAATCACCTCAAGAGGGTCCATGTATGTTCAATCATCATCATATATACCTCAAAGATCAAGGAAGTCAAAGAATCACAAGAACTGGCAAAGCATGGAAGCAGAGTCAGGGTTTAAGTTCACAGATGATCTGAAATTAGGGTTTTGGTTTCAAAGGCCATAACTCCAAATTTTTTGGTCATTCTTGTTTCTATTGGTATCAATATGTTGTAAGGATCATGTATACCAAGTTTGATGAAGAGATTCATTGTGGAAGTCATCTGATCATTGGGTAACTTCTTGAGCAAGTCAGAACAAAATCCAGGCATTTGAGGCCCCCAACCATGGAACCAAAGTGGATTTTTCATCAAATTGAAGTTATATGATCTTTATTTGATCATTGAAGTGCTTAGAAGTTCACAAATTTGAAGAAAAGTGAGCTAAACCAAAAGTTGCCAAAAATGGAAATGACTTGTAATGTAAACTTTCCATTTTGGGGAAGTTTTTCAACCTCCTCTTTCTCAACCAAAAATGCTTCAAATGAAAAATTGTTGGTCACGAAAGTTGTAGATTGGATCATTCCCTTTTCAAAAAGTACAAGAACAAGATCTAATTCATTTTGGAACTCAAGATATGGCTTGTCAAAGTTGGCAAAAATCCCATAAATTTCAAGAATGCACCAAAAGGGATTCTTTGCAAAACCACTTGCCAAGGCTTTTTGTGACTTCAAACACACTTCAATACATCATAACATCATAGTGCATTGCTTCTAGATCAAAATTGCCCAAGGAATTGCAAGATCACATGCCTTGAACACCAAGATTTCTCAAAGGGGCCAAAACTTCACATAATTGCAAAACACCCCATAACTTATTTTCCACATGCTGAATTGCTTCAAGAATGAATTTGTGGACTTCCTTGATGTCAGCTGCGCATGGACATGCCCAAAGGCCAGCTGCATCCTTGCCCATACCTCAAGTACACAAGTTGGTGACTTTTTTGCAAGAAGGCCATACCAATCACAATAGGGCACAACCACTCCACAGACCTATCACAAGTTGATATGTGGACCAAATGTTGGTCATAACACACAAGAACACAAGCTGAAACAAAAAGAATCACCAAGTTCACAAAAACTCTCCTTCTTGCAAAAGCGTTCGAATCTCCCAACTCAACCACTCAATCTTCAAACAAATTCCACCATTAATCTCTAAATCACTCACTGATCATAAACCACCCATTAAAACAACCAAGAACACACCATAAACAAAAAACAATTTTCAGCCAGTTTAGGTGCAAACTCACAAACCAGCCATCCACAAAGCTTTCCAAGCATTGCAACCTCTTCAGGAAGGTCATTAGAGGCATTTTGAACCAAGGAAGCAGCCAGAAAGCTCAAGGGTGAAAAGCTCCATCTCAGGTAGCCATTCGAATTAATTTTTCCAGAACTTCTTTTTTATGTTACAAAATGATTAAGCTTGCTTCACTGATCACACTGAACTTGGAATTTTTGAAAATGGTTGAGAAATGAGAGTGTATTGATTGTCTGAAATTTTTGCCATGTTTATGTTTCTCTTCGAATCAGGAGTTTGAGTGAAAAGAAATTTGTTTTGAGAGTGGATTTGATCTTAGGAGAGTGAGAGGAGTGAGTCTGGAGCTTTAGAGCTTCAGAAAGTACCTAGGGAAGAAGTTAGAAATTTTCAGGTGAAGGTCTGGCCGGAGAAGATGACCGGAGGTCTTCTCCGGCCACCTGAATGTCATTAGTGTCTTAATTAGGGTTAGGGCATAATTTGAATTGTGGCCGTAGGATTTGAGGTTCCCGCGTGAGATGAGTGGTCCAGATGCCATCATTAAACCCTAATTGCTTTAATTAATTTAATTAGAAGAAATTAGCTCAGTTTGAATTCCAGCCACAGGATCTGGCGTGCACTCAACCAATCCTTCCCCAGACTCAATCTCATCCCTCCATTCAGCATACTTCAGTTTATTTTAATTTTAATTTCATATTTTTCTATTTGTTTTGTACATTTTATTTAAAATAGCAAGGAAATGCCAAAAATATTTTTATTCTGCATTTTTGTTTCAAATAATTTTCTTGACCTAAACATATTTTTATTTTTATTTTTTGCATTTTAAAATCATTTTTTTAGTATTTAAATGTTTATTTTAATTAATTAATGAAAATTAATTGATTAAAATATCATTTAGGTATCTGAAAAATCCCAAAAAATTCATATTGCATCTTTAAACATTTAGAGACATTGTCATACCATCCACACAAATTTATTTTTGGTTTTGAACCATGATTGACAATTTTCTTGAATTTAGGGTTCATAAAATTCATATTTTAGAACCCTAACTTCAAGAATTATTTTCTGCCTAATCAAGAATGGTATGACAATGGTTCTTTTTGCATTGATCTTAATTTGAAATATAGTTTCTAACATAATTTTGTCACAAATTTCTTCTGCCTTTTTGAATTGATTGGCAATTTTTTCCCTTTAGGTACCTTAAAACCCTAGAAAACTCAGAAAAATCATATCTTTCATTAGGTTAAGAGTTAGGTCTTCTCCTTTCGGGTGTGATATCATGTGGGGTTAGGTTTCTTTTGGTTGCGATTTCAATTTTTTATCTTGTCATTTGCTTCTGTTTTTGAGTTTTGCATCTCATGTTGTATGAAAACCCTAATTTCTCATCTTCTCTTGCATACATCTTGCATATGCTTGCATTCATGAACTTGCCATGACATTTCTTGCATCCACATGACTTCTAAGATATCCTAGGACACATTAGAATCATGCTTGATCATTTCTTCATCCATTTGCCATGTTATGCATTCATTTCATTTCATGTGCTTCCATGAACTTTCATGCTCCTTTCATGCTTCATTTGCATCCTCATCCCCTGTATGATCATTCACAACTCTTGACATGCTTTCATATCATCTCATAACATCATTTGCATCATAAAAATGCTTCTGGTTTTGGTTTGCATCCTTGCATTCATTTCATTTTCATGTTCACTTCTTTTCTTTATGTTAACTTTTCAGGTGGTAAGTATTTGGGAAGTGAATTTGCCTTCACTTCTCACAATCTCTTATTATCTCTCTTATGCATTCATTGCTGCATTTTGTATTTGTATTAGGGTGAGCTTGCTCATTCATGTTACTTCTTCACCTTCTTTCTTCAAGCAACTTATCTTCTTAAGTGAAGTAAGTTGACTTGCTTCTTCTGCTTCTCCTTCTTCCATCTACTTCTTCCTTGGTGGCTTCTTCTTGAAGATCTCTTGCAAGCCTCATGAACCTTAGGAACACCCAAGCATGTTAAAAATTAGGGTTTGATTAGTCCCCCATTAGTTTTACTTTTTGTGTCATCTCTTGTGTCTCTCTCCTCATCTCATAATGAAAGACTAAACCTTTAAGGTTTTAAGGCTTTATGATTAAGCTTATGCCTGCATCCTTCTCTTAGGATGGAGTGTATAACTTTAATCCTAAGTGTTAAACCCTTAATGTGTTTAAATCTCTTAATCAATCCATCTAATAATCACTAAGACATCAAGCTTGTAACTTGGGCCATGCATTAGGGTTCTAATTCTTCCTTAATTGGTTAAGAAGGACTAACCCCAGTGTTAATGGACAAGTCCCCCTCAAGTTGCCTTACAAACCTTAAAATTCACTTCTTAATCTTAACATTAACTAAAATCTACTTTAATAAAGGTTTTGTTTCGTCATGAGGTTAATCCCTAATCATGGATTAAGTTGAGGAGCCTTCCTCAGCTTAAGTGTTCTCATCTATCATCCTTCTATTAGGATACGTAGGCATAACTTAACTGTTATCGAACAAAAGTTTCTATATATTCCCCCTCTTTTAGCATTATTCTTTTAAGCCTCATTGTCTTGTGCACTGTGCTCTTTTCTTGCACTGACACTCATTTTCTTCACTTCACACTTCTTTCCAGCACTGACACTTGTATTCTTTTCCAGCTTTTTGTACACAGAATATCACTGACACTACCACTTTAAACACAAACTTTCAAGCGTGGATCCCGTCGAGTAAGACGGATAATCTGGGTGCTAATGCCTTCCCAGGTTGTAACCAACCCCCTTTCTCAGTTTCTTTGGTTCGCGATCGTCTTATCCATCTCTTTCCAGGTTTATGCAGTATTACCTTTCCTTCGGGATAAAAATGCCTAGCTGGCGACTCTTTTCAGTTCATCTTCATTTCTCCTTTCGCTGACCGTTCGCGTCAGTACCCCTTCTGGCCCATGTCTCATTTGGTGGGAGCGACAGCTTGGCGACTCTACTAGGGGTCCTTATATTGCAATCAGGGCTTCTGGTTCTTTTTTGTGGGTTCCTCCTAGCGCATGTTTGATTTGTGTTTACTGGGGTGTTATGTGCTATCCGTGTTTATTTATTTGCTTTATTTATGGCTTTATGTACAACTTTATTTACTGCTTTCTTTACAATTTTTTATACATCATACTGTCATTATCATTGCTGGATCTGGTTTCTGTTTTGGTGGGTGGGGTTTCACTGAGTGATTAGGGTCCTATACCTGGGACCTGAGTGACACCTAGGCTAGAGTGGTTCATGTTCTTTCCCATTCCATTTCGGTCTGGTGCGGGAATATGAAACACGGTTCAGATGTGGGTTTCTTCTTGAGAACTCTGTGCTACAGATTTCCTGTAGTGCTAGGGCTATCTGGGAAGTCTGCTAAGTCTGGATGACCTTTATTTTTTACCTTCAGAATCTGGGGTGAATTAGAGGAGGATCCTTTATGGTTATTGTAAACACTGTACCTCCGGGTTAGAAGTGTTTACACTTCTCATAACTGATCCAAGTCTGATGATCCTTGTTCTAGAACATTACAAGTGAGAGGGTTGGGTTGTTTACAGGTTTGCAGGAACCTTTGGCCACATCATACCCTGTTACTGTATTGTTTAAGAATACTTCACTTTGGGCAGTTCTTGTGATTAACCCTGGACATGTGACTCTTTATTTGAGTCCCCCACCCTGGTTACTGGATTTCTGAGCCTCCATCCGGACCTTTGAACATACATGAACCTTATACCAAGACAGATAATCAGATCCAACTCTTGATCACAAACCCTTGCATATCATTTGCATACATCATCATTGCATCATTTAACATTTGTTTATTTGTTTTTCAGGGTATCCACCTCATTATATTTGGTTTGGTTTTGACCCCTTCTACTGCTTAGACCTCAGCTTCAGTTATCTTCTTCAACATCTGCTTCAGCTATCTCCTTCAGAACCTCCATCAGTCTATCAGAGATTTACTTCCAGCTTTTTAGTCATTGATCTCCATCAGCATTTGTCTTCAGCCTCTTCATCAGCACTCATGGATGTTCCAAGGAAAAACAATATATCTTATCACTTCTTTGAGCCCTCTCTGACTGGTATCAGGCAGGTCCAGTCTCTTATCACACCTGACCACATCCCACTGTTTAGAGAGCACTATGGGGGTATTTTGGACATGGTCATGGATCTTGATTCTTCTCAGAGGAGCATGATCCACACATGCTTGCAGTTTTATGACCCTCCACTTAGATGCTTCACCTTTCCTGACTTCCAGATGGGGCCTCTGTTGGAAGAGTTTTCTTTGTTGATTGGAGTGCCTATCAGAGGAGGGATCCCTTTCAACCCAGAGATGACTGCTCCCAGAAGTGAAGAGATAGCAATGGCATTGCATTTGGAGCCTGCCCTCATTGAGCAAAACATGACAACAAAAGCTGGGATTCCTGGCTTACATCTGGACTTCTTGATTTCTCAGGCCACCCTGAAGGCTGCAGTGGGAGAATGGAAGGCAATATGTGCACTTTTAGCCCTCATCATATATGGGGTTATATTGTTTGCAGATGAGCCCAAATTTGTGAGTAAGAATGCCATCCACTTGTTTCTGCTGAGGAACCCAGTGCCTACATTGCTGGGAGACTTCTACTACTCCATCCATCAGAGAAATGAAAAGCAAAGGGGGAAGATAGTTAGATGTTGTGCTCCCTTGTTCTACTCTTGGCTACTCAGACACTTGCCCAAATCAGATGCCTTCTTGAACCCACACCAGCAGAAGAATTGGTCCAAGAGGTTCATTGCCTTAACATCAAATGATATCAGATGGTGCACCCAGAGCACCAAACGCAAGGATATTATTACCAGCTGTGGGCAATACCCTAATGTGCCTCTGATAGGAGTAAAAGGTTGCATCAATTACAACCCTTTACTGTTTAAGAGACAATTGGGATATGCCTTGGTTCACCCTCCCAGAGGACAGGATTTAGCTGAGACCCTATACTGTGAAGTTCAACCTAACTCAGCTGTTGTCAGACAAGCTGCCTGGGCTTGGGACAACATCCAGACCAAAGGGACAGCCATCCTTGGAAGGTGTAACAATATTGCTTCAGCCCAATACTCTGACTGGTCCCGTACTAGAGCTCAGATTACCAGGATGCCTTTCACCTTGGAAGACACACCTGGACCATCTACAGTATAGCCTACAGCAACTAGTAGCCTGGAGGAATTTGAAAAGCTGAAAGAGAGGAATAATCAGCTATCTGAAGCCCTGAAGAAGACTCTTTGGGAAAGGAATGACGGTCGCCTGGACATTGAAATATTGGAAAGACTCAAGACTGAGCATCTTACCAAGATTGAAAGGACAGATGACTACATAAGGAAAGCAAAAGCAGGAGAGTTGGTTTTGAAGAATGCTTGCAAGGAGGCCAAGATTCAGAAAGCTAGGGCTGAGCATTACCTGGAGGAGAGCCATGCTAGGTGGATCAGGATCACCGAAGCCCGTGCACAAGAAGACCAGAGGACTCAGGCCAAGATTGAGCAGCTGGAGGCCAATGAGAAGAAGCAGCAGGAGGCTTTGTTGGCGGCTCAGAAGGAGATATCAGAATTGAAGCTCCGAGCGGGGTTAAAGAGATCAAAGGATCAGGACAGGCATAAGAAGCTGACTAATGCCATTGCTACCAGGAACCTCCTTATTAGGACCATTATAGAGCACCCAGCTGGTCCGGTGAGTGAGGCACTCCTGAAGGAAGTTAGGGAAGATGACTATGGATTGGATGTCTGATTCTTCTTTGCTTGTATCTCTTTTCTTTTGATGTACTTTTTTCTTTTGATTGTTGTATTTTTGACCCACCATGGGCGTGTATTGTAAACAGAATATGTATTTTCATCATTTGTAATATATCAGTTTGTTTTATTTTTGGTGGGATTTCTCTCAACATCATCAAGCATCTCCTCGAGGTCTGGAAAGGTCAAAACCAAGAACCAAACCGGATGCCTGTGAAAATAAATAAGCATATTGCATTGCATACTAACTCTTTCTTTGTTTTGTAGGTTTTTGTTTATTATTTGTTTCTTACTTTGTTGTGGTTTCAGGAAACATTGCTCGTCGCAGAGTGTTCCCTGTCAACCGTACACACCGGTACCCAACGCGAAACAACCTTCCAGACATTCAGATGGATCAGGTACAGCAGGACCTGAATGAAGTAAGAAATCAAATGGCAAACGAGAGGGTCGAAATGAGAAACCAAATGACCCAGTTTATGGCTGTGATGACTGTCTTAACTCAGAGCCAGGAAAGGCTGAGAGAGCTGGTGGAAAGCCAGACACCTGAAGAGCCCCACCTTGGAACAGGGGGAACCAACAATAATGAACGAGCGAAGCCTCGTATCGAGCCACCAGAGTTTGGGCCCCATTAGAACCCAGATGTTAATGGCACATGGAATGTTCAAGGTAATACTGCTGGGGGAAGAATCCTGCAGGAGGATCCCCAAGAAGAACAGTTCACAATTATTGGGGGTGGAGATGAGGTGTATGACAGAAGGTTGGATGAGATTGCTGAAAAACTGAGGTCCTTGGAATCCCAAAATTCTTTAGGCTTTGACGTAATGGATATGGAGCTGGTAGATGGGGTGAGGATTCCCCACAAATTCAAACCCCCTTGCTTTGAGAAATATAATGGTACCTTTTGCCCGCGTACCCATCTACAATCCTTCTTAGGGAGACTCAAGGCTTATACCATGGACGAGAAGTTATGGATGTTCTATTTTGAGGACAGCCTAACTGGAGCATCAAGGGAATGGTATTCACATCTGACAAGGGCCACTATAAGATGTTGGAAAGACTTGGCCGATGCCTTCATCCGGCAATACCAGTACAACCTAGACATGGCTCCAAATAGAACTCTTCTAATGGGCATTTCTCAGTCTTCAAGGGAAAGCTTTCGGGATTATGCTCAGAGGTGGAGATAGCTTGTTGTTGTTGTCCAGCTGTTGCACCCCAAAATTTGCCCTCACAATACAAGACTTTGTGTGCTAAGAAGGTTCACAAGGTTCACAAGACCTTTCATGAGGTTCATGAAGTTTACAAGACACTTTATGAGGTTCACAAGGTTCACAAGACCTTTCATGAGATTCATGAAGTTTACAAGACCCTTCATGAGGTTCACAAGGTTCACAAGACATCTTATGAGGTTCACAAGGTTCACAAGACCTTTCATGAGGTTCACAAGGTTCACAAGACATCTTATGAGGTTCACAAGGTTCACAAAGTTCATCATGGGTCAGAAGATTTGACAAAATCCCTCAGGCAAGGCATTCTCCTAGGCAGTGCATCCAAAACTAGGGTTTTGACTTTAATCAGGCTAAATGGACTTCCAAGACTTCAAGTAAGCTTCATAACATTTTATATGTATTTAAGAATCCCCATGACAAATTTCAGAACTTTTCTCAAAGGTTTGCTCAGTCAAATGATCAGATAAGTCAAAGTTAGTCAAAGTAGTTAAAAAGTCAAACTGAGGTCAACTGTGGTCAAACCAAAGTCAAACTTCATGATTTTTTGCCAACATCAAGTATATGAAGTAAAATTCATCATTTGATCAAGATTCATCAAGGATATTTCAGATCATCAAGAATCAGAGGTTTCTAAATTAGGGTTTCCTCAGGAAAAGTCAACTGAACTTTGACCAGCCATAACTTTCACATGCTTCATCACATTTTTCCCATCCAAAGCTCATTTTGAAGGAAATTTAATTCTATACAACTTTGTGTCTCACAAGCCAAGCCCAAAAATGCTTCATTTGGAAGGTATGAGCTAAGACATTATAGGTCCTTTTGAAAGTCAACAAAAAGTCAACAACTTCAAAAGGGCATAACTTGAGAATGGTAAATGATATGGACATGAAACCAATGGGGTTGGTTAGAGGACTCTTCAAGCTTTCCAAAATGTCCAAGAACACCCTCATAGCATTAAAATTGAAGGATGTGTGCCCTTGCAAAGTTGGGAAATTTTTGGGTGGTGTATGAAGGAAATAGGGTCTTAAAACCAATTTTTTCTAAATGGGCCAAACTTTTTGTGACCCAAGGTGTTCCATGACATCATGCACGAAAATTATTTGATATTTTCATAATTTTATTTTATTTAATTTATTTATTATGATTTTTTATATTAAAAATCATTTTAAATTTAAATAAAATATCAAACATGAACATTTAAAATATATTTTTGTTCTAGAAGGTCATAAATATAATTTGGATTGAATTGATATAACATTGATGAAGATTGGCTTGAAATAGAAAGGTTGAATTCACAAATATTTGAAATTTAAGACCTAATCTTTTTCAATCTCAAAAAGTCAAAAGATCCACACAATGATCCATTATTTTTGACCTAATTCA
The DNA here is from genome assembly GCA_963966055.1 of Lathyrus aphaca. Lineage (NCBI taxonomy): Eukaryota > Viridiplantae > Streptophyta > Magnoliopsida > Fabales > Fabaceae > Lathyrus > Lathyrus aphaca. Next base: position 431,179,798 of record OZ014522.1, on the reverse strand, counting down.
GTCTAGTATAAGTATACAACATAACCCAATGCAAAGGCTACGGATTCCCTGCCTCAAAGAGTAAGTTTGCATATTCAAAAATCTCACCAAAATTCAAATTCGGATTTCACAATCCAGGCCCTTTCAAGACTATTTGAAGGTTGAGACATGTTCTATGAACATCATTGAATCTATTTAAACCATTTACAGCATCCAAATCATGGCATATGACCTAACTCGAATCAAACTTTTCATGGCTTAATGATTTTTTCGTTTTCTGATATTTGTGTATTATAAATAAGTTTTGATCATTGTTTCGTGTTTGTATTAAGTTGTTGATTGATTCTGGATGGTTTGATTGGAGTTTCATTACAGGTTTGAGAAGTTGCCATGGCTAGGGTTTCGGCCAAGCAATTAGGGTTTTACACTAGACCTAATATAAATAAATTCTAAGAACATAGAACAATCATGTGAACTCTGGGGATCATAACGCACCAATTAATTTTGAGAAATTTCACTGTTTTGATGATATTCCAATTTCGTAGGTTTCTGTTTTGAAAAAATCGCAGGAAACTTCATAGGTAAAATCGCAGCAAAAAACGCAGGGCCAAAGGATGAAGACGAAGCTATTGGCGCCATCTGGAAGATTCAAAATTAAGTTTAATATTTTTAGAATTGTTTGTGGTTTTATTTCACAGATGCAGCGTTGGCCCAATGGTGAAGTATGCGCATGTTATGCTTGTAGGTCCTTGGTTCGAATCCTGGATGCATCAACCTTTTTATTATTTTTCCATGTAATTAGCAAACTTAATATATTATTTATTGTGATGAACATACTATCAGTTGCGCCCTCCTGGCTGGATGGTAAGTGTGTCTGCGTGATATGAGAAGGTCCTGGGTTCGAATCCTCCCCCAGGCCTTTTGTGCAATTTCTTTTTGTTTTATCATGATTTTTTCCAGGTTAGCCATAAAACCTCAAGGAGTGCATTGCTTATCACCTGCGCGCGCATGGTCTGGTGGATGGTGTATTGGTCTTGGAGATTGCATTGTCCAGGGGCTGGGTTCGAATCCCAGCCCAGGTAAGTTTTTGTTTCTTCATTCTTTTTTTGTTTTTCTTATTTAATTTATATTATAAGTTGAATGAATTTAAATAAATTCAAGTAATGAAAAATAAATAGGATTTTTATATTATTTTAGAATTCATTCTTTTTAATTTTAATCTTATAAGAAAAATTATTTATTTTTGTAAATTATTAATATTGTAAAATTATATATAGTTATATATAAAACCCTAATTTCTAAAACCCTAAAATATTTTGTAAAAACCTAATTAATTTTTTATAAACCCTAATAATACTCTTAAACCCTAATTATTTCATGTAAATGTTAATTATGTCCATATTTTTATTATTTAATATAATTCTTGTATATAGATAATTTTAGATAATTAATTAAAACTTGATAATTTGGTAAATATAATAATATGATTATTCAATTATAATTAACCTTATTTTCATAATATGTATATATTTTATAATTTGTTTATAATTTAATTCTTGTATGTAAATAATTTTTAATATATGCTTAAAAATAATTAAAACTGGCCAATTTAATTTTGTAAATATAGTTTATTTTCATAATATGTTTATAATTAACCTAATTTCTATAACTTATATATAATTTAAAATTTTATAATAATTAGTATATAATTGTTTATATTTTTCTCTTAATCTTAAAAAATAATAATTGTTTATAAAAAATTGAACTTTTAATTATTATGCTAATATTCTTATTAATGCTATTTATTTTCATATTTATTTTATTATTACTAACCCCATTTATATATTGTGATTTATTATTATTATTATTACTAACCCAATTATCTTATTATCATTTATTTTGCTTATTTATTTTGTTTTAATTATTATTATTATTATGTAATTGTTTCCTTTATGTAATATTCTAATAGTAATATTTATATTTAAATGCTATGGTTAGTAAAGTAGGGAGTGAAACATGTTTGTATTTTAAAATCAATTTAGATCACTAATTTAAAAGATAAATATTTAAAATTGTACACTCACACACGTAAGTCGATCTTTGATCGTCATCTCACTTTCTAGGGTTACCTCTCATGTTGCCTAAACAAAAGGTCAAGTAGGGTGTATAAAGCAAAGTCCCTCATTTCACATCATCTAGTCCCTTAACAGATAAAAAGATCAAGTCCCTTCGAATGTTGCCTTCGTAATGATCTTGTCCCTTTCGAATAAAGATGATAAGTCCCTTCGAATTGCTTATACACCCTACAGTTGCCTAAATAACAGATGACCCTTCAGTTGTCCCTCACATCCAAGGTAATGACTACCTATTCCTTAATAATAGGGATAGTCTTACCATTTAAAGGATTCAAGAACAGAAAAGACTTAAACTTAGGGTAGGTTTCTCTTAGATACTTGCTCACTCTTCAAAAACATTTCAAACACTTCATACATTTCAAACAAATTTTCAAAACAAAGGTTTTATACGCATCCGTACATGGATCATTATAAAACACTTAAGAAAATTTCTATTCACACACTTCACATTTCAAAAACATTTTAAAGTGAGCTAACTAACTAAGAGCCCATGGATAACCATGGATGTAAAGGGTGCTAACACCTTCCTTTTACATAACCTACCCCCCGGACCCAAAAATCTTTTAAAAGGTCTTTCCTGTTCTTTTATGCCTTTCCTTTGGATAAAATAAAAGTCGGTGGCGACTCTTGCTATCCGCAACATAACTAAAGTCAGTTCTCCCACCGTGTTCACCAGCCGCCCATGTCTGAAAGAGAAATGGCTGACATGTTTATGAACACCTTGTAGGGAACTTATATTGATAGACTTGCTGCTTTCTCTTTCACCAGTTTTGTTGATGTAGTTATAGCTGGTGAGAGAATTGAGAGTCTTTTGAAGATGGGAAAAATCTCTGACAATGGTGCTAGCTCATCCAACAACCCCAGAAAACCTTTTTCAGGACCCTGAAGGGCAAGTGAAACAAATGCTATCCATGCAGGCCGGGGCAGACCCCAATATTCTCACAGATCAATAGCAGTCGTTACCATCCCGGCTCCAGCTCCACAGCAACCACTTTTTCCTCAACAACAACAACAACATCACTACCAGCAACAATCTCATTTTCCACAATAAAGAACGTACAGCAATAACAACAACCAACAACAGCGCCCTTTTCAACAGAGGCCATATCAAGCAAATAGGATAATTGATCCTATCCCTATGCCTTATGTCACTCTACTGCCACAACTCCTGAAGCTCAACCTGGTTGAGTTAAGGACGTTGGCTCCACCAGATCCTCTCAACCTCCCGAAGAATTATGATGCTAATGCTAGGTGTGCCTTCCACTCCAACACACCTGGTCACAATACTGAGAAGTGTAGAGCCTTGCAAATGAAGGTTCAGGATTTGGTCGATTCCAAAGCTCTCAACTTCGCACCTCCTCCAAATGTTAACAGAAATCCTATGCCTAATCATGGTGGGCCCAAGATTAATGCCATAGAAGAAGACCAACCATCTGCACTAATTGATGATGTTGCATAGATTCAAACACCGTTGGCAGAAGTCAAAGCTCAACTCTTAAGATGCCAAGTGTTCCCGGGCTGTGAGGCCTGCTGCGAATTGTGCAAAACTGCTATTAATGGTTGTGAGAGGCTAAGGCTTGGCATAGATGGCCTTATCAGAGATGGAATTTTGCAAATTACCACAACGGTTCCTTCAACATCAACAACTCTTTCTTCAGCAATAGATCCTACTACAACATCAACAATTCTTTCTTCAACAATGACAGATCCTCCTACAACTGCAACAACTATCATACCCAATGATTCATCCACAACTCCAGCAATCACTCCATAAATTATTTCAACAGATCAGAGTTCAGCAACATTTTCTTCTACAATATCAACACCCATCTTACCAACGGAAACACCTACAACACCAGCAAACACTAATGAAGATGTCTCAACGGTCACGATCTATTATGACCCAGCAAATATTCATCCCAACAACAATTTCCAACAACAAACTGCAACACCTCCTGTCAGATCTCCAGTCATAATCTATTACGACCCACATACCATCACAGTTCCTTCCGCTGCGACAATCAGTCCTGTTACCATTACAGTGCCAGGACCCGTTCCTTATGAAAGCAGTAATGCCATACCTTGGCACTACGGTTCTGATCTCTACTGCGACGGAAAGAAAATCACTCTAGATTCATCAACCTCTTCACCACAAGTTGACAATGTTGGGGGAGGCGGAGGCTTCACCAGAAGCGGACGCCTTTTTGCCTCACAAACACCAAGACCCAATGCTGAAGCAGAAGCTGCTGCTAAGGCAAAAGGGAAGAATGTGGCACTTGAAGAGCCAACTGTTAAAGAAACTCCGAAGACGTCTTTTGAACAAGAGGTGGACGAGTTCATGAGAATAAAAAAAAAGAGTGATTGCAAAATGGTGGACCAGCTTCATCAGACACCCTCCAAAATCTCCATATTATCATTGTTAATGTGCTCCGAAGCCCATAGGAATGCATTGTTGAAGGTCCTGCACGCAGCCTACGTGCCGGAAGAGATTACGGTTAATCAGCTGGAAAAGGTGGTTGCGAATGTTAACACCAGTCATGGACTGGGCTTCACAAATGTTGATTTAACGACGGAGGGACGCAATTATAATAAGGCTTTACACATCACCTTAGAGTGCAAAGGTGCTGTTCTTTCTCACGTACTGGTAGACACTGGGTCTTCGCTCAATGTCCTCCCAAAGAAAGCCTTGGTGAAGCTGGAGTATGATGGTTTGGCATTACATCCAAGTAACTTGGTGGTGAGAGCATTTGATGGCTCTAAGAGATCAGTGCTTGGAGAGATTGATCTACCTGTGTTGATTGGCCCACAACCCTTTAAAACTACCTTCTTCGTGATGGACATACAGCCGGCCTACAGCCGTTTGTTGGGTAGACCCTGGATTCACGCTGCTGGCGCTGTTACATCTACCATTCACCAGAAGTTAAAATTTGAGTGGGAAGGTCAGATCATCACAATCTGCGGGGAGGAAGACATTTTCGTTAGCCACCTGGCTACTTACAAGTATATAGAGATGGATGGGGAGATCCATGAGACTATAAGTCAGGGGTTTGAGGCCCTTAACATCAATGAAGCAACTGCTGTGTCTGGGACTTCCATCACTTCATATCAACAAGCCCGGAAGGTTGTTGAGGAGGGTACTGCTCAAGGCTGGGGCAACCTGCTGCAAGTAGAAAAGAAAGAAGACAGATTCGGGTTGGGTTACAGACCAACTCGACAAGATCAACCAGAGGCTGCAACGGAGCCCAAATTTGTCAGTGGGGGAATGCTTACCCCGGATGCTGTGAACAGTCTGGAAGACGAGGAAGAAGATGAACGCAACCTGGAAAGCTGGATACGTCCCAGGATCCCGGGGAACCAAGTCTCTAACTGGTCTTCCCAGGAAATTATAAGAGTTACTCCTGCAGAGTAATTATTATTTCCTGTCTTTTAAGCATGCATCAAGTCCTGCATCTTGCCCAAGATGTCAGGACTCATTTTGTAATCGGGCCATCTTGTATTTTATGCAAACGATCAATTAATGAATATCAGGACATCTATTGCAAACAAGTCTCTTTTTCGCTTACTGTTTTTCATTTTTCATTTTTTGTACAAAACAATAAAATGGCAATGTTTTCGAAATAATAACTTCATTTTCACTTTTTCTAAACAAGATAAAACTGATCACTAAAATGAACCAATTTAAACCCTTGCAGAGAGTGTCCTCCAGACTGCACCGACAACGACACTGCTATGACTTCGTATGACTTCGACAATCTGATTAATCAAGCCGATGAAGGGGTTGAAGAAGATTATGAGCTACCTGAAGAACTAGCCAGACTGCTAAGGCAAGAGGAGAAGGTTATCACTCCTCATCAGGAGGAAGTTGAGACAATAAATCTTGGTACCGAAGAAGACTTGAAAGAAGTGAAGATTGGGGCTCGTCTGCAAGATTCAATGAAGGAACAACTTATTGACATGCTTCGAGAGTACGTTGACGTCTTTGCTTGGTCTTATCAAGATATTCCAGGTCTGGATACCAACATTGTTATGCACAAGTTACCTCTAAAGGAAGACTGTCCTCCAATAAAACAGAAGCTACGCCGTACTCGTCCGGATATGGCCATGAAGATAAAAGAAGAGGTACAAAAACAGTGGGACGCCGGTTTCCTTGCTGTAACTAGTTACCCGCCGTGGGTTGCTAACATTGTACATGTGCCTAAGAAGGATGGCAAAGTACGGATGTGTGTGGATTATCGGGATCTGAATAGAGCCAGCCCAAAAGATGACTTCCCATTACCTCACATTGATGTATTGGTCGACAACACGACTCGGTTCTCGGTATTCTCCTTCATGGATGGATTTTCAGGATATAATCAGATCAAGATGTCACCTGAAGACATGGAGAAGACACCTTTCATCACACCCTGGGGCACATTCTGTTATAAGGTAATGCCATTTGGACTGAAGAATGCTGGTGCCACTTATCAACGCGCTATGGTAACATTATTCCACGACATGATCCACAAAGAAATTGAATGTTATGTGGATGACATGATTGCCAAGTCCCTAACGGAAGAAGACCATTTGGTAAATCTGTTAAAGCTGTTCAAACGTCTGAGAAAGTACCAGCTGAAGCTAAACCCCAACAAATGCACATTCGGGGTGCGATCCGGTAAGCTGCTGGGATTTATTGTAAGTGAGAAAGGAATTGAAGTTGATCCTGAAAAAGTCAAAGCCATTCAAGAGATTCCTGCACCAAAGACTGAAAAAGAAGTTCGGGGGTTTCTAGGTAGATTGAACTACATTTCAAGGTTCATATCTCATCTTACTGCAACCTGTGAACCCCTGTTCAAGTTATTAATAAAAGAACAAACGGTCAGGTGGAATGAAGACTGCCAGAGGGCTTTTGACAAAATCAAGGAATACTTACAAGAACCTCCAATCCATATGCCTCCTGTTGAAGGAAGACCTCTAATAATGTACTTGACAGTATTAGAAGGATCAATGGGGTGTGTGCTGGGCCAGCATGACGAGTCTGGTCGAAAAGAGTATGCAATATACTACCTAAGCAAAAATTTTACCGACTGTGAACAACGTTATTCACTGCTCGAGAAAACATGTTGTGCTTTAGCGTGGGCTGCTCACCGACTAAGGCAGTATATGTTGACTCACACTACCTTGTTGATCTCAAAGATGGACCCAGTCAAGTATATATTTGAGAAGCCAGCACTTACCGGAAGGGTTGCAAGATGGCACATGATTCTCACGGAATATGACATCCAATACACATCTCAAAAGGCCATCAAGGGCAGTGTATTGTCTGACTATCTGGCTGAGCAACCCATTGATGATTACCAGCCAATGAGATTTGACTTCCCTGATGAAGACATCATGTTCATAAAAGCAAAAGATCATGAAGAGCCTGTTCACATTGAAGGGCCTGACCCAGAAGAAGAATGGACAATGATGTTTGATGGGGCTGTTAATATGAATGGTCGTGGAGTTGGTGCAGTGCTCATTACACCTAAAGGAGTTCACATGCCTTTCTCGGCAAAACTCACATTTGCATGCACTAACAACGAAGCTGAATACGAAGCCTGTATCATGGGTCTTGAGGAAGCCATTGACCTCGGGATCAAGACTTTAACTGTATTCGGAGATTCAGCTCTGGTAATCAATCAGACCAACGGCAAATGGTACACTCACCAGGAGCATCTGATTCCATACTGAGACTACACGAGGAGATTACTAACCTTCTTCACTACAGTTAAACTTGAGTATATCCCTCGGGATGAAAATCAGTTTGCAGACGCTCTGGCTACCATTTCCTACATGATCAAAGTTCAAGCTGCCAACTTTGTACCTCAGATTTCAGTATCCAGACTTGACAGACCGGCATATGTATTCTCTGTGGACATTGATAAAGATGACAAGCCTTGGTTCCATGATATCAAATGCTTCTTGGAGGATCAAAAGTACCCACCTGGGGCATCATCCAATGATAAGAAGACATTAAGAAGGTTGGCTGGTAGTTTCTTCTTGAATGCTGATGGTTCCTTGTACAAGAGAAACTTTGACATGGTGCTTCTCAGATGTGTTGATAAGAAAAAGGCAGACTTGTTGATGCACGAGGTGCATGGAGGATCTTTTGGTACCCATGCTGGAGGGCATGCAATGGCCAAGAAATTGCTAAGATCAGGTTACTATTGGATCACAATGGATTCAGACTGTTGTGCCTATGCCAGAAAGTGCCACAAATGCCAGATTTATGCGGATAAAGTGCATGTGCCTTCGAATCCTTTAAATGTGATGTCTTCACCTTGGCCCTTTGCCATGTGGGGCATTTATATGATTGGAAAGATCGAGCCGACTGCTTCAAATGGCCACAGATTCATCTTGGTAGCCATTGATTATTTCACCAAATGGGTTGAAGCAGCTTCGTATGCAAATGTCACTAGGCAAGTGGTAGCCCGATTCCTGAAGAGAGACATCATCTGTTGGTATGGAGTGCCGGAGCGAATCATTACTGATAACGGTTCCAATTTGAACAACAAAATGATGGCAGAACTGTGCCGGGACTTCAAAATCCAACGCCACAATTCTTCTCCTTACAGGCCAAAGATGAATGGCGCTGTTGAGGCAGCTAATAAGAACATTAAGAAGATTGTGCAAAAGATGGTGGTCACCTACAAAGACTGGCATGAAATGCTACCATTTGCCTTGCATGGGTATCGTATATCAATCAGAACGTCTACTGGGGCAACACCGTATCAGCTTGTGTATGGTATGGAGGCAGTCTTACCTGTTGAAGTTGAATTACCCTCCTTACGGGTACTGATGGATGTCAAGTTGAATGAAGCAGAATGGGTCCGATCTCAGTATGATCAACTGAATCTAATAGAAGAAAAGAGATTAGCTGCAATATGTCATGGGCAGTTATATCAGAAGAGAATGAAGAAAGCCTTCGATCAAAAAGTCAAGCTTCGGGAATACCAGGTAGGAGATCTGGTGTTGAAAAGGCTCCTTCCTCCTCATACAGACCACAGGGGTAAATGGACTCCGAATTACTATGGTCCATTCATAGTAAAGAAAGTTTTCTCGGGTGGAGCACTGATGCTCACTACTATGGATGGTGAAGATTTCGTATCCCCTGTGAATTCAGATGTAGTTAAAAAATACTTCGCATAAAATGACCAGCTGGACATAAAAATAGAATGTAAGTCCAGGCAAAAATAGGGCATCCCGGTGAGTCAAAAACAGAATAAAAGATTCGGGCAAAAATAAGGGAAAAATTAAAAAACTGTGTACACCCGCTGAGTTGAAAAGCCACATTGGACAACTCAGGCAAAAATGGGTATCCCGGTGGATTGAAAACCCGAAAGGGCGATCCACGCAAAATAAGGGAATAAGCGAACAACTGCGTTCTGAATTCGTCTGTATCACTTACAACGCAACAAGATTCGAAAGGTTAAAGCAGCGGTCAGAATTAGCCTTCTTCAGAAAGCAAGATGAGAAGAACGTCAAGGTCATACGAGTCATAGCAAGAGGAAGCTCGCTAAAGCGTCGTCAACATTGCCAGCACTTTCATTTTTCTCAATTTAGTAACAATCTCCTCATTTCAGGGGATTTGTTTCTTTGACTGTATTTGCCAATTCAGGGCACACAAATTAATAAAATCAGATTTTCAGTCATATTTCGTCTTGTACATTTTATTTCATTTGCAAAAATGTCCGATATCCTTGATATAACGCTTGCATAAAAACAGATGTGCCTTTCTAATCACATGCTTGCAGGAAATATATTTTTTACTTCCAGGAATGTCTAACTCCTATGACGGAATCCGGTAAGGGATACCTCGGGATACTGGCGCGTTTCTTTGTTATAACTGGATTGCAGGTATTCAGAGTGCAACATGGGGCATGGAAGGTTTTCCCCAGCGAATTTGCAAAATCATTATTTCCTCAGCACATCCTCCAAACAGCACCAGAAGTGCTTTCTCCCCATCAGATTTGTCAGGCATCACTTCTCCAGCACATTTTCTTCAGAGCAGCATCAGAAGGTGCTCATTTCCCCAGCTGAGTTGTCAGATATCATCATCCTCAGCAGGATCCCCACAGAAATCTCTAGGAAGATTGTTCAGTGGTCTTTCCTCCCCCAACAGAGTACTAGACAGGGAACCATCTCCCCACAGAGCTCCAGCCTCCTCCCAGAAGAGCAATGTCTGAATTTCCCACACAACAAAGTTACGAAAGCTTCCACATCCCCAGCTGGGCTCCTCATTACTAAGATAGGTCTATCAGTGACTTATTTCCCCAAGCAGAGTCGTATATTTTATCAGATCTACCAATGATCTCATCCCCAGCTGGGATATCATGTCAAGCAGATCAGTCAGAGATCTCCACAGGCAACGGGATCTGAATCCCGGATCGGTATCTTTTGCATAATCATAGCATTCACATCATTTTCCCCCAGAGCGTAGCATTCCTTCTAATACGGAGCATTACGGAAAAAATCAAACATATTGCATAATCACAAGTCAGGTTCGAACCAATCACCTGTAAATACCAACAATACCACTTCAGCAATATACAAATACCTCTCAATTTCCCCAGCAGAAAGCCAAAGCTTCCCCTTTGCACTCTCCAACAGATACATGTTCATATATATACTCTTTCGACACTCGTCTGTGTCATATCGTCCCCCTGCAGACATAAGCCACAAACATCCTCTGCAAATACAGATACTTATACACTCTCTGGACACCCATCCGTGTCACCATTCCCCAGCACGGTTACCCAAACACTTATTATAATACACTCCCATTGACACCCGTCCGTGTCATTCTATCCCCACAAATCACTAGATTACCTTTTACACTTATAAGTTCATAACTTATACGTTTCCTCTTATGACACCCGTCCGTGTCATACTCTTCCCAGCAAGTTGAACACTCGTCTGTGTCTCACTCATGCCTATTTTTACTCATACAAGATACTTGTCTGTATCTTGTATATACACTTATTTTCCCTCAGAGTCGACACTCGTCCGTGTTCTTTGTTAACCAGTTGATACTCGTCCGTATCATCATCTCTGAACATGTGTCAGCGTTGTTTCTACCGATACTCGTCTATATCGTAGTCTTAAAGATGCTCGTCCGCATCTTTAATCTATACACAGTGTCAAACACTTATACTTTTGTTTCTTAAAGCATAAGCACTCGTCCGTGTTTACCATTCCCCAGTAAAAAGAAAAACTTCTTTTCTATCTGACATTCGTCCTATGTCATGATACTTTCGGCAGCCATACCCTGCCAGGTGATAGTCCTTCACCTTTAGATGATTGTCCCTCATCCTTCTCCCATCGGAGTCTCCATTATAGGAACCCTTTTATATCCGGCATTCGTGATATTTAGCAGCCGTCCCCTGCTAGGTGATCGTCCTTCACCTTCGTGATGATCGTCCTTCATCATTTTATCCGATGGTCGTCCCCATTGTTGATCTTGTTATCCGGCATTCGTCCTATGTCGTGATATTTAGCAGCCGTCCTCTACTAGGTGATCGTCCTTCACCTTCTTGATGATCGTCCTTCATCATTTTATCTGATGGCCGTCCCCATCGTTGATCTTGTTATCTGGCATTCGTCCTATGTCATGATATTTAGAAGTCGTCCCCTACTAGGTGATCGTCCTTCACCTTCTTGATGACCGTCCTTCATCATTTTATCCGATGGTCGTCCCCATCGTTGATCTTGTTATCTGACATTCGTCCTATGTCATGATAAACCCCGAGAGTAGCCGTACCCTGCTAGGTGATCGTCCTTCACCTCTTGATGATCGTCCTTCATCATGCTTATCTGATGGTCGTCCCCATCGTTGACTTGTTCTATCCGACATTCGTCCTATGTCATGGTAAAGAGCAGCCGTCCCCTGCTAGGTGATCGTCCTTCACCTTTGATGACCGTCCCTCATCAATGTTTCATTTACCCTTTGAACCGATGGCCGTCCCCGTCGTTATTTACCTTACTTTGCAAACCCGATGGCCGTCCCCATCATTGCCTTTACTTTTAATCCCCAGAGAATCTTGTTTCCTTTACCTGATGGCCATCCCCATCATGATCTCTTTATTTTCCCAGCATGTCTACCATCCCCGTCATTGCTTTATCCCCTAGCAGTCGTCCTCTACTTGACGGTCATCCTGCATCGCCCGCACTTTATAATCATACTATACTTTCTTTTACAATCTATATCCCTTTTCTTCTTCTCCCAGTGAGTGCAAATTTCGGATTGTCTTTGGTATTCAACCACAAGTTATCTTGTTTATCTGTTAAGCTAGGCGCTTACAGCCTACACAGCTAACTCATGCTTGAATATGGGAAACTGTAAACACCCCAAATTTGCCCTCACTAAGTTTACACCATGGCTTGTGATCTTTCATATTTGCATAATTTTAATCTTACCATTTCATGTTGCATTTTGCTTCACTGCATTAGTTCAAGTTCATCTGCATCTAGGGTTTGTGACTTGAGTCATCCAAGGATCCATCTGAGCCACTCCAAAGGTCTTCAATCACCTCAAGAGGGTCCATGTATGTTCAATCATCATCATATATACCTCAAAGATCAAGGAAGTCAAAGAATCACAAGAACTGGCAAAACATGGAAGCAGAGTCAGGGTTTAAGTTCACAGATGATCTGAAATTAGGGTTTTGGTTTCAAAGGCCATAACTCCAAATTTTTTGGTCATTCTTATTTCTATTGGTCTCAATATGTTGTAAGGATCATGTATACCAAGTTTGATTAAGAAATTCATTGTGGAAGTCATCTAATCACTGGGTAACTTCTTGAGCAAGTCAGAACAAAATCAGGGCATTTGAGGCCCCAACCATGGAACCAAAGTGGATTTTTCATCAAATTGAAGTTATATGATCTTTATTTGATCATTGAAGTGCTTAGAAGTTCACAAATTTGAAGAAAAGTGAGCTAAACCAAAAGTTGCCAAAAATGGAAATGACTTGTAATGTAAACTTTCCATTTTGGGAAAGTTTTTCAACCTCCTCTTTCTCAACCAAAAATGCTTCAAATGAAAAATTGTTGGTCACGAAAATTGTAGATTGGATCATTCCCTTTTCAAAAAGTACAAGAACAAGATCTAATTCATTTTGGAACTCAAGATATGGCTTGTCAAAGTTGGCAAAAATCCCATAAATTTCAAGAATGCACCAAAAGGGATTCTTTGCAAAACCACTTGCCAAGGCTTTTTGTGACTTCAAACACACTTCAATACATCATAACATCATAGTGCATTTCTTCTAGATCAAAATTGCCCAAGGAATTGCAAGATCACATGCCTTGAACACCAAGATTTCTCAAAGGGGCCAAAACTTCACATAATTGCTAAACACCCCATAACTTATTTCCCATATGCTGAATTGCTTCAAAAATGAATTTGTGGACTTCCTTGAAGTCAGCTGCGCATGGACATGCCCAAAGGCCAGCTGCATCCTTGCCCATACCTCAAGTACCCAAGTTGGTGACTTTTTTGCAAGAAGGCCATACCAATCACAATAGGGCACAACCATTCCACGGACCTATCACAAGTTGATATGTGGACCAAATGTTGGTCATAACACACAAGAACACAAGCTGAAACAAAAAGAATCACCAAGTTCACAAAAACTCTCCCTCTTGCAAAAGCTTTCGAATCTCCCAACTCAGCCACTCAATCTTCAAACAAATTCCACCATTCATCTCTAAATCACTCACTGTTCATAAACCACCCATTAAAACAGCCAAGAACACACCATAAACAAAAAACAATTTTCAGCTAGTTGAGGTGCAAACTCACAAACCAGCGACCCACAAAGCTTTCCAAGCATTACAACCTCTTCAGGAAGGTCATTAGAGGCATTTTGCACCAAGGAAGCAGCCAGAAAGCTCAAGGGTGAAAAGCTCCATCTCAGGTAGCCATTCGAATTAATTTTTCCAGAACTTCTTTTTTATGTTACAAAATGATTAAGCTTGCTTCACTGATCACACTGAACTTGGAATTTTTGAAAATGGTTGAGAAATGAGAGTGTATTGATTGTCTGAAATTTTTGCCATGTTTATGTTTCTCTTCGAATAAGGAGTTTGAGTCAAAAGAAATTTGTTTTGAGAGTGGATTTGATCTTAGGAGAGTGAGAGGAGTGAGTCTGGAGCTTTAGAGCTCCAGAAAGTACCTAGGGAAGAAGTTAGAAATTTTCAGGCGAAGGTCTGGCCGGAGAAGATGACTGGAGATCTTCTCCGGCCACCTGAATGTCATTAGTGTCTTAATTAGGGTTAGGGCATAATTTGAATTTTGGCCGTAGGATTTGAGGTTCCCGCGTGAGATGAGTGGTCCAGATGCCATCATTAAACCCTAATTGCTTTAATTAATTTAATTAAATGAAATTAGCTCAGTTTGAATTCCAGCCACAGGATCTGGCGCGCAGTCAACCAATCCTTCCCCAGACTCAATCTCATCCCTCCATTCAGCATACTTCAGTTTATTTTAATTTTAATTTCATATTTTTCTATTTGTTTTGTACATTTTATTTAAAATAGCAAGGAAATGCCAAAAATATTTTTATTTTGCATTTTTGTTTCAAATAATTTTCTTGACCTAAAAATATTTTTATTTTTATTTTTACATTTTAAAATCATTTTTTTAGTATTTAAATGTTTATTTTAATTAATTAATAAAAGTTAATTGATTAAAATATCATTTAGGTATCTGAAAAATCCCAAAAAATTCATATTGCATCTTTAAACATTTAGAGACATTGCCATACCATCCACACAAATTTATTTTTGGTTTTGAACCATTTTTGACAAATTTCTTGAATTTAGGGTTCATAAAATTCATATTTTAGAACCCTAACTTCAAGAATTATTTTCTGCCTAACCAAGAATGGTATGACAATGGTTCTTTTTGCATTGATCTTCATTTGAAATGTAGTTTCTAACATAATTTTGTCACACATTTCTTCTGCCTTTTTGAATTGATTGGCATTTTTTCCCTTTAGGTACCTTAAAACCCTAGAAAACTCAGAAAAATCATATCTTTCATTAGGTTAAGAGTTAGGTCTTCTCCTTTGGGGTGTGATATCATGTGGGGTTAGGTTTCGTTTGGTTGCAATTTCAATTTTTTATCTTGTCATTTGCTTCTGTTTTTGAGTTTTGCATCTCATGTTGTATGAAAACCCTAATTTCTCACCTTCTCTTGCATACATCTTGTATATGCTTGCATTCATGAACTTGCCATGACATTTCTTGCATCCACATGACTTCTAAGACATCCTAGGACACATTAGAATCATGCTTGATCATTTCTTCATCCATTTGCCATGTTATGCATTCATTTCATTTCATGTGCTTCCATGAACTTTCATGCTCCTTTCATGCTTCATTTGCATCCTCATCCCTTGTATGATCATTCACAACTCTTGACATGCTTTCATATCATCTCATAACATCATTTGCATCATAAACATGTTTCTGGTTTTGGTTTGCATCCTTGCATTCATTTCATTTTCATGTTCACTTCTTTTCTTTATGTTAACTTTTCAGGTGGTAAGTATTTGGGAAGTGAATTTGCCTTCACTTCTCACAATCTCTTCTCATCTCTCTTATGCATTCAATGCTGCATTTTGTATTTGTATTAGGGTGAGCTTGCTCATTCATGTTACTTCTTCACCTTCTTTCTTCAAGCAACTTATCTTCTTAAGTGAAGTAAGTTGACTTGCTTCTTCTGCTTCTCCTTCTTCCATCTGCTTCTTCCTTGGTGGCTTCTTCTTGAAGATCTCTTGCAAGCCTCATGAACCCTAGGAACACCCAAGCATGTTAACAATTAGGGTTTGATTAGTCCCCCCATTAGTTTTACTTTTTGTGTCATCTCTTGTGTCTCTCTCCTCATCTCATAATGAAAGACTAAACCTTTAAGGTTTTAAGGCTTTATGATTAAGCTTATGCCAGCATCCTTCGCTTAGGATGGAGTGTATAACTTTAATCCTAAGTGTTAAACCCTTAATGTGTTTAAATATCTTAATCAATCCATCTAATAATCACTAAGACATTAAGCTTGTAACGTGGGCCTTGCATTAGGGTTCTAATTCTTCCTTAATTGGTTAAGAAGGACTAACCCCAGTGTTAATGGACAAGTCCCCCTCAAGTTGTCTTACAAACCTTAAAATTCACTTCTTAATCTTATCATTAACTAAAATCCACATTAATAAAGGTTTTGTTTTGTCATGAGGTTAGTCCCTAATAATTGATTAAGTTGAGGAGCCTTCCTCAGCTTAAGTGTTCTCATCTATCATCCTTCTATTAGGATGGTGTAATGGGTTCACTAATCCTTGATCATTGTTTAAATTCATTACTTAACACTAAACAAAAACACCAAAAACATCTAAATAAATGCAAGTAGGTTAATGATCTTAATCCTACATCATGGTGATTAAGTGTGAGGTGTTTACTTCATACTTAAGGTATTCTCATTACCCCTAATCAGAGGGAAGATGTGATGAGTTTACTAACCCTTGGTTTAGGCTTAAGCTCATTTTCTTATAACAAACTCCAAAAGCAATAAAAGATTGAAAACTCAGAAACAAACAATAATCGTCTCCTCCGGGATTCTTTTCTCACCTCATTCACTCATAAACGAGAACTTGCTTCTTCCGTCTAATGCAAGACAGTTCGCACCTGAGCCAGACAGGTCATACACTTGAGCATAGACAAGCAAGCAGTTCCCAAGTCAATTTATCTTTCAGTCTCTTTGAGTTGAACTATGGTGTTCTGACTTCCTCATTGCACGAGAGGATACGTAGGCATAACTTAATTGTTATCGAACAAAAGTCTCTGTATATTCCCCCTCTTCTAGCATTATTCTTTTAAGCCTCATTGTCTTGAGCACTGCGCTTTTTTCTTGCACTGACACTCCTTTTCTTCACTTCACACTTCTTTCCAGCACTGACACTTGTATTCTTTTCCATCTTTTTGTACACAGAATAGCACTGACACTACCCCTTTAAACACAAACTTTCAAGCGTGGATCCCGTCGAGTACGACGGACAATCTGGGTGCTAATACCTTCCCAGGTTGTAACCAACCCCCTTTCTCAGTTTCTCTGGTTCGCGATCGTCTTATCCATCTCTTTCCAGGTTTATGCAGCATTACCTTTCCTTCGGGATAAAAATGCCTAGCTGGCGACTCTTTTCAGTTCATCTTCATTTCTCCTTTCGCCGACCGTTCGCGTCAGTACCCCTTCTGGCCCATGTGTCATTTGGTGGGAGCGACAACCATATATATATATATATATATATATATATATATATATATATATATATATATATATATATATATATATATATATATATATATATATATATATATATATATATATATATATATATATATATATATATATATATATATATATATATATATATATATATATATATATATATATATATATATATATATATATATATATATGAAAAGTACACCAATGCAATTTTAATAGCGAGAGGGATTAAAGTCTTAGTCATATTTTTAGTGAAATAATGTTTATTCATTCTCTTCGTGATCATTTTCTTATATAGTAGTTTCGACTCATTTCACATTTACAATCAAGCAAGGATCATTGAGGTGATTGTCCCCAAATTATGCGACCTCTTAACAATTATTAGAATCAAACTTTATTGCTAGATTATGGACCATAATGTTATTAATTAGTCATGAACACGATATCCATATATCTTAATTCAAATTTTCCCTCCATGTTAATTTTGGGTCGACACAATCGACCTGATCCATTAGCTTCTTCAACACTGCCTTGGTTCTGACTTACGTCTCACCCCACTCTTAATGAAATGATCCAAAATATTATAGGCATTTAGACAGTCTCCCAAGTATTAGCCGCATAGAGGAGAAATGCTTTCATGATAGCTACTGAGAGGCCAAACATTTACACATCCCCTAAAACATGATCCACATAGTTGAAAATGCTTTTCTAGGACTAGATAGTGATTATTTAACATTCCTAAACAAACAATACCTCTTGGGCAAACTTTTTCTAGTTTTGGTGTTGGGTGAGAACCTTTGACTATGACCGGCTAATGTTCGTTGATTTCCTAACCTATTTTTTGATTGTTCCATTTGTACTAAACATAGCGTCTTTCCACTGGCTGTAATGATTTCCAAATTTCTTGGGAATATGAGAAATCTCATAGTATACCCTACTTCCTGCAGCCATAGAAAAATATATTTAAATGCAGGCTTACATTTTTTTGTTTCCTTTGCCTCTTCACTTCACCTTGTACATTTGCAACACGCATATCCTACCATTTCTCTTCCATTTAACCTCTTATACAGGCTTACATTTTTTTGTTTCCTTTGCCTCTTCACTTCACCTTATACATTTGCAACACGCATATCCTACCATTTCCTCCCTTTCTTGTCTAGTATCCCACTCAACCTCTCACAACACCAGATAACACTCCATTTTCCATGTGATTTCAATTTCTTCTTTCTACTCATGGTGTTTATTTGATAGTGTGACTCTTCTAGGAGGGTCATAAAGCCTAAAAAAGATGTTGAGAGGTGTGAGTTATGTACTCAATGCTTAAGGAGATCAAAACAAGATACGAGGAAAGTAGATTAGAAGTTTGTAGAGATGGAGTTTTTTGGAAGTTACCAAAGTTTGTATAGTGGTAGTTCAAGGGCTGGATAACCTAGTGGTAGTGACACTATAACTTAATGTCATTTTCCTCAAGTCCATCTAGATCCTTCTTGGTGCTATCAACTTCTAACAAAAGTTCCTTTTGTGAAGAGGCTATAAGCATTAACTCGATTTTTCTTGAAGATGACCAGGTACAAGTCTTTAGATTAGTTCCTGAGTTATCTAATACCAAGAACGAGATTGATATGAGATTTGAGCCGCGCATATTAGGCGTAAAATTTTTCATGTGCCGTCTTCAAGGGTCGGAGCACGTTTATCTCTACACATATATTGGGCTTATTAAAGACTCTGGGGGGGTCGATATTATTTTTACTCTCTTTCAGGTAGATATCATAAAGATCGTCAATGTCACCTCATCCAAGTTGCACTCTAACAATTGAGATTTTGTCTAAGGACTTGAGATTCTCTACTGAGGCTTTAACATTACACCAACAACATGCATATTCTTCTCATTCTATAAGACAAAAGGGGTGAATAGGGACGAATGGGTCTTTATGAGCTCCATCCATGGCCAAGCTCTTTTATCTTCTATATTTCCAATTACAAGAATTAGAATAACATATTTGTTTGTGTTAAGAGCACTTCTCATTTCCTCGAGGTCATGTATAAAAGAGGATTAGACATAAAAGTTTCATCTTTATTGGACGAGCTCCTTTCTATCATGGGTTATAACCCATATAAAATTAGTGAGACAAAGAAGGAAATATATGATCTCCTAAAGTAGTTTTCTATTATAGGGGTGAGAGACCTACGTATATATAAGGGAGGTCTTCCGACTCTGATTTTTTTTGTGTGGGTAAGAAGCTTTCTTGATATCCCTCCCATTCTTTACAACTTTTAGTTAACTTTAACCATTTGTTTTTTATTTTTGCAAAAAGAATGGCTCCCTTTTTAGTAGCAGGGAAGAAGGAGATAATGGCAAAAGAAAAAGGCTAATAAGGTGAGGTGGAATTCGTCCACCAAAGTGATCCTTCTTACTTCTAAGCACGATTACCTAAGAAAAGGAAAATTTTCACGTAGGGGAAATTTTCTAGGGTTATTCCATTGACTACAGTCCAACCACATCATGCCTCTAAGAGTGCAAAATCTCTCTTAGCTAAGAGAATCAAGCCAAACTCGGGAAATATGACAATATATTTGGACATTATGTCTTCCATTGACTTAGAGGTGGGGAGCTTCATGGAAGTTAGCAGTAGTGGTTGTCTAAAGGTTATATACTCCTCCATTTCAAGCATGGAAAAGTTTCACTTCTAGGAAAGAAGCTTTGATGGGCTGTCTTTCATATACGACCACCTTAATACCACCGAAGACATTGAGAAAGAAAAGTTATTAGGAAGCCAAAAATGCTCCATGTAACACCCTTTCTACCCCATTACAAGTTAAGCAATTTAAATAAAATATCAGAGTAAAACTTATGAAAAAGGGCATCACATTACTTCTTAAGTCAAAAATCGTAAACATCTCATTTGAGTCCTGTCCCGTAACACGAGTTAACAAAATCATGAAAACACTTTAAATATTTATTTTTGAAACAATACGCAGCGTAAAAAAAACAAAACATCATATCCCATCTTTTATAAAAAGGAAACTTCATTGTTTAATCCAACATCATTGAAATCAAAAGTAATCAAGATGAATAATATCTTAATTCTCTTAAAACCAATAAAACAACCGAAACCCAATCCCGAATGTTACTGGACACAGAGAAGGACTCTAATTCTAGCTAACTCGACGACTCACTACCTCCGAGTTAAGCACGCACTGAGCTAACCTTGATTATCTGCAGGATGACATAATAGACCATCACCAGAAGGCAGACAGGGTGAGTAAATTTACATTCAATAAAATAATATATAAATAAGAATTTAAAACATAACAACAACATCAATCTATCATCCCTAGCTCAATTATACTAATCATCATTTTCATTACATCATAATAACATTCACCATACTCATGTATACACAACATCAAATACATCTCATCATTACACAAAAATCAATGCAATTCATGCTATGTCATTTAGAATGATATGCAACCTCTAAATATGCATGTGGTACCAAAACATCCTCATGGATGGACACTGGGCCATCAATTCTCCCCTAAGGAAACACATCATAACATCATATCACTCCAATCCATACAATGAGATTGAAGCTACCAATGGACCGAAGTCCCCCATAATTCAATGCCATGAATGCAAGACGCAATATTCATACATCATCCTCAAAACATAATAACATTGCATCCACATTCATTATTAATCAATCATTCCTCATACTCATTCATACCATCGTATACATACTCATGGAACACCATACCACTTACTCATTTAACATCATACTCCTACATCATGAAATCATACATCATAATTAAAAGAAAATCAAAAGATTCATCATACATCATTAATTACTAATTCTACTCATATAGCCTCCAAAACACATCAAGTGACAACTATACAACATCATAGCAAATCTAGGACAACAGCCTCAAAAACAGTTTTCAGAAAAAAAAATACATTTTTCAAAGTTTCTCAGGGCTCGCTAAAAGAGACATCTTGCTCGCTCAACGCCCAACTCCTTGTTTGTGCTCGCTAAGCGAGCTTCGCGATTCTGCGATTTTCTGTGATTTTCCAGATTCTTCCCTCTGCGATAAAACCCCTCCAAATATAGAAATTGACAGCAATACATCAGAAAACATCAAAATTCCTCTCCATAACATCATATACATCATTAAAAACATCACAATTCGCATAAAATCATTATCAACAAATCAATTCATCACAAAACCCCCATACCCTAAAACCTATACCTCAAAACCCCAATTCTATTTCCCACATTATAATACTGAAAGGAAAATACTCCCCATACCTTAGGTTCCTTAATTACTTCGTTAATTCCTTCCTTCCTCAGAGCTTTTCTCATCCTCTCCAAAAAAATGTGATCGTTTCCAATTGATCATTCACAAACCCTCTTTACTCTTTTTGTCACTCTTGCCCTTGGAGCTCTTTAGTCTTTCCCCATAAGACCCTCACTAATTCTCATTAAAAGACCACATTACCCTTATCCTACAATTCCTCTTATATTATTTAATTTAATCTCAAGTAATAACTAAACCCACTAAACTTAATATTTCTAATATTAATAATATATTAAATCAACCCCAAAACTCTACAAAACATAAAATAACATCCTAAACATCAAATATCACAAGAAAACATATCAATTAAATTAAAATCAAATTTAGGGTGTTACACTCCAACTATTTGGTACCTATACGATGAAGAACATTATTCTTTGATGTGCTCCATTCGAGGACTCATATTCTTCGTAAAAAAGGAGGGTGATTTGAAAGCCAAACTCAAAAGGATAAAAAAGGGTTATGAACTCAACCAAACTCTGATGTCCTTTGATAATGAGATAATAAATTCCCTTGAGAAGGATTTAACTCCTTCCAAGACTGCCCTTCAGAAGGTTGGGCAAGAGAAAGATAAACTTCTAGAGGAAAATAAAGCATCCGAGAAGATCTTCCAAAATCAAATCACCAAACTTTTCAAAGTCGATGCCAATTTGAATGGTCTTAACAGGAACCTAGAGGAGTATCTCATGGGTGGTCTCCTTTCTGAGTATCAAAGGTTCAAGAATGTGAAAGAAAAATAACTTATTTGTACCATTGACACGACCTTGGATAGCTGAACTATTTCAAGGTGGTGGTGAATGGTCACATAGTGGAGGAATTTGACCCAAAGGTGGAACAACGTTGATAGGGATCCTCAAATGGTCACATTGTGATTAAAGTTATAAGTTGTTGTTTTTTGGTAAAATTTCTAGTGTCTTTTTTAGTGGTCAGTTGCAAAATAGGGTGTGTCTGAATTACAATCTCTTAACTCACCCTAGAGAAGATTTTTGTTTGTCCATTTTTAGAAGCACATGGTTCATTTAGATACCAATATCCAAACACACCCTTTACAAAATTTCATTGTCTATTATTCATAAGTGATAACACAAAGTGTATCCATATTCCAATCTCTAGAAAAACCCTTGTAATATTACCCTGCCTATTGTTTGCATGTGATAACACATGGTGTATCTGAATTTAAATCTTTGTACATACCCTTGAGACAACATTTTGGTGTCTATTTTCATACAAGTTTCAAAATGGGTTATATCCAGATTTGAATATCTATTCAAACCCTTGACACAACATTTGGGTATCTATTTTCATACAAGCTTCAAAATAGGGTGTATATGGATTCCAATCTCTACACACACCCTTGAGACATAACTAATTTGTAGAAAACATTGTCTTGAATATTTTTGTCATTCCTAATTCACATAAAATAATACTCAAGGGTTGCAGTAAATACTATGTATTACTCAGTCATTTGTAATGAATTCAAATAAAATACAATTATGACACATTTCAAGCATAGAACAAATATGCATAGTCACATACATAATTCATACACAAGATACTTAAAACTTAAAATCTAGCTACTAGATATATTGCAAACCCCTTGTTCCTCCCATACCTTTTATATTGTAGTGCAAATCGAGCCTTTTATAATACCGCCTATAAAGTGACCCTTTCAGTGGTGCCTTCGTGAAACTTTCCTATATTGATGGTATATCTTCCTATAACGACAATAAATTGGCATATATATATATATATATATATATATATATATATATATATATATATATATAATGTAATAACCATATACAAAAGACATACATAAAACATATTTTTCATATATAATATAAAAAATTTGGTACTGAAATACAAATAAGTTCTTAGAAACACATTGTATAAATATAGTCGCTACAACATCAGGTACTAAACAAGGCTATAAAATAGTACAAGATGTTAAACTACAAAAAGATCTAAGAACTAGATCCAAAGATCTCAAAATTCCACAGCGGAAGACTGAGCCATCAACTAGTAAGGATAATCAAGTCGCCTTATCCTTACCCTTAGCGGAACCTGAAGTACCTGAAATAACAACATCAACATGGGGTGACATAAAACATCTCAGTGGATTCCCTATCTTAGAATTCTCTCGGCTCTAAGGGTCACACAAGGACTAAGATCATAGGGGAAACTAAGGTCCACACACGATTTCAAAATACCAATAGGGAAATGTCTACCTCAAGTCCTTACGGATGCTCTAGTGAAACACATAGTAGCCACTTTGAGACTTATACAAGACCTTACGGAGGAATTGACATAACACACTCTTCAATCTTTACGGATGCTTCCCGTGGGACTAAAGGTAACCCACCTCAAGACTTACTCAAGATTGACACAAAACTAGCATAGTACTTGCCTCAAGTCCTTACGGATGCTTCACGTGGGACTAAGGACAACCCACCTCAAGGCTTACTCAAGACCTTACGGAGGACTTATAGTCTACACCTCTCAAATCAACGCCCATGCATACACAACGGATACCTCAAGTACTTACGGATGCTCTAGTGAAACACATAGTAACCACTTTGAGACTTATACAAGACCTTACAGAGGATCCTAAAGACAAAACATAAATCATAATTCAAACGAGTTTAAGGGGAACCTAGATACCTCACAAGTCGTACCTTTCTCTATTTCCATTAACACACACTTTCCATTTTATCAAGTTTTGGTCATTTGGAAAAGTCGGGTAAAAGTCGGCTCGAAAATAATGTTTCTTGATCTTAATAGATAGATTATGTTATTAGCTTCAAAACAATATGTGGAACGCTCAAAATGGATACCCGGATCATAAGTTACGAATAAAATACCAAAGTTGGAACCTACAGGTCTCGCTGAGCAAGCTCCTTCTCGCTGAGCGAAAATCGCCCTGGAACTTTCGCTGAGCGAGGTCTGCTTGCTGAGCGAGTTACACCAGTTCTGGAAGTTCCAGCCTTACGGGAAAACACCTCTCTCACACCCAATCTCTCCCAAACATCAACCATTGCAGAGAAACATAATCAAACATGTTCATAAACATCATATAAGCATTTTAGTTAGGTTTTAATCGAGTTTTAACCGTTAAACTTCCGATTTTTCCTAGATTTTCCAATTTTGCCCTAACCACAAAAATCTCTAAAACTCAACCAAAACAAAAGATAGAAGTTTCTAACTAAGAACCCACCTCAAGAGATGAAGATTGGCGGAAAGATTGAGTTGATTCGACGGACGGATGATCGAAAATGAGGGATTGAAGCTTTTGGGATTTTCTCTTTTCTCCTCCATTTTCTTCTTTTCTTTTTTTCCTCTTTCTTACTAACTTCTTCTTTCTCTCATATTCTTCTATTTATATAAAAATACAAAAACTTATATTTTTACTAATGGGTCAAAAATTAGAGAGTATCCAAAATGTCTCTTAATCCGATATTTTATAAAACCTATGAGTCAGCTAATATCAATTAATAAAATAAAATCCCATGAATTACTCTATTTAGTTCCGTTAAAATTTCTTAGAGTATTTCAGAATAATATCATTACCAATTAATAATGTTCAGAGCTTTAAATAAAATACGGGGTATTACATCCTCCCCCCCCCTTAAATAAAATTTGTCCAAGAATTTAAAGGATTACCTGAACAGATGAGGGTATGATTACCGCATTTCTGATTCCAACTCCCACGTAGCATCGCCCGGATGCGTCTCGTCCCATTGCACTTTAACAAGTGGTATCCCTTTATTTCTCAACACTTTGGTTTCTCTCCCAACAATACGGCTTGGTTTGGGTTCAAAAGTCAAATTCGCTTCTATCTCTATAGAATCCGGTAGAATAGGCTGAAGAGGATCGGGAACGAACCTACGAAGTTGGGATACATGAAAGACATCATGCATTTCAGATAGAGATGGTGGAAAGGCTAAACGGTAAGCAGCTTCACCAATCCTTTCTAGAATCTGATACGGTCCTACGTATCTCAGACGTAACTTACGCGACTTAAACGGTCCTTTCAATCTTAATCTCGGAGTGACTTTCAAGTACACATGATCGCCTTCATCGAATTCCAGAGTTCTCCTTCGATTGTCAGCATAACTCTTCTGACGATCTTGGGCTTGCTTAATCTTTTCTCGAATCATACGAATCTTTTCCATAGTTCTTGAATAATTTCCGGTCCTAAGATCCTATCTTCACCCACCTCCGACCAACACAGCGGTGTTCTACACTTTCTTCCGTACAAAGCCTCATACGGAGCCATACCGATGCTTGCATGGTAACTATTGTTGTACAAAAATTCGATCAACGGCAAAAGTTCTTTCCAATTTCCTCTACTCTCTAAAACACATGCTCTCAACATATCCTCCATCATTTGAACCGTACGTTTCGCCTGACCATCCGTTTGAGGATGATTAGAAGTACTCAAACGCAAATTCGTACCCATGGCTTGTTGGAACACCTTCCAGAATCTCTAAGTGAACTTCGGATCTCTATCCGATACAATACTGGACGGCACACCATGTAATCTCCCAATTTCAGCAATAAACAACATTGCAAGCTGACTTGCCTTATATGTAGTCTTCACGGCTAAGAAGTGCGCAGATTTCGTTAGTCGGTCCATAATCACCTAAACGGAGTCATAACCACCCTGAGTACTCAATAGACCCACTGCAAAGTCCATAGAGATACTATCCCATTTTCAAATTGGGATGTCCAAAGGTTGTAACAATCCACCGGGTCTTTGGTGCTCAATCTTCACTTGCTGACACACTGCACATTCTGACACAAATACTGCAATGTCCTTTTTCATTTCGGACCACCAATACTCCCTCTTCAAGTCTTGATACATCTTCGAAGAACTCAGATGTATCGTAAAAGAACCTTTATGTGTTTCTTCCAGAATCCTTCTCTTTAACATATCATCATTTCTTTGATTAAATAGGATGATCCCATCTAATGCTCTCACGAAACCCGGTTGGAGTAACAATCCTTGCAACTTCTCATCTAAAACTTGTGCTTGTTGAATATCATTCCTCAAGGTAGAATTAATATTCAAGTTTCCCATGATTACACCATTCAGAGTCCAAACAAACTGAAGATTAAGATCTCGAAACTTTTCTAACAATGCATACTCCAATACCATCAATTCGGCACTATGAATCACTTTTCTACTCAAGGCATCTGCCACTTTGTTTGCTTTTCCGGGGTGATACTTCAACTCAAGATCATAATCCTTCAAATACTCCATCCATCTTCTTTGTCTCATATTCAGTTCCTTCTGATCAAAGAGGTACTTCAAACTCTAATGATCACTAAACATCTCAAAACGCACACCTTACAAATAGTGTCGCCACACTTTCAAAGTAAACACCACGGCCGCTAATTCCAAATCACGCGTAGGATAATTTTTCTCATGAACTCTCAACTGTCTGGAAGCATACGCCACCACCTGACCTTCTTTCATGAGAACACCTCCTAAACCCATCTTTGAAGCATCGCAGAACACTTCATAAGATTTGTTAGGATCGGGAATAATCAAGACTGGAGCAGTTGTCAATTTCTCCTTCAACCACACGAAACTTTACTCACAACTGGAATCCCATTCATAAGCGAAGTCCTTCCTAGTGAGTTTAGTTAACGGTAATGCCATCTGAGAAAAATCTTTAATAAAACTTCTGTAGTAACCTGCCAAACCTAGGAAGCTTCTCACTTCGGTAACATTCTTCAGTCTCTCCCAATTAATTACAGCTTCTATCTTTGACGGGTCTACAGCTACACCTCCCTGTGATATAACATGTCCAAGGAACTTGACTTCTGACATCCAGAACTCAGACTTACTAAACTTAGCAAAAAGTTGCTTTTCCTGCAGTATCGATATGACAATCCTTAGATATTCTCCGTGCTCTTGCGGAGTACGAGAATAGATAAGAATGTCATCGATAAAAATCACCACAAATTTATCCAAATAATTCTGAAATATCCGATTCATGTAGTCCATAAAAAAAGCTGGAGCATTCGTCACACTGAAAGGCATCACTAAGAATTCGTAATGACCGTAACGGGTTCTGAATGTAGTCTTCGGAACATCAGAACTCTTCACACGAATCTGGTGATAGCTTGATCTCAGATCAATCTTCGAGAACACGCAGACTCATTTCAATTGGTCTAGCAGATCGTCTATCCTTGGTAAGGGGTATTTATTCTTGATTGTGACCTTGTTCAACTTACGATAATCGATGCACAACCGCATACCACCATCCTTCTTCTTTACCAACAACACAGGAGCTCCCCACGGTGAAACACTAGGTCTTACAAAATGCTTTTCCATCAAATCCTCCAATTGATCCTTCAACTCTTTCAACTCGAGTGGAGCCATCCGATAAGGGGAAACGAATATAGGAGCCGTTCCCGGTATCAGGTCGACTGAGAATTCAACTTCCCTCATCGGAGGTAAGGAAGTGACATCTTCAGGAAAAACATCTGGAAATTCACAAACTATCGGAATGCTTAAAACTTGTTGATCATTACTCTCCACTTTAGTAAGGACAACCAAAACAGATTTCTCTTGTTCAAACAGAAAATTTACCATTCCAACCGTACCTTCTAAGATCGTTGTCAAAACATCTTTCGGAGGCACTTCAACAGAGGGAATGAAGATCAACTTTTCTTCACACCCAATAAACACAAAATTAGCAGACAACCAATCCATTCCCAGGATAACATCAATTTTCTTAAGGGGTAAACAAATGAGGTCAATCTGAAAGATCCTACCATCCACGGACAACGTATAGTTCTCACACTTAAGCGGCGTCTCGACAGTTTCATCCATAGCGGTAGTAACCACCATTGGAGGAGACAAAGGAAATAGTCGCAACCCAAGTCGCTTCGCACAACTAGTATATATAAAAGAATGCGTAGCTCCATAATCAAATAAAACAAGACAAGGATGGTTGTTAACAAGACAATTACCCGCAATCAAGGAATTGTCGCCTTTCGTCTTCCTGGCATCCATAGCATAAACTCTCCCTTGAATCAGATCCTTTCTCTGAGGGAAATCCCTAGAAATATGTCCTTCCTTCTGACAATGATAACAAATTACACCGCTCTGCTCACACCTTCCAAAATGATTCTTGCGACATCGGGGGCAAGAAGGAGGAGCACTGGATCTAGGACTCGACACCTGTTTCCCCTTGAAGGGTTGAGGCCTCGGCCTAAAATATTGACTAACCCTCCCCCTATCTCCTTGAACCGATCTTCCGGCACTGGCTTCTGTTTGCATTTTATTCAAACTATGCTCTGCAACATAGCATTGTCTCAACATCTCGGAGTAGGTAGTGATCTCCCTTTGAGAGACACTATGCGAGATTTCGGGCCTTAGTCCAAACAAAAATTGGTCAATCTTCCACCTTTCATCGGGAGCATACATATCCTGCCTAGAGTAGGCCTCCATGTTCTCAAACTTCTCAGCATAACTGGCCACAGTCATGCTCCCCTGCCTCAATTGTTGAAATTCAAACTCTTTTTGTATCCTCAAGGAACTTGGGAAATACTTATCCATAAAAATTGTCTTAAATTGTTGCCATACCCTCTAAGCCCCTTACACCATCATCAAATTGGAAGCACTCTCCCACCACCTAGCAGCAGGACCCTTTAGTAAATGTGACGCAAAAGTCACCTTGTCTTCTTCACTAAAAATCACAATCTGGAATATCCTCTCTATTCCAGTCACCCATTCACGAGCCTTAACCGGGTCCAATCCGCCATGAAACTCTTGGGGGTTCATGCGGAAGAAGTTTCTAAATGTCCCACCCACAACTCTAGGAGCAACCACATGAGGTTGAAGGCCCCCACTCATCTGATGCATCATTTCTTGCATGAATTGGTGTTGTTGTTGCTGCATCTGCTGCATAAATTGGAACATAGGAGCATTCCAATCGCTACCTACTTGATCGCTACCGGGAGGAGTGACACTGGGCCGAGCACGAGTTCCACGTCTACCAGCCATATTTCCTAAATGTCATCAAAATAGGATTAAGTTGATCAGGCTCAATACCATAAACATAACATTTAGTCCTATCGCAAGTCAACGTGTATGAACAGAAGGAAATACTCAATATTTTCAAGGCTAGGTCGAGGATACGACCTGCTCTGATACCAATTGTAATACTCATATACAAAAGACATACATAAAGCATATTTTTCATATATAATATTAAAAATTTGGTAATGAAATACAAATAAGTTCTTAGAAACACATTGTATAAATATAGCCGCTACAACATAAGGTACTAAACAAGGCTATAAAATAGTACAAGATGTTCAACTACAAAAGATCTAAGAACTAGATCCAAAGATCTCAAAAATCCACAGCGGAAGACTGAGCCATCAACTAGTAAGGATAATCAAGTCACTTTATACTTACCCTTAGCGAAACCTGAAGTACCTGAAATAATAACATCAACATGGGGTGAGATAAAACATCTCAGTGGATTCCCTATCTTAGAATTCTCTCGGCTCTAAGGGTCATTCTCAATGAAACTCGCATGTTTCACAAACTAATTCACACAAGGACTAAGATCATTGGGGAAAGTAAGGTCCACACACGATTTCAAAATACCAATAGGGAAATGTCTACCTCAAGTCCTTACGGATGCTCTAGTGAAACATATAGTAACCACTTTGAGACTTATACAAGACCTTACAGAGGAATTGACATAACACGCTCTTCAATCTTTACGGATGCTTCCCGTGGGACTAAAGGTAACCCACCTCAAGACTTACTCAAGATTGACACAAAACTAGCATAGTACTTGCCTCAAGTCCTTACGGATGCTTCACGTGGGACTAAGGACAACCCACCTCAAGGCTTACTCAAGAACTTACGGAGGACTTATAGTCTACACCTCTCAAATCAACGCCCATACATACACAACAGATACCTCAAGTACTTACGGATGCTCTAGTGAAACACATAGTAACCACTTTGAGACTTATACAAGACCTTACGGAGGATCCTAAAGACAAAACATAAATCATAATTCAAACGAGTTTAAGGGGAACCTAGATACCTCACAAGTCGTACCTTTCTCTATATCCATTAACTCACTTTCCATTTTATCAAGTTTTGGTCATTTGGAAAAGTCGGGTAAAAGTCGGCTCGAAAATAATGTTTCTTGATCTTAATAGATAGATTATGTTATTAGCTTCAAAACGATATGTGGAACGCACAAAACGGATACCCGGGTCATAAGTTACGAATAAAATACCAAAGTTGGAACCTACAGGTCTCGCTGAGCGAGCTCCTTCTCATTGAGCGAAAATCGCCCTGGAACTTTCGCTGAGCAAGGTCTACTCGCTGAGCAAGCTACACCAGTTCAGGAAGTTCCAGCCTTATGGGAAAACACCTCTCCCACACCCAATCTCTCCCAAACATCAACCATTGCAGAGAAACATGATCAAATATGTTCATAAACATCATATAAGCATTTTAGTTAGGTTTTAATCGAGTTTTAACCGTTAAACTTCCGATTTTTCCTAGATTTTCCAATTTTTCCCTAACCACAAAAATCTCTAAAACTCAACCAAAATCAAAGATAGAAGTTTCTAACTAAGAACCCACCTCAAGAGATGAAGATTGGCGGAAAGATTGAGTTGATTCGACGGACGGATGATTGAAAATGAGGTATTGAAGCTTTTGGGGTTTTCTCTCTTCTCCTCCATTTTCTTCTTTTCTTCTTTTCCTCTTTCTTACTAACTTCTTCTTTCTCTCATATTCTTCTATTTATATAAAAATACAAAAACTTATATTTTTACCAATGGGTCAAAAATTAGAGAGTATCCAAAATTGTCTCTTAATCCGATATTTTATAAAACCTCTGAGTCAACTAATATCAATTAATAAAATAAAATCCCATGAATTACTCTATTTAGTTCCGTTAAAATTTCTTAGAGTATTCCAGAATAATATCATTACCAATTAATATTGTTCAGAGCTTTAAATAAAATACGGGGTATTACATATAAGTCATCCATGACACGACCCATCTTTGCCAATTCCTCCTATAGTATCTCCTAATGAGTTGACATACGTGATCTTATGTGACACTTATAACATATATGAATGACAAATTCTATAAAATCACTAGATGTAACCGTATGCCATACACCATGGACAAGTAATTGACACACTACATACATTTTCAGGTACAATATGCTCATGTTAATATACAAATATATCATTAGTATTTCTATGTAGGATAGTGACAAAAGCAACCAATGTGGGGTTCCAAAGTATACCCTGCATATAGATGAACTATCTCAGTACTCCCTCAAGTAAATGTGGATATATATGTCGAGACCCATAAGATATCCATCTAGAATAGCAACATATTACCTTCAAAGGTTGTGTGATAACTCGAATTTGTGTCGATTATTTAGTATAGTTTCCGATCATTTAAGTTATTAATTTCTTTGTTTCCAATGATATTACGCGAGAAATGTGTTTATTTTGCAGGCATTCAATTACACTTGACTTATGAAATCAAATAATGAAAATGAGACAAAAACAAGACTTGTTGCACAAGAAATGAGGCAAAAATGCAGAAGAAATGATATTTCTTTTTTTTTTTACT
Organism: Lathyrus aphaca; assembly: GCA_963966055.1. Classification (NCBI taxonomy): domain Eukaryota; kingdom Viridiplantae; phylum Streptophyta; class Magnoliopsida; order Fabales; family Fabaceae; genus Lathyrus; species Lathyrus aphaca. Next base: position 431,147,387 of record OZ014522.1, on the reverse strand, counting down.
GTAGGACGACCGTCTCAGATTGGTGACAACCATCCCACATCCTAGACGATCGTCCCAAGCCTAAGTTGACCGTCACAAGCTTCGTTTCTAGAAACCTAAATACGCATCAGTTCAGTCAAAACTTAAGATAGCCGTTGCGCGTTCTTCTCATTTAGAAGAGAAATTTCCTCAACCCTACTCAACCTCAGTCCAATTTATAAAGTCAAGGCCCAGTAAATTTCACTCCATGCAATCCTCAACAAACTCAAGCTGTAGAAGCTATAAATAACAGCTTCCACCAATTGCAAAGGGAACTTCATTTTTACACCAAATTGCAGCCAAATTCTCGTTCGAAGTTCAAAGCTTATTTTATTTTCAATATTGCTTTTACTTTTCCATTACCAAAATAAAGTGATAACCTCCATCATTAGGAAGTTATCACTATTTAATTCTTTCTAGCCACTGCATATTCGTTTTAGTTTAAGTTTCTGCAAGATCGGTTGATCAAGAATATTTCAGCCATGTTTCTATATTTTAATGCTTTACCATTTAATTATTATGCCATTTATTTTTATGCAATTCTTCTTCTACCTTTCTTCGCATTTATTTAATATGTCTGGCTAAACCGTTAATCGGTATGTGATTGTCTAACCGGAACGAATTCAATAGAACTAGGCTAAGACTTTAAATTAAGTCACTTTTTTGGTTTCGATTTCTTAATATAAACAACTTTTGTTACGAGATTAAGGAATTATAAAAGGTTAGGATTAAGACCACGGGAGTATGAAATTGTAACCGGATAGCTGAAATCGAGCATTTTTTAAATACATCAGAAGCACTTTAAAACTAATTTGAACCTCTAGGTTTGCAAAAAGTATTTCTAATTTGAATTGACACAGTGAGAGCGCTCAATTGAACTTAGGAGTATAGTCATAGGCAAGACCACGAAAGTGTGAGTTAATGACTTTTAAACCGACAATTTCTACGGAAAGATAACTTAACAAACCTTAATAAGCCGACCTTTATTGAATTCATGAAGGCGAAACAATTACGTACCGATATCCTTATCATTAATTTAACTTAATCTAAAATTATTATTTTCTCACCCTTTAAAACTAAAATATCACTCGCCTTAGATAAACATAGTAACACCTGATAGCGCTAGGTTGATTATCGAGTCTCTGTGGGATCGTTATCTTTCATTACTACGCGATAGACTGTGCACTTGCAGTTAGTAACCATTAGACTCAGAAAGTCGCGATCAAGTTTTTGGCGCTGTTGTTGGGGACTTAGATTCAGTCAATAGTGAAATTCATTGTTGCACCAAACCGAGACCAACGAAACCCTTATTTCTGAAGATACTATACCAGAACCTGTTGAAGAACTAATCATGGCTTAAAATGGAGAATCACCACATTCACTCAAGTCATATGCGACTCCAAATCAACAAGAACCTCACAATAGTATTGTCGCACCAGCCATTACCCGAAACGATTTTGAATTGAAACCTTCACTGCTGCAAGCTGTACAACAGAACTAGTTTTCTGGAAATCCTACGGACGACCCAAATGAACAAATGACGAAGTTTGTGCAATACGCAGATACTGTGAAAGAAAATGGTGTAACCCAAGACGCAATAAGATTGAGACTCTTTCCGTTCTCTTTAAGAGATAGAGCTTGGGCATGGTTACAATCTCTACCAGCCAACTCTGTCACAACATGGGCAGAACTGAAGAAAGTTTTCCTATCACGTTATTTCCCGCCAAGCAAGACAACTATACTGAGAGCTCAGATTAATGGATTTCGACCGAAAGATGCCAAATCACTTTATGAAGCGTGGGAAAGATACAAGGATCTGTTGAGATTATGTCCATACCATGGGTTTGAAAATTAAGTAACCATCATTACTTTCTATAATGGACTTCTATACAGCACTAGGATGACGATAGCCATTGCCACGGACGGCGCTCTTAAGGATAAACAATACGAAGAAGCCTATAACCTCATTGAGAACATGGCTCAAAATCATTGCCAATGGGGAGGATAAAGAACACCTGTAGAGAAGAATCAAACTAAGGGAGGAATGTATGAAGTGAGAAGTTTAAATCACGTAAACGCTAAGATGGATGCCATAGCCTATAAGATCGATAACTTGACCATAACACCACCAGCCACTGTGACTGCCGTAACTCCAAATTGAGAAATTTGTGGAATCACGGGATACACACCATCAGAATGTCAACTTCTTGCCGGATTAAACACAGATCAGGTGAACTATGCTCAAGGAAATCCTTATTCTAATACCTACAACCCAGGATGGAAAAATCATCCAAATTTCTCTTACAAGAACAATAATGCCTTGTATGCGCCTAACCAAGCACCACTTGTACCACCGAGATACTGAAAGCTGTCGCACCCAACCCAAATGCTCCTAGGAAATCCAACCTTGAACTGATGATGGAAAACTTCATAGCTACACAAACTCAAACAAATAAGGAATTCCTTAACCAGAACATCCATACTAGTGTGAAGATCAAACAATTGGTGACCAAAGTAGATTCTTTAGCTACTCATAACAATATGCTAGAAACCCGAATCTTTCAAGTATCCCAACAACAAGCATCCACTGCTGTCCCAACTGGAATGTTTCCTGGATAGCCAACACCAAATCCCAAAGGTCATGCAAATGCAATTATACTAAGAAGCGGAAAAGAATTGGACGGACCTACTGATCCTAGAACCAAAAACACAACCATGCACCAACAATCTGAGAAATCAACTGAGAAGAATGATAAACCATTGGAAAAGGAAGCCAATGAACAAGAGGTCGAGGAAAAGGAAATACCTTATGTACCTCTGTCACCGTATGAACCACCAATTTCGTACCCCCAACGGCTAACAAATTCTAAAACTATGAGACAATTTAAGAAATTCGTAAAGCTTCTGAAATAGTTAAACATTACGATACCCTTTACAAAAGCTATTACTCAGATGCCCTCATATGCTAAATTTCTAAAAGAGATCTTATCTAACAAAAAGAAAATCGAGGAGAATGAAACAGTTACCCTTACTGCTGAGTGTAACACACTTATCCAAAATAACATGCCTCCTAAACTTAAGGATCCAGAAAGTTTCTCTCTTCCTTGTGTAATAGGAAAGTTTTTCATAGACAAAGCTCTATGCGACTTAAGAGCCAGTATAAGTGTTATGCCATTATCAAGATGTCAATTCAACTAGCCGATCGCTCAGTAAAATTCTCGGTCGGTATTTTAGAGAACGTTCCTGTACGGATAGGCCAGTTCTACATCCCAACTGATTTCATAATTATGGACATGAAGGAAGATGATATGACTCCTATCATACTCGGAAGACCATTCTTAGCCACAACTGGAGCTATCATAGATGTGAAGAAAGGTAGGATTACATTCGAAGTAGGAGAAGAGAAAGTTGAATTCATTTTGACCCAATTCCTCCAAGCTCCAGCCATAGACGATACTTGTTACCTTATAGACGTCATTGACGGGTGCAGACGAGAAATGGAAAAAGATGAGACTACCTATTCTGATATAATGAAAATCCCATCTCCTCTGATCTTTGAAGATGATAATTGGAATAAAGCCTATCGAGACGAAAATCTAAATGAATGCTTAGCTCTTACACCAGACCCTATGTCATGCCCAAAGAAACCCGCTCTACAACTCAAGGCATTACCCAAAAATCTTAGATACGAATTCCTAGATTCTGAAATTAAAAGACCAGTTATAGTAAATGCAGACTTAGGACAACTCAAAATCGAAAAACTTTTAGACGTCTTAAGAAAATACCCATCTGCGTTAGGCTACAACATATCTGATCTAAAAGGAATATGTCCTTCAATATGTATACACCGTATTATACTAGAGGAAGACTGTAAGACCTCTAGAGAACCTCAGAGAAGGATTAATCTGATTCTAAGTACCATAGTCAGAGATGAAGTAAAGAAGTCACTAGATGCCGAAATTATATATCCAATATCCGACAGTCAATGGGTCATCCCAGTGCATATCGTACCAAAGAAGGGGGAACTACAATCACTAAGAACTCAAAAGGTGAGTCCATAACACAAAGTGTAGTGACTGGGAGTAGAATGTGTATAGATTACCGAAAACTGATCAAAGCTACCCGGAAAGACCACTTTCCTTTACCCTTCATCGGTCAAATGTTAGAAAGATTAGCCAAACATTCTTACTTTTGCTACCTAGATGGTTACTTAGGATTCTTCCAAATTCCTATTCACCCTAACGACCAAGAAAAGACAACATTCACGTGCCTCTACGGAACATTCGCTTACCGTCATATGTCATTCGATTTATGTAACGCTCCAGCGACATTTCAACGATGTATGTTGTCAAATTTTGCCGATTTCATAGAAGACATTATGGAAGTGTTTATGGATGATTTCTCCGTATGCGGACTAATCTTTGAAGGATGTCTATCTAACTTAGAGATGGTACTCGAGAGATGCGTAAAAGTGAATCTGGTACTTAATTGGGAAAAGTGCCAATTTATGGTCAGACAAGGAATCGTTTTAGGACATGTGATATCCAACAGAGGCATCGAGGTAGACAAAGCAAAGATAGAAGTAATAAAAGACCTTCAACCGCCTAAAACCGTGAAATAAATAAGAAGTTTCTTAGGACACTCCGGTTTTTACCGACGATTCATTAAAGACTTTGCAAAGATCATTAAGTCGTTGACTGGTCTACTAATAAATAATGTTGAGTTTATCTTCGACGAAGACTATTTAAAAGCATTTGAAACACTCAAAACAACTCTTATCACTATACCCATCATGCAACCACATGACTGGACATTACCATTCGAGATTACATGCGATGCGAGTGATTATGCAGTAGGCGCAGTCTTAGGACAAAGAAAAGATAAGAAACTTCACGCAATATACTACGCAAGTAGAACTCTAGACCCTGCTCAGATGAACTACACCACCACAGAGAAAGAACTCTTAGCCATCGTGTTTGCACTCGATAAATTCCATTCCTACCTAGTAGGAGCTAACATCATCATTAATACCGATAACGCCACCATCAGATACCTTCTAAATAAAAAGGACGCAAAGCCTAGATTACTAAGATGGATCCTTTTTCTACAAGAGTTTGATTTGGAAATTAAGGATAAGAAAGAAACTGACAATGTAGTAGCAGACCACTTATCATGTATGGAAGGAATTAAACCAGACCAAATACCAATTAACGATGATTTCCCTTATGAACGCCTTATAGCCCAATTAGAAAGTGAGATATCTTCCTTAAATTTAGATGAACATATCCAAGAAGAAACAGTGGAAGAAATATGTGCGCAAACCGCTCTGCCATGGTACGCTGACATAGTCAACTATTTAGCTTTCGGGGTACTTCCACCAGATCTCACATACCAACAGAAGAAGAAATTCTTCCATGATTTAAAACAATACTACTGGGATGAACCATTGCTTTTAAGCATTGACCCGATGGTATTTACCGTCGATGTGTCCCAGAAAAAGAAATGGAAAACATAATTTCCCATTGCATTCTGCTCCTTACGGTGGACATGCAAGCACCTCGAAGACTTGTGCAAACATTCTTCAACTAGGCCTATTTTGGCCCACTCTTTGGAAATATGTTCACCTCGCCATTCTAAATTGCGATCGATGCCAACGCACTTGAAACATCTCGAGGCGCGATGAGATTCCCCAAAAAGGCATTTTAGAAGTAGAAGTTTTTGATGTGTGGGGAATTGACTATATGAGACCATTCCCATCGTCTTTTGGAAATAAGTTTATACTTGTTGTTGTCGATTATGTTTCGAAGTGGATCGAAGCTATAGCTTCTCCAACAAATGACACACGAGTAGTCATGAAGCTTTTTAAGAACATTATCTTCCCGAGATTCGGTGTGCCAAGACTCGTCATAAGTGACGGAGGATCTCATTTCATATCTAAAATATTCGATAAACTCTTATTAAAATATGGAGTAAGACACTGTATAGCAACACCTTACCATCCGCAAACTAGTGGACAAGTAGAAGTTTCAAATAGAGAGATAAAACAAATTTTAGAGAAAACAGTCGCTACATCGAGGAAAGATTGGTCTACCAAACTACCTGAAGCTTTCTGGGCCTACATATAGCTTTTAAGACACCCATCGGAACCACACATTTCAAGTTAGTCTATGTAAAATCATTCCACTTGTCAGTAGAATTAGAGTATAAATCCTATTGGGAAATTAAAACTCTTAACTTTAACTATACTGACGCAAGTGAGAAACATATTTTAGACTTACATGAATTGGAAGAACTAAGACTAGACGCTTACGAGAATGTCCGCAAATATAAGGAAAGAACAAAGAGATGGTCTGGTCCCTTCGAAATAACAAAAGTTTTAATTAGTGGCGCTATTGAAATTAATGGTAGGTCTAATGCACCATTTATAGTAAATGGGCAACGCCTTAAACATTATAATTGCATAGAAGACATAGAATTTTTTACAGGCTTGAAATTGGAAGAATTTCCATCAGAAACCTTAGACTAATCTGCCTTAAGTTGTGTTAAGCCCCGACATTAAACGAAGCGCTTTGTGGGAGGCAACCCATGATTTTTTATTTTTAAATTTCATTTTAATTTCGTTATATTTTGTTTTATTTAATTTTTCAAAATTCTAATTTTTAAAATGCTTTAAATTCACTGATTATTGTGTTTGTTTTGTTTTATTGTGTGATTCCAAGATTTTTAAGGTTTTCTACCTTCTACTCCTTCTCTGTTTTCATTCTCACTAACTCTGACAATGGCTACCAATCTGATTGTGGACTTCAGAGATGGAACCCAGAGGCGCCCTTATGAAGCCTTAGCCAAGAGACTTATGGCCCTAACCAAATTTTCCCATGGACCTACCATGAAAGCTTTAGGCATAGGTTCTAGCATTGACTATTTGTTTAATCAGATAGGTTGGGAAGGATTTGCACTTAGGAAACTTAGGACCTATTATGAGCTGACCTTAGAATTTCTAAGTTCACTGGTTTACGATCCCAACTGTGGAAAAGGTTTTACAAGAGGAAAGATATTGTAACACGATGGGAGAACTGACTTTCTATAAATGTTGCGGATAGTAAGAGTCGCCGCCGACTTTTATTTTATCCAAGTGGAAAGGACATAAAAGAACGGGAAAGACCTATTTTTAAAAGACTTGAGTTCGGGGGGTAGGTTATACAAAGGGAAGGTGTTAGCACCCTTTATATCCATGGTTATCCATAGGCGCTAAGTTACTTAGCTCACTTTAATTGTTTTTGGAAAGTGTAGTGTGTGATTAGAAATTTTCTAAGTACTTTGTAATGATCCTCGTACGGATCTATACAAAGCCTTGTTTGAAAATGTTTGAAAATATTGTGAGGTGTGAAAAGTATTTTTTTAAAGGTGTGAGCAAGTAACTATGAGGTACCTACCCTAGACTAAGTCATTCATGTTCTTATATGTTCTTTCAAGGGTAAGACTGTCTCTATTATTAAGGAATAGGTAGTCATTACCTTGGATTTGTTAAGGGACGAGCGTAGGGTCATCGTACGGTCAACGAAGGCAATTTGAGGGTGTCTTTAGAAATTGGGAGGGACTATCATCTTTTAAACCGAAGGGACAAGATCATTTATCGTAGGCAACCTCATAGGGACTTGATCTTTTAGAATCTGGGAGGGACAAGATGATTTATTTTCCTGGAAGGACTTTGCTTAAGACACCCTACTTTCGAGGGACTTGACCGTTTAAATAAGGCAACCAAGAGGGATACCCTAGGAAGTGCAGACGGTGATCTTAGATCGATTTACGTGTGTGAGTGTTTATATTCAGATATTTTATCTTTTTAATTAGTTTTCTAAGTCCAGATTAATTCATTTATGTTTTACACTCCCTATTATTACTAACCAAGCAATTAAATAGAATAACTAAACAAAATGCGAGAAAATAAATCCTACGCTATTACATCGCTTTGGGGAAGATACAAAATAATCGAACGAAAAAAAGAAAATAAATTACAATGTAAAATATATGATAATTAAATAAAGCAAAAAATAAATGACAAATAACTTAAATTGTAGAAATTAGGGTTAGGAAGTAAATAGGTTTTTTAAGCAAAAATTATAGTTAGTTTAAGAAAATTAGATTTTAGAAAGAAAAAAACCATTAAATGTTTTAAAGAAAATTAAGCTAATTAACTAATTTGGAAAAATACACAAACTAAATATATATACAAAATTATTATTAACAAAAAATAGATTTTAATTATATACACAATTATTGTTATTATAAGATGATTGAGAATTTTAAAATAAGGTTACTAATTGATTTACAAATTAAGCAAATCCATTATAGTGATAAAAAATGTTAGTTAATTTATAAGTTAATTATTATATAAAAAATAGTATTCTAAATTAAAAGAAAAATTTAAATAAAGAAATCAATGAAATTATTATTTTTTAAGAAAATAGTTGAGGAATTATATTAATGGTTAATTATTAATTTTTGTTTTAATTAGTTAATTGTTTGTTTTAAGAAGAAATTAAAATAATAGAAAACTAGGAAAATAGAAAAAGAAAACAATTGAACAAAACAAAGGGACCTGGGATTCGAACCCAGGTCAAGTACCTGAAAGGCGAAGCTTCCTACCACCTGTGTTGCATGCACGCTTTGATGTTTCATTGAATATCAATCAATAAATATTAAACCTGTGAAATATAATGAAATTAAAACAAAAAACGCAAACCCTAGGAATCGAACTCAGGTTCAATGGTTTCCAAACGCGCCTGCCTTGCCAGCTGAGCCATCAGCTTCCTTTGAAATTATAATAGAAAGAAAAGATAATAAAATAAAGCAAAAATTTGAAATCAGATTTTCGCGCGCATGGCTTCTTCTTCAACCTCCGGATCCACGAATTTTCCAGCGAAAATTGCTGGAAACTTTGCTGCGAATTTTTCCTTCTTGGAAAACCTGCGATTCTTTAAACACCATACAACCAGCGTAATTGCATCAAATTAACAACATAAAATGAATTCCCATGTCTTATTCAGTCAAACAATGTCATTAGAATCTATTTAAATCAATTAAATTGCAAAACCCCAATTTGGGGGTCGAAACCCTAGCCATGGCATTTGGTGAATAAGGTCACGGTTCTTCAATCTAATGGTCCAGAAACATTCCTTGTAGCATCACAAATATCAAACAATCATCAAATGTAATTTAAAACAAGCATATATACGAAATCGAAAAATGCATATTCAAGAACAAAGTATGATTCGGTTAGAAGATTATGTGACGTTTTGGATGATGAAAATGCTTGGGATACGTTCAATGAACATCAAAGAGTTGATTGCAACCTTTGGATTGGCTTGAAACAACCTCAAATGTCAAAACCAAAAGTGATTTTTTGGTGAAATTTTGAAGCTTGAACAATGTCTCCTTGCCTGGATTTTTCGTGCCTCTTGTTTGTGTTCAATTGTGTATATGTAAGAGAGTCAGTCTAGGTCAAAAAATTAGTGGGTTATTGGGCTTTTGGAATTACTTGATGGTGAAGGAAGATACAACCAAAAATATTCAAAAAATCCAATATATCCTTGCTATTTTGGTTGTGCACAACTTTGGAGAGTCTCAATTAGTCTTGAATGATTTTTAAAAGCTTCTAGAACAAGAATCACATCCAAATATTGAGTTTTTATATTTTATTTTGATTTAAATTGAATTTTAATGAATAAAATCCAAATAAATAATAAATAAATTAGAAAAATTAGAAATAATTGGAATTGGTTCGTGCTTGATGTTATTATGAAGATTGGATTGCAATTTCAGAAGCCCATTTAGGAAAAAATTGGATTTTAGACCCTTTTTGCTCAATGCACCCCTTGAAAATTTCTCAACTTTGCCAAGGCATAACACCCTCAATTATAAGGATATGAAGATGATCTTGGACATTTTGGAAAGCTTAAAGATTCCTCTAAAAAAAATCTTTGGTCTCATGTCCATATCTTTTACCATTTTCAAATTATGCTCTTTGGAAAAAGTTGACTTTTGGTTGACTTTTGAAATGACCTATAATGTCTTGACTCATACCTTCCAAATGAAGTATTTTTATGATTGGCTTGTGAGACACAAAGTTCTAGATAATTCAATTTCCTTCAAAATGAGCTTTGGATGGGAAATGTTTGATGAAGCATGTGAAAGTTATGGTTGGTCAAAGTTTAGTTGACTTTTCCTAGGAAACCCTAATTTAGAAACTTCCTTATTCTTGATGATCTGAGATCTCCTTGATGAATCATGATCAACCCTTGATCAAATGATGAATTTTAATTCATAATCTTGATGTTGGCAATAAATCTTGAATTTTGACTTTAATTTGACCACAATTGACCTCAGTTTGAATTTTTAATCAACTTGACTGATTTTTGAACATCTGATCATCTGACTGGTCAAACTTATTGGGGAAGCCCTGAAACTTGACATGAGGATTCTTGGATACATGTGGGATGTTATGAAGCTCACTTGAGGCCTTGTAAGTCCATTTTGCTTAGAGAAAAACAAAACTCTAGTTCCGGATCCTTTGCTTAGGAGGAGGTTTTGTTTGAGGAAACTCTCAAACGTTCTGACCAATTGGGGACCTTGAGAACCTTATGATCATTGAGAAATTTTGAGAGACATTGCATTGATTGTGGGAGGGAAAATTTTGGGGTAGAACATATATCATTCAGACTATTTGGATATCCTTGTGAGTTTAACATTCATGAGATGGCTAACCTTTTAGATTTCCCAGAAGGCCCTACTATTTTCTCGGAACCACAAGAAAACTTACTTGCACAGGATGAGCTAGAACGTTTTTGGAGTAGTATCTCAAGACGACCTGATCATGATTTATACCTTATGTTGTCCACTAAGATCCACAACCTAACTATTAGGTATTTCCATATGATCCTGGCCTGCACATTGTTCGGAAATACTGAAAGAGATAATAATGTATCGAGATATGAATTATTCATCATGTTTTGTCATTTTACATCCAGGAAGGTTAATGGGGTAAATCTAATGTTTGCCAATTTCTGTAGGATTATTCAGAATGAACACCATCCAATCCTAATAGGTGGCCTAGTTACCAAGATTGTTGATGCAATGGGATTTAGGACCCGCCTATCTCATATTAACCCGCTTGGAAATGAACACCACTTTCTATTTTGAGAGAACCATGTTGTATGACCACAGACTTGGCCATTTTAAGCTTTTGATCAATGGCGTAGTTGTGCAACATTTAACTTTACCTGACCATGAGCGCACAAGTGTGCATAATAAGCACAATTGGCTATATGATCTAGATGAGCCGATTTATGAACCAGGAGATGCTTGGTCTGAAGTTGAGATAGATCCTACGACTCCTTCAAATTATTATGATTCAGACCACCCTGAGGATATGATTGAAGAAGAGGAGAAACCTAAACCTGCTGAGACACCTACACATGCACCTGCTCCAGCCAATCCTGAGCTTACCTTAGAGAATCTCTGTACTAAGATGCAAATCATGCAATATGACATCCGCGACTTGCGTATATACATAATCACTTTGAGAGATATGGCCGTAGAAAAGTTTGACCATATGAGTCAAGCATTAGAGTCCATCCGCAACCATCATGGCTAATTTATGATTTCAACACTCATCAGAATTTTCCAGCATTTTTTATTTGAATTAAACATTTTATTTTTAGTTCAATTTGATTTTTATTTATTTTTCAATTTTCAACTTGTTTCAATTTATGACTACTGCATTTTTCTAAGTTTTAATAAAGAATTTTGGTTCTGTTTTTATTTGTTTGTCCCTGAGTTATAATTGTTCAGTAGTGTATTACAAGTATTCTACTTAAATTGGATGTTTATTACTTCTTGTTACTTTATGCATTAGTGCTTAAAATGCCAAATTGTATTCTTCTGTTATAATGCACTGCAATTTAATTATTTACTACTGATATGAAACTGCTATCTGCTACATAATTATATGGTGCGTGAGAAATAATGAATATTGACAAATTAAGGGCCAAAGAATTAGAGGAAATCCCACTTTGCACGTTTCCCTTTTGATACGGGTGACGACCGTCTCAAAGTTGATACGATCGTCCCAACACCCTAACGAGCGTCATGAATTCCAAACGACCGTCACACAATCAGTAACGGTCATCTGCAACGTTATTATGATCGTTACAACCCCACTTCCCCATTTTCCTCTCCAACATTATGATCCTCCACCTTATAAAAAGGCACTTTCACTTCCATTTTCTCACAACTCCTTAACCACCCCACTTTCGTTGCAATTTTAGCACCCACTCTTGCATTTTGTTTCTATAAAAGCTGCAGTACAAGCTTTTTACTTTGTATCACCTTCTTTGTTCACGAACCAGTTCTATTTTCTCTTCATCTTTTTATTTTCCAAGCCTTCCGAATTCATGGCAAGCCAAACTCCAATCAACATCCCTCCACATGATGGTGCAGTCGGAGAGCTCCAATGTGCACGATTAATCGAATACCGTGAAAGGACGGTCGAGGTAACCTGTTACATTGATGAGGAGTGCCTAACCCAACTTGGGCTCCTTGATAGTATTAATTGGTTGCTTTTGAATACCGATTTAACAACACTCTGCAAAAGCAACAGTCCGACGTACGCCACTCTGACTCTGGAGTTTTTGAGCTCTTATGATTACAACACTCCAACTGACGCAACCAAATACCTGATTGGTAGCACTATATTTTTCCTATTCGAAACATAGTATACCGTTACTCAGGAAACATTCAGCGAGTGGTTCGGGTTCCAATAAGGCGACGGTGTGCACCTCTGCCTTCCTAGAGACGTAGATTGACAGGCATAGGCTTTTCAGCTTTGGGAGGATTTTTCAGGAGAAATACATTCGGCGTGGGACGAGCTCTACGACTCTCACATCCATAACCCCGTCGTCCGATACTTTCAGAGGGTTTTGAGCAACATTGTTTTTGGGAGATACAACAACCATAAGGTGAACCAGAGGGAGTTGTTCCTGATCTGATGCGCTTTCCTATCCATTCCTGTGAATCCAGTAGCCTTCGTACTATTCAACATCCATATCACTTGTACAAGAGGGAAGGCTTATTTCTTTTTTGGCGGGACGATCACCGACATCGCGCTGAAGCTTGGTCTTGGTGATCGTCTTGGTCAATTGCGAGCCACTCTCGCCTTGTACCTTGATATGAAGTACTGTAAGAACAACCATCTCATCAAGCAAAGGAAGGATGACAGGTAACACTTGGTTGTACACAACCGGGTTGTTCGAAGCATCATCCTACCCTATCATACCCGCACATATGCGAGGATTAGAGTCAACTTGCGCTATGATCTCGATGCCCCTTCACCAGGCGCTGCTGCTCCAGAAGAGCAACTAGATGCAATAATAGATGAGATGGAGCAAGCCATGGATGACGAGGAAGTTGCACATACTCCGACTACTGATTTTTCCAGCACCAGTACCTCAACCATCCGCCGCCGTAGGAATCAACAACCCGCGTCTATGGACGACATCAGGGCGACGATCATTCAGAATAATGAGCAACATCAGAGGCACTACAATGAGATGATGGAGAGGATGGGACGGATCGAGCTCGAACATACAACACAAGGAGAAAGAATCACCAGTGCTATAGAAGAGTTAGGAGGTACGACACAGGCGCTGCACAATTATATCCATCTTGTGGGTATACCCGATCATATTGCGATATACGGGCAGCAAAACATGAGAGGAAGAGCTAGAGGAAGAGGACAAAGGCCACCGCAACAGTAGTCTAGTTTAGTTTTTCTTTTTATTGTTTTTGTTGTTTAGTAGTTTACCTATATCTCGCAACATTGAGGACAATGTCCGAGATAGTGTGGGAGAAGGGTAATTAGATTTCCCTTTCCTTGTATGAAACTCTATTATTTTTAGTCGAAGTATTTAGTTATTTAAATTCTCTCCAGTATTTTTATCCATAATAAAATTTTTATTCCTTTTAGAATGCTTTCATTTAACATACCCAATGAGTATATAGGTTGATAGGCTTTGTTAGAAAACTGAGAAAAGACTTAACAAAATTGATACAGTCTTCACACCCTAGACCCTTAGATATGCGATATCGGTTTGGATACCTTTTATACCGAAATCTGAAGCTTTAGTTCTAAATTAGCCCCAAGTAGTTTATACTAGCAGTCAGCACCTCCTGAAGAACAAGCTACGTGGAGAACCGATGCAAATAAGTGTTTGATCGCAAATATGTCAAAAAGAAGAAAAAAAAGAATCTTAAGATTATGCTAGCCATTGGTAAAGCAATCAAGCTGCACATATTCTACAGAATGCAAAAAATGAGAAAAAGGCAATGAAAGTCTGATGTTAGTTGGTTCAGAGGAATTTGGTTCTGAACTCGGTAGGGAGAATTACTATTCGATCCCCACAACTTGCATTCAGTATGTTAAAGGGTTACCGCACTTGTGTACCAGGCCCCATATTAGAAAAATATCAAGTTCACCAACAGGTTACTCCACAATGCGCGTGTAAAGGTAAAGGGCTTAATGTGATTGCATCAGAATGAAACTGGGTGAAACAGAAACAAGAGCATTAGGTTGAGATATGATAGCATGATTCAGACTGGTTTGTTGGCAAGACCACGAGAGTGTGAGTTAACGACTTTTAAACCGACAGTTTCCACAGAAAGATAACTTAACAAACCTTAATAAGCCGACCCTTTATTGAATTCACGAAGACGAACCAATTACGTACTGATATCCTTATCATTAATTTAACTTAATCTAAAATTATTATTTTCTCGCCCTTTAAAACTAAAATATCACTCGCCTTAGCTAAACATAGTAACACCCGATAGCACTAGGTTGATTATCGAGTCTCAGTGAGATCGATATCTTTTATTACTACGTGATAGATTGTGCACTTGCAGTTAGTAACCGTTAGACTCAGAAAGTCGCAATCATTGTGTCTGACTGTGATCATGTATGGTGTGAAACAAATATCATTCGTCAGAATGCGACCAAGAGCAAGTTTGTACGACTTCAATCATCTATATGGTTTACATATTGAAGGAGCAATGACATGTTATATGGGCCCTTTGGAAAACCATCATGTGCATCATGTGCATATACATCAATATCAGGAGCATGATGACAATAACAAATTCATCTCCATGTGCCATACATCCATGGCCATGAGACGACAACCCCTCAATAATACGTGAGGATTTAACTCTCTTCCTACACACTGAATCATGTTGAGACAACCGACCATGTCGGTATATTGGATGTTCGCCGACCATTTTTCTATAACCACACAAGATAGTGAATAACATAATCACAATCAGAGTACACTTTAAAAATGAACAAACAACTACCAAATTGAAAATAAACAGAATGACAAACATTGTTTTCTATAATTTAAAGAAACAATCCGTATTTTCAAATCCAAATTTGACCTTAACAAAAGTCCCTATTATGAAATCCGGATGGACAATCTGTATTTTAAAATTCCAAGGACCCTAATATACATAAGAATTTTTACCATCAACGTAACCCTAATCTTAAATGTCCCAAAATTCAAACCAAATATAAGTAGGAGAAAAAAAATTACATTTCTATCGGTTGGAATATAATATAGCTTAATTAGAATATTCTTCAAACGTGAGTTTGAATGAAAAGGTGTAGAAAATGATTAAGGTATTTAGTTTGACCAAAAACGGAGTAGAAATTGAGATATGGTTGAAAGAATGTGGGATTCGAATTTTTGAGATGATTTTTTTCGTATTCTTTAAAGTCAGATTTCAAATGTTAGAGAATGAAAAGGGAAAAGGTGATTGTATCTTTTAAAAGGGTGCATCTGAATTCAAATCTAAAAGGTATATTAGAAGATTGTAATCCGAATATATAGTTCTTTGCAATGTGCTTGTATATTTAATGAATTTGATTTATTGTAGTGTCTGGTGAGTTTAGATTTCAAACTCCGAACATCATGAGAGAAATAGTTTTGATTTTTCACATTATGCGAGAGAATACATAACCTCAATTATATTTGGATATGAAATTATTGGTTGGTCCATTTAATAATTTTATTTAAGAGTTGGATATCATTGAATGGTTAATAGATATTGAGGTTTTAAAGTTCATAAGGAATAATTTCTTCATGCAAGATATTTCCAATACTATCACAGTATTTTGGGTTGGAGTAAACTTTGTGTTCTAAAATATAGGATTTTCATTGCATTCAAATAATAAATAAAAACCACTTGATAATTTGATTTGCACCTAGCACTATTTACAACCTCCCATGAACAGAGTGAGGTTCACCAAACCTTTGTCGGTTCTTCGGATCCCTCCGAGGTCTTTCTCGTACATGTCTGTTTTGGATCAGTTAGAGTCTGATCCTATAAGAAAAAGTGCAAGAGTGATTAAGCATAATGCAAAGATTGGATAAACTTCACACGTAGAATAACATAGTACAAAACAAACAACATCAGAAACAGAAACGAATAATATTATAATGATTGAGGCCAAATAAGTCTAAGTTAAGTAGAATAGGTTGATTGATGAATGATGAGTGTAAAACCTAGAAACTTATCCTTTACAATTTTAAAATTGAAATTCCCTGAAGTTTAGGTCCTCTTGTAATTTTCAATTGTATAGAAACAAATGGCAATGAGTTGTGAAAATGAAATATGCAGAAAGGAGGGTGTTTCCTTGTTTTGGAGTTTTGTTTCATATGCAAAACATGTCAAAGGTTAGTTGATTGGAAGTACTGTTTGTGGGTGATGACAAAAAGTGAAAAGAGTTTGTAACAAAAAGAGATTAGGAGTAGAATTTTCAAAAGGTAATTTGGTTGGGAGTGTGATGTGGACTGATCAGTGACAGAGAGGAAAATGGAATAGCTATGAAGGAAGTTTGGAGGAAGGAGAAACTAGGAGTGACAAATAAAATGTTATGTTCAAAGTCAAAAAAGAAAGAAAATGACATCAATCACCTCACTCTTATTATCCATTATTAATATGTTATTTTTCCTTTAAAAAATATCACCCCACACTTACGAATCTTATGTTTGGGTGGCTGATAGGGGTGGAAATATTATCTCTTCAGAAATTATCTTTAATTCGTATGGGATATGAGCTCATATAAGTCCTAAAAACAATGTGTCGATCAAAAATATGCATGGATCAATTCTCATAGCCCCATTTTTTTTTAATTGATTTTGGAATAGTTTTAGTTTAATTATTTAAGTTGATGTTTTTTGGTAGAGCTTTGTGATATTAAAATTAGTGTAGAGGTGAGCAATTGAGGTTTAGTAATTAATTAAAATTTTAATTATTTAATTAATAGAAAAACTATGAAAATATTAGTTTTGGGGCAATAAAATAGATTTTTAAAGAAGTTAGGAAGGTGAGTGGAGTTATAGATAGATGAGGGGAGTTTCTAGAAATTAATTAAAATAAAAGAGAATTAGGTTTTATTTATTTAAAAAAGAAAAATAAGGAGAGTTTGTCGGTATTTGAAAAAGTTGCGTTAGAGGTAAGGGAGAAAAGAGTGAACCCTAGGAGAGCAAGAGTATTAGAAGGGAGTTTCATACCCAAAACTTCAAGTTTCTTCGAATACGAGGTACCAGAGGGGGGGGGGGGGGGTGAGGTGTGAGGGGAGAAATTATTCATGTATAGGTGTTTAAGCAGATGGACAACGATGATTTCTTACCCTCCTTCCTTTTACCCTTTATTTTCCTCTTTGATGATGTTTTGAGGTTTAAGAAGGTTTGTGCAAAACCTCTCTAAGACAGTTGATATGATAAGATTTCATTTAAACTATATTGATATATTGTTGATTATGAATTGATAATATATGTTGATGCCTTATGATAAGACGAGAGTATAAATGTTGAATTTATCATGTTTGATGTGATAATATATTGAATTTGTGATGTGTGATTTATATGGTTCATGCTTATTTTTATCGCTGTGTATTTAGACAGTTGAGACTCAAACATGTGAGTTTTAGATATGTTTAATAGATAGAAAAACACAAAAAATTGCAGAGATACATAAAAGAGGAATAATCGTTTGTTGTGAAATCAAATGCCCTAGAAATAAATTATAATAGGTTTCTTTGTGATTAAGAAACCCACAAGGGTTAGGGTTAGTGTAAAACAAGGATAACAACAAGTATTTGGTTATAAACTGCTTTCCTTTCTCTTAAAACAAATAACAAATAACCCTCTCACTTTTGAATTAGGATTTTAACTTCCTATTTTTTATTTAAAAGATGAGAGACTAGTATGCTATTTATAAGAAAACTAACATAGTAACCTAATGGACTTTTTAACAATTACTCATTACAAGCTAACTTAGAGTATAAGCTAACTTAAACAATTGGATCCATAACACATGACCCAATTAGACATACATACTAGAACTGACTTCGACTACAGTATGTATAACTTCTACACTAGCATCTGAACCAACTTTGACTTCATACTAAACCTCTCTCGTATCAGAGTTCGATCCAATATTCCAAAAATCTCCACCTTGGACCAAACTTTATACCAACAAGAAAACAAAACTAGCTTTCTTCATGCAACATTATCAACTGCATATAGTGGAAAACTTGCAACTGGGCAACGTCTTGGTGATCAAATCAGCAGCATTATGATTTGTTGAAACCTTGAGCACTTGGACTTCTCCACGCTCGATTAACCCTCTGATAAAATGCAGCCTTACATTAATGTGCTTGGTTTTCTCATGATAGGTTGAATTCTTCGACATGTGTATTGCACTCTGACTATCACATTTAACAGTGATAACTTGACTTTGAAGTCTCATCTCCTTTGCAAAACCTTCAAGCCACAATGCTTCCTTCACAACTTCAGTTATGGAGATATATTCTGCTTCATTGGTTTATAAGGCAACAACCTTATAAAGTGTTTTTTTTCCAACTAATTAATGTGCCAAACATAGTGAAAACATATCCAGAAATAGATTTTCTAGAATCCATACAACATGCATAATCAGAGTCGACATATCCTTCGATTGTTGCTTTACTATCTTCACCCAAGGCTCCATCATAAATTAGGACTCTATTCAGAGACCCATTTATGTACCTTAGAATGCATTTCAATGCTTGCTAGTGAGCCTTTCCAGGATTCGCCATGTACCTGCTTACAAGACTTACTGTATTTACTATTTCGGCTCTGGTACAGACCATCACATAAAACAAAGAACCTACTATATTAGCATATGGAATGATATACATATAATTTCTTTCAAAATCAGTATTGGGAAACTGATTTATACTTATCTTGAATTTACGGTTTGTCAGAGTCACAACAGACTTTGAATTCAACGTACCAAACTTTTTGATAATCTTCCGTAGATATGCCTCTTGAGATAAGCATAATTTTGACTGGTTTCTTTCTCTTCGGATGACAATCCCAAGAATCCTAGACGCATCTCCTAGATCCTTCATATCGAACTCCTTATTGAGTTCAACCTTTACCCTCTTTACATCTTCTACATTGTTGATTTCAATTAGAATATCATCCACATATAGAAACAAAATAAAAAATGAATTACCAGGTCAAATCTGAAGTAAACACAGTGGTCGAACTGACTTTAGATGAAACTTATGAATGCCATGAACTTGTTGAATCTCCTATTCCACTATCGAGGAGATTGTTTCATCCCATATAAAGATCTTTTCAGTTTGCACAAATATTTTTCCTTCCCCTTTTCGACATACCCTTAAGGTTTCCTCATCAGGATTGTTTCATCTATATCACCATACAAGAACGCAATATTCACATCCATCTATTCTAGTTTAAAGTTAAACTGTGACACCATGGCAAGCAACATTTGAATGGAATTGTGCTTCACAACAGGAGAGAACAAATCATTGAAGCTGACACCTTCTTTCCAAGTCAAACCCCTAGAGACCAATCTTGCCATGTATCTCTTTGACGTCACTCATTTGATTCCTTCCTTAACTTTGAAAATCCATTTACAGCTAACTAACCCGGCTTCAACGGGTTTCTTGATCAGTTCCCAAGTATTGTTATCATGAAGAAATTTCATATCATCATCCATGTCCTTCAATCATCCAGTCTTATTTCGACTCCTTATAACTTCCTTATAGTCTCTAGGTTCTTCGTCTAGAACTTCACTTGTAGAGATTAAGGCATAGCAATAAGATCTGCATAACCAAGTCTCTGAGGTGGCTTGATGACTCTTCTTGACCTATCTCTTTCTAGTAGGTAGTCATCAACATTTTCTTTAGTCTCTTCAGCATCTTTCTTTTCTCATTCGACTTCATCTGGGTTATGCACTTCAGCATCACTATGTTCCACCCCAACATGAATCTATCTATGTTCCAACTTTTCGTCAGCATCATCAGTTTTCTTGAAAGCCATCTCAACTTCAATGAAAATTATATCTCGATGGGTGATACACCTCCTGTGACCTAGATCTAGGCATCATAACCTATAAGCTTTGACTCCTTTAGGGTATCCCATGAACATGCATTTCAGAGCTCTAGGTTCAACCTTGTCTTGCCTAATGTGAGCATAGGCCACACAACCAAATACTCACAGTTTGTCGAGATCTGGTGGATGTCCCGACCAAACTTCTTCAGGTGTCTTTATATTTAACGCAGTCTAAGGACATCTATTTATCATATATGTTGCTGATGAAACAACCTCTGGCATAAACACCTTCTTCAATCTAGAACTAACCAACATGCATCTAACCCTTTAGAGGATTGTTCGATTGAATCTCTCAGCTATACCATTTTGACGAGGAGTACCTGATACAGTCTTGTGACTTGGAATCCCAGACTCGACACAATAATTTTCGAGAGATTTATTGCAGAATTCAAGGCCATTATCAGTTCTCAACCTCTTGAACTTTCTGCTAATTTAAGTTTCGACTAGAACCTTCCAACTCTTGAAATTCTCAAAAGTTTCATCCTTAGTCATCTGAATGAATACCCATAATTTTCTGGAATAATCATCAAATATGGATAGAAAATTCCTTTCACCTGAATGTGAAGGATTTCTTGCAGGCCCCCAAAGATCAGCATGGATGTAATTAAGGGATCGATGTACTCTTTGTTTACCTTTGTTAAACTTCACCCTACATGATTTTCCAAATTCACAAGGTTCACAAACCTCCAACTTCTTGACTTTGTCACCACCTAGCAAGTTCTGTTTCCTGAGTTCGACCAGGCCTCTCTCGCTGACATGGCCCAATCTCATGTGCCATAATTTTGTCTTCGACAATAGTCTCATGGATGCAACATTTGTCGAACCACTTACATCTTCAGCCTCAAGAGTATACAAGCCTTGTTTCTTCACGCCTCTCAAGACTTCCTTCAACCCCTTCATGACTCTTAGGATACTTTTCTCTCCTTGAAAGACATATCCCTTCTTGTCGAATTCACCAAAATAAATCAGATTTCTCTTCAAATCAGGTACATACCTGTTGTACCCCAAAATTTGCCCTCACATATTTGAGACAAATTGATTCAAAATGTCTCCTCACACTTGTCGTACCCCAAATTTTGACTCGCTTCATATGCTTTCCGGTGCCTCTTTATTTCAAATAAATAAAATAGCACAATTGGAAGAAAGATGGATCTAAGAGATATAAATGTGAGAGGTTGTGAGTTCAAATCCTACCTTCCTCTCTTTTTAATTTTTTTCCTTTACTAATAACTTTTTTCTATTTTTATTTTTTATTAAAAAAATCACAAAAATATCATTTTTTATTATTTAATTTTTAATTTTCGTATTTGCATTTAATGCATTTTTAAAAATATGATTTTTTTTCATTAAAATCATTATTTTATGAAAAAAATCTCAAAAATAAAATAAAATAAAATCTGTTTTTTATCATCATTATTAGATTATTATTTTAAATATATTTTTTTATTTAAATTCATCGATCCATGAATCCATCCAAATTCATTGGCTTGGGCTTTAAGAAATGAGGAAAATCAGGTCAGATTTAAATTTTTCTTAATTTAGACAATCACATTCAATTTCTGACCTAATCTTTATCTATAAATAGACTCTATTTTTCTCGTATTTTCCTCACTCACAATTCACGAAATCCTCGCCTCCAAAAACCCTAAAATATTTTTAAATTTCATTTAAAAAAACTCGATCTAAAAGAACTACGATGTTTCTTTTGTTTTTTACTTATTCCATGGGAACTAAATTGTTGGTTAATCTGCTGTAATCAGTTTCCACCGACACTTTTGAGGCAAGTTTGGAAGTGCTACTATTTTGATTTACTCCGATTTTTTTTCTTGAAGTTCAGAAAAAAAAAATCGAAGAACAATACTCTTTTAGAATAAAATTCTAAAAGATTTTGACCCTCAAAATCGCAAATTCCTCTTTTTTCTATTTTATTTTATTTTATTTATTTTCTATTTCCATATTCTAAAAAAAAATCAGGAAAAAAATTGTGCGCTCTTTATTTGATTTTATTAGATTTTTAGCATTGTTTTAATATTTTTTAGATTTTATTTTAATCGTTTTTCTTATTTTCCATTATTTTAAAATCTGCAGTGATTTTATTTGATTCTGTTTATTTTTTTATACTTCTAATAGTATATATCAAAAAAATAAAAATAATCTCCATAATAAAATAAAATATCCTCCTCTCATCTCAAAGACTTAATATTCTTCCGATCTTTTTATTTCAATTATTTTACGATTTCTAGAAAAATGTATAGGTACCAAAAAGACTTGTAATTTATTCTTTTCACATTTTCTTTTTACTTATGTAACTTCTTATTAAATGTAATAGTCTAATTAGGATTTTACTTTCTGCACTCCACAATTATGTAACTCTCCCAAGGCCTTGTAATAGTCTAGGGTTTTATTTTCCGCATTTTTACTTTCCGCACATATAAACTGCTTAGATGTATGACTAATAGGATTGTATGATAAGACTAAAAACAACTTAGAAAACTTTAAATCCAAGATAAAATAACTGGAAATGACACACCTTGCACACTTTCACCTTTAGGGTAGCCTCTCTTGTTGTCTTACGAATAATGGTCAAGTCCCTCGAACGTAGAGGTGTCTTAGCAAAGTTGCCTAAATAAATATCATCATAGTCCCTTCGGTATAAAGATCACAGTCCATCGACGACCCTTCGAGTTTCCTACAAATAAGTCATCTAGTCCCCCGATGACCCTACAAAAAAATGATGATAGTCCCTTCAAGTTGCTAAGAAACCTTTACAAGGTTTCCTTCTATGATCATACGATGACCCTACGTCCGCCCCTT
Organism: Lathyrus aphaca; assembly: GCA_963966055.1. Lineage (NCBI taxonomy): Eukaryota > Viridiplantae > Streptophyta > Magnoliopsida > Fabales > Fabaceae > Lathyrus > Lathyrus aphaca. The sequence continues at coordinate 431,124,036 of OZ014522.1, read as the reverse complement.
ACATCCAAAGATAAGACTACTTACTAACTAATAGTAAGGACAATCCTATCTCTAAGGAAAGAGAAGAATAACATGAATGACCTTGAGTAGGTAGGATCCCTTAAGTGCTTGCTCACAATTTCAAAACAAACACTCTTTACGCCTCACACTTTCAAAACATCTTTCAAAAAACCACTTTGTATACATTCATACGAGAATCATTACAAAGTTGGGCCTTTTTCCCAAAACACACCACCACTATTTTCAAACAAAAAACAAAGTGAGCTAAGCAGTTAAGAGCCTATGGATAACCATGGATACAAAAGGTGCTAACACCTTCCCATTGTATAACCTACCCCAGAACTCAAAATCTAAACTAAGGTCTTTCATGTTCTTTTCCACCTTTCATATTTGGATAAAAGAAAAGTCGATGGCGACTCTTGTTATCCACAACATTGTTTTTGTGAAAACAAAAATGACAAAGTCAGTTCTTCCATCGTATTACAATACCTAACTTCAGTCAATAACCTTATTGACTCATCACGGAGCTTGAATCTCATAGATCAAATACCTGTAATTTTGCAAGCTTTGTTGTTTCCCAGCATCATCGATCCACCATCTTGATCACATAGCTCCTCGAACAAATCTTTGTTTGGAGTCACGCGCCAAGTGAAACCTGAATCCATAATCCACTCATTTCTTGAGTCGCCACTTGAAACCACAAGAACATCAAATGAGTCGAAATTATCTTAAATAATTGTTACGTTTCCATTATCCTTACCTCCTTGATCTTTCAGGCGTTCAAGGAATATCTTTCAAATGCGACCCTCCTTCTTACAATGATAAAATTGAACACCATATACTTCACCACTATAAGACTTCAGCTGACTTTTACCATTTTTCTTGTCGAACTTACCATCCTTTCACAAGAATTTTGCTTTAACGGCTAAATCTTCACCAACCGTTGAAGGTTTATGCTCCTTTAGTTTGTTCAAGTCCATAGAGTATAAGGCAGATTGAATATCTTCAAAGGTCAGAGACTCTCTTCCATACAAGAGGGTTTCTTTGAAGTGAGCTTGTATTCTAGGAAAATTGCATAACAACAACAATGCTTGATCTTCATAATCGATCTTCACATCCATATTTTCAAGATCAAGAAGCAACTTGTTGAACATATCCAACAACTCAGACAACACTTTATCTTTGCTTATCTTGAATGAATACAAAGCTTGCTTTAGGTAGTATCGATTCACCAACAATTTGGTCATGTACAAACCTTCAAGTTTCAACAATAACCCTGACGTTGTCGTCTCCTTTGATACCTGTCGGAGAACCTTATCACCAAGGCTCAACAATATTACATTGTGTGATTTCTCAATCATATCCATCTCTTCAGCTACCGTTATCGCAACATTCATGGTCGCCTCTCCCTTCAAAGCTTCCAAGAAACCCTGTTGAACAAGTAGGGCTTTCATCTTCAAGCGTCATCCACTGAAGTCGTTCATACCGGTGAACTGTTCAATCTCATACTTTGTTGAAGGAATCTTCTCTATTCTCACTGCACCAATTTATTGTGAAATCGGATGCCCTAGAAAAAATTATAATAGGTTTCTTTATGATCAAGAAATCCACAAGGGTTAGGGTTTAGGGTAAAACAAAGATAACAACAAGTATTTGGTTATAAACTGTTATTCTTTCCTTTCTTTTAAAACAAGATTACAAGTATACAAGAATAACAAATAACCCTCTCACTTTTGAATTAGGATTTTATCTTCCTATTTTCTTCATTTAAAATATGAGAGACTAGTATATTATTTATAAGAAAGCTAACATACTAACTTAATGGATATTTTAACAATTACCCATTACAAGCTAACTTAGGGTATAAGCTAACTTAAACAATTGGATACATAACACGTGGCTTAATTAGACATACATACTAGAAATGACTTCGAATACAATATGTATAACTTCTGCATTAGCATGTGAACCAGCTTCGACTTCATGTTAAACCTCTATTGTATTAGAGTTCGATCCAATATTCTACAACGTCTTGTTTCATGCGTAACTTAAGTTTCATAAGTTCGTTTGAGGTTTCGTCACTTGCACTAAAAAAATAACATTATAATCTTTTCGTTGAAGTGGGGAAACTGAGTCTAGGAGTGCAACAATAGCATTTATCTAGTTTTATACTAGAAGTGTTGTCAAATTTTAGTCATGCGTGAGTCATCTTGTTTCATGCGTTATTGGAGTTCCGTAACTCCGATCGAGATACAATCAATTCCGTTTGAAAAAGGGTTTAAAGAACTTTTAAAATGGAGAGTTTCATAATTGTATTATAACTCAATAATGTTAGGTGCTATTGTGAAGTTGGAAATTTTGTTTTAGAGTTTATAATAGAACTGAAGTTCGTAACTCCAATTGAGATGCAATCAATTGTGTTTTTGTTAAACTAGAAAGTTTCATAATTTTATCACAAGTCTATAATTTTTGGTGCTATTATGAAGTTATACATTGTGTTTTAGAGTTTATGTCGGAAATATTGTGATATGGCTTAACTGAATTTAATAGAAGTGGAGTTTCGTAACTCCGATCGAGATGTAATTAATTGTGATTGAAAGAGGGTTTAAAAATTTAAATTGGAGAGTTTTTATAATTTTTTCATAAGTATATAATATTTGGTGCTATTGTAAAGTGAGAGAATTTTAGAATTAAGTCCATAGTTTTGGGAAACCCTTTATGAATTTAAGGAATTGAATATATTTATAAATAACTTGAATTTGAGATATTTGATATGTTTAGAGTTGATTTTGAGGTATTTGATCTTTTTATAGTTGATCCTAGAATGTTTAGAGTTGTGTTTGGAGTATGTGACATTCTTAAACTTGAGTTTGAGGTATTTGATATTTTTAGAGGCAAGTTAAATAAAAGGGATTGTGCTCTGGTTCATTTGATATGTTTAGAGTTATGTGTAAGTTATTAAATTACGTTGATGTATTTCGTATGTTATGTGTGTCAAGAGGGTTGAGTTTTTGAGTTATTTGACATATTTAGACTCGAGTTGATGAGTAGTTGAGTTAAGGTTAGAGTGTTCCTTATGACTCGTAATCCTTGAATAAAAAATGAAAATGTTAGTTGTGAATTATGTTGAGTTATGAGTATTGTTGAGTAATTATTAAATTATAAATATTGTTGAGTTGTAATTATAAATTCATGATGAATTATATAGAGATACGTAGTTCAGAGAGGAGCTACTGTGATGGCCTTATATTGGAGATATTTATGTTGAGGTGTGTATTTCAAAGAGGGATTATAGTGGTGGTCTTATATTGGAGATATTTATGTTAAGGTGTGTAGTTCTTAGAGGAACTACTGTGGTGGCCTAATATTGGGGATGGTCTAGGTCCAGAGAGGAACCGATGATGCTTTTTGCATTGATATTGTTTGTTGCATTTTATACATCATGTATGTCAGAGATGGGTGTACGGAATCCGATTCAAATATGAGTTTCTGGTTCATAAGTGGGGACTAGTGACAAATTTGGGACTTCGGTCCAGTGATGAGCTCCATATTTAGAAGTGGAGACCTGGGATGAGTTTTGATTCAGAGAGGAACCTGGTTCAAAGAGGAACCAACAACGAATGGATAAATTAGTAATATAACTTTGATATCCACACTATTTGTTTTGATTTGAAGATTTGGAATCATACATTAAAAGAGATATATTTTCATTTTCAAGATTCATTATGGCATGATTATAAAGGATGAATTTTGGAAATTTCATTTCATAAATCATTCGAAATTGAAATTGTTTAAACTAAAAGCTTAATTGTTCATAAAACTTAAGTAAAGAACAACATTTGTTACATGATTGAACCTTGTTTAGAATTTTGTAGGACTTTCTTTTAATACAAACAAATTTCTTAGTTGTAGAGAGTTGATATCTAACTAAAATGAGTGAAATTCTTTAGTTTTAAGAAACCACATACAAACCCCTATCTTATATATATATATATATATATATATATATATATATATATATATATATATATATATATATATATATATATATATATATATATATAGGGGATGTATCTAGTGAGAAATGGTAACCTTATATGAGAGTGAGCGGAAGAGATAACAATCGTTTGATTTAAAATTAAATGTTGAGATTTAATATCTCATTACATGATCTTTTTTTCCTCATATGTTTTCGGCATAAGCAGTTCAAACCCTAAAAAACACAAGAAATTTGTGTCAGTCTTATTGAGTCGAACTACGGTGTTCCGACTTTCCTATTGCACAAAGGGAATACGTAGGAACAAGCGACGATGCTTGGCGAACACAATCCTTCAGTATCTTTCCTCGTTCTTAATGTTATTTCATCTCCTTACCCTTTCATATCATTCTTCATTATTTCTTTTCAGTCCTTTCCAGTAGAAGTTGAAGCAGTAGCAGATACCCTCACTCTTTGAAACAATGCTAGCAAGTATGGATCCCGTCAAGTACGACTGACGGTCTGGGGTGCTAATACCTTCCCTTTTTGTAACCGACTCCCTTACCCTTTTTCTTTTGTTTCCGAGACCCTGCTTTTTACTTCTTCCAGGTTTGTGCAGCATTACCCTTCCTTCGGGATAAAAATTCCTGGCTGGAGACTCTTCTTTTTTCGCGCCACTTTTCCATCTTTACCAGGATGGAAATCCCGGGAGCGACAATAAGGCATGTGGTTAGTAATTTGAAAAGTTGTGATCATCCAAAGCCAAGGATCAAGAGCCAAGTGCCTCCCAAAAATATTCAAGGTTTTCTCACATCCTACACAATCTCATTTAGTTCCTCAAGTCACTAGAAGAGGTGAATTCATTTGGAAGTTGGCTCAAGGTTTCATTTCCTACACAATGGGCCCAAATTAGGGTTTTGATCCAAGGCATGCAATAATCAAGATTTTGGTTCTAAGTTTTTCTCATGGTGTTCTATATGTTACCTAGGGTTTATGGATGGAATTTGGTTCATTAATTCCTCGTGGATGGTTTTCAGTCAGTCAGTTACTTGAGAAATAAGAAAAAGTCAACATGAGAAGGGAAAAGTTAACTGTGGATTTTTAAGGTCTAAATCTTGATCTTCAAGTTCATATACCTTTATTTGGTCATGAAATGTCAAGAATTTCATCATTCATCAAGAATCAAAGCTTAGGGAAAAAGTTACTAAAAATGGGAATGACTTGTAATTTGAAATTTCTAGTTTTGGAAGCTTTATACCTCACATTCAACTTGACTTTTCATCATAAAAAATGCTTCAAATAAAATTTTCTGAAACATGAAAGTTGAAGATCATTCTTTTCCCTTTCCAAAACATACAAGATCATCTTCAAAACATTTGTGGTTCAAAAGTTATGATCAAAAGACTTCAAGTGGATTTTTAGGATTTTCATACACTTCAATTTTTACACCTTTTGCAAAAAGCCACAAAATGGTTTGTACATGATTCTAATTGACAAAGCCAGATTACCACATTAAATTACACTTTATTTGGTGAATTGTTGGCCTTGTAATCACTTGTTTTCATTTCTTATTCATCACATAGCTCACAAAGTGCAAATTTGCAAAACCATTTCAAACACACAAATCATGCACATCCAAAGCTCAATTCCAATCATGATGTGATCAGGGGATAAAATGTGAGTGTTTCATGCATATGATCAAGCTCATGCACGTGCAAATTACTCCATATATTTCAAATTGTAAAAATGAAAAATCACTCACAACTCCTTAACCAAGCTTCCATTGGATCTTTAACCATGGTCAGGCCCAAAACCTATCATATATAAGCTCTTAACTCCTCTAGTTAGGGATAGAGGTTCGCACAATTGCTCAGATTTTCAAATTTGCTCTCAAACTTTATATCTTCGAAACTCACAATCCCTAGGGTTTCATTGAATTCTCTTTGAAAATTCTTGATCCAGAAGCTTCATAGATAAAAAAATACACCATTGATTGAAGCTTAGAGCAAGTTTTTCATCAGGTTCAGTTTGAGAGGTTTCAAGTTCAAACCTCAAGATCTGGCACGATTCCAAGCTCTAATTGCATTTATTTTCAATTAGAGGTCTCAAGGAGTAGATCTGCAGCTTTCTGATGGTTTTTTAGGAGTATTTGAGCTTGTTCAAGTTTTCAGGTATGTCCAAATTCATCCTCTTACTTCTTGATTTTAAAGTGTGCTTAGTGTTCCTCATGCTCCGGTGATCATGTTGATGAACTTTGTTTGAAGTTTGGACATATATTATGGATGTATTTTGGATCTAAATTTTTTCAACTCAAACTCGTTTGCTTCTATTTGCACAATTCATGCATTGTTTGTGAATTTGAGTGTGATATTTTTGATAAGTATGAGATTTGGAGTGTAACTGTGGTGGTTTTGTTAAGTTCTAGGAAATTTTTGTTGAAGCTCCACCGGAGAAGGTGACTAGAGCCAGGGCTCCGACACCTGGTTTATTTTTTAGGTGGCCGCAGGTTTTTTGAAGAAGAAGCAATCATAGTCGTACATTGGTTTGATCTAATGGTGTGCAGCGTGCCAACACATTAAAATTGCGTGTGCTGGTCACGTGTTTGAAATTTTATAATTTTAATCTGAGGTGTCTTGTGTGTGATTCCACGTGGTAGTTATCATGGTCTTTGAATATTGGCTATTCATTTGACATACCTAGATTGTTTGACTTGTTTTGTGTGCGCTTGATTGATCATGTGGCTTATATCATTAGTCTGATGTGTTGAATAAGACCACCGTAACTTTTGTTTGACTGCGTTGTGGACTTGGATTATGGATTGCTTTCTTAACCCCCGTTGTTAGGCCCATTGATCATTTTGAACGTGTTTTTACTTTGAGTACACCCCCTGGCTCATTATCTCATATTTTTATTTTTATATTTTACATAGTTTTCTTTTTAATTTTTTAAAAATAATTTTAATCATCCAAAAATCATAAATAAATTCATGAAGCATATTTTCACATTTAACTAATTTTTTCCATTTTTTATTTCTGATTTTAATCTTTGTTCATCATATTTCTCTCATTTTCTTTTATTTTTTAAAATTTGTTTCTATTCTTGATAGTTCAACTTTGATTAATTGTTTTGCATAACATAAAAAACCTTTTGTATCCATTTTTTTTGCATTGTTTCATCAACATCTTAAAGTGTCTAAAAACATTTTTCTCCCATTTTTAAAATAATTTTGCATTTCATTTTGGTCCACCACTTATGCATCCTTCTTCTTTGACTTTCATGTGACTTTGAAGAATTATTTGAAGTGGTTTGGTTTTGAATTTTTGTTTGATATTTTAACATATGTTTTTCCTCTAACCTAGGTCCCTTGAGGTATATTTTTATAATTTTTAATGAGGTTTGATTTGTGTTTGGTGCCTTGAGTTTGAAGTAATCTTTTGTGATCCTTGCTTTTCATCCCTTAACCCTAGTTTCTTAGAAGGCGTTTATGCCATTGTGTGAGAGTCTTTGTGTGAGTTTGCAGGCTTTGTTTAGACACTTATAAGTCTTCCTTGAACTACTATAGGTCTTTTTTACTTGTGTTTGCTTTTGGTTTGTGTTATGCATCATTGTTTGTACCTTAACCTAATCCTCCCACTTCTTCATCTCTTATGCTTCTCGTGTTGTTTGTTTGCATCAAGTATGATCATCACTCCATCTCATGTGCATTTAAAATAATGTATTCTACTGACCTCATGCATATGAATTCATCTTGGTATGTCATGTTGCATCTTTGCCTTGCATCTCAAGTATGTGACATCCATTCCTTATGAGTTCATCCTTTGCATGTTGTTTGAATTGTCTTGACTTATTTCATTTATGAATTTGGTATGATCTTATTTTCATTATTATAATGTCATCTTGGTCATATGCTACTGACTTACATCATTTCATGCCCATATTTGCATCTTTGGCTTGTGATCTTAAGTTGTTTGTGTTTCTTCTTATGCGGACATGTGATTACTTCCTTTCTTCCTCTCATCTCATCATGAACTAACTCATGCATATTTGTATGCTCATTTAGTATCATCTTAGGCATTATAATATGTCATACAATTCTGACTTTGATGAACTATTCATGTTTTCATTCATTCCATACCTGCTTTCATACTTCTTAATTGGTGAATTTTATGTACTTCTTTACTTCTATGGTTCTTCTTTGAACTAGTTTCATTTCGTTTGAGTAACTTAAGCTTCTTAGAGCTTTGTTTTAGGTTGGTTCTGACTTTTTAGGTTCTCATAACTTAGGATCCTTTTCATGTGGCTTCTTTGCTTGTTTGGCTTCTCTTTTGTTTCTTATTTGCAATTGTGTTTCATTTGCTAACTTTTCAGGGGCTATGGTAAGTCATAAGAGTGTGGATGTGCATCCTCATTCCAACCTCTTCCTCTTTCTCTTACATTTCAATATTGTGTTTTTTTAAGCATTTAAGATGCTTTAGTTTGGACAATTGTCTCTCATACCCCTTAGAAACAACTTAACTTCCATCTTGGAAGTAAGTTGTCTTCTTCTTCTCTCTCTCTCTTCTTCTTCTTCTTCTTCTTCTTCTTCTTCTTTCTTATTCTTTCTTTTAGGATAGATATCTCATACCATACTAACCCTAGAAAATCTAATCATGACAACTCTTAGGATTGTTAGTTTACCTTTAGACTTTTACCTTTTGTGTGTCTCTTGAGTCTTTCTCTTTCTCATCTAAAAAAACTAAAAAACACTTAATAAAGGTTGAAATGACTTCATATGCCATAGCCTTATTCCATGGGGTAATTGCATCTATCCCATCTTGGGGTAATGTGAGCTTGTCTAGCATGATGCAAAAGTCTTCAACATGAAGTTGTTTCATAAATAAAATCTAAAAAAAACACTTCTTCACTAAAAAAAACAACAAAACACTTAATGAATTAAATAGGCTAGTGTGTTTAAGCCTCAATCCTTGGAACTAAGTTTGGGGATCTTCTCCATACTTAGGTGAGATTATTATTCATTCCATCTTGGATTGATGTAATAAGTACACACTCCATTGAATGTGACTTGAATACACTCTTATATGCAAACTCTCAAATAAAAAGCTTCTAAAAAATCTTCAACAAACAATAAGCGTCTTTCCTTCGAGAATTATCTTCTCATCTCTTTAACTCTAAACAAAAGAACTTGTTCCTACTTCTCTTTTGCAAGACAGTAAACACACTCGTTCCAGATGAGCCTGCAACACTTGAGCATATGCATAAGCAGTTCAATCCCAAAAACACAAGAAAGTTGTGTCAATCTTATTGAGTCGAACTACGATGTTCTAACTTTCTCATTGCACAAAGAGAATGTATAGGCATAAGATACGACGTTGGCCGATCACGATCCTTTAGTCTCTTTCTTCGTTCCTCGTGCCTTTTTTATCTCCTCATCCTTTCATTACATTTGTTCTTATTTCTTTTCAATCCTTTCCAGTAGCAGTTGCAGCAGTTGCAGATATCCTCACCCTTTGAAACTGTTCTAACAAGTGTGGATCCCGTCGGGTACAACGGAGGATCTGGGGTGCTAATACCTTCCCAGTTTGTAACTGACTCCCTTACCCTTTCTCTTTGGTTTGCGAGACCCCGCTTTCTCCTTCTTCCGGGTTTGTGCAACGTTACCCTTCCTTCGGAATAAAAATGCATGGCTGGCGACTCTTCCTTTTCCGCGCCACTTTCGTGTCTGTACCAGGATGCAAATCCTGGGAACGACACTAACCAACACTTGAGAAAACATGATGGGAGACTGGTATATATACAATATAGACAAATTCACAAAGCTTAAAAATATAGAAACTATTGATATGCTTTTAATATTTAAATGCCAGACCCCGAAAACGATGTCGTTTTGTTGATTGAAGTATTACTATCAAGGGTAAGTATTTGTTTTTGCCGTATCCTTAGGGATTAGTGCTATTATTTTAAGAAAATGTTTATAAGATGTTCGATGGTTTAAAGCTACAAAATTTTAAATAGATGAATAATAAATAATGTTTTAGAGAGATGAGAGCTTGCCAGAATTGAATTTCATCCACCGATAGAATCTGTAATTTACCAATCAGCTATACACAATCTAAACATTTATCAATATCATCATGTACCGCTCGCCGATAGTGTTTATGTCTAAAATCCTGATGAGATTTCAACTTTAATTTTGAATCAATGATCTATTTGCCTATTAAACAATACGGTAGCATTAAGACTCGATCCTCAAGTGAATGTTAAATCTAAATCTATGTCTAGAGTTTAGCATCTAATAGATGATTATCCTAGATGGAGATTTAATGGGCATTTCTTAATAACAACTCAAATCAATATATAAAACAAGTAAACAAGGATAACATTGGTACTAATGCATGAATGGAGTGTACATTACGCCATGATAAATAAAAATACATATTGTGACAGTGAACTACATCAAATCCAAATAATAAAGGGATTTAGTTACTCATGGTATCTTGATACAAAGAGAATAATGAAGATGAGCATGCATCAATCGTGATTTCCCAATGATTGATGCGAACTCAGGTTCTGATCTTCAAGAAGCACCCTCTCTTATTGTTTTCTAAGTTCCTCTCTCTCTAAAATGTAATATATATGCCTAAAAATTTAAAGTGCTAAGCTATTTATATAAATATGAAAATGAAGACCGCGCTAAACCCTAGATTTGGTGCTAAGCGCGGCTAGCAGACAAATAACTCAAACCTCCATAAATGGCACTAAGCCACAGTTTTGGCGCTAAGCATGGAAGCCCCTGATTGACTGTGCTACAATGGCACTAAGCCCCATCAGTAGGATTGCTTTGATCCAAAAAATGCATGTTGAAGCCATATCTTTGTGTTTTGATGACCAAATCACCTCCTAAGCTTAAATACCTACAAAATGGGTTGAAATTAAGAAAACTACAACTAAATACAAGGTGAATTAATATAGTTAGATATTTACACAAAAGTTGAGGTTTTTCTACAAGAATCTAATGAAACAAGTTAATAAATGTCATGTTTCATGTACAAATTAACCATAATTCGGAACTTATCAACTCTCCCCAAAGTTTTGAGAAAATAAGAGCAACTACCATGATTTCACATGATTAACCAAGTTTTGAGAAAATAAGACAAATGCATGGTTCAAAATTTCAAAAGCACAAGCAAAGTGAGGATTACCATTATACTAAAACCAAACTGTGGGCGTGAAATTAAACAAATTCTAAACACAAAACTCATCTCATAAATCCTAAAATAACACATGCTCAATTATGAAACACACTTGCACACATCTTAAAATTTAATGAAAAAAATAGGGACTTGACTCACACTCAACAATTTTACTAACATCTTGATCAACTTGTGCACTCATCCAAGAAAATCACATTGAAAGCATAAAAGCACAAATCACAAAGGACTTTCAAGGGTTGTAATAAAGTTTGGCTATCAAAGAAGGGTCATATATAAAGGTATTGAAATGAAGTTTCAAAAATATAGAAAAACATCCACTTCTCTAACTCTTAATCATTCACAACTTCATTTACCAATTCTCTTTTTCTAAATGATACACCTTTGAATTCATTTCTTAGCACCAATTGTTTGCCATTTTTTCTTTCAAACCTTTTCATTTATTTTTCTTTTTCAATTCTTTTTTCACAATTTTCTTTCTTTTTCAAATTCTTAGCAACCCACCTTTTTCTCCCCAACTTGAATACAACCAATTTTGTAGTATGAATACTCCATTATTTTCTATGGCAGGGGACAAAATTACACAGTCAAATGAATGTTTAAGGTTTAAGAATTGTTTTTTCATAATCCATTCTAAAATCAATAATAAATAGCTATTTGCATGCAAAGGAAAAATCCCATGGTTCAAAATTGATATATATCCTGACACTAAGGCTCAAAGGGGTTAATGAATTCTCGCTCACTCCCAAGCTAGGTTACTATTGGTCAAGTGGTTGCGTTTAAAATAAAAAAAATCCCTTTATCATTTTTATACTTTCATAACTTCAACATAAATGCAAGATTAAACATAAATCAACCGAGTTATAACAATAGAAAATTTTGCCTCATGTACATATAGTAAACAATGGAAACTATCCTCATATTAGGCTTTGATCTAAAGTCATTCAATCATGAAAATGTTGTGAAAAAGAGTGAATGATATGATGTTTGTAAAAATTTCAAGTTTCATATTCATGTTATGGTCTAGAGAGCAATAAGCATGTACCTTAACATTGTACCATCATTCAAGCTATTATAATTACCAAATCATTTGCAAGTTGAAACATTCAAACTTTGAATTATCACTCAATGCTTTTTCAAGCCATTCATAAACAAACTTTGAGACGAAACTCAAAAATGTTGCTAAAACTATTGAAATTAAACTAAACTACTATACTATCTACTTGAAACAAATTAAACAAAACACAGTTTAATTAACAAAAATCACCACAAATATGGGGTAAATGGGCATTAGTGAAAGTGGATAAGTGGGCTAAGTAATAATAATTTTCACTGGTATAGAGGGCACGCTCAGTGCCATATGAGCTCGCTTAGCGCCAACTCTCCTGCCCAGAATTTTCAAAATGTAAAATTTGTCATGCTTTCCATCCATTTTCACTTTTTAATGCTTAAACTACTTAATGCAAAGCTAGTAAATACTTATAAGGTTGGGATATGCAGAATTTTCAAATGTGATGGGAGACTAGTATATATATTAAAAAGCATAAAACTTAAAAAGATAGAAACTATTGTTATGCTTTTAATATCTAAATGCAGTCCCCGACGACGACGCCATTTTTAAATTGTAGTATTGTTATCAATGGTAAGTATTTGTTTGTCGTATCCACATGGACTAGTGCGATATCAATTTCGTTCAACAGTTACTATGATTTTAAGCATAAGTTTGTAAGATGTTTGATGGTTTAAAGCTACAAAATGTAAAATAGATTAATGATAAATAAAGTTTCAGAGAGATGAGAGCTTTCCAGTATTGAATTTCATCCACCAATAGAATATGTAATTTACCAATCAGTTATACACAATCTAAAATTTTAACAATATCATCATGTATCGCTTGCCGATAATATTTTTGTATAAACTCCTGACGATAATTCAATCGTATTATTTAATCGAAGATCTCTCAGCCTATTAAACTAAACAATAGTATTAAGACTCGATACTCAAGTGAATGTTAAATCTAAATCTAAATCGATACTCAAGTTTTGTAAGAAAATAAATGAATGAAATTACCTAAGTTTATTGTATATACTGTAAGAACAAGATTTGGTTATGCATATCATCTCTATGTTTTGATGATAACAATGGAGTATTTATGTTAGAACAATTTGGTATTGTAATGTTTGTTGTCGTGCATATTTAAAAAACAGGTTATGTTGATTGATAAAGATCATATATGAGTCACTATGTGTGACATAAGTCGCTTTCGTGCCAAAGAAGCAAGGCTGCTTCTATATCTGATCACATTCAGAAAGATCCTCAAAAGACTATATGTGCGTTACTATGTGTGACTTAAGTCGCTTTTATACCAAAGAAGCAAGGATGCTTCTATGTTTGATCACAATAAAAAATATCCTAAGATGACACTATTTTGCTTCTACAATGCTCTCTTGGATTCTCTTATGTATGTGATTATGATGTTCTACTTCTGAATCCAATGAAGCTTCTGAAGTCATTATCTTCTGAAGACTAAGTGCTAAAGAATTCTAAAGAAAAAATTATGCTGAACGAGGTTCTGAAGACTTAAGGTTTCTGAAGATTGAGGTTCTGAAGACAAGGTTCTGCGGAAAAAAGTTTTGAAGATTCTAAAGACTTAAGGTTCTGAAGACCAAGGGTTTGAAAGGCAAGTGCTGAAGTTTCTGAAGACATGGTTCTAGTGAACATGTTCTGAAGACTTGAGATTCCGAAGACCCAATTATCATTCTTCTATTCATGCTATGAAGAATAAAAGATAAGGTTATTGTTTACAAGGGAAAAATACACAGTACAAAAATGCTTTATTCCACTACCTCTCCACTAACCTGAATTTATGGAAAAAGGCAGAGGTGGTTGTACGATTTTCATCCATGTGTAACGGAATTCCTTTAGTAGTCAGCTCATTCAAGAATTATTGATCTGTCCTCAAATAAATCTATTTTTGGCTATATAAGGAAGTGGCCACGAGAAGAAAAAATATGTTGAAGTTGTTGCCAAAGCCGTAGAAAAGGGTTGTAACAATGTGACCATAACCGTGATAGTCAAGTGCCTAAGGTTAAGGCTTTAACACTTACTGCAGTTGTTGTTACTATGTTGAAGAATAAGAATTCACACAATATTGAGTTACCATAAAATGTAACATTCATAGTATGTATTATTTCTCTTATAGTCTAGTGATATCAATGTGTTTCCCATTTGCAAACATTCCCCTTTTACAAAAGGTTGTTTGTATACCCTAAAGGACCAATGAGGTCAGAAGTTTTAGGAAGACTAATATTGTGTGTCTTAGTGGTTGTTAGTCACAACTGTTGTTGTACAGAGGCATTAGTCACAATAGTTGGTTATGTTGTTAGCCACAACAGGTAGTTGTGCAGGTTGTTAGTCACAACAATTGGTTGTGTAGTTAGTCACAAACGGTAGTTTTGCAGGTTGTTAGTCACGACAATTGGTTGTGTAGAGTTAGTCATGACAGTTGGTTGTGTAAGGTGTTAATCACAAGAGGTTTCTTATGATATTGTAATCAATTTTGTTATAGTGGATTAATTCATTGGATTAAGGCAAAATCACCTTGGCGGGTGGACTGGAGTAGCTTGAGGTTTTCAAATGAACTAGGATATATCGTGTGCTCTTATCTCTTGTTTATTCCTGGCTTTATTTATTTATGCTTCCGTGAAATAGTTTACAAGAGTTAAAACCCAATTCAAACTCCCATTTCTTGTGTTTTTCTCACACCTTCAATTGGTATCAAAGCTCTGGTTCTGTTAGTGATAGCTATCAAACACTTAACCATATCAGATAAAGATCCGAATGTGTTGTGAGAAATAATATGGTTGATATTCTCCTCCACCTGCAGTTTAAGTCTCATTTTCTCTAATATCTTTTGATAATTAAGAAGCATGAGTACTAAATTGATAAACCAGAAAGGTTCACTCTGTGTATGTCACTGATTCTTGGAGCTAGTTGTTGTCAACAACAAAATATTCTTTATTGGCTTTTGCAAGAAGATTGAGAGAAAGATTGAAGAATCGGCTAATGAAACAATAATAGACTCATCAGATTAGGAGAAATATATGTTGAATGCTATTCTCGGAATACTTTAGTTGAGAACAACGTATTAGTTCAAGGTTATGCCAAGTCAATACTTAAAATAATGATTTGGAATGATTATTAAAAGTCATCAGAAAGCAAGAAATCTTGTTTACTAAAAATTAATTCTTTGTGAGTATGAGATGTTTTCAAAAACCTAATTTGGTCCGCCTTTGACTTTCTCATATAAGCTCATTAGAAATTTCTTCATGTAAAGAAGAAAGAATGTTAGTGTCATGATTTTGAAGCATGAGGACTTTAAGATGAAGCATTTTAAAGTTGTTGGAAATCATGATTAAGGAACTTAGATTCTAATGATGATTCCTCTTTGTCAGAACATCTGAAGAAGATAGTTAGAAGCTTGCTAACAGATTAGAAGCTTATTATAACTGATCAAGTCCATAGAGAATCGTGAAGATGCTTCTACGCAAGATGACATTAGAAGAAGAAGAAGACAAAGAAAAACCTTCGTTCTTTAAAATACAAAGAAATTCTTCCCTTCCTCAGAAGAAAATACTAAGAAGAACATAATCACTAACATAACACTAATAATTATGGTTAGAATATCTGATACAGAAGATCTGGAATTGTGTCCATTGAAAAGCTTCACAGATGTCTGAAGTTTGTTCAGTAAGGAAAGTTGATTGAGCTATCAGAAATACATTCAAGGAAGTGCAACATACGATACATCAGATTCTTTGAGTATTACTGCATGTATGCCATGAAGAGAAATGCATGTAACATAGAAAAATAAGTCTTGTTAACTTGAGAAAGGTATCTCAACTGAACAAACTTTGATTAGTCAGAATGTTATATGAAGTTCTTTTCAGAAGCTCATAATGCATGAATTTATTCCTCGATATTGACCATTTTCTAACTCATAAGATTGAGTGAAAGTATGAGCTTGTAAAGCTATATGGTGAAAAGAAGTTTTTGATGTTCTTGTCTTGACAATTGGATATAGGTGCTGAAGAAAGAAACAAATTGCATGATTAATCAGAACAAAATATGATGTGAATCTATTCTGATGCATATTGACGAGAATGCTCTGAATATCCAAAGACTACAAAGTACTAGGAGGTATTTGTGCTATATCTCAAATCCTGACTGATTTAATAACTAGCTTGGAATCAAAATCAAGACTATTTAGCAGAATGCAAAGTTGGAAGTTATCTTCTCTATGATAAAGGAACTAAAGTTAATAATGATATTTGAAATGAAGAAATCAGTAGATACTATATTCAAAATTCGCTACAGTTCATTCGTTCTTTAGAAAGGAAAGGTAGAATCTGTCATCTTCTGATGATCTGACTTTGGATGAGTTAGCTTAGTCCAGTAAGAAAAAGATTGTCATTCAAAGTTTCTCAAGAAATACATTTTGGTTTGATGATACTTGAGTCTATTGAATATCTACATATATTCAAGAGGATGAATTCAGATGATGCAAAAAGATGTCAACTAGTTTCCTTAGCACATAACTTCTCGGAAGTTTATGTTTAAGCTAAGAAACTCGTGACCTTCTAGAAACAAGACTTATTGAAGAAGAAGCTTGATCTCTCTTGTGAGGATATAAGATGGATGTTTAGATAATTCTTATGGATAATTCTGGATAGTAGAAAGATGAGGTTATAAGCCAAGAAGACTGTTTCTAGTTGTCAAACTTGAAATCAGTTCAGAAGAAGCGTATATTCTTCAGAACAAGAATACAAGAGAAGTACTCCTGAAGAAGTTTGAGTAGTCATAAAGTTAAGATCCCTCTACATCCAACATGCTTTCTAAAGAAAGAAGAATCAAAAAAGATTTAGTCATAAGCTATATTATGAGAATGCTGAAGTCATAAAGGAAAGTATTCAGATACTGAATCAACATGAAGATTCTCAGATTCATAAGGTAATGTTTCTTTTATCTATGACTCGTTTTATTTGACCTTCTGATAAAGATACTTCTTGTAGTTAGAAGATGTTTTAATCAGAAACATATCTAATCAGATAATTGTGTAATTCTGAAACATGAATTGGAAATCTTTTGTTTAGAAGATGTTTCTTTCCAAGAGAAAATCTTTTGATTTACCCTCTGGATTGTGAGCAGTTACAACATTATATGTTGTCTCTCATCTGAGATCGTGTGAACATGAATGGTGACAACTGTCATATTTGTTTATCATGCATGATCATGAATTGACACATTGAATTTCTAAGTTTTTTTTAAATAGGCTAAAATTCTTATGAATTGCCCTATAATTGTGCATTAATTTATGATAAGACACATGTGAGGTTCAATTTTCTTGAAAAAAAGTTATTCTCTTCAATGTCTTTATTGTGTGTCAGTTTTACTTTTCCACTTCATAAGTGTACATTTATTCGTAACATTATTTGTGACCCGGTTGGTACTTCTTTTTATAGAGACTATTACACTCCTTTCCATTTCCTTGTTATTACTCTCTCTTACTCTTCCCTTGCCCTAAGTCATTTCTTAGGTCAGTCACGTTTCCCATATATATATATATATATATATATATATATATATATATATATATATATATATATATACCATTCCTCTTCCTTTGTTTTATCGTGCATACTCTTACTAATTCAAATTACCATTATTGTCTAAACCTTTCTTCCATTCTCTCATCATGTCTCTAGTCACCTTCCGAGGAGATGAGAATCTTTTTGAAGTCATATCTGAAAAACAAATTGAAATTCTTCAACTTGAACTGAAATCTCTTGCAACATTACTTTAGTTGCACACTATCAAGAATTGATAAAGTACTTCAACATGTTGGACAAGCCTGTTTACATAAATCTTGTGAAAGATTTCTGGAAACATGCATATTTTAATTGTTCAAGTTGCTCATTTCCTCTCGTCTTTTTGGTGTCCCCATAAACATCACTCCATTCACCATTGCTCTTTCTACTGGCTGTGAGAAGATTGGTTTTACTGTTGAACATGTTAAAACTAGGTATGTTATTTATGAGGAGTTCGTCTCTCTTTGCAACACCTCATCCAGTTACGAACCCATCAATCCTGAAAATATTCTCCCTATTCCCAAAGCTTGGTTTAAGCTTTTTTTGACCAATTTTCGCCCTCGGGGAGACAACAAAATTTTTCCGTGTTCTCCAGAAATCCATTACTGAGTCCAGAAATCCATTATTGAGATCTCCTTTAAGGGAAGAATTGTTGAAATTATCCAGACGAATGGTCCAGAAGATGGTATGTTGAAGAGATTGTGTTCCTGTCATATCTTGTTTGTTTTCCTAGTTAAGTTTTATTTGTTCTTCTTTAATCGTGTCTCTTGTATCTCCTCTATTTTTAATGAAATTATGAAATGTTCCCTTTATGAATGGCCTATTTTTAGAATTTTGATTTTCACATATTTGTCATCTTACTGCATATGCTTAATTGTTATATTTCCTTTTTGATAATGACAAAAAAGGGGAGAAAGTAAAGATGATTTTGATAGTATCTATTTCAGTATTTTCATAATCAAAACTCAAACATAATTTAAAATGCTTTTTCCACTAATAAATTGTTTTTATTTTTCAACTAAGGAACTTAGAAAAATTCCACTAAGCGTTTTAGACAGGTTAAATGAAAAGATCATTGTCTCTAAGTTCAGAATTTTAAAGATGAAATCAAACTCTGATAGTTCATATAATCGAAGTTGTACACTTCGTGAACATATGCTTACTCAATACAGATATACCCAAAACTATTCAGAAGTTGAGAAATTTATGAAAGTAAAGTCATATTGTTTTGATATCATAGTGCTAAGAAGTTGTAAACCGCCTAAAAGTATGGAAGTCAGAACATAAGAGTAAGAAGTAAAAATCTTCTTAAAAAGAAGTCAAAGTCAACTCTCTAATTCAAGATGTTATTCAGAAGATATGATCTAATCAGAAGTTGTGGACTGTCTGAAGATATGGAAAGCAGATTATATCATATCAAACTCTGATATTTAAGAAGTTGCGAGCTTCTCCAGAAGTATATTGTTTTGGTCTTGGAAGAATCAAGGATACAAAGTTCTGATACTTTAAGTGATTCTTTATCTAATCAGACTCAAAATCAAGCTTTGGTCATTCACCAAATGTTCTATCCAATCAGATTCAGAATCAAGCTTTGATCAATCATCAAGTTCTGATAGTAACCAGGTTCTGAGATGAAGACCAAGTGTTCTAGTAAGACTTTGATGAGTCACCATAGGGAAGTATTCCTTCTTTATCTTATTTGAAAACTCAAAATTTATTTTGTGAGTCTTGGGATCATGGGGAGACTCTGAACAAGCATAAATGAAATTTTGAGATTGACAAATTTATGGGGAGCTAGCTTAAACTCTGAATATGTTGTTTATGGTGATTTCCCTGTATTAATTATTCTACCAAAATACATGGTTTGTCATCATAAAAAAGGGGGAGATTGTAAGAACACGAATTGGTTATGCATATCATCTCTATGTTTTGATGATAGCAATGGAGTATTTGTGTGAGGATAATTTAGTATTCTAATGTTTGTTATTGTGCAGATTTAACAAACATGTTATACTGATTGATAAAGATCATATGTGAGTTATTATGTGTGACATAAGTCGCTTTCGTTCCAAAGAAGCAAGGTTGCTTTTATATCTGATCACATTTAGAAAGTTCCTCAAAAGACTATATGCGAGTTACTATGTGGACATAAATCGATTTTGTACCAAAGAAGCAAGGTTGCTTATATATTTGATTACAATAAGAAAGATCCTAAGATTACACTATGTTGCTGCTGCAACGCTCTCTTGGATTCTGTTATATGCATAATTCAGATGTTCTACTTCTGAAGCCAGTGAAGCTTATGAAGTCATTATCTTCTGAAGACCAAGTGTTGAAGAATTCTAAAGACAAAGTTCTGCAGAACGAGGTTCTAAATATTCTACATACTTAATGTTTCTGAAGATTGAGATTCTGAAGACTCTGAAGACAAGGTTCTGCTAAACAAAGTTCTCAAGAATTTGAAGACTTAAGGTTCCGAAGACTAAGGGTTTCAAAGACAAGTGTTGAATTTTCTGAAGACAAGGTTCTGGTGAACAAGTTCTAAAGACTCTGAAGACTTGAGATTATGAAGAGCCATTTATCATTCTTTTATTCATACTTCAATCATCTCAGAATTAGAAGCCTCTAAAGAACAAAAGATAAGGTTAACGTTTACAAGGAAAAATACACAGTACAAAAACGCTCTATTCCCATACCTCTCCACAAACCTGAATTTTTGGAAAAGGACAGATGTGGTTGTATGATTTTCATCCCTATGTAATGACATTCCTTCAATAGCCAACTCATTCAAGAATTACTGATTTTCCCTCCAACGGATCTCTTTTTGGCTATATAAGGAAGTGGTCACGAGAAGAAAAGAGTTGTTGAAGTTGTTGCCAAAGCTTCTGACAATGGCCATAACAATGTGACCATAACTATGATAGTCAAGTTCCTAAGACTAGGACCTTGGCACTTACAACAGTTTTTGCTGCTATGCTAAAGAAGAACAATTCACACAATGCTAAGCTACCATAAAATGTAATATTCATAGTGTGTATTAGTTCTCGTCCAGTCCAATGTGTTTACCTTGAAAAATGGTAAACAACCGTTGATCTTCCAAATACATTAAAGTTCTCAGTTACTCACATGATCAATTAGATTGATCCTAGGACATGTGCTATAAATCATTTTATTTAGTGTCTGCTAAAACATCATAAATACTTTGATAGAATTTGACAAGATTTGGTAAAAAAGATAAAATAAAGTAAAATAAGATCCAAAATGCTTAAAGTCGAAAATAGAGTGCAAGAAGATAAATGTGCAAAGAAAGTGTAAATGAAAACATTAAATTACTAAAAGTTATAACTTGCTTGAAAGTAAAGGTGCAAAGTAAGGACTTCATAAGAAAAGACTTTAATGAAAATTGCATTGAAATATAGATGGTGGTGTTTACATCACGTACATTCTCACTTTCATTCGTTTCTCTATACACAGGTACTTTGAGTGGATACAAAGTAGCTTGTACAATATGATTTTTCACACACACATTATAAAACTAGAACTAACCTATTTATAATAGTTGAAGATAACCGCTACCAACGGTTTGCTTCTAAAAACATGTCACTTGTCACTTTGCATGTCTTCAAACTCCAAATATGCGTCACCTATCTCTTTTCAAATTAAATAAGATATAATTTTCCCTCTAATAATTGATTTCAACTGCAGCGCATCGAGCTCCCTCAATGGAACTTGGTCGAACAATACTTCGTTGCACTTAGAAATATTCTATGTCCAGAAATCTTGACTTCCACACAAGTTTTCGACTCAGGCCTCCCAAAAGAATACCGTCGAAGCCTTTTAGTTCTTCTAAGGAAAACAACCCTTAGACCAACATTTATTTAAATCAAGTGGGCTTCAAAATTAGGAGCTAACACAATGATATTAATGTGTTTACCCAGCTTATGAAGAAGCACTCATTTGTAAACATTCCCCTTTTACAAATGGTTGATTGTATACCCTAAAGGACCAGTGAGGTTAAAAGCTTTAGGAAGACTATGATTGTGTGTTTCTTAGTGGTTGTTAGTCACAATTGTTGTTGTGCAGAGGTGTTAGTCACAATAATTGGTTGTGTAGCTAGTCACAACAGGTAGTTGTGTAGGTTGTTAGTCACAACATTTGGTTGTGAAGTTAGTCACAATAGGTAGTTGTGTAGGTTGTTAGTCACGACAGTTGGTTGTGCAGAGTTAGTTACGATAGTTGGTTGTGCAAGGTGTTAGTCACAAGTGTTTGCTTATGCAATTGTAATCAGTTTGATTATAGTGGATTAAGTCCTTGGATTAAGGAAAAATCACCTTGGCAGGTGGACTGGAGTAGCTTGAGGTTTTCAAGTGAACCAGGATATATCGTGTGTTCTTATCTTTTGTTTATTCATTGCTTTATTTATTTATACTTTCGTGAAAAAATTTACCATAATTAAAACTCAATTCAACCTCCCTCATTTCTTGTATTTTTCTCACACCTTCATATACTATATAGATACATTTTAGGAAAGATAATAATTACTTTAACATATTTTCAAATCTTTCATAGATTGACCAAACAAAGAATTACCTTGAATTTAAAAACTAAATGTTTTTGGAGTTGAGATATTCGCTTGAAGAGAAAATATGTGTCTCCGTGAAGCAAAATAAATGTAAGGAAAAAATGTATCAGGTTGTTTGTCCGGAAAAAAAAAATGCATGTTAAGCAACAATTGAAGGAATAATAACTCAGAGTGTTGTAAAGAAAACTTTGTAAGATGATTTCGTTTTTGTAAATCTCAGGGAGCGAAAATTGGGAAAGCTGAAGTTATTTGGTTGTCTATGAATTGAAATATTTGGATTGTTAGGAATATAATCATTTTTAAAAACCAAAGTTGGAATGTTCTTGACATAGTTTGGAATATCAAGGTTTCGGTTTAAAAATGGTCTTTTTTAGGCGAAATTGTTAAACCCAATTATAATTTTTATGTTTTTTTTTGTAAAAACCCGTTGTTTTTTCTATCATAGAAACAATTGGTTAGCAATTTCTTTTTGGTTCGACTTGCTTTAGCTCGTCTTTTTTGTAATCAGGTTTGAGAACCCTTAATTTTTGTTTTATTGAATCACTTACTTACAAAAATAATATGCGAGTATATAATCGATTAAAAGAATACATTAGTTAAGTAACATGAAATATATTTCCACCAAATATGTATATCTGTGAATTTTCCCAAAGTTTTTCTGTAATGTATGATGAAAACAATAAAATTTCAAAAACCTAACATAGGATTATAACAATAATTTAACAACAACTATGTAATGCAAGTCTATGTGGTTGCGGGTAGACATACTTTGAAACCGATAGAAATCAACAAAAGGTATTTGTTTTTGTCTGGGTAATTGCCCAATACACTTTGATCATGTAATCCTAAGGCATGGACATTTTGGTTCCTGTTTAAACACTTTTGATCAAGCGAAACATCAAGCTTAAAATCATGGTCCATGGTTGCTTAAATGACAAGAAAGGTCAAAGTTTCCAACCAAGTTCATTCCAATTCAAATATGTTTAGTTTGTTGTTGATTTAAGCAGTCGTATAAGCACTGTTCATCCAAAGCACAAGTGTCAAGAATGTTTATTGAAGCATGAAGTCCAAAGATTGCATAGTGGAATTCAACATAAGGGCACATGATTTTTGGTTTGGATTGAACTTGTTTCTCTTTGTCCATCAACATGAGACAAACATGAAGCACAAGCCAAGATACACACCACGTCCAAACTAGCCAATTTTAAGCATGTGTGTACAAGGTTAGATATATGTATTAAAGAAACAAGACAATATCCTTTACTCGGGACCAAATAAAGATACAAGTGTAGAACAGTACAATATCCAAATACACAGCAAGTCTACAAATTCAAGAGCAAGCACATACATGTAGGAAGCGTGTATAAAAATTCAATGAAAAATACAAAAGAATACAATAATTGGGGAGATTGTATCGTCCTATTTATTTAATTAATTATTTAATTAAATATTTTTGTATTGTATTTGTTTGATTTAATTGTCGAAGTTGCAGAATATGGATTTAAGTTGTGTTGCTGTTAATTGAATTAAATTATTTGATTAAGTTGTAGAAATATTAATAAAATAATATTATTATTATTATTAGTGGACTTACGTATGGTTAGAAGTAGTAAGAATGAGGGTGTATAAATTAGACCCAATGAGAATTATTAAAATAATATAATTATAAGATTTATTGGAATAAATAAGAGAAGTTAGGTTATCAATAAAATAGAAAAAGTTTTGGGAGAGGTTACTTGAAGTTGCGGAGAAAAGGAAAAGAGACTATCTTTCGATCGGAGAATTAGAGTAACCTTCAATCCAAGATAAGGATGGGGTTCTGACTCTATAATTGGGTGAATATGATGAATAATATGTGGGATTGAGTTTATAGAATTGTTTATGTCTATGTGTTGATTGTTAGGGTTGATACCGAAATTGATTGATGTTGTTGAATTGGTCGTAGAAGAATTAATATGCGTTGTTTGAGTATGATTTTCCTATGTTGTTTTTGTTGTACTGTGATGGTTTGAGATTGAACCGAGGAAGAAATCTGGTGGAAGAGAAAACAGAGACGAACAAAATTTGGAGACCAGGACGCGACATTTCGATATGTGATGCTTAGCGAACTTCTTTCGCTTCTAGTCGCGTCAAGCGAAGTCTGGGGATTTTGCTTCTATTTGAGTTTACTTCTACTTCGTCTTTGGTCGCGATACGAACTACCTTCGCTTCCAGCCGCTTCAAGCGAAGTCTGGAACTTTAGCTTCTGTTTCAGTTTGTTGCTTCTTCGCTTTTGGTCGTGACGCAAACTGTCTTCGCTATGCGAACTAATTGTGACAAATTTATGGAAAAACAATCTCGGGGGACAGTGGGGAACAAATAGCATAAATTATCCAATGATAGAACCAGAATAGTCCTAATAATACTAATGCAGAGTAGAAATATTAGTAAATCTAACAGAAGAATAATTAGCCGATTTTGGTAGTATCGTCAGAATAACTTCGAGGAGCGTTTGTAATATAATTTGGTTGGTACATAGATGATATAAGTTGTTGTGATATCGTAGTGATTAAGTTATGAAGTTGCTGGTACGAATTTTGTTGCATTGCCCTTATTAGTGCCAAGAATTAAGTTGTAAGCCTATGGCCAATGTTGATTTGTTGTTGTGTGGTTATATAACTATCATTGTTGTTATTCTGATATTATGTTGAATCGCATACATAACATATCAAGTTGGAGCTGCTGCTCGGTAAGTTGGCATGGATTGGCAAAATTAAGTTGAAGGCTTATGCCTTGTTGACGCCTCTATTAATTGGCAGATTTTTAAGTTAGGAGTTTTGCTCCAATATGGTACCACATGCATGTTGCCACAGTGAGAATCGGATACCAAGCTATTGATTAAGCTTGAATCACAATTATTAAATGTTCACCACCGACTTTAATTTAATCCAAAGGGAAAAGAGAAAAAGATCGTAAAAACCCTAATTGAGGATAATCTAGGTTCTGGGGTTGGTTATACCTAGGGAAGGTGTTAGCATCCTAAACATCTGCAGTATCCTACGGGAACCTCTTGTTAATATTTGTGTTATTGTTATTTATTTCTTGCTAAAACTAAGGGAACCTAAGGTTTTTATTTCTAACGGTGCTCGCACAACATCACATTGATGCCTACGTATCAAGTATAGAATTAAAGCACTCGTAGTTCTTCTAAGGATTAACGAACACTTGGTTACGCTCAAGGTTCTCAGGGGAAGGTAAGTGTTATGGCAAACACTCATCTGACTTTAGCAAAGTCACAAAAAGTTGTAAAATAAAAGTTCTAATGGCTAAGGTCGAAAAGGAACTAGGGATGGCTAAACTTCCTATGACATTGAGTCAATTGCAGGAGTTTTTTCCCTTTTGAATTGAAATGGAAAAAGAAAGTAAATAAAAAGGTGCAAGCTCCTAAGACTAGGCAAAGGTTGCTACTTGCAGATGAAATAAACATGGTAAAAATAAATAAAGTGCATGGAAGTGTACAAGATAAAATACTTACTAACCGGGTTATGACTCGATATATGGATCGAGAATGCGGGGTGGAAGACAAACGTGATGCGTCAATTTGCTTAAGTTGGAAAGCTATGAAGTGTAAAGACTGTGCAGATGGCGATCGTAAAACGACCGACTTACGTGTGTGAGTGAAGTGTATGTGAACTCAACTTGGCGTTGGACCAAGGATTATTATCTTGAAAATTAAAATCTCAAAGGTGTGCGTTTTCAATTTTATCTTAACAAGTATATGGTCATGATGCGAAATAACATAAATACAAATATTGCATGCATACAACCAAGACATCGAAAGATTAAATTAAAACTCACACTAAGAAATAAACGTAAATCTAACTTCTCATACTTAGAAAGATCTAACATAAACTACCTAACAACTATCTAAAACAAAAAAGGCTCTAAACATATTTTTTTGGATTTTTTTTAGAGTTAAAAGAATTAGTTAACAAAGGAAAATAAAATATTTTTTTTGGACTTTTTGATGAAATTAACAAATGGAAATCCTAAAAAACTAAATATTAAAATAAAAATGCTATTAAAATGAAAAGTTCAAAGACAATAATTTTGGATTTTTTTAAGTGTATTTAGAAAATGATAAATGAAAAATAATTAAATAAGACTAAGTAAAGAAAGAAATGATAAAATTGAAAATTTATATTTAAACTAAAACCTAAATGGGTTATTAAGATTAAACTAAGGATAAATAAAATTTATTATAAAGATTAAGAAAATATTTTTGGTTTTTTAGATGTATTTAAAGAAAAAGACAAATGGATATTAATAAGAAAATTAAAGAAGAAATAAAATAAAAATTAATCAATATAAAGAAAATATTTTTGTATTTTTTATTGAAAACTTACTCTAATATTTTTTTATTTTTTAAAAATAATTGACATCACTATACTAAAAATTTTAGAATATTTTTTAACTCTTTAAAAGAAACAATATATATATATATATATATATATATATATATATATATATATATATATATATATATATATATATATATATATATATATATATATATATATATATATATATATATATATATATATAGACCTCCTCTTAACTAAAATATTTAAACTTAGATAATACTAAAATAAATATTAAAAAAAAGAACTAACTAAATAAACGTTGAAACAAAAATATAGAAAACACTAACATCTAAGAAAAAAATAAAAAAAAAAAGCTAAACTTTTAAGATTTTTATATAATAATATCTAAAAAATAAAGCTATAACCTTTTTGATTTTGTTTTTAAAAGCAATAAATACTAAACTTAATCTCTTTTTTATATTAATATCTAAAATAATGAATGAAAATATATTTCTATAACTTTTTGATTGAGTTTTTAATAATAATATCTAAAAGTCATAAATGAAAATATAATGCCATAATCTATTTTGATTTTTTATATAAAAAATATTTTTTTTTGGAATTATTAGAAATTATTACTAATATCTTCGTTTTTTAAAGATTTTTTATACTTAAAAAATAAACTATTCATATACTTTAAATAAATAAATAAAAAATAAACGAAATTAAAAGAAAATCTTTTCTAACAACTTTTTTTATCATTATTTTTTTTATGTCTTATAACATAACCTAGAGGAGACAATTATTAAATTTTTTTATATAACAATATGAAAATAAAATTCTTTAACTTTTTTTGATTTTATATTATTATTAAGAAAATAAACATATTTTTCAATCTCTCTTAGATGATAAAAATATAATATATATATATTTTTTTATTTTTTTACATATTAACAAAATTAACATATATTAATTATTCTATACTAGACAAAACAAAACAAATAGCAACAACTAAGGAAATGGTGCAGATAGGGGTGGCAAAACGGGTTGTGGCCCGCCGGCCCGGCCCGCGCACCCGCCTAAAAATGGCGGGTTGGGTTGGGATTTCGAGCCCGCCGCCCACCAGAGCCTGCCCCGCTAAAGACCGCCACCCGTCAAAGCCCGCCCCGCCAAAACCCGCCACCCGCCAAAGCCCGCCGCACCTATGAAATAAACATTTTTCCTTATATTTTGCTTATAATTTAGGTGAAAGCTTGTTGAAAGTTCTATTTTTTATTGAAGATTAATACTTGATGGACTTAGTCTTTTGCCATTTATGCTTTCAAAATGTTGGTATGATGTTTTTTTATTGAAATTAAAAAAAAACCATTTAATTTATTTTAAAAAATAGAAAATAAATAAATAAATAATGAAGGCGGGCAAGCCCGCCGCCCGCCAACCCGCCACTTTGGTGGGGCGGACTAAACTTTTATGACCATTTCAACTTGGCGGGCATGCCCGCCCCGCTCGTTTTTTGGTAGGCTTTAGGCGGGACGGTGTGGGGCGGGGCGGGCGGCCCGTTTTGCCACCCCTAGGTGCAGACAACAAATGAGCTAATCAAGAGAGTGAACTTGGGTCGTTGGTAAGGAGTATGAGTCGTTTTGATTTTGCAACAGTAGCAGAGTAAGAGGCTTGAAAATTTGTTTGTTGTGAGTACATGGTTCCACCTGCTGCTTATTATTTACTGTCTGAAATTACTTTTTTCTTGTGAAACCTTGTACATTATGTATGTATGATATGAATATGCTTGGTTATGTATGCATAATATGAATATGATTTGAATTTGAACATGATTATGATCGTGGTTATGTATGTATGAGTGAATGGTTTGATGATTCTAACTTGGTGTTTTTTCTTGTAGGGGAGTTATGGATTGAAGTTGACATGGTTAGCTTGAAGCATAGAGTTTTGGCATGAAGAATAAAAACTTGGAATGAAAATTGTATTCTTGTTAGGCCTAGAACTTGTACCTCATATATTTAATTATTGTATCATTTTGAGTTATAAATTCAAATGAAAGAACATGTATATGAATCAATGCTTGAATGTAATGAACAAAATGTATTGAATATGAATGTAGTGAATGAATGAAGGTTATGGAATAATTGAATGTGAATGGATGATTAGAATTATGAAATATGTTAAAGTTTGAAACTTAAATTGAAATTTGAAAATTTGGAATTAGAATAGGAATTGAAATTGGAAATAGAAATTGGAATTGAAATTGAATAGAAAAAAAAGAATTGAATTGAGATTTGAAAATGAAGCTTTAATAGAAATAGATGTTTAGACAAGAAATTTAAATTGAGAACTTGTATTTGGACTTGAATGAAATTTGAATCTTAAACCTAAAATGAATTGGAATGGACTTGGAACTTTTTACATGATTGGGATTTTTTAATTGAATCTTAAAAAGTGTTTGAGTTTAGTACTTGAATGAGAATTGAAATGAAATGAGTTTGGAAATTTAAGATTGAAATTTGCATAGGAGTTGAAATATGGAATTGAAACTTGAATGGAAAAATGGAAATGATTCTTGAACTTGAATTAGAAATGAACTTGTAAATTGATTGGAACCTTGAAATTGGAAGTGAAAATTTGGACTAGAATTTTAGAATAAAACTTAGAAGTTGAAATGAAAACTTGAAATGGAATTTGTAATTGGTAACATGAAATAAGCTTGAGACTTAGAACTTGAATTTGGAAACAAGAATTTGAATTAAAATTGAATTTGAAACTTGGAAGTAGAAGATGAGATTAAATTTAACCTTAAAAAATGGAATGGAATTGGAATTGAAATTGAAATGGAACTTAGAAACAAAACTTGGAATTTGGAAAGAATTTAGAATTAGAATAGGAATTAAAGTTGAAATGGAACTTAATATTTGTTTCAAAACTAAATACTTTCCTTAAGAATTATTGCCAAATCACATGTATGATATGCACCATGTTATGCATGATATGAAATGTCAGGGGTAAAATTTGGGGTGTAACACATGTGCATATTATAAGTCGCATTTCAAGTTGCATAATTATGTTGTTGTGTTGTGACTGTGTTGATTGATGTTGGTTGCAAGTTGTGAAGGGTAATTTTATATAATCTGATCTAATGTATTGTTTATCATAGATTCAATCATATTGTTTGATATCTCACCCCTTTTATTTGAATGTTGCCTCTATGTGGGTAACGTGCAGGTAATCCAGAGTGAATGATGTCTACCTTCATTAGTTCGAGTCGGTGTCGTCTCTTTGATACATAACACTTGAGGGGATGAACGTTTGTTGCTTTATTATTAATTTTATTTTCGTTGATTGAATTTAGAAGTTGAATTTATTAAAATACTTTGTTGTTTGAAGTTGTTTGAAGTTGGACACAGATGTTATGTCATTAAAGTTGAAATTACGATTCCGCTACTTAATTATTAAAGTTGTTTTGTTTTCAAAGACTAAATTACGTTGTTATCGTTTTCATAGAGTTTTCAGAGTGTAATGTATCTATGTTAAAATGCGATTAAATGTCATGGTTATAAGTTGTGAATGTAACATCCTAATTCTATGTTGAAATTTTGCAACTCTGATTTTATTATTATTGCCGGGTAGAAATGGGGTGTTACATTAGTGGTATCAGAGTAGGTCCGTCCGCCCGGCCAAGTTGTCGAGTCGTAGTTTTTTTAACAATCGAGTATTGTTAACTAGTTCTAACCTTTGTTTATGTTGTAGTGATAATTTGAGATGGACGGAAGGAACACTACTGCAATGGCTGCTACTCTACAAGTATTAGCTCAGGTTGTGCATAATCTACCGAACGCTAAAGAGAATGTTGGATCTCGTAGTTTGGCTACTTTTCAGAGGGAGAATCCTCCTACCTTCAAGGGTAAGTATGACCCTGATGCAATGTTGGATTGGTTGAAAGAGATAGAGAGAATATATCTTGTGATGGATTGCACTCCAAAGCGGAAGTTTCAGTATGGGACTCATATGTTGGCAGTTGAAGCTGATGACTGGTGGCTAGAGACTCGTCAGAGGTTGGACGCTGCAGGTGAAGAGATCATTTGGGTTGTGTTCTGTAGGGAATTCCTGAGGAAGTATTATCTAGAGGATGTTCGTGGTAAGAAGGAAATTGAGTTTCTTGACCTGAAGCAAGGAAATATATCGATTACGGATTATGCTACAAAGTTTGTTGAGTTGGCTAAGTTTTATCCGCATTATAACGAGGCGAATGCTGAATTTTCAAAGTGCATCAAGTTTGAAAATGGGTTGCGTCCAAAGATTAAGAAGGAAGATGGATATCAAAAGATTCGTGTCTTCTGTGATTTAGTTGATAGCTGCAGGATTTATGAAGAGGATAACAATGCTCATTATAAGATCATTAATGAGAGGAAGAGCAAGCACCAACAGAATTGTGGCAAGCCTTATGATGCTCTAGCTGGAGTAAACAGAAAGTGGCTAATGGTAAGAGGACTAGTGGGGGAGATGCTCCTGCTGGTGTAATTTGTTTCAAATGTTGAAAACATGGTCATAAGAGTAATGTGTGTATTGGTGAAGTAAAGAGGTGTTTTCATTGTGGTAAGACTGGACATGCAATATCTGAGTGCAAGCATAAAGAGATGATTTGTTTCAACTGTGGTGAAGAAGGACACATTAATAGTCAGTGTCAGAAACCGAAGAAGGTGCAAACTGGTGGAAAGGTGTTCGCTTTGGCTGGGACTCAAACAACTCGTGAGGACAGACTCATCAGAGTTACATGTTTCATTAATAGTACTCCTTTAATTACTATTATTGATAATGGTGCTACTCATTGCTTTATTACTGCTGATTGTGTTAATAGATTGGGTCTTATGTTGTCTTCTATGAACAGAGAAATGGTCGTCGAGATTCCTGCTAAGGGATCAGTGATTACTTCTCTTATGTGTTTAAAGTGTCCTTTATCTATCTTTGATAGAGACTTTGTTGTTGATTTGGTGTGTTTGCCGTTAATTGGGATGGATGTAATCTTATGAATGAACTGGTTAGAATATAACTATGTTCATATCAATTGTTATAATAAGTCAGTGAGGTTTTCTACTCCTGAAGAGGAAGAAGATAGTTTGTTGTCTTTTAGACAGTTATGGCAGTTGATGCAAGAAGAAGCTCAGATGTTTTTGTTGATGGCATCATTATCTATTGAGAGAAAAACTATAATTGAGGAGTTGCAAGTGGTGCGGAGATTTCCTGAAGTTTTCCCTGATGAAATTCCTGATGTGCCGCCAGAAAGAGAAGTTGAATTTGCAATTGACCTTGTACCTGGTACCAGGCCTGTTTCTATGGCACCATACAGAATGTTTGCATCTGAATTTTCAGAATTAAATAAATAATTAGAGGATTTACTTGAAAAGAAGTTTGTGAGCCCAAGTGTATCACCGTGGGGAGCTCCAGTGTTGTTAGTAAGGAAGAAAGATGGAAGTATGAGACTCTATGTTGATTATAGACAATTAGATAAAGTGACAATTAAGAAAAAGTATTCGCTTCTGAGAATAGATGAATTGATGGATCAATAAGTATGTGCTCGTGTGTTTAGAAATATTTATTTGAGATCGGGATATCATCATATTAAATTGAAAGATGAAGATATTCAGAAGACAGCTTACATAACACATTTTGGACATTATGAGTATTAGGTGATGCCTTTCGGTGTTACTAATGCGTCGGGAGTATTCATGGAGTAAATGAATCGTATCTTTCAACCTATTTGTATCGTTTTGTGGTGGTGTTCATTGATGATATATTGATTTACTCTAAGTCGAAAGAAGAGCATGTAGAACACTTAAAACTAGTATTGTAGGTTTTGAAAGAGAAGAAGTTCTATGCAAAGTTGTCTAAGTGTGAATTTTTCTTGAAGGAGGTTAGTTTTCTTGGTTATGTCATTTCAAGAAGTGGCATTGTTGTGCATCCATCTAAAGTAGATGTTGTGTTGCAATGGAAAACTTCAAAGTCGGTTACCGAGATTAGAAGCTTTTTGGGACTAGCTGGTTATTATAGAATATTTATCGAGGGTTTTTCTAAGTTGGTACTTCTGTTGACTAAGTTGACTTGTAAAAGTAGAGCTTTTATGTGGGAAGTTCAATGCAAAGAAAGTTTTACAGAATTGAAGAAGAGAATGACGTCGGCTCTGGTTTTTACATTACCAAATTTAGGAGAACCTTTTGTGTTATACTTTGATGCTTCTAAAATATGTTTAAGAGGTGTGCTAATGGAGAATAATAAGGTAGTTGCTTATGCGTCAAGGCAATTGAGGACTCATGAAAAGAACTATCCTACACATGATTTAGAGCTTGCTACAGTTTTTTTGTACTGGATATTTGGAGACATTATCTTTATGGTTCTAGATTTGAAGTGTTTAGTGACCATAAGAGTTTAAAGTATTTATTTGATCATAAGGAGTTGAATATCAAACAACAAAGGTGGTTGGAATTATTAAAATATTATGATTTTAGTTTGAATTATCATCCAGGTAAAGCTAATGTTGTGGTTGAAGCTTTAAGTCGGAAAACTTTACATATGTCAACGATGATGGTTAAAGAATTGGAGTTAATTTAATAGTTCAGAGACATGAGTTTAGTTTGCGAAGTGACCCCTCAGAGTGTTATGTTTGGGATGTTGAAAAATAAAATTATTTTCTAGACAGTATCAAGGAGGCTCGGAAGTTAGATGTAAAATTTGTAGATTTGATGGTAGGAATCGATCAGTCTAAGAATAATGATTTCAAGTTAGACGTGCAAGGTGTGTTATGATTTCGTAATCGAATTTATATTCCTGTTGATGCAGAGATGAAGAAAGTGATTCTTAAGGAGAGTCATAAAAGCAAGTTGAGTATTCATCTGGGCGCTACAAAAATGTATCAAGATTTGAAGAAATTGTTTTGGTGGTCTGGGATGAAGAGCGATGTAGCATGTTTTGTGTATGCGTGTTTAACTTGTCAGAAGTCGAAAGTTGAACATCAGAAGCCTGTAGGGTTGATGCAACCATTAGAAGTTCCAGAATGGAAATGGGATATCATTTCAATGGACTTTGTGATAGGATTAGGTAATACTTCAAGAGGGCATGATTCGATTTGGGTGATTGTTGATAGGCTTACAAAATCAGATCATTTTATTCCTATTAACATCAGTTTTCCAGTATCTAATTTAGCGGATATTTATACTAGCGTAATTGTAAAGTTGCATGGTGTTCCTTTGTGTATTGTGTCAGATAGAGATTGAGTTCAGCGTATCACCCTTAGACAGATGGTCAGACTGAGAGGACCATTAAGTCATTAGAGGATCTGTTGAGAGCATGTGTTCTTGAGCAGGGAGGTTCGTGGGATACTCATCTTCTGTTAATAGAATTCACTTATAATAACAGTTACCATTCTAGTATTGAAATGGCACCTTTTGAAGCGTTGTATGGTCAGAGATGTAAGACTCCTTTATGTTGGCATGAATCGGGAGAAATTGTAGTGTTTGGACCTGAGATTGTTGAGAGACTACTGAGAAGGTGAAGTTAATTCGAGAAAAGATGAAAACTTCCCAGAGTAGACAAAAGAGTATTCATGACAAGCGAAGGAAACACTTAGAATTTTAAGCTGGTGACCATGTATTTTTTAGAGTTACACATGTGACTGGTGTTGGGAATGCATTGAAGTCTAACAAGCTCACTCCTTGTTTTATTGGTCCGTATCAGATTTTAGACAGTTGGAAATGTTGCCTATAAAGTGGCTTTACCACATAATCTTTTGAATTTTCATGATGTTTTTCATGTGTCAAAACTTCGGAAGTACATATCAGATTTGTCTCATGTGATTCTTATGGATGATGTGCAAGTTGTAACACCCAACTTTCCCATTTTAGAAAATAACAAAAATAACGTGTAAAATCGGAGTTTTTATCCAAAGTGGAATGTCACGTCATCAATGGTAACAACAAAAACTTATTTATCAAAACAGCAGAAAAATATGAATAATTTAACTCATGGCAAATTGCCAACATCTGTAATACTCATCAATATCTCAAGGCTTACAACTTTTAAATAGAAGTGTGATACATAACAAAATATGATGAATAAATAAAACATCAAAAATAATCCCCAAATCTCGTGTTACATATCAGAGAAATCCTATGACTCGAACAAGCAACATGCAGTCTATGCATACTAAAGTACTTGGATTATATGTACTCCCAAGGAAGCACATATACAACAACAACAAAGGGGTAAGAAATACATTCAATAATTTACGGTGTATAATACATTTTAAGGAGTAGTATCTCACACAACCAACATACAAAACAACATCCGCAACATTAATTAGAAACATGACTCATGATTCAACAACAATCAATATGCAATATGACTCAACAATGACATAATGCATGTGGTACCAAATCACCATAGTTCATTCAATCGAACTCGATTCATAAAAGAATCCGGATAAATCACATACACCTATCCGACAACGATTTATCTCCAACACTCTCCATAACGGAGTAAGGCTTAATCACATACGCCCATCCAGCAATGATTCATCTCCACCAATAATACCTCAATGTATGCATGATAATGACTATGCACACAAAACATGTATAAACACATAGTTATACATCTTCATGATCCATCTGATCACATATGTAACATAAAATTCACATAATCACCAAAAGTACCTCACACGACTTAAGTAATTAATCGTCTAATTAATCCACCTAGGTTTTGTTATTAATTATTTTTCGTCACCAATCTTTGATTAAATAAGTCCTCATGTTTGCTTCAACCCTTCAGAGCAAGGTAATCACCATCAGACGCGAAATCAATACAAACATCGCATAAACACCAAAATTACACCACACCACTGGTCATACGCATAATGCACAAGGGCATACGCATATTGCCCAACTGACACGCTCCTAGGCCCTTACGCCCCTATTACGTGTATCACTCCCTAACCTCAACGTTATACGTGTATGGACAACCCCTTACGCGTATGGACAAAACCAAAATCCTCTTGAAAACCCACTCAACATGATTCAATAAACATATCACTCATCCATACGCGTATTGCCCATCCCTCTTATGTGTAATCTACGCATTTGGCCAGATGGTCGTGCCAGAAAGCTCCTCTTACGCGTAATACCTCCTTATTACACGTATTGCCACGCCCTGCCATACACGTATGGCCTCTCTTATACGCGTATGGGCAGAAAACCCCCAATTTTCTATATTTTCTTCTTCAGTCCGAATATGTTCACTATGGGTCTCACTTTCACACTCCATCTTAGTCCTAGGATGGTTTCTACATCAGTTTTACACTATTCAATTATGTTAATCTGCCATCTATTATTACTAGTCCAATTTTATCAGTTTCTAGATCTAGAATCGTCACTCATCATCTGCAACAACACAAGATTTGCATACACCACATATTTTACAGAACAACAACAACAATAATTCATGTACAGAATCAATTCATTCAAATCGATTTCACAAC
Source organism: Lathyrus aphaca (assembly GCA_963966055.1). Lineage (NCBI taxonomy): Eukaryota > Viridiplantae > Streptophyta > Magnoliopsida > Fabales > Fabaceae > Lathyrus > Lathyrus aphaca. Next base: position 431,087,748 of record OZ014522.1, on the reverse strand, counting down.
AACAGATCCACATCGCAACAAAATCATCAAACATTATCACACATATAAAATCCTACGAGGGAAAGGACCCCTCACTACCCTATCATGTTATTATCCCCAAAACCCTTTCTCCCCTCTTACCTCAAATCCTTGACAAAAATCCTGCGAAAATGGTCTCTGGAGAATGCCCTAGCAGATGTTCTTCCTCTTTCTAGTTCTCTCTCTTGACCGCAAATATTGTTATGACTAAACCCTTCCTAATTTTTCAGATTAATGCCCAATTATCTTATTACCCTCACACTAATCTTTTACTAAGTCATCCCTTGATTTTAATTAAAATAATTACTAATAATATTAATATTAATAATATTAATAATAATAATAATAATAATAATATTAATATTAAACAATACTAATAATAATAGGAATAATGTTTAACTGGGCCACATTATTATTACTACACACCTCACTAATACTAACATACCTCAAGTCTACCCGTCCCACTAGGACGCTACACCAAAACATCTAAGCACACACACCTTAAATAAGGCCAGTAATCACCAAAACTACACGACGATTAAATAATTAAAAATGGGGTATTACACAAGTACGGGATAATCTTACTATAGAGATGATACCTGTACGGATCACGGATCGTGAAATGAATATTCTAAGAGGAAAAGAGATTGTGTTGGTGAAACTAGTATGGTTGGGAGCTGTCGGAGAGAGTATGATATGGGAAGTTGAAAGCAAGATGTGGGAATCCTATCCTGAGTTGTTTGAACAAGGTAAATTTTCGAGGACGGAAATATTCTAAGTGGGGGAGAGTTGTAACGCCCTATTTATTTAATTAAATATCTCTGTATTATGTTTGTTTGATTTAATTGTCAAAGTTGTAGAATGTGGATTTAAGTTGTATTGTTGTTAATTGAATTAAATTATTTGATTAAGTTGTAGAAATATTAGTAGAATAATACTATTATTATTAGTGGACTTACGTATGGTTAGAAGTAGTAAGAGTGAGGTGTATAAATTAGGCCCAGTGGGAATTATTAAAATAATATAATTATAAGATTAATTGGAATAAATAAGAGAAGTTAGGTTATCAGTAAAATAAAAATAAGTTTGGGGAGAGGTTACGTGAAGTTGCAGAGAAGAGGAAAAAATACTATCTTTCAGTCAGAGAATTAGAGTAACCTTCAATCCAAGGTAAGGGTGGGGTTCTGACTCTTTAATTGGGCGAATGATGAATAATATGTGGGATAGGGTTTATAGAACTGTTTCGGTCTATGTGTTGATTGTTTGGGTTGATACTGAAATTGATTGATGTTGTTGAATTGGTCGTAGAAGAATTAATCTATTTTGTTTGAGTATGATTTTCCTATGTTGTTGTTGTACTGTGATGGTCTGAGATTGAACCGAGGGAGAAATCTGGTGGAAGAGAAAACAGAGACGAACAAAATTTAGAGACCAGGATGCGACATTTTACTATGCAAAGCTTAGCAAACTCCATTCGCTTCCAGTCGCGTCAAGCGAAGTCTAGGGATTTTGCTTCTGTTTAAGTTCGCTTTTACTTCGCCTTTAGTCACGATGCAAACTACCTTTATTTCCAGTCACTTCAAGCAAAGTCTGGAACTTTTACTTCTGTTTCAGTTTGTTGCTTCTTCGCTTTTGGTTGCAACACGAACTGTCTTCGTTATACGAACTAATTGTGACAAATTTATGGGAAAACGATCTCGGAGGACAGTGAGGAACCAATAACATAACTTACCCAATGACAGTAACAAAATAGTCCTAATAATACTAATGCAAAGTAGAAATATTAGTAAATCTAGTAGAAGAATAATTATTTGGTTTTGTTAGTATCGTCTGAATAACTTCGAGGAGCATTTGTAATATAATTTGGTTGGTACAGAGTAGGATATAAGTTGTTGTGATTTTGTAGTGATTAAGTTATAAAGTTGTTGGTATGAATTTTGTTGTGTTGCCCTTATTAGTAGCAAGAATTAAGTTGTAGGCCTATGGACAATGTTAATTTGTTGTTGTGTGGTTATATAACTATTATTGTTGTTATTATGACATTCATGTTGTGTCACATACATAGCATATCAAGGTTAAGCTGCTACTCGGTAAGTTAGCCTGGATTGGCAAAATTAAGTTGAATGCTTATGCCTTATTGACGCCTCTATTAATTCACACATTTTTAAGTTGAGAGTTCTGCTCCAATGGTACCACATGCATGTGCATATTATAAGTCGCATTTCAAGTTGTATAATTATGTTGTTGTATTGTGACTTGTGTTGATTGATGTTGGTTGCAAGTTGTGAAGTGGTGATTTTATATAATCTGATCTAATGTATTGTTTATCATACATTTAATTATATTGTTTGATATCTCACCTCTTTTGTTTGAATGTTGCCTCTACATGGGTAACGTGCAGGTAATCCAAAGTGAATATTGTCTACCTTCATAAGTTCGAGTCGGTGTCGTCGCTCTGATACGTAACACTCGGGGGTGTAAACGCTTGTTGCTTTATTGTTGATTTTATTTCCATTGATTGAATTTATTAAAATAAATTGTTGTTTGAAGTTGTTTTTCAGTTGGACACAGATGTTATGTCATTAAAGTTGAAATTATGATTATGCTGCATAATTATTAAAGTTGTTTTGTTTTCAAAGACTAAATTACGTTGTTATCGTTTTCATAGAGTTTTCAGAGTATTATGTATCTATATTAAAATGTGATTAAATGTCGTGGTTATAAGTTGTGAATGTGTAACATCCTAATTGTATGTTGATATTTTGTAACTCTGATTTTATTATTAATGCTGGGTAGAAATGGGGTGTTACAATGATCACCAAATCAACATAATGCATTCAGTTATGCCAGCTCATCAATTCATTCCAAAGCAAGTCATGATCTCCACAGTCTATTTCACACGGATCTGAGCCAATTCCACATGCTTCACTCACCTCATTTCACTTAAACCTCTCTATAAATAGAATACTCCTCTCCTTCATTTTCAAGCTTGAATGAAAATAAATTTTTGAAGAAATCACAAAGTAATTCACTTTGAATCCTCACTCTTTGCCTCACATTCAGAAAACTCAACAAGAATATAACATATCCACAATGCAACTTACTGCTTAACTATAAATTTGCAAAGCAAAGAAGGAGGAAGGAAAGAAAGAGTCTGAATTGTTTTCATACCTGAAGCCAAGGATTCGTTTTCCTTTAATTTCAGCGCAATCATCTTCATTATATTCGTTTCTGTTTCGTCAGTATTCAATTCACGTTGTATAGCTTAGGTGAACTTGATTTCGATTTGAGTGATTGGTGAGGAATTAAAAAAATAGTTGGCAATTTTGAAACAATGAGAGTGAGACGAGTTTAAAAATGTGAGGATTGTGGTGGTTGGTGCTCTGCCGCCACCGACAATGAGCTCCAACACAACGTAGTTTATTTTTTCGACAATGATAATTTGAAGGAGAATGGAGATGAACATGTGAGGCCAATAACATGTGATGTGAGGCCAACATTAAGTGGCCTTTTCCAAATAAAACCCTTGAGGCAGAGTGAATAAAGCTGGAAAAAGTGCTTTTGGGAGATAGAAGAGCATTTAGTGAGAAATTGGTGGAAAAAAACATGTTTCTTTGCCTTTAGAACTTGAGCCTCAGCGCCCATGCCCAACTCACCAGGGTTTTTGAAATGATTACTTAATGCGCCCAGACCCATGTCCAACGCGCCTGATGTCGCTCCCGCTAAAAGACACCGGGTCAGATAGGTGTAGCGGTAAAATCGTGAGTGTAAGTTATTGATTAACTTAACTCGATTAACACAGAGTCGCCACCGCGCTTTTCTTTATTTCCGAATGGAAAAAGGTAAAAGAACGAATAAAAACCTAGGATTCTAACAGCAAAGGCTAAAAGAAATAAACAGAGATTGGGTAAGGGGATTGGTTATGAACCGGGAAGGTTTTAGGCACCCGACTCATCCGTGGTACTCCACGGGAGCCCTTTGAAATACTTATTGCTTTTTGGTCTGAAATTGGTTTGTTTAAAATGATGGAAGAGATGAGAAGAAGAATATTTTTTAATGATTTTGTGTTTGATAAGGTTTTAAAGCCTTATGCCTACGTACCCACAAAGTGCAATGCGAGATCAAAACCTCGTAGTTCGTGGTACAAAGTTTGAAAAGAATAAGTGGGTTGAGTTGATTTTAAGATGTAGAGATAAGTCGTCATCCCTTAGTGAATAATTCCGCTAAAAGGGATGAATCATATCTAAACATGTGAAAAAAAGAAAAGGGTGCACAAGGCACAAAAACAATTGAATGGATTTGTATTTTTTAAAGTATGTACAAAAATGGTTTTAATATATTTACATGAATTAATATTTGGTTAAGAAGATAAAAGGAAAAGGTTAAAAAATCGCTTGACCGAAATCAAGGTTTGTTTATGAAAGTATTTGAAGTTTAGAAAAACAAGAAGGTTTTGAAATAGGAAGAAGTTTTGAAAATTAAAGAATAGGGAGGAGATGAAGAGACTAGTCCTAATACTTGAATTAAAAGATAAGGAAAGAAGTTACCAAATTATAATATGTACAAATCTTCAAAGTTCGGACTTCCATCTTCAAAAAGTTAATGACATAATTTGAGGCCAAGGTTTCTAACCCACTCCAACTTGAGCAAAGGGAGCCCTAGAAGGTCTAAGTCCAATCTCCAAAAGTTCGGGATAGTAACCATAAGTCCAAAGTTAGAAGTCACAAGTTTTTTAAGAGTTTAATCCTTTATTAAGTATTTTGATGTCCAAATGGACAAAATAAAAACAAGCACAATATGAATATAAACAAGCGCAATATGAATATAAACAATGATATATGATATAATATGGAAAAATATAATAAGGAGATAAGGGAGCGAGAGATTTAAAATAAAAGGATAAGGTGCAAGAGATTAAATTTAAACAATTATATTCACATTATAATATTATATACAATATAAGGTGGTATGATGAACTTAATCAAGCACAACCACAACAATGAAAATAAAACCGAGGCAACCAGATCCAAGTGAATCTTTAATCGAATCGGGACAACTTTAGGTCTATGTTAAGCAATCGCCGAGTAATTTACGAAGTAATTACCCTACAAATGAGGCCGGCCACCACTAATTAAAGTGGAAAATATTCGTGTTAATACATGTTAGAGAAACGATATAATGGATCGTTCTCCGAAAACATGCCACACTAAAAGAAAGAGGAAGGTCTAATCTTAATCGAGATTATCGTTGAATTTCTCGATTAGAAACCTATCACGATCTCAAAGTATGGAGAATGATCCAAATGATCATTCATCCATAGATTTGAAATAATGAAGATTAAACTTAATCGGAAATCAACAATCCCGAATCGGAAGATTGTCATCGACCAAAATTGAAAAGAGATGAAGAATAATAGATCAAAAAATAAATCCATAAAAAGAATTGAAAATATTTTTTAAAATCTTTTCTTAAAGAAATCCATTTCTAAACCTCTTTTCTAAACATTTTTTTTGAAATTTCTTTTCTAAAATAAAGAATTCTAAGATAAGCTTCTAAATAGTTCTTATAAAGTTTTTAAATCAAAATAAAGATAATAGAAACATTTTAAAACCAAATAAAAGCAAATTTTAAAAAAAAAAGAAAAAAACAAAGAAGAATGAGATAAGCCCGCGGGTCATGATCAGCAGCAACAACCTAGGGCCTTAGGCCCAATACTAACTAATTTCTTAAATACAATTAAATAAATTAATAATAAAAATAATAAAAACAAATCAGAACAAATCAAAATGAGATGTTGTTCCTCTTCTTCCCGTAACAGAAACAGGGCAAACACAGGGGGAGGGGAAGATGCCGCTACCTTCAAGCACAAAATCAGAAACACCTCTTCTTTCTTTCTCAAATTCGAACGCAAACTCTTCTTCTTCTATGAATTCGTAACTTTCCCTTTCTCTCTTTCAATTTGATCTAGGTTTTCAATTGATTTGGGAACGGAGATGTGTTTAGGAAATTGAAGTTTGAAATTGATTTTAGCAGAGGTTATGGAGGCTATTGAAGCTTGGATTTTGAAGTGATGAAGGTTCTATTTATAGTGTGAGAAAGAAAGATCCAGAAGAAAGGTCACGGTATTCTCCTCTCCAATTGAGTTTTGACGTTTTTGCGTTTTATTTGTGTTATGGTTTGCGTTTTGATTTTTCACAGGATTCTCATGTGCGTTGAATATATTTGATTTGCTGTGCGTTTTGATTCATTTGGATGCGTTTTGCATTTTGGTTTTCAGGTCTCATTCTCGTGATATGCTCATGTGCGAGATGCGTGCGTAAGCCTTGGCTCATATTGTTGTTGTTTGTAGCCGTGCGGGAAAGCTTGATGCGGATGCGGGAGCTGGAAAATTGGTACAGCGTGACATGCTTGCACGTCCTGTGAATGCTTGCGGCTTGCGGCTTGAGCGTTTGGCTTGGATTTTGTTTTGGCTACAGGTTTATTATTTTTGATGTTGATGCGCGTGAGAGAAGCTTGGGAATTGCTTCGGCTGGAGTGTGCACAAGCTGATGGACGTGAGCTGTGTATTGATGGATGGGCGTTGGCAAAAATTGTTTGTTTGGAAGCCAAGGCTGGCGTGTGCGGTACGTGGCTGCAGCAAGGCTTAAGTTTACGGATTGGCAAGGCCTGGCTTGTGAAGAGCTTCGTATAGCTTGGTGATGTGAAAGCTTGTTGATTAGCTGAGTTTTGTTGCTTGTTGTGGGTTTTGTTTTTGTTTATGTGGGCCTAAAAAACAAATATGTACTTTGGACTTTATTTTCATTAAAATGTAATTGGTTAATAATGAAAGGGAAAAAAATGGTTTTAAAATATAATGAATTTTTAATGGTTTTTTAATGTAAAAATGATATTATAAAATAGATGGATATTTGGTAAATGTAAAAAAAATAATGAAGAAAAAAATGAATATATGAATTTGGACGGAAATGAGCAAAAGGATTTGAAAAGATGGATAAAAAATAGAGGCAATTGAGATCAAAAAATTAAAATAATCGGAAATTGAAAAGTGGTTAATGGACTAAATTTGGAATAATGGAAAAGGATATTTGAATGAATAATGGATAGAAAAATGGATAATAGATAGAATTTGGTTCTCAAGCCCACAACAATCTCTTGATTATTTCCACAAGCCTCTGAACACAGCCCAAATACCTTGCAACTTGCCAACTGAAAACTGACTGATTATTATCTGATAAACCGAATTCATACTAAGGAAAATAAATCCTCAGATGAATTGCTGATGAACTGATGAATCGATGAACTGATGAACACTGAAGATTCAAGCCAAACTTCGCACAAAACACTGTCTGATAGCCTTTTACGCACAACGCAATCTGAACTTTTGAAAACGCACATTGCCCGAGAAATGAACCATTGACGCACACAACTGACAGTCAACATAATCTTTTGATAGTTTGACCAGATTAGGTCAAACATACACTTGAAATCGAATTGTGACTGAACAAGCGCATTTGAATTGAATCAACGCCCTGTCTTTGCAAACCTGTAACACAGAGAAGAAGAAGAACACTGCAACATATTTTTTTGTATTTTGGTTAGAAGTCAGTAAATATAAACAAATATAAAACAGTAAAAATAATGGTGATCCCCTGCGAAGCATAGACCCGATATCTGAGAAGAAACTCGGAACCAGTGCGATCTTGTTTGATATGCAAAATGCAGATGATATACGAAACAATCTTAGGGCAAAAATTAGGGTGTTACAGCTGCCCCTATTTAAGTTTCTTCAATCCGGAGATATGAAGATTGACATCTTCGTCTCTACAAGATGGGAGAGACTTAAATACAGAATACCCAATTTTTGTCCTAAGAGAACAAATGATATGATATGAATATGATATGCAAACCCAAGATCTCTGTGGGGAAAAATATGACCACTAGAGAAAAGCAAAAACTTGGGGACACAGAAGAAAATCCCGCTGGGGAAACAACAGACAAACAAAGAGTTACCAGGAAAATAAATCACTGGATAACAGACTCCACTTGGGAAAAGATATGATATAATCAGGGAACAAAATTCAACCAGGGAAATATCAACACCCTGCCAGAAATATCAACCAATCAAAGTATTTGAATCCAATAATGGAGAAATACTGAGTTAGATAAGAATCATCAACTACATGTTTACTGGGTAGGAAATATAACAGACTCGACTATCAATTTACTGGATAGGAGCAGAATACGGAGGGATAACCTCAATTACCTTTTTACTAGGCAAGACACTCTCAACTACCTGATTTACTGGGTAGGAGCAAAATAAAGGACTCGACTATCGATTTACTAGATAGGAGATATAAAAGGACTCGACTATCAATTTACTGGATAGGAGTATGATCATCTACCTGATTTACTGGGTAGGAACTCAATCAAAGAGAAACAACTTCTATTACCTTTTTACTGGGTAAGAAGAAGAAATATCGGCTACCGGATTTACTGGGTAGAAAAGAACTCGACTATCGATTTACTGGATAGGTGTGAAATACAGAGGGATAACCTCAATTACCTTTTTACTGGGCAACAAAATCTCAACTACCTGATTTACTGGGTAGAGAATATTAAGGGACTCAACTATCGATTTACTGGATAGGAGATATGAAAGGACTCGACTATCAATTTACTGGATAGGAGTATGGTCAACTACCTGATTTACTGGGTAGGAACTCAATCAAATTACCTTTTTACTGGGTAAGATGAAAATATCTGATTCTATTCACCTTTTTACTGGGTGAGAGGAAAATAACTTGACTACCGGATTTACTGGGTAGAACAATTCTCGACTACCTGATTTACTGGGTAGAGAATATTAAGGGACTCAACTATCGATTTACTGGATAGGAGATATGAAAGGACTCGACTATCAATTTACTGGATAGGAGTATGGTCAACTACCTGATTTACTGGGTAGGAACTCAATCAAATTACCTTTTTACTGGGTAAGATGAAAATATCTGATTCTATTCACCTTTTTACTGGGTGAGAGGAAAATAACTTGACTACCGGATTTACTGGGTAGAACAATTCTCGACTACCTGATTTACTGGGTAGGAGCATAAGGGACTCGACTATCAATTTACTGGATAGGCGTATGATCGACTACCTGATTTACTGGGTAGGAACTCAATCAAAGTGAAACAGCTTCTATTACCTTTTTACTGGGTAAAAAGAAAAATATCGACTACCGGATTTACTGGGTAGAACAATTCTCGACTACCTGATTTACTGGGTAGGAGCACAAGTAAAAGAAACTTGATCAAATTGGTAATATTACCCACTATCGATTACTGATAGCTAAATTCCAGAGCAATATGCTCAAGCTGAAGAAAATGTTGCCCACTATCAAACAGTGATAGCTTAATTCCAAGGCAAATATATCCACAAAAGGGAACCAAAGTTCAATCCAAGAACAAATTGGAAAGAAACGGTCAAACAAGACTCATCCCGAGGAGGAAATATCTCAACTGGGGACAATTCCATCCAGATAATAAACTGGGGAGGAAACTAAATCAACACCATCCATGAGAAACAAACTCAGTGGGGAATTAGAAAGGATTAACTCTTTTTGCTTAATGGTCGACACTCTAAACTTGAGAGGAACACGACACATACACTCTGTGGGGAAAATCCACACCAAAGAGCAGATAACAATGATAAACGCAAGAATGCAAGCAAGCAATGCTATGCTTATGCGTATGAATATGTTTATGAATATGCTGACAAAACAGACATAAAGATAAGAAACAGGTGACATAAACACCACAACAACCGGATACTCGGCTAATCCCAAGGCAATAATGCAGGGAAACAAACTGGAGATTCAATCTTGAAATCTGCAGGGGAAAATCATAAGCCATCAAAGGAATAAAATCCTGCTACAAGGCTCAAATCATGATAATACAGCATCTGCTAGGAATATCATCCTGTTGAGGAAAGGTAATAATCTGCTGAGGATGGAAATATCCTTGATAAAAATCAAACTTCACAAGGAATAACTGTCATACCGCTCCTACTCCACCTGGGGATAGAGTGCAAGACTTGCTAAACAATCACATAGGAACCTGCTGGAAATCAACACATGCAGACCTACTGGGGATCCATATGGGGATATTAGAAGTTAACATCATAGCCAGAACACAGTTACGAGGGATTTTAAATCAGTACCCAACATTGGATAAAAGAAAACCTCTAAACTGACTGCTATATCAATACTTCTATATTCAAGGATGCAAATAATTCAGGCTGAGTAACATGAGCTCAGCTGGGGATTCCCAATACTTCTCAATTCAAAGATAACATGCTGAGGAATAGATCAACATTCAGCTAGGGACTCTGAACATCCCTTCCAACAACTCTTCTGGGGAATACATACAATCTCCATTCAACATCATGGTTGGGGAACGAAACATCATTAACATCAATCTGTCAAGACTATCCAAGAACTTCGCATGGACATCACCGAATCAAACCCTGCTTTGGGAGAGACGAGTTGCACACAGCCAGACTTTACCATTCTTGGAATCACTGTTGATAACCTTTCTTTGTTCATATATCAAAAGAAAAATGTTTTTGAAATCTTCAAAGATTAAATTTACAGCAAATGGCGTGACTCCATGGATCATTACAAGTTTGAAAAATGGTAAATACATGAAAAGGGCTACATTGAGATACAATGATCACTATTCTCCCTATCAAATTTGGACTCCAATGTGTCCGAAACTTCAGTCAAGGATGAGTGAATAAGAATCTTTGATGAATAATTATTCTGAGGGACAAGAATCTGAAATCCTCGGTTGCTACAAGTGATTCAGTCTGTCGACGCAGTTACTTGCCATGATCCCTAACTTTTGCCTAGATTGCCCTTTCGGGTTTTCAATCTACCGGGATAATTATTTCTGTTTTTGTCTCTAATTTTTTTGCCTGGACCGCCCTTTCGGGTTTTCAATCCACCGAGACGCTCATTTTTGCTTAAGCCGCCCTTTCGGGTTTTCAACTTAGCGAGATGTTCTTTTATTTTTTTTAGGCGAAGTATTTCTTGACTGCATCCGCATTCACAGGGCGAGTGATCTCCTCACCATCCATAGTTGCAAGAATTAATGAACCGCCAGAGAAGGCTTTCTTAACAACATATGGGCCATCATAGTTCGGAGTCCACTTGCCCCGAGAATCTTTAAGGAAAGACTGAATCTTTTTGAGCACGAGGTCGCCTTCTCTGAATACACGAGGTTTGACCTTCTTATCAAAAGCTTTCTTCATTCTTTGCCGGTATAACCGACCATGACACAAAGTTGTTATTCTCTTTTCTTCAATCAAATTCAACTGATCAAATCTACTCTGACACCATTCAACCTCAGTCAACTTGGCTTCCATCAGAACTCTCATTGATGGGATCTCAACTTCGACAGGGAGCACTGCTTCTGTACCATAAACAAGTGAGAAAGGGGTTGCCCCTGTTGAAGTGCAGACAGATGTACGATACCCATGCAAAGCAAAAGGGAGCATCTCACGCCAGTCCTTGTACGAAAATTAGAAATGCTACTGCTGAACAAATATTTGTCCCACCAGTAAACTGCATCAAGTTAAAAATCTTTTGAGAGAAATCATGCAAAGCTGCTTGGAGATTCTTGAAGAAATTGCCCCAAGTTCAATGACTGATAAAGGTAAACTGATAATGGACTCAATTCTTGATTGCTGTCGAAGAAAATACTCAGATCTTTGGAATAACTGTTGAGAGAATAAACTGATCATGGTTTCAGTTCTTGAAATGATTGTTGAGAAAATAACCCAGAAATGAATCTTGCAGAGAATCTTCGGACTAACCATATCTGAGAATAACTTTGCACTGATCAACAACTCTTGAACCATAGGACCTGAGGAGAAATTACCCCTGATAAGATCACCGACCAAGTTTCTCAACTGTTTGAAAATTCCTTGATGAGGAAAGTTATTTGCAAATAAAGAAAATGTTTGTACAAACCTGGTGATTTTAATGCAAAGTTCAATGCAAAGTTTGAAATCAAGAATCATTTTTGGAATGAAATTTATTGATGTAAAGTAATTAAAAAAAAAATTTGTCAAAACATGGCGGTTGAGACAACATTAAAGATAACGCAAAGGTAAGAAAACAAATGATTGGTAAAGAACTTAGGAGTCAGTTTACGCAACCTCGTTGTAATATGCTTTTCAAAAGAAACCTGGATTCAATTAGGACTTTTGAAGGTTGTAACGTGGTCTGGTTCACGGTTTATGAAACAAAGGATATAGGCTCAAAGTTTATTTATACCCAACCCCTCTTCGTGATGAACTCCAGTCCTACATTCAATTAATTCAGCCTATGCATTCAAGTTCCCGGACATTTAGGATTACACAGATGAAGATGATTCATAAGCCAAAGGATTTTGAGATAACAGTCACATCTTTCCTTTTGTTATTTCTAGTGAGGACTTTGGTCAACTCAACTTATTTTTGCTGAGGATTTTGATGACCTCTGGGTAAATCTTTCTTTTTATTATCCCTAATGTTTTTTTGCCTGAACTGCGTCATTTCAACTTACAGCTAGCGGGATGCCCCAGTTTTTGCCTAAGTCTCCTTTATAGGTTTTGACCTAGCGGGCTTTGATTTTTTTTCTTCAATAATTTTTCACTATCATTTTTTTTTGAAAGATAATGACTGCATGGCTTAATGATTACGATGGACCATCATTGGCTTTTGAATTGAGAAACATCTTCAACACTTCTTGATGTGTGTGAAGGAAAACTTGATATTGCAACCTTTATTGAAAGGTGTTTTGAATGATTCTCTTGTACCTGAATGCACACTTGAATTAATTGAAAACTACCCATCCCCGGGTTAAAACTGTGGGTTTTTTCGAATAGAAAGAAACTCCAACTTCAAGGTCCAAAGGGGTTAACAAAGGATTAACTTCCTTATTTCTCCAGTGTTTAGGATTTGAAACAATGCCTGTATATCATCAACCAAGTCTCAATTGAAAGCATACCAACAACAATTATGGGTATCTCGTTTTCATCATCCTCCCTCCAATCATTGTAAAAATTTGGGAAAAGATAGATGGACTTGAAATATAAAGCATAAAGATGCAAATAGCAAATGAAATTGAATCAAAACAAAGCAATGTTCATTTAATTAAAATCAACATGAAAGTACAAACAAGCTTAAAAGCAAACAACTTAATATGATTGAAGAAAAATTGCAAACATAAAGAAACAATGGCCTAGTGATCCATCAGCAACAAAGGATGAGCTGTCCCGTCTGAGATTCTGGCCTTGAAGAAAGTTTGACAGTTGAATTCCTCTAGAAGATTCATTTCTCATGATTCGGAAAAGGATTGTTGACAACATTAGGATTAGTGTCCTCAAAAGTGATCATCCCATTTCTAACAAGCTCTTTTACTTTAGCCTTCAATGCAAAATAGTGCTCTAAGTCATGACCAGTTCCCCCTTGATGAAACTCACAACGAAGATCTGCTCTATAACCAACTGGAAGAGGATTTGGAACAAGAGGCGCAGGCCTAGTAATAATCCAATCATTCTGGACCAAGTAAGGATACAACTCAGCATAAGTCATCGGAATAGGATCAAAGTTTGGCCTACTCCTAGCATTACGATTCTGGTTCTGGCAAATCTTTCCATGCATAACGAAATCAAACATTTCTTCGTCTTCATCAGACGCATTACCAAGACAACCATCAACCATGTTCACAGACACATTACCATGCTTCGGCAACGGATTCTTCTGCACATTAGGATTAACATCATTGAAATACAGAACATTGTTCCTCATCTTTATGTACTTCAAACTTCAGCGGGTAACAGTTCTCAACATCATGCCCCGGGGCACCTTGATGAAAAGCACAACGAGCTTCTGGCTTATACCACCATGGAATAGTCTCTGGAACCGGAGGTGGTGGACGAGTCTGCACAAGATTCTCTGCAATTAAAGATGGAAGCAAGTCTGCATACGGCACAGGAATAGGATCAAAGCTTGGCTTACTCCTAGCATTACGATTCTGGTTCTGGCCAACATTCCTTTGAATAGATGGACCATTGATCATCAGAGCGACTGCAGTAGGGTATGATTGTTCATGGTGTTGTTGTCTGCGATGAGTCATCCCAACAACACTTGTTTCACCAGCAGAAACATTGACTTGAGGCATGACAATCCTCTGAGGTTGAGTTTCCCTGATGATCAAAGCCTGTAGCATCTCCATGATCTGACTCACATTGCTTTTCAACTCATCAAGGTCTTCCCTAACTTTATTGTTATGTTGGGCTTGATTTTCCATTCTCAATCTAATAACTCTCAATCTGTTAGCAGCTCTAGTACCGTATCTGTGGTGAGGAGTCAGCTTGACGGATTAACAGACAACTGAGGAAAGAAACAACCGGGATGAGTTCCCACACAACTCGGATGAACGCAAGCATATGCGAGGATGCAATGATATGCAAAATTCACTTACATTTTAAGAAAAACAACTCGATTATTGCAAACATGGTCAACATCGAGAATATTATCATGAAAAAAATCTTGACAAAAAAGGAATATTTATTGTTTCCAATATTTGCAATAATCAGAATTGTCTTCCTTGAAAAATGGTTGTGATGATGATCATGATGAATATGTAGATGCAACAAACACAAACAAGATCACACAAAGCACACGGGCTTAGGTTCCGAGTCACGAGCATGAAGTCAAGGTAACAAAACACCAACCCCACAGGTAAGTACTAAGGTTTTATCTTCATTGTACCTGCAAGAAACCAAAAGGGTGCTAACAGAGGTGCCCGGAGTTATCAGTCATCTTTAGAATATCATCGGTACGTTGGATTACTCCCCAACCGATAACATTTTTAAAATAGACCTCGTCCGAGTGTAGTATCGCGTGACAACCGCCTTAGATTTACATCCAGACAGCTTCCGCACTACGTTCCTAAATTGGCTTAGATGGGTTAAGGGTTCTAAGGTCCTCAGTATGATCAGCTCAAGGTCGGAAAATAATGCCACGTACGATTACTCGTCATGACATTGATAGTCCAAGAGAGCCTAACCGAGTGGAGATTATCAAATTGATATTGCTTTGGACTACTCCATCACATATCGCTTCGAATATCGCCGTCCTATCATAAGTGTCACTCAGATCCGGGTTAGAATCTATCTCACACAGAGGATCACCAAACCAAAACGGAACAAACAAATAACAAACAATACAAACCAAAGCAATAAATAAATCAAAGTAGGCTAAATCCGCTTAGAGATTACTCCCCAGCAGAGTCGCCACTTTTCTGTAGCGGTAAAATCGTGAGTGTAAGTTATTGATTAACTTAACTCGATTAACACAGAGTCGCCACCGCGCTTTTCTTTATTTCCGAATGGAAAAAGGTAAAAGAACGAATAAAAACCTAGGATTCTAACAACAAAGGCTAAAAGAAATAAACAGAGATTGGGTAAGGGGATTGGTTATGAACCGGGAAGGTTTTAGGCACCCGACTCATCCGTGGTACTCCACAGGAGCCCTTTGAAATACTTATTGCTTTTTGGTCTGAAATTGGTTTGTTTAAAATGATGGAAGAGATGAGAAGAAGAATATTTTTTAATGATTTTGTGTTTGATAAGGTTTTAAAGCCTTATGCCTACGTACCCACAAAGTGCAATGCGAGATCAAAACCTCGTAGTTCGTGGTACAAAGTTTGAAAATAATAAGTGGGTTGAGTTGATTTTAAGATGTAGAGATAAGTCGTCACCCCTTAGCGAATAATTCCGCTAAAAGGGATGAATCATATCTAAACATGTGAAAAAAAGAAAAGGGTGCACAAGGCACAAAAACAATTGAATGGATTTGTATTTTTTAAAGTATGTACAAAAATGGTTTTAATATATTTACATGAATTAATATTTGGTTAAGAAAATAAAAGGAAAAGGTTAAAAAATCGCTTGACCGAAATCAAGGTTTGTTTATGAAAGTATTTGAAGTTTAGAAAAACAAGAAGGTTTTGAAATAGGAAGAAGTTTTGAAAATTAAAGAATAGGGAGGAGATGAAGAGACTAGTCCTAATACTTGAATTAAAAGATAAGGAAAGAAGTTACCAAATTATAATATGTACAAATCTTCAAAGTTCGGACTTCCATCTTCAAAAAGTTAATGACATAATTTGAGGCCAAGGTTTCTAACCCACTCCAACTTGAGCAAAGGGAGCCCTAGAAGGTCTAAGTCCAATCTCCAAAAGTTCGGGATAGTAACCATAAGTCCAAAGTTAGAAGTCACAAGTTTTTTAAGAGTTTAATCCTTTATTAAGTATTTTGATGTCCAAATGGACAAAATAAAAACAAGCACAATATGAATATAAACAAGCGCAATATGAATATAAACAATGATATATGATATAATATGGAAAAATATAATAAGGAGATAAGGGAGCGAGAGATTTAAAATAAAAGGATAAGGTGCAAGAGATTAAATTTAAACAATTATATTCACATTATAATATTATATACAATATAAGGTGGTATGATGAACTTAATCAAGCACAACCACAACAATGAAAATAAAACCGAGGCAACCAGATCCAAGTGAATCTTTAATCGAATCGGGACAACTTTAGGTCTATGTTAAGCAATCGCCGAGTAATTTACGAAGTAATTACCCTACAAATGAGGCCGGCCACCACTAATTAAAGTGGAAAATATTCGTGTTAATACATGTTAGAGAAACGATATAATGGATCGTTCTCCGAAAACATGCCACACTAAAAGAAAGAGGAAGGTCTAATCTTAATCGAGATTATCGTTGAATTTCTCGATTAGCAACCTATCACGATCTCAAAGTATGGAGAATGATCCAAATGATCATTCATCCATAGATTTGAAATAATGAAGATTAAACTTAATCGGAAATCAACAATCCCGAATCGGAAGATTGTCATCGACCAAAATTGAAAAGAGATGAAGAATAATAGATCAAAAAATAAATCCATAAAAAGAATTGAAAATATTTTTTAAAATCTTTTCTTAAAGAAATCCATTTCTAAACCTCTTTTCTAAACATTTTTTTTGAAATTTCTTTTCTAAAATAAAGAATTCTAAGATAAGCTTCTAAATAGTTCTTATAAAGTTTTTAAATCAAAATAAAGATAATAGAAACATTTTAAAACCAAATAAAAGCAAATTTTAAAAAAAAAAGAAAAAAACAAAGAAGAATGAGATAAGCCCGCGGGTCATGATCAGCAGCAACAACCTAGGGCCTTAGGCCCAATACTAACTAATTTCTTAAATACAATTAAATAAATTAATAATAAAAATAATAAAAACAAATCAGAACAAATCAAAATGAGATGTTGTTCCTCTTCTTCCCGTAACAGAAACAGGGCAAACACAGGGGGAGGGGAAGATGCCGCTACCTTCAAGCACAAAATCAGAAACACCTCTTCTTTCTTTCTCAAATTCGAACGCAAACTCTTCTTCTTCTATGAATTCGTAACTTTCCCTTTCTCTCTTTCAATTTGATCTAGGTTTTCAATTGATTTGGGAACGGAGATGTGTTTAGGAAATTGAAGTTTGAAATTGATTTTAGCAGAGGTTATGGAGGCTATTGAAGCTTGGATTTTGAAGTGATGAAGGTTCTATTTATAGTGTGAGAAAGAAAGATCCAGAAGAAAGGTCACGGTATTCTCCTCTCCAATTGAGTTTTGACGTTTTTGCGTTTTATTTGTGTTATGGTTTGCGTTTTGATTTTTCACAGGATTCTCATGTGCGTTGAATATATTTGATTTGCTGTGCGTTTTGATTCATTTGGATGCGTTTTGCATTTTGGTTTTCAGGTCTCATTCTCGTGATATGCTCATGTGCGAGATGCGTGCGTAAGCCTTGGCTCATATTGTTGTTGTTTGTAGCCGTGCGGGAAAGCTTGATGCGGATGCGGGAGCTGGAAAATTGGTACAGCGTGACATGCTTGCACGTCCTGTGAATGCTTGCGGCTTGCGGCTTGAGCGTTTGGCTTGGATTTTGTTTTGGCTACAGGTTTATTATTTTTGATGTTGATGCGCGTGAGAGAAGCTTGGGAATTGCTTCGGCTGGAGTGTGCACAAGCTGATGGACGTGAGCTGTGTATTGATGGATGGGCGTTGGCAAAAATTGTTTGTTTGGAAGCCAAGGCTGGCGTGTGCGGTACGTGGCTGCAGCAAGGCTTAAGTTTACGGATTGGCAAGGCCTGGCTTGTGAAGAGCTTCGTATAGCTTGGTGATGTGAAGGCTTGTTGATTAGCTGAGTTTTGCTGCTTGTTGTGGGTTTTGTTTTTGTTTATGTGGGCCTAAAAAACAAATATGTACTTTGGACTTTATTTTCATTAAAATGTAATTGGTTAATAATGAAAGGGAAAAAAAAATGGTTTTAAAATATAATGAATTTTTAATGGTTTTTTAATGTAAAAATGATATTATAAAATAGATGGATATTTGGTAAATGTAAAAAAAATAATGAAGAAAAAAATGAATATATGAATTTGGACGGAAATGAGCAAAAGGATTTGAAAAGATGGATAAAAAATAGAGGCAATTGAGATCAAAAAATTAAAATAATCGGAAATCGAAAAGTGGTTAATGGACTAAATTTGGAATAATGGAAAAGGATATTTGAATGAATAATGGATAGAAAAATGGATAATAGATAGAATTTGGTTCTCAAGCCCACAACAATCTCTTGATTATTTCCACAAGCCTCTGAACACAGCCCAAATACCTTGCAACTTGCCAACTGAAAACTGTCTGATTATTATCTGATAAACCGAATTCATACTAAGGAAAATAAATCCTCAGATGAATTGCTGATGAACTGATGAATCGATGAACTGATGAACACTGAAGATTCAAGCCAAACTTCGCACAAAACACTGTCTGATAGCCTTTTACGCACAACGCAATCTGAACTTTTGAAAACGCACATTGCCCGAGAAATGAACCATTGACGCACACAACTGACAGTCAACATAATCTTTTGATAGTTTGACCAGATTAGGTCAAACATACACTTGAAATCGAATTGTGACTGAACAAGCGCATTTGAATTGAATCAACGCCCTGTCTTTGCAAACCTGTAACACAGAGAAGAAGAAGAACACTGCAACATATTTTTTTGTATTTTGGTTAGAAGTCAGTAAATATAAACAAATATAAAACAGTAAAAATAATGGTGATCCCCTGCGAAGCATAGACCCGATATCTGAGAAGAAACTCGGAACCAGTGCGATCTTGTTTGATATGCAAAATGCAGATGATATACGAAACAATCTTAGGGCAAAAATTAGGGTGTTACAATAGGGTACAGACGCGAACGGTCGACAAAAAGAGAAAATGAAATGAAGTGAATAGAGTCGCCAACTAAGCATTTTTATCCTGAAGGAAAGGTAATGCTGCATAAACCTAGAAGAAGATGGATAAGACGGTTGCGAACCAGAGAAACTGAGAAAGGGGGTTGGTTACAACCTGGGAAGGTATTAGCACCCAGATTGTTCGTCGTACTTGACGGGATCCACGCTTGAAAGTTTGTGTGTAAGTGTATGTGTTATCTGTGTGCAAAAGCTGGAAAAGAATATACAAGTGTCAGTGCAAAAGGGAGTGAAATGCTCAGGAACTGAGGCTTAAAAGAGAATGTTGAAAGAGGGGGAGACAAAGATACTTTTGTTCGATAACTGTTAAGTTATGCCTACGTATCCTCGCGTGCAATGAGGAAGTCAGAACACCGTAGTTCGACTCAAAGAGACTGGAAAATAAATTGACTGTGAACTTCTTGCTTGCCTATGCTTAAGTGTATGACTCGTCTAGCTCGAGTGCTAATTGTCTTGCATTAGACAGAAGAAGCGAGTTCTCGTTTGTGAATGAGTGGTGATGAGAAAAGAATCCCGAAGGAGACGATTATTGCTTTGTTTTTGTGTTTTCAATCTTTTATTGTTTTTTTCTGTTTGTCATAAGTTAATGAGCTTAAGCCTAAACCAAGGGTTAGTAAACTCATCATATCCTCCCTTTGATTAGGGATAATGAGAATACCTTAAGTATGAGATAAACATCTCAAACTTAATTACCATAATGATGGTGTAGGATTAAGATCATTAACCTACTTGTGATTATTTAGATGTTTTTGAGTTTTTGTTTAATGTTAAGTAATGAGTTTAAGCCATAATCAAGGATTTAGTGAACTCATTATATCATCCTAATAGAAGGATAATAGATGAGCACACTTAAGCTGAGGAAGATACCTCAACTTAATCCATGATTAGGGATTAACCTCATGACAAAACAAACCTTTATTAAATGGATTTTAATTAAGGGTGAGATTAAGAAGTGAGTTTTATGATTTGCAAGACAACTTGAGGGGGACTTGTCCATCAACACTAGGGTTAGTCCTTCTTAACCAATAATGGAAGAATTAGAACCCTAATGCAAGGTCCAACTTACAAGCTATTGTCTTAGTGATTATTAAGATGGATTGATTAAGAGGTTTAAACAAATTAAGGGTTTAACACTTAGGATTAAGGTTATACACTCCATCCTAAGAGAAGGATGCAGGCATAACCCTAATCACAAAGTCTTAAAACCTTAAAGGTTTAGTCTCTAATGATGAGGTAAGAAGAGAGACACAAAGAAGACACAAAGGTAAAAACTAAAGGGGACTAATAAAAACCCTAATTGTTGTCATGCTTGGATGTTTCTATGGTTTGTGAGGTTTGAGAACGATCTTCATAGAAACCACCAATGGAAGAAGCAGATGAAAGGAGGAGAAGCAGAAGAATAAGTTACTTACTTCATTGAAGAAGATAAGTGACTTAGAGAAAGAAAGTGGGAGATGAACATGAATGAGCAAGCTCACTCTAAGACAAATGAAAATGCAGCAAGGATGCATATGAAGAAGATGAAGAGAAATGAGAAGTGAAGGCAAATTCACTTCTCAAGTTAACTTACCACCTAAAAATGTTAGTACAAGATGCATAAAGAGAGAAATGACATGAAATTAAGCATATGCAAAGGTAAAAACCAAAACCAGAATCAAACACATGGTACAAATGGTGCTATGACATGATGCAAAGGCATGCCAAGTGCTATGAATGTTCATACAAGAGATTGGATGCAAATGAGGCATGCTTTGAAGTATGAAAACACATGTATGTTTATGAAATAAAATGGATGCAAAGCATAGTAAATGTATGAATAAGTGACCAAGCAATGTTCAAGCAATGTCTTAAGATGTCTAATATGGCATACAAGTGCTTAGAATGTCATGGCAAGTTCACATGTTCATGCAATGCAATGTAAGATGCAAGTATGGATGCAAAATTAAGGTTACATGAAAGGATGAGATGTAAATGACCAAAATAGAAACAATTCACATGATAAAAATTTGCAAATGAACTCAAAGGAACCCTAACCCCATATGATATCACACCCCAAAGGGAGAAGGTCTAACTCTTAACCTAAAGGAAGTTATGATTTTTCTAAGTTAACTAGGGTTTTTGGGTACCTTAAGAGGAAAAATGCAAATAAAATTGAAAATGAAAGATAAATTCATGAAAAAAATATCCTAGAAACTATATGCTCTATGGAAAACAATGCAAAAATAATCATTGTCAAACCCTTCATGGTTAGGCAGAAAAGAATTTTCAAAGTTAGGGTTTCAAAAAGGGAATTTTATGAACCCAAATTCAAGAAAAAGGTCAAAATTGGATCAAAACCAAAAAGAAATTTGTATGAATGGTTTGACAATGTTTCTAAATGTCCTAAGATGCAATGTGATTTTTTTTGTGATTTTTGGAAACCTAAATGGTATTTTAATTAATTAATTCCCATTAATTAATTAAAATAAACATTTAAATATTTTTAAAATTCCTTTTTAATGCAAAAAAATAAAAATAAAAATGTTTTTGGGTGAATAAAAATATTTGGAATTAAAATGCAGAAGGAAATATTCTTATGATTTTTCTGAGTATTTTAAATAAAATGGCAAAGAAAATGGGATTAAAATGAAATAAGAATTAAAATAAAGGGAAGTCAACTGATCCAATGGTCTGGGTTTGAACTTGCTTTGACTGCGCGCGCAGATGTGGGGCTGGGATTGAATCTGGCTAAATGATTTAATTAACTTAATTAATTAATAATTAGGGTTAAGTGAAATGATATGAGCCTTTCATGCGCGCGGGAACTAAGATCCAAAGGTCCAGATTTAAACCTGACTAATTAACCCTAATCACTAACCCTAATTATTTTCAGGTGACCGGAGCTAGCTCCGGTCATCTTCTCCGGCAAGCCAAACATGCTATTTCACTCAAAACGCAATAGAAACGCATCAAACTCTCCAGAAATGTTCCTCACATTACTCTAAACAAGAATCAACCAATAAATTCCATTTATTTCACATGAACAACATGAATCGAAGCAAAACGGAAAATCAAACAAAAATTTCAGAAGCTTGTGAAATGCTTAAAACTCAACCATTTTCGAAACAAATCATATCATGGCAATCAGGGGAACACATAGAATCATTCTATAACATAAAAGAAAAGTTCTGGAAAAACAAATGAAGGTGGCTACTTGAGCTGAAGCTTTCACTTCTGGAGCTTTTGGACCTCTTCTTTTGTGCAAATCCTCTTTATTTGACCCCCTGATGATGTTGCAGTGCTTGGATGGAGTTTAGAATGGCTGGATTGAGTGGTTGCACTTCAACTGGTCTGAAATCGTGTTTGTGTTTGGTTGGCTTTTAGGGCTTGGTAATGGTTGGGAAATGTTCTGATGATGATGGTGAGTTGAATGATGAAGTTGGTTTGAAGTTTTTGTGGCTGGACAGAGAGAATCGAAAGCTTGAAGTTTTGGGGTGATTTTGAGAAACTTGGCCTATGAGATGATCTGAGCTCCAATGTTATGTGAAGTAGCTTGCTTTGAGTCCATATAACATTGTTTGATAGGTCAGAAAGTGGGTGGTGGGCTGTGGTGATTGGTATGGGCAAGTTGCCAAAATGTCAACATAACTTGTACTTGAGGTATGGGCTATGGCAGGGGTTGTTCAAGGGCATGTCTGGCCTCAGAATTGATCAAGGAGAGCCATGGGATTGAGATTATGCAGCTGGATGGCTTAGAAGCAAAGATCTCATAGGTTTTGCAGGTGTTATGTGATTTTCCCCTTTGAGAAATCTTGAAGTGCAAGGCATGGAATGTTGTGATTCCTTGGGCAATTCTCAGCAAAATGAGTCATGTGATGTTATTATGATGTTTATAAGTCAAATAGAGATCACTTAGAAGCTTGGCAAGTGAATTTGCAAAAATCCCTCTTTGGCATGAATGTGAAAATTATGTGATTTTTGCCAACTTTGCAAGGCCATAACTTGAGTTCCATAATGAATTAGAACTTGTTCTTGTACTTTTTGAAAAGGGAATGATCCAATCTACAACTTTCATGACCAACAATTTTTCATTTGAAGCATTTTTGGTTGAGAAAGAGGAGGTTGAAATATTTTCCCAAAATGGAAAGTTTCCATTACAAGTCATTTCCATTTTTGGCAACTTTTGGTTTAGCTCAATTTTCTTCAATTTTGTGAACTTCTAAGTACTTCAATGATCAAATAAAGATCATATAACTTCAATTTGATGAAAAATCTACTTTGGTTCCATTGTTGGGGGCCTCAGATGCCCTGATTTTGCTCTGACTTGCTCAAGAAGTTACTCAATGAACAAATGACTTCCACAATGAATTTCTTCATCAAACTTGGTACACATGATCCTTATAACATATTGAGACTATTAGAAACAAGAATGACCAAAATATTTGGAGTTATGGCCTCTGAAACCAAAACCCTAATTTCAGGTCATCTGTGTGTAGTGAAACCCTAGCTCTGCTTCTATGCCTTGCCAGTTCTTGTGATTTCTTGACTTCCTTGATCTTTGAGGGATATAAAATGATGATAGAACACACATGGACCCTCTTGGAATGATGGGAGACCTTTGGAATGGCTAAGATGGATCCTTGGATTGCTCAGATCACAAACCCTAGATGCAGATGAACTTGAACTAATGCAGTGAAGCAAAAATGCAATATGAGATGGTATGATTAAGCTTATGCAAATATGAAAAATCACAAGCCATGGTTTGAACTTAGTGAGGGCAAATTTGGGGTGTTTACACCTGAGTTTAGCAGCTTTATAAGTAAAAGAATGTGAGAGAAAAAAGATTCGATTCCGAAAAGTAAAAAGTGGCGTTTAAGAGCGATTTAAGAGTTTTTTTAGGCCATTGAAGCCATTTGAGAGCTTCTTCTTCAGTGATTTTTCATGTTATATGAATATATACTTATGGTATTGAATTATTTCAACATGAGTATCAAGATTCCTTATAAATTGTGTTTTATTTGATGATGAACTTGTTGCTATTTGATTAGGACATATTACCAGATGATGTTAATCTAATTGCTTTGAATCTTTATAATTATTCAGTTATTGATTTCGATAACTGCATATTGTTTGTTACGACATCCAATATAATCTTTATAATAGTGATTACTGACCCTAGGGTTATTTATCTAACATACTTAATGTTGAATTCTCTAATTGACTAAGCATATTATAATTAGGAATTTTGACTTGGGGATTATCGAGCTATGTTGCCTAGTTTGACATTACAATTGGCTCGAGAGATCAAGGAATTGACATTTAGGTTAGTGAGTTTCATGCCAATGATTTGGGTGTGTTGTTCCTATTGGATTGCCTCTTTGGATTGGTTGAATTTAGCCAAACAACATGGAAAAACGTCCAAGTATTCAAGGAATAAATCAAATATCCAACACATTTTGCATTAATTATGGATGAAATCAAAGATATTATCCAAGGAGAAAAATCTACATTGGAAGTCAAGCAATACATTGAAGATTTAGAGTACTAGGGTTTATTTTTGAGTAATTGGTATTGTTGTATGTACACCCCTATGTTTCAATATTTTGGCATAAAAGGTTTATCTAGAGTTGAGTGATAGTATTCAACATTGAGTATTGATATGTAATCTCCAATAACGGATTGTGTAATTGAGAAGAAAGTGAATAGGTTCTCATATTTAAGGGGAGACTCTAAATAGAAAGTCTTTAGTTAGTGTTAGAAAGAGGCATTGAACAACATAAAGTTTGTTGTTGCTTGTAAGACTAATTGTACTAAGCTTCTAATAGTGAATTTTATTTCTTGGGTTGTGGACTCAGCCTCCTAAACGTAGGCGTGGTTTCACCGAACTAGGTAAACAACTATCGTGTTATTTGATGGGCTAAAGACGTGTCTAATTATGTGTCTAGCGGTATCTTAACTGCAAGTGCACAGCCTATCGAAGT
Source organism: Lathyrus aphaca (assembly GCA_963966055.1). Taxonomy (NCBI): domain Eukaryota; kingdom Viridiplantae; phylum Streptophyta; class Magnoliopsida; order Fabales; family Fabaceae; genus Lathyrus; species Lathyrus aphaca. The sequence continues at coordinate 431,062,324 of OZ014522.1, read as the reverse complement.
AATATTTAAGATTACCGATCCACAGGGATTCTATGGTTACTTAGTGCTAGATGAACTTCTAGTTTAGCTAAGGTGAAGGGTTGTCACGATTTTTTGTTGATTTTAAGATATTAAAGGCGGAATTAAATTTAAGTTTTAATTAATTGATACTAAGGCGGTCGGTATGTAATTATTCTAACTTAGGTGGGTCAATCTAACCTAGGCTTATAAAGGTGTTTACTTAATCTATTCGGTAGAGGTTACCAGTTTAAATACCCTCAACTCACACTCTCGTGGTCTTATCTCAGATCTTACCCCTAAAGCCCTATGCCTGCTCTCGCTAGCCCATAAGTGTTTAGAGATAATTTTTGGAAACTAAGTAATTCTAATTTATTTTAAAGCGCTCTCGCTGTGTTTAATTTAAATGCCTAACTTTAGCTATCTGGTTAAAATCTCGCACTCTCGTGGTCTTGACCTAACCTAATACTCTTTTCTTACTCTCGTAACGAAAAGGTCGATTTTAATTAAAAAGTATCAGCCAGAATGTTAAGTTACTAAATTTATTAAGCCTATGATTAAATTTTACCGATTAAGTTTGTTTTAATTACATACCGCCCTAAGATAATTAGCTACTCATTGATGTTGAACCAGACAGAGACAGAAAAACAAATAATAAAATACTCATGGCAGAAAAATAAATAAACATTATAAATATTAAAATTTGCAATATTATAAAAACCTGGTTAACAAATATTGTAGCAGACTCCTTCTTCCACAGACCGGAAAGCTTGGAGTTGGCGGAAATCGAAAATAAACGAATGCTGAAGGTTTAGAAACAAATAAATGTATAACAATTTCCTGATGTTGGAAATTGTTATATGTTTGGTTTGGATACAATAAGAAAGAAAAACTGAAAAAATAATGCAGAAATAGAAACAGGGTCGTAAAACAATTCGGCAGAGCTTCCGCAGAAATTCGAATAAAAAATGCTCTGTCGTTTCTTCATAAAACTAATGCTATTTATAGAATCCTTAATGGGCTGAAAATTGGACTTTGTTGCATTGGGCCTTGCTGAATTGGTGGAGGGAATGTAGGAACGTGGCAAAAAAGTAGGAGAAGAGTTCTTCACGTAACGCCTTGACGTGGTCTCAGTCAATAACCTATTTTTACCCTTGTCACGGTCGTGACAAGGTCTTCACGCTCGTAACTTGTGGTTTTTAAGTGTCACGGTCGTGACAATGTTCTCACGGTTGTGAGGCCTTCTTTTGGGGTGTCACGGTCGTGACACCTTGGTGACGACCGTGACTGCAACAAATTATGCAGTCTTTTGCAGGCTTCTTCATTTCTTCATCTTTTTATGGTTTCTTTTGTTCCTTTTTCTCTTAATTCATGATTTAGCTCCATATAATGATGTACCTGCAAAATGGTAAGAAAAACTCGAGAAATCGAGTGTTAAAACGGTGAATATGCGATAAAACGTTAATGAAATCTAGCAATATAATCGATACGTTTTCTCGTTATCAAACTTCCCCAAACTTAAACCTTTGCTTGTCCTCAAGCAAATAGTCGGTTGAAAATCGGCGGACAAACTTTTATTTACGCATACTCATAACAAACCGTACGAGGGATCGTTTTGTCGGATAGACCGGTACTTTGATAAAACACTACCGATACACTAATGACGCAAGCAACAAGCTATGTCGTCGACTTCCCGTTAAACGAAACAATCGACAATTACTGTACGATTTCACCTAGAGTTTTTCGATCTTATTTCGCCCGGTTTCATTCTAGCGCAATCACATTAAGCCTTTTGCCTTAGCACGCACGTAGTGGAGTAGCCGGTTAGCGACTTTGATCCTTTTTAAGCACGGGGTCTGGTACACGAGTGCGGTAACCCTACATATTTTATCCGATTTGGAGGTTGTGGGGGATCGAGCCGTAGCACGCCCTACCGAGTTCAGAACCAGTACCTCTGAACCAACCTGCAATGGACTCCTTCTCATATTTCTCGTTTCTTGTATATGCGACCGTGTACTTTGGTGCAATTTCTTTTCATTTTGCATCGAGATATGAAGGATCATTATTGATTAGGCATCAAACGCTTATATTCATCGGCTCCCCACGTGGTTTGTGTTCAGACGGTGTTGACTGCTAGTATAAACTACTAGGGGTTACTTTTGAACTGAAACTTAAAGTGTACTCGTAATGGTAATCGGAATGGAATCGCTCAAGTGGGAAGTCAAAGGTGTCAAGATTGTATTGGTCTTGTTTAATCGTTCTCGGCTTCCTAATTACGATTCCGTAGGTAAGTTGGGTAATGCGAATAATTAAAGATTTTTTCGGTATGGCTAAATAAACGGGGAAAGTTTGAAACTAAAGAAAATAGCACAAAGATTTGCTCGTTTCATTAACTTGCGAAAAGAAATACAACGGAATTGAAAATACAACGAAATGGAAAAGTGCGAAAAAGGGAAAATGCGGAAATGAAAGGTACCTCTCCCACACTATATCAGACATTGTCCTCAATGTTGTGATATAAATGCGGTAAAAGTACAGTACAAACGACAAAAACGAAAAACAAACATAAGCAAACTAAAACTACGGCTGCTGAGGACCGCGGGCTCGGCTTCTGGTGCGGGAGCGGCGTCTGGAAGGAGTCGCTTCAGGGTCAGAACCGGTGTCGGTGGCAGCAGTGATGTCAATGCGGAGGGCTTCTAGCTCGCTGAAAATTTCGTCGAGCTTCTCATTAGTAGATGTCTGGTTTGCTGCAATAGTGCCGAGTAAAGCATCATACTGCTCCTTCTGCCTTCGCTCCAGTGCGGTGTTCATCTGGTTCTGCTGATGAATCGCACGGAGGACATCCTCAAGAGTGAATTCCGGAGCAGGAGGCTGTCGGGTAGATGTCTCTGGTATATCCTGGACAGGCTCAGCTGCATCCATAGCGTCCTGCATCTCATCCGCTGGAGGGTCTGCCTGATCATCATGAATAGGGACGTGTTCGGCAGCATCTGGTAAAATAAAGAGCCAGTTGGCTCGGCTGGATGGGTCGATGCGGTCGCGGGACGGCAGAATGATATGGTGGAAAATGGTGCCATGGACAACAGGGCTATACCTGCCATCCTCTCGCTGCGCAATCAGATGAGCGGACCTGCAATAACTCTTGGTGAGGAATTCTGCTTCTCTGAAAGGCTGATCTACGACCAAGTCACCAAGCCCCAACTGAATGGCGAGGGAGGTGACAATGCCGCCTATGAAAAATGGGGTTGATCCTCTATGCGCAATAGCCTGGATGTGATAAAGCATGAACGGGGAAGCGTTGATCGGCTCGTCATTTAGAGCACAGTGCAAGAATAGAAGCTCCTTGGAGTTGAGCTTATGGTTGCTTTCTCGAGCGAATATGGTGTTGCAAATGACTCGGTGGAAATAGCGGATTGCCGGGTTATGAATGTGTGTAGCATTGAGGCTTTGGAAGGCTGAGGCATGGGTATTGGTTATGTCGTTCCATAGAGTGAAAGCGGTTTCACTAAAATTATCCGACACGCGGAGATGAGCTTCAGTCCCGTGATCGAAGCCTAGCAACTCGGCTATCCTGTTTTGCGAAAGGTTAAACTCTTGGCCATGCAATCTGAATTTTGCGAAACCGGTGAGCTGACTCTGAGAACCGGCAGGAGTGGTGTACTGGAACGAGCTAAGGAACTCCAATGTCAGAAGCTCGAATGTGGGCTGAGGCTGACTGCAAAGATCCCACAGACCGACTTTTTGAAGCAGGCTCTGGACACTGGTAAGCATTCCGAGTTCCCTCAAACAGACAGTGTCGATATAACGTGTAGGTTGCACACCGCGGTTCTGGAATCGAATAAATCGTTCTCTCTGGGTTTCTCCAGCATCACCTTCTCTGAATTGAATGGTATCCATTGCATGCAAGAGCTTAGAGTGGAAGATGAAGATTTTTGATTTTTGTGAAAAAATGATAAAATGAGAGAAATAATGAATCGGAGTAAATATTGGGAAGGTGAGAATGTGATAGGTGGTGATAATGGGAGGTTAATGAGTTTAAAGTTGGTAATGGGGGGTTACGGAAGTTATGGAGAAAATGGGTGGTTTTTGGAAGTTATGGAGGAAGAAGAAGAAGAGGCACGAAGAGAAACAGTTCTGTTTCTCACGAATCCTGTAATAAGGGTTGTCACGGTCGTGACAGGGAGGTGACGGTCGTGACACGCTAAATTAGCACGTCACGATCGTGAGGTGGGTGTAACGATCGTGAGGGTTGATTTCCTTGAATAATTTCCAGAAACATTATCTCTTACGCTTCATATAATTTGTATAATAATTTTTTTGGTCACTTCTCACTCAATATTTAATATAAACACCATATAACAATTAATTTCAACATAGTACTTTATTAACTTGCATGGCATGAGAGGTTTTATATAATATGAATAAATGCAAGCATAACAGTACATATAATGAAGACATATAAACTAATTAAAATGGAAAAAATTTGTAAACTAAAAGTGCATTGCATAAGTTAATTGAAATGAAATTACATAAATGAAAATACGGTATGAAATTGTTTGCGAAAAATAAATCTAACTAGAAACGAAAACAATGAGAAAAATAAACTAAATCACTTATAGCATTTTCAAAAGCGTTTCTTCAAATCTTCGATTGTGGAGTTCAAGTGATAGAATTGTTCGCAGGTTATGTCAGTCAAACCTATAATATCCAATCGCATGCTTTTAATGTCTTCCTTAAATGAATTAATGTCAGTTTGGTAAGCTTCAAGAGTGTTCATAATATTCTGTAAATTGTTAGCATAATCTCCTTGATTCACTTCAGGGGTTTCATGTACTTCTTCAGTGTGGTCAATGTCATGGTAACCAGGAGGTGTCTCAGGGTCAGTTTCGACATCGATCATTATATCATCTTTTATCTTGTAAGACTGAGGTGTTTCAGGAGTAGATGGATAATCAGGTGGGGTTAACTCATAAAGCCAGTTATCCTTATTGTGAACACTTACTCTAACATGGTTTGGCAATGTGAACAGGGTTACTACTTCATTCCGGATTAGGTACTCAAAAGGTGGATGTCCTAAATTCCTTATGATATGTCTATTAAAGCAGAAGTTAAGATTCATAGGACGGATTGTACCTAAACGGTTGCACCTGTGCAGTTGGTACCTAAGTCCTATGGCATCAGCAATCATGGTTACAAGACCTCCTACTAATATAGGTAATTCAGGTTCTTCTTGGATACGGGTGAAGGTTTGCATCATGAAAGGTACACCATTAACAGGCTGTCCATTAGTGAAACATGACATAATAAATATTTCATCTTTAGAAACTCCGGTAATGTTTTCTTCTTTTCCAAAGAAGGTGTGGGCAAGGATTTTATGGAAGTAACGGAGAGCAGGGTTATGGATCTCATCATTATTCATGCTATTTGGTTCAGGGTGGTAGTTTCCGGTTAAAGTTCCCCAAAAGAAATCTAGATCAATATCCATCAATTCTACCTGTGTGGTAGTAAAAGCAAATGGTCCACTAGGGAATCCTAATAAATCAGCTAGTTCTTTATGGTTAAAGTCATATTCTATTCCAAACAGGTGGAAACTGATAAATCCTTTCCTAAATCCAAAACCGCGCTCAGGTAGGTAAATTAAGGAGCTAAGGAACTCAAGGGTGAGCTCGCGGTAAGTCACAAACTTATGCTAGATTAATGCATTCTCCCATCCAAGTCGGTTAAACAAGTACAGGATGCTATCATGTATACCTAGGGTTTCCATAGTCTGATCATCCGGGTACAGGGTCAAATCCATTTGCCTCTGTGATAACTCTTCAAACTTCATTCTTTGGTTCCTACCTCTAAATTTGGTTTCCATATGGTTTATGGGTTGGTTAGCCATTGTCAGTGCAAATATGGAGGAAACAAATCAGGGGGAGAAGGAAAGTGGAAAAGACTTTTAGAAAATCTGTAAAAAGTGATTTAGGATAAAAAATAAGAAAATGAAATGCATAATTTAAAGGCAATACTAGTAATATGAAATAAAACTATAAAATGACAAAACAAGTAAATAAATAATAAAACGATAAATAACAATATGAAATAGTTTAAATAGTTTAAATAATTAAATGAGTAAATGGGTTGCCTCCCACTAAGCGCTGTTTTTATCGTCAAAAACCTGACGTAATGCTTAGGTTTAGATTAATCAGGGGAATTAGTGGACAACTCTAAAAGCCTTAGATTATTTGCATAATCTCTATTTTCAACTTTATGATAATGTTTTAAACGTTGTCCATTTACTATGAATGGTTCACTATTCCTACCCTTAATTTCTATTGCTCCACTCGGGAATACTTTAGTTATTTCAAAGGGTCCTGACCATCTAGATTTTAACTTTCCAGGAAAGAGCCTAAGTCTTGAATTAAAGAGGAGTACAACGTCTCCCACACTAAATTCTTTCCTAGATAGGCGTTTATCATGCCATCGCTTAGTTCTTTCTTTATATATCTTAGTATTCTCATAAGCATCTAACCTTAATTCTTCTAATTCGTTAATGTCTAGGATTCGCTTTTCTCCTGCAGCATTATAGTTTATATTGAGAGTTCTAATCGCCCAATAAGCTTTGTGTTCTAGTTCTACTGGGAGGTGACAAGATTTTCCATAAACTAGTTTGAAAGGTGTAGTACCTATGGGTGTCTTGTAAGCGGTCCTATAAGCCCATAAAGCTTCATTAAGTTTAGATGACCAATCTTTCCGAGATATGGCGACAGTCTTTTCTAAGATTTGTTTAATTTCTCTGTTTGAGACTTCGACTTGTCCACTTTTTTGTGGGTGATATGGTGTAGCCACATGGTGTCTTACTCCATACTTAGATAGTAATTTGTCAAAGATTTTTGAAATGAAGTGCGAGCCACCGTCACTTATGACGAGTCTAGGCACACCAAATCTGGGAAAGATTATATTTTTGAAAAGCTTTATTACTACTCGTGTATCGTTTGTAGGAGAAGCTATGGCTTCAATCCATTTTGAAACATAATCAACAGCTACGAGTATGTAATTATTACCGAAAGATGATGGGAATGGTCCCATGAAATCTATTCCCCAGACGTCAAAGATTTCTACTTCTAATATTCCTTTTTGAGGCATTTCATCTCTTCTTGAAATATTGCCAGTGCGTTGACACCGGTCGCAATTTATAACAGCGATGTGAACATCCTTCCATAGATTAGGCCAGAATAAACCGGCTTGCAAGATTTTTGCACAAGTTTTGGAAGTGCTTGCATGTCCACCATAAGGAGATGAATGACATTGAGCAATGACATCTTCTATTTCTTCTTCGGGAATACATCGACGAAATATTCCATCGGGTCCTCTTTTGAACAATAATGGTTCATCCCAATAGTAATGTTTTAGATTATGAAAGAATTTCTTTTTCTGCTGATAGGTTAGATCGGGTGGAAGAGCTCCTGCGGCTAGGTAGTTGACAATGTCAGCGTACCATGGCAGTCCTACAGTTGTCTGGATTGTTTCCACGGGTTCTGATTCATTTATGTCTAAATGAGCTAGGTCGCTTCCTATTTGTGCTATCAGCTGTTCATACGGAAAATCATCGTTAATCGGCACTTGTTCGGGTTTAATACCTTCTATTCTAGATAAATGGTCCGCTACGACGTTCTCAGTACCTTTCTTATCTTTTATTTCGAGATCAAACTCTTGTAAGAGTAAAATCCATCTCAAGAGTCTCGGTTTAGCATCTTTCTTAGTTAATAAATATCGGATAGCAGCATGGTCTGTGTAAATGATTATTTTCGCTCCTACCAGGTAAGAACGGAATTTGTCAAGCGCAAAGACAACTGCTAACAATTCTTTTTCGGTAGTGGCGTAGTTCATCTGGGCAGAATCTAAGGTTCTACTGGCATAGTAAATCGCATGAAGTTTCTTTTCCTTCCTCTGGCCTAGAACTGCGCCTACAGCATAGTCACTCGCATCGCACATGATTTCGAAAGGTAATCTCCAGTCAGGGGGTTGCATGATTGGTGCGGTGATGAGGGCTGTTTTTAGAGTTTCGAATGCTTTAAGATAATCTTCATTGAATATGAACTCAGCGTCTTTCATTAATAAACCAGTAAGAGGTTTAGTGATTTTCGAGAAATCTTTGATGAATCGTCGGTAAAAACCGGCGTGTCCTAAAAAGCTTCGTATTTCTCGAACGGTTTTAGGGGGTTGAAGATCTTTTATGACTTCAATCTTAGCTTTATCAACTTCAATTCCCTTGTCGGATATTACGTGACCTAATACGATTCCTTCATTGACCATAAAATGACATTTCTCCCAGTTAAGCACAAGGTTTACTTTTACACATCTTTCTAACACCATTTCTAAGTTTGATAAACATCCTTCAAAACTTTGCCCGCATACAGAGAAGTCGTCCATGAACACTTCCATGATGTTGTCTATAAAATCTACGAAGATTGACATCATACATCTTTGAAAGGTTGCAGGAGCGTTGCATAATCCAAAGGGCATTCGTCTATAAGCGAACGTTCCATATGGGCATGTGAATGTAGTCTTCTCTTGATCATCAGGATGGATAGGGATTTGGAAAAATCCTGAGTAACCGTCAAGATAACAGAAGTAAGAATGCTTGGCTAATCGTTCTAACATTTGATCTATAAAAGGTAGTGGGAAATGATCTTTTTGAGTGGCTTTGTTTAGTTTACGATAATCTATGCACACTCTATATCCTGTCACTACTCTTTGCGATATCGATTCGCCTTGAGCGTTTTTCACAACAGTGATACCTCCTTTCTTTGGCACTACATGTATTGGACTAACCCATTCACTATCAGAGATTGGATATATTATTCCGGCATCTAGTAATTTTTTAACTTCTTCTTTTACTACAGTGCTAAGGGTTGGGTTAATTCTTCTTTGAGATTCTCTGGAGGTTCTGCAATCTTCTTCTAGCAGAATACGATGCATACAGACTGAAGGACATATTCCTTTGAGATCAGATATGTTATATCCTAACGCAGTTGGATATTTCTTCAAGACATCTAAAAGTTTCTTCGTTTCTATAGTTCCTAAACTGGAATTTATTATAACTGGTCTTTTACATTCAACGTCTAAGAATTCGTACCTTAGGTTATGAGGTAAAGTTTTTAATCCTAATGTAGGTTTATCTTTACTTGGCATGGGATCCGGTGTAAGTGCTAAACTTTCGCTTAGACTATCATCCTGATATGGTTTACACCAATTATCATCTTCGAAAACCGGAGGGATTTGAATTTTCATTATTTCAGAATAAGTGGTCTCTTTCAGTTCCATTTCTCTTACACATTCGTCAATTACGTCCAATAGATAGCATGTATCCTCTATAGCTGGTGATTGTAAGAATTGTGTTAAAATAAATTCAACTTTTTCTTCACCTACTTCAAAGGTTAGCTTTCCTCTTTTTACGTCTATTATGGCTCCGGCGGTAGCTAAGAATGGTCTTCCTAGTATGATAGGTGTAGTGGAGTCTTCAGAGATGTCCATGATTATAAAATCAGTAGGAATGTATAATTGTCCTATACGTACTGGGACGTTTTCTAGTATGCCTACAGGATATTTAACAGAGCGATCGGCTAGTTGAACAGACATTTTAAGGTCTTAGGTCTCCCATGTCTAGCCTTTTGCAAATCGTTAAGGGCATAACACTGATACTGGCTCCTAAATCGCATAGAGCTTTGTCAATGACGAATTTTCCTATTACACAGGGTATAGAGAAACTTCCTGGATCTTTTAGCTTAGGAGGCATTTTATTCTGAATTATGGCGCTACACTCGGCAGTAAGTGTAACTGTTCCGTTATCCTCTATCTTTTTCTTATTGGATAAGATTTCTTTTAAAAACTTAGCATACGAGGGTATTTGGGTAATTGCTTCTGTAAACGGAATAGTAATATTCAACTATTTCAGAAGTTCAACAAATTTCTTAAATTGACCCGTCGTCTTGGAATTTATTAATCTTTGAGGGTACGGAATTGGTGGTTTATAGGGTGGTGGAGGCACATAAGGTTGTTCTTTCTCCACTACCTCTTGATTGTCATCTTCCTTTTCTTCGGGATCATTCACTACTTCAGTCGGTTTATCCGGTTTTTGGTACATGGCTGGATTGTCAAGTCTTGGATCGGTAGGTCCGTCAAGTTCCTTGCCACTTCTTAATATTACGGCATTGGCATGTCCTTTCGGGTTAGGTTGAGGTTGTCCAGGGAATACTCCAGCTGGTGCAGCAGTAGGTGCTTGTTGTTGAGCTACTTGTGAAATCTGAGTTTCAAGCATTTTGTTATGTGTAGCTAATGCATCTACCTTGCTCACTAATTGTTTAATCTGCTCACTAGTGTGAATGTTTTGGTTTAAGAAGTCCTTGTTTGTTTGAGATTGGTTAGCTATAAAGTTCTCCATCATCAACTAAGGGTTCGATTTTCTAGGGACATTGGGAGCAGTCTTTTGATATCCTGGTGATGTAGCTGGTGCTTGACCTGGTGCGTACAAAGCATTGTTATTCTTGTAGGAGAAGTTCGGATGATTTTTCCAACCTGGGTTGTATGTGTTTGAGTATGGGTTTCCTTGAGCATAATTCACTTGATCAGTGGGAGTACCTGTCAATAGTTGACAATCAAAAACTTCGTGTCCTGGGACTCCACATAACTCACAGTTAGGTGTTACTGCAGCCACGGTGGTTGTTGGTTTTATGGCCAAGTTGTCGATCTTTTGGCTTAGTTGGTCAAACTTCGCATTGACTTGGTCCATACTACTCACTTCGTACATACCTCCTTTTGTTGGTTTCTCAGTTGCGACTCTCTCGCTTCCCCAAAGGTAATGATTTTGAGCCATACTTTCGATAAGTGCATAAGCATCATTATATTCTTTGTCCATCAATGCACCGCCTGCGGCAGCGTCAATTTTCATTCTTGTATTGTACAAGAGTCCATTATAGAAGGTATGGATGACCATCCATTCTATTAATCCATGATGTGGACAAAGTCTCAATAGATCCTTATAGCGTTCCCAAGCTTCGAATAATGATTCGCTTTCCCTTTGCTTAAATCCGTTGATCTGAGCTCTCAGCATAGCTGTCTTGCTAGGTGGAAAATATCTATTCAAGAAAACTCTCTTAAGTTCCTCCCACGTAGTTACTGAGTTCGAAGGCAGAGATTGAAGCCAAGCTCTTGCTCTGTCTCGAAGCGAAAAGGGAAATAAACGTAGTCTAATAGCTTCTTGGGTAACTCCATTGGCTTTTACGGTATCTGCATATTGCACAAAGATCGAAAGATGAAGATTCGGATCCTCGGTAGGATTTCCGGAGAATTGATTTTGTTGCACGGCTGATATCAACGAAGGTTTTAGTTCGAAATCGTTTCGGTTGATAGCCGGTGCTGCAATGCTTGAATGTGGTTCAGCTTGCGAAGGACTGGCGTAATACTTGAGTGGATGATTCTGTTCTTCAGCCATCTCTGCGTCCTTTGATGTTACGACTGGTTTAGGCGGATCTAATTGAAGATCTGGAATACTGTAACTTTTTTCGTAATCGAATATACGTCTTCTTACGTGTAAGAAGCGTTCCGATTCAGGGATTAGAGGTTGCAAGTCTTCGCTTTTAGAGCGAGTACTTGGCATACACTCGGAAATTAAATTAAATAAATTAAATAGTTGATACCTTAGTCTAGACAATGCTACCTAAATGCACTAGTAACTAAATTAAGGAATCCCCGGCAACGGCGCCAAAAACTTGATGGGCTAAAGACGTGTCTAATTATGTGTCTAGCGGTATCTTAACTGCAAGTGCACAGCCTATCGAAGTAATATTTAAGATTATCGATCCACAAGGATTCTATGGTTACTTAGTGCTAGATGAACTTCTAGTTTAGCTAAGGTGAAGGGTTGTCACGATTTTTTGTTGATTTTAAGATATTAAAGGCGGAATTAAATTTAAGTTTTAATAAATTGATACTAAGGCGGTCGGTATGTAATTATTCTAACTTAGGTGGGTCAATCTAACCTAGGCTTATAAAGGTGTTTACTTAATCTATTCGGTAGAGGTTACCAGTTTAAATACCCTCAACTCACACTCTCGTGGTCTTATCTCAGATCTTACCCCTAAAGCCTTATGCCTGCTCTCGCTAGCCCATAAGTGTTTAGAGATAATTTTTGGAAACTAAGTAATTCTAATTTATTTTAAAGCGCTCTCGCTGTGTTTAATTTAAATGTCTAACTTTAGCTATCTGGTTAAAATCTCACACTCTCGTGGTCTTGACCTAACCTAATACTCTTTTCTTACTCTCGTAACGAAAAGGTCGATTTTAATTAAAAAGTATCAGCCAGAATGTTAAGTTACTAAATTTATTAAGCCTATGATTAAATTTTACCGATTAAGTTTGTTTTAATTACATACCGCCCTAAGATAATTAGCTACTCATTGATGTTGAACCAGACAGAGACAGAAAAACAAATAATAAAATACTCATGGCAGAAAAATAAATAAACATTATAAATATTAAAATTTGCAATATTATAAAAACCTGGTTAACAAATATTGTAGCAGACTCCTTCTTCCACAGACCGGAAAGCTTGGAGTTGGCGGAAATCGAAAATAAACGAATGCTGAAGGTTTAGAAACAAATAAATGTATAACAATTTCCTGATGTTGGAAATTGTTATATGTTTGGTTTGGATACAATAAGAAAGAAAAACTGAAAAAATAATGTAGAATTAGAAACAGGGTCGTAAAACAATTCGGCAGAGCTTCCGCAGAAATTCGAATAAAAAATGCTCTGTCGTTTCTTCATAAAACTAATGCTATTTATAGAATCCTTAATGGGCTGAAAATTGGACTTTGTTGCATTGGGCCTTGCTGAATTGGTGGAGGGAATGTAGGAACGTGGCAAAAAAGTAGGAGAAGAGTTCTTCACGTAACGCCTTGACGTGGTCTCAGTCAATAACCTATTTTTACCCTTGTCACGGTCGTGACAAGGTCTTCACGCTCGTAACTTGTGGTTTTTAAGTGTCACGGTCGTGACAATGTTCTCACGGTTGTGAGGCCTTCTTTTGGGGTGTCACGGTCGTGACACCTTGGTGACGACAGTGACTGCAACAAATTATGCAGTCTTTTGCAGGCTTCTTCATTTCTTCATCTTTTTATGGTTTCTTTTGTTCCTTTTGCTCTTAATTCATGATTTAGCTCCATATAATGATGTACCTGCAAAATGGTAAGAAAAACTCGAGAAATCGAGTGTTAAAACGGTGAATATGCGATAAAACGTTAATGAAATCTAGCAATATAATCGATACGTTTTCTCGTTATCATTATTTAATTTTTTTTTTTTGCTTCATCATCTAGTATTAGCTATTATTTTGTTTCTGATATAACTTGTCGAACTTATTGGTGAAGCATCACGTTCGACATCTATTCTTTGAGAAATAGATACTTTGAATCTTCTCAAATCATCAAAATTCATAAAGTACTTTGAATAAAAATAGGTATTATAAATTTTGAAATTTAAATATTTTTTTTATAAATAATCTTTTAAAAAAATTGAAAAGTGAATATTCTTACATAATTATTTTAAATTGTCAAGAATCATTTTTTTTACTAAAGTAATCTCTTAAAATTTCAATTCAATGGAGTCTTTCAATAGATTTTTATAGTCTCTAATCAATGCTATAAGCATTAAATTTGTTAACATTTATTTATATTTAAGAGAAAATATTAAAATAATAAGTTTGTTTATAACCAAGACAAGTTCCGCTTATAAAAAAAACTATGGCTCTTAAGGCACAATTTCGAACTTATAATTTATAATTTAGAGTTTATTAGTCTATATAATAATTTAGATTTATTTAATAACGGTTTTTTTATAACGAATTTATAGTTTATTTTACTAATTTATAGTTTATTTTTCTGACGTTATTTCAAATAGTGTTTTAATTTATAACTTATAGTTTATTATATTTTCTTCCATACTTATTTTTATTATTTAAATAAAAACTTTTTTTATCCTTTATAATGTATTTTAGATTAAAATAAAATAAATATATATTAAACATCTTTTATGTCATTTTACATTATAATTAGTTGAACCGTTAATTTTGTCAAATATTTCAATTAGTTTACCAGTTATCAGTCATCAATCATCTGTTATAAATTATAAACTATTTGTCATAAATATCAATCATCAACCAAAAATTATAAACTAATTTATCAGTCAACTCTTATTTTTATGAAATAGAGGCTAAGATAAGTTGACCATCAAATGTTTCAAAAATAAAAAAAATATCAAATTTATTTATATAAGTTTGTTTATAACTAAGACAATTGTTGTACATCAAATGTTTCATAAATTAAAAAAAAAATGTCAAATTTATTTATAATATAGAAAGTATGGTGTATTTAAATAAGTAATATCTTGCTTATTAAAGAAAAGTCGGTAATCTTTTAAAAATAATCCATATTCTCTTTTACTAAAGAAAGTCTAAGAATAAAATGCATGGACACGATCCCTTTCGAAATATATTAGATAGTAAAATATTTGAACTCTATTAATCTATCTCACCAAAGTCATATGTGAGTATCCACTCGAATCCCTTTCGAAATTGATTAGAAAAATATATTTTAATTAGAATTGAGTTTGAGTTTATACTTTTCTCGATTACCAAATATAAGGAAATATAAGGATGAGTCAGGTAACAAAGATATTATAATCAGTGTTTTAAAAACTAGACTGAACTGGTCGAATCAGGAACCGACAAGATAATTGGTCTAATTTAAATATTGCATCGTTTACGTCATTGAACCGATGCAAACCGGTATAAATTAGAAAAATCGGAAAAATTGACGGTTTTCCTAAACCGGTGTTTCAATTGCAATTTTTTTAAAAAATTAATTTTTTTATTATTTTAATTAAAAATATAAAATAAAAAAAGAAATAAATGAAATAAAAATATATAAAAATATAAAAATATAAAATGAAATAAATGAAATAAAAAAATAAAACAAAGTAATGATATCATTGACCTGAAAATTGTTGTGGATGTGGTTGATTTTGTGCATATTATTTTAATATTAAATAAGGAGATCCCAACATTGAAACAATTTTCCCTTCTTTGAACTAAAATTGATACACATTGTTAGACTTTATTTGCTATTAGACTTTATTATGTGTGATACTGATAAGAAGTTTTCCACAACTATATTCTAGATCTAGGATTCTAACAAAAGACAACACAAAACTAGATTGAAGATAAAAAATAAATTCTTGATTAATTTCTTGCCTCTTCTCAAAAAACAATTAGTTTAAATACAAGCAAACCCTAATGGGTCAAAGACCAAATAAAAGGGCTAGGCCCAACACAACAAAGAGTAAAGAGAACACAAATTAATAATTCTAATTAATTCAAATCATAATTCTCTATCCATTTGGGCTTCCTTCTAATTCGTATGGCCCTTGTATCAGATACATTTATTTAAAATTTGAATTTAGAATATGAACTTGTGAATTTATTATATGATATTTTTAAAAAATTTAAGTGTTAGTTATATTTTGTAGAAACTAAATCATCCGGTTCGATCAATTTTATATCTATATAGTTATTTTATAAAGAGATCTATTTAACCAAATTATTCGATTTGGTCATGCGGTTCTATCAGTGACTCAATGCCTCAATCAATAAACCAGTGACCTAGTACTCTTACCCGTTTGATAATCGGCTCGATTTTTAAAACACTGATTATAACTTTATTATATAATTATAATAATTTAGAATATTAAATATATAATTAATATTTTGATATTTTGATTTGTATTTGTTATTTTAAATAAAAAATTATTATTATTTATAATGTAATTTGATTTAAAATAAATAAATATTTTTATTAAAAAAATAATTTTACTAAATGATTGATGATGGGAAGTGAAAATCCAAACTCAACTCAGAAACCGTTTCGAAAGATTTAATTTTTAATTTTTTATCCTCATTAAAAATTAGATGATGAACAGACATTATTTAAGGTGAATTCTTATAAACTTAATTTGAAAAATTAGGTGAAGTTATTTTAATGTAAAATATATTGAAATTAAATTGTCACCTTATTTTATAATTTAAATTTTAGGGGATAAAAACGGTCTGAAACTCATCTCGGTATCATACCTGTATTTAATCTAATTTGGCCAATCTTCCCATAATTTGGCCAATCTTCACACAATAATACATTTCTGGCTTAAAACATTGCATGATATCTCTTAATTAGGTTTAATTATATGTATAGTTGTAGGACAAGTAAATTCACAGTTCCTTCCGACCCACTAGAGTCACAAACATCACATGTGTGTTAGTTCGCGAACCCATGCCTTGTCTTTTCAATCACTTATTTATGCAATTACTACTTCTGTCTCCTAAGAGTATAACATTTGTAATTTTTATATATCTCAAAATTATTGTTTTTTATAATACATCAATACATACATCGTATCTACTGTTCACCATATTTATACAATAAACAGTGTATTTTTAAATTAAAAAATATATTTTTAATGAATAGTGTCAGTGAACAGTAAAATTGTACATGAACAGTATTATATGAATAGTACAACGCATGAACAATACATGTGAACAATATCCATGAACAATGATTTTAAAAATAGTGAAACAAGTTGGTTAATGCAATGTAAAAATTTGGTTAATGCAGTAATGAAATTGGTTAATAACGTTCAGGCATTAAAAATAATTTTAGCAGTCACCAAAGTTGGTTAATATAGTGTAAAAACTTGGTTAATGCAGTAATGAAGTTGGTTAATAAATGTTCAGAAAAATTAAAAAGTATTAAAAAATAATTTTTTATATTCTTTTAAAAAATATATATATTATTATAATATTTCACTGTTCACCGTATTGGTGAACAGTGAAATACGGTGTAGGTGTATGATTTTGGTGTAAGAATAATATTTCTCAATAATATAATATTTATTATTTATTTTACTATTTCATTCATCTCACAATAGGTATATTTTGTCTTATTTTTATTTATCTCAAATAATTTGTTTCTTTATAATACTAATATAATATTTATATTTTTTTATACTAATTTATTTTTATTTATTATATTTTAATTCATATAATTATTTATCTATCTATTATTAATAAAATACTTTAATAAATGACATTTATTGTATCACTAAAATCAATATAATTAATTATTATTTTAAAAAGTTTAAAAATCTTTAAAAAGATATCAATTATAACATTGGTAGGTGTAAACTTTACTTTTTTTCCAACTGTTTTGTTAACTACAATTAATAGAGTATTTTAGTAAATGATACTAAAATTATCATCAAAATCACACATCTAAGTATATTTATAAAAATCGTGCATAACTCAAATAAAATACATGAAAGGGATAAAATAGTAATTAACAATAATAATAAAAAAACTAAGTTTAACTAAATAAACTAATATTTTATTAGTAATTTATTTTTATTTTAAATAAAAATATTTTTTGAGAAAAGTGTTCCGGACTGGACCTCGAAGATTGCGTCGGACAGAGGTCCAATCAGTCGGGTAGAGGCCCAACTCAACGGACAAAAGGTTCAAACCGTCGGGCACGCCCATGACCCACTAGCTGGCAGTAGCGGAGACTACGTCTCCCCCACATATGACACGTCACCTAATTGCCTACTATTATCTCTTAGAATATATGGGCAATTGATCAAGGGTAAGATCACATGCTAGGTCTTACACGCTCCTATGTTTTCCTTGGCAGTTCTTCTTTGGACCTAACTGATCCAACCCAAGAAAGAACCTTGCCCCAGCGTTGGGGGCACACTATAAATAGCCTCTTTCATTAGAGGGTCAGATATTATGAAACTATCATTATTATTCTACTATACTCATACTCACTTAAGCATCAGAGTGTCTTGCAGGTAGGGGTGGGAATAGGCCAGACCAACTAACAGGGGCCTAAGGCCTAGCCTACATAGGCCAGAATTTTTTTAAAATAGAAAAGGCCTAGGCTTTTTTATAAGTCTATTTTGTAAAATAGGTTATGCCGCAGGCCATAGAAAAAGCCTTATAAGCCTATCAGGTCGCCTATTTAGGAAATATGAATGAATTTATTGTTTTTATATTGTATTTTATTCTTTATATTAAAATACAAGAGTAAAACTTAGTTATATTTAAGAACTTATGAAAACAAGTTAATAGAAATCCTATGAATATGTTATAAGGTGTTTTCATAAGTTCTCTCAAACAAATCATCTCACAAAATTTATACTACTAGGTAAACTCATATAAGTCAATAGAAACAAACATTTAGTCTCATTATACTTTTGATTTTCTAGTCTATTTAAACCTTTGTTGAATTTCTTATTTACACATATTTAAATGATATAAGCTTCTTAAATAGGCTAATAGGCCAATCATGTCTTTGAAAATGCCAGACTTAGGCCAAAACATAAGCCTTTGATAGGATACAGGCCAGACTTAGGCTTGTAATTTTTTAGCAGGCCAGACTCAGGTTTGGCAAAGCCTAGCTCGGCCCAGCCTATTCCCACCCCTACTTGCAGATACACCCCCACCTTCTCTCAATCAACCGTTACGTTCGTTGCTCAGCACCTGAAAGACCCTTCTGATCATGTAAGATCAAAAAGTTTAAATAAGAATCTTTAAATTGTTGAGATGATTCGAGGGGGTCAACAATATAACATTTTTAGTTGGGATACACTTTTTGTGAGAGACACACCACATATCCACCTAAAACCTTAAGGTGATAGATGCGTGGGCTCTCTCACTCGAAACCAGACTCTGATACCAGGGTTGGGGTGATTCGAGGGGGTCAACAAGATTGCATTTTTACTTGAGACACACTTTTTTGTGAGACACATCACATATCCACCTAAAATTGTAAGGTGATAAATGTGTGGATTCTCTCACTTATATAGTGTTCAATCTCTCATTTTCTAATTAATGTGTGACTTTTTCCTCACACTTGATTCTCAACATAAATTAACTGATAGTTGTAACTAATATATGTTAAATAAGTGAACAAAAGTTATCAATGATCTTTAAAAATTGTTAACCCGTGCTTAAGTGCAGAAGTTGAAAAAGTCAATGCATTTTAAATTTGTTAAGAGTTATATGTGTTTATAAGTGAGAATAATCTTTATTTTACAGATCGATTTTATAAGGATAAGTTAGACTCAATCATATTTCTTAACATAATATTAGAGCATCGTTTAAGATTCAATGGAACACCTGTTATCAGATTTGTGTTATCGGACCACCACCATTTATTTTTATGTTGTAGTTGTCTAATCTTGGACATGAGATTGAAAAGATTAAAAATGATTTTAGAAGTGTGGAATGAATTTTGCTATGTTTAATTTTTTTAAATATAAAATTAATTTTATCTTAAAAATTTATAATCTTTGCAATTAAAATTTATAACTTTTAAATATTTAAATTTACTAATTCAAATAACTTTATATCATAATTAATTTACTTAAAATTAATATTTGTCTCCACAAAACTAAATTCATACTTAATATGCACGTTTATATTCTTACAAGTTTAGAATTTTTTTTTTCTTTTGAAATCTTAGTATCTGATCTTACTTATATAATAAAAAAACTCAGCGACAAACCCTTATTAATCGGATGTTTTATTTTACCTCTTATTTTTAGTTCTCATGTTGATTGAGTACTTTTTCCAAACTCCATAGTATTATTATTTTTTTAAGGGTGCTAAGTAAAGGAGTTTCACGTCCTTTTTATATAAAAATATATTGTTTGGAATAAAATATTTTAATTTATATTTTTCAAAATTAACTTTTTAAAAAACCCCAAAAAAATTATAAATAATTTCGATAATACTTTATAGAAAACAAACAATTTCTTTTAAATTAAAAAAAGAAAAGAAAAATAATTGAGAAAATTTATTTTTTAAAAGTCCCATAAATTGACAACTTTACTTCTTATTCTCGTCTAAGTTAGGGTGTATTTAGCAACCCAATAAGATGATTACAAATGACGAATATGCTAAGTCCAACAACTATCATGGAGAATGAAGATTGTGTGATGAAAAGCGAGATCATCGACACAACATAATACCAATGAAGTCGAAGAAAAAATGTTATTCCTTCAACTATGGACCAAATAAGGTTCTAGGACCTCAGTTACAAGAACAAACCTGCCCTAAAGAAACACATGGTCCATAAAAATGATAGAAGGAGAATCGTTAGATGACAAAAACAAATTATACTTTAACATCAGTCTCATCAGACATGTATCATGCACAAGAAGGTAGTACGTCCTCAAAATCCTTTAACATACCTATAAAAAGGGAAAGTGGACATAAATCAAGGTGCACAATTTTAAATTTAAATACCTACTACTTCTGATAGTCATTTACTTGAACGTTAGAGTGATTACATGTACCACCTCCCTCTTTGATATCATACTAGACTTAAAGCACTTTACAATTTCTTGAAAACAATATAGATTTGATTAATATCACACCTACATGAGTTTCTCATATTCAAAAGGAACTTTTGCTCCGTTTGGGGGAACGTTCTTCCAACATTTCAACACTCTATTAAAACACCAGAATGATGAACCATAAAAAAGAACCACTTAAAACTCCAACCATGATCGTCAGTGTGTAACTTAGAGAGATTGTGAGGGTAAATCAAAATATCAATGATGGACTCACAACACCCACCTTGCATAAAGAGGATCTAACTTCACCTTTATCAATGTTGTCTCTGCCTCTCCAACAAGCCATAAGCATCAACCACATATTGGGGGTCCATGTACCAATTGATGAAACCTTGTTGCCACCTCTACTAGGAAATGGTGTCGCATTACAAGTGATTGTTCTAAAAGAACTAGTGACTAACACTTAAATAAACATGTTGCTTATAGATTTGTTGATGGCGGTCTCGAGACAATCAACAATGATGGAACATCAGAATAAACAACTCCAAGGAATCAAAATAATTTATCTCGACCATTTCTTGCCATCAAGACCCGTGAGTGAAACGAATCGGATCCCAAAGATATAATGATAAACTACATAAAAGATTAACATATGGCCACCACCACCGACCAAATGGCCACCAAAGGCGTAAAACACATTCTCCGGTCCCAAAAATACACCCCATTCTAAATAAGAATCTGAAGGCCACCATCTAAGGCATCACCATCATCATCACTTTCACATCTCACCTTCCCTGTCCTTTGATGTTTTTGAAAGGAACTGTACAATCTCTTTCAGAAACCCTTTAAACAAAAGAATCAATGAGTGTCTCATATGGAAGGAACTCCTATAACCATTAGGAATAGGGACCTACAAAGAAAATATGGAACCTGATGAGCACGTGGAACTCATTGACGTCCTCTTAAATTTTAGAGAAGTAAAATATCTACAAGAATGCAAGTTATTTGAATTCACCCATAATAGTGGTGCTATGACTTGGTTCATGGAATTGAGAAACTGATCAACTAGTTCACAGGGAGAGCTTCATTGATGGCTCTCCACTCATTTCATGGCGTCCCAAGAACAACATAAGTTGATCGAAATTTTTGGATCGATCAGAAAAGAGAATGATGAACCCATATGATCTTACATTGAAAGGATCAACAAGAAGGCTATCCTAGTCAAGAGAACCAATAATGAAATGAATAAATATATGTTAAGGCTCAGACTCCAATATGGATATAAATTCGTAGAAAGCATAAATATTAAGGCCCTGAATTTGTTTTGCAGCTTGTTGGCAAGAGTTTTACAGTACATACATTATGATGAAACATTAGACGCAAGTATGGAAATCTATGAAGGAAATTCATAAAAGACTGAGATAGGAAAAATGGGAGATGATGAAAGAGTAGAAAACAAAGGAATGAAGGAAAGAAAGATAAGTGGTCGGGTCAGGAAAGTAAATTACTATCCCCTTCCATGGAAAGATTCGAGAAGAATAGGTAGAAACAACGACACTGATCCAGAAATGCCCCAACATCGATGAGTCTTGATGTAACACTCTTTTACCCCAAAATAAAATACACATGTAATTCAAATAAAATCAGAGTATCCACGTAAGTGTGTCACATTTAATTCATACAAATCATTAAAAACATCTGTGTCATGTTCCGTAACACGGGTTACATCAAATTTTTTCGAATAAAACATTTACTATGTAGCGAAAAACAAAAACTTCGTTATATCATCATAAAATTCCAATTTGCTCAACATGTGTTCAAAACCCTTCATCATTTCAACAAAACCAAATACAAATCAACTTAATGCATAATAAAACAATCGAACGCAGTGGTTCTCAAATATTCCCGACCCGATGTTACATGACATAGAGCATGACATCATTCCTTACATCTAATAGAAATAAATAAACGTGAAGGACCCCAACTCGACTTCATGCACCAAAGTTATCCTTCTTGAGTATCTGCGTATTACCCACGTAGAGACAACATTACAACAGACAGGGTGAGTAATCACAAATCAATATAAACAATGCAGGTAAAGATAAGCAAGTGATCATTCATCATACAACAACACCTCATAATCGCACCCAACATCTTACACAGCTCATCAAAACACCAAGTCAACAAATGCTTCATGTTATGCCACCAAGAACGAAATGCAAACTTCATAAATGCATGTGGTACCTATTTCAACATGTGATGGACAATGGACCATCTACCCTCCACAACAGAGCACAGCATAAACAACATCACCCCAAATACACACAATGGGACTCGAAGCCTCAAATGAACATCAGTATGCCATGAATGCAAGACACAACAACATCATATCAACATGTTAAACCAACATTTGCATCAACATTCATGAATAATTCTTCATAAACATTCAACATATTACTCAACATTCATCTATACATTATTAAACATAATGGACATATTTCACCTATTATTCCTCATTAAACATCATCAACTTGCTTCTAAAACATCAAGACAATACATTTCAACAAGTACAATACATCATAGCATCACTACAATATGCCTACGTTTCATTTCTTAATTTTCTACAATTAAAACAACATTTTTCAACTTCTAGGTCGCGTTAAGTGCCCTGGCATCCGCACTAAGAGCGCTTCTCTCTGCCTCGAAGGGGAAAAAATTCGCTAAAGCTTGCTAAGCAGGCTCGAACGTGCTAAGCGGGCTCTGCGATTCTGGAAGAAAACCCTGCGATAACAGCATCACACCTGTCACGAAAATTACACCAAAACTCATCCAATTTGCACATTTAACCATAGAATTCATCATCAAATTATATATCTAATACCCATGCTACATTATCAACAAACATCAATCATCAATTCACCAAAACTCATCAAAATCCCAAGTTTCTACCCAAAACCCCAAATACCCACCTATCTCAACCATACATGGAAAATATTGAAAAACGATACTCCTCATACCTTAAAATGTTGCTTCTCACTGTTTCTCTTCGAACTTTATGGAAATCCTCTAAGACCTAGCCTCTTCTCCTTGTTCTTCAGAGTTTTTCTCCTGTTTCTCCAAAATGTCACGAATGATCATGTTCTCCTTTCTCACTCTCAGTATATCACATACCCCTAACATCTATTTCCATCTTTACCCTCAAATTATCTTCCTCAAAAGACCAACATACCCTCAAGACCTCTAATTATCTTATTTTAATTAAATAATAATAATTTGAATAATATAGTCTAATTATCCTTACTATTAATATTTATTAAAATAATCTAATTAATCTCATCAATTAACACAACAACAACAACTCAACAAACATCAAATAATCAACAACAATAAGTCACAATAATTAATCATGAAATTGAGGCGTTACACTCGATATTTATGCTTCCATTATAGAAATGGTTGCAATTGCTAAGATTTCATACAACTGAAGGATGCCATGGAAGATATGGTCCGAAAAAGGAAATATCACAGTTTTCTTGTAACATCCCATTTTTAATAATTGTTTGTCGGGTAATTTTGGTGTATTGTTGGTCTTGTTTAAGGTGTGTGTCTTGTTGTTTTGGTGTAGCGTCCTGGTGGGATGAGTAGAATTATGGTGCAATTAGTAATAGTGGGTGTGAGAATAATAATAAGACCAATTAAACACTATTTATTATTATATAAATAATATTAGTAATATTAATAATAATAATATTATTATTATTATTTGACTTAATTAAAATAAGGGTGAATTGGTAAAATATTGTGGAAAGAGTATTAGGGAGAATTAAGGCTTAATCAGCAAATTAGTGAGAATTAGTCATAAGAACTTTGTTAGAGAAACCAAGGGAGAGCTAGGAAGAGGAAGAACATCTAGGGCATCCTTCATAGAAGAAATTCGCAGGAAATTTCATCAAGATTCGAGGTAAGGGGGAGAAAGAGATTCTCATTAGGTGATATAACATGATGGGTTAGTGAGGGGTCCTTTCCCTAGTAGGATTTTTGTTGTTATGATGTTATATGATGAATCTGTTGTGTGTATATATCATTTGTTGTGAATTCCTTTTGGTATAATTGAATTCGTATCTGAAAATATTGTTGTGGTTATTCTGTATGTTGCATTGTTGTATGGATTTGGTATTGTTGCAGAAGTAGATGACGAATTTGGATCTAAAAAACATATAAAATTGAATCTAGTAACATTAGATGAAAGAAGAACATGAGAAGTAGTGTAATATTGGTATAGAAACATTTTTCGAACTGGTATGAACTATGAAATCGAGAACTATGATGAACAAATTCAGAAAATAGGAGAAACATGGAAAACAATTGGTTTCTTCCTATATGCGTATTAGGCATGTCAATACGCATATGATGTGCGTGATTTGGGGGAAATATGCGTACTAGAGGGGAGTTACGCGTAAGAACATTGATTTTTCTTGGCCATCTGCCCATTTTCGTGGGTTACGCGTGAGGAATCAAGATAATATGCGTATATAGTGGTGATACGCATAATTAGTGTCATAGGGTGTTGCAATACGCGTAAGGAGGGCGTATGATAGGTGTAGGAGATGTGTGGGAGTTGGCCTATATGCGTATGTCCTAAGGCAATATGCGTATGACCAGGCATGTAGGACAAATTATGTTGTTTCGCTATTTCTTTCCCGATTTTGCATCCGTTGTCGATTCGTTTGATCTGAGGCATTAATGTAGACTTTAGGATATAATTAATCGAGGATTAATATTGAGAAATTGATTAATGATGAAACTTAGGTGAATTTAACTACACAATTGATCAGTTAAGTCGCGTGAGGATTATATTGGTGATTGTGTGGAATTATTGTTGCATATCTGATCGGATGGATCATGTATATGTATAACCTGATGTTTATACATGTTATATGCATATTCATGGTCATGCATACATTGAGGTATTATTGATGGGGGATAGATCGTTGTCGGATGGGCGTATGCGATTCATCTGTACTCTGTTATGGAGAATGGTTGGACAATCATTGTCGGATGGGTGCATGTGACTTATCCGAGTTCAATTGAATGAACAAAAATGGTACAAGATGCATTGTGTCATTGTTGAGTCACATTGCATAATTATTGTTGTTTCGTTGCATAATTATTGGTGTGATGTTGTTGTATATGTTGATTTGTGTGGGGAACTACCCTTGATATGTTTTATGCACCATTAATATTTGAATTTTTTTTCTCACCCCTTTGTTATTGTTGTTGTTGTGTCTATGCTTCTTTGGAAGTACATATAATCCAGATATCTGAGTGTGCGTGGAAGTCGTGTTGCTTGTTCGAGTCATAGGACTGCTCTGATACGTAACATGGGATGGGGAATTTTTTATGCTTTGTTTATTTTAGCTTTGGTTATGTATCTTATTATGTTGTTGGGAACTTTATAGAACAAAATTATTGAGGATTATTGTTGATGTTGGCTTGTTGCCTTAAGTTGAACAAATTATATTTTTTCTGCTGTTTTAATAAAGGAGTTTTGTTGATAATTATGTTGATTTGGTATTCCACTTGTTTAAACTCTGATCATTCGTATTAAATTGTTATTTTCTAAATTGGGAAAAGTGGGGTGTTACAATTATTATCATAGCAGGTCGGTCCAACCGGCCAGATGTTGTAGTCGAGTCGGTCATTAGGATAGGAGTTGTTTTTGTTGTGTTCTAACCTGAGGTGTTTGTTGTATCAGTATGGTAGGAAAGAATGATGATGCTCTTGTTGCGGCTATGCAAGCCATGGAACAGGCTGTAGAGAACATTGGTCTAGCGGTTGGGAATGCTGAGTTTTTAGACTTGGATCAATTCAGAAGTAATAAGCCGCCTACATATGAAGGGGGTATTCTTGATCCAGAGGCTGCACAGAAATGGTTGAAGGTTGTTGAGAAAATCTTCAGGACCATGGGGTACAATGATGATCAGAAGGTGAGATTTGGTACTCACATGCTAGATGGCGAAGCTGGAGTCTTGTGGGACAACAGTCGCCAAAGGTTGGAAGTTGCATGTACTGTTATTACTTGGGCCGTGTTTAGAGCTGAGTTTCTAGAGAAGTATTTACCAGAGGATATTCGTAGTGCTAGAGAGGTGGACTTCTTGGAACTAAAGCAGGGTAATATGACTGTGGCTGAGTATGCTGCTCGCTTTAAAGAGAATGCAATATTGTGCACATTATAACACCGAGGATGCTATGACTTCAAAGTTTCTGGAATTTTAGAACCGGTTGCGTCCTGAGATCAAACAGGGCATTGCTTGTCAGAAGATCAGGAATTATCAAAAGTTGGCGAGTAGGAGTAGAATATATGATAATGACAATAGAGCTCAGATTTCTCATTACAAGGTTGTGAATGACCGGAAGGGTAAGCTGAGGTTTGGGGGTACTCCTTATAGTGCTCCAGCTAACAAAGGAAAACATAAATTTGCTCTTGACATTTACTCCATCGTAATTAAGCAAAATCAAATCAATTATCAGAGTGAAATTCATAAAAGGGTATCACATTTACTTCTAAAAATAACAAAAGTCAAAATATCAAACATCACACAGAGTCATGTCCCGTAACACGGGTTCATAAATCACGATAAACATCATGAATACTTTTCTTCATAATTATGCAGCGGAAACTAACAAGTATTAATATCTTCTTTATAACACAAAACTCGACAATCATCTCAAATATCGTTTATCAAAACATTTAAAACAAAACTCAACATCTTAATCCAATTAAACATAAAACATTCAAGCGAAACCCATCCCGATGTTACTGGACACAGAGCAGGACTCCACTTCTAACTAACTTGACGACTCACTATCTCCGAGCTAAGCACGCACCAAGCTAACCTTGATTATCTGCAGGATGGCATAATAGACCATCACTAGAAAGCAGGCAGGGTGAGTAAATCCACATTCCATAATATAATATAGAAATAAGAATTCAAAACAAATTAACAACAACAGTTCATTTACATCTCATATATAAATATTCATCATGTTCATTTAATACACATCATCAAATATGTCTCATCATTACACAAAACATCAATGCATTCATGTTATGTCATTTAGAAGGAAATGCAACCTCTTACTAATGCATGTGGTACCGAAACATCCTCATGTAGTAGATATTGGGCCATCAACCCTCCCCAAAGGGAGCACATCATAAACATTATATCACTTCAATCCACACAATGGTATTGGAGCTACCAATGGACCGAAGTCCCATCATAAAAATCAATGCCATGAATGCAAGACGCAACATACATACATCATCCTCATAACATCATAATATTGCATCCACATTCATTATTAACAATCATCTCTCATGGTCATTCATAACCTCAAATACATACTCATAGGACATCATACAACACTATCATCCTACATCATACCTCTACATCATGAAATCATACATCATAACTCAAAGAGCATCAATTAATTTACTCATACCTCACTTAATTTCTAACTCTACACACATGGCCCTCAAGACACATCAATTAACCACTTCACAATGTCATAGCAACCTAATATATACTACCATAAAACAGTTTTTAAAAACAAAGAATTTTTCCAAGTTTTCTCAAGCTCCCTAAGCGAGACATCATGCTCTCTAAGCGCCAACTTCCCTGACTCTTTTCGCTAAGCGAGCTTCACGATTCAGCATAATTTTTCTGCGATTTCATCCTTCTCCCTTCTGCGATAAACCCACTAAAAACCCCAAATTCAGCAGCATTACACCAGAAAACCTTTTTAATGTCAATATTGATCCTAAAAACATCATCTACATCATATACATCATCATATTCCTCTAATTCATCACAAAATCATCATAATCAACACAAAATTCAGAAAATCACAACCCTAAACCACAACCTAAAACCCCCAATCCCATTCCCACATTATATTATCGAAAAGAAATACTACCCATACCTTAATTCTGTGAATTATCGCTAAACTCTTCGCAATTCTCCCAATTCTTCAAGCTCTAGCTTCTTCCCTCTTCTCCAGAGCTTTTTTCCAATTATGTGATCGTTCCAAATGATCGTTCTCTCCAACTTTTCCCTCTTTTGTCACTCTTGCCCTTAGGACCTCTTTTAGTCTTTCCCCATAAAACCCTCACTTATCCTCAACCAAAAGACCATAATGCCCTCATCCTCTAATTCCTTTTATTTTATTTTATTAACTCTCAAATAATCCACTAAACCTCGTATACTTAATTATTCTAATTATTATTAAAATATTAAGCTAGCCCAAACTTCACAGAATATCAAATAGCCTCATAAACATCAAAATTCACAAGAAAACACATCAACATAATTAAAATCGACTTTGGGGTGTTACAATTACTGTCGGTTAAATAAGGTGACCATTAAGAATAAGTATCCACTTCTGAGGATTGATGACTTAATGGATCAGCTAGTTGGTGTCCATATTTTCAGTAAGATTGATTTGAGGTCAGGTTACCATCAGATTAGAGTGAAATAAGGTGATATTAAGAAGACTTCATTTAGAACTCGTTATGGACATTATCAATATGTTGTGATGCCTTTTGGAGTGTCTAATGTGTCGGGTGTATTTATGGAGTATATGAACTGTATCTTCCATTCTAATTTGGATCAGTTTATTATGGTATTTATAGATGATATTCTTATTTATTCGAAGACTGAAGATGATCATAAAGAGCATTTGAGGATTGCATTGCAAGTGTTGAAGGATTGCATTGCGAAGTTATCAAAGTGTGAGTTTTGGCTTAAGAATGTGAGTTTCTTGGGTCATGTTATTTCTGGTGATGGTATAGCAGTGGATCCTTATAAAGTAAGTGATGTGTTGCAATGGGAACCTCTGAAGATAGTCACAGAGATTAGAAGTTTTTTAGGCTTAACAGGTTATTATAGAAGATTTATCCAAGGGTTTTCAAATTTGGAATTACCGTTGACTAGAAAGAGTCAAGCGTTTATTTGGGATACAGCTTGTGAGGAAAGTTTTGAGGAATTGAAAAAGAAATTGACTACGGAACCAGTATTGGTTTTGCCAAGTCCTGGTGAACCTTTTGTTGTGTACTGTGATGCGTCCAAGATGGGACTATGTGGAGTTTTGATGCAAGATGGTAAGGTAGTGGCTTATGCTTCCAGACAACTGAGAGTACATGAGAGGAATTATCCTACTCATGATCTTGAATTAGCTGCAGTGGTTTTTGTGTTGAAGATTTGGAGGCACTATTTGTATGAGTCAAGATTTGAAGTATTTAGTGACCACAAGAGTTTAAAGTATTTATTTGACCAGAAAGAGCTGAATATGAGACAGAGAAGGTGGTTAGAATTTCTAAAGGATTATGATTTTAATTTCAGCTATCATTCGGGTAAAGTTAATGTAGTAGCACACGCGTTGATCCGTAAGACAATTCATATGTCGGCATTGATGGTGAAAGAAATGGAGTTAATTGAGCAGTTTAGAGATTTAAGCATGGTTTTTGAGACGACACCTGAGAGTGTTAGGCTTGGAATGCTAAAGGTGAATAAATACTTTTTGGATCTGATTAAAGAGAATCAAAGACTTTACATGAAGTTGGTAGATTTAATACCTACATGAGGAAGTGATCCTAATGGTGATTTCCAAGTAGATAATTCTAGTGTGTTGAGATTTTGGGGCATAATTTGTGTATCGGACAATGCTGAACTGAAGAAGGCAATTTTAGAAGAAAGTCATTGAAGTATCTGGAGTATTCATCCCGGAGCTACAAACATGTATCAGGACTTGAAGAAGTTATTTTGGTGGTTTGGTATGAAAAGAGATATAGCACAATTTGTGTATGCTTGTTTGGTCTGTCAGAAATCAAAAGTAGAGCATCAGAAGTCTTCGGAAATAATGCAACCGTTGGAAATTCCGGAATGGAAATGGGACAGTATTGCTATGGACTTTGTTACTAGTTTGTCGAATACGGCGTGAGGATTTGATGCTATTTGGGTGGTTGTGGATAGACTTACAAAATCTGCATATTTTATTCCTATCAATATGAGTTTTCCATTGACGAAGTTGGTAGAGATTATATCAGGATAATCTTGAAGTTGCATGGTGTTTCTTCGATATAGTTTTAGATAGAGATCTGAGGTTCACTTCTGAATTTTGGAAGAGTTTGCAAGGGGCTTTGGTTCAAATTTGAAATTGAGTTTGATTTATCATCTGCAGACGGACGGTCAGTCGGAAAGGACTATTCAGAATTAGAAGATTTGTTGAGGACTTGTGTATTGAAACAAGGTGGTGTGTGGGATACTCATTTTCTATTGTTGAGTTCACGTACAACAATAGTCATCATTCTAGTATTAGAATGGCACCTTTTGAAGCTTTTTATGGTAGGAGGTGTAGGATGTCTCTGTGTTGGTATGAGAGTGGTGAAAATGTGGTGCTTGGACCTGAAATTGTACAACAGACTACTGAGACAATTCACATGATTCGTGAAAAGATGAAAGGGTCTCAAAGTAGACAAAAAAGTTATCATGATAATCAAAGAAAAGAATTAGAATTTGTTGAAGGTGATCATGTGTTTTTGAGGGTCAATCTAATGAAGGGTGTTGGACGTGCTTTTAAATTGAAGAAGTTGGATCCTAAGTTCATTGGACCATACCAGATTTTGCAAAAAGTTGGTATTGTTGCTTATAGAGTGGCGTTACAGCCAGAGCTTTCGAACTTGCATGATGTATTTCATGTGTCGCAACTTCAAAAGTATGTATCTGACCCATCTCATGTTATTCCGAGGGATGAGGTGAAGGTCAGTGATAACCTTATGATAGAAACGATGCTGATAAGGATTGAAGATCGCAAGATGAAGCAACTCAGAGGTAAAGAGATTCCTTTGGTGAGAGTAGCTTGGGGAAGAGCTGTTGGTGGGAGTGTAACCTGGGAGCTGAAAAGCAGGATGCAGGAGTCGTATCCGGAACCTTTCTCATCAGGTACATTTTCGAGGACGAAAATATTTTAAGTGGGGGGGAGTTATAACACCCCATTTTTAATAATTGTTCTTCGGGTATTTTTGGTGCATTGTTGACCTTGTTTAAGACGTGTGTCTTGTTGTTTTGGTGTAGCGTCCTGGTGGGACGGATAAAAATATGGTGCGATTAGTAATAGTGGGTGTGATAATAATAATACGACATATTAAACACTATTTATTATTATTATTATTATTATTATTATTATATAAATTATATTAATAATATTAAGATTATTATTATTATTTGGCTTAATTAAAATAAGGGTGAATTGGTAAAATATTGTGGTAAGAGTATTAGGGAGAATTAAGGCTTAATCAGCAAATTAATAAGAATTAGTCATAAGAACTTTGTTAGAGAAACCAAGGGAGATCTAGGAAGAGGAAGAACAGCTAGGGCATCCTTCATAGAAGAAATTTGCAGGAAATTTCATCAAGATTCGAGGTAAGGGGGGAAAGGGATTCTCATTAGGTGATATAACATGATGAGGATAGTGAGGGGTCCTTTCCCTCGTAGGATTTTTGTTGTTATGATTATCTATGATGAATCTTTTGTGTGTATATCATTTGTTTTGAATTCGTTATGGTATAATTGAATTTGTATCTGAAAATATTGTTATGGCTATTATATATGTTGCATTGTTGTATGGATTTGGTATTGTTGCAGAAGTAGATGACGAATCTGGATCTAGAAAATGTATAAAATTGAATCTAGTAACATTAGATGAAAGAAAAACATGAGAAGTATTGTAAAACTGGTATAGAAACATTCCTAGAACCGGTATGAAGTATGAAATCGAGAACTAGGATGAACAGATTTAGAAAATAGGAGAAACATGGAAAACTAATGGTTTTTACCTATACGTATATTGGGCATGTCAATACACTTATGGTGTGCATGATTTGGGGGAAATACGCGTACTAGAAGGGAGTTACGCATAAGAGCATTGATTTTTCTTGGCCATCTTCCCATTTTCATAGGTTACGCGTGAGGAATCAAGGCAATACACATATATAGTGGTGATATGCGTAATGAGCGGCGTAAGGTGTTGCAATACGCGTAAGGAGGGCGTATGATGGGTGTAGGAGATGCGTGAGAGTTGGCCCATACGCGTATGGCCTAAGGCAATACGCATATGATCAGGCCTGTAGGGCAAATTATGTTGTTTTGCGATTTATGTTCTAATTCGCATCTGCTGTCGATTCATTTGATCCGAGGCATTAATATAGACTTTAGGACTTAATTAATCGAGGATTGGTATTGAGAAATTGATTAATGATGAAACTTAGGTGAATTTAACTAGACGATTGATCGGTTAAGTCGCGTGAGGATTATATTGGTGATCGTGTGGAATTATTGTTGCATATGTGATCAGATGGATCGTGTAGATGTATAATCTGATGTTTATACATGTTGTATGCATATTCATGGTCATGTATACATTGAGGTATTATTGGTGGGATGGATCGTTGTCGGATGGGCGTATGCAATTCATCCGTACTCCGTTGTGGAGAACGGTGGGGATAATCATTGTCGGATGGGCGTATGTGACTTATCCGAGTTTGATTGAATGAACAAAACTGATACCACATGCATTGTGTCGTTGTTGAGTCGCATTGCATGATTATTGTTGTTTCATTGTTGCATAATTATTGGTGTGATGTCATTGTATATGTTGATTTGTGTGGGGACTACCCTTGGTTTGTTTTATGCACCATTAGTATTTGAATTTGTTTCTCACCACTTTGTTGTTGTTTTTGTTGTTGTTGTTGTTGTTGTTGTTGTGTTTGTGCTTATTTGGAAGTAGAGATAATCCATGTACCTGAGTGTGCGTGGAGGTCGTGTTGCTTGTTCGAGTCATAGAACTGCTCTGATGTGTAACATAGGATGGAGAATTTTGTATGCTTTGTTTATTTTAGCTTTGGTTACATATCTTATTATGTTGTTGGGAACTTTATAGACCAACATTATTGAGGATTATTGTTGATGTTGGCTTGTTGTCTTAAGTTTAACAAATTATATTTTTCCACTATTTTAATAAAGGAGTTTTGTTGATTATTCTGTTGATGTGCTATTCCAGTTGTTTAAACTCTGATTTTGTATTAAATTGTTATTTTCTAAATTGGAAAAAGTGGGGTGTTACATTGCTCATCAGGACAAGAGTAGATAAAAAAAAACTAGGACAAGGAAGCCCAAAGAGAAAAAGAGGCAAAATGGTCTAAGTGGCCAAGAAAGAGAAACAATATGACGAAGATGAAGACACATAGCTACCAAAGGCATATAGTTCTTCAAGACAAGCTTTTAGTAAATGAGAAAGTCTTCCCATTCTCATTAACTTTGGAGAGAGCTAATCCAGTCTTGGGAGGTCCTTCTCATTAACATCATAGTTGAACATGAAGGGGTAACAAGAAGTGGAGAAGATACTCCTGAACATGAAAAAATGTCACCATAACAGATATCGTTGACAATCACAAAAGTGGTTTCTCCTATTTCGAAGGGGTCTCGTAAAATTCAGTTAATAGAAAGTTGAGAGAAATGATACTACTAGAGCAAAAAATGAATCGAGAATCGACCAAGAAAACATAACTTGTAGTCTCCTTTTTCAATATAGAATTAATAAATGGGTAACTGAATTTTCAAGCCCCACTACTAATAAGATGTATCATGGCTAATTATTGTGGATTTATGTGCATGCATGTATAGAGCTAATGATCCTTATGTTGTTTATTGCCTTGATGTTTTAATGACAACACTGCTTATGTATTTTTTTTAAAGTCGGTGGTGACATCTTTTCATCTCTCATATGTTGGAGATCAACTTGAAGTATCTCAAGCTTCATCAAGTAAAAGCTTCAAAGTTCTAGTGAAGTGTTTATATGATCGGAGTATCTGGGAAAGGAACTTAAAGCCTCAAAATTTTGAAAGAGAGAAAGTGTAAAAGTTCGTCTAATTGTGTCTATCTGAGAACTAGAGTCTTGTGAAAGTAAGAGAATAAATCTGAAGATGCTAAGACAACTTACACGAATTTAAAACCTTTTTAAGACCTCTCTTTATTTGCTAAAAAATCAAAATCTTTTTAAGGTCTAGCTAACTGATTATGGGATTGTCAAATCAATTAGAAGACTATTTACAACTAAATAATCAAATACCTCTAATCATCTAATAGATTATTTTCATCTTGTTGAGTTTAAAATCGATTGCAACAATCCTTTAATAATTGATAACAATTACTCCCTCCATTTCAAATTAACTTTATTTTTACATACAAATTAAGAAATATAATAATATTCTCATAAATTAATTTTATTAAATATTAAAAATAGTGTATATGATAATAATTAAACGATACAATTAAAAAAATTATAAGTATTACTACATTCAAAAGTGAAAACAACAATCATTTTAAAATTAATTATATTTGTTAAAACCACAATCCTTTTAAAATGGATTGAGTAAATATAAAAACCATTTATGATTTGAACAATCATTTATTAGAAGTCAATAATTGATTGGCCTACTCGATTATTACATGAATGGGCTTCAACAATTCTTATCCAAAGCAGAGTGATGGTTTATTCTAAAATATTTGTGATATGTTTATTTTTTTACCTAATTTAATCTCTTCTCTATAAATAATGGGACTTTCATCACACACATCTACATCGACAAAACTAATTAAACAGTGAAAATGGTTCAATACTGTCAGTTTCTGTTTTTGCTGACAACTCTAACCACCTTCCACGTGTCAACCAATTCAGCAGCTCCCCCACCGCCGCTACCACCCGCCGCAAAGGAGTTTCTGGAAACTCACAACCAAGCAAGATCATCCGTCGGCGTAGAACCCCTTACATGGAGCGAGCAGCTATCCAACATTACCAACAAACTCGTCCGCTATCAACGAGACAAAATGGCATGTCAGTTTGCCAACTTAACAGGCGGAAAATACGGCGCGAATCAGCTCATGTCACTTGGCGCGACGGTGACGCCACGCATGGTGGTTGAAGAGTGGGTGAAAGAGAAGCAGTTCTATAACCATAATGATAATTCGTGCGTTCCGAATCATAGGTGTGGCGTTTATACTCAAGTTGTTTGGAGGAAGTCGCTTCAACTTGGGTGTGCTCAAGCTATGTGTGGTAAGGATGGAAGTGGAACTAGTTTGAGTATTTGTTTCTATTCTCCACCTGGGAATTATGTTGGAGAGAGTCCTTATTGATTGCTTTTGTTCTCGTCAGTGTAATGTTGTTATGTTATGTTTCTGTTAATGCTGTTATGCTTGATTTGGATCTGAATTTCATGTATTGTAACTCTTCCAAATTGCTAATGAATATTACTTCAATAAAAAAATCTAGTTTGAGATCTTGATCTATCTTACACACTGACACAATCCTACAGATTTTAATAATGTCTGAAGAGACGTTAAATCTCGTTCCTAATGTATTTTTAAGTGTGACGGAGAATTAGGATTAAAAAATCTCTATTTATTTTATCATAGTTAATCAGCGATTAATTTATACAGACCTGACTCAGCAGATGGTAGAAATGCACTTAGTAGGTGAAAAGCACAGGGAAGATTCTGTTGTAGTAAACAAGACAGAATTTGGATTCATTAGAGACAAGAAGGATTGAATGGGATCCACACCGTGTATGATTGATCGGAGTCATAAAAGTTAGTGACCAGCGGTGGAGAGAACCCCACAACAACATAGATGCACCTCTCTGTGCAAACAAAATACATTAATGACATTTATTTTTGATAGATTGGTAAGTAAAACAACCATTTTCTTACCACAGAATGGGTTGGGATGCCTCAGGTTTCGTTCAGGGTACCCTTGTAAACTATTCTTTTTACTCTTTTTAGTAAAAGTTTTTATTTGTCTTTAGCTTCAATTTCTAGTGGGAAACGATTTTGTAATTCAGTGTTTAATCATCTATAGATGATTAAAGACATTATTATTAATTTACACGTGGAGATGCCTCAATAAATTAAACCAATGTTAACTATCGGTACTTAAAGTAAATAAAGTATTTTTCAAGGTTAATTCAAATATAATAAATGCAAATTTTTTATATAGATTGCAAAGATTATAAACTATTTTTAATAAAATTTTACAACTAATTTATCTAATAATAAAATAAAGGGTTAATAGTTATTTAATGCGATATAGGCGTATTGTGATTTGTTCCATTTAAAATATAAATTTTGGATTACTCTCTAAAATTTTAAAATTATAAGTCTTTTGTGTCCCATGTAGAAAAATTACTCTCTATAAAATGTTTTTTTTTCCTGATTTATCCTCTGATTTTTACACGTTTAGGGGGTGCACAAAAATTACAGGGGTAATCCAAAATTTATTTTTAAGGGAGTAAATCAAAACTTGTTTATATTGCATGGATAAATAACTATTAATCCTAAAATAAATAAATAAATTATTATATCATGAATAACTAATTCTATTTTAAATATATTTTCCAATACTCTCTTTCGAAGATGAGGACTATGAAAATCCAATTTGATCCCAATATCATGGAAATTCTTTATCCTAAAGATTTTGTGAGTATTTGAGTTTGTTATTGTTTGGTAGGCAACTAAGTTGTAGAGATAGCGTCAAGTTTTATATGCTCACAAATGAAATGACACTCCACTATTATATGTTTGGTTCTTTAATGAAAAATCAATTGTGTAGCTAAATGTAAAGTTGCACGATTATCACAATGTAGAAGCGTAGGAGTTGTGCAAGGAGCTTAAAGATTTGCTAGCAAATTATGTGGCCATAACATTTCACTAATATCACAAGTCATTGCACGATACTCAGTCTCAGTCTCAGTGGAGGATCTTAAAATTGTAACTTATTTCTTTGTCTTCCAGGATATGGGTGCATTCCCTAGTTTAATAAAGTATTTGAAAACAATTTTTTGAGTAATAAGACATGACCTCCAATCTGAGCTGCAAGAACCAACTGGTTTTAAATCATTATCCTACCATTATGTCTCGAGCTGGAGAATATTTCAAGTATCTCAAGACTGCATGATTACATACCAAGGATCTTGAAGAGGAGTTTGCATAAATTGGCTTAGAATATGAATTGAATAAGTTGTTTTCCTTCTTCAATTATGTTAGGTTCAAGGTTCGATGGATTCTCTTTTGTTTCATAACTGATTATCTCGTTATCATTGGAATTTGAAGGGGTTTCACTATCATAGACAACATTAGATTCTTCTTGAAGATAAGAGTTTGGATTAATTATTCCTCTATTGAAGGATCTTCATTTTCTACTTGATCAAATATTTGATTCTTCTTCTACTTAATTTTGATATGTATGTATATTTTATATGGTTCATAATACTATTGGTTGTATCATATTGTCTCAAAGCATATGGAAATGTATGTTCATAAAGCAAAACATTCATTGATGTGGTAAAAATGTGTGTCTTCATTAGATAATTTGTATCTGTTGTGAATCAGATACTTTAGAAACAAAGTATAATTGGTTCATTGATCAGTCAAGAAAACCACTAGGGTTAGAGTTTAGGGTAACCAAATATAACAACAAGAATTGGTTATAAATTGATATTCTTTCATTTCTCTTAAAACAAGATTACAAGTATACAAGAATAACAAATAACCTCTCTCACTTTTGAATTAGGGTTTTATCTTCCTATTTCCCTTATGTAAACGATGAGAGACTAGTATGCTATTTATAAGAAAACCAACACACTAACCTAATGAGCTTTTAACAATAACTCATTGCAAGCTAACTTAGGGTATAAGCTAACTTAAACAATTGAATCCATAACACAAGGCCCAATTAAACAACAGCATTTGAGCGGACTTCAACGACATGTACATGCTTACAAGACCTACAACATATGCATGCTTACAAGACTTACTATACATGCTTCTAGGATTCGCCATGTACATGCTTACAAGACTTACTGCATATGCTATATCGGGTCTAGTACAAACCATAACATACATCAAAGAACATATTATATTAGCATATGGAATTCTATCCATATAAGTTCTTTTGACATCAATATTGGGACACTGATATATACTCAGCTTGAATTGAGGGTTTGTCGGAATCACAACAGGCTTTGAGTTTGACATACCAAACTTATCGAGAATCTTCTTCAGGTATGCCTCTTGAGATAAGTATAATCTCAAATGCTTTCTATCTCTCCAGATGTTAATCCCAAGAATCCTGGACGCAACTCCCAGATCCTTCATATCAAACTCCTTATTGAGTTCAACCTTTACCCTCATTACATCTTCAACATTGTTGCTTGCTATTAGAATATCATCCACATAAAGCAACAAAATAACAAATGAATTACCAGGTCGAAATCTGAAGTTAACACAGTGGTCGAACCGACTTCTAATGAAACTTATGCGTACCATGAACTTGTCGAATCTCCTATTCCACTGTCGAGGAGATTGTTTCAGCCCATATAAAGATCTCTTCAGTTTTCACACATACTCTTATTTCCCCTCTTCGACATACCCTTAAGGTTGCCTCATCAGGATTGTTTAATCAAGATTACCATACAAGAACGCAGTCTTCACAACCATTTGTTCTAGTTCAAGGTCGAACTGTGCCACCATGGAAAGCAACATTCAAATGGACATGTGCTTCATAACAGGAGAGTACACATAATTGGAGTCAAAACCTTCTTTCTGAGTGAAACCCCCTGCAACCAACCTTGCCTTGTTTCTCTTCGACACCATTCCTTTGATTCCTTCCTTAACTTTGAAAATCCATTTACAGCTGACTAACCTGGCTCCAGCTGGTTTCTCAATCAGTTTCCATGTGTTGTTATCATGAAGAGACTTCATCTCATCATTCATGGCCTTCAGCCATTCAGTCTTATTTCGACTCTTCATAACTTCCTTACAGTCTTTAGGTTCTTTGTCTAGAATATCACTTGTAAATATTAAGGCATACTTATAAGATCTGCATACCCAAGTCTCTGAGGTGGCTTGATGACTCTTCTCGACATGTCTCTTGCCAGCAGGTAGTCATTACTAGTCTCCTCATCTCCGACATCAGTTTTTGCTTCTTCTTTAACTTCATCTGGGTCATGTAATTAAACATCACTTTGCTCCACCTCAACAGGAATTTCTCCCTATTCCAACTCTTCGACAACGTCATCAATTTTCTTGAAAGACATCTCAGCTTCATTGAAAACTACATCTCGACTGGTGATACACCTCATGTGACCTGGCTCTAGGAACCATATCCTATAAGCTTTAACTCCTTCAGGATATCCCATGGACATGCATTTCAGAGCTCTAAGTTAGACCTTGTCTGGCCTAATGTGAGGATAGGATACACAGCCAAATACTCTTAGTTTGTCGAGATATGGTGGATGTCCCTACCAAATTTCTTCAGGTGTCTTCATATCTAACACAGTTGAAGGACATATGTTTATAAATATGTTATTGTCGAAACAACCTTAGACTAAAACACCTTCTTCAATATAGCACTAACCAACATGCATCTAACCCTTTCGACGATTTTTCAATTGAATCTCTCATCTAGACCATTTTGCTGAGGAGTACCTGCTACAGTCTTATGCCTTGCAGTCCCAGACTCGACATAGTAACTGTCGAAAGCTTCATTGCAGAATTCAAGGCCATTATCAGTTCTCAACCTATTTACTTTTCTGCTAGTTTGAGTTTCGACCAGAACCTTCCAACTCTTGAAATTATCAAAAGTTTCATCCTTCGTCTTCTGGATGAATACCCATAACTTTATGGAATAATCATCAATTATGGATAGAAAATACCTTGCACTTGAATGTGAAGGATTCCTTGCAGGTCCCCAAATATTATCATGGATGTAATTAAGGGATCCACGTGTTCTTTGTTTACCTTTGTTAAACTTCACCCTACAGGATTTACCAAATACACAAGGTTCACAAAACTCCAACTTTTCGACTTTGTCACCACCTAGTAGGTTATGTTTCCCAAGTTCGACCAAGCCACTTTCGTTGACTTGGCCCAATCTCATGAGCCATAATTTTTTCTTCGATAACAGTCTCGTGGATGTAACATTTTTCGAACCACTTATAACTTCAGCTTCAAGGGTATACAAGTCTTGTTTCTTCACGCCTCTCAAGACTTCCTTCGACCCATTCATGACTCTTAGAATACTTTTATCTCCTTGAAAAACATATCCCTTCTTTTCGAATTCACCAAGAGAAATCAAATTTCTCTTCAATTTAGGTACATACCTAACTTCAGTCAATAACCTTATTGACTCATCGTGGAGCTTGAATCTCACAGATCCAATACTTGCAATTTTGCAAGCTTTGTTGTTTCCCAATAGCACTGATCCACCATCTTGATCACATAATTCCTCGAAAAAATATTTGTTTGGAGTCATGTGCCAAGTGCAACCTGAATCCATAATCCACTATTTTCTTGAGTCGCCGCTTGAAACCACAAGAACATCGGATGAGTCGAAATCATCTTGAATAATGGCTACATTGTTATTATCCTTACCTCCATGATCTTTCAAGCCTTCATGGAACACCTTTCGAATGTGACCCTCCTTCTTACAATGATAACATCGAACATCAGATGCTTCACCACCATAAGACTTCTGCTGACTTTTACCCTTCTTCTTGTCAAACTTACCATCCTTTCACAAGAATTTTGCCTTAACGGCCAAACCTTCACCAACCATCGAAGGTTTATGCTCCTTTCGTTTGTTCAAGTCCTTAGAGTACAAGGCATATTGAATATATTCAAAGTTCAGGGACTCTCTTCCATACAAGAGGGTTTCCTTGAAGTGAGCATGTGTTCTGGGCAAAGCGCATAACAACAACAACGCTTGATCTTCATCATCGATCTTCACATCAATATTTTCAAGATCAAGGATCAGCTTGTTGAACATATCCAACTGCTCAGCCAACACTTTGTCTTCACTCATCTTGAATGAATACAAGGCTTACTTTAAGTAGAGTTGATTCTCCAACGAATTGGTCATGTACAAAACTTCAAGTTTCAGTCATAACCCTGACGTCGTTGTCTCCTTTGATACCTATGAAAGAACCTTATCACCAAGGCTCAATAATATTGCATTGTGTGCTTTCTCAATTATGACCATTTTTTAGCTGTCGTTAACGCAACATTCATGGTCGTCTCTCCCTTCAATGCTTCCAAGCAATCCTACTGAACAAGTAGGGCTTTTATCTTCAAGCACCACAGACCAAAATCGTTCACTCCTGTGAACTTTTCAATCTCATACTTTATTGAATGCATCTTCTCCACACTCATCGCATCAACTTGTTGTGAATCAGACACCTTAGAAACAAAGTATAATTGGTTCCTTGATCAGTCAAGAAACCCATAAGTTAGGGTTTAAGGTAATCAAAGATAACAACAAGAATTGGTTATAAACTGTTATTCTTTGATTTCTCTTAAAACAAGATTACAAGTATACAAGAATAACAAATAACCTCTCCCACTTTTGAATTAGGGTTTTATCTTCCTATTTTCTCTTATGCAAAAGATGAGAGACTACTATGTTATTTATAAGAAAACCAATACACTAACCTAATGGACTTTTTAATAATGACCCATTATAAGCTAACTTAGGGTACAAGCTAACTTAAACAATTGGATCCATAACACAAAACCCAATTAAAAAACAGCATGTGAGCGGACTTCGACGACATGTTATTTGTACTAGGGTTTGTTCCAATATTTCATAGCGTCCTTTTTGTCTTCGAGGATAACCAACAAATATGCATTTTTTCTCTTTCTCTTATCTAACACAAGAATCTAAAGACTTTGAAGTGCTCATAATTGGGCTCTTTCTTGAAAAGAAACTATTAATATGTCTTTTCTTTATTGGTTATAGTGGGAGTTCTATTAATGAGATGTGATGTAGTGAGTACAAATTCTCCCCAAATTTGTAATGGAATGTTAAATCGGAAACATAATGCTCGTCCAACATTCAATATATGCATTTGTTTTCTTTCCATACTTCTATTTTGTTATGGAATAACTACACAAGATGTCTCGTGAATGATTCCTTCTAGTTGAATGTACGATTGAAAACTACAGTTAGTAAATTTTGCCTCATTTTCACTACGAAACATTTTAACATGCACATTAAACTGCATTTTGATCATGTTTCAGAAATTAATGATGATGTCTAATGTTTTAGTTTTGTTTTTAATAA
This sequence comes from Lathyrus aphaca, assembly GCA_963966055.1. Classification (NCBI taxonomy): domain Eukaryota; kingdom Viridiplantae; phylum Streptophyta; class Magnoliopsida; order Fabales; family Fabaceae; genus Lathyrus; species Lathyrus aphaca. The sequence continues at coordinate 431,019,652 of OZ014522.1, read as the reverse complement.
GGTAGATTCATGTTCCTCGAGTGTACTCATCAACTATGTGAGAAAATAATGCAAAACATGGTGAGATGTTGTATTATACTTCTCTCATAAATTACAATGAATTAAATCGCAAAGTGTTTCAGCTTTATTAATACTCAAATTGAAAGGACTTCTACAATGGTTTAATTTATGACAAACATCATAACATTTTACTTTACTTGAATTAAAATTATTATTAAGGGATCTTGATATGTACTAAGTAGTTTGTATTGAAGAATACCCGATTCTTTTATGCCACAAATTGCCAAGCTTTTTTTGTATTGCAATAGGAAATTGATGTGGCCTTGTGGGCTTATATACCCCTTCATTCAAATCACTGCATCCAATCTTCTTCTTCGAGACTTGGTATTGTATTATACAAGAATTTTGATGATAAATTATTGTTCTGGACTGGGCCTCACGCCGCGCATGTTAGGCACAACCCAGTCCAGTGGGTAGAAATCCAAGGCCCATTAATTGATGGAAGTGGGGAGAGCATCCCCCATGTGCTCTCCAATTTCTCAGTCAATTGTTTCCCCCGCAATAATCTCACTTCCTGGATTCACGGGGCAGTTGGATCAGGGCAAAGACCAATGCTAGGTCTTGACTGCTTCTTCGCAGACCTTGACACTCCTCATCGTGGGCTTAGCTGATCCAGCCCACAAAGAGGACCTTGACCCAGCGCTGGGGACACATTATAAATACTCTTTATCACTAGAGGGTCAGATATTCTAGTTCTTCTACCTTTCTTTTGTACTTGCTCTCTCTCTCTCTCTCTCTCTCTCTCTTCGTCCATATACTCACTTTGGCATCGGAGTACCTTGCAGGTACACCCCCTTCTCTCCTCCAACAACCGTTGATGCGCTAGCTTAAAGGGTCCATTTTGATTCGGTAAAATCAGTTATGATGCAATGTATGTCATGCGTGGACTAGTGAATATAAATTAAATTGTAATTAAAAATTGGAACCAATAAAATACTATGCAGTATGATGTTCATGGATAATTCTACATCTCCCATGTGTAAGATGCAGTGCTCCTCCATGTCTGCAAGCTTCACGTTGTTGAGTTCACTTTTTCAAAACATTTAGTTTTAATGTTACCATTCTTACCACAATAATTACATTCCATTTTAGAATAATACTTTTCCCTCCTATCCGTTCCAGAGTGAAATGTTGAGCCTCATTTGACTTTATTTTTCCTTTCTTATTCTGATGTGAATTAGATTATTCTCATTAAATTTAATTAAACACTCGTTAAAGAGAAGACATAGGTTCTATATTCAGAATGACCTCTTTAATTTGATCATATTACTCATTATCAAAACCTCCAAGAAATAGGCGAACTTGTTGTTTTTCTTCCCTTCGAGCTAATTCTTTGACAACTCCACAATTGCACTTGGGTGAGGGTTATAACTCACTCAACTCATCAACAGAAATCTTGAATTAGGTGCAGTAATTTGTTGTGTCTGATTGTTTCTACATCAAACATAAATTTATCCATAATTGATGAGTTGAGGTGCGAAGGTTTGAGCAAAGTGTTACACAAGATCGATCCACACATCTCAAATTATTAAAGCATGTGAGAGGTTGTTGTGCATATTTGGTTATGTCGCATTGATCAATCACGTTATCACCATCAAATATGCCTTCTGCCAATCACGGTATTCTTTAGATTGAGTTAATGGTTTCTTAATGGCTTCATCAATGAAACTTAGTTTCTTCTTCGCACACAAAATTGTCTTGATTTATCTTGTTATTCAACAGTATTATTACGAGTGAAATTCCAAGATTTTCATAGTTGCTTAAATGATAGGTCAGTGTATTTTATAAGATTTGATTTATGATATGAAAAAACAGGTCTTTGGATTCAAAATTTGAATATCAATTTTAAATCAATGTTGAGCTACAAAGAAATCCAACTGACAATTGGCTGTAACAATAAATCATTTACATTGCTTAGAGCAGAATTTCAATTCTTGTGATAAACTACAACAGTTACAGATACTACAATAAATAGCATGACAAGACATATTACAGATGCAAAATGCTACCACTACATGTTGCAATATTACATTTATCTGTTGATGCTACCAGTCAATTTTGTACAAAGGATCAAAATCTGTTGCAGTAGACAAAACACGCAGTTTTAGATCTCGGCCGTTAATATGTGATCAACCGGTTCAGATTTCACAGTAAAATAATCAGTATACAATCAAAATGATTTCAACTGTTAGTTTGAGATCAAACAGTAGAGATCGAAAACTGCGTGACACAGTTACTACACCAAATCCAAATCTCGAAAGAATACATACTAATTGATCAAACATTTGCAGATGGTCTCCCATGATGTTACAAAGTAATTATTTTACCAACTCCTTAGGTATGAGATATCGAAACGTAAAGTTGTGTGGAATCCATTCTACGCTCTTTCCGGATTTTGCTAGATGACATTTCTTGATACTCTTTCTCATAGATTCAGGTAGAGACTGTTGGATCATCTCTATAAGACTAGCATGGGACAAACCCGATTCCTTAGAGAATGAATCTATAATCTTAGGTAGAAGTATTTTCTGGTCCTTGCGTACCCCGAACGTGGCTCTAATGTATTCTTCCTTTGCAACTTCTAGTTCTCGGTGTACTCTTTTTGGTGTATATACACGTACCTGTCATAAGATTGAGAAGATAGCATACCGTATTTTAAAAATGGAGAAATCAAAAACAAAAGAAAACTACATATACGTATGAGAAATGAGATAAGTACCGCAGGATCAGAGTGGTTTCCTGAACAAAGTGCAAAGTGAAGAAGAGGCTCAGGCTGCTCGATTGCATATGCTTGTCGTCCATCTCCGGCTTTGAACTTTGTTCTCGAAGAAAAGAAAACGCGGAACCACTGCAAGAGGAACGAAGCTACTTAGAAGAAGATCGTCAAGCAATAAAAAATTTGAACTAAACACTATTTTAACCGGGAAGAGTTGGAATTGTAATATCCACCTGTCCAGGACGAGACATCCGGCACCCGAGTATAGTATTCTGTATTGTGTCTGCACTGACGGTATGACCTCCAACATTATATGCAGCCTGTAAAGAGCAATACATTGAGCAATATATCTAAAGCAGATAGACTCGATTGCGGTTTCGTACTCAAATTGACTAATAAAGCTACTATTGGTTTTTTACCTTCAACAGGAGAAAGACCCTTTTCACATTGTTTTGTGGAATTCCATAAGCCAAAAAAGCCTATTAGAAACGAAAGAACAGATTTAAGACCGATTAATCAAGAAAAATGAAATTGTAAGAAAGGGTAACATGCTTTTGAGAGTAATTATTACATGCATCACTAAAGCATTGTGTACGTTGATCCAGAAAGCTAACTTCTCCTCGGGTTTCAACTTCCCCGGATCTACTTCTTCTAATTGACCAATTAGTGACCTGAAACAACATAGAAGTAGATGATCATTATAACTAACCCCTAAGGGTTGGCCTGTTGGTGAAGGCTTGGGTCCTGAGAGTGTACACCTCTACTGAGAACAATTAGATATTAATAGACGCACCTGAAATTTTGGAGCAACTGCTCTGTATCACCCAATTTCTGATTCACTTTATAAATCCATGATACCTCAACCATTGTGCTATAAGGCCCGTTAAACTCCTTGAGTCCTTCAACATGAAAAGGATTTTCTAACTCTACATCAAATGAAGAGTTATTTTTTAATCCGGGACTCCACATGTCTCCTTGATCTCCAATAGAAAAGGCACTTGTTGAAGTACTGGGAGATGAAAGGCCGGGATTTGTAGCGGGTGGGTCTGAAAGTTTGTAATATATAGCTGATATACATTTAACCATATCCTCAGAAAGCCTATTAGCTGTTTCTGGAATATGATCAAATATTCGAGTACCGAGATGTTCTGCTAAACTGATTACTTTTGTTGAAGCATCAACGCTTTCGGCAAACTGTGTACAACAAATCAAGCAAAACAAAATCAAAAGAAAGCCTACGAAAGTATCATTCTCGCTGCTTATAATGCTGATATCGCTGCAAACAGAATGGTATGATTGCAGCAAAAACAAGTAAAGGAATTTTCCATGAAACAAGTTTTACCTCCACCATGGACAAGGGTTGAGAATAACATGAGCGTAAAGAATCGGTCAACGTTTCTTCTGGAGGAGATACTCTTGCTGAATATTGAGATAATGCAGAGTGACAACGATGAACACCGGAGTCTAAATGTTTTTCTTCCTGATGATGTACAATGCATTCTTTATCAGGAGTCTCGAGTCCATATTCATTACATTCTTTTTTAATACTATCAAACTTGTGATCAATACATTGTACATCAGAAGATCCTTTCATTGTTAGAAAAGGAGAAACTTCAAGGAATCTATCTCTAGGTGTTGTTAGAGGAGGAGACTTTTCACTTTCCTCCACAGTAGATGAAGCCACTGCAGGAGATAGTTGTTGTTCAAATGCTTTACGGTATAAGGAGAGAAGATATTGTTCCAAATATACAACTTCTAACTCTAAAACTGCGATTTCTTTAACTAAATCTGTGGTTGGCTAGAGTAAGAAAAAAACTCATATCAGACAGAAAGCAATTTGCAAACAACAGAAAAAAGAAGATTGTTAAAATTCATTGAAGAAATTCCAACCTTCGGTATCGTCATATCATCTGGATTAACAAGAGATGTCGGTCTGTATCCAAGTGCCTTTTCTAATGTGCATCTAACCTTAAATTGGTCTTCTAGTCTTTTCTCTAATTGTAAAATCTACCACAAAATAGACATAGATAATTGAAAAACACAGTTAAAACAAAATAACCGGTTGAACCAAACTGCAAAAAATATTTCTGCAAATTGAAACTAACAGTTCTGGTGACGTAGATGTACCTCTTGCTTTAGAGTATTTCGAACATTATTCACGGGAGTTTGTTTTTTATTAGCTTCACTGCATTCCGTGATGTAACCTGCATCCTGGAACCAGATCAAGCCCATACTTTAGGCATGAAAATTTTGCTAGCACACCGATACCAGTAATAACTTGAAAAATGCAAGTAATTGTATATAATCACATATATCTGTGTCAAACACCAGACCAGACACGCAATCAATCTGAAGTGTTCAAACATGTCATGTATATGATTGGTTGTAAATGCTTGACCGTATAATAACAGCATATTAAAATTAAATTCGACATGTTTATAAGGATTCTACCTTAAATTTCCCAAGTTATAAAAGCTATAAAGTGATGAAAACTTTCTAGATGAAATAAAGAAGTGATTTAAATTTATTATACCAGCTTTGTTTGATCTGAAATATCCTCCTTGACTGTTTTCTTATCAGGAAAGCTGCCATATATAACATAAAAACAGTAAAACACAATTAATACATAACAATTTAGAATATTCATTCATATAATAAAAACTGTATTTTAAGGTACCCTTTTCAAGAGCTATGAACCCTTCTCCCCAAAATCCAAAAGGGTATACAAAACTAGACCCAAAAGATAAAAATAGAGCAAAATTGACATAAATGTGAAACCTTTATTTTCCATTTTCCAGAAAATCTAGCAACCCCTTTTACATAAATTGCACAATCAAGATAAAAAATCACCTCTTTGAACGATTATGCCTTGAAATCAAACCTTCAAGCCCCATTCCACAAACAACCCAGCAACACTATCTTAACCAAAATGTCAACTTTTCTACCAAACTTCACTAAACTTGACAGCATAGAAAAAAAAAATTCCCTTTTTCAGCACCAACAAAAGCATCCAATATCTTTGATTACTTGCAACTACTAATACAGCTTAAAACTCAAACAGAACCATTAATGACAACAAGAAAACCAAACCCATTTGAGAAAAGAATGAGGCTTTTGACTAATGAGGCATTTCTTTTTGACTAATACACCAATGATTATTGTTTTGAGCTATGGTTCTAGGCTTTTGTAAAGGGTTGTTACCTTTTGGGGATTTGGTGAGGGTAGCAATAACAATGATAGAGTAAGATAGATAAATGTCAAAACATAGGACAAATGTGGAAAAGTCACAACGAAAAGGTTCTACAGAGATCCAAGGTCACTGCAGAGAAGAAGAAGATGGTGGCCTACTTACTTCACTATCTTCAATGATGACTATTTTAGGATAATAATCTTAGTCCTATAAGTTCAACTAATTTATTAAGTACATTTCATTCAACACAAATTCATAAATAATTTTTTTGAAATTTTGATACAGAAAAAGTTATAAGAAAATGATAAAATACTTAAAAAAAATATTTTAAAAATAAATATTCAATTAAATTTTTTTATTTGAACATTTTGTTAATAAATTCTCTAAACAAAAATATATTATACTATAAAAATCATTTAAAAAAAACTAAACGAACATATTTAGTCTATGAATTAACCGTAAAATGGATTGAATACAAAGTGATTTATATTTAAATAATTTTATGTAAAATTGAGTTGAACATTAAAATTAAATTTAAACAATTTTAAGTTAAAAAATTATAAATTATAATTTCAAGTATAATAAATTATAGAGAGAATTAATTATATTTTAGAATAATCAAACATGTCAAAATAATTTGAAAATCAATTTTACAAAGTGAGAACCAAAAATTTATATATGTGCATATGACAAAAGAATGTTTGTTTCAACGTTGTCTAGTGTCGTCGGCAAGCAAGTGAGAGTTGGTGAGTGTCTTCCACCAATTGTCTAATTTTGCACCACCTCTTTAATCATAAGCCAGTTTATTTTACCTAACAAATAAAGGATTGAAAAAATGAAATAAATATCAGATAGTTACATAGTAGTTAGTTTTGGGTTTAAGAGAGATACATCATACATATATTTTCACCATGCTTCAATGAGTTGTACCATTTATTTTATGGTAGGTATGATAGACTAATCAGAATACAGTGGTGAGAACATGGACGGACCCATGTAAGTGGGTCTCTAGACAATGGATTATAAGACTATAATTTGAAATTTTATTAGGGTTAAATAAAATTGTATTATATATCAAATTGTTTAGATTTTGAACACCCCTGATACATATTATTGGAAAAGGCTCCTAAACTCATTTGAATTCTTTCCTATTTTGAGCTATATACACTTGTCGTGTATTCCAATATGTATCATGAAAATGGCATTCTATTTGCATTAAGTCCCACTAGAGCACTAACATTTAACCAATAACGAGGAAACAAGTGACTAGGTAACAAAATATACCATGTTGCAAAGAAAGTAAAACAACGATTTTACCTAAAACATAATGAAAAAGCTAAAACATAAAAGCATTGTACGCTTATAAAGTAGTATAGCTTTTGTGGTGTTTCTCTTTGTCTAAATGTTTTTGGTTGAATTAGGAGATGAGCATATTTCTTTCAATATCAAAAGGAAAAGTAATGTAACGGTTGTCACATATTATACTAGAAATATACAAAATATGTTAATCATTAAGACTTTATGTTGTACCAAAACCAATACAAATAACAAAATGATGTGGCCAGTTCTCTCTTTTTGTCGTTATGTAAAATTTCTGATCAAAGAAAGTTCCTTCTTTTTCTGCATATTTGCTGAGGTAGAGAAAAAGTGAACCGAAAAAGGAAGGGAAAAGTTCTGAGAACAGCTGAAAAGCTTGATCTGAGAGGAAAATGACAAAGGGAAGTTCACATGTTCACATACATAATGTTTTTTAATGATGATCATATCTTATATTAATGTTGTCTTCAAAAATTTTGAAAATGAAAAGATGATGTAAAATGTCAATGATTAAAATAAGGGTTAGATAGTAGTTAATTGAAAATTCTCCTTCCATGTTTTTAATCCTCAATGTTATCTTCCATTAACACAAGTTGGTGAGGAAGAACATGTAGCAATTTTTTTATGATTGTTGGATGAATGACATTGTTAGGTTACATCTAGGTTGTTATATTCCCAAATTAAAAGCACACAACAAAATAGACATGTTACGGGTAACATATACAAAAAAAATGTCGTAGGCTTCATTTTTTTTAAAGACAATTGATTAATAAAAAATACAAGGGGTATTCAAACACTTACAAAAGAGATCAAGAAGAAATTCACTACCAACTGCCCTCTAGAGCCTAATGGGGTTCATACAAAACTCTAGAAAAGAAGGGTTGAAATAGGGAATGTCGCCTACACAATTCCACTTACACACAACAATTTTAATATTCACACAAACGTTGTCGACGTTACAATTTACAGAATTAAAAACAAAATTGTTTCTTTCCAACCAAAGAGTCCATAAACAAGTCATCCGTATTGCTTCTTTGAAAAAATTATCTTTACCTCTCCCACTCCAAGCCAGAAAGAAAGGAGCCACATCTCCGCGAAATCGAACAAAAACGTTGCACCAAGATGAAATAACAGATCACACCTTTGTCGCAAACCGACACGTGAAAAGGAGATGGATAGAATCCTCATCTACCAAATTACAAAAACTACATCTACCGGATACCGACATGCCTCGCGTTCGCAAAGCTACAAAAGTTGGAATTCTATTCCAAAGAACCTTCCACCCGAATATCTTTATTTTAGTCGGAATCTTCACTTTCCAAAGTCAGATAAACACCATTTCCTGATCTTCATGATGAAGATAAGAATAGTCGGATAAACGCCCTAGGCTTGATAAAACCAAAATCAAAGTCAAAATCGTGATGAAGGTAAGAATAGTTGCATTGAATCTTGTTCATAGAAATTAAAGACTATTTGATTGAATTGGTTAAACAAGTTATTGGGTTAATTATCTTTACTTTATCTTTTTTGGTTTTTTTGTTTTCACCATCACCATTAGTATTTGGTCTATTGAACTGTTTAATCTGGTTCGGATATCGGTTCTGGTATCAAGTGGTTATAGGCTCCTCCTGATCGCAATTGCGGGGAATCAAATTGTGATCCTCCCTATCAACTAACTAACGATTGACTTACTTTATCTTCTTTTGACAAGTTAAATTACTGTGTTATTGTATAGAGATTTATTTTTATTGAATACTATTTATTTCTATTGTCTTTGGTCACACATCAAATTTTTTGGTGTGATTGAATTTTGAATAATTTTTCTAAAATACTTTTAATTATTTTATCGATTTCACAACAAGTGACGCCCATTAGATCAAGATAAGTTACATGAATGATGGGAAAATTTTATCATAACCTCAAGGTGTTGAGGAAAGTCTCATGATATATCAATAATTATTGAACCATTTGAGTTCAAAGTGAGCGCTCGGAGGTTAAGCTAGCAAAATATCTTGACGAGTATTTTTTCTTTGGATGAGATATTTTTTAGCAACTTTTTTATATTTATCTATCCATTGCACGACATATGTGTGTTTCTTGAAGTATCCAAATAAATACATAATAAAAGGACATTCAAATCATAATCACTCATCAATCATATTTTTATATATCCTGCATCAACCATGTTCGACATTCACTTGAACCTAAAGCCTAATATTCATTGGAATCCTAATCCTAATTTTCATTTGCACAAAACCTCAATCTTATACCTTTAAAGCCCAATATTCATTGTCACCCTTCATTTACTTTTCAAAGCTCAATATTCATTGGCATCTGCCATTTACTTTTCAAAACCAATATTCAATGGCACCCTAATCATTTACTTTTCAAAGTCCAATATTCATTGACACCAATTCACTTACTTTTCAAAATCCAATATTCATATGCACCCCAATTATTTATTTTTCAAAGCCCGATATTCATTGACACCAAGTCATTTACTTTTCAAAGCTCAATATTCATTAGCCCCAAATCATTTACTTTTTAAGGCCAAATATTCATTGGCATCCGTCACTTATTTTTTAAATCCCAAAAGTCATGGGCCCTATAGTCTGTTACTTTTCAAAACCCAATACTCATTGACACCTAAGTCATTTACTTTCAAAGTCCAGTATTCATTGGCTTCCAATTAATTTATATTTCAAAGCCTGGTATTCATTGGCACCCCATTCAATTACTTTTTAAGGTCCAATATTTATTGGCACCCGTCATTTATTTTTTAAAGCCCTGTATTCACTGACAACTGTCATTTACTTTTTAAAGCCCAATATTCATGACATCCAAGTCATTTACTTTTCAAAGCCCATATTCATTGACACCCCATTATTTACTTTTTAAAGTTCAATATTCATTGGCACCCGTCATTTATTTTTTAAAGCCCTATATTCACTGAAAATTGTCATTTACTTCTTAAAGCCAAATATTCATGGCATCCAAGTCTTTTACTTTTCAAAGCCTCATATTAATTGAAACTCAGTCATTTACTTTTCAAAGCTTAATATTCATTGGCACAAAGTCATTTACTTTTCAAGTTCAGTATTCATTGACATTGTTGGAGTAAGCCCTAATAGCCAATCAATATTGGCTTAATCTACTTTTGAATCTTGATATATATTGTTTATATATATATATATATATATATATATATATATATATATATATATATATATATATATATATATATATATATATATATATATATATATATATATATATATATATATATATATATATATATATATATATATATATATATATATATATATATATATATATATATATATATATATATATATATATATATATATACTTATTAGGCATTGTATTTATTGTGTTATTTTTTATATGACATAATGAAGTCCTTGGAATAATTAGTCTGTTTAATGATACATTAAGTGTGACTTAATCGTGAGATTTCACTAAACATAAGGACGGTATTCTTAAAGTATTTGTAGTTAAATTTTACTGTCAAATAGGACAACAATAATGCATATAGACTATTATGTGAGTAGACTGATGATTGTATCTCACAAGTCATGGATATGAGATATCAAGTATTCACGTAGGTATAAATATTAGGAGTAATATTTATACTGGATTGACCCACCATGAGAATACTACATAGTTTGTTATGTAAGTGTCATAAGTTATTCTCATAGTGATAATGGTGTATATCACCCTTCGACCTGAAACCACTATGGACCATAGATGCGGAGTCGAGTACTTTATTGCCAATTAAATGTTAGCTGTAACAGGACGACCATAAAGATGGTTTATGGATACTTCACAAATCATGCTGAGGGACATGAGTACCCTAGATGGGATTCATACCTCCTACATATACGGGAGTAATATCTATGGGCCCCTTGATAGAGTATGATTGTAAAATGCATGGTCGTTCTCAAATTAGTCAATATGAGATATTGGGATTATTCGTTATTATCAAGTATACTCGGGGATCAAGGAATAAAATTTTGGACTATAACAGGGTGACACATTTTATGCCTTGTGTTCAATATAGATATAAGGGAAAAGGGTAATTGTACACATGATCATTATCACATAAAAGTTATGTCAGATCACATGACATTCTCGTCACTTAGGTAGTAGTGATGTATTGTGCAACGCCCATATTTAATTAATTAATTTAATTAAATATTATTGTGTGTGTTTCCCGATTATAGGTTGTTAAGTGTTGTTTTGTCGTTTGTGTCGTTAAGTCGTTTAAGTTGTTAAGTTGATTTGTATGTTGCGGGTTAAGTTTTTTTTGGGTTGTTTAAGTCGAATAAGTCGGATTAATTAAGTCGAATAAAATAAGCGTTAAATGAGGTGATATTAAGTAGGATTGGTTTCGTGGTGTAAGAGTGGTAAGTTGGGGGTGCTGTTTTAGGCCCGTTAGTAATTAGGTTGATTAGTGTAAATTAGTAGGATTAGACAAAAGAAACCTAATTAGATAGAATAATCATAAAATTGTAAGAGGAGGAAGAACAAGTCTTATAGGGAGATCAAGAAGAGGCTAGGTTTATGATTTTCGCAGGAATTTTTGCGGTGAATTCGAGCTGCCTCCAATCCAAGGTAAGGGTGGGGTTCGAATTCCATAACCGGGACTAGATGATCATATGTAGGTTGGGATTTTCGTGTAATTTCATTGTTATGTTTTATGATATGATTGTTATTGTCGATTTCGTTTTGATATCTTATAAAGAAGCATGTTGTTCTTGTTGTATTGCTGATATAATTGATGTTGTATATGTTGTATGTGTTGTTGTTGGATTGTTGTTGTAGAATTCGCGTAGAAGAAGTTAGGGTTCGTAAAATCGATCATAGGATTTGATAGATGAATAGATACATGAGTTTTTAAGAGTAAAATCAACGTAGAAACCCAATTAAGATTGAACAGAATGATGAAAGTGTAAGAAATCGTAGCAGAATTGGAATTTGAGGCATTCCGGTCATTTGCGTAACAGATCTGGTATTATGCGTATCAGGAAAGGCAATACGCGTAACAAGACCCTTATACATATGCCATATGCGTATGGACAGGGCATGTGCGGAAAAATGCAATTTCTGGCGATTCATCTTGTTTTCGCATCCGTTTCAAGTTGGATTGATCTTAGACTTAAACTATGGATGAAATAAGTCAATTATAGTAGCTTGGAAGATTTAAAAATGATAACCTAGTAATCTAACCGATTAAGCTGTAATTTTGTCGTTTTCACGTTGAAGTCGTTATAAGTTGTGTTGTCCTGATTTTGGGAAAGATTAATATGTTGTAGGTCCTATGACCAAAGTTGATTCGTGTTGTGGAGTTGTTCAACTTGTTGTGTTGATAAGTTGTTGATTATGTTGTTGTTTTATGCCATTCATAGTTGCATACATGTGCATATTTCAAGTTGGTCTGGATTGGCAAATAAGTTGATGATGCCTCGATAACCTAACAATGTTTTAAGTTGGGAGTTTACTCCAAATGGTACCACATGTATATAAGTTGAGTCGCATCGAGTTACATAATAATTATGTTGTTTGTTGGTTGTAAGTTGCAATGTTGATGATGTTGTTGTGTGAAGTGGTGTGTGTAACACCCCGATTCGATAATTCCCAATTTTGTTGAGTCTTTTATTTTATTTGTGTGATAACTGTCTCATTTTTGAAATTGATATAATAATATGACATGTTGATGTGTTCATGTGATATGTTGATATGATATGTCATTTTATCGTTTTGTGAATTTTTGGGTAAAATTAGATTGGAGGGTATTTTAGACTTTTACTAAATTGGTGATAAGTTAGAATTAGATGGAATTATATTTTTGTGAGAAAATGATATTTGGTGGAAAGAATAGTTTGTAAGAGAAATAGAGAGAAAAGAGTATAAGTGTGAGAAAGAGAAAGAAAAGAGAATAGAAAGGAAATAGAAGAGAAAGAAAGGAAGAGAAAAGAAAAAGAGGAGAAAAAGAGGAAAAGCTTGGATTCTTCAAGATTGCTCCTAGGAATTGGAATAATCGGGTAAGGGTGATAAATATTTTTATCTTAATCTTGTGTATGATTATGTATGTGTGTGAATGATTGGGTTTTGGTTTTGATGAAGTTTAGAGAAGATGAATAGTTAGGGTTTTTGTGAAAATGTGAAAAATTGGTAGTTTAATCGGTTAGAAATTGTTGTAATCGAAGTATGATAGCTAGTATATGCTTTAGATCATGTTTATGGAAGTAATTTGGAGATTGGGAAGTGTTTGGTAGGTCTGTTCACAGCTGAGAAATTATGGAATTCGCAGTTGTCGCTCAGTGAACTATCCCTCGCTCAACGAGAATTCCAAGGATTTCCTCGCTCAGCGAGCGAGAGGGCGCTCAGCGAGCCTGTAGGTTTTTGAGGAATTTGTGTTTTTAATCCGTAGCTTTAGTTTTTGTTATCCGTTTTAGGCGTTCTTTATATCGATTCGAAGCTAGAAACATGTAGAAACTAATGATGCTAAGAAATGTAATTTTTAGCCGACTTTCACCCGACCTTTCTGATAAAACGTAAATGAGTTAATTATGGAAATGTAGGTTTGATGTGATGATATGGTCGTTTAGCAAATGAGTACATTGCTTGAATTGAATGCAAATGTATGTTAATTGAATGAGTTGAGTGCATAATTATGTTGTGAATAATGTATGCATTTTGCAAGAATGTTGTGTGTCATTTTGCATGTGAAGCATAATGTATGCATTCTTGTGTTGTGGAATTCTTTGTGAATCCGATGTAGCATCGTGTGCTCATGTGGAGTGTGAGTGATGACTACAACACGATCGTGTGCCCATGTGGGGTGTGAGCGATCGGATTGTGTGTCCGTGTGGGGTGTGAGCAATCCAGAAACATCGTGTGCCCGTGTGAGGTGTGAGCGATGGGTGATTTATTCACATTGATTGTGTACCCGTGTGTGTTGCTCCCACCAAATGACACCGGGCCAAGATGGGGTACAGACGCGAACGGTCGGAGAAGGAGAGAACATGAAGATGAACTGAAAAGAGTCGCCAGCTAGGCATTTTTATCCCGAAGGAAAGGTAATGCTGCATAAACCTAGGAAAGGATGGATAAGACGGTTGCGAACCAGAGAAACTGAGAAAGGGGGTTGGTTACAACCTGGGAAGGTATTAGCACCCAGATTGTCCTTCGTACTCGACGGGATCCATGCTTAAAAGATTTGTGTTTAAAGGGGTAGTGTCAGTGCTATTTTGTGTGCAAAAAGCTGGAAAAGAATACAAGTGTTAGTTCTATATAAATTAGGCATCTTTAAATTATTGTTAAGTACTATATATTATTGTTATGTACTATATATAAATTAGGCGGAATCTTTAAATTATTGTTATGTACTATATATAAATTAGGCATCTTTAAATTATTGTTAAGTACTATATATTATTGTTATGTACTATATATAAATTAGGCATCTTTAAATTATTGTTAGGTACTATATGGTTTAGTTAATCAAGAACCTTTAATTCTTGTAGGGTAACAATGAGCTGCAACAATGCCGTTGTGTGGTTAATTGTATCAATGAGATGCTGCAACAATGCCATTGTGTCCGAGCAATGTGTTGGTTCTCTCCCACGGAATTGCACAAACATGTTCAACACACATTAACATGGTAACATTACTAGTTACTCTGCGATAGATTATTCATTTGTGATGTTTTTTTGGAGATTATTCATTTGTGATGTTTTTTGGACTATCACGCATTAATGAAGAGATTTTGTAATGTAATGTGTATCTGAATTCTCACCTCCAGCGTTGGTTTGCCACCTCCAAGAGCAAGAACCATCTCCCGGAATTTGCGACCCATTTCTATAACATCCTGTGTAAGTATAAAATAATTAATACTCTAAAAAATAAGCAGATGAAAGGAGGAGAAGCAAAAGAAGCAAGTCAACTTACTTCACTTAAGAAGATAAGTTGCTTGAAGAAAGAAGGAGAAGAAAGAACATGAGTGAGCAAGCTCACTCTAATACAAATACAAAATGCAGCAACGAATGCATGAGAGAGATGAGAAGATATTGTGAGAAGTGAAGGCAAATTCACTTCTCAAAGTAACTTACCACCTGAAAAGTTAGTAAAAGGAAATGAAATGAAATGAATGCAAGGAAGCAAGCCAAAACCAGAAGAATATTCATGATGCAAATGATGCTAAGAGATGATGCAAAGGCATACCAAATGTTATGGATGATCATACAAAGGATGAGAATGCAAATGAAGCATAAAGGAAGCATGAAAGTTCATGAATGCACATGAAATGAAATGGATGCATAACGTGGCAAATGGATGATGCAATGATCAAATATGATTCTAATGTGTCCTAGGATGTCTTATATGTCATATGAATGCATAAAATGTCATGGCAAGTTCATGAATGCAAGCATATGCAAGAGGTATGTAAATGAAGATGAGAAATTAGGATTTACATGCAACATGAGATGCAAAACTCAAAAACAGAAGCAAATGACAAGATAAAAAATTGAAAATGGACTTAAAGGAACCCTAACCCCATATAATATCACACCCCAAAGGAGAAGACCTAACTCTAAACCTAATGAAAGTTATGATATTTCTAAGTTATCTAGGGTTTTAAGGTACCTAAAGGGAAAAAATGCAAATCAATTCAAAAAGGCAAAATAAATTTATGACAAAATTATGTTAGAAAATACATCTCAAATGAAGATCAATGCAAAAAGAACCATGGTCATACCATTCTTGGTTAGGCAGAAAATAATTCTTGAAGTTAGGGTTCTAAAATGGGATTTTATGAACCCTAAATTCAAAGAAAAAATGTCAAAATGATTCAAAACCAAAAAGAAATTTGTGTGGATGGTATGACAATGTCTCTAAATGTTTAAGGATGCAATATGAATTGTTTGGGATTTTTTAGAAACCTAAATGATATTTTAATTAATTAATTTTCATTAATTAATTAAAATAAACAATTAAATGTCTAAAAAATGATTTTTTAATGCAAAATATAAAAATAAAAATATTTTTGGGTTGAGAAAATTATTTGGAATTAAAATGCTGAAACACAATATTTTTTTGGATTTTCTATGTATTTTAAATAATTCGTACAAAATAAATAAGAAAAATGAAATAAAAAAAGTGAATTAATGAAGGTATGCTGATCCAAAGGCTGGAATTCAAATCTGGGGAAGGGGGTTTGACTGCGCGCGTGATCTGAGGGTCAGGATTGATTCTGATTTAATTTATTAATTAATCCTAATTTAAACTAATTAAACTGAATTAAAAATTAATGGAGCAATCTGGGCCACTCAATCTCCTAAACTAAACACAATCCAAGGGTCCACAACGCACCTGGAGATTAAACCCTAATTAGGGCTAATCACTTTCAGGTGACCGGAGGGGAGCTCCGGTCATCTTCTCCGGCGAAACAAAAACCCTAAGTCTCTCTACAGGCCACCCCACCTCAAATTAACTGCCCATAAATGATCCCCTACCCAAACTAAACTTAAATCAACCTTCAAACATGATTTATAACACATAAACATGGAGAATCGAAGAAGAACAAAAATCTGGACAAAATTTCAGAAGCTCATAACATGCTCATTTCTTGACTATTTTCAATTCTAAAAGCATCAGTGTGATCCCCATAACATATATCTTCATTTTGTAACAAAAAATCTAAGCTCTGAAAAGTTTTGTTCTTGAGGTTACCTGAGCTGATGAACTGCAAATGTGAGCTTTCAGGGCCTCTCCTTCGTGCAAAAAGTCTCCTCTGATCCTCCTGAGGCTAATGGAATGCTTTAAAACCTTTGATGGTGGCTAGTTTGAAGGTTCCAGTTCTGGTGTAGCAGAACTTGAGGTTTGTGTTTGTGATGTTTCAGGCCATTCCAAGGGCTGGTTTGTGTCCTATGGGTGATTTCTGAATGGATGATGAAAGAATTTCTGAAGTTTGATGGATGGTTTGAGAGAATCAAAGAAGGGAAGGTTTTTGCAAGTTTTGTGCAATCTGATTGTATATGTGTTCTGAGCTTGTGTGAGGCTTGTTTTATGATCCTTATACAATCCCTAAACTATTGGAATGGGTCAGAAGACTTGACATGCACTGTGGGAATGGCATGGAGCAATTGGCCAAAAAGTCAATAGTTGGTGTACTTCAAGCATGGGCCGTGACAGAAGCTATCTTAGGGCTTCTCTGAGTTCAGCTGTCTTCAAGGATGGCCATGGGATGATTTAGAGTGATCAGAAGTGGATGGATGGTGAGATGTCACATGTTTTTCATTTTCACAACTTGTTACACTTTGATATTTTTGGTCATGGACATGTCTCATTCCAAGCTGAATTCAGGTCATGAAGTGTTATATGATGTTATTGTGATGCTTTGAGATCATTTAGAAACCAAACCAACCCTTAGGAATCATTCTTGCAAGAATCCCTCTTTTGAGAATTTATGAAAAATGGCTTATGGAAGCTTGTGATCCAAGGCATGAAACTTTGTGAATTTTGTGCAATTCTGATTTTGGAAAGTTGAAATATGTTGTAATGATGCATAGAAGTCATTTAGAGGTCTTGAAAGTGTTTAGAACTTGAATTTTCAAAAATCCCTCTTTGGCATGAAACTTGAAATTATGTGATTTTGCCAACTTTGGAAAGCCATAACTTGAGTTCCAAAATGAATTAGATCTTGTTCTTGTACTTTTTGAAAAGGGAATGATCCAATCTACAACTTTCATGACCAATAATTTTTCATTTGAAGCATTTTTGGTTGAGAAAGAGGAGGTTGAAAAACTTTCCCAAAATGGAAAGTTTACATTACAAGTCATTTCCATTTTTGGAAACTTTTGGTTTAGCTCACTTTTCTTCAAATTTGTGAACTTATAAACACTTCAATGATCAAATAAAGATCACATAACTTAAATTTGATGAAAAATCCACTTTGGTTCCATGTTGGGGGGCCTCAGATGCCCTGATTTTGCTCTGACTTGCTCAAGAAGTTACCCAGTGATCAGATGACTTCCACAATGAATTTCTTCATCAAACTTGGCATGCATGATCCTTATATCATATTGAGACCATTAGAAACAAGAATGACAAAAACATTTGGAGTTATGGCCTCTGAAACCAAAACCCTAATTTTAGGTCATTTGTGCAGTTAAATCCTGACTCTGCTTCCATGCTTTGCAAGTTCTTGTGATTTTTTGACTTCCTTGATCTTTGGAGGATAAAATATGATGATTGCACATACATGGACCCTCTTGAGATGATCGAAGACCTTTGGAGTGGCTCAGAAGGATCTTGGATTGCTCAGATCACAAACCCTAGATGCAGATGAACTTGAACTAATGTAGTGAAGCAAAAATGCAACATGAAATGGTATGATTGAACTAATGCAAATATGAAAGATCACAAGTCATGGTGTGTACTTAGTGAGGCCAAATTTGGGGTGTTTACAGTGTGGGGTGTGAGAAATCCATAAACATCATGTGCCCATGTGGGGTGTGAGCGATGGGTGATTTATTCACATTGATTGTGTGCCCGTGTGAGGTGTGAGCAATTGGATTGTGTGACCGTGTGGGGTGTGAGAAATCCATAAACATTATGTGCCCATGTGGGGTGTGAGCAATGGGTGAACATCGTATGCCCGACGGGGAGTTACTTTAGGTAACGAGCGATGGTTCCATTTAGTTCCTGAGTGAACTTGTTGACGATTGAGTCGGTACCGCATTTGCATCTGCATAGAGTCGTGTGTCGGTCTCTATGATTTGCATTTATCATCTATAATTGATGTTGGTGAATAAACATGAATAATGTATGTTTATTAGAGTGATTGAGATTGATGAATAAACATGAATATATATATATATATATATATATATATATATATATATATATATATATATATATATATATATATATATATATATATGTGTGTGTGTGTGTGTGTGTGTGTGTGTGTGTGTGTGTGTGTTTATATGGAGATGAAAGTATGTATTGATGAAAACATGCTTGTTTGTATATATATATATATATGGATGTGTGAATACATATATATGTGTATATGTACACTGTGGTGTATATGTGTTAATTGTGCATTGAAGGTGCTAGTATGAATATGCTTGATTTGTGTATGTATACATTGTGATGTATATAGGTGCTGAGCACTGATTTGTGGTGATAACTTCTATGTACATTTTATATATTGAGATATATAATTATATGCAATGTTATTATGATAATGTTTCTCACCCTTCTGCTGTTTTATGATGCTCTATGAGGCATTGCAGAGTAGGTTGCTGGATGGTTCTTTTTGTGAAGCTCGTCTTCATCTTTTTGGTCGATCGACTCTGATATGTAGCATCGGGTAGCTAGGGTCGGCTTGATGCCTTTTGTGAATACATTTTGTATATGTATTTTGGTGATGAATGTTTTATGTAAACATGAAATATTTTGGTGATTCAAACTTGTGGATATATTTATGATAAGTATATAAGTTTGAAATTGTTATGTTTGTTTCCGCTATTTATTGAACTAATGGATACGGGTGTAAGGATGAAATCCTTAGCGTTTGCAAGTTACCCCGTTTATTGCATATCATTAATGAGAAGGTGTTGTATGTTTTAATTTCAAGTATAATGTGGCATGTCCCTTTTATACCATGTTTCAAATATACTCTGATGAAAATTTTATTGTGTGCCTAAATGATTTAATTGTTTATTTGGGGGTATAAAAAGGGGGTGTTACAGTGTGATTATATGATTATCTTGTTTACATATTGATTATCGTATCCTGTTTATGTTATTTGATATCTCACCCCTTATGTTTGAATGTTGCCCTTTGTTGGTAACGTGCAGGTAACAAAGATTCTAGTACTTAGTAGCTTCGAGTGGGTGTTTATCGCTATGATACGTAGCACTTCGGGGGGATGAACGCGTGTCTTAGCTTTGTGATTTTGTTTAAGTTTATGAACTAGTTTCAAGTTGTTTTATGTTGAAGAATCAAGTTGATGTATTTTTATGTTGATTTATTTGGAGTTGTTTAGAAATTGAAACATGTTGATCTGCTGCGTTATTTTTCAAAGTTATTATATTAATGAAGTCGTTATTTGGTTTTAAAGTTGGAAAAATGTGATATCCCATGTTTGTTGATATGAAATTTTACAACTCTGATTTAATCATTAAAGCCGGGTAGAAATGGGGTGTTACATTAGTGGTATCATAACAGGTCGGTCTGTCTGACCAAGTCGTCGAGTCGTAGGTTCCTAACAATCGAGTATTGTTATGTGGTTCTAACTTTTGTTGTGTTGTTGTGTTAAGTTTAGATGGTTGGAAGAAATGATGTTGTGATGGCTGCTGCAACGCAAGCAATGGCTTAAGCTGTACAGAACTTGCCAAATGCTGGCGGGAATGACGAGTCTCGTACCTTTGCGACTTTTCAGAGGGAGAAGCCGCCTACCTTCAAGGGCAATTATGACCCTAATGCTGCATTGGTTTGGTTGAAAGAAATTGAGAGGATTTTTCGTGTGATGGATTGCTCTCCAGCACAGAAGGTTCATTATGGAACTCATATGTTGGCAGTTGAAGCTGATGATTGGTGGTTGGAGACCAGAGAAAGATTGGAAGCTGCAGGTAAAGAGATCACTTGGGCGGTTTTCTGTAGGGAGTTTATGAGGAAGTATTACCCTGAAGATGTGCGTGGTAAGAAAGTGATTGAATTTCTTGCGCTGAAGCAGGAAAATATGTCGGTAACGGATTATGCTGCGAAGTTCATGAAGTTTTCAAAGTTTTATACTCACCATGATGTAGCGACTGCTGAGTTTTCGAAGTGCATAAAGTTTGAGAAAGGGTTACCCTCTGAGATTAAGAAGGTTGTGGGGGTATCAGAAGATTTGTGTTTTTGTTTATCTGGTGGGTATTTTTAGAATCTTTGAGGAAGAAAAAAATGCTCATTACAAGATTGTTACTGATCGAAGATGTAAGAATCAGCAGAATCGTGGAAAGCCTTATGATGCTCCAATTGGTAAGGGTAAGCAGAAATTTGCTCCGGGTCAGAGAACTAGTGGGAGAGATGCTCCTGTTGGTATTGTTTGTTTTAAGTGTGGGCAATCGGGACACAAGAGTAATGTATGCACTGTTGAGGGGAAGCGTTGTTTCCGTTGTGGAAAAGTTGGGCATGTGATATCTGATTGCACGCACAAATAAATGATCTGTTTTAACTGTGGTGAAGAAGGGCATATTGGTAGCCAATGCCAAAAGCTGGAGAAAGAAAATTCAGGAGGAAAAGTGTTCGCTTTAGTTGGGACTCAGACAACTAATGAGGACAAGCTCGTCAGAGGTACGTGTTTCATTAATAGTATTCCTTTAATTACTATTATTGACACGGGTGCTACCTATTGCTTTATTGTTGCTGATTGTGTTAAGAAGTTGGGTCTTAAGTTGTATGAGATGAAGAGATTTCGGCTAAGGGATCGGTGATTACTTCTCTAGTTTGTTTGAGTTGTTTGTTGTCTATCTTTGATAGATACTTTTATGTTGATTTGGTGTGTTTTCCGTTGACTATGATGGATGTAATCCTAGGTATGAACTAGTTAGAGTATAACTATGTTCATATTAATTGTTTTCATAAGTCAGTGAGGTTTTCTACCCCAGAAGAGGAAGGGGTTAGGTTGGTGTCGTTTAGAGAGTTGCAGAAGTTGATGAAAGAAGAAGCCCAGATGTTTATGTTGATGGCGTCATTATCTGTAGAAAGTAAATCTAAGATTGAATAATTGCAAGTGGTGAATGAATTTCCTGAAGTCTTCCCTGATGAAATTCGTGATGTGCCGCCTGAAAGAGAAGTTGAGTTTGCGATTGATATTGTACCTAGTACTCGACCTGTTTCTATGGCACCGTACAGGATGTTTGCATCTAAGTTGGTTGAATTAAAGAAGCATTTGGAAGATCTACTTGAGAAAAAGTTTGTGAGACCAAGTGTATCGATGTGGGGAGCTCCAGTGTTTTTAGTTAAGAAGAAAGATGGAAGTATGAGGCTTTGCATGGATTATAGACAGTTGAATAAAGTGACAATTGAGAATAAGTATCCGTTACCCAGAATAAATGATTTGATGGATCAGGTGGTAGGTGCTCGTGTGTCTAGCAAGATCGATTTGAGATCGGGCTATCATCATATTAAGGTGAGAGATGAGGATATTCAGAAGACGGTGTTCAGAATACGGTATGGGCATTATGAGTATTCGGTGATGCCTTTCGGTGTGGCTAATGCACCAGGTGTATTCATGGAATACATGAATCATACTTTTCATGCTTATCTGGATCGTTTTGTGGTTATGTTTATAGATGATATTTTGTTTTATTCTAAGATAGAAGGAGAGCATGCAGAACATTTGAGAACAATGTTGGAGGTTTTAAAAGAGAAGAAGTTGTATGCGAAGCTATCTAAGTGTGAATTCTTGGTCATGTGATTTTAGGTAGTGTTTATGTTGTAGATCCTTCTAAGATAGATGTTGTGTTGTAGTTAGAAACTCCAAAGTAGGCTACTGAGATTAGAAGTTTCTTGGGATTTCCCGATTATTACCGAAGGTTCATTGAAGGTTTTTCTAAGTTGGCTCTTCCATTGACTCGGTTGACTTGTAAGAGTAAAGCGTTTGTGTTGGATGTCTAGTGTGAGGAAAGTTTTACAGAGTTAAAGAAGCGATTGAAGTCGGCTCTGGTGTTGACTTTACCGAATTCAGAAGAACTGTTTGTTGTATATTGTGATGCTTCATTGATGGGTTTAGGAGGTGTCCTTATACAAAATGGTAAAGTGATTGCTTATGCATCAAAACAGTTGAGGGTTCATGAGAAGAACTATCCTATGCATGATTTGGAACTATCCTATGCATGATTTGGAACTTGCCGTAGTTGTTTTTGTATTGAAGATCTGGAGGCATTATCTTTATGGTTATAGATTTGAAGTGTTTAGTGACCATAAGAGTTTAAATTACTTGTTTGATCAAAAAGAGTTGAATATGAGGCAACGAAGATGGTTGGAACTATTGAAGGACTATGGTTTTGGTTTGAATTACCATCCGGGTAAAGCTAATGTTGTAGTTGATGCTTTAAGTCGGAAGACATGGCATATGTCAGCAATGATGGTTAAGGACTTAAAGTTGATTGAGCAATTTCGGGATATGAGTTTGGTTTGTGAGGTGATGTCGAAAAGTGTTATGTTGGGTATGCTGAAGATTAATAATGATTTTCTGGACAATATCAGAGAAGCTCAGAAGATGGATGTGAAACTAGTGGATATCATAGTTGATTATGGTGAATCGGAAAATAATGGTTTTAAGTTGGATGCACGTGGTGTTTTGAGGTTTCATGATCAGATATGTATTCCTGATGATGAAGACATGAAGAAGATGATTCTTGAGGAAAGTCATAAAATTAATTTTAGTATTCATCCAGGAGCGACTAAGATGTATCAGGATTTGAAGAAGTTATTTTGGTGGCCTGGGATGAAGAACGATGTGGCACGCTTTGTGTATGCTTGTTTGGTTTGTCAGAAGTCGAAAGTTGAACATCAGAAACATGTTGGTCTAATGCAACCTTTGGAAATTCCAGAATGGAAATGGGATAGCATTTCTATGGATTTTGTAACGTGATTACCTAATACTCCAAGAGGGCATGATTCGATTTGGGTAGTTGTTGATAGGATTACCAAGTCGGCTCATTTTATCCCTATTAACATCGATTTTCCAGTATCCAAGTTGACTGAGATTTATGTTAGAGTGATTGTAAAAAGTCGCATGGTGTTCCTTTGTGTATTGTGTCGGATAGAGATCCAAGATTTACGTCAGAATTTTGGAGTGTTTGCAGGAAGCGTTGGGTTCTAAGTTGAGACTAAGTTCAGTGTATCATCCTCAGACAGATGGTCAAACGGAGAGGACGATTTAATCGTTGGAGGATTTGTTGAGAGCTTGTGTACTTGAGCATGGAGGTTCATGGGATACTTATCTTCCATTGACCGAGTTCACATATAATAAAAATTATCATTCTAGTATCAGAATGGCACCTTATGAGGCAATGTATGGTCGGAGAAGTAGGACTCCGCTGTGTTGGTATGAGTCTGGAAAGGGTATAATGCTTGGACCAGAGATAGTTCGAGAGACTACCGAGAAGGTGAAATTTATTCGAGAGAAGATGGAGGCTTCTCATAGTCGGCAGATAAGTTATCATGATAAGCGAAGGAAAGATTTATAATTTCAAGCTGGCGATCATGTATTTTTTAGAGTTACGCCTGTGACAGGTGTTGGGAGAGCGTTGAAATCTAAGAAGCTTACTCCTCATTTTATTGGTCCGTATTAGATTTTGGATAGGGTTGGAAATGTTGCTTATAAAGTGGCTTTACCGCCAAACTTGTCAAATTTGCATGATGTGTTCCACGTGTCGCAACTCCGGAAGTATATTTCAAATCCTTCTCATGTGATTAGTATGGATGATGTGTAAGTACGGGATAATCTCACGGTGGAGACTATGCCGATATGAATTGAGAGTCGTGAAATGAAGACTTTAAGAGTTAAAGAGATTGCATTAGTGAAGGTTGTTTGGTTGGGAGCTGCCGGAGAAAGTATAACTTGGGAGTTGGAAAGCAAGATGCAGGAATCATATCCTGAGTTGTTTGAGCGAGGTAAGATTTTCGAGGACGAAAATATTCTAAGTGGGGGAGAGTTGTAACGCTCGTATTTAATTAATTAATATAATTAAATATTATTGCGTGTGTTTCCCGACTATAGGTTGTTAAGTTTTGTTTTGTCGTTTGTGTCATTAAGTCGTTTAAGCTATTAAATTTATTTGTATGTTGCGGGTTAAGTTGTGTTTGGGTTGTTTAATTCGAATAAGTCGGATTAATTAAGTCGAATAAAATAAGCGTTAAATGAGGTAATATTAAGTGGGCTTGTTTTTGTGGTGTAAGAGTGGTAAGTTGGGGGTGTTGTTTTAGGCCCGTTAGTAATTAGGTTGATTAGTGTAAATTAATAGGATTAGACAAAAGAAACCTAATTAGATAGAATAATCATAAAATTGTAAGAGGAGGAAGAACAAGTCTTAGAGGGAGATCAATAAGAGGCTAGGTTGAAGATTTTCGCGGGAATTTTTGCGGTGAATTCGTGCTACCGTCAATCCAAGGTAAGGGTGGGGTTCGAATTCCATATCCGAGACTAGATTATTGTATGTAGGTTGGGATTTTCGTGTAATTTCATTGTTGTGTTTTGTGATATGATTGCTGTTGTCGATTTCGTGTTGATATCTGATAAAGAAGCATGTTATTCTTGTTGTATTGCTGATATAATTGTTGTTGTATCTGTTGTATGTGTTGTTGTTGCAGAATTCGCGTAGAAGAAGTTAGGGTTCATAAAATTGATCATAGAATATGATAGATGAATAGATACATGAGTTTTTGATAGTAAAATCGATGCAGAAACCCAATTAAGATTGAACAGAATGATGAAAGTGTGAGAAATCGTAGCAAAATTAGAATTTGAGGCATTCTGGACATTTCCGTGACAGATCTGGTATTACGCGTATCAGGCAAGGCAATACGCGTAACAAGACCCTTATACGCAGGCCATATGCGTAACACTCAAGGGCCATACGCGTATCAAGGTGGCTATACGCGTATGGACAGGGCATGTGCGAAAAAAATGCAGTTTCTTGCGATTCTTCCCGTTTTCGCATCCGTTTAAGGTTGGATTGATCTTAGACTTAAAGTATGGATGAAATAAGTCAATTATAGTAGCTTGGAAGATTTAAAAATGATAACTTAGTAATCTAACCGATCAAGCCGTAATTTTTTCATTTTCGCGTTGAAGTCGTTATAAGCTGTGTTGTCCCGATTTTGGGAAAGTTTAATATGTTGTAGGTCCTATGACCAATGTTGATTCATGTTGCGGAGTTGTTCAAGTTATTGTGTTGATAAGTTGTTGATTATTTTGTTGTTGTATGCCATTCATAGTTGCATACATCTGCAAATTTCAAGTTGGAGCGTATGCTTGATTCAAGTTGGTCTGAATTGGCAAATAAGTTGATGATGCCTCGATAACCTGGCAATGTTTTAAGTTGGGAGTTTACTCCAAATGGTACCACACACACACACACACACACACACACACACACACACACACACACACACATATATATATATATATATATATATATATATATATATATATATATATATATATATATATATATATATATATATATATATATATATATATATATATATATATATATATATATATATATATATATATAAGTTGAGTCGCAACGAGTTGCATAATAATTATGTTGTTTGTTGGTTGTAAGTTGCAATGTTGATGTTGTTGTTGTATGAAGTGGTGTGATTATATGATTATCTTGTTTATATATTGATTATCGTATCTTGTTTATGTTATTCGATGTCTCACCCATTCTGTTTAAATGTTGTCCTCTGTTGGTAAAGTGCAGGTAACAAAGAGTCCAGTACTTAGTAGCTTCGAGTCGGTGTTTGTCGCTCTGATACGTAGCACTTCGGGGGGATGAACGCGTGTTTTACCTTTGTGATTTCGTTTAAGTTTATGAACTAGTTTCAAGTTGTTTTATGTTGAAGAATCAAGTTGAAGTATTTTTATGTTGATATATTCGGAGATGTTTAGAAATTGAAACATGTTGATCCGCTACGTTGTTTTTCAAAGTTATTATATTAATGAAGTCGTTGTTTGGTTTTAAAGTTGGAAAAATGTAATATCCCATATTTGTTAATATG
The DNA here is from genome assembly GCA_963966055.1 of Lathyrus aphaca. NCBI lineage: Eukaryota > Viridiplantae > Streptophyta > Magnoliopsida > Fabales > Fabaceae > Lathyrus > Lathyrus aphaca. Next base: position 430,992,551 of record OZ014522.1, on the reverse strand, counting down.
AAATTTTACAAATTTGATTTAATCATTAAAGCCGGGTAGAAATGGGATGTTACATGTTGTTAGATACCGGTCATTGTTTATAATATTAAATAGGTGATTTAATATTATTGTCAATATAACGAGAACCTATAGGGTCACATGCATAAAGTACTGACAATGGAACAAATGATTAAATTAAATAAGATTTAATTTAATTATGTGTTAATTGTATTATTTAATAAATTAACAAAAATATAATTTATTTGATTAAATATGATTTAATTAAATAAATGAGAATTGACAATTGATTAAATTAAATATGATTTAATTTAATTAATGTTTAATTAAAAGAATTTAGTTAAATATAATAGTATTTTATTTAATTAAAATAGTTTAATTAAATAAAATTGGGTAATTCGGATCAAAGTTAACGCACGCTTGAAGAGGTAATTCAAAATCCCTATTTTGTGTATGATTTGTGATTAATAGTTTAATCAAAATCCGTTCATCCGGATTGTTCTACTAAGAGGTTAAAATTTTGAAAAACACCTCTTAGATCCCAACCGTGGTATCAGAGTTTCTGATTAAATCATTAATTTTTTTTTTTTTGCATAATAATAATTGTATGATGATATGATTATAGTGATATGCTTTTACGTGATTATAATTTGTTTAATCATGCGATAAATTATTTCAATTTTAATTGTTAAAATAATGAATTGTTCATGTTACGATTGAGAAATCACATATCGCAATTGAGTTTATTATTCTTGTTTTATGTGTGAATGATACTTAGAATTGTTAGAATGATTTTGTGGCTTTTATGATCAGTAACACAAGGTTATTTAAAAACGTTACTTTTTTGAAATTTGTGATCCAAATGTTTCATTAATTCATGATAAGTAATACAGAGTTATTAGATTTTAATGGTGTTATATTATTTATTAATATAATGATAATAATATAGTTTATTATTGTAGACAATAATAAAGTATTTATTATTTAATATTAAATATTGACATAATATTTTGTATAATTTGGATATCGATGTTGACTATGTTTCGGAATCTGATATTTGTATGGTGAAGCAGCGATACTTTGAATATCCATAAGCGATACAAATATAATTGATAAATTTATATACGATATAAATATTTCTAATGTGAAGTTAGTGTATTTGATACACTATTTTGTTTTGTCCATTACTTAGTGTAATGATTGTTATACACTTTAAAGATCAATGTGTATTCTGCTTCGGAATCTCAAATTTGTATGGTGAAGCAATGACATTTTGATCAATCATATTGAATAGTCGATCATTACGTTTTGATGGTACGAACAATTTTGTATTAGGGGTTGTGACGGCACAAGAGTTGTGCCTTTAGGGTTTGCAAAAGGCATCAAGCATTGATGCGTCAATATTTATAATTTGATAATCTATTATTATTATTTATTTAATTATTTATTATTAAATAAATTGGTATACGGTTATGACCTTAGATTTTGGCGTTTGTTAATTTTTTTATATAACCTGCGTGTCGTGGTTTATTGTAGATAAATACGACCTGTGTGTCGTGCCATTTGATTATTTACTTTATTTATGTAATATTATAATTGTTCGAGTTCAAGAGTTGAAAAGAAGACAACGCCAAATGATGATGCCGATGGAGAGACTTGAGAAGCTTGCTAGTGGGTCAAAGAATTGAATAAAGTAGTTTATTTAATTTTTGCATTTTAGGAGGTCATAATTGTATTATCAACTTTTAATTTATGTATGTGATGCACGAAATGTATGTTTGTATGTGTGTATAAGATACACAATTATGTGAGTGTATAAGATACAAAAACCAGTGAGATCAAATTTAATTTAAAATTCCTTAAATTAAATATTAAGTTAATTGCTTTCCAAAATTTATCACTCATCAAGACTAGTATCGAATAATGTAGGTTTCGCCTAACGCGAGGTGCATGTTTTATATCAGTAAGGTGCGATGGGATAAATGTAATATCCAACTGCTAAAATTTTGGGTTTGACTTAACTAAACTAATTATAATAGGAGTATACATGTTTAGAAGCAAGATTTGAGAATAATCCATGGGATGAATTAGAATAAAAAGTTATTCACTCAACTAATAAAATTCGAGAATTGTATTAGATACAATTGAAAAAGTTTCTACCTAAATAACGGAGTTTGTGTAATCTTCCTACGTAGACTTAAAACAAAGTGAAATATGGATCTCGACCCGCTAGAAAATCTTCCAACTGGATTTTCCAAATCAAATGTTGAGGGACATTTGGTTTGAGTAAAAATAGTGGGAGCATTTTAATAAAAGTCCTTATTAAATCTCAACAATTTACTAGACTGCACTCCAAAAGTGAACTTGTTTGGATTCAATATCAGACGAAACTTTCTTAGTCGTTCAAACAACTTCTTGAGATTAACCAGATGTTATTCCTCAGTTCTTGACTTGGCATTAATGTCGTCCACATAACACTTAGTCTCTTTATGAATCATGTCGTGGAACAATGTTACCATAACCCTCTGATACGTTGCCCCTGCATTCTTCAAAACCAAAGAGCATTACCTTGTAGCAGAATGTACTCCATGAGGTAATGAACGTTGTATTCTCCATGTCTTTTGGCGCCATCTTAATCTGATTATAACTGGAGAAGCCATCCATGAAGGAGAATACCAAGAATTGAGTTGTGTTATCAACCAATATATCAATGTGATGTAATGGAAAGTCATCTTTCGGACTTGCTCGATTAAGATCCCAATAATCAACTATCGCATCCTGAAAAATACGACCTTGTGATAAAAAGAACCGCGCACTGGGCAGACATGAGAGTCGCCACCTAATTCTCATTTATTCCCATAGGGGGAAAGAGAAGATACAAATTAAACTCGTCTAAAGAGAGGATGAAGACAAAGATCATCACAACCATTTCCTGGGTTCGGAAGTCGGTTATACAAGGGGAATGTATTAGCACCCCTCACATCCATCGTACTCGATGGGAACCATCTAAGTTCTCACGCGCGAAAGGATGTCTATGCTTAATGAGTTACTTGCTAGAGGGAAATGAGTTTGAATTATAAGTTAGATTGATCTTAGATGCTCGACAAGGATTGAGATCCTTGTGCCTTCGTACTCCCTCGTGCAATGGGAAAGTAAGAGCCTCGTAGTTCGGCCTACTACGTGTGTTGGTTGTTGTTTTTTATAACCTTTCTTTGAAAAAGGATTTAGGAGTAAAATTTCACTAAAGACTATGGGTAGAGGTGATTATTCCGAACAATCAAGCTATGTGTCTTGCGACGGAATAATCAGAGCGAGTAACGAAAGCTCATTATCCTCCTTTTTACCACTTAAGGGTCATGGCATACAATTCTTCTCGTATTATTAATGTGTTTTATATACCTATGACTGTTTAACATTGGATCAAGGGTTTTGATCTAAAAGAAACATTTTGGTTTTTTTTATTGAGGTTTGATGGCAATGCGCGAAGCACTCGACTTACGGGTGAATGCAAATGGAGGTTTATTATTTATTAGCGAGGCACAATGCGCTCGGCTCGCAAGATTCGGTGTATCCGATTCCTATTCCCTATGGGTGCTCCTATCAAACAAAATCATAACCGAAAAGTAAAGTTCAAGTGTGCGAGTGAAACCACTTGGAATTGGACCAAGGGTTCGCGAACTAAAGCGAGATATAAACTAGTCCCTGAGGGTGCTCCTAGCGATCTAAACGATAAATGCAGAAAATAAATAAAGTGCGTACATGAAATGGGGGAGGGATACAAAGTAAATTACACGGGATTGCAGGAAATAAAAGGTTTCATTGTATTGCCCCAAGAGAAAGCATGTGTGAAGTGTCCTAACTATTCGGAGGCGTTGGACCTCGAAATTAAACCGAAAGCATCAAAATGTGGCTCTTTAACTACCTTAGAACCAATTCAATGTTTAGAACCGTTCTATGAGAAGTAGAGCGTCAATATTGAAATGAAATGCGAAAATAAAATAAAGTAAATGATTAATTGTCTCGTCTTAACCAATATTTATGGTAATCTCGATTTTTAGACTTTCATCGACCAAATAAAATAAAATAAAATAAAATAAATTGAAATAAAATGGTAACTAAAGAGGTCTCATCATTTAATCAAGATGTCGACTCGGCTTGCGAACAATCTCAAGTTTATTTAGATGCTCATCGACCATAAAAATGAAAATAAAACAATTAAATAAAATAACTAAATTAAATGGCCTCATATTGATCAAATTTTCTGATTTAATAAAATCGAACACAACTTGACCGTTTAATATATCATCGGCCCCTATAAAAACAAAAATAATTAAAATAAACTATTTAATACCATAAATAAAAGCAAGAGAATCAAAACCTTTAATTAGAAAAATAAAAATAATTAAATATGAGCAATGTGTGTTCCGTGACATGGTATGATGTGTGGATAGTAAAATAGAAACACAACCCTAATGGACCCAGTCCAATAATCTGAATAGAATAAAACCTAACAAAAAAAAACACAGTTTATTTAAAAAAAAGTTATTATTAATACCAAAGTAAAAAGACAACGTCATTATAACAACGAAAAACCCAGAAAGAAAACCAAGAATACCCACCCTTTTCTGTTTCAAACACGGCTCAAAAGCAGAATAACACTGGTGGCTTATCTCGCGTCTCTCTCACTTGATTGGTTTCCTCTGTCACAAATGATCTCACTCTCTCTCAAAATCGAATCTCTCTTTCTATCAAAAGCATTTTCAAAAAACACGGAGCAAACAAACTCTCTGCACTCATTTTCAGATTTTTCAAAACAATATGCAACGAGTCAAAGAAGAACAACCTTAAATTGTTAGCTTCACGATCTTGTGTTTCGGTTCAATCTCATGCTCGTGGTTTGGTCTTTTTGTGCGTCAGTTCGTGCGGTGCAGTTTCTGTTTTCGGATTAAAATCAGTTTCGGCGTGTTTGTTGTTTTTTCGGTTTTGTGCGGTTTGGGTTCGACGGTTTTCGGCTCGTCGGATCTGACGGTGGGTTTTGGCTTGAGTTTTGGTTTCTCGGCGGTGAGTGTTTTCAGTTTGATGTATCGCAGGTTTTATTCGCGGTGAAGAGTGGTCACAGGTTTGGATCTGATTTGTTCGTCGGTTTTGTGTGTTTTCGGTTTTTTGGGAGTTGAGTAATGAAGATGAACAGAGGGTTTATTTGAAGGAGAATTATAAAGTTTGAGTATGGTTTTGAAAGGTTTTGACGGTGTGTTTCTGTTTTCATTTTCAGATGCTTCTGTTTGTTTCGCAGGTTGGTTTAGGCATTTTTGGATTTTTGGATTTCTGTTTTTTTTGTGTTGAATCGTTTTATGAAGGTTAGAGTGGACCGTGAATATGGTTGAAGGAGGTAGTGAAAGGAAATTATTCTGGGTTTTTGAAGCTTGGATTTAATCTTTTTGTGCATAATTTTAATAGGCTTTTCAAGCTTGATTTATTGTGAGGATGATGGTGTTATTTATAGAAAGATTTGAAGGGTGAAAATTGGAATTTAAGGTAGAGATTTGGATAGGATTGATGAGTTGTGAAATTGAAAAAAAAACTGTTAGTGAGTAGTGGTATGGTGTGCGTTTTTCTGAGTGAGAGAAACCTGATTTTCTTCTTGTTGCGTTTTAGAAACTAGTGGTGTGCTGAAAGTTTGTTTACGTCAAATATACTGTGGCTTTTCGCGTGAATTGGTTTGTCAATTGTGCCATAAAATGCTCAGGTTGGGTCCTTGTATGTATGTATCATGTGGTATGCATAGGTAGTGGAATTTGCATTAAAAAAAGGTTTACTATTAATAATAATAACAAGATGATAATAACAAGATAATAATAATAATAATAATAATAATAATAATAATAAACCATAACAAAAACAACAACATAATAATAATAATAAGAAGAAGAAAAATAGTAATGATAAATTAGAATAAAAATAATAATAATAATAATAGTAAGAATAAAAATGATAATAATAATAAAGTTAATAATGAAATAACAATAATAAAGGTAGTAATGAAATAAGAATAATGAATAATAACAATGGATCTTTTTGGTAATTTTGTGAATGGGCTTAGAAAAAAACTAATGGGCTTTGAGATAAAATAAATAAAAAAGGAAGGCTTTACCATATACCCCTACATCCATATCTTTACCCCTACAATTTTTTCAAAATGCCTATTATAACCTTATTATATTTTATTATATTATTATTTTATTAATTTTTTTTTACCATTTGTGTCAGACCGTCAGATTCTAGAAAAAATTGGACCCAAAAAACACGTTCCGGAAGACTTTTAATATGAGTTCCGGTACGTTAATTAACATACCGGAAGACTTTGTGTAAGTCTTCCGGTATTGTAATGTTTGCTCACCGGAAGACTTAATAAAAGTGTTCCGGAACGGAACACTTTTATTAAGTCTTCCGGTATCCCTGAGTATGTGTACCAGAATACTTTATGTAAGTGTTCCGGTTTGTAAATTTTTTTTTATATTTTTTTTATTAAAAAATATTTTTATTGTGTAGGTGCAGTATCTATATACGAAAAAGAACCGATATGTGTGAATACATCAGATGTATTTACAACGTCAGAGAGATTTGGTACACGAGATGAGGTGATAAGATGGGTTAAAGACACCGGATTACGAAATAAAGTGACGGTCATCATCACTCGTTCAGATACACAAACAGGCAAGAGAGGAAGAAGTAACAAAATAATATTTGGTTGCGATAAAGGTGGGAAATACAAGGATATTCGTAGTGGAATAGAAAGTGCGACCAAAAAATGCGGATGTCCATTTAAGATCAGGTCAACTCCGACAAAAGATGGATCTGGATGGAAGATTGATGTAAAATATGGCGTTCATAACCATGATTTACCTAATAGATTAGAAGGTCACTCATTTGTTGGTAGGTTGACAGCGGATCAGAAGCAACATGTTGCTGATTTAACAAAGAGAAAGGTTGCACCTAGAAATATATTGCATTCCTTGCACGAGCGAGATCCAGATTGTGTCACTCGGATCACGCAAATATACAAGCACAAGAGTATGATGGAAAAAGAGATAAGAGGTCCTAGAAGTGAGATACAACATTTGTTTAAGCTTATCGAGGCTGCAGGTTATGTTTATTGGAGTAGAAAAAGAGACGACTCTGAAGTTATTAAAGATATATTTTGGGAACATCCAGATTCAGTTAAGTTGTTGAATATGTTTCCTATTATGTTAGTTATGGATAGCACTTATAAGACAAACAAATACAGGCAACCTTTGTTTGAAATTGTTGGCATGACATCAACCGAGTTGACTTTTGCTGTCGCATTTGCGTATATTGAGTCTGAGCAGACTGAGACTTTTTGTTGGGTGTTAGATAAGCTTAAACAATTATTTGTGAAGAAAGATTTATTTCCACAAGTGATGATGACAGATAGAGATCTTGCTTTGATGAAAGTCGTTGAGACTGTGTTTCCACAGACAAATAATTTTCTATGTCAGTTTCACATTAACAAAAATGTTGGTGCAAAAAGGAAACTATTAGTGGCTCCTGATATGCAGGAGTCAATTGGCAAATTATGGACGGATGTAGTATGGGCTAGTGATGAGGTTGAGTTAACTCAACATTTAAAAGAACTTGAGCAAGAGTGTGTTGATTGTCCTAAATTTTTTGAGTGCGTGAACGACACATGGTTGACACCACATAGACAAAGGTTTGTTTGCGCATGGATTAATTGAGTCTTACATATGGGTAACACGACGACTAATCAGTATGTTTTGATTTAGATCCCAAAATATACTTTTTGTGAATTTTGTATTTTTCTTACTTAGTTTAAATATGTATTATTATAGGGTTGAGTCTGCTCATTGGAAGTTAAAGCAGATGTTGGGTAACAATATAGGTGACATGGTCAAATGTTGGGAGGCCATGAATGACAACTTAAAGATACAAATTAGCAACATTCGAGCTTCTTTTCAAAAGAGTGTGTATGAAGTTGCACATGTCTATTCAAGTCCATTTTACACATATTTACGTACTTCAATGTCGCGAGCTGCATTGAGGCGCGTTGCTGAAGAGTTAACTAGAATTGATTATATTGGAACTAACAAGGACAAATGTCGATGTACTCTTAGAACAACCTATGGATTACCTCGCGCGTGTGAGTTGGCAGGGTATAGAATTAGTGGTATTCCGATACCAATTGAGGCTGTGCATGTACATTGAAGGAAACTAAGTATGGAAATTAAGTTGGAAGAAGACTTAGATGAGGAATTAGATGTGGGTATGAAATCTACAATGGATGAGTTATGGAAAAGGTATAGGTCACAAGATGTTGTTGGAAGAAGGGCATTACATAGTAGGGTTTATGAACTTGCATTTCCCACAACGACTTCTTTGTTAGCACCACCTGAAAAAATAAAAACAAAAGGTGGAGTCAAGAAAAAAGACAAAAAACCTAAAGGGTATGATGTTTACAGGGATCCTTCGTATCATGAATATGTTGATCAAGCATCACAATCTTCACAACGACAATCTCAACCATCACAAAATTCAAAAATGAAATCTCAACCATCACAACCTGTGAAAAAGAAGTTAAAATTATCACAAACTTCACAATCATCTAAACGGTTCATCCTTCAATTTCCTTATCAGATTAGGTCATTTATTGATGACGTAGTCAACGTATTGTCAGATGGTAATTGTGGATTTAGAGTGATTGCTTCATTGCGGGGTTATGCTGAAGATGGTTGGCCAATGGTTCGTCGGGACTTAGAGTTGGAAATTATACATAATGAAAGATCAGCTTTATATGCCAATTTATTTGCTGATCGGTTAGCTGAAGTGAGAGATTCTTTGAAGATAGAGGGAAGTGGTTCTCAACCAATAAATAAATGGTTGACTCTACCAGATATGGTTTACGTGATTGCGAATCGGTATAATGTGGTACTTGTCTGTTTAGGAGTCGAATGTTTGACTTTCTTCCCTATGACAACTACATTCTCACCGAATGTCTCATTTTATTGCATTGGATTTGTAAACTCAAATCATTGGATTCAGGTAAACATTGTTATAATTTGATATTATTAGTAAATGTTTTGAGTAATGTTAAATAATGTATTGTTTAATTTTGTATATAGGTTAACATGAAAGAAGGATTTCCATTGCCACCAGTGACAACAGATTGGAAGAACTTTCGTTATCCAACAGCAACATCGTGGATGGTAGGATTTGCTACACGTCTACAATATTGGCAACAACTTACGCCTATATTACAAACACATTATGAATTATAAACCATGTTATTCATTTTTATTCATGAATTATATTATATGCTTGCTACACTTTATGAATTATAGTCGAAGGAATTAAATTTTAATTTCAATTTTTTAGTCTAAAAACTATCAATAACATATAACATAAATAAGATCGTACATATAAGTTCAAATGTCAATATATTAAGAAACCAAGTCTAAAAAATATCAATAAAATATAACATAAACATAACTATACATCACTGTGAACGAGCAATACATAAAGCTGCAAACAGATCAGCAAAATGTGGATCATCCTCTTCAGTTGCATTCTGCTGAAGGTAGCGATGAATCAATGTAGACACACAACCCCAGGCAGGATCAGATGGTCCCGCATCATACTCAGGAATATATGCAATTGGTGGCTCATCATGGGTAGGCGGTACCAAACGAGGATGCGAAACACGATAATACCACTCAAGGTATCCATAATAAGTCGCAACTCATCCACCTTTAATGCGCCTTGTTTGTATGTCCACCTCATCGCTCGCGGGAGACCACAATTCTGAGCAGGTATCCAATTCTCTCCTTTTTTCCAAAGTGTAGGAAAATACTCATGAATCCAGCACTGTTAAAAAAACAATAACATAATAATTAAATATAACATAATGAACATAATAAAATTAACATTAGACTCAAAAGAAAATCAATAAACTGAATTTAAATATATACCTTGAACATAATAAAATTAACATTAGACTTAAAAAAATATCACTAAACTGAATTTAAATATATACCTGTAAGAGAGTCGGATAACCACCAAGCTGTTTACAACTGAACATGGACGCATCTCCAAGAAACCTATACAATGTCACCAATGCAGCTGTTGCCCAACTATAGTTCGACAACCCATCCAAGTCCCTAAATAATGCCAGGTATCGTGCCTCCACAAGTGTAAACGACTTATCCGCAAAGATCGTGCAACCCACTAACATCATCAAATAACATCTGGTCGCATATGCCCATGATGAAGCAGCTCGATGCTCTACGAATCGATCATATAACCACTCTATCTTGAAGTACGAACCTCTGCACTCACGAACCTGGAGTAATGCCACTCTCGATGATGGGTTGAGGGTTCCAGAATACCCCCCTGATAGGCTAGTGAATAAAACATGCCACATCATCTAGAGTAATCGTCATTTCACCGAACGACATGTGAAATGAAGATGTCTCTAGATGCCACCTCTCAACAAATGCAGAAACCAAGTTTGCATCGATCTTCTTCAAACTTGATCTCTATAGGGAAGCTAAACCGGACCTAGATATGATAGCATCAATCTCCGATGGAAGCTGCTGTGGAACCATTTGGGTCAACTTCAACCCATGTCCTGCCACCTTCAACTCCTTCTTTGCACCTCTCTCCCGAAATCAAATAAAATTAAACAAATTATACAATAGCTACTAATAATTTCGGTTTTTATTCAAAACTAAATAATTATAATTTCAATTTTTTTTATACTAGTAGTAAAAAAATTATAATTTCCTTACCTCACCAAACCATATCCGTCTGGCCACATGATGCTCGTACGAAACCAAAATACTGGTATCGTACGGCCCTCCAGGATATCCCACAGGATCTGCTGCAGCTGCAGATGTACCAACATCATCTGCGCGTGTCCTACCGGTATCCTCCCATCTTTGCCTCGTGAACGCACCACTGAAAAAAAAACAATAAAAAAATTATTTAATTAAAAAAAACAATTAAAACAATTAAAAAATTTCCGGAAGACTTTCTTCAAGACTTTCGGTACACAATTTTTTGAAACACCATTCCGGAAGACTTTATGAAACTCTTCCGGAACACTTTGCACCAACGCATCATTCCGGAAGACTTCATCAAAGTCTTCCGGAAGTCATTTTTAAAACACCTCATCAAACCGGAAGACTTTCATAAAGTCTTCCGGTACCGGAAGACTTTCAAAAACTCTTCCGGTACACAAACTATCAAACCGGAAGACTTACTTATAGTCTTCCGGTAAACACTTCTGAAAATTGAAATTTTTTTTCACTCTGTAACTTTGGACGAATGGTAAAAATGGAAATAAAATATGATTTTTTAACTATTTATACAAGGGCATTTTGGTCAAAAAAAATTGGATGTGGGGGTATAGGATTAATTGTAGGGGTGTAGGGTAAAGCCTTCATAGAAAAGATATTTTTTTTTGAGTTTTTGGAAGAGATATGGATAAAATCGGGTATATAAAATAAAAAGGTAATGATAAAAATGGATAAGAAACAAGAATAGATAAAAGATCGAAATATGATGAATTGTCACAACATCAAAATTCAATGATCAACAACACTAACACACAATCCGATAAATCTGACCGAAACCCTGACTCAAACGACTGAACAAATTGTAATGACATATTTTTGGATTTTTCTGACTAAACGTTAAACGAAAATAAAATGGTACAGGTAGGACAAATTTGGGGTATGACAATTGCCCCTGTCAAACTGTCTTAAACCGAGTAAGGTGAACTGGCTCGCGTTCATACTTCCAAGGTATAAGACAATTAGATACTAAAATACTCTGAATTTGTCCGACAAGAAAGAAAAGTGTAATGACAAGAGCTGGCGATTAAAACTGGAAAGATGGGTGACACAAAAATGACGTAAGTTGACTAAAAAAAATAAAAAAAAATCGCTATCACCAAAAGGATGATAAGGCGACCCCAACACCAAAAGGATGACAAGTGACTGGAAATTAAATAATCACTATCTCCAAAAGGATGATAAGTCGACCCCGACACCAAAAGGATTCCGAGTGACAGAAATTTAAGTAATCGTTATCACCAAAAGGATGATAAGGTGACCCCGACATCAAAAGGATGTCGAATGACAAAATTAAATAATCGCTACCACCAAAAGGATGATAAGGCGACCCCGACACCAAAAGGATGTCGAGTGATATAAATTTAAATAATCGCTGTCACCAAAAGGATGATAAGGCGACCCCGACACCAAAAGGATGACGAGTGACAGAAATTTAAATAATCGCTACCACCAAAAGGATGATAAGGCGACCCCGACACCAAAAGGATGCCGAGTGACAAAAATTTAAATAATCGCTACCACTAAAAGGATGATAAGGTGACCCCAAAACCAAAAGGATGACGAGTGACAGAAATTTAAATAATCGCTATCACCAAAAGAATGATAAGGCGACACCGACACCAAAAGGATGCCGAGTGACAAAAATTTAAATAATCGCTACCACCAAAAAGATGATAAGGAGACCCCGAGATGACGAGTGACAGAAATTTAAATAATCGCTATCACTAAAAGGATGATAAGGCGACCCCGACATCAAAAGGATGCCAAGTGACTGAAAATTTAAATAATTTCTACCACCAAAAGGATGATGAGGAGACCCCGCCACTAAAAGGATGACGGGTAGACTGAAAGTAAATAAATCGTTACCACCAAAAGGATGGTATGAAGATTTGGTTGAGAAATACTTGTATAATGAGTAAAATTGCTTGGGGGAGGTGAACAAAAAGTTGAAGAAAATGATTCAATGGGGGACGGCCATTGAATAACACTTGGTAAAAAATTTGCTTGGACAACAAACGTATTGAAGCGGAGAATCAGAGCTTTATTAACAAAAGGTTAAAGATAAAAGTTCCATGGGGAATGCCCACTGGACTTGCTGAGGGGAACAACTTTATTACCAAAAGGTTGAAGAGAAAACTCCATGGAGAACGCCCACAAGATTTGCTGAGGAGAGGCCTGGAATCTTCGATTGACCCTGGATCCCGACTTGTGCATGCATGCATGTTTCATTTTTTTTGAAATGGTATTCCATAATGAAGGAAATACGATGCAAATGTTTATGCAATAAACTGTAAGTTGAAATGTAAATGTTGGGGATATGAAAATTATGATTTGTTTATGCAATGCCAATGATGATGATGCATAATGATACATATGACGTGTTGATGTGATTGAAAGGTGTAAGCTTGATGGACTTTTGATCTGGTAGTTGCCAATAATGATTGGACTTTGGGTGGGTGGAGGGTTTGATTCCCCGAAACTCAATCTTCGATAATGTGGGTCAAAAAACAAATATGGATGCTCCAAGTTTGATCACTTGCTGATGAACAAAGCGACTTGATTGACGCATGAAGATTTCTTTTGCTTTGAATGGTTGCCAACATCTGGCAAGATCTGCTTGTTCAGCTGGGGAATAGAGATAGGAAGGTTTGATTTTTATTTGCTTGCCCATGTCTGTAGGGTATTTGAAATACATCTGGTGGGGAAGCTTTGAGAGTGACCAAGACATGATCTTTCCCAGTGTATGGATTTGATAGGCGCATGCCCTTGATTGAGATGTTGAAGATGATTTACCCCTGATTGAGTTGTTAACAATGATGTGCCCCTAATTGAGTTGTTGAAGATATTTTTTCCCTTGATTGAGCTGTTGAGGGTCTTGCCTCAGGTTGAAAAGTTTTTGAGGAATTCTTGATTCAATTCCTCTTTGATTGCCCCTTGTTGGGATTGCTTTGATGTCGAACACTGATTTGCAATTAAATTGTTCATACACAAGTGGTAATGTTAATGCAAGTTTTGAAAAAGTCAATTATTTGAATGATTGTGATATTGTGATGAATAGACCGTTAGTCCAAACATGGTGCTGATTTAGAATGTGAGTGAAAGATGCAACAAGAAGAATATGCTATCAAGATTGAATATTAGAAAATATATGGAGTTAGTTTACGCAACCTTGTTGGTAGCATGCTTTCAGAATAAACTCTATCTCAATTAGGTCTTTTGAGGGTTGTAACATGGTCTGGCTCATGGGTATTGAAACAAAGGTATAAGGCTCAAAGTTATTTGTACCCACTCATTCTTCGTGATGATCTCCAGTCCTACGTTCAGTTGACTCTACACATGCATTTGTTTTCGACTTTGCAAAGATGAAGATGAAGCTTTGAGGTTTGCTTGGAAGTGGCAGCTATCTTATTTGAATTGATTGGATGTCGGTGACCCTTTGATTCTTGATTTAGTCACATGATCTTTGTTTTTTTTCCGCTGAGGATCTGAGCTCCTCTTCTTGCTTTGTTCTTCTTTTTTGTTGACTAAGTCTCCTTTTGGGTGCTCAACTTAGTTCTTTTCGGTTTTCTTCTTCTTTTCTCGCTTAAGTCTCCCTTTGGGTGCTCGACTTAGCGGTTTTCTTGATTTATTCTTTTTTGTTCTCGCTTAAATCTCCCTTTGGGTGCTCGAATTAGCGGTTTTCTTTGATTTTTTACCTAAGTCTCCCTTTGGGTTCTCAACTTAGGGGTTTTCTTTTTTTCTCGCTTAAGTCTCCCTTTGGGTGCTCGACTTAATGGTTTTTTTTTTCTTTCTCTTTTTTGTTGTATTTTGTTGAATGTTGTGACTGCCAAGTCATTTATTGATGGTCCTCCGACGGGATGTCTCATCTTACAATTTGAAGGTGTAGTCAGGTTAACTGAACAACTACCTTTCCCCAGGTTAAGCGTAAGGGTTTGTATCTGAAAGAAAATCCTACTTCTAGGCTCGAAGTGTTTGACAAGGGATTAACTCCTTATCTCTCCAGTGTTTAGGGATTTGAAAAATGCCTGTACATCATTGACGAGGTTTTATCCGAAAGCATACCACAATAGTTATGGGTATTTAGTTTTCATCATCCTCCCTCAAATCTTTACTAATGTGAAGTGAGGAAATACTTTTGTGTTTTTTGTGATAAATGATGAGCGAATGTGAATAGACTAAATCAAAACATGCATAAACATAACATTATTCTTGAGTTGGAGACTATTATTCTTGGTCTCCGGCAACCTCTTTAAAAGTATTCATTGATGGGCCACTTACGGTCACAAAGTCTTATTGAATCTAATATATTACTCGTCTAACATTGGGTTGAGCAGCGTAGGAGTGTCGAGGAATCAGCTTGATGATATTGCTGAACGATGAAATGAGGTTTAGGTTTTGAAATGCAAGATGCATAATGATGCAAATTCAAATGATACGCAATGTCAGAATCCAGGATCATAAGATCAGGGTCTTGAGTTTAATCCATAATTTTTAATAACAAGAATTCATGAGTCCGAGGTAAGGATGAAAGATAAGGCTTTCTCTCGTCACAAGGATCTCACCAGGTTGAATCTAGAGTTTTAGGAACCCCAAAGTTGTCAATTCATATGGTTGTTCATCACACACGCCATAAGCATGACAGTTGATTGACTCCCCCGTATGAATCTCGTTTGGGTGAGATCTTCGTATCGACAACCCACGAGGGCAAATTTCTCGGGAGCCCATACTACTTGACCATCGACACAGGGTTTAAACAAAGGCCTCAGAGTTATGGACTTTGCTCAACTGTTTGATCCACATGTTAGCTTTTGATAGTCACATCCATCGTACTCGATGGTGTAATACCCTAAAAGTTTCACTCTTAATTTATTGCCAACCTCAAGTGTTTTATGCTTCGCCATTCTGCATGATCGTCCAAGCATCGCATCACATTCAATAATAAAAAACAATAAAAACAAAAATAAATCATGATCATTTGCATGTGCATGAGGCATGTGATTGGACAAGGCATATCAATCATTGGAGCTCAAGAGAAATATAGTGAAACAAAAATATCCAAAGACCATTCCCAATTTAACCTACCAACCAAAAGAAAAATTCATGTTTTTCTGCCGTTAACCGGTTAACGCATATGATTAACCGGTTAACATGTGCGAAAATGGGCAAAAAAGTTCAAAAATTGGTTGCTTCCCACCCTTTTCTCCACTTTTTCCTTTTCCCTTTTTTCACTTCATTTCACATTTCATTCACTAGAAAATTCTACCACCTTCTAGATCTTTCCACACTCTTCCAAGGAACATTCCAAGGAATATTCCTTAAACCCTAACCAACTTTAACTAACTCCATACCTAAGTCCAAACCTAACCTAATGCCCAAGCAAGCTCCATACCCAAACCTAAGTCCATGCCTACACTCTATATAAGTCCTAATCACTCCAAAGAAAGGGGTTGAAAACCTTCATTCTCACAAATTTCACTTCATCTCTCTCATTTTCTCTCAATTTTCTTCCATTACCAAGTTCATCAATGCTTCATCTACATCACGATCTATCAAGTTTCACATCAAAACTCGATCGATCGGAAGCTTAGCCTCCATCTTCTTTATCAATTCAATGATTAATCAAAGATCTGGCACGATTACAGTGTTTATTTCACCAATCGGAATCAATTCGGAGCATCTGCATTTATTTTTCATTCTTGCGGATTGAAGATCGAAGCTCACGGGTTTCTCTTCATTTTACACACCGACAATCGCAACACTCACCAAAGCAATCCTCCGCTTTGTAGGTTGGTGAATCTGATACCATTTCTTCGCTTTTAACTTATTCTCTTCATCTCGTCGTACGACATTCTTCGATTGCTTATTGTTATGCTAGCGTTTTCGATTGTTTTATGTTTGATTATGATTTGTTCGCATTTTGCTTATTTTTGTTGTTAGAAGCTAGAATAGTAGCTTAATCTAGGTGCTAATAGGTGTTATAATACCTTAGATAAGTGGAAAATTCGTGCTAGCATGTTCATGAATGTGTTAGGGGTCCTTAAAAGTAGGTTCATGACCAAAAGTGCTTATTTCTTAACTTTTTTTGCATACTGTTTAGTGTTAATCGGTAAACGCATTTGGTTAACCGGTTAACACGTTGAAATTTTTCCCTGGATTTGAAAACTTAAGGGCATTAACCGGTTAACCAATACCATTAACCGGTTAACACTGTTTGAACTCAAAAATTTTGTTTGTTTCATGACTCATTTGCATTGCATCATTCCTTTAATC
The DNA here is from genome assembly GCA_963966055.1 of Lathyrus aphaca. NCBI lineage: Eukaryota > Viridiplantae > Streptophyta > Magnoliopsida > Fabales > Fabaceae > Lathyrus > Lathyrus aphaca. The sequence goes on along the minus strand of OZ014522.1, from coordinate 430,975,395 downwards.
TTCACACATTGTTAGATCATGAATTTAGGGAATTTTCAAGACCATTTTAGGCGCACGATTCCATTATTTCGACTCATTTTGACACGCGTTTCATTATTTTTGCATATTTTGTGCTTATTTGTTCATTAATGCATGAAGTGCTTTATACATATTGTTGCTAGGTTCAAATGCATCAATTAGCATGTAAATAAATGTTTCATATTCTGTTTTGCACCATCTTTTAAATGCTTGTATGCTTCTAAATGGTTTGAGTGTTTAATGCCATGCCATGATTCACTTGATAACATGATCACATGTATGCATTTTCTTTCATTTTTGTTTGCATCTTTGATCACAAACCTTTAATGCCAATTTTGATTTTGCATCAATTTGCATGTCTATTTTGTTAATTCTTGTTGATGCATGTTCACATTTCATGTTGTTGCACATTTGTTCAAACCTTAAATGCATACTTATTGCATATTTGTTAGTTTTGTGCATTCTTTAATAAACAAGTTCATTGTAAATAATCATGTCCATGATCCATGTTTTCTTTTATGTTGATGTTGCATTTGATCAAATTATGTGATGTTTGTGCATCATATCTCATTTTGTGCATAATTGAGAATAAATCAAATCTGTCTCACTTTCCATAGCTGCATTTAGAAACAGTGGTTGTAAAATGTATGCTGATTGTTGCATTCCCTCACTTTTTACACCTGTTTTGCATGCTGATTGTTAGATGTAGAAAGTTACTTGCATTTTGCATTGCATTTCATTGTTGTTTGTTCATTTAGGAGCTATAATAGGCTGTTGGATTTTTTCTTTGCATCTTTTTTAGGTCCTTTAAACTTAGGATTGAGTCTAGTTTAGGTCCTAGATCCCTTAGGATTTGTTTGGTAATTATTTACCTCATTTCTCATTCATGTTTATCATGCTAACCCTTGTTTTGTAGGGAGGTAAAGGTAAGTTCACACAACTTTATCCTTTTAATTCCTTTACGCTTTCAAGGTGTATTTGTTTTAGCATTTTTGAGTTTAATTTTCACACAACTTCATGCTAATTCCCCTTTAGGATCAACTTAGCTTCATTAAGAAGTAAGTTGTATTCTATTTCCCGTTTTCTTCTCCTTTTTGCATTAGGATTAGAAAACTACACTAACCTAGGTTCATCCATGCGTGATATCACTAGGATAGTTAGTCTTCCCCTTAGACTTTTGCCTTTGGTTCGCTTTGCTTTCTTTCTCATCTCAAGGAAAAGTAAAAAACACTTAATAAAGATCGATCTTCTCGTACGACATGAGACTTTGCCGTGGGTTACTTATACACGTCTTGTTTCGGGGCGAGGTGTAAGTCATCTACCACGATGAACAAGTCTTAGTATGAGAAGGTTCACAAACGAAAATAAAAACACTTCTCTAAAAGACAAAACAACAAAGAAGAATCGTCTTTTCCTTCGGGAATTCTTTTCTCACCTCACTCACTCTCAACGCGAACTTGAGATGACTTGTCTCATTTGCAAGACGGTAACGCACTCGTACCAGACGAGCCTGCAACACCTAATCATAGACATACACAGTTCAACTATAAAACACTAATAGATAGTTCTCGCCTTAGTTATGCGAACTACGTCGACTCTGATCCTCATTTTCCCGATGAGGTACGTAGGCAGCGGGGTAGGACCCGTTTGAGCCCATTCTTTATTTTCCCTACATTCTTCCTTTTCATTCTCTTATTCCAGTTCCCATTCTCATTCCAGTTCCAGTAGTGGTTTTCATTCAGCAACAGTTTTATTTCTCACCCTTTGAAACAGACAAACAGGCATGGATCCCGTCGGGTACGGCGGACGGTCTGGGGTGCTAATACCTTCCCAGGTCGTAACTGACTCCCAAACCCAGATCTTTAGTTCGCAAGACCTTGTCTTTTCCTTTTCTCTTCGGTTTGTGCAGCATTGCCTTTCCCATTCATTCGGGATAAAAATGCATGGCTAGCGACTCTGACTTTTCCGTGCCACTTTCGCGTTTGTACTAGGATGAAAATTCCGGGAGCGACAGCTGGCGACTCTGTTGGGGATAAGAGCCCAGAATATCTGATTTCCCTTGAGAGTCAATCCTAGCACCTGTTTGTTTCCGTTTCTGTGGGTGTTTATCTGTTTGCATCTGTGTGTTTATTTACTATTTTATTTATAGTTTTTACTTTACAACATTTATTTACCGCTTTCAGTATTTATTTTTCATGCATCATATATACTGGATTGTCTGGCTATGTTGGTTTGCATTTTTTCTGTGGATTGGGAGTTACTGTGAGATAAGCCAACTACCCGGCTTGAGTGCACCATAGGATTAGCATGGAAAAATATTTTACTCTCATGGTATCTCAACATGATGAGTGGCGATGTGTTCCACACCAAAATTGCGATCGTCTTGGAACTATTCTGTGTGGGGGTTCTTCCTCATTTCAGGGTACGACCTCGATAGTTATGTGCATTTGGTGACCGATCTTCGAGGACCTTAGTGGAAACATCCCTCTCCAATGATGACAATGGAAGACCACATTTGTTGGCAAACCCACTCGCATCCGAGGATCCACTGGGAACTCGCATAGGATGGCCTAGTTCTCTCATAGGAATCCAGCCAAAGCAAATTGTTCGAATGACAATAGTACTGTATCCTAAGGGATGAATGTACTATTATTTCCCGATTCAGTTCTTGAAGCTGGGGACTTATGAGAGGTGCTTGTTTCCTTGGACTCAGCTAAGACCTCCTTGAGTAGTACATAATACCAAACCAATTCCTTGATTTGGTCATGTGCCATTTCTCGGAGATGGTGAACGTATTATTGCTACTCGACTTTGAGAGTTCGTGATGTTGACCCGAGTAGCACACCCGTGAAATGGGAGGGGTTTACAAGTTTGCAGGAACCCTAAAACTTTTATCATACCCACTTTGCCAGTATTGTTCAGTATTATGATCTGGTTCTATGTTACATTGATTTTGAGTTCTGGAGTATCTGTACAGAGATAAAGTCATTGCGTCTATCCACAGTTGGTTCACCATTCAACACCGGCATTAGACCCTTGATCACATGCATGCTACATACATAACATCATGGCATTTTAGCATACGTGTTCACTTATTTTCAAGGATCCTATATTTGGATTATGACATTGGAATTTTCCTGTATCAAAACTTAAATTAAAGCAGGTAGGTTACTTGGAAATAATCAAACATGGCATTTGCATGCATCCTTACACTCATTGCAGGTGTCCGAGGACAGATTCTCATCCTGATTTGATTTCTCCCCGGAATGGCCAATTTGAATCACGATCATCAAGGTATAGACATGGAGCAACTCCAGGAAGAAGTGGATGAAATGAAAATCCAAATGGAACAATTTCTGGTGAGCATGCATTCCTTATATCATGGAAACATGCTACTAAGAGAGAAGGTTTACCAACTGAAGAAGCAGGAAAACCAAACCATGGAAGCTCTAGAGGCAGTACTCAAAGAAGGGCACTATGTACCCATTACTGACATTGAAGTTGTTGCTTCTCCCCGTTCAGTGGAGGTGTACCAAGATCAAGAAATGTTTCGCGGACATTCTCCTCAACTTTGGACTCCTAAACCTCTCAACTTGCAATCGCTTCCAGCTCACCAAAGGAAGTGTAAAGGCAAAAACCTTGAACAAAGGCCGAAGAAGCCTGAAGCTAAGTTTGACTTGATTCCGGTGTCACATGCGCAGTTGCTCCCTTGCTTGCTCGAACTTAATCTGGTTGAACTTTCCACCCTGGCAGCCCTGCCTAAAAAACTTCCTCCAGATTTTGATGCCAGCGATAGGTGTGTTTTCCATTCAGGTGCACCTGGTCACAATGTGGAGAATTGTAAGAGGTTCAAATATCAGGTCCAAGAGCTTATTGACTCAAAGACGATTGAGTTTGCACCAATCAACGGGAATGTGTCAAGGGATCTCATATCACCGGTTGCAAAAAAAGGGACTCCTTCTTTCCCTACCACAAAGATCATCCCCAATCAAAGGTGTGTCCCTCCGCTTTGGGTCGTAAAGTCTTCACACCAGCAACCTCTGCCCGTTCACCGATCAAACAGGGAAAGAAAGTGAAAAAGTAATTTGGGTGTGCGGATTCATCTCAGCAATAGAGATATCAACAACAGGGGAAACTCAGACTCGGGCAGCCTGAAAGAGTGTTTACTCCAAGTCTCAGCCCTCACAGCCAAGTGTTTGCTCGTTTGCTCAAGAACTCTTTGATTCAGCCAAGGAATGCCATGCCAATGTTGTACCCCAATCCCCCAGATTACAATATGGATGTTATGTGTGAATTCCACTCCGGAACGTTCAGGCATACAATTGATGAGTGCAAAGCGTTCAAACATAATGTCCAAGATCTAATTGACTTAGAGGCCATTTCACCAGAAGGAATCCGCAGAAATTAAAGCCTTTTGACTTAGCTGGCCATGTGTTGCACCCCAAAATTTGCCCTCACAATACAGGACTTTGTGTGCTAATAAGGTTCACAAGGTTCACAAGATTCACAATACTTACAAGACCTTTAATGAGGTTCATGAAGTCTACAATTCACTTTATGAAGGTTCACAAGGTCCACAAGCTTCCCAATGCTTTCAAGACCTTTCATGAGGTTCATGAAGTCTACAAGTCACTTCATGAAGGTTCACAAGGTCCACAAGCTTCCCAATGCTTTCAAGACCTTTCATGAGGTTCATGAAGTCTACAAATCACTTCATGAAGGTTCACAAGGTTCACAAGTTTCACAATGTTTACAAGACCTTTCATGAGGTTCATGAAGTCTACAAGTCACTTTATGAGGTTCACAAGGTTCACAAGATTCACAATGCTTTCAAGACCTTCCATGAGGTTCATGAAGTCTACAAGTCACTTTATGAGGTTCACAAGGTTCATAAGGTTCACAATACCTCCCATGAGTATCACAAGACATTTTATGATGGTTCACAAGGTTCACAAAGTTCACAATTGGTCAGAAAAGTTGACAATTCCCTCAGACAATGCACCTCCTAAGCAGTGCATCCAAAACTAGGGTTTTGATTTTAATCAGGCTAAATGAACTTCCAAGACATCAAGTGAGCTTCATAACCTCTTATATGTGTGTAATAACCCCCATGACAAGTTTCAAGACTTTTCTCAAAGGTTTGCTCAGTCAGATGATCAGATAAGTTAAAATCAGTCAAAGCAGTTAAAAAGTCAAACTGAGGTCAACTGTGGTCAAACCAAAGTCAAACTTCATGATTTTTTGCCAACATCAATTATATGAAGTAAAATTAATCATTTGATCAAGGGTTGATCATGATTCATCAAGGAGATTCCAGATCATCAAGAATCAGGAGTTTCTAAATTAGAGTTTCCTCAGTAAAAGTCAACTGAACTTTGACCAACCATAAATTTCACATGCTTCATCACCAAGTCTCCACTCAAAGCTAATTTTGAATAAAATTGAATTCTCTACAACTTTGTGTCTCACAAGCCAAGCCCAAAAATGCTTCATTTGGAAGGTATGAGCTAAGACATTATAGGTCCTTTTGAAAGTCAACAAAAAGTCAACAACTTCAAAAGGGCATAACTTGAGATTGGTAAATGATATGGACATGAAACCAGTGGGGTTGTTTAGAGGACTCTTCAAGCTTTCCAAAATGTCCAAGAACACCCTCATAGCATTAAAATTGAGGGATATGTTCCCTTGCAAAGTTGGGAAATTTTGGGTTGGTTTATGATGAAAATGGAGGTCTAAAACCAAATTCTTCCAAATGGGCTGAACTTTTTGTGACCCAAGGTGTTCCATGACATCATGCACGAAATTTATTTAATATTTTCATAATTTTATTTTATTTATTATGATTTTTTATATTAAAAATCATTTTAAATTCAAATAAAATATAAAATATGAAGATTTAAAATATATTTTGATTCTAGAAAGTCATAAACCTTGATTGAATTAGATTGATATGAAAATTATGATGATTGTCTTAAAATAGCAATGTTATATCAAAAAATATTTGAATTTTAAGACATTATCTTTTTCAATCTTCAATGATCAAAAAGTCCAAAGAATGATCACATATTTTGACCTAATTCTATTCACTATAAGTACATAAACAGATCACAAGCATTGGGACAATTTTTCTGCCTCCCAAGAGTAAGTTCCATAAGCCAAAAAATCTCTCCACAACTCACATTCGGTTTTGAACTTCCAGGACATTTGAAGGTATTTGAAGCACATAGTCATGATCCCTGACCACCATTGAGTGAAAACCAATACTCATATGCATCCCATACACTCCATAATGCATAACCCGAAGCTTGGTTGTTCTTGAATATAATTTTTTCGGTTTCATTAATTTACTGCATTTCAATGAATTTTGTTTGGCTAATCTTATTTGTGATGATGTGTAGAACGTTTCTGGGCAAAGAAATCAAAGAAACCATGAGTAACTCGTGAAACACCATTATTAGGGTTTGGACCAAGGTTTAGGGTTTTCTGATTTATGGAATATAAATGGATTCTAAAGCCATAGAATGAACCGCATGAATGTTTGGATCACATTGATAGATTCAATTTTATGAAATTTTACAGTTTTGTTGATCATTGGATTTCGTAGGTTTTGCTGCCATTGTGTTTTCGCAGGAAAGATGGTAGGAAAATTTGTAACAAATTTCGCAGGTACCCTGAAGAAGATGAAGTTGGCCTGACGCGAATTTCATATTTGAAATTCTGTTTTAAAATATTATGTTATCATCCTGTTTGTTTATCACACATGAGCATGTGTCCCAGTGGAAAGAAGCGTTTGTGTGTGGCTATAAGACCTGTGTTTGAATCCTGGCTGTGCACATATTTTTCTTATTTTTTCAGGTTAAACATGAGGCTTAATATATTATGCCTTCTTGCCAATCCAATATCAGATTCGTTCACCTAGCTGGGATGGTAATGTGCATGCGCGTTAGCTTGAGAGGTCCTGGGGTCGATTCTCCCCCAGGCCTTTTGCTTCTTATTATTTTTCTTGATTTTTCCAGACAAAGAATAAAACCAATTGAACCCCCTTCACTATCACACGCACGCTGATGGCCTAGTGGTGTGTTTTGTTACTGGCAGGCAGAACATCCTGGGTTCAAATCCCAGCCAGGTAAGTTTCCATCTTTTTGCTTCTTTTTTCTATTTTGTCTTGTTTATTTAATTTTGTTTAATTATTATTATTAATAAATCATATATAAATATATAATTAAATAATTCCATAATAATATATATATTCAATATTTTCCCAAATTCTAAAAAATTATTTTCTAAATTCAAAAATTAGTTTTATTATTATGTATTTCAATTATAAAATGTATATATTATTTAAATAAATTATTATTGTAAATCAAACCCTAATTTTATAAACCCTAGTTTATCTTTTCTAAACAAATTATTAAAAACCTAATTTTATTTTCTAATTTTTTGTAAATATAATATTTAATATAATTAAATTTTGTAAATATAATTATTATGTATATATTTTAGTTAATATAATTAAATTATAATTAATCTCATTTTAATAATATTATATCATTGTTTATAATTAATTATATATGCAAATAATTTCTAAAATTGCAAATTTATTAATTTCTCATAATATGTTCATAATTTATTTAATTTGTTTATAATTTTAGATTTTATGATTAATTGTTCTTATTTTTCTATTTAAGCCATTAAAATTTTGTTTTGTTTATTATTATTACTAATCATGTTTATTACTAATCCATTTTTTTTATTATGCTTATTATTATTATTTCACTAACCTTATTTATTATTACTAACCCCTATTATAATTATTATTGCTTATTTATTTATTTTACTTATTATTTATATTTTGCTTATTTATTTATTTATTTTGCTATCTATTTTAATTGTTTAATATCATTGTTGTAATTGCTCCTGGATGTAATTTTTTATAATGTTTAAATTATTTTTATTGCTATGGTTAGTAAAAATAGGGAGTGTAAACATGTATGATATTTAAAATTGAATTTAGATCATTTTAATTAAAAGATAAATAAAATTAAACACTCACACACATAAGTCGATCTTTGATCGCCATCTCACTTTCTGGGGTTACCTCTCAATGTTGCCTATTCAAAAAGGTCAAGTGGGGTGTATAAAGCAAGTCCCTTAAAACAAAAGTCATCAAGTCCCTTAAATGGTTGCCTTCATAAAAGATCTTGTCCCTTCGAATAATGATGACAGTCCCTCCAAAATTGCTTAATACACCCTACAGTTGCCTATACAACAGATGTCCCTCACTTGTCCCTTACATCCAAGGTAATGACTACCTATTCCTTAATAATAGGGATAGTCTTACCATTTAAAGAATATTTAAGAACAGAAAAGACTTAACTTAGGGTATGTTCCTCTTATGTACTTGCTCACTTTCCAAAAAAAATTCAAAACACTTCACATTTTCAAACAAATTTTCAAAACAAAGTCTTTATATATATCCGTACATGGATCATTATAAAGTACTTAAGAAAATTTTTAATCACACACTACACTTCCCAAAACATTTTAAAGTGAGCCAAGTAACTAAGAGCCCATGGATAACCATGGATGTAAAGGGTGCTAACACCTTCCCTTTACATAACCTACCCCCCGAACCCAAAAATCTTTTAAGGTCTTTCCTGTTCTTTTATGCCCTTTCCTTTTGGATAAAATAAAAGTCGGTGGTGACTCTTGCTATCCGCAACATTTAACTAAAGTCAGTTCTCCCACCGTGTTACACCATGCACGGGCATTTTTGGAAGCTCAAGATGGGTTCTGATCATACAAATAGTTGATGAACTAGGGGATGTAGAATTCTTTGAATTGTTTACTGTGTTTGAGATTACCTTCAGAGCTGTTGATGGAATCTACTGTTTGTGTATCGTTGATTGTGACTTTTTCTTGTACTTAAGTATTGCCGACATTGATTGTATGACTTTTCGCATGTTTGCACATTATTTCTCTATGGTGGTTTATATTCAGGTGTCATTGTTTCAACTTTTCCATTCTGGAAATATTATTTCGATAATGAACTCACTATGCTCAACACTTTCCTCGCACACACCACTCAGAATTTAATCGTATAATGTGGAACTTTATGGGGTATCTGTCCCCCATCTGCAACACTGATAGACATTATATTAGGATGAATAGCTGAGCCATGAGTAGCAACATCAGACATATTAGCATCCAAATGTTCATAGGCCTGTGGAGAATCAGGTGGAACCATGCACTCGTTTTGGCCCTCCAAGTCATAAATCCAATTGTCCCTATTATGAACACTGGTCTTTTCATGATTAGGGAAAGTAAAATGATGAACAACAACATTGTCAATTAATAATTCAAACTCAACCGGGCCAAGGTTTGCAATAATTCCATGGTTAAAATAGAAGTTGATGTCCATGGGGAGAATACCACCAAAAACATGAGTATGGTTGAAATGATAACGTAACCCAATAAAATCAACGATCATGGTAATTAAACCTCTAATAATAATAGGTCCGAAGGACTCACGTGAAATATTAACAAGATTAGCTAGCAATAATGGGACATCATTAACTGACTTCCTTTGAGAAGCACAAAACATGATATAAATTTTATTCTTAGAAACAGATGTTACTCTTTATTCCCGAAAAGGGTGTGGGCTAGTGTCTTATGGAAGTACCCAAAACTAATCAAAGTCATAGCCAGTAAAAGCATCTTTAGGAGTCTTAGTGACGACATCCGACCCATTAGGAAATCCTAACAAGTTGGCAAGCTCGTGATGAATGGAGCGATATTTGTTTATGAACAACCTGAAAGTGGCTAATCCACTACCAAACATGAACCCACGGGTAGGATCATAGTACATAGAGCTTAGGAATTCTATAGTCAAGTTACGATAGGTTCTGAATCTCTTCCTTATAGAAAAGTCATCCCATCCCAAATGATTCAATAAGTAGATAACACTATCTCAGATACCAAGAGCAGTCATAGCAAAATTATCTAGGTATATCGATACAGAAAAATCCCTTTGGGATATGGCCTCAAAGTGACGCCTCTGGACCTCATTCCTAAAAACAACTTCGTGATTCTCGAAGGGCTGCATTCTCCTAGAATTAGTGCTAGCCTAAGATAAGTTAGTCTAAAATCAGACAATAATTTTCTATTAGTTAAGTTATACCATAAGCAAAAATTATTAAAAATACATAATAGTAATAATAGTAATAATAGTAATAATAATAATAATAATAATAAAATAATTAGAACATAAAAATGAATATGCAGTAAAATTAATAGCTAATGCATGCAAAGTCTGGATATAGTAATAAGATAGTAGTGACTAAAGATCGTGGGCTACCTTCCACATAGCGCTTCGTTTAATTTCGGGAGCTCTACATTGATCTAGAAAGAAACTTCATTCACGGATAAGTGGGCCACTATTCCAACTTGTAACTAGTGAAGAAATCTTTGTTCTTTATGGTATGACAATGCTTAAGTCGCTTCCCATTCACAATGAACGTTTCATTTGATTTTCCTCAAATTTCTATTGCTCCACTTTGAAAAACATTTATAACCTCGAAGGGACCATACCATCGAGAATACAACTTGCCTGGGAACAACTTCAGTCGAGGGTTAAAGAGAAGAACTACATCTCCCTCATGAATATCTAAAATTATTTTCTCTCCTGCTCCTATGTAGTTCATATTTAGGGTCTTAATGGCCCAATAAGCTTTATGTTCTAGTTCTACAGGCAGGTGGCATGATTTTTCATTAACCAATTTAAACATAGTGGTTCCTATCGAGGTCTTGTAAGTTGTCATATAAGCCCACAAATATTTATGAAGTTTAGCAGACCAATCCTTCCTAGAAGTTGCAATGGTTTTCTCAATATTTTGTTTAATCTCCATATTCGACACCTCGACTTGTCCACTGGTTTGAGGGTGATAGGGTGTTTCTACTCGGTGTTGAACTCCATATCTAAGTAATAGCTTCCCAAAGACATTTGAAATGAAATGGGATCTGCCATCACTAATGGCAACTCTCAACACACCGAACTTAGGAAATATTATTATTTTTAAAGAGCTTAACAACTACTTGTGCATCATTCGTAGGAGAAGATATTGCCTCAATCCATTTTGATAAGTAAGCAACTGCAATGAGTATGTACTTATTGCTAAAAGAAGATGAAAATGGTCCCATGAAATATATACCCTATACGTCAAAAACTTGAAGTTCTAAGATCCCTTTATGTGGCATCTCATTGCATTTAGAAATATTCCCAGTGCATTGACACCGGTCGCAATTTATAATAACAATGTGGATATCCTTCCAAAGATTTTGCTAGAAGAGGCCAGATTGTAAGATCTTCGTGCATGTCTTTGAAGTACTTGCATGCCCTTTATATGGTGCAGCATGGCAATATGATATGACATTAGCTACTTCAGATTTAGGTACACATCGACTAAATATTCCATCGGCGCCTCTCTTGAATAGTTGGGGTTCATCCAAGTAATAGTGTTTGAGATAATGGAAAGAATTTCTTTTGTTGGTATGTTAAGTCTGGTGGGAACACCCCAGTTGCTAGGTAGTTGACAAAATTAGCATACCACAACAATGTGGTCTCGGTGCAAATTTATTCTACTACTTCATTGGTTTCTACGTCATTAAATATCAAAGAATATTTGATCATCTCACTTTCATTTTCTAACTGGACTACTAGTCTATCATAAGGGAATTCACCATTGATGGGCACTTCTTCAAGTTTTAGATCCTCAATTCTAGAGGGATGATTTGCTACTACGTTTTCAGTGCCTTTTTTTATCTTTGATTTCCAAGTCAAACTATTGCAAAAGCAAAATCCATCTTAAGAGTCTTGGTTTGGCATCCTTCTTAGTCAACAGGTACCTAATTGTGACATGGTCGGTATAAACAATGATTTTCGCTCCCACTAGGTAGGAACAAAGTTTATCTAAAGCGAATACAACACCCATGGGTTCTTTTTCAGTGGTGACGTAGTTCATTTGCGCATTGTCTAAGGTTCTACTTGCATAGTAAATAACATGAAGCTTTTTTTATCTTTTCTTTGTCCTAAGACAACTCAAACAACGTAGTCATTAGTGTCACACATAATTTCAAACGGTATACTCCAATCAGGTGGTTGCATAATGGGTACTATAGTAAGAGCATTCTTTAGATGTTCAAATGCTTTCAAGCATTCCTCATCAAATATGATTTCGACATCCTTCATTAACAATCTAGTTAGCGATTTTATGATCTTAGAGAAATATTTAATGAATCGTCGATAAAAATCATCGTGTCCTAATGTAATACGGTGGGAGAACTGACTTTAGTTATGTTGCGGATAGCAAGAGTCGCCACCGACTTTTATTTTATCCAAAGGAAAGGCATAAAAGAACAGGAAAAACCTTTTTAAAAGATTTTTGGGTCCGGGGGGTAGGTTATGTAAAGGGAAGGTGTTAGCACCCTTTACATCCATGTTTATCCATGGGCTCTTAGTTACTTAGCTCACTTTAAAATGTTTTTGAAATGTAGTGTGTGTTTAGAAATTTTCTTAAGTGTTTTATAATGATCCATGTACAGATGTATATAAAACCTTTGTTTTGAAAATTGCTTGAAAAATGTGAAGTGTTTTGAAATGTTTTTGAAAAGTGAGCAAGTATCTAAGAGGAACCTACCCTAAGTTAAGTCTTTTCTGTTCTTGAATATCCTTTAAGTGGTGAGACTATCCCTATTATTAAGGAATAGGTAGTCATTACCTTGGATGTATGGGACAAGTGAAGGGACATTTGTTATTTAGGAAACTGTGGGGTGTATAAGCAATTCGAAGGGACTTATCATCTTTATTCGAAAGGGACAAGATCATTACGAAGACAACATTCGAAGGGACTTGATCTTTTGATCTGTTTAAGGGACTAGATGACATAAGATGAGGGACTTTGCTTTATACACCCTACTTGACCTTTTGTTTAGGCAACTTGAGAGGTAACCCTTAAGAAGTGAGATGGCGATCCAGGATCGACTTACGTGTGTGAGTGTACAAGTTCAAATATTTATCTTTAAGTTAATGATCTAAATTCAATTTTTAAATACAAACATGTTTTACACTCCCTATTTTACTAACCATAGCATTTAAAATATAAATATTAAAAATTACTACAACTATTACACATTGGATACAATTACATAATAATAATAATTAAAAATAAATAAGCAGATAAATAATAATAAATAATTGGGTTAGTAACAATAATAAAAATCATATAATATATAAATAAATAAATGGGGTTAGTAATAATAAAATAAATAAGAATAAAAATAAAGAAATTAGCATAATAATGAACAATAAATTAAAAGTTCAATTTTTAATAAATAATTATTTTTTAAGATTTTTAAGAAGAAAAATAAACAATTCATATTATATACTAATTATTATAAAGATTTAAATTTATATACATGTTATAAAAATAATGGTTAATTATAATTAAATAAACATATTATAAAACTAAATTATTTATAAGACTAAATTAGGAGTTTTTAATTATTTTAAGCATAATCTAAAATTATTTATATGCAAAAACTATATTAAATATTAATTATAAACAAATTATAAAAATATGTACATAATTAAGGTTTACAAATAAATAAATTAAAAGTTATAATATAATTAGATTTTATGTAAAAGAAAATTAGGGTTTGATTATTTAGAAAAATACATTAGGATTTACTTCTTAATTAAAATATAAACAAAAATTATGAAATTAAAATAAACAAATAAATTAATATTTACAATTAGGGTTTATAAAAATAAATAGGTTTTATAAAATTTTTTTTAGGGTTTTAAAAAATATTATTAGGATTAATCATAATAAATTAGGGTTTACTTATTTTTCTACAAATTAAATCAAATTAAATCAATTTATTCACAAATTATATATATACATACATATTATAAATAAAAATATTTTTATAAAAGAAAATATGAAGTTTTTTAAGAATATTGAATAAAAGTATTTTAATGATATTTATAAATTGTATTTTGATAATTTAATAAAATAGAAATAACTAAAATAAGAAAATAATGAAAAAATTGCTCAAAAAGAAAGGACCTGGGATTTGAACCCAGGTCCCTTACCTCCAAACGCAACACCAAAACCACTCTGGCCAGCATGCACTAGTGATAGAGATTGAGATCCACAAGCCTTTGTTTCACATCCTGTAAAAATCATAACAAAACAAAAAATAACACAAAAAGGGCCTGGGGGGTTTCGAACCCAGGACCCCCACACAACAAGCAAACACTCTTACCATCCAGCCAGAAGGGCACATCTGTGTGTATAATCATCACAAATAATAATATATCAAGTCCTGTAATAAATGAGAAAATGAAGCAAAAAGAATGCTGCCTCCAGGAATCGAACCCAAGCCCTGCAACATAACACGCGCGTCCCTCACCACTGGGCCAAGCAAGCTTCTGTGAAACAAATTAACAACAATATAATAAAATATTAAGGCAAATATTTGAATTCTAGAACGCGCGACAAGGTCTTCGTCTTCCTCCTGGCTACCTTCGAATTTTGTTGCAAATTCACCTACGCATTTTCCTGCGAGTTCTTGATATCCATAACCTGCGAATTTCAAACAGCAAGCAAACAGTACAATTTTCTTCAATTGATTAGGGCATTGTGATTCCCAGAACTTACACAATCATCCTATGTTTTTCAAATTCATTTATATTAGGTTTAGTGTGAAGCCCTAAAAGCTTGGCCGAAACCCTAACAATGGCGATTCCTTAAACCTGTATCAAAACTTCAATTAAACAACCCAGAAACAATCAACAACTCAATACAAACATGAAACAATGATCAAATTTCATTTATAACACACAAATATAAGAAAACGAAAAAATCATCAAAGCATGAAAAGTTTGATTCGGGTTATGCATTATGTCATGTTTTTGATACTTTTAATGATTGGAATAGGTTCAATGATGTCCATAGAACATGTATCAACCTTCAAATTGTCTTGAAAGAGCTTGAAGAGTGAAATCCGAATTGTGTTTTTGGTGAGTTTTGGAAAATTGGAAACTTACTCTTGAGGCAGAATTTTCGTGTTTTATGCATTGTGATGTGTTTAGGTACTTATAGTAAATGATATTAGGTCAAAAAATTGGATGGTTGTTTGGACTTTTTGGATTCAAAAGATTGAAAAAGATCATGGCTTGAATTTCAAATATTTTTGAATGAAACCTTTCTATCTTAAGACAATCACCATCAATTGCATATCAGTCTGATCCAATTCACGTTTATGACTTTCTAGAATCAAAATATATTTTAAATCTTCATATTTTATATTTTATTTGAATTTAAAATGATTTTTAATATAAAAAATCATAATAAATACAATAAATAAAATAAAATTATGAAAATATTAAATAAATTTCGTGCATGATGTCATGGAACACCTTGGGTCACAAAAAGTTCAGCCGATTTGAAGAATTATGGTTTTAAGACCCTATTTACTTCATAAACCACCCAAACATTTCCCAACTTTGCAAGGGCAAAAATCCTTCAATTTTAATGCTATGAGGGTGTTCTTGGACATTTTGGAAATCTTAAATAGTCCTCTAACCAACCCCATTGGTTTCATGTCCATATCATTTACCATTCTCAAGTTATGCCCTTTTGAAGTTGTTGACTTTTTGTTGACTTTTAAAAGGACCTATAATGTCTTAGCTCATACCTTCCAAATGAAGCATTTTTGGGATTGGCTTGTGAGACACAAAGTTGTAGAGAATTCAATTTCCTTCAAAATGAGCTTTGGATGGGAAAAATTTGATGAAGGATGTGAAAGTTATGGCTGGTCAAAGTTCAGTTGACTTTTCCTGAGGAAACCCTAATTTAGAAACTCCTGATTCTTGATGATCTGAAATATCCTTGATGAATCATGATCAACCCTTGATAAAATTATGAATTTTACTTCATATACTTGATGTTGACAAAAAATCATGAAGTTTGACTTTGGTTTGACCACAGTTGACCTCAGTTTGACTTTTTAACTGCCTTGACTGATTTTGACTTATCTGATCATCTGACTGAGCAAACCTTTGAGAAAAGTCTTGAAACTTGTCATGGGGATTATTAAACACATATAAGATGTTATGAAGCTCAATTGAAGTCTTGGAAGTTCATTTAATCTGATTAAAGTGAAAACCCTAGTTTTGGATGCACTACTTAGGAGAATGCATTGTCTGAGGGAATTGTCAAATCTTCTGACTAATTGTGAACTTTGTGAACCTTGTGAACCTCATAAGATGTCTTGTGAACCTTGTGAACCTCATGAGAGGTCTTGTGAACCTTGTGAACCTCATAAGATGTCTTGTGAATCTTGTGAACCTCATAAGATGTCTTGTGAATCTTGTGAACCTCATAAGATGTCTTGTGAATCTCTTAGCACACAAAGTCTTGTTTTGTGAGGGCAAATTTTGGGGTGCAACAACTTCCCCTATTCAATTTTCTGAAACCTGAGGGGTTAGATTGGTATATGTGCCAGTCGTGACCTGGAAGGTTGAAGGGGATTGAACACAAAAGCCCAAATATTTGCACTCACCGGTGCGTAGAGTGATACTGATGACTAGCTGTATATGCTTGAGTGGGCTTAAAGATGCCACTTGGAGAAACAGGAAATGGGCTTAGAGATGCCATCTGGGGAAAAGTTCTTCAAATATACTTCTTGGGGAATCAAGTAGTCCAAAGTATGAAGATATAGCTTTTTGGGAAGATAAACAACGGCCCAAGGTAATGATAGCTTTCAGGAGGATAAACAACATCCTGAGGTATAAGTATAACTTTTGGGAGGATAAACAACGACCCAAAGTAATGATAGCTTTCAGGAGGATAAACAACGTCCTGAGGTAAAGGTATAACTTTTGGGAGGATAAACAACGACCCAAAGTTATGATAGGGTTCAGGAGGATAAACAACGTCCTGAGGTATAGGTATAACTTTTGGGAGGATAAACAACGGCCCAAAGTAATGATAGCTTTCAGGAGGATAAACAACGTCCTGAGGTAAAGGTATAACTTTTGGGAGGATAAACAACGGCCCAAAGTCATGATATGGCTTTTGAGAAGATAAACGACGTCTCAAGATAATGAGGTAACCTTTGGGAAGATAAACAACGGCCCAAGGTCATGATAGCTTTCAGGAGGATAAACAACGTCCTGAGGTAATGAGATAACCTTTGGGAAGATAAACAACGGCCCAAGGTAACAAGTTATTGATGAAGTTTGCCTGCTGGAGAATTAATCTGAAAAACAAGATTATAACATTCTGCACGATAATATTAGTTTATGCATTATGTATGCATGTATAGTATGATGCACTTAAGTAATGTATTATGTATTTATGTATATGTATGTTATGGTATGATGTAAATGATGTATGTATGCATCATGCAGCTTGAAGCGCCTGGATATCTTCGTATGACAACTGCTGGCCAGGGAAAATAAATCCCGATTCGTTGCTGAAGAATATGAGGAACTTGTTCCCGTCTTGTTTGATAATATAGTATTCATAACCTCCCGCCTTCATTTGATAGTAAGGTATACATAACCTCCCATCTTCGTTCGATAGTAAGGTATACATAACCTCCCATCTTCGTTCGATAGTAAGGTATACATAACCTTCCGTCTTCGTTCGATAGCAAGGTATACATAACCTCCCGTCTTTGTTCATCGTACTCTTATTGAAAGAATAAATTCTCGACTATCCGTATGAGGATAAAAGAGATGGATATAAATTCCAGGGGAGATGTAACTCGAAGTATTTATGAAGATGAATTTGCCCTACTAGGGGATTTGTAGCTGTCTTGTAGGGATGAACCGGTGAAGCTTCGTTGAATTCCTTCCCTTGTTCGTCCTTAGTAAATACTATTACTGAATTTCCATGCATTTCTGGTAAACATCAATCATATTAAGCATTTTATGCATTTCTTGTAAACATCAATCATATTCAAAAGCATACATACATTCAAACACAACCAATGGACGTTTTTCTTATGTAAATAGGGTAAAAGTAAATCTGGATTCAAAGGTGAAATTTTATTTATATCACAAAGTGACCTATACATAGGTAAGTTCATACAAGGAGACAGAAATCCTAGTAAGAGGAATTTATCATAAAAATTTTACAAAACAAAGAACATCAGCTATGTGGGAAATAATCCTATTGAGTTTCAATTCTACTATTGCCATTATCTTCAAATATCTCATCTTCTGCTGTTAAGACGAAAACGATTGGATTGAGCTTTATCTGTTCGAGCTTGAGTAAGTAGCACAATTGGTGGTAGTTTCATGGGTGATCCAAACGAGACATAATCATACGCTTTAATCCCTAACTTTTGCCTGGATTGCCTTTTCAGGTTTTCAATCCACCGGGATACCCTTTTTTGCCCAAGCCGCCTTTTCAGGTTTTCGACTTGCCGGGTGTACATTTTTTTATATATATATCCCTAATTTTTGCCCGAACCCTTTTGGTTCGCCGGGATGCCCTTATTTTTGCCTAGGCCAGTCAACCTAGCGGGTCTCTTTTTATGCGTAGTATTTTTTAACTATGTCTGCGTTTACAGGCTGTGGGAAGTCTTCACCATCCATAGTAGTAAGTATCATGGCACCTCCTGAGAATACTGTTTTGACTACAAATGGTCCTTCATATGTAGGAGTCCACTTGCCCCTAGGATCACCCTGCGGTAATATAATACGTTTGATTACCAAGTCACCAGCCTGATATACCTTTGACTTAACCTTCTTATTAAAAGCTTTGATCATTCGTTTTTGGTACATCTGGCCATGACAAACTGCTGCTAACCTCTTCTCATCAATCAAATTTATCTGGTCAAGTCGAGTCTGAATCCACTCATCTTTATCCAAGCCTGCATCCTTCATAATTCTTAAGGAGGGTATCTGAACTTCAATGGGCAAAACTGCTTCCATACCATATACTAAGGAGAATGGGGTTGCCCCTGTTTAAGTACGTATTGTAGTACGATAACCATGAAGAGCAAATGGTAACATCTCATGCCAATCTTTGTAAGTAACAGTCATCTTCTGTATAATCTTCTTGATATTCTTGTTAGCAGCTTCCACTGCCCCATTCATCTTCGGACGATACGGAGAAGAGTTGTGATGCTTAATCTTGAATTGCATGCATAGTTCAGTAATCATAGTGTTGTTCAGATTATAGCCATTGTCAGTAATAATCCTTTCAGGGATGCCATACCTACATATGAGATTATTCTTAATGAATCGAGCCACAACATTCTTGGTAACAGATGCAAATGAAGCTGCCTCTACCCACTTCGTGAAGTAATCAATAGCAACCAGAATGAAACGATGCCTATTAGAAGCAGTAGGCTTGATCTCACCAATCATATCAATGCCCCACATGGAAAAAGGCCAAGGAGCAGTCAACACATTCAATGGTGATGGAGGTATATGTACTTTATCAGCATAGATTTGACACTTATGACACGTTCTGGAGTGTTGATAGCAGTCAGCTTCCATGGTAGACCAATAATAACCTGCTCTCAATATCTTCTTTGCCATAGTATGACCACTAGAATGAGTGCCAAAGATCCTATCATGCATATCTTCCATAATCTTAGTTGCTTCTTTCTTATCCACACAACGAAACATAGTTGAATCATGATTGCGCTTGTATAAAATCCCATTACTCAAAAAGAACTTAGCAGAAAACCTTCTCAGAAACTTTTTATCTTTGACAGATGCCCCTTCAGGGAACTCCTGGGTTTCAAGATATCTTTTCACTTCATAGAACCAAGGCTTCTCCTCTGCCTCTTCAGTGTCAATCTTATTGCAGTATGCAGGCTTTTCAAATCTATCAATAGTAATTTTGGGATCCTCATCATCCCAGCTGATCTCAAACATGGATGCCATGGTGGCTAAAGCATCTATCAACTGATTCTCTCTTCGTGGAATATGTCCAAAGGTAATCTCTTTGAAATGTGGGATCAAAGACAACACATGGTCTCTGTAAGGAATGAGATTATCATTTTTAGTATCCCAATCTCCTTTGATCTGACTTACTACCAGGGCTGAATCTCCATACACGTCAAGGAACTGAATCTTCATATCAATGGCAGCTTTGATACCCAGGATACATGCCTCATACTCAGCCATATTATTGGTACAATAGAAACAAAGTCTGGCAGTAATAGAGGTATGACAACCTTCAGGGGAACTAATCACAACACCAACACCATTACCAAGTGCATTAGAAGCTCCATCAAA
The DNA here is from genome assembly GCA_963966055.1 of Lathyrus aphaca. Lineage (NCBI taxonomy): Eukaryota > Viridiplantae > Streptophyta > Magnoliopsida > Fabales > Fabaceae > Lathyrus > Lathyrus aphaca. Next base: position 430,955,051 of record OZ014522.1, on the reverse strand, counting down.
AACCATAGTCCATCGGGATCCTTGTTCAGGTCCGTCATATTGTCCAAGTTCTTTGGTAATAATCATAATATCTTCATCAGGGAACTCAAAACTCATTGACTGGTAATCATCCACTGCTTGATGAGCCAAATGATCAGCTACAACACTTCCCTTAATGGCCTTCTGAGTAGTATACTGTATATCATATTCTGTCAAGATCATTTGCCATCTTGCAATTCTTCCGGAGAGAGCAGGTTTCTCGAATATGTACTTAATTGGATCCATCTTCGAAATCAATAAGGTAGTATGGGTCAACATATACTGTCTTAGTCGGCGAGCAGCCCATGCCAAAGCGCAACAAGTTTTCTCGAGCAGTGAGTATCTTGTTTCACAGTCGGTAAACTTTTTGCTAAGGTAGTATATTGCCTGCTCTTTTCGACCAGACTCGTCATGTTGCCCCAACACACACCCCATTGAGTTGTCTAACACTGTCAAGTACATGATCAAGGGTCTTCCATCAACTGGTGGCATCAAAATGGAAGGTTCTAGAAGACATCTCTTGATTTCATCAAATGCTGTCTGGCACTCGTCATTCCATTCCATTACCTGATCTTTCTTCAACAACTTGAAGATTGGCTCACAGGTAGCAGTCAATTGGGAAATAAATCTTGCAATGTAATTCAATCGTCCCAAGAAACCTCTAACTTCCTTCTTAGTACGGGGAGCTGGCATCTCTCGTATAGCTTTCACTTTTGCAGGATCTACTTCAATACCTTTTCCACTAACAATGAAACCCAGGAGCTTACCAGATTTAACTCCAAAAGTACATTTGTTTGGGTTCAATCTCAACTTGTATTTCTTAAACCTCTCAAACAACTTATGCAGATGATCAAGATGTTGTTCTTCATTCTGGGACCTGGCTATCATATCATCCACATACACCTCTATCTCATGATGAATCATATCATGAAACAAAGCCACCATAGCACGCTGATATGTTGCCCCTGCATTCTTCAAACCAAATGGCATCACTTTATAGCAAAAGGTGCCCCACTGTGTAACAAATGTTGTCTTCTCCATATCTTTAGGTGCCATCTTGATTTGATTATAACCAGAGAAACCATCCATAAAAAAGAATACCTTATGCTGAGAAGTGTTGTATACCATAACATCAATATGAGGAAGTGGAAAGTCATCTTTAGGACTGGCCTTGTTCAAATCCCTGTAATCTACACACATACGTACCTTACCATCTTTCTTAGGCACCGGTACCACATTTGCAACCCACTGAGGATAAGAAGTCACAGCTAAGAACCCTGCATCAAACTGTTTCATCACCTCTGCCTTAATCTTCTCTGACATTTCAGGATGCATGCGACGAACCTTCTGCTTCTTTGGACGACAATCTTCTTTTACTGGTAAACGGTGAACCACAATGTCTGTATCCAACCCTGGCATATCTTCGTAGGACCAAGCAAAAATCTCCACATACTCACGTAACATCTGAATCAATCTTCTCTTGACACTATCCTCTAAATCAGCCCCTATCTTGACTTCTTTCCTATTTTCATCAGTTCCCAGATTCAAAACTTCGATTGGCTCTTCATGTGGCTATATAGCTTTCTCTTCTTGTTGTAACAACCTAGCAAGCTCTACAGGTACTTCACAATCGTCCTCATTTCCGTCTTCAGCTTGATAGATCAGATTCTCGAAATTATAATTGGCAATAGTAGAACTGTTATCAACAGGATCCATAGTGGATGAGGATCTGCATTTTAGTGATGTGGGTGTGTGTAAGAACACATAGCTGATAAAAGAAAAATAATAAAAGAAAGACAAGGAACACAATATTTACGAAAACGAAACGTCCACTGATTTTTATTGAATGAAGTATGCAAATGAAATGACATCCCGTAACAAGCATACCATTGTGCCCCGGGTAAGGCACAAGGCTTAAGAGTTTAAATTGTTCAAAAAGTACAAACTTTAAAAGTAACAACACAGTAATAGTATTTACTCCTGACTAAAGGAGATAGGGATAACATCTTTAGCTTTCCAATTATTGAGCCCAGCACCCACAGTAGGAAAAATCCAAGCATCCAAGTTGTAGTCTTCATCATAGTCACCCACAACGTTGATCTGATCTTTCATAATCCCCTAATTGGTGATATGAACAGCACGAGCACGACGAACAGCCTTCTGGGACTCTGCAGTGAAACCCAAACCAAATTTGTCAGACTTGTAAGGAATGTCAGGAAGCTGACCCCAAATAGTACTACCACCTTCATCCACCACAGCTCTAGCATCTTTGAGGGAGGCCATTGTAGGAGGTACTCTGGTGACCACAGGAACTTTCTTGACAACAGGAGGAGCTTCATAATTGTTAACAAACCAAGGAACCACTTCGAACGTCTGGCATGGAGTTTCAACATATTCACCTTCCATTTCAATATATTTAAAGGTGTTCACATGGCTAACTATATATCCTTCCTCTCCGTAAACAGTGACAACTTTTCCTTCTACCGGATATCTCAGCTTCTGGTGTAAAGTGGAGGTTACAGCACCTGCCCCATGGATCCAGGGACGTCCGAGCAAACAAGAATACGACGGACGAATATCCATTACATAAAAGGTAGCATTGAAGACCTGAGAACCTACTTTGATTGGGAGATCAATTACTCCATGCACCACTCTTCTCGAGCCATCAAAAGCCTTCACCACTATATTACTGGGCTTCAACACAACATCTTCAGGGCTAAGCTTATTCAGAACTTCTTTGGGCAACACATTCAGAGAGGAACCATTGTCTATTAATACATGTGATAGGGTAGTTCCCCTGCATTCAATAGAGATGTGTAGAGCCCTGTTATGATCCCTCTTGGCAGGAGTCAAATCAGCATCGGAGAAACCTAACCCATTTTCATAGGTCAAGTGTGCAACACAATTTTCAAACTGATCTACAGAAATCTCATTTGGTACGTGAGCAGTCTTCAGAAATTTAATCAGGGCCTTAGCATGAGCCTCAGAACACAACAATAAAGACAACATAGAAATCTTGGAGGGAGTATGCCCCAATTGATCAACAATGTCATAATCACTCTTGCAAATGATCTTCAATACTTCTTCCATCTGCTTAGCAAGATCATCAGCAGCCGGCACATTAGTTTGTATAGGTTCAATAACAGGACCTTTGCCCCGAGCATCATTAGTAGAGGTAGTAGCTGGAGTAACTGTATTCTTGGAGATAATTGGAGGAGAGAAAACTCTTCCTCTTCGTGTGATCTTACTAGATCCAGCAATATTATCAACATCAAGGTTCGCATCAGCAACAGGCGTATCAGTTAAGGGTTCCTGCTTAACACCATGGATATAAACATCAGACCCATAATGCCAAGGCACAACTTTATCAGAAGTATACGGAATAGGACCAGGAGTGGTAATGATCATAGGAGCCACTCTAGCTTCAGCAACAATCTTCACAGGGCCTTCAGCAGTAATCTTAATTGGACCCTTATGAGTGATTTTTATAGGTCCCTTAGAAGTAATCCTTACCGGCACTTTATCAACCATATCCACCTCTTCAACCTTCACACCTTTAGTTATATGATCCACCATACTCTCCACAGAAGGTGGAGTCCTCTCAAACACTATGGTGTAATTATTCATGAGGCGTTGAATTCCGTCCTTCAGCCTCCAGCAGCTATCCGGCTTATAGGCACAATATAAACAATCTTCACGACAACCTGGAAAGAACCCAGCTTGTACTAACTTCTTCTTAATAACAGACAATGGTGTAGTCAAATCTGCAACTGAGAAAATATATGAATCTTCATCAATGGCATTGACAGTCTTCTCATGATTTGGCATGGGAGCAGTAATCACATTTGGAGTACCCGGAGGGTCAAACTCAATCTCTCCAGCATCAATCATATCTTGAATTTTATTCTTCAATACCCAGCAGCTATTGGTATCATGTCCCTGACAATTGGAATGATATGCGCATCGTGCATTAGGATTGTACCTGGGAGAGGTGACATTGGGATTCTGAGGAGGGTCCCTCAAAGTGATAAGTTCACCCTTCAACAAGTGTTGCAAGGCTTGGGCCAGTGACATGTTGATCTTAGTGAACTGCCTTCTAGTCCTCTTTTGATTGCCCTGGGGTGGCTCTGTTGTTGCAGGAGTTGGATTGGAAATATGAACTGCACTCACAGACTGATGCCTCCTATTGCGATCAGGTTGACTATAAACAGCATTTGACTCTTTCTTCCCACTAGGGGGCTTCTTTGTAGTACTGGATGAAGAAGCACCCACTTGGATCTTGCCACTCCTTATACCACTTTCTACGCGTTCTCCTGTCATTATCAACTCAGTGAAGCCAAATGATGAGCTTCCAATGAGATGACTGTAAAAAGGACCATTTAACGTACACATGAACATATCCACTAACTCCCTGTCAGTTAGAGGGGGTTGCACTCTTCCATCCAAGTCTCTCCACTTCTGGGCATACTCCTTGAAATTTTCTTTAGCACCCATATACATGCTCTGTAGTTGCATGTGAGTAGGGGCTAAGTCAGCATTGTATTGATATTGCTTATAAAAGGCTTTAACAAGATCATTCCAATCACGGATGTTGACACTCTCTAACTGATAGTACCATTCCAATTGAGCTCCAGATAAGCTCTCTTGGAAGAAATGGATCCACAACTTCTTATCAGCAGTATGGGGTTGGATTCTCTGGACATAAGACCTCAAATGCAGCTTGGGACAAGAAACACCATCATACACTACAAAAGCAGGAACTTTGAACCCAATGGGTATAACCACCCCAGATATCAAACTCAGGTCTTCAAAATCCAGCCCAGAAGAGTTTTGCAATTCCATAACATCCATTCTATCCACCAGCATCTTGAACTTATCTTCATTAGGCTCATGATAGTAATTAGCTTCAGAATCAGAGTCCCCCATAGTGTTGTGGAGACTGCCTCCCTCTTTCTCAGACTCTTCAGACTCATAATCTTTAACCTGTTCTTTGGTCTTGACAGAACCTCTGAACCTTCTTCCCATGTTGATTAGGCCTCCTGATCTTCTAGTCTTCTTGGTCTTTTTGGCCAGCAGTGTCTTCAATTCATCCTGCCCCTTGGAAAGGTTCAGGATCAGCTCTTGGAACTGTGCATTTTGTGCCTGGAGATCTTTAAGTGTTTGTTTAAGAGCCATTGCTGAAATAAACAGCGAGAAGATAAGAAACCTGTGCACAAGAAACCTGTGATGCAATGATATGGTATGCAAATGCATATGCAATGTTTTCAAGGACCGTGTAACACGGTGGGAGAACTGACTTTAGTTATGTTGCGGATAGCAAGAGTCGCCACCGACTTTTATTTTATCCAAAGGAAAGGCATAAAAGAACAGGAAAGACCTTTGAAAAGATTTTTGGGTCCGGGGGTAGGTTATGTAAAGGGAAGGTGTTAGCACCCTTTACATCCATGGTTATCCATGGGCTCTTAGTTACTTAGCTCACTTTAAAATGTTTTGAAATGTGAAGTGTGTGAATAGAAATTTTCTTAAGAGTTTTATAATGATCCATGTACGGATGCGTAAAAAACCTTTGTTTTGAAAATTGTTTGAAATGTGTGAAGTGTTTGAAATTGTTTTGAAGAGTGGGCAAGTATCTAAGAGGAACCTACCCTAAGTTTTAAGTCTTTTCTGTTCTTGAATCCTTTAAATGGTAAGACTATCCCTATTATTAAGGAATATGTAGTCATTACCTTGGATGTGTTAAGGGACAGGCGTAGGGTCATCGTATGGTCATATAAAGCAACTTGAGGGATGTCTTTAGCAATTCGTAGGGACTATCATCATTTATTCGAAGGGACAGGATCATTATTCCGTAGGCAACTTCGAAGGGACTTGATCTTTTAAACTGTAGGGACTATGATGATTTATATTTGAAGGGACTTTGCTTAAGACATCTCTATATTCGAGGGACTTGACCATTTTATTTTAAGGCAACCAAGAGGAATATCCTAGGAAGTACAGATGGCGATCATAGATCGACTTACGTGTGTGAGTGTTATTTTTCAGATATTTGTCTTGTATATAATTTTCTAAGTTCAATTACATATAGTTAGTTTTGCACTCCCTAAATTACTAACCACACAGTTAAATATTTACAAAGAAAATAAAGGCGGAAAAATAAATCTACAAATTATTACAAGGCTTTGGCAGATACATAATAGTCGGATAAGAATAAATTATAAAGCAAGAATAATAGATATAATAAAATAATAAATAAGCAATAATAATAATAATGAAGCAAAAATAATAAAGTAATAATAACAATAAAGCAATAAAGCAATAATAATAATAATAAAGTAGTTATAATAATAATAAAGTTAAAATAAATTAAAGAAATAACAATTAAAATATTTAATTAAAAAGAAAAAGTTTAGGTTAGACAAGTTAGATTTTTTTGAAGTTATTAGAATTGATGAAAAAAAAGGGAATTAAGTTTAGAGAAAAACAATTAAGGATTATTGAGAAAACTTTTAAATATTTACACTATATGATTATTACTATTATAATAAAATACTATTAATATATAAAATATTATTGACAAAAAGTTATTGAGAAATTTTTAGAGAGAAAAAATTAATTTAATATGTACAAAATAATAAAAGAGTTAGTATTTACAAAATAAAGATTTATTGTTATAAATAAGTAATAAAATAAGTTTATAAAAATAATTAGCATTTATTTACAAAAAGAATATAAAGATTATAGAAAAATATTAAATAATTAATTTAGTAGGTTTTCACGTCCTACATTACTAAACCACGCAGTTAATATAGGATCAATGGCAGAAATTTAAATGGCAGAAAAATAAAATGGCAGAAAATAAATGGCAGAAAAATAAAATGGCAGAAAATAAATGGCAGAAAATAAAATCCTAACTATTACAACGCTTTGGGACAATTACATAATAAACATGGCGAAAAATAAAACTGAAAATATTACAAGTTAAAACTCAAAATATTACAAGGGCGAAGCAATTACAGTGTATGAATAACATAAACATGAGCGAAAATAAGAAATAATAACATGTTTGTTAAGGTTTGTGGAAAGGTTTATGATTTAAAGGAAATAACACGGTTAAAGTTTATGAGAAAGTTTTAAGGTTTACATGAAAAATTAAGGTTTATGAAAAGTTTGAGGTTTATATATAAAAAAAACTAATTAGTTAATTTTCTAAAAAACATATATAAACAAATATTGATAATAAAAATTTTAAGTTTAATTTTAGGTAAACAAAGAAGTTTAAAAAAAACTAGATATAACTATTAATTTAAAACAAAAGAAATAATAACTAATATTATAAATTGATTTATGAAATAAGTAATTATAGTAGAAAAAAAATTAAGAGGTTAGTTAATTAGGAAATTAGAGAATTAAAGAGACTAGAGAAAATTAGGAAAAAGAATGAAAAACCCATGTTTCTTTGTCAAAATGCCCTCAAAATTACCAGCCTTGCCTTCTTGACACTAGAAGGCGCGCACATGTGAATGTACCTGAAAAATAGTTATTATATAATAAACTTGTTTCTTTGTCAAAATGCCCTCAAAATTATCAGCTTTGTCTTCTTGACACTAAGACACGCGCGCACATGCGCGCACATGTGAATGTACCTGGAAAATAGTTATTATATAATAAAACAAAACGTATAAAAAAAATAGTTGAGGCAAAATCGTCAAGGTTTAGGAAAAAATCAGGGTAGTTAGTTATGAAAAAAAACGTGCAGATCTAAATATATGTGTATGAATAACATAAAAATGATATGAATTAAAAAAGGAACAAAGATGTTGCTAACGCAAAATTGCGATCATCACAACTATATCAGATCAACACAAATGTCACGCATCATACACCCAGATGTGAAAATAGCGTATCGACACGATCCGATCCGAATAATCTAAAAAATATATATATAGAATAAATATAAAAACTCGTATTAAGAACGTAATAATAAAAAAAGTGTCACAAAATAAATTTATATATCTATATATGAATAACTTAACCATATAAATAACAAAGTGAGATGTACGCACTTATATAAACCATAACATGGTTTATCACCAAAAAAACATATACAATAAAACAAATCAAGAGTTTATTATATGTATATAGCAACAAAAAAAAACGGTGATATATACATAAATTTGAAATGCAGTAATACACGTTAACACATACATATGTTTGAAACAAGTGACACACATTAATACACATGTTTGAGACATGTGTGTTAGGAAGAGGAAGAACATGATGATAAAACCAATGATAAACAAACGGACCATATATAGTACAAAGAATAAAAAGGAGGTTTTTTTTTTTTAGCAACAGAAACATAAGTTATATATATAGGAACCAATTAGGGTTAGCATAATGGGCCTAAATATTTATTTTGGAACCCAATAAAATTTTAATATAAATAATTAGATAAAGTTTAATAAAAATAGTTAAAATTAAAATAAAAACTAACAAATTTATTTATTTATTCTAGACCCAATAAAATGTAATTTAAAATTAAATAAAGTTTAATAATTAAAATAGTTAAAATAAAAATAATAACTAATAATCCTATTTATTTATTCTAGACCTAACTAAATAAAATTTAATAATTAAAATAGTTAAAATAAAAATAATAACTAATAATCCTATTTATTTATTCTAGACCCAACTAAATAAAATTTAATAATTAAAATAGTTAAAATAAAAATAATAACTAATAATCCTATTTATTTATTCTAGACCCTGTATAAAAATAAATAGACTCAAAAAATAAAAGTCGGACGCCAAAGTACTCGAAAAAATAAAATGAACACATCAAAATAATCAGCGCAAAATAAATGACTCGGAAAAATACAGTGTTTGGTCGGATTTTGAAATAAAAATTATGACCGTTTAAGCCGCTCAGACTGACCAACATATGACCAAAAATAGTCGTAAAAATATTTTTAGCATGTCAGGTTAATCTACATGAACCGTAGATTAATATTACTGACGTTTGCAAATTTAAATGCGACATTTTTCATTTACTGGTTTTAGGCACAATAAAAAATTAATTTGACCAGTCTGTCTGTAAATTCCGAGAAATTATTTTGGCTAATATTAAGACGAAATACATGTTATGCTATGAAGATGATGCAAATGAATGCAAACAAAAAGTCGGTTAGAGTTAAAAATAGAGGGCAAATTTTGGGGTGCAACAGCTGCCCCTGTTCAATTTTCTGAAACCTGAGGGGTTAGATTGGTATATGTGCCAGTCGTGACCTGGAAGGTTGAAGGGGATTGAACACAAAAGCCCAAAAATTTGCACTCGCTAGTGCGTAAAGTAACACTGATGATTAATTGTCTGTGCTTTAGTGGGCTTAAAGATGCCACTTGGAAGAATTGGAGATGGGCTTAGAGATGCCATCTAGAGTATCAACATATGATGATGTCTTTATGTTGATATTGGATATCAGTACTAGGTCTTTGTATAAGCCGTCTCTGAATCATTTATGCAACATGAGTTGAGTTGTTGAATGGACGAGTAGAAATGAATCTTGTGATAATTATCTTTTCTGGAGGTATCCTAAAGAACGTCAGGATTTGTTCTTAAGGGTCAAAAGAACGTCAGGATTAGTTCTTCTGATATACTTCTTGGAGAATAAGGTAGTCCAAAGTAAGAAGATATAGCTTTTGGGAAGATAAAAAACGTCCCAACATTACCTTTGGGAAGATATACAACGGCCCAAGGTAATGGAATAGCTTTTGGGAAGATAAACAACGACCCAAAATAATGGTATAACTTTTGGGAAGATAAACAACGGCCCAAAGTCATGATAGAGTACTTGGGAAGATAAACAACGACCCAAGGTAAGGGTATAACTTTTGGGAAGATAAACAACGGCCCAAAGTCATGATAGAGTACTTGGGAAGATAAACACCGGCCCAAGGTAAGGGTATAACTTTTGGGAAGATAAACAACGACCCAAAGTCATGATAGAGTACTTGGGAAGATAAACAACGGCCCAAGGTAATGATATGACTTTTGGGAAGATAAACAACGGCCCAATAGTCATGATATGCTTTCAGGAGGATAAAAAACGTCCCGAGGTAGTGGTATGCTTTCAGGAAGATAAACAACGTCCTGAGGAAATGATATGCTTTCAGGAGGATAAACAACGGCCTGAGGTAATGATAACTTTCAGGAGGATAACAACGTCCTGAGGAAATGATATGCTTTTGGGAAGATAAACAACGGCCCAAGGAAATGATATGCTTTCAGGAGGATAAACAACGGCCTGAGGTAATGAGGTAACCTTTGGGAAGATAAACAACGGCCCAAGGTCGTGATATGCTTTCAGGAGGATAAACAACGTCCTGAGGTATAATGATGTAACCTTTGGGAAGATAAACAACGGCCCAAGGTAATAATATGCTTTCAGGAGGATAAACAACGTCCTGAGGAAGTGATGATAGCTTTCAGGAAGATAAACAACGTCCCGAGGAGATAATATGCTTTCAGGAGGATAACAACGTCCTGAGGGAATGGTGTAACCTTTGGGAAGATAAACAACGGCCCAAGGTAATAATATGCTTTCAGGAGGATAACAACGTCCTGAGGAAATGATATGCTTTCAGAAGGATAAACAACGTTCTGAGGTAATAATATGCTTTCAGGAGGATAACAACGTCCTGAGGGAATGGTATGCTTTCAGGAGGATAAACAACGTCCTGAGGTATAAGTAACCTTTGGGAAGATAAACAACGGCCCAATAGTCACAAATTGTTGATGAAGTCTGTTGGAGAATTAACCCTGAAAAACAAGATTATAACATTCTGCAAGATAATATTAGCTTATGCATTATGTATGCATGTATGATATGATGCACTGAAGTGATGTATTATGTATCTATGTATATGTATATTATGATGTAAATGATGTATGTATGCATCATGTAGCTTGAAGCATCTGGATATCTTCGTATAACAACTGCTGGCCAGGGAAAATAAATCCCGGTTTGTTGCTGAAGAATATGAGGAACTAATTCCCGTCTTGTCTGATAATATAGTATATACAACCTCTCGTCTTTGTTCGATAGTAAGGTATACATAACCTCCCGTCTGCTGGGGATAGTAAGGTATACATAACCTTCCGTCTTCGTTTGATAGTAGGGTATACATAACCTCCCGTCTTCGTTCGTCGTACCCTTATTGGAAAAATAAATTCCCGACTATCCGTATGAGGATAAAAGAGATGGATATAAATTCCAGGGGATATGTGACTCGAAGTACTTATGAAGATGGATTTGCCCTACTGGGGATTTGTAACTGTCTTGTAGGAATGAACCGGCGAAGCTTCGTTGAAATCCTTCCCTCGTTCGTCCTTAGTAAATACTATTACTGCATTTCATGCATTTCTGGTAAACATCAATCATATTCAAAAGTATACATACATTCAAACACAACCAATGGACGTTTCGCTTATGTAAATAGGGTAAAAGTAAATCTGGATTCAGAGGGAAAAGTAAAGCTGAAATTGAAAACATAATCGTTTCAACTTCGAAAGTGTATAACCAATTGGATTTGGAGCTCCTGGAATTCTTAACTTTCCTGAATACCTTCCCAGAAATCCTCATAGCTGAATCTGAAGACATGATACTGACACCATCTGATACTACTGGCGTAGACAATTAACTTCCACAATGACTTCTGCTAAGAATCCAACATCAAGGTAATACAATGAGAGGAATGTGTCTTCAAATTGTGATGGATCATATACGCTCCGGGTATTAGATTTGAAGAGAAAGCATTGCCCCTTGGTTGAGGATGAATTGTCCCAAAATGGAAGTATCTGAATGGAGCTACCTCAAACAGAATGCCCCACAATAATATGCCCCTGGCCTTTTGAACTTTGTAATGTTACCCTAGGTAATTCAAATATATGAGAAGAGCTGCCCCTGGCTATTAAGCACTGTTGGATCTGGAACTGATTGCCCCGAATGATTGGAACAGTAACTTGGTATGCCCCCTTGATTAGGAAACAATGACCATGGCCCTGGCATTATGAATTCTGTAATGTTACCCTTGGCACTTCAGATAGATGAGGAGATCTGCCTCTGGCTGCTTAAACATAGTTGAATCTTGTCCTGATTGCCCCAAATGAGTTAGGCAGTATCATGGCCTGCCCCCTTGATTGGGAGATAATGATTATTCCCCTTTGTATACATGGACTTTGATCCAGGAAGCAATTTTGTTCATCGGAAGGACTTTGGTTCATTGAACATTCATCCTGTAAGTTTCTCCATTTGTCAAACACTCAGGTATATGCAAACAAATATATTCAAAAATGTAATGCTTATGTCTGTCTTGAAGTTTTTTTTTTTGAAAAAGAAATTTTTTTATTTTTTTTTATTTTAAGAAAACTGTGATATTAACTCAAGTTTTATAATAAGCCCTAAAGGAGTCAGGATACCTTTATGTAGCAGTACGCTTTCGAACTAACCATGCTTCAGTTAGGACTTTTAAAGGGTTGTAACGTGGTCTGGTTCATGGTTTAAGAAACAAAAGATAAAGGCTCAAATTTATTTGTACCCAACCCATTCTCCATGATGTTCTTCAGTCCTATACTCAGTTAACTTATGCATTGAGGCTCAAATGAGTTTGGAATTGTAACACTGACATTTGTGATGGTTCAGAAACTCAAAGTTTATTTGAACATTCAGTCATCTTTCTTTGTTGAGGATTCATAGTGACCTCTTTTTTTTTTCTTTTGACTTTATTATCCCTTATTTTTGCCTGAACTGCTTATTTCAAGGTTACAGTCAGAGGGATGTCTTAATGTTTTACTAAGTCTCCTTCATAGGTTTTGACTTAGCAAGACTGTTCTTTTGCTGGATATTGACTGTCAGGTTTAATGATTACAGAGAACCATCATTAGTTGTGTACAACACAGATAATTGGCATATATGAGTTAACCGAGTAACTACCCTGCCCCGAGTTATGAATAAGGGTTTTAATTTGTGCGAGAATAAAAACTCCTACTTCATAGGCTCAAAAGGGTTGACTAGGGATTAACTTCCTTATATCTCCACTGTTTAGGAATTGAAACAATGCATGTACATCGTCAGCATAGTCTGTTCAAAAGCATACTGCATAAGATTATGGTATTGTTTTCGTCATCCTCCCTCTACAGGCTTATAGCTTTATCAGGAGTTAAATATCACAAAATAGAAATATGAAGCATAGTTCAAAATATAGTGAAACGAATGGATTAATTCAAGACAAACATATGCAATGCGTTAATGAAAACAAAAGTTTAACACAATAGTAAGTGTTTAAACAAACAAAAGAAATTACAAATGAAAATTCAAATGTTCTCAAAGCCTCTTCCTCTAAACTCGTCACTCCAGTTATCTGGAAACTTTGATGCTTGATGGACGATAGAAGAACTCAACCTGTCCTTCTGGCGTAACCTCGAGTATTCCTTCGTCAATTAGGTCTTGAATCTTACTTTTCAATGCCCAACAGTTATTAGTGTCATGTCCAGGACAGTCGGAGTGATACATACACCTTGCCTTGGGATTATAGCGAGGAGAAGATGTGTTAGGATTTTTAGGAGAATTTTCCAAGGAAATCAACTTCATCTCCAACAGGCATTGCAAAACTTGTGACATTGGTGTGCTGAACCGGATGAGCTGTCTTCTACATTTCTTGTATAGAAGTGGATTAACCTTACAAGGCCTTCTTTCTTCCATTGAAGGATGGTCAGTAGTAGCCTGTCTATTTCCTTCTCTTATCCTTAATTTCCTTTCAGCCAAGTCAGCTTGTTTCAACGGAGGTTGACTGATGATTAGATTCCCAACTCTGTTATGCCGAAGCTTACTGACAACGTTTCTCATCTCTTCTTGCCCCTGGGCCAAACTCTGGATAAGAGCCATTTGGCCATTCAACTGGATCCTCATCTCTGCCATCTCAGCTTGTAGCTGTTTCAGCTGATCATCTTTGTTGTCCTCAAGATTCTTCTTCTTCATGTCCTTAGAGAGGAGTGCTTTCAACTCTTCTTGCCCCTTGGACAAATTCAGAATCACTACTCATACCTCAACGCAAAGAAGAAGCATTGAGGTATGGTCCTGATAGTATTCCTACGAGCAGAAGCCATGACCTACAACAAAGAACAAAGATAAATCCTTTGGTCCATGAAATGGTTAGTGAAAATGCTATGCTCATGATGCATGATGATGTCATGATGTTATACTCAATCACAAACATGTGGCACACACAAACAAGTCACACAATTGCCCTAGGTTTGAAGGCTTGCATGAGGTTTAAAGGTAAGTACCCTCCCCTGAAGTTTAGTTGGTTCATCCTGTCCTATAAAGTAACCAGGTTCTAAGGGATCTCAATATCATTGATCCCTCACAAGGGTGGTTGTTCAGTAGGCAACTTACTTGCCAACCAAAACCCTCCAAGTTTAGAATCTCAATGAGCGTAGTATCGAGTATCAACCAACTTCAGTCTGCACCAAAGCCGGTTACCTCACTACTTTCTAAAGGCCAAGATGGGATAACTAGGGTTCTAAAAGTTAGTTAGTGTATTGATAACATATGGCAGCCTCATATTATCCTCAACTTGACTTAAGGAACATAAGCACCAACCAAGAAGTCACACTAACTATGGCCATCAGATCAACCATATCGGTATACGCCGTACAGTTTCCTTGGTCTATTTCCATTTACCTAAGGTACACTAGATCCGGGTTAGGATCTTTCACACATAAGAGCACCCAACAGATAAGTATAAAGCAAACAAGGCAAACAATTTTAAAGTGATCTAATTCCTAAGGGTACCCCTCTTTTATTAAATCCCCAGCAGAGTCGCCAGTTCTGTAACACGGTGGGAGAACTGACTTTAGTTATGTTGCGGATAGCAAGAGTCGCCACTGACTTTTATTTTATCCAAAGGAAAGGCATAAAAGAACAGGAAAGACCTTTTTAAAAGATTTTTGGGTCCGGGGGGTAGGTTATGTAAAGGGAAGGTGTTAGCACCCTTTACATCCATGGTTATCCATGGGCTCTTAGTTACTTAGCTCACTTTAAAATGTTTTTGAAATGTAGTGTGTGTTTAGAAATTTTCTTAAGTGTTTTATAATGATCCATATACGGATGTATATAAAACCTTTGTTTTGAAAATTGCTTGAAAAATGTGAAGTGTTTTGAAATGTTTTTGAAAAGTGAGCAAGTATCTAAGAGGAACCTACCCTAAGTTAAGTCTTTTCTGTTCTTGAATATCCTTTAAGTGGTGAGACTATCCCTATTATTAAGGAATAGGTAGTCATTACCTTGGATGTATGGGACAAGTGAAGGGACATCTGCTATTTAGGCAACTGTGGGGTGTATAAGCAATTCGAAGGGACTTATCATCTTTATTCGAAAGGGACAAGATCATTACGAAGACAACATTCGAAGGGACTTGATCTTTTGATCTGTTTAAGGGACTAGATGACATAAGATGACAGACTTTGCTTTATACACCCTACTTGACCTTTTGTTTAGGCAACTTGAGAGGTAACCCTTAAGAAGTGAGATGGCGATCCAGGATCGACTTACGTGTGTGAGTGTACAAGTTCAAATATTTATCTTTAAGTTAATGATCTAAATTCAATTTTTAAATACAAACATGTTTTACACTCCCTATTTTACTAACCATAGCATTTAAAATATAAATATTAAAAATTACTACAACTATTACATATTGGATACAATTACATAATAATAATAATTAAAAATAAATAAGCAGATAAATAATAATAAATAATTGGGTTAGTAACAATAATAAAAATCATATAATATATAAATAAATAAATGGGGTTAGTAATAATAAAATAAATAAGTATAAAAATAAAGAAATTAGCATAATAATGAACAATAAATTAAAAGTTCAATTTTTAATAAATAATTATTTTTTAAGATTTTTAAGAAGAAAAATAAACAATTCATATTATATACTAATTATTATAAAGATTTAAATTTATATACATGTTATAAAAATAATGGTTAATTATAATTAAATAAACATATTATAAAACTAAATTATTTATAAGACTAAATTAGGAGTTTTTAATTATTTTAAGCATAATCTAAAATTATTTATATGCAAAAACTATATTAAATAATAATTATAAACAAATTATAAAAATATGTACATAATTAAGGTTTACAAATAAATAAATTAAAAGTTATAATATAATTAGATTTTATGTAAAAGAAAATTAGGGTTTGATTATTTAGAAAAATACATTAGGATTTACTTCTTAATTAAAATATAAACAAAAATTATGAAATTAAAATAAACAAATAAATTAATATTTACAATTAGGGTTTATAAAAATAAATAGGTTTTATAAAAATATTTTTAGGGTTTTAGAAAATATTATTAGGATTAATCATAATAAATTAGGGTTTACTTATTTTTCTACAAATTAAATCAAATTAAATCAATTTATTCACAAATTATATATATACATACTTATTATAAATAAAAATATTTTTATAAAAGAAAATATGAAGTTTTTTAAGAATATTGAATAAACGTATTTTAATGATATTTATAAATTGTATTTCGATAATTTAATAAAATAGAAATAACTAAAATAAGAAAATAATGACAAAATTGCTCAAAAAGAAAGGACCTGGGATTTGAACCCAGGTCCCTTACCTCCAAACGCAACACCAAAACCACTCTGGCCAGCATGCACTAGTGATAGAGATTGAGATCCACAAGCCTTTGTTTCACATCCTGTAAAAATCATAACAAAACAAAAAATAACACAAAAAGGGCCTGGGGGGTTTCGAACCCAGGACCCTCACACAACAAGCAAACACTCTTACCATCCAGCCAGAAGGGCGCATCTGTGTGTATAATCATCACAAATAATAATATATCATGTCCTGTAATAAATGAGAAAATGAAGCAAAAAGAATGCTGCCTCCAGGAATCGAACCCAAGCCCTGAAGCATAACACGCGCGTCCCTCACCACTGGGCCAAGCAAGCTTCTGTGAAACAAATTAACAACAATACAATAAAATATTAAGGCAAATATTTGAATTCCAGAACGCGCGCCAATGTCTTCGTCTTCCTCCTGGCTATCTTCGAATTTTGTTGTGAATTCACCTACGCATTTTCCTGCGAGTTCTTGATATCCATAACCTGCGAATTTCAAACAGCAAGCAAACAGTACAATTTTCTTCAATTGATTAGGGCATTGTGATTCCCAGAACTTACACAATATTCCTATGTTTTTCAAATTCATTTATATTAGGTTTAGTGTGAAGCCCTAAAAGCTTGGCCGAAACCCTAACAATGGCGATTCCTTAAACCTGTATCAAAACTTCAATTAAACAACCTAGAAACAATCAACAACTCAATACAAACATGAAACAATGATCAAATTTCATTTATAACACACAAATATAAGAAAACGAAAAAATCATCAAAGCATGAAAAGTTTGATTAGGGTTATGCATTATGTCATGTTTTTGATACTTTTAATGATTGGAATAGGTTCAATGATGTCCATAGAACATGTATCAACCTTCAAATTGCCTTGAAAGAGCTTGAAGAGTGAAATCCGAATTGTGTTTTTGGTGAGTTTTGGAAAATTGGAAACTTACTCTTGAGGCAGAATTTTCGTGTTTTATGCATTGTGATGTGTTTAGGTACTTATAGTAAATGAGATTAGGTCAAAAAATTGGATGGTTGTTTGGACTTTTTGGATTCAAAAGATTGAAAAAGATCATGGCTTGAATTTCAAATATTTTTGAATGAAACCTTTCTATCTTAAGACAATCACCATCAATTGCATATCAATCTGATCCAATTCATGTTTATGACTTTCTAGAATCAAAATATATTTTAAATCTTCATATTTTATATTTTATTTGAATTTAAAATGATTTTTAATATAAAAAATCATAATAAATACAATAAATAAAATAAAATTATGAAAATATTAAATAAATTTCGTGCATGATGTCATGGAACACCTTGGGTCACAAAAAGTTCAGCCCATTTGAAGAATTATGGTTTTAAGACCCTATTTACTTCATAAACCACCCAAAAATTTCCCAACTTTGCAAGGGCACAAATCCTTCAATTTTAATGCTATGAGGGTGTTCTTGGACATTTTGGAAAGCTTAAAGAGTCCTCTAACCAACCCCATTGGTTTCATGTCCATATCATTTACCATTCTTAAGTTATGCCCTTTTGAAGTTGTTGACTTTTTGTTGACTTTTAAAAGGACCTATAATGTCTTAGCTCATACCTTCCAAATGAAGCATTTTTGGGCTTGGCTTGTGAGACACAAAGTTGTAGAGAATTCAATTTCCTTCAAAGACGATATCCCAACTATTGATGTGTTGAATATTTGAAAATAAGGAAAACTATTGAGTTTAGGATTTTTGTGCTAAGAAAAAGTGTATTTCCCTACAAAAATTCTATTCAACCCATTATATAGGGGGCTGAAAAACACAGAGCTCACTAAGCGACCTCTCATTTATTGATCAAACCGCCTTTGCTCGCTAATGTTTGTTTCTACATGATACTCGTCCGTATCATAGTCTTAAGGATGCTCGTCCGCATCTTTAATCCATACACTGTGTCAAACACTTTTGTCTTCTTGAATATAGATACTCGTCCGTGTCTACTATTCCCCAGAAGAATCCCTTCAGATGCAACACTCGTCCGTGTTCTTTGTTAACCAGATGGTACTCGTCCGTATCATCATCTCTGAACATGTGTCAGTATTTGTTTCTACATGATACTCGTCCGTATCATAGTCTAAGGATGCTCGTCCGCATCTTTAATCTATACACAATACCAAACACCTATACTTTCCTTTCTTGGTTGTGAACGCTCGTCCGTGTTCACTATATCCCCAGTAGATCACCAACAAAGCATTTTCTGTTTATCTGACACTCGTCCTGTGTCATGATAACCTTGAGAGCAGCCGTACCCTGCTGAGTGGTCGTCCTCCACTTCTTGATGATCGTCCTCCATCATGCTCATCCGATGGCCGTCCCCATCGTTGATTTTTTAGCAGCCGTCCCCTGCTAGGTGGTCGTCCTCCACCTTTTGATGATCGTCCTTCATCACTTTATCCAATGGCCGTCCCCATTGTTGATTTTGGTTATCTGACACTCGTCCTGTGTTATGACAAACCTTGAGAGCAGCCGTCCCCTGCTGAGTGGTCGTCCTCCACTTCTTGATGGTCGTCCTCCATCATGCTCGTCCGATGGCCGTCCCCATCGTTGACCTTTTATCCGACATTCGTCCTATGTCGCGATATTTTCGGCAGCCGTACCCTGCCAGGTGGTCGTCCTCCACCTTTGATGGCCGTCCCCATCATATTTCTTTTATCCCCAACAGAGCAGCCGTCCCCTGCTAGGTGATCGTCCTTCACCTTTGATGGCCGTACCCCATCATCTGTTTATTTCATTTATTCTTTAACCCGATGGCCGTCCCCGTCGTGGTCCCTTTCCTTTTAGCCCGATGGCCGTCCCCATCGTTGTTTACTTTGCTTTATGAACTTGATGGCCGTCCCCGTCATGTTTCATTAAATCCTCAGAGAATTTCACAGCTTTATCTTGATGGC
This sequence comes from Lathyrus aphaca, assembly GCA_963966055.1. NCBI lineage: Eukaryota > Viridiplantae > Streptophyta > Magnoliopsida > Fabales > Fabaceae > Lathyrus > Lathyrus aphaca. Next base: position 430,935,381 of record OZ014522.1, on the reverse strand, counting down.
CGTCCCCATCATAATCTTGTTTCCCCAGCTAGTCGGCCGTCCCCGTCTTAGCTTTACCTTTCATCCCCAGCATGTCGGCCGTCCCCGTCATTGCTTTACTTCACACACTTTCCCCAGCATGTCGGCCGTCCCCGTCATTGCTATTTACCCAGCAGTCGTCCTCTGCTCGACGGTCGTCCTCCGTCGCCCACACTTTACAATATACTTTATTTTCCTTTACAATCTATATCTCTTTTATTCTTCTTTCTGTGAGTGCAAATTTTGGACTGTCTTTGGTATTCAACCACAAGTTATCTTGTTTGCCTGTTAAGCCGTTGCTTACATCCTGCACAGCTAACTCATGTTTGAATAGGGGCAGCTGTAAACACCCCAAATTTGCCCTCACTCATTTCACCATGGCTTGTGATCATTCTCATATGCATAAACACAACGATATCATATCATATCTCATTTTTTGATTCACTGGATAGTTTCTAAGGCATCTGCACCTAGGGTTTGTGATCTGAGCAATCCCAAAGTCTCTTGAGCCACTCCAAAGGTCACCAATCAATTCAAAGGGGTCTACATGTGTTCAAGTATCATATTCCATCTTCTCAAAGTCAAAAAAATTCCAAAGAATCACAAGAACTGGGGTTTGAGTGGATGCAGAGCCAAGTTTGACTGCACAATTGACTGAAAATTAGGGTTTTGGTTTCAGAGGCCATAACTCCAAATTTTTTGGTCATTCTTGTTTCCATTGGTCTCTATATGGTATAGGGAGTATGCATATCAATTTTCATGAAGAAATTCCATGGGGAAGTCATCTGATCAAGGGTTGACTTTTCAGACAAGTCAGTGCAAAATCAGGGCATCTGAGGCCCCCAATGACCCAACCAATGGGTGATCTTCATCATTTTGAGTGTATATGATCTTTATTTGATCATGGAAGAAGGTTGAAGTTCATAAAAATCAAGAATTTAGGGTTTTTGCAAATGTTGACTTTTGGGGTATAGTTGACTTTTCAAGAATGCTCCATTTTAGGTCATTTTTCAAGCCTTGATTATTGATCCAAAAATGCTTCAAATGAAAAAACTTTGGTCATGAAAGTTGTAGATCTCATCTTTCCCTTTTCAAAAAGTACAAGAACATGATCAAACTCTTCTTGGATCAAAAGTTATGGTGTGACAAAGTTGGCCAAAATCATTGATTTTCAAGGCATGCCTCAAATGGAAATTTTGCAAGATCATGAACCAAAGCCCATTGTGACCTCAAGTTCACTTCAAACCAGTATGCAAACATTATCTAAGTCATAAAAATCAGAATTGAACCAAGAATGCCCTTATGTTATGGTTTTTTGGACAAGGGAATCACATGTGAACCAAAAAGTAACAAGTTGCAAAACCACTCATTTCTCTTCACCAACTTGCTGCATTGGTCCTTGAATCAAGCTAGCCCTCTCACATCATCTTGCTGCACCAGAACCAGCCCATGTACTAGCTATAGATCAAGCCATACTTGCCTTACACAAAATTTGACTTTTTGCAAAAGGTGACTTACCAATCAATAAAGCACATGTCCAATCAACTGACCAATGAGAGAGGTTTATGTGGACAAAGTGCAAGCCATTCCATACATCTAGCAAGGCTGAAACTCACTCATTGGACACAATCACAAAACACACCCTAGCTGCATTTTGCTTCGAATCCCTCTGCCCAGCCACAAAACATCCAAACCATTTCCACACTTCAAATCACCATGATCCATTGAGAAGAAACCAGCCAAGAACCAGGCCTGAAACCAACCACAAAGCCACTTCACCATTTTCACCTCAGCCTGCATTTCTCTTCGAATCACCTTCCACAGTTTACAAACATCCAAACAAACCTTGCAAAGCTTCTCCATTCACCCTCAGGATCACAAACAACCCCTTACAATGACCTGAAACTGCCTGAAACTCCATTGCCATTTCTGACTGAGCTTGAGCAGAAGCTTGTCAAACTCCTCATCCAGCCAACATAAATTGTTCCAAAGCATTCAAACATCATCTGGGGATCAAGTGGAGTGGAGTGCACTGAAGGAAGTGGCCAGAAAGTCATCAGAGTGAAAGCTTCGAATCTCAGGTAGCTTGAAAAATATTTTTCCAGAAATCATTTCTTTTGTTCTAAACTTGTTCTTTGTGTCTTCCTGATCATGAGTATGCTTTTGGTTTTGCAAATGGCTTTGAAATGAGTATTTAATTAGCTTCTGAAACCTGCGTGCCCTAGAATTTGTTTTGCTCGATTCATGGATTTGAGGAAGAATAAATTAGTTTTGACTTGGGGTTTTAGTTCAGGGGATCATGGGAATCATTTCTGGATGCTTAGGCTTCATTTTTGTTACGATTTGAGGGGTTTTGGGGATTTTCAGGGGAGATGCTGGCCGGAGAAGACGACCGGAAGTCTTCTCCGGCCACCTGAAAGTAATTTGTGCCCTAATCACGTAATTAACTCAAGTTTGAATTCTGAGCGTTGATGGCCTTTGACTTGTTGACTTCGCGCGTGAGTGAGTGGTTCAGATCTGTCTGTTTATGCCCTAATCCACGTGTTTAGCTTAATTAATCATAATTTAAATAATTTAATCAGAGTCAACCTGGACCCTTGGATGACGCGCGTAGTCAACAGATTCAAATCCAGAGTGAATCTCATCCCTCCATCCTGATTACTTTCATTTTATTTAATTTTAATTCATTTTCTTTTCCTTTTATTTGCACATTTATTTAAAAATAGTAAAAAAGGTTTAAAAATTATGAAACTTTTTCCTCTGAGTTTTATTAATTTTGTAAACACAAAAATATTTTTATTTTATTTTTTATCATTAAAAAAGTATTTTTAAATATTTAAAAGATTATTTTTAATTGATTAATGGAAATTAATTAATTAAAAATACTTTTAGGTATTTAAAAATCACCAAAAAATTCATGAAATGTTCTAAGACATTTAGAAACATTGTCCAACCTTCAAACCAAATTTCTTTTTTGATCTTGATGCATTTTAAGAATTTTTCATGGAATTAAATCCTTTTTTATGCATTAATTTGATCATAAGTTCAAAAATTCATTTCTGCCTATCTAAGAAGAGTTGGACATTGATTCTTCTTGCATTGTTTTGTGTTTAGCATGTAGTTTCTAGGATTAAATGGCCATGATTTGTTTCCTCATTTTCAATTTGTTTGGCATTTCTTTTGTTTAGGAGCCCTAAAAACCTTAATAACTTAGAAAAATCATAACTTGAGATTGGTTAAGAGTTGAGAGCTCCCCTTTGGACCTTGGTTTAGTATAGGTTTAGGGTTTCTTTGGTTGGCATTTTCCATTTTTTATCTTAGGGTTTTCTTCTGTTTTTGGCTTGTGCTTGATGTTTGATCCATAAACCCTAATTTGGGCTTTCATTTGCATCCATCTTGCATTCTCTTGCATAGCATGGTTTGCCTTGGCATTTCAAGCATCCATGTGATTCATTTGACATCATAAGACATGTAGAAAGTATGTTTGATCATTGCATTACATATTTGCCATGGTGCTTGCTTTGTATGCTTCCTAACTTGTCATGTATATCCATGCTTCTAAGCTTGCACCATTTGCACCCATGAACTTGTATGAACATTCCCATGCCTTGATTCATGTTTATAGCATTCCATAGCATCATTATCATCATTAACATGCTTCTGGTTTTGTTTCTTATCATGTCATTTCATTTCATTTTGCATTGCATTGCATTTCTTTCTAACATTTCAGGTGGTAAGTAAACTTGAGAAGTGAATTTGCCTTCACTTCTCATAACTTTCCTTTTTCATCTCTCTTGCATCCATTGCTGCATTTATGTATGTGTTTGAGATTGAGCTTGCTCATTCTTGTTCCTCCCACTTTCTTTCTTCAAGTGACTTGACTTCTTGAATGAAGCAAGTTGCTTTGCTTCTCTTGATCTTGTTCATCTGCTTCCTGGTGGCTCCTTTGAAGATTGTTCTTGTTTAAACCTCACAAACTTTAGGGACAACCAAGCATGACAATGAATTAGGGTTTTGATTAGTCTCCCCTCATAGTTTTACCTTTGTGTCTCTCCTTGAGTCTTCTCTTCTCATCTCATAATCAGGGACTAAACCCTAAAGGCTTTAAGGCTTTGTGATTAAGCTTATGCCTGCATCCTTCTCTTAGGATGGAGTGTATAACTTTAATCCTAAGTGTTAAACCCTTAATGTGTTTAACTCCTTTAATCAATCCACTTAATAATCATCAAGACATAACACTTGTAACTTGGGCCTTGCATTAGGGTTCTAATTCTTCCTTAATTGGTTAAGAAGGACTAACCCTAGTGTTAATGGACAAGTCCCCCTCAAGTTGTCTTACAAACCATAAAAATCACTTCATCATCATACCATTAAATAAAATCCACTTAATCAAAGGCTTGTTTTGTCATGAGTTTAATCCCTAATCATGGATTAAGTTGAGGAGCTTTCCTCAGCTTAAACATTCTCATCTATTATCCTTCTATTAGGATGGTGTAATGAGTCTGTTTAATCCCTGATTACGGCTTAACCTCATTACTTAACACTAAACAAAAACACCAAAAGCATCTAAATAATCACAAGTAGGTTAATGATCTTAACCCTACACCAAAGGTGATTAAGTGTGAGAATCTGACTTCACACTTAAGGTATTCTCATTACCCCTAATCAGAGGGAAGATGTGATGAGTTTACTAAATCCATTGGTTTAGGCTTAAGCTCATTATCCTATGACAAACTTTCAAAAGCAATAAAAGACTGAAAACTCAAAAACAAACAATAATCGTCTCCTCCGGGATTCTTTTCTCATCACCATCATTCATAAACGAGAACTTGCTTCTTCCGTCTAATGCAAGACAGTTTGCATCTGTGCCAGACAGATCATACACTTGAGCATAGGCTAGTAAGCTGTTCACAAGTCAATTCACTTTTCAGTCTCTTTGGGTCGAACTACGGTGTTCTGACTTCCTCATTGCACGAGAGGATACGTAGGCATAACTTAACAGTTATCGAACAAAAGTCTCTATACATCCCCCCTCTTTCCAGCATCTTTCTCTTAGCCTCATGATCTTGAGCATCTCACTCCATTCTTACACTGACACTTCATTTATATACTTCATTTTACACTTCACTTACACTGACACCTGTACATCTTTTCCAGCTATTTTATACACAGATTGCACTGACACTACCCCTTTAAAACGCAAATCTTTCAAGCGTGGATCCCGTCGAGTACGGCGGACAATCTGGGTGCTAATACCTTCCCAGGTTGTAACCAACCCCCTTTCTCAGTCTCTCTGGTTCGCAAACCGTCTTATCCATCTTTCTCTAGGCCTATGCAGCATTGCCTTTCCTCCGGGATAAAAATGCCTAGCTGGCGACTCTATTCATCTCCAGTGAGTTCACGGCTGTGTGTTCTCACTGTTCCCCTCGCCGACCGTTCGCGTCTGTACCCTTATTTGACCCTGTTTCATTTATCGGGAGCGACAGCTTGGCGACTCTACTGGGGATCCTTTATATTGCAACCAGGGCTTCTGGTTCTTTTTGTGGGTTCCTCCTAGCGCTCGATTGATTTGTGTTTACTGGGGTGTTATGTGCTTATTTGTGCTTGTATTTATTTTGCTTTATGTACAGTTTGTTTTACTGCTTTCTTCATTGCATTTGTATATATCATACTGTACTGCTGGCTGGATCTGGTTTTCCTTTGGTGGGTGGGGTTCTATTGAGAGTTAAGGTCCTATACCTGGGACCTGAGTGACACCTAGGCTAGAGTGAATCATATTCTTTCCCATTCCATTTCGGTCTGGTGCGGGAATATGAAACACGGTTCAGATATGGGTTTCTTCTTGAGAACTCTGTGTTGCAGATTTCCTGCAATGCTAGGGCTATCTGGGAAGCCTGCTAAGTCTGAATGACCTTTAGTACTGACCTTCAGAAACTGAGTGGAATTAGAGGAGGAATTGTTATGGTAATTGTAAACACTGTACCTCCGGGTTGGGAGTGTTTACACTTCTCATAACTGATCCAAGTCTGAGGATCCTTGTTCTAGAACACCACCTGTGAGGGGGTTGGGCTGTTTACAGGTTTGCAGGTACCTTGACCTCAGAATACCCTGTCACATTGATTTGTTAAGAATACTCCATGTTGGAACAGTTCTTGTGATTTTAAAACCTGGACATGTGGCTCTTTATTTGAGTCCCCCACCCTGGTTACTGGATTTATAGGCCTCCAACTGGAATTCTTGAACACACTTGGACCTATATCAGAATATTTTGGCCAGATCCAGCTCAGTCACAAACCCTTGCATATCATTTGCATACATAATCATTGCATCATATTGACATGTGCTTATTTGTGTTTCAGGGTATCCATCTTTATTTTTGGCCAGTTTTGACCCCATCTTCAGTATTGGCCCATCTTCACCAGCATCTGCTTCAGCCATCACCAGCACCAGCCAATCAGTGGCTCATTCCTTCAGCATTGTCATCAGCACCTGTCTCTACTCAGTCTCAGCATCATGGCTCCTAAAAAGAGCAACATCACCTATCACTTCTTCCAACCAGAGTTATCAGACATCAGGAGGATTCAAACCCTGATCACTCCAGATCACATATCCTTGTTCAGAGAGAACTATGGAGATATACTTGACATGGTTATGGATCTGGATCCATCACAGAGAAGCCTGATCCACACCTGCATTCAGTTTTATGATCCCCATTGAGATGTTTCACTTTTCAAGACTTCCAGTTGGGCCCTCTTTTGGAAGAATACTCATCATTGGTTGGTTTGCCTATCAGGGGTGGAATCCCTTTCAACCCTGAGATGGTCTTTCCTGCTAATGGAGAGGTAGCAAAAGCTTTACATCTGGAGCCTGTCCTGATTGAGCAACATATGACTTCTAAAGCTGGGATCCCTGGCTTTCATCTGGACTTCTTAATCTCTCAAGCTACCTTGAAAGTTTCTCTGGGAGAGTGGAAAGCTGTTTGTGCTTTGCTGGCCTTGAGCATATATGGAATTGTATTGTTTGCAGATGAGCCTCGATTCATTAGTAAAAATGCAATCCACCTGTTCATGCTAAAGAACCCAGTGCCAACTTTATTGGGGGACCTCTACTACTCAGTGCATCAGAGGAATGAGAAGCAGAGGGGAAGGTTAGTGAGGTGTTGTGCTCCATTGTTCCATGCTTGGCTTCTCAGGCATCTACCCAGGACAGATGCATTTCTTAATCCTCATCAGCAGAGTAACTGGGATAAGAGACTCACTGTTCTAACTTCAGCTGATATCAGATGGTGTACTCAAAGCGCCAAAGGAAGGGATATTATCACCAGCTGTGGGCATTTTCCCAATGTGCCCCTAATAGGAGTTAAGGGTAGTATCAATTACAACCCTCTGTTGTTCAGAAGGCAGCTGGGCTATGCACTGGTCCATACTCCTAGGGCACAGGACTTGGTGGAGACCCTTTATTGTGAGAACAAGATTAATTTGACTGTTGTTAGGCAGGCTGCCTGGGCCTGGGATAATGTTCAAACCAAGGGAATCACCATTCTGGGGAAGTGCAATAATGTGGCGTCAGCAAAATATTATGAGTGGTCCCGTGCCAGGGCCCAATTCTCTGGAATGCCCTTTACCATAGAAGACATGCCTGAGTCATCTTCAGCACCTCCCCCTGCCACCATCAGTTTGGAGGAATTTGAGAACTTGAAAGAAAGAAATGAGAAGCTAACCCAGGCTTTGCAGAAGACCCTCCGGGAGAGGAGTGAAGGTGTGAGGGAGATTGAGAGATTGGAGAAGTTGAGAGTAGAGCATCTGACTAAGATTGAGAAGTCTGGGGATTATATCAAAAAGTCCAAAGCTGGTGAACAAATTCTGAAGAATGCTTGCAAAGAAGCCCAGTTCCAGAGAGCAAGGACAGACTTGTATCTAAAGGAGAGTCAAGCCCGGTGGGTCAGAATCACCGAGGCTCGTACCCTGGAGGACAAGAGAGTTCAAGACAAGATGGATCAACTGGAAGCTAGTGCAAAAGAACAGCAAGAAGCCCTGGCAGCAGCCCAGAGGGAGATATCAGAATTGAAGATCAAAGCAGGGGTGAAGAGGTCCAAAGACCAAACTCAGCACAAAAAGCTAGCAGCAGCTGTTGCAACCCGGAACCTCCTTATCCGGAATCTCACGGAGCGCCCGGCTGATCCTGTGACCGAAGCACTTCTCAAGGAAGTTCGTGAGGATGAGTTTGGCCTTGGTGTTTGACCATTTTCTTGTTGTTGTTTCTATTCCATGTACTTTTACTTTTTTGTGATGTATTTTGACCCCTTAGGGGGCTTGTGTTGTAAAATGAACAAGTTGTATTGTTTCACCTTCTGTAATATATTTGTGTTATTTTGTTCCATCCAAGTTTACTCGGGAAGCAACATCAACAGCATCTTCAAGGGTCTGGAAGGGTCAAAACTGAAGGCCAAACCGGATACCTTGAGAACAAATAAGCATAACTGCATTGCATGCTAACCCTTTGTTTGTTTTGTAGGTTTTTGTTTTGTTGTTGCTAACCTCTGTTGTGATGTTCAGGAACTATTGCTCGTCGCCGGGTATTTCCCCTCAATCGTCCGCACCGTTATCCAACCCGAAACAACCTTCCGGGAATTCAAATGGATCAGGTACAGCAGGACCTAGCAGAGGTCAGAAATCAGATGGCGAACGAAAGATTGGAGATGAGAACGCAGATGACGCAGTTCATGGAAGTTATGAACAACATGGCTCAGAGCCAGGAGAGACTGAGGGCCATGGTGGAAAGGCAAAATCAAGAGGATCCACACATAGGGACTGCCGGTACCAGTAACAATGAAAGGGTACAACCTCATGTTAACCCCCCTGTGTTTGGCCCACATCTGCATCCCGAGATCAACATTCCTGCAAATGTTCAAGGGACAGCCACTGCAGCCAGGGTGCTTCAAGAGGACCCCCAAGAAGACCAGTTCACGGTAATGGGTGCTGGGGAGGAAGCTTACGATAGAAGGTTGGATGAGATAGCTGAGAAATTGAGGTCTCTAGAATCTCAAAACTCTTTGGGCTTCGACGTCATGGACATGGGCTTGGTAGACGGGGTCAGGATCCCCCATAAGTTCAAGCCTCCTTGTTTCGAAAAGTATAATGGGACTTCATGCCCCCGGACTCATTTACAATCATTTTTGGGAAGGCTGAAGGCCTATACAATGGATGAGAAGCTTTGGATGTTCTATTTCGAAGATAGTTTGACAGGGGCCTCAAGAGAATGGTACTCTCACCTAACAAGGGCAACTATTAGATGCTGGAAGGACCTGGCAGAGGCCTTCATCAGACAGTATCAGTACAACTTAGATATGGCGCCCAATAGGACCCTCCTAATGGGAATGTCACAGTCTTCAAGGGAGAGTTTCCGAGAATATGCCCAGAGATGGAGGCAATTGGCTGCTGCTGTTCAACCCCCTATGTCTGAAAGGGAAATGGCAGATATGTTCATGAATACCCTTCAGGGAACATATATTGACAGGTTGGCTGCTTTCTCTTCCACTAGCTTTGCGGATGTTGTCATAGCTGGGGAGAGAATTGAAAGCCTGTTAAAAATGGGTAAGATCTCGGACAATGGTGCAAGCTCGTCCAGTAATGCAAGAAAGCCTTTTGCAGGCCCGAGAAGAACTGGCGAGACAATGCCCTCCACACCAACAGGGGCAGGCCCCAATATGCTCAAAGGTCAATAGCAGCAGTCACCATTCCTGCTCCAGCTCATCCTCAGCCAGTCTATCAACCTCCTCAACAAAACTATCAGCCACAACCTCAGTACCATCGGCAAAATCAGTATCCTCCAAGAAATTACAACAACAGCAACAGCAACAACAATAACCAGCAAAGGCCATTCCAACAGAGGCCATCTCAAGCTAACAGAGTGATCGATCCGATCCCAATGCCATATGCTACCTTGCTGCCACAACTTCTGAAACTCAACCTGGTTGAGCTAAGAACGTTGGCACCTCCGGATCCCAACAGTCTGCCAAGGAACTATGACTCCAATGCTAGGTGTGCTTTTCATTCAAACGCACCTGGTCACAGTACAGAAAAATGCAGGGCTCTGCATATGAAGGTACAAGACCTGGTAGACTCCAAGGCTCTGAATTTCGCACCACCGCCCAACGTCAATAAAAACCCCATGCCAAACCATGGTGATCCCCGTATTAACGCTATTGAAGAAGACAGGCCGTCTTATTTAATAACCAGTGTGGGACAGATCAGGACACCATTGGTAGAAATCAAGGCTCAGCTTTTGGAATGTCAAATATTCCCAGGTTGTGAATTGGGTTGTGCTTACTGCAATATCTCGGTAAATGGGTGCGATAATTTGAGGAATGGCATAGATGGCCTTATTCAGAGTGGCTAACTTCAGATCACCACATCATTTCCAACAAATCCAGCAATCTCATCAGCAACGGTTTCAGAACCTCCTACAACTGCAGCAACTATTGTTCCTGACAATTCTTCGGCTTCATCAACAAGTACTTCATCTATCATCTCAACTGATCAGTTTTCAACAATTTCTCCTGCTACAACTTCAGCTTCACTCCATTTCGAACCTCCTACAACGACAACATCCATTCTTCCGCCAATACCTCCTACAACACCAGCAATCAATCATGAAGATGTCTCTACTGTCACCATATTTTATGATCCTGAAAACAACTCTGCCTACCATTCAGAAGGTGCTGCTCCCATCAGAGCACCAGTTACAATCTTTTATGATCCACAAACAATTACAGCCCCTTCAGCAGCAACAATCAGTCCAGTCACTGTCACGGTGCCTGGACCTGTACCATATGAAAGCAATAGGGCCATCCCTTGGCACTATGGCTCTGACGTGTACTGCGAAGGAAAAAGAATCACTCTTGAAACATCAACACCTGCACCACAAGTAGATAATGTGGGGGGAGGCGGAGGCTTCACTCGAAGCGGACGTCTCTTCGCCCCACCAATTCAAAGACCTACTGCCGAAGCAGAAGCTGCTGCCAAGGCAAAAGGAAAGAGCCCGGTGCAGGAGGATCAAGCTGTTAAAGAAGCCTTGAAGACACCGTTCGATCAAGAAGTTGATGAGTTTATGAGGATCATCAAAAAGAGTGATTACAAAATTGTGGATCAGCTTCACCAAACGCCATCCAAAATCTCTATCCTCTCACTACTTATGTGCTCCGAAGCCCATCGGAATGCAATACTCAAAGTCTTGCACGCAGCTTACGTGCCTGAAGAGATTACTGTCAACCAGTTGGAAACCGTGGTTGGAAATGTTACTGCTAGCAATGGGCTAGGGTTCACCAATATTGACTTGACAGCGGATGGCCGCAACCACAACAAAGCCTTGCACATAACCATGGAATGCAAAGGAGCTGTCCTTTCTCATGTGCTGGTAGACACAGGTTCATCCCTGAATGTCTTACCAAAGAAGGCTCTGGTGAAGCTTGAATATGATGGATTGGCATTGAGACCCAGCAACCTGGTGGTAAGAGCCTTTGATGGTTCAAAGAGATCGGTTCTGGGAGAGATTGAGCTGCCTGTGACAATTGGCCCACAGACCTTTAAAACTATCTTTTATGTGATGGACATTCAGCCCGCCTACAGCTGTTTGTTGGGTAGACCCTGGATTCACGCCGCTGGCGCAATAACGTCTACCCTTCACCAAAAGTTAAAATACGAGTGGGAAGGCCAAGTTGTTACAATTTGTGGGGAAGATGATATATTTGTTAGCCATCTGGCTACTTATAAGTATATTGAAATGGATGGGGAGATCCATGAAACAATGAGCCAAGGATTTGAAGCCTTGAATGTGAATGAAGCATCTGCTGTATCTGGGATCTCCATGTCATCATACCAACAAGCCCGGAAGGTTGTTGAGGAAGGAACTGCCCTAGGCTGGGGCAAGGTTTTAGCTGTGGAGGAGAAGAAAGACAAGTTTGGGTTGGGTTACAGACCAACTCAACATCAAGCAAAGGCTGCTGAGGAGCCTGGTTTTGTCAGTGGGGGGATGCTTACCCCCGATGCTATCAACTGTCTGGAAGACGAGCTGGAAGAGGAACGCAATCTGGAGAATTGGATTCGTCCAAAGATCCTGGGGAGCAGTGTCTCGAACTGGTCTTCCCAGGAAATTATAAGTGTTACTCGATCAAAGTAATTATTATTTCCTGTATTTTTATAAGCATGCATCAAAGTCTTGCATCTTGCCCAAGATGACAAGACTCATTTTGTAATCGGGCCATCTGTACTTTTTTGTGCAAACAAGATCAATTAATGAAATATCAGACATCTTTTTGCAAACGAGTCTTTTTCTTTTCTGCTCACTGTTTTTCCATTTTTCTTTTTTGTACAAAAAATAAATGGCAGTGTTTTCAAAATGACTACTTCATTTCACTTTTCTAAATAAGACTAAAATCAGATCACTAAAATGAACCAACTTAACCCTTGCAGAGAGTGCCTTCCAGACAACACCGACAACAGCACGGCTATGACATCGTATGACTTTGACAATCCGATCAATCAAGCTGATGAAGGGGTTGAAGAAGAATATGAGCTTCCTGAAGAGCTAGCCAGGTTGTTAAGACAAGAGGAAAAGGTTATTACCCCTCACCAGGAGGAGGTTGAAGTGATTAATCTTGGTACAGAGGAAGACGTGAAAGAGGTTAAAATCGGGGCCTGCCTGCAAGACTCAGTAAAGAAGCAACTGGTAGATCTGCTTCAAGAATATGTGGATGTGTTTGCTTGGTCGTATCAAGACATGCCAGGGTTGGATACCGACATTGTTGTGCACAAGCTGCCTTTGAGAGAAGAGTGCCCTCCAGTCAAACAAAAGCTACGCCGTACTCGTCCAGACATGGCTATGAAAATCAAGGAAGAGGTACAAAAGAAATGGGATGCCGGATTCCTTGCTGTGACAAGCTACCCGCCGTGGGTTGCTAACATAGTACCTGTGCCTAAGAAGGACGGCAAAGTAAGAATGTGTGTTGATTACCGGGATCTGAACAGAGCCAGCCCGAAAGATGATTTCCCTTTACCTCACATTGACGTATTGGTTGATAATACGGCTCAGTTCTCGGTATTCTCCTTCATGGATGGATTTTCAGGATACAATCAGATCAAAATGTCACCTGAAGACATGGAGAAGACAACATTCATCACACCCTGGGGCACGTTCTGCTACAAGGTAATGCCATTTGGGCTCAAGAACGCCGGTGCAACATATCAACGGGCTATGGTAACATTATTCCACGATATGATCCATAAGGAAATAGAATGTTATGTGGATGACATGATTGCCAAGTCCCTTACTGAAGAAGACCATCTGGTGAATCTGCTCAAGTTGTTCAAGCGTCTGAGAAAGTATCAACTGAAGCTGAACCCCAACAAATGCACATTCGGGGTGCGATCCGGTAAGCTGCTGGGTTTTATTGTAAGCGAGAAAGGGATTGAAGTTGACCCTGATAAAGTCAAAGCCATCCAAGAGATGCCTGCACCGAAAACAGAGAAGGAAGTTCGAGGGTTCTTAGGTCGATTGAACTACATCTCACGGTTCATATCTCACCTCACAGCAACCTGTGAACCCTTGTTCAAGCTGTTAAGAAAGGAACAAACGGTCAGGTGGAACGAAGACTGCCAAAGGGCTTTTGACAAGATCAAGGAATACCTGCAAGAACCTCCAATCCTCATGCCGCCAGTTGAAGGAAGACCTCTAATCATGTACTTGACAGTATTAGAAGAGTCAATGGGGTGTGTGCTGGGCCAGCATGACGAGTCTGGTCGAAAAGAGTATGCAATATACTACCTAAGCAAAAAGTTTACCGACTGTGAACAACGTTATTCACTGCTCGAGAAAACTTGCTGTGCTTTAGCGTGGGCTGCTCGCCGACTGAGACAGTATATGTTGACCCACACTACTTTATTAATCTCAAAAATGGACCCAGTTAAGTACATATTTGAGAAGCCAGCTCTTACCGGACGGGTTGCAAGATGGCAGATGATTCTTACAGAGTATGACATCCAATACACATCTCAGAAAGCCATCAAGGGCAGTGTATTGTCTGAATATCTTGCTGAGCAACCCATTGATGATTACCAGCCTATGAGGTTTGACTTCCCTGATGAGGACATCATGTTCATTAAATCAAAAGATCATGAAGAGCCTATTCACACTGAAGGGCCCAACCCGGAAGAAGAATGGACTATGATGTTCGATGGGGCTGTTAACATGAATGGCCGTGGTGTTGGTGCAGTACTCATTACACCCAAAGGAGTTCACATGCCTTTCTCGGCAAAGCTCACTTTCAACTGCACTAACAACGAAGCTGAATACGAAGCTTGCATTATGGGTCTTGAGGAAGCCATTGACCTCAGGATCAAGACTTTAACCGTATTCGGAGATTCAGCTTTGGTAATCAATCAGACCAACGGCAAATGGTACACACACCAAGATCATCTGATACCTTACAGGGATTATACAAGAAGGTTACTGACTTTCTTCACAACAGTCAAACTTGAGTATATCCCTCGGGACGAGAATCAGTTTGCAGATGCCTTGGCTACCATTTCGTCCATGATCAAAGTTCAAGCTGCTAACTTTGTACCTCAGATTTCAGTATCGAGACTTGATAGGCCAGCATATGTATTTGCAGCAGATGTTGTCAAGGATGATAAGCCTTGGTTTCATGACATTAAGTGCTTCTTGGAGGATCAAACATACCCACTTGGGGCATCTTCCAATGATAAGAAGACTTTAAGAAGGCTTGCTGGGAGTTTCTTTCTGAACACTGATGGGTCTTTATACAAAAGGAACTTTGATATGGTACTCCTCAGATGTGTTGACAAAACGGAAGCAGATTTATTGATGCATGAAGTGCACGAAGGCTCCTTTGGTACCCATGCTGGAGGACATGCAATGGCTAAGAAGTTGTTAAGATCAGGCTATTACTGGATCACAATGGATGCAGACTGTTGTGCTTATGCCAGAAGATGTCACAAATGCCAGATCTATGCAGATAAAGTGCATGTGCCTCCCAACCCTTTGAACATAATGTCTTCACCCTGGCCCTTTGCCATGTGGGGCATTGATATGATTGGCAAGATTGAGCCAACTGCTTCGAACGGCCACAGATTCATCCTGGTCGCTATCGACTATTTTACCAAGTGGGTTGAAGCAGCCTCATATGCCAATGTCACAAGGCAAGTGGTAGCCCGATTCCTAAAAAGAGATATCATCTGTCGGTATGGAGTGCCCGAGCGAATCATTACTGATAATGGTTCCAATCTAAACAACAAAATGATGGCTGAATTATGCCGGGACTTCAAGATCCAACATCACAATTCTTCTCCTTACAGGCCAAAGATGAACGGCGCTGTTGAGGCAGCTAATAAGAATATCAAGAAGATTGTGCAGAAGATGGTAGTCACCTACAAAGACTGGCATGAAATGCTACCATTTGCCTTGCATGGGTACCGCACATCAATCAGGACATCCACTGGGGCAACGCCGTATCAACTTGTGTATGGTATGGAAGCAGTCCTACCTGTTGAAGTTGAATTACCCTCGCTACGGGTGTTAATGGATGTTAAACTAAGTGAAGCAGAATGGGTTCGGGCCCGATACGAACAACTGAGTCTGATCGAAGAGAAAAGGTTGGCTGCAATCTGTCATGGGCAGTTGTATCAGAAGAGAATGAAGAAAGCCTTCGATCAGAAAGTCAGGCCTCGAGAGTACCAAGTGGGAGATCTTGTGCTGAAAAGGATCCTCCCTCCTCATACAGACCACAGGGGCAAATGGACTCCAAATTATGAAGGACCATTCGTGGTAAAGAAAGTTTTCTCTGGTGGAGCACTGATGCTCAGCACCATGGATGGTGAAGACTTCCCGTCCCCTGTGAATTCAGATGCAGTTAAAAAATACTTCGCATAAAAAATGACCCGCTGGACGTAAAAACAGAATGTAAGTCCAGGCAAAAATAGGGCATCCCGGCGAGTCAAAAACAGAATAAAAGACTCGGGCAAAAATAAGGGAAATAAATGAAAAATGTACACCCGCTGAGTTGAAAAGCCACATGGGACAACTCAGGCAAAAATGGGTATCCCGATGGATTGAAAACCCGAAAGGGCGATCCATGCAAAATAAGGGAATAAGCGAACAACTGCATTCTGAATTCGTTTGTATTGTCAGCAACTTGGTAAGCTTCGAAAGGATCAAGCTCCGATCAGAATCAACTTTCTCCAGAAAGCAAGACGAGAAGAAAGTCAAAAGTCATATGAGTCATAGCAGAGGAGGAAGTTCCCTAAAGCGTCATCAACACTGCCAGCACTTTGTTTCTCAATTTATAACAGTCTCTTCATTTCAGGAGATATGTTTCTTTGATTGTATCTTGCCAATTCAGGGCATTTGAATTAATAAAATCAGATTTTTCAGTCATGTTTCGTTTTGTATATTTTTGTTTGCAAAGATTGTCTGATGTCTCTAAAAAATCAATTGCATGAGTACGGATGCTTTTCTCTAAGAAAATAAAAACATATGCTTACAGGGAATATAATTACTCTCGAAAGCACTTAACTCCTATGACGGAATCCGGGAAAGGATACCTCGGGACCGTTTGTGCGTTTCCTTGTCTTTGCAGGATTGCAGGTATCCAGAACGCAACTTGGGGCATGCAAGTTATATCTCAGCAGGCTGGCAAATCAACAAAAGATCTCAGCATCCGGAGTGCTCTATCCCCAGCTGAGTTGCCTCTCATTACTCTCCCCAGCTGAGTTACCAACAACATCCCCAGCTGTAGTACCGATCATTCTTCCTCAGCAGAACGCAGGAATCAGGGAATCATCTCCCCACAAGATCCTCAGCCTCTATCCAGAAGAGCGACGCACGAAGAAGTCACAACAGAGTACAGAAGGCTTCCACAAACCCCAGCTGGGTCCCATATTACAAGGATATGTCAATCAGCGACTTATATCCCCAAGCGGATACATCTCTCCAAGTCTATCAATGATCTCACCCCCAGCTGGGATGTCCACTACAGCAGATCGTCCAGAGATCTTCACAGGCAACGGGATCCGAATCCCGGTTTGATATCTCTGCATAATCATGGCATTTACATCATATTTCCCCTCAGAGCGTAGCATTCCGTCTAATACGGAGCATTACGGCAAAAAAATCAAACGCATGGCATAATCATAAGCCGTGTTCTGAATTAACACTTGTGAATAATAACCGTTCATCATCATTATGCAAAAATCCCCACCAGAATCCCAACAAAAAGCAGTTGCCTCTCAAATCACAAACACCAGTATATATTTCCTTTTGATACCCGTCCGTATCAACATTCCCCAGTAAAGTCGCTTGAACACTCTTTGCAAACAAATCACCCGTATCACAGACACTTCCTGACACCCGTCCGTGTCAAATCACCAGCAGAAAGCCAAAGACATTCTCTTTGCACTCACATATACTTATATATATCCTTTCTTGACACCCGTCCGTGTCATATCCCCAGCGCAGTCGCTTACACTTTTATCAACCCATACACTTGTTAATATTATACTTTTCTCTCTTGACACTCGTCCGTGTCACTCTCCCCAGCAGATAAACACTCATCTATACATTACTCATACTTACTACTCATGTTACAGATACTGTATCTTGTATACATCATCTATATCCCCACAGATTCGACAGTAGTCCTTGTTCTTTGTTAACCAGTTGGTACTCGTCCGTATCATCATCTCAGAACATTGCGTCTAATGTTTGTTTCTACATGATACTCGTCCGTATCATAGTCTTAAGGATGCTCGTCCGCATCTTTAATCCATACACTGTGTCAAACACTTTTGTCTTCTTGAATATAGATACTCGTCCGTGTCTACTATTCCCCAGAAGAATCCCTTCAGATGCAACACTCGTCCGTGTTCTTTGTTAACCAAATGGTACTCGTCCGTATCATCATCTCTGAACATGTGTCAGTATTTGTTTCTACATGATACTCGTCCGTATCATAGTCTAAGGATGCTCGTCCGCATCTTTAATCTATACACAATACCAAACACCTATACTTTCCTTTCTTGGTTGTGAACGCTCGTCCGTGTTCACTATATCCCCAGTAGATCACCAACAAAGCATTTTCTGTTTATCTGACACTCGTCCTCTGTCATGATAACCTTGAGAGCAGCCGTACCCTGCTGAGTGGTCGTCCTCCACTTCTTGATGGTCGTCCTCCATCATGCTCATCCGATGGCCGTCCCCATCGTTGATTTTTTAGCAGCCGTCCCCTGCTAGGTGGTCGTCCTCCACCTTTTGATGATCGTCCTTCATCACTTTATCCAATGGCCGTCCCCATTGTTGATTTTGGTTATCTGACACTCGTCCTGTGTTATGACAAACCTTGAGAGCAGCCGTCCCCTGCTGAGTGGTCGTCCTCCACTTCTTGATGGTCGTCCTCCATCATGCTCGTCCGATGGCCGTCCCCATCGTTGACCTTTTATCCGGCATTCGTCCTATGTCGCGATATTTTCGGCAGCCGTACCCTGCCAGGTGGTCGTCCTCCACCTTTGATGGCCGTCCCCATCATATTTCTTTTATCCCCAACAGAGCAGCCGTCCCCTGCTAGGTGATCGTCCTTCACCTTTGATGGCCGTACCCCATCATCTGTTTATTTCATTTATTCTTTAACCCGATGGCCGTCCCCGTCGTGGTCCCTTTCCTTTTAGCCCGATGGCCGTCCCCATCGTTGTTTACTTTGCTTTATGAACTTGATGGCCGTCCCCGTCATGTTTCATTAAATCCTCAGAGAATTTCACAGCTTTATCTTGATGGCCGTCCCCATCATAATCTTGTTTCCCCAGCTAGTCGGCCGTCCCCGTCTTAGCTTTACCTTTCATCCCCAGCATGTCGGCCGTCCCCGTCATTGCTTTACTTCACACACTTTCCCCAGCATGTCGGCCGTCCCCGTCATTGCTATTTACCCAGCAGTCGTCCTCTGCTCGACGGTCGTCCTCCGTCGCCCACACTTTACAATATACTTTATTTTCCTTTACAATCTATATCTCTTTTCTTCTTCTTTCTGTGAGTGCAAATTTTGGACTGTCTTTGGTATTCAACCACAAGTTATCTTGTTTGCCTGTTAAGCCGTTGCTTACATCCTGCACAGCTAACTCATGTTTGAATAGGGGCAGCTGTAAACACCCCAAATTTGCCCTCACTCATTTCACCATGGCTTGTGATCATTCTCATATGCATAAACACAACCATATCATATCATATCTCATTTTTTGATTCACTGGATAGTTTCTAAGGCATCTGCACCTAGGGTTTGTGATCTGAGCAATCCCAAAGTCTCTTGAGCCACTCCAAAGGTCACCAATCAATTCAAAGGGGTCTACATGTGTTCAAGTATCATATTCCATCTTCTCAAAGTCAAAAAAATTCCAAAGAATCACAAGAACTGGGGTTTGAGTGGATGCAGAGCCAAGTTTGACTGCACAATTGACTGAAAATTAGGGTTTTGGTTTCAGAGGCCATAACTCCAAATTTTTTGGTCATTCTTGTTTCCATTGGTCTCTATATGGTATAGGGAGTATGCATATCAATTTTCATGAAGAAATTCCATGGGGAAGTCATCTGATCAAGGGTTGACTTTTCAGACAAGTCAGTGCAAAATCAGGGCATCTGAGGCCCCCAATGACCCAACCAATGGGTGATCTTCATCATTTTGAGTGTATATGATCTTTATTTGATCATGGAAGAAGGTTGAAGTTCATAAAAATCAAGAATTTAGGGTTTTTGCAAATGTTGACTTTTGGGGTATAGTTGACTTTTCAAGAATGCTCCATTTTAGGTCATTTTTCAAGCCTTGATTATTGATCCAAAAATGCTTCAAATGAAAAAACTTTGGTCATGAAAGTTGTAGATCTCATCTTTCCCTTTTCAAAAAGTACAAGAACATGATCAAACTCTTCTTGGATCAAAAGTTATGGTGTGACAAAGTTGGCCAAAATCATTGATTTTCAAGGCATGCCTCAAATGGAAATTTTGCAAGATCATGAACCAAAGCCCATTGTGACCTCAAGTTCACTTCAAACCAGTATGCAAACATTCTCTAAGTCATAAAAATCAGAATTGAACCAAGAATGCCCTTATGTTATGGTTTTTTGGACAAGGGAATCACATGTGAACCAAAAAGTAACAAGTTGCAAAACCACTCATTTCTCTTCACCAACTTGCTGCATTGGTCCTTGAATCAAGCTAGCCCTCTCACATCATCTTGCTGCACCAGAACCAGCCCATGTACTAGCTATAGATCAAGCCATACTTGCCTTACACAAAATTTGACTTTTTGCAAAAGGTGACTTACCAATCAATAAAGCACATGTCCAATCAACTGACCAATGAGAGAGGTTTATGTGGACAAAGTGCAAGCCATTCCATACATCTAGCAAGGCTGAAACTCACTCATTGGACACAATCACAAAACACACCCTAGCTGCATTTTGCTTCGAATCCCTCTGCCCAGCCACAAAACATCCAAACCATTTCCACACTTCAAATCACCATGATCCATTGAGAAGAAACCAGCCAAGAACCAGGCCTGAAACCAACCACAAAGCCACTTCACCATTTTCACCTCAGCCTGCATTTCTCTTCGAATCACCTTCCACAGTTTACAAACATCCAAACAAACCTTGCAAAGCTTCTCCATTCACCCTCAGGATCACAAACAACCCCTTACAATGACCTGAAACTGCCTGAAACTCCATTGCCATTTCTGACTGAGCTTGAGCAGAAGCTTGTCAAACTCCTCATCCAGCCAACATAAATTGTTCCAAAGCATTCAAACATCATCTGGGGATCAAGTGGAGTGGATTGCACTGAAGGAAGTGGCCAGAAAGTCATCAGAGTGAAAGCTTCGAATCTCAGGTAGCTTGAAAAATATTTTTCCAGAAATCATTTCTTTTGTTCTAAACTTGTTCTTTGTGTCTTCCTGATCATGAGTATGCTTTTGGTTTTGCAAATGGCTTTGAAATGAGTATTTAATTAGCTTCTGAAACCTGCGTGCCCTAGAATTTGTTTTGCTCGATTCATGGATTTGAGGAAGAATAAATTAGTTTTGACTTGGGGTTTTAGTTCAGGGGATCATGGGAATCATTTCTGGATGCTTAGGTTTCATTTTTGTTACGATTTGAGGGGTTTTGGGGATTTTCAGGGGAGATGCTGGCCGGAGAAGACGACCGGAAGTCTTCTCCGGCCACCTGAAAGTAATTTGTGCCCTAATCACGTAATTAACTCAAGTTTGAATTCTGAGCGTTGATGGCCTTTGACTTGTTGACTTCGCGCGTGAGTGAGTGGTTCAGATCTGTCTGTTTATGCCCTAATCCACGTGTTTAGCTTAATTAATCATAATTTAAATAATTTAATCAGAGTCAACCTAGACCCTTGGATGACGCGCGTAGTCAACAGATTCAAATCCAGAGTGAATCTCATCCCTCCATCCTGATTACTTTCATTTTATTTAATTTTAATTCATTTTCTTTTCCTTTTATTTGCACATTTATTTAAAAATAGTAAAAAAGGTTTAAAAATTATGAAACTTTTTCCTCTGAGTTTTATTAATTTTCTAAACACAAAAATATTTTTATTTTATTTTTTATCATTAAAAAAGTATTTTTAAATATTTAAAAGATTATTTTTAATTGATTAATGGAAATTAATTAATTAAAAATACTTTTAGGTATTTAAAAATCACCAAAAAATTCATGAAATGTTCTAAGACATTTAGAAACATTGTCCAACCTTCAAACCAAATTTCTTTTTTGATCTTGATGCATTTTAAGAATTTTTCATGGAATTAAATCCTTTTTTATGCATTAATTTGATCATAAGTTCAAAAATTCATTTCTGCCTATCTAAGAAGAGTTGGACATTGATTCTTCTTGCGTTGTTTTGTGTTTAGCATGTAGTTTCTAGGATTAAATGGCCATGATTTGTTTCCTCATTTTCAATTTGTTTGGCATTTCTTTTGTTTAGGAGCCCTAAAAACCTTAATAACTTAGAAAAATCATAACTTGAGATTGGTTAAGAGTTGAGAGCTCCCCTTTGGACCTTGGTTTAGTATAGGTTTAGGGTTTCTTTGGTTGGCATTTTCCATTTTTTATCTTAGGGTTTGCTTCTGTTTTTGGCTTGTGCTTGATGTTTGATCCATAAACCCTAATTTGGGCTTTCATTTGCATCCATCTTGCATTCTCTTGCATAGCATGGTTTGCCTTGGCATTTCAAGCATCCATGTGATTCATTTGACATCATAAGACATGTAGAAAGTATGTTTGATCATTGCATTACATATTTGCCATGGTGCTTGCTTTGTATGCTTCCTAACTTGTCATGTATATCCATGCTTCTAAGCTTGCACCATTTGCACCCATGAACTTGTATGAACATTCCCATGCCTTGATTCATGTTTATAGAATTCCATAGCATCATTATCATCATTAACATGCTTCTGGTTTTGTTTCTTATCATGTCATTTCATTTCATTTTGCATTGCATTGCATTTCTTTCTAACATTTCAGGTGGTAAGTAAACTTGAGAAGTGAATTTGCCTTCACTTCTCATAACTTTCCTTTTTCATCTCTCTTGCATCCATTGCTGCATTTATGTATGTGTTTGAGATTGAGCTTGCTCATTCTTGTTCCTCCCACTTTCTTTCTTCAAGTGACTTGACTTCTTGAATGAAGCAAGTTGCTTTGCTTCTCTTGATCTTGTTCATCTGCTTCCTGGTGGCTCCTTTGAAGATTGTTCTTGTTTAAACCTCACAAACTTTAGGGACAACCAAGCATGACAATGAATTAGGGTTTTGATTAGTCTCCCCTCATAGTTTTACCTTTGTGTCTCTCCTTGAGTCTTATCTTCTCATCTCATAATCAGGGACTAAACCCTAAAGGCTTTAAGGCTTTGTGATTAAGCTTATGCCTGCATCCTTCTCTTAGGATGGAGTGTATAACTTTAATCCTAAGTGTTAAACCCTTAATGTGTTTAACTCCTTTAATCAATCTACTTAATAATCATCAAGACATAACACTTGTAACTTGGGCCTTGCATTAGGGTTCTAATTCTTCCTTAATTGGTTAAGAAGGACTAACCCTAGTGTTAATGGACAAGTCCCCCTCAAGTTGTCTTACAAACCATAAAAATCACTTCATCATCATACCATTAAATAAAATCCACTTAATCAAAGGCTTGTTTTGTCATGAGTTTAATCCCTAATCATGGATTAAGTTGAGGAGCTTTCCTCAGCTTAAACATTCTCATCTATTATCCTTCTATTAGGATGGTGTAATGAGTCTGTTTAATCCCTGATTACGGCTTAACCTCATTACTTAACACTAAACAAAAACACCAAAAGCATCTAAATAATCACAAGTAGGTTAATGATCTTAACCCTACACCAAAGGTGATTAAGTGTGAGAATCTGACTTCACACTTAAGGTATTCTCATTACCCCTAATCAGAGGGAAGATGTGATGAGTTTACTAAATCCATTGGTTTAGGCTTAAGCTCATTATCCTATGACAAACTTTCAAAAGCAATAAAAGACTGAAAACTCAAAAACAAACAATAATCGTCTCCTCCGGGATTCTTTTCTCATCACCATCATTCATAAACGAGAACTTACTTCTTCCGTCTAATGCAAGACAGTTTACATCTGTGCCAGACAGATCATACACTTGAGCATAGGCTAGTAAGCTGTTCACAAGTCAATTCACTTTTCAGTCTCTTTGGGTCGAACTACGGTGTTCTGACTTCCTCATTGCACGAGAGGATACGTAGGCATAACTTAACAGTTATCGAACAAAAGTCTCTGTACATCCCCCCTCTTTCCAGCATCTTTCTCTTAGCCTCATGATCTTGAGCATCTCACTCCATTCTTACACTGACACTTCATTTATATACTTCATTTTACACTTCACTTACACTGACACCTGTACATCTTTTCCAGCTATTTTATACACAGATTGCACTGACACTACCCCTTTAAAACGCAAATCTTTCAAGCGTGGATCCCGTCGAGTACGGCGGACAATCTGGGTGCTAATACCTTCCCAGGTTGTAACCAACCCCCTTTCTCAGTCTCTCTGGTTCGCAAACCGTCTTATCCATCTTTCTCTAGGCCTATGCAGCATTGCCTTTCCTCCGGGATAAAAATGCCTAGCTGGCGACTCTATTCATCTCCAGTGAGTTCACGGCTGTGTGTTCTCACTGTTCCCCTCGCCGACCGTTCGCGTCTGTACCCTTATTTGACCCTGTTTCATTTATCGGGAGCGACATCTTGCATTAGACGGAAGAAGCGAGTTCTCGTTTTCAGAGTGAATGTGATGAAAAAAGAATCCCGGAGGAAACGTTTATTGTTTGTTTTTTGGGTTTTCAGTTTTTTTATTGTTTTTGGTGTTTTGCATAGTATAATGAGCTTAAGCCTTAATCGAGGGTTTGCAAACTCATTATATCATCCCTGATTAGGGATAACGAGTCTACTTAAGCATGAGATAGAAACCTCAACTTAATTACCCTAATGATGCAGGATTAAGATCATTAACCTACTTGTGATTATTAAGTGTTTTTGGATTTTTGTTTTGTGTTAAGTAATGAGTTTAATCTCTAATCAGGGATTAGTGAACTCATTACACCATCCTAAGAGAAGGATAATAGATGAGAACACTTAAGATGAGGAAAATTCCTCAACTTAATCCATGGTTAGGGATTTAAATCATTATATAACAAGCCTTTATTAAAGTGGATTTTAATTAAAGGTGGGATTAAGAAATGGGTTTTATGTTTGTAAGACTAAACCTAAAGGGGACTTGTCCATTGAACACTAAGGTTAGTCCCTCTGAACCAACAGGCAGAGATGTAACCCTAATATAAGGCCCAAGTTACAAGCTTAAGTCTTAATGATTATTAGGTGTTTTGATTAGGAGGTGTAAACAACTTAAAGTTTTAACACTAAGTATTAAAGTTATACACTCCATCCTAAAATAAGGATACATGCATAACCCTAATTCAGAGTCTTAAAACTTTAACTGTTTAGCCTTGATTATGAAATGAGAAGCAGAGATTGAAGGAGAATCAAAGGTAAAAACTAGGGGAGAATATGTACAACCATAAAGTTATCATGCTTGGATATTCCTATGGTTTGTGAGGTTTAAGAAAAGATCTTCAGAAAGTCTTCAGATGGCCACCAAGGAAGAAGAAGCAAATGAAAAGAGAAGAGAAAGGAGAATAGGTTACTGTAAACACCCCAAATTTTCCCTCACCCATTCACACCATGGCTTGTGATCTTTTCATGTGCATAAGTTCAATCATAGCATCTCATATTGCATTTTTGATTCACTGCATTAATTCTAAGTCATCTGCATCTAGGGTTTGTGGTTTGAGCAATCCAAGAGCCATTTGAACCACTCCAAAGGTCATCAATCACTTCAAAGGGGTTCATGTATGTTCAACCATCATATTATATCCTCTCAAAGTCAAGAATGTCAAAAAATCACAAGAACTGAGATTGGCATGGAAGCAGAGCCAGGTTTACCTGCACAGATGACCTAAAATTAGGGTTTTGGTTTCAAAGGCCATAACTCCAAATTTTTTGGTCATTCTTGTTTCTATTGGTCTCTATATGGTATAGGGATCATTCATATCAATTTTCATGAAGAAATTCCATTGGGAAGGCATCTGATCAAGAGTTGACTTTTTGAGCAAGTTAGTGTAAAATCAGGGCATCTGAGGCCCTCAATGACCCAACCAAAGGGTGTTCTTCATCATTTTGATTATGTATGATCTTTATTTGATCATAGAAGATGTTGGAAGTTCACAAAATTGAAGAATTTCAAGCCATTTGCAAAGTTGACTTTTTGGGAAAATGACTTGTAATGGAAACATGCCATTTTGGGAAACTTTTTCAACCCTTGCTTTTTGATTCAAAAATGCTTCAAATGGGAAAACTTTGGTCATGAAAGTTGTATAATGGATCATTCCCTTTTCAAAAAGTACAAGAACTTGTTCTAATTCATTTTGGATCAAAAGTTATGGCTTGTCAAAGTTGGGAAAAATCACATAATTTCAAGTTTTCTACCAAAGAGGCAAAGTTGGAAAATCCCTTGCCAAGGAAAATTGAGCTATCAAATGGACTTATAATCTTCATACAAACATGAACCAATGCCTAAAAATCAGAATTCATCAAAAGATCACTCATTTTCATGACTTGTGGATCAAGAAACTTCAAAAGGGCCAAAGTTGATCCAAGTTTCAAAACCTCACTGAAACCCTAATCCACTTGCTTGCTGACTTCAGAATTGATCCTAGGGCTCTCCATACTTCTTGCTGCGCAGGATACCCCTCTTGTCCTTGGCTAGCCATGAGCCTATACCTCTCTTACACAAAGCTTGACTTTTTGGCCAATGACCCATACCAATCACAATAGGGCACACCAACTCCACAGACCTATCCATGAGTGATAAATGGACCAAAGGCAAGCCATAACACACAACAATTCATGCTGAAGCTCTCTCATAGCCATAGTTCCAAGTTTATGCCTCATATGCAAAACCATTCGAAACACTCTCCACAAGCATCAAACATTCAAACAAATTTCACAAAACATCTCAGCACCCTCTCCTGATCATTTCCCTGCCCTCACTTTGCCCTAAAACCCACTGAAATCAAAACACGATTTCCTCCCCCCCCTGAACAGAACTCTGTCAATCTCCCAAACCAGCCACTCTCAAAGCATTCTAAGCTCCATTCCATCATCAGGAGGATTAAAGGAGAAGGTTTGTGCAAAGCTTGAGGCCAGGAAGCTTAGAATCAGAGGAACTCCAGCTCAGGTAACCATCCAAAACATTTTTCCAGAACTCATTTCTTTTGCTGCAATGTGATTCTTTATGTTATGCTGGTCACACTGATGTGTTTATTTTCGAAAATGGTTGGAAAATGAGAGTGTATGAGGTCTCTGAAACTTTGCCCGTGAAATACCTTTTGCTTTGATTCTTATGATTCAGTGAAAATAAATGGATTTTGGGATGGGGTTTAGGTTTAATGATGTTTAAGGAGTGAATCTGGAGATTTTGGTGAAGTTTTGATGCATAGGGAGTGAGATAGCATGAACACCCTGCCGGAGAAGATGACCGGAACACTGTTCCGGTCACCTGAAAATGTTTAGGGTTCAGATTAGGGCATTAATCATAATTAGGGAGATTTGAATTCTGGCCGTCCAGATGCACGCGCCAGTCAACTCCCGCGCGTTCAGTTTGAATACCAGCCTTAGGATCAGTTGACTTCTCATTTTATTCTATTTTTATTTCATTAAATTTCATTTCTTTTGTACATTTTATTAAAAATACTAAAAAAGGTCTAAAAATTCTGAAAATTTTTATTCAAGCTTTTATTAATTTTCAGAACCCAAAAATATTTTTATTTTTATTTTTTGCATCAAAAATTATTTTTAAATCATTTAAAGGTTTATTTTTAATTAATTAATGAAAATTAATTAATTAAAAATACTTTTAGGTATTTAAAAATCACAAAAAAATTCACATAGCATTTAGAAACATTTAGAAACATTGTCCAACTCTCAAACCAAATTTATTTTTTTGTTCTTGATGCCTTTTGATCATTTTCAATGGAATTAATTTCATTTCAAGGTAATATTTTGGTTCAATCTTCAAAAATTCACTTCTGCCTAACCATTGAGAGTTGGACAATGATTCTTTTTGCATTGCATCTTGCATAACATTTAGTTTATAGGATAAAATTGGCATGATTTGATCTTGCATTTTCAATTTGTTTTGCATTTTTCTTGTCAAGGTACCTTAAAACCCTAGCAATCTTAGAAAATTCATAACTTTCAATAGGTTAAGAGTTGGATCCCCTCCTTTGGGCAGTGACCACGTGTAGGTCTAGGGTTCCTTTGATTGCATTTTCAAATTTTTATCATGTCATTTGCTTCTGGTTTTGGATTTTTGCTTTGTATGTTGCATATAACCCTAATTCATGCCTTCCTTTGCATCCATCTCCCATTTGTTTGCATACCATGACTTGCCATGACATTTTGTGCATCCATTTGATTCATATGACATCTTAGGACATATTAGAATCTTGTGTGATCATTGCATCTCACATTTGCCATGTTGTATGTCATTTGTATTCCATAACTTTTCATGAACATTCATGGTTTAAAGCATGTTTCTCTTGCATCCATATGTTTGTATGATCATTCCCATGCCTTGCCTCATGTTTGCATCATCTCATAGCATCATTAACATCATACTTATGCTTCTGGTTTTGGTTTGCATCATTACATTTCATCTCATTTGCATTGCATTCCATTTCTTTTACAAACTTTTCAGGTGGTAAGTTGTATTGAGAAGTGAATTTGCCTTCACTTCTCACAATCTCTTTTCATCTCTCTTATGCATCATTGCTGCATTTTTATATGTGTATTGGATTGAGCTTGCTCATTCTTGTTCATCTTACTTTCTTTCTTCAAGCAACTTGACTTCTTAAGTGAAGCAAGTTGTTTTGCTTCTCTTTGCTCCTTTCATCTGCTTCCCTTCTTGGTGGTTCTTTGAAGATCTTTCTCTTAAACCTCACAAACCCTAGGAATGACCAAGCATGATAACAATTAGGGTTGATTAGTCCCCCACTTAGTTTTTACCTTTGTGTCTCTTTGAGTCTCCTCTTCTCATCTCATAATCAGGGACTAAACCCTAAAGGCTTTAAGGCTTTGTGATTAAGCTTATGCCTGCATCCTTCTATTAGGATGGAGTGTATAACTTTAATCCTAAGTGTTAAACCCTTAATGTGTTTAAATCCTTTAATCAATGCACTTAATAATCATCAGGACATCAAGCTTGTAACTTGGGCCTTGCATTAGGGTTCTAATTCTTCCTTAATTGGTTAAGAAGGACTAACCCTAGTGTTAATGGACAAGTCCTCCTCAAGTTGTCTTACAAACCATAAAACTCACTTCTTCATCTTATCATTAACTAAAATCCACTTAATAAAGGCTTTGTTTTGTCATGAGGTTAATCCCTAATCATGGATTAAGTTGAGGAGTCTTCCTCAGCTTAAACATTCTCATCTATTATCCTTCTATTAGGATGGTGTAATGAGTCTGTTTAATCCCTGATTATGGCTTAATCTCATTACTCAACACTAAACAAAAACAACAAAAACATCTAAATAATCACAAGTAGGTTAATGATCTTAATCCTACATCAAAGGTGATTAAGTGTGAGATGCTGACTTCACACTTAAGGTATTCTCATTACCCCTAATCAGAGGGAAGATGTGATGAGTTTACTAACCCATTGGTTTAGGCTTAAGCTCATTAACTTATGACAAATCTCCAAAAGCAATAAAAGACTGAAAACTCAAAAACAAACAATAATCGTCTCCTCCGGGATTCTTTTCTCATCTAATTCACTCTTAAACGAGAACCCGTTTCTTCCGTCTAATGCAAGACAGTTAGCACCTGAGCCAGACAGGTCATACACTTGAGCATAGACAAGCAAGCAGTTCACAAGTCAATTTATCTTTCAGTCTCTTTGGGTCGAACTACGGTGTTCTGACTTCCTCATTGCACGAGAGGATACGTAGGCATAACTTAACAGTTATCGAACAAAAGTCTCTGGATATTCCCCCTCTTTCAGCATTATTATTTAAGCCTCATGATCTTGAGCATTTCTTTCCTGTTCTTACACTAACACTTCATTTACATACACTACACTTCTTACACTGGCACCTGTGCATCCTTTTCCAGCTCTTTTATACACAAATTGCACTGACACTACCCCTTTAAAACACAAATCTTTTAAGCGTGGATCCCGTCGAGTACGACGGACAATCTGGGTGCTAATACCTTCCCAGGTTGTAACCAACCCCCTTTCTCAGTCTCTCTGGTTCGCAACCGTCTTATCCATATCTTTCCTTAGGTCTATGCAGCATTACCTTTCCTCCGGGATAAAAATGCCTAGCTGGCGACTCTTGTCTTTCTGAGTTCACTTCTGCGTGTTCTCACTCTTTTCGCCGACCGTTCACGCTTGTACCGGGATGCAAATCTTCGGGAGCGACAGCTTGGCGACTCTGCTGGGGAACCTTATACTGTAACCAGGGCTTCTGGTTCTTTTTGTGGGTTCCTCCTAGCGCTTGATTGATTTGTGTTTACTAGGGTGTTATGTTCTAATTGTGTTTATATAGTTTCTTTATTTACTGCTTTATGTACAGTTATTTATTGCTTTCTTTACAGCTTTATATATCATACTGTCATATTGTCATCTGGCTGGATCTGGTTTTTGCTTTGGTGGGTGGGGTTCTACTGAGAGTTTAAGGTCCTATACCTGGGACCTGAGTGACACCTAGGCTAGAGTGGTTCATGTTCTTTCCCATTCCATTTCGGTCTGGTGCGGGAATATGAAACACGGTTCAGATATGGGTTTCTTCTTGAGAACTTTGTGCTACAGATCTCCTGTAGTGCTAGGGCTATCTGGGAAGCCTGCTAAGTCTGGATGACCTTTATTATGACCTTCAGAAATTGAGGTGAATTAGAGGAGGATTTTTTATGGTTATTGTAAACACTGTACCTCCGGGTTAGAAGTGTTTACACTTCTCATAACTGATCCAAGTCTGAGGATCCTTGTTTTAGAACACCACCTGTGAGGGGGTTGGGCTGTTTACAGGTTTGCAGGAACCCTTGTCCACATCATACCCTGTTACCTATTGTGTTTAAGAATGTTTCACTTTGGACAGTTCTTGTGATTTAACCCAGGACATGTGACTCTTTATTTGAGTCCCCTACCTTGGTTACTGGACTTATGAACCTCCATATGGACTTCTTGAACATACATGGGCCTTTTAAATCAAGATAGTAATCAGATCCAGCTTGATCACAAACCCTTGCATATCATTTGCATACATCATCATTGCATCATTTAACATTTGCTTATTTGTTTTTCAGGGTATCCATATTACATTTGGCTTGGTTTTGACCCCTTCATCTGCATAGACCCCTGTTCACCAGTTGTCTGCTTCAGCTCTCTTCATCAGTTGCCTGCTTCAGGTACCTCCATCATCATCCTTAGCCTATCAGTGGCTCATCTTCAGTATCAGTCTTCCTCATCAGCACTTGTTCCCAGCTCTTCATCATCAGTCATGGCACCCAAGAAGAGCAACATTTCATACCACTTCTTTGAGCCTGTGCTGGCTGGTGTAACACGGTGGGAGAACTGACTTTAGTTATGTTGCGGATAGCAAGAGTCGCCACCGACTTTTATTTTATCCAAATGGAAAGGGTATAAAAGAACAGGAAAGACCTTAAGAGAATATTTTGGGTCCGGGGGGTAGGTTATGTAAAGGGAAGGTGTTAGCACCCTTTACATCCATGGTTATCCATGGGCTCTTAGTTACTTAGCTCACTTTTGAATTGTTTTTTGAAAGTGTAGTGTGTGAATAGAAAAATTTTCAGAATAGTTGATAATGATCCATGTACGGATGCGTAAAAACTTGTTTTTTTGAAAATTTGTTTGAAATTTGTTAAGAGTGAAAAGTTTTGGAAGTGAGCAAGTACATAAGAGGAACCTACCCTAAAGTTTTAAGTCTTTCTTGTTCTTTATCCTTTCATTGGTAAGACTATCCCTACTATTAAGGAGTAGGTAGTCATTACCTTGGATGTTAGGGACATGGGAGGGACATTCTGTTTTATGAAGGCAACTGTGGGGTGTAACAAGCATATAGGAGGGACTATCATCATTATTCGAAGGGACTTGATTCGTAAAGGCAACCATGAGGGACTTGATGATTTTTATCTTTTAAGGGACTTGCTTTATACACCCCACTTGACCTTATGATTTAGGCAACTTGAGGGATAACCTTAGAAAGTGAGACGGCGATTAAAAATCGACTTACGTGTGTGAGTGTTCAATATTATTTTATCTTGTAATTAAAATGATCTAATTCATTTTTTAAATAGGATACATATTTTTGCACTCCCTAAATTACTAACCATAGCAATAATTAAATAATTAAAATATTACAAAATTTACATCCGAGAAACAATTACAACATAATTATAAAAAATAATAAATAGCAAAAAATATAAATATATAGCAAAATAAATATAATAAGCAAAAATAAATAAGTAACTAAAATAGGGGTTAGTGATAAATATAATTAAAAAATAAGGTTAGTGAGAATAAAATAATAATAATAATTAGAAAAAATAAATAAGGTTAGAGAAATAATAATAAAAATATAAGATAATAGTAAACAAAAAACAATAAATAATAGTATAGTTAGTAACAATAATTAAAGTAAATAGAAATAAATAGAAAAATATTATAATGACATGATTAGAATAATAAACACAAATTTTAATTTTAATATGTAATAAGAATAAAAATTTTTGAACATAATATAATTATAAGTTTTAATTATTACAAAATTTTAATTATTTCTAAATTTAATCACTTTTTAAACATACATTAACATTCATTTAAAAAAAAAAATATTTATACATTATAAGGAAAAAATAAGTTTTAAATATTATATTCACCAAATTAATCATATTTATAAAATTTAATTTTATTAATTATTATATTTACAAAATTTAATTCCTACTAATTATTATATTTACAATAAATTAATTATATTAAAGATTATAATAAATATATACATGACAATTATATTTAAAAATTAGAGAATAACAATTAAGTTTTTTTAATAAGTATTTAGAAAATAAATTAGGGTTTTGGAAATTAGGGTTTGTTTTTAGAAAATATTTTTTAGGGTTTTTCTAATTTATAATATACAACAACTAATTAAATGGTACTTATATACATTTTATAAATATATAATAATAACAATCATTTTTTTTTTAGAATTTTAGAACAAAACATATATACTTTATAATTTATAAGAAAACAATATTTGCATTTTTATAATTTAAAAACATATCATAATATAATATAGGAAATAGTAAACATAAAAGAAAATAAGAAAAAATCAAAAAAAACTGGACCTGGGATTTGAACCCAGGTCCCTAACCTGGATAATGAAGAGAGTGACCAACTGAGCTGCGCACCATCAAGGCAACAACAATGAATCTCCCTTAGTTTTGTGCCTTAAGCTTGAAAAATCTGGAAAATAAAAGAAATAAAAAGGCCTGGGGTGGGAATCGTACCCAGGACCTTTTAGTGACAAGCATGCATACGTTACCACCTGGCTGGAAGAGCCCATCTGATTATATAATGGCAAGAAACCATAATATATTATGTTTGCTTTTAACCTGAAAAATAACAAAAAAACAATGCACCAGCCCAGTATCGAACCAAGGTCTTTACAACATACACATATCAAGCTTACCACTAGGGCACACACGCGCGTGTGATAAACAAACCAACAATAATACACAAAATATTTTCCATAATATTTGAATTTTACAACGCGCGGGAATTGATCTTCTTCTTCCTTGAGACTGGCCAAATTTCCTACGAAATTTGCTATGAGCATACCTGCGAAATTTCATACGCACACAACCTGCGTTTTTCAAACTACTATCAAACAATATCATTTTGTCAAATCAAGGACACCTTTGAGTTCCTTATAACCTGTACAGTTCAATTATGTCCAGAAAATACATTTATATTAGGTGAATCGAAGAACCCCATTCTTGAATTCAAAACCCTAACTATGGCCGTTTGTTCATTAGGTCACGAAATCTCAAGGTTCTTGTCCAGAATTGATCTTTGGAACCTCACAAACACAAAAATTCAAACAAAATTCATTAACAATGCACAAAATAACAGAATCGAAAACTTGAAATTCAAGATAAAGTTTGATTCGGGTAGAGCAATATGGTGCACATGGGATGCATATGAGTGATGCTCTAGCTTCAATGATGTCTAAAGAACATCTCCATGTTCTTAATTTACCTTCTAGTACACTGGATTGAAGAATCCGAATTTCACTTTTTGCTTGAATTTTTGAGCTATGAGACTTACCTTTTGATGCTGGAAATTCGTGAATGAATGTTAGGTTTGTGTTAAGTATATATATGTGAGTGAATTAGGTTAAGAAAACTCATTGGTTGTGTGGAGATTTGATCCAAAAAAGATTGAAAAAGATCATGGTGTAATTCTAGAAGCTCAATCTTCACCCAAAAATAGATTTTCATATTTTATATTTATTTAAAATGATTTTTATGAATTAAATCAATAATAAATAAAAATAAAATAATAAAAATTCTGAATTTTGGTCAATTGGGTCGTGCATGATGATATGATGTGGATTGGATCACAATTTAGCAAGCCCATTTGGAAGGAATTGGTTCTAGACCCCCATTTTCAATATAAACCATCACAAAATTTCCCAACTTTGCAAGAGCATATCTCCCTCAATTTTAAAGGTATGAGGGTGTTCTTGGACTTTTTGGAAAGCTTGAAGAGTCCTCTAAACAACCCCATTGGTTTCAGGTCCATATAATTTACCAATCTCAAGTTATGCCCTTTTGAAGTTGTTGACTTTTTGTTGACTTTTGAAATGACCTATAATGTCTTAGGTCATATCTTCCAAATGAAGCATTTTTGGGCTTAACTTGCAACATCAAAGTTGTAGAGAATTCAATTTACTTAAAAATGAGCTTTTGATGGAGACTTGGTGATGAAGTATGTGAAAGTTATGGCTGGTCAAAGTTCAGTTGACTTTTACTGAGGAAACCCTAATTTAGAAACTCCTGATTATTGATGATCTGGAATCTCCTTGATGAATCATGATCAACCCTTGATCAAATGATGAATTTTACTTCATATACTTGATGTTGGCAAAAAATCATGAAGTTTGACTTTGGTTTGACCACAGTTGACCTCAGTTTGACTTTTTAACTGCATTGACTGGTTTTGACTTATCTGATCATCTGACTGAGCAAACTTTTGAGAAAAGTCTTGAAACTTGACATGGGGGTTCTTATACACATATAAGATGTTATGAAGTTCACTTGTGGTATTGGAAGTCCATTTAGCCTGATTAAGGTCAAAAC
Organism: Lathyrus aphaca; assembly: GCA_963966055.1. Lineage (NCBI taxonomy): Eukaryota > Viridiplantae > Streptophyta > Magnoliopsida > Fabales > Fabaceae > Lathyrus > Lathyrus aphaca. The sequence continues at coordinate 430,900,265 of OZ014522.1, read as the reverse complement.
CCTAGTTTTGGATGCCCTGCTTAGGAGGTGCATTGTCTGAGGGAATTGTCAACTCTTCTGACCAATTGTGAATCTTGTGAACCTTGTGAACCATCATAAAATGTCTTGTGAACCTCATGGGAGGTATTGTGAAGCTTGTGAACCTTGTGAACCTCATGAAGTGGCTTTGTAGACCTCATGAACCTCAGGAGAGCTTTGTAATCATTGTGAACCTTGTGAACCTTCAAGAAGCAACTTATGGACTTCATGAACCTCATGAAAGGTCTTGTAAATGTTGAGAAGCTTGTGAACCTTGTGAACCTTCAAGAAGTGACTTGTAGACTTCATGAGCCGCATGAAAGGTTATATAAGCATTGAGAAACTTGTGAACCTTCTTAGCACACAAAGTCTTGTATTGTGAGGGCAAATTTTGGGGTGCAACAGCTGCCCCTGTTCAATTTTCTGAAACCTGAGGGGTTAGATTGGTATTTTTGCCAGTCGTGACCTGGAAGGTTGAAGGGGATTGAACACAAAAGCCCAAAAATTTGCACTCACCAGTGCATTAGAGTGATACAGATGGCTAGTTGAATATGATTGAGTGGGCTTAAAGATGCCACTAGGGGAAAGCAATCCAAGATATGGAGGTATAATGAAAGCTGTCAGGAGTCTGGAGCAGTCCTGAGGTATTGATGATATGCTTTCAGGAGACTGGAGTAATCCTGATGTAACAGCATGTCTTCAGAGGGGGGAGAAGTTATCAGGAGGCTGGAGCTGTCCTGAAGTAACAATATAATTTCAAGAGGATAGAGCAATCTTTGATAATATGCTTTCAGGAGACTGGAGTAATCCTGATGTAACAGCATGTCTTCAGGAGGATAGAGCAATCAATAATGATAACCCTAAAGCAGTCTTGAAGTAATAATATGACTTCAGGAGGATAGAGCAATCAATAGCTCTAAAGCAGTCTTGAAGTAATAAGATGATTTCAGGAGGATAGAGCAATCAATAATGATAACTCTAAAGCAGTCTTGAAACAATGAGAAGTTGTCAGGAGGATGAAGCAACCCTGAGGTAATAGTATGATATGCTTTCAGGAGACTGGAGTAGCCCTGATGTAACAGCATGTCCTCAGGAGGATAGAGCAATCCTGATGATCATTTGTTGGATAATTAACCTGAAAACAAGGTAGCATTCTGTATGATAGTGTTAGTTTATGCTTTATGTATGCATGTATAATATGGTGCACCTAAGTAAATGTATTATGCACTCATGGATATGCATGTTATGGTATGATGTAAATGATGTATGTATGACATGATACTGCCGGAAGAGTCTGGATATCTTCGTATATCAACTGCTGGCCAGGGAAAATAAATCCCGATTCGTTGCTGAAGAATATATTATACATAACCCTCCATCTGCTGGGAATAACAGGGTATAGATAACTTCCCGTATGCTGGGGATAGTAAGGTATGGATAACCTCCCGGATGCTGGGGATAGTAAGGTATATATAACCTCCCGTATGTTGGGGATAGTAAGGTATATATAACCTCCCATCTTCGTTCGTCGTACCCTTATTGGAAAGTAAATTCCCGAATATCCGTATGAGGATAAAAGAGATGGATATAAATTCCAGGGGAGATAAGACTTTATGAAGATGGATTCGTCCTACTGAGGGTTTGTAACTGTGAACCGGCGAAGCTTCGTTGAAATCCTTTCCTCGTTCGTCCTTAGTAAATACTATTACTGCATTTTCATGCATTTCTGGTAGACATCAATCATATTAATCACACATGCATTTCTGGTAAACATCAATCATATTCAAAAGCATACATACATTCAAACACAACCAATGGACGTTTCGCTTATGTAAATAGGGTAAAAGTAAATCTGGATTCAAAAGATGGAATTTATTTATATCAAAAAGTGACCCATACACGGGTAAGTTTGTACAAGGAGACATAAACCCTAGTAAGAGGATTTTGTCATAAAATTTTACAAGAGAGAATCAGCTATGTGGGAAACAATCCTATTGAGTTTCAATTCTACTATTGCCATTCAAGTATCTCATCTTCTTGCTGTTGAGACAGAAACGATTGAATTGAGCTTTATCTGTTCGAGCTTGAGTAAGTAGTACAACTGGTTGCAGTTTCATGGGTGATCCAAACGAGACATAGTCATACACTTTTATCCCTTACTTTTGCCTGGATTGCCTTTTCAGGTTTTCAATCCACCGGGATACCCTTTTTTGCCCAAGCCGCCTTTTCAGGTTTTCGACTTGCCGGGTGTACATCTTTTTATATATATCCCTAATTTTTCCCAAACCCTTTTGGTTTGCCGGGATGCCCTTATTTTTGCCTAGGCCTGTCAACCTAGCGGGTCTCTTTTCATGCGTAGTATTTTTTAACTATGTCTGCGTTTACAGGCTGTGGGAAGTCCTCACCATCCATTGTAGTCAGTATCATGGCACCTCCTGAGAACACTGTCTTGACTACAAATGGTCCTTCATATGTTGGAGTCCACTTGCCCCTAGGATCACCCTGTGGTAATATGATACGCTTGATTACCAAGTCACCGGCCTGATATACCTTTGGCTTAACCTTCTTGTCAAAAGCTTTGATCATTCGCTTCTGGTACATCTGGCCATGACAAACTGCTGCTAGCCTCTTCTCATCAATCAAATTTATCTGGTCAAGTCGAGTCTGAATCCACTCATCTTCATCCAATCCTGCATCCTTCATAATTCTCAAGGAGGGAATCTGAACTTCAATGGGCAGAACTGCTTCCATACCATAGACTAAGGAGAATGGGGTTGCCCCTGTTGAAGTACGTATTGTAGTACGATAACCATGAAGAGCAAATGGTAACATCTCATGCCAATCCTTGTAAGTAACAGTCATTTTCTGTACAATCTTCTTGATGTTCTTATTAGCAGCCTCAACTGCCCCATTCATCTTTGGACGATATGGAGAAGAGTTATGATGCTTAATCTTGAACTGTGTGCAGAGATCGGTAATCATAGTGTTGTTCAGATTAGAGCCATTGTCAGTGATAATCCTTTCAGGGATGCCATACCTACATATGAGATTATTCTTAATGAACCGAGCCACAACATTCTTGGTAACAGATGCAAATGAAGCTGCCTCCACCCACTTCGTGAAGTAATCAATAGCAACCAGGATGAAACGATGCCCATTAGAAGCAGTAGGCTTGATCTCACCAATCATATCAATGCCCCACATGGCAAAGGGCCAAGGAGCAGTCAACACATTCAATGGTGATGGAGGTACATGGACTTTATCTGCATAAATTTGACACTTGTGACAAGTTCTGGAGTGTTGATAGCAATCAGCTTCCATGGTAGACCAATAGTAACCTGCTCTCAATATCTTCTTTGCAATAGTATGACCACTAGAATGAGTGCCAAAGATCCCATCATGCATGCCTTCCATAATCTCAATTGCTTCCTTCTTATCCACACAACGAAGCATAGTGGAATCATGATTGCGCTTGTACAAAATCCCATTACTCAAAAAGAACTTAGCAGAAAACCTTCTCAGAAACTTCCTATCTTTGACAGATGCCCCTTCAGGGAACTCCTGAGCTTCAAGATATCTTTTTACTTCATAGAACCAAGGCTTCTCCTCTGCCCCTTCAATGTCAATCTCATTGCAATATGCAGGCTTTTCAAATCTATCAATGGTAATCTTGGGAGCTTCATCATCCCAGCTGATCTCAAACATGGATGCCATGGTGGCCAATGCATCTGCCAACTGATTCTCTCTTCGTGGAATATGCTCAAAGGTAATCTCTTTGAAATGTGGGATCAAAGACAACACATGCTCTCTGTAAGGGATGAGGTTATCATGCTTGGTATCCCAATCTCCTTTAATCTGACTGACTACCAGGGCTGAATCTCCATACACATCAAGGAACTGAATCTTCATATCAATAGCAGCTTTAATACCCAGGATACATGCCTCATACTCAGCCATGTTATTGGTACAGTAGAAACAAAGTCTGGCAGTAATCGGGGTATGACAACCTTCGGGGGAACTAATCACAACACCAACACCATTACCAAGTGCATTAGAGGCACCATCAAAAACCATAGTCCATCGGGATCCTTGTTCAGGTCCGTCATATTGTCCAGGTTCTTTGGTAATAATCATAATGTCTTCATCGGGGAACTCAAAATTCATTGACTGATAATCATCCACTGCTTGATGAGCCAAATGATCAGCAACAACACTCCCTTTGATGGCCTTCTGAGTAGTATACTGTATGTCGTATTCTGTCAAGATCATTTGCCATCTTGCAATTCTTCCGGAGAGAGCAGGTTTCTCAAATATGTACTTGATTGGATCCATCTTCGAAATCAACAAGGTAGTATGGGTCAACATATACTGTCTTAGTCGGCGAGCAGCCCATGCCAAAGCGCAGCAAGTTTTCTCGAGCAGTGAGTATCTTGTTTCACAGTCGGTAAACTTTTTGCTAAGGTAGTATATTGCCTACTCTTTTCGACCAGACTCGTCATGTTGCCCCAACACACACCCCATTGAGTTGTCTAACACTGTTAAGTACATAATCAAGGGTCTTCCATCAACTGGTGGCATCAAAATTGGAGGTTCTAGCAGGTATCTCTTGATTTCATCAAAGGCAGTCTGGCATTCATCATTCCATTCCATCACCTGATCTTTCTTCAACAACTTGAAGATTGGCTCACAGATGGTAGTTAACTGGGAGATAAATCTTGCAATGTAGTTCAATCGTCCCAAGAAACCTCTAACCTCCTTCTCAGTACGGGGAGATGGCATCTCTCGTATAGCTTTCACTTTTGCAGGATCCACTTCAATACCTTTTCCACTGACAATGAAACCCAGGAGCTTTCCAGATCTAACTCCAAAAGTACACTTGTTTGGATTCAACCTCAACTTGTATTTCTTCAACCTCTCAAACAATTTATGCAAATGATCAAGATGTTGTTCTTCATTCTGAGACCTGGCTATCATATCATCTACATATACCTCTATCTCATGATGAATCATATCATGAAACAAAGCCACCATAGCACGCTGATATGTTGCCCCTGCATTCTTCAAACCAAATGGCATTACCTTATAGCAAAAGGTGCCCCACTGTGTCACAAATGTTGTCTTCTCCATATCTTCAGGTGCCATCTTGATTTGATTGTAACCAGAGAAACCATCCATAAAAGAGAGTACCTTATGCTGAGCAGTGTTGTCTACCAGAATATCAATATGAGGAAGTGGAAAGTCATCTTTGGGGCTAGCCTTGTTCAAATCTCTGTAGTCCATGCACATACGTACCTTACCATCTTTCTTAGGAACTGGTACCACATTTGCAACCCACTGAGGATAAGAAGTCACTGCTAAGAACCCTGCATTGAACTGTTTCATTACCTCTGCCTTGATCTTTTCTGACATTTCAGGACGCATACGACGAACCTTCTGCTTCTTTGGACGACAATCTTCTTTCACTGGCAAACGGTGAACCACAATGTCTGTATCCAACCCTGGCATATCTTCATAAGACCAAGCAAAGATCTCCACATAGTCACGTAACATCTGAATCAACCTGCTCTTGACACTGTCCTCTAAATCAGCCCCTATCTTGACCTCTTTTCTGTTTTCTTCAGTTCCCAGATTCACAACTTCGACTGGCTCTTCATGTGGCTGTATAGCTTTCTCTTCTTGTTGTAACAACCTAGCAAGCTCTACAGGTATTTCACAATCGTCCTCATTTTCGTCTTCAGTTTGATAGATCGGATTCTCGAAATTATAATTGGCAATAGTAGAACTGTTATCAACAGGATCCAGAGTGGATGAGGATCTGCATTTTAGTGATGTGGGTGTGTGTAAGAACACATAGCTGATAAAACAAAAATAAAAGAAAGACAAGGAACACAATATTTACGAAAACGAAACGTCCACTGATTTTATTGAATGAAGTATGCAAATGAAATGACAGCCCGTAACAAGCACACCATTGTGCCCCGGGTAAGGCACATGGCTTGAAAGTTTTATTGTTCAAGAAATTACAAATTCAAAATATAACAACACAGTAATAATATTTACTCCTGACTAAAGGAGATAGGGATAACATCTTCAGCTTTCCAATTATTGAGTCCAGCACCCACAGTAGGAAAAATCTATGCATCCAAGTTGTAGTCTTCATCTTGATCTCCCACAGCATTAATCTGGTCCTTCATAACCCCTTGATTAGTGACACGGGCAGCACGAGCACGACGAACAACCTTTTGGGACTCTGCAGTGAAACCCAAACCAAACTTGTCAGACTTGTATGGAATATCAGGAAGCTGACCCCAAATAGTACAACCACCTTCATCCACCACAGCTCTAGCATCATTGAGGGAAGCCATTGCCATTGTTGGAGGTTTTCTGGTGACCACAGGAACTTTCTTCACAACAGGAGGAGCTACATAATCATTAACAACCCAGGGAACCACTTCAAATGTCTGACACGGATTTTCAATGTATTCACCTTCCATTTCCAGATACTTGAAGGTATTCACATGGCTGACAAAGTATTCTTCTTCTCCATAGACAGTAACAACCTTTCCATTCACCGGATATCTCAACTTTTGGTGCAATGTAGAGGTCACAGCACCTGCCCCATGGATCCAGGGACGACCAAGCAGACAAGAGTATGAAGGACGAATATCCATCACATAAAATGTAGCAGTAAACACCTGGGAACCAACTTGGATTGGAATATCAATTTCCCCATGCACTACTCTTCTAGAACCATCAAAAGCTTTTACCACAATGTTGCTGGGCTTCAGTACAGCATCTTCAGGACTCAGCTTATTCAGGACTTCTTTAGGCAACACATTCAAAGAGGATCCATTGTCTATCAGCACATGTGACAGGGTAGTGCCCCTGCATTCAATTGAAATATGCAAGGCCCTGTTATGATCCCTCTTGGCAGGGGTCAAATCAGCATCAGAAAATCCCAACCCATTATCATAGGTCAGGTGGGCAACACAGTTCTCAAATTGGTCAACAGAAATTGCACTGGGTACATGAGCCATCTTCAGAAACTTGATCAATGATTTGGCATGAGCCTCAGAACATAATAATAGGGAGAGCATAGAAATCTTTGAGGGAGTATGCCCCAACTGATCAACAATGTCATAATCACTCTTGCGAATGATTTTCAATACTTCTTCCATCTGCTTAGAGAGGTCATCAGCAGCTGGCACATTAGTAGATACAGGCTCAATAACAGGACCCTTGCCCCGAGCATCAGTGGTGGAGGTAGCAGCAGGAGTAACTGCATTCTTGGAAGTATCTGGAGGAGAGAAGACTCTTCCACTACGAGTGATCTTGCTAGATCCAGCAATATTATCAATGTCAGCAGGCACATCAGGTAAAGGCTCCTGCTTGACACCATGGATGTAAACATCAGACCCATAGTGCCAAGGCACAACTTTGTCAGACGTATACGGAATAGGACCAGGAGTGGTAATGATCAGAGGAGCCACTCTGGCTTCAGCAACAACTTTTACAGGACCTTCAGCAGTAATCTTGATTGGACCCTGATGAGTGATTTTGATGGGACCCTTTGAAGTGATTCTTAGTGGTACTTTGTCAACCATGTCAACCTCTTCAATCTTCCTTCCTTGAGTCAGATGATCCACCATACTTTCTACAGACGACGGTCTTCTTTCAAACACTATAGTATACTTATCCATGAGACGTTGAATTCCATCTCTCAATATGAAACAACTATCCGGCTTATAGGTACAATACAAACAATCTTCACGACAACCTGGAAAGATCCCAGCTTGTACTAACCTCTTTTTGATAACAGACAGTGGTGTGGTCAACTCCATAACTGAATAGACATGTAGATCTTCCTCAATGGCATTGACAGTCTTCTCGTGATTTGGCATTGGAGCAGTAATCACATTGGGAGTACCCGGAGGATCAAACTCAATTTCTCCAGCATCAATCATATCCTGAATTTTATTCTTCAAGACCCAGCAATTATTAGTATCATGTCCCTGACAGTTTGAATGATATGCACATCGTGCATTGGGATTGTACCTGGGAGAGGTAACATTAGGATTCTGAGGAGCCTCTTTCAAAGTAATAAGTTCAGCCTTCAACAAATGTTGCAATGCCTGAGCCATTGACATGTTGATCTTCGTGAACTGTCTTCTAGCCCTCTGTTGGTTTCCCTGTGGCTGCTCTGTTGGTGCAGGAGTTGGATTTGAAATATGAACTGCACTAACAGACTGATGCCTTCTGTTACGATCAGGCTGACCATAAACAGCATTAGATTCTTTCTTCCCAGTGGGAGGCTTCTTTGCAGCACCTGATGAAGAAGTGCCCACATGGATTTTACCATTCTTTATACCATTCTCTACTCGCTCTCCTGTCATGATCAACTCAGTGAAGCCAAATGATGAGCTTCCAATGAGATGACTGTAAAACAGACCATTCAGTGTACACATGAACATATCAACCAATTCCCTGTCAGTCAAAGGGGGTTGAACTCTTCCAGCTAAATCTCTCCATTTCTGAGCATACTCTTTAAAACTCTCTTTGGCACCCATAGACATGCTCTGAAGCTGCATGCGAGTGGGGGCTAAGTCAGCATTGTATTGGTACTGCTTATAGAAAGCTTCAGCAAGATCATTCCAGTCTCTGATGTTGACACTCTCTAACTGATAATACCACTCCAGCTGAGCTCCAGATAAGCTCTCTTGAAAGAAATGGATCCACAACTTCTTATCAGCAGTGTGGGGTTGAATTCTTCTGACATAAGACCTCAGATGCAGTTTGGGACAAGAGACCCCATCATAGACAACAAAAGTAGGAACCTTGAACCCAATGGGTATGATCACCCCAGATATCAAGCTCAAATCCTCAAAATCCAGCCCAGATGATTTCTGCAACTCCATAGCATCCATCCTATCCACCAGCATCTTGAATTTGTCTTCATTAGGCTCATGGTAGTAGTTAGCCTCAGAATCAGAGTCCCCCATTGAATGGTGGAGACTGACTACCTCTTGCTCAGATTCTTCAGATTCATAGTCTTCAGCTGGTTCTTTGGTCTTAGCAAGACCTTTGAACCTTCTTCCCATGTTGATCAAACCGGCTGACCTTCTAGTCTTCTTGGTCTTCTTGGCCAGCAGTGCCTTCAATTCATCCTGCCCCTTGGACAGGTTCAAGATCAGCTCTTGGAACTGTGCATTTTGTGCCTGGAGATCCTTAACTGATTGTTCGAGAGCCATTGCTGAAATAAACAGCGAGAAGATGAGAAACCTGTGCACAATTTATAAACCTGTGATGCAATGAAATGATATGTGAATGCGTATGCAATGTTTTCAAGGACCGCAAGATTTAAATTTGCTTAGACAAACACGAAAGTAAACTTTTATTAGTAATAACTTTGTTTTGCCTTTTAGGCTTACAAAATGAAAATGAAATAAGTACAAAAGATGGGGTTTTAAGTCTCCCATGGACGCTTCCTCTTTGTGTTGAGGTATGAATTGAGGTTTCGTTCCTCATGAAGTTGCTTTGTTAGCTCTAGGATCCTTGCTTGGCTTGCTTTGTAATGGGCCTCGAAAGTATCCCTTTGCTCCTTCAGTTGGATCCATGATCTCTGCAAGTCTTCCTTATCAGTAGGCATGTCTGGGTGAAGGATGGTATAAGCTGTGTCTCCTTCAGCAACAGGTTCCATGGTAACTGGTAGGACGGCAGGATATGGCATCATGAGTGTCTGAGCACGAGATCGTACCCATCTGAGATAAGCCTCCATAGGAATAGTGTACTTAGGCTCCAGTGTCTCGCTGTCAATCCTGTTTACCTTTCCCCAAGCTCGTATGAATCTCTGACGGTAACCCTGAAGATCGTTGTCGTAATCAAACACAATGCCCTGAATCAACATGTCATGTGGACCATCGCTCCGAGCATAACCAAACTGTCGTAAAGCTAGAGAGGGGTTGTAGGTGATGCCTCCTCTTATGCCTAGAAGTGGCACATTAGGAAATTCCCCACAACGGTCAATGATGGTGACATTCTCCATAGATCTGGAGCACCAATGGATATCTGAGTGAGAAAGTGACATGATCCTCTTGGACCATCTGAACCCTTGCTCATTCTTCATTACTGAGCGAGGAAGGTGAGAAATAAACCACCTGGATAGTAAAGGTATGCAGCACATCAAAGTTCCTCTTGCCCTTGTAGTACGGGTGTGAAGAGAATGCAGGATGTCTCCAAGCAATGTAGGCACTGGATTGTGACTCAGGAAAATGTTGATGGCATGAACATCTATGAACTGATCTGGATTGGGGAACAATACTAAGCCATATATCAGCAAGGCTAAGATCTCCTCAAAAGCATCATAGCTCATGGCCTTCAAGAACAACTGAGCCTTCTCTATCAACACCTTGGCAAGAATACCCTTGACTCCACTTCTCGTCTCTAGAACAATGTCAGACTTCTTCAGATGTAGAGCTGCAGCAATAACCTCTGGTTTAAGCTCTTTCTCTAAGCCTGTGAAGGGTCTTTGATCAAGAACAGGTATACCCAGAAGTTTAGAGAACTCCTCCATGGTGGGGACCAGCTGATAGTCGGGGAATGTAAAGCAGTGGTGCTTAGGGTCAAAGAACTGAAACAGGACACTCATCATGTCTTCATTGAACCCTGAAGTGACTAGATCCAATAGGTGACCATGTCTCTTGATGAACTGGGAATGATCAGACACTTGAGAAACCAACTCTTTAAGCTTGGGAGTATCCCCACAAAGTTGATCCGGATGGTGTTTCTACGAGCAGAAGCCATGACCTGCAACAAAGAACAAAGATAAATCCCTTGGTCCTTGAAATGGTTAGTGAAAATGATATGCTTATGATGCATGATGATGTCATGATGTTATGTTCAATTACAAACATGTGGCACACACAAACAAGTCACACCATAGCCCTAGGTTTAAAGGCTTGCATGAGGTTCAAAGGTAAGTACCCTCCCCTGAAGTTAGATGGTTCATCCTGTCCTAAAAAAGTAACCAGGTTCTAAGGGATCTCAATATCATTGATCCTTCACAAGGGTGGTTGTTCAGAAGGCAACTTACTTGCCAACCAAAACCCTCCAAGTTTAAGATCTCAATGAGCGTAGTATCGAGTGTCAACCAACTTCAGTCTGCACCAAAGCCAGTTACCTCACTACTTTCTAAAGGCCAAGATGCGATAACTAGGGTTCTAAAAGTTAGTTAGTGCATTGACAACATATGGCAGCCTCATATTATCCTCAACTTGACTTAAGGAACATAAGCACCAACCAAGAAGTCACACTAACTATGGCCACCAGATCAACCATATCGATATACGTCGTACAGTTTCCTTGGTCTATTGCCATTTACCTAAGGTACACTAGATCCGGGTTAGGACCTTTCACACATAAGAGCACCCCAACAAGATAATATAAAGCAATCAAGGCAAACAATTTAAAGTGATCTTAATTCCTAAGGGTACCTGTCGTACCCCGAAAAATACGACCTTACGCGATCCGAATGAACGGAGCCGCGCGCTGGACTGACTGAAAGAGTCGCCACCTAATTCTATTTATTCCCGAAGAGGGAAAGGGAAGATATAGATACAACCCGGGAGGAAAAGGATGAGGACAAAGGTCAACGGAACCATTGCCTGGGTTCGGGAGTCGGTTATGCAGGGGGAAGGTATTAGCACCCCCTACATCCATCGTACTCGATGGGAACCATCTAAGTTATCGCGCACGAAAGGATGTCTATGCTTAAACGAATTGCTTGCTAGAGGGAAATGAGTTGAATTATAAGTTAGATTGAACCTAGGTGCTCGGCAAGGATGGAGATCCTCGTGCCTACGTACTCCCGCGTGCAATGGGAAAGTCAGAGCCTCGTAGTTCGGCCTACTAAGGGTAGTGGTTGTTCGATTTTATTACCTTTCGTCAATGAAAGGGTTTGGGAGTTGAAATGTACTAAAGACTATGGATAGTTTATCTCGCCCAACAAGACGAGTGTCCTGCGTCGAAATAATCGGAGCGAGTAACGAAAGCTCGTTATCCCCCTTTCTACCGCTTAAGGCTCGTGGCGTACAAATCTTCTCGTATTATTAAAGTGTTTTTGTTTCCTAAAGCCGCTTGACGTTGGATCAAGGGTTTGGATCTAATCGAAACGTTTTGGTTTTTTGAAGTTTAAAGGTATATGCAAATGGAGGTTTATTTTTGTGGTTTGTCAGCGAGGCACGAATCGCTCGGCTCGCAAAGATAGGTGGATCCTAATAAACGAAAATAACTGAAAAATAAAGTGCAAGTGTGCAAAGTGCAATCGCTTGGCGTTGGACCAAGGATTCAGAAATAAAATGCGAGAAATAAATAGTGCGTACAAATTAATGGGAGAGGGATACAAAATAAATACAGGGGATTGCGAAAAATAAATGGTTTCGTTGTAATTAGCCCAAGAGAAAGCGTGTGTGCAGTGTGTTTGAACTATTCGGAGGCGTTCGGCCTGTTTGATCGGGACACAACTATTCGGAGGCGTTGGACCTTTTTTCGAGCGCAACTATTCGGAGGCGTTGGACCTTTTTGGGACGCGACGAAATTTTGTTCGTTTACTGCCTTAGAATCGGTTCAAAATGGGAACCATTCTATAAGGAGTCGAATCGTAATTTAATGCGAAAATAAATGAATAAATAAATTGAATTGGATTGAATTAAATACAATAACAAGTTGAATAACTAGATAGATTAAATAATGAATAAAATAATGAATAAATTAAATAAAATCGAGAATAAATAAATTAAATTAAATTACAATTTGTTTATCGGAATAAAATGAGAAAATTAAATACAAAGGGGGCCTCATATTGACCGTTCATCTCCGATTAAATGTAATCGGGCGAAAAAACGGCCGTTTGCTATATCATTGGCCCAAAAATAATAATAATAAAGAGAATTAACAAGATAGTAAGGAATTAATAGATAAAAAATGAAAATCCAGAAATCTACTACCAAAATATATAATCATAATAATAAATAAAAAAAAAAAAAAAAAAAAAATTCAATACATGAAGGGAGTAAGGGCGCTGGTTTGGAGATGGCCATAAACAGGGATTCATGGGCATAGTAGGCCCAGACCCATCCACAGTATAAAATGAAAGGGCTGAAAATAAAATAAAATAAAAAAATGAGACATGTGCATCAGTCAGTTTTTTAGAAACCCAACAATATTTAATAACAATAAATAAATAAAAAATAAAAATAAACAAACCAGGAAATGGAAAGAAAATTAAATCCCAAAATAAATCAGCATTATCATGTTTTAACCCTTCCACCCCTTGAAAATGCAGAAAAACGAAAATAAAGAAAAGGAAAGAGAAACCCAACCCTCTCACGTTTCAATCGGCGCGATCTCACGGCTTTGTCTCTCTGTCTCGCGATCTCTGCTTCAACGCTTTTCCGGCCGGCTCGGTGGCTTCGACGGTGGTAACGGGTTCGTCCGGCGGTTCTCGATGTCAGCGCGATTTGGTTGTTGGTGGTGGACGGCGACGCGAATCGCAGCTGATATGATGATGATGAAGGTTCTGGATTTCTGATTGGTGGGTTAATGGCGGCGAGTTGCGACGGTTGCGATTTCGAATGGGTTCGGCGGAACGGTGGTATGTGTTTCTGAGTTGCGGCCTTCTCGCGGTTTCTCTCCAGCTTGTTGGTTGTAACCGTGGATGAAGATGACGGTGTTCGTAGATGCGTAGTGGTAAGGGATTTCCGCGGTTGGACTCACGTACCCTTTCTCTTCACTTTTCGCGGTGATGAAGATTTTCACAACGGTTTATCTCTCTGCGATTCGGATTCATGTTACTCTCCTTCTCGCAATTCGTTTCTGCATCTTTCTCGGTTTGCAGTGGTTTGAGTGCTTGGCTGCGAGTTTGAGTTTTTCACGGTTTTGTTTCAAAGTTGGCAAGGTTTCAAGATGGTTTTTCGGAGGTTTCGTTCGTGGCTCACGGTGATGCACGGATTTTGTGGTGAGAGCTGATGTTTCTGCATTTTTATTTCAAAGGAGGGGTGGTTTGGGTGTCATTTTGGTTGTTCTTACGGTGTCAGGTGGTGATGTTTGGTTGAGCGGTATTTTGAGATTTGTATGAGGGATTTTTGTGTGCGGTTTGAAGGTTCAGAGGTGAGTGATGATTTTGGTGGTTTTCTGTGAATCTGGTTTCTATTCCATTTTTCTGTGAGCTTTGGTTTGGTAGAATAAAGAAAGGTGTTGTTGGTTTGTTATTTGTTTTGAATCGCGGATGGTTTTTTTTGTGAGTTATATTGAAGCAGGTTTATTTGATGAATGGAGGAAGATTTGTGTTCTAATGTTTTGATTTTTTTTTTTATTGTTTGAAGCTTGAAAATTGAAGATTTTGCAGAGGTTCTGTATATTTTTTCAAGCCCAAAGGAAGAATGAAAATAAGATTTGTTATATAGAGGAGCAAGTTGGAGGGTGTATGGAGAATTGGTTGTGAATTTGTTGCTGGAAAATCTGCATTGGTAGTGGTGGCACGTGAAATGCAGCTTCCTCTTTTTTAGTGGATTGTGAGTGGGAGGAAGGTGCTGTGCGTTGTGCGTTGTGAATGTACTGAGGGAGTGGTGGAATAGGCTGATGTAAGATAATGAAATCTCAAACGTATCACAACTTGGTGGGCCCCTTTTTTTCTACAGCTGGTGCTTTATTTTTTCAATTTTGTATATAACTTGTGAAATCATAATAGGAATGTATTGGTGTCATTGTAAGCCGTGAATGAATAAAAAATGTGCTGATTTTGAAATGGATAAAAAACATAATAATTATAGTAATAATAATAATAACAAAAATAATAATAAAAAAACAAGAATTAATAATAATAACAGTTATAATATTAATAAAATAATAATGAAAATAATAATAATAATAATAATAGAATGAGATTATAGACAGTATAAAAGAATAAAATAAAAGTGTGTGTATATATATATTTTCTTAGGAAAAAGTGGAAAAAGAATCAAATTATAAATTGAGATTTTGTGTAACAAAAGATTTTAACAAGGATACTAGAACATGAAAAGTGATAATCGGATAAGATGACCCCCCGCATAAAACAAGGATTTTTAGAACTACACACACTAACAAACTCAAATAAATTCTGATTTTTCGCACAAAGGAAAAGGCATATTTTTTGGACTTTTCGAATATGGTTAGATAGAAAAATAAAATGGTACGCATTTTTTGGAATTTCTAAAAAATGATGAAACAGTAAAATAAAAGGTGCGGGTAGGACAAATTTGGGGTATGACAGATGCCCCTATCGAATTGGCTTAAACCGAGTAAGATGAACTGGCTCGCGTTCAAACTTTCAAGGTATAAGATAATTAGATATTAACAAACTCCAAATTTGTCCGACAAAGAAATTGTGCAGTAAATCGATGATTAAAATTGGAAAACAAAGGCGATACGAAACAGAAACATGTTGACAGAAAATTAAATAATCGGTTATCACCGCCAGGATGATAATGCAAACTCGGCAATCGATGCTAGGTCGATGCTGAGTAACAGAAAATAAAATAAAAAAAATCGCTTACCCCCGCAAGGATGATAATGCGAACTCGGCACTCGATGCTAGGTCGATGCTGAGTAACAGAAAATAAAATAATCGCTTACCACCGTAAGGATGGTAATGCGAATTCGGCACTCGATGCTAGGTCGATGCTGAGTAATAGAAAATAAAATAAAATAATCGCTTACCACCACAAGGATGATAATGCGAACTCGGCACTCGATGCTAGGTCGATGCTGAGTAATAGAAAATAAAATAAAATAATCGCTTACCACCACAAGGATGATAATGCGAACTCGGCACTCGATGCTAGGTCGATATGGATGCCGAAAGACAGAAAATTAAAATAATCGCTTACCACCACGAGGATGATAATGCGACCCCAGCACTCGATGCTAGGTCGATGCTGAGCAACAGAAAATTTAAATAAACTGGAAGAGAAATATCCAACGGGGACGCCCACTGAATAGCACCTGAGGAGAATCTTCGATCGACCCTGGATCTTGACTTCCGCTGGGGGAAGGCCTGGAATCTTGGATTGATCCTGGATCTTGACCTATGCATGTATGCTTGATTGTTTTGAAATGGTATTCCATAGGGATGGAGATACGATGCAAATGTTCATGCACTGAGATGTAAATTGAAAATGCTGGGGAGAATAAAGGCTGATTTATTTAGGCATGCATATGTTGCATAATGTTGCAAATGATTGATGTAAATGATGCGTATGATATGCATATGATGCATAATGATGCGTATGAGTGATTGGAATGAAAGGTGCCAGCTTGGTGGACTTTTGGTCTGGTAGTTGCCAATGGTAATTGGACTTTGGGTGGGTGGAGGGACTGATTTCCCGACACTCGATCTTTGACGTCGTTTGGTCAGAAGATGAATCTGAAAGCTCCAAGTTTGATTATCTGCTGATGAACGAAGTGACTTAATTGACACATGCAGACTGATTTTGTTTTGAATAATTGCAAATGTCTGGCAAGGACTGCCTGTTCAGCTGGGGAGAAAGAGATAAGAAGATTTGCTCTTTGTCTGCTTGCCCCTGCCTGTAGGGTATTTGAAAAAATCTGGTGGGGAAGCTTTGACAATGGCCACGACATGACCTGCCCTGATTGAGCCTTTGAAGGTGATCCTGCCCCTGACTGAGCTGTATGTAGATAATTTGCCCCTGATTGGGATGTTACGAATGATTTGCCCCTGATTGGGATTGTATTGATGTCAAGCACTGAATTGCAATTAAATTGTTCATACACAAATGGCAGTGTTAATGTAAAGTTCATGTAAGTTTTGAAAAAGTCGATTTATTTGAATGCTGTGAAAGTGTGACGAATGGACTGTTAGTCCAAACGAGGTGCTGATTTAGAAATTGCGTGAAAGATGCAGCAAGAATAATGTGCAGTCGAGATTTGAAGATTAGCAAATATATGGGAGTCAATTTACGCAACCTTGTTGGTAGCATGCTTTCAGAATAAACCGCGCCTCAATTAGGTCTTTCGAGGGTTGTAACATGGTCTGGTTAATGGTTTGAGAAACAAAGGATAAGGCTCAAATGATTTGTACCCACCCCTTCTTCATAATGTTCTCCAATCCTACGTTCAGCATATGTATTTGGTTTTTTGACCTTGCAAGAGTGAAGATGAAGCTTCAAAGTTTACTTGAAGTGGCAGTCATCCTTTTTGTTTTGATGTTGGTGCCCCTTTGATTTTGTTTTGGTAGTCACCTGATCTTAGCTTTGTTTTTGTTGAGGATTCGAGCTCCTCTTTTGATTCTTTTTCGACTAAGTCTCCCTTTGGGTGCTCAACTTAGTGGTTTTTTCTTTTCTTTTTCTTTTTTGTTTGAATGTTGTGACTGCCAAGTCATTTGTTGATGGTCCTCTGACGAGATGTCTCATCTTGCAATTCGAAGGTGTAGTCATGTTAACTGAACAACTACCCTGCCCCGGGTTAAATGTAAGGGTTGTATCCGAAAGAAAGCTCCTACTTCTAGGCTCGAAGTGGTTGACTAGGGATTAACTCCTTATATCTCCAGTGTTTGGGGATTTGAAAGAAATGCCTGTACGTCATTGACAAGGTTTTATCCGAAAGCATACCGCAACAGTTATGGGTATTTCGTTTTCATCATCCTCCCTCAAATATTTGCTAAAGTGAAGTGAGGAAATATTTTTGCGATTTTTGTGATAAATGATAAATATGAGCGAATGCGAATAGATTAATTCAAAACATGCATAAACATAACATTAACAAGACCAAATACAAATAACAATGTTCAGAGCAAATAGTACTTAAACAAACATTACAAAACAACGGGAATGCGTAAATAATAAATGGCGATGGCTGCCTTGATTTGAGGAATTGAACTTCTCTTGATTGAATACTTCAAAGTTGGTGACTACTCAGCTTTGGTCTTCGGCAACTTCTTCGAAAGCATTCGTTGAGGGGCCACTTGTGGCGACATTGGATTGCTCTTGATATTCAGACCCTTCTGAGTAAAGGTGAGGTCCTTAGAATTGATCATATCTTGAACCACATGCTTGAAGGCATGGCAATTCTCAATTGTGTGACCTGGAGCGCCTTTGTGATACTCACAGCGGGCATTGGCATCATAATTCCGGGCATTGCTAACCTGAGGTGGCATATCTCTCAACGTAAGAGATCCTTTTGCCATTAACTGATTAAAGATTTCGGCGTATGGCATAGGCAAGGGATCAATGTGCCTATCATGTCCTCTTCGTTGATATGGTGGACGCTGTTGAGGAGCGCGTTGTTGTTGTTGACCGGGCTGCTGTTGGTAAGCCGGTTGCTGATACGGATAAGCTGGTTGCTGATATGGATATGCCGGTTGGTGACATGTTCTAGGTCCATATTGCGCAGCTGCACCCATTGGAGGTGGACATGGTTGATAAGCCATTGGAGGCGGAAGCAAAGCTTGAATAGCTGGATGAACGGGCATTGAAGGAACAGGCTGATGAGACACAACCATCCTGGCCAGGGCTTGCATGGCCTCATGAATACGATCAATCTTGCTCTTGATTGAGTCAATCTCTCCCCTCATAGCAGCTTGTTCTTGTCGAATCTGATCCATCAGTCTTCTAGTGTTGGCTCGAGTTAGGTATGGGCGTCTAGCTCGATACGGGCGTCGGGAAACCAGCTTGATTTACTGAAGATGGAGGAACATGAAATAAGTTTTTGGCTTTTGGAATGAAATGCAAGATGAATAAATGATGCAAATGAAATGATATGCAAATGTCAGAATCCAGGATCACAAGATCAGGGTCTCACGAGTCCAAGGTACAGATGGAAGATACTCTGATCAAGAACTTACTGGGTAGACTCTAGGGTTTTAGGGATCCCAAAGTTATCAATTCATATGGCTGTTCATCACACACGCCATAAGCATGACGGTTGATTGACTCCGCTATATGAATCTATTTTGGGTGAGATCTTCGTATCGACAACCCACGAGAGAAGATTTTCTCGGGAGTCCATACTACGTGATCATCGACACAAGGTTTAAAACAAAGTCTTGGAGTTATGGAACTTTTCTCAACTGTTTGATGCACGTGTCAATTTCATACATTCTTTGACAGTCAATCAACTCCATTGAGTAAGTCTATTCCAAGCGAGGTTTTCGTACCGAGCCACGCGAGGGTGAACCCTGGTGCCCAATACTACGCAACCATCAACCGATGTTTTAACCAAAAGGTTCTAAAGGTCCTCAGAGTCGACGACTTTAATGAAAACAACTGAGCACACACGCCAAGAGCTTGACGGTTGCCAGTATTTCCATTAAAATCTACTCCGAGTGAGGTTTTCGTATCGACAACCCACGAGAGAGGTTCTCTCGGGAGCCCATACTACACAACCTCTCTAACTTAAGTTTGTACTCGAAAACCCGGGTATAGAGCTTTTCCTTTAAGTTCTTTTGCAAAATATCGACCCGAATTATAGTACCAAGGAGCCACAAGATAAATAAGATGGGATGCGATAAAGAAAGCGATAAAAATAAACAAGCAAGGCATAAAAATAAACATCCAAACAAACGCGGGAACCTAGACTAGGCTTGACTCGCATAGGGGTGAACCTTTCCCCAGCAGAGTCGCCAGCTGTCGTACCCCGAAAAATACGACCTTACGCGATCCGAATGAACGGAGCCGCGCGCTGGACTGACTGAAAGAGTCGCCACCTAATTCTATTTATTCCCGAAGAGGGAAAGGGAAGATATAGATACAACCCGGGAGGAAAAGGATGAGGACAAAGGTCAACGGAACCATTGCCTGGGTTCGGGAGTCGGTTATGCAGGGGGAAGGTATTAGCACCCCCTACATCCATCGTACTCGATGGGAACCATCTAAGTTATCGCGCACGAAAGGATGTCTATGCTTAAACGAATTGCTTGCTAGAGGGAAATGAGTTGAATTATAAGTTAGATTGAACCTAGGTGCTCGGCAAGGATGGAGATCCTCGTGCCTACGTACTCCCGCGTGCAATGGGAAAGTCAGAGCCTCGTAGTTCGGCCTACTAAGGGTAGTGGTTGTTCGATTTTATTACCTTTCGTCAATGAAAGGGTTTGGGAGTTGAAATGTACTAAAGACTATGGATAGTTTATCTCGCCCAACAAGACGAGTGTCCTGCGTCGAAATAATCGGAGCGAGTAACGAAAGCTCGTTATCCCCCTTTCTACCGCTTAAGGCTCGTGGCGTACAAATCTTCTCGTATTATTAAAGTGTTTTTGTTTCCTAAAGCCGCTTGACGTTGGATCAAGGGTTTGGATCTAATCGAAACGTTTTGGTTTTTTGAAGTTTAAAGGTATATGCAAATGGAGGTTTATTTTTGTGGTTTGTCAGCGAGGCACGAATCGCTCGGCTCGCAAAGATAGGTGGATCCTAATAAACGAAAATAACTGAAAAATAAAGTGCAAGTGTGCAAAGTGCAATCGCTTGGCGTTGGACCAAGGATTCAGAAATAAAATGCGAGAAATAAATAGTGCGTACAAATTAATGGGAGAGGGATACAAAATAAATACAGGGGATTGCGAAAAATAAATGGTCTCGTTGTAATTAGCCCAAGAGAAAGCGTGTGTGCAGTGTGTTTGAACTATTCGGAGGCGTTCGGCCTGTTTGATCGGGACACAACTATTCGGAGGCGTTGGACCTTTTTTCGAGCGCAACTATTCGGAGGCGTTGGACCTTTTTGGGACGCGACGAAATTTTGTTCGTTTACTGCCTTAGAATCGGTTCAAAATGGGAACCATTCTATAAGGAGTCGAATCGTAATTTAATGCGAAAATAAATGAATAAATAAATTGAATTGGATTGAATTAAATACAATAACAAGTTGAATAACTAGATAGATTAAATAATGAATAAAATAATGAATAAATTAAATAAAATCGAGAATAAATAAATTAAATTAAATTACAATTTGTTTATCGGAATAAAATGAGAAAATTAAATACAAAGGGGGCCTCATATTGACCGTTCATCTCCGATTAAATGTAATCGGGCGAAAAAACGGCCGTTTGCTATATCATTGGCCCAAAAATAATAATAATAAAGAGAATTAACAAGATAGTAAGGAATTAATAGATAAAAAATGAAAATCCAGAAATCTACTACCAAAATATATAATCATAATAATAAATAAAAAAAAAAAAAAAAAAATTCAATACATGAAGGGAGTAAGGGCGCTGGTTTGGAGATGGCCATAAACAGGGATTCATGGGCATAGTAGGCCCAGACCCATCCACAGTATAAAATGAAAGGGCTGAAAATAAAATAAAATAAAAAAATGAGACATGTGCATCAGTCAGTTTTTTAGAAACCCAACAATATTTAATAACAATAAATAAATAAAAAATAAAAATAAACAAACCAGGAAATGGAAAGAAAATTAAATCCCAAAATAAATCAGCATTATCATGTTTTAACCCTTCCACCCCTTGAAAATGCAGAAAAACGAAAATAAAGAAAAGGAAAGAGAAACCCAACCCTCTCACGTTTCAATCGGCGCGATCTCACGGCTTTGTCTCTCTGTCTCGCGATCTCTGCTTCAACGCTTTTCCGGCCGGCTCGGTGGCTTCGACGGTGGTAACGGGTTCGTCCGGCGGTTCTCGATGTCAGCGCGATTTGGTTGTTGGTGGTGGACGGCGACGCGAATCGCAGCTGATATGATGATGATGAAGGTTCTGGATTTCTGATTGGTGGGTTAATGGCGGCGAGTTGCGACGGTTGCGATTTCGAATGGGTTCGGCGGAACGGTGGTATGTGTTTCTGAGTTGCGGCCTTCTCGCGGTTTCTCTCCAGCTTGTTGGTTGTAACCGTGGATGAAGATGACGGTGTTCGTAGATGCGTAGTGGTAAGGGATTTCCGCGGTTGGACTCACGTACCCTTTCTCTTCACTTTTCGCGGTGATGAAGATTTTCACAACGGTTTATCTCTCTGCGATTCGGATTCATGTTACTCTCCTTCTCGCAATTCGTTTCTGCATCTTTCTCGGTTTGCAGTGGTTTGAGTGCTTGGCTGCGAGTTTGAGTTTTTCACGGTTTTGTTTCAAAGTTGGCAAGGTTTCAAGATGGTTTTTCGGAGGTTTCGTTCGTGGCTCACGGTGATGCACGGATTTTGTGGTGAGAGCTGATGTTTCTGCATTTTTATTTCAAAGGAGGGGTGGTTTGGGTGTCATTTTGGTTGTTCTTACGGTGTCAGGTGGTGATGTTTGGTTGAGCGGTATTTTGAGATTTGTATGAGGGATTTTTGTGTGCGGTTTGAAGGTTCAGAGGTGAGTGATGATTTTGGTGGTTTTCTGTGAATCTGGTTTCTATTCCATTTTTCTGTGAGCTTTGGTTTGGTAGAATAAAGAAAGGTGTTGTTGGTTTGTTATTTGTTTTGAATCGCGGATGGTTTTTTTTGTGAGTTATATTGAAGCAGGTTTATTTGATGAATGGAGGAAGATTTGTGTTCTAATGTTTTGATTTTTTTTTTTATTGTTTGAAGCTTGAAAATTGAAGATTTTGCAGAGGTTCTGTATATTTTTTCAAGCCCGAAGGAAGAATGAAAATAAGATTTGTTATATAGAGGAGCAAGTTGGAGGGTGTATGGAGAATTGGTTGTGAATTTGTTGCTGGAAAATCTGCATTGGTAGTGGTGGCACGTGAAATGCAGCTTCCTCTTTTTTAGTGGATTGTGAGTGGGAGGAAGGTGCTGTGCGTTGTGCGTTGTGAATGTACTGAGGGAGTGGTGGAATAGGCTGATGTAAGATAATGAAATCTCAAACGTATCACAACTTGGTGGGCCCCTTTTTTTCTACAGCTGGTGCTTTATTTTTTCAATTTTGTATATAACTTGTGAAATCATAATAGGAATGTATTGGTGTCATTGTAAGCCGTGAATGAATAAAAAATGTGCTGATTTTGAAATGGATAAAAAACATAATAATTATAGTAATAATAATAATAACAAAAATAATAATAAAAAAACAAGAATTAATAATAATAACAGTTATAATATTAATAAAATAATAATGAAAATAATAATAATAATAATAATAGAATGAGATTATAGACAGTATAAAAGAATAAAATAAAAGTGTGTGTATATATATATTTTCTTAGGAAAAAGTGGAAAAAGAATCAAATTATAAATTGAGATTTTGTGTAACAAAAGATTTTAACAAGGATACTAGAACATGAAAAGTGATAATCGGATAAGATGACCCCCCGCATAAAACAAGGATTTTTAGAACTACACACACTAACAAACTCAAATAAATTCTGATTTTTCGCACAAAGGAAAAGGCATATTTTTTGGACTTTTCGAATATGGTTAGATAGAAAAATAAAATGGTACGCATTTTTTGGAATTTCTAAAAAATGATGAAACAGTAAAATAAAAGGTGCGGGTAGGACAAATTTGGGGTATGACAGTACCCCTCTTACATTTAAATCCCCAGCAGAGTCGCCAGTTCTGTAACACGGTGGGAGAACTGACTTTAGTTATGTTGCGGATAGCAAGAGTCGCCACCGACTTTTATTTTATCCAAATGGAAAGGGTATAAAAGAACAGGAAAGACCTTAAGAGAATATTTTGGGTCCGGGGGGTAGGTTATGTAAAGGGAAGGTGTTAGCACCCTTTACATCCATGGTTATCCATGGGCTCTTAGTTACTTAGCTCACTTTTGAATTGTTTTTTGAAAGTGTAGTGTGTGAATAGAAAAATTTTCAGAATAGTTGATAATGATCCATGTACGGATGCGTAAAAACTTGTTTTTTTGAAAATTTGTTTGAAATTTGTTAAGTGTGAAAAGTTTTGGAAGTGAGCAAGTACATAAGAGGAACCTACCCTAAAGTTTTAAGTCTTTCTTGTTCTTTATCCTTTCATTGGTAAGACTATCCCTACTATTAAGGAGTAGGTAGTCATTACCTTGGATGTTAGGGACATTCTGTTTTATGAAGGCAACTGTGGGGTGTAACAAGCATATAGGAGGGACTATCATCATTATTCGAAGGGACTTGATTCGTAAAGGCAACCATGAGGGACTTGATGATTTTTATCTTTTAAGGGACTTGCTTTATACACCCCACTTGACCTTATGATTTAGGCAACTTGAGGGATAACCTTAGAAAGTGAGACGGCGATTAAAAATCGACTTACGTGTGTGAGTGTTCAATATTATTTTATCTTGTAATTAAAATGATCTAATTCATTTTTTAAATAGGATAAATATTTTTGCACTCCCTAAATTACTAACCATAGCAATAATTAAATAATTAAAATATTACAAAATTTACATCCGAGAAACAATTACAACATAATTATAAAAAATAATAAATAGCAAAAAATATAAATATATAGCAAAATAAATATAATAAGCAAAAATAAATAAGTAATTAAAATAGGGGTTAGTGATAAATATAATTAAAAAATAAGGTTAGTGAGAATAAAATAATAATAATAATTAGAAAAAATAAATAAGGTTAGAGAAATAATAATAAAAATATAAGATAATAGTAAACAAAAAATAATAAATAATAGTATAGTTAGTAACAATAATTAAAGTAAATAGAAATAAATAGAAAAATATTATAATGACATGATTAGAATAATAAACACAAATTTTAATTTTAATATGTAATAAGAATAAAAAATTTTGAACATAATATAATTATAAGTTTTAATTATTACAAAATTTTAATTATTTCTAAATTTAATCACTTTTTAAACATACATTAACACTTATTTAAAAAAAAAATATATTTATACATTATAAGGAAAAAATAAGTTTTAAATATTATATTCACCAAATTAATCATATTTATAAAATTTAATTTTATTAATTATTATATTTACAAAATTTAATTCCTACTAATTATTATATTTATAATAAATTAATTATATTAAAGATTATAATAAATATATACATGACAATTATATTTAAAAATTAGAGAATAACAATTAAGTTTTTTTAATAAGTATTTAGAAAATAAATTAGGGTTTTGGAAATTAGGGTTTGTTTTTAGAAAATATTTTTTAGGGTTTTTCTAATTTATAATATACAACAACTAATTAAATGGTACTTATATACATTTTATAAATATATAATAATAACAATCATTTTTTTTTTAGAATTTTAGAACAAAACATATATACTTTATAATTTATAAGAAAACAATATTTGCATTTTTATAATTTAAAAACATATCATAATATAATATAGGAAATAGTAAACATAAAAGAAAATAAGAAAAAATCAAAAAAAACTGGACCTGGGATTTGAACCCAGGTCCCTAACCTGGATAATGAAGAGAGTGACCAACTGAGCTGCGCACCATCAAGGCAACAACAATGAATCTCCCTTAGTTTTGTGCCTTAAGCTTGAAAAATCTGGAAAATAAAAGAAATAAAAAGGCCTGGGGTGGGAATCGTACCCAGGACCTTTTAGTGACAAGCATGCATACGTTACCACCTGGCTGGAAGAGCCCATCTGATTATATAATGGCAAGAAACCATAATATATTATGTTTGCTTTTAACCTGAAAAATAACAAAAAAACAATGCACCAGCCCAGTATCGAACCAAGGTCTTTACAACATACACATATCAAGCTTACCACTAGGGCACACACGCGCGTGTGATAAACAAACCAACAATAATACACAAAATATTTTCCATAATATTTGAATTTTACAACGCGCGGGAATTGATCTTCTTCTTCCTTGAGACTGGCCAAATTTCCTGCGAAATTTGCTATGAGCATACCTGCGAAATTTCATACGCACACAACCTGCGTTTTTCAAACTACTATCAAACAATATCATTTTGTCAAATCAAGGACACCTTTGAGTTCCTTATAACCTGTACAGTTCAATTATGTCCAGAAAATACATTTATATTAGGTGAATCGAAGAACCCCATTCTTGAATTCAAAACCCTAACTATGGCCGTTTGTTCATTAGGTCACGAAATCTCAAGGTTCTTGTCCAGAATTGATCTTTGGAACCTCACAAACACAAAAATTCAAACAAAATTCATTAACAATGCACAAAATAACAGAATCGAAAAATTGAAATTCAAGATAAAGTTTGATTCGGGTAGAGCAATATGGTGCACATGGGATGCATATGAGTGATGCTCTAGCTTCAATGATGTCTAAAGAACATCTCCATGTTCTTAATTTACCTTCTAGTACACTGGATTGAAGAATCCGAATTTCACTTTTTGCTTGAATTTTTGAGCTATGAGACTTACCTTTTGATGCTGGAAATTCGTGAATGAATGTTAGGTTTGTGTTAAGTATATATATGTGAGTGAATTAGGTTAAGAAAACTCATTGGTTGTGTGGAGATTTGATCCAAAAAAGATTGAAAAAGATCATGGTGTAAAAGTCAAATATTTGTCCATGAAGACTTGCTATTCTTGGATCAATCTCATGATTCCTTTCTCTTTCAAATTCAATCAACATTTATGAAATTCTAGAAGCTCAATCTTCACCCAAAAATAGATTTTCATATTTTATATTTATTTAAAATGATTTTTATGAATTAAATCAATAATAAATAAAAATAAAATAATAAAAATTCTGAATTTTGGTCAATTGGGTCGTG
This sequence comes from Lathyrus aphaca, assembly GCA_963966055.1. Taxonomy (NCBI): domain Eukaryota; kingdom Viridiplantae; phylum Streptophyta; class Magnoliopsida; order Fabales; family Fabaceae; genus Lathyrus; species Lathyrus aphaca. The sequence continues at coordinate 430,873,579 of OZ014522.1, read as the reverse complement.
CATGATGATATGATGTGGATTGGATCACAATTTAGCAAGCCCATTTGGAAGGAATTGGTTCTAGACCCCCATTTTCAATATAAACCATCACAAAATTTCCCAACTTTGCAAGAGCATATCTCCCTCAATTTTAAAGGTATGAGGGTGTTCTTGGACTTTTTGGAAAGCTTGAAGAGTCATATAAACAACCCCATTGGTTTCAGGTCCATATCATTTACCAATCTCAAGTTATGCCCTTTTGAAGTTGTTGACTTTTTGTTGACTTTTGAAATGACCTATAATGTCTTAGGTCATATCTTCCAAATGAAGCATTTTTGGGATTAACCTGCAACATTAAAGTTGTAGAGAATTCAATTTCCTTCAAAATGAGCTTTGGATGGAGACTTGGTGATGAAGTATGTGAAAGTTATGGCTGGTCAAAGTTCAGTTGACTTTTACTGAGGAAACCCTAATTTAGAAACTCCTGATTATTGATGATCTGGAATCTCCTTGATGAATCATGATCAACCCTTGATCAAATGATGAATTTTACTTCATATACTTGATGTTGGCAAAAAATCATGAAGTTTGACTTTGGTTTGACCACAGTTGACCTCAGTTTGACTTTTTAACTGCATTGACTGGTTTTGACTTATCTGATCATCTGACTGAGCAAACTTTTGAGAAAAGTCTTGAAACTTGACATGGGGGTTCTTATACACATATAAGATGTTATGAAGTTCACTTGTGGTATTGGAAGTCCATTTAGCCTGATTAAGGTCAAAACCCTAGTTTTGGATGCCCTGCTTAGGAGGTGCATTGTCTGAGGGAATTGTCAACTCTTCTGAACAATTGTGAATCTTGTGAACCTTGTGAACCATCATAAAATGTCTTGTGAACCTCATGGGAGGTATTGTGAAGCTTGTGAACCTTGTGAACCTCATGAAGTGGCTTTGTAGACCTCATGAACCTCAGGAGAGCTTTGTAATCATTGTGAACCTTGTGAACCTTCAAGAAGCAACTTATGGACTTCATGAACCTCATGAAAGGTCTTGTATATGTTGAGAAGCTTGTGAACCTTGTGAACCTTCAAGAAGTGACTTGTAGACTTCATGAGCCTCATGAAAGGTTATATAAGCATTGAGAAACTTGTGAACCTTGTGAACCTTCTTAGCACACAAAGTCTTGTATTGTGAGGGCAAATTTTGGGGTGCAACAGCTGGCATCAGGCAGGTCCAGGCACTTATCACTCCAGACCATATCCCATTATTTAGAGAACATTATGGAGGCATCCTTGATATGGTTATGGACTTGGACCCTTCTCAGAGGAGTTTGATTCACACTTGCCTACAGTTCTATGATCCTCCTTTGAGATGCTTCACTTTCCAGAATTTTCAGTTGGGACCCCTGTTGGAGGAGTTTTCATCACTGATTGGAGTGCCTATCAGGGGTGGTATCCCCTTAAACCCAGAGATGGCTTCTCCCAGCAATGAAGAGGTGGCAAAGGCACTATACCTGGAGCCTATTTTGATTGAGCAGAACATGACAACAAAAGCAGGAATCCCTGGTTTGCATCTAGATTTTCTGACTTCTCAGGCCATCCTGAAGGCCTCCTTGGGAGAATGGAAGGCAGTTTGTGCATTGTTAGCCCTCAGTATATATGGGGTTATACTTTTTGAAGATGAGCCCAAGTTTATCATCAAGAATGTTATTCATCTCTTCCTTTTGAGGAACCCAGTGCCCACCTTGCTGGGAGATTTCTACTATTCTGTTCACCAAAGGAATGAGAAGCAGAGAGGGAGGTTGGTAAGGTGCTGTGCTCCTCTATTTCATACCTGGCTGCTCAAACACTTACCCAAGACTAATGCTTTCCTGAACCCTCACCAACAAAAGAATTGGGCTAGAAGACTCATTGCTTTGACTTCAGATGACATCAGATGGTGCACCCAGAGCACCAAAGGCAGGGACATAATTACTAGCTGTGGACAGTTCCCCAATGTACCTCTGATAGGAGTGAAGGGTTGCATCAATTACAACCCTTTGCTGTTTAAGAGACAATTGGGCTATGCTTTGGTTCACCCTCCTAGAGTGCAAGACTTGGCTGAAACCCTGTATTGCGAGATAAAGCCTAATCTAGCTATTGTCAGACAAGCATCCTGGGATTGGGACAATATCCAGACCAAAGGGATGGCCATTCTTGGGAGATGCAACAATGTGGCTTCAGCTTAGTATTATGAATGGTCTCATGATAGGGCTAAAATTTCTGGGATGCCTTTCACCATTGAGGATGCACCTGGACCATCCACAGCACCACCTCCAGCCACTGTCAGCTTGGAGGAATTTGAGAAGCTGAAAGAGAGGAATGAGAATCTGTCTCAAGCTCTGAAGAAGACCCTCTGGGAGAGGAGTGATGGTCGTCTAGACATTGAGAGGTTAGAAAAGCTTAAGGTAGAGCATCTATCCAGGATTGAGAAAGCAGAAGACTACATCAAGAAATCAAGAGCTGGAGAGCAAATTTTGAAGAATGCCTGTAAAGAGGCCCAGTTTCAAAAGGCTAGAACTGATCTCTATCTGAAAGAAAGTCAAGCTAGGTGGGTCAGGATCACTGAAGCTCGTACTCAAGAGGATAAGAGAACTCAAGCCAGGATTGAGCAGTTAGAGGCCATTGAGAAGAAACAACATGAGGCTTTGTTGGCAGCCCAGAAGGAAATCTCAGAATTGAAGCTTAGGGCTGGTGTGAAGAGGTCAAAGGACCAGGACAGGCACAAGAAGCTGACTGCTGCTATTACCACCAGGAACCTTCTTATCAGAAACATCACAGAGCATCCGGCTGGTCCTGTAACTGAAGCACTTTTGAAGGAGGTTAAGGGGGATGAGTTTGGTTTAGATGTTTGATCACTTTGCTTGTTGCTATTTCCATTTGATGTACTTTTCTTTTATGTTGTATTTTGACCCCTCAGGGGCATGTGTTGTAAAAAACAAACTATGTATGATCCACCATGTGTAATATATTTGTTAGTTTGTTTCATTGAGTCTCTCTCTCTCGAGCAACATCAAAGCATCTTCCTCAGGGTCTGGATAGGTCAAAACCAAGTGCCAAGCCGGGTACCTTGGAAACAAATAAGCATACTGCATTACATACTAACTTTTGTTTTGTTTTGTAGGTTTTTGTTTTGTTTGTTACTAACTCTGTTGTGGTTCAGGAATTATTGCTCGCCGTCGAGTGTTCCCTCTCAACAGTCCACACAGATATCCTACTCGCAACAACCTTCCTGGTATCCAGATGGATCAAGTACAGCAAGAGCTGACAGAGGTCAGAACCCAGATGGTTAATGAAAGGCTGGAGATGAGAAACCAAATGACCCAGTTCATGGAAGTAATGAATGGCTTGGCTCAAAGTCAAGAAAGATTGAGGGCATTGGTGGAAAGACAAACCCCAGAAGAACCTCCCCTGGGAACTGGAGGAACAAGTAACAATGAAAGGGGTCATCCTCATATTAATCCACCAGTATATGGGCCTCATCTACATCCAGAGATCAACATCCCGGGTATTGTGCAAGGAAATACTACTGGAGGAAGAATCTTACAAGAAGACCCCCAAGAAGAACAGTTCACTGTGATGGGAGCTGGGGATGAAGTCTATGATAGGAGGCTTGATGAACTTGCTGAGAAGTTGAGATCTCTGGAGTCTCAAAATTCCCTAGGTTTTGATGTTATGGATATGGGGTTAGTGGATGGGGTAAGGATTCCCCACAAGTTTAAACCCCCGTGCTTCGAGAAGTACAACGGAACTTCCTGTCCACGAACTCACTTGCAGTCTTTTCTGGGAAGACTTAAGGCATACACCATGGATGAAAAACTGTGGATGTTTTACTTTGAAGACAGTTTGACCGGGGCTTCAAGGGAGTGGTACTCTCACTTGACCAGAGCTACTATCAGATGCTGGAAGGACTTAGCTGAGGCCTTCATCAGACAGTACCAATACAATCTAGACATGGCTCCTAACAGAACCCTTCTGATGGGAATGTCTCAATCCTCCAGAGAAAGCTTCAGGGAATATGCCCAGAGGTGGAGACAGCTTGCTGCTGCTGTCCAACCACCCATGTCGAAAAGAGAAATGGTCGACATGTTTATGAACACTCTGCAAGGGACATATATTGACAGGCTAGCTGCCTTTTCTTCCACCAGCTTCGCTGACGTAGTCATAGCTGGAGAAAGAATTGAAAGCCTTCTAAAGATGGGTAAAATTTCTGATAATGGTGCAAGCTCGTCAAGTAATCCCAGGAAGCCTTTTGTGGGACCTAGAAGAACTGGTGAGACAAATGCCATTCATGCCACTAGGGGCAGGCCTCAGTACCTTCACAGATCAGTGGCAGCTGTCACTATTCCAGCTCCGATTCCTCAGCAACCAGCATATCAACCACCACAACAACCACACTATCAACAGCAAGTTCAGTATCCGCCACAGAGAAGCTACAACTACAACAACAACAACGACAATCAACAGCAGAGACCCTTTCAACAAAGACCATCACAGGCAAATAGGGTGATTGACCCTATCCCTATGCCTTATGCCGCTTTATTGCCACAACTCCTGAAACTCAACCTGGTTGAGCTAAGGACATTGGCACCACCGGATCCCTCAAGTCTTCCAAGAAATTATGATGTCAACGCCAGATGTGCTTTCCATTCCAATGCACCTGGCCACAGTACAGAGAAATGTAGGGCTTTACAAATGAAAGTGCAAGATCTGGTAGATTCCAAAGCCCTCAACATTGCACCCCCGCCAAATGTCAACAAGAACCCCATGCCCAATCATGGAGGACCAAGAATTAATGCTATTGAGGAAGACAAACCATCTTTCTTGATAACCAGTGTTGGACAGATTCGGACACCTCTAGTAGAAATTAAAGCTCAGCTTCTAGAGTGCCAGATGTTCCCCGGGTGTGAGCTCGGTTGTGGTTATTGCAACATTTCGGTCAATGGGTGTGATAACTTGAGAAGCGGCATAGATGGTCTTATCAAAAGTGGTATACTCCAGATTACAACTTCGGCTCCTACAAATCCAGCAATCCTTTTAACAACAATTCCTGACTCTTCTACAACTACAACAACAATCATTCCAACCAATGCATCAATATCAACAACAATGGCTCCATCCATCACTTCAACAAATCAGATGTCAACAACCATTCCTTCTACAACATCAGCACCCATTTATTCAACAGAATCTTCTACAACGCCAACAGATATTTCAGCAGTCACCATTTACTATGATCCAGCATATGTTCCTCCAAACAACAACTTTCAACAACAAGCAGTGGCATCTCCTGCCAGGTCACCAGTCACCATCTACTACGATCAGCACACCATTTCAGCACCTTCCTCTGCAGCAGTCAGTCCAGTTACCATCACAGTACCTGGACCCGTTCCATATGAAAGCAGTAATGCCATCCCTTGGCATTATGGCTCTGACCTCTACTGCAACGGGGAGAAAATCACTTTGGATTCTTCAACCTCTTCTCCACAAATTGATAATGTTGGGGGAGGCGGAGGCTTCACCAGAAGCGGATGCCTTTTTGCCTCACAATTGCAAAGACCTAATGCCGAAGCAGAAGCTGCTGCCAAAGCAAAAGGAAAGAGTGTGGTATTTGAAGAGCCGGCTGTCAAAGAAACTCAGAAGACATCTTTTGAGCAAGATGTGGACGAGTTTATGAGAATTATAAAGAGAAGTGATTACAAAGTGGTGGATCAGCTTCACCAAATTCCCTCAAAGATCTCCATATTATCCCTATTGATGTGTTCTGAAGCTCATAGGAATGCATTATTAAAAGTCCTGCACGCAGCATACGTGCCAGAGGAGATCACTGTTAATCAGCTAGAAACTGTGGTAGCTAATGTCAACACCAGTCATGGGCTGGGCTTTACCAATGCTGACTTGACAACTGAGGGACGTAACCACAACAAGGCTTTACACATCACTCTGGAATGCAAGGGTGCTGTTCTATCCCATGTACTGGTGGACACTGGGTCTTCACTCAATGTTCTACCAAAGAAAGCCTTAGTGAAGCTGGAGTACGATGGCTTGGCATTACGCCCGAGTAATTTGGTGGTGAGAGCATTTGATGGCTCTAAAAGATCAGTGCTAGGGGAGATTGATCTGCCTGTGATGATTGGCCCGCAGACTTTTAAGATTACCTTCTATGTGATGGACATTCAGCCGGCCTACAGCTGTTTGTTGGGTAGACCTTGGATCCATGCCGCTGGCGTTGTTACGTCTACCCTTCACCAGAAGCTGAAATTCGAGTGGGAAGGCCAGATCATCACCATCTGTGGTGAAGAGGACATCTTTGTTAGCCATCTGGCTACATACAAGTACATTGAGATGGACAGAGAAATCCATGAAACTATGAGCCAGGGATTTGAGGCCCTGAACATAAATGAAGCATCTGCTGTACTAGGAACCTCCATGACGTCTTATCAGCAAGCCAGGAAGGTTGTTGAAGAGGGGACTGCCCAAGGCTGGGGCAAGCTTTTGCCTGTGGAGAAGAAGGAGGACAGATTTGGGTTGGGTTACAAACCAACTCAACAAGATCAATCAGAGGCTGCCAAGAAGCCCAACTTTGTCAGCAGGGGAATGCTCACCCCGGATACAGTGAACAACTTGGAAGATGAGTCGGAAGATGAGCGCAACCTGGAGAGCTGGATACGTCCAAGGATCCCGGGGAGCCGTATCTCAAACTGGTCTTCCCAGGAAATTATAAGGGTTACTCCTGCAGAGTAATTATTATTTCCTGTATATTTTAAGCATGCATCAAGTCTTGCATCTTGCCCAAGATGACAAGACTCATTTTGTAACCGGGCCATCTTGTAATTTTATGCAAACAGATCAATCAATGAATATCAGACGTCTTTTGCAAATGAGTCTTTTTCTTTTCCGCTCACTGTTTTTCATTTTTCTTTTTGTACAAAAATAAAAATGGCAATGTTTTCAAAATGATAACTTTACTTCACTTTTTTTAAGCAAAGATTAAAATCGATCACTAAAATGAACAACCTAAACCCTTGCAGAGAGTGCCTTTCAGACTGCACCGACAACAGCACAGCTATGGCTTCGTATGACTTTGACAATCCAATAAATCAAGCCGATGAAGGGGTTGAAGAAGATTATGAGCTTCCTGAAGAGCTAGCCAGGTTGTTAAGGCAAGAGGAGAAGGTTATCACTCCTCATCAGGAGGAGGTCGAAACGATTAATCTTGGTACGGATGAAGATGTGAAAGAGGTTAAGATCGGGGCCTGCTTACAAGACTCAGTGAAGAAACAACTGATTGACCTACTTCGTGAATATGTGGATGTGTTTGCTTGGTCTTATCAGGATATGCCAGGGTTGGACACCGATATTGTCATGCACAAGCTGCCTTTAAGAGAAGATTTCCCACTGGTTAAACAGAAACTGCGCCGTACTCGCCCAGATATGGCAATGAATATCAAAGAAGAGATACAAAAGCAGTGGGACACCGGGTTCCTTGCTGTGACTAGCTATCCGCCGTGGGTTGCTAATATTGTACCTGTGCCTAAGAAAGACGGCAAAGTGAGAATGTGTGTGGACTATCGAGATCTGAACAGAGCCAGCCCGAAAGATGATTTCCCTTTACCTCACATTGATGTATTGGTCGACAATACGGCTCAGTTCTCGGTGTTTTCCTTCATGGATGGATTTTCAGGATACAATCAGATCAAAATGTCACCTGAAGACATGGAGAAGACAACTTTCATCACACCCTGGGGCACGTTCTGTTACAAGGTGATGCCATTCGGACTGAAGAATGTTGGTGCGACGTATCAACAGGCTATGGTAACGTTATTCCACGACATGATCCATAAAGAAATTGAATGTTATGTGGATGACATGATTGCCAAGTCCCTCATAGAAGAAGACCACCTGGTAAATCTGCTGAAGTTATTCAAGCGTCTGAGGAAGTACCAACTGAAGCTGAACCCCAACAAATGCACATTCGGGGTGCGATCCGGTAAGCTGCTGGGATTCATTGTAAGTGAGAAAGGGATTGAAGTTGACCCTGATAAAGTCAAAGCCATTCAAGAAATGCCTGCACCAAAGTCAGAAAAAGAAGATTGGGGGTTCTTAGGTAGATTGAACTACATTTCACGGTTCATATCTCATCTTACAGCAACCTGTGAACCTTTGTTCAAGCTGTTAAGAAAAGAACAAACGGTCAGGTGGAACGAAGACTGCCAAAGGGCTTTTGACAAGATCAAAGAATACTTACAAGAGCCTCCAATCCTTATGCCTCCAGTTGAAGGAAGACCTCTGATAATGTACTTAACAGTATTAGAAGAGTCAATGGGGTGTGTGCTGGGCCATCATGACGAGTCTGGTCGAAAAGAGTATGCAATATAATACCTAAGCAAAAAGTTTACCGACTGTGAACAACGTTATTCACTGCTCAAGAAAACTTGCTGTGCTTTAGCGTGGGCTGCTCGCAGACTAAGGCAATATATGTTGACCCACACTACCTTATTGATTTCAAAGATGGACCCAGTTAAGTACATTTTTGAAAAGCCAGCACTTACCGGACGGGTTGCAAGATGGCAAATGATCCTCACAGAATATGACATCCAATACACATCTCAGAAAGCCATCAAGGGCAGTGTATTGTCCGATTATCTTGCTGAGCAACCCATTGATGATTACCAGCTTATGAGATTTGACTTCCCGGATGAAGACATCATGTTCATAAAAGCAAAAGATCATGAAGAGCCTATTCACACTGAAGGGCCTGACCCAGAAGAAGAATGGACTATGATGTTTGACGGGGCTGTTAATATGAATGGTCGCGGTGTTGGTGCAGTACTTATTACACCTAAAGGAGTTCACATGCCTTTCTCGGCAAAACTCACCTTTAACTGCACTAACAACGAAGCTGAATACGAAGCTTGTATTATGGGTCTTGAGGAAGCCATTAACCTCAGGATCAAGACTTTGACTGTATTCGGAGATTCGGCTCTGGTAATTAATCAAACCAACGGCAAATGGTACACACACCAGGATCATCTGGTACCATACATGGATTATACAAGGAGGTTATTAACTTTCTTCATAACGGTCAAGCTTGAGTATATCCCTCGAGACGAGAATTAGTTTGCAGATGCTCTGGCTACCATTTCATCCATGATCAAAGTTCAAGCTGCCAACTTTGTGCCTCGGATTTCAGTGTCCAGACTTGACAGACCAGCATATGTATTCTCAGAAGATGTTGTTAAAGATGATAAGCCTTGGTTCCATGATATCAAGTGCTTCTTGGAGGATCAGACATACCCACCTAGGGCATCTTCCAATGATAAAAAGACACTAAGAAGGCTAGCTGGTAGTTTCTTCTTGAATGCTGACAGTTCCCTGTACAAGAGAAACTTTGATATGGTACTGCTCAGATGCGTTGATAGAACAGAAGCAGACTTGTTAATGCACGAGGTGCACGAAGGATCTTTTGGTACCCATGCGGGAGGGCATGCCATGGCAAAGAAGTTGCTAAGATCAGGCTATTACTGGATCACAATGGATGCCGACTGTTGTGCCTATGCCAGAAAATGCCATAAATGCCAGATTTATGCGGATAAGGTGCATGTGCCTCCCAATCCTCTGAATGTGATGTCTTCACCCTGGCCCTTTGCCATGTGGGGCATTGATATGATTGGCAAGATTGAACCGACTGCTTCAAATGGCCACAGATTCATCCTGGTTGCCATTGACTATTTCACCAAGTGGGTCGAAGCAGCTTCCTATGCAAATGTTACAAGGCAAGTGGTAGCCCAATTTCTAAAGAGAGACATCATCTGTCGGTATGGAGTGCCCGAGCGAATCATTACTGATAATGGTTCCAACTTGAACAACAAAATGATGGCAGAACTATGTCGGGACTTCAAGATCCAACACCACAATTCTTCTCCTTACATGCCAAAGATGAATGGCGTTGTTGAGGCAGCAAATAAGAATATCAAGAAGATTTTGCAGAAGATGGTAGTTACTTACAAAGACTGGCATGAAATTCTACCATTCGCCTTACATGGGTACCGAACGTCAATCAGGACATCCACTGGGGCAACACCGTATCAACTTGTGTATGGTATGGAAGCAGTCCTACCTGTTGAAGTTGAATTACCTTCTCTACGAGTATTAATGGATGTTAAGCTGAACGAAGCAGAGTGGGTCCGGTCCCGATATGAACAACTGAGTCTGATTGAAGAAAAGAGACTGGCTGCAATCTGTCATGGGCAGCTGTATCAGAAAAGAATGAAGAAAGCCTTCGATCAGAAAGTCAGGCTCCGAGAATACCAAGTAGGAGATCTTGTGCTGAAAAGACTCCTCCCTTCTCATACAGACCACAGGGGCAAGTGGACTCCAAACTATGAAAGGCCATTCGTAGTAAAGAAAGTTTTCTCTGGTGGAGCACTCATGCTCAGTACTATGGATGGTGAAGACTTCCCGTCCCCTGTGAATTCAGATGCAGTTAAAAAATACTTCGCATAAAATGACCCGCTGGACATAAAAACAGAATGTAAGTCCAGGAAAAAATAGGGCATCCCGGCGAGTCAAAAACATAATAAAAGACTCGGGCAAAAATAAGGGAAAATGAACAAGAAAATGTACACCCGCTGAGTTGAAAAGCCGCATTGGACAACTCAGGCAAAAATGGGTATCCCGATGGATTGAAAACCCGAAAGGGCGATCCATGCAAAATAAGGGAATAAGCGAACAACTGTATTCTAAATTCGTCTGTATCACCCACAACTTGGTAAGCTTCAAAAGGATCAAGCGCCGGTCAGAATCAGCCTTCTTCAGAAAGCAAGACGAGAAGAATGTCAAAAGTCATACGAGTTATAGCCAAGGGAAAGCTCCCTGAAGCGTCATCAACATTGCCAAAACCTTTTATTTCTCAATTTGTAACAATCTCCTCATTTCAGGGGATTTGTTTCTTTGACTGTATTTGCCAATTCATGGCACACGAACTAATAAAATCAGATTTTCAGTCATGTTTCGTTTCGTACACTTTATTTTCATTTGCAAAATGTCCGATGTCTCTAAGATACTGATTGCATAAATACATATGCTTTTCTTCTAAAAAATACGTGCTTACAGGAAATATACTTACTCCCAGGAGTGCCTAAACTCCTATGATGGAATCCTGTAAGGGATACCTCGGGATTACTTGTGCATTTCTCTGTCTTTTCAGGGTTGCAGGTGTCCAAAGCATAGCATGGGGCATGAAAGCTTCATCCCAGCAAGCTGGCAAATCCTTATCTACTCAGTCTATCTCAGTCCTAGCACCGGAGATGGTTTCCCCCAGCTGAGTTATCAAGTATCATCCTCAGCAGGACCCCTACCGAAATCTCCAGGAAGACCTTCCCATGGTCTTTCTTCTTCCCCAGCCGAGTTGCCATTTACTATTCCTCCTCAGCCAAGTGCAAAAGCCAGGGAACCATCTCCCCATAGAGCTTCAGCCTCTATCCAGAAGAGCAACGTCTGAAGATCCCACAACAGAGTGAAGAAAGCTTCTACAAACCCCAGCTGGGTCCCTCATTACCAAAGATAGGTCTATCAATGGCCTATATCACGAAGCAGAGTCCCATATGCCAGATCTACCAATGATCTCATCCCCAGCTGGGATGTTCACTTCAAGCAGATCAACTAAAGATCTTCGCAGCAACGGGATCCGAATCCCGGATCAGTATCTTTGCATAATCATAGCATTCGCATCATATTTCCCACAGAGCGTAGCATTCCGTCTAATACGGAGCATTACGGCAAAAATCAAACATATTGCATAATCATAAGCCATGATCTAAATCAAACACTTGTAAAATATACAGAAAAACTCCCCAAAATTCCCCACCAGAGAGCCAAAGCACTGGCCTTACACTCACAAATACAAATACACACTCCTTTTGGCACTCGTCCGTGTCATAGTTCCCCAGTAAAGTTGCCCGAGCCTTCTTTACAAGCAGACACTCATATATTACAGATACTTCTTGACACCCGTCCGTGTCATATCCCCAGCAAAAAGCCAAAGCGTCCCCTTTGCACTCACAGATACATGTATATACAGATTCCCTAACGCCCGTCCGTGTCACCTTCCCCAGCATGACTACCTGAATACTTTGTAAACCATACACTTGTTTATATTACACTTTTTCTCTTGTTGACACTCGTCCGTGTCACTCTCCCCAGCAGGTTAAACACTCTCCTGTACACCACTCATACTTATTTCACTCATATAGATACCCGTCCGTACCTTGTATATATCACTTAAATCCCCTCAGATCCGACACTCGTCCGTGTTCTTTGTTAACCAGTTGATACTCGTCCGTATCATCATCTCTGAACATGCGTCAGCATTTGTTTCTACCTGATACTCGTCTGTATCACAGTCTTAAGGATGCTCATCCGCATCCTTAATCCATACACGTGTCAAACACTCATGTCTTCTTGAATTTAGACACTCGTCTGTGTCTACTATTCCCTAGAAGAGTCCCCTCAGATTCGACACTCGTCCGTGTTTTTTGTTAACCAGGTGGTACTCGTCCGTATCATCATCTCTGAACACGTGTCAGCGTTTGTTTCTACTGATACTCGTCCGTATCACAGTCTTAGGGATGCTCGTCCGCATCTTTAATCTATACACAACGTCAAAACACTTATACCTTTTATTTCTTGGATGTAAACACTCGTTCGTGTTTACTATTCCCCAGTAGGTCGCCAGCAAAGCAAAACTTCTTTTCTATCTGACATTCGTCCTATGTCATGATACCTTTCGGCAGCCATACCCTGCCAGGTGATTGACCTTCATCTTTGGATGATCGTCCCTCATCCTTTCCCCAGCGGAGTCTCTATTTCATTAGAACCCCTTTTCTATCCGACATTCGTCCTATGTCGTGATTTTTAGCAGTCGTCCCCTGCTAGGTGATCGTCCTTCACCTTTTGATGATTGTCCTTCATCATTTTATCCGATGGCCGTCCCCATCATTGATCTTGTTATCTGACATTCGTCCTATGTCATGATAAGCCTTGAGAGCAGCCGTCCCCTGCTAGGTGATCGTCCTTCACCTCTTGATGATCGTCCTTCATCATGCTCATCCGATGGCCGTCCCCATCGTCGACCTTTTTATCCGACATTCGTCCTATGTCGTGATACTTTCGGCAGCCGTACCTTGCCAGGTGATCGTCCTTCACCTTATATGACCATCCCTCATCTTATCCCCATCAGAGCAGCCGTCCCCTGCCAGGTGATCGTCCTTCACCTTTGATGACCGTCCCTCATCATTATTTCATTTATTCTTTAACCCGATGGCCGTCCCCGTCGTGGTCTCTTTTCCTTTTCCAGGTGATCGTCCTTCACCTTTGATGACCGTCCCTCATCATTATTTCATTTATTCTTTAACCCGATGGCCGTCCCCGTCGTGGTCCCTTTTCCTTTTCCTGATGATTGTCCTTCATCAGTTTAGCCCGATGGTCGTCCCCATCGTTATTTACATTACTTTATGAACCTGATGGCCGTACCTCATCGTTTATTTTTACCTATAATCCCCAGAGAATCTTATAGCTTTACTTGATGGCCATCCCCATCATAATCTCTCATATCCCCAGCATGTCGGCCTTCCCCGTCATTGCTTCATTTCCCGCATTTTCCCCAGCATGTCGGCCGTCCCCGTCATTGCTTTATTTCCCGCATCTTCCCCAGCATGTCGGTCGTCCCCGTCATTGCCCGTTCCCCAGCAGTCGTCCTCTGCTCGACGGTCGTCCTCCGTCGCCCACACTTTATAATATACTTTATTTTCTTTTACAATCTATATCCCTTTTCTTCTTCATTCTGTGAGTGCAAATGTTGGACTGTCTTTGGTATTCAACCACAAGTTATCTTGTTTGCCTGTTAAGCCGTTGCTTACATTCTGCACAGCTAACTCATGCTTGAATAGGGGAAGCTGTAAACACCCCAAATTTGCCCTCACCCATTCACACCATGGCTTGTGATCTTTTCATGTGCATAAGTTCAATCATATCATCTCATATTGCATTTTTGATTCACTGCATTAATTCTAAGTCATCTGCATCTAGGGTTTGTGGTTTGAGCAATCCAAGAGCCATTTGAACCACTCCAAAGGTAATCAATCACTTTAAAGGGGTTCATGTATGTTCAAGCATCATATTATATCCTCTCAGATTCAAGAATGTCAAAAAATCACAAGAACTGAGATTGGCATGGAAGCAGAGCCAGGTTTAACTGCACAGATGACCTAAAATTAGGGTTTTGGTTTCAAAGGCCATAACTCCAAATTTTTTGGTCATTCTTGTTTCTATTGGTCTCTATAAGGTATAGGGATCATGCATATCAATTTTCATGAAGAAATTCCATGGGGAAGGCATCTGATCAAGAGTTGACTTTTTGAGCAAGTCAGTGTAAAATCAGGGCATCTGAGGCCCTCAATGACCCAACCAAAGGGTGTTCTTCATCATTTTGATTATGTATGATCTTTATTTGATCATAGAAGATGTTGGAAGTTCACAAAATTGAAGAATTTCAAGCCATTTGCAAAGTTGACTTTTTGGGAAAATGACTTGTAATGGAAACTTGCCATTTTGGGAAACTTTTTCAACCCTTGCTTTTTGATTCAAAAATGCTTCAAATGGGAAAAATTTGGTCATGAAAGTTGTAGAATGGATCATTCCCTTTTCAAAAAGTACAAGAACTTGTTCTAATTCATTTTGGATCAAAAGTTATGGCTTGTCAAAGTTGGGAAAAATCACATAATTTCAAGTTTTCTACCAAAGAGGCAAAGTTGCAAAATCCCTTGCCAAGGCAAATTGAGCTATCAAATGGACTTCTAATCTTCATACCAACATGAACCAATGCCTAAAAATCAGAATTCATCAAAAGATCACTCATTTTCATGACTTGTGGATCAAGAAACTTCAAAAGGGCCAAAGTTGATTCAAGTTGCAAAACCTCACTCAAACCCTAATCCACTTGCTTGCTGACTTCAGAATTGATCCTAGGGCTCTCCACACTTCTTGTTGCGCAGGACACCCCTCTTGTCCTTGGCTAGCCATGAGCCCATACCTCTCTTACACAAAGCTTGACTTTTTGGCCAATGACCCATACCAATCACAATAGGGCACACCAACTCCACAGACCTATCCATGAGTGATAAGTGGACCAAAGGCAAGCCATAACACACAACAATTCATGATGAATCTCTCTCATAGCCATAGTTCCAAGTTTATGCCTCATATGCAAAACCATTCGAAACACTCTCCACAAGCATCAAACATTCAAACAAATTTCACAAAACATCTCAGCACCCTCTCCTGATCATTTCCCTGCCCTCACTTTGCCCTAAAACCCACTGAAATCAAAACACAATTTCCTCCCCCCTGAACAGAACTCTGTCAATCTCCCAAACCAGCCACTCTCAAAGCATTCTAAGCTCCATTCCATCATCAGGAGGATCAAAGGAGAAGGTTTGTGCAAAGCTTGAGGCCAGGAAGCTTAGAATCAGAGGAACTCCAGCTCAGGTAACCATCCAAAACATTTTTCCAGAACTCATTTCTATTGCTGCAATGTGATTCTTTATGTTATGCTGGTCACACTGATGTGTTTATTTTCGAAAATCGTTGGAAAATGAGAGTGTATGAGGTCTCTGAAACTTTGCCCGTGAAATACCTTTTGCTTTGATTCTTGTGATTCAGTGAAAATAAATGGATTTTGGGGTGGGGTTTAGGTTTAATGATGTTTAAGGAGTGAATCTGGAGATTTTGGTGAAGTTTTGATGCATAGGGAGTGAGATAGCATGAACACCCTGCCGGAGAAGATGACCGGATCACTGTTCCGGTCACCTGAAAATGTTTAGGGTTCAGATTAGGGCATTAATCATAATTAGGGAGATTTGAATTCTGGCCGTCCAGATGCGCGCGCTAGTCAACTCCCGCGTGTTCAGTTTGAATACCAGCCTTAGGATCAGTTGACTTCTCATTTTATTCTATTTTTATTTCATTAAATTTCATTTCTTTTGTACATTTTATTAAAAATAGTAAAAAAGGTCTAAAAATTCTGAAAATTTTTATTCAAGCTTTTATTAATTTTCAGAACCCAAAAATATTTTTATTTTTATTTTTTGCATCAAAAATTATTTTTAAATCATTTAAAGGTTTATTTTTAATTAACTAATGAAAATTAATTAATTAAAAATACTTTTAGGTATTTAAAAATCACAAAAAAATTCACATAGCATTTAGAAACATTGTCCAACTCTCAAACCAAATTTCTTTTTTTGTTCTTGATGCCTTTTGATCATTTTCAATGGAATTAATTTCATTTCAAGGTAATATTTTGGTTCAATCTTCAAAAATTCACTTCTGCCTAACCATTGAGAGTTGGACAATGATTCTTTTTGCATTGCATCTTGCATAACATGTAGTTTATAGGATAAAATTGGCATGATTTGATCTTGCATTTTCAATTTGTTTTGCATTTTTCTTGTCAAGGTACCTTAAAACCCTAGCAATCTTAGAAAATTCATAACTTTCAATAGGTTAAGAGTTGGATCCCCTCCTTTGGGCAGTGAGCTTGTGTAGGTCTAGGGTTCCTTTGATTGCATTTTCAAATTTGTATCATATCATTTGCTTCTGGTTTTGGATTTTTGCTTTGTATGTTGCATATAACCCTAATTCATGTCTTCCTTTGCATCCATCTCCCATTTGCTTTCATACCATGACTTGCCATGACATTTTGTGCATCCATTTGATTCATATGACATCTTAGGACATATTAGAATCTTGTGTGATCATTGCATCTCACATTTGCCATGTTGTATGTCATTTGTATTCCATAACTTTTCATGAACATTCATGGTTCAAAGCATGCTTCTCTTGCATCCATATGTTTGTATGATCATTCCCATGCCTTGCCTCATGTTTGCATCATCTCATAGCATCATTAACATCATACTTATGCTTCTGGTTTTGGTTTGCATCATTACATTTCATCTCATTTGTATTGCATTCCATTTCTTTTACTAACTTTTCAGGTGGTAAGTTGTATTGAGAAGTGAATTTGCCTTCACTTCTCACAATCTCTTTTCATCTCTCTTATGCATCATTGCTGCATTTTTATATGTGTATTGGATTGAGCTTGCTCATTCTTGTTCATCTTACTTTCTTTCTTCAAGCAACTTGACTTCTTAAGTGAAGCAAGTTGTTTTGCTTCTCTTTGCTCCTTTCATCTGCTTCCCTTCTTGGTGGTTCTTTGAAGATCTTTCTCTTAAACCTCACAAACCCTAGGAATGACCAAGCATGATAAAAATTAGGGTTGATTAGTCCCCCACTTAGTTTTTACCTTTGTGTCTCTTTGAGTCTCCTCTTCTCATCTCATAATCAGGGACTAAACCCTAAAGGCTTTAAGGCTTTGTGATTAAGCTTATGCCTGCATCCTTCTATTAGGATGGAGTGTATAACTTTAATCCTAAGTGTTAAACCCTTAATGTGTTTAAATCCTTTAATCAATGCACTTAATAATCATCAGGACATCAAGCTTGTAACTTGGGCCTTACATTAGGGTTCTAATTCTTCCTTAATTGGTTAAGAAGGACTAACCCTAGTGTTAATGGACAAGTCCTCCTCAAGTTGTCTTACAAACCATAAAACTCACTTCTTCATCTTATCATTAACTAAAATCCACTTAATAAAGGCTTTGTTTTGTCATGAGGTTAATCCCTAATCATGGATTAAGTTGAGGAGTCTTCCTCAGCTTAAACATTCTCATCTATTATCCTTCTATTAGGATGGTGTAATGAGTCTGTTTAATCCCTGATTATGGCTTAATCTCATTACTCAACACTAAACAAAAACAACAAAAACATCTAAATAATCACAAGTAGGTTAATGATCTTAATCCTACATCAAAGGTGATTAAGTGTGAGATGCTGACTTCACACTTAAGGTATTCTCATTACCCCTAATCAGAGGGAAGATGTGATGAGTTTACTAACCCATTGGTTTATGCTTAAGCTCATTAACTTATGACAAATCTCCAAAAGCAATAAAAGACTGAAAACTCAAAAACAAACAATAATCGTCTCCTCCGGGATTCTTTTCTCATCTAATTCACTCTTAAACGAGAACTCGTTTCTTCCGTCTAATGCAAGACAGTTAGCACCTGAGCCAGACAGGTCATACACTTGAGCATAGACAAGCAAGCAGTTCACAAGTTAATTTATCTTTCAGTCTCTTTGGGTCGAACTACGGTGTTCTGACTTCCTCATTGCACGAGAGGATACGTAGGCATAACTTAACAGTTATCGAACAAAAGTCTCTGTATATTCCCCCTCTTTCAGCATTATTATTTAAGCCTCATGATCTTGAGCATTTCATTCTTGTTCTTACACAAACACTTCATTTACATACACTACACTTCTTACACTGGCACCTATGCATCCTTTTCCAGCTCTTTTATACACAAATTGCACTGACACTACCCCTTTAAAACACAAATCTTTTAAGCGTGGATCCCGTCGAGTACGGCGGACAATCTGGGTGCTAATACCTTCCCAGGTTGTAACCAACCCCCTTTCTCAGTCTCTCTGGTTCGCAACCGTCTTATCCATATCTTTCCTTAGGTCTATGCAGCATTACCTTTCCTCCGGGATAAAAATGCCTAGCTGGCAACTCTTGTCTTTCTGAGTTCACTTCTGTGTGTTCTCACTCTTTTCGCCGACCGTTCGCGCTTGTACCGGGATGCAAATCTTCGGGAGCGACAGTTACTTACTTCCTGAAGAAGTTAAGTAACCTAAGAGAAAGAAAGGGAGCAATAGAGAGCATAAGTGAGTCAAACTCACCTCAAAGACAATTAAAGATGAAAATGAAGAGATAAGAAGAGGTTGGATGTGGAGGCAAATCCACATCCTAAACAACTTACCTGAAGCCCTTGAAATGGTTAGTATGAATGCATAAGATATGAAACAAAAGGAAATAAGGCAAATGAAGATGCAATGAACAAGACCATAAGTGCAAACACAATGCAAATGTGTTATTAAAGGATGCAAAGACATGTACAATGTTTATGTATGATCATACAAGAGATGAGATGCAAAGGAAAGCATGTTAGAAGCTTGAAATCACATGAATACACATAAGAAGTAATGAATGAAAAGCATACAAAATGGATGCAACAATGATCAACCAATGTTTACACATGTCCTAAGGTATCGAAGATGATATACAAATGCATGAGATATCATGACAAGTTCACATGATGAAGGCATGCAAAGATGAATGCAAATGAGCATGGTAAATTAGGGTTTTAAGAAAGTATGAGATGCATATGTCAACAAAAGAAGGATAACACATTATACAAATTTGAAAATGCAACAAAATGAACCCTAAACACTAATAAGATCATTCCCCAAATTTGAAGGTCAGAAGCTATACCAAAGTCAAGTTATGGTTTTTCTAAGTTAGGCTAGGGTTTTGGGTACTTCTTCATGAAAAATGCCAAACAAATGGAAAATGCAATGCAAAAATATGAGTTAAATACCCTAGATACTACATGAAAATTTTGAAAGGATGCAAAAATAACCATGTGCAAACTCATCTTGGTTGATCAAAAATGGATTTTTGAAGTTAGGGTTAAAAAATAGGAAATTTGGAAACCCTAATTCATGGTTAATTGTCAAAACATGATCAAACCCTAAAAGAAATTTGTAAGATGAGTTTGTAAATTGTTGTAAATATGTAAGAATTCTTCATGATTTTTTTGGTGATTTTTAAATACCTAAAAGTAATTTTAATTAATTACAATGAATTAATTAATTAAATAATACAATTAAATGGTTTAAAAATAGATTTTTAATGCAAAAATTAAAAATAAAAATGTTTTTGGTTTCTGAAAATTATTTAAAGTGAAAATGCAAAAGATTGTATTTTTTACAAAATGATTTGCTATTTTAAATAAATAAAAGAAAACAAAATGAATAAAAAGAAAATAAAATGAAAAGTAATTGAAAGGAAGGGTCAGGATTGCGTGGGAAGGGGATAAAAGGCTGATATCTCAAGTCAGCTTGACTTGGGGTTTGAAGATCTAAGGGACCAGATTTAAATTCTCATTACGCACGTGATCCAAGGGTCCAGGTTCAATCTGAGTTAATTAATTATAATTAACTTAATTAATTAAAATTAGGGTTTAATGACATATCTGGACCGTTTGTACACTAAACTAATCTCAATCAAATGGCTATGGTTCAATCTGGGCTCACTAACCCTAATGACTTTCAGATGACCGGAACAGTGCTCCGGTCATCTTCTCCGGCCAACCCCAAACCTAACTTCTTCTACAGGCCACTAAAACTCATGAAACATGCCCATAAATAATCCTCTAACATCATACAACACAAATCATTTATATTACATGAATCATGAGAATCGAAGCAAACATCAAACATAGGCAAAATTTCAGAACATCAATACATACTCATTTTCAATTCTAAACATACCATGGTGATCAGGATAACATTTAGAATCAATTTATAACAAGAAAATGAAGTTCTGGAAAAATTGTTCTTGAGGGATACCTGAACTAGAGTTCTTAAAACTGGAGCTTTCAAGGCCTTCCCTTTGTGCAAACCAACTCCTTTGGACCTCCTGAAGCTAATGAGATGTTTGGATGAAGTTTATTTTGGCTGGTTTATGAGATACAGTTCTGATATGGCAGAAATCGTGTTTGTGTTTGAGGTTGTTTCAGGTCATGGTGATGGGTGGATTTTGTTCCTTGAGTGATGAGGAGTTGAATGGTGAAAGAAAATGTGATTTTTGATGGCTGTGTAATGAGTTTCGAAGAGGGGAAGTTTTTTGAGGATTTTTTGCAATCTGAGCTTGTGTGTTGTTTCAAGGCTTCATGTGTTGTGTTTTATGATCCTTGGGGTTTGCATAAACAATTGGAATGAGTTAGAAGAGTGGTTTTGCAATGTGGGAATGACATGGCTCCATTGGCCAAAAAGTCAAAAGTTTGTGTACTTGAGGCATGGGCTAGGACAAAGGTGATTTGAGGGCTTGAGCTGCCTCAGCTGGCTTCAAGAAGGGCCTTAGGATCGAAAGTTGTGAGCTGTATGGCTTGGATCATGAGATTGAACATGTTTTGCAGGTTGCCAACTTTGAGAATTTTGTGAAAATTGGCCATGAAACTTGTGAAGCAAGGCATGATTTTTGGTCTTGAGATGTTTCTCATCAATGTTATGAAGTGTAGAAGTGAATTATAGATCATGAGAAGGCTTGGAAAGTAAAATTGAACATTTCCCTCTTTGGCATGAACTTGAAAATTATGTGATTTTTGCCAACTTTGATCCATCATAACTTGAGTTCTAGGATGAATCAAGAGGAGTTCTTGTACTTTTTGAAAATGGTAAAATCCAATCTACAACTTTCATGTTTGAAGAAAATTCATTTGAAACATTTTTTATCAAGAAACAGGAGGTTGAAAATCTTTCCCAAAATGGAAAGTTTTCATTACAAGTCATGTCCAAAAATGGCAACTTTTGCAATGGCTCAAAATTCTTCAATTTTGTGAACTTCCAAGCATTCCTAAGATCAAATAAAGATTATAGGACCTCAAATTTATGATGATGACCCTTTAGAATCCTTGTTGGTGGCCTCAGATGCCCTGATTCTAACTTTTCTTGCACACCAAGTTACCACTTAATCAGATGACTTCCACAAGGAATTTTTGCTTCTAATTTGACACACATGCTCCTTATATCATATATAGGCCATTAGAATCAAGAATGGCCAAACTTTTTGAGTGTAAGGGCCTCAAACCCAAAAACCTAATTTCTGGTCATCTGTGTAGGAACCCTGAGCCTGCCTGGGTAACTGTGCAATCCTCTGAGATTTTGTGACTTCAAAGCAAACTTGGAGGTATACTATGATTATAGAACACTCATGGACCCTCTTGGAATGCTTCATGGTCATCTGGATGCCTCATACTCTTTTCAAGATTCATCTGATCACAAACCCTAGCTATGCAACTTATGCAGTGAAATAACTATGCAGTGTGAGATGGTATGCTTATGCAATGCAATATGAAGGATCACAAGCCAAGGTGTGAGAAAAAAGAGAGGGCAAATTTGGGGTGTTTACAGCTGCCCCTATTCAAGCATGAGTTAGCTGTGTAGGATGTAAGCTCCGGGCTTAACAGACAAACAAGATAACTTGTGATTGAATACCAAGACAGTCCAAAATTTGCACTCTTTATTATAAGAAGAAAAGGGATATAAATTGAAATAGATAATATAGACTGAATATCAGATGATAGCGACGGAGGACGAACATCGAGCAGAGGATGACTGCTGGGGATAAAAATGGTGAGAAACGCACTGACGGGGACGACCATCATGCTGGCGAGTAAAGAATCCGCGACGGGGACGACCATCGGGTAAAGTGATGAAGGACGATCATCAAGATAAAGAAGAAAAACACGACGGGGACGGCCATCGGGTAAATGAAACAGTGATCACCGATGATCACACTAAAATTCACCGTATTTCTGACTCCGATTTCGCATGCATTCTTAGCTTTTATTGTTGTTTTTCTTTGTTATTGCTTTGTTTTCTTATGTTTTCAGGTTTTTATAATAATCGGAGCTTGAATCGGGAAAAGGAGCGAAAAAGGAGTGAAAACGGACGAAAACCTAGAAATTCAGCGTTTTGCACTTACGACACCCACCGTGGCGGGCACCATGGGGTTAGCCATGACGTGGCCACGTCTCAAGACCACTCCTCAACCTCCAAGACCCACGATCCCCACTCCACAATCCCCTATAGGGACCATGGCGGGCGCCATAGGCCTGTGGCGGGCGCCACAAGGCCAATTTCAGTAACCTCCACTTTTTAGTGGAGGGGCATCCCGGTCATTTCTTGCTTTCAGTTTTCCTATAAATAGGACCTTAGATTTTCGTTTTTCTTCATCCAGAATTAGATTTCTCTAGGCATATATCAGTTATAAAGCAGTTGCCATTCCACATCGGGGTGCCTCTGCAATCGAGTGATCGAGTCTGTAATCTGTCTGTGCGATCGAGTTTTGGAGCACTCTGGAGGAAGTTAATCCTGCCGCCATTTTAATTCAAGTTCGTATTTTACTTTCATTTATTTTCTGCATTGCTTTACTTTATTTATTTCCCGCACTCGCACTTTACTTTATTTATTTCCCGCACTCGCTTTACTTTCCTTTATTTCCCGCACTCGCTTTAAATTACTTTATTTCTCGCATTCGCTTTAAATTCATTTACTTTCCGCACTCGCACTAAATTACTTTTATGAAAAACTATAAAAAGAATCTTTACTTTATCATGTCTAACTAATTCCATAAAGGTTAGAATGTAAGGATCGTAATTAAACCAGTAATCAGTATAATTGTTCGTGGAAACACCTAAGGGCTATTTTATCTTTCAATTCAAGTAATTGTTTTTAACTATTTCAAAAACAGCCAAAAGCGCTTTGTCTAGTTTATTAGGAGTTTTTAGATTAAAAAGAAAAGAGATTTTAAAACGATTTTCGAACGCGTTATGAGATTTAGAGTCTGGTTCACAAGAACCTCTTTTTGCTAAGAAGTCCAGGTTAAAATACTTTTCAACTTAGTCAAGATACTATATTTCTTAAAAATAGGTTTACTACTCTAACGCAGTACGCACCTTTTTATCCGTGACAATAGGAGGGGTTGATTAGAGAGTATAACTCGGTTCTGAATACGCGAAAGCGACAGTTCCTGTTAAATTAGTTCTTTTCAAAGGAGAAAACATTGCCCATAAGTAGTTCCATTAACAAGTACTGGATTATCATTGATTATGTGAATTACATTCGAGCCTGTCTTTTATTTATTATTTAAAATTATAATTTTAATTACCATTGCACCCTTACTAAAACCCTTAAAATTAGTTGCCTTAGATACACACCATAACAACAGGTACGATAGATTGACACTTGGTCTCTATGGATTCGACAATCTTTTATATTACTCTGACGCGTTCGTACACTTGCGAAAAACACGCATCAAGTTTTTGGCGCCGTTACCGGGGACCAATATCGTCAAATTTCATTACCTTGTAGTTATACCGTTTAGACTAAGGTTGTTACCCACCGGTCAATGCGAAAGACTCGCAGTGCCGGAAGTTTAGTAGACCCTCTAGCTGAACCTGAACGTTACGCTCGCGCACGTTTGTTTTTCCATAGGAATAGGAAAGCTATGGCCGAAGATCAAAACCGAAGACCTCTTAAGGACTTCGCCCAACCATCAAACGAGGAACCTAGTTCCAGTATAGTAAACCCCGCTATCCCAGCCAATAATTTTGAACTTAAACCATCCCTGCTGCAATTAGTGCAACAGAGACAATTCGCAGGTCTCGCTACTGATAACCCAAACCAACATTTAAAAAACTTTCTTCAGTTAGCAGACACCTTTAAAACCAATGGAGCTTCTCCTGAGGCAATACGCTTAAGATTATTTCCCTTTTCCCTCAGAGATAAAGCTCTATCATGGTTAGATTCCCTTCCACCCAATTCAATAACAACTTGGGATGACCTTAGAAAAGTTTTCCTTGCTAGATATTATCCCCCGAGTAAGACCGCTCTTCTTCGAAACCAAATAACTAGATTTACCCAACACCAAGGAGAGTCGTTGTTCGAAGCCTGGGAGAGATATAAAGAACTATTAAGAGCATGCCCACATCATGGCTTAGAGAATTGGCTAATCATCCAAACCTTCTATAATGGACTTCTTTATAACACTAAAATGACCATCGACGCTGCCGCTGGTGGCGCACTGATGAACAAACCTTACCCTGAAGCTAGTGCCCTTATCGAGGATATGGCCCAAAACCATCAATCATGGGGAGTAGAACGAGCGACAGTGGAAAAGAAGGAAGCCCAAGGAGGAATACATGAGCTAAGCTCTATAGACATGATGCAGGCTAAAATGGACGCGTTGGCCCTTAGAGTCGAACATATGTGTACAACTCCGAATACTGTAGCCGCAGTTTCTCCGAATTGTGAGATATGTGGAACGCAAGGACACCAATCCGCCGAATGCAATCTGTTGAATGAAACCAATACTGAGCAAGTAAACTATACCCAAGGGAACCCATTTTCAAACACATATAACCCTGGATGGAGGAATCACCCAAACTTCTCCTACAAAAATAATAACCCTATTCAAAATACCGCACCTCCGAGACAACAAGGTTACCAAGCCCCTAGAACAAATCAACCTATGCAACCTGTACCACCTAGTCCGAGCTTTGAGGAAAGTGTAAAAAGTTTTATCACTGCTCAAGTAAAACAAAACAAAGAGTTCATGAACCAAAACGTCCATGTTAACGAACTGATTACCCAGTTAGGAACCAAGGTTGATCAAATTATTACTCATAATAAGATGCTTGAAACCCAGATCTCTCAGGTAACGTTAAACCAAGCCCCACAGACTACACCTGGAGGACAGTTCCCTGGACAACCTCAACTAAACCCGAAAGGGAAAGCAAATGCCATTACTCTACGAAGTGGAACCGCTTATAAGGAACCTTTAAACCCTAGATTGAGTGAGCTCGAAACTTCTGAGAGGAATGAGGAAAAGGAACCAGAGAAGCCTGAAACCCCGGAAAGTCAAGAAAAAGGAGAAGAACCTAAAAATAAAACCTATGTACCACCACCGCCATATAAACCACCAATACCATACCCTCAAAGATTAAAGAAAACCCAAATCGATAATCAATATCAAAAATTCGTTAAGGTTATAGAAAAACTTCACGTAGAAATCCCCTTTACAGAAGTCATCACCCAAATACCTTCTTACGCTAAGTTTCTCAAAGACATACTTACGAATAAACGTAGACTTGAAGATCCGAAACCCGTGGAATGTAATTCTATTTCCGAAAATAGGTTAGCAAAGAAAGATAAAGATCCCGAAAATTTTTCCATTCCTTGTATTTTGGGGAATCATGTCATCGAAAAAGCTTTTCTAGACTTAGGAGCTAGTGTGAGCTTAATGCCTTTAGCAGTTTGTGAGAGATTAAACTTAGGAGAATTACAACCTACTAAGATGTCACTTCAATTAGCCGATAGATCCGTTAAATACCCTATAGGCATACTTGAAGACGTCCCTGTTAGGATAGGTCAGTTGTTTATACCTACTGATTTTGTTGTCATGGACATTAAAGAAGATGACGACATACCAATCCTCCTAGGTAGACCGTTCTTATCAACTGCTGGAGCCGTAATAGATGTTAAAAAAGGGAAACTAACTTTTGAGGTAGGTGGCCAGAAGATAGAATTTATATTGTCAAAATTTCTTATGGCACCTGTGATAGGAGATGCTTGTTATGCCTTAGATATCATCGAAGAATGCATTAGGGAATTAGAACAAGAAGAAGAAATTGAATCTATAAAATTGCCATCAACCCTTATTTTGGAAGATGACAATTATAAAACACCATACATTGATGATAACCTTCACGAATGTTTATCTCTTACCCCAGATCATATGCCTTGCCCTATGAAACCGACCGTAA
Organism: Lathyrus aphaca; assembly: GCA_963966055.1. Taxonomy (NCBI): domain Eukaryota; kingdom Viridiplantae; phylum Streptophyta; class Magnoliopsida; order Fabales; family Fabaceae; genus Lathyrus; species Lathyrus aphaca. Next base: position 430,846,988 of record OZ014522.1, on the reverse strand, counting down.
AACTTAAGGAACTGCCTAAAAACCTGAGATATGAATTTCTTGATGAAGATATGAACCGTCCAGTTATAGTCAGTGCCACCTTAAACCAAGAAGAAACCGATCAATTATTAGAAGTTTTACGTAGGTACCCCTCAGCCTTAGGATATAAGATCTCTGATCTAAAAGGAATAAGCCCATCCGTATGCATGCATCGGATTTTGCTTGAAGAAGATTCAAAACCTTCCAGAGAACACCAACGAAGAATAAATCCTATAATGAGTACTGTAGTTAAGATGAAGTTCTTAAGTTACTAGAGGCAGGTATAATATATCAGATCTCGGACAGTAAATGGGTGAGTCCTGTGCATGTAGTACCTAAAAAGGGAGGCATCACAGTCGTGCAAAACGAGAAGGGCGAACCTGTAGCAAAAAGAACTGATGGAGGTTGGCATATGTGCATAGATTATAGAAAATTAAATAAAGCAACTAGGAAGGACCATTTCCCATTACCATTCATAGACCAAATGTTGGAGCGCCTAGCCAGACACTCTTACTTTTGTTATTTAGATGGATATTCAGGATTCTTCCAAATACCTATTCACCCCGAAGATCAAGAAAAAACTACCTTTACATGCCCAGTTGGAACCTTTGCTTATAGAAGAATGCCTTTTGGACTTTGTAATACTCTTGCAACTTTCCAACGCTGCATGATGTCTATCTTTGCTGACTATTTAGATGGAATTATGGAAGTATTTATGGACGATTTCTCAGTTTGTGGATCAGATTTCAAAAATTGTCTTGTCAACCTTGAGAAAATCCTGGAGAGATGTGTGGAGGTAAACCTTGTGCTAAATTGGGAAAAATGTCATTTCATGGTCACCGAAGGGATTGTTTTAGGACATGTAGTTTCCGAAAAAGGTATAGAGGTAGATAAAGCAAAAATAGAAGTCATAGAGAATCTAAAACCGCCGAAGACTATCAGGGAGATAAGAAGTTTTCTTGGACATGCCGGATTTTACCGACGTTTTATCAATGATTTCTCCAAAATAACAAAGCCCTTAACTGGTCTTTTAATGAAAGATGCTGAATTTATCTTCGATGAAAAATGTACTGAAGCATTTAATCTTCTGAAGCAAGCTCTGATCTCAGCACCTATAATGAAACCCCCTGATTGGTCAGAACCGTTTGAGATAATGTGTGACGCCAGTGATTATGCTGTTGGAGCCGTTCTAGGTCAAAGAAAAGATAAGAAGTTACACGTAATTTATTATGCCAGTAGAACCCTAGACGCTGCACAGCTCAACTACGCAACAACCGAAAAAGAGCTCCTAGCTGTAGTTTTTGCAATAGACAAATTTAGATCTTATCTAGTAGGAGCCAAGATTATAGTTTACACCGACCATGCTGCCATTCGTTACTTACTAAGCAAAAAGGATGCCAAGCCTAGGTTACTTCGATGGATTCTATTACTGCAAGAGTTTGATTTGGATATCCGTGATAAGAAAGGCACTGATAATGTGGTAGCTGATCACCTATCTAGGCTAGAATACCTGAAACCTGATTCAGTACCCATAAATGACGATTTTGCCTATGATAGACTGATAGCCCAACTAGAAACCATTGAAGATGATAACCCAGACCCACATGAGCAATTTCATAAATCCTTAGCTATAAGCAATGTACCTTGGTATGCAGACTTTGTTAATTATCTAGCCGCTGACATCATACCCCCTGATCTAAACTACCACCGGAAGAAGAAGTTCTATAGTGATGTGAGAAACTTCTATTGGGACGACCCGTTTCTTTTCAAGAGAGGTAAAGATGGCATTTTCCGCCGTTGTGTTCCAGAAGAAGAGGTAAATAATATAATTGAGCATTGTCACTCTGCACCCTATGGTGGACATGCAAGCACATCTAAGACCTACGCCAAGATTCTTCAAGCTGGCCTATTCTGGCCTACTATGTGGCGTGATGTCCATGCTTTCATTGTCAAGTGTGATAGATGCCAACGCACAGGAAATATTTCAAGACGTAATGAAATGCCGTTAAGAAATATCCAAGAAGTAGAACTCTTCGACGTATGGGGTATAGACTTTATGGGACCGTTCCCACCATCTTTTGGAAATCAGTACATATTAGTAGCTGTCGACTACGTGTCTAAATGGATTGAAGCTATCGCCGCACCCACAAACGACACCAGAGTAGTCATCAAATTATTCAAAAATTATATATTTCCCAGGTTTGGAACACCCCGTTTAGTCATAAGTGATGGAGGATCACACTTCATATCGAGAATATTTGATAAACTTTTAAGCAAGTATGGAGTTAAGCATAGAGTAGCGACACCATACCACCCACAGACCAATGGACAAGTGGAAGTATCTAACAGGGAGATCAAACAAATCCTCGAGAAGACTGTCTCTATATCTAGAAAGGATTGGTCGCAGAAACTTCAAGAAGCATTATGGGCCTATAGAACCGCTTTCAAATCTCCTATAGGAACAACCCCTTATCAACTGGTCTATGGAAAATCATGTCATTTACCGTTTGAATTGGAGCATAAGGCCTATTGGGCCATCAAGACTTTGAATTTGGATTACTTGACAGCTGGTGAGAAACGTATCCTTGACATCAACAAATTAGAAGAGCTCAGACAATCTGCCTACGAAAATGCCATCATATACAAAGAAAGAACAAAAGCTTGGCATGACAAAAGAATCATAAGAAGAGACTTCAAAATAGGCGATCCTGTTCTCCTGTTCGATTCTAGGTTACGACTATTTCCAGGTAAACTCCGTTCGAGATGGACTGGCCCTTTCGAAGTATCTAAGATCCTGAGATCCGGTGCTATTGAAATCAAGAACCAGACATGTAAACCGTTCATCGTCAATGGATAAAGGTTAAAGCCCTACGAAGGAGGTGACATTCCAACAACATACACCTGCCATACTCTGAGTGATCCACCATATCCTTCCAATGATGTTTAAATATCGGTCGTCGAGCTAATGACGTTAAACAAGCGCTGCATGGGAGGCAACCCATGGTTTTCTTATTTATCTACTTTTTATTTATTTTTACTTTATTTTAATTTGTTTAATTTATTTTTATGTCAGGACTAACGATTGAATGTTTTATGTGCTTTCAGGACTTGTTTGCTAACCTTGTGCAGAATGCAGAACCCTGATGACATGCACGTGGCCTTTAGAGATGACGCACAGAGAGAGCGTTACTATGTTCACATGAGACGCCCTATGGCTCCTACCAGGTACCCTGACCATGACTGCATGGATGCCTTGGGGATAGAGCCAAGCGTCAGATTTTTATGCCATCAACTCCACTGGGGCCAGTTTGACTACAGGAACAACACTTATAGGAACTTGACTCTTGAGTTCCTCAGCTCGTTTCATCATGACCCTTGGGCTGGACCCGATGGACTCGCTGTTTTCAGGTTGTTCGGGATTGACTACTCATTCTCTCACAAAGAGTTTGGTGATTTACTAGGTTTCCAGACTACTCCTGATGCTATTCCAGAGACTCCGATGGGGTATTTTATGAGCAGAGAAGTGGAAAAATTTTGGACTAAAATATCAGGCGGAGGGAGCCAAGATCCTTCTACCCAGTTTTCTCAGGTAATCCACAACCCTGCATTGAGGTACTTCCAGATGATTCTAGCACATTCTTTCCTAGGTTTGCCGGATACAGAGACCCTGCTAAGTGAAGAGGAGATTTTCCTACTGTTTTGTGTGACTCAGTCTCGCCCTGTTGCTTGTGGCAACTTTCTACTGAAGGGCCTTGCTAGTGTTGCCAGATCATCAGTAGGCATCATCCATGTCGGTGGGATTGTTACACAGATAGCTACTGCATTGGGTCTGTCTCGCAAGTTATTGCACCTCAGGACCTTCTGCTGCTACACCACCCTGGATATTGATTTTTGTCTTGATAGAGGACTGATGAGGAGGGCTTCTTTTGAGCCCAACATGTTTAAATTACTGATCGACGGTGAAGAGATACACTACTTTACATTACCAGATCCGCTGATGACCAGTGTCCATGATCCTGCCAATTGGAGTTATGCTCTAGAGGGTTATGGAGAGACTGTCGAAGAGCCGAAATTGCCTCCCGCCGCTGAGTACACTCCTACACCTCTTACTCCCCGAATCACTGTTATGTCTAACAATATGACTCTGCAGCCACCTGACCTACAAACACAGATTTATGAGCTCCGTAAGGAGACTGCCCTGCTCAAGCAAGAAGTGGCAGACTTAGAATTACAGATGCAGGTTTCTGATCTCACTCATGCCTCAGAGGCCGATGCTCTACATCAGGCGATTGACGAGCTTCGGAGGGAGATAGCTGAGATTCGTGGATCAAGCCAGGAAAAGAAACCTACCACATGACTCATTCTACACTGACAGCACTACCCTAGTATTTAATTTCCTTTTATTTATCGCATTTCCAGACATATATTACTTTATTGCAGCTTTTATATTTTCATGCACTTTGAATTCCTTATATATATATATACATATTATGCACTAATGTTAACTTTTTCTTTTTCTTTTGTTTCTTTAATTATTTTATTTTTTGTCGTGCAAAGAAAAAAATATAAGACAAAAATATTTTCATTTTTTGTCTTTACAAAAAAAATATGCAAGCCAATGCCTTGAAAAGAAGAAGAAAACGCTATCCAGACCCCCCGAAGACCAAGGTGCAAGGAAGGCCCAAAAGGAGGATCCAAAACCACAAGGCCCAGGAATTGGCCTTGTGGCGGGCGCTATAGGCCCTGTGGCGGGCGCCACACCGTACCAACAACATATACGGGGCTGAATCCCCATTTCCACCATTTTCATCCCTTTCTTCACCAAAAACTCATTTTTACAACCTTCCAAATCCTCCTTGAACACCATTAAAGCTCACCCATTTCCAAAATACCCTCCATCCATAAAACATATCCAACATCCATTTCCATTTTCATCCATCAAAAACAAAAAAAATCAAAACTTTATCATTCCCCCCATAAACCACTTTTCTACCATTTTCACTACCTAAGGAGCATTCAACAATGGAGTTCAACGGATTTCTTCTTCGTGATGGAAGACCGGGCGAAAGGCAACGGAAAATTATTCAGAGACTTCAGAGTCGAGAAATTCTCTCGACTAGGTACGTCGACGATAACTGTCTGTATGCTTTGGGTATTTATCATAGTGTTTTTAATTTATTAGAATTTCTAGGCTTGCATAATATTTTCATTAATCAGGAACCTACCTATGAGAGGCTGACAACTGAGTTTTTGAGTTCTTTGATATACACTGTCAGTCCTAACACTGCTAGCACCGTCGGTACTGTTATTTTTAGACTGTTTGGAATTGAATATGAATTCAGTACCAATGAGCTAGCAGGTTTGTTAGGAATCCCTCATAGGGAAGGTTCGATCTGTGAGGCACCTTTGGATGCGGAGTGGTCGGCCGAGGTATTTACCTTCTGGCTAAGGCTTTCAAGTACTTCAATTAATTCTTTTGAAGGGATACTTGCGTCGACCATTCACAACCCGGCCATAAGAGTTTTTAGACTTCTTTTGGCATGTACTATTTTTGGCCGGGAAATTCCAAACAAGGTAAATGCTCGTGAACTCCTATTTTTGCAAGGATGCCTCACTAGAACCCACATCAATCCGGTCCCGTTTATGCTTGCCCATATGACTTTATTTACTAATAAAACAGGACCGATTGTTTTTGGAGGGCTTGTTACGTCTATTGCTCGGGCCCTTGGCCTGAATGATGAGATAGCTACACTTGAACCACTACCTCCTCGCACAATTAATTTAAAATTTCTGAAAGACATGAAATTGTGCTGAACGAGGAGAGAAGGTGGTTATGAGTTGATGGTTCATGGGGTAGCTATCCCATCTGTTGCTTTACCATGCAGTAGACGTACTGATGTACGTGATGAAAGGAACTGGACCTATGATCTTAATGCTCCACGTGTTTTGGGTCCACTTCCTCCTAATATTCCCGATGGGGAGGCACATGACACTGATGAAGAGTATGATCGGAGAGAGCAGTCTCCCATCCCTCACATGTCCCCCCATCGTCCTTCACAGTCACACACCGCACCATCTTCCTCTAACCCTGTTGCAGGTACTGCTCCTGGATTCTTTGTCACCGAGGAGATGTGGCGTGATATGACAGCTAGAGAAGAAAGGCGTGATGGCCTTCTCTCTACTATTTCACAACAGCTGACGGACAACATGAGCTTCATGCAACAATCGCGATTGGTTTCGGATCGTGCTTATAGCAACGTTTGCCGTACCTTGAACGATATCTCATTAGAGCAGAACCGTCAGAGAGAGTTCAACAGCCGACACTACCAGCTTGTAGAGGCTACTCAGGGTTCCATCTTGGGTAACCTTCGAGAGGTCCGGAGTGCTCAGGCTGCTTTATCAGCACGACTCGACCGGAGGGACCAGCATCGTAGTAGATCCCGTCGTTCCAGACCATCACATCAGGACGGCGAAGGCACCAGTGCCCCTCCTCAGTAGTCTTTTCCAGGTTACCCCCCTTATCTTATTTCGAAACATTGGGGACAATGTTCGATTTAAGTGTGGGAGGGGATTTTATTGCTTTCTGTCATTTCCCTTTTTAGTTAATTATTTCCTTTCAGTTATTTCCCTTTTCAGTAATTTATTTTTCTTAGATAATGCATGAGTCTGACGAGTCACCAGTATAGTGTCTTTTTAGTTCATCTTCATTTTTCCCATTTCCTTAGCCTTACCAGAAAAATTTTAAAAAGAAAATAATGTTGTTTCACATGTTTTTTGGGCTTTGAGACAGGTTTAGATTAGGATGTGGTGACTTAGGTCAACTTTTTGAAACATCAGAACCATTTTAGCACCATAGACCTCTTGAATATATGAATCACTCCTAAACCCCACCACCATGGCCTTTATTATCATTTAAAAAATTGTCCTAAGTAGTTTATCCTAGCAGTCAGCTCCGGCCTAAGCATGCTCTACATAGGGGGCCGATGAATATAAGTGAATGATCCAGTGCTAATAAAAAAAAAAGAGAAAGAAAAAAAAAGAAAAAAAGGCAAACTCTGGTATAGGTGACCCTCACAAAGTCATTTAAACCGAAAAAAGAGAAGAAAAAATTTTTTTGCCACAAAAAGAAAAAAAAAATTGCAAGTCACCTATTGTTAGTTGGTTCAGAGGTATCTGGCACTGAACTTGGTAGGGCGGATTACGATCCGATCCCCCGCAGCTACATTTAGGAGAAATAAAAACAGGTTTACACATGCTTATGTGCCAGAAACCTTATGTTATGGATCAGAATCACTAACCGGTCACTCTACTATGAAGCATGTACGGATAACGGGCTTAATGTGATTGCGCCTGAATGAAAAGGACACAAAAAGATGAGAAGATAGGCCTAGGTATCGTGGGATGATATGGAGTGGTTAATATAGGATTGAAGTTTGTGTTTGTGTTACTATGGTACCCTTGGTTCACTTAGTTAGTATCTGTCACTACATCCTGACTTGAACTTAGAACCCCTTTAGCCCAAAGACACGTGTTGACATCATATTTTCTTAAACTTTAATGTTTGCTTGAGGACAAGCAAAGGTTTAAGTGTGGGAGAATTTGATCACACTAAAATTCACCGTATTTCTGACTCCGATTTCGCATGCATTCTTAGCTTTTATTGCTGTTTTGCTTTGTTATTGCTTTGTTTTCTTATGTTTTCAGGTTTTTATAATAATCAGAGCTTGAATCGGGAAAAGGAGCGAAAAAGGAGTGAAAACGGACGAAAACCTAGAAATTCAGCGTTTTGCACTTACGGCACCCACCGTGGCGGGCGCCATGGGGTTAGCCATGACGTGGCCACGTCTCAAGACCACTCCTCAACCTCAAAGACCCACGATCCCCACTCCACAATCCCCTGTAGGGACCATGGCGGGCGCCATAGGCCTGTGGCGGGCGCCACAAGGCCAATTTCAGTAACCTCCACTTTTTAGTGGAGGGGCATCCCGGTCATTTCTTGCTTTCAGTTTTCCTATAAATAGGACCTTAGATTTTCGTTTTTCTTCATCCAGAATTAGATTTCTCTAGGCATATATCAGTTATAAAGCAGTTGCCATTCCACATCGGGGTGCCTCTGCAATCGAGTGATCGAGTCTGTAATCTGTCTGTGCGATCGAGTTTTGGAGCACTCTGGAGGAAGTTAATCCTGCCGCCATTTTAATTCAAGTTCGTATTTTACTTTCATTTATTTTCTGCATTGCTTTACTTTATTTATTTCCCGCACTCGCACTTTACTTTATTTATTTCCCGCACTCGCTTTACTTTCCTTTATTTCCCGCACTCGCTTTAAATTACTTTATTTCTCGCATTCGCTTTAAATTCATTTACTTTCCGCACTCGCACTAAATTACTTTTATGAAAAACTATAAAAAGAATCTTTACTTTATCATGTCTAACTAATTCCATAAAGGTTAGAATGTAAGGATCGTAATTAAACCAGTAATCAGTATAATTGTTTGTGGAAACACCTAAGGGCTATTTTATCTTTCAATTCAAGTAATTGTTTTTAACTATTTCAAAAACAGCCAAAAGCGCTTTGTCTAGTTTATTAGGAGTTTTTAGATTAAAAAGAAAAGAGATTTTAAAACGATTTTCGGACGCGTTATGAGATTTAGAGTCTGGTTCACAAGAACCTCTTTTTGCTAAGAAGTCCAGGTTAAAATACTTTTCAACTTAGTCAAGATACTATATTTCTTAAAAATAGGTTTACTACTCTAACCCAGTACGCACCTTTTTATCCGTGACAATAGGAGGGGTTGATTAGAGAGTATAACTCGGTTCTGAATACGCGAAAGCGACAGTTCCTGTTAAATTAGTTCTTTTCAAAGGAGAAAACATTGCCCATAAGTAGTTCCATTAACAAGTACTGGATTATCATTGATTACGTGAATTACATTCGAGCCTGTCTTTTATTTATTATTTAAAATTATAATTTTAATTACCATTGCACCCTTACTAAAACCCTTAAAATTAGTTGCCTTAGATACACACCATAACAACAGGTACGATAGATTGACACTTGGTCTCTGTGGATTCGACAATCTTTTATATTACTCTGACGCGTTCGTACACTTGCGAAAAACACGCATCAACCGAGCAGGGGAAGGCTGCTGAAAAGATCATGACATAGGACGAATGTCGGATAGAAAGATCGACGATGGGGACGACCATCGAATAACTTGATGAGGGACGGTCATAAAAATAAATGATGAGGGACGGTCATCAAGAGGTGAAGGACGATCACCTAGCAGGGGACAACTGCTCTGTTGGGGATTATCTCGACATAGGACGAATGTCGGATAAAAAGGATCGACGATGGGGACGACCATCGGAGGAATGATGAAGTACGATCATCAAAAGGTGAAGGACGATCACCTAGTAAGGTACGGCTGCTGAGAAATATCACGACATAGGACGAATGTCGGATAGAAAGATCAACGATGGGGATGGCCATCGGGTAACATGATGAGGGACGATTATCAAGAGGTGAAGGACGATCACCTAGCAGGGGACGTCTGCTAAGAAATATCACGACATAGGACGAATGTCAGATAGAAAGTTGTTTTGTTGGCAACTTCTGGGGATAGATAAACACGGACGAGTGTTTAAGTCCTAGAAATAAAATGGTATAAGTGTTTCGACGGTGTGTATAGATTAAAGATACAGACGGGTATCCTTAGGACCGCGATACGGACGCGTACCGATAGAAACAAACAGTGACACATGTTTAAGGAGTGATGATACAAACGAGTATCAACTGTTTGAACAAGGAACACAGACGAGTGTTGATCTGCTGGGGAGATGCGTAAGATATAGACGAGTATCAAAGAATTATGTATAAGTAAAATACGGACGAGTATCAGAAGGATTGTGTATAAGTATGTACAAGTATTTGTATTGAGAGTGAAAAAGGATATTTTGGCTTTTATCTGCAGGGGATAAGTTTTTGTGTATTGCTGGAGGAGTGATTTTGGTATTTGTAGGTGATTGGCTAGAACCTGGCTTATGATCATACAAATGTTTGATTGTTTCCGTAATTCTCCGTATTAGACGGAATGATACGCTCTATTTGGGGAGGAATGATGTGGATGCTATGATTATGCATATGAGAAACTAGATCCGAGATCTGAAATTTGCCGGGAGAACAGATCATTGGGCGATCTGTGGGGAGAAAGGATCACTGCACGATCTTTCTGGAGAACTCTGGGGGAAGAACTCTGTGGAGATCCAATGATGGGGATGCGAGGATCTGGCAACTTACTGGGGAAAAGTGATTCAGGTGTTGCTTTTGAGATCCTGCTTGGGGAGGAGGGAACTTATGGGAAGTAATCTGTTGGAGGATCAACTTTGTGGGGATACTCTGAGGGGATAAAAAGCTTCATGGGGGAATACTTTCATCAAGTAGTCCTTCTGATGATGTGACTGCTGGGGATATAGTGCCTGATATGCCCCATGCTGTGAAAGGTTGTCCACCTTGAGTACCTGCAACCTGTCAAACAAAGGAAATGCACAAGTGCCCTGAGGTACCCTCAACCGGATTCCGTCATAGGAGTTAGATTTGCTTAAGAACACATATTTCCTGCAAGCATTTATTGAAAATGGCTTATATGCTTTCATGCAAATGTTGTATTGCGAACTTTGGACATTTTGTAAACAAAACAAAAAGGTACAAAACAAAGTGTGAAAGAATATTCGACTTTATTGATTTGTGTGCCCTGAACAGGCGAGTAAATTTGGGGAAGCTAATCCCTGAAATGAGGAGATTGCTATAAAATTGAGAAAATAAAAGTATTCTATTCTCTTTGGCAATGCTGAAGTTGATGCTCCAATCTTCCTTTTGCCATGACCTGTATGACTTTGAACGCTCTTCTTATTTTGCTTTCTGAAGAAAAGTTGATTTTGACCGATGCTTTGTCCTTTCGAAGCTTGCCATGTTATGTGAGTGATATAGACGAATTCAGAATGCAGTAGTTCAATTACTCCCTGATTTTGCGTGGATTTCCCTTCGGGTTTTCAATCCACCGGGATACCCCTTTTTGCCTGAGCTGTCCGATGTGGCTTTTCAACTCAGCGGGTGTACATTTTTTAATTTCCCCCTTATTTTTGCCCGAGTCTTTTATTCTGTTTTTGACTCGCCGGGATGCCCTATTTTTTCCTGGACTTACATTATGTTTTTATGTCAAACGGGTCATTTATGCGAAGTATTTTTTAACTGCATATGAATTCACAAGAGATGGGAAGTCTTCACCATCCATGGTTGCGAGCATCAGTGCTCCGCCCGAGAAGACTTTAGTTATCACATAGGGACCTTCATTGTTTAGGGTCCATTTGCCCCTGTGGTCTGTATGAGGAGGAAGGATTCTTTTCAATACAAGCTCTCCCACTTGATATTCTCGAGGTCTGACTTTTTGATCTAAGGCCTTCTTCATCCGTTTCTAATATAATTGACCATGACAGATAGCTGCAAATATCTTTTCTTCAATCAGGTTCAGTTGGCTATAACGAGACCGAACCCATTCTGCTTCGTCCAGTTTTACATCCATCATTACCCGCAAGGAGGGTAATTCAACTTCAACAGGTATGACCGCTTCCATACCATACACAAGATGATAAAGTGTTGCCCCGGTAGATGTTTTGATGGAAGTTCGGTACCCATGTAAGGCAAATGGTAACATTTCGTGCCAGTCTTTGTATATGACTACCATCTTTTGCACAATCTTCTTAATGTTCTTATTAGCTGCCTCAATAACGCCATTCATCTTTGGCTTGTAAGGAGAAGAGTTGTGATGTTGAATCTTGAAATCCCGGCATAGTTCTGTCATCATTTTGTTGTTAAGGGTTGAACCGTTATCAGTAATGATTCGCTCGACAACTCCATATCGACAAATGATATCCTTTTTCAAAAATCGGGCTACTACTTGCTTGGTGATATTTGCATACGAAGCTGCTTCAACCCATTTGGTGAAGTAATCAATGGCTACCAGGATGAATATGTGACCATTTGAAGCAGTTGGTTCGATCTTTCCAATCATATCAATGCCCCACATGGCGAAGGGCAAGGGTGAAGACAATATATTCAAAGGATTGGGAGGCACATGCACTTTGTCTGCGTAGATCTGGCATTTATGGCATTTTCTGGCATAGCCACAACAGTATGCATCCATTGTGATCTAATAGTAACCTGATCTTAACAATTTCCTTACCATTTCATGTCCTCCGGCATGGGTACCGAAAGAACCTTCATGTACTTCGTGCATTAGTAGGTCTGCTTCCTTCTTGTCAACACATCTGAGCAAGACCATGTCAAAGTTCCACTTTTATAAGGAGCCATCCGTATTGAGGAAGAAACTGTCGGCTAGCCTTCTCAATGTCTTCTTATTATTAAACGATGCCCCAGGTGGGTATGTCTGAGTCTCCAAGAAGCATTTGATGTCGTGGAACCAAGGTTTGTTGTCAACGACAGTGTCCACAAAGAATACATACGTCGGTCGGTCTACTCTGGATACTAAAATCCGAGGCACATAGTTAGCAGCATGTACTTTGATCATAGATGAAATAGTGGCCAAGGAGTCTGCAAACTGATTCGCATCTCGAGGGATGTATTCAAGCTTGACCGTTGTGAAGAAAGTCAACAATCTCCTCGTATAGTCAAGGTAGGGAACCAAATGCTCTTGATGAGTATACCACATGCCATTAGTTTGGTTGATCACCAAAGCTAAATCTCCGAATACATTCAAGGTTTTGATCCTGAGGTCAATGGCTTCTTCAAGACCCATGATACAAGCTTCGTATTCTGCTTCATTGTTAGTGCAGGCAAAGGTGAGCTTTGCTGAGAAAGGCAAATGGACTCCCTCGGGTGTAATAAGCACTCCACCAACTCCATGACCGTTACAATTAACCGCCCCATCGAACATCATAGCTCAAGCTTCTTCTGGATCAGGCCCTTCAGTGTGAATATGTTGTTCACAATATTTTGACTTTAAGAACATGATGTCTTCATCAGGGAAATCAAATCTCATAGGTCGGTAATCATCAATGGGTTGCTCAACCAGATAGTCAGACAATACACTGCCCTTGATGGCTTTCTGAGAGGTGTACTGAATATCATGTTCTGTTAGGATCATTTGCCACCTTACAACCCTTCTGGTAAGTGATGGCTTCTCAAATATGTACTTGACTGGGTCCATCTTTGAGATCAACAAGGTAGTATGAGTCAACATATACTGTCTTAGTCGGCGAGCAGCCCACGCTAAAGCCCAACAAGTTTTCTCGAGCAGTGAATAACGTTGTTCACAGTCGGTAAACTTTTTGCTTAGGTAGTATATTACATACTCTTTTCGACCAGACTCATCATGCTGGCCCAACACACACCCCATTGAATCATTTAATATTGTCAGGTACATTATTAGAGGTCTTCCTTCTACTGGAGGCATGAGAATTGGAGGTTCTTGCAAATACTCTTTGATTTTGTCAAAAGCTTTCTGACAATCATTGTTCCACCTGACTGTTTGTTCCTTTCTGAGCAGTTTGAACAAGGGCTCGCAAGTTGCAGTGAGATGAGATATGAACCTTGAAATGTAGTTCAATCTACCTAAGAACCCTCGAACTTCTTTCTCAGTCTTAGGTGCAGGCATTTCCTGAATTGCTTTGACTTTGTCGGGATCAACCTCAATTCCTTTTCTGCTTACAATAAAACCCAACAGCTTACCAGAATGTACCCCGAATGTGCATTTATTGGGGTTCAACCTTAACTGATACTTCCTCAAACGCTTGAACAGTTTCAACAGGTTTATCAAATGGTCTTCTTCTGTGAGGGACTTGGAAATCATGTCATCCACGTAGCACTCGATTTCTTTATGGATCATATCGTGAAATAATATTACCATATCCCGTTGATATGTTGCACCAGCATTCTTCAAACCAAACGACATTACTTTGTAGCAGAACGTGCCCCATGGTGTGATGAAGGTTGTCTTCTCCATGTCTTCAGGTGATATCTTGATCTGATTGTATCCAGAAAATCCGTCCATGAAGGAAAATACCGAGAACTGACCTGTGTTGTCTACCAATACATCAATGTGAGGTAATAGGAAGTCATCTTTTGGGCTTGCTCTGTTCAGATCCCGATAATCAACACACATACGCACCTTGCCATCCTTCTTAGGTACAGGTACAATGTTAGCAACCCACGGCGGGTAACTAGTTACAACAAGGAAACCGGCGTCCCACTGCTTTTGTACTTCCTCTTTGATTTTCATGGCCATGTCTGAGCGAGTACGCGGCAACTTCTGTTTGACCGGCGGGCAATCCTCTTTTAACGGCAACCTGTGCATGACAATATCTATATCCAAACTCGACATATCTTGGTAGGACCAAGCGAAGACATCAACATATTCTCGCAACATACTGATAAGTTGTTCTTTTACCGGAGTTTGCAGACTGGCTCCAATCTTCACTTCTTTCACAACTTCCTCGGTACCAAGATTAACAGTCTCAACCTCCTCCCAATGAGGAGCAATAACCTTTTCCTCTTGTCTCAATAACCTTGCTAACTCTTCAGGTAAATCATAGTCTTTTTCAACCCCTTCAGCTGCTTGATTAATCGGATTGTCGAAGTCATACAAGGTCATAGCAGTGTCGTTGTCGGTGCAATCTGGAGGGCTATCTCCGCAAGGGTTAAGATTTGGTTCATTTTAGTGATTGATTTTATATTATTTAGAAAAAGTGAATGAAGTTATTATTTAGAAAAACATTTCCATTTATTGTTTTGTGCGAAAATAACAAAAAAGAAAAGACAATGAGAGAAAAAGATTGTTTGCAAAAAGATGCCCATTGTTCATTAATATTCAATTTGCACAAATACATATGGCCCTATTACAAAATGAGTCCTGACATCTTGGGCAAGATGCAGGACTTTGATGCATGCTTAAAATAGGAAATAATAATTACTCTGCATCAATAACCCTTATAATTTCCTAGGAAGACCAATTGAGGACTTGTTGGCCTGGGACTCTTGGACGAATCCAGCTTTCCAGGTTGTAGTCGCTCTCATCCTCGTCTTCCAAAGTGTTGACAACATCTGGGGTCAGGATTCCCCCACTTATGAACTTGGGAGCTTTAGCAGCCTCCTCCGGAACTTGTCGGGATGGTCTGTAACCCAAACCGAATTTGTCTTCTTTCATCTGAACCTTCAGCAGCTTGCCCCAGCCTTGGGCATTCCCTTCTTCCACAACCTTCCGAGCCTATTTGTAGGAAGCAATTGAGGTGCCCATCCTTTCCTCTTGGGATGCAGCAAACACCTCAGTTGTATCTTCATTGACGTTCAAATCTTCGAAACCCTGACTCATGGTTTCATGGATCTCCCCATCCATCTCTATGTATTTGTATGTAGCCAGGTGACTGACAAAGATGTCTTCTTCTCTATAGATGGTGATAATTTGTCCTTCCCACTCATATTTTAACTTCTGGTGAAGGCTCGATGTTACCGCGCCAGCGACATGGATCCAGGGTCGACCCAACAAATAGTTGTAGGCAGGCAGTATGTCTATCACGTAGAAGGTAGTTTTGAAAACTTATGGGCCAATCACCACGGGCAGCTCAATCTCTCTGAGAACCGATCTCTTAGAACCATCAAAAGCTCTGACAACCAGGTTGCTTGGTCGGAGTGCAAGACCATTGTACTCCAGCTTGACTAAAGCTTTCTTTGGCAACACATTGAGTGATGATCCGGTATCAACAAGGACATGAGAAAGTACAACACCTTTACATTCCAAAGTGATATGCAAAGCCTTGTTGTGGTTACACCCCTCCGTAGTCAAGTCAGCATTGGTGAAACCTAGTCTATGACTAGTATTGACATTTGCAACCACCGTTTCTAACTGGTTGACCGTGATCTCTTCAGGCACATAATCTACGTGCAAGACCTTGAGTAGCGCATTTCAGTGAGCCTCGGAACACATGAGCAGAGATAGTATGGAGATCTTGGAGGGTGTTTGGTGGAGCTGATCCACAACTTTGTAGTCACTTCTCTTGATAATCCTCATGAACTCGTCCACATCCTGATCAAAGGATGTCTTCTGAGTTTCTTTTGCAGTTGATTCTTCTGGCACCACACTTTTGCCTTTTGCTTTGGCAGCAACTTCTGCTTCAGCATTAATTCTCGGAAACTGTGAAGCAAAGAGACGTCCGCTCCAAGTGAAGCCTCCGCCTCCCCCCAACATTGTCAATATGTGGTGCAGGAGTTGAAGAGTCAAGGGTAACTTTCCTTCCGTGATGGTAGAGATCTGAGCCGTAGTGCCAATGCACGACACTGTTGTTATCATAAGGAATTGGTCCAGGAACCGTGATGGTCACCTGACTAATTGCAACAGAGGAAGGAGTAGTGATAGTCTGTGGATCATAGTAGATGGTGACAGGAGGTCTGATTGAAGATGGTGCAGGTGCAGGAAGTTGTTAATAAGGGTGTTGCTGAAAGTTGTTGTTGAGAGATTCCGGAACATGGATGGTTGTTGGATCATAGTAGATGGTAACTGTTGAGATGTCATCATTGGTGTTGGTTGTTGTTGTAGTCGATTCTGTTGGAATGACTTCTGCTGGCGTTGTAGAAGTTTCTGTTGAGATAATGTTTGCTGGTGTTGTAGGAGAGATTCTGTTGCAGTTGTAGAAGATGGAACTGTTGATGTGATTTGCAGGATGCCTTCTCTGATAAGACTGCTAATACCATTCTTCAGATATGCACAACCATTGGTAGAAACTTTTCAAGCTTCACAATGGGCCTCACAACCCGGGAAAACTTGGCACTTCAATAGCTGAGCTTTTACTTTGGCCAGTGGTGTTTGAATACTTACAATGTCATCAATCAGAATTGCTGGTTGGTCCTCCCCAATGACATTGATCTTTGTCTCACCATGATTTGGTATTGGATTACTTGTGACATTTGGTGGAGGTGGAAAATTCAAAGCTTTGGAATCAATCAAATCTTGGACTTTCATGTGCAGGGCCCTACATTTCTCTGTAGAATGGCCAGGCGCATTGGAGTGAAAAACACATCTAGCGTTGACATCATAATTCCTTGGAAGATTCAGAGGATCTGGTGGAGCCAAGGTCCTCAGCTCAGTCAGGTTAAGCTTTAATAGATGCGGGAGTAAAATTGCATAGGGCATCGGGATGGGACCGATCACCCTATTAATTTGAGAAGGCCTTTGCTGTAAAGGACGTTGTTGTTGATTGTTGTTGTTATAAGATCTTTGTTGCTGTTGAGGATACTGTTGTTGCTGAGGTGCTAGAGTAGGGATGGTGACAACAGCCACTGATCTTTGCAAGTACTAGGGTCTAGCTCTACTAGCATGCACTGCATTAGTTTCCCCTGTCCTTCTAGGTCCTGAAAAGGTTTCTTTGCATTGCTGGAGCTAGCACCATTGTCAAAAATCTTACCCATCTTCAATAGGCTTTCGATTCTCTCGCCTTCTATAACCACATCAGCAAAATTGGTAGAAGAGAAGACTGCAAGTCTATCAATGTAGGTCCCTTGCAAGGTATTCATAAACATATCAGCCATTTCCCTTTCAGACATAGGTGGTTGGACAGCAGCAACGAGTTGTCTCCACCTTTGAGCGTATTCGCGGAAACTTTCTCTTGAAGACTGAGACATACCCATCAAGAGGGTCCTATTGGGTGCCATATCCAGGTTATACTGATATTGGCGTATAAAGGCCTCAGCTAAGTCTTTCCAGTTCCTGACAGTAGCCCTTGATAAGTGTGAATACCACTCTCTGGATGCCCCGGTTAAACTTTCTTCAAAGTAAAACATCCACAGTTTCTCATCCATGGTATATGCTTTCAATCTTCCCAAAAAATATTGCAAATGGGTACGAGGATAGGAGGGACCATTATAATTTTCAAAGCATGGGGGTTTGAACTTGTGAGGAATCCTCACCCCTTCCACTAAGCCCATATCCATCACATCGAATCCCAAAGAGTTCTGGGATTCCAGGGATCTTAGCTTCTCTGAGATCTCGTCCAGACGACGGTCATAAGCTTCATCTTCCCCGACACCTAACACTATAAACTGCTCATCTTGAGGATCTTCCAGTAGAATACGATCTCCAGTGTTCCTTTGGCCATTCCCAAGGATATTAACTTCAGGATTGTTGTCAGGTCCAAACACTACCGGAGTTGTTCGTGGCTACTCGCGCGCATTCTTACTTGTACCTCTAGTGTCTGCGTGGTTATCTTATGGAGTTTGCCGCTCGACTAACTCCCTTAATCTTTCCTGGGTTTGTGCCAGTCCAGTCATCACAGCCATGAATTGATTCATCTGAGTCCTCACTTTTGTCCTCACATCAGTCATCTGAGTCCTCATATCTATCAGTTCCTGTTGTAGCTGATCCATTTGTAGGCTCGGAAGGTTGTGTCGAGTTGGATATTTGTGGATGCGATTGACGGGAAAGATCCTCCTGCGAGCAATATTTCCTGAAACAATCAGCAGAGTGAGAAAACAACAACAAAACACCTGGAAAACAAAGGATATGAAGTTAGCATGTAATGCAATATGTCTATTTGTCTTTAGAGGGTATTCGGTTTGGTTCTTGGTTTTGACCTTCCAGACCCCCTTGAGAAGATGAAAATGTTGGAGCGAACGAAATCCACAGAAACCAACAATACATAGAATATAAGTGGCATTGCCAAAATACAACTAGTTTGCGAATACAACAAAAACAAAAAACTCCCATGGTGAGTTGAAATACAACAATAATATATAAACAATAATACAATCAGTTCACAAATATAACAAAACAAACTCCCATGGTGAGTCAAAATACAAAAACAAGTACAAAGAAAATCAAACATCCAATCCATATGCATCCTCCCCGACTTCTTTCAGGAGAGCATCAGTCACAGGTCCAGCTGGGTGCTCTGTGATGGTCCTGATAAGAAGGTTTCTGGTTGTGATGGCATTTGTCATCCTCTGATACTTATCTTGTTCTTTGGATCTCTTTAACCCCTCCCGAAGTTTCAATTCTGAGATATCCTTCTGAGCTGCTAGCAGTGCTTCTTGGCTTCTTTTCTCATTAGACTGTAACTGCTCTATCTTGGCTTGCATCTTCTGGTCTTCTTTTAGACGAGCCTCAGTTATCCTGAGCCATCTATCCTGACTCTCCTCCAGATAATGCTTAGCTCTTTCCCTTTGAATCTTTGCTTCCTTACATGCATTCTTCAACACAAGTTCTCCTGCTCAGGCTTTCCTGATGAAGTCTTCAGTCTTCTCAATCTTGGTTACATGCTTGATGCGCAGATTCTCTAACCTCTCAATGTCTAGACGACTATCATTCCTTTCCCAAAGGATCTTCTTCAAAGCTTCAGCCAGCTGGGCATTCCTTTCATTCATCTTCTCACATTCTTCCAGACTGACTGTGGCTATGGGCTCAACTGCTGATGGCCCTGGCACATCTTCCAGGGTGAACGGCATACGAGTAATTTGTCCTCTGATTCGTGACCATTCAGTTTACAGAGTAGAGGCTATGTTGTTGCACTTCCCTAGAATAACAGTCCCTTTAGTATGTATATGGTCCCAAGCCCAGGCTGCTTGTCGGATACTAGCATGGTTGTTCTGAACAGCACAATAAAGAGACTCTGCTAAGTCCTGCTCCCTAGGTGGATGTATCAAGGCATACCCCAATTGTCTTTTGAAAAGTAAAGGATTGTAATTGATGCAACCCTTTACTCCAATAAGTGGCACACTTGGGTATTGCCCACAACTTGTTATTATGTCTCTGCCCTTGGTGTTCTGAGTACACCATCTGATATCTTCTGAAGTAAGGTCAATCATCCTCTTAGCCCAATTCCCTGTCTGATGTGGGTTCAAGAAAGCTTCCATCTTCGGCATATGCTTCATCAACCAATTGTAGAAAAGAGGTACACAACATCTTACCAGTCTTCCTCTCTGTTTCTCATTCCTCTGATGAACTGAGGAGTAGAAGTCTCCCAATAGGGTAGGAATCAGGTTCTTTAGCATGAAGATGTGGATAGCATTCTTGCTTACAAACTTAGGCTCGTCTACAAAAAAGATGATACCATAAATGCTAAGGGCTAGGAGAGCACATATAGTTTTCCAATTCCCTACTGCAGCATGCTTTGTAGCCTGAGTGATCAAGAAATCCAAATGGAGGTCTGGGATTCCAGCTTTAGAAGTCATGTGTTCATTAATGATAGTTGCTTCCAGATGTAATGCTTTGGCCGTGTCTTCATTCTATGGAGGAGTCATTTTAGGATTGAAAGGAATTCCTCTTTTGATAGGGACATCCAATAGCATAGAGTATTCTTCCAGCAAAGGTCCTATCTGAAAATCTGGGAAATTGAAGCAACATAGAGGAGGGTCATAAAACTGAAGACAAGTGTGAATCATGCTCCTTTGTGATGCATCCAGGTCCATGATCATGTCCAGGATTCCACCATAATGCTTTATGAATAAGGGAACATGATCAGGGGTGATAAGGGCCTGTATCTGCCTGATGCCTGCTAGAGGATACTCAAAGAAGTGGTAGGTGATGTTGCTTTTCCTGGTTGAATCCATGTTGAAGATGTGTGCTGAAGGAGATAACTGAAGAGGATAACTGAAGAAGATAGTTGAAGAAGTGTTGAAGCAGATAAGCTGAGCAGAAGAACGGTCAAAACCAAACCAAAGGAAGATGGATACCCTGTAAAACAAATAGACAAATGTTAAATGATGCAATATGATGTATGCTTATGATATGCAAGGGTTTGTGATCATGTGTTGGATTATCAATTGCCTTTTGATAGGATCCTGGAGTGTTCAAAGTTTCAGATGAAGGCTTGAGAACCAGTAACCAGGTGGGGGACTCAAATAAAGAGTCAATAATCCAGGGTTTCAAAGAACTAGTCCAAAATAGTACAACCTTAAGAACAAATTCCAGTAGCAAGGTATGTTAAGGTCAAGGGTTCCTACAAACCTGTAAACAACCCAACCCAATCATAGGTATTGTTCTAGAACAAGGATCCTCAGGTTCAGATCTATTATGAGAAGTGTAAACACTTCTAACCCGGAGGTACAGTGTTTTCCCTAATCATAAAGGATCCTCCTATAATTCACCTCAGATGCTAAAGGTCATCTAAAAAGGTCATCCAGACTTAGCAGGTTTCCTAGATAGCCCTAGCACTATAGGAAATCCGTAGCACAAAGTTCTTAAAAGGAAACCCATGTCTGAACCGTGTTTTCATATTCCCACACCAGACCGAAATGGAATGGGAAAGAATACACAACCACTCTAATCCTATGTGTCACTCAGGCCTTTGTGTTTGACCTTTCTCACTGGAATACCCCTCCCACCAAAGCAAACCAGAAATCCAACACAATGATATGATAATAATAAATGAAATGCAGAAAGCGATAAATGAAAGCGATAAAGTAAATGCAATAAATAAAGTTGTACATGAAGCAATAAATAAAGCAAAAACATAAACACAAATAGCACATAACACCCCCAATAAACACAAACAAACAAGCGCTAGGAGAAACCCACAAGAGAACCAGAAGCCCTGGTTGCAAATTCTCCAACAGAGTCGCCAAGCTGTCGCTCCCCAGATTTTCATCCCGGTGCAAATGCGAATCGTCGACGGTGTTGGAGTTTGAGGTTGAATAGAGTCATCAGCTAGGCATTTTTATCCCAAAGGACAGGTAATGTTGCATAAACCTAGAAAGATATGGATAAGACGGTTGTGAACCAAAGAGACTGAGTAAGGGGGTAGGTTACGACCTGAGAAGGTATTAACACCCAGATCGTCCGTCGTACTCGACGGGATCCACGCATACCTGATTGTGTTTAAAAGGGGATGGTGTGTGTGCTAAACTGTGTATAAAAGAGATAGAGGAATGGATGTAAAGAGTGTCAGTGCAAGAAGAAAGTGAGTGCTCAAAACTGAGGCTAAGGAAAGAGAAACTGGGAGGAGGAGAGGGGGAGACAAAGAGACTTTTGTTTGATAATTGTTAAGTTATGCCTACATATTCTCTCATGCAACGAGGAAGTCAGAACACCGTAGTTCAACTCAAAGAGACTTAGATGTTTTTGATGTGAACTGCTTACTTGTATATGCTCAAGTGTATGACTCGTTTGGCTCGAGTGTTAACTGTCTTGCATTAGACGAAAGAAGCGAGTTCTCGTTTTCAGAGTGAATGTGATGAGAAAAGAATCCCGGAGGAGACGTTTATTGTTTGTTTTTTGGGTTTTCAGTTTTTTATTGTTTTTGGTGTTTTGCATAGGATAATGAGCTTAAGCCTTAATCGAGGGTTTGCAAACTCATTATATCATCCCTGATTAGGGATAACGAGTCTACTTAAGCAGGAGATGGAAACCTCAACTTAATTACCCTAATGATGAAGGATTAAGATCATTAACCTACTTGTGATTATTAAGTGTTTTTGGATTTTTGTTTTGTGTTAAGTAATGAGTTTAATCTCTAATCAGGGATTAGCGAACTCATTACACCATCCTAAGAGAAGGATAATAGATGAGAACACTTAAGATGAGGAAGAATCCTCAACTTAATCCATGGTTAGGGATTAAAACCATTATATAACAAGCCTTTATTAAAGTGGATTTTAATTAAAGGTGGGATTAAGAAATGGGATTTATGTTTGTAAGACTAAACTTGATGGGGACTTGTCCATTGAACACTAGGGTTAGTCCCTCTGAACCAACATGCAGAGATGTAACCCTAATATAAGGCCCAAGTTATAAGCTTAAGTCTTAATGATTATTAGGTGTTTTGATTGGGAGGTGTATACAACTTAAAGGTTTAAAACTAAGTATTAAAGTTATACACTCCATCCTAAGATAAGGATACAGGCATAACCCTAATTCAGAGTCTTAAAACTTTAACTGTTTAGCCTTGATTATGAAATGAGAAGCAGAGACTCAAGGAGACTCAAAGGTAAAAACTAGGGGAGACTATGTACAACTATAAAGTTATCATTCTTGGATATTCCTATGGTTTGTGAGTCTTAAGAAAAGATCTTTAGAAAGTCTTCAGATGGCCACCAAGGAAGAAGAAGCAGATGAAAAGAGAAGAGAAAGGAGAATAGGTTATGTAAACACCCCAAATTTTCCCTCACTTTTTCTCACACCATGGCTTGTGATCTTTAATTTTTGCATTAGCATAAGCATACCACCTCATATTTCACTGTATAGTTCCATTTTCATCTACATCTAGGGTTTGTGATCTGAGCAATCTAAGAATCAATATGAGCCATCCCAATGGTCTTAAATATTTCAAGGGGGTCCATGTGTGTTCTATAGCAACAATGGCTCCTACAACATCAACAACTCTTTCTTTAGCAACAATGGATTCTCCTACAACATCAACAATTCTTTCTTCAGCAGCAATAAATCCTCCTACAACGGCAACAACTATCATTCCCACTAATTCATCCACAACTCCAGCAATCACTCCATCCATTGTTTCAACAAACCAAAGTTCAGCAACACTTACTTATACAACATCAACACTCATCTTATCAACGGAATCACCTACAACACCAACAAACACTAATGAAGATGTCTCAACGGTCACGATCTATTATGACCCGACAAATGTTCATCCTAACAACAATTTCCAACAACAAACTGCAACACCTCCTGTCAGATCTCCAGTCACAATCTATTATGACCCGCATACCATCACAGTTCCTTCCGCTGCAGCAATTAGTCCAGTCACCATTACGGTACCTGGACCCGTTCCTTATGAAAGCAGTAATGCCATACCTTGGCACTACGGCTCTGATCTCTACTACGACGGAAATAAGATCACTCTAGATTCATCAACCTCTTCACCATAAGTTGACAATATTGGGGGAGGCAGAGGCTTCACCAGAAGCGGACGCCTTTTTGCCTCACAAACACCAAGACTCAATGCTGAAGCAGAAGCTGCTGCTAAGGCAAAAGGGAAGAATGTGGTACTTGAAGAGCCAACTGTTAAAGAAACTCCGAAGACGTCTTTTGAGCAAGAGGTGGACGAGTTCATGAGAATAATCAAAAAGAGTGATTACAAAGTGGTGGACCAGCTTCACCAGACACCCTCCAAAATCTCTATATTATCATTGTTAATGTGTTCCGAAGCCCATAGGAATGCACTGTTGAGGGTCATGCACGCAACCTATGTGCCGGAAGAGATTACGGTTAATCAGCTGGAAACGGTGGTTGCAAATGTTAACACCAGTCATGGACTGGGCTTCACAGATGTTGATTTAACGATGGAGGGACGCAATCATAACAAGGCTTTACATATCACCTTAGAATGCAAAGGAGCTGTTCTTTCTCATGTGTTGGTAGACACTGGGTCCTCGCTCAATGTCCTCCCAAAGAAAGCCTTGGTGAAGTTGGAATATGATGGTTTGGCATTGCGTCCAAGTAACTTGGTGGTGAGAGCATTTGATGGCTCTAAGAGATTAGTGCTTGGAGAGATTGATTTACCTGTGATGATTGGCCCACAAATCTTTAAAACTACTTTCTTCGTGATGGACATACAGCCGGCCTACAGCTTTTTGTTGGGTAGACCCTGGATTCACGCCGCTGGCGCTGTTACATCTACCTTTCACCAGAAATTAAAATTTGAGTGGGAAGGCCAGATCATCATAATCTGCGGGGAGGAGGACATTTTCGTTAGCCAACCGGCTACTTACAAGTATATAGAGATGGATGGGGAGATCCATGAGACTATGAGTCAGGGATTTGAGGCCCTTAACATCAATGAAGCAACTATTGTGTCTGGAACTTCCATCACTTCATATCAACAAGCCCGGAAGGTTGTTGAAGAGGGTACCGCTCAAGGCTAGGGCAAGCTGCTGCCAGTAGAAAAGAAAGAAGACAGATTCGGGTTGGGTTACAGACCAACTCGACAAGATCAACCGGAGGCTGCAACAAAGCCCAAATTTGTCAGCGGGGGAATGCTTACCTCGGATGCTATGAACAATCTGGAAGACGAGGAAGAAGACGAACGTAACCTGGAAAACTGGATACGTCTAAAGATCTCGGGGAACCAAGTCTCTAACTGGTCTTCCCAGGAAATTATAAGAGTTACTCCTGCAGAGTAATTATTATTTCCTGTCTTTTAAGCATGCATCAAGTCCTGCATCTTGCCCAAGGTGTCAGGACTCATTTTGTAATCGGGTCATCTTGTATTTTGTGCAAACGATCAATTAATGAATATTAGGACATCTTTTGCAAACGAGTCTCTCTTTTTCGCTCACTTTTTTTCATTTTTCATTTTTTGTACAAAACAATAAAATGGCAATGTTTTCAAAATAATAACTTCATTTTCAGTTTTTCTAAATAAGATAAAACTGATCACTAAAATGAACCAATCTAAACCCTTGCAGAGAGTGCCCTCCAGATTAAACCAACAACTACACTGCTATGACTTCGTATGACTTCGACAATCCGATTAACCAAGCCGATGAAGGGGTTGAAGAAGATTATGAGCTACCATAAGAGCTAGCAAGATTGTTAAGACAAGAGGATAAGGTTATCACTCCTCATCAGGAGGAAGTTGAGACAGTTAATCTTGGTACAGAAGAAGACTTGAAAGAGGTGAAGATCGGGGCCCGTCTGCAAGATTCAGTGAAGGAACAACTTATTGACATGCTTCGAGAGTACGTTGATGTCTTTGCTTGGTCCTATCAAGATATGTCGGGTCTAGATACCGACATTGTCGTGCACAAGCTGCCTTTGAAGGAAGACTGTCCTCCAGTAAAACAGAAGCTACGACGTACTCGTCCGGATATGGCCATGAAGATAAAAGAAGAGGTGCAAAAACAGTGGGACGCCGGTTTCCTTGCTGTAACTAGTTACCCGTCGTGGGTTGCTAACATTGTACGTGTGCCTAAGAAGGATGGCAAAGTACGGATGTGTGTGGATTACCAGAATCTGAACAGAGCTAGCCCGAAGGATGATTTCCCTTTACCTCACATTGATGTATTGGTCGACAACACAACTCAGTTCTCGGTATTCTCCTTCATGGATGGATTTTCAGGATATAATCAGATCAAGATGTCACCTGAAGACATGGAGAAGACAACTTTCATCACACCCTAGGGCACATTCTGTTATAAGGTAATTCCATTTGGACTGAAGAATGCGGGTGCAACTTATCAACGGGCTATGGTGACATTATTCCACGACATGATCCACAAAGAAATTGAATGTTATGTGGATGACATGATTGCCAAGTCCCTCACTAAAGAAGACCATCTGGTAAATCTGCTGAAGTTGTTCAAGCGTCTGAGAAAGTATCAGCTGAAGCTAAACCCCAACAAATGCACATTCGGGGTACGTTCTGGTAACCTACTGGGATTTATTGTAAGTGAAAAGGGAATTGAAGTTGACTCTGATAAAGTCAAAGCCATTCAAGAAATGACTGCACCTAGGACTGAAAAAGAAGTTCGGGGGTTTCTAGGTAGATTGAACTACATATCAAGGTTCATATCTCATCTTACAGCAAACTGCGAGCCTTTGTTCAAACTGTTACGAAAAGAACAAACAGTCAGGTGGAATGAAGACTTCCAGAAGGATTTTGATAAAATAAAGGAGTACTTACAAGAACCTCCAATTCTTATGCCTCCAGTTGAAGGAAGACCTCTAATAATGTACCTGACAGTATTAGAAGGGTCAATGGGGTGTGTGCTGGGCCAGCATGACGAGTCTGGTCGAAAAGAGTATGCAATATACTACCTAAGCAAAAAGTTTACCGACTGTGAACAACGTTATTCACTGCTCGAGAAAACTTGCTGTGCTTTAGTGTGGGCTGCTCGCCAACTAAGGCAGTATATGTTGACTCACACTACCTTGTTGATCTCAAAAATGGATCCAGTCAAGTACATATTTGAGAAGCCAACACTTACCGGAAGGGTTGCAAGATGGCAAATGATTCTGACAGAATATGACATTCAGTACACATCTCAGAAAGCCATCAAAGGCAGTGTACTGTCTAACTATCTAGCTGAGCAACCCATCGATGATTACCAACCGATGAGATTTGACTTCCCTGATGAAGACATCATGTTCCTGAAAGCAAAAGATCATGAAGAGCCTGTTCACACTGAAGGGCCTGACCCAGAAGAAGAATGGACAATGATGTTTGATGGGGCTGTCAACATGAATGATCGTGGAGTTGGTGCAATGCTTATTACACCTAAAGGAGTTCACATGCCTTTCTCGGAAAAACTCACCTTTAACTGAACTAACAACAAAGATGAATATGAAGCTTGTATCACGGGTCTTGAGGAAGCCATTGACCTCAGGATCAAGACTTTAACAGTATTCGGAGATTCTTCTTTGGTAATCAATCAGACCAACGACAAATGGTACACTCACCAAGAGCATCCGATTCCATACTGTGACTATACGAGGAGATTATTGACTTTCTTCACAATAGTCAAGCTCGAGTACATCCCTCGAGATGAAAATCAGTTTGCAGATGCTCTGGCTACCATTTCCTCCATGATCAAAGTTCAAGCTGCCAACTTTGTGCCTCGGATTTCAGTGTCCAGACTTGACAGACCAGCATACGTATTCTCTGTGGACATTGCTGAAGATGACAAGCCTTGGTTCCATGACATCAAATGCTTCTTAGAGGATCAAACATACCCACCTGGGGCATCATCCAATGACAAGAAGACACTGAGAAGGATGGCTGGTAGTTTCTTCCTGAATGTCGATGGTTCGTTATACAAGGACTGGCATGAGATGCTACCATTTGTGTTTCATGGGTACAAAACGTCAGTGCGTACCTCAATAGGGGCAACCACGTTCTCACTGGTATATGGTATGGAGGCAGTATTGCCAATTGAAGTGGAAATCTCCTCGCTGAGGTTAATGATGGACATTAAGCTAGATGAAGCTGAGTGGCTCCGATCCAGATATAATCAACTGAGCCTCATTGAAGAAAAGTGCCTAACAGTTGTATGCCATGGACAGTTGTATCAGCGGCGGATGAAGCAGGCTTTCGACAAGAAGGTACGACCTCAAAGGTACATACCAGGTGACCTGGTGCTGAAAAGGATTCTTCCTCCTCTTGACGATCACAGGGGCAAGTGGACACCTAATTATGAAGGGCCATTCGTGGTTAAAAAGGTTTTCTCAGGTGGAGCCTTGATGTTGACAACCATGGATGGAGAAGATTTCCATTCCCCTGTCAACGCAGATGCAGTAAGAAAATACTTCGTGTAAAAAAGGACCCGCTGGATAAAAACAGAATAAAGATCTAGGCAAAAATGGGCATCCCGGTGATCCAAAAACAGAATAAAAGGCTCGGGCAAAAATTAGGGAAATCTTGAAAAAAATGTACACCCGCTGAGTTGAAAAGCCACATCGGACAACTCAGGCAAAAAAGGGTATCCCAGTGGATTGAAAACCCGAAAGGGAGATCCACGCAAAAGAGGGACTAACACGAACGACTGCTATCTGCGAAATTCGTAACTCATCTGCAACTGAGGTTATTCTAAGGGTTGAAGACCAGTTCAATCATCTTTCTCAAGGGGCAGAGCAAGCGGATAGTATTGAAGATATACGAGCCATAACCGGGTTGAAACTTGATGAGATCCACTTATCACATTACCAATAAGATAGTTTGTTTTCCTTTTTGGCTATTTCCTCTTTCTAGGGAATTGCTTCCTTTGTAATGCCTATTCATGGCCATTTTTCCAAATCAATAAAAATTCAATTTCAGTCAACTTGTGACTATCTGATTCTTGTTTTTGTTTTTCATCTAGCATCGATTGATTGCGAAAGCGTCCAACAAATTGTGATTTATATTGTGTTGTGAACATTTGAATGCTTTCTAACTCATGCAGGAGGACAGAAACATTTAATACAACTCTAAAAAGGGTGTCAAGAGGCCCAGATAATGATTCATGCTATGAGCCTGGGGCATACAGGTCCAAACTAACTCTCCATGTTGCAAGCACTATCAATTGTGTTTACGCAGGTACAAGTACAGGTGTTGCTAACAGAGCTAAAGCAGATTTCCAGGAGGAACATTTCATTATACTTGAACAAGAACAGGTGTTTTCCCGGTGGTTTCTAGTCATTCCCAGTAGAGTTGGAAGTTGAAATCTCCCCCAGCAAGGAAGCAGAAGGTTGGTGTCCTCCCCAAGCAGAGACTTCCCTTCAACACAAGGGCAATCCCCTAGCAGTGTAAGGAATGTTTTTGTCCCCCAACAGGTTGCTTCCTCAGCAATGTCATGCATCTGGCTCCTCAGCCAAGTCAGAAGTGTCTTCACTTCCCCATCAGAGTGCAAGAAAGGTCCATCTCCAGCAGGGTCTTGGCTCTCCAATCTTAAAGTCAAATTTATTTTTGGCAATGATGGCAGTTCAGAGCCGGTGTATCATTAACAACATTCCCCACAGAGTTGTTTCCTCCTCACTAGGACTAACCAGATCAATGCAGTGATCATCAGTTCCTCCCCAGTCAAGCCATCTGGGATACTTGCAGTCTCCTTATCAGGAGATTCCTTCGTATTTGCATTTGCATAATCATCATTACATTTGCATCCTCAAAGGCGTAACATTTCCATCATCATGGAGCATTACGCCATAAATACAAATATAAGCATACCAGCATGGGCCAGTTTTGAGGTATATTACATATGACCTATAACACCTTCTCAACCTGAAGTACTCCCCACAGAAGATACTTATGCCATTTGCCAGACATCTTTGTCTTTCCAAGTCAATGTTGTCATTTTCTCTGTGGCTTGATTCGCTCAGCAGTCGCGTGTTTTCTTTGTGGCTTGATTCACTTAGCAGTCACATTTTCGAGTTCCATTTTGTACAATGGTCTCGTTCAAAGCCCTGTTTTGTACAACAGGCCCCCTTTGTGGCTTGATTCGCTCAGCAGTCACATTTATGAGTTCTGTTTTGTACAGTGGTCTCGTTCAAAGCCCTGTTTTGTACAACAGGCCTCCTTTGTGGCTTGATTCGCTCAGCAGTCACATTTCCGACTTTCGTTTTGTACAATAGTCTCGTTCAAAGCCTTGTTTTGTACAACAGGCCCCCTTTGTGGCTTGATTCGCTCAGCAGTCACATTTCCGAGTTCCATTTTGTACAATGGTCTCGTTCAAAGCCCTGTTTTGTACAACAGACCCCTTTTGTGGCTTGATTCGCTCAGCAGTCACATCTTCGAGTTCTGTTTTGTACAATGGTCTCTTTCAAAGCCCTGTTTTGTATAATAGGCCATTCCTTTTCTGTGGCTTGATTCGCTCAGCAGTCACGTCTCAGGTTATCGTTTTGTACAATGGTCTTGTTTTCCTAAGCTCATGTTTATGTACAATGATCCCGTTCCACCTTGTTCTTTTCCCGCTACCTATTCAGAGGTCAAAACAAATCGAGAAAAAAAACAAAAGAAAACACAAAAAACAAATAAAGAGCATATGGCATTTCTATTATCCACCGAGTTCAAATTTCCAGGTTTTATTCGAGTATTCAATCACTCCATACCTTGAACGTCTAAAAGCTCTCGCAATTATTCGTTTAGGCTTGTAGATGATTGAATAGGGGAAGTTGTAATACCTCAAAATTTGCCCTCTTATTCCCTCAACATTTTGCATAGCATTTAGTATACACAAGTTCATAAAATAATCAAAAACATTGCATCATGTGTAGCATAGCTGAGGCATAGGTATGTGATCAGTGATTAGAGCAACTGAAAGCTATACAAAGGCAACCAAAGGGTCACAAAGCTTCTCAATCATGTGAAAGGGGTCTACAACATCCCACAAGTCTCCAATTGAAGCCTTAAGTCTTGGAAAGAAGTGAATGGCTCCAAGGAATGCAAGCAGTGCAACATCTCCTAAGGAAATGATCCAAATTAAGGTTTCAATTGTGAAGGGCTTCTCGATGAATTTTTGAGCAAAAGTGGATTCCATTGTGTTCTATATGACAACAAGTGTATATGGTTCAAATTTCATCCACAAATTCATTTTGGAAGAGGTTCAATTGGTCAGATGATTGAAAATCAGGAATTTGGGGAAAAGTCAACCATGCTGAAGAAAAAGTCAACTCTGGACTCTTTGAGGTCAAGGTCATGAAATTTTGGTTACAAAGGACTTATGGACCAATTTTGATCAAGAAAGAATGGAGAAATCAAAGAAAAACAGTTTTTGGGGACTATGTATCGATACATACGAGTTTTGTATCGATACATGTTTGTTGTGTAGTTTTGGAAATGGACTATGTATTGATACATAAGCAGGATGTATTGATGCATGATCAGAAAAACCTGTAGGATGCATCGATGCATCCGTGTTATGTATCGATACATATCAGTTAAAAAACTGACATGTATCGATGCATCCGTGTTATGTATCGATACATATTAGTTAAAAAGCTGACATGTATCGATGCATCCGTGTTATGTATCGATACATAGTTATTTTTTGCTGAAAATTGCCAATGCTTCAGTATGTATTGTTGCATACCCACATGTATCGATACATGATGTTGTTTTTCTGCTAAAATGTTGTTGTATGATGCATGGAAAGGGGAAATGACAATGTTGTCTTGGGGATAAGTTCAGGGGTGACTTGTGCACCTACTAGAGCTCATTTAGCTTCACATTTGCTTCAATTCAAACCTCAACCATTGCTGCTACATTAGATTGGTCCTCACCACAAGGATCATGAGTTTGTGTACACTAGATCCATTGGTCTCAAGCTGCAGTTAGCCTCTGATTTTGTTGCATCAACATGTTATCATTATGTGTATGTAGAACCACTTTAAAGGTTGTGCATCTCACAATCAAGTGGGCAAACTCAAGCTACAATCCTTGGGCAATTAAGCTGGTGTTTCACTTCACTAATCTTCAACAAAAGCTTCATGTTCTCTGCAGCATTGGATTGGTTTCAACTGAAGAAGGTTCTAGAAATCCAGCTGGCATAACTGTCATAACTAACTTCACTCATTTAACTCACTTCACTCAGTTAACCAGGGCTAATTAACCCTGGTTCTAACTGTTAACCAGAGGTCTAATGCTCTATAAAAGGATGAGTAGTGACTGAGTTTAGGGGTCAGCTTCATTTTCACTCAAATCACACCAAAATCCTCCAAATTTGGCTATGCATTTTCTCTGCAAATTCTCTGCATTTTGAAGGATTAAGCTTCCACAACCATATCATTGATCTTATTCTTCCTTGTGATTCTTCAAGCACCATTCATAGTACATTTTCATGGAGATTTGAAGCTGGAAATTTGAAGTTGCATCATCACAACATTTCCACCTTTTGGATTGAATAAGCTAAATCATCATCCAACAAGCCTCATTGAGCATCAATTCATCATCAACATCACGAATTTGCAGCTCCTCCATGAATCTAATGGAGTGAAAGATCAAGATTACATTGCTGTAAATTTTCTGCATCTTCATCAATTTCTCAAGATTCTTCATCAACAAAGTGTTTATTTCACTTCACAAAGGATCAAGATCAAGCATAGAAGACCTTGGAACCTCACCTCTGGATTTCTACAACTCTAAACACCACTGAATTTCAGGTTTCATCTTTAATTCCATTGATATGAATTCTGATTTTTTTGGTTGTTTTGTGTTGAAATGAGCTCAATAGGAGCAATGCTTGTGCTGGCTAGTTGATAGGCACCTTAGGTGCTTAGATTCAATTCTTAGGTTGATTCTTGTGTGCTTCAATTTGCATTATTTATGAGCCTTAGGAGAAATTCAAGCATAGATTGTTGATGTACTTGAGGAGACGAATCTGTCCATGGCCTTATTTTTCAGTTTGGTAGACATTTGTCCAAACCCTAACCGGAGAGTGATCGGAGAAGATGACCGGAGTTTAGCTCCGGTGACCGGAATAGTAGCCTTAGCATTAATGTGGGAACATAACACAACCCTTAGATTAGTTTAATCCAATGCTTAAGATTCTGCCACCACATTAATGATCATGTGCCAATCATGTGCCATATTTTGTGAAGAGTTTTTCAGATCATTATTTGCACCCCAGCATGTTTGGGTCCAGCCCAATTCAGTTCAGCTTTTCACTTCTTGCACCCCTCTCCATTTGCCTTGTTTTCTTTAATTTCTGTTTTGATATAATTTTAATTTTAATCCAACAAAAATACCAAAACTCATGATAAAATTCCCCAAAAATTACAGAGACTTCCTAACTCATTTTAGAAATTTGTTAAATTTTTACTTTCTGAGTTTTAGCCATTTTCCATTTTATTTCGAGTTTCCATTTAATTAGTTTGCTATGGAATTCTTGCAGCTACACTTTATTTTGTTCATTTTATTTCTCCCACTTCCAGTAATCTTTTTGTCCCATTCTTTTTACTGTGATTAGAGGACTCATAATATGACTTGGAATAATTTTTGTTATATTTTTTAGGCCATTTTATCCACTGTTTTGGTAGCTTAGTTTGTGCAAAATTGTGAATAGTTTTTAGGTAGATTTAAATGACTATATGACATAGTTAGACTAGGAATTTTTAGGATATTTTTTAACACAATATTATAGTCAGGTTAGGGACCCTAGAGAATTAATTTCATATTTTTTCCAGGATTTTACTATTTTTAGTGCATTAATATTTAGTTCATTTTTACATTGTAAATCCACCTAGTTTAGCTTAGGATTTTATGATTCATTAAGACTTAGACTAATTAAGTTTGATCTTAGGATTTTAGAATGATTTAGTATAGTTTAGCTACTGATTTTAGAATGTTGATATTAAGTAAGTTCCTTTAGTTTTAGGACTTAGGCTTAGAATTCCCTTTAAGTGTGTTTACATGAGGTTTAGCCTTAATTTTGGTTTTATGCTTTAATATGCATTTTTTGGAATTAATTTCTTCTTCCTATTTTCATGTTTTTGCCTTAATATTTGTATTTTCTACTTGTATAGGCTTCCCCATGTTTCTTAGGACCAACTTAACTTCCTTAGGAAGTAAGTTGGGTTCTAGTAGTTTTTGGTTCCCTTTTATTCATTAGGATTAGAAAACTCCACAAACCATTAGGACCACTTTTGAATATAATAACTAAAATTAGGGTTGAGTCGTAGTCCCCTTAGTTTTTGCTTTTTTGCAACTTGAGTCTTTCTTTCTCTCCTCATAAAGAAAATAATAAAAATACTTAATAAAAACCGAACGTTCTTATACGCCATGAGACTTTGTTGCGGAATACTTATACGTGTCCTGTTTCAGGGCGAGGTGTAAGTATTTACCACGATGGATAGGTCTTAGTATGAGAATATTCACAAACAAATTAAAAACACTTCTCATAAAAGACAAAAATAAACAATAAGCGACTTTCCTGCGGGAACTTCTCTTTCTCATCTCATTCATTCTGAACGCGAACTTGCGACGACTTGTCTCGCATGCAAGACAGTAAATGCACTCATACTAGACGAGCCTGCAACACCTGAGCATAGACATACGCAGTTCAAGCTATAAAAAACACAAACAGATAGTTCCCGCTTGGTTAGGCGAACTACGTCGACTCTGATCCTCATTATCCTGATGAGGTACGTAAGCAGCGGGGTAGGGCCCATTCGAGCACATTCTTTATTTTCCCTACATTTTCCCCATTCTTTCTTTTTATTCTCTTTTTCCAATTCCATTTCTCATTTCCATTCCCATTCCAGTTAGCAGTTCATTTGTTCAGCAACTTTATTCTTTCTCACCCTTTGAAGCAAACAAGAAAGCGTGGATCCCGTCGGGTACGACGGACGATCTGGGGTGCTAATACCTTCCCAGGTCGTAACCGACTCCCGAACCCAGATCTTTGGTTCGCAGGACCTTGTCCTTTCCTTCTTCCTAGGTTTGTGCAACATTACCTTTCCCGTTCCTACGGGATAAAAATGTCTGGCTGGCGACTCTACCTTTCCCGGGAGGACAGCTGGCCACATCCTAAACAACTTACCTGAAGCCCCTAAAATGGTTAGTATGAATGCATAAGATATGAAACAAAAGGAAATAAGGCAAATGAAGATGCAATGATCAAGACCAGAAGTGCAAACACAATGCAAATGTGTTATGAAATGATGCAAATACATGTACAATGAATCACAATGGTTTTCTTTTTTAACAACTATGATCATCAATGAATGGTATCCCGACATTTTACCGACTTTTGATTTATGATTCATTCTAGTTGTGTGAAGGCTCAAAATTGGTTAGCAAATGCTCACACTACTCACCGGGTAAAATAAAGCCTAAAAGAATTGGTGGTTTTCCTCAATATCAAACAATGCCTAGATCACTTCAATGTCTCCAAGATTTACCAATGAATACAAGATAAAATCATGAATTGCATGAGCTAACAACAATTACATAAACACTCTAATTTATGAAAAATGGAGGTCACTCACTTTTGTGGTTTGTCCTAAATGGTTATCATATTAACACTTATGAAATATGAATAAAACTTGAAATTTGTAGAAAGTAAAAAGTTCATACGCATGTTATATTATATACAACACAAACATAGTACCTTTTTTGTACATACTTTTATAATTATATCATCACCATCAATGATAGGTGAAGCACATCACTTTGATCAAAGAAAAGTAAACTTGTTTCATCCATCAAACACCTTAATTCAAGCACAAACACAAATTTTTAAAACAAAAAGCATCCGCCCGGATAGTAAGTTCTGTAAATTTAAGTTGGCAAGAATTTTGTAAAATAAATATAGCAGCAGTGTATATGTACATGATCTTTGAAAAGAAAAGAATACATTAAGCAAGGAGTCATTTTGTGAGCCCAAACATGTTGTGTTGAAATGTTTCAACATCTGGAACAACATGTTGAAAAAGATGTCAAGACAGTTCATTCGACATCATGAACTGCTGAAGATGGATTGAAGTTTCTGTTTTGGTTTCAACAGAAACATAATATTTTGAAGATTTGAATCAACCCAAGTGGCACTGATTGTAAAAGATCTTGAAGAATCAAATGTGCATTGAAGACAAATTTCAAATATTGAATAAATATAGAGTTTCTATAGTTAGAGATATTTTAGGAAGTTGTTTATTTAAAGATCTTTATGTATATTTGTAGCAGATTTTGTAGCAGGTGTTGCTGTGATTTTTTAGGCTCACATCCAGTTGCTAATAGGTTATAAAAAGAAACCTTGTAACCTAGGTTTAGTAACCAACCAATTATGTAGAATATAATATCATTAGGGTTGTGTTCTTGTGGAAGTTGTGTGCAACAAGGTTTAATGTTGTGGTTGTTTTGTTTGTGAGTCTTAAAGCTTTTAAGCAAGAGATGTTATGTTCTTAACTGAAGTTGTGAAGCAAGGTTGAGATATTGCCATGGAAGTGTGGCTTCTGGTTTGAATTTTTGTGTAGGTAAAGAGCCATCAATAACAACAACTGACTGTTGGGACTGTGAGACATCACTGAGGTGATTGGAAGTGAGGATGAGTTTCGCATATTTAGGAGTTCCTAAGTAGAAGTTGCATAGGTAGTGATTAAGTGAGAAGACTGTAAATTGTAGGTGTTTGCTGAGAAGTCTTTGAATTGATACTACATAGTGGATTTCCTTCCTGGCTTGGTAGCCCCCAGAGTAGATAAGTTAGCATCAATTGGGTTAACAATTTGAATGTGTTCTTTACAGCTTTCAGTTTATTTTATGCAGTATGTGTGCTGAATGTCATATCAGATGTTTAAAAATCCTGAAGAATGTTTGAATCTGATATATCATAATTTTAAAATTTTTTGTTGTTTGTGTTTTGCCATGATTATATGTAACACATAAGATGTCTCAACATCATATTCGACATATGAGTCTGTCATACCAGAATTTCTATTGGTATCAAAGTAGGCATCCTAGTCTATTTCTAGATAATATCTAAGGGGATACTTTTTGGTTCATGGTGAAGATAGAAGTTTTATATTGAAAAGCTGGTTTGTCTGTGAAAGGTCCCTAGAAGTGAAGGATGGACTATTTTGTTGTGTTAGCATGGTGGTGTGCTATTGGTGTGACATGTTTGATTTATTTTCAAACTTATGGTTATTGGTGTCACCTAGAGATATTGCTAGGGCTAATTTGTGACACTTAAAGTCTTCGAGGAGTTTGTACCTGTTGCTTATCAATATGATAACTCCTTATGATTGAGAAGGTTGCTCTTCTCTAGAGATATATCCTATGGTGTTGGGGATATATGTCTATCTACTTTTGTCAACTGTACTAATGATACTTGAATACTCTTTTTCAAGTCAACTCAAGGCACTATGAAGAGAAGTGATTGTTTGGAGATCTGAAGATTGTTTTAAACAAACCTCTCTCTTGTCTGTAGATCTCTTTGTGATCCTTGAAATGATGTCGTATCCTTTGATAGAACATATATTGTATCCCAAAATTTTCCCTCCCACAATCAAAGCAATATGTATCAAGAGTTCTCTCAATATCCACAAGGTTCTCAATTGGTTAAAAGGATTGAATTTTCATCAAACAAAGCCTCCTCCTGAACAATGGATATAAAACTAGGGTTTTGAATCCCTCAAACCTAAATAGACTTACAAATCCTCAAGTAAGCTTCATAACATCCCACATACCTTAAAGAATCCTCATGTCAAGTTTCAAAGCTTTCCCAATAAGTTTGACAAGTCAAAGGCTCAAATATCCAAAAATCAATTAACTTGGCAAAAAAGTCAACTAAGGTCAAATGTGGTCAACTTAAAGTCACACTTCAAGATTTTTTGTAAACATCAAGATTATAAGGTAAAATTCATCATTTTATCAAGGGTTGATCATGATTCATCAAGGAAATCTCAGATCATCAAGAATCAAGAAGTTTCTAAATTAAGGTTTTCATAGTAAAAGTCAATTGAACTTTAACCAGCCATAACTTTCACGCACTTCATCAAAAATTCCCCATCCAAAGCTAATTTTGAAGGAAATTAAATTCTCTACAACTTTGTATCTCACAAGTCAAGCCTAAAAATGCTTCATTTGGAAGGTATGAGCTAAAACATTATAGGTCCTTTTGAAAGTCAACAAAAAGTCAACTTTTTCTAAAGCTCATAATTTGAAGATGGTGAAAGATATGAACATGGGACGAAAACGGTTGGTTAGAGAACACTCTAAGCTTTCTAAAAAGTCCAAAATCACCTTCATAGCATTAAAATTGAAGAAGTTATGCATTGGCAAAGTTAGGAAATTTTCAAGGGGTGTATGAAGTAAAAAAGGCCTTAACTTCAATTTTTTCCAAATGGGCCCATGAAATTGCAACCCAAACTTGAGGATAAAGTCATGCACGACCCAATGACCATTTATTATGATTTTTATAATTTATTTTATATTATTTTGGATTTTATTTGTTAAAATTCAATTTTAATAAAAATCAAATATAAAAAATCAAATAATGGATCAAATCCTTGTTCTAGAATCATTTATACAACATTTAAAGTGATTGGATACCATCCAAATTCGTGCAAAGCCAATTAGGTAAGATCTAATATGATTTTTGAACAAATTATGAGTGATTGGTTTCTTCAACTCCAAATAATCTAAATCCATGAAGACAAGGCCCATATTTTGACCTAATCTTCTTCACTACATATACACAAACATGCAGGCACTCAAGGGATGAATTTTACAAGCAAAAACACATTGTTCCAACTTCAAATTTTTTCAAAAAACAAGTTTTCAGTTTTGGCTTTTGGGTTGGTTTCAAAGCAATTTTAAGGTTGCTATAGATTCTTTGACACTTACTGAACATATTCTAATCACTCTTATCATAAAAAACGTGTTCATACGCATAAACCACCTCTCACTTTTATGCATTCTTGAATTTTGCGGTTACATATATTATTGATTTTTGAATGGTTTTTGATGATTGTATGTTGTTCATAGTGCTCTATACATCATTGCTGGCTGGTTTGTTTGAAGTTTTCTTGCAGGTATCGAGAGCTACCAAGGTTAGGGTTTGTCGCCCCAAATTGGGGATCTTCGATTTAGACCATAAAAGAATGTTTTGAGGACATATTTGAATTTCTTGGACCTTGGGTGTTTGAATGATGTCATTATTGAAAGCTCATTGCTTTTATTTTGATGCGTTTAAAATATATAGGATTACCTGCAAAATAA
Source organism: Lathyrus aphaca (assembly GCA_963966055.1). NCBI lineage: Eukaryota > Viridiplantae > Streptophyta > Magnoliopsida > Fabales > Fabaceae > Lathyrus > Lathyrus aphaca. Next base: position 430,807,823 of record OZ014522.1, on the reverse strand, counting down.
AATCGCAGGAAAATTTGCAATAAAACTTGTAGGAATTTTCGCAGGTACCAACGAAGAAGATGATGATCTGGTGCGAATCTGAATTTTGAAATTTGAACTTATTTTATTAAATATTATTTGCGTTTTGTTTCACAAATTATGTAGTGGCTCTAGTGGTGAGGCTTAGCGCATGTGAAGTCAAGGACCTGGGTTCGATTTCCAGGTCCCCCATTCTTTTTTTTTATATTTCGTTCTATTTTGCAGGTTTATTATATAATGCTTTTTGGTCACCCTATCCCCAGGAGGCGCGCATGGCCTGGTGGCAAAGACTGGAACCTTGAAGGGAGAGGGCAAGGGTTCAAACCTTGCCTTAAACCTTTTGGGTTATTTCTTCTTTCCTTTTTTTTTATTTCCATCAAATTATTTATTTTCTTTAAATATTCTTTTAAAAATAAAGTAAAAAAACTTTTTATAAAAAAATAAAACCTTTTTAAAAAAAAACCTTTTTATGATATTAGTTCTTTTAGTTTTATTATTTTTATCAATTCATTTATGAATTAAAATAAAACTTATTTTTATATATATAACCCTAAAATTTTCCTAAAACCTTTTTATTATTAAAACCCTAATTCTAACCTAATTTTTGTTAAACCCTAATATTTCTTTTCTAACCCTAATTTCAAAAACTTAATTAATTTATTTTGATTTATTTAATTATTTAGAATCATTTTCTTTAGTTATTGTTATTTATTTATTTTTGCATTACTTAAATTGTTTAGAAAAATTGTATAGGCTTTTTATTATGTAATTTATTTTTCCTGCTTGATTATCATGTAACTGGCCCGAAGCCGTGTAATAGCGTAGGATTTATTTTCTCGCATTTTATTTATTTATTTTATTTGCATGGTTAGTAATAATAGGGAGTGCAAAACATAATTGAAAATAAATTGGACTTAGATAATTAAAAATAAATAAAGATAAATACTTGAATATAATCACTCACACACGTAAGTCGATCGTCTTACAACCGCCATCTGCACCACCTAGGGTTACCCCTCTTAGTTGCCTTAAACAAATGTTCAAGTCCCTCTAAAGTGGGGGTGTCTTAAGCAAAGTCCCTTCAAGCAAAAAATCATAAAGTCCCTCCCAGATTAAAAGATCAAGTCCCTACGAGGTTGCCTACGATATAATGATCTTGTCCCTTCGGTAAAGATGATAGTCCCTCCAAATTGCTAAAGACACCCCTTAAGTTGCATTCATTAACCATACGATGACCTTACGTCTGTCCCTTAACAAACCCAAGGTAATGACTACCTACTCCTTAATAGTAGGGACAATCTTACCCTTGAAAGAAAATAAAAGAACATGAAAGACTAGTATATGATAGATACAACTTAGTAACTTGCTCACATTTCAAAAAATACTTTTCACACCTCACTTTTTTCAAATATTTTCAAAAAAAACAAGGCTTTGTATACATCCATATGAGGATCATTACAAAGTACTTAGACGAATTTCTAAACACACATTACACTTTCCTTTTTCAAACGAATAAGTGAGCTAAGTAACTAAGAGCCCATGGATAACCATGGATATAAAGGGTGCTTACACCTTCCCTTTATATAACCTACCCCCCGAACTCAAGTCTTTTAAAATAGGTCTTTTCCTGTTCTTTTATGCCCTTTCCATATGGATAAAATAAAAGTCGGTGGCGACTTTTTCTATCTGCAACATAAATAAAAAGTCAGTTCTCCCACCATGTTACAACATCACATCAGAATTAGGCATGATATTGTTGTCTAAGGGTTGGTTGTATAGATGCTTGGGGTGCTAAACTACTGTGTTTATTTCACACATGTTTGGAACTAATCCTAATCTGAAAGAGGAGGCATCTGTATGATGTGTCTAAGAAGGTTCTGGCCCTGAAACTTCTTTTAGATGTGTGTGTTGATCAAGGTGTGATCAACATGTATTATTCTCCTGAGGACAGTTTATTTCAGGTCCTTGCTGCAAGAGTGATGTACCTGAGCTTCAAGGAGTATTATTTCATAGAGACTTCTTGTACATGAAGGTCAAGCTGTGTCAACTAATGGAGTTAACTGTTGGGTATATAGCTTATCAGTTGCTATATTATGAAGACATTTACAACTACAGCATATGTTTGTGTTTTGGTCTGATAAACTACTACTGGCTGATTCTCTTGTGTTCCTCTACCTGTGTATGGATTGCTATGATGGTTGTCTTCAGAACCATAGTAATTTGTAATGTTGTGACTGATGTTGATGTCTGAAAGAATGTTAGAACATCATCTCAGAAAGTGTCAGATGCCTGTAGAAGAAGAAGTCAGATTACATGTCCTGCCTTTTTTGAAAATGTAATCTTATCTGACTAATAGTAAATACCTTGACGGGAGACTTGGTATTTGTCTATTGTTTATTTGATGTATAAAGGTAGATACTTTGACGGGAGACTTAGTATTTATTAAGAAGTATGCATATATGCAGTCTGAATCTTATTGTTCAAAAAGTGTACAGAGTAACTGATGCTATTTCTCAGAAGGAGCTTTGATTATTCTTGCAAGGGGGAGTTAAAAAGTGCTATATGTGGCTATGGATGCAAGAATGCAAATTATTGTTTGGAAGGTGCAACTAGAGTTTGTTCTTCCCTTTACAAGGAAGGTGTATATTATCATGAAGTTATAATTGACAAATCATCAGGACTTTGTGAAGATTTCTCTACTCAAGGAAAAGTGCCATCCTTGGTATAGCTACAAGGTGTAGTTCTAAACTATTCCTTCTAAAGATTCAGACAGTGGCAGGTTTGAAGACTTTGGAGAAAACAACGGGAGTTTCTTAACAATATGTGATATTGATAGGAATGGAGGTTGTCTACACAAAATTGGTTGATGAATCAAGTATATGAGAGCATGGAACTCTAGTTTTGTTAAGGGAGGAGGTTCTTTCAAGTGGAAGAAGAAGGAGCTGAATCTAACAGGTGGATGTTCAAACATCTAGTTCAACATCAGAATCTCAGTTGGTGAAGTGGCACATCAATTAAAGATATGATGATTTACAACAAGTAGATCATAATATTTTTTTTAGAATTCTGGCAAACGTGAAGAAGACAAAGTGTGGCTATTGGATTTTTCATATGAGGATTCATAAATGAGGTGATAAAACTATGGCAATTGGTATATCTCTAGAGTGAATTCTAAGAATCAAGATAATCAGAGTGTGGCAGCTGGTTGGTCTTGAGGATTGTCTTAGAACAAGTTGCTCTTGGGCAGAAGAGTGATGGGTTGAAGACTCAAGGAGATTTGTTCTTCTTGAAGGTGGATGAAAGTTTGTCTCTCTTTCTGGATTTCTGATTCAAGCTGGTGGCATAGTTTTGGTGAAGATTTTCAGTTCTTGGATTACTATGTTATAGTAAGTCCAGTTGGTGGAGCACATCAAGACTATTAATAATAAGGTCTTGGTGTTTTGAAGATGTTTTAACTAAGTGTTAGGATATTATCTAGGGTGTTTGTCTACATTGTTTCTATTTATAGCCTACTTAATCATAAGGGAGAATGATGAAGTAGATGATCTATCTGGAAGAAACATGTAGAGTAGACTAAAGTAGATAAGGTATTGATTGCTTGGAAGTCTGATTGTGGACATTCATTATAATGTCAGAGTTAGTTTGAATGTGTTTTATCTGGATTGTATGGTTTATGGTGTGTGAAGGCTTAGTGTCAGAACATGCCTGCTAAAAGATGTTCAGCTTGTATAGTCTATTGTAACAACAAACCAAGAAGGGATCAGGTGCGCTTTGGTACAAGAGGTGAATGTTTTCAATTCGGAATTGAACAGAGGGTGAGATCTTGAAGACATGAAGACACATCTTATATTTTCCTTTCATCAAAGTGCAGAGAAGCATGTAGTATCCTAGACAGGGGGGTGTGTTACATTGTTGTACAGCTGGTGTTATGAAGTTAAAGGGGAGTAGTACCTTAACTAGGTTCTGTGATGTTACACATCATGTAGTGACATGTGCTAATAAGTATGGGGTTTATTTTGATAACATTTATTACTTATTTGTGATGTGTATGTCCTTGTGATCCAGATGAGGAGTATCCTAAGTGTCCAAAAGGTTATATGGAATAAAGTTGCCTTCTGCAGTTTATGTTGGATTCTTAAGGAGGTGTGAACCATATTGTTGCACTGCTAGCAGACAATATATGGTTGGATGTCAGAACATGTTTCAAAACATGTGTATTGTTTCCTACTTAGGAGTATTTGTGGACGACACTAGCAGAAAAGTGCGAAACACGACTTATTCATGCGTGTTTGTTATTGGGCTGTTTATGTTGGGAGAGCAAGTCAGATGGTCAAGGTCTATTTTTTTGCGATTATCATTTAATGATGTAGAAGTTTTTGCTCCTATCTTAAAGATATTGGACCAAGATTTCTTCTTTATTCAAGGATAGTTCATTACTATCTATGTTCTTGCTCCCTACTTATAGAAGTGTATTTCTCTTCCTTCAGCATGTGAGTATTTTTCATCTATTTTTCTAATGGGGTACTTTTGTGTTTGGATGAATAGTGTGTGGGTGTGGTGCTATGAGGGATGTGTTTTCCAAGATTTGGCTAAAAAGGTGGAGAAAGAGTGTATGCAAATGATGTGCTTGAAGCTGTTGTCACAGTAGTTGCATCTGCTACGTTTATGTATGGTGGATGTCAGGATGTCAAGGTGGATGTTATATGCTAGTCTTTGTGACTTGTGTCCTAAGTTAAAGAACACAATTATGAATTGTGTTATGAGTTACATAAGGGAATGTGAAGTTGTTCTCTTATGCCACCATTGGTCTTCTAGATGAAGGATGTTCAACAACCTGTGAAGAATGTTTCTGGGAATTTGAAAAGAAAGGAAGTAGAAACGGATTTGTTCGGTCAAGAGTTCAGGAATTTCTACTCCTTATTTCACTGCAGCGGTTTCCACTAGAAGAAGAGGTAGCAACTCATCCACTAGAAGAATAAGTGATTGTTATTTTTGTTCAGTTGTGAATGCTGCTGAAGATGTCCAACAACATGTCCTGACATAATGGAGAGTTTGTTGGTGTTATTTTGTTTTTGCTACTAAAGTTTAATGTGTATTATTTTTATTATTTATTTTAGCCAAAATTTGCCAAAGGGGGAGATTGTAAGTTCTGTAATTTTAAGTTGGCATGAATTTTGTAAAACAAATGTAACAGCAGTGTATATGTACAAGATCTTTTAAAAGAAAAGAATACATTAAGCAAAGAGTCCTTTTGTGCACCTAAACATGTTGTGTTGAAATGTTTCAACATCTGGAACAACATGTCGAAGAAGATGTCAAGACAGTTCATTCAACATCATGAACTATTGAAGATGGATTGAAGTTTCTATTTTTGTTTCAACAGAAATATAATATTTTGAAGATTTGAATCAATCCAAGTGGTGCTGATTGTAAATGATCTTGAAGAATCAAATGTGTATTAAAGACAAATTTCAAATATTGAATAAATATAGAGTTTATATATTTAGAGATATCTTAGGAAGTTGTTTATTTGATGATCTTTTTGTATATTTGTAGCCGATTTTTTCTGCATTTTTGTAGCAGCTGTTGTTGTAATTTCTTAGGCCCAGATCCATTTGGGAATAGGTTATAAAAAGAAACCATGTAACCTAGGTTTAGTAACCAACCAAAGATGTAGAAGATCATATCATTAGGGTTGTGTTCTTGTGGCAGGCATGCGCAACAAGGTTTAATGTTGTGATTGTTTTGTTTGTGAGTCTCGAAGCTTTTAAGCAAGAGATGTCATGTTCTTAACTGAAGCTGTGAAGCAAGGTTGAGATATTGTCATAGAAGTGTGCCTTCTAGTTTGAATTGTTGTGTAGGTAAAGATCCGTCAATAAAATAAACTGACTGTTGGGACTGTGAAACATCACTGAGGTGATTGGAAGTGAGGATGGATTTCTCATATTTAGGAGTTCCTAAGTAGAAGTTGCACAGGTAGTGATTAAGTGAGAAGACTGTAAACTGTAGGTGTTTGCTGAGAAGTCTTTGAAGTGATACTACATAGCGGATTTCTTTCCTGGATTGGTAGCCCCCATAGTAGATGAGTTAGCATCGAACTGGGTTAACAATTTGAATGTGTTCTTTACAGCTTTCAACTTTTTTTATGCAGTATGTGTGCTGAATGTCATATCAGATATTTAAACATCTTGAAGAATGTTTGAATCTGATAAATTAGAATTTTAAAAAGTGTTGTTGTTTGTGCCTTGCCATGATTATATGAAAAGATTGTCTCTAGAGGATTTTATAGAAGACCTGGCATCCAGAATGCTCCAGAGTCCTCAAACTCTTGCAGAGATTCATCAGATCTCGAGATAACTTCTTCAGACTACATCTTGTAATGATTTTCCCCACATATAAAAATGGAAACCATGCAGTATGAAGATGCAATGCAAATGATGTAAGATGTCGATGTATGCTTGGGCTGCTAAGGATATGATGATATGAGTCACAAGAAATGATTGAACCAAGGATGATTGGGCATTAAGGCCAAGTTAATAGTGTTTTTTTTTTTTGCTTTTTGGTTGCCAAATAATTGGACTTTGAGGGTGAACTACCAGACGAGAACCAGTTTATTGAAGGTAAGCCAACAGACGAGAACTGATGGTCAAAGAATAAGTCGTCAGACGAGAACTGACTCCTTTTTAGGTTCATTGTCTGACGAGAACTGACTCTGAAAAAGAATGACTTCTAGACGAGAACTGGAGTTCAAAAGGCTGAATGAAAAGGCGGCCATACGAGAATTGGTTAAAAGGTTCGCCTACCAGACGAGAACTAGTATTTGAAGTTGGTTTGTCAGACGAGAGATGGACTTTGGGTTAGTTTTCCAGACGAGAACTGGACATTGAACTGTCAAGAAGTTGGGTTACGAGGCCCTTGGATGGGAGATTGATGTTGTGGGATTATGCCTAATGCATTTATGATGTATATGGCTTTATGGTCAAGCAAAACGACATGATGAATATGTGCAAATGATTTATGCAATGATTATGAAAAGCTCCAGAAATGCCCTTGAGGTGGGAAGAAAGGTCTTTCATGGCGAGGGTGTGTAACATGATCTCCCGACACTCGTCTTAAACTCGTATATTTCCCCTATGTATCTAGACTTGCCCCCAATCTGATGAGACTTTGAACAAACTTCCCATGATTATCTAATTCTTGGAATGGCAGACACAGATGTTCTCTTGAGGAGAGTTGCACTTAGTGAGTTCTGGAAGTATCTTGCCCCAGCATGAGCGTGGAAGCGACTTAACTCATTCTGAATGAGCATTGGAAGAATTCAACCTTAGCCAATAGAAACTCCGGGTGGCCTTCCCCTGTCTGGTAGATTCATTTCTGATCAATTGACTCTTGAATGATTTCCCCTCAATCAACTGATATTTGGGGACTTGCTTTAGATTTACTGATTCTGTGACCAACAAAACCACTGGATAACATGCCCCTGATTCATATGCCTATAAGACGCTCTTGATTCTAGTCATCATCGTTGAATGATCAAATTCTCCTCTAATTTCTCTTTGTAGGAACTCCCATGATGTCATAGACTGACTTGCAATTAAAATTGTTCATTTACAAATGGTAATTTTAATGCGATGCTCATGCAAGTTTTGAAAATTTATTTATTTGAATGTTGTGATGGTGTGTGACGAATGGACCATTAGTCCAAACATAGTAACGATATTAGCAAATCTTTAGGAGTCAGTTTACACAACCTTGTCGTAGTATGCTTTCAGAATTGACCCTACTTCAATTAGGACTTTCAAGGGTTGTAACATGGTCTGGTTCACGGTTTTAGAAAGAAGGATTTATGGCTCAAAATTGATATGTGCCCACCCATTCTCCTTGATGTTATCCAGTCCTAAGTTCAACTAATTTGGCCTAAATGCTTACCTCTCGAAAGGGTTTTGTGATGGTTGAGGAACCAATGACACTGACAGTTTAAGCACTATTGAGGTTTTTGGAGTAACAGTCAACCCTTCTGACTTTGTGTCTGTAGTCACACGACTTTGTTCTTATGGAAGTTTTTCTTTCTGATATTTTTACTCCCTAACTTTTGCCTGGACTGATTCTTTTTGAATTTGTTTTCGAATTGTTGAAGTCCAGCGGGATGCCCTAACTTTTGCCTATATCATTTGTTTTCACATTTTTGACTTAGCGGGCTTTATTTCTTTTTGTTCTTTTTCTTTTTTTTTGTTGATATTTTTTTAAAAAATCGTGCGACACTGGTTTGTCTGACTTGCATAAAAGGGTTGTGACTGCCTCATTCCTTTGTTGTTGAGGGGTAATCATTGTGGTTTTATGTCCTTTGACCTCTTGTGCTGTAATGAATAAAAGTTAATGGATCCTCGGATGCACACTCCTTTGGAAATTTGAACGCTCGATCAAACTATCTGATGACTACCCTACCCCAGGTTGAATGTGATGGTTTTTTCGCTCAGAAAAGAAACTCCTACTTCAAGGTTCGAAGGGGTTGACGAGAGTCTATCTCCCTTATATCTCCAATGTTTGGGAATTGAAGTAATGCCTGTACATCGTCAGTAGGTTCTAATTTGAAATCATACCTTCAACAATTATGGGTATTTAGTTTTCATCATCCTCCCTCAAGTCTCTGTTAAACAACAGTGAAATAAATGGGAGGTATATGGATGCATTTTTTTTGTTTTTTTCAATGCAAGGGAAGAAAAATGAGTGAATGCAATATAATTGATTCAAAAAGTGCATGATCACTTCATTATCATTACCATTCAAAACAACAATGTTTAAAAGACAAGTAGCAATTAACAGGAAAAAAACTACAATGCAAATGATAGAAAGGATACATGATATCTAGCTCTGATGAAATCTTCTTGTCTGAGCCACTGAAATCAAGAGACGCTCCTTCAAAGTCCTCAAACTCAATCAGGAGAGAGGTTGACGTGCACAACCAAGTTTCCTTCTAGAAAGGAAATGTACCCATTGTCGATCAACGGCTATACTTTAGCCTGAAAAGCTTTGGAATATGCAGTTGAATGTCCCATTAATCCACCATGATACCCACACTGCTTATGAGGATTGTAATCTGGAGGGTACGACTCTGGAAATGACTTGAGAGGCTTAGGAACCACCAATAAGCTTTGAATTAGATGTGGCAAGAGTTCATTATACGACATGGGAACTGGATGAAGAGGAGCACTACAAAAAATCGCGTAAATTATGGCGGTTATGTTACGGCGTTTAATGAAAACCGTCACAATTAACGGAATATTACGACAGTTTTTTAACCGACATTTTGTTAGTAATAAAATGGCTGTTTTGACCGCCATTATTTACCTATTATTTTTAAAATTCCTCACCAATTAGCGCGCTTTTGTTTAATGATTCCCGCTCCTTATTTTACTCCTTTATTTCGTTTTTACCACTCATATATTATTTTTAACACTTAAAAAAATTGAATTAAACTTTTTTATTAAAAAATAATTAAAATTAGTAAAAATTGAATTCAAAATTAATTAAAAAATAAAAGAGATTTGTTCCCTCACTCCTTGAAAACAAATTTCATCGTCTTCTCTAACCCCTGTATTCATCAATAAACCCTTTTTCCCTCGGTAACTTCTACATTCTTTCATCAAAGAACGTTGCGCGCCGTAGAAGAAGGTTATTGGAACCAAGCTCGCCATCAGTTTCTCTTACCTCCTTGGTTAGTTTTCATTGAAATAAAAAAACATGGTAAATCAAAGAACGTTGCGCGCCGTAGAAGAAGGTTATTAGAACTCAGAAGCAGTGTAGGAAATATTATATAAAGGAGCTTACAAAAAATATCACACGAATGTTTGTTACAATAAAAAAGCCTTATACATTGCATTGACATCGTAAACAACCAATTTCCCTAATGACTAGGCTAATCAAAATGTGTTTAGTGATTGTTATTCATATCCAACAAAACTACAATCAAAATGAATTTATAGAGCTTATATATAGCATAATAAACAAAAGAACACAAATCTGGATTTTTTGTGAATAAACTTATCAAACTGATCTGAAAACTACAAAAGATACACAGTCATAAGGTATTATTCTACACAAGAATAAAATGAAAACAAAAATAAAGAGATAACTAAACATATGAGAGAAAAGATGAATACTTTTACCACAAATGTCCATGATATAAAAGTACTCATTAGTCACTAACTCAATGATCTATGGTGTAGTGTAGCAGACAGAGTTTCATCCATCGTACTCACTCAAACTCCATTATTATACCTCACCATTACACTATCAAGGATTACAACACATTTCCATATATGACTTCACCATCATTATTTATCTATTCTTTTATATATATATATATATATATATATATATATATATATATATATATATATATATATATATATATATATATATATATATATATATATATATATATATATATATATATATATATATATATATATATATATATATATATATATATATATATATATATATATATATATATATATATATATATATATATATATATATATATATATATATATATATATATATATATATATATATATATATATATAATATATATCCAACTCAAAAACACATATATAGTTGATTATTTTTTCCATGATATATTACACATAAATAAAAATTAACTTCATAATAACCAGATCAAGATCTAATCATTCACCTCTTATAATTACTCCAAGCTGGTAAGTGGTATATACAGGTCATAACTGTTTGAGTTGTGAAATTTTGAAGATGTATTAGTCATTGTTTTCAGTTTTGTTTCATAGATAGTCAGCTGTATTTCGTTGGTCTTGGAAAATTAGTGTTGGGTGTTGGATTTTGTTCACTTTGTTTCCTGGTGCTTACTTTAGTAATTGGAAGATTTGATTTCACTTTGTTTGGTAGCTTTTGGTGCTTCTGTTTTTTTAATGTTGGTGTTAAATACTAAAGTTTAATGTTGGTGTTTAATATTGACTTTTCCATGTAATCAGTTTTTGAACCAAGAACTTGGGAGTAGTCAGGAAGCAAAAATAATTGCCTGTACAAGATTCAAATTCGTGTATCCAATTTTTGGAAAGGTAATGTGTAGTTTCTTTGTTCAAATATGTGTGACTTAACATCTTTATTGAGCCATTTGTTAATTAATAAATACTACATTGTTTTGTTACTTCATCATATCATTGAATGTGGTTGTTCATGGGACAATTGAAAAGGTCATTTGTTTAGTGTATTTGTTTAGTGTATATGTATGATTTTTTTAGTGTATTTGTTTTAAATTACTTACTCCGGTCTTTATTATTTAAAAATATATTATTTTTTAAATTTAGTGAATAATTAATATATTTGGTTTATTATACAAATTAAATATTTTTTTTAATATTAAAGGTAAGAGGAAATATAACTTACCCAAGCATTATATACTAGCATTCTATCCCTGATATAGCCTTAATAGCCTAGATGCTTCCTCCTCATAACAATTTACATACCTTTTCATGAACAACTCATTAGACAAAAAACAGTGTATAAAAGCTAGCATCAACACATGTCATTTCTTTACTCTCTAACACAACTAATGATTTTGTTTTTTTTTCTTTTCATTTTCACATAAATAGAAGCCACGTACCACTGTCACATGTAAAATTACTTTTTTATGTGTTCTATTAGTCAGCTAAAAATCATGTTTTGATGTTAAGAGTATACATGTCCTTTTTTCATTAAAAAATTAAGGTACACAAACTAGTTAGGTGTCATGTGATTGAAAATAAAATCATCATCAAAATTGTATCAGAACATCCTGATTTAGGTTATCTTTACTAGAGGATTTGAGTTACTACCAAAGTTCAAATTAATCAAAGGAAATTTCATCACACTGAGAGAAATTGATCATAGTTTATATGTACTTTGTATTCTTCTGTTTTGTCCCCGTGAATGGCTTCGCCATTAACTTGACTTGTTCCATTAACTTGAATTATATTGGTTTTGCTATGTTGGATGGCCTAAAAACCATACCAAACTCAATTGAGTCTGAGTTGAATTCCGGTCCAACTTGTTGGATTGTATAGACCTAAGTTATTAATTTTCATTGATCCTATTCAGTTTATCAACTATGGACACCTCAAATTTGAAAAAATACTAACAAATCCAATATGTTAAATTAAATTAAGGAGAATAATGAATTGGCTTTTGAGTTATATCATACTCCATCACAATAACTCTACTGACATAAATAAAGAATATACAAAAATAAATTAATAATAACTTCAGTATTAGCAGGGAAGGAAAAGGATTGGAATTTGTTTCTCGTAAAAATCATCATAACCAGACTTTTTTCTTTCTTTGCTTTTGTTAGTTTTCCATCCTAATTTGGTGTCTGTTAAAAAGAATAAAACACATCACAATTCTTCAAATCAAAATATGAAACTTCAACTTTCTCTGTTCATGTTTTGTACACATTCAGATTGAACTAATCTGCTTCAGTTCATTCTTCTAAAACTAACACAACAACATGTATTTTTATGTGTTTCTGAGTTTATACTTGTGTGAAATAAGACATCAATCTTTTTCATTTATCTTCATATTTTTTGTAGTCATGGCAATTGATAAATCATGGATTGACAAACCACATGACACAGTTGAATATGAAAATGGATTAATAATTTTTTTGAATTATGCATTTGAGCATAAATCTATTGACGGTCTTAAGATTGAGTGTCCATGTTCAAAATGTGGTTTCAAGAAGTGGAGAACATGGGATGAAGCTTATGTAGACCTAAAAAATAGACCTTTTCCGAGAAATTACAAAGTTTGGAGTTGGCACGGTGAAGGATCGAGTACAAACGAGCCTCAAGAAGTTGAAAGAAGACATGTAGCAAATGATACCTTTCAATCACATAATGAAATGGAGGACATGGTCCATGATGCATTTGTATTTACCCCAAATAGTCATAATAATTTTGGTTCATCTTCTGAGCGTAACCATGAAGGGAATAATTTTATGTGTCATGAAGATAAAACCGACCTTTTTGAGTTGTTAAAAGATGTTAATCAACCTTTATATGAAGGGTGTACAAACTACTAAAAGTTATCCTTTTTAGTTAAATTGTATCATATAAAGTGTTTGTGTGGAATAAGTGACAAAGCAATGACTATGATCATAGAGTTATTAAAAGATGTGTTTGTAGATGCCAAGATTCTTGTTTCCTTTTATGAGGCTAAGAAAATCATCAACAAACTTCGTCTTGATTATACCAAGATAGATGCTTGCCCAAATGATTGTATGTTATATTGGGGTGAAGAAAATCAAGACTTAGAAGAATGCAAAAGATGCAATACGTCTAGGTGGAAGGATGATAAGAAGAAGAAACCTGCAAAGATACTACGTTACTTTCCATTAAAGCCAAGATTGCAAAGACTTTTCATGTGTTCCAAAACCTCAAAGTCTATGCAATGGCATGCATTGGAGAGTAATCAAGATGGAATGATGAGACATCCTAGAGATTCTGAGGCTTGGAAAGCATTTGACTTACTTCATCCAAAATTTGCTGCAGATTCTCGAAATGTATGGCTTGGCCTAGCCACTGATGGCTTCAACCCTTTTGGTGTGATGAGTATGAATTATAGTATCTGGCCAGTGGTTCTTATCCCATACAATCGCCCTCCTTAGGAGTGCATGAAGCAAACATCAACGATCCTTTCCATGATCATTCCTGGAAAACAGGCACCTGGAAATAATATAGACGTGTACTTACAACCTCTCATCAAAGAGTTGAAAGAAATGTGGTATGATGGAGTACAAACATTAGATTCAGTAAAAAATGAAATGTTTAGTTTGAAGGCAGCTTTGATGTGGACAATTAATGACTTTCCGGGGCTTGGTACTTTATCAGGTTGGAACACGTACACTAAACTTGCTTGCCCCACTTGTAATAAGGACACTGACAATTATAGACTGAAGAAAGGCGGAAAATGGTGTTTCATGGGTCATTGTCGATTTTTAGACAAAGGTCATAAATTTAGATTAAGTCGGTCTCGTTTTAATGGAAAAATTGAGCAAAGAGATGCCCCTGCTACTTTATCAGGGGTAGAAATCTTGGACCAGTTAAAAGGAGTTAATGTTACCTTTGGGAAAGTGGTAGAATCTAATGTTAAAGGAAAAAGAAAACGAGAAAAAAAAACTCGGTTGAAGAAGGATCGAGACAGTGGAGGAAGAAAAGCATATTTTTTTATCTTCCTTATTGGGAGTCAAACTTGTTGCGCCATAATTTAGATGTTATGCACATTGAAAAAAATGTATGTGATAATGTTGTATACACTTTGCTCAATGAAATAGGGAAATCAAAAGATAACCTTAAAGCTCGGGAGGATCTTAAATTAATGGGTATAAGGAAGGATCTTTGGCCAGATGATAATAAAAGATTTCGCTCGTCTTTATTTACAATGTCAAATTCAAAGAAAGATGTCTTCTTACGAACTTTGAAGAATACTATTGTTCCTGATGGGTACTCAAGTAATATTTCTAGGTGCGTTGACCTAAATAATCAAAAAACTTTTTGGAATGAAAAGCCATGATTGTCATGTTCTTATGGAGCAAATACTACCTATTGCTATACGAAATGTCCTACCAGACAAGGTGACTGTAGTGATAGTAGAGTTTTGTTCATTCTTTCGTCAATTATGTGCCAAGAGTTTAAGTCACTTGGAACTTGATAGGCTCCAATCTCGGATCATTCTCACTCTTTGCCACTTAGAAATGTTATTTCCTCCTTCATTTTTTACAATCATGGTTCATTTGACTTGTCATCTTGTTGGTGAAGCAAAACTTGGAGGTCTAGTACACTATCGTTGGATGTATCCTATTGAGAGGTGAATAACCTACTTCCTTTTGAGGTTATTATTTGTCTCATCTTTAAGTAATTCACACTTACTAATATTCAACCCCCTTTTTAGGTACTTGGGATACTTAAAATCTTATGTCAGGAATAAGGCACAACCTGAAGGTTCTATTGTTGAAGGATACCTTGCCAAGGAGGTTCTCACATTTTTTTCTCAATACATAGATGGGATTGAGACTCGAATTAATAGACCTGCACGTGTTGATGATTTTCCTGATGAAAGAAATTTCTCACACACATCTTCAATTTTTCCATCTATGGGTAGAGCAGTAGGAGCATTCTCAACATTTAATTTATCAACCATGGAGAAAACTCAAGCACATCGATATATATTATTAAACTGCCCTGAAGTCAAGCCTTATATTGAGTAAGTACCTCAAATATTTTAAGTTTGGTAAGTTATATATGACATTAATGATAATAAATTAATATGAATTACTTATGTAGTGAATTTAAGGATTATTTACGGAGGCGGTCTAAGGGGAGAAGGCCGACAACAACGGAGATAGAGAAAATGATTAGTAAAGATTTCATTGCTTGGTTTCCTCAAAGGGTAGGTTAAATATGTAACGAATTTTTCCAACTTTTTGTATGTATTTTTATAGAATTATGTAAATTTCTAAAACATTCTTTTGTTTCCATTTTAGATTATGAACCCAGACATATCAAATACAGTATCGGATGATCTCAAGTATCTTGCAAAAGGCCCAACAACACAGGCTAGAAGATATTCTGGATTTAATATTAATGGATTCAAATTTCGAACCTTAGCACGAGAGCATGGGTTAAAAACCCAAAATAGTGGAGTTTATTTAACATCTTCAACATCTTGTGTTGCTAGTAGTGTTGATGGGAACTTTAGAGAAGCTGATTTGCTATATTATGGAAAATTAGAAGATATAATTGAGCTCAACTACCATGGTAGATTTAAAGTTACTCTATTCAGATGTAAATGGGCTGACACCACTAGGGATAGAGGGTTCAAAAAAGATGCTTGGGGTTTTAGTTCCATTAATTTTTCACGATTGATTCACACAGGTGATCATGAAGAACATGATCCATATATTGAGGCCTCACAAGCTCAAATGGTGTATTATGTGAATGATGAATTGAATAGAGATTGGAGTGTTGTTGTCCATTTGAATCCAAGGGACTTGTATGATATGGGAGATCAAATAGATATTGAAGTTTGTCCTGAGCAAGACTTGGATCAATTTTTTGGGGACTCTGATGATCTATCTTTAATAAGGGAGGATGAAGATGATGAACTAATAATTGAGGGGAATCTTAATGATAACATTGATGGAGATGATCTTATGTCAGAAGAAGGACAATGAGCTTGTATAGATGAGGAACTATTTATTGCTACCACTAAATTATGCCAGTTAGTATATATTCATTGATAGAACATGCAGTATATATTCATTGATATATTCCTTTTTTTCCATATTGTTGCGAGGCTTATGCTGGCTCTGATGTTGATTTTGAAGTCTTTGACCATGAACTTGCAGATTTGTATGAGGAGAGTCTTGGGTTTCTGATATGGTCCTCTGAGCATTGTCGGTTGTCCATAAGAGTAACCAGACACAGGAAATGGTGATCTATGAGAAAATGATGGTCTAGAATATTCAATATTGGCCATAACTGAATTGATTTCATACTCCTCTTCCTCTTGGGAGCTAATAACAAATTCACCTTCACTAGCTGGGACATTCAAAGAGTCTTGGATCTACTCCAAGTGAGGTTTTCGTATCGACAACCCACGAGAGTGGTTCTCTCAGGAGCCCATACTACACAACCTCGCTAACTTATGTTTGCACTCGAAAGCCCGGGCATAAAGCCTTTCACTCAAGTTTCAAAATATCGATCCAAGAACCACAAGGTATAATATGGAAAGCAATAAAGAAAGCGGTAAAACATAAACAAGTAAGACATAAAGGTAAGCATACAAACAAGCGTGAAGCAACCTAGATTAGGCTTGATTTGCATAGGGGTGAACCAGCTGTCGTACCTCGAAAAATACGGTCCTCGCGAATGCGGTTGCGGATGGGCCGACTTGAGAGTCGCCACCTAATTTTATTTATTCCCAAAGAGGGAAAGGGAAAATATAGATAAAACCCGGGAAGAAAGGATAAAGACAAGGTCATCGGAACCATTGCCTAGGTTCGGAAGTCGGTTATGCAGGGGGAAGGTATTAGCACCCCCTACATCCATCGTACTCGATGGGAACCTTCTAAGTTGTCACGCGCGAAAGGATGTCTATGCCTAATGAATTACTTGCTAAAAGAGGAAAAGGAATTAAGTTTTATTATCTTTCTTTAGGAGTCGAATTGCACTAAAGACTATGGATAGTTTATTCCGAACCAACAAGCCAAGTGTCTTGCGACGGAATAATCAGGCGAATAACGAGAGCTCGTAATCCTCCTTTCTACCACTTAAGGCTCGTGGCGTACAATTTTTCTCATATTATTAAAGTGTTTTAATACCTAAGACCACTTGACGTTGGATCAAGGGTTTGGATTTAAAAGAACCATCTTGGTAGGTCGACTGCGAGGCAGAAAGCGATCGCGAAAGGTGAATGCAAAATGGAGGTTAAGGGTTAACTGGTTACGCAAGAACGATTCCTAATATTAAGCTAAGGTGGAGCCGTTGGAGCTCGAATTAAACCGAAAGCGTCAAAATTTAGCTTTTTAACTCTCTTAGAATCGATTTAAATTTAGAATCATTCTATGAGAAGTCGAGCGTTGCTTTATAATCGAATAATTATTTAAATAAAAGAAATGCGATAAAAAATACAATTGGTCTCATATTGATCTAAATGACACCGATTTGTCGAAATCGAACATTTAGATCGTTTGTTATATCATCGACCATAAAACTAAAATAAAGTCGAAATAATAATGAAATAAGAGTTTGGCCTCATATTTAATTTAAATAACGTCGATTTATTTGAAATCAAATATTTAAATATTTATTCATCGGCCAAAATAAAATAAATTAAGATAATGAGAAATAACAAAAAAAATAAAAGTGTGGCCTCAAATTAGGGGATAACGTCGATTTATTAGAAATCGAATATCACCATTTATCATTGGCCGAATTAAATAGTAAAGTCGATAAATAATAATGGATCTAAAATTAATTAGAAACCATAAGAAATAAAGGAAACGGTCTCATAATAATTTGGACAACGTCGCAAAGTGGAATGTCACAAATTGGATAATAATAGCATAGACCAAATAAAAATGCGAAATAAATCGATAAATCGATAAATAAATAAAAATAGAAAAATGGCCTCAAATCGGTTTAGATAACGTCGCTTAATGGAATATCGATAAACCAAATTTTTATCATAGGCCCTATAATTTGAGAAATATCAAACCATATTCTAATACAAGTTTTTGAAACATTTGTATAAAAACCCTCAAATTTTAATTCCAAAGAAGAAACTATTTAAAATAATATGATGAAAAAAAGACAATTATTATAAAACAAATAACAATTTTTTATATTTAAACAAAAAGAAATTGATAAGAAAAAAAAACTTATTAAAGAAATATATTAAAAAAATGAGCTCATCTTGGGTATTAAACCCAAGTAAAATCACAACCACCCTCATGATCCAACTTAATGTACTTAAAATAAAAAGGAACCCTAGCCGCTTCGTAAGGACATTCTGTGTTCATAATACTATATGCGTTGTCACGAAAATAGAGACCAAAAGAAAATTATGACTTGACTAGTGCAAAGAAATATCATTAAGACAACTCATTTAAAAAACAAAATAGGCGGTGTAGTGAATGGATCATGGGATAACGTGTCATCAGGCTTTGAGAAAAAACAAAATATTAAAAGAGAAAAAGAAGAAAACTGAATGTAATTAATAGAGCATATCAGACTCTCTCTCCCACACACAAGCGGTATCCTCTTTTCACAAATCTTATTCCCTCTCTGTACCCACCGTTCAAACTCAATTACATTTTCAGAGAGAATGCAAATATCAGTGTCATTACCATCATCGCATGAACAAAGGTGGTCCAAATAAGAACTTACTCCCCAAAGCAAAAACCCTAAGTCCCCAAATTAAACTCTCAGCCTCATAAACTCCAACGAAATCAAGCAATAGCAGAAGAAAACAAAGATGAAAGTAAACCTTTCGAAGATCCGGCTTTGAGCGCCCAGGTTCGTTCTTCTTTTTTTCTCTTGTTCTCGCTTCGTTCTTCTCCTTCTTCTTTCGTTCTTGCTTCTTGTTGTTTACTATTGTTGTGTGTTGTTGATGTTTATGAGCAATGGCTTTAAGCTCAAATTACTTCAGAGTTTCAATGAGAAACTCTGAGTAATTCTTTGGAGAATGAGCTTTTTGAGTGAATAGGGTTTTTCTGGGGAATTTGTGCAGAGAGTTTTTTCGTTTGGGGTTTCTTTTGTGCCTCTTTTTAGTAGCTAGGGTTTTCCTCCTCTCTTTCTACGCCAATCCTTGAGGTTTTTATAGAAGCATATTTAGGGTGAAGTTTATGTGAGAGGTTGTGTGGTTCTCAGAAGAAATTCGTTCATACGTGTCAGTAAGGGCCGAAAATTTGTTAGGACGAATCTGTAGGATTTTGTGTGGTGGGGACCAATTGGTGAGTCAGTAAATTCGTTTGTCTGTAGAGAGCTTCTAGATGGTATGTGGTCCCACTGTGAAGTTGATTTTCACTGAATTCTGCTTGACTTTTTTTACTGCTATGTATTCTCTTCACTGCTAGTAAAACCTGTTTTCGCTGCTTGCTTATTTCACTGTTGGCTGGTTCACTATTTTTGCTGCACAAAACTGACTGGATGCATCTACTATGACAGGTTTTTGTGGCTTTTGCTTGGTCACAGCTTTCTCTTCCGCTTGACAACTCCTGATTCATCAAATAGCACAATTGATACTGAGTTTTTCTCATCCCTGGTAACCCTACATTTGCAATGTTTCCAATATGACTTATGTCGATACCTTGACATTTGCAGATGAAAGAATACCCACCAACCATGATTTCGCAGCCAAGAAGTTCAAGTCATATATGGTGATGAGAGCAATGCGTGAGGTACGCTTGGCTATTTATGAATAGAATTTGAAAAAGGATGGCTGAGATTTGTTATGCTCTCATTGGTGTAACCTTGTTCTTTTGTTTCTGTTTTTTTGAAGTACAAGAATCATGCTAGAGCATGGAGTACGGTCCGCAAATGATATTTGAAACAACCTGACTGTAGAAGAATCTTGAATGTAAGTGAAATCTACTGAAATGAAGTTGCTGAATTAGCATTCTGGTGCACTGATATAGTTCTCTTGCTAACATCTATTTCACCTCTTTTCATGCACATCTGGTTCTTAAATCAATGATATATCTGAACCTATTTTGAGGTGATGAGTCAATGCAATGCGCATCAATTTCCGTTGTAATGTTGGAAGAATAGGTTACTCCCAGACTTTTTTGACAGGTTTCTCTTTGGTGTGCAGTTAGTTGTAGGCCCACTAGGAGATACAAGGATGGATGCTTTTTAGGTGTACCCTTGCTGGTAAACACGGTACTAGCAGCTGATAAGACTAGTCTTGAAGGCTCCACAAGAACATGATTGGCTTTCTCAGTTCACCTGGTAAGTTTTAATTGATGTGGTACTTTACTTTTTTTTTTACTCTGAAAAATGCTTATGGCTTGCATTGTGAATGTCTTGAGAGAGATTATTCAAAACAGGTTCACATGTGCTTGAACTTGATTCACAGGTCGTGGTTGCCTTTGCTAACCTTAATCTCACCGTTCACATACACTCTTTAACTTCTTTTTTTATAACTCAA
This sequence comes from Lathyrus aphaca, assembly GCA_963966055.1. NCBI lineage: Eukaryota > Viridiplantae > Streptophyta > Magnoliopsida > Fabales > Fabaceae > Lathyrus > Lathyrus aphaca. The sequence goes on along the minus strand of OZ014522.1, from coordinate 430,787,081 downwards.
TATGACAGATATTTCAACTTGATGTCTGCTTGGTTTAATATGAACTGTAACATACTGAAACTGATTCATGTATGCTTGTTGTTTTTGATGCAAGACAAAGTTTATTGCATTAGGTTTTAGCAACATTTCCATTTGACGTTATGATTTTGTTTCCATCTTCTTTCTAGTCATGTTTCCTACTTGCATACCACCACGAAAACTTGAGACTATGCTCATGACCTTTGCCCTGTTTTCTCTTGCTTATTCGTCCCCTTGTTCGGTATTATCTAGGTTAACGACGTAGACGCGAGGGTAATTGTCACATTGAGGAGAAATACTATGGCTATGGCAAGATTTTTGGTAGCACATGAAGAAAGGCTTGAAGATATGAACGGTATGAATTGGATTTGACTGATTGTGATGTTGTCTCAATACGAAAGGACACTGACCTCTTATTAAATTTGAATTATATTCAATTTCATCATGAAACTTGCACTCTTGTTTTTTCTTTGTCATAATTTTCTTGGACTTGGTGCTTTCTCTTTTGACGTGAACATCCAGCCTTTGTATGTGTGATATGACTAGTACCGCAAAAGACATCTTGATCATTGGTATTATTCAAATGGACTCTTTTGATGATGATGCTGCATAGCTTTGCACTGACGTTTGATGTGACATCTATCTACAGGTGAAATTCAGGAACGCCACAGGCTAGCTGGCCATGAATGATGCCGCAGATTTATTGCTTGGCGAGCTTGAATTTTGACATCTTAAATTTGTGACTTTATGAACATTCTGAAGCATGGCTTGACTTGGCAAGAGGATAAAGAGATTTTCCTTTGGAGCAGGTGGTATTGAGACTTGGATTAGGCTTGCTTGATTACTCATGATAGGATCTGTAGCTATCCATAGATTTTCAAACCTTGTAGCAATAAGGACTCTGTATTTTATCACATGTACAAGCAACATTGTAAAGCTCTCATTTTTTGTTTCAAATTCATGAGGATTACTAATGGCACATCGGTTACACCGCTGGTATAAACAATACTATGCTTGAAATTGACTCCCTACATTAAAAGTTCACCTATAGTTTCTCTTTTTTACCCTCTTTAAACTTTGTTTTGGATTTGTAGCCAATTTGCAAATCTGCCCATTTATTTTGCTAATAACAAAATTGAAGCCATCTTAGAATCTTATGTTCACTTGACTTGAGCAACTCTTTCTTAAAACTGTGCCAACCAACATATTCTTGGAAAAATAATTGGGCTTTCCCTAGATCAACATCCTTAAAACAATTCTTGAGTATTTTCTTGTATTTTGATGAGACAAAAATGACAATTCTAGACTTCAACATAAGACCAAGTATGACCAACCAATTCATCCATTCAAACACCAAATTAAACATATGTCAATCTTGAATAAAACAAACATGCTCCTCATTAAGCTACAACTAACTAACAAACTTGTGAAAAGAAGCTTAATGAAGACAAAGTGGAAAGCTTTTACAAAATCAAACTCACAAGTACTCCAATAGCCAAAAGTCAAAAGACCACACTAAAGAAAGGCTACTCACATTATAAATGTTTAGAAAAAATAAAATAAAATAAAATAAAAATAAAAATAAAAAATAAAAAAAATAGAATAGAAGGTAGGACAAATTTGAGGTATGACAGATGCCCCTATCTAATTGTCTTAAACTTGAAGTGAACTGCTGCAAGGCATTCGATTCTAAATTGAAAGTCAATTAGATATAAGAAGACCCAAAATTTGTCCGATGCGGAATGCGATGCAATAGTGAAATATGGTATGCTTATATGGATGCAATTGCCAGGGACTAATGCAATTTGAATGCGATATGAAACATGATGACATAAAGCCTACGAATATGATGAAATGATTGAATGAGAAGAAAACAATGAAAATGAAAAGGTAAGAAACTGGTTGAGGAAAAACAAGATATTTACAAACATTTGTCTGGGTAATAGAGAATAGTCATAAATACCTGAGATGAGAGAAATAAACCCTGAGGAAAGTAATAAAGACATCCTGAAAAATCTATGGACGCACAAACACCAATTTTGGAAATCAACGCCCAAACATCTAAAAACATTAGATGTGGAATGAGACCAACTTATGAGGGTATACCGAGGGAAAGATCAAACTTTTCAACTTGAAATAGAGATTCTCTCCACATTTCTCAATGGGATGAACTGGAGAGATAGATTGGGATGAAACCCTTAATACGGTTGTTAGAAGAACGCACTTTGAAATTTCTCAATGGGATTAACCAGAGAGAGAAATTAGAAGGAAACAAATAACTTCTCAATGGGACCAACCGGAGTGAGAAAATTAAAGGAAAAAAAAGAAACTTCTCAATGGGATTAACCGGAGAGAGAAATTAGAAAGAAACAAATAACTTCTCAATGGGAACAACCATAGTGAGAAAATTAAAAGAAATAAGAGCTTCTCAATGGGATTAACCGGAGTGAGAACTTCGAAAGAAACAAATAGCTTCTCAATGGGAACAACCGGATTGAGACAGTTGAAGGAAATAAGAATTTCTCAATGGGAACAACCGGAGAGAGAAACTAAAAGAAATATAGGAATTTCTCAATGGGAACAACCGGAGTGAGAAAGTTGAAGGAAATAAGAATTTCTCAATGGGAACAACCGGAGTGAGAACTTCGAAAGAAACAAATAGCTTCTCAATGGGAACAACCGGATTGAGACAGTTGAAGGAAATAAGAATTTCTCAATGGGAACAACCGGAGAGAGAAACTAAAAGAAATATAGGAATTTCTCAATGGGAACAACCGGAGTGAGAAAGTTGAAGGAAATAAGAATTTCTCAATGGGAACAACCGGAGAGAGAAACTAAAAGAAATATAGGAATTTCTCAATGGAAACAACCGGAGTGAGAAAAAAAATTGTATTGAACTTCCCAATGGGATTAACCGAAAAGAGGGATCTGAAGAAAAATGAATTTCTCAATGGGAACAACCAGAGAGAGAAATCTGGAGAAAAATGAATTTCTCAATGGGAACAACCGGAGAGAGAAATTAGAAGAAAAAAGAATTTCTCAATGGGAACAACCAGAGAGAGAAATCTGGATCCAAGAATAACATTGGATTAAAGACAAAGTAGCAAACACGACTGCCTTGATAGGTGCCAAGTAAGTTGACTTTGACTCTTGTTGGTTGCCAATAGAAATTGGACTTTAAGGGTGCCAAACAAAATTGGACTCTGACCACAAGGTAAGATGACAAGACCCCGGGAAATGCAAATGAGCACGAAGTATACTTCGAACTATGCTTGATATGAAATTGTGTAATGTAAATGGTCGATGCTTTCAAAGCAAATGCCAATGCGAATGCAAATGATGAGACCAATAGATAAGACTCTTTTGGAGAGGTGCGGCTGAAGTAGCTGATTCCACAACACAATGAACTTTTGCCAACTATGCCTTTGAACGATGTTCTGAACATAACTTCTATTATACTTGTTATAAGTATAGAGATGTTAGTCCTGCTAGGAAGGAGTGATAAGCTTTGCTTGGGGGATTTCTTATTGTAGGCTGCCCCATGTTGAACGATTCTGAAGTGACTGCTTGACTGGTGGCTTGAAATGCTTGCCCCAACACGATTCTTGGAAAGATTCTCTGAATAACAAGATTTTTGACTGTGATATGCCTCTGATAGGGCCACTGGTCAAGTTTCTCAACTGTTTTAAAATTCCTTGATGATGAGTGCTTACTTGCAAATAAAATGTCCATTCAAAAATGTTAATTTTAATGCAACGCTCAAGCAAAAATTTGAAATCAAAATCATTAGTTGAATGATATTAGTATATAGAAAATGAATCACTGGCAAGAATGCAATATTTATTCAGTCATGCAAAGTGAAAAGTGAAAGATAATGCAAATTGAAAGACAATGCAAAAGGTAAGATACCAAAGTGAATGATTGGCAAATCTCACGGGGAGTCAGCTTACGCAACCTTACGGCGATATGCTTTCAAAACAAACCTAGCTTCTATTAGGTCTTTAAAGGGTTGTAACGTGGCTTGGTTCACGGTTTATGAACAAAAGGATATATGGCTCAAAATTTAATTTTACCTAACCCATTCTCTGTGATGATCTCCAGTCCTATACTCAAATAATTCAACCTATGCATTCAAGTTATTTGGATTTGTACTGATGATGATGGCTTAAGAGCTAAAGGATTATTGAATAGCAGTCATTGCTTATTCACAACACTTTGTTGGTCTTATTTTATGAGGATTTTGGATCAACTCATTCTTGTATTTGCTGAGGAATTTTGGTGACCTCTCATGATTTGAAATTCTTATTATCCCTAACTTTTGCCTGGACTGTATCTTTGACATTTTCAGTCCAGCGGGATGCTTTTATTTTGCCTAAGTCGCCTTTTAGGTATTGACTTAGCGGCTTTTTTTCATTTTTTTATATTTGGACAATGACTGCCATCAAGTTCCTTGACAATTGTGCAATGGAAAACTTGGGCTTGAAGATCCTTATTGAGAGATGTAAGGAAAGATTTCCTGAATTGAATGCACATTCAAATTAATTGAGAACTAACCTGCCCCGGGTTAAAATTATGGGTTTTTTCGTGTAGAAAGAAACTCCAACTTCTAGGCTCAAAGGGGTTGACAATGGATTAACTTCCTTATTTCTCCAGTGTTTGGGAGTTGAAACAATGCCTGTATATCATCAGCAAGGTTTTATTTTGAAAGCATACCATTCAACAATTTGGATATTTCGTTTTCGTCATCCTCCCTCCAATCATTGCTTATACAATAGATGAATAAGAGAGACAATGGTATATATAATTTTTGGAAATTTTGAAAATAAAAAACATGAATACGCACAAATATGAAGGTGACTGAATTGATTCAAAAACATGCGATGCTCATTTCATTAACATTAACATTAAAGAACAAACAAAGTCTTTAAACAAGTACACATAATACAAACAAGGAAATTAAAACTGAAGAGAAACAAGGCCTAGTGTCTAATCAGTAGCAAGGATGAGCTTTCCCGTCTGATCCACTGGCTTTAGGTAGTAACTTGTGATTCTTCGACCAAATCTTCAGCCACTTTGTTTTGGCATGGGATCTATTTCAACCTTGGGAACCTTTCTTGGTGTGAAGGTGAGCACGTCTCCCCTGACCAAGTCCTGAACTCGAGCTTGGAAAGCATAACAGTTCTCAATATCATGACCTGCAGCTCCTTCATGGAATGGGCAATGAAGATCGGTCCTAAATCTAGGTGGAGGAGGATTTGGAGGATTGAGAGGTCTAGTAGTAACAAGACCTTTTTTGCACAGTTCAGGGAAAATCTCAGCATACTTCATGGGAATAGGGTCAATAGGAGCCCTGGGCCGGGGATTGCGAGTCTGATTCTGAACCACATTCCTTTACGGAGGAGCTCGAGCTGGTGGAGTATTAACCATAGGAGCAATTGCGGCTACTTGGGATTCACCATACGGTTGTTGCCTGTAGTAGGGTCTTCTTTCAGTGTTGACAGCATGAGTATCACCCTATTTATTCTTTTGAAAGTTCCCAGAGGACTTTCTTGCAACATTAGAAGCTTCGGCACTTCCAAATTTTCCCTTTCTAATTCCTTCCTCTAACCTTTCTCCAATAGTGACTAGGTCAGAAAAACTAGATGACACACTGCCAATCATCCTTTCCCAATAAAGAGGTTGAAGAGTGTCCATAAACAGACCAGTCAGCTCTTTCTCTGCCAAGGGAGGCTCAACCTGAGCAGCTAGCTCTCTCCAGCGCTGAGCATACTCCTTGAATGATTCCTTTTCTTTCTGAGACATGTTTTAAAGCTGACGGCGATCAGGCGTCATGTCCAGATTGTATTTGTATTGTCTCAGGAATGCATCAAGCAAATCCTGCCAACATTGGATACGACTTTTCTCGAGTCCCATATACCATTTCAAAGATGCCCCACTCAAGCTATCTTGGAAACAATGGATGAGCAGTTTGTCTTTATCAGCATGGGCGGCCATTTTGCGGCAATACATGATCATGTGGCTTTTTGGGCAAGTATCTCCCTTGTATTTTTCAAATATCGGCATTTTGAACTTGTCCGGCATAACCAAGTTCGAAACCAAACACATGTCTGATTCGGCAGCGTTGAAGACATCAAATCCCTCGACAACTCTTATCCTCTTTTCCAAAGTCATACATTGTTCCCTAACATCCTCAAAATTTCCAGCCTCTCCTTGTACTGAAGATGGTGGATTATGCACGAAGGGAGGATTCACATAAGCAGTTTGGGCAACAGTATGCACATTAGGTTGAGAGTCAGCGAACACTCCAGGTTCGAAAAAGGTGGATGTACCAGTCACCTGAGTAGTTGCAAATGGTGGAGTATAACCCTGTGGCAATCCAAATTCTGGCCATGTGCTAGCGGGTCTTGAAGACTCTGCATTAATGACGAAACTACTGACTTCAGAGGTGCCAGTCTTCTGAGCTTGAGTGTCCTTAGTAGCCAAGACTTGGAGCATTTCCATGATCTTGCTCACACTGCTCTTCAGGTCATCAATGTCTTCCCTGACTCGCTTGTTGTGTTCTTCTTGTTCGACCATTCTTCTTCTTTCGTGGGCCCTAGTTCTGTATCTGCGTGGAGGAATCAGCTTGACGGGTACTCAACAACTCTGAAGACGAGAACGAATGAACATGAGCGACTATGAATGCAAAATGAATGCAAATATGAATGCAATGATATGCCAATAAAATGCGAAAAGATGTTAAACATAAAGTCATGGTATCATAAGTCCAAGGTACGGATGGAGGATACTCAGATTGCTTTCCTCACAAGGATCTTTCCGGGTAGGCTATAAAGTTAAGGGAATCCCAAAGTTAACAATCCCTATGGTTGTTCATCACACACGCCAGAAGCATGACGGTTGATTGACTCCACCATATGAATCTCTTTTGGGTGAGATCTTCGTATCGAGCCACGCGAGAGGGAAGACTCTCGGTGCCCCACACTACGCGATCATCGACACGAGGTTTAAAACAAAGTCTCAGAGTTATGGACCTTACTCAATTGTTTGATGCACATGTCAGTTTTATATATTCTTGACAGTCAATCAACTCCATTGAGTAAGTCTATTCCAAGTAAGGTTTTCGTATCGAGCCACGCGAGGGCGAACCCTGGTGCCCCATACTACGCAACCATCAACCGATGTTTTAACCAAAGGGTTCTAAAGGTCCTCAGAGTTGACGACCCTAATGCAAACAACTGAGCACACACGCCAAGGACTTGACGGTTGTCAGTATTCTCATTATAATCTACTCCAAGTGAGGTTTTCGTATCGATAACCCACGAGAGTGGTTCTCTCAGGAGCCCATACTACACAACCTCGCTAACTTATGTTTGCACTCGAAAGCCCGGGTATAAAGCCTTTCACTCAAGTTTCAAAATATCGATCCAAGAACCACAAGGTATAATATGGAAAGCGATAAAGAAAGCGGTAAAACATAAACAAGTAAGACATAAAGGTAAGCATACAAACAAGCGTGAAGCAACCTAGATTAGGCTTGACTTGCATAGGGGTGAAGCAGCTGTCGTACCTCGAAAAATACGATCCTCGCGAATGCGGTCGCGGCTGGGCCGACTTGAGAGTCGCCACCTAATTTTATTTATTCCCAGAGAGGGAAAGGGAAAATATAGATAAAACCCGGGAAGAAAGGATAAAGACAAGTTCATCGGAACCATTGCCTAGGTTCGGAAATCGGTTATGCAGGGGGAAGGTATTAGCACCCCCTACATCCATCGTACTCGATGGGAACCTTCTAAGTTGTCACGCGCGAAAGGATGTCTATGCCTAATGAATTACTTGCTAAAAGAGGAAAATGAATTAAGTTTTATTATCTTTCTTTAGGAGTCGAATTGCACTAAAGACTATGGATAGTTTATTCTGAACCAACAAGCCAAGTGTCTTGCGACGGAATAATCGGAGCGAATAACGAGATCTCGTAATCCTCCTTTCTACCACTTAAGGCTCGTGGCGTACAATTTTTCTCATATTATTAAAGTGTTTTAATACCTAAGACCACTTGACGTTGGATTAAGGGTTTGGATTTAAAAGAACCATCTTGGTAGGTCGACTGCGAGGCAGAAAGCGATCGCGAAAGGTGAATGCAAAATGGAGGTTAAGGGTTAACTGGTTACGCAAGAACGATTCCTAATACTAAGCTAAGGTGGAGCCGTTGGAGCTCGAATTAAACCGAAAGCGTCAAAATTTAGCTCTTTAATTGTCTTAGAATCGATTCAAATTTAGAATCATTCTATGAGAAGTCGAGCGTTACTTTATAATCGAATAATTATTTAAATAAAAGAAATGCAATAAAAAATACAATTGGTCTCATATTGATCTAAATGACACCGATTTGTCGAAATCGAACATTTAGATCGTTTGTTATATCATCGACCATAAAACTAAAATAAAGTCGAAATAATAATGAAATAAGAGTTTGGCCTCATATTTAATTTAAATAACGTCGATTTATTTGAAATCGAATATTTAAATATTTATTCATCGGCCGGAATAAAATAAATTGAGATAATGAGAAATAACAAGAAAAATAAAAGTGTGGCCTCAAATTAGGGGATAACGTCGATTTATTAGAAATCAAATATCATCATTTATCATTGGCCGAATTAAATAGTAAAGTCGATAAATAATAATGGATCTAAAATTAATTAGAAACCATAAGAAATAAAGGAAACGGTCTCATATTAATTTGGACAACATCGCAAAGTGGAATGTCACAAATTGGATAATAATATCATAGACCAAATAAAAATGCGAAATAAATCGATAAATCGATAAATAAATAAAAATAGAAAAATGGCCTCAAATCGGTTTAGATAACGTCGCTTAATGGAATATCGAAAAACCAAATTTTTATCATAGGCCCTATAAATTGAGAAATATCAAACCATATTCTAATACAAGTTTTTGAAACATTTGTATAAAAACCCTCAAATTTTAATTCCAAAGAAGAAACTATTTAAAATAATATGATGAAAAAAAGACAATTATTATAAAACAAATAACAATTTTTTATATTTAAACAAAAAGAAATTGATAAGAAAAAAAACTTATTTAAGAAATATATTAAAAAAATGAGCTCATCTTGGGTATTAAACCCAAGTAAAATCACAACCATACACCAGTAAGATGCGGGTCATACCGACCCAGCCCACCCTCATGATCCAACATAATGTACTTAAAATAAAAAGGAACCCTAGCCGCTTCGTAAGGACATTCTGTGTTCATAATACTATATGCGATGTCACGAAAATAGAGACCAAAAGAAAATTATGACTTGACTAGTGCAAAGAAATATCATTAAGACAACTCATTTAAAAAATAAAATAGGCGGTGTAGTGAATGGATCATGGGATAACGTGTCATCAGGCTTTGAGAAAAAACAAAATATTAAAAGAGAAAAAGAAGAAAACTGAATGTAATTAATATAGCATATCAGACTCTCTCTCCCAAACACAAGTAGTATCCTCTTTTCACAAATCTTATTCCCTCTCTGTACCCACCTTTCAAACTCAATTACATTTTCAGAGAGAATGCAAATATCAGTGTCATTACCATCATCGCATGAACAAAGGTGGTCCAAATAAGAACTTACTCCCCAAAGAAAAAACACTAAGTCCCCAAATTAAACTCTCAGCCTCATAAACTCCAACGAAATCAAGCAATAGCAGAAGAAAACAAAGATGAAAGTAAACCTTTCGAAGATCCGGCTTTGAGCGCCCAGGTTCGTTCTTCTTTTCTTCTCTTGTTCTCGCTTCGTTCTTCTCCTTCTTCTTTCGTTCTCGCTTCTTGTTGTTTACTATTGTTGTGTGTTGTTGATGTATATGAGCAATGGCTTTAAGCTCAAATTACTTCAGAGTTTCAATGAGAAACTCTGAGTAATTCTTTGGAGAATGAGCTTTTTGAGTGAATAGGGTTTTTCTGGGGAATTTGTGCAGAGAGTTTTTTCGTTTGGGGTTTCTTTTGTGCCTCTTTTTAGTAGCTAGGGTTTTCCTCCTCTCTTTCTACGCCAATCCTTGAGGTTTTTATAGAAGCATATTTAGGGTGAAGTTTATGTGAGAGGTTGTGTGGTTCTCAGAAGAAATTCGTTCATACGTGTCAGTAAGGGCCGAAAATTTGTTAGGACGAATCTGTGGGATTTTGTGTGGTGGGGACCAATTGGTGAGTCTAAATTCGTTTGTCTGTAGCGAGCTTCTAGATGGTATGTGGTCCCACTGTGAAGTTGATTTTCACTGAATTCTGCTTGAATTTTTTTACTGCTATGTATTCTCTTCACTGCTAGTAAAACCTGTTTTCGCTGCTTGCTTATTTCACTGTTGGCTGGTTCACTATTTTTGCTGCACAAAACTGACTGGATGCATCTACTATGACAGGTTTTTGTGGCTTTTGCTTGGTCACAGCTTTCTCTTCCGCTTGACAACTCCTGATTGATCAAATAGCACAATTGATACTGAGTTTTTCTCATCCCTGGTAACCCTACATTTGCAATGTTTCCAATATGACTTATGTCGATACCTTGACATTTGCAGATGAAAGAATACCCACCAACCATGATTTCGTAGCCAAGAAGTTCAAGTCATATATGGTGATGAGAGCAATGCGTGAGGTACGCTTGGCTATTTATGAATAGAATTTGAAAAAGGATGGCTGAGATTTGTTATGCTCTCATTGGTGTAACCTTGTTCTTTTGTTTCTGTTTTTTTGAAGTACAAGAATCATGCTAGAGCATGGAGTACGATCCGCGAATGATATTTGAAACAACCCGACTGTAGAAGAATCTTGAATGTAAGTGAAATCTACTGAAATGAAGTTGCTGAATTAGCATTCTGGTGCACTGATATAGTTCTCTTGCTAACATCTATTTCACCTCTTTTCATGCACATCTGGTTCTTAAATCAATGATATATCTGAACCTATTTTGAGGTGATGAGTCAATGTAATGCGCATCAATTTCCGTTGTAATGTTGGAAGAATAGGTTAATCCCAGACGTTTTTGACAGGTTTCTCTTTGGTGTGCAGTTAGTTGCAGGCCCACTAGGAGATACAAGGATGGATGCTTTTTAGGTGTACCCTTGCTTGTAGACACGGTACTAGCAGCTGATAAGACTAGTCTTGAAGGCTCCACAAGAACATGATTGGCTTTCTCAGTTCACCTGGTAAGTTTTAATTGATGTGGTACTTTACTTGTTTGTTGACTCTGAAAAATGCTTATGGCTTGCATTGTGAATGTCTTGAGAGAGATTATTCAAAACAGGTTCACATGTGCTTGAACTTGATTCACAGGTCGTGGTTGCCTTTGCTAACCTTAATCTCACCTTTCACATACACTCTTTAACTTCTTTTTTTATAACTCAATATGACAGATATTTCAACTTGATGTGTGCTTGGTTTAATATGAACTGTAACATACTGAAATTGATTCATGTATTCTTGTTGTTTGTGATGCAAGACAAAGTTTATTGGATTAGGTTTTAGCAACATTTCCATTTGACGTTATGATTTTGTTTCCATCTTCTTTCTAGTCATGTTTCCTACTTGCATACCACCACGAAAACTTGAGACTATGCTCATGACCTTTGCCCTGTTTTCTCTTGCTTATTCGTCCCCTTGTTCGGTATTATGCAGGTTAACGACGTAGACGCGAGGGTAATTGTCACAATGAGGAGAAATACTATGGTTATGGCAAGATTTTTGGTAGCACACGAAGAAAGGCTTGAAGATATGAACGGTATGAATTGGATTTGACTAATTGTGATGCTGTCTCAATACGAAAGGACACTGACCTCTTATTAAATCTGAATTATATTCAATTTCATCATGAAACTTGCACCCTTGTTTTTTCTTTGTCATAATTTTCTTGGACTTGGTGCTTTCTCTTTTGACGTGAACATCCATCCTTTGTATGTGTGATATGACTAGTACCGCAAAAGACGTCTTGATCATTGGTATTATTCAAATGGACTCTTTTGATGATGATGCTGCCTAGCTTTGCACTGACGTTTGATGTGACATCTATCTACAGGTGAAATTCAGGAACGCCACAGGCTAGCTGGCCATGAAGGATGCCGCAGATTTATTGCTTGGCGAGCTTGAATTTTGACATCTTAAATTTGTGACTTTATGAACATTCTGAAGCATGGCTTGACTTGGCAAGAGGATAAAGAGATTTTCCTTTGGAGCAGGTGGTATTGAGACTTGGATTAGGCTTTCTTGATTACTCATGATAGGATCTGTAGCTATCCATAGATTTTCAAACCTTGTAGCAATAAGGACTCTGTATTTTATCACATGTACAAGCAACATTGTAAAGCTCTCTTTTTTTGTTTCAAATTCATGAGGATTACTAATGGCACATCGGTTACACCACTGGTATAAACAATATTATGCTTGAAATTGACTCCCTGCATTAAAAGTTCACCTATAGTTTCTCTTTTTTACCCTCTTTAAACTTTGTTTTGGATTTGTAACCAATTTGCAAATCTGCCCATTTATTTTTCTAATAACAAAATTGAAGCCATCTTAGAATCTTATGTTCACTTGACTTGAGCAACTCTTTCTTAAAACTGTGCCAACCAACATATTCTTGGAAAAGTAATTGGGCTTTCCCTAGATCAACATCCTTAAAACAATTCTTGAGTATTCTCTTGTATTTTGATGAGACAAAAATGACAATTCTAGACTTCAACATAAGACCAAGTATGACCAACCAATTCATCCATTCAAACACCAAATTAAACATATGTCAATCTTGAATAAAACAAACATGCTCCTCATTAAGCTACAACTAACTAACAAACTTGTGAAAAGAAGCTTAATGAAGACGAAGTGGAAAGCTTTTACAAAATCAAACTCACAAGTACTCCAATAGCCAAAAGTCAAAAAGACCACACTAAAGAAAGGCTACTCACATTATAAATGTTTAGAAAAAATAAAAAATAAATAAATAAATAAATAAATAAAAAATAAAAAAAATAGAATAGAAGGTAGGACAAATTTGAGGTATGACAATATTGCTTAAGGAAGGCTCTGGATAAATCATTCCACGACCGGATACAACTACTTTCCAAATCCAAATACCAACATAAGGATGCACCACTTAAATTCTCCTGAAAATAGTGAATCATCAGCTCATCATTGCGAGCATAAGAAGTCATTTTTCTGCAAAACATTACCAAATGACGCTTCGGGAAACTGACACCAGCGTACTTCTCGAACTTCGGTGTTTTGAATTCTGGAGGAATGACAAGACCAGGCACCAAACACAAGTTTAAAGCATCAAAACCAAAAGCATCATGACCGTCTAAGGATTTGAGTTTCTCATCCAACACACGAAACCTTTGAGCAGACTCAATAGCTCTTGGATCCTTAGTTTTCATCACAGGGATTTCCCCTTGGATGTTTGGCATAAGGAAATCAAAACTATGATAATCTGTAGCATCAGAAGAAGATGAATGTCCACCTTGGACAATAGATTGTTCAAGTATACCCTGATTCAAGACCGGGCTATGCGTAGGCTGATCTCGAGTAAGGTTGTTCACTTGTGGAATATCCTCATCAGGAGAAAGACCATACAAAGGGTTGGTCATCAAAGTGAAACCAGGTGGAAGATTAACACTCTGAAGGTTGTCACTTGACATAGATACCAACGACTTCCAATCTAACCTTTTACCTCTTGAAACTACTCAGTCTTACTTCAAACACTTTATCGTCTTCCAACGGTTACCACTTGTTCAAACTGAGTACTGGGAAATCAGCTGGCTGGACATGGACAAAGGAGGAATGATGAGCTTTCTGGAAAAGGATATGCAATGCTGATGAATGCGAATGCAATATGATGATGCTAAGGATGCAAAGACATGGGATTAATGTTGCAACAAATGCTGGATAACTGTTGCACTGATAACGGAAATGGTTGAATATAACAAGACAATAACTCTGTCGTTGTAAGAAGACCGGAAAACCGGTTATGATGGAGGTTATGGTATCCTGTCAAAAGCCCTTCCCTCTCACATGTGTGCAACTACGGGTCAACATCACATACTCTCAAAGCCGAGCAGCGATAATATGTTCACCATCTCCGAGAAATGGTTCATGACCAAATCATGGAATCAGTTTAGCATATATAGTACTCGGGGAGGTCTCAGCTGAGTCCGAAAAACAAGCATCCCCCATAAGTCCCCAGCTTCAAGCACTGAAGTCGAGAAACAATAGTACATTCATCTCGAAGGGTAAAATACTATTGTCACACGACTAGTTGCTTTAACTGAGTTCCTACGAGAGAACCAGACCATCCTATGCGAGTTCCTAGTGGGCCCTCGGGTTCGAATGGGTTTGCCACAGAATGTGGTCTGCCACTGTCACCACTGGATAGGGTTATTTCCATAAAGGTCCTCAATGATCGGTCCCCAGATGCACATAACTATCAAGGTCGTACCCTGAAGTGGAGGAAATCTCCACCCAAAATATTTCCAAGATAGTCGCAGCCTGGGTGTGGAACACATCGCCACTCATCATGGTGAAATACCATGGAAGTACAATGTATGTCCATGCTAAGGTCTAGGGTATGCTCGAGCCTTGGTATTGGGCTCATCTCACAATAACCACCCAACCTGCAAAACAAAAAACCCAACACAATCCAGTCCAATACAACATATAGCAGTAATTCAAATGCAATAAAGTAAATGCCATAAAATAAATGCAAAAAAGAAAGTAAATAAAACACATTAAGAAAATAAAAGCAAACAGATACACACCCAAGAAAAGAAACACACAAGCGATATGATTGACTCTCATAGGGAACCAGAGAAACTATGGTTAGGGGTCCCTAGCAGAGTTGCCAGCTGTCGCTCCCTGGATTTCCATCCTGGTACAAACGCGAAAGTGGCGCGAAAAAGGTTAGATTCGCCAGCCAGGCATTTTATCCCAAAGGAACGGGAATGGTAATGATGCACAAACCGGAAAAAGAAAGGAAATGACAAGGTCCTGTGAACAAAAAGACTGGGTTTGGGAGTCGGTTACGAGCTGGGAAGGTATTAGCATCCCAGATCGTCCACCGTACCCGACGGGATCCACTCTTGTAAAGAGAATATTTCAAAGGGGTAAGAATGAAATTTGTTGCAAAACCTAAGACTAGAACTGAACTGAAGAAAAGAAAAGTAAGGGGAAAATGTAGGGAAAATAAAAGAGTTCTCAAATGGGCCCTACCCCACTGCCTACGTATCTCATCGGGAAATAAGAATAAGAGTAGACGACCTAAACATCTTCTCTATTTTCATCGTTCTGAGATTCGTTACTTGGTGTGTGTTCCCGCCGACTCGGTTTGTGTCTCTTCTTCGTTTCTGTGATCTCAGATCTCCTTTCTTCTTCTTCTTCTTCTTCTTCTATTTTGGTTCTGTTTGTTGTTGTTGTTTGGAGGTGATGGTGTGTTGTATGCAGTGGTGTTTTGGAGGTAGATTTGTGTTGTGAGATGGTGGTGTTGAAGGCGGGGGGTTGAAGATTGTGTATGGTGAAAGGGGTGAGTATCGGTGTCATTGTGTTTCGTATTTTTGCAGATTTGAAGAAGTGTGTTGTTGATGTTTTGAAGGAAACGTGAGGCTTGGTTTGAAGATTATTGAAGAAGGCTTTGAATTAAAATTGAAGGATATCAGGAAGCATCATGTTGAGTAAATGGAGAGATATTAGAGAGGTTTTTTGTTATTTTGTTTTGTTCTTTTGCAGAGAGAAAAAGAAAGCTTATTGTCGTGGAAAGAATTAGTGGATGAGAGCAGAGAGTGAGAGAATGATTTTTGAGGTTTGGGTTGAAAGTTATTGAAGAAGAATAGGTGACGATGTGTTTTCGTTTGAGGAGTGCAAGTGTTTGTTTGCGAGATTACCGAAGGGATTTTTGTGAATGAAGATTCAATTGATGAAGCCAAATAAGATTGTGTTGTGTGGAGTTTGTAGAGTGAGAGCAGAGAATGATTTATTTGTGTGATAAAAATAAGAAAATGAAAAAGTCTTGTTGTTATGGTAATACATTGTTGAAGTTGTATGTGCGTTAGAATCTTTTTTGAAGGATTATGACGATATAGGTGGTTTTTGAGGTGTACAAATGTTGGACGTTGGAGGAGTAATGAACGAAGGTGGGGTCAAGTTTGTTTTTTTGTTATGGAGTAAGTGGAAGGAAATATTTGCAGAAACTGGTCGAATTTGTTATGGAAAAAATTGGCGTGGGCTGGCAAGACTTTGGATTGTGCAAAAACGTAAGGAAGCTTGTGTTGCATTGTGTAGTGGTTGGACAAGTTATTGGCACTGTGTATGCGGAAAGTTATGCATGAGTCTGAGATGTTGTGTAGAATCATGTAGCATTATTTCCTTTCCTATTTTTTTTAATAATTTTTGTAACATGAGTTTAAATTGTAATGTTTTTTTTTGGATTTGTGGTATGGATATTTTTGTAAAAAAGAATGATATGGGATTTTTATTGTAGTGTGAATGGACATGACAAACCTTGATTTTTTTGAATGAAATAAAAAATTGGAATTGAATATTAAAGTAAAAAAATAAAAAATAAAATGAATATGGTTAATAGAAAGCAAGATGGTATTAAAGTATGGTTTAGTAAAAATGGATTTGATAATGGATGTGAACTGTAAACAAAATGGACGATGATTTAATGGGGTTTTAGGACTAAGCATAATAAAAATGGCCTCACTGGATTTTATAATGACTTGTATCTTGAAAATAAATTGGTGAGCTTGAATAATCCCTCTGCTAATATTTCCATTGACGCACGTTGACCGAATTCAATCCAAATACCCCACTTGAAAATCTTTCAACAACTCCTGATTAAATATGGATAATACACTTCTGAACCACTGAAAAATCCACAGCTGAAACAAACATTAACTTTAATTCTCTGATCAATTAGTCATGAATTACTAGAATT
This sequence comes from Lathyrus aphaca, assembly GCA_963966055.1. NCBI lineage: Eukaryota > Viridiplantae > Streptophyta > Magnoliopsida > Fabales > Fabaceae > Lathyrus > Lathyrus aphaca. The sequence goes on along the minus strand of OZ014522.1, from coordinate 430,770,085 downwards.
CGTCTGAATCAATCTTCGAGAAAATAAATCCACAAATATAACTCAACATATAATCATGATGCATCGTGATTTTCTGAACCAGACTTCTCATAAACCACTGCCTGATAAACTAATGAATTTCGCACAGCACAACTTGACTTTGAAAACACATCTCCTGAGAAATAAATCACTGAGACAAATAACTTGCAATTGAAGTAACCTCTCGATAGTTTGACCAAGATTAGGTCAAACATCCCTCTGAATTGGATCGCGACTGAACAAAGACGCTTGAACCAAAATCGATGCTTTTGAGATATTGAGAAAGAATAAAATCCTGAGATGCTGAGAAAAGAGGAATAGCCTTGCGACTTGATGAAGAAAAGACCTCTTATTCACACTTAATTGCTTGAAGAACCAGAAGAATCAGTGAATAGTCCTTAGACGTGAAAACCTTGAATATCACTTGATCAGGGAAATAAACCCTAATCGAGTGATAGGAACATAAGAAAATGATGTCATAGATGGATGCATAGCCAAAACCTTGAATTCTATTGATAATCCACAAATATGGTGTGAAACCCTAATTCTTCTGATGATGTTGATCACATGTCTCAGGAGCCTGATGCAAATGAATGAATGCAAAGTGTATGATCTAATGAGGATGTATATGAATGCGAAACAAAAAGCAGATAAAGATAGAAAACAATAGGGAAAATTTTAGAGTGTTACACATACTATGTAATACTTTGATGGCTTCAAGTGTTTTACTTACTCGGAAGATAACTTGAATGAAATTATGGAGGATTGAAGTGAATACATATATGTCAGAGAATAGTTACATAGAGACGTTTGCAAGTTATCATTTGTGATCCTAGAAGTTAGAGATTAATTAATAGTTTTTTTTAAAAATGATACTGATATAATATATGAGTGTCATTTTGGCTTACTTTCATAAGACTTATCCCACCACTTAATATGCAACAATTGAAAATATGCATTTTGGTTAACAAAAAATTTCAATTTGTACATATATAAATATGATACTCACTAGTTTGAAAATTTCTTTATCACATGTGAAAACTGGTCACTAAAATGTTGATTGAAATATTATATATATGACATAAGCTGACGGGTCACATAAATGTTTTATGTGTAGGGTATATAAAAATGAAAGATTTGGAAGAAGACATTATTTAAGTAATTAACGATTATATAATAAAAATATATACTTCAATATAGATTATATAATTTTAAATAGATATAAGTTATCATTTTTCTCCATATATACACGTACTTTTGAATTTGTATTAAAGAGGATTATGAAATTTATGTAAATTCAAGTTAGTTTATTTGTAGTTCTTATTGATCATAATACAATACTGATCTATGATAATGAGAATTGTAAAATTTATGATAGTTGAACTGGAGAAAAAAGTTTACATTGAAAAATATTATGAATGTTCACTTGTGTTGTTTTATAATTATATATTTTAGGAGAATCTACTTCTGATTTCAATGCAAAAGATGTGCTTCCTAAAGGTGACTTGAGCTAAATAAAATCGTTGTGTAAAGTATATATAAGATTACACTTATTAGCGGAAAGCGTTGTCTAATGATAACTTACTTTATCACTTTTATCATAAAGCGCTTCCTAATGAGGACATACGCCAACGCTTTGAGCAGAAAGAGCTACCTAATGATAGGTTATGCCAACACTTTTATCGAAAAGTGTTGACTAAAGAGGTCTTACACCAACGTTTTTAACATAAAATGTTGTATAAAGTATACTTAACAAAAACTTTTAAGAAAAAATGATGGCTTAAGTTCATCTAAGCCACTATTTTTAAGAAAAATGTTGTCTAAAGTGCACTTAAGCCAATGCTTTTAACATAAAACGCAACCTTAAGTGGTTTTAAGCTAACACTTTTAACAGAAAATGCAACATAGTTTGCACTTAAGCCAATGCTTTTAACAATAAATGTTGCCTTAAGTACACTTAAGCCAACTATTTTACATTAAAAATGTTGTATATTCCTATAGTCGTGCCAGAATAGAAAACGCTTAAAAGCCCTACTTAAGGTCAAAAAAAGCGATGTGTAAGGTCTTATTTAGCATAGTGTGGATTTTTTTTGAGCAATGTTGTGGAAGTCATGTTGGATAGACTCTTCTTTTCTGATATCACTGTCACTTTCGGTTTTCATTCCTTGGTCAAAGATCTAAGTACTTTAACACTAAGTTCATTGTTAGAAAAATTCTTACCATGAGAGGTCAAGTGATTAGTCAAATGCATAAATATTTTCTGCAAGCCAAGTATTGGTTCTCGGGGATGCATTCTGAATAATTCACACTCTTGACATAGAGTGTTCAATCTTGATCTTTTTTACTTCAGCGGTACCTTCATGAGTGACTATGTATCCTATATTTCTTTCCCCATTGTACATTTAGAGATATGAAAGAATTCATCCATGCTTAGGGATACTTGAAGTAAGTTTATTTCTTTCTTGTTATAGATAACCTTTTTCTTATCATCTTCATTCCAAGAAATTTTAATCTTTTTTTATCAACACTGTTGATGACACTTGTAGGAACGAACAAACCGTTTTCTACAATATCCCAAATTTCTTCTCCTTGTACTTCGAGATGTGCCTTCATACAAACTTTCAAAAAAACCAAAGTATTCAACACAAAACAATGGAGGCTTATTGTTTCTAGCATAGTCTTTAATTCCAATTGTAAGTATTATAGTGCACAACTAAAGGGGGGTTAGGTTTAATTATTTTTAGAGAGAAACTAACAAACTTTTTCCTTAACAATTTTCTGGTTTACTTTTACAGGTTTTATGAGTAATGAAGTGATGACTTTATTTTTCTGGTTTAAGATAAAGAAGTGATATGCAGAAAAATAAACGTAGTAAAGTACATTGACACAAGGATATATACTAGTTCCCCTTATCAACCAAGGTTACATCTAGTCCCCTCACACCAATACTTCTCCTACAATCTTCTAACAACAACAAAAGAAGTAAACCACTTCCTGATTTCCCAAGACACCAACAACATTGGTAGACTTTGAATCACCTGATTCAAAGGACCTTTCCAACAAATAGAAAAATAATGTTTCCTATTTGCAATAACCACAACACTGGTGGAATATACAACAATTTGTATAAAATATATCATATACAAACTTTGTAGCAATTATGACGAAATTGATACTATGATGTTTTTCCGATGTATGTAAATTTATTATTCTTCTTCAATGGACAAGTCAATAATATATATATATATATATATATATATATATATATATATATATATATATATATATATATATATATATATATATATATATATATATATATATATATATATATATATATATATATATATATATATATATATATATATATATATAAGGGCTCAATACATTTTCACATATGATATGAAAACTATGCAGTAAAAGTTTTTTTTAAATGTTGTAGACATTTGAAAAAACAAAAGAAAAAAACATGTTCATGCATATGGTGTCATGCAATATGAAAAATTCTACAATTTATAGTCACAAAGAAATCCTTTGAAAATCATGGCAATGTTTGATAATAATCAGAATAATTATGCAATGGTTTTCGAGAAAGTGTTTTACGAAAAAGTTCCATGAAAAGGAATTGCATTGTTTCATAATTTTTCAAAGAAAACAGATGACAATCCATTGCATATATCTTAAAATCGATTGCATCCTTTTAACGTTCAAGAAAATATTCAAAAGTAAAACTATGCCAATCAATTGCACACCCCTTAAATTCAATTTCACATCCATTACAATCAATTGCATTAATTGATTGCTTCAATTATATTTTAAAGAAAAGTGCTTGGCAGTGAAAAAATACCCAAGGATTGAACCCACAACACTTAAGTATTTTAACACGCCCATATTTCCTTGTTAAAAAAAAATGTTCATTAAACATTCTTATGAGAAAAATTAAGATTTCTTTTTAAAATGAAATTTTGAAATAATGCATGTATTAAAGATTAATTTTTGTGCATCTTATGTCTATAACCATTGATTTAAATATTGTACCTTTGTCTACGATCCAATATCATTGAAATCCAAAACTTGACAAACTTGATACTTGATTCAAAAAATTTCTTCTTTGATCTTTCTTCTGAAGATAACATTTTATCTTCATAAAAAATAAGATAAAAAATATGAACATGTATTTTTCATATTAGCGGCAGCGAAAAATGCATTTGTACATAGCAGCAAAATGAGTAGCTTTAAATCTAGCCATTACTGAAAGGTTTTGGAGTCACGAGTCTAGAAAATCTAAAAAATCAAGGTTGATCTGCTACTCGAATAGGTCGAACACATTAGATCTAGTGTTTGACTTTGAGAACGTTAATCTGATAAATTGAGGAGGTTTTGAATCGATGGATCGAAGAGAGAAAGTGTGATTATGAAAAGGAATCAGTAGTATTTTCCCATAGTCGATGCCACTATTCTGTTATGGAAGCAAAATTTGTTAACAAATCGGTGGTTGCGATGGACAATGATATGTGCTTTCGATGTAGAAGGGGACATGCTGTATGTCGCACCCACCAAATGACACCTGGCCAAGAGGGGTACAGACGCGAACGGTCGGTGAAAGAGAAACACGAGGGTGAACTGAAAAGAGTCGCCAGCTAGGCATTTTTATCCCGAAGGAAAGGTAATGCTGCATAAACCTAAGAAAAGATGGATAAGACGGTCGCGAACCAGAGAAACTGAGAAAGGGGGTTGGTTACAACCTGGGAAGGTATTAGCACCCAGATTGTCCGCCGTACTCGACGGGATCCACGCTTGAAAGATTTGTGTTTAAAGGGGTAGTGTCAGTGCTATTTTGTGTGCAAAAGCTGGAAAAGAATGCAAGTGTCAGTGCTGGAAGAAAGTGTGAGGTGAAATAAGAGAGTGTCAGTGTAAGAAAAGAATATGAAGCTCAAGATCATGAGGCTTAAAGAATAATACTGGAAGATGGGGGATATACAGAGACTTTTGTTCGATAACTGTTAAGTTATGCCTACGTATCCTCTAGTACAATGAGGAAGTCAGAACACCGTAGTTCGACCCAAAAAGACTGAAAGATAAATTGACTTGTGAACTGCTTACTTATTTATGCTCAAGTGTATGACCTGTCTGGCTCAGGTGCAAATTGTCTTGCATTAGACGGAAGAAGCAAGTTCTCGTTTATGAGTGAAGGTGATGAGAAAAGAATCCCAGAGGAGACGATTATTGTTTGTTTTTGGTGTTTTCAATCTTTTATTGCCTTTTGGTGGTTTGTCATAAGAAAATGAGCTAAAGCCTAAACCAAGGGTTAGTAAACTCATCATATCCTCCCTTTGATTAGGGATAATGAGAATACCTTAAGTATGAGATAAGCATCTCAAACTTAATTACCATAATGATGTAGGATTAAGATCATTAACCTACTTGTGATTATTTAGATGTTTTTGGTGTTTTTGTTTAGTGTTAAGTAATGAGTTTAAGCCATAATCAAGGATTAGTGAACTCATTACACCATCCTAATAGAAGGATAATAGATAAGCACACTTAAGTTGAGGAAGATACCTCAACTTAATCCATGGTTAGGGATTAACTTCGTGACAAAACAAACCTTTATTAAAGTGGATTTTAATTAATGATAAGATTAAGAAGTGAATTTTATGGTTTGTAAGACAACTTGAGGGGGACTTGTCCATTAACACTAGGGTTAGTCCTTCTTAACCAATTAAGGAAGAATTAGAACCCTAATGCAAGGCCCAAGTTACAAGCTTGATGTCTTAGTGATTATTAGATGAATTGATTAAAGGATTTAAAAACATTAAGGGTTTAACACTTAGGATTAAAGTTATACACCCCATCCTAATAGAAGGATACAGGCATAACCCTGATCACAAAGCCTTAAAACCTTTAAGGTTTAGTCCTTGATTAAGAGATGAGAAAAGAAGACTCGAAGATGACACAAAGGTAAAACTAATGGGGTACTAATCAAACCCTAATTGTGATCATGCTTGGGTGCTCCTAAGGTTTATGAGGCTTGCTAGAAGATCTTCAAGAGAAAAGCCACCAAGGAAGAAGCAGGATGAAGGAAGGAGAATCAGAAAGAAGCAAGACAACTTACTTCACTTAAGAAGATAAGTTTCTTGAAGAAAGGAAGAGAGGAAGGAGCATGAATGAGAAATCTCACTCTAATTCACAATTAAAATGCAGCAATGATGCATAAGAGAGATGAGAAGAGATTATGAGAAGTGAAGGCAAATTCACTTCTCAAACACTTACCACCTGAAAAGTTAGCAAAAAGAAATGAAATGAAATGAAAATGAAATGAACGCAAGGATTCAAACCAAAATCAGAAGCATATTCATGATGCAAATGATGTTATGAGATGGTATGAGAGCATACCAAGAGAAGGGGATGATCATACAAAGGCTTGGAATGCAAATGAGACATGTAGGAAGCATGAAAGTTCATGAATGCATATGACATAAAAATGAAAACAAAAGCATGGCAAATGGATGATGCAATGATCAAAAATGATTCTAATATGTCTTAAGATGTCTTATAAGTCATGTGGATGCACAAAATGCCATGGCAAGTTCATGTATGCAAGCATATGAAAGATGAATGTAAATGAAGGCAAAAATTAGGGTTTATGTACAATATGCAATGCAAAATTCAAAATCAGAAACAAATGACAAGATAAAAAATTGAAAATGGGATCAAAGGTACCTTAAACCTATACAAGTTCACTGCCCAAAAGGGAAGGTCAGAAGCTAAACCCTAAAGGACTTATTGTTTTTCTAAGTTCTTAAGGTTTTAAGGGTGATCCTAAAGGGAAAATGCCAAATAAATGGAAAATGAAAGATAAAAATGAAACAAAAATGTTTTTAGATGCTTGAAAGAATGCATAACACAATGCAAAAAGAACCATTCACAAACTCAACTTGGATCAAAAGTTATGAATTTTTAAAGTTAGGGTTAAAAATATTCAAATTAAAGAACCCTAATTCAAATGAAAATTGCCAAAGTATGATCAAAACCAAAAAGAAATTTGTCTTGTGAGTTTTTAAATGTTTCTAAATGTTTCAAAATGCTCTCTGAATTTTTTTTGTGATTTTTAAATACCTAAATGTATTTTTAATTAATTAATTTCCATTAACTAATTAAAAATAAACATTTAAATGATTTAAAAATAATTTTTAATGCAAAAAATAAAATAAAAATTATTTTCAGAATGAGAAAAATATTTAAATTCATGATGCAAAAAATATATTTTTTTGAAAGTTTCTAGCTATTTTAAAATAAATATGCAAAAAAAATAAGAAAAATATGAATTAAAATGAATTTAATGGGAAAGTCAGCAGATCCAATGGTAGGGATTTGAATAAAAAAGGAGGGAGTTGACGCGCGCGGATTTGGAGGGCCAGGATCAGTTCTGGAGATTTGAATTTCTTAAACCTAATTAATTTAAACTAATCTTGATTAGGGTTTAAACAATGCATATGGGCCGTTGGTATACACGCGGGAAGTGCCATCTAACGCTCCCAAATTCAAAACTGGGCTTAAACCCTAATTAGGGTTAATGACTTTCAGACGGCCGGAACAGTGTTTCCGGTCGTCTTCTCCGACGAGCCATTCTTCTATCTCTCTCAATATGCCATGAAAATGCACCAAAATCTCCAGAAACACTCAATGATCAACCACAAAACATAATCCAGCAACAAATTCCATTTATTTTACCTCAAAATCAAGATTCGAACACAAACATAAAAACTGGAAAAAAAAATTTAGAACACGCATACACACTCAAATCTTAACCATTTTTAAAAATTCCAAGTTCAGCATGTTCAGGGAAGCAAGCTTAAGCATTTAGAAACTTAAAACAAGAGTTCTGGAAAAATAAATTTCATGGCTACCTGAAGCGAAGCTTTCAACCCTAGAGCTTTCTGGCTATCTCATTGCCTCAAAACACCTCCAATGATCCTCCTCAAGAATTTGCAAAGCTTGGTTGGAGTTTATATGGCCTCTATGTGAAGTTTGCTGAAGCTCAGGTCAAGGGAGGTGAAAATCGTATTTTTGATATGGGGTGTTTAAAGGCAAAATGAAGGGTGGTAAATGATCAGTGATGAATGTGGAGTTGAATGGTGGAAAAAGTTTGGAGTTTTGTTGGCTGAGCTATGAGTTTCGAAGAAAAATGCATAAGGGGAAGTTTTGAGGAATGCTGAGTTGTGGGAGGATTCAGCTTGTGTTGGTGTGTGTGTTGAGTTGCTTTTGGTCCATGTATCAATCCTGGATAGGTCAGAGAGTTGTTGTGAAATAGTTTGATTGGTATGGCTCAAATTGCATAAAGTCAAGAAAGTTGTACTTGGAGGTATGGGCTCATGGCAGGCCAAGGACAAGGGCATGTCCTGCGCAGCTGGCTTTAGGGAGGTCCATGGAATTCATATTTTGTAGCTAGCACAAGTGGATGTCAAGATTTGGGGCATTTTGCAATTTGTGAAGGTTTTGGCCCCTTTTGAAATACTTGATGATCAAGGCATGAAACTTGAGAATTCTTTGGTAAATTCTGAATTATAGGTCATGTATGATGTTTGTGTAATGGTTAGAAGTCACTTTGAGGTCACAAATTGCCTTGGTATGAGTTTTTGCAAGTTTCCCTCTTTGGTACATAAGTGAAATTTTGTGATTTTTCCCAACTTTGCAAAGCCATAACTTGAGTTCTATAATGAATTAGATCAAGTTCTTGTACTTTTTGAAAAGGGAATGATCCAATCTACAACTTTCATGACCAAGAATTTTTCATTTGAAGCATTTTTGGATCAAAAAGAGGAGGTTGAAAAACTTTCCCAAAATGGCAAGTTTGCATTACAAGTCACTTTCCCAAAATGGCAACTTTGCAAATGGCTTGAAATTCTTCAATTTTGTGAACTTCTAAATTATTCTAAGATCAAATAAAGATCATATACACCCAAAATTATGGAGAAGACCCTTTGGTTAGATGATTGGGGGCCTCAGATGCCCTGATTTTGCACTGACTTGTTCAAGAAGTCATCTATTGATCAGATGCCTTCCCCATTGAATTTCTTCATGAAAATTGGTGTGTAGGATCCTTATAACATATAGAGACCAATAGAAACAAGAATGACCAAATAATTGGAGTTATGGCCTCTGAAAACAAAACCCTAATTTTAGGTCATCTGTATAGTGAAACCCTAGCTCAGCTTCCATGCCTTTCTCAGTTCTAGTGATTCTTTGACTTCCTTGATCTTGGGAGGATATAATATGATGCTTGAACATATATGGACCCTATTGAGATGATTGAAGACCTTTGGAGTGGCTCAGATAGCTCAGGGATTGCTCAGATCACAAACCCTAGATGCAGATGACTTTGAACCAGTGCAGTGAAGCAAAAATGCAATATGAGATGATATAATTGAACTTATGCACATGAAAAGATCACAAGCCATGGTGTGAACTGAGTGAGGGAAAATTTGGGGTGTTTACAGCTGCCCCTATTCAAACATGAGTTAGCTGTGTAGGATGTAAGCGACGGCTTAACAAGCAAACAAGATAACTTGTGGTTGAATACCAAAGACAGTCCAAAATTTGCGCTCACTGGTTATGAAGAAGAAAAGGGATATATATTGTAAAAGGAAGTAAAGTATGATTATAAAGTGCGGGCGACGGAGGAAGACCGTCGAGCAGAGGACGACTGCTGGGGATAAAGCACTAACGGGGACGGCCGACATGCTGGGGAAATGAAGAAATTATGATGGGGACGACCATCAAATACAGTAACAAGATTTTCTGGGGATTAAAGGTAAAGTCCATGATGGGGACGACCATCAAGTTCGAAGCATAAATGCAATAAAGGATTAGGTATGATCATCAAAGGTGAAGGACGATCACCTAGCAGGGGACGGGTGCTCTGTTGGGGATAAGATGAGGGACGGTCATCTAAGGTGAAGGACAATCACCTGGCAATGTACGGTTGCCGAAGGTACCACGATATAGGACGAATGCCGGGTAGAAAAGGTCGACGATGGGGACGACCATCGGATAAGCATGATGAAGGACGATCATCAAGAGGTGAAGGACGATCACCTAGCAGGGTACGACTGCTCTCAAGGTTTATCATGACATAGGACGAATGTCAGATAATAGAATCAACGATGGGGACGGCCATCAGATAAAATGATGAAGGACGATCATCAAGAGGTGAAGGACGATCACTTAGCAGGGTACGGCTGCTAAAATATCACGACATAGGACGAATGTCGGATAGAAGAGGGTTCCAATAATGGAGACTCCGCTGGGAAGGTGATGAGGGACAATCATCAAAAGGTGAAAGACGATCACCTGGCAGGGTACGGCTGCCGAAAGTATCATGACATAGGACGAATGTCAGATGGAAAAGGAATTTTGCTTTTTACTAGGGATTTTTTGGGGACTCTTCTGGGGAATGGTAGGTACAAACGAGTGTCTACATTCAAGAAAGGAAAGGTATAAGTGATTGACGCTGTGTATAGATTAAAGATGCGGACGAGCATCCTCAAGACTTTGATACGGACGAGTATCAGTAGAAACAAACGCTGACGCATGTTCAGAGATGATGATACGGACGAGTACCAACTGGTTAACAAAGAACACAGAAGAGTGTTGAATCTGAGGAGGGATAAGTGGTGTATGCAAGATACGGACGAGTATCTATATGAGTGGAAAATAAGCATGAGTGAGACACAGATGAGTTTTCAGCTTGCTAGGGAGACTATGACACAGACGAGTATCATAAGAGAAAGTGTATGAGTTATGAACTTATAAGTGTAAGAGATATTTTGATGATCTGTGGGGATAAGATGACACAGACGGGTGTCGGAAGAAGTGTGTATTAATATGTATTAGTGAGTGCAAAGGGGAGGCTTTGGCTTTCCGTTGTGACTGTGGGTCTTTGTATATATATTGTTGATGGAATGTTGGTATAGACAAGTGCTTGATTCAAAACATGGCTTATGATTTTGCAGTATGTTTGATTTTTTCCGTAATGCTCCGTATTAAACGGAATGCTACGCTCCGAGAGGAAATATGATGCGAATGCTATGATTATGCAAAGATACCGATCCGAGATTCGGATCCCGTTATTGTGAAGATCTCTGATTGATCTTGTTTTGAAAGAATATCCCAGCTGGGGATGAGATCATTGGTAGATCTAATATATATGATTCTTCTTGGGGAAATAGGTCACTGATAGACCTATCTTGGTGATGAGGAGCCCAGCTGGGGTCTGTGGAAGCTTCCGTCACTTTGTTGTGAGATCTTCAGACATTGTTCTTCTGGATAGAGGCTGGAGCTCTGCGGGGAGACAGTTCCTTGTCTTTGCACTTGGCTGGGGAGGAACGATCACTGAACGACCTTCCTAGTGATTTTTGTAGAGGCCCTGCTGAGGATGATGGACTTAGATGGGGAAATGGGCCCTTCTGATGCTGCTTTGGATAAAGTACTGTAGAAATGATGCCTGGCAGTTCTAATGGGAAGAAAACATCTCTGGTGCTGTTTGGAAGACATATCGAGGAAATAATGGTTTGACAGCTTGCTGGGGAGAAGCTTTCATGCCCCATGTTGCGCTTTGAATACCTGCACTCCTGTTATGACAAAGAAACGCACAAGTACCCCGAGGTATCCCCTACTGGATCCCATCATAGGAGTTTAGATACTCCCGGGAGCAAATAATACATTTCCTGCAAGCATGTGATTTAGAAAAGACGCATCTGTATTTATGCAATCAATACATCAGGGATATCAGACATTTTGCAAATAAAGTGTATGAGACGGAGTGTGACTGAAAATCTGATTTTATTAATTTGGGTGCCCTGAATTGGCAAATACAGTCAAAGAAACAAATCCCCTGAAATGAGGAGATTGTTACAAATTGAGAAAAAAGATGTTGGCAATGTTGATGACGCTTCAGTGTGCTTTCCCTTTTGCTATGACTTGTATGACATTGACGTTCTTCCCATCTTGCTTTTGAAGAAGGTTGATTCTGACCAATTCTTTAACCTTTTGAAGCTTGCCATGTTGTAAGTGATACAGACGAATTCAGAATGCAGTTGTTCGCTTATTCCCTTATTTTGCGTGGATCGCCCTTTCGGGTTTTCAATCCACCGGGATACCCCTTTTTGCCTGAGCTGTCCAATGCGGCTTTTCAACTCAGCGGGTGTACATTTTTTTAATTTATTTTCCCTTATTTTTGCTCGAGTCTTTTATTCTGTTTTTGACTCGCCGGGATGCCCTATTTTTGCCCGGACTTACATTCTGTTTTTATGTCCAGCGGGTCATTTCATGCGAAGTATTTTTTAACTGCATCTGAATTCACAGGGGACAGGAAGTCTTCACCATCCATAGTACTGAGCATCAGTGCTCCACCAGAGAAAACTTTCTTTACTATGAATGGACCATCATAATTCGGAGTCCACTTGCCCCTGTGGTCTGTATGAGGAGGGATGAGTCTTTTCAGCACAAGATCCCCTACTTGGTATTCCCGAAGCCTGACTTTCTGATCGAAGGCTTTCTTCATTCTCTTCTGATACAGCTGCCCATGACATATTGCAGCTAATCTCTTCTCTTCGATTAGACTCAGTTGTTCGTATCGGGATTGGACCCATTCTGCTTCATTCAGTTTAACATCCATTAGTACCCGCAAGGAGGGTAATTCTACTTCAACAGGTAGGACTGCCTCCATACCATACACAAGCTGATACGGTGTTGCCCTAGTGGATGGTCTGATTGATGTACGGTACCCATGCAAGGAAAATGGTAGCATTTCATGCCAGTCTTTGTAGGTGACCACCATCTTCTGCACAATCTTTTTGATATTCTTGTTAGCCGCCTCTACAACGCCATTCATCTTTGGCCTGTAAGGAGAAGAATTGTAATGTTGGATCTTGAAGTCCCGGCACAGCTCTGCCATCATTTTGTTGTTTAAGTTGGAACCATTATCAGTAATGATTCACTCAGGCACTCCATACCGACAGATGATGTATCTGTAAACACCCCAAATTTGCCCTCACCCATTTCACGCCATGGCTTGTGATCATTTCATATGCATAAACTCAATCATACCATCTCATATCACATTTTTGATCCCCTGCATTGGTTCTAGGTCATCTGCATCTAGGGTTTGTGATCTGAGCAATCCAAGAGCTTCTTGAGCCACTCCAAAGGTCAACAATCACTTCAAAGGGGTCTATGTGTATTCAAGCATCATATTATATCCTCTCAAAGTCAAGAATGTCAAAAAATCACAAGAACTGGGATTAGTATGGAAGCAGAGCCAGGTTTGACTGCACAGATGACCTAAAATTAGGGTTTTGGTTTCAGAGGCCATAACTCCATATTTTTTGGTCATTCTTGTTTCTATTGGTCTCTATATGGTATAAGGAGTATGCATATCAATTTTCATGAAGAAATTCCATGGGGAAGTCATCTGATCAAGAGTTGACTTTTCAAGCAAGTCAGTGCAAAATCAGGGCATCTGAGGCCCCCAAAGACCCAACCAAAGGGTGTTCTTCATCATTTTGATTATATATGATCTTTATTTGATCATGGAAGAAGTTAGAAGTTCACAAAATTCAAGAATCTCAAGTTTTTGCAAAGTTGACTTTTTGGACAAGTTTGACTTTTCATGAAAATGTCATTTTATGCAACCTTTTCAACCCTTACTTTTTGATTCAAGAAAGCTTCAAATGGAAAAAATTTGGTCATGAAAGTTGTAGAATAGATCTTTCCCTTTTCAAAAAGTACAAGAACATGACCTAATTCATTTTTAATCAAAAGTTATGGATTGTCAATGTTGGCAAAAATCACTAAATTTCAAGTCATGCACCAAAGAGGCAAAGTTGCAAATTCACTTCTCAAGGCCAAATAAGTCAGAAAATGGGCTTCTAATTCATTCAACATGATCACACAACATTCAAAAATCAGAATGGGGCAAAGAATTACATGTTTTATGGCCCATGGATCAAGTTTCCTTCATGAAGGCCAAAGGCAAAGTCAAGTTGCAAAAACTCATGATCACATTTCATCCACTTGCTAGCTACTTTGCTGATCAACCCTAGCCTTTCCCCTCACCATGCTGCGCAGCCCACACCCCTTGTACTTGGCTAGAACATGACCCATGCTTTCTCTTACACAAAGTTGACAATTTGCAAAAGTAGCCACACCTATCACAAAAGGGCATGTCACATCTTCTGACCAATCAGCATTGTTTATACAAACTAATTGCAAGCCAAAGCACATAACCAGCAAGCTTGGAACAAGCCATAGCATCACATTCTCATTTTCACTCTCAAAAGCAAAAGATTTCGAAGCTCAGCAAACAACTCACAAACTCACAAACAAACTTCATAGATCAACTCAACTCATCACCCTGGTCAGAAAGCACCCCTCATCCTTGCCCTAAACTGCCTGAATCATAAACACGATTCTCACCTGAGCTTGAACAGAAGTTGTTCAAACTTCCAAACCAGCCAACACAAACTCTTTTCAATCATCAAAGCTTCATCAGGGAGGTCCCAGGAGTGGTTTTGCACAGAAGGGAAGGTCAGAAAGTGCCAGGTTGAAAAGCTTCAAACTCAGGTAACTTCATGAACATTTTTTCCAGAAATGATTTTTAGAGTTCCTAAGTTGTTCTTCATGCTTCCCTGGTCATGAATATGTTGTTGGTTTTGAAAATGGTGAAGAGATGAGAGTTTAATCGTGTTCTGAAAGTCTTGCCCTAAAAATTGTTTTGTTTCGATTCATGTGATTGATGAAATATAAATGATGTTTGTGTTAGGGTTTTGATTCAGTGAGGTGTGGGAAGGATTTCTGTTTTTTTAGATTTCATTTTAGTTACGTTTTGAAGATTCTAGGAATTTTCAGGTGGGGTTCCCACCGGAGAAGACGATCGGAGGTCTTCTCCGGCCACCTGAAAATAATTAGGGTTTAATCCTTGTAATTAATGAAGTTTGAATTGTGAGCGTTGGATGAGTTGACCAAGTCCATTCCCACGCGCATCCAATGGTTCAGATCACTCACTTAGCCCTAATCTTAATTAATTAAGTTAATTAATTCGTTTTAGCAAGTTTGAATTCCAGCCATAGGATCTGGCGCGCAGTCAAGCCTTCCCTGCCCAGATTGCATCTCATCCCTTCGTTCTGCATACTTTCCAATAATTCAATTTTTAATTCATATTTTCTTATTTGTTTTGCACATTTTATTTAAAATAGTAAAAACCATTTAAAAATTATGAAATTTTTTGCCAAAGATTTCACTAATTTTTAAAACACAAAAATATTTTTATTTTTATTTTTTGCATTTTAAAAATATTTTTAAATATTTAAAAGTTTATTTTTAATTAATTAATGAGAATTAATTAATTAAAAATACTTTTAGGTATTTAAAAATCACCAAAAAATTCATGAAACATTTAAAAACATTTAGAAACATTTTCCAACCCTCAAACCAAATTTCTTTTTTGATCTTGATGCATTTTGAGAATTTTTCATGGAATTAAAATCATTTTGATGCATTATTTTGATCCAAACTTCCAAAAATCACTTCTGCCTAACCATAAAGAGTTGGACTTTGATTCTTTTTGCATTGTGTTTAGCATATCATGTAGTTTGTGAGATTAAATGGCCATGATTTGATCTTTCATTTTCCATTTGTTTGGCATTTTTCTTGTTAAGGAACCCTAAAACCCTAGAAAACTTAGGAAAATCATAACTTGGGTTAGGTTAAGAGTTGGAACCTCTCCTTTGGGCAGTGAGTTAGTATAGGTTTAAGGATCCTTTGAGTGTGTTTTCAATTTTTTGTATTGATGTTTGCTTCTGATTTTGGTTTGTGTTTGGTGCTTTGATCATAAACCCTAATTTGGGCTTCCATATGCATCCATCTTGCATTTGCATTCATACCTTGACTTGCCATAGCATTTTATGCATTCTTTTGATTCATTGAACATCTTAAGACATATTGAAAGCATGTTTGATCATTGCATCTTGCATTTGCCATGTTGTATGCCATTTGCATTTCATAACTTTTCATGAATGTTCATGCTTCTTAACTTGTTTCATTTGCATCCATAAGCTTGTATGATCATCCCCATGTGTTGTTTCATGTTTGTAACATCTCATAGCATCATTAACATCATGTATGTGCTTCTGGATTTGATATACATCATGCCATTTCATCTCATTTTGCATTGCATTGCATTTCTTTTCTAACTTTTCAGGTGGTAAGTGACTTTGAGAAGTGAATTTTCCTTCACTTCTCATAACTTCTCTTCATCTCTTTCATGCATCCTTGCTGCATTTTGTCATGTGTTTGAGTTTGAGCTTGTTCATTCTCCTCTTTCTCACTTTCTTTCTTCAAGTGACTTGACTTCTTGAATGAAGCAAGTTACTTTGCTTCTCCTGATCTTTCATCTGTTTCCTGGTGGTTCCATTGAAGTTTTCTCTTGTTAACCTCACAAACCTTAGGAACAACCAAGCATGACAATGATTAGGGTTTTGATTAGTCCCCTACTTAATTTTTACCTTTGTGTCTCATTGAGTCTTCTCTTCTCACCTCATAATCAGGGACTAAACCCTAAAGGCTTTAAGGCTTAGTGATTAAGTTTATGCCTGCATCCTTCTATTAGGATGGAGTGTATAACTTTAATCCTAAGTGTTAAACCCTTAATGTGTTTAAATCCTTTAATCAATTCATCTAATAACCATCAAGACATCAAGCTTGTAACTTGGGCCTTGCATTAGGGTTCTAATTCTTCCTTAATTGGTTAAGAAGGACTAACCCTAGTGTTAATGGACAAGTCCCCCTCAAGTTGTCTTACAAACCCTAAAAAACACTTCATCATCATATCATTAACTAAAATCCATCTTAATAAAGGCTTTGTTTTATCATGAGTTTAATCCCTAATCATGGATTAAGTTGAGGAGCTTTCCTCAGCTTAAACATTCTCATCTATTATCCTTCTATTAGGATGGTGTAATGAGTCTGTTTAATCCCTGATTATGGCTTAATCTCATTACTTAACACTAAACAAAAACCACAAAAACATCTAAATAATCACAAGTAGGTTAATGATCTTAATCCTACACCAAAGGTGATTAAGTGTGAGAATCTGACTTCACACTTAAGGTATTCTCATTACCCCTAATCAGAGGGAAGATGTGATGAGTTTACTAACCCATTGGTTTAGGCTTAAGCTCATTAACTTATGACAAACATTCAAAAGCAATAAAAGACTGAAAACTCAAAAAACAAACAATAATCGTCTCCTTCGGGATTCTTTTCTCATCTCATTCACTCACAAACGAGAACTCGCTTCTTCCGTCTAATGCAAGACAGTTTGCACCTGAGCCAGACAGGTCATACACTTGAGCATAGACTAGTAAGCAGTTCACAAGTCAATTTATCTTTCAGTCTCTTTGGGTCGAACTACGGTGTTCTGACTTCCTCATTGCACGAGAGGATACGTAGGCATAACTTAACAGTTATCGAACAAAAGTCTCTGTACATTCCCCCTCTTTCCAGCTTCATTCTTTAGCCTCATTATCATGAGCATTTCATTCTTGTTCCTACACTGACACTGTATATATCACACTTTACACTTCTTTTACACTGACACTTGCACATCCCTTTTCCAGCTCTTTTACACACAAATTGCACTGACACTACCCCTTTAAAACACAAATCTTCTAAGCGTGGATCCCGTCGAGTACGACGGACAATCTGGGTGCTAATACCTTCCCAGGTTGTAACCAACCCCCTTTCTCAGTCTCTCTGGTTCGCAACCGTCTTATCCATCTCTTTCTAGGTCTATGCAGCATTGCCTTTCCTCCGGGATAAAAATGCCTAGCTGGCGACTCTTTTCATCTCCAGTGAGTTCACTGCTGTGTGTTCTCATTGTCCCTTTCGCCGACAGTTCGCATCTGTACCTTTATCTGGGGCCATTCCCATCTATCGGGAGCGACAGCTTGGCGACTCTGCTGGGGACCCTTATATTGCAACCAGGGCTTCTGGTTCTTTTTGTGGGTTCCTCCTAGCGCTTGATTGATTTGTGTTTACTGGGGTGTTATGTGCTATCTGTAGTTGTATATTTGTTTTGTTTATTGCTTTATGTACAGTTGCTTTACTGCTTTCTTTATTGCTTTGCATATATCATATTGTCATACTGTGCTGGCTGGATCTGTTTGGTTGTTTTGGTGGGTGGGTGTTCTATTGAGAGTTGAGGTCCTATACCTGGGACCTGAGTGACACCTAGGCTAGAGTGGTTCATATTCTTTCCCATTCCATCTCGGTCTGGTGCGGGAATATGAAACACGGTTCAGATATGGATTTCTTCTTGAGAACTCTGTGTTGCAGATTTCCTGCAATGCTAGGGCTATCTGGGAAGCCTGCTAAGTCTAGATGACCTTTAGTATTGAACTTCAGAAACTGAGGAGAATTAGAGGAGGAACTTTTATGGTTATTGTAAACACTGTACCTCCGGGTTAGAAGTGTTTACACTTCTCATAACTGATCCAAGTCTGAGGATCCTTGTTTTAGAACACCACCTGTGAGGGGGTTGGGCTGTTTACAAGTTTGCAGGTACCCTTGACCTCAGCATACCCTGTTACTTTGTTTGATTAAGAGTACTCCATTTTGGAACAGTTCTTGTGATTCTAACCCTGGACATGCGGCTCTTTATTTTAGTCCCCCACCTTGGTTACTGGACTTATAGACCTCCATCTGGATTTCTTGAACATACTTAGACTTGTATCAGAGCACTTGATCAGATCCAGCTCAGTCACAAACCCTTTACATATCATTTGCATACATCATCATTGCATCATTTTGACATTTGCTTATTTGTTTTTCAGGGTATCCATCCTTTATTTTTGGCTTGGTTTTGACCCCATCATCAGTATAGACCTATCTTCACCAGCATCTACTTCAGTTATCAGCTACCTGCTTCAGTCACCTGCACCAGCCAATCAGTGGCCCATTTTTCAGTGTTATCATCAGCACCTGTCTCATCTCATCCTCAACATCATGGCACCTAAGAAGAGTAATATCTCCTACCACTTCTTTCAGCCTGAGCTAGCTGACATCAGGAGGACTCAGACCCTGATTACTCCAGACCATATACCACTGTTCATGGAACACTATGGAAGCATACTTGATGTGGTTATGGATTTGGACCCTTCACAAAGGAGCTTGATTCATACTTGCCTGCAATTCTATGATCCCCCTCTGAGGTGTTTCACTTTTCAGGATTTCCAGTTGGGACCCTTATTGGAGGAATACTCATCATTGGTTGGTATACCTATCAGGGGTGGAGTCCCCTTCAACCCGGAGATGGCTTTCCCAAGTAATGAGGAGATAGCAAAGGCATTACATCTGGAACCAGTTCTGATTGGGCAGCATATGACTACTAAGGCTGGAATCTCTGGCCTGCATCTGGATTTCTTGATCTCTCAAGCTACCCTGAAAGCTTCTTTGGGAGAGTGGAAAGCAGTCTGTGCTTTATTGGCCCTGAGCATATATGGGATTATATTATTTGCAGATGAGCCTAAATTCATTAGCAAGAATGCAATCCATCTTTTCATCATGAGGAGCCCAGTGCCCACTTTATTGGGGGATTTCTACTACTCAGTGCACCAGAGGAATGAAAAGCAGAGGGGAAGATTAGTGAGGTGTTGTGCTCCTTTGTTCCATACCTGGCTTCTCAAGCATTTGCCCAAGACAGATGCATTTTTGGATCCTCATCAGCAGAGAAACTGGGCTAGAAGACTCACTGCTTTGACTTCAGCTGATATCAGGTGGTGCACTCAAAGCACAAAGGGCAGGGATATCATTACCAGTTGTGGGCAGTTTCCCAATGTACCCCTGATAGGAGTTAAGGGTTGCATCAATTACAACCCCCTGCTATTCAAAAGACAACTGGGCTATGCATTGGTCCACACTCCTAAGGCACAAGACTTGGCTGAGACTCTTTACTGTGAGAACAAGCCTAATCTGGCTATTGTCAGGCAGGCAGCCTGGGCCTGGGACAATGTTCAGACTAAAGGAGTAACCATTCTGGGAAAGTGCAACAATGTGGCATCAGCACAGTACTATGAGTGGTCCCATGCCAGGGCTCAATTTTCTGGGATGCCCTTCACCATGGAAGATATACCGGGACCATCCTCAGCACCACCTCCTGCCACTGTCAGCTTAGAGGAGTTTGAGAGTTTGAAAGAAAGAAATGAGAAGTTGACTCAGGCTCTACAGAAGACCCTCTGGGAGAGGAGTGATGGTAGGTTGGATATTGAGAGGTTAGAGAAGCTGAGAGTAGAGCATCTGGCTAAAATTGAGAAGTCTGAGGATTACATCAAGAAGTCTAGGGCTGGAGAACAGATCTTGAAGAATGCCTGCAAGGAAGCCCAGTTCTAGAAGGCAAGGACTGACTTGTATCTAAAAGAGAGTCAAGCTAGGTGGGTCAGGATCACCGAAGCTCGTACTCTGGAAGATAAGAGGACTCAGGACAAGATCGAGCAGCTGGAAGATAGTGCAAAAGAGCAGCAGGAAGCCCTGGCAGCAGCCTAGAGAGACATCTCAGAACTGAAGATCAGAGCTGGAGTGAAGAGGTCAAAGGACCAGAGTCAGCACAAGAAGCTAACTGCAGCTGTTACTACCAGGAATCTCCTTATCAGGAGTCTCACAGAGCGTCTGGCTGATCCTGTGACTGAAGCACTTCTCAAGGAAGTTCAGGAGGATGAGTTTGGTCTTGGTGTCTGACTTTTGTTTGTTGTTGCTTTCATTTCATGTACTTTTTATTTTCTTACGATGTATTTTGACCCCTCAGAGGGCATGTTTTGTAAAGAACAAATTATGTATCATCTGCTTTTTTGAAATATATGTATCAGTTTATTCCATTTAAGTTCTTTTCAAGCAACATCAACAGTATCTTCAAGGGTCTGAAAGGGTCAAAACCAAGTGCCAAGCCGGATACCTTGGAAACAAATAAGCATACTGCATCGCATGCTAACCCTTTTGCTTGTTTTGCAGGTTTATTTTGTTGTTGTTGCTAACTCTGTTGTGATATTCAGGAACTATTGCTCGACGTCGGGTATTTCCACTCAACCGTCCACACCGATATCCAACCCGAAACAAACCTTCCGGGCATAAAAATGGACCAGGTACAACAGGACCTTGCAGAGGTCAGAAACCAAATGGCCAACGAAAGATTGGAAATGAGAACTCAGATGACGCAGTTTATGGAAGTGATGAACAATATGGCTCAGAGCCAAGAGAGATTGAGAGCAATGGTGGAAAGGCAGAATCAAGAAGATCCCCATATAGGGACTGCTGGGACAAGCAACAATGAGAGGGTCCAACCTCATGTCAACCCCCCATGTATTCGGACCCCACCTTCATCCAGAGATCAACATTCCTGCTAATGTTCAAGGGACTGCCACTGCAGGCAGAGTGCTGCAAGAAGACCCCTAGGAGGATCAGTTCACAGTAATGGGTGCTGGGGAAGAAGCCTATGACAGAAGGCTGGACGAAATTGCTGAAAAATTAAGGTCCTTGGAGTCTCAAAACTCTTTGGGCTTTGATGTTATGGACATGGGCTTAGTGGACGGGGTCAGGATTCCCCATAAGTTTAAGCCTCCTTGTTTTGAAAAGTACAACGGGACTTCCTGCCTACGGACCCACTTACAATCCTTTTTGGGAAGGTTGAAAGCATATACCATGGACGAGAAGCTATGGATGTTTTATTTTGAGGATAGTTTAACTGGAGCGTCAAGGGAATGGTACTCCCATCTGACTAGAGCAACCATCAGGTGTTGGAAGGACTTGGCAGAGGCCTTCATCATACAATACCAGTATAACTTGGATATGGCACCCAACAGGACCCTCCTAATGGGAATGTCACAGTCATCCAGGGAAAGCTTCTGCGAGTACGCCCAAAGGTGGAGGCAGTTGGCTGCTGCTGTCCAGCCACCTATGTCAGAGAGGGAGATGGCAGATATGTTTATGAACACCCTCAAAGGAACATACATTGACAGGCTGGCTGCTTTCTCCTCCACCAGCTTTGCAGATGTCGTTATAGCTGGAGAGAGAATTGAGAGCCTGTTAAAAATGGGCAAAATTTCTGACAACGGTGCCAGCTCATCCAGCAACACAAGAAAGCCTTTTGTAGGCCCGAGAAGAACTGGTGAGGCCAATGCTATCCATGCCAGCAGGGGAAGACCCCAATATGTTCATAGGTCCGTGGCAGCAGTCACCATTCCCGCTCCAATTCATCCACAACCAGTTTATCAACCACAGCAACAAAATTATCAGCAACAAAGTCAGTATCCTCCTCAGAGAAACTACAACAACACCAACAACAATCATCAAAGACCGTTCCAACAGAGACCTTCTCAAGCCAATAGGGTGATCGATCCGATCCCTATGCCATATGCCACATTACTGCCACAACTCCTGAAACTCAACCTGGTTGAGCTAAGGACGTTGGCACCTCCGGATCCTGCCAGTCTACCCAGAAATTACGACTCCAACGCCAGATGTGCTTTCCATTCAAATGCACCTGGCCATAGTACAGAGAAGTGCAGAGCTTTGCACATGAAGGTACAAGACTTGGTAGACTCTAAGGCTCTAAACTTTTCACCACCACCAAATGTTAACAAGAACCCTATTCCAAACCACGGAGGTCCCCGGATCAATGCTATTGAAGAAGACAAGCCGTCTTACTTGATAACCAGTGTGGGTCAGATTCGGACACCGTTGGTAGAGATTAAAGCTCAACTCCTTGAATGTCAAATGTTCCCAGGATGTGAGCTAGGGTGTGCTTATTGCAACATTTCAGTGAATGGTTGTGATAACTTGAGAGATGGCATAGATGGTCTCATCCAGAGTGGCCTGCTTCAAATCACAACATCAATTCCTACCAATCCAGGAACCTCATCAGCAGCAACCCCCGAGTCTTCTACAAATACAACAACCATTGTTCCAAGCAACTCTTCAATCTCATCAACAAATGCTTCATCTGTTACTTCAACGGACCAGATATCAGCACCCCTCCATTCAGAATCTCCTACAACAACAACACCCATCCTCCCAACAATGTCTCCTACAACTTCAACCGCGAATGTCTCAACAGTTACAATTTATTATGATCCTGAAAATGACTCTGCCTACAACTCACAAAATGCCACTCCCATCAGAGCACCAGTCACAATATACTATGATCCACAGACTATCACAGTCCCTTCTGCAGCTGCCATCAGTCCAGTCACTGTCACAGTACCTGGACCAGTACCTTATGAAAGCAGTAATGCCATCCCTTGGCATTACGGCTCTGATCTATACTGCGAAGGACAGAAAATCACTTTTGAATCATCAACCCCTACACCACAAATAGATAATGTGGGAGGAGGCGGAGGCTCCACTCGAAGCGGACGTCTCTTTGCTCCACAAATTCAAAGACCCACTGCCGAAGCAGAAGCTGCTGCCAAGGCAAAAGGGAAGAGCTTGGTGCAGGAAGAGCAGATTGTTAAAGAAGCTTTGAAAACCCCTTTTGATCAAGAAGTTGATGAATTCATGAGAATCATCAAGAAAAGTGATTACAAAATAGTGGACCAGCTTCACCAGACGCCTTCCAAGATCTCTATTCTATCATTGCTTATGTGCTCTGAGGCCCATCGGAACGCACTACTCAAGGTCTTGCACGCAGCTTATGTGCCAGAAGAGATCACAGTTAATCAGTTGGAAGCTGTGGTTGGAAATGTTAATGCTAGTCATGGACTAGGGTTCACCAACACTGATTTGACTACTGAAGGCCGCAATCATAACAAGGCTTTGCACATTACCATGGAATGCAAAGGTGCAGTTCTTTCCCATGTGCTGGTAGACACAGGATCATCCCTCAATGTATTACCTAAAAAAGCCCTTGTGAAGCTAGAGTATGACGGATTGGCATTACGGCCCAGCAACCTGGTAGTAAGAGCCTTTGATGGTTCTAAGAGATCGGTTCTGGGAGAAATTGAGTTGCCTATAACGATTGGCCCACAAACTTTCAAAACGACCTTCTACGTGATGGATATACAGCCTGCCTACAGTTGTCTATTGGGTAGGCCATGGATTCACGCCGTTGGCGCCGTGACCTCAACCCTTCACCAGAAGTTAAAATTCGAGTGGGAGGGTCAAGTCGTTACTATCTGTGGAGAAGAGGATATTTTTGTTAGCCACCTGGCTACCTACAAATACATTGAGATGGATGGGGAGATCCACGAAACGATGAGTCAAGGGTTTGAGGCCTTGAACATAAATGAAACTTCTGCTGTACCTGGAACCTCAATGACATCATACCAACAAGCCCGGAAGGTTGTTGAAGAAGGAAATGCCCAAGGCTGGGGCAAACTGCTACCTGTGGAAAAGAAAGAGGATAGATTTGGGTTGGGTTACAAACCAACTCAACAAGATCAAGCAGGGGCTGCTAAAGAGCCCAACTTTGTTAGTGGGGGAATGCTCACCCCCGATGTTGTCAACAATTTGGAAGACGAGGACGAAAGCGACCGCAACCTGGAGAGTTGGATCCATCCAAAGATCCCGGGGAGCAGTATCTCAAACTGGTCTTCCCAGGAAATTATAAGAGTTACTCATGCAGAGTAATTATTATTTCATGTATTTTTATAGCATGCATCAAGTCTTGCATCTTGCCCAAGATGACAAGACTCATTTTGTAATCGGGCCATCTGTAATTTTTGTGCAACAAGATTAATCAATGAAATATCAGACATCTTTTGCAAATGAGTCTTTTTCTTTTCCGCTCACTGTTTTTCCATTCTTCTTTTTGTACAAAAAATAAATGGCAGTGTTTTCAAAATGACAATTTTATTTCACTTTTCTAAACAAGATTAAAATCAAATCACTAAAATGAACAAACTGAACCCTTGCAGAGAGTGCCTTCCAGACAGCACCAACAACAGCACGGCTATGACTTCGTATGACTTTGACAATCCGATCAATCAAGCTGATGAAGGGGTTGAAGAAGAATATGAGCTTCCTGAAGAGCTAGCCAGATTGTTGAGACAAGAGGAAAAGGTTATTACTCCTCACCAGGAGGAGGTTGAAACAATCAATCTTGGTACAGACGAAGACGTGAAAGAAGTTAAAATCGGAGCCTGCTTACAAGACTCAGTGAAGAGACAACTGATCGACCTGCTTCAAGAATATGTGGACGTGTTTGCTTGGTCTTATCAAGATATGCCAGGGTTGGACACCGACATTGTTATGCACAAGCTTCCTTTAAGAGAAGAATGTCCACCGGTTAAACAGAAACTGCGCCGTACTCGCCCAGATATGGCAATGAAAATCAAGGAAGAGGTACAAAAGCAATGGGACGCCGGGTTCCTTGCCGTAACTAGCTATCCATCGTGGGTTGCTAATATAGTACCTGTGCCTAAGAAAGACGGCAAAGTAAGAATGTGTGTTGACTACCGGGATCTGAATAGAGCCAGCCCGAAAGATGATTTCCCATTACCTCACATTGATGTATTGGTGGATAATACGGCTCAATTCTCGGTGTTCTCCTTCATGGACGGATTTTCAGGATACAATCAGATCAAGATGTCACCTGAAGACATGGAGAAGACGACCTTCATCACACCCTGGGGCACATTCTGTTACAAGGTAATGCCATTTGGGCTCAAGAATGCCGGTGCAACATATCAACGGGCTATGGTAACATTATTCCACGATATGATCCATAAAGAAATCGAATTTTTTGTGGATGACATGATTGCCAAGTCCCTCACTGAAGAAGACCACCTGGTAAACCTGCTAAAACTATTCAAGCGTCTGAGGAAGTACCAACTGAAGTTGAACCCCAACAAATGCACATTCGGGGTGCGATCGGGTAAGCTGCTGGGTTTTATTGTGAGCGAGAAAGGGATTGAAGTTGACCCTGACAAAGTCAAAGCTATTCAAGAGATGCCTGCACCAAAGACAGAGAAGGAAGTTCGAGGGTTCTTAGGTAGATTGAACTACATCTCAAGGTTCATATCTCACCTTACGGCAACCTGTGAACCTTTGTTCAAATTGTTGAGAAAAGAACAAACGGTCAGGTGGAATGAAGACTGTCAAAAGGCTTTTGACAAGATCAAGGAATACTTACAAGAACCTCCAATCCTTATGCCTTCGGTTGAAGGAAGACCTCTGATAATGTACTTGACAGTATTAGAAGAGTCAATGGGGTGTGTGTTGGGCCAGCATGACGAGTCTGGTCGAAAAGAGTATGCAATATACTACCTAAGCAAAAAGTTTACCGACTGTGAACAACGTTATTCACTGCTCAAGAAAACTTGATGTGCTTTAGCGTGGGCTTCTCGCCGACTGAGACAGTATATGTTGACCCACACTACCTTGTTGATCTCAAAAATGGACCCAGTTAAGTACATATTTGAGAAGCCAGCTCTTACCGGACGGGTTGCAAGATGGCAAATGATCCTCACAGAATATGACATCCAGTACACTCCTCAGAAAGCCATCAAGGGCAGTGTATTGTCTGAATATCTTGCTGAGCAACCTATTGATGATTACCAGCCTATGAGATTTGACTTCCCTGATGAAGACATCATGTTCATAAAAGCAAAAGATCATGAAGAGCCTATTCACACTGAAGGGCCTGACCCGGAAGAAGAATGGACTATGATGTTTGATGGGGATGTTAACATGAATGGTCGTGGTGTTGGTGCAGTACTCATTACACCTAAAGGAGTTCACATGCCTTTCTCGGCAAAACTCACTTTCGACTGCACTAACAACGAAGCTGAATACGAAGCTTGCATTATGGGTCTTGAGGAAGCCATTGACCTCAGGATCAAGACATTGACCGTATTCGGAGATTCAGCTCTGGTAATCAATCAAACCAACGGCAAATGGTACACCCACCAGGATCATCTGATACCTTACAGGGATTATACAAGGAGGTTATTGACTTTCTTTACAACGGTCAAGCTTGAGTATATCCCTCGGGACGAGAATCAATTTGCAGATGCTCTGGCTACCATTTCATCAATGATCAAAGTTCAAGCTGCCAACTTCGTACCTCAAATTTCAGTATCCAGACTTAACAGACCAGCATACGTATTCGCAGCAGACATTGTCAAAGATGATAATCCTTGGTTCCATGACATTAAGTGCTTCTTGGAGGATCAAACATACCCACCTGGGGCATCTTCCAATGATAAGAAGACTCTGAGAAGGCTTGCTGGTAGTTTCTTTCTGAACACTGATGGCTCCCTGTACAAGCGAAATTTTGATATGGTACTCCTCAGATGCATTGACAAAACAGAAGCAGACTTGTTAATGCATGAAGTGCACGAAGGATCCTTTGGATCCCATGCTGGAGGACATGCAATGGCTAAGAAATTGCTACGATCTGGTTATTATTGGATCACAATGGATGCCGACTGTTGTACCTATGCCAGGAAATGCCATAAATGCCAGATTTATGCGGATAAGGTGCATGTGCCTCCCAATCCTCTGAATGTGATGTCTTCACCCTGGCCCTTTGCTATGTGGGGCATTGACATGATTGGAAAGATTGAACCAACTGCTTCAAACGGCCACAGATTCATCTTGGTTGCTATTGACTATTTTACCAAGTGGGTTGAAGCAGCTTCCTATGCAAATGTTACAAGACAAGTGGTAGCCAGATTTCTGAAGAGAGATATCATCTGTCGATACGGAGTTCCCGAGCAAATCATTACTGATAATGGTTCCAACTTGAACAACAAAATGATGGCAGAGCTATGTCGGGACTTCAAAATTCAACATCACAATTCTTCTCCTTACAGGCCAAAGATGAATGGCGTTGTTGAGGCGGCTAATAAGAATATCAAGAAGATTGTGCAGAAGATGGTAGTCACCTACAAGGACTGGCATGAGATGCTACCGTTTGCCCTACATGGTTACCGCACGTCAATCAGAACATCCACTGGGGCAACACCATATCAGCTTGTCTATGGTATGGAGGCAGTCCTACCTGTTGAAGTTGAGCTACCCTCCCTACGGGTACTAATGGATGTTAAGCTGAACGAAGCAGAATGGGTCCGATCCCGGTACGAGCAACTGAGTCTGATTGAAGAGAAAAGATTGGCTGCAATCTGTCATGGGCAGTTGTATCAGAAAAGAATGAAGAGAGCCTTCGATCAGAAAGTCACGCACCGAGAGTACCAAGTAGGAGATCTTGTGCTGAAGAGAATCCTCCCTCCTCATACAGACCACAGGGGCAAATAGACTCCGAACTATGAAGGACCATTCGTAGTAAAGAAAGTTTTCTCTGGTGGAGCACTGATGCTCAGCACTATGGATGGTGAAGACTTCCCGTCCCCTGTGAATTCAGATGCAGTTAAAAAATACTTCGCATAAAATGACCCGCTGGACATAAAAACAGAATGTAAGTCCAAGCAAAATAGGGCATCCCGGCGAGTCAGAAACAGAATAAAAGACTCGGGCAAAAATAAGGGAAAATAAGCAAAAAAAAATGTACACCCGCTGAGTTGAAAAGCCGCATTGGACAACTCAGGCAAAAATGGGTATCCTGATGGATTGAAAACCCGAAAGGGCGATCCATGCAAAATAAGGGAATAAGCGAACAACTGCACTCTGAATTCGTCTGTATCACTTACAACTTGGTAAGCTTCAAAAGGATCAAGCTTCTTTCAGAATCAGCCTTCTTCAGAAAACAAGACGAGAAGAACGTCAAAAGTCATACGAGTCATAGCAAAAAGGGGAAGCTCCTCGAAGCGTCGTCAACATTGCCAGCATTTTGTTTCTCAATTTGTAACAATCTCCTCATTTCAGGGGATATGTTTCTTTGACTGTATCTCGCCAATTCAGGGCACATGAATTAATAAAAGCAGATTTTCAGTCATGTTTCGTCTTGTACATTTTATTTGCAAAAATGTCTGATGTCTTAAGAAAAACTGGTTGCATAAATACAGATGCTTATCTTCAAAAAAATATATGTAATAAAAGTCACATGCTTGCAGGAAATATACTTACTCACAGAAGTGTCTAAACTCCTATGACGGAATCCAGTAAAGGATACCTCGGGATTACTTGTGCGTCTCCCTATCTTTGCAGGATTGCAGGTATCCAGAACGCAACTTGGGGCATGTAAGCTTCATCCCAGCAAGCTGGCAGATCAATGCTCGCTCAGTCTTAACACTCAAAGTGTTTTCTCCCCAACCGAGTTGCCACTTGTTACTTCTCCCCATCAGAGTTGCCAGACATCACTTCTCCAGTGGGGCAAAACCAGAAGGCGCCCATATCCCCGGCTGAGTCAAGAATCCTCCTCAACAGAATCTCTAGGGAGATCTTTCAGTGATCTCTCTTTCTCCCCAGCCAAGTTGCCATTTCATCCTCAGCCAAGTACAACAATCAGGGAACCATCTCCCCACAGAGTTCCAGCCTCTATCCAGAAGAGCAACGCATGAAGGGATCACAACAGAGTGAAAAAAGCTTCTACAAACCCCAGCTGGGTCTCTCATTATCAGGATGGGTCTACCAGTGGCCTATTTCCCCAAGCAGATACATCTCATCAGATCCACCAATGATCCCACCCCCAGCTGGGATGTCCATTTCAAGCAGATCGGCCGCGGATCTTCGTAGCAACGGGATCCGGATCTCGGTTTGGTATCCTTGCATAATCATAGCATTCGCATCATATTCACCCACAAAGCGTAGCATTCCGTCGAGTACGGAGCATTACGGCAAAAATCAAACATGTTGCATAATCATAAGCCATGACCTGAATCAAACACTTATGAATAATGATAATCCATCATCATACAGACTCCCCCCAGAATCCCCAGTGGAGATTCCCCAGCAAAATCAGTTGCCTCACATTCACAAACACCAGTATATACTCTCTTTGGCACCCGTCCGTGTCAATACTCCCCAGCAAAGTCGCCTGAACACTCTTTGCAAACAATAACACTCGTATTACAGATACTTTTTGACACCCGTCCGTGTCATATCCCCAGCAGAAAACCAAAGACGTCCTCTTTGCACTCACACATACTTATATACATTTCCTTGACACCCGTCCATAAACACTTTGTACATCAGATACTTGTTTATACTATACTCTTCTCCTTTTGGCACTCGTCCGTGTCACTCTCCCCAACAGTTAAACACTCATCTATACACCACTCACACTTATACAGATATTCGTCCGTATCTTGAATGTACAGCTAAAATCCCCACAGATTCAACACTAGTCCGTGTTCTTTGTTAACCAGTTGGTACTCGTCCGTACCATCATTTCCGAACATGTGTCAGGCGTTTGTTTCTGCATGATACTCGTCTGTATCATAGTCTTAAGGATGCTCGTCCGCATCTTTAATCCATACACCGCGTCAAACACTATGCCTTCTTGAATATAGACACTCGTCTGTGTCTACTATTCCCCAAAAGAGTCCTTTCAGATTCAACACTCGTCCGTGTTCTCTGTTAACCCGTTGATACTCGTCCGTATCATCATCTCTGAACACATGTCAGTATTTGTTTCTACCCGATACTCGTCTGTATCGTAGTCTTAAGGATGCTCGTCCGCATCTTTAATCTATACACAAAACATCTAAACACTTATACCTTTTGTTTCTTGGATGTAAACGCTCGTCCGTATTTACTATTCCCCAATAGATCGCCAAACAAAGTTTTTTCTTTTTATCTGACACTCGTCCTGTGTCATGATAAACCTTGAGAGCAGCCGTCCCCTGCTAGGTGGTCGTCCTCCACCTCTTGATGGTCGTCCTCCATCCTGCTCATCCGATGGCCGTCCCCATCGTTGATTTTCTATCCGACATTCGTCCTATGTCGCGATATTTTTAGCAGCCGTCCCCTGCTAGGTGGTCGTCCTCCACCTTTTGATGATCGTCCTTCATCATTTTATCCAATGGCCGTCCCCATTGTTGATTTTGGTTATCTGACATTCGTCCTGTGTCATGATAAACCTTGAGAGCAGCCGTCCCCTGCTAGGTGGTCGTCCTCCACCTCTTGATGGTCGTCCTCCATCATGCTCATCCGATGGCCGTCCCCATCGTTGACCTTTTATCCGGCATTCGTCCTATGTCGTGATATTTTCAGCAGCCGTACCCTGCCAGGTGGTCGTCCTCCACCTTAGATGACTGTCCCTCATCTTAACCCAAACAGAGCAGCCGTCCCCTGCTAGGTGATCGTCCTTCACCTTTGATGACCGTACCTCATCATCTGTTTATTTCATTTATTCTTTAACCCGATGGCCGTCCCCGTCGCGGTCCCTTTTCTTTTTAGCCCGATGGCCGTCCCCATCGTTGGCTACTTTACTTTATGACCTTGATGGCCGTCCCCATCGTAACACCTTTTATCCCCAGCATGTCGGCCGTCCCCGTCATCGCTTTGTTTCCCGCACTTTCCAGCATGTCGGCCGTCCCCGTTATTGCTCTTTACCCAGCAGTCGTCCTCTGCTCGACGGTCGTCCTCCGTCGCCTACACTTTACAATATACTTTATTTTCTTTTACAATCTATATCCCTTTTCTTCTTCATTTTGTGAGTGCAAATTTTGGACTGTCTTTGGTATTCAACCACAAGTTATCTTGTTTGCCTGCTAAGCCGTTGCTTACATCCTACACAGCTAACTCATGTTTGAATAGGGGCAGCTGTAAACACCCCAAATTTGCCCTCACCCATTTCACGCCATGGCTTGTGATCATTTCATATGCATAAACTCAATCATACCATCTCATATCACATTTTTGATCCCCTGCATTGGTTCTAGGTCATCTGCATCTAGGGTTTGTGATCTGAGCAATCCAAGAGCTTCTTGAGCCACTCCAAAGGTCAACAATCACTTCAAAGGGGTCTATGTGTATTCAAGCATCATATTATATCCTCTCAAAGTCAAGAATGTCAAAAAATCACAAGAACTGGGATTAGTATGGAAGCAGAGCCAGGTTTGACTACACAGATGACCTAAAATTAGGGTTTTGGTTTCAGAGGCCATAACTCCATATTTTTTGGTCATTCTTGTTTCTATTGGTCTCTATATGGTATAAGGAGTATGCATATCAATTTTCATGAAGAAATTCCATGGGGAAGTCATCTGATCAAGAGTTGACTTTTCAAGCAAGTCAGTGCAAAATCAGGGCATCTGAGGCCCCCAAAGACCCAACCAAAGGGTGTTCTTCATCATTTTGATTGTATATGATCTTTATTTGATCATGGAAGAAGTTAGAAGTTCACAAAATTCAAGAATCTCAAGTTTTTGCAAAGTTGACTTTTTGGACAAGTTTGACTATTCATGAAAATGTCATTTTATGCAACCTTTTCAACCCTTACTTTTTGATTCAAGAAAGCTTCAAATGGAAAAACTTTGGTCATGAAAGTTGTAGAATAGATCTTTCCCTTTTCAAAAAGTACAAGAACATGACCTAATTCATTTTTGATCAAAAGTTATGGCTTGTCAAAGTTGGCAAAAATCACTAAATTTCAAGTCATGCACCAAAGAGGCAAAGTTGCAAATTCACTTCTCAAGGCCAAATAAGTCAGCAAATGGGCTTCTAATTCATTCAACATGATCACACAACAGCCAAAAATCAGAATGGGGCAAAGAATTACATGTTTTATGGCCCATGGATCAAGTTTCCTTCATGAAGGCCAAAGGCAAAGTCAAGTTGCAAAAACTCATGATCACATTTCATCCACTTGCTAGCTACTTTGCTGATCAACCCTAGCCTTTCCCCTCACCATGCTGCGCAGCCCACACCCCTTGTACTTGGCTAGAACATGACCCATGCTTTCTCTTACACAAAGTTGACAATTTGCAAAAGTAGCCACACCTATCACAAAAGGGCATGTCACATCTTCTGACCAATCAGCATTGTTTATACAAACTAATTGCAAGCCAAAGCACATAACCAGCAAGCTTGGAACAAGCCATAGCATCCCATTCTCATTTTCACTCTCAAAAGCAAAAGATTTCGAAACTCAGCAAATAACTCACAAACTCACAAACAAACTTCATAGATCAACTCAACTCATCACCCTGGTCAGAAAGCACCCCTCATCCTTGCCCTAAACTGCCTGAATCATAAACACGATTCTCACCTGAGCTTGAACAGAAGTTGTTCAAACTTCCAAACCAGCCAACACAAACTCTTTTCAATCATCAAAGCTTCATCAGGGAGGTCCCAGGAGTGGTTTTGCACAGAAGGGAAGGTCAGAAAGTGCCAGGTTGAAAAGCTTCAAACTCAGGTAACTTCATGAACATTTTTTCCAGAAATGATTTTTAGAGTTCCTAAGTTGTTCTTCATGTTTCCCTGGTCATGAATATGTTGTTGGTTTTGAAAATGGTGAAGAGATGAGAGTTTAATCGTGTTCTGAAAGTCTTGCCCTAAAAATTGTTTTGTTTCGATTCATGTGATTGATGAAATATAAATGATGTTTGTGTTAGGGTTTTGATTCAGTGAGGTGTGGGAAGGATTTCTGTTTTTTTAGATTTCATTTTAGTTACGTTTTGAAGATTCTAGGAATTTTCAGGTGGGGTTCCCACCGGAGAAGACGACCGGAGGTCTTCTCCGGCCACCTGAAAATAATTAGGGTTTAATCCTTGTAATTAATGAAGTTTGAATTGTGAGCGTTGGATGAGTTGACCAAGTCCATTCCCACGCGCATCCAATGGTTCAGATCACTCACTTAGCCCTAATCTTAATTAATTAAGTTAATTAATTCGTTTTAGCAAGTTTGAATTCCAGCCATAGGATCTGGCGCGCAGTCAAGCCTTCCCTGCCCAGATTGCATCTCATCCCTTCGTTCTGCATACTTTCCAATAATTCAATTTTTAATTCATATTTTCTTATTTGTTTTGCACATTTTATTTAAAATAGTAAAAACCATTTAAAAATTATGAAATTTTTTGCCAAAGATTTAACTAATTTTTAAAACACAAAAATATTTTTATTTTTATTTTTTGCATTTTAAAAATATTTTTAAATATTTAAAAGTTTATTTTTAATTAATTAATGAGAATTAATTAATTAAAAATACTTTTATGTATTTAAAAATCACCAAAAAATTCATGAAACATTTAAAAACATTTAGAAACATTGTCCAACCCTCAAACCAAATTTATTTTTTGATCTTGATGCATTTTGAGAATTTTTCATGGAATTAAAATCATTTTGATGCATTATTTTGATCCAAACTTCCAAAAATCACTTCTGCCTAACCATAAAGAGTTGGACTTTGATTCTTTTTGAATTGTGTTTAGCATATCATGTAGTTTGTGAGATTAAATGGCCATGATTTGATCTTTCATTTTCCATTTGTTTGGCATTTTTCTTGTTAAGGAACCCTAAAACCCTAGAAAACTTAGGAAAATCATAACTTGGGTTAAGTTAAGAGTTGGAACCTCTCCTTTGGGCAGTGAGTTAGTATAGGTTTAAGGATCCTTTGAGTGTGTTTTCAATTTTTTGTATTGATGTTTGCTTCTGATTTTGGTTTGTGTTTGGTGCTTTGATCATAAACCCTAATTTGGGCTTCCATATGCATCCATCTTGCATTTGCATTCATACCTTGACTTGCCATAGCATTTTATGCATTCTTTTGATTCATTGAACATCTTAAGACATATTGAAAGCATGTTTGATCATTGCATCTTGCATTTGCCATGTTGTATGCCATTTGCATTTCATAACTTTTCATGAATGTTCATGCTTCTTAACTTGTTTCATTTGCATCCATAAGCTTGTATGATCATCCCCATGTGTTGTTTCATGTTTGTAACATCTCATAGCATCATTAACATCATGTATGTGCTTCTGGATTTGATATACATCATGCCATTTCATCTCATTTTGCATTGCATTGCATTTCTTTTCTAACTTTTCAGGTGGTAAGTGACTTTGAGAAGTGAATTTTCCTTCACTTCTCATAACTTCTCTTCATCTCTTTCATGCATCCTTGCTGCATTTTGTCATGTGTTTGAGTTTGAGCTTGTTCATTCTCCTCTTTCTCACTTTCTTTCTTCAAGTGACTTGACTTCTTGAATGAAGCAAGTTACTTTGCTTCTCCTGATCTTTCATCTGTTTCCTGGTGGTTCCATTGAAGTTTTCTCTTGTTAACCTCACAAACCTTAGGAACAACCAAGCATGACAATGATTAGGGTTTTGATTAGTCCCCCACTTAATTTTTACCTTTGTGTCTCATTGAGTCTTCTCATCTCACCTCATAATCAGGGACTAAACCCTAAAGGCTTTAAGGCTTGGTGATTAAGTTTATACCTGCATCCTTCTATTAGGATGGAGTGTATAACTTTAATCCTAAGTGTTAAACCCTTAATGTGTTTAAATCCTTTAATCAATTCATCTAATAACCATCAAGACATCAAGCTTGTAACTTGGGCCTTGCATTAGGGTTCTAATTCTTCCTTAATTGGTTAAGAAGGACTAACCCTAGTGTTAATGGACAAGTCCCCCTCAAGTTGTCTTACAAACCCTAAAAAACACTTCATCATCATATCATTAACTAAAATCCATCTTAATAAAGGCTTTGTTTTGTCATGAGTTTAATCCCTAATCATGGATTAAGTTGAGGAGCTTTCCTCAGCTTAAACATTCTCATCTATTATCCTTCTATTAGGATGGTGTAATGTTTAATCCCTGATTATGGCTTAATCTCATTACTTAACACTAAAAAAAACCACAAAAACATCTAAATAATCACAAGTAGGTTAATGATCTTAATCCTACACCAAAGGTGATTAAGTGTGAGAATCTGACTTCACACTTAAGGTATTCTCATTACCCCTAATCAGAGGGAAGATGTGATGAGTTTACTAACCCATTGGTTTAGGATTAAGCTCATTAACTTATGACAAACATTCAAAAGCAATAAAAGACTGAAAACTCAAAAAACAAACAATAATCGTCTCCTTCGGGATTCTTTTCTCATCTCATTCACTCACAAACGAGAACTCGCTTCTTCCGTCTAATGCAAGACAGTTTGCACCTGAGCCAGACAGGTCATACACTTGAGCATAGACTAGTAAGCAGTTCACAAGTCAATTTATCTTTCAGTCTCTTTGGGTCGAACTACGGTGTTCTGACTTCCTCATTGCACGAGAGGATACGTAGGCATAACTTAACAGTTATCGAACAAAAGTCTCTGTACATTCCCCCTCTTTCCAGCTTCATTCTTTAGCCTCATTATCATGAGCATTTCATTCTTGTTCCTACACTGACACTGTATATATCACACTTTACACTTCTTTTACACTGACACTTGCACATCCCTTTTCCAGCTCTTTTACACACAAATTGCACTGACACTACCCCTTTAAAACACAAATCTTCTAAGCGTGGATCCCGTCGAGTACGACGGACAATCTGGGTGCTAATACCTTCCCAGGTTGTAACCAACCCCCTTTCTCAGTCTCTCTGGTTCGCAACCGTCTTATCCATCTCTTTCTAGGTCTATGCAGCATTGCCTTTCCTCCGGGATAAAAATGCCTAGCTGGCGACTCTTTTCATCTCCAGTGAGTTCACTGTTGTGTGTTCTCATTGTCCCTTTCGCCGACCGTTCGCGTCTGTACCTTTATCTGGGGCCATTCCCATCTATCGGGAGCGACAGCTTGGCGACTCTGCTGGGGATATGGGCGCCTTCTGGTTTTGCCCCGCTGGAGAAGTGATGTCTGGCAACTCTGATGGGGAGAAGTAACAAGTGGCAACTCGGCTGGGGAGAAAACACTTTGAGTGTTAAGACTGAGCGAGCATTGATCTGCCAGCTTGCTGGGATGAAGCTTACATGCCCCAAGTTGCGTTCTGGATACCTGCAATCCTGCAAAGATAGGGAGACGCACAAGTAATCCCGAGGTATCCTTTACTGGATTCCGTCATAGGAGTTTAGACACTTCTGTGAGTAAGTATATTTCCTGCAAGCATGTGACTTTTATTACATATATTTTTTTGAAGATAAGCATCTGTATTTATGCAACCAGTTTTTCTTAAGACATCAGACATTTTTGCAAATAAAATGTACAAGACGAAACATGACTGAAAATCTGCTTTTATTAATTCATGTGCCCTGAATTAGCGAGATACAGTCAAAGAAACATATCCCCTGAAATGAGGAGATTGTTACAAATTGAGAAACAAAATGCTGGCAATGTTGACGACGCTTCGAGGAGCTTCCCCTTTTTGTTATGACTCGTATGACTTTTGACGTTCTTCTCGTCTTGCTTTCTGAAGAAGGCTGATTCTGAAAGAAGCTTGATCCTTTTGAAGCTTACCAAGTTGTAAGTGATACAGACGAATTCAGAGTGCAGTTGTTCGCTTATTCCCTTATTTTGCATGGATCGCCCTTTCGGGTTTTCAATCCATCAGGATACCCATTTTTGCCTGAGTTGTCCAATGCGGCTTTTCAACTCAGCGGGTGTACATTTTTTTTGCTTATTTTCCCTTATTTTTGCCCGAGTCTTTTATTCTGTTTCTGACTCGCCGGGATGCCCTATTTTGCCTGGACTTACATTCTGTTTTTATGTCCAGCGGGTCATTTTATGCGAAGTATTTTTTAACTGCATCTGAATTCACAGGGGACGGGAAGTCTTCACCATCCATAGTGCTGAGCATCAGTGCTCCACCAGAGAAAACTTTCTTTACTACGAATGGTCCTTCATAGTTCGGAGTCCATTTGCCCCTGTGGTCTGTATGAGGAGGGAGGATTCTCTTCAGCACAAGATCTCCTACTTGGTACTCTCGGTGCCTGACTTTCTGATCGAAGGCTCTCTTCATTCTTTTCTGATACAACTGCCCATGACAGATTGCAGCCAATCTTTTCTCTTCAATCAGACTCAGTTGCTCGTACCGGGATCGGACCCATTCTGCTTCGTTCAACTTAACATCCATTAGTACCCGTAGGGAGGGTAGCTCAACTTCAACAGGTAGGACTGCCTCCATACCATAGACAAGCTGATATGGTGTTTCCCCAGTGGATGTTCTGATTGACGTGCGGTACCCATGCAGGGCAAACGGTAGCATCTCATGCCAGTCCTTGTAGGTGACTACCATCTTCTGCACAATCTTCTTGATATTCTTATTAGCCGCCTCAACAGCGCCATTCATCTTTGGCCTGTAAGGAGAAGAATTGTGATGTTGAATTTTGAAGTCCCGGCATAGCTCTGCCATCATTTTGTTGTTCAAGTTGGAACCATTATCAGTAATGATTCTCTCGGGAACTCCGTATCGACAGATGATATCTCTCTTCAGAAATCTGGCTACCACTTTTCTTGTAACATTTGCATAGGAAGCTGCTTCAACCCACTTGGTAAAATAGTCAATAGCAACCAAGATGAATCTGTGGCCGTTTGAAGCAGTTGGTTCAATCTTGCCAATCATGTCAATGCCCCACATAGCAAAGGGCCAGGGTGAAGACATCACATTCAAAGGATTGGGAGGCACATGCATCTTATCCGCATAAATCTGGCATTTATGGCATTCCCTGGCATAGGTACAACAGTCGGCATCCATTGTGATCCAATAATAACCATATCGTAGCAATTTCATAGCCATTGCATGTCCTCCAGCATGGGTTCCAAAGGAACCTTCGTGCACTTCATGCATTAACAAGTCTGCTTCTGTTTTGTCAACAAATCTGAGGAGTACCATATCAAAATTTCGCTTGTACAGGGAGCCATCAGTGTTCAAAAAGAAACTACCAGCAAGCCTTCTCAGAGTCTTCTTATCATTGGAAGATGCCCCAGGTGGGTATGTTTGATCCTCCAAGAAGCACTTAATGTCATGGAACCAAGGCTTATCATCTTTAACAATGTCTGCTGCGAATACGTATGCTGGTCTGTTAAGTCTGGATACTGAAATTTGAGGTACGAAGTTGGCAGCTTGAACTTTGATCATTGATGAAATGGTAGCCAGAGCATCTGCAAATTGATTCTCGTCCCGAGGGATATACTCAAGCTTGACCGTTGTAAAGAAAGTCAATAACCTCCTTGTATAATCCCTGTAAGGTATCAGATGATCCTGGTGGGTGTACCATTTGCCGTTGGTTTGATTTATTACCAGAGCTGAATCTCCGAATACGGTCAATGTCTTGATCCTGAGGTCAATGGCTTCCTCAAGACCCATAATGCAAGCTTCGTATTCAGCTTCGTTGTTAGTGCAGTCGAAAGTGAGTTTTGCCGAGAAAGGCATGTGAACTCCTTTAGGTGTAATGAGTACTGCACCAACACCACGACCATTCATGTTAACAGCCCCATCAAACATCATAGTCCATTCTTCTTCCGGGTCAGGCCCTTCAGTGTGAATAGGCTCTTCATGATCTTTTGCTTTTATGAACATGATGTCTTCATCAGGGAAGTCAAATCTCATAGGCTGGTAATCATCAATAGGTTGCTCAGCAAGATATTCAGACAATACACTGCCCTTGATGGCTTTCTGAGAAGTGTACTGGATGTCATATTCTGTGAGGATCATTTGCCATCTTGCAACCCGTCCGGTAAGAGCTGGCTTCTCAAATATGTACTTAACTGGGTCCATTTTTGAGATCAACAAGGTAGTGTGGGTCAACATATACTGTCTCAGTCGGCGAGCAGCCCACGCTAAAGCACATCAAGTTTTCTCGAGCAGTGAATAACGTTGTTCACAGTCGGTAAACTTTTTGCTTAGGTAGTATATTGCATACTCTTTTCGACCAGACTCGTCATGCTGGCCCAGCACACACCCCATTGACTCTTCTAATACTGTCAAGTACATTATCAGAGGTCTTCCTTCAACCGGAGGCATAAGGATTGGAGGTTCTTGTAAGTATTCCTTGATCTTGTCAAAAGCCTTTTGACAGTCTTCATTCCACCTGACCGTTTGTTCTTTTCTCAACAATTTGAACAAAGGTTCACAGGTTGCCGTAAGGTGAGATATGAACCTTGAGATGTAGTTCAATCTACCTAAGAACCCTCGAACTTCCTTCTCTGTCTTTGGTGCAGGCATCTCTTGAATAGCTTTGACTTTGTCAGGGTCAACTTCAATCCCTTTCTCGCTCACAATAAAACCCAGCAGCTTACCCGATCGCACCCCGAATGTGCATTTGTTGGGGTTCAACTTCAGTTGGTACTTCCTCAGACGCTTGAATAGTTTTAGCAGGTTTACCAGGTGGTCTTCTTCAGTGAGGGACTTGGCAATCATGTCATCCACATAACATTCGATTTCTTTATGGATCATATCGTGGAATAATGTTACCATAGCCCGTTGATATGTTGCACCGGCATTCTTGAGCCCAAATGGCATTACCTTGTAACAGAATGTGCCCCAGGGTGTGATGAAGGTCGTCTTCTCCATGTCTTCAGGTGACATCTTGATCTGATTGTATCCTGAAAATCCGTCCATGAAGGAGAACACCGAGAATTGAGCTGTATTATCCACCAATACATCAATGTGAGGTAATGGGAAATCATCTTTCGGGCTGGCTCTATTCAGATCCCGGTAGTCAACACACATTCTTACTTTGCCGTCTTTCTTAGGCACAGGTACTATATTAGCAACCCACGGTGGATAGCTAGTTACGGCAAGGAACCCGGCGTCCCATTGCTTTTGTACCTCTTCCTTGATTTTCATTGCCATATCTGGGCGAGTACGGCGCAGTTTCTGTTTAACCGGTGGACATTCTTCTCTTAAAGGCAGCTTGTGCATAACAATGTCGGTGTCCAACCCTGGCATATCTTGATAAGACCAAGCAAACACGTCCACATATTCTTGAAGCAGGTCGATCAGTTGTCTCTTCACTGAGTCTTGTAAGCAGGCTCCGATTTTAACTTCTTTCACGTCTTCGTCTGTACCAAGATTGATTGTTTCAACCTCCTCCTGGTGAGGAGTAATAACCTTTTCCTCTTGTCTCAACAATCTGGCTAGCTCTTCAGGAAGCTCATATTCTTCTTCAACCCCTTCATCAGCTTGATTGATCGGATTGTCAAAGTCATACGAAGTCATAGCCGTGTTGTTGTTGGTGCTGTCTGGAAGGCACTCTCTGCAAGGGTTCAGTTTGTTCATTTTAGTGATTTGATTTTAATCTTGTTTAGAAAAGTGAAATAAAATTGTCATTTTGAAAACACTGCCATTTATTTTTTGTACAAAAAGAAGAATGGAAAAACAGTGAGCGGAAAAGAAAAAGACTCATTTGCAAAAGATGTCTGATATTTCATTGATTAATCTTGTTGCACAAAAATTACAGATGGCCCGATTACAAAATGAGTCTTGTCATCTTGGGCAAGATGCAAGACTTGATGCATGCTATAAAAATACAGGAAATAATAATTACTCTGCATGAGTAACTCTTATAATTTCCTGGGAAGACCAGTTTGAGATACTGCTCCCCGGGATCTTTGGATGGATCCAACTCTCCAGGTTGCGGTCGCTTTCGTCCTCGTCTTCCAAATTGTTGACAGCATCGGGGGTGAGCATTCCCCCACTAACAAAGTTGGGCTCTTTAGCAGCCCCTGCTTGATCTTGTTGAGTTGGTTTGTAACCCAACCCAAATCTATCCTCTTTCTTTTCCACAGGTAGCAGTTTGCCCCAGCCTTGGGCATTTCCTTCTTCAACAACCTTTCGGGCTTGTTGGTATGATGTCATTGAGGTTCCAGGTACAGCAGAAGTTTCATTTATGTTCAAGGCCTCAAACCCTTGACTCATCGTTTCGTGGATCTCCCCATCCATCTCAATGTATTTGTAGGTAGCCAGGTGGCTAACAAAAATATCCTCTTCTCCACAGATAGTAACGACTTGACCCTCCCACTCGAATTTTAACTTCTGGTGAAGGGTTGAGGTCACGGCGCCAGCGGCGTGAATCCATGGCCTACCCAATAGACAGCTGTAGGCAGGCTGTATATCCATCACGTAGAAGGTCGTTTTGAAAGTTTGTGGGCCAATCGTTATAGGCAACTCAATTTCTCCCAGAACCGATCTCTTAGAACCATCAAAGGCTCTTACTACCAGGTTGCTGGGCCGTAATGCCAATCCGTCATACTCTAGCTTCACAAGGGCTTTTTTAGGTAATACATTGAGGGATGATCCTGTGTCTACCAGCACATGGGAAAGAACTGCACCTTTGCATTCCATGGTAATGTGCAAAGCCTTGTTATGATTGCGGCCTTCAGTAGTCAAATCAGTGTTGGTGAACCCTAGTCCATGACTAGCATTAACATTTCCAACCACAGCTTCCAACTGATTGACTGTGATCTCTTCTGGCACATAAGCTGCGTGCAAGACCTTGAGTAGTGCGTTCCGATGGGCCTCGGAGCACATAAGCAATGATAGAATAGAGATCTTGGAAGGCGTCTGGTGAAGCTGGTCCACTATTTTGTAATCACTTTTCTTGATGATTCTCATGAATTCATCAACTTCTTGATCAAAAGGGGTTTTCAAAGCTTCTTTAACAATCTGCTCTTCCTGCACCAAGCTCTTCCCTTTTACCTTGGTAGCAGCTTCTGCTTCGGCAGTGGGTCTTTGAATTTGTGGAGCAAAGAGACGTCCGCTTCGAGTGAAGCCTCCGCCTCCTCCCACATTATCTATTTGTGGTGTAGGGGTTGATGATTCAAAAGTGATTTTCTGTCCTTCGCAGTATAGATCAGAGCCGTAA
Source organism: Lathyrus aphaca (assembly GCA_963966055.1). Classification (NCBI taxonomy): domain Eukaryota; kingdom Viridiplantae; phylum Streptophyta; class Magnoliopsida; order Fabales; family Fabaceae; genus Lathyrus; species Lathyrus aphaca. The sequence continues at coordinate 430,727,379 of OZ014522.1, read as the reverse complement.
TGCCAAGGGATGGCATTACTGCTTTCATAAGGTACTGGTCCAGGTACTGTGACAGTGACTGGACTGATGGCAGCTGCAGAAGGGACTGTGATAGTCTGTGGATCATAGTATATTGTGACTGGTGCTCTGATGGGAGTGGCATTTTGTGAGTTGTAGGCAGAGTCATTTTCAGGATCATAATAAATTGTAACTGTTGAGACATTCGCGGTTGAAGTTGTAGGAGACATTGTTGGGAGGATGGGTGTTGTTGTTGTAGGAGATTCTGAATGGAGGGGTGCTGAAGTTGTAGAAGGAGTGTTTGCTGATATCTGGTCCGTTGAAGTAACAGATGAAGCATTTGTTGATGAGATTGAAGAGTTGCTTGTAACAATGGTTGTTGTATTTGTAGAAGACTCGGGGATTGCTGCCGATGAGGTTGCTGGATTGGTAGGAATTGATGTTGTGATTTGAAGCAGGCCACTCTGGATGAGACCATCTATGCCATCTCTCAAGTTATCACAACCATTCACTGAAATGTTGTAATAATCACACCCTAGCTCACATCCTGGGAACATTTGACATTCAAGGAGTTGAGCTTTAATCTCTACCAACGGTGTCCGAATCTGACCCACACTGGTTATCAAGTAAGACGGCTTGTCTTCTTCAATAGCATTGATCCGGGGACCTCCGTGGTTTGGCATAGGGTTCTTGTTAACATTTGGTGGTGGTGCGAAGTTTAGAGCCTTAGAGTCTACCAAGTCTTGTACCTTCATGTGCAAAGCTCTGCACTTCTCTGTACTATGGCCAGGTACATTTGAATGGAAAGCACATCTGGCGTTGGAGTCGTAATTTCTGGGTAGACTGGCAGGATCCGGAGGTGCCAACGTCCTTAGCTCAACCAGGTTGAGTTTCAGGAGTTGTGGCAGTAATGTGGCAAATGGCATAGGGATCGGATCGATCACCCTATTGGCTTGAGAAGGTCTCTGTTGGAACGGTATTTGCTGATTGTTGTTGGTGTTGTTGTAGTTTCTCTGAGGAGGATACTGACTTTGTTGCTGATAATTTTGTTGCTGTGGTTGATAAACTGGTTGTGGATGAATTGGAGCGGGAATGGTGACTGCTGCCACGGACCTATGAACATATTGGGGTCTGCCCTTGCTGGCATGGATAGCATTGGCCTCACCAGTTCTTCTCGGGCCTATAAAAGGCTTTCTTGTGTTGCTGGATGAGCTGGCACCGTTGTCAGAAATTTTGCCCATTTTTAACAGGCTCTCAATTCTCTCTCCAGCTATAACGACATCTGCAAAGCTGGTGGAGGAGAAAGCAGCCAGCCTGTCAATGTATGTTCCTTGGAGGGTGTTCATAAACATATCTGCCATCTCCCTCTCTGACATAGGTGGCTGGACAGCAGCAGCCAACTGCCTCCACCTTTGGGCGTACTCGCGGAAGCTTTCCCTGGATGACTGTGACATTCCCATTAGGAGGGTCCTGTTGGGTGCCATATCCAAGTTATACTGGTATTGTCTGATGAAGGCCTCTGCCAAGTCCTTCCAACACCTGATGGTTGCTCTAGTCAGATGGGAGTACCATTCCCTTGACGCTCCAGTTAAACTATCCTCAAAATAAAACATCCATAGCTTCTCGTCCATGGTATATGCTTTCAACCTTCCCAAAAAGGATTGTAAGTGGGTCCGTGGGCAGGAATTCCCGTTGTACTTTTCAAAACAAGGAGGCTTAAACTTATGGGGAATCCTAACCCGTCCACTAAGCCCATGTCCATAACATCAAAGCCCAAAGAGTTTTGAGACTCCAAGGACCTTAATTTTTCAGCAATTTCGTCCAGCCTTCTGTCATAGGCTTCTTCCCCAGCACCCATTACTGTGAACTGATCCTCCTGGGGGTCTTCTTGCAGCACTCTTCCTGCAGTGGTAGTCCCTTGAACATTAGCAGGAATGTTGATCTCTGGATGAAGGTGGGGTCCGAATACAGGGGGGTTGACATGAGGTTGGACCCTCTCATTGTTGCTTGTCCCAGCAGTCCCTATATGGGGATCTTCTTGATTCTGCCTTTCCACCATTGCTCTCAATCTCTCTTGGCTCTGAGCCATATTGTTCATCACTTCCATAAACTGCGTCATCTGAGTTCTCATTTCCAATCTTTCGTTGGCCATTTGGTTTCTGACCTCTGCAAGGTCCTGTTGTACCTGGTCCATTTGTATGCCCGGAAGGTTGTTTCGGGTTGGATATCGGTGTGGACGGTTGAGTGGAAATACCCGACGTCGAGCAATAGTTCCTGAATATCACAACAGAGTTAGCAACAACAACAAAATAAACCTGCAAAACAAGCAAAAGGGTTAGCATGCGATGCAATATGCTTATTTGTTTCCAAGGTATCCGGCTTGGCACTTGGTTTTGACCCTTTCAGACCCTTGAAGATACTATTGATGTTGCTTGAAAAGAACTTAAATGGAATAAACTGATACATATATTTCAAAAAAGCAGATGATACATAATTTGTTCTTTACAAAACATGCCCTCTGAGGGGTCAAAATACATCGTAAGAAAATAAAAGTACATGAAATGAAAGCAACAACAAACAAAAGTCAGACACAGAGACCAAAATCATCCTCCTAAACTTCCTTGAGAAGTGCTTCAGTCACAGGATCAGCCGGACGCTCTGTGAGACTCCTGATAAGGAGATTCCTGGTAGTAACAGCTGCAGTTAGCTTTTTGTGCTGACTCTGGTCCTTTGACCTCTTCACTCCAGCTCTGATCTTCAGTTCTGAGATCTCTCTCTGGGCTGCTGCCAGGGCTTCCTGCTGCTCTTTTGCACTATCTTCCAGCTGCTCGATCTTGTCCTGAGTCCTCTTATCTTCCAGAGTACGAGCTTCGGTGATCCTGACCCACCTAGCTTGACTCTCTTTTAGATACAAGTCAGTCCTTGCCTTCTGGAACTGGGCTTCCTTGCAGGCATTCTTCAAGATCTGTTCTCCAGCCCTAGACTTCTTGATGTAATCCTCAGACTTCTCAATTTTAGCCAGATGCTCTACTCTCAGCTTCTCTAACCTCTCAATATCCAACCTACCATCACTCCTCTCCCAGAGGGTCTTCTGTAGAGCCTGAGTCAACTTCTCATTTCTTTCTTTCAAACTCTCAAACTCCTCTAAGCTGACAGTGGCAGGAGGTGGTGCTGAGGATGGTCCCGGTATATCTTCCATGGTGAAGGGCATCCCAGAAAATTGAGCCCTGGCATGGGACCACTCATAGTACTGTGCTGATGCCACATTGTTGCACTTTCCCAGAATGGTTACTCCTTTAGTCTGAACATTGTCCCAGGCCCAGGCTGCCTGCCTGACAATAGCCAGATTAGGCTTGTTCTCACAGTAAAGAGTCTCAGCCAAGTCTTGTGCCTTAGGAGTGTGGACCAATGCATAGCCCAGTTGTCTTTTGAATAGCAGGGGGTTGTAATTGATGCAACCCTTAACTCCTATCAGGGGTACATTGGGAAACTGCCCACAACTGGTAATGATATCCCTGCCCTTTGTGCTTTGAGTGCACCACCTGATATCAGCTGAAGTCAAAGCAGTGAGTCTTCTAGCCCAGTTTCTCTGCTGATGAGGATCCAAAAATGCATCTGTCTTGGGCAAATGCTTGAGAAGCCAGGTATGGAACAAAGGAGCACAACACCTCACTAATCTTCCCCTCTGCTCTTCATTCCTCTGGTGCACTGAGTAGTAGAAATCCCCCAATAAAGTGGGCACTGGGTTCCTCATGATGAAAAGATGGATTGCATTCTTGCTAATGAATTTAGGCTCATCTGCAAATAATATAATCCCATATATGCTCAGGGCCAATAAAGCACAGACTGCTTTCCACTCTCCCAAAGAAGCTTTCAGGGTAGCTTGAGAGATCAAGAAATCCAGATGCAGGCCAGAGATTCCAGCCTTAGTAGTCATATGCTGCCCAATCAGAACTGGTTCCAGATGCAATGCCTTTGCTATCTCCTCATTACTTGGGAAAGCCATCTCCGGGTTGAAGGGGACTCCACCCCTGATAGGTATACCAACCAATGATGAGTATTCCTCCAATAAGGGTCCCAACTGGAAATCCTGAAAAGTGAAACACCTCAGAGGGGGATCATAGAATTGCAGGCAAGTATGAATGAAGCTCCTCTGTGAAGGGTCCAAATCCATAACCACATCAAGTATGCTTCCATAGTGTTCCCTGAACAGTGGTATATGGTCTGGAGTAATCAGGGTCTGAGTCCTCCTGATGTCAGCTAGCTCAGGCTGAAAGAAGTGGTAGGAGATATTACTCTTCTTAGGTGCCATGATGTTGAGGATGAGATGAGACAGGTGCTGATGATAACACTGAAAAATGGGCCACTGATTGGCTGGTGCAGGTGACTGAAGCAGGTAGCTGATAACTGAAGTAGATGCTGGTGAAGATAGGTCTATACTGATGATGGGGTCAAAACCAAGCCAAAAATAAAGGATGGATACCCAGAAAAACAAATAAGCAAATGTCAAAATGATGCAATGATGATGTATGCAAATGATATGTAAAGGGTTTGTGACTGAGCTGGATCTGATCAAGTGCTCTGATACAAGTCTAAGTATGTTCAAGAAATCCAGATGGAGGTCTATAAGTCCAGTAACCAAGGTGGGGGACTCAAATAAAGAGCCGCATGTCCAGGGTTAGAATCACAAGAACTGTTCCAAAATGGAGTACTCTTAATCAAACAAAGTAACAGGGTATGCTGAGGTCAAGGGTACCTGCAAACCTGTAAACAGCCCAACCCCCCTCACATGTGGTGTTCTAAAACAAGGATCCTCAGACTTGGATCAGTTATGAGAAGTGTAAACACTTCTAACCCGGAGGTACAGTGTTTACAATAACCATAAAAGTTCCTCCTCTAATTCTCCTTAGTTTCTGAAGGTCAATACTAAAGGTCATCCAGACTTAGCAGGCTTCCCAGATAGCCCTAGCATTGCAGGAAATCTGCAACACAGAGTTCTCAAGAAGAAACCCATATCTGAACCGTGTTTCATATTCCCGCACCAGACCGAGATGGAATGGGAAAGAATATGAACCACTCTAGCCTAGGTGTCACTCAGGTCCCAGGTATAGGACCTCAACTCTCAATAGAACACCCACCCACCAAAACAACCAAACAGATCCAGCCAGCACAGTATGACAATATGATATATGCAAAGCAATAAAGAAAGCAGTAAAGCAACTGTACATAAAGCAATAAACAAAACAAATATACAACTACAGATAGCACATAACACCCCAGTAAACACAAATCAATCAAGTTCTAGGAGGAACCCACAAAAAGAACCAGAAGCCCTGGTTGCAGTATAAGGGTCCCCAGCAGAGTCGCCAAGCTGTCGCTCCCGATAGATGGGAATGGCCCCAGATAAAGGTACAGACGCGAACGGTCGGCGAAAGGGACAATGAGAACACACAGCAGTGAACTCACTGGAGATGAAAAGAGTCGCCAGCTAGGCATTTTTATCCCGGAGGAAAGGCAATGCTGCATAGACCTAGAAAGAGATGGATAAGACGGTTGCGAACCAGAGAGACTGAGAAAGGGGGTTGGTTACAACCTGGGAAGGTATTAGCACCCAGATTGTCCGTCGTACTCGACGGGATCCACGCTTAGAAGATTTGTGTTTTAAAGGGGTAGTGTCAGTGCAATTTGTGTGTAAAAGAGCTGGAAAAGGGATGTGCAAGTGTCAGTGTAAAAGAAGTGTAAAGTGTGATATATACAGTGTCAGTGTAGGAACAAGAATGAAATGCTCATGATAATGAGGCTAAAGAATGAAGCTGGAAAGAGGGGGAATGTACAGAGACTTTTGTTCGATAACTGTTAAGTTATGCCTACGTATCCTCTCGTGCAATGAGGAAGTCAGAACACCGTAGTTCGACCCAAAGAGACTGAAAGATAAATTGACTTGTGAACTGCTTACTAGTCTATGCTCAAGTATATGACCTGTCTGGCTCAGGTGCAAACTGTCTTGCATTAGACGGAAGAAGCGAGTTCTCGTTTGTGAGTGAATGAGATGAGAAAAGAATCCCGAAGGAGACGATTATTGTTTGTTTTTTGAGTTTTCAGTCTTTTATTGCTTTTGAATGTTTGTCATAAGTTAATGAGCTTAAGTCTAAACCAATGGGTTAGTAAACTCATCACATCTTCCCTCTGATTAGGGGTAATGAGAATACCTTAAGTGTGAAGTCAGATTCTCACACTTAATCACCTTTTGTGTAGGATTAAGATCATTAACCTACTTGTGATTATTTAGATGTTTTTGTGGTTTTTGTTTAGTGTTAAGTAATGAGATTAAGCCATAATCAGGGATTAAACAGACTCATTACACCATCCTAATAGAAGGATAATAGATGAGAATGTTTAAGCTGAGGAAAGCTCCTCAACTTAATCCATGATTAGGGATTAAACTCATGACAAAACAAAGCCTTTATTAAGATGGATTTTAGTTAATGATATGATGATGACGTGTTTTTTAGGGTTTGTAAGACAACTTGAGGGGGACTTGTCCATTAACACTAGGGTTAGTCCTTCTTAACCAATTAAGGAAGAATTAGAACCCTAATGCAAGGCCCAAGTTACAAGCTTGATGTCTTGATGGTTATTAGATGAATTGATTAAAGGATTTAAACACATTAAGGGTTTAACACTTAGGATTAAAGTTATACACTCCATCCTAATAGAAGGATGCAGGCATAAACTTAATCACCAAGCCTTAAAGCCTTTAGGGTTTAGTCCCTGATTATGAGGTGAGAAGAGAAGACTCAATGAGACACAAAGGTAAAAATTAAGTAGGGGACTAATCAAAACCCTAATCATTGTCATGCTTGGTTGTTCCTAAGGTTTGTGAGGTTAACAAGAGAAAACTTCAATGGAACCACCAGGAAACAGATGAAAGATCAGGAGAAGCAAAGTAACTTGCTTCATTCAAGAAGTCAAGTCACTTGAAGAAAGAAAGTGAGAAAGAGGAGAATGAACAAGCTCAAACTCAAACACATGACAAAATGCAGCAAGGATGCATGAAAGAGATGAAGAGAAGTTATGAGAAGTGAAGGCAAATTCACTTCTCAAAGTCACTTACCACCTGAAAAGTTAGAAAAGAAATGCAATGCAATGCAAAATGAGATGAAATGGCATGATGTATATCAAATCCAGAAGCACATACATGATGTTAATGATGCTATGAGATGTTACAAACATGAAACAACACATGGGGATGATCATACAAGCTTATGGATGCAAATGAAACAAGTTAAGAAGCATGAACATTCATGAAAAGTTATGAAATGCAAATGGCATACAACATGGCAAATGCAAGATGCAATGATCAAACATGCTTTCAATATGTCTTAAGATGTTCAATGAATCAAAAGAATGCATAAAATGCTATGGCAAGTCAAGGTATGAATGCAAATGCAAGATGGATGCATATGGAAGCCCAAATTAGGGTTTATGATCAAAGCACCAAACACAAACCAAAATCAGAAGCAAACATCAATACAAAAAATTGAAAACACACTCAAAGGATCCTTAAACCTATACTAACTCACTGCCCAAAGGAGAGGTTCCAACTCTTAACCTAACCCAAGTTATGATTTTCCTAAGTTTTCTAGGGTTTTAGGGTTCCTTAACAAGAAAAATGCCAAACAAATGGAAAATGAAAGATCAAATCATGGCCATTTAATCTCACAAACTACATGATATGCTAAACACAATGCAAAAAGAATCAAAGTCCAACTCTTAATGGTTAGGCAGAAGTGATTTTTGGAAGTTTGGATCAAAATAATGCATCAAAATGATTTTAATTCCATGAAAAATTCTCAAAATGCATCAAGATCAAAAAAGAAATTTGGTTTGAGGGTTGGAAAATGTTTCTAAATGTTTTTAAATGTTTCATGAATTTTTTGGTGATTTTTAAATACCTAAAAGTATTTTTAATTAATTAATTCTCATTAATTAATTAAAAATAAACTTTTAAATATTTAAAAATATTTTTAAAATGCAAAAAATAAAAATAAAAATATTTTTGTGTTTTAAAAATTAGTGAAATCTTTGGCAAAAAATTTCATAATTTTTAAATGGTTTTTACTATTTTAAATAAAATGTGCAAAACAAATAAGAAAATATGAATTAAAAATTGAATTATTGGAAAGTATGCAGAATGAAGGGATGAGATGCAATCTGGGCAGGGAAGGCTTGACTGCGCGCCAGATCCTATGGCTGGAATTCAAACTTGCTAAAACGAATTAATTAACTTAATTAATTAAGATTAGGGCTAAGTGAGTGATCTGAACCATTGGATGCGCGTGGGAATGGACTTGGTCAACTCATCCAACGCTCACAATTCAAACTTCATTAGTTACAAGGATTAAACCCTAATTATTTTCAGGTGGCCGGAGAAGACCTCCGATCGTCTTCTCCGGTGGGAACCCCACCTGAAAATTCCTAGAATCTTCAAAACGTAACTAAAATGAAATCTAAAAAAACAGAAATCCTTCCCACACCTCACTGAATCAAAACCCTAACACAAACATCATTTATATTTCATCAATCACATGAATCGAAACAAAACAATTTTTAGGGCAAGACTTTCAGAACACGACTAAACTCTCATCTCTTCACCATTTTCAAAACCAACAACATATTCATGACCAGGGAAGCATGAAGAACAACTTAGTAACTCTAAAAATCATTTCTGGAAAAAATGTTCATGAAGTTACCTGAGTTTGAAGCTTTTCAACCTGGCACTTTCTGACCTTCCCTTCTGTGCAAAACCACTCCTGGGACCTCCCTGATGAAGCTTTGATGATTGAAAAGAGTTTGTGTTGGCTGGTTTGGAAGTTTGAACAACTTCTGTTCAAGCTCAGGTGAGAATCGTGTTTATGATTCAGGCAGTTTAGGGCAAGGATGAGGGGTGCTTTCTGACCAGGGTGATGAGTTGAGTTGATCTATGAAGTTTGTTTGTGAGTTTGTGAGTTGTTTGCTGAGTTTCGAAAGCTTTTGCTTTTGAGAGTGAAAATGAGAATGTGATGCTATGGCTTGTTCCAAGCTTGCTGGTTATGTGCTTTGGCTTGCAATTAGTTTGTATAAACAATGCTGATTGGTCAGAAGATGTGACATGCCCTTTTGTGATAGGTGTGGCTACTTTTGCAAATTGTCAACTTTGTGTAAGAGAAAGCATGGGTCATGTTCTAGCCAAGTACAAGGGGTGTGGGCTGCGCAGCATGGTGAGGGGAAAGGCTAGGGTTGATCAGCAAAGTAGCTAGCAAGTGGATGAAATGTGATCATGAGTTTTTGCAACTTGACTTTGCCTTTGGCCTTCATGAAGGAAACTTGATCCATGGGCCATAAAACATGTAATTCTTTGCCCCATTCTGATTTTTGAATGTTGTGTGATCATGTTGAATGAATTAGAAGCCCATTTGCTGACTTATTTGGCCTTGAGAAGTGAATTTGCAACTTTGCCTCTTTGGTGCATGACTTGAAATTTAGTGATTTTTGCCAACTTTGACAAGCCATAACTTTTGATCAAAAATGAATTAGGTCATGTTCTTGTACTTTTTGAAAAGGTAAAGATCTATTCTACAACTTTCATGACCAAAGTTTTTCCATTTGAAGCTTTCTTGAATCAAAAAGTAAGGGTTGAAAAGGTTGCATAAAATGACATTTTCATGAAAAGTCAAACTTGTCCAAAAAGTCAACTTTGCAAAAACTTGAGATTCTTGAATTTTGTGAACTTATAACTTCTTCCATGATCAAATAAAGATCATATATAATCAAAATGATGAAGAACACCCTTTGGTTGGGTCTTTGGGGGCCTCAGATGCCCTGATTTTGCACTGACTTGCTTGAAAAGTCAACTCTTGATCAGATGACTTCCCCATGGAATTTCTTCATGAAAATTGATATGCATACTCCTTATACCATATAGAGACCAATAGAAACAAGAATGACCAAAAAATATGGAGTTATGGCCTCTGAAACCAAAACCCTAATTTTAGGTCATCTGTGCAGTCAAACCTGGCTCTGCTTCCATACTAATCCCAGTTCTTGTGATTTTTTGACATTCTTGACTTTGAGAGGATATAATATGATGCTTGAATACACATAGACCCCTTTGAAGTGATTGTTGACCTTTGGAGTGGCTCAAGAAGCTCTTGGATTTCTCAGATCACAAACCCTAGATGCAGATGACCTAGAACCAATGCAGGGGATCAAAAATGTGATATGAGATGGTATGATTGAGTTTATGCATATGAAATGATCACAAGCCATGGCGTGAAATGGGTGAGGGCAAATTTGGGGTGTTTACAGATACATCATCTGTCGGTATGGAGTGCCTGAGTGAATCATTACTGATAATGGTTCCAACTTAAACAACAAAATGATGGCAGAGCTGTGCCGGGACTTCAAGATCCAACATTACAATTCTTCTCCTTACAGGCCAAAGATGAATGGCGTTGTAGAGGCGGCTAACAAGAATATCAAAAAGATTGTGCAGAAGATGGTGGTCACCTACAAAGACTGGCATGAAATGCTACCATTTTCCTTGCATGGGTACCGTACATCAATCAGACCATCCACTAGGGCAACACCGTATCAGCTTGTGTATGGTATGGAGGCAGTCCTACCTGTTGAAGTAGAATTACCCTCCTTGCGGGTACTAATGGATGTTAAACTGAATGAAGCAGAATGGGTCCAATCCCGATACGAACAACTGAGTCTAATCGAAGAGAAGAGATTAGCTGCAATCTGTCATGGGCAGCTGTATCAGAAGAGAATGAAGAAAGCCTTCGATCAGAAAGTCAGGCTTCGGGAATACCAAGTAGGGGATCTTGTGCTGAAAAGACTCATCCCTCCTCATACAGACCACAGGGGCAAGTGGACTCCGAATTATGATGGTCCATTCATAGTAAAGAAAGTTTTCTCTGGTGGAGCACTGATGCTCAGTACTATGGATGGTGGAGACTTCCTGTCCCCTGTGAATTCAGATGCAGTTAAAAAATACTTCGCATAAAATGACCCGCTGGACATAAAAACAGAATGTAAGTCCGGGCAAAAATAGGGCATCCCGGCGAGTCAAAAACAGAATAAAAGACTCGAGCAAAAATAAGGGAAAATAAATTAAAAAAATGTACACCCGCTGAGTTGAAAAGCCGCATTGGACAGCTCAGGCAAAAAGGGGTATCCCGGTGGATTGAAAACCCGAAAGGGCGATCCACACAAAATAAAGGAATAAGCGAACAACTGCATTCTGAATTCGTCTGTATCACTTACAACATGGCAAGCTTCAAAAGGTTAAAGAATTGGTCAGAATCAACCTTCTTCAAAAGCAAGATGGGAAGAACGTCAATGTCATACAAGTCATAGCAAAAGGGAAAGCACACTGAAGCGTCATCAACATTGCCAACATCTTTTTTCTCAATTTGTAACAATCTCCTCATTTCAGGGGATTTGTTTCTTTGACTGTATTTGCCAATTCAGGGCACCCAAATTAATAAAATCAGATTTTCGGTCACACTCCGTCTCATACACTTTATTTGCAAAATGTCCGATATCCCTGATGTATTGATTGCATAAATACAGATGCGTCTTTTCTAAATCACATGCTTGCAGGAAATGTATTATTTGCTCCCGGGAGTATCTAAACTCCTATGATGGGATCCAGTAGGGGATACCTCGGGGTACTTGTGCGTTTCTTTGTCATAACAGGAGTGCAGGTATTCAAAGCGCAACATGGGGCATGAAAGCTTCTCCCCAGCAAGCTGTCAAACCATTATTTCCTCGATATGTCTTCCAAACAGCATCAGAGATGTTTTCTTCCCATTAGAACTGCCAGGCATCATTTCTACAGTACTTTATCCAAAGCAGCATCAGAAGGGCCCATTTCCCCATCTAAGTCCATCATCCTCAGCAGGGCCTCTACAAAAATCACTAGGAAGGTCGTTCAGTGATCGTTCCTCCCCAGCCAAGTGCAAAGACAAGGAACTGTCTCCCCGCAGAGCTCCAGCCTCTATCCAGAAGAACAATGTCTGAAGATCTCACAACAAAGTGACGGAAGCTTCCACAGACCCCAGCTGGGCTCCTCATCACCAAGATAGGTCTATCAGTGACCTATTTCCCCAAGAAGAATCATATATATTAGATCTACCAATGATCTCATCCCCAGCTGGGATATTCTTTCAAAACAAGATCAATCAGAGATCTTCACAATAACGGGATCCGAATCTCGGATCGGTATCTTTGCATAATCATAGCATTCGCATCATATTTCCCCTCGGAGCGTAGCATTTCGTCTAATACGGAGCATTACGGAAAAAATCAAACATACTGCAAAATCATAAGCCATGTTTTGAATCAAGCACTTGTCTATACCAACATTCCATCAACAATATATATACAAAGACCCACAGTCACAACGGAAAGCCAAAGCCTCCCCTTTGCACTCACTAATACATATTAATACACACTTCTTCCGACACCCGTCTGTGTCATCTTATCCCCACAGATATTCAGAATATCTCTTACACTTATAAGTTCATAACTCATACACTTTCTCTTATGATACTCGTCCGTGTCATAGTCTCCCTAGCAAGATGAAAACTCATATGTGTCTCACTCATGCTTATTTTCCACTCATATAGATACTCGTCCGTATCTTGCATACACCACTTATCCCTCCTCAGACGGCCGGAACAGTGTTTCCGGTCGTCTTCTCCGACGAGCCATTCTTCTATCTCTCTCAATATGCCATGAAAATGCACCAAAATCTCCAGAAACACTCAATGATCAACCACAAAACATAATCCAGCAACAAATTCCATTTATTTTACCTCAAAATCAAGATTCGAACACAAACATAAAAACTGGAAAAAAAAAATTTAGAACACGCATACACACTCAAATCTTAACCATTTTTAAAAATTCCAAGTTCAGCATGTTCAGGGAAGCAAGCTTAAGCATTTAGAAACTTAAAACAAGAGTTCTGGAAAAATAAATTTCATGGCTACCTGAAGCGAAGCTTTCAACCCTAGAGCTTTCTGGCTGTCTCCTTGCCTCAAAACACCTCCAATGATCCTCCTCAAGAATTTGCAAAGCTTGGTTGGAGTTTATATGGCCTCTATGTGAAGTTTGCTGAAGCTCAGGTCAAGGGAGGTGAAAATCGTATTTTTGATATGGGGTGTTTAAAGGCAAAATGAAGGGTGGTAAATGATCAGTGATGAATGTGGAGTTGAATGGTGGAAAAAGTTTGGAGTTTTGTTGGCTGAGCTATGAGTTTCAAAGAAAAATGCATAAGGGGAAGTTTTGAGGAATGCTGAGTTGTGGGAGGATTCAGCTTGTGTTGTTGTGTGTGTTGAGTTGCTTTTGGTCCATGTATCAATCCTGGATAGGTCAGAGAGTTGTTGTGAAATAGTTTGATTGGTATGGCTCAAATTGCATAAAGTCAAGAAAGTTGTACTTGGAGGTATGGGCTCATGGCAGGCCAAGGACAAGGGCATGTCCTGCGCAGCTGGCTTTAGGGAGGTCCATGGAATTCATATTTTGTAGCTAGCACAAGTGGATGTCAAGATTTGGGGCATTTTGCAATTTGTGAAGGTTTTGGCACCTTTTGAAATACTTGATGATCAAGGCATGAAACTTGAGAATTCTTTGGTAAATTCTGAATTATAGGTCATGTATGATGTTTGTGTAATGGTTAGAAGTCACTTTGAGGTCACAAATTGCCTTGGTATGAGTTTTTGCAAGTTTCCCTCTTTGGTACATAAGTGAAATTTTGTGATTTTTCCCAACTTTGCAAAGTCATAACTTGAGTTCTATAATGAATTAGATCAAGTTCTTGTACTTTTTGAAAAGGGAATGATCCAATCTACAACTTTCATGACCAAGAATTTTTCATTTGAAGCATTTTTGGATCAAAAAGAGGAGGTTGAAAAGCTTTCCCAAAATGGCAAGTTTGCATTACAAGTCACTTTCCCAAAATGGCAACTTTGCAAATGGCTTGAAATTCTTCAATTTTGTGAACTTCTAAATTATTCTAAGATCAAATAAAGATCATATACACCCAAAATTATGGAGAAGACCCTTTGGTTAGATGATTGGGGGCCTCAGATGCCCTGATTTTGCACTGACTTGTTCAAGAAGTCATCTATTGATCAGATGCCTTCCCCATTGAATTTCTTCATGAAAATTGGTGTGTAGGATCCTTATAACATATAGAGACCAATAGAAACAAGAATGACCAAATAATTGGAGTTATGGCCTCTGAAAACAAAACCCTAATTTTAGGTCATCTGTATAGTGAAACCCTAGCTCAGCTTCCATGCCTTTCTCAGTTCTAGTGATTCTTTGACTTCCTTGATCTTGGGAGGATATAATATGATGCTTGAACATATATGGACCCTCTTGAGATGATTGAAGACCTTTGGAGTGGCTCAGATAGCTCAGGGATTGCTCAGATCACAAACCCTAGATGCAGATGACTTTGAACCAGTGCAGTGAAGCAAAAATGCAATATGAGATGATATAATTGAACTTATGCACATGAAAAGATCACAAGCCATGGTGTGAACTGAGTGAGGGAAAATTTGGGGTGTTTACAGCTGCCCCTATTCAAACATGAGTTAGCTGTGTAGGATGTAAGCGACGGCTTAACAAGCAAACAAGATAACTTGTGGTTGAATACCAAAGACAGTCCAAAATTTGCGCTCACTGGTTATGAAGAAGAAAAGGGATATATATTGTAAAAGGAAGTAAAGTATGATTATAAAGTGCGGGCGACGGAGGAAGACCGTCGAGCAGAGGACGACTGCTGGGGATAAAGCACTAACGGGGACGGCCGACATGCTGGGGAAATGAAGAAATTATGATGGGGACGACCATCAAATACAGTAACAAGATTTTCTGGGGATTAAAGGTAAAGTCCATGATGGGGACGACCATCAAGTTCGAAGCATAAATGCAATAAAGGATGAGGTATGATCATCAAAGGTGAAGGACGATCACCTAGCAGGGGACGGGTGCTCTGTTGGGGATAAGATGAGGGACGGTCATCTAAGGTGAAGGACAATCACCTGGCAATGTACGGTTGCCGAAGGTACCACGATATAGGACGAATGCCGGGTAGAAAAGGTCGACGATGGGGACGACCATCGGATAAGCATGATGAAGGACGATCATCAAGAGGTGAAGGACGATCACCTAGCAGGGTACGACTGCTCTTAAGGTTTATCATGACATAGGACGAATGTCAGATAATAGAATCAACGATGGGGACGGCCATCAGATAAAATGATGAAGGACGATCATCAAGAGGTGAAGGACGATCACTTAGCAGGGTACGGCTGCTAAAATATCACGACATAGGACGAATGTCGGATAGAAGAGGGTTCCAATAATGGAGACTCCGCTGGGAAGGTGATGAGGGACAATCATCAAAAGGTGAAAGACGATCACCTGGCAGGGTACGGCTGCCGAAAGTATCATGACATAGGACGAATGTCAGATGGAAAAGGAATTTTGCTTTTTACTAGGGATTTTTTGGGGACTCTTCTGGGGAATGGTAGGTACAAACGAGTGTCTACATTCAAGAAAGGAAAGGTATAAGTGTTTGACGCTGTGTATAGATTAAAGATGCGGACGAGCATCCTCAAGACTTTGATACGGACGAGTATCAGTAGAAACAAACGCTGACGCATGTTCAGAGATGATGATACGGACGAGTACCAACTGGTTAACAAAGAACACAGAAGAGTGTTGAATCTGAGGAGGGATAAGTGGTGTATGCAAGATACGGACGAGTATCTATATGAGTGGAAAATAAGCATGAGTGAGACACAGATGAGTTTTCAGCTTGCTAGGGAGACTATGACACAGACGAGTATCATAAGAGAAAGTGTATGAGTTATGAACTTATAAGTGTAAGAGATATTTTGATGATCTGTGGGGATAAGATGACACAGACGGGTGTCGGAAGAAGTGTGTATTAATATGTATTAGTGAGTGCAAAGGGGAGGCTTTGGCTTTCCGTTGTGACTGTGGGTCTTTGTATATATATTGTTGATGGAATGTTGGTATAGACAAGTGCTTGATTCAAAACATGGCTTATGATTTTGCAGTATGTTTGATTTTTTCCGTAATGCTCCGTATTAGACGGAATGCTACGCTCCGAGAGGAAATATGATGCGAATGCTATGATTATGCAAAGATACCGATCCGAGATTCGGATCCCGTTATTGTGAAGATCTCTGATTGATCTTGTTTTGAAAGAATATCCCAGCTGGGGATGAGATCATTGGTAGATCTAATATATATGATTCTTCTTGGGGAAATAGGTCACTGATAGACCTATCTTGGTGATGAGGATCCCAGCTGGGGTCTGTGGAAGCTTCCGTCACTTTGTTGTGAGATCTTCAGACATTGTTCTTCTGGATAGAGGCTGGAGCTCTGCGGGGAGACAGTTCCTTGTCTTTGCACTTGGCTGGGGAGGAACGATCACTGAACGACCTTCCTAGTGATTTTTGTAGAGGCCCTGCTGAGGATGATGGACTTAGATGGGGAAATGGGCCCTTCTGATGCTGCTTTGGATAAAGTACTGTAGAAATGATGCCTGGCAGTTCTAATGGGAAGAAAACATCTCTGGTGCTGTTTGGAAGACATATCGAGGAAATAATGGTTTGACAGCTTGCTGGGGAGAAGCTTTCATGCCCCATGTTGCGCTTTGAATACCTGCACTCCTGTTATGACAAAGAAACGCACAAGTACCCCGAGGTATCCCCTACTGGATCCCATCATAGGAGTTTAGATACTCCCGGGAGCAAATAATACATTTCCTGCAAGCATGTGATTTAGAAAAGACGCATCTGTATTTATGCAATCAATACATCAGGGATATCGGACATTTTGCAAATAAAGTGTATGAGACGGAGTGTGACCGAAAATCTGATTTTATTAATTTGGGTGCCCTGAATTGGCAAATACAGTCAAAGAAACAAATCCCCTGAAATGAGGAGATTGTTACAAATTGAGAAAAAAGATGTTGGCAATGTTGATGACGCTTCAGTGTGCTTTCCCTTTTGCTATGACTTGTATGACATTGACGTTCTTCCCATCTTGCTTTTGAAGAAGGTTGATTCTGACCAATTCTTTAACCTTTTGAAGCTTGCCATGTTGTAAGTGATACAGACGAATTCAGAATGCAGTTGTTCGCTTATTCCTTTATTTTGTGTGGATCGCCCTTTCGGGTTTTCAATCCACCGGGATACCCCTTTTTGCCTGAGCTGTCCAATGCGGCTTTTCAACTCAGCGGGTGTACATTTTTTTAATTTATTTTCCCTTATTTTTGCTCGAGTCTTTTATTCTGTTTTTGACTCGCCGGGATGCCCTATTTTTGCCCGGACTTACATTCTGTTTTTATGTCCAGCGGGTCATTTTATGCGAAGTATTTTTTAACTGCATCTGAATTCACAGGGGACAGGAAGTCTTCACCATCCATAGTACTGAGCATCAGTGCTCCACCAGAGAAAACTTTCTTTACTATGAATGGACCATCATAATTCGGAGTCCACTTGCCCCTGTGGTCTGTATGAGGAGGGATGAGTCTTTTCAGCACAAGATCCCCTACTTGGTATTCCCGAAGCCTGACTTTCTGATCGAAGGCTTTCTTCATTCTCTTCTGATATAGCTGCCCATGACAGATTGCAGCTAATCTCTTCTCTTCGATTAGTCTCAGTTGTTCGTATCGGGATTGGACTCATTCTGCTTCATTCAGTTTAACATCCATTAGTACCCGCAAGGAGGGTAATTCTACTTCAACAGGTAGGACTTCCTCCATACCATACACAAGCTGATACGGTGTTGCCCTAGTGGATGGTCTGATTGATGTACGGTACCCATGCAAGGAAAATGGTAGCATTTCATGCCAGTCTTTGTAGGTGACCACCATCTTCTGCACAATCTTTTTGATATTCTTGTTAGCCGCCTCTACAACGCCATTCATCTTTGGCCTGTAAGGAGAAGAATTGTAATGTTGGATCTTGAAGTCCCGGCACAGCTCTGCCATTATTTTGTTGTTTAAGTTGGAACCATTATCAGTAATGATTCACTCAGGCACTCCATACCGACAGATGATGTATCTCTTCAGGAATCGGGCTACCACTTGCCTGGTGACATTGGCATACGAAGCTGCTTCAACCCACTTGGTAAAATAGTCAATGGCTACTAGGATGAATTTGTGGCCATTCGAAGCAGTCGGTTCAATCTTGCCAATCATATCTATGCCCCACATGGCAAAGGGCCAAGGTGAAGACATCACATTCAGAGGATTCGGAGGCACATGCACTTTATCTGCATAAATCTGACATTTATGACATTTCCTGGCATAAACACAACAGTCTGCATCCATTGTGATCCAGTAGTATCCTGATCTTAACAACTTTTTAGCCATAGCATGCCCCCCAACATGGGTACCAAAATATCCTTCGTGCACCTCGTGCATCAACAAGTCTGCTTCTGACTTATCAACACATCTGAGAAGTACCATATCAAAGTTTCTTTTGTACAAGGAACCATCAGCATTCAGGAAGAAACTACCAGCCAACCTTCTTAATGTCTTTTTGTCATTGGATGATGCCCTAGGTGGGTATGTTTGATCCTCCAAGAAGCACTTGATGTCATGGAACCAAGGCTTATCATCTTTAGCAAGGTCTGCTGAGAATACTTATGCTGGTCTATCATGCCTGGATACTGAAATCCGAGGAACAAAGTTGGTAGCCTGAACTTTGATCATGGATGGAATGGTATCCAGAGCATCTGCAAACTGATTTTCGTCTCGAGGGATATACTCAAGCTTGACTGTTGTGAAGAATTTAAGTAACCTCCTTGTATAGTCCCGGTAAGGTATTAGATGCTCCTGGTGAGTGTACCATTTGTCGTTGGTTTGATTGATTACCAGAGCTGAATCTCTGAATACAGTTAAAGTCTTGATCCTGAGGTCAATGGCTTCCTCAAGACCCATAATACAAGCTTCATATTCAGCTTCGTTGTTAGTGCAGTTAAAGGTGAGTTTTGCCGAGAAAGGCATGTGAACTCCCTTAGGTGTAATGAGTACTGCACCAACACCACGACCATTCATATTAATAGCCCCATCTAACATCATAGTCCATTCTTCTTCTGGGTCAAGCCCTTCAGTGTGAATAGGCTCTTCATGATCTTTTGCTTTTATGAACATGATGTCTTCATCAGGGAAGTCAAATCTCATTGGCTGGTAATCATCAATGGGTTGCTCAGCCAGATAATCAGACAATACACTGCCTTTGATGGTTTTTTGGGATGTGTACTGGATGTCATACTCTGTGAGAATCATTTGCCATCTTGCAACCCGTCCGGTAAGTGCTGGCTTCTCAAAAATGTACTTGACTGGGTCCATCTTTGAGATCAATAAGGTAGTGTGGGTCAACATATACTGCCTTAGTCGGCGAGCAGCCCACGCTAAAGCACATCAAGTTTTCTCGAGCAGTGAATAACGTTGTTCACAGTCGGTAACCTTTTTGCTTAGGTAGTAAATTGCATACTCTATTCGACCAGACTCGTCGTGCTGGCCCAGCACACATCCCATTGACTCTTCCAATACTGTCAAGTACATTATTAGAGGTCTTCCTTCAACTGGAGGCATGAGGATTGGAGGCTCTTGTAAGTATTCCTTGATTTTATCAAAAGCCCTCTGGAAGTCTTCATTCCAACTGACCGTTTGTTCTTTCCTTAATAACTTGAACAAGGGCTCACAGGTTGCAGTAAGATGAGATATGAACCTTGATATGTAGTTCAATCTTCCTAAGAACCCCCGAACTTCTTTTTCAGTCTTTGGTGCAGGCATTTCTTGAATGGCTTTAACTTTGTCAGGGTCAACTTCAATTCCCTTTTCACTCACAATAAATCCCAGCAGCTTACCGGATCGCACCCCGGAAGTGCATTTGTTGGGGTTTAATTCAATTGGTGCCTCCTCAGACGCTTGAATAGCTTCAACAGATTCACCAGGTGGTCTTCTTCTGTGAGGGACTTGGCAATCATGTCATCCACATAACATTCAATTTCTTTATGGATCATGTCGTGGAATAATGTTACCATAGCCCGTTGATAGGTGGCACCAGCATTCTTTAGTCCGAACGACATTACCTTATAACAAAATGTGCCCTAGGGTGTGATGAAAGTTGTCTTCTCCATGTCTTCAGGTGACATCTTGATCTGATTATATCCTGAAAATCCATCCATGAAGGAGAACACCGAGAACTGAGTCGTATTGTCGACCAATACATCAATGTGAGGTAAAGGGAAGTCATCTTTCGGGCTGGCTCTGTTCAGATCCCGATAGTCCACACACATCCTTACTTTGCCGTCCTTCTTAGGCACTGGTACAATGTTAGCAACCCACGGCGGGTAACTAGTCACAACAAGGAAACCGGCGTCCCACTATTTTTGTACCTCTTCTTTTATCTTCATTGCCATATCCGGGCGAGTACGGCGCAACTTCTGTTTTATTGGCGGACAGTCTTCTTTTAGAGGCAGCTTGTGCATGACAATGTCGGTGTCCAACCCTGGCATATCCTGATAAGACAAAGCAAAAACATCCACATACTCCCGAAGCATGTCAATAAGCTGCTCCTTTACTGAATCTTGCAGACAGGCCCCGATTTTAACTTCTTTCAAGTCTTCTTTCGTACCAAGATTAACCGTTTCAACCTCCTCCTGATGAGGAGTGATAACCTTCTCCTCTTGTCTTAACAACCTGGCTAATTCTTCAGGTAGCTCATAATCTTCTTCAACCCCTTCATCAGTTTAATTAATCGGATTGTCAAAGTCATACGAAGTCGTAGCGGTGTTGTTGTCGGTGCAGTCTGGAGGGCACTCTCTGCAAGGGTTTAGATTTGTTCATTTTAGTGATCATTTTTATCTTGCTCAGAAAAAGTGAAAATGAAGTTATTATTTTTGAAAAACATTGCCATTTTATTTTTGTATAAAATAAATGAAATATGAAAAACAGTGAGCGGAAAAGAAAAAGACTCATTTACAAAAGATGTCCTGATATTCATTAATTGATCGTTTGCACAAAATACAAGATGGCCCGATTACAAAATGAGCCCTGACATCTTGGGCAAGATGCAGGACTTGATGCATGCTTAAAGACAGGAAATAATAATTACTCTGCAGGAGTAACTCTTATAATTTCCTGGGAAGACTAGTTTGAGACATGGCTCCCCGGGATCCTTGGACGTATCCAGTTTTCCAGGTTGTGCTCGTCTTCTGACTCATCTTCCAAACTATTCACAGCATCTGGGGTGAGAATCCCCCACTGACAAACTTGGGCTTCGTTGCAGCCTCTGGTTGATCTTGTCGAGTTGGTCTGTAACCCAACCCGAATCGGTCTTCTTTTTTTCAACTGGCAGCAGCTTGCCCCAGCCTTGAGCGGTACCCTCCTCAACAACCTTCCGGGCTTGTTGATATGATGTGATGGAAGTCACAGACACATCAGATGCTTCATTAATATTAAGGGCTTCAAACCCTTGACTCATGGTCTCATGGATCTCCCCATCCATTTCTATGTACTTATACGTAGCCAGCTGGCTAACAAAGATGTCCTCCTCCCCACAAATGGTGATGATTTGGCCTTCCCACTCGAATTTTAACTTCTGGTGAAGGGTAGACGTAACAGCGCCAACGGCGTGGATCCAGTGTCTACCCAACAGACAGCTGTAGGCCGGCTGTATGTCCATCACAAAGAAGGTAGTTTTGAAGGTTTGCGGGCCAATCAACACAGGCAGATCAATCTCCCCGAGCACTGATCTTTTAGAGCCATCAAATGCTCTTACTATCAAATTACTCGGATGCAATGACAATCCATCATACTCCAGCTTCATTAAGGCTTTCTTTGGTAGGACATTAAGGGAAGACCATATGTCCACCAATACATGAGACAGAACAGCACCCTTGCATTCCAAGGTGATATGCAAAGCCTTGTTATGGTTACGCCCCTTCGTTGTTAAATCAGTGCTTGTAAAGCCCAGTCCATGACTGGTGTTGACATTTGTAACCACAGTTTCTAACTGATTAACAGTAATCTCCTCCGGCACATATGTTGCGTGCAAGACTTTCAACAATGCGTTCCTGTAAGCTTCGGAACACATCAACAGTGATAATATGGAGATTTTGGAGGGTGTTTGGTGAAGCTGGTCTACCACCTTGTAATCACTCCTTTTTATGATTCTCATGAACTCGTTTACATCTTGTTCAAAAGATGTCTTCTGAGTTTCTTTGGCAGATGGCTCTTCAGATACCACATTCTTTCCTTTTGCCTTAGCAGCAGCTTCTACTTCAGCATTAGGTCTTTGTGTTTGTGAGGCAAAAAGGCGTCCGCTTCTGGTGAAGCCTCCGCCTCCCCCAACATTATCAATTTGTGGCGAAGAGGTTGATGAATCCAAGGTGATTTTCTCCCCGTTGCAGTAAAGATCAGAGCCATAATGCCAAGGTATGGCATTACTGCTTTCATAAGGAACAGGCCCAGGTACCGTAATAGTAACTGGGCTGATTGCTGCAGAGGACGGTACTGTAATGGTGTGCGGATCATAGTAGATGGTGACCGAAGATCTGGCAAGAGGTGCCACAGTTTGTTGTTGGAAATTGCTGCTGGGAGGAACATTTGATGGGTCATAGTAGATTGTAACTATTGAGACATCTTCATTAATTTTTGCTGGCGTTGTAGAAGATTCCTTTGGTAAAATGGATGATGATGTTGTAGAAGAAACAGTTGTTGAAATTTGACTTGTTGAAATGATGGACGGAGTAATTGCTGGTATTGTTGATGAATCGGTAGGAATGATTGTTGTTGCTGTTGTAGGAGAATTTGTTGCTGAAGGAATGATTGTTGATGTTGTAGGAGATTCTATTGTTGTGGAGACAAGAGTTGCTGCAGGAGCTGTTGAAGTAATTTGTAAGATTCCATCTTGGATAAGGCCATCTATGCCAATCCTCAGCTTCTCACAACCATTATCAGCTGTTTTACACAATTCACAGCAGGCCCCACAGCCCGGGAACACTTGGCATCTTAAAAGTTGAACTTTGACTTCAGCCAGCGGTGTTTGAATCTGTGTAACATTATCAATCAATGTAGATGGTTGGTCCTCCTCAATAGCATTAATCCTAGGCCCACCATGATTAGGCATAGGATTTCTGTTGACGTTCGGAGGAGGTGCGAAGTTGAGGGCTTTAGAATCAACCAGATCTTGCACCTTCATCTGTAAAGCTCTGCATTTCTCAGTACTGTGACCAGGTGCGTTGGAGTGAAATGCACACCTGGCGTTGACATCATAATTCTTTGGGAGATTGAGAGGATTTGTTGGTGCTAATGTCCTTAACTCAACCAGGTTGAGCTTCAGGAGTTGTGGCAATAAAGCAGCATAAGGCATAGGGATAGGGTCAATTATCCTATTTGCCTGAGATGGCCTTTGTTGGAAGGGATGCTACGGTTGGTTGCTATTGTTGTTGTTGTAAGTTCTCTGTTGCGGAAAATGAGATGGTTGCTGATAGTGAGGTTGTTGTTGTTGAGGATACAATGGTTGTTGTGGACCTGGAGCTGGGATGGTAACAGCTGCTACGGACCTGTGAGAATACTGGGGCCTGACCCTTCTTGTATGAATGGAATTTGTTTCACCTGCCCTTCGGGGTCTTGCAAAAGGTTTTCTAGGATTGCTGGAGGAACTTGCACCACTGTCGGAGATTTTGCCCATCTTCAAGAGACTTTCAATCCTCTCACCAGCTATGACCACATCAGCAAAACTGGTAGAGGAGAAAGCAGCCAGTCTATCAATATAAGTTCCTTGCAATGTGTTCATGAACATGTCAGCCATTTCTCTTTCTGACATGGGTGGTTGGACAGCAGCAGCAAGCTGTCTCCATCTCTGAGCATAATCCCGGAAGCTCTCTCTAGAAGATTGAGACATGTCCATTAGAAGAGTTCTATTGGGAGCCATGTCCAGGTTGTACTGATATTGCCGAATGAAAGCCTCGGCCAAGTCCTTCCAACATCTTATGGTGGCCCTAGTCAGGTGTGAATACCATTCTCTCGAAGCTCCAGTCAGACTGTCCTCAAAGTAGAACATCCATAGCTTTTCATCCATGGTATAAGCCTTGAGCCTACCCAAGAAAGACTGCAGATGAGTGCGAGGACAGGAGGTACCATTGTACTTTTCAAAGCATGGGGGTTTAAATTTGTGGGGAATTCTCACCCCATCTACTAGTCCCATATCCATCACATCGAAGCCCAAAGAATTCTGAGATTCCAAAGATCTTAACTTTTCAGCAATCTCGTCCAATCTTCTATCATATACCTCATCTCTCGCCCCTATAACAGTAAACTGTTCTTCCTGGGGATCCTCCTGCAGGATTCTTCCCCCAGCAGTATTACCTTGACCATTCCTCGGGATGTTAACTTCTGGATTCAGGTGAGGTCCATACTCCGGTGGGTCAATACGAGGTTGCCCCCGTACATTGTTGCTGGTTTCCCCTGTTCCAAGATAAGGCTCCTCAGGAGTTTGTCTTTCCACCAGCTCTCTTAACCTTTCTTTACTCTGGGCTAAGCCAGTCATCACTGCCATAAACTGAGACATCTGATTTCTCATCTCTACTCTCTCACTGGCCATCTAATTTCTGACCTCATTCAGGTCCTGCTGTACTTGCTCCATTTGAATGTCGGGAAGGTTGTTACAAGTCGGGTACCGGTGCATGCGGTTGACAGGGAACACTCGGCGACGAGCAATGTTTCCTGAGATCACAACAAAGTTAGAAACAATAGTAATAACAAAACCTACAAAACAAAAACAAAGTTAGTATGCAATGCAGTATGCTTATTTGTTTTCCAAGGTATCCGGTTTGGTTCTTGGTTTTGACCTTCCCAGACCTCGAGGAAGATGCTTGATGATGAAGAGAGATAGATAAAACCCACCAAAATAATACAAACTGATATATTACAAAGAGGTGAAAATACATTGTTTGATTACAATACATCCCCATGGCGGGTCAAAATACAACAACAAAAGAAAAGTACAACAAATGGAAACAAACAACAAGCAAAGAATCAGACATCCAGTCCAAACGCATTTTCTCTGACCTCCTTCAGGAGTGCCTCAGTTACTGGACCAGCTGGGTGCTCTGTAATGGTCCTAATGAGGAGGTTCCTGGTAGAAATGGCAGTAGTCAACTTCTTATGCCTGTCTTGGTCCTTTGATCTCTTCAACCCTGCTCTAAGCTTCAATTTTGAAATCTCCTTCTGAGCTGCCAACAAAGCTTCATGCTGCTTCTTATCATTGGCCTCTAGCTGTTCAATTTTGGATTGAGTCTTCTAGTCTTCTTGTGCCCGGGCTTCAGTGATCCTGACCCATCTAGCCTGGCTCTCTTGCAGATAGTGCTCAGCCGTAGCTTTCTGAACCTTGGCCTCTTTACAGGAATTCTTCAATATTTGTTCCCCAGCCCTTGCTTTCCGTATGTAGCCTTCTGTCTTTTCAATTTTGGCAAGGTGCTCAACCCTGAGCTTTTCTAATCTCTCAATGTCCAGACAACCATCACTTCTTTCCCAAAGAGTCTTCTTCAAGGCTTGAGATAACTGCTCATTCCTTTCTTTCAACTTTTCAAATTCCTCCAGGCTAACTGTTGCTGCAGGCTGTACTGTGGATGGTCCAGGTGTGTCTTCCAAGGTGAAAGGCATCAGGGTAATCTGAGCTCTAGTACGGGACCAGTCTGAGTACTAAGCTGAAGCAACATTGTTACATCTCCCAAGAATAGCTACCCCTTTTGTCTGGATGTTGTCCCAAGCCCAGGATGCTTGCCTGACAACAGCTGAATTAGGTTGCACTTCACAATATAGGGTCTCAGCTAAATCCTGTCCTTTGAGAGGGTGAACTAAGGCATAACCAAATTGTCTCTTAAACAGTAAAGGATTGTAGTTGATGCAACCCTTCACTCCTATCAGAGGCGCATTTGAGTATTGTTCACAGCTGGTGATAATGTCCTTGCCTTTGGTGCTCTGGGTGCACCATCTGATATCATCTGAAGTCAAGGCAATGAACCTCTTGGCCCAATTCTTCTACTGGTGGGGGTTCAAGAAAGCATCTGACTTAGGTAGGTGCCTGAGCAGCCAGGTGTAAAACAAAGGAGCACAACATCTTACCAACTTCCCCCTTTGTTTCTCATTCCTCTGATGAATGGAGTAGTAGAAATCTCCTAGCAATGTAGGTACTGGGTTCTTCAGAAGAAACAAATGGATGGCATTCTTGCTGACAAATTTGGGCTCATCTGCAAACAGTATAGCCCCATATATGCTGAGGGCTAACAGTGCACAGACTTCCCTCCACTCTCCCAATGAAGCCTTCAGGATGGCCTGAGAAATCAAGAAGTCCAAATGCAAACCAGGAATCCCAACTTTTGTTGTCATACTTTGCTCAATAAGGGCAGGCTCCAAGTACAATTCCTTTGCTATCTCCTCACTTCTGGGAGCAGTCATCTCTAGGTTGAAGGGGATTCCCCCTCTGATAGGTACTCCAATCAATAAAGTAAACTCTTCCAGCAGAGGCCCTAACTAGAAGTCTGGAAATGTGAAGCATCTCAGTGGAGGGTCATAAAACTGCAAACATGTGTGGATCATGCTCCTCTGAGAAGGATCAAGGTCCATAACCATATCCAAGATACCTCCATAGTGCTCTCTAAACAGTGGGATGTGGTCAGGTGTGATAAGTGACTGGACCTGCCTGATACCAGTCAACACAGGCTCAAAAAAGTGGTAGGATATGTTGCTCTTCCTAGGAGTAATCATGAGTGCTGCTGAAGAAGCTGAAGATAAATGCTGATGAAGATCATAAACTGAGAAGCTGGAAGTAGGTCTCTGACAGACTAATGCTGGTGAGGATGGAGATAACTGAAGCAGGTAACTTATGAAGACAACTGAAGTAGAGGTCTACGCAGAAGAAGGGGTCAAAACCAAAACCAAGGTATAATGAAATGGATACCCTGAAAAGCAAATAAACAAATGTTAAATGATGCAATGATGATATATGCAAATGATATGCAAGGGTTTATGATCAAGCTGGATCTGATTATCTGTCTTGATATAAAGTCCATGTATGTTCAAAGGTCCGGATGGAGGCTCAGAAATCCAGTAACCAGGGTGGGGGACTCAAATAAAGAGTCACATATCTAGGGTTAATCACAAGAACTGTCCAAAGTAAGTATTCTTAAACAAAACAGTAACAGGGTATGATGTGGCCAAGGGTTCCTGCAAACCTGTAAACAACCTAACCCCCTCACATGTAATGTTCTAGAACAAGGATCCTCAGACTTGGATCAGTTATGAGAAGTGTAAACACTTCTAACCCGGAGGTACAATGTTTACAAGAACCATAAAGGATCCTCCTCTAATTCACCCCAGATTCTGAAGGTCAAAATAAAGGTCATCCAGACTTAGCAGGCTTCCCAGATAGCCCTAGCACTACAGGAAATCTGTAGCACAGAGTTCTCAAGAAGAAACCCACATCTGAACCGTGTTTCATATTCCCGCACCAGACCGAAATGGAATGGGAAAGAACATGAACCACTCTAGCCTAGGTGTCACTCAGGTCCCAGGTATAGGACCTTAAACTCTCAATGGAACCCCACCCACCAAAACAGCAAACCAGATCCAGCAAATGACAGTATGAAATATGCATAAGACTGTAAAAGAAAGCAATAAATAAAGTTGTACATAAAGCAACAAATAAAGCAAATAAATAAGCACAATTAGCACATAACACCCTAGTAAACACAAATCAAACAAGCGCTAGGAGGAACCCACAAAAAGAACCAGAAGCCCTGGTTGCAGTATAAGGTTCCCCAGCAGAGTCGCCAAGCTGTCGCTCCCACCAAATGACACCTGGCCAAGAGGAGTACAGACGCGAACGGTCGGCGAAAGAGAAACACGAGGGTGAACTGAAAAGAGTCGCCAGCTAGGCATTTTTATCCCGAAGGAAAGGTAATGCTGCATAAACATAAGAAAAGATGGATAAGACAGTCGCGAACTAGAGAAACTGAGAAAGGGGGTTGGTTACAACCTGGGAAGGTATTAGCACCCAGATTGTCCGCCGTACTCGACGGGATCCACACTTGAAAGATTTGTGTTTAAAGGGGTAGTGTCAGTGCTATTTTGTGTGCAAAAGCTGGAAAAGAATGCAAGTGTCAGTGCTGGAAGAAAGTGTGAGGTGAAATAAGAGAGTGTTAGTGTAAGAAAAGAATATGAAGCTCAAGATCATGAGGCTTAAAGAATAATACTGGAAGAGGGGGGATATACAGAGACTTTTGTTCGATAACTGTTAAGTTATGCCTATGTATCCTCTCGTACAATGAGGAAGTCAGAACACCGTAGTTCGACCCAAAAAGACTGAAAGATAAATTGACTTGTGAACTGCTTACTTATCTATGCTCAAGTGTATGACCTGTCTGGCTCAGGTGCAAACTGTCTTGCATTAGACGGAAGAAGCAAGTTCTCGTTTATGAGTGAAGGTGATGAGAAAAGAATCTCGGAGGAGACGATTATTGTTTGTTTTTGGTGTTTTCAATCTTTTATTGCCTTTTGGTGGTTTGTCATAAGAAAATGAGCTTAAGCCTAAACCAAGGGTTAGTAAACTCATCATATCCTCCCTTTGATTAGGGATAATGAGAATACCTTAAGTATGAGATAAGCATCTCAAACTTAATTACCATAATGATGTAGGATTAAGATCATTAACCTACTTGTGATTATTTAGATGTTTTTGGTGTTTTTGTTTAGTGTTAAGTAATGAGTTTAAGCCATAATCAAGGATTAGTGAACTCATTACACCATCCTAATAGAAGGATAATAGATGAGCACACTTAAGCTGAGGAAGATACCTCAACTTAATCCATGGTTAGGGATTAACCTCGTGACAAAACAAACCTTTATTAAAGTGGATTTTAATTAATGATAAGATTAAGAAGTGAATTTTATGGTTTGTAATACAACTTGAGGGGGACTTGTCCATTAACACTAGGGTTAGTCCTTCTTAACCAATTAAGGAAGAATTAGAACCCTAATGCAAGGCCCAAGTTACAAGCTTGATGTCTTAGTGATTATTAGATGAATTGATTAAAGGATTTAAACACATTAAGGGTTTAACACTTAGGATTAAAGTTATACACCCCATCCTAATAGAAGGATACAGGCATAACCCTAATCACAAAGCCTTAAAACCTTTAAGGTTTAGTCCTTGATTAAGAGATGAAAAGAGAAGACTCAAAGATGACACAGGTAAAACTAATGGGGGACTAATCAAACCCTAATTGTGATCATGCTTGGGTGCTCCTAGGGTTTATGAGGCTTGCTAGAAGATCTTCAAGAGAAAATCCACCAAGGAAGAAGCAGGATGAAGGAAGGAGAATCAGAAAGAAGCAAGACAACTTACTTCACTTAAGAAGATAAGTTGCTTGAAGAAAGGAAGATAGGAAGGAGCATGAACGAGCAAGCTCACTCTAATTCACAAGTAAAATGCAGCAATGATGCATAAGAGAGATGAGAAGAGATTATGAGAAGTGAAGGCAAATTCACTTCTCAAACACTTACCACCTGAAAAGTTAGCAAAAAGAAATGAAATGAAATGAATGCAAGGATGCAAACCAAAATCAGAAGCATATTCATGATGTGAATGCTGTTATGAGATGGTATGAGAGCATACCAAGAGAAGGGGATGATCATACAAAGGATGGGAATGCAAATGAGACATGTAGGAAGCATGAAAGTTCATGAATGCATATGACATAAAAATGAAAACAAAAGCATGGAAAATGGATGATGCAATGATCAAACATGATTCTAATATGTCTTAAGATGTCTTATATGTCATGTGGATGCACAAAATGCCATGGCAAGTTCATGTATGCAAACATATGAAAGATGAATGTAAATGAAGGCAAAAATTAGGGTTTATGTACAAGATGCAATGCAAATTTCAAAATCAGAAACAAATGACAAGATAAAAAATTAAAAATGGGATCAAAGGTACCTAAAACCTATACAAGTTCACTGCCCAAAAGGGAAGGTCAGAAGCTAAACCCAAAAGGACTTATGATTTTTCTAAGTTCTTAAGGTTTTAAGGGTGATCCTAAAGGGAAAATGCCAAATAAATGGAAAATGAAAGATAAAAATGAAACAAAAATGTTTTTAGATGCTTGAAAGAATGCATAACACAATGCAAAAAGAACCATTCACAAACTCAACTTGGATCAAAAGTTATGAATTTTTGAAGTTAGGGTTAAAAATATTCAAATTAAAGAACCCTAATTCAAATGAAAATTGCCAAAGTATGATCAAAACCAAAAATAAATTTGTCTTGTGAGTTTGTAAATGTTTGTAAATGTTTCAAAATGCTCTCTGAATTTTTTTTGTGATTTTTAAATACCTAAATGTATTTTTAATTAATTAATTTCCATTAACTAATTAAAAATAAACATTTAAATGATTTAAAAATAATTTTTAATGCAAAAAATAAAATAAAAATTATTTTCAGAATGAGAAAAATATTTAAAGTCATGATGCAAAAAATAAAATTTTTTGAAAGTTTCTAGCTATTTTAAAATAAATATGCAAAACAAATAAGAAAAATATGAAGTAAAATGAATTTAATGGGAAAGTCAGCAGATCCAATGGCAGGGATTTGAATAAAAAAGGAGGGAGTTGACGCGCGCGGATTTGGAGGGCCAGGATCAGTTCTGGAGATTTGAATTTCTTAAACCTAATTAATTTAAACTAATCCTGATTAGGGTTTAAACAATGCATCTGGGCCTTTGGTATACACGTGGGATGGGCCATCTAACGCTCCACATTCAAAACTGGGCTTAAACCCTAATTAGGGTTAATGACTTTCAGACGGCCGGAACAGTGGTTCCGGTCGTCTTCTCCGACGAGCCATTCTTCTATCTCTCTCAATATGCCATGCAAATGCACCAAAATCTCCAGAAACACTCAATGATCAACCACAAAACATAATCCAGCAACAAATTCCATTTATTTTACCTCAAAATCAAGATTCGAACACAAACATAAGAACTGAAAAAATTTCAGAACACGCATACACACTCAAATCTTAACCATTTTTAAAAATTCCAAGTTCAGCATGTTCAGGGAAGCAAGCTTAAGCATTTAGAAACTTAAAACAAGAGTTCTGGAAAAATAAATTTCATGGCTACCTGAAGCGAAGCTTTCAACCCTAGAGCTTTCTGGCTGTCTCCTTGCCTCAAAACACCTCCAATGATCCTCCTCAAGAATTTGCAAAGCTTGGTTGGAGTTTATATGGCATCTATGTGAAGTTTGCTGAAGCTCAGGACAAGGGAGGTGAAAATCGTATTTTTGATATGGGGTGTTTAAAGGCAAAATGAAGGGTGGTAAATGATCAATGATGAATGTGGAGTTGAATGGTGGAAAAAGTTTGGAGTTTTGTTGGCTGAGCTATGAGTTTCGAAGAGAAATGCATAAGGGGAAGTTTTGATGAATGCTGAGTTGTGGGAGGATTCAGCTTGTGTTGTTGTGTGCGTTGAGTTGCTTTTGGTCCATGTATCAATCCTGGATAGGTCAGAGAGTTGTTGTGGAATAGTTTGATTGGTATGGCTCAAATTGCATAAAGTCAAGAAAGTTGTACTTGGAGGTATGGGCTCATGGCAGGCCAAGGACAAGGGCATTTTCTGCGCAGCTGGCTTTAGGGAGGTCCATGGAATTCAGATTTTGTAGCTAGCACAAGTGGATGTCAAGATTTGGGGCATTTTGCAATTTGTGAAGGTTTTGGCCCCTTTTGAAATACTTGATGATCAAGGCATGAAACTTGAGAATTATTTGGGCAATTATGAATTATAGGTCATGTATGATGTTTGTGTAATGGTTAGAAGTCACTTTGAGGTCACAAATTGCCTTGGTATGAGTTTTTGCAAGTTTCCCTCTTTGGTACATAAGTGAAATTTTGTGATTTTTCCCAACTTTGCAAAGCCATAACTTGAGTTCTATGATGAATTAGATCAAGTTCTTGTACTTTTTGAAAAGGGAATGATCCAATCTACAACTTTCATGACCAAGAATTTTTCATTTGAATCATTTTTGGATCAAAAAGAGGAGGTTGAAAAACTTTCCCAAAATGGCAAGTTTGCATTACAAGTCACTTTCCCAAAATGGCAACTTTGCAAATGGCTTGAAATTCTTCAATTTTGTGAACTTATAACTTCTTCTAAGATCAAATAAAGATCATATACACCCAAAATGATGGAGAAGACCCTTTGGTTGGATGATTTGGGGCCTCAGATGCCCTGATTTTGCATTGACTTGTTCAAGAAGTCATCTATTGATCAGATGCCTTCCCCATTGAATTTCTTCATGAAAATTGGTGTGTAGGATCTCTATAACATATAGAGACCAATAGAAACAAGAATGACCAAAAAATTGGAGTTATGGCTGATAACGAGAAATCATATCACATTATTACTATGTTTTTAGTCCGTTTTATCGTACATTGATCCTTTTAACTCCCGATTGTTCGAGTTTTTTATGTCACATTGCAGGTATAACATGTCTAGAGCCAAATTATGAGAAAAATATCAAATGAACCAAATCTAGCATGAAAAGAAGATCAAGAGATCAATTCTGCTAAAGTCTGCATTTTTTGTTGCTCTCACGGTCGTCACAACTGACTCACGACCGTGACGCGCTATTTAGAGGTATCACGATCGTCACAACATTATCACGACCGTGACGCGCTTATTTGAAGAAACATGACCGTTACACCCATGTCACGAACGTGACAAGAAAAATTTATATAATTTGTTTGAATTTAATTGAGAACGTGCAACGAGTCTTCAGAGACTCCTACTTTCCCTCAACTGAAGCAACACCCAGTACACCACTTCTCCTGGATTCTCTCAAAACAGAACGAAGCCCACGCTACTACTCATTCAACTGCCAAAATCCTCTTCTATAAATACCGAAGGATCAAATGAAAAAGTACAGATTTTATTATTGAATTTTTACTCGGAAGCTCTGCCGTTTTTTTTCTTTGAACCCATTTACTTTCCAGCTTTTGTTCTTGCTGTGTTTTCCTTTAATTTCCAACCCATTTAATAACAATTTCCAACATTAGGAAATTGTTATTTTCAATTAAATTTCTTTTTAACCTCAGAACTTGTTATTTTATTTTATTCCGATTCCGACACTCCGAGCTTGCCAATTTGTGGAAGAAGGAGCCTAAGAATTAAATTGTTCAGGTTTTTATCTTACAATTTATATCAAGTTTATTTATTTATTTATGTTAAGTTTCTATTATTATTATATAATGCATGCTTTAATATTTATTTATTTCATTTTGTATCTGTCTGTTGGTTTAATAAATATGAGCAGCTAAATTAACCGAGTCGGTATGTAATAAACCAAACCAAAATGGATAAATCGAATCTAAGCTAAAAACAATTAAGAACTTATATTCTGGATGTGACTTTTTATAATTAAAATCAAGCTTTTTGTTACGAGAGTAAGAAAAGTGAAATAGGTTAGGTCGAGACCACGAGAGTGTGAGATTTTAACCGGATAGCTAAAGTTAGGCATTCGATTTAAATACAGCGAGAGCGCTTTAAAACGAATTAGACTTATTAAGTTTTCAAAAATTATTTTCTAAACACTTATGGGCTAGCGAGAGCAGGCATAGGGCTTTAGGAGTAAGATCTGAGATAAGACCACGAGAGTGTGAGTCGAGGGTTTTTAAACTGGTAATCTCTACAAAATTATTTAAGTGAACCATCTTTATAAGCTTAGGCTAGATTGACCCGCATAGGTTAATATAATTACATACCGACCGCCTTCTCATTATTTCCTTAACTAAGTTTAATTCCCGTTTTTAATCCTTAAAACCATAATCGTGACAAAATTTCCGCCTTAGCTAAACTAGCAGACCTTCTAGCACTAGAGTGATTACAAAGTCCCTGTGGGTTCGACATCTTTTTATTACTACTGCGATAGGCTGTGCGCTTGCAGTTCAGATACCGCTAGACACATCACGTCTTCGCCCCATCAATGGCCTCTGAAACCAAAACCCTAATTTTAGGTCATCTGTACAGTGAAACCCTAGCTCAGCTTCCATGCCTTTCTCAGTTCTTGTGATTCTTTGACTTCCTTGATCTTGGGAGGATATAATATGATGCTTGAACATATATGGACCCTCTTGAGATGATTGAAGACCTTTGGAGTGACTCAGATAGCTCAGGGATTGCTCAGATCACAAACCCTAGATGCAGATGACTTTGAACCAGTGCAGTGAAGCAAAAATGCAATATGAGATGATATGATTGAACTTATGCACATGAAAAGATCACAAGCCATGGTGTGAACTGAATGAGGGTAAATTTGGGGTGTTTACACTGTCCTAAAAGGCTAGCACTCAATTGCTCAAGTCAGTATGTGAAAGAAAAGAGTAAATGAACTTTTGTTTATATAATAGAGTTGGTATAACAATCCTTTATTTTATAGGCATGCGATGCGAGGATCTATTGAATGTGTCTTCACTTTGGATCACATGTACTCTTCCATATGGTAATTCTCCTACATCGTGAGGAATCCAAACAATTTGTAACTCCCCATGACTTGTCGGTCGATGGCCATTTCGGTCAACCTTGAACAATATGTTTTTCTTTTCTTTTTTTTTCTCTCTCTCTCTCGTGAGCTTTCTAGAGATTATCAGATCTCATTAGTGGAGTCGGCTCTTTCTAGTATCTGAAGTAGTTAGGGCCCATCAAAAGTAATAATTTTATGCTAACAACTCCTACATGATAAGATTCCTACCAAAGAGAAATTACTCAAGAGATGGGTCGTCATTGGTTCGACGGGTGTCAATTTTCCTTTTTTTAGGTTTCCAGTGTCATCCTATAATCTGTTTTGGATTTGTGATCTAGTGGTTTCTGTATGGTATATGATATCACACCCAAGGATTAATTGACCCTTTTTCAGATGTTTTTCTCTAGTGGTGGTCCGTCTAAGCTCTGGGGGTACATTATGATATGACATGTTGTTATCTTCTTGATTTGAAAAAATCGGAATGTTATAGTGTTTTTAGATAAATTGGTGCCAACGAAAGACGTGAAGGATATGAGCACTCATTTGGTTTTGAAATAATATCTTGGTAAGTCTGTGGAATTTTTTTGTGCTGTCTCGGGTTTGTTCGAGAACCCTATCCAACTTCTGAGCCAACAACAACATCGTTGTCTTCGGCCTCCCGTGGGTGTCTTTTTATTGCTTAGTGGAGATTGTTGTTGTTTTTCACATGTATTTGGTTGGGAAGATCTAACTGGTGATCTTTTGTGGTGCTCTTGATTTGTTTTTCCACAACTTTCTATTCTAGTATTGGTTTTATCATTTTTGGTTGGTTTATTATGTTGTTTTTCTTATTTGGTTGTTGTTTAATTTTTTTCATGTTCTTCTAGTTGTTTAGGTACTATTTGTGCCGCTTCTTCTAGGCCTTTGATGTTATTAAATATATTTTAGATTTTAAAAAAGTTTGTTGCTTTTAATTTTTTTTAATATTATTAAATATATTTTAGATTTTATAATTTTTTATGATAATATATTTTTCTAAACATTAAAAAAATTATCAAATAATATTGTTTTTTATAATCTCAATTTTATTTTTAGTTCTTCAAATTCTTCTTACAAAAAATATCCTTTTAAAATTCTTCATTTACACTTTTGGTTCTCATGCAATTTAACGATAGTTTTTACAATTTAGCGATTGAATTATTGACAGTTTAGTAACAATTTATTACTTAACGACTAAATTAGTGATAACTTTAGCGATGATTTTAGTACTATAAACAAAAAAATATAGATGAATTTTTTAGGAATATCATTCTTTAAAGAAAATATTTTAAGAAATTAAAAATGAAATTTGAGATATTTAAAAAAAATCACACACTTATTTAACTCTTTTTTTATTTATTAAAATTGAACATTGAGGGAGTAATTCACAAAGATTAATAAAAAAAAGTAGAGCAAAATTATGGTTGTCATTTTCGTTACTTTTTGAGAATCTCCTGCACATTTAAGTTAATAATTTATGGCAAAGTTTAATTCATCCATACTTTTTATTTATATTTATATGGCAAAGTTAATAATTCTAGTCATTTTTTTATATTTCAATATTTGAATTTTAATACTTTTCTAGAATCTCATTTTTTTTACCATACTAAATTTTTTGAAAATATATATATTTAATGTAGATGGAGTTTAACCATTGCCAATAACATAATATACTAATATAAATAAATTATCGATACATATAAATCAATAACTTAAGAACTAAATATTTTTATTGTATATAAAATATTAAATACATATTTTCTAGTCAAATATATTACTTTTATAAAAGTATATTAAAATCAATAATATAAAATAAAACAAATGTTGGCCTCTCTTTAAATAATGTCGTAACAAAATTGCACTAATATTTTATAACTATAATATAAGTACAAATGATCACATTTATATCGCTTATTCTAATTTTCATTCTAAAAAAATGTTTTTTTTTTCAATCATTCATAGCACAATAATATTCTCTATAATCTATTATATATCTAGAACCATTTTGGAGAACATGCAAAACATACTATCTCACAAAATTAAAAATTTATTATAAATAAATATTGAATATATCTATTACAATTAAAATATAGTTAAATAAGATATCTATTTATTTTATCATGATTAAATTACAATTAGTTTAAAGATAATCTCTAAAAAGTCGAGAAACAACTATATATATTCATTAAAAAATAATATTTTTATTTAACAAAAATATTAAAATATTTATTGTCATGTTCTTATTTACCAATTTTTTATTTCCATACATCCCCCTTCACCATTTACTTTTTAGCTTCTTTTGTTCTTTTAAATTAAAATGGAATTAAAATAAATAAAATATAAATAATTAAAAAAATGTAAAAACTTAATTTGTGTGCATCACGCTACTCTATCTTTTCTATTTTTCCCCCCAAAACACATAAAAGTACTTTGTAACCCTAAATCATTTTCATTATATATATCTTTCATTCATTTTTCATTAGCCACACTAAGAGGCAATACCTTCAATTGAATTCATATCTTATATTTACAACATTTTCATACAAATCTAGCTAATAGAATAATTTTACTCTGAAAAATTTCTTAGCAGTATCTATCTAAATTATCTTGCAGCTACTTTTGTCATCAATTTTAATGGTAAGATCTGATCTTTCTCTAAGATATTTTGTATACTTTATCTTTGTAATAAAAACATTTATTTTATTAGATATTTTTATGTATTGATTAGATAATTGATAACCAATTTTACATCATCTAATTTTACAGTTTATTTTTAATATTTTTTAATATACATATTTCTTCAAAGCCCTAGTAGATATGTAGCTTGATTTTGTACCTAATTGAATGTACAATAGTCTAAAGGATGAAGTATTTACATAATTTTTTTAAAGTTTTGATTCCTAAACATATTAAATTAGATTTATAAAAAAATAAAAAAGAATTAGATGTGATATATAAGAAAAAAATAAAGAGGATTCAATTAAGGTTTTTTAGAGCACTTTATTTACCTGCAATGTTTTGGTTATTAAATTGAATATTAAACTAGTATCTAGCAAATTTTATATCTATTTAATTATGTAGTAATTTAAACATTATTTTTAATTATTATTTAGATATACATATTTTCTTGAATCCAGATCAATTTTTTATTACATTTTTCATATTATAGATCTGATTAAAATTTATCATTTTTATTACAGGTTTATACATTGCGACTTGGTTTTCTCCTATATTGAATAACCAAAAGGTTGATTTATTATTTCATAATTTTCTAGCAAATTTTATATCTATTTACACAGTTTTTAAAAGTTATTTTAATGATTTTATATATATATATATATATATATATATATATATATATATATATATATATATATATATATATATATATATATATATATATATATATATATATATATATATATATATATATATATATATATATATATATATATATATATATATATATATATATATATATATATATATATATATATATATATATATATATATATATATATATATATATATATATATATATATTTGTTCTTATAAAAAGTTTTATATCGTAAATTAGATTACAATTTATCAGTCTTATAATGTTGTAAGTTGAATTGGATATGATTTAGTTTTTATCTGTATTGTGAAAAAGTTTAAGGGTGAATATATTTCTAAATGATCACAATTCAATTGTTTATCCATTTTCTTCATTCATCCCCCTACACCATTTACATTTTCAACATCTTTTATTTTTACCATAAATAAAATCAATTTTAAATAGAAAAATATTATAAAAATGAAAAAAAAATTTAATTCAGTCAAAGAGGTGTAGATCCTTCATTTTATGTTACACAACATTTTTCATAAAAAATTAAAAGAAATTTTTTTTTTCTCATCAACTTTAATCATCACTCCC
This sequence comes from Lathyrus aphaca, assembly GCA_963966055.1. Lineage (NCBI taxonomy): Eukaryota > Viridiplantae > Streptophyta > Magnoliopsida > Fabales > Fabaceae > Lathyrus > Lathyrus aphaca. The sequence continues at coordinate 430,688,752 of OZ014522.1, read as the reverse complement.
GCATAATCTTCAACTTCAGTCACCAACATTTTTCATTTTACATGTTTAATATTTTCTTTGAAAAATTTCTCACCAATTTTTTCAGTTTCCATTACAGACCATATTTTCTAACTTTTTTCATGCAATAATCTTTATTGGAACAGTCATTAGCTTGGAGAAAGAATTGTTCTGCGGATCCTGGTTGTTCAAAGTCAATTCAATCAATAACTTATATGAATATGGACGAATCTATTTGTATTGAAAATTGCGAACCTGATATTTTACAATGGGACAATGAGCACAAGGGCAGTACATCATTGTCGTTTTTGGAACGATTAGAGATTGATGAGCCTATGGCTGTCTGGTTCAAGGTACATTTATTCATGTGTCTGTTAAAATTTTATCGTTAACTTTATGTTCATGGCTTTGTTTAATTTTGAGTTTGGTTACATTAGTTTATTCGTGTTTTTCGGAAGATGAAATAAGTATTTGTGATACTGTTGTGAGAATTTATGAATATAATTTGTAACATGTCCATGTGTTGTTCTAATTTATGTTGATGACTTTTTGTAGTGGAATGGAAAGTGGCATGCAGGAATAAAATGTGCAAAACAAGATTTGCCAGTGTGCACTCAGAAAGACAAACCAGTTAATATTAATAAGAACAAATATTTCAACATTTTTTCTCCAGATGCCAAGAATTATTCTTGGGTTAAAATGCTTTCTGTTCAATCAATTGATGAATTTCCTCAGCCTATAGCATATGAAACTCATCAACATGGATTGGAAACTGTACAAGACTTAACTATTGTTCGACGGTTTACAATGCAAAACCTCGTCATTGAAATGATGAATATTAAAGAACAAATTCATTCTCAAGTATGTTCTTTTTGCTCATAATATATTCTTCTTACATTGTACTTTGAAATATTTGTTTGCTTAATTTATTTATATTATCTATAGGCTTTAATAGAAGATGCTCGCAATGTGATTGTTTGGAAACGATTTGTTATGGAAGCTTCTGAATGTAAAACCTATTCAGATATTGGAAGAATGGTTCGGCGACTGCAAAATGTGAAATTCTATTTTCTTAAGCTTATATTTTACTAGTTGTTTACAATTTCACAACTACTTAGTAACAATGTTGTATATTTTTTTCATTTATAGAGCATAGTACCGCATTATATGATGGCTGATTGGAAAATGGATTGTTCAAAGTCTTGGGTTGATCGATGCAAGAAGGCAAAAAATGCAGAAGAAATTGAGCAGATAAGTGAGGTATTTATAATTTTGATATCAAATATTTTTCTCTCAGTATAATTGTTTGATTAATTTTTTATTCTGTTGTTTAGGAATTGGTTGATTCCATTTCATGGAATGATGTCTTTGGTCTCTGGAATGTAGCACCAGAACCAAAATTAGGCGAGGTATGGAAAACTTGGAAGCATGATTTAACAAAATGGTTTTCAAGAAGTCGTTTGGTTTCCAGCAGCAACAGCTCACAGCCACATGCTTCTAGTTCTTATGCATCGTGCCGAACAAGCTTTAAAGCTGGTTTCACAAGGCCGAAATTTCAAATTCGTCGTTCAAGTGCATCTTCGACGCATAAGAGTACCGTGGAGGTGCCCGTGGAAACTGAGTTTCCTAATCAGTTGATGAAAGAATCGAGGGACATCAGAGTCGAGTCTGTAGATCCTGATATCGTGCCCATCACGGAAAGGGTATCAAGGCCTATGGATATGGATGATGAAGAAAGGGCTATGGATGATGAAGAGGCTATAGAATTATTTGTAGAACCGGAAATTAATAAGAGTCGACAGTGCGGAAAGTTTATCGAAGCCAAGGGAAGGCAATGCATGAGACAAGCAATTGGTAGTGATAAATATTGTTTCGCTCATTTCACTCAAAAACCTGAAAAACCAGTTAAAGCTCCTACTCCAATGTGTGGAGGTACAACTGTGGCTGGTAGTAACTGCAAGCATCATTCACTTCCTGGCTTTTCATTCTGCAGAAAGCATTTGAGCAATGTTAAGACAAACAATAGTTCATATTCAAAACGTCGTAGATCGAAAAGGAAAGCAAAAGTAAACTTCAGTGGTTTGACTTCAAAGAGAAGATTTCGCGAAGACTTAGGCGTGGCACCTCCGAAAAGTCCATTAAATATTGATCCAGTATCGGTCATTAAGGATGATTATTACATTGCACGGAACATCTTTGGAGAAACACTTACGCTTTCAGGTAATGATCGCAATGAGGCTATTCAATGGACAGATTCTCCTCCTAATAACAATGATGATGATAATGATAATGCATTTAAGTGTAAGGTATGTTTTGAAGAATTTCTAGATGACCAATCACTTTGTAACCATTGGATGGAAATTCATGAAAGGGAAGCAAATTGGCTATTCATGAGTTATGCTTGTGCAATTTGTTTTGATTCCTTCACCAACAAGAAACTTTTGAAATCGCATGTTCAGAATAGACATCGTGTGCAGTTCATTGAACACTGCTTGCTTTTGAAATGTAATGCTTGTGGTGTTAATTTTGGAATTATGGATGAAATATGGTTGCATGTTAAGTCAGTTCACTCTTCCGAATTCAAGGCATCGAAAGCTCCTAGGCCACTAACTTTGACAACTGAAGATGATTCTCCGAATATGACTGAGCATGAAAACGAAGCTTCTTTGGAAGAACCTCAGCCTAACAATCTCAATATCTTATCGATTGCTTCCACGACTTCTTGCGAAGTTAATCTCGAAGCTTCGTTAAGGGACAAATATGGATATTTACCACAAAGACTTCGTTTGAAGGAAACAGGAGAGAGCAGTGAGAGAGAAATTCTTGAGAATTCACATCAGGATGAGATTCACTCTGTCATTAGTCCACACTCGCGAAAGGCTATAATTTTATGCAATGACATAAGCTTTGGGAAGGAATCAACTCCAGTGATTTGTGTATTGGATAGAGAAATACTGAATTCTCTTTTCGAGAAAGAGGGATATGTAAATCTTCCTAGTCCTTGGGAAAGCTTTTCCTATGTGACAAAACAAATGCTTGATCGATTTCCTAGTCATAATCGCGAGGTATTTAACTTTTACTTTATGTTTCTTTGTTTGAAAAACAGATAAAAAAAACTTTATCCTTATAATTGTTTTACTTATTAGGAGATCCTGCAAATGAGATGTTCTTGTTCCTCTTCTTCATGTTGTCGTAAAACGTGTGATCATATACACCTATTCGATAATGGTCTTGAAAATGCAAAAGATATATTCGGGAATCCAATGCGCGGAAAGTTCCCATACAATAAAAATGGTCGACTCATGTTGAAGGTAAAATACTTTAATTAACTGTAACCAAAGACTGTGTTCAAAGACTGAGCTGTTATGAATTTCTCTACAAAATTACAGGAAGGTTATTCGTTGTACGAGTGTAACAGTATGTGCAGATGTAGTGAAACCTGTCAAAACAGAATATTGCAGAAGGGAGTTCAAGTTAAATTGGAAGTATTTAAAACAAAGGAAAAGGTTGCCACTATTCTTCTTCTGATAAATTCAAAATTACTCAAAAGACTTGTTATGTTAACAATAATTTATTTTTTATTGTTAGGGATGGGGAGTAAGGGCTGGCGAGGACATTTTTCGAGGAACGTTCGTCTGCGAGTATATGGGAGAAGTGGTAGAAAAGAAGGAGGTACACAAAAGGCGAGAAAGGTTCGAATTTATTTCAACATTTAGTTTCTTTATTTTAGTTGCTTTGTGTTTCTTCTTTGATATACTTACTAGGTTTGTGTGTATACCAGATACGGAAAAGAAAATGGTGAATATTTCTATGACATTGGTGCTCACTGTAATAATACGAGTGGAATTACCGAAGGACATGCCGACCGATATATGATTGATTCTACTCGATATGGAAATGTCTCAAGATTCATTAATAATAGGTAAGCATAGAGTTAATGCAGAAATATATGATATTTAGCGATGAAAAAAGAAATCTATGGTTTGATCTTATCGTTATTGCAGCTGTTCACCGAATCTTGCGAATCACCAAGTATTTATAGAGAGCATTGATATTGAGCATGCACATATTGGTCTTTATGCAAATAGAGATGTGAGTACTGTCTTGTTTATATGAATGAAAAATTCCAATGCATGATTATGAATATTTGAGTTTGTTAATTTCTTGATAACAGATTGCTTTGGGTGAAGAATTGACATATAGTTATCAGTATGAGTTTGTTGCTGAAGAAGGATATCCTTGTCTTTGTGGATCCTTGAAGTGCAGAAAGTCGTGCATATGCTAAAAGCTCAATATTGTTTCTGTTGTTTGTTGTAATAGCATTTTTAAATTATGTATAACAATGAATGATTTATGGTTGTATTTTAGACTTGATTATCCAATTAGATGAGACATGTTGAACATCTCGTTGATGCAGAAAATTCTGTGAATGAAGGTATGATTTGTCAGTTGTTTCTGTCATGCTTGATCAGATTCAATTGATTAGAACTGTTTGATTAGGTTTCTTGTGAATTTTGTGACTTATTTACAACGCTACATAATAGTTTAACATAACTCGAAGGCATTATCTTTGCATGCATCCATACATCAGATCTTGATATTCCACTCATGTAAGTTTCCTATACACTTGCAAGTTCCAAGGATACATGGGTAGTGTTTCATTCTTAATCAACATCTCTCGTTTTTCCTTGCTTTCTTTATGCATATCAGCAATTCTATATGGCATTACGAGTGTTTATGCTCTTGCATTCATTAAAATCAGCTCATATATCATATACCATTACCATTCATATTGCATTTAGTTAATTACTAAGTTGAACAATTACCCTAGATCGGATTGGTAGACTTATAATCAATAATCCCAAGTCATCTTATATCAGTTGGCGCACTCGTAAACACACAAAAAGCATAAGATCAAGAATAATTAAATAACGAAAATAACATAAAAGAATCAAATTAATCTCAAACATCCGTATGATCCAACAAAGTACAAGATTTATCTCAAAAGACCTAATCTCGAATAAATTAGCTACTCATAGAGAATTTTACAAATACCATGAGTTGATAAGAATTATCCATCAAAATATATGGAAAATAAATTTTTCAATGACTCCAATTCTCTCAAAATGTTGCTCTTAAAATCTCCTAACGGTCACTTTTTGTTTCAAAATTGGAACCCTTAAAAGAGACCTATTTATAACAATTTCTACGTGTTAGAGTGGCACCGCATTGCACCATGATGGTATGCATCACCTTGTGATAAATCTTGGGGCTAGATCTCTCTTTTGGATTTCTTTTACAATAAACCTTGTCTCAATCTGAGTTACGAAACTCCATATACGATCAAATTACTAGACAAACGTCATGATGTTAATTGTGTTGAAAAATGCTCGTTTCTTCACAATTTTTCCAGGATTCTTCTAAGTCCCAATAGTTCCACTCTGTTTTCTCTATTATTCACACTTTGGCATTAACTTTTATCATTATTTCAATGCTTTCATCCAAAGTTTCTAGTGAAAATTCCATAATGATGATTGTCATCACTAACTCGCCGAATTTGTTTGTAATGTCGGTGTATGATTCAACTATTTTGATGGAGATGACAATCACAGAGGATTAATCTAGGTAAAATCAATGTATTTAGGGAATCCTTCTAGTTATGCCCAAAATTATGATGAGATGGAGGTTTCCTTCGAAATAGGGTCTCCTTCGGATTGGCAGTTTTGACGATTCTTGCATACAAGAGGGTGTCTCACGAGTTTGAAGAGTGTTGTATCCCCTTTTAATCATGCATTTTGTAGAAGCTAGGGGCACGAGCTCCTTTTAATGTCTTTGAAAAGGATTTTTTTATCATCTTTGGCTTCCTCCTTCGGAGCTTCATCCTTGTGTCTGGGGACTTCGTGAGGGTCTTTCAGTATTGGTATGAGTATGGATTCGACTTCCTTGAATCTCTTTTTTCACCTTTTCGAAATTAGTCCTTCCTCAAAGAGTAATGACTATGGGCTCATTTCTCTTTGTTGACTAGGAAAATATATCTTTCGTCTTTACATTGATAACTCAAGAAGTTTCAAGGAGTATTATTTCTTGGTTACTCTCCTTTATCCTTTTCTGCCCCGACAACTTGTTCCAAACACAAAAGGAGATTTTGGAAGTTAAAGACTATTCCATCTCGTACAATCTTCTTACTTGCGTAGAGAAGGCTATGAAAGAGAGATTGATTTCCTTTTCTGAATCTGTGATACATTATCGAGACATTGTTGAAACAAAATCTGCTGATGAGAGGGAGACTTTTTGGTATATTCCTTGTCTTAACTTTATTTTTAGTTTGTGGTCTTGCATATCCCCGCTAATGGATAATTATATAACCCAGTTAATGCGGCATTTGTGCTAGACATCAGGGCTTCTTGGTCGTGTTAGTGTCTTCGGAGGGTCGCAACAAGAAAAATCACGACCGACTTGCTAATACGGACTTGGCGTATATAAGAGAAAAAATATATATACAGAAAAATCATAATTTCTTTTCAAAATTATATTTAAAAAAATAGCTTGATTTGTAAAAATATAGAATTAAATTTGATATATAAGAAAAAAATAACGATAATTCAATTTAGGTTTTTGAGTGTGTAAACCCATAATTTCGACAAGACTGAAATTAAGGGTTTGAGGTCCTCTTTGTCGAAAGATACTAAGAGGAAGAGGATTCAGAAATTGCTGACAAGGTTTGAAGCTTCATTACTTCGACAGAAAAGGAAAAAAGTGTTCTGGCAGAATAAGTTGGAAAATTACTTGTAGCTAGAGGTTTGACAGAAGATGGTCTCTCAACGATTTCGACAGAAGGGGATATTTGACAAAAGAAAGTATTTTGGCAAGTGCTGAAGGAGTTGTTTATTCTTTAAAGGCTTCGACAGTTTGAAGAGGTGCAAGGTTTCGTCACTAAAGAAAGGAATTCAAATTCAAAAGGTTGTAACCTTTGGCAGTTGGACACATGGAAGTTTCAGAGAAGAAATTTACATGCAGGCTGACACTTGTCGTTTAGTTATAGTTTTTCCGTTCTAAGCAGTTATTTTATTTTTGTATAAATAGGATAGTTTGTGGTTAGAATGTGGGTGTGAAAATTGATACAAAATTCCTGTAAAAAACTCTAAGTACCCAGTGTGAGAGAAAATGAGTCTGATATTTGGAACCATGTACGTTTGAACACCATTTATATTTCAAAGTTATTTAAATTACTTGTTCATTCTTAAAGTTCATGTTATTTTTAAACTTTATTTACTCTTCTGCAAGTTTACAGCCTTCGACATTTCTTTTTGTTCTTGTTTAAACTTTTAACTTTATTTCGTCTTTAAGTTTAAATTTTACTTTACTTGTAAAAATCAAAGTTCTTAATACTTTGACAATATTGATAAAACAAACCACAAATCAGTCACCAAATTCTAAGAGTAGTTCGACAGAGATAATGCACATGTATCCCAGGACTTGTTTGGTTGGTCCTGCACGTAACCCAGTTTCTGAATAAATTGGTTAACCAGAGGTTGTTCGCCAGAAACCACTGCGAACAAATTGGCACGCCCAGTGGGACTAGTGCATTAGAAATTATCTAATAAAGAACTTCTTAGACAAACTGTTCCTTGCTACGTTGTATGATTCTTAGAAGCGGTAAACTAGCCGTAACCGACGTAGAGAGACCAAAGAGAACAAGAAGAAGAAACATGGCTAACTTGCCAAATACTTCAAACATTCCTGACGAAACAATACCAGTTTCCAACCCTATCCCTTCGTCAGGAACAATACCAGTGTCTGGCCCTGTTTTAGAACAAATTAGGCCTCCTTTGGGGGATTCCATACCAACAGGATCAGGATCCCAGAATGCGCCTAGTTCTTCTACCATGGGACACGCCAGACCTCTTGGAACCCCTCCCCCTGGAGGAAATACATTCAGACCATATCTGAATTACTCTCAGCCTTTGACTGGGAGGGAACAACCATATGGAATGCCAACTTCAATGATGGCAAGCCTACATAATTCGTCACCATTATTCTCTGATGATATGGTTCAAGTGTCATCACCATTGCAGGGATCAGGATATGGTGGAAATGGAAATAGAATAAATCAAATTCCACCAGGTTTCCATATGCCTGCTATGACAAACCATTCTGCACAAGTAATTCGTCAACAGATGGATGAAAGCAATCATGATATGGTGCAGGCTTTGACACAGCAAATGGGAGAAGTGTTCAATCCCCTAATACAAAACACTACCCAAACAAACCAAATATTGGCAGAACAGATGACACGCATTGCTGACTTTTTTGGAGTCCCGCAAGCACAACAAAGAATGCAATTAAACCAGAATCCTGCCAATAGGGCTGTCGAAGAGGAACTTACTATAAACCAAAGGCCCTTAGGGAACCCTCATGAAAATCCCATGGGGCAAGAGGTGATAGTCGAACAGCCTAATGTAGAAGAGCCTATTCGACAGGAACCAAGAAGGATAATAGTCCAGAGAAACCAAAATGCTGACGAAGTATTACAGCAGAGAATGCGTTACAATAACATGCCCGTCGAAAATAATATTGCCACCATGGTTGAGAGAATAATGGCACAAAATGGAGTAAACGTAGGATTACAAAGGCCTAGTTATACTTCCCCTTTGTCTGAATTTGTCTTACAACAAGAATTACCACCAAGGTGGAAAGTCCCCAAATTCACAAAATTCTCAGGGGATACTAGTGAATCCACCATAGAACATGTGGCGCGTTATTTGATAGAGGCAGGAGAGATTGCTAATAATGAGAACTTAAGGATGAAATATTTCCCAAGTTCTTTGACGAAAAATGCTTTCACTTGGTTTACATCACTCCCTGCAACTTCAATTTTTACTTGGACCCAATTAGAGAGATTGTTCCATGAACAATTTTACATGGGACAAACCAAGATAAGTTTGAAAGAATTGGCAAGTGTCAAAAGAAAATTTTCCGAACCTATAGATGACTATTTGAATAGGTTTAGATTTTTAAAAGCCAGATGCTTTACGCAAGTGCCAGAACAAGAACTAGTCGAAATGGCTGCGGGGGGTCTAGATTATTCCATAAGGAAAAAACTGGATACCCAGTACTTGAGGGACATGGCACAACTGGCAGATAGAGTGAGGCAAATAGAAAGGCTAAAAAATGAAAAATTTAGATCAAATAAAAACAAGAAGGAAAGAGTGGCCTATGTAGGAATAGTTCAAGAAGATGATTATGACGAAAACGAACCAGTCATTTTCGACCAGCAAGAAATTGATCTTGCAGAATTAAAACAAGGCCCTCCATATTCTTGTAAAGTGTTAGCCCCGTCGAATGGAAAAAATTCAGTCGAAGTGGAAAAGAATGACAGGTTCCCTAAAAGAACCTATACATTCGACATCACCAAGTGTGATGAGATATTTGATTTGTTAGTCAAAGATGGTCAGTTAATAAAACCAGCAGGCACTAAAGAGCCTCCTGTAGACCAACAGAAAAAGAGAGGTTTTTGTAAATACCATAATTTCTTGGGTCATAAAACTTCTCAATGTTACCTTTTCAGGGATCTTGTCCAGAACGCAATCCAAAATGGAAGGCTGAAGTTTGGAGACAAAGGCAAGCAGCAGATGAAGATTGACTCCAACCCGATGCAGGTTGTGGAGGCCAACTATGCTGAACCAGAAATGGTAAACGTGGTCGAAATGGAGATCATGGCAGAAGGAAATTTTGAAATGGTAGAAGCTACTGAAAGCTTCGACACCAACTTCACCATGATAGAAGCTGCTGAAGGTTTCGACACCCATGTCAATGTGGTGGAAGAAGGTGATAATTCTACTGACCAAGCTGAGGAAAAAGAAGTCAAAGTTTCTGAAGACTTCGACAATGAGAAGGCCATTGAAACTACTGAAGGTTTCGACGAAAGAAATACAGTCAAAGTGGGGAGAAGCTTCGACAAGAAAAACTATGAAAGAGATGCTGAGCAAGGGGTGATCTGGGACACTTTGGGAGAGTCGAATGGGAAGTTCGACTTCATGGTGAAATATTCAGCACCACCAAGCTCCAAAACAGATATCAACAAAATCAAACCCACGGGATGGGAAGATTCCTTCAAAAAGAATGACGAAGAGGAGGATAGCAAAACCCTCACTGTCCAAAAAGGGGCCACTGAAGGCCCTGACCAAGAGGAGATCAAAACAGCAGGGGCTGATAACAATTCCCTCACTGTCGAACCAATAGACAGTAGTACCACCAGAACTGAAGAACATCCTGTCGAAAGGGTTGCACATTGCTGCAAATACATCTATAAGGGCTTACACCCAAAAGGCAAGGTGAGTCAGTCAAAAGAGGACATCCCAGAGGAAGTCATGCTAGTCGAAAAAATGAACAAATTGAAGATTACAACTGAACAGAGTGCTGGGATTCATATGGTGGAAATCACTCAAAAGGGAGGACCAGACACCAACAAGGGAAAGAAACATCAAGAGAAGCATCAGAAGCTGGTTTACCCAGAAGAAAACGAAAGTCTTATCGAATTCATCCAGAGGTGTCAAAGAAAAAATGCAGAAGTCATGCTTTGCCCAAGATGCAGTGCTGTGTTCGACAGGAAAGCAGCTGATGACTTAGAAGCAGCAGAAAAGACCCAGAGAAAAAGAAATTGGGGAACAGTCCCACCAACCAGAAACGAAAGATTCGACCCAAGAAGAGGGAAGCATCACAGTCAAGGGGTGGGAGAAAGACGTTTCAACACCTACAAACCATCCAACAGACCAAATGATGACAAGTGGGTTCAGCCTATAAGGGATGCCCAAGGTCAGAAGAGATGGAAGAGTTTTGAAGTGAACAGGGGTCCCTCAGTGGAAGTTAAAAAGGAGGCAAAGCCAAAATACGTCTCTGAAAACTACAAAGGGAAGAATCCTATGTCCAGATCCCAATGGAGAAGATTCCAAAGGCAGAAGAAAATTGAAAAGAAAACTGTAGAACACCAAAGGGTGGGGCAGAAGGAAGCTGAATCTAGTAAATGTGTACAGATTACAAACAAGGGGATACCTCTGGCAGAAAAAGAAACCTTTCAGGAGAATAGATCTGGTGACACCACAGAGATGCAGAAAACAAACAACAGAATGCCAGTGGACGAAGAAGTCACAGATGAATTTAGTTCAGAATCAGATGCCTCTTTCGACGTAACTTGCAATGTGGTTTCTGTGCTGCCCAGAGACTATGACAGGATAATGGAAGTCGAAGATGAAGAGGACGACATGGCAGATGACAGCATAGGCTTGAAGCCTGTATGCTACTACATAATGAACAATGGATGTGTCGAAGAGCAAAATGCCTTCTTTGAAAAGCCAGATGATGCAATGAAGGCTCACTTAAAGCCTCTCTTCATAAAAGGAAAGTTAGAAGGTGTGGGTGTCAACAAAATTCTGATAGATGGTGGAGCAGCTGTAAATTTAATTCCTCATTACATGATAAAGAGGATTGGAAAAGATGACTCCGACACTAAGCCTCACAATATGGTGTTGTCCAACTATGAAGGTAAAGTGGGAACAACACTGGGAGTAATACAACTGAACTTAACTGTAGGATCCATCACCAGGCCTACCATGTTTGTGGTGATAGCATCAAAGGCAAATTACAACTTATTGTTGGGAAGAGAATGGATCCATGGGATTGGGGCTGTACCATCCTCCATGCATCAAAGGATAGCAATCTGGAGGCCAGATGGGATTGTCGAAAACATAGAAGCAGATCAGAGTTACTTCACAGCTGATGTGAACAATGTCACTGGTCGTAATTTCGACAAAAACCTAGCCCACATAGCATCATGTAATCCTGCTGCTTTCGACCTAACAGCTTCCGACAATGCTTATTGTTCCATGTACCTCCATCCTACGCATGGTTTCCAGTGGGATAAAGAAATAATTGGGGAGACAAATTTCACTTGGGGAACTGCCCATGTCAACCCAACTGGATGGGGGAGTGAATTCAGTGAAAATGACTGAAGTTTCAGCATTGGAAAGGATTTCGGCTTATATAGCCGAAAAACAACTCAGAACGGCCCTTGAGGCTGAAGTTAGAAATATGGCTGTCGAAGCCAGCACTCAAGTTGTCGAAGGACAACATCCTCAAGAAAATATTGAGGAGCAACATGCAAATCAGAGTTTTGAAGAAGACTCAAATGGTGAATGGCAGAATCAAAGACTTGATGCCATTTATGATGACGAACCTTTGGGGTTCGAAAAGGATCCAACCTCAACCAATATGAAAATGGTGGCACAGGACCCTTTAGAGGAGATTAATCTGGGACTGGGGGCAGAAAAAAGACCCACTTACATCAGTGCCAAGTTGAATCCTCAACTCAGAGTCGAAATAATCCAATTGCTGAATGAGTTTAAAGACTGCTTCGCTTGGGATTATGACGAAATGCCTGGTCTAGACAGAAGTTTGGTGGAATTGAAGTTGCCAATACTGGAAGGGAAGAAGCCAATAAAGCAGACCCCCAGACGTTTCGCACCTGAGATTCTGTCGAAAATCAAAGAAGAAGTTGAAAGGCTTCTAAAATGCAAATTCATCCGTACAACAAGGTATGTCGAATGGATTGCTAATATTGTTCCTGTGATTAAGAAAAATGGCACATTAAGGGTGTGTATTGATTTTAGAGATCTAAACTCAGCCACCCCTAAGGATGAGTATCCTATGCCAGTAGCAGAAATGCTAGTAGATTCTGCAGCAGGCCATGAGTATTTAAGTATGCTTGATGGCTATTCTGGTTACAACCAGATTTTCATTGCTGAAGAAGACGTTCCAAAAACAGCTTTTCGTTGTCCAGGAGCAATAGGAACATATGAGTGGGTAGTCATGCCTTTTGGTTTGAAAAATGCTGGAGCTACTTACCAAAGGGCCATGAATTCTATTTTTCATGATTTCATCGGAACATTTATGCAAATTTATATAGATGATATTGTGATTAAATCTGCTTCAGGCTTGGACCATATTAACCATCTTCGACAGTCCTTTGAAAGGATGAGGAAGTTTGGTTTGAAAATGAATCCTCTTAAATGTGCTTTTGGTGTGCAGGCAGGGGATTTCTTAGGCTTTGTGGTCCACAAGAAAGGGATTGAAATTAATGAGAACAAAGCTAAAGCAATAATGGAAGCAAAAGCGCCATCGACAAAGAAGGAATTGCAGTCTCTACTAGGGAAAATCAACTTTCTCAGAAGGTTCATCTCCAACCTTAGTGGCAAGACTCAGGCCTTCTCACCTCTGCTTCGACTGAAGAAGGAAGGTTTCACTTGGGGGCAAGAGCAGCAAGGTGCCTTCGACAAGATCAAGGAGTATCTGGCAAATCCTCCAATCCTAATATCTCCTTGTCGAAAAAGGAGCATGAGGCTTTACATATCAGCATCTGACAAAACATTAGGAAGTATGCTTTGTCAAGAAGATGAACATGGCGTCGAAAGAGCCATTTATTATCTCAGCAGAGTCTTAAATGATGCTGAAACTAGATATAGTATGATAGAGAAATTATGTTTATGTGTATATTTCTCTTGTATGAAATTGAAGCATTATATAAAACCCGTTGATGTACATATATCTTCTCATTTCGATGTAATAAAACATATGTTGTCTAAGTCTATTTTACATAGTCGAATTGGAAAATGGGCTTTAGCCTTAACTGAATATTCTTTAAAATATATGCCTCTAAAAGCTGTTAAAGGGCAAGTAGTTGCTGACTTTATAGCTGACCACTCCATACTTGGAGAGGACACAAATTATGTCGAAAAAGAGCCTTGGAGGTTATATTTTGATGGTTCCAGTCATAAAAATGGAACAGGTGTTGGGGTGTTAATTATTTCTCCCAATAAAATTCCAACAAAGTTCAAGTATAAAATAGAAGGATTCTGTTCAAATAATGAGGCAGAATATGAAGCTTTAATTGCTGGACTTGAAATTTTGTTGGAACTGGGGGCAACAGAGGTCGAAATAATGGGTGACTCTGAGTTGGTGATAAAACAATTGACGAAAGAGTACAAATGTGTCAAAGAAAATTTGATCATGTACTTTGTGATAGCCAACAGACTCCTCAAAAGATTCGACAGTGTAGTTTTTAGACACATTCCCAGATTAGAAAATCAGGAAGCAAATGACTTGGCTCAATTGGCTTCAGGGTACAAAGTGTCGAAAGAAAATCTGTTGAAGGTTGTCGAAGTGAGAGGTAAAGTTTTATCTACTAAGCTGTCTCCATCTGATTTGGAGACAATGAGATTGGGATATGGTGATGAAGAAAACTTTGAGATTTTAAATGTAGGTAATCTAGAAGTTGGAGATTGGAGAAAACCCATCAAAGATTATTTACAAAATCCAAATCAGACAGTCGAAAGGAAGATAAAGTACAGAGCCATAAGCTATGTCCTCTTTGGAAATGAACTGTTTAAAAAGACTGCTGAAGGAGTTCTACTAAAATGCCTTGGAGAGACTGAAGCTTATATAGCTTTGTCGAATGTACACAGTGGTGCATGTGGTGCCCACCAAGCAGGACATAAGATGAAATGGCTATTATTTCGACAAGGAATGTATTGGCCAGCCATGTTGAAAGACTGTGTCGAATTTGCAAAGGGTTGTCAGGAATGTCAAATCCATGCAGGCATACCTCATGTGCCAGCAAGTGAGTTACATTCTATTATAAAGCCTTGGCCATTCAGAGGTTGGGCTTTAGATTTGATTGGTGAGATTCGACCAGCTTCTTCAAAAGGGCAGAAGTACATTTTAGTAGGAGTAGACTATTTCACTAAGTGGATTGAAGCCATACCTTTGACGAATGTAGATCAGGAAGCAGTCATAGACTTCATTCAGAAACACATAATGTATAGGTTTGGAATACCAGAGACCATAACCACTGACCAAGGATCTGTGTTTACTGGTAGAAGTATGCAGGCATTTGCAAAAGAGACAGGTTTTAAGTTGTTGACTTCGACACCCTATTATGCCCAAGCAAATGGCCAGGTCGAAGCAGCCAACAAAGTGGTAATAAACCTGATAAAGAAGCATGTGGGTAAAAAACCCAGAAATTGGCATAAGACCCTGGATCAAATCCTTTGGGCTTGTCGAACATCTCCTAAAGAAGCAACTAATTCCACCCCATTTAAATTAACCTATGGACATGATGCAGTGTTGCCTGTCAAAATTTGTTTACAGTCAATACGAATTCAAAGACATCATGAGATTCCATCTAAAATTTATTGGAGTATGATGATGGATGAATTGGTTGATTTAGACGAAGAAAGGTTGCGTGCTCTAGAACTAATAAGAAGGCAGAAAGAGAGAGTTGAAAAGTTTTATAACAAAAAAGTAAAATTCAAAGCCTTTTTAGTAAATGATTTAGTTTGGAAAGTGATCTTGCCCATGGAAAAGAAAGACAGAGTGATGGGAAAATGGTCCCCTAAGTGGGAAGGACCTTTCAAAATTCTAAGAGTTTTTTCCAATGGTGCATACGAAGTCGAAGAAATAGAGAAAGACGGAAGAGTGCTGAAAATAAATGGGAAGTACTTAAAGAAGTATAAACCAACATTGCAGGAAATAAAAATAGGAACAAATTAAAATTGCAAACGAAACTTGTCTTCGCCAAACAAATGGCGTAAAATAGCATTACATATAAAAGTGCTAAAAGAAAATATCCTTAAAACAAATTCCTAAGTTCTATTACAAAACTACTGTCGAAGAAAGGTAGCTTTGAGTTCGTCGAATTTTTTCTTTTGAAGTTGAATTCGACGCTCGCAGAGACTCTTGCTGACAGTCATTTCGTCAAGCTCCCTGTGAAGTTGCTGGGCTGTTTCTGCATATTGTAGCCCCTTCTGGAGTTCACTGTCTATTGCTTCCTGATTTGGTTTTTGGAGAGAGGCCTGGCGTTCTTTTTCTTGAAGGATTTTCCTTTGCAGATCAGCAATCTGGACCTGGTAAGATTGAATATTGCTCTCACACTCAGCAGCGGCTTTAGTGTATTCGTCAGAAAGCTTATTCAGCTCTAAAATCTTTTCTGTCGAAGAAGCCACTGTGTTCCATGCTGAAACTTGTTCTTCAGACTTGGCTGTGATTTTTTGGGAGAATTCTTTTTGTCGAACCAGATCAGCGCTAACAGAATCAATTAAAGATATCAAATCCATCACCAAACGGCTTTCCTCAGTCGAAGCCTCCAACAAGTTGGCGTTTTTCAGGAGCTTCTTCAGATCATATTGAGCAGAAGCATTCTCAGCCAAGATTTCAAACAGGTCAACTCCAAGGATCCTTGTTTTGATCTCATCCATAATGACACTGATTGGTTGAAGGTCAGAAGTGGCCCCTGAAGCTGTCGAACCACTGGGAGAGGAATCTTGGAAGTTATACCTGGTGTCGAGCAAAGCTTTTAAGTATTCAAAGGGTTTTCTAACCTTCAAGCTCTCAATCTCTTCATGTGATAAACTTGTCGAATCAGTACCCAAAGAGGTTTCGACAGGAACCTTTGATGAAGAAGGATTGGTTTGAGAAGTTCCTCCAATACTCAGATTGACTCCTGGTTGATTCGACAGAGTGACCTCCTCTTCGACATTTTCTTTGTCAGCTGGTGTGGTGTCAGTTGGGTCTGGAGCTTGTGCATCCTGAGCATTGGCATCTTCGTCAGTTTCTGGTATAGCAGCTGGTGGTGGAAGTGGTGCATCTTGATCTGGAATTATTTTTTCTGCAGTGGGGTCTGGTCGAAAAGGAGAGTTGTTGCCAGAAGACTCAGAATCACTGAGGTCGAATTCATCCAAGGTTTGAGGTCCATGGACACCTGCATCTGGAGTGGCATCATCTTGAAGCCTTTCAGCCAGAGTCCTTTCAGAATTAGAAGGGGCATGCTCTTCTTGGATTGTAGAAGTCTCTTCGACATCAATGACAACCTACAGAAAACATGAAAGAAAGTTATGAGATGAATACATATAGTCAAGGCTGGGAATATTGTTTGTCGAAGTATTTACCTGAGGGATTTCAGTGTGTACACTTGAGTCTCCACTTCTTTCACTCCTTGTGGGAATTTTGCTCACTGGACTAGCAGGTGGAGTTCGTCTTTGGACTATAGATCTTTGAGAGGCTACTGTTTTAATTCTTAGACCTTTGTTTCTTTTCAAAGGCTGGGGTTCAGGGGATTCGTCTTCAGACTCTTCGACGCTTGCCTCCTTTTCTTCTGTTTTCCTTTTCTTTGCTGGGGTACGAGTTACCTACAAGAGAAAGAAAAGAAGTGTTCAGTATAAGAAAATGTTAAGTGCACAAATAAGGGGGGATGCTCTATTTTGTCGAAACCTTCTTGGCGGTTGTAGGAGACTTTTCGACTGTCTTAGAAGAAGTTCCTTCGCTAGCAGTCTTCCTGACAATTCTAACAGCTGAAAAAGAAAAGTTGCATGAACATTGATATAATAATAAAAAGAGTTAGAAGCAAAAAGAAGAATGTAATTTCTTCGACACCTTCAAGAATGGGTTTGTCCACAGTAACATGTTATATCCCAATATGAAGGTGCCCAGTGAAGTTGTGCAGATGATACTTCGTCGCAACCACGCGTTCGGCAGGTTTTTTGTTTCTTTCACGGAGCAGTTTTAAGTCAGATCCACATACAAACCAATCTGGAAATGGAGGACACAAGGCCACTCCAAATTCTGCAGAAGGGAGTGGAGGGAATTTTGGAGGAAAAGTTGTGAATGCAAAGTCGTAGTGTGCATGTGGTGGAAGAGATGAAGGAAACCACAACTTATTTAATTTCTCTGTGAATTTGTATTTTAAAGATACTGCTGCTTCTGCTATGGTTCGACGAAGATCATCAGGCCTGTAAATAGTTTCAAAATACTTTTGAAACTTTTGAACTTCTTTGATATGTTGATCTGTACCTTTTTTCTTCTTGTCCTGCACAAAGGTAAAAGCATTTGTCAGAAGAGTAGTGAAGGTTGCTACGTCGAAAAATCTGTTGATGTAATATTCTTTCCACCAGACGTCGAACTCTTCAGTGCAGAGGAAGTTTGGTATAAAGATGGTGGGATAGACTTCCAGAGTTGGGTCGAAAAACTTGTTGTACAGCTCTAAACTTCTGTCGAAATGGTGAAATGAGTTGTAGAAAATGATAGCACCTTTCTTGTGGTAGATAGGCTTTGTCTTCGTCTGGATTAATCCAAACTGCCTAGCTACCAGATTGGGTTGGTAAACAATGAGAGATACCTTTGTGTTGTTGAGGCTATGATGAGAAAAGAAGTGTCTGGGCATGAGGAAAGCTTCCCAAATGGAGATGTAGGAGTCTTCATCTTTCTGGTTCTCCACTGGGAGTCTTCTGGTAAACCATCTTGGACCTACTTGTCTATTGGCGAATGGTGCCATCGAAGGAGAAAATTTGTAGCGTTTGGCGAACATCATGATGTAGCCAGTGAATGCTTGTTGAAGGCTTGTGTTATCATCTGTAGGGGTCAGTTGAACCAGCCTAGACCATTCGACACGCATTTCCTTTACTGCTTCTTCGCCAACTGGCATTTTGATGGGGATGAAGTTTTCAAAAGTGGCATTCAGCCATAATTGTAGGAGCCAAAAAGGGCCTGTAAGACTTATGCTACCTTTGTCCTTAAGGGTTTTGAGGTTGCTTACACTCTCACTTAAGGATTCATAGAGGTTCGCCAAAAGTAGCTCACTCAGGCAGAATGCAACTCCATTATGAAGCTGATTAGCCATAATGATGAAACTTCTGGCCACCTGAAGGGATCTTGTACAGAATACGAATTTGGACAACCACAGGCTGAGGAAGGTAACGTGCTCTTTATCAGAGACTTCTTCATTGCTTTCACCTTGGTGATGGGCTATAAAGACAGAGTACCCAGCATGCTTTGTGTCGAAGCCTATGGGATCCTTGTTCAAGTGTTCAGGGTTAAATATTTCCCCTAAAGGACTAAGGCCAGTTATGGCTGCTATGTCGAATAGGGTGGGAGTCATCATTCCACAGGGTAAGTGGAAAGTATTGTAAGTACTATCCCAAAAGTACAAGGAGGCTAACAGCATGTTTTGGCAATAACGGGGACCCTCCTTCGACAATTGGATTAAGTCATAAATGCCAGTTTTCTTCCAAAATTTTTCTTTGGCTTTTTCGCCCCTAGTAAGCCATGTTAGGTACTCAGAGGGATCTTTCGTCAAAGGGGGACTCCTAAAAATCCTATTTTGATTTAGATAAGACAGATCTATCTCTGTCGAAGCCATAAGGACTTCAGGTTCTTTTGATGAGGCTTCGACAGGTTTAGGGTTTTTGTTAGCAGCTATGGGTTTGGAAGCAGAATAGCAAGGGTAAAATTCTTTTAAACGGTTAGGGTCCACAGTGGGATCAAAAATAGGACCTAACATAGCATGATGAATTCCAGAAACAGAAATGGGAATCATTACCTGTGACCTGTAAATGCTTGCCTTTTCCCTTTCATTTGGGGGTTCTGGAAAGTACTGTTGGTGCTGTGTTTGTGTAGGCCCAGATAATACGTGAGCAGGAGGAAGATCCATGGTCTTCTTTGTCTTCTTTGCACTTTGTCCAGTGGTAGTCTTTGGAGGAGCCATTGATTTGATGAAGAGTTTGAAGAGACAAAGCTTGAGAGGTCTTGAAATGGAGTCTTGCGTTTGGGTAAGAGAAGAGTTTGAGAAGGTGAAAAGTATGAAATGTTGGTGAAAGTGATATTTATAGAGGGTGAAATAAATGACAAATAATTAATAGAGGGAAAATGAAAAGATTTTTTAAATTGGGAAGTGGAAACGTGCGTTTCTGATCTTTTAGTGGGAGTTAGAAAATGGCAGTTGGTAGAGGGCCATGATTTACCTACAATATAGGGTTATGGGAGATTGTGTAAAAACGTGGGCTAGACATGACGTTTTAATAAAGTGGAAATCATGATGTTTTCTTGGGACTCAACAAAATCACTTTACAATAAATGCAACTGATAGGAAGTCAAAGGTCACTTCGACAGCAAAAGATTTTTCTCCAAGAATAGTCGAAAACATCTTTGCTGGGGGGCAATTTGTAAACCCATAATTTCGACAAGACTGAAATTAAGGGTTTGAGGTCCTCTTTGTCGAAAGATAATAAGAGGAAGAGGATTCAGAAATTGCTGACAAGGTTTGAAGCTTCATTACTTCGACAGAAAAGGAAAAAAGTGTTCTGGCAGAATAAGTTGGAAAATTACTTGTAGCTAGAGGTTTGACAGAAGATGGTCTCTCAACGATTTCGACAGAAGGGGATATTTGACAAAAGAAAGTATTTTGGCAAGTGCTGAAGGAGTTGTTTATTCTTTAAAGGCTTCGACAGTTTGAAGAGGTGCAAGGTTTCGTCACTAAAGAAAGGAATTCAAATTCAAAAGGTTGTAACCTTTGGCAGTTGGACACATGGAAGTTTCAGAGAAGAAATTTACATGCAGGCTGACACTTGTCGTTTAGTTATAGTTTTTCCGTTCTAAGCAGTTATTTTGTTTTTGTATAAATAGGATAGTTTGTGGTTAGAATGTGGGTGTGAAAATTGATACAAAATTCCTGTAAAAAACTCTAAGTACCCAGTGTGAGAGAAAATGAGTCTGATATTTGGAACCATGTACGTTTGAACACCATTTATATTTCAAAGTTATTTAAATTACTTGTTCATTCTTAAAGTTCATGTTATTTTTAAACTTTATTTACTCTTCTGCAAGTTTACAGCCTTCGACATTTCTTTTTGTTCTTGTTTAAACTTTTAACTTTATTTCGTCTTTAAGTTTAAATTTTACTTTACTTGTAAAAATCAAAGTTCTTAATACTTTGACAATATTGATAAAACAAACCACAAATCAGTCACCAAATTCTAAGAGTAGTTCGACAGAGATAATGCACATGTATCCCAGGACTTGTTTGGTTGGTCCTGCACGTAACCCAGTTTCTGAATAAATTGGTTAACCAGAGGTTGTTCGCCAGAAACCACTGCGAACAGAGTGCTCTTTATTAAAGGAGGATATTGGTTGGATTTTTTCTAGATCTTTGGGTATGTCGGGTGGGCTCATTATATTGTCGAAGGCTGGTAATATGGAGGTTCTTTGTAGTTTCAAAGGTGTTGATTATGTAGGAGTAAAGGTTCTTTAGATGGGTAATATGTTTTACATTGTCAACATATACTCGTCTTATGATTTGGAAGAGAAAAGAATTCTTTGGTGGAGGTTGTTGGATTAAAAGTCTCTTTTCTCAAATGGTGATTAGTGTATTGGGGGCTGTTTTAATGCGATTTCTAATTCGAGGGAGAGGAAGGGTAGGCCAAATGGTAGCCACAATAGGGAAATGAAGGATTTTTCGGATTTAATTGTGGATAGTGGCTTGTTAAATATTCTTTGTAAAGGGAAGAAATTCTCTTGGTATAGTAGGGGTTGTTCTTCAATGAGTAGAATTGATCAGTTTTTATTATCGGAAGGAGCCATAGCTAAATGGGGAGTTGTGGGCCAATTCATTGGTTCGAGAGATTTATCAAATCATTGTCCAATTTGGTTAGTGATGGATTCGTCAGATTGTGTCCTGAAACCGTTTAAGGTCAACAAATAAGGATTTAAAGATAAGGATTTTATTTCGTTTGTTGAAAAGGAATGAAATGATTTGCATATAGAGGGGAGAAGCGATTTTGTTCTTAAAGAAAAACTTAGATTACTCAAGGGTAGTATTAGAAAATGGAATAAGGAAGTCTTCGGAAAATTTGATTTGGAGATTGAAGATCGTGTGGAGGAGATCAACGAGGAGGATTTATTGGCCGCTTTGGTAGAAGGGCCCTTATCAGTTGATTCTATTGAGTGTCTTAAGAAGGATACTAGTCGCTTTTGGTTGAACTTAAGGATAAAGGAGAACATTCTTATTCAAAAGTTTAGATTAAAGTGGCTCAATGATGGTGATAATAATAGTTGATATTTTCATTGTGTGATGAAGGAGAGAAGGAGTTAGAATTATATTGGTTCTATCAACTCTAATAGAGGTATTTTGGTGACGGTTAAAGATGTTAAAGAAGAGGTGAGGAATCATTTTGCTAGAAAATTCATGGAACCAAATTTTGACAGGCCTATCTTGGATGAGGTTGTTTTCAAGATGCTCAATCTTGATGAGAAGGACTTGCTAGAAATCCCTTTCATGGAGGAGGAAGTTAAAGAAGCGATGTGGGGGTGTGAAGGTTCTAAAAGTTCAGATCCCGACGGGAACTCTTTCTTGTTCTTAAGGAAGTGTTGGTATTTTTCTTAAAAGAGATTTTCTTTGTTTCTTTAAAGACTTCCATAGACCGGGGGGTCTTTATAAGTCTATTGTCCCTTCTTTCTTAATGTTGATATCAAATTGTGAGAATTCATTGGGGTTAGATGACTTTGGACCTATTTGTCTAGTTGGTTGTTTGTATAAAGCTTTAGTTAAGCTTTTAGCAGCAAGACTAAAGAAGGTTTTACATTCCATTATTTCCAATTGTCAAAGTGCCTTTGTTCCGGGTAGATAAGTTCTAGATGGAGTATTGGTGGCTAACGAGGTGGTGGATTATGCTAATAAATAGAATAAAGTTGTATTTCTTTGCAAGTTGGATTTTGAGAAAGGATATGATAAAGTTAGTTGGAACTTCCTTAGATTCATGATGTCGCATATGGGCTTTGGGAACCGTTGGATGAGTTAGATAGAAACCATGATTTTCTCTAGCACGATGTTCGTTTTGGTCAATGGTAGTCCGACTAGGGAATTTTTGGTGGAAATGAGCTTAAGATAAGGTGATCCTCTATCTCATTTCCTCTTTGTTATGGTAGCGGAAGGTTTATCGATGTTGATTAGTAGGTCTTTTGTTAGGAGAATTCTCGGGTTTCAATGTGAATAACAATTGTTTTATTGATATTATTCAATTTGCATATGATACTCTTTTGGTTGGGGAAGGAAGTTGGAGAAATTTATGGGATATCAAAGTGGTTCTTAGAGGATTTGAATTAGTATCGGGTTTTGGCATCAATTTCCACAATGTGAGACATAAAGGATATTTTGAATGATGTCAAAACTTTTATGCTTTAGGATGTCTTATAGGATCACAAGAAATAGGAAGATTTCATCAGAAAAGGTTTTTGTAGTGTTTTGAAAGGAATAAGTCGACTCAATTCCCTATATAGGTCGACTCATTCAGTTAGAGAAATTTGAGTTGACTCAATGAAAGTGTTATGTCGACTCATTTGATGGATTTCTTCCTTTGGAACTCACGGGTCCCAATAGACTGACAGAGGGGCATTTTCAGGTCGACTCAAATACTTCTATAGGTCGACGCATTCCTGTATATCAAAACAGGTCGACTCAAAATATTAAACAGGCCGACTCATTACTGTTTGTGAACGCCCTTTTTAATTTCTCTCTCTCTCTCTCTCTCTCTCTCTCTCTCTCTCTATCTATCTATATATATATATATATATATATATATATCTTCATTTTGTTTAATTCTCTCATTCTTTTACTAACCCATATAAATAGTTGTCATATTATTTTATGAAAACTAACAAGAAAAGTGAAATAGATATCTAAGTGTTCTCTTCATCTTCTCATTCTCTAACATTAATCAACAATTACACGCAACAATTTTTGTTGATCAAAGTGCAAGATCAAGAAATGTGGGATTGCAATTTCAGTTTAGGTTGAGAGATTTGTGGGGTTTTCTTGAATAAACCTTGAGGTTTATCCTCCAAGATCATTGCAACATGGGGGATTTTTGCATGCATCATCTGTTCGTAGATTCGGCCGAGTAAGGTGGTTTGAAGATCAAGGCGATCGTCCATTCATATCACGATAACCGGAGGATTGCAAAGAACAGTGTGGGTTCACAAGCATCGAATCAAAGCGCATGTACTCAAATTTTGGAGAATTGTATATTCTTACAAGAGGGGAGCAATTAATCGGAGGTTTGTTCAATGCGCGTGAAGGACTTGGTTCATCTCGAATAAAGGGGCAAGAAGAATTATAGCAACAATCACAATTAGGATTGATTTGTTGTTCCTATTTTCTTCTTGTATTAACATTGCAATATTAATAAAAAATCCCAATTCGATTTGTGAATTGGGGGAAGAGTACTCTTAGCGAGGACGGTGGGGGAACTGCCTAAACAAATCTCATGTGTTCTTCATATTTTTCATTTGTCAATTTTTCTGCATAAGTTGAAGTTGTGTTGTTGAAATTTCTATTTTGCATTGGTGTGCGCCTACCAAGTGTTTGTGAAATTATTGCTATCACATTTGGATAGCAACTTGATAAAAAATTTGCATTACACTAATTGTCCAACTACACTTTGTGTGTGTGCACACCAAGTGTTTGATAAAAACTCAAAACACACATTTCTTATTCCTTGTGCATATTTCTCATCCATATTCATTGTTGGTAGTGGATTATTTAATTGTGCTAAATTTAAGAGATTAATTGGTATTGTATTGATTCATCTATTCATCTCTTATATCCCATTTGGTTTTGAACGCATATCCGACCATCGGTGACATGATTTTATTTAGACGTGATTTTTTCGGGGAACTTCTGCAAGTTATTTTTCAATCAATTTTTGAAAAGCTTATTTTTAAAACGGGATTTATTCAACCTCCCCCTTCTAGATCTGCGTCATCCTCTAACACACAAGAGTAAGTTGATCGGTGTCAACACACCATCTTCGTTTTTAGAGGTGGACGCCTTATTCTTTGCGTGTAGGACGGAAAGGAAAGAATTTTATTTTCTTGGAATTCCTATTGGTTCAATCCAAGAAGGTTATCTACTTGGTCCCCTCTCATTTTGAAGTTGGAAAAGAGGTTATCTTGTTGGCATGGTCGTTTTTTGAGTTTGGGAGGAAGGATTACGCTTCTCAAATCGGTTCTAAGTAATCTTCCTATTTTTCAATTTTCTTTTTACAAGGCTCCGACGAGGATTTAGAAGATCATAAAGATTCAAAGTGGATTTCTTTGAGGTAGTAAGAAAGAGAAGAGGAAGATTCACTGGATAAATTGGGATTCTCATTGTCTTCCGTTTGATAGAGGTGGATTAAATTTGAAAAGGATCGAAGATTTCTATTTGGTCCTTCTTCATAAGTGGAGGTGGAGGATTCTTGTTGGATCGGAGGACTTATGGTTCAGGATTTTAAAAGCTAGATACAGAGACATAAGGATGAATGTGTCGGGAAGTAGTTTCCCCTGCTCTCATTGGAGGTCTCACTCTTTCATGGTGGAATGAATTGATTTCCATTACGAAGAAGTACCCCGAAGACAATTTTAA
Source organism: Lathyrus aphaca (assembly GCA_963966055.1). Lineage (NCBI taxonomy): Eukaryota > Viridiplantae > Streptophyta > Magnoliopsida > Fabales > Fabaceae > Lathyrus > Lathyrus aphaca. The sequence continues at coordinate 430,663,476 of OZ014522.1, read as the reverse complement.
CAACACTTGTAAATTTCGTGTAGGTAACAAATTCGATACTCCTTTTTGACTTGTGAATTGGACGGGGGATGGATGTCTAAAGGATTTGTACCCGACCTTGTTATCCCTTTCGCTCTTAAAGGATGTTTCGGTGGCAGGTATGGGCGGTTGGAAGGTGGCATTAGGGTGATTTAGGAATTCGTCAAGTTCAGTATTTTCTTGCGGGAAATGATTCGGTGAATGGTGCAGTTGGTGTTGTTACAACAGAATATTCAATGACTGAGTTAGAAGGTAAAAGCAGTGGCATGTCTTCTCTTCTTTCCAGTCTGGTAGCAGGTGAAGTAAATATTTTGGAAGTGGATCAACACCTTCAGGAGTTCTCTCATGCATTTCAGTATAGCTCTCTAACACTGAATTATGTTCAGCAGCCAGCAGGATTGGAGGATAGTGCTAGTTTTTTCACCTCAACAATTGGAATGTCTAGTAAGGATGATGATGTTGATTCCAACGATGGGGAAGCTGTTGATCAGGGTTCGTAATTTTCTGTGTTTCTCTCGGATGAAGACAATATGACTGTGGTGCCAAACTTATTAGAAGGATCGGGTGTTAATTTTATCTGATTTGAAGCCTTGTAATCGTTCGAAGGACCGTGTTCTGGCCGATAAAGATAGATTCAAACTTTTCGGTTAGTTCCTTTTACCGGTTGACTAGCCTCTATCATATTTCTTACAACCTCTATTTAGGGATGACATTGTTTTCGAATTGATTTGGAAAGCTGTGGTTCCTACGAAAATAAAAGCGTTCGGATGGAGATGTTTCTTTGAATAAACTTCCGTCCAAGGACCTTCTTTTGTGTAGAGGTATTTTGTCTCCTAAAAGTGATTTAAATTGTTTGTTTTTCAATTCCCGATGGCCAAGCTGGTTTGGTTGGAAGTATCAGAGTGGATTGACTTTAAGGATCTAATTGGCAGGAGAGGATTCAAGAAGAGCTTTTTAGATTGGTTTTCTTTTTGTATCCAAGCGGGTCAAGCCGGAGAGAGAAGGTAGTATTTGGCTAGCCGTTTGTTGGAGCCTTTGGATTCTTAGGAATGAGACCATTTTTAAGAATTCGGGTTGGAATTTGGTTGACATTGTTTGGAAAGTAAAGTTTTTTGTTTGGAGATGGTCTTTTATCGGAGAAATTACTCACCCCAATTGTAATATGTATGAATTCAACAAAGACCATTTATTTTATTTGTTTTAGGTTTCAATTGATATGTAATTTATTTCCGCTTTTGTCGAGCCTTGTCTCGTTATCTTTTATAATAAGGATTGAGTACCATTTATATTCTTATCAATATATATCTTGCTTAGAAAAAAGGTACATTGTTTTTGTTATGAAATTGAATATTAATATAATATATAGAAATTTTATATCAATTTAATTATATAGTTTCTTTTAAATTATTTTTAATGACTATTTAGATATGCATATTTAATGAGTATTAAGGAATATATAACGCAATGTACGTTAATTTTGTATTTCTTTGTCTTTGTTGTGGTATGCTGGAATAAAATGTTCAAGAGATGATTCGCCACTGTCCACTCAAAACGACAAACCAGTTCATGATAATCAAAACAAATAGGTTATCATATTTTCTCCGGCCACAAAGAATTATTCTTGGGTTAAAATGCTTTCTGTTCAATCAATTGGTAAATTTCCTCAGCCTATAGCACATGAAATCATCTGGATGTATTCGATATAGTACAAGAGTTGAGTAGTTGACTATTGTTGGACGGTTTACAACGGAGAACCTCATGGTTGAAATGATGAATATTGTTGAACAAATTCATTCTCATGTATGTTCTTCTTGCACATAATATATTCGGCTGTTATATTTCATATTTATGTATTTTGAAATACTTTTTTTGCTTGGTTTTAGTAGAAGATGCTTGCAATGTGATGGTTTAGATTTTGGAAGCAATTTGCTATGGAAACTTCTGATTGTAAGCTATTTAGATCTTGGAAGAATGGTTTAGCGACTGCAAAATGTGAATTCTATTTCTTAAGCTTATATTGTACTGGTTGTTTAAAAATTTCACAACTACTTGGTAACAATGTTGAATATCTTTTTCATTTATTGAGCATAGTGCAGCATTATATCATAGCTGATCTGAAATTGCATTGTTCTATGTCTTGGCTTGATCGATGCGAGAAGGCAAATATTTCTTGGAAGCATGATGTAATGAAATGGTTTTCAAGAACTTCTTTGGTTTCCAGCAGCAATGGCTCGAGCCACATGCTTCTAGTTCTTATGGATTGTTCCAAACAAGCTTTCAAGCTGGTTTCAAAAGACCTAAACTTCAAATTCATCGTCCATGTGCACCTTCGACGCAAAAAAGTACCATGGAGGTGCCCGTGGAAACTGACTTTCCTAGTCATTTGATGAATGAATTGAGTGATATTGGCGTCAAGGATGTAGATTCTGATGTTTTGCCCATCACGGAAAGGGTATCAAAGCCTATGGATGAGGAAGAGGCTATAGAATTATTTGTAGAACAGGATAATAATAAGAGTCGACTATGCGGAAAGTTTTTTTTAAATAAGCAAATGATATATTAAAACGAGTACAAAGGGTACTCCATCCTAATACAAATGGAGATGTCGAGAAACACATCTTGCCAAAATAAAAGAGATTACAAACCAAATGTGTTTATGCCATGAACAACATCGAACTCGTAAAAACTACAATTGTCATAGGTAATATCTCCCATCCTAGACCACTTCCAACTAAAAAATTTGACCTTTTAAACAATGTTATAATGTCTATAACGTTCCAAGGTAATCTAAAAAAAATTATGTCATTCCTAACCATTCAAATTGACCAACAAACCGTTAACCAAAAACTACCTTCACTACCGCTCCTAATTTTTAAAGCTTTTAGTCAACTCCACCAATGTACAAAACTGCTTTTATAGCAGCCAAGGGAAGGCAGTGCAGGAGACAAGCAATTGGTAGTGATAAATATTGTTTAGCTCATTTCTCTCAAAAAGAAGTTAATGCTCCTACTCTAATGTGTGGAGGTACAAATGTACTCTAATGTGTGGAGGTACAAATGTGGCTGGTAGTAAATGTGTTGGTAGTTGATTAGTTGATAGTTGATAAGAGATAGTTTTAGAGAATTGTTTAGAAAGAAGGTTATATCATTGATTTCTTTGATGATCCATTACAAAGTACTAATTGTCTATTTATAGGCTCAAGTCACCAACATCTCAATGGTGGTGAGTATTTCTACATCATTTTAGTTCTTTCTAGATCTATCATGTTGAAGGTAAAATAAATACTTTAATTAATTGTAACTTAGCTAGCTACCACTGTATCCAAAACTGAGCTGTTTTGAATTTCCCTACAAAACTACAGGAAGGTTATTCGGTGTACTAGGGTAACGATATGTGCAGATGTAGTAAAACATGTGAGAACAGAATATTGCAGAAGGGAGTTCAAAGGTTGTCACTGTTCTTCTTTTGATAAATTCAAAATTACTCAAAGACTTATTATGCTAACAAACATTACTAGGTTTGTGTGTGTCTATACCAGATACGGAAAAGAAAATGGTGAATATTTCTATGACCAAAGAAGGAGATGCCCGATAAATTATTGATTCTATTCGATATGGAAATGTCTCAAGGTTCATTAAAACATTGATTTAATCGATAAATATATGGTATTTATGGAAGAAAATAAATCGATGCTTTGATCTTTTAGTGTTAATAATGCAGTTGTTCACCGAATCTTGCAAATTCCAATGCATTATTATTATGAATATTTGACTTTGTTTCTTGATAACAGATTGCTTTGGGTGAAGAGTTGACATATAGTAATCAACTAATCACTATGTATTTGTTGCTGGAGAAGGATATACTTGTCTTTTGTGGATCATTGAAGTGCAGAAAGAGCATATGCTAAAAGCTCAACATTGTTTCTGTTGTTGTAATAGCATTTTTAAATTATATATTTTTAACAATGGTTGATTTAGACTTGATGTGATTCAAGGTAGAGTTTGTGATGCGATGAATATTGTTGAACTTTATTTTAAATAAATTTATACAAGTTTTTAAATACTCTTATCAATTGAACTATTTTGACAAACATTTGTTAGGATTTGGATATGCTCATAAAATTATTTTTTGACCTTTGACCACTCCGTAATACAATTCTATATAGTCTATAATATATTCATTGAACAAATATGTTTAAAAATTTATATTCATGTTCCTGATTACTGATTCTTACGAATTTTCATGCATTCACTTTCATAAACACCATGCATTTCAATATCAACTTTCCTGCATTTTTGTTTGTTGCATCCGCATCGATCCACTGCATTCATTATTACTAAATCACTATTTTTGTTTTAATCTATCATATAGAGATTCTCACATTAATTATCACTGCAAAAAATATTCAATTTTTCTACATGATTATCAAGTCATTAATTATAAAATCACGTCACTATTTAATATTTCCGACGTGGACAAAACATGTCGGAAAGGGAACTGTAGATACTTTTTTCCACATGAAAATAAAGTCACTATATTTTATTATATTTTAAAATCTATAATAAATTATGTTTTTACTATATTTTAAAATCTATAATAATATATATTCTGTTTTAATAATATATACTTAAATAAAAATAATTTTTCGAACTAAAAATAATTAAATCTGTTCTTAAAATATTTTAGTTTTAAATCTAATAAAAATAATTTTTCGAAATAATATATTATGTATTTTTAAAATCTATATAATAAATATTTAAAATCTAATAGTATATAATTTGTCTTGAATCTAATAAAATAATTTTTTTACCCTAACAAAATCTAATATTATATATATATATATATATATATATATATATATATATATATATATATATATATATATATATATATATATATATATATATATATATATATATATATATATATATATATATATATATATTTTAAACTATAACAACCAATAACAAGCAAAAATCAGAATAAATAAACAAAATTAACAAATTTTGATACATACCTTTTGAAGACCAGCAAGCAACAATCAACAACCTTTACTTGATAAACTTTTATAAATTTTTTATCTTAAAAAAAATAAATAAAAATTATTATATTTATGAAAGAATAAAATAAAATGCATTCATATAATAAAATTTGAAATACTTAGTTGATGTGTGGAGAAAAAAAATATAGATGGAGGCAAGTGAATGAGAGAAATGGAGGAATAAGGGAAGATGTAAAGATGAGAATGAGAGAAGGAAAGTGAAGAGAAACAATTAGGGTGAAGGGTGAAGGTTGAAGGTGAAGCGAGTTGGGAATAAATTAAATGGATGAATAAATAAGGAGAACACAGAAAGTTTGGCTGGGAACATAAATCATAGTTTGTGATGTGATTAACAAGTAGGAAGTTTGCGACGTGATATCCAAGTGAGAATGTGGCGTGTCAGAACGGTCAAAGAATATTGTGCATGCCAATAAAGCCGAATGGTCAGAGTTTGTGACGTGATTCACATGTGGGAACATGGCGTGTCAGATGTTGAAAGTGTTGTCAACTGCTGTATTTTTCAGTTTGCAACAGCAGTAACCGGTTACCACTGCCAAAAATCTGAAAAATAACAGCATTAACAGCCAATGCACTTTAGTTGTATTTTTTGTGTTTTCTCTCAATTGTATCCACATTGTATAAATACTCATTGTAATTTCCAATTCCAAATTAATGCCAAATTGAATATTCATCCCCAATTACTCTATCTACTCTAATTCTCTTTCTCTCTCAATTCATCTTCTTCCCCAATTTTATTCTCCACCATTATTACACCTTCACTTTCACAATTCTGTTTTGTTGTGTATGTTGTTCTAACATTTGGCATCAAGAGCTCCGGTTATTGATCCGATTCCGCTGCAATAATGGCTACCGTTTCCAATGATCGAATTCCCACAAATCTCCCAATTCTTGATTCGAAAAATTACGACAAATGGGCGAAACAAATGAAGGTTCTGTTTGGTTATCAAGAGGTGCTTGAGATTGTCACCAATGGAGTCACACCATTAGGGGAACAAGCTACCGACACGATTAGGGCTACACACAAAGAAGAAAAGAAGAAGGATTACAAAGCTCTATTCTTGATTCACTCTTGTGTTGATAACGACAATTTCGAGAAGGTTGGTGATTGTGAATCCGCGAAGCAAGCGTGGGAAATCTTGGAGAAAGCATATGCCGGTGCCGCGAAAGCGAAGGTGGTAAGATTACAAACTTACAAGCGTCAATTTGAGTTAACGAAAATGGAGGACAAAGAAACGATCAACGACTACATTACGCGCATTACCCGGTTAGTCAATCAAATCAAGTCTTGTGGCGAAACGATCGTAGAGCAGAATGTTGTATCGAAGGTGCTGCGTTCGTTAACATCGTGGTTCGATAACATTGTGGTTGCCATGGAAGAATCAAAGGATCTAACGACTATGAACAAGGATGAGTTGCAAAGTTCGTTAGAGGCGCATGAGCAAAGGATGGATGAGATATGTGTCGAAGCGAAAGCGGAGATCGCTTTGCAAGCGCGTTTGAATGAGAGGAACAAGAGGTCGAAAGGAAAATTTGTAGCTAGAGGTAAGCCAAATTTTCAGAATTTTGGTGCAAACAATTCTCAAAATTCGAAGAGTTCGATGTATGAAAAGGGTGAGAGCATCTCCAAAGAGAGTGATCGTAGTAGTGGTTTCAAAAAGGATTGGAGTAAAGTTCAATGCTTTAGGTGCAAAAAGCTTGGACATGTTCAATCTAAGTGTTATGCTAAATTGAACAAGACTCGCGATGATGAAGCCAAGGTTGCTAGAGAAGAGGTGGAGGATGAAGACACGGTTCTAGTGATGATCACGGAGGAGAATTATGGCATTGTGGATGTTCCGGACAGCAGCTATTGTCATGACAGTTCGCGGGACAGCAGCTGTACTGTTTCGGAAAGTGGTAAAAAAATGTGTTCGGATCGAAATGCATTAGTTACCGTACATGATGGAGTTCAAAGTAAAGATGAATGGTACTTGGATTCCGGTTGTTCAACACACATGACGGGTCGAAAGGATTGGTTTGTGCAAATCAATCAAGCGACAAAGAGTAAAGTCAAGTTTGCCGACGACACTACTTTAAGCGCGGAAGGAGTAGGAGACGTTTTGATTGGAAGGAAGAATGGAGGTTTTTCAAGGATCAAAGATGTCTTGTACATACCGGGAATTAGGTGCAATCTTTTAAGTATTGGCCAATTACTTGAAAGAGGGTACTTAATTCGGATGGAAAACAAGATGATGCGTGTTTTAGATTCAAAAGGTGTGTTGATTCTAAAAGCGCTGATGGCTGCCAATAGAACCTTTAAAGTTGAGTTAAGGGTTATGGAGCATCGTTGTTTGGCTACCGCGGTAAGTAGAGAGGAGTGGTTATGGCATCACCGTCTTGGTCACCTTAACTTTAGGGATCTTAAGATGTTGCAACAAAGTGGTATGGTAACGGGGCTGCCACATATTAGTGTTCCGACAGAATTATGTGAGGAATGTGTGACATCCAAGCAACACAAGAATGTGTTTAGCAAGGATGCGGGTCGGAGAGCCAAAGGCCTACTTGAGGTGGTCTATTCCGATGTTTGTGGACCGATGCAAGTAGAGACTTATGGCGGCAATCGATATTTTGTTACGTTCATTGAAGATTTTAGTAGGAAACATTGGACTTATCTTATCAAGAGAAAGGATGAGGTGTTTGGAGTGTTCAAGAGTTTCAAATCCTTGGTGGAGCGTCAAAGCAGCCGAAAGCTCAAAGTTCTCAAAACGGATGGTGGAGGTGAATATACCTCTAATGAATTTGGGAATTTCTGTGATCTTGAGGGTATTGTGCGTGAGGTGGTGCCTCCATATACGCCTCAACAAAATGGGGCTGCCGAGAGGAAAAATCGTACAATGATGAACATGGTGCGTAGCATGCTTTGTGGGAAGAAGTTACCTAAGGAATTGTGGGGTGAGGCCGTATCTACAACTACCTACTTGTTGAATAGGTGTCCTACTAAGAAGCTGCAGAATATCACACCTGAAGAGGTTTGGAGTGGTTTCAAACCTAGTGTGGTTCATTTGCGCGTTTTTGGATCGATTGCGTATCGTCACGTACCGAATCAACTTAGAAAGAAGTTGGATGATAAAGGTGAAAAGTTGATATTTGTTGGATATCATTCTACTGGGGGTTACAAACTGTTTGATGAGAAGAATCGGAAGATCGTGATAAGCCGGGACGTGCTGTTTGATGAAGTAAAAAATTCTACAGAAACAGCGGTAACCGGTTACCCACCGGGGAGTAACCGGTTACCGGAGAAAAAACAGCAGCAGCTGTTTGTTGAACTGTCTGATCCGGAGGCGTCCGATTCCGCTGTACCTGCACCTACAGCAGCTGAAAACAATGTTGTTAATGAGGGTAGACCTGTGAGGCAAAGAGCTATGCCTAAAAGACTCCGAGACTATGAAAGGTTCCGAGATACCGAAGTGAATAACGATGGTGATTTTGTTCATTTCGCACTTATGGCCGAATCTGAACCGGTAAATGAGGAGGAAGCCTTGAGTGATCATAAATGGATATGTGCAATGAAGGAGGAGCTGGAATCTATTGAGAAGAATGGTACTTGGGAGTTGGTCGATTTACCGCTTGGAAAGAAACCGATAGGTGTGCGTTGGGTCTATAAAGTTAAAGCAAATCCTAAGGGTGAAGTGATCAAGCATAAAGCTGGATTAGTAGCTAAAGGGTTCTTGCAACGTGAAGGTATAGACTATGAGGAGGTATTCGCACCGGTGGCTAGACTAGAGACTATTCGTTTGGTTGTTGGGATTGCACATAGCAACAATTGGGTGATCTACCAAATGGATGTGAAATCTGCGTTTTTGAATGGTCCTCTTGATGAGGAAGTTTATGTGGGGCAGCCACCCGGTTTCGTGATTAAAAATCAAGAGAGGGAGTATTACAAGCTACATAAGGCGTTGTATGGTTTGAAACAAGCTCCAAGAGCTTGGAACAAACGCATAGACGGCTTTCTTGTTGACATCGGTTTCAAACGATGTGTATCCGAACATGGTGTTTATGTGAGGTCGGATACGATTGATGGTGTTATCATACTTTGCTTGTATGTTGATGATCTCTTGATTACGGGCAGCAATGACAAGTGTATTTCAAGGTTCAAAGGGGAGCTCATGAGTGAGTTTGAGATGACGGACCTTGGTGTCATGAGTTACTTCCTTGGCATAGAGTTCCACAAGTCAAAAGTGGGGCTGCTTATGCATCAAAGGAGGTATGCACTTGATATCTTGAAAAAGTGTGAAATGGAGCATTGCAACGCTTCTAGTACACCTTGTGAAGCAAGATTGCAGCTGTCCAAAAGTGAGGATGAGGATGATGTAGATCCAACACTTTACCGGAGTTTGATTGGATCGTTGAGGTACTTGTACAATACGCGACCGGATTTGACTTTTAGTGTCGGTATTGCGAGTAGATTCATGGAGAGACCTAAGGTGTCACACTTGGCAGCGGTTAAGAGAATCCTTAGATACGTGAAAGGTACTCTTAGCTGCGGAATTCTGTTTCCCGCATCGGATATGGGACGCAAATGTACTTTACTAGGCTACACCGACTCTAATTGGTGCGGAGATAAAGATGATCGAAAATCAACGGCGGGTTACATCTTTATGTTCGGTAATACACCAATCTCTTGGTGCTCCAAGAAGGAACCGGTTGTAGCACTCTCTTCTTGTGAGGCCGAGTACATTGCGGCTTCGTTGAGTGCGTGCCAAGCTATGTGGCTTATGAATCTTATGAAGGAATTGGGATGTGGTGATGATGTTACCACACTGTTTGTGGATAATGTTTCCGCGATTAATCTTGCGAAGAATCCGATTGCACACGGAAGGAGCAAGCACATTGAGATGCGGTTTCATTACTTGAGAGAATTAGTCGGTGACGGAAAGCTTAGATTGAGCTATTGCCGAAGCGAGGACCAAGTTGCGGATTTGTTGACGAAGGGTGTGACAAATGAGGTGTTCAAGAGACTGGTGAAGAGCTTGAACATGCTAGACTTGGATCAACTAAAGTGAGGTGGTGTGTTGAAAGTGCTGTCAACTGCTGTATTTTTCAGTTTGCAACAGCAGTAACCGGTTACCCCTCGGTGAGTAACCGGTTACCACTGCCAAAAATCTGAAAAATAACAGCATTAACAGCCAATGCACTTTAGTTGTATTTTTTGTGTTTTCTCTCAATTGTATCCACATTGTATAAATACTCATTGTAATTTCCAATTCCAAATTAATGCCAAATTGAATATTCATCCCCAATTACTTTATCTACTCTAATTCTCTTTCTCTCTCAATTCATCTTCTTCCCCAATTTTATTCTCCACCATTATTACACCTTCACTTTCACAATTCTGTTTTGTTGTGTATGTTGTTCTAACATCAGAAACATCAAAGAATATTGTGTATGTCAATAAAGTTGAATGGACACAACGATGCATTTTGTTTTTTTCTATGAAGGTTTCCCACGTGATATACATGTGTGAAGTTTGCGACATGAAAATTACATGTGAACAAGTTTTATTCATTTTATCCCTTAAGTTTGCAATGTGAAAATCCTATGTGAAGTTCCTCACCTGATAATCACGTGGATATCCACAACGGTCATTTTTTTATTACTTTATGTCCAATATTTTCCCCCAAAAGATTTTTATTTTTTATTATGCGTTTTAATTTTATATTATTATTTTTTGTTAGTGACTTTATTTTCACTGTCACTAATATAATTTTTAGTGACGCGTTTTTTATATGGATTAAAATAAGTGGATAATAAGTTTTCTTGTAGTTGTAGTGTATAGATGGTAATTAGTAAAGAAAAAAAAGGTTTGAGACCTTGATATAATCTTTTGTATTTAAAATCTCTGAAGATTTAACAATACAGATCTTTTTTAGAGCAAAGATATCACAATATTTCTCTTGCTATTATTATTTTGATTTTTCAATGATTTTTGTTTGATTCTAAATGTTAATATATGAGAAACATGGATGAACTTATCTGTATTGAAAATTGCGAACACCATGAACTCAATGGCAATCAATTACTGATAATGGATGTGCTTCACCTAATGATTATATACTTTTATACACCACCTAAAATTTCTATTCTTGGAATAGTCGCATAAAAGGACTTAGAAGAGTTAGGCATTTAAGGATTTAGAAGATTTAGGTTTTCTAACTTACAACCATGTATATATTACTCGTGAACACAAAGTTAGGAGTAACAAGAACTCTACTGTATGCAAGCTACAACTTGATTCTGCAATATGGCAACGCGAGAAACACATCACAAGCCTACCTTTAACTGAATGGGAAGCTTCAGGTAATGACTATATATCTTTCCAATTCTTCTTTCCCTTTGTTCTAATTTCACTTCATTTTCTTGCATGTTATATATGCAAATGGTGGGACTAATATTGTAATAGCTTATCTAGCATTTGTTAGCTTTGGAAGTTATACATGGGATTATGATCATGGAGTTTAATGATCAAGTTATTGTAGTTGTGAGTTGTATGTCAGGATATTGGTGTATAAAGGATCAGAGTTCATGAAGACTAATGTCTTATATGATATTGGAACATCATTTGGTTACTTTGGAGGATAACTTGGATTGATATATATATATATATATATATATATATATATATATATATATATATATATATATATATATATATATATATATATATATATATATATATATATATATATATATATATATATATATATATATATATATATATATATATATTTATTGGTGTGAAGAATCCAAGCGTGGTAATCTTTATATTTAAAAGGGATGGTAATTTATGATGTTGCTAGTATCTCTGGAAAGGATTGTGTCAGTTTGGTTGTTATGAAACAACAAATTGAAAATTATTGTTCTGGGGTATGTGATTAATGTCAAATCAAGTAGGGATGACATCTTGACTAACAAGCCTTGAGTGGATTTATTCTCAAAGAACATGGTTATCTATAGCTATAAAATTATGGGTGGATTTGTATAGTACACAAAAGTGTTCAGGGGGAGAATGATCAATGGTGTTATTGTTGGTGTAAGCCCTAGAGGCCAATACTTGTGGTACTTGTGGTACTTGTATCGAATTATTTATTAATAATATAAGGCATTTCTTTATTATGTTTGCTTTTTTTCCAAAATGATAAAATCCCTAGAATAGCTATTTCGTTTAATGAAATATTAAATGTGATTTAATAATGAGATTTCATTAAACATAAGGACATTATTCTTAAGCATCCATTGTCAAGCTTTAATGTGAAATGGGATAGCCTTAAAGCATTAAGACTATTATGAAGATAGACAGATGATCACATCTCATGGGTCATGGATAAGGAGTTATCAAGTTTTGAAATAGGTATATATGAATATTAGGAGTAATATTATATTGGATTGACCCACTATGACTGTACTACATAGAATGTTATGCAAAGTGTCATAAGTTACTCTCATGGTGATAGTGGTCTATACCACCCTTCGATCTGAAACTACTATGCAACCTAGATGTATAGTATAGTAATTTATTATTGATCAAACATTGTCTGTAACTAAATGATCATAAAAACAGTTTATGGGTACTTCACAAAGCATGTTGAGGGACATGAGTAGCCTAGATGGAATTTCTCCTTCCTGCATAACAGGATAAATGTCTAAGGGCCCAATATTGAACTAGAGAAGGATGACACGGTGTATGCCTCGTGTTCAATTTAGACATTAGGGAAAAAGGGTAATTGTACACACAAGTACTATCACAAAAGGTTTTGTCATATCACATGACAATTTTGTGACTTGGGTAGCAGTGATGTGTTGCTAGATACTGCTCACTATTTATTATGTTAAATGAATGATTTAATATAATTGTCAACTTTGCAAAATCTTACAGGGTCACACACATAAGGACAACTAGAGAATAGGTAGAATAAATAAGGTACATTGTAAGGTACATTGTATTTGAATGGAATACGGAATATGGTAAGGTACCATGTGCTTAATTAACATATGATATAATAATAGTTATTATTAATTTTATAATAGTTATAAAATATAATAATAATAATAATAATAATAATAATAATAATAATAATAAAATTATGATTATTATAATAATATTTATTATAATAATATTATAATATTATTATTGAGTTGGGTTTTTTAGCTTGAAGCTCACACAAGTAGTTCTATAAATAGAACCCTTGTGCAGAAGCTCAAATGTTGTTGTTGTTGAAACCCTGGCCGTATTATATTTCTATACCTCACTCAAAAACCTTCAATCTAATCAGCTAGCACTGTGACTGGAGGAAGTTGTTTGTGTGGACTGAGTAGAGGCGTTGTTTATCGTACAACGCTTGTGATCATCAATCAATTCAGATTAAAAGGTTTCATTGCCACAAGTGGTAACCTTTCTATCACAGATCACGACCTTTCGTAAGGATCTCTAAAACACGTAAAAACTAAATCAAATCCGGATATTGAATTTTTGGCATCAGATTGTGTACGGTTTGAATGGTTGATATTGACTATGCTTCGGAATCCGACAATAGTATGGTAAAGCAGCGATATGTCAATCGTCCATAAGTTACACATATATGATCGATCTAATTCATGTGATATGATTAACTTTGATGCAAATATGGTATATTGGATATACTATTTTATTTCGCCAGTTTAAATCACATAATGATTATCATTTGTTCGAGCGATTTGTGGTCATCTGCTTCGGAACCCGACTTTATTATGGTGAAGCGATGGCATACGGATTAATCATACTGAATTATTAATCATGGTGTTTTGATGGTATGAAATTGTTGCATTGGTGTTTATGACGGCACAAGGGTTGCACCGTCAATGAGGTCTGCGGTAAAAGTCATGTATTCTGTAAGTGAGACGGACTCAATGAGGGAAGCGTGTCGGTCGTCGTAGATTAAAGCGTGACAGTCGTCACAAACTTAAGGATGAAGGTCGTCACAAAGTTTTTGAAAGGGTAACGACCAACATATAATTTGTGATGATCTTCATGGACTATTAGCGTAACGTTCAGACTGTGACGGTCGTCACAAGCAGTAAGACGACGCAAATGTTATGTCAATGCAGTCTGCGCTTCAGGTTATACATTTGTCGAAAAATTCAATTTGATTTATTTAATTAATAGGATTTAAATTGATAATAATAAAATTTGTTTATTATTTTTCTTGTGGTGATCAGTTATGGGCTTAGTTTATTTTTCTTTGTTTTGGATTTTATAAATACGACCTGTGTGTCGTGCCTCTATCTTATTCTCATCATGTAATTTCTTTTCTCGTCTCACTCCCTCGTATGTAAAACGAGTTTCCTTTATGTAATATGTTATTATGAAAAAAGAGAAGACTTCAAAACAAAGAAGGACAACCTTGGAGATCTTGCTTGGAGAAGTGAAGATCGTTATTAGGTTTAGTTTAAGTTCTCTCACTGGCATGTGAGAACAATTGCGTTAGGGCCATAACTATTTCATTTATATGTATGATGATATATATTGTATGTATGTTGTTTCATGTGTGAGGAATGATTTATATGATAAATAAGCCGTGAGATCAAACTAATTAAAATTTTCTCAAAGCTAATATTAAGTTTTTTTGCTTCCCAAGTTTTAGAACTCATCAATACTAGTATGAAATATTGTAGGTTTCGCCTAACGTGAGGTGCATGTTTTATATTAGTAAGGTGCGATGGGGTAAATGTAATATCCAATTTCTAAAACAATTGGTCAAACTTAACTAAACAAAATATAATAAGATTATATACGTTTAGAAGCAAGATTTAGGAATGATCCATATGACCCAATGTTTTTATATGCTTGAAAGTATGCATAACACAATGCAAAAAGAACCATTCACAAACTCAACTTGGATCAAAAGTTATGAATTTTTGAAGTTAGGGTTAAAAATATTCAAATTAAAGAACCCTAATTCAAATGAAAATTGTCAAAATGTGATCAAAACCAAAAAGAAATTTGTATTGTGAGTTTGTAAATGTTCCTAAATGTTTGAAAATACTCTCTGAATTTTTTTGGGATTTTTAAATACCTAAATGAATTTTTAATTAATTAATTCTCATTAATTAACTAAAAATAATCATTTAAATGATTTAAAAATATTTTTTAATGCAAAAAATAAAAATAAAAATATTTTTGGGTTCTAAAAATTAATAAGACCTTGAATAAAAAATTTCAGAACTTTTTGATGTGTTTCTCTATTTTTTATAAAATGCACAAATTAAATAGAAAGAAAATGAAATAAAACAAAATAAAAGGAAAAGTAATCTGATCCAATGATCCAGATTTAAAATTGGGAGGAAAGGGTTGACCAGCGCGTTTTTGGATGGTTGGGATTTGTCCTGACTAATTAAACCTAATTAATTAATTTAATGATGGATTAGGGTTTAATCAAATGATCTGGGACGTCCACACGCGCGGGTAACTTAGGATCTAAAGGCCAATATTCAAACTTAGCCTAATTACAGGATTAGGGCATAATCAAACTCAGGTGACCGGAACAGTGTTCCGGTCATCTTCTTCGGTGAACACAAACCCTAACTTCCTCCCTAAGCCTCTAATCTCCCAATTTCTTGCCCAGAAATGATCCTCTAACATCCCTAAACCTAAACCCTCAATTAAAAATCATTTATTTTGCATCATGAACAAGATTCGAACCAAAACGTGAAAACGGGCAAAATTTCAGAACATGCATACATCATGGTTTCTCAACCATTTTCAATAATGATCACATCCCCATGATCAGGGAAGCTCAGAGAATCATACAAAAACTGAAAAACAAGCTTCTGGGAAAAAAGTTCATGAGCTATACCTGAGATGGAACCTCCTGATTCTGGGCTTTCTGGGTCCCTCTTTGATGCAAATCCTCTCCTATGAACCTCCTGATGATGAAATGAAGCTTAGAACAAGCTTGTATGGCCTGGTTTGATGGTTTTGGTTCTGGTGTAGCAGATTTGCAGGGTTGTGTATGTGATGTTTTAGGCTGTTTCAGTGGTTGATTCTTGTTCCATGGATGATATGTGACTTGTTGGTGAAGAAAAAAATGAGGTTTGATGGTTGTGGGAGGAGTTTCGAAGAGATGAAGGATTTTGCAGTTTTTGTGAATCCTGGCCTCTTGGAGAGTTCTGGCTTGTGTATGTGTTTGTATCAAGTCCTTGAGGTCCACATAACATGTTCTGATTGGCCAGAGGGTTGGTAATGTCACAGTTTGATAGGTATGGTCAAAGATGCAAAAGTCAAGATTTTTGTGTACCCTAGGTATGGCTCGGGTCATAGAAGATCTTAGGGCTTGTCTTGCTTCATCTTGGATCAAGGAAGACCTTTGGATCAGTTTTTGTGAGCTGGATGGCCTTGATCAAGAGTTTTCAATGTTCTTGCATATTTCCCTCTTTGGAATTTCTTGTGAATCAAGGCAAAGAAACTCATGAACTCTTGGACAATTTGCAGCAAAATGAACCATATGAAGTTGTTATGATGCTTTGAGATCAATTAGCAACCAAACAAATCATTAGAAGTCCTTCTTGCAAACAATTCCTTTCTTGAGAATTTATGAGAAATGCCTTATGATAACTTGGGATTCAAGGCAAGAAGCTTTGTGAATTGGTGCAATTCTGATTTTGGCAAGTTGTAATGATGCATAGAAGTCATTTAGAAGTCACAAAATGGTTTGTCATGAGGTTTTGCAAAAAATCCCTTTTGGCATGAAACTTGAAATTATGTGATTTTTGCCAACTTTGGAAAGCCATAACTTGAGTTAAAAAATGAATTAGATCTTGTTCTTGTACTTTTTGAAAAGGGAATGATCCAATCTACAACTTTCATGACCAATAATTTTTCATTTGAAGCATTTTTGGTTGAGAAAGAGGAGGTTGAAAAACTTTCCCAAAATGGAAAGTTTACATTTGTTGCACCCCAAAATTTGCCCTCCACAAGACAAGTCATTGTGTACTAAGAGGCTCACAAGGTTCACAAAGTTCACAAGTCATCTCACAAGGTTCACAAGGTTCACAAGGTTCACAAGACATCTCATGAGGTTCACAAGGTTCACAATTAGTCAGAAGATTTGACAATTCCCTCAGACAATGCATCCTTCTAAGCAATGCATCCTAAACTAGGGTTTTGACTTTCATCAGACTAAATGAACTTCCAAGACTTCAAGTGAGCTTCATAGCATCCTATATGTGTTCAATAATCCCCATGTCAAGTTTCAAGACTTTCCCAAAAGATTTGCTCAGTCAGATGATCAAATAGGTTAAAATCAGTCAAAGTAGTTAAAAAGTCAAACTGAGGTCAACTGTGGTCAAACCAAAGTCAAACTTCATGATTTTTTTCCAACATCAAGTATATGAGGTAAAGTTCATCATTTGATCAAGGTTTGATCATGATTCATCAAGGAGATTTCAGATCATCAAGAATCAGGAGTTTCTAAATTAGGGTTTTCACAGGAAAAGTCAACTGAACTTTGACCAGCCATAACTTTCACATGCTTCATCAAATTTTTTCCATCCAAAGCTCATTTTGAAGGAAATTGAATTCTCTACAACTTTGTGTCTCACAAGCCAAGCCCAAAAATGCTTCATTTGGAAGGTATGAGCTAAGACATTATAGGTCCTTTTAAAAGTCAACAAAAAGTCAACAACTTCAAAAGAGCATAACTTGAGAATGGTAAAAGATATGGACATGAGACCAAAAAGTTTGGTTAAAGGACTCTTTAAGCTTTCCAAAATATCCAAGAACACCCTCATAGCATTAAAATTGAAGGATTTGTGCCCTTGCAAAGTTGGGAAATTTTTGAGTGGTTTATGAAGTAAATGGGGTCTTAAAACCATAATTCTTCAAATGGACTGACTTTTTTGTGACCCAATGTGTTCCATGACATCATGCACGAAATTTATTTAATATTTTCATAATTTTCATAATTTTATTTTTATTTATTATGATTTTTTATATTAAAAATCATTTTAAATTCAAATAAAATATAAAATGATGAAGATTTAAAAATATTTTGCTTCTAGAATGTCATAAATAATATTTGGATCTAATTGATACAAGAGTTATGAATATTATCCCAAAATAGCAATGTTGGATCAAAGAAAAATCAAGTTTTATGACAAATCTCTTTCAATCTTCAATTATCCAAAAAGTCCAAAGAATGATAACTTTTCTTGACCTAATCTCATTCACATATATACATAGAACCTTTAGCAGCCTCAAACACGAATTTTGACAGCCTCTAATACCACTTTCAAACTTCATAAAAACCATCCAAATTCAATTTTCGGTTTCCCTATTTCAAGAGGTTTTAAGGTATTTTGAAGACATAAGAAGGTTCCTTGAGCTTCATTGAGTCGAAACCAACTCTTAAACGCATCCAATCCATGCTCATATACACAATCCGAATGCATCTTGTTCATGTTTAAATTTTTTTCGATTTGAATGATTTGTGCATTAATAATGAAAACTAACTATGGATTTGTGTTTGTTGTGATGTTTAGAAACTTTCTAGATGATTTAATTCAATTCTTATGGACTATATCGAAATCCACCATTACTAGGGTTTGAAGCTCCAATTCGGGAACCTAGCATTTAGGGCCTCTAAATGAAATCTAAGAACATGGTTGTGACCTATGAGACTCTTATAATTGATCTGGGCATTGAATTTGAATTGATATTATGATTTGCTTGATGTTTGAAAAACATAGGATTCTGGTTTAAAAAACTTGCAGGAAAATTCGCAGGAATATTCAAAGGAAAATTCGCAGGTAATTTGAATGAAGAAGATGAAGTTTCGCGCCCAGCTGGATTTTCAAAATTGTTTTTATATTATATATTAATGTTTGTATTATATTTCTTGAGTAACACTGATGGCGTGGTGGTGAGTGTATGCGCATGTGAAGGCAAGGTCTTGGGTTCGAAACCAGCCTCTGGGCATTTTTTTGTTCAATTTATTTTGTTTTACAGGACTAGAACAAAAGCCAATGGATGCAACATGTTATCAGCCAGCGCGCGCTAGCCCAGTGGTCATGCTGTTGATTTTCCAGGTAAAGGACCTGGGTTCAAATCCCAGGTCCTGTATTTTTTTTTTTTTGATTTTTCTTGTTTTTATTTTCTTATATTATTTCTCTATATTATTCTATAAACTAATTTAAATAATTTTCTAAACAATATATGTGAATTATTTTCTTTTAAAACTTATATTATATTTTTTTATAGTTATATGTATATATTATTTAATAATTTTGTATATTAAAAATTCTAATATGTTTGTATAACACCTAATTATTTTCTTTATAAAACCTAATTATTTTCTTTATAACACCCTAATTTATTTTAAAACCCTAATTATATTATAAACCCTAATTTATTTTCAAAACCCTAATTTCCTTTTATAATTTTAATTTCTTATTTTTAATATGCTTGTATAGTTATAATTATTAAATATTTCTAATATGTATATATAATTAATTTATTAAACTATTAATCATATTTATTAGTATATAATTATTATTATTTATTTCTTTTCTTGAAATTCTTAAAAAATGATTATTTATTTAAATTTGAACTTTTAATTTATTTTCTATATTATATTATTATGCTAACCTCTTTTATATTTATTTTATTTATTATGACTAACCTTTCATTTATTTATTTATCATATGCTTATTATTTAAATTATTTTATTATAATGTAATTGTGCAAATTATGTAATAGTGGTAGAATTTTTATTATTTATTTAAATTGCTATGGTTAGTAAAATAGGGCGTGAAAACCTGTTTGTGTTTAAAATTGAATTTAGATCACTAATTATAACATAAATACTTGAACTTGTACACACACACATGTAAGTCGATCTTGGATCGCCATCTCACTTCTTAAGGGTTACCTCTCATGTTGCCTAAATAAAAGGTCAAGTAAGGTCTATAATGCAAAGTCCCTTCTCTTATTAACATCATCTAGTCCCTTTAAAGAATTATAAGATCAAGTCCCTTCATGGTTGCCTTCGTAAATGATCTTGTCCCTTTCGAATAAAAGATGATAAGTCCTTTTGAATTGCTAATACACCTTACAGTTGCCTAATCACAGATGACCCTTCACTTGTCCCTCATAACATCCAAGGTAATGACTAGTTATTCCTTAATAATAGGGATAGTCTTACCATTTAAAGGACATTTAAGAACAGTAAAGATTCAATTTAGGGTAGGTTCCTCTTATGTACTTGCTCACCTTTTCAAAACATTTCAAAAACACTTCACATTTTCAAACAAATTTTCAAAACAAAGTCTTTATATATATATATATATATATATATATATATATATATATATATATATATATATATATATATATATATATATATATATATATATATATATATATATATATATATATATATATATATATATATATATATATATATATATATATATATATCCGTACATGGATCATTATAAAGTACTTAAGAAAATTTCTAATCACACACTACACTTCTCAAAAACATTTTAAAGTGAGCTAAGTAACTAAGAGCCCATGGATAACCATGGATGTAAAGGGTGCTAACACCTTCCCTTTACATAACCTACCCCCCGAATCCAAAATTCTTTTAAGGTTTTTCCTGTTCTTTTATGTCCTTTCCTTTGGATAAAATAAAAGTCGGTGGCGACTCTTGCTATCCGCAACATAACTAAAGTCAGTTCTCCCACCGTGTTACAACATTACAAGTCATTTCCATATTTGGCAACTTTTGGTTTAGCCCATTTTTCTTCAATTTTGTGAACTTCCAAGCACTTAAATGATCAAATAAAGACCATATAACTTCATTTTGATGAAAAATCCATTTGGGTTCCATGTTTGGGGGCCTCAGATGCCCTGATTTGGCTCTGACTTGCTCAGGAAGTTACCCAGTGATCAGATGACTTCCTCAATGAATTTTTCCATCAAACTTGGTGTGCATGATCCTTATATCATATAGAGACCAAAAGAAACAAGAATGACCAAAAAATTTGGAGTTATGGCCTCTGAAACCAAAACCCTAATTTTAGGTCATCTGTGCAGTTAAACCTGGCTCTGCTTCCATGCCTTGCAAGTTCTTGTGATTTTCTGAATTTCTTGATCTTGGGAGGATATAATATGATGATTGAACATACATGGACCCTCTTGAGATGATTGAAGACCTTTGGAGTGGCTCAGATAGCTCATGGATTGTTCAGATCACAAACCCTAGGTGCAGATGACTTTGAACCAATGCAGTGAAGCAAAAATGCGATATGATGTGATATAATTGAACTTATGCAAATGAAAAGATCACAATCCATGGTGAAATGGGTGAGGGCAAATTTGGGGTGTTTACAACAGGGTATGATGTGGCCAAGGGTTCCTGCAAACCTGTAAATAACCCAGCCCCCTCACAGGTAATGTTCTAGAACAAGGATCCTCAGACTTGGATCAGTTATGAGAAGTGTAAACACTTCTAACCCGGAGGTATAGTGTTTACAATAACCATAAAAGATCCTCCTATAATTCACCCCAGATTCTGAAGGTCATAATAAAGGTCATCCAGACTTAGCAGGCTTCCCAGATAGCCCTAGCACTACAGGAAATCTGTAGCACATAGTTCTCAAGAAGAAACCCACATCTGAACCGTGTTTCATATTCCCGCACCAGACCGAAATGGAATAGGAAAGAACATGAACCACTCTAGCCTAGGTGTCACTCAGGTCCCAGGTATAGGACCCTAAACTCTCAATGAAACCCCACCCACCAGAACAGAAAACCAGATCCAGCAATGACAATATGAAATATGCATAAGACTGTAAAGAAAGCAATAAATAAAGCTGTACATAAAGCAATAAATAAAGCAAAAAAAATAAACACACATAGCACATAGCACCCCAGTAAACACAAATCAAACAAACGCTAGGAGGAACCCACAAAAAGAACCAGAAGCCCTGGTTGCAATATAAGGGTCCCCAGCAGAGTCGCAAAGCTGTCGCTCCCAATAAAAGACACCTGGTCAGATAGGGTACAGACGAGAACAGTCGGCGAAAGACAACATGAAGATGAAATGAAAAGAGTCGCCAGCTAGGCATTTTTATCCCTAAGGAAAGGTAATGCTGCATAGACCTGGAAAGATATGGATAAGACGATTGCGAACCAGAGAAACTGAGAAAGGGGGTTGGTTACAACCTGGGAAGGTATTAGTACCCAGATTGTCCGCTGTACTCGACGAGATCCACGCTTGAAAGTTTGTGTTTAAAGGGGTAGTGTCAGTGCTATTCTGTGTGCAAAAGCTGGAAAAGAATGCAAGTGTCAGTGCAAAAGATGTGTGAAGGGAAATAAAGAGTGTCAGTGCAAGGAGAGAGTGCAAAGCTCAAGACAATGAGGCTTAAAAGAATAATGCTGGAGGAGGGGGAATATACAGAGACTTTTGTTCGATAACTGTTAAGTTATGCCTACGTATCCTCTCGTGCAATGAGGAAGTCAGAACACCATAGTTCGACCCAAAGAGACTGAAAGATAAATTGACTGATGAACTGCTTGCTTGTCTATGCTCAAGTGTATGACCTGTCTGGCTCAGGTGCAAACTGTCTTGCGTTAGACAGAAGAAGTGAGTTCTCGTTTACGAGTGAGTGTGATGAGAAAAGAATCCTGGAGGAGACGATTATTGTTTGTTTTTGATGTTTTCAATCTTTTATTGCTTTTTGTGTTTGACATAAGTTAATGAGCTTAAGCCTAAACCAAGGGTTAGTAAACTCATCACATCCTCCCTCTGATTAGGGGTAAAGAGAATACCTTAAGTATGAAGTAAACACCTCACACTTAATCACCATGATGTAGGATTAAGATCATTAACCTACTTGTGATTATTTAGTTGTTTTTTAGAGTTTTTGTTTTGTGTTAAGTAATGAGTTTAAGCCATAATCAAGGATTTAATGGACCCATTACACCATCCTAATAGAAGGATAATAGATGAGAACATTTAAGCTGAGGAAGGCTCCTCAACTTAATCCATGATTAGGGATTAACCTCATGACAAAACAAACCTTTATTAAAGTGGATTTTAGTTAATAGCAAAATTAAGAAGTGGATTTTATGGTTTGTAAGACAACTTGAGGGGGACATGTCCATTAACACTAGGGTTAGTCCTTCTTAACCAATTAAGGAAGAATTAGAACCCTAATGCAAGGCCCAAATTACAAGCTTGATGTCTTGGTGATTATTAGGTGGATTGATTAAAGGATTTAAACACATTAAGGGTTTAACACTTAGGATTAAAGTTATACACTCCATCCTAATAGAAGGATACAGGCATAACTCTAATCACAAAGTCTTAAAACCTTAAGGGTTTAATCCTTGATTAAGAGATGAGAAGAGAGACACAAGAGATGACACAAAGGTAAAACTAATGGGGGACTAATCAAACCCTAATTGTTATCATGCTTGGGTATTCCTAGGGTCTATGAGGCTTGTAAGAAGTCTTCAAGATGAGCCACCAAGGAAGAAGCAGAGATGGAAGGAGAAGAAGCAGAAAGAAGCAAGTCAACTTACTTCACTTAAGAAGATAAGTTGCTTGAAGAAAGAAAGTGAGGAGGGAACATGAATGAGCAAGTTCACTCTAATACAAAAGTAAAATGCAGAAATGAATGCATAAAAGAGATGAGAAGAGATTGTGAGAAGTGAAGGCAAATTCACTTCTCAAACACTTACCACCTGAAAAGTTAGTAAAAGGAAGTGAAATGAAATGAAAATGAAATGAAATGCAAAGATGAAAACCAAAACCAGAAGCATGTTCAAGATGCAAATGATGCTAAGAGATGATGCAAATGTATGCCATGAGATGTGAATGATCATACAAGCAATGAGAATGCAAATGAAGCATAAAGGAAACATGAAGGTTCATGAATACACATGAAATGAAATGAAAGCATAGCATGGCAAATGTATGATGCAATGTTCAAACATGAATTCAATGTGTCCTAAGATGTCTTATATGTCATGTGGATGCACAAAATGTCATGGCAAGTTCATGTATGCAAGTTTATACAAGATGAATGCAAATGAAGATGCAAATTAGGGTTATATGAACATATGAGATGCACAATTCAAAAACAGAAGAAGAACATAAGATAAAAAATTTAAAATGGACTCAAAGGAATCCTAAACCTATACTAGTTCACTATCCAAAGGGGGAGGTCAGAAGCTAAACCCTAAGGGAGTTATGAATTTCCTAAGTTTCTAGGGTTTTAAGGGTGATCCTAAAGGTAAAATGCCAAACAAATTGAAAATGCATTATAAAAATGAAACAAAAATGTTTTTAGATGCTTGAAACCATGTATAGCACAATGCAAAAAGAATCATTCACAAACTCACTTTGGTTCAAAAGTTATGAATTTTTGAAGTTAGGGTTAAAAATATTCAAGTTTAAGAACCCTAATTCAATTGAAAAATGTCAAAATATGATCAAAACCAAAAAGAAATTTGTGTGGTGAGTCTTTAAATGTTTCTAAATGTCTAAGAATGTTCTCTGAATTTTTTTGTGATTTTTAAATACCTAAATGTATTTTTAATTAATTAATTCTCATTAACTAATTAAAAATAACATTTAAATGATTTAAAAATATTTTTTTAATGCAAAAAATAAAAATAAAAATATTTTTGGGTTTTGAAAATTAATTAAAGGCTGGATAAAAAAATTCAGAATTTTTTGATGTCTTTTTCTATTTTTAAAAATTCGTGCAAGATTTAAATAAAGAAAATGAAATAAAAATTAATAAAAGGAAAAATATGTTGATCTAAGGGCTGGAATTCAAATCTGGAAAGGGAGGGAAAGACCACGCGTGCATCTGGATGGCTGGAATTCAAACTTGCCCTAATTACGTAATTAAACCCTAATCTGAACCCTAATGACTTTCAGATGTTCCGGTCATCTTCTCCGGCAGCTCTCTCACTCAATCTCTCTCAAAACGCCACTAAAACTCTCTAAACTCTCCAGAATCAATCCTTGAACATCATTAAACACAAACCACATAACAAAACTCATTTAATTTTCGTAAATCATGCAAATCGAATCAAAACACATTTCACGGGCAAAGTTTCAGAGGTTCATAAAATCCTTAAAAACTCAACCATTTTCAAAAAGAAAAGCATAAGCATGACCAGCATAACATGAGGAACAATTCTATAACCTAAAATCAAACTTCTGGAAAATTTGTTCTTGAGGTTACCTGAAATGGAGCTTTCGAAAATGGCACTATCTGGGCTCTTCTTTGGTGTTTTTCCACTCCTTTTGACCCCCTTTTGCTTCTGGAATGCTTTGCTGAAGTGTATGTAACTTCTTGTCGCTCCCGGGATTTTCATCCTAGTACAAACGCGAAAGTGGCGCGGAAAGGTTAGAGTCGCCAGCCAGACATTTTTATCCCGAATGAATGGGAAAGGTAATGTTGCACAAACCTGAGGAAGAAGGAAAGGACAAGGCCTTGCGAACCAAAGATCTGAGTTCGGGAGTCGGTTACGACCTGGGAAGGTATTAGCACCCCAGATCGTCCGTCGTACCTGACGGGATCCACGCTTGCTTGTTTTGTTTCAAAGGGTGAGAAAAATATAACTGATGCTGAATAAAACCGCTAACTGGAATGGAAATGAGAAAGGAACTGAAATAAGAAAATGGAAAGAAAGGGGGAAATGTAGGGAAAATAAAGAATGTGCTCGAACGGGCCCTACCCCGCTGCCTACGTACCTCATCGGGATAATGAGGATCAGAGTCGACGTAGTTCGCCTAACCTAGGCGGGAACTATTTGTTTGTGTTTTTTACAGCTGGAACTACGTATGTCTATGCTCAGGTGTAGCAGACTCGTCTGGTACGAGTGCGTTTACCGTCTTGCATGAAAGACAAGTCGCCGCGAGTTCGCGTTGTGAGTGAATGAGATGAGAAGGAGAAGTTCCCGCAGGATAGTCGCTTGTTATTTGTTTTTGTCTTTTATGAGTTTTGTATGAATTTGGCACAAGGAAGTGAATTCAAACTCTTTTCCGTGGAATGTACACTTGACTCTACATTCCAAGATGGAATAATAGAACAAGCATACCCAGTAAGGAGAATTTATCCAAGACTGGTTTCCTAGGATTGGGGCTTAAGTTCACTGGCTTGTTGAACTTTATTAAGTGTTTTTGTTGCTTTTGTGAAGAAGTGTCTTTTAAGTTTTTCTTTGTGAACAACTCCTTGATGAGACTTGTGCATCATGATAGACAAGCTTACACCACTCCAGGATGGAATGAATGCAAGTGCTTCATGGAATAAGGCTATACACAAGGAATCCTCTCATTTATTTGTTAAGTGATTTTGGACTTTGTTTGAAGATAAGAAGAGAATGACTCAAGTTGATAAAAGGACAAAATCTAAGGGACTAAGACTCAATCCTAATTTTGTTTATTTATTTACAAAAGTGGTCCTATGGTTTGTGAAGTTTTCTATTCCTAATGAGAAACTAGAAACTACTAGAATTCAACTTACTTCTTAATGAAGTTAAGTTGATTCTAAGAACAATGGGGAAGCCTATACAAGTTATAAAATCAAGGGATAAGGCAAAAACAATACAATTGAATATAAGAAATAAAATTCTAAAATGCATTAAAGGCATGAATTTAAAAATAGTCTATTTTATTTATTCTAATTCTAATGATAATGAAACTTTAAACCTAAGTTCTAAATCTAAGTCAAGCCTAATGTTTCATTCTAAAAAAAATCAAATTTTAACTAGCCTAAGTCTAAATTAAATTCTAGGATTAAATCTAGTCTAAACTATATTTTTGTACTTTATTTTTTTAATGGCCTAAACTAATGGGAATTATGCATAACTAGGCCTAAGAACTAATATTCTAAAAAATATTAAAACTTCTGGAAAAAATATGAAAATTAAACTATAGGGACCTAATACTATCTATAATATTGTATTAAAAGGGATTCTAAAAAATCTTATTTTTTTCTATGCCTAAAAATGATTTGTTTTCAGCTAAGAATTAACCACTAATTCCTAAGGATTACACCACTAAAACCTAAGATATAAGGTCCTAAAAAATCCACTATAAATATCCTAAGAACTATTATGAGTCCTCTAATTACAGAAAAAAGAATGGCTCAAAAATCCTACTGGAAGCTACTTAAATAAAATCAACAAAATCCAGCACCATTAAAGGAAATCCAAATAAAGCTAATTAAAAGAAAAATCAGAATTAAATCAAAAAATAACCAAAATTCAGAAAACAAAAATGTCACAAATTTCTAAATTGAATTATTTAACTACTGAAATTTTTGTATAATTTTCTAATGATTTTTACTATTTTTATTTGATTTATTTCTAAACTATATTAAACTAAAATTTAAACTCTAAAAAAAATAAAAAGGGGGGGTCATTTAGTATATTTTTAGTTGATTTTTCTCAATGGGCCTGATAAGAAGGTGCAGATAGCAAAAGCACCCAACCCAAATTCGCAGGCTGAGGGGGGTGCTGAAAGTATATTTTTTTAAGTTGTTTTAATGGCTGGGCTAAAAAAGTGGTGCGGAAAGCAAAAGGGCAAGGCCCATTTTCGCTGGTTCCAAAAGAGGTGCAGGAAGTAATTTCTTAGGTTGTTTTCATGATGGGCCTAGAATCGGGGGTACGGATAGCAAAACCACAAGACCCATTTGGACTGGATTAGTGAAGATCATCCTTGTCTTGACTTATAGAAATTAAAACAGTGGTTTAATGGACTATTATGAGCCTTTAAACACACTTAACGGTTTATTATGGTTTTCTTTAAATTTCAAAATCACAATTAAGCTTAATACTAAATTAAATTAACTTAAAAACAAAAATCTACTTATTCACAAAACCCTATCCCCCCTTTCACCTTCTCACACGCCGCAGCCCCCATACCCTTCTTCTTCCTTCATTTGCCATTCGCCGCCATCTCCCACCGGCAACCGAAACAGAACCCCACACTCGCCCTTCTATCTCGATCCGACACCCTCACCACCTCAATCCTTTCAGCCACCATAATCCTCCGTCTTCTCCAACCTAAACCAACACCATCACCACCTCTAATTCTTCTTCTTGACAAACCCTAAACCTATGATTAACGAAGCTTTCAACATCTCTGGTATTCTCCGCCTTCTCTTCAATCCGTCCACCAACCGACAACCTCACCCTTAATCTCTTCAATTCAACTTAAATCCCTCTTTTGGCCTAACCTAAACTCTGCTCGAAAACCGAAATTCAATCGAGTGCGAAGACGAAACGAATTCGTACCTTGAATTGGAATGGAGACGAGCTTCGCTGACGGTTCGTTGACAACCGAAACTGGTGAAGACGACGATCCAAAGTTATGTATTTGGTTCGTTACTCCCCTCTTTCGTGCGCTCCGTGTTTACGCCCTGGTCACTAATCCTTGCGGCTTTGCAGGTTGTCAAGAATATAGGTGATGATGATGATTGGTGATGAGACTCTGCGATGAAGCTACAGGATGAAGGTAATGCTTCAGACAATGACTGATACAGAGATATACTTGATGCTGCATTCACAATGAAGATAACAGTTACGAAGATAGATCTTCTTGCACGGTAATGCTACTTCTTGATTCTCTGTGCAATTCATATTTTCAGCTCTAGTGTGTATTCAGTTACTTCTCTTTGCTGATTCGGCTAAATCTTTTCTCATGGTTGGTGAGATAGTTGCAGGGTGAGAATGAGTGAAGCTGTTGTGAATGGAATAAGATGGTGCTTAAAGATTAATGAGTTGCTTGAAGATGGTTTGTGATGAAGGAGGCTATGGAGGCAGAAGAAGATGTGAGGGAGATTGAGAAAAGATTGGAGAATGGGGAGGAAGAGGATTGTGATGAAGAACTGAAGGTGAAGATGGAGATTGCAGAAGAAATGAATGAGAAGGGATTGAGGAATTGTGTGGAGGAAGAATGGTTGAGGGAGAATGGTTGAGGGAGAATTGTGATGAAGAACTGAAGGTGAAAAGATGCATGGGAGAGGTTGAATGAAGAGGAATGGAAGATCAGAAAAGCAAATGGTTGAAGAAGAAAAATGGTGAAAAAAGTGGAAGAAGAAAGAATTGGAGAGGAAGTTGCTGATTTATATAGAATGAGAAAACCAGGTGAGAATTCTAGAAGCTTTTTTCTGTTATGAAGTTGGTTTTGATTCTGATTTTTTTGGTTATCAAAAATTCGGTTAGGGTTAGTTATTTCTTAAATGGAATTCAGTTAGAATTTTTGTAATTTCTGTTATGGTTGTTTTGACAGTTAGAATAGTAACTAATTTTTTTGGAATTTCTTCTTTGCTTCTGAATTGCATTGCATTTGTGTACAGATTATGGAGACTCTCTTTGGTTGATGAAGATGGGCTTGGGCCTAATGAGAATGCCAAACACACGGAAGAAAACGGGCAGTGGAATAAACCTTCTTGCGGGCCTTGATTATGAGATGGCCGGAACACAATGAGCCTCCACCCTCCTTCTTATTACTGATTCTGTTTTGATCTTCTGTTAACTGGTTTTGGATAGGATCTGTTACAATTCAACCGGGCTCATTTTTATTTTTCCTTCTTTTTCTTAGTAAGACCAATAAACATGGCTATACTTTTCTATTCCTAATTCTGCCATCGTGATTCTCAGACTGAATTTGGTTGTATTGCAGGTTGAATGATGAAGCTCACGGTGATTCACGAGTATTAATGAAACGGAGGTGATGATGAAGAGTTTGAAGAATGTTGTGCGGCTCTTTGACTTTGCAATTCATTGTTGTGACAGGTTGTGATGCATTTGTTGGTGCTGAATCAGAGGTCCGTACACACATTGCTGAAGTTGGCCCTGGAGCAACACACCGAATTTGGACGGACAAAGCAGTTCACCGATTGATCTTTTGATCCTCAACGAATAATATGTGCCTCTTATCTTGTGAATTGATAGCCATCCCGCAAAAGCAAAAGTTGCTTTGCGTTATGAAGTTGAGCTGTGAAGCCCCTTTTTTCTTAGAAAACTGATTGAAGAAATCTAGTTCCGACTCTAATTTCTTTTGATGTTATGCAGGATCAAGAGCTGAATCTGAATAAAGGAAGTTGATGGAAGGTTGAGATTCAAGAGGTGATGATGGTTCTCCTGAATATGCTCTAAGAGTATCCATCATGAGAGAGACGAAGACTGAAGAAGATCGAATCTATGCAGCCATGAAGATGGATTCCAAAAGATCTTCCTGTTGTGGTTTGTTAGGACAATTGGAACCATTGATTGATTAGTGACTAAGAGTCATTTGGAATAGAAAATCAATTAGGTTCGCCATTTTCTTTCTAAAATTTCTTCTTGTTTTCTATCAATCTTTCTGAAAGTGAGATCCATAGTGCAAGCTGCTCTTGTAGTCACCATATCCCCTTTTTATTCAATTTTTTGTCAGCTAGCTCCAAAGAAATCTGTTGTAGTATTTTTTTTTGTTTTGTTTCTGTTTTCACAAAAGGTGGATGACTGACTATTTTGCTTACTGTTTTTTTTTTTGGTATTAAATTTGAAGCCATATTTCGTCACCTATTCTTCTTCTTCTTTTTTTTTGGTTATGTAAATTCAAAAGAATACATGAAAGTCAACATGACTAAAAGGTAAATGGGCCCAATAACCAAAGGTTGCAAAAAAAGAAATCCAAACCATTTTAGTTTTGCCTCAAAGCTCATAAATCAAACAAGACACACGTGTAACGCTGGAGCTTTTAAGAATGAGTTTAATGGTTATAGTGAAAAGGGAAGAAACGAACATAATTGGGATTAACTTATGAAATGTTTTAAGAATGAGGATATGGACAAGAGAACGAAATTTAGAAAACCAAATAATTGATTCGGGTAAAATTTGAACATGGATATTAAGTGGATCGAGGATGACTTTGGATAAATGGGCTTGACAAATGGTTAGAAACGAATTGTATTTGTATTCGAATGACACCTTCCCAATAGATCATAATCGCTCACTTTTTCGACCTCAATTCGAACCTTACTCTTGGACCAACTTTGATGTTATGATGAATCCAAATATCAATGACCCATGAATCATCCTGCTGCTAAAGTCACTTGGAAATCCGGAACTTAAATGCATATCTCCATCAACTAATCCCAAATTGGACTTTAACATTAAAGACCTCAATTGGTGGCAGACCCTCAAACTCACTCATAAATAAAACCATAATCCACCATGATAATGAGCATGATACACCAATGAACAGTCTTTACGAGCGAATTTCAAATAATCAGGGAAATAAACCCTAATCGAGTAGCAAGTACATAAGAAGCTAGTGTTATTAACAACCAGATAACCCGAACTTTGAATTCATCGGACAACCATACATGAAGTGCGAAGCCATAATTCCATAATCCATGACACACTCTCCAGCGAAATAGAAACCATAAAACAAATGGAATAACCTGGCTTTTAGAGGACACTGATCTCATGCCTTAAGAAAAACAATGAAAATGCAAAAGCATACTGCTAGCGGACCGATGAACAATGCAGATGAATGCGATACGACGAGCCAATAGAGGGAATAAATATGAGGGCAAATTTTGAGGTATTACAGCTGCCCCTATTCAATCAACTGCAGACTTGAATGAATAATTGCAACAGCTTTTAGACGTTCAAGGTATGGAGTGATTGAATACCCAAATGAAACCTGAAAATTTGCACACTGAAGGCAATGGGAATGCCATCTGCCCATTTATTTATTTATGCATTTTCTGTTTTGACCTCTGAATAGGTAGCGAAAATAGAACCAGGTGGAAATATGCTGGAAAGAATGCCATCCTCGAATGTCAACTCATAAGATCCTCGGATCTAATACGAAACCGTCCTCGAATGGCGACGCAAAGGTATACCAGCCTCGACTGATAACCAAACACAAAAAGAAAATTGGACAAGATGGAACGGGATCATTGTACTTAAATGATAACCCGAAACGTGACCGTTGTACTGAAACGGAGACACGAGGAAATGAGATTGTTGTACGAAAACAATACTCAAAGACGAGACCATTGTACTTAAAGGGAAACTCGAAAGGAACGGGATCGTTGTACTTAAACGAGAGCCCAAGTGTCGTACCCCGAAAAATACGACCTCACGCGATCCGAATGGACGGAGCCACGCGCTGGACGGACCGAAGAGTCGCCACCTAATTCTATTTATTCCCGAAGAGGGAAAGGGAAGATATAGATACAACCCGGGAGGAAAAGGATGAGGACAAAGGTCAACGGAACCATTGCCTGGGTTCGGGAGTCGGTTATGCAGGGGGAAGGTATTAGCACCCCCTACATCCATCGTACTCGATGGGAACCATCTAAGTTAACGCGCGCGAAAGGATGTCTATGCTTAAACGAATTGCTTGCTAGAGGGAAATGAGTTGAATTATAAGTTAGATTGAACCTAAGTGCTCGGCAAGGATTGAGATCCTCGTGCCTACGTACTCCCGTGTGCAATGGGAAAGTCAGAGCCTCGTAGTTCGGCCTACTAAGGGTAATGATTGTTGATTTTATTACCTTTCGTTGATGAAAGGGTTTAGGAGTCGAATGTACTAAAGACTATGGATAGTTTATCTCGCCCAACAAGACGAGTGTCCTGCGTCGAAATAATCGGAGCGAGTAACGAAAGCTCGTTATCCCCCTTTCTACCGCTTAAGGCTCGTGGCGTACAAATCTTCTCGTATTTATTAAAGTGTTTTATTTCCTAAAGCCGCTTGACGTTGGATCAAGGGTTTGGATCTAAAAGAAACGTTTTGGTTTATTGAGGTTAGAGGGTAAATGCAAATGGAGTGTATTTTTTTGTAGTTTTGTTAGCGAGGCACGAATCGCTCGGCTCGCAAGGAGGAGTGAATCCTAAACGAAAAAGATAACTGAAAAATAAAGTGCAAGTGTGCAAGTGCAATCGCTTGGCGTTGAACCAAGGATTCGAAATTAAATAAGATGCGGAAAATAAAATGCGTACAAAATAATGGGAGAGGGGTACAAAATAAATACAGGGGATTGCGAGAAATAAAGAGGTCTCGTTGTAATTAGCCCAAGAGAAAGCGTGTGTGCAGTGTGTTTGAACTATTCGAAGGCGTTCAGCCTGTTTGAATCGGGACACAACTATTTGAAGGCGTTGGACCTTTTCGAGCGAAAACAACTATTCGAAGGCGTTGGACCTTTTTGGGACGCGAGAAAATTTGGTTCGTTTACTACCTTAGAATCGGTTCAAAATGGGAACCATTCTATAAGGAGTCGAATCGTAATTTTTTTTTTATGCGAAAAAATAAATAAATTAAATGAATTGAATTGAGTTGCGAAATATTAAATAAATAATAAATTGAATAACTAAACAAATTAAATAATGAATAAAATAATGAATAAAATGAATTGGATTATATTACAAGTGTTTTTTTTGTTCAAAATAAAAATAATAGAATAAAAATAAAAGAGGGCCTCATATTGACCGCTCATCTCCGATTAAATGTAATCGGGCGAAAAACGGCCTTTTATAATATCATCGGCCCTAAAATATCATTATGATAAAATAATGGTTAATAAGAAAAAGAAAAATAAACAAAATATATATTTATACCCACTAATCCACTACAATTATACTTTTTCTAAACAAAAGGGTATTTTCTAACAAAAATTGATATAATAAGAATAATAATAAATTCAGCCAAAGTTATAGGAAATTTAATAAATAAATAAAAAACAAGTACAGTAATAATAATAAAAAAAAGCAGTCCAGAACCTATAGTATGTGTACTAAATTCGTATGGACTTATGTGTGTAAAACTTAGGATGGGTTAAGAAAGAATATAGTGATACCAGCCTATATCATGGTCAGCAAATAAACTAAACAATGGAGACAACATAACAAAATTTAATAAAATAAATAAATAATAAAAAAAAAATTCAGAATTAATCTTAAAAAAAAGAAATACGTTGAGGGAAACACAACAAACCAATTCAGTCGTTCATAATCACGCGTGACCCATATCAAAACGCAAATGAATGTTCTCACCTTCCTCTCCAAACTCACGGCCTGACTTCACGGCGGCGGCTGGCTTTGAGCGATTTGCGCTCAGAGGTGCTTCACGGCGGATGGCGGTCGGTTTCAAGTCTCTCCGTCTTCGTCTCCGTCTAGACCTCTTCGGCCCGCGGTTGTTTTTCTCACTTTCGGATCTCGCCTCTTTCAACGGCGGTGCTTCTCTCGGTTCGCTTCCGTCTGCTTCCCGGTACGTCTTCGTCTCTCAACGGCGCTCTGTTTTCCGCGGCTGGTGAAGATTCGCTTCTGTGAGCGATTTGATTGTTTCGTGTTTGAGTGTGTTCTCTGTGCTTGGTTATGGTGGCTAGCTTCCGTGGTTGTGCGGCGGCTTGTTAGTGTTTTGCGGTTTAAAGTTGAGTGAGAGGTTTCGGAAAGGATGGCCGTCGGAAGGGTTTCGGGAATGGCTGATGGTTTGTTTCTGGTTTGTGATGCGTTGTGATTTGATGTTTCTGTGTTGGATTTTCGGCTCTCTCACAGGTTTTCACAACTGCTTCTGTTTCTGGTTTTTTTCTATGAAGGGGTTGGACGTGATGAGGGGGTGATGATTGTGAGTTTCAATTTTCAGGTTTTTGCAGAATCGTTCGGATTCTGCATTGGTGTTTGTGTGGTTGAACGTTGACGGAAAACAAATTGTGCGGAGGCTCTGAAAGAAGAAGAAAAATGGTGGTGATGAAGTTTTTGGCTCAGATTAACGAAGGTGGTAGGTTACTGTGTTTTTATGTGAAGGGAATTTCGGTTCTGCGAAGGTTTTGAGTTCAGTTTACTCAGATTTTGTTGGTGGTTTCAGCAGATTTTGTGATGAGTTTTCGTTTTCAGGGAGTATTGGTTTGAGCGGTTTGTAAAAATGAAGAAAAAAGGTTGTTTTGGTTTGTTGTAGAGAAAAAGGAGGTGGTTGGATTGAAGAAAGAGGAGTGTTGTGGTGGTTTTTGTGTGCTGTGAAGAAAACGCAGCACTTAATTTTTTTCTTTTTGAAGAATGGTACCAGTTTTATATGGGAATGAATGAGGATAAGATTTGTTATAATTGATGAGCTGCTTGTGATAAAAATGAGTTGGAACAAAAAGTTGTTGAGTGCTGAGTGGTAGTGGGAGACGCATTTGGCCGTTGCTGAAGGAAAAAGATATTGTGATTAGCTTGAAATAAGTGGGGTCATGAAAATCCCTTTGTCATTTTGCGCAGGAAAGAATGTGATGGAGCATAAAGGCTGGTTGTGGAATAACATTTGAAACAAAGCAAACAACAATAAAATAATAAAATAATAATAATAATAATAATAATAATAATAATAATAAAAGAAAGGTGATAAAAAAAAAAGTAATAATATGTAATAATAAATAATGATAATAATAAAAGTAACCAAAAATGAAAATAATAATAATAATAGTAATAATAATAATATGAACTTAATAATAAAGATGGTAATATTAAAAATAATAGAATGAAAATGGTAAAAAATAATAATAATGAGATTTTTATTTTGTATGTATATTTTTTGGATAATAATTAAATAGATAACAAAAAGTGAATTCTAATGATAAGAGAAATTAAATTTTTTTGAATGCTTTTTTTTCTTGTCTTTTGGTAATAATTTTTTTATATCTTTATACATATAAAAACGGTAAATGAGCTAGTGAGTTCGAACTAACAAAGTGAAAATTGATTTCCTAGTTTTTGAAAATAAATGACATATTTTGGATTTTTTTTGAAATAATGGCTAGACAGAAAAAATGAAAATAATGCGGGTAGGACAGATTTGGGGTATGACAGATGCCCCTATCGAATTGGCTTAGACCGAGTAAGATGAACTGGCTCGCGTTCAGTCTTTCAAGGTATAAGATAATTAGATATTAACAAACTCCAAATTTGTCCAACAAAGAAAGAATTTGTGAAAATAGCAAATGAAATAAGTTGGAAATGATGGGTGACACAGCAAGAAACAATTGACAAAATAAATCACTCATCATCAGGGGATGATAAGGCAATAAACAGAAAAATAAACTCAACTTATCAACAGAGGAAGATAAGGCAATAAACTGAAAATAAAATCACTTATCACCAGAGGATGATAAGGCAACAAACTGAAAATAAAAATCACTTATCACCAGAGGAAAATAAGGCAATAAACTGAAAATAAAATCACTTATCACCAGAGGATGATAAGGCAACAAACTGAAAATAAAAATCACTTATCACCAGAGGAAGATAAGGCAATAAACTGAAAATAAAATCACTTATCACCAGAGGATGATAAGGCAACAAACAGAAAAATAAACTCACTTATCAACAGAGGATGATAAGGCAACAAGATGAAAATAAATTCACTTATCACCAGAGGATGATAAGGCAACTGACTAAAAATAAAATCACTTATCACCAGAGGATGATAAGGCAAATGGACTGAAATTTATACACGGCTATTGAAGCCGCCAAGAGGATACCCAAAATCTTTGATTGACATGATCCTCCGCTGGGGAAAGGACCGGAAACTTGTGCTGATCCTGGATCCTGAATTATGCGATTATGCTTGATTGTTTTGAAATGGTATTCCATAGGGATGGAGATACGATGCAAATGTTTATGCACTGAGATGTAAATTGAAACTGTTGGGGAAAATAAAAAGCTGATTTATTTGGGCATGCATATGATGCACATGTTGTAGATGATTGATGCAAATGATACGTATGATATTTGATGATGCACAATGATGCATATGAGTGATTGAAAGGTGCCAACTTGGTGGACTTTTGGTTTGGTAGTTGCCAATGGTAATTGGACTTTGGGTGGGTGGAGGGCTTGATTCCCCGACACTTGATCTTTGACGATGTATGATCAGAAGATGGATCTGAAAGCTCCAAGTTCGATTATCTGCTGGTGAGCGAAGCGACTCAATTGACACATGAAGACTGATTTTGCTTTGAATGATTGCCAATGTCTGGCAAGGTCTGCTTGTTCAGCTGGGGAGAAGAGAGAGGAAGATTTGCTCCTTGTCTGCTTGCCCCTGCCTGTAGGGTATCTGAAATAAAATTGATGGGGAAGCTTTGACAATGTCCACGACATGACCTGCCCCTGATTGAGCCTTTGAAGGTGATTTGCCCCTGATTGGGCTGTTGAAGATAATTTTGCCCCTGATTGGGCTGTTAAGAATGCTTTGCCCCTGATTGGGCTGCTGAAGTAGTCTTGATTTATGTTGGCATCAACGAAGTTCAAATTTTCTTTTGACTGCCCCTTTGTTGGGATTGTACTGATGTCAAGCACTAAATTGCAATTAAATTGTTCATACACAAATGGCAGTGTTAATGTAAAGTTCATGTAAGTTTTGAAAAAGTCAATTTATTTGAATGCTGTGAAAGTGTGACGAATGGACCGTTAGTCCAAACGAGGTACTGATTTAGAAAGTTCGTGAAGTATGCAACAAGAATAATGTGCAATCGAGATTGAAGATTTAGCAAATATATAGGAGTCAATTTACGCAACCATGTTGGTAGCATGCTTTCAGAATAAACCCTGCCTCAATTAGGTCTTTTGAGGGTTGTAACGTGGTCTGGTTAATGGCTTGAGAAACAAAGGATATTAGGCTCAAAGTTTGATTTGTACCCATCCCTTCTTCGTGATGTTCTCCTGTCCTATGTTCAGTTAACTCTACACATGCATTTGTTTTCGACGTTGCAAGAGTGAAGATTAAGCTTTGATGTTCGCTTGAAAATGACAGTCATCTTATTTTGTTGGTGTCCCTTTGATTTTTTTTATGGTCACTGATATTTGTTTTGCTCCGGTTGAGGATTCGAGCTCCTCTTTTGATTTCTTTTTTTTTTTACTAAGTCTCCCTTCGGGTGCTCAACTTAGCGTTTTTTCTTTTCTTTTTCTTTTTTTTTTGTATTTTGTTGAATATTGTGACTGCCAAGTCATTTGTTGATGGTCCTCTGACGGGATGTCTCATCTTGCAATTCGAAGGTGTAGTCGGGTTAACTGAAATAACTACCCTGCCCCGGGTTAAATGTAAGGGTTGTATCCGAAAGAAACTCCTACTTCTAGGCTCGAAGTGGTTGACTAGGGATTAACTCCTTATATCTCCAGTGTTTGGGGATTTAAACAAATGCCTGTACATCATTGACGAGGTTTTATCCGAAAGCATACCACAACAGTTATGGGTATTTCGTTTTCATCATCCTCCCTCAAATATTTGCTAAAGTGAAGTGAGGGAATATTTTTGTGATTTTTGTGATAAATGATAAATATGAGCGAATGCGAATAAACTGATTCAAAACATGCATAAACATAACATTAACAAAACCAAGTACAAATGACAATGTTCAAAGCAAATAATACTTAAACAAACAATACAAAACAACAGGAATGCGAAAATTATAAATGGCTATGGCTGCCTTGATTTGAGGAATGAACTTCTCTTGATTGAATGCTTCAAAGTTGGAGACTACTCAGCTTTGGTCTTCGGCAACTTCTTCGAAAGCATTCGTTGAGGGGCCATTTGCGGCGACACCGGATTGCTCAGGACATTCAGAACCTTCTGAGTAAAGGTGAGATCCTTAGAGTTGATCAGGTCTTAAACTTTGTGCTTGAATACCCTGCAGTTGTCAATTGTGTGACCTGGAGCACCCTTGTGATACTCACAGCGAGCATTGGCATCATAATCTCGAGCGTTACCAGTTTGAGGTGGCATGTCTTTCAACACAAGAGTTCCTTTTGCCATCAGTCCGTTAAAGATTTCTCCATATGACATAGGCAATGGATCAAAGTGTCTCTCTGATCCTCTTTTTTGATATGGTGGGCGCTGTTGAGGAGCGCGTTGTTGTTGTTGACCGGGCTGTTGTTGATAAGCCGGTTACTGATATGGATAAGCTGGTTGTTGGTATGGTCTAGGTCCATATTGCGCAGCTGCACCCGGAGGATAAAGACATGGTTGATAAGCCATCGGAGGCGGAAGCAGAGCTTGAATAGCTGGATGAACAGGCATTGAAGGAACAGGCTGATGAGACACAACCATCCTGGCCAAGGCTTGCATGGCCTCATGAATACGATCAATCTTGCTCTTGATTGAGTCAATCTCTCCCCTCATAACAGCTTGTTCTTGTTGAATCTGATCCATCAGTCCTCTAGTGTCGGCTCGAGTTAAGTATGGGCGTCTAGCTCGATACGGGCGTCGGGAAACCAGCTTGATTTACTGAAGATGGAGGAACATGAAAATAAGTTCTTGGATTTTGAAATGAAATGCAATATGAATAAATGATGCAAATGAGATGATATGCAATGTCAGAATCCAGGATCACAAGATCAAGGTCTCACGAGTCCAAGGTACAGATGAAAGATACTCTGATCAGGAACTCACTGGGCAGACTCTAAGGTTTTAGGGATCCCAAAGTTATCAATTCATATGGTTGTTCATCACACGCGCCATAAGCATGACGGTTGATTGACTCCGCCATATGAATCTATTTTGGGTGAGATCTTCGTATCGACAACCCACGAGAGCAAGTTTTCTCGGGAGTCCATACTACGTGATCATCGACACAAGGTTTAAAACAAAGTCCTGGAGTTATGGAACTTTCTCAACTGTTTGATACACGTGTCAATTTCATACATTCTTGACAGTCAATCAACTCCATTGAGTAAGTCTATTCCAAGTGAGATTTTCGTATCGAGCCACGCGAGGGCGAACCCTGGTGCCCAATACTACGCAACCATCAACCGATGTTTTAACCAAAAGGTTCTAAAGGTCCTCAAAGTCGACGACTTTAATGAAAACAACTGAGCACACACGCCAAGAGCTTGACGGTTGTCAGTATTTCCATTAAAATCTACTCCGAGTGAGGTTTTCGTATCGACAACCCACGAGAGAGGTTCTCTCGGGAGCCCATACTACACAACCTCGCTAACTTATGTTTGTACTCGTAAGCCCGGGTATAGAGCTTTTCCCTCAAGTTTCTTTTGCAAAGTATCGATCCAAATTATAGTACCAAGGAGCCACAAGATATATAAGATGGAATGCGATAAAGAAAGCGATAAAAATAAACAAGCAAGGCATAAAAGAAAACATCCAAACAAGCGCAGGAACTTAGACTAGGCTTGACTCGCATAGGGGTGAACCAGTCCCCAGCAGAGTCGCCAGCTGTCGTACCCCGAAAAATACGACCTCACGCGATCCGAATGGACGGAGCCACGCGCTGGACGGACCGAAGAGTCGCCACCTAATTTTATTTATTCCCGAAGAGGGAAAGGGAAGATATAGATACAACCCGGGAGGAAAAGGATGAGGACAAAGGTCAACGGAACCATTACCTGGGTTCGGGAGTCGGTTATGCAGGGGGAAGGTATTAGCACCCCCTACATCCTGTAGTTTTAAGAGAGCACCTAAGAGGGGGGGGTGAATTAGGTTGTTAACAAATTCTTCAATTTTTTACCGGTTTTGGTTTATTTTTCTGCTTAAGGTTAGATGCGAAAAATAAAGTGCTGAAAGTAGAAAGGACACGGCGATGTATAGTGGTTCCCCTCACAATCCGAGAGTACTCCACTCCTCCTTCGACTCGAAAGAGAATTTTACTATGTTTTGGACTTGTACAAGACACTCCTAGTCTTAAGCCACTAAACCACCAAGAACAATCCTCTTGGATTTTTCCTAAGTTCAAGTAGAGAACAATCCTCTCTAAATGAACACACTTGTTTCCAACTAACCCTTGAAACACAAGTAATACAACTCCACAACTTTGTCTTAACAATCCTAAAACAAAGTGTGACTTTAGAAATAATTTAGAATTTTTGAAGTGTATGAAAAATGATTTCTATGTTGTATATCAATCAATTGATTGATCTTCTCCTTGTAGACAATCTCAATATAGTATACAAGTGTTCAATGCAAATGATATGTATTCTTAACAATGTATGAAATTTTTGTGCAAAGAATACTTTAGTGACAATTTGTGAACACTTGAGAAAATTTGAAATATATGTGAGAAATTATTTATAAAAAGATGTTTTCAAAAAGGAGGTGAAAATGAAATTTGAAAAATGTTGAATTTATATTGCTACACACACCTTTCTAAAGGGTTATAATGAGTGAAAGAATGCCATGGATCATCACAATGCATCAAAAAATTCTGTATGAAGAAATGTAATTTTTTGCCAAATTTCATCAATGGTAACCGGTTACTTACCCTGGGGTAACCGGTTACTTATTCCCAACGTTAATTAATTTTTGAAAAACAACAGTGGTAACCGGT
Organism: Lathyrus aphaca; assembly: GCA_963966055.1. Taxonomy (NCBI): domain Eukaryota; kingdom Viridiplantae; phylum Streptophyta; class Magnoliopsida; order Fabales; family Fabaceae; genus Lathyrus; species Lathyrus aphaca. The sequence goes on along the minus strand of OZ014522.1, from coordinate 430,622,051 downwards.
TACTTACCCTGGGGTAACCGGTTACTGAAGCTGAAAAATGAAAAAATAATAATTTCTTGGCAAAAAGATTAATGCAATGATACAAAATAATGATGGATGAAACAAGACACTTTTAGATGAGTATTTTGAACACTTGTATATTATATTAGAGAAAGTTTAAGATATACCATTTATGTTGCTTGATCATTTGAAAGAAAATGCTCCATTTGAAATTATTTTAGTCTTCACTTGAAAATTAACTTCAAGTCTTCAACTCAATCCTTTTTTGATCTTTGCTCATGTGAGTTGTTGAGAGATGTTGTCTTCATCAAAATTACCAAGAAGCTATGCCTTCACACATCCATCGTACTCGATGGGAACCATCTAAGTTAACGCGCGCGAAAGGATGTCTATGCTTAAACGAATTGCTTGCTAGAGGGAAATGAGTTGAATTATAAGTTAGATTGAACCTAGGTGCTCGGCAAGGATTGAGATCCTCGTGCCTACGTACTCCCGTGTGCAATGGGAAAGTCAGAGCCTCGTAGTTCGGCCTACTAAGGGTAATGATTGTAGATTTTATTACCTTTCGTTGATGAAAGGGTTTAGGAGTCGAATGTACTAAAGACTATGGATAGTTTATCTCGCCCAACAAGACGAGTGTCCTGTGTCGAAATAATCGGAGCGAGTAACGAAAGCTCGTTATCCCCCTTTCTACCGCTTAAGGCTCGTGGCGTACAAATCTTCTCGTATTTATTAAAGTGTTTTATTTCCTAAAGCCGCTTGACGTTGGATCAAGGGTTTGGATCTAAAAGAAACGTTTTGGTTTATTGAGGTTAGAGGGTAAATGCAAATGGAGTGTATTTTTTTGTAGTTTTGTTAGCGAGGCACGAATCGCTCGGCTCGCAAGGAGGAGTGAATCCTAAACGAAAAAGATAACTGAAAAATAAAGTGCAAGTGTGCAAGTGCAATCGCTTGGCGTTGAACCAAGGATTCGAAATTAAATAAGATGCGGAAAATAAAATGCGTACAAAATAATGGGAGAGGGGTACAAAATAAATACAGGGGATTGCGAGAAATAAAGAGGTCTCGTTGTAATTAGCCCAAGAGAAAGCGTGTGTGCAGTGTGTTTGAACTATTCGAAGGCGTTCAGCCTGTTTGAATCGGGACACAACTATTTGAAGGCGTTGGACCTTTTCGAGCGAAAACAACTATTCGAAGGCGTTGGACCTTTTTGGGACGCGAGAAAATTTGGTTCGTTTACTACCTTAGAATCGGTTCAAAATGGGAACCATTCTATAAGGAGTCGAATCGTAATTTTTTTTTTATGCGAAAAAATAAATAAATTAAATGAATTGAATTGAGTTGCGAAATATTAAATAAATAATAAATTGAATAACTAAACAAATTAAATAATGAATAAAATAATGAATAAAATGAATTGGATTATATTACAAGTGTTTTTTTTGTTCAAAATAAAAATAATAGAATAAAAATAAAAGAGAGCCTCATATTGACCGCTCATCTCCGATTAAATGTAATCGGGCGAAAAACGGCCTTTTATTATATCATCGGCCCTAAAATATCATTATGATAAAATAATGGTTAATAAGAAAAAGAAAAATAAACAAAATATATATTTATACCCACTAATCCACTACAATTATACTTTTTCTAAACAAAAGGGTATTTTCTAACAAAAATTGATATAATAAGAATAATAATAAATTCAGCCAAAGTTATAGGAAATTTAATAAATAAATAAAAAACAAGTACAGTAATAATAATAAAAAAAAGCAGTCCAGAACCTATAGTATGTGTACTAAATTCGTATGGACTTATGTGTGTAAAACTTAGGATGGGCTAAGAAAGAATATAGTGATACCAGCCTATATCATGGTCAGCAAATAAACTAAACAATGGAGACAACATAACAAAATTTAATAAAATAAATAAATAATAAAAAATAAAAATAAAAAAAATTCAGAATTAATCTTAAAAAAAAGAAATACGTTGAGGGAAACACAACAAACCAATTCAGTCGTTCATAATCACGCGTGACCCATATCAAAACGCAAATGAATGTTCTCACCTTCCTCTCCAAACTCACGGCCTGACTTCACGGCGGCGGCTGGCTTTGAGCGATTTGCGCTCAGAGGTGCTTCACGGCGGATGGCGGTCGGTTTCAAGTCTCTCAGTCTTCGTCTCCGTCTAGACCTCTTCGGCCCGCGGTTGTTTTTCTCACTTTCGGATCTCGCCTCTTTCAACGGCGGTGCTTCTCTCGGTTCGCTTCCGTCTGCTTCCCGGTACGTCTTCGTCTCTCAACGGCGCTCTGTTTTCCGCGGCTGGTGAAGATTCGCTTCTGTGAGCGATTTGATTGTTTCGTGTTTGAGTGTGTTCTCTGTGCTTGGTTATGGTGGCTAGCTTCCGTGGTTGTGCGGCGGCTTGTTAGTGTTTTGCGGTTTAAAGTTGAGTGAGAGGTTTCGGAAAGGATGGCCGTCGGAAGGGTTTCGGGAATGGCTGATGGTTTGTTTCTGGTTTGTGATGCGTTGTGATTTGATGTTTCTGTGTTGGATTTTCGGTTCTCTCACAGGTTTTCACAACTGCTTCTGTTTCTGGGTTTTTTCTATGAAGGGGTTGGACGTGATGAGGGGGTGATGATTGTGAGTTTCAATTTTCAGGTTTTTGCAGAATCGTTCGGATTCTGCATTGGTGTTTGTGTGGTTGAACGTTGACGGAAAACAAATTGTGCGGAGGCTCTGAAAGAAGAAGAAAAATGGTGGTGATGAAGTTTTTGGCTCAGATTAACGAAGGTGGTAGGTTACTGTGTTTTTATGTGAAGGGAATTTCGGTTCTGCGAAGGTTTTGAGTTCAGTTTACTCAGATTTTGTTGGTGGTTTCAGCAGATTTTGTGATGAGTTTTCGTTTTCAGGGAGTATTGGTTTGAGCGGTTTGTAAAAATGAAGAAAAAAGGTTGTTTTGGTTTGTTGTAGAGAAAAAGGAGGTGGTTGGATTGAAGAAAGAGGAGTGTTGTGGTGGTTTTTGTGTGCTGTGAAGAAAACGCAGCACTTAATTTTTTTCTTTTTGAAGAATGGTACCAGTTTTATATGGGAATGAATGAGGATAAGATTTGTTATAATTGATGAGCTGCTTGTGATAAAAATGAGTTGGAACAAAAAGTTGTTGAGTGCTGAGTGGTAGTGGGAGACGCATTTGGCCGTTGCTGAAGGAAAAAGATATTGTGATTAGCTTGAAATAAGTGGGGTCATGAAAATCCCTTTGTCATTTTGCGCAGGAAAGAATGTGATGGAGCATAAAGGCTGATTGTGGAATAACATTTGAAACAAAGCAAACAACAATAAAATAATAAAATAATAATAATAATAATAATAATAATAATAATAATAATAATAATAAAAGAAAGGTGATAAAAAAAATAAAAATAAAAAAAGTAATAATATGTAATAATAAATAATGATAATAATAAAAGTAACCAAAAATGAAAATAATAATAATAATAGTAATAATAATAATATGAACTTAATAATAAAGATGGTAATATTAAAAATAATAGAATGAAAATGGTAAAAAATAATAATAATGAGATTTTTATTTTGTATGTATATTTTTTGGATAATAATTAAATAGATAACAAAAAGTGAATTCTAATGATAAGAGAAATTAAATTTTTTTGAATGCTTTTTTTTCTTGTCTTTTGGTAATAATTTTTTTATATCTTTATACATATAAAAACGGTAAATGAGCTAGTGAGTTCGAACTAACAAAGTGAAAATTGATTTCCTAGTTTTTGAAAATAAATGACATATTTTGGATTTTTTTTGAAATAATGGCTAGACAGAAAAAATGAAAATAATGCGGGTAGGACAGATTTGGGGTATGACACCAAGCAACAGGATCATTGTACTTAAATGATAACCTGAGACGCAACCGTTGTACTGAAACGGAGACGCGAAAGAATGAGACTGTTGTACTGAAACAAGACTCAAATACGAGACCATTGTACTTAAAGGGAAACTCGAAAGGAACGGGATCGTTGTACTTAAACGAGAGCCCAAGCAACAGGATCATTGTACTTAAATGATAACCTGAGACGCAACCGTTGTACTGAAACGGAGACGCGAAAGAATGAGACTGTTGTACTGAAACAAGACTCAAATACGAGACCATTGTACTTAAATGGAAACTCGAAAGGAACGGGATCGTTGTACTTAAACGAGAGCCTAAGCAACAAGATCATTGTACTTAAATGATAACCTGAGACGCGACCATTGTACTGAAACGGAGACGCGAAAAGATGAGACCATGTACTGAAACAAGACTCAACTACGAGACCATTGTACTTAAATGGAGACTCGAAAGGAACGGGATCGTTGTACTTAAACGAGAGCCCAAGAAACAGGATCATTGTACTTAAATGATAACCTGAGACGCAACCATTGTACTGAAACGGAGACGCGAAAAGATGAGACCATGTACTGAAACAAGACTCAACTACGAGACCATTGTACTTAAATGGAGACTCGAAAGGAACATGATCGTTGTACTTAAATGATAACCCGAGACGTGACCGTTGTACTGAAACGGAGACGCGAAAAAATGAGACTGTTGTACTGAAACAAGACTCAAAGACGAGATCATTGTACTTAAATGGAGACTTGAAAGGAACGGGATCATTGTACTTAAACGAGAGCCCAAGACGCGACCGTTGTACTGAAACGGAGACGCGAAAAGAAATGAGACTGTTGTACTGAAACATGACTCAAAGACGAGACCATTGTACTTAAATGGAGACTCGAAAGGAACGGGATCGTTGTACTTAAACGAGAGCCCAAGACGCGACCGTTGTACTGAAACGGAGACGCGAAAAGAAATGAGACTGTTGTACTGAAACAAGACTCAATTGGGGATAACAACAAGACTTGGTAGAAGTATCCACCCATGGAAATGAGGTTGCATTCTGTGGGTAACACTTCAATCTGATTGGAGATGTAACGAGTCTTATGTAATACCTCAAAACTGGCCCATGTTGGTATGCATATGTTTGGATTTATGGCGTAATGCTCCATGAGGGAAATGCTACGCTTTGGAGGATGCATACGCAATGATGATTATGCGTATGCAAAATGCAAAGATATCTTCTGACAAGAAGACTGCAGGTATCCCAAATGGCTTGACTGGGAGGAACTGATGATCACTGCATTGATCTAGTTAATCCTTGTGAGGAGGAAACAAACTCTGCGGGGAAAGTTGTCAATAATTCACTGGCTCTGAATAGCCGCCACTGCCAAAAATAAATTGGACTTTGAGATTGGAGCACCAAGACCCTGCTGGAAATGGACCCTTCTTGAACTCTGATGGGGAAGTGAGGACTTCCTGGGAACCAAAGGCATGACACTGCTGAGGAAGCAACTGCTGGGGAGGCAAAACACTCCTTATACTGCCGAGAATTGCCCCTGTCTGAAAGGAGACCTCTGCTTGGGGATGACACCCACTCTCTGCTACCTTGCTGGGTGAAAGTTCAACTCCCACATGGCTGGGGATGATTGGAAACACCCTGGGAGATACTTGTTTCTGTTCAAACAAAAGAGAATGCCCATCCTGGATAATAGTTGTTAGCTTTGTTAGCAACACCAGTACATGTACCTGCATGAACACAATCGATAGTACCTGCAACATAGAGGATTAGTTTGGGACATGCTTGCCCCAGGCTCATAGCATGAATCATTGTGTAGGTAACTCTACACCCTTTCAGAGTTGTATTAAATGTTTCTATTCTCCTGCACGAGTTAGAAAGCATTCAAATGTTCATAACACAATGCAAGTTACCATTTTCTAGACGTTTTCACAATCAATCAATGCAAGACGAAAAAAGTAAAAACAAAGAAGCAAAATAGTCAATTGACTGAAGTTGAATTCTTATTGATTTGGAAAGGTGGCCCTGAATAGGCAATACAAAAGGAAGCAGCTCCCTGGAATGAGGGAACAACTAAAAGAAAAACAAACTATCCTATTGGCAATGTGAGAAGTGAATCTCATCAAGTCTCAACCCAGTTATGACTCGTATGTCTTCAAGACGCTCCGCTCGCTCCGCCTCTTGAGATAAAGTAAGTAAACTGATCTTCAACCCTTAGGATAGCCTCAACTGTAGGTAGGTCATGGATCTCGCAGATCGCAGTCGTTCATGTTAATCCCTCTTTTGCGTGGATCGCCCTTTCGGGTTTTCAATCCACCAGGATACCCTTTTTTGCCTGAGTTGTCCGATGTGGCTTTTCAACTCAGCGGGTGTACATTTTTTTCAAGATTTCCCTAACTTTTGCCCGAGCCTTTTATTCTGTTTTTGGCTCGCCGGGATGCCCATTTTTTCCTGGACCTTTATTCTGTTTTTATCCAGCGGGTCCTTTTTACACGAAGTATTTTCTTACTGCATCTGCGTTGACAGGGGATGGAAAGTCTTCTCCGTCCATGGTTGTCAGCATTAAGGCTCCGCCTGAGAAAACCTTTTTAACCACGAACGGTCCTTCATAATTGGGTGTCCACTTGCCCCTGTGATCGTTGAGAGGAGGAAGAATCCTTTTCAGCACTAAATCTCCTGGCGTGTACCTCTGTGGTCGCACCTTCTTGTCAAAAGCTTGCTTCATTCGTCGCTGATACAACTGTCCATGGCATACAGCTGCTAGACGCTTCTCTTCAATGAGGTTCAATTGATTATACCTGGATTGGAGCCATTCAGCTTCATCTAGCTTGATGTCCATCATCAACCTCAATGAGGGGATTTCCACTTCGATTGGTAAGACTGCCTCCATACCATATACTAATGAGAATGGAGTTGCCCCAGTTGAGGTGCGTACTGATGTCCTGTACCCATGCAACGCGAATGGTAACATCTCGTGCCAATCTTTGTACGTCACAACCATCTTCTGAACAATCTTCTTGATGTTTTTATTAGCCGCCTCGACGGCGCCATTCATCTTCGGACGATATGGAGAAGAGTTGTGGTGTTCTATTTTGAAGTCTTGACACAAGTCAGCCATCATCTTGTTGTTGAGATTAGAACCATTATCAGTAATGATCCTTTCAGGGACTCCATACCGGCAGATGATGTCCCGCTTAATAAATCAAGCGACCACTTGTTTAGTGACATTGGTGTAGGAAGCTGCTTCAACCCACTTCGTGAAATAATCAATAGCGACTAGGATGAAGCGATGGCCATTAGAAGCTGTTGGCTCAATCTTGCCAATCATATCGATGCCCCACATAGCGAACGGCCATGGTGAAGACATGACACTCAACGGATTCAGAGGCACATGGACCTTGTCGGCATAAATTTGACACTTATGGCATTTGCGGGAGTATTTACAACAATCAGATTCCATGGTACTCCAATAGTATCCCGATCTCAATAATTTCTTGGCCATGGCATGTCCTCCAGCATGGGTACCAAAGGAACCTTCGTGAACCTCCTGCATTAACAGGTCTGCCTCGTGTCTGTCCACACATCTGAGCAGCACCATGTCGAAGTTTCATTTATACAACACACCATCTTGATTCAAGAAGAAACCTCCCGCCAGTCTTCTAAGAGTTTTCTTATCTTTACTAGATGCCCTAGCCGGGTATTCTTGAGCCTTCAAGAATTGTTTGATGTCGTGGTACCATGGCTTGTTATCTTCACCATCACCAACCGCAAATACATAAGCAGGTCTCTCAAGCCGGGAGATCGAAATTCGAGGCACGAAATTCTCTCGACAAACTTTAATCATGGACGACAAAGTTGCGAGAGCATCGGCGAATTGGTTTTCGTCCCTAGGAACATAGCTTAGCTTGACTTTGGTAAAGAAAGTTAACAACCTCCTGACATAATCTCTGTAAGGAATCAAACGAGCTTGATGAACTAGCCATTTGCCATTGACTTGATTTACCACCAAAGCAGAATCTCCGAAGATCTCAAGGTTCTTGACTCGTAAGTCTATTGCCTCTTCGATCCCCATGATGCAAGCTTCATACTCTGCCTCGTTGTTAGTGCACTCGAAGGTCAACCGAGCGGCGAGAGGTGTGTGGACTCCTTCTGTTGAGATAATAACAGCACCTACTCCACTCCCATTCATGTTTACAGCCCCGTCAAACATCAACTTCCATCTGGATTCAGGGTCGGGCCCCTCCTCCGGAAGTGGTTCTTCGTAGTCCTTATACTTGAGGAACATGATGTCCTTATCCGGAAACTCAAACCTCATGGGTTGATAATCATCGATCGGCTGCTGAGCCAAGTATTCTGACAACACACTCCCCTTGATAGCTTTTTGCGAAGTGTATTGTATGTCATACTCCGTGAGTATCATCTGCCAACGGGCCACTCTTCCAGTCAAAGCCGGCTTCTCAAAAATGTATTTCACAGGATCCATCTTGGAAATTAAGAGAGTAGTGTGTGTCAGCATGTACTGTCTTAGTCGGCGAGTGGCCCATGCCAAAGCGCAGCAAGTTTTCTCGAGTAGTGAGTATCGCGTCTCACAATCGGTAAACTTTTTGCTAAGGTAATAAATGGCATGCTCTTTTCGACCAGACTCGTCCTGCTGACCCAGCACACATCCCATCGATCCTTCAAGCACAGTAAGATACATAATCAGAGGTCTCCCTGGCACTGGAGGCATAAGAATTGGTGGTTCTAACAAGTATTCTTTGATTCGGTCGAAGGCCTGCTGACAGTCTTCGTTCCATTTAATGGCCTGATTCTTCCTCAGAAGCTTAAAGATGGGCTCACACGTGGCCGTCAGGTGAGAAATAAACCGTGCAATTGTCGCTCCCGACAAATGACAATGGATCAAATGAAGGTACAGACGCGAACGGTCGGCGAGGGGAACGGTGAGAACACACAGCCGTGAACTCACTGGAGATGAATAGAGTCGCCAGCTAGGCATTTTTATCCCGGAGGAAAGGCAATGCTGCATAAGCCTAGAAAAAGATGGATAAGACGGTTTGCGAACCAGAGAGACTGAGAAAGGGGGTTGGTTACAACCTGGGAAGGTATTAGCACCCAGATTGTCCGCCGTACTCGACGGGATCCACGCTTAAAAGATTTGTGTTTTAAAGGGGTAGTGTCAGTGCAATCTGTGTGTAAAGAGCTGGAAAGCAATATGTACAGGTGTCAGTGTAAAGTGTATAAGTGATGTGAAGTGTGAAAGTGTCAGTGTAAGAACAGAGTGAAATGCTCATGAACATGAGGCTTAAAGAATGAAGCTGGAAAGAGGGGGAATGTACAGAGACTTTTGTTCGATAACTGTTAAGTTATGCCTACGTATCCTCTCGTGCAATGAGGAAGTCAGAACACCGTAGTTCGACCCAAAGAGACTGAAAGATGAATTGACTTGTGAACTGCTTGCTTGTCAATGCTCAAGTGTGTGACCTGTCTGGCTCAGGTGCTAACTGTCTTGCATTAGACGGAAGAAGCAAGTTCTCGATTATGAGTGAAGATGGTGAGAAAAGAATCCCGAAGGAGACGATTATTGTTTGTTTTTTGTGTTTTCAGTCTTTTATTGCTTGTGAAAGTTTGTCATAAGTTGATGAGCTTAAGCCTAAACCAATGGGTTAGTAAACTCATCACATCTTCCCTCCGATTAGGGGTAATGAGAATTACTTTAAGTGTGAAGTCAGATTCTCACACTTAATCACCTTTGATGTAGGGTTAAGATCATTAACCTACTTGTGATTATTTAGATGTTTTTTTGTGATTTTGTTTAGTGTCAGGTAATGAGGTTAAGCCATAATCAAGGATTAAACAGACTCATTACACCATCCTAAAAGAAGGATAATAGATGAGGGTGTTTAAGCTGAGGAAGACTCCTCAACTTAATCCATGATTAGGGATTAAACCCATGACAAAACAAACCTTTAGTTAAGTGGATTTTATCAATGGTTATGATGATGAAGTGTTTTTTATGATTGGTAAGACAACTTGAGGAGGACTTGTCCATTAACTTTAGGGTTAGTCCTTCTTAACCACTTAAGGAAGAATTAGAACCCTAATGCAAGGCCCAAGTTACAAGTGTATTGTCTCGATGATTATTAGATGGATTAATTAAGAGATTTCAACACCTTAAGGGTCCAAGACTTAGGATTAAAGTTATACACTCCATCCTAAAAGAAGGATGCAGGTATGATCTTAATCTCAAAGTCTTAAAGCCTTGAGGGTTTAGTCCCTGATTATGAGGTGAGGAGAGATGACTCAAGGAGACACAAAGGTAAAAACTATGGGGGGAAACTAATCAAAACCCTAATTCATCATCATGCTTGGTTGATCCTAAAGTTTGTGAGGTTTTTTTGAGAACAATCTTCAAAGAGAACCACCAGGAAGCAGATGAACAAGATCAAGAGAAGCAAAGTGACTTGCTTCATTCAAGAAGTCAAGTCACTTGAAGAAAGAAAGTGGGAGGAGGAAGAATGAGCAAGCTCAAACTCAAACACAAGTGAGAATGCAGCAAGGTATGCAAAATAAGATGAGAAGAAAAGTTATAAGAAGTGAAGGCAAATTCACTTCTCAAGTTTACTTACCACCTGAAATGTTAGAAAGAAATGCAATGCAATACAAGATGAAATGAAATGGTATGATGCAAAGCAAAACCAGAAGCATGGTGATGATGATTATGATGTTATAAGATGATGCAAACATGAGGCAAGGCAATGGAGATGTTCATACAAGATTATGAATGCATATGATGCAAGCTAAGGAGCATGAACAAGCATGAAATGTTATGAATCATATAAGACAAATGGCATGGCAGATGTGTAATGCAATGATCAATGATGCTTCATACATGTCTTAAGATGCCAAATGAACCACAAGAATGCACAATATGCAATGACAAGTCATGTTATGCAAGGAAATGCAAGAGGGATGCAAGAGAAGGCCCAAATTAGGGTCTACAAAGCAAACATCAAACACAAACTCAAAACAGAAGCAAACCCTAATATGAAAAATGGAAAATGGTACCTAAAGAAACCCTAGACCTATAATGAACCACTGCCCAAAGGGGAGCTCTCAACTCTCAACCAAACTCAAGTTATGAATTTTACAAGTTATTAGGGTTTTTTAGGGTTTGTAACAAAAGAAATGCCAATCAATTAGAAAATGCAAGATCAAATCTTGGCCTTTTTATCCTTGAAAGTTCATGTCAAATGGAAAATAATGCAAAAAGAATCAATGTCTCAACCTTTACCAAAAGACAGAAATGAATTTTCAAACTTATGAACAAAATAATGCATCAAAAATGATTTAATTCAATGAAAAATTCTTAAAATGCATCAAGATCAAAAAAGAAATTTGGTTTGAAGGTTGGACAATGTTTCTAAATGTCTTAGAACACTTCATGAATTTTTTTGTAATTTTTAAATACCTAAAAGTATTTTTAATTAATTAATTCTCATTAATCAATTAAAAATAATCTTTTAAATATTTAAAAATACTTTTTTAATGATAAAAAATAAAATAAAAATATTTTTGTGTCATAAAAATTAATAAAACCTTAAAGAAAAAGTTTCATAATTTTTATGAATTTTTAACTATTTTAAACAAATTATACAAGTTAAATGAAATAAATATGAATTAAACAAATAAAAATGAGAAGTCAAAGGGATGAGGGGCCAAGATTGATCCTTGGTTCAAATGTGTTGACTGCGCGCGTAAATTGAAGGCCAGGATGCAATCTGATCAAATTAACTTAAATAAAGATTAATTAAATTAATGAAAAGGATTAGGGCTAATGGAAAGGATCTGGGCCATTGAATTGAGAGGGAAGTCAACAAGTCAGCGCGTATCCACGGCCAGCATTCAAACTGTCATTAATTATGGGATTAAACCCTAATTACATTCAGGTGGCCGGAGAAGACCTCCGGTCATCTTCTCCGGCCAGAGGGTCACCTGAAAATCACCCAACTTCTCCAAAACGTAAAAGAAATGAAAACTAAACCCAGGGAAATGATCTCCAACACATCACGAACTAAACCCCTAACCTAAAACAAATTTATCTAACCTAAACAAGCTGAATCGAAGAAAACAAATTCTAGGGTTCGTGAGCTTCAAACAGCAATTAAACTCTCAAAACGCAACCATTTTCAAAACCAATGGTACCAGAATGACCAGCAAGACATGTAGAGCAAGTTTGTAACAATCAAATTGATTTCTGGAAAAATTAATTTGGAGCTACCTGAGATTTGCAACCTTTGATTTTGGAACTTTCAGGCCTCTTCTCCTTGCTCAATCTGCTCCTCTTGGTCCCCCAAAGTTGCTTGAATGCTCAAATGGAATTTATATTTGTTGGATGATGAGTTTCGAAGAGAACTGCTTCTGCTCAGTCAACAATGGCAGATGAGTTCTTGGCACTTTCAGGCTGTGAAGAAGGGTTGTTTATGACCTATGAGGTGTGTTGAGAAGGCTTGTGGTGTTGGTTGATGTGTTTGTGGCTTGTAGAGAGAGATTCGATAGAATCTGCAGCATGAAGGTGAGCTATGGCAGATGGGGATTCAGGGTGTTTTTGGCTTTGTTTCTTGATGCTTTGTGTTCTATAGATCAAGGTGAGATGAATGGAGGCAAAGGTTTGGGTGTTTGCAGGCTGTGTAATGAAAATCGAATGAAGTTGCAAGTTGGGGTGTTTTTTGTGTAAGTTGTGAGTGAGTGTGTTTCAGCCTTGGTTGCTATGTGATATGGCTAGCAAAATGAATGAATAAACAATTCTGATTGGTTGCTTGATGTGACATGGCCTGCTGTGATAGGTGAGGCTACTTTTGCTAAAAATCCACTTTTGTGTAAGATAGGGCATGGCATGATACTAGGCAAGGACAACTTGGGTTCTGGTGCAGCATGGTGAGTGTGAGAGGTTGGCTTGACCCAAGGCTCAATGCAGCAAGTTGGTTGAAAGCTCATGAGTGTTTTGCAACTTGGTTAGCTTTATGGATTTCCATGAGAAAAATCAAGTTTCATGAACCAAACCATGAGCAAACTTGGTCCATTTCTGATTTTTGTGACTTAGAGGATGTTCACATGCTGGTTTGGCATGAATTTGAGGCAGCAATCATGCATTGATTCAAGACTTAGCAAAATTTCCACTTGGTGCATAACTTGAAAAACAATGATTTTTGGCAACTTTGCATGGCCATAACTTTTGATCCATGAAGAGTTAGATCATGTTCTTGTACTTTTTGAAAAGGGAAAGATGAGATCTACAACTTTCATGACCAAAGTTTTTCCATTTGAAGCCTTTTTGGATCATAAATCAAAGCTTGAAAATTGACCTAAAAGGATGCATTCTTGAAAAGTCAACAAAACCCAAAAAGTCAACTTTTGCAAAAACCCTAAATTCTTGATTTCCATGAACTTCAAACTTCTTCCATGATCAAATAAAGATCATATACACTCAAAATGATGAAGATCACCCATTGGTTGGGTCATTGGGGGCCTCAGATGCCCTGATTTTGCACTGACTTGTCTGAAAAGTCAACTCTTGATCAGATGACTTCCCCATGGAATTTCTTCATGAAAATTGATATGCATACTCCCTATACCATATAAAGATCAATGGAAACAAGAATGACCAAAAAATTTGGGGTTATGGCCTCTGAAACCAAAACCCTAACTTTCAGTCAACTGAGCAGTTCATCCTGGCTCTGCATCCACTCAAACCCTAATTCTTGTGATTCCTCTGCATTTTTGACTTTGTGAGGATGTAATATGATATAAGAACACACATGAACCCCTTTGAGTTGATTGGTGGTCTTTGGAATGGCTCAGGAGGCCCTGAGGTTGCTCAGATCACAAACCCTAGGTGCAGATGCCTTAGAAGCTATGCAGTGAATCAAAATGAGATGTGAGATGATATGTTTTGTGTATATGCATATGAGATGATCACAAGCCATGGTGTGAATGGGTGAGGGCAAATTTGGGGTGTTTACAGCTGCCCCTATTCAAACATGAGTTAGCTGTGCAGGCTGTAAGCGACGGCTTAATAGGCCAAACAAGATAACTTGTGGTTGAATATCAAAGACAGTCCAAAATTTGCACTCACGAAATGAAGAAGAAAAGGGATATAGATTGTAAAAGGAAATAAAGTATATTGTAAAGTGTGGGCGACGGAGGACGACCGTCGAGCAGGGTACGACTGCTGGGTAAATAGCAATGACGGGGACGGCCGACATGCTGGGAGAAGTGTGTAAAATAAAGCGATGACAGGGATGGCCGACATGCTGGGGATAAAAGGTAAAGCTAAGACGGGGACGGCCGGCTAGCTGGGAAAATAAGATCATGATGGGGACGGCCATCAAGATAAAGCAAGATTTTCTCCGGGAATTAATGAAACATGACGGGGACGGCCATCAAGTTCACAAAGGTAAAGTAACCAACGATGGGGACGGCCATCGGGCTAAAAAGGAAAAGGGACCACGACGGGGACGGCCATCGGGTTAAAGAGAAAAGGGACCACGACGGGGACGGCCATCGGGTTAAAGAATAAATGAAATAAACAGATGATGGGGTACGGCCATCAAAGGTGAAGGACGATCACCTAGCAGGGGACGGCTGCTCTGTTGGGCATAAAAGAAATATGATGGGGACGGCCATCAAAGGTGGAGGACGACCACCTGGCAGGGTACGGCTGCCGAAAAGTATCACGACGCAGGACGAATGCCGGATAGAAAAGGTCAACGATGGGGACGGCCATCGGACGAGCATGATGGAGGACGACCATCAAGAAGTGGAGGACGACCACTCAGCAGGGTACGGCTGCTCTCAAAGTTCATCATAACACAGGACGAGTGTTAGATAACTAAAATCAACAATGGGGACGGCCATTGGATAAAGTGATGAAGGACGATCATCAAAGGGTGGAGGACGACCACCTAGCAGGGGACGGCTGCTAAAAATCAACGATGGGGACGGCCATCGGATGAGCATGACGGAGGACGACCATCAAGAAGCGGAGGACGACCACTTAGCAGGGTACGGCTGCTCTCAGGGCTATCATAACACAGGACGAGTGTTAGATAAAAGAAAATATGTTGGTGATATACTGGGGATATAGTAAACACGGACGAGCGTTTACATCCAAGAAACAAAAGGTATAAGTGTTTGGTATTGTGTATAGATTAAAGATGCGGACGAGCATCCTTAAGACTATGATACGGACGAGTATCATGTAGAAACAAACTGACACATGTTCGGAGACGATGATACAGATGAGTATCAACTGGTTAACAAAGAACACGGATGAGTGTTGCATCTGAAGGGATTCTTCTGGGGAATAATAGACACAGACGAGTATCTATATTCAAGAAGACACAAGTGTTTGACACGGTGTATGGATTAAAGATGCGGACGAGCATCCTTAAGACTATGATACGGACGGGTATCATGTAGAAACAAACATTAGACGCAATGTTCTGAGATGATGGTACGGACGAGTACCAACTGGTTAACAAAGAACACGGATGAGTGTTGCATCTGTGGGGATATAAATGATGTATACAAAATACGGACGAGTATTTGCATAAGTGTACCAATGAGTAGTGGATATGTATAGATGAGCATTATCTGCTGGGGAGAGTGACACGGACGAGTGTCAAGAAAGAAAAGTATAACATTAACAAGTATATGGGTGATGAAAGTGTAAGTGAACTTGCTGGGGATGTGACACGGACGGGTGTCAAGAAAGTGTATACAGGCATAGGCGACCATGCTAGGGATATGACACGGACGGGTGTCAAGGATGAGTATATATGAGTATATGTGAGTGCAAAGAGGGTGTCTTTGGCTTTCTGCTGGTGATTTGACACGGACGGGTGTCAGGACGTATCTGTAATACGGGTGATCTTGTTCGTAAAGTGTATTTAGGCAACCTGCTGGGGAATGATGACACGGACGGGTGTCAAAAGGGGTTATGCACTGGTGTTTGTGATTTGAAAGGCAGCTGCTTTTGCTGGGACTCTGATGGGGATGTTTCTGTATATATTCTGTACGCTGACAGGTTGTCAATACTTACAAGTGTTCGATTCACAACATGACTTATGATTATGCTATGCGTTTGATTTTTGCCGTAATGCTCCGTATTAGACGGAATGCTACGCTCTGAGGGTGAATATGATGCGAATGCTATGATTATGCAAAGAGGCACAGATCCGGGATTCGGATCCCGTTGCTGCAAAGATCTATGGTTGATCTGCTTGAAGTGGACATCCCAGCTGGGGATGAGATCATTGGTAGATCTAATGATGTATCTGTTTGGGGATATAAGCCACTGATTGACATATCCTTATAATACGGGACCCAGCTGGGGTTTGTAGAAGCGTTCCTCCCTCTCTGTTGTGACTTCTTCGTGCGCTGCTCTTCCGAATAGAGGCCTGAAGCTCTGTGGGGAGATGATTTCCTGATTCTGCATCCTGCTGAGGAGGGATAGTCGGTATTTTAGCCGGGGAAATGCTATTGGTAAATCAGCTGGGGAGAGCAATGGGAAGCAACTCAGCTGGGGATAGAGTATTTCGGATGCTGATATCTTTTGTTGATTTGCCAGCTTGCTGAGATATACCTTGCATGCCCCAAGTTGCGTTCTGGATACCTGCAATCCTGCAAAGATAAGGAAACGCACAAATGGTCCCGAGGTATCCTTTACTGGATTCCGTCATAGGAGATAAGTACTTTCGAGAGTAAGTATATTCCCCGTAAGCATGTGCTTTATTTTTGGAGAAAGGCATCTGTACTTATGCAATTGTGTTTTTAGAGATATCAGACAATTCTTTGCAAAACATAAAATGTAAAAAACGAGACATGACTGAAAATCTGATTCTATTAATTCATGTGCCCTGAATTGGCAAGATACAGTCAAAGAGACATATCTCCTGAAATGAGGAGAATGTTACAAATTGAGAAACAAAGTGCTGGCAGTGTTGATGACGCTTTGAGGAGCTTCCTCTCCCGCTATGACTCGTATGACAATGACGTTCTTCTCGTCTTGCTTTCTGGAGAGAGTTGATTCTGATCGGAGCTTGATTCTGTCAAAGCTTTCCAAGTTGTAAGTGATACAGACGAATTCGGAGTGCAGTTGTTCGCTTATTCCCTTATTTTGCATGGATCGCCCTTTCGGGTTTTCAATCCATCGGGATACCCATTTTTGCCTGAGTTGTCCAATGCGGCTTTTCAACTCAGCGGGTGTACATTTTTTTGTTTATTTCCCTTATTTTTGCCCGAGTCTTTTATTCTGTTTTTGACTCGCCGGGATGCCCTATTTTTGCCTGGACTTACATTCTGTTTTTATGTCCAGCGGGTCATTTTATGCGAAGTATTTTTTAACTGCATCCGAATTCACAGGGGATGGGAAGTCTTCACCATCCATGGTGCTGAGCATCAGGGCTCCACCAGAGAAAACTTTCTTTACCACGAATGGCCCTTCATAATTGGGAGTCCATTTACCCCTGTGGTCTGTATGAGGAGGGAGGATTCTTTTCAGCACAAGATCCCCTACTTGGTACTCTCGGTGCCTGACTTTCTGATCGAAGGCCTTCTTCATTCTCTTCTGATATAACTGCCCGTGACAGATCGCAGCCAATCTTTTCTCTTCAATCAGACTCAGTTGCTCGTATCGGGCCCTAACCCATTCTGCTTCACTCAGTTTGACATCCATCAATACCCGCAAGGAGGGTAGTTCAACTTCAACTGGTAGGACTGCTTCCATACCATACACGAGCTGATATGGTGTTGCCCCAGTGGATGTCCTGATTGATGTGCGATACCCATGCAAGGCAAATGGTAGCATTTCATGCCAATCTTTATAGGTAACCACCATCTTCTGCACAATCTTCTTGATATTCTTGTTAGCTGCCTCAACAGCGCCATTCATCTTTGGCCTGTAAGGAGAAGAATTGTGATGTTGGATCTTGAAGTCCCGGCATAATTCAGCCATCATTTTGTTGTTGAGATTAGAACCATTATCAGTAATGATTCGCTCGGGTACTCCATACCGACAGATGATGTCTCTTTTTAGGAATCGGGCTACCACTTGTCTTGTGACATTTGCATATGAGGCTGCTTCAACCCACTTTGTAAAATAGTCGATGGCGACCAGGATGAATCTGTGGCCGTTCGAAGCAGTTGGCTCAATCTTGCCGATCATGTCAATGCCCCACATGGCAAAAGGCCATGGTGAAGACATGATGTTCAGGGGATTTGGAGGTACATGCACTTTATCTGCGTAGATCTGGCATTTGTGGCATTTCCTAGCATAGGCACAACAGTCTGCATCCATTGTGATCCAGTAATAGCCTGATCTTAACAACTTTTTAGCCATTGCATGTCCTCCAGCATGGGTACCAAAAGAGCCTTCATGCACTTCATGCATCAGTAGATCTGCTTCCGTCTTGTCAACACATCTGAGGAGTACCATGTCAAAGTTCCTTTTGTATAAAGATCCATCAGTGTTCAGAAAGAAACTTCCAGCAAGCCTTCTTAAAGTCTTCTTATCATTGGAAGATGCCCCAGGTGGGTATGTTTGATCCTCCAAGAAGCCTTTAATGTCGTGAAACCAAGGCTTATTATCCTTGACAACATCCGCTGCAAATACATATGCTGGTCTATCAAGCCTCGATACTGAAATCTGAGGTACAGAGTTTGCTGCTTGAACTTTGATCATGGACGAAATGGTAGCCAAGGCATCTGCAAACTGATTCTCGTCCCGAGGGATATACTCAAGTTTGACTGTTGTGAAGAAAGTTAATAACCTTCTTGTATAATCCCTGTAAGGTATCAGATGATCTTGGTGCGTGTACCATTTTCCGTTGGTCTGATTGATTACCAAAGCTGAATCTCCGAATACGGTCAAAGTCTTAATCCTGAGGTCAATGGCCTCCTCAAGACCCATAATACAAGCTTCGTATTCAGCTTCGTTGTTAGTGCAGTTGAAAGTGAGTTTTGCCGAGAAAGGCATGTGAACTCCTTTTGGTGTAATGAGTACTGCACCAACACCACGGCCATTCATGTTGACAGCCCCGTCAAACATCATAGTCCATTCTTCTTCTGGGTCAGGCCCTTCAGTGTGAATGGGCTCTTCGTGATCTTTCGCTTTAATGAACATGATGTCTTCATCAGGGAAGTCAAACCTCATTGGCTGGTAATCATCAATGGGTTGCTCAGCAAGATATTCAGATAGTACACTGCCCTTGATGGCTTTCTGAGATGTGTACTGTATGTCGTATTCTGTGAGAATCATCTGCCATCTTGCAACCCGTCCGGTAAGAGCTGGCTTCTCAAATATGTACTTGACTGGGTCCATTTTTGAGATTAACAAGGTAGTGTGGGTCAACATATACTGCCTTAGTCGGCGAGCAGCCCACGCTAAAGCACAGCAAGTTTTCTCGAGCAGTGAATAACGTTGTTCACAGTCGGTAAACTTTTTGCTTAGGTAGTATATTGCATACTCTTTTCGACCAGACTCGTCATGCTGGCCCAGCACACACCCCATTGACTCTTCTAATACTGTCAAGTACATAATTAGAGGTCTTCCTTCAACTGGCGGCATGAGGATTGGAGGTTCTTGCAGATACTCTTTGATCTTGTCAAAAGCCCTTTGGCAATCTTCGTTCCACCTGACCGTTTGTTCTTTTCTTAACAGCTTGAACAAGGGTTCACAGGTTGCTGTGAGGTGAGATATGAACCTTGAGATGTAGTTCAATCTACCTAGGAACCCTCGAACCTCTTTCTCTGTTTTCGGTGCAGGCATCTCTTGGATGGCTTTGACTTTATCAGGGTCAACCTCAATCCCTTTCTCGCTTACAATAAAGCCCAGCAACTTACCGGATCGCACCCCGAATGTGCATTTGTTGGGGTTCAACTTCAGTTGATACTTTCTCAGACGCTTGAACAACTTGAGCAGATTCACCAGATGGTCTTCCTCCGTAAGGGACTTGGCAATCATGTCATCCACATAACACTCGATTTCCTTGTGGATCATATCGTGGAATAACGTTACCATAGCCCGTTGATATGTTGCACCGGCGTTCTTGAGCCCAAATGGCATTACCTTGTAGCAGAACGTGCCCCAGGGTGTGATGAATGTTGTCTTCTCCATGTCTTCAGGCGACATTTTAATCTGGTTGTATCCTGAAAATCCATCCATGAAGGAGAATACCGAGAACTGAGCCGTATTATCAACCAATACATCAATGTGAGGTAATGGGAAATCATCTTTTGGGCTAGCTCTATTCAGATCCCGGTAATCAACACACATTCTTACCTTACCGTCCTTCTTAGGCACAGGTACTATGTTAGCAACCCACGGCGGGTAACTAGTCACAGCAAGGAACCCGGCGTCCCATTGCTTTTGTACCTCCTCCTTGATCTTCATAGCCATGTCTGGACGAGTACGGCGCAGCTTCTGTTTGACTGGTGGGCATTCTTCCCTCAAAGGCAGCTTGTGCACAACTATATCGGTATCCAACCCCGGCATGTCTTGGTAGGACCAAGCAAACACATCGACATACTCTTGAAGCAGATCTATCAGTTGCTTCTTCACTGAGTCTTGCAGGCAGGCCCCGATCTTGACTTCTTTCACATTTTCCTCTGTACCAAGATTAATCACTTCAACCTCCTCCTGATGAGGGGTAATAACCTTTTCCTCTTGTCTTAACAACCTGGCTAGCTCTTCAGGAAGCTCGTATTCTTCTTCAACCCCTTCGTCAGCTTGATTGATCGGATTGTCAAAGTCATACGATGTCATAGCCGTGCTGTTGTCGGTGCGGTCAGGATGGCACTCTCTGCAAGGGTTTAATTGGTTCATTTTAGTGATCTGATTTTAGTTTTATTTAGAAAAGCGAAATGAAGTTGTCATTTTGAAAAACACTGCCATTTATTTTTGTACATAAAAGAAAAAGACTCGTTTGCAAAAAGATTGTCTGATATTTCATTAATTTAATCTTGTTTGCACAAAAGTACAGATGGCCCTGATTACAAAATGAGTCTTGTCATCTTGGGCAAGATGCAAGACTTTGATGCATGCTTAAAATACAGGAAATAATAATTACTCTGCTCGAGTAACACTTATAATTCCCTGGGAAGACCAGTTCGAGACACTGCTCCCCGGGATCTTCGGACGAATCCAATTCTCCAGGTTGCGCTCCTCTTCCAGCTCGTCTTCCAGACAGTTGATAGTATCGGGGGTAAGCATCCCCCCACTGACAAATCCAGGCTCTCCAGCAGCTTTCACTTGATGTTGAGTTGGTTTGTAACCCAACCCAAATTTGTCCTTCTTCTCCTCCACAGCTAAGACCTTGCCCCAGCCTAGGGCAGTTCCTTCCTCAACAACCTTCCGGGCTTGTTGGTATGATGACATGGAAATCCCCGATACAGCAGAGGCTTCATTCACATTCAAGGCCTCAAAACCTTGGCTCATGGTTTCAACAATCTCTCCATCCATTTCAATATACTTGTAAGTAGCCAGATGACTCACAAATATATCCTCCTCCCCGCAGATTGTGACAACCTGGCCTTCCCACTCATATTTTAACTTTTGGTGAAGGGTAGACGTTATAGCGCCGGCGGCGTGAATCCAGGGTCTACCCAACAAACAGCTGTAGGCGGGCTGAATGTCCATCACATAAAAGATAGTTTTAAATGTCTGCGGGCCAATTGTCACAGGCAGCTCTACTTCCCCCAGCACCGATCTCTTTGAGCCATCAAAAGCTCTAACCACCAGGTTGCTGGGTCTCAATGCCAGTCCATCATATTCAAGCTTCACCAGAGCCTTCTTTGGTAAGACATTCAGGGATGATCCTGTGTCCACCAGCACATGTGAAAGGACAGCTCCTTTGCATTCCATGGTTATGTGCAAGGCTTTGTTGTGATTACGACCATCCACTGTCAGGTCAGAATTGGTAAACCCTAGCCCATTGCTAGCAGTAACGTTTCCAACAACGGTTTCCAATTGGTTTACAGTAATCTCCTCGGGCACGTAAGCTGCGTGCAGTACTTTCAGTAGTGCATTCCGATGGGCTTCGGAGCACATGAGCAGTGAGAGGATGGAGATTTTGGATGGAGTCTGATGAAGCTGATCCACCACTTTATAGTCACTCTTTTTGATGATCCGCATAAACTCATCAACTTCCTGATCAAATGAAGTCTTCGGGGCTTCCTTGGCAGCTGGATCTTCCTGCACCGGGCCTTTTCCTTTTGCCTTGGCAGCAGCTTCTACCTCGACAGTAGGTCTTTGGACTTGTGAAGCAAAGAGACGTCCGCTTCGGGTGAAGCCTCCGCCTCCGCCCACATTATCAATTTGTGGTGCAGGTGCTGATGTTTCAAGAGTGATTCTTCTCCCTTCACGGTACAAGTCAGAGCCATAGTGCCAGGGGATGGCCCTATTGCTCTCATATGGTACAGGTCCAGGTACTGTGACGGTAACCGGACTGATTGATGCTGCCGAAGGGTCGGCAATTGTTTGTGGATCATAAAAGATAGTAACTGGTGCTCTAGTGGGAGCAGCACCCTCTGAATGGTAGGCGGAGTTATTTTCTGGATCGTAGAATATGGTAACTGTGGAGACATCTTCATGATTGATTGCTGGAGTTGTAGGAGGTTCTGTTGGAAGGACTGTTGTTGTTGTTGATGGAGAGTCGAAATGGAATGAAGCTGATGTTGTAGCAGAAGAAACTGTTGAAAACTGATCATTTGGTAGGACAGATGAAGTACTTGCTGATGTTGTTGATGAATTATCGGGAACAATTGTCGCTGCAGTTGTAGGAGGGTCTGGAACCGTTGTTGACGAAGTTGCCGGATTTGCCGGGAATGATGTAGTGATTTGTAAGAGGCCACTCTTAATAAGGTTGTCAATGCCATTCCTCAAGTCTTCACACCCATTCCATGAGATATTGCAGTAGGGGCACCCCAGTTCACATCCCGGAAATATATCATTTTCACGGAGCTGAGCCTTGATTTCCACCAATGGCGTCCTGATCTGATCCACACTAGTTATCAAATAAGACTGTTGGTCTTCTTCAATGGCATTAATTCGGGGACCACCATGGTGTGGCATTGGGTTTTTGTTGACATTGGGCGGAGGTGCAAAGTTCAGAGCCTTGGAGTCTACCAAGTCTTGTACCTTCATATGCAGGGCCCTGCACTTTTCTGTACTGTGACCAGGTGCGTTTGAATGAAAAGCACACCTAGCATTGGAGTCATAGTTTCTCGGTAGACTGTTTGGATCCGGAGGTGCCAACGTTCTTAGCTCAACTAGGTTGAGTTTCAGAAGTTGTGGCAATAAGGCAGCATATGGCATTGGAATCGGGTCTATCACCCTGTTAGCTTGAGAGGGCCTCTGTTGGAATGGCCTCTGTTGATTGTTGTTGTTGGAGCTGTTGTTGTAGTTGTTTCTCGGAGGATATTGATTCTGATGATACTGAGGTTGTTGTTGGAAATTTTGTTGAGGAGGTTGATAGACCGGTAGAGGAGGAGCTGGAGCAGGGATAGTGACTGCTGCTATTGTTCTGGAAACATACTGGGGCCTACCCCTGTTGGTATGAATGGCATTGGTCTCGCCAGATCTTCTCGGGCCTGTAAAAGGCTTTCTTGTACCACTGGACGAGCTTGCACCATTATCAGATATCTTACCCATTTTCAACAGGCTTTCGATTCTCTCCCCAGCTATGACAACATCGGCGAAGCTGGTGGAAGAGAAA
This sequence comes from Lathyrus aphaca, assembly GCA_963966055.1. Taxonomy (NCBI): domain Eukaryota; kingdom Viridiplantae; phylum Streptophyta; class Magnoliopsida; order Fabales; family Fabaceae; genus Lathyrus; species Lathyrus aphaca. The sequence continues at coordinate 430,598,369 of OZ014522.1, read as the reverse complement.
GCAGCCAACCTGTCAATATACGTTCCCTGGAGAGTGTTCATGAACATGTCTGCCATTTCTCTCTCAGACATTGGTGGTTGAACGGCAGCGGCCAATTGCCTCCATCTTTGAGCGTATTCACGGAAACTTTCCCTTGACGACTGCGACATTCCCATCAGGAGAGTCCTGTTGGGTGCCATGTCTAAGTTGTATTGATACTGTCGGATGAAGGCCTCTGCCAGGTCCTTCCAGCATCTCACAGTTGCCCTTGTCAAGTGGGAATACCATTCCCTTGAGGCTCCAGTCAAACTGTCTTCGAAGTAAAACATCCAAAGTTTCTCATCCATCGTATAAGCTTTTAATCTTCCCAGGAATGACTGCAAATGAGTTCGGGGGCATGAAGTCCCATTATACTTTTCGAAACATGGAGGCTTGAACTTGTGGGGGATCCTGACCCCGTCTACCAGCCCCATGTCCATGACATCGAAGCCCAAAGAATTTTGAGATTCCAGTGACCTCAACTTCTCAGCTATTTCATCCAATCGCCTATCATAGGCCTCTTCTCCAGCACCCATTACCGTGAATTGATCCTCCTGAGGATCCTCTTGAAGTACTCTGGCGGCAGTAGCTGTTCCCTGAACGTTTGCGGGAATGTGGATCTCAGGATGTAGATGTGGGCCAAACACCGGGGGGTTGACATGTGGCTGCACCCTTTCGTTGTTACTTGTGCCAGCAGTTCCCACATGGGGGTCCTCTTGAGTTCTCCCCTCTACCAAAACTCTAAGCCTCTCCTGGCTTTGAGCTAAGTTATTCATTACTTCCATGAATTGAGTTATCTGGGTTCTCATCTCCACTCTTTCGTTAGCCATCTGGGTTCTGGCCTCATTGAGATCTTGCTGCAACTGGTCCATTTGGATGCCCGGAAGGTTGCTTCTAGTTGGGTATCTGTGTGGCCTGTTGAGAGGAAACACCCGGCGACGAGCAATTCTGCCTGAATATCACAACAGAGGTTAGTATCAATAAAACAAAACCTACAAAACAAACAAGAGGGGTTAGTATGCAATGCAGTTGTGCTTATTTGCTATCAAGGGTATCCGGTTTGGTCTTCAGTTTTGACCCTTCCAGACCCTTGAAGATGATGCTGCTTGAGGTTGCTTCTGAAATGAGCTCGGATGGAAACCAACAAATATATTACAAAGGTGAAATAATACAAATTGTTCTTTTTACAACACAAGCCCTTAAAGGGTCAAAATACATTACAAAAGAAAATCAAAAGTACATGGAATAGAAACAACAACAAGCAAATGATCAAACCCCGAGGCCAAACTCATCCTCGCGAACTTCCTTAAGAAGTGCTTCGGTCACAGGATCAGCCGGGCGCTCCGTAAGACTTCTGATGAGAAGGTTTCTTGTTGCAACAGCTGCAGTCAACTTCTTGTTCTGACTTTGGTCCTTAGACCTCTTCACTCCAGCTCTGATTTCTAGCTCTGAAATTTCCTTCTGGGCTGCTGCCAGGGCTTTTTCCATCTGCTCCATTTTGTCCTGAACCCTCTTGTCTTCTAGAGTGCGGGCCTCAGTGATCCGGACCCATCTGGCCTGACTCTCTTTCAAGTACAAGTCCGTTCTTGCTCTCTGGAACTGGGCTTCTTTACAAGCGTTCTTCAGAATCTGCTCACCAGCTTTGGACTTGTTGATGTACTCTCCAGACTTCTCAATTTTTGTCAAGTGCTCAACCCTCAGCTTCTCCAATCTTTCAATCTCCCTCACACCTTCACTCCTTTCCCGAAGGGTCTTTTGCAAGGCTTGAGATAACTTCTCATTCCTTTCCTTCAGGCTTTCAAACTCCTCCAGACCAACAGTGGCAGGGGGTGGTGCTGATGATGACTCAGGCAAGTCCTCTATGGTGAAAGGCAATCCAGAGAATTGGGATCTAGCATAAGACCATTCATGATATTGGGCTGATGCCACATTATTGCACTTCCCCAAAATAGTGACTCCTTTGGTTTGAACATGATCCCAGGCCCAGGCAGCCTGCCTAACAACAGCCAAGTTAACCTGGTTCTCACAGTAGAGGGTTTCCAACAAATCCTGGACCCTAGGAGCATGGACCAATGCATAGCCTAACTGCCTCTTGAACAGCAGAGGGTTGTAGTTGATACTCCCCTTAACTCCTACCAAAGGCACATTGGGGAAGTGCCCACAGCTTGTGATAATATCTCTGCCCTTGGTGCTCTGAGTGCACCATCTGATGTCTGCTGAAGTGAGAGTAGTGAGCCTCTTAGCCCAGTTGCTTTGCTGGTGAGGGTTCAGGAATGTATCTGTCCTGGGTAGATGCCTGAGAAGCCAAGCATGGAATAGTGGAGCACAACACCTCACTAACTTCCCTCTTTGCTTCTCATTCCTTTGATGTACTGAGTAGTAGAGATCACCCAGCAAAGTTGGCACTGGGTTCTTCAGGATGAACAAATGGATTGCATTCTTGCTGATGAATCTGGGCTCATCCGCAAACAACACAATTCCATATACACTTAAGGCCAACAGTGCACAAACAGCTTTCCAATCCCCCAGGGAGGCCTTCAGACTAGCTTGAGTGATCAGGAAGTCCAGATGAAAACCAGGGACCTTAGCCTTGGAGGTCATATGTTGCTCAACCAAAACAGGCTCCAGGTGCAAAGCTTTGGCTATCTCTCCATTGCTGGGAAAGACCAACTCAGGGTTGAAAGGGATCTCTCTCTTAATAGGCAGACCAGTCAAATGTGAGTATTCTTCCAATAGAGGCCCCAACTGGAAGTCTTTAAAAGTGAAGCACCTCAATGGGGGGTCATAGAACTGGATGCAGGTATGGATCAGGCTCCTCTGAGATGGGTCCAGATCCATGACCAGGTCAAGTATATCCCCATAGCTTTCTCTGAACAAAGATATGTAATCCGGAGTGATTAGGGTTTGAATCCTCCTAATGTCTGATAGGTCTGGTTGAAAGAAATGATAAGTGATGTTGCTCTTCTTTGGAGCCATGAAGCTGAAGACTGGGTAGAATAGGTGCTGATGAAGAGGTTGAGAAGTGGGCCACTGGCTGGCTAGTGCAAGTATCTGAAGAACTGAAGCAAATGCTGGTGGAGACAGGTCAAAACTGCAGATGGGGTCAAAACCAAAACCTGATGAAAACGGATACCCTGAAAAACAAATAAGCACATGTTAATATGATGCAATGAGTATGTATGCAAATGAGATGCAAAGGGTCTGTGACTGAGCTGGATCTGATTAACTGCCTTGGTATAGATCCATGTGTGTTCAAGAATTCCAGATGGAGGTCTAAAAATCCAGTAACCAAGGTGGGGGACTCAAATAAAGAGCCACATGTCCAGGGTTTTAGAATCACAAGAACTATCCAACATGGAGCATTCTTAACAAAGTCAAAGTAACAGGGTATTCTGAGGTCAAGGTACCTGCAAACCTGTAAACAACCCAACCCCCTCACAGGTAGTGATCTAGAACAAGGATCCTCAGACTTGGATCTGTTATGAGAAGTGTAAACACTTCTAACCCGGAGGTACAGCGTTTACAATAACCATAACAATTCCTCCTCTAATTCACCTCAGCTTCTGAAGGTCAAACTAAAAGGTCATCCAGACTTAGCAGGCTTCCCAGATCCCCCTAGCATTGCAGGAAATCCGCAACACAGAGTTCTCAAGAAGAAACCCATATCTGAACCGTGTTCCATATTCCCGCACCAGACCGAAATGGAATGGGAAAGAATATGGTTCACTCTATCCTAGGTGTCACTCAGGTCCCAGGTGTAGGACCTTAACTCTCAATGAACCCCACCCACCAAAACAGAGAAACCAGATCCAGCCAGCAACAGTATGACAATATGATATATATACAAATGCAATAAAGAAAGCAATAAATAAAACTGTACAGAAAGCAATACATAAAGCAAATATACAAACACAAATAGCACAAAGCACCCCAATAAACACAAATCAATCAAGCGCTAGGAGGAACCCACAAAAGAACCAGAAGCCCTGGTTGCAGTATAAGGTTTCCCCAGCAGAGTCGCCAAGCTGTCGCTCCCGACAAATGACAATGGATCAAATGAAGGTACAGACGCGAACGGTCGGCGAGGGGAACGGTGAGAACACACAGCCGTGAACTCACTGGAGATGAATAGAGTCGCCATCTAGGCATTTTTATCCCGGAGGAAAGGCAATGCTGCATAAGCCTAGAAAAAGATGGATAAGACGGTTTGCGAACCAGAGAGACTGAGAAAGGGGGTTGGTTACAACCTGGGAAGGTATTAGCACCCAGATTGTCCGCCGTACTCGACGGGATCCACGCTTAAAAGATTTGTGTTTTAAAGGGGTAGTGTCAGTGCAATCTGTGTGTAAAGAGCTGGAAAGCAATATGTACAGGTGTCAGTGTAAAGTGTATAAGTGATGTGAAGTGTGAAAGTGTCAGTGTAAGAACAGAGTGAAATGCTCATGAACATGAGGCTTAAAGAATGAAGCTGGAAAGAGGGGGAATGTACAGAGACTTTTGTTCGATAACTGTTAAGTTATGCCTACGTATCCTCTCGTGCAATGAGGAAGTCAGAACACCGTAGTTCGACCCAAAGAGACTGAAAGATGAATTGACTTGTGAACTGCTTGCTTGTCAATGCTCAAGTGTGTGACCTGTCTGGCTCAGGTGCTAACTGTCTTGCATTAGACGGAAGAAGCAAGTTCTCGATTATGAGTGAAGATGGTGAGAAAAGAATCCCGAAGGAGACGATTATTGTTTGTTTTTTGTGTTTTCAGTCTTTTATTGCTTGTGAAAGTTTGTCATAAGTTGATGAGCTTAAGCCTAAACCAATGGGTTAGTAAACTCATCACATCTTCCCTCCGATTAGGGGTAATGAGAATTACTTTAAGTGTGAAGTCAGATTCTCACACTTAATCACCTTTGATGTAGGGTTAAGATCATTAACCTACTTGTGATTATTTAGATGTTTTTTTGTGATTTTGTTTAGTGTCAGGTAATGAGGTTAAGCCATAATCAAGGATTAAACAGACTCATTACACCATCCTAAAAGAAGGATAATAGATGAGGGTGTTTAAGCTGAGGAAGACTCCTCAACTTAATCCATGATTAGGGATTAAACCCATGACAAAACAAACCTTTAGTTAAGTGGATTTTATCAATGGTTATGATGATGAAGTGTTTTTTATGATTGGTAAGACAACTTGAGGAGGACTTGTCCATTAACTTTAGGGTTAGTCCTTCTTAACCACTTAAGGAAGAATTAGAACCCTAATGCAAGGCCCAAGTTACAAGTGTATTGTCTCGATGATTATTAGATGGATTAATTAAGAGATTTCAACACCTTAAGGGTCCAAGACTTAGGATTAAAGTTATACACTCCATCCTAAAAGAAGGATGCAGGTATGATCTTAATCTCAAAGTCTTAAAGCCTTGAGGGTTTAGTCCCTGATTATGAGGTGAGGAGAGATGACTCAAGGAGACACAAAGGTAAAAACTATGGGGGGAAACTAATCAAAACCCTAATTCATCATCATGCTTGGTTGATCCTAAAGTTTGTGAGGTTTTTTTGAGAACAATCTTCAAAGAGAACCACCAGGAAGCAGATGAACAAGATCAAGAGAAGCAAAGTGACTTGCTTCATTCAAGAAGTCAAGTCACTTGAAGAAAGAAAGTGGGAGGAGGAAGAATGAGCAAGCTCAAACTCAAACACAAGTGAGAATGCAGCAAGGTATGCAAAATAAGATGAGAAGAAAAGTTATAAGAAGTGAAGGCAAATTCACTTCTCAAGTTTACTTACCACCTGAAATGTTAGAAAGAAATGCAATGCAATACAAGATGAAATGAAATGGTATGATGCAAAGCAAAACCAGAAGCATGGTGATGATGATTATGATGTTATAAGATGATGCAAACATGAGGCAAGGCAATGGAGATGTTCATACAAGATTATGAATGCATATGATGCAAGCTAAGGAGCATGAACAAGCATGAAATGTTATGAATCATATAAGACAAATGGCATGGCAGATGTGTAATGCAATGATCAATGATGCTTCATACATGTCTTAAGATGCCAAATGAACCACAAGAATGCACAATATGCAATGACAAGTCATGTTATGCAAGGAAATGCAAGAGGGATGCAAGAGAAGGCCCAAATTAGGGTCTACAAAGCAAACATCAAACACAAACTCAAAACAGAAGCAAACCCTAATATGAAAAATGGAAAATGGTACCTAAAGAAACCCTAGACCTATAATGAACCACTGCCCAAAGGGGAGCTCTCAACTCTCAACCAAACTCAAGTTATGAATTTTACAAGTTATTAGGGTTTTTTAGGGTTTGTAACAAAAGAAATGCCAATCAATTAGAAAATGCAAGATCAAATCTTGGCCTTTTTATCCTTGAAAGTTCATGTCAAATGGAAAATAATGCAAAAAGAATCAATGTCTCAACCTTTACCAAAAGACAGAAATGAATTTTCAAACTTATGAACAAAATAATGCATCAAAAATGATTTAATTCAATGAAAAATTCTTAAAATGCATCAAGATCAAAAAAGAAATTTGGTTTGAAGGTTGGACAATGTTTCTAAATGTCTTAGAACACTTCATGAATTTTTTTGTAATTTTTAAATACCTAAAAGTATTTTTAATTAATTAATTCTCATTAATCAATTAAAAATAATCTTTTAAATATTTAAAAATACTTTTTTAATGATAAAAAATAAAATAAAAATATTTTTGTGTCATAAAAATTAATAAAACCTTAAAGAAAAAGTTTCATAATTTTTATGAATTTTTAACTATTTTAAACAAATTATACAAGTTAAATGAAATAAATATGAATTAAACAAATAAAAATGAGAAGTCAAAGGGATGAGGGGCCAGGATTGATCCTTGGTTCAAATGTGTTGACTGCGCGCGTAAATTGAAGGCCAGGATGCAATCTGATCAAATTAACTTAAATAAAGATTAATTAAATTAATGAAAAGGATTAGGGCTAATGGAAAGGATCTGGGCCATTGAATTGAGAGGGAAGTCAACAAGTCAGCGCGTATCCACGGCCAGCATTCAAACTGTCATTAATTATGGGATTAAACCCTAATTACATTCAGGTGGCCGGAGAAGACCTCCGGTCATCTTCTCCGGCCAGAGGGTCACCTGAAAATCACCCAACTTCTCCAAAACGTAAAAGAAATGAAAACTAAACCCAGGGAAATGATCTCCAACACATCACGAACTAAACCCCTAACCTAAAACAAATTTATCTAACCTAAACAAGCTGAATCGAAGAAAACAAATTCTAGGGTTCGTGAGCTTCAAACAGCAATTAAACTCTCAAAACGCAACCATTTTCAAAACCAATGGTACCAGAATGACCAGCAAGACATGTAGAGCAAGTTTGTAACAATCAAATTGATTTCTGGAAAAATTAATTTGGAGCTACCTGAGATTTGCAACCTTTGATTTTGGAACTTTCAGGCCTCTTCTCCTTGCTCAATCTGCTCCTCTTGGTCCCCCAAAGTTGCTTGAATGCTCAAATGGAATTTATATTTGTTGGATGATGAGTTTCGAAGAGAACTGCTTCTGCTCAGTCAACAATGGCAGATGAGTTCTTGGCACTTTCAGGCTGTGAAGAAGGGTTGTTTATGACCTATGAGGTGTGTTGAGAAGGCTTGTGGTGTTGGTTGATGTGTTTGTGGCTTGTAGAGAGAGATTCGATAGAATCTGCAGCATGAAGGTGAGCTATGGCAGATGGGGATTCAGGGTGTTTTTGGCTTTGTTTCTTGATGCTTTGTGTTCTATAGATCAAGGTGAGATGAATGGAGGCAAAGGTTTGGGTGTTTGCAGGCTGTGTAATGAAAATCGAATGAAGTTGCAAGTTGGGGTGTTTTTTGTGTAAGTTGTGAGTGAGTGTGTTTCAGCCTTGGTTGCTATGTGATATGGCTAGCAAAATGAATGAATAAACAATTCTGATTGGTTGCTTGATGTGACATGGCCTGCTGTGATAGGTGAGGCTACTTTTGCTAAAAATCCACTTTTGTGTAAGATAGGGCATGGCATGATACTAGGCAAGGACAACTTGGGTTCTGGTGCAGCATGGTGAGTGTGAGAGGTTGGCTTGACCCAAGGCTCAATGCAGCAAGTTGGTTGAAAGCTCATGAGTGTTTTGCAACTTGGTTAGCTTTATGGATTTCCATGAGAAAAATCAAGTTTCATGAACCAAACCATGAGCAAACTTGGTCCATTTCTGATTTTTGTGACTTAGAGGATGTTCACATGCTGGTTTGGCATGAATTTGAGGCAGCAATCATGCATTGATTCAAGACTTAGCAAAATTTCCACTTGGTGCATAACTTGAAAAACAATGATTTTTGGCAACTTTGCATGGCCATAACTTTTGATCCATGAAGAGTTAGATCATGTTCTTGTACTTTTTGAAAAGGGAAAGATGAGATCTACAACTTTCATGACCAAAGTTTTTCCATTTGAAGCCTTTTTGGATCATAAATCAAAGCTTGAAAATTGACCTAAAAGGATGCATTCTTGAAAAGTCAACAAAACCCAAAAAGTCAACTTTTGCAAAAACCCTAAATTCTTGATTTCCATGAACTTCAAACTTCTTCCATGATCAAATAAAGATCATATACACTCAAAATGATGAAGATCACCCATTGGTTGGGTCATTGGGGGCCTCAGATGCCCTGATTTTGCACTGACTTGTCTGAAAAGTCAACTCTTGATCAGATGACTTCCCCATGGAATTTCTTCATGAAAATTGATATGCATACTCCCTATACCATATAAAGATCAATGGAAACAAGAATGACCAAAAAATTTGGGGTTATGGCCTCTGAAACCAAAACCCTAACTTTCAGTCAACTGAGCAGTTCATCCTGGCTCTGCATCCACTCAAACCCTAATTCTTGTGATTCCTCTGCATTTTTGACTTTGTGAGGATGTAATATGATATAAGAACACACATGAACCCCTTTGAGTTGATTGGTGGTCTTTGGAATGGCTCAGGAGGCCCTGAGGTTGCTCAGATCACAAACCCTAGGTGCAGATGCCTTAGAAGCTATGCAGTGAATCAAAATGAGATGTGAGATGATATGTTTTGTGTATATGCATATGAGATGATCACAAGCCATGGTGTGAATGGGTGAGGGCAAATTTGGGGTGTTTACAGCAATGTAGTTTAGTCTCCCCAAGAAACCACGCACTTGCTTTTCAGTCTTCGGCTCAGGCATTTCTTGGATAGCTTTCACCTTGGCTGGATCAACCTCAATCCCTCGTTCACTAACAATGAAGCCGAGCAACTTGCCAGAACGAACCCCGAAGGTACACTTATTCGGATTCAACCTCAGTCTGAACTTCCGAAGCCTGTCAAACAACTTTGCTAGGTTAACCAAGTGCTTTTCCTCTGTCTGGGATTTTGCTATCATGTCATCAACATAAACCTCAATTTCATGATGGATCATGTCGTGAAACAACGTCACCATTGCCCGTTGATAGGTAGCTCCTGCATTCTTTAAACCAAATGGCATGACCTTGTAACAAAAGGTGCCCCAAGGAGTGATGAAAGTTGTCTTTTCCATATCTTCGGGAGCCATCTTGATTTGATTATAGCCTGAGAATCCGTCCATGAAAGAGAACACGGAAAACTGAGCAGTATTATCGACAAGTACATCTATGTGAGGTAGAGGGAAGTCATCTTTGGGGCTAGCCCTATTCAAATACCTGTAGTCCACACACATTCTGACTTTGCCATCTTTCTTGGGAACCGGCACAATGTTGGCAACCCACGGAGGATAACTGGTCACGGCTAAGAAGCCAGCATCAAACTGTTTTTGCACTTCCTCTTTTATTTTAATTGCCATGTCTGGACGCGTGCGCCTCAACTTCTGCTTTACCGGAGGACAACCTTCTCTGAGAGGTAGCTTGTGTACCACAATGTCAGTGTCTAAACCAGGCATATCTTGGTAGGACCATGCAAAGACGTCAACCATTCTCGAAGCATAGCCATCAAACGAGTCTTGACAGATTCTTCTAATGCAGCTCCGATCTTGACTTCTTTCTTGTCCTCTTCAGTACCCAGGTTTATCACTTCAACATCTTCTTCGTGCGGCTGAATCATCTTCTCCTCCTGTTTAAGCAGTCTGGCCAACTCTTCGGGTAAATCGCAATCCTCTTCACCTTCCTCATCGGCTTGATAAATTGGATTGTCGAAGTCATACTCAGCCATAACAGAGTCGTCATTGATAAGATCCGGTGACGAGCACCTGCATGAATGATGATTCATGCAAGGCTTTAGCAACGACTTGAGAAAATGAGAAACATTGCCATTTTAAAACTTTTCTTTCTTTTTGAAAAACAAAAGTAAAAAAAATGAAAGACAGAGAACAACATGAATGAATGTGAAACGTCAATTTTATTTATGATTGTGTTGATGAACAAATGAACCCTCACAAAGAGCCACTATGCCTCGGGCAAGACATAGTGCTTTAATACAGGAAAAATAGAAACAAAACATTATTACTCTTCGAAAGAGGTGACCGAAATAAGCCTTTCCAATGTCCAGTTGCTAAGCTGAGTTCCTGGTGCGGCAGGCCTGATCCATTCATCTAGGTCACAATCACTATCGACAGCGTCATCCTGCACAACACTGATGTTTTCGTAGTCCACCACTCCCGCGCTTGTGAAAGTAACCGGGCTCTGACAATCCTTAGCACTTGATTCAGACGAAGATCTTCCAGGGTGATAGCCAATCCCGAACATGTCTTTCTTCTCTGGCACTTCTACCGGACTGCCCCAGCCTTCTCGTATTCCAGATTCTACCAATTCAAGCGCTTGCTTATAAGAGGCTATGGAAACCCCTTTCTTCGGTACTTCAGGAGAAGTTGCCACTACGGATGCTTGCTCAGACTTCAAGGACTCAAAAGCTTGACATGGGGTCTCAACTATTTCGCCATCCATCTCCACATATTTGAATGAGGCGAGATGACTAACGAAAATATCTTCTTCCCCACTGACAGTCACAATCTGACCCTCCCATACAAACTTTAGCTTCTGATGGAGTGTAGACGACACCGCACCTGCCGAATGTATCCAAGGTCTTCCAAGTAAACAACTATACGCAGGTTGGATATCCATCACGTAAAACGTGGTATTGAAGACTTGTGGACCTACCTTGATAGGCAACTCCACCTCTCTAAACACCGATCTTCTCGACCCATCAAATGCTCGAACTACTAGGTCACTGGGCTTCAGAACCACTCCATCATAGTCCAACTTCATCAGTGCTTTCTTTGGCAATACGTTCAAAGAGGATCCGGTATCTACCAACACGTGGGAGAGTACTGCACCTTTACATTCCAGAGAGATATGCAATGCCCGATTATGAGCACGTCCGTCAGAAGTCAAATCCAAGTCTGTGAAACCCAATCTATGACTGGCATTGACGCTGGACACCACCGTTTCTAACTGATTTACAGAAATATCCTGAGGCACGTATGCCTTGTTCAGAATATTTAGGAGAGCTTTCCTGTGAGAGTCGGAACACATAAGCAAGGACAAGATGGAGATCTTCGACGGTGTCTGTTGCAGATGGTCCACGATCTTGTAGTCACTCTTCTTGATGATCCTCAGGAATTCTTCAGCTTCTTTATCAAAGGTGAGGTCTGGATCAGTTGATGGAGTTGGATCATTGACAACTACCGGTTGCTTCCCTCTGGCTCTAGCTTGGGCTTCGGCGGTATCTCTGGGCGGTATCACATTGTTTCTCAGTGTTTCCGGCGCAAACAATCTTCCACTTCGAGTAAAACCCACTACTTCAACATTTTCTACTTGAGCTGGGGTTATACTAGTCATGGCCAGCTCTTGCCTCTGGCCGTTGCAGTACACTTCACCACCATAATTCCAAGGAACAACTCTGTCACTTTGGTACAATATGGGTCCAGCAGTGGTAATGGTTATTGGTGCCGCTCTGGCTCGTGAAGGAACTTGGGATGGATCATAAAAGATAGTCACTGTGGAGACTTCACTTTCTTTTATGATCTTGTCAAATTGCAGCACTCCTTCGTCAATCATGCCTTGGATTCCGGCCTTCAATCGTTTACAACCGTTGGTAGCTTCAGTACATTCTGAACAATCCTCCTCGCACCCAGGGAAGATACCTTTCTTCAACAAGAAAACCTTGATAGCAACCAATGAAGTCTGCAAGTCATCTACATCATCCACCAAATTCAAGTTCTCCCCTTCACCAATTGCACCAACCGTGCCCCTGTGAGGAGGCATGGGATTTTGCAGCACATTAGGAGAGGGAGCGAAATTGATCGCTTTAGAATCCAACAAGTCCTGAACAACATGCTTCAATGCTTTACAATTCTCAGTACTATGGCCGGGAGCTCCAGAATGAAACTCGCATCTAGCATTTAAGTCATAACCCTTAGGAATTTGGCCTGGCTTCGGAGGTTGCAAGGTCCGGAGCTGAATCATTTGAAGCTGCAGGAGATTCTTCAAAAGTTGGTAGTAAGACATTGGTGGAGCTTCAATATGTCTATCTTTCGACCTCTGAGAGTAGTATGGACGAGGGGCTCTTCGCTGATACCCCTGTGAGCGTTGCGGCTGTGGAGGCTGGACCTGCTGTTGGACGGGCGGAGTTGAAATAGTGACAGGGGCCACTTGCTGATAATATCCTTGATTAATCATTCCCCTCTGTGTGTATACTGCACCTGTTTCTCCTTCCCTCCTTTTCACAAATGGTTTCTTGATACCAGACACCGAAGCGCTTCCATTCTGAATTTTCCCCTGTTTGAGCCAGCTTTCAATTCTCTCTCCAGTCAGGATAATGTCCGAGAAACCACTTGAGGAACAACCAGCCAACCTTTCCATGAAATGCCCTGGGAGGGTATTCAGGAAAAGGTCGACCATCTCTCTCTCCAATAAAGGTGGTTGCACTCGGGCGGCCACCTCACGCCACCTCTGTGCATAGTCTTTGAAGCTCTCCGAGCTCCTCTGTGTCAAGCTTTGAAGCTGAGTACGGCTAGGTGCCATGTCAATGTTGTATTGATATTGTCTGAGGAAGGCCTCTCCCAAATCCTTCCAACTTCTAATAGAGCTCCTCTCCAGCTTCATGTACCACTCCAAGGACCCTCCAGAAAGGCTATCCTGGAAATAGTACATCCAGAGTTTCTCGTCTCGCGTGTGGGCCGCAATCTTCCTGTAGAAAGCCTGTAGGTGAGTTTTCGGGCAAGAGCTGCCGTTGTATTTATCAAACGTTGGTGGCCTGAACTTGTGTGGAATGACCACCCCAGGTACTAAACCCATGTCTGACACGTCAATTCCCAAAGTGTCTTTGCACTCTAAGGCCTTGACCTTCTCCGCAAGCACCAAGAAGTCATTGAGATTTCCATCACCGCCGAAACCCATATCGTTATTGAAGTACTGGAATTGGTCCTCCTGCCTATCGTGCACAGGAACATACGTAGCCATAGCTGGATCTGGAACATGAGGTCTGCCAGGGCCGTTGTTAGTGTTGGGAGGACCCCCTAGTCCGCCGGAAGTGGTTGCCTGAGCATTGGTATTAGGAGGAGTTAACCCTTGAATTGCATTTCTCAGCTCCTGCTGCCCCTGGGCCATCCCTTGCATCAAGGTCATAAATTTTGCCATCTTGGTACGGACTTCATTGAGTTCTGTCTGCATGGCGTCCATTGCTGTTCTTTGATTGCTGCGGGTCGCGTACCGATGAGGGATATTTTGTCGAAGGTACCGGGTCTTGGCGGCCCTCGCAATCTTTTCCTGTTGAACACAGATAAATTAAACATCCCGTAGAAAAACCTGCAAAGACAAAGACAAAATGCAAATGATGTGTATGCAATGCAATGTGTTCCTTTTATTCCCAAGTATTTCCTGTGTCCGGTCCTGGCATTAAGAAGATAAGAATTGGGAAGAAGACCCAAGTAATATTCAAGTATAATGACGACTGTGGAGAATTGGTGCTCATTATTCCGTGTCGGTGCAAATAACGAACAAGAAATCCAGAACAAATCAATCATATAAACTGGAGTTTGAAAATACAAAGTCCCCGAAGGGTGCCAATCACAATAACAAAAGTACATCACATATAGGGAATCCCACAACAAGCCTGTGGGTAATCCGAGTACAACAACACGAAATTAAACCCTAGGGAACTCTATATCTTTCAATCTCCAGCTAAGGCGTTTGACGTTCTGGAACAGCTGAACTACATCTGGATGACCGGGCTCCTGGATGAGCTTCTGAATGAGGAGGTCCCTCGTATCAGAAGAAGCGTATAACTCCTCGATCTGCTGTAGGAATGTTGCCTCATTCTCCTTGCTTTGACTCGACTCGACCTTCGACCTTTTCACATCAGCTTTCAACTTCAAGTCTTTAATTTCCTTTTGAGCTTCCTTCAGTGTCTGCTGGCTTTCTGCTACGCGCTGGAGACGGTCCTTCTCTTGGTAATAAGCTTTCCTGAGAAGTTCTTTCTGCCCATCTAAAGAATCCTGAAGGCTTTTGACTTCTTGCTTGTGCTTGGCATCTAACTCCTTTTGTTTCTTCAAATTTTCGTCCCATTTCTCCTGCCATAAGGTAACAGCTTCATTGGCTTCACTAAGATCTTTCTTCTCTCTTCGGCGTTGGGCAGTCTTGTGAGTCTCAGCTAAACCTTTCTTTCGGAAGTAGAGCTCTCTATCTTCAAAGTCCTTCTGCTTGAGACGGACTATTTCCTCGGCTTGCACAGCTCTATCTTCCAATCGACGGTTCTGGATCATCAGCTTTTGACAAGAATTAAGAGCCTCTTGATTTTCAACCCTCAGTTGCTTAACCAAAGCTTCTAACTTCTGATACTCCTCCAAAGGTATCGTAGTCCTTGGTGCTACCTCTTTAGGGTAGAGAGGTGTCTCTCTAGAAAATGGTATAAGATGAGTCTTCACACGATTCTCCAACCAGCTGGCGAAAGGATCGTAGGTATTAGGATCTACTTTTCCAAAGTCTTTCTTTCCTTTCATCACTCTAACTTCCCAAGCTTGGGATGATAGTATGCTCATTTTGGAGTTTCCCTCTGCTGGAAAATATAAGGACTCATTTGCATCGTCGATCAAAGGTATATCTCTTAAAGGATAGCCGAACTGTTTCCTGGACAAGATAGGATTGTAGCTAATCCCACCTTTCCTTCCCATCAAAGGCACATTTGGAAAACTACCACAACTAACCAACTTTTCTCTGCCCACCAAATCTCTGTTGCATCCCCAAGCAATGTCAGCTGAGGTTAAGCCCATTAATCTTTTGGACCACTTCCAAGATTGTTTCAAATCCTGAAAGGGTCCTGATTTAGGGAGTTGCCTTACAAACCAATCAGCAAATATGGGAGCACAACAGTTTACATATCCCTTCCTCTTTTCATTTCTGTGGTGAACTCCATAATAAAAGTCAGCTAGTAATGTAGGAACAGGATTTCTCTTGACGAAGATGGTGATGGTCTCCATGCTAATTAGCCCTTTCTCTCCTGGAAACAAACTGATTCCATATACTATCATGGCTAACAGTGCTTTGAAGTCTACCCACTTCTTTTCCGATGCCATGACATGTGCCTCTGCAATAAGAAAGTCCAAAGGGATCCCTTTACTTTGGCCAGCCTCTAATCCCACCTTGAGTCTAAGCATACTCAAATGACAGGCAATAGTGATATCCTCATGAGAAGGGATTCTCTCTGAAACATAATAAGGTACACCCTCCTTAACAGGAATACTCAGCATGCTAGAAACCTCCTCTAATGTAGGTGCCAGGATGTAATCAGGAAAAACAAAGACCCTCAGCTGTGGATCATAGAACTGCAACAAAGAATGCAAGCTATCTTTCTGGTCGACTGTGGGCTTGCTCACATAATTCAGTATCTTGCCATACTCTTTCCGGAAATCATCAAGGACTCGGTCACCCATCAAGCTAATCAAACCCTGAACACTCTCTGTCTCTGGCTGCGGGAAAGTATAATGAACATTTCTCTTCCTCGGAATCTCCATGCTGAAGTAGCAAATATGACCAGGACCTAGGAAGTAATAAACCCTGAGAATAAAAAGAACACAAAATGATTAATGATGCTATGATGCTTATGCAAGACAAGGCATGTGATCAGTGAAGTGTCTGTGATGTGCCAATCATATAATCAGGTGTTGGTACCAGGTCTCAAAATCCAGATATCACAATAATCATCCTTCTGATCCGGGGTCCATATCTTAAGAACAGAAATCCAGATCACAATACTGAACCAAAGGCAAAGTGGGTATGCTGAAGGTATCAGGGTTCCTGCAAACCTGTAAACCCCTCCCAATCTCACGGGTGTGCTACTCGGGTCAAACATCACGGACTCTCGAGGCCGAATAGCAATAATACGTTCACCATTTCCGAGAAATGGCTCGTGACCAAATCAGGGAATCGGTTTGGCATTATGTACTACTCAGGGAGGTCTCAGTTGAGTCCGGAAAGAACAAGCATCCCTCACAAGTCTCCAGCTTCAAGCACTGAGTCGAGAAACAATAGTACATTCATCCCGAAGGGTACAATACTATCGTCATACGATCAGTTTGCTTTAACCGAATTCCTATGAGAGAACCAGGCCATCCTATGCGAGTTCCCAGTGGGCCCTCGGATGCGAGTGGGTTTGCCAACAAATGTGGTCTGCCATTGTCATCACTGGAGAGGGATGTTTCCACAAAGGTTCTCAATGATCGGTCCCCTGACTGCACATAACTATCAAGGTAGCGCATCAACCCAGAAAGATTCCGGTATCAATACATTCCCGAGAAGGTCGCAAGTCAAGGTGTGGAACTCACTACTACCAACATAGCAAGATGCCATGAAGCCAAAGTGGAACCACTCTAAGTCCTAGGGTGCACTCGAGCCACGGTTACGAGCTCATCTCACAGTAACCCCATCCCACAGAAAAAATGAAAACCAGCACAGCCAGACAGTCCAGTATAATATGATGCATGGAAAATAAAATACTGAAAGCAATAAATAAATGCGATAAAGTAAGGCTGTAAAATAAAACTGTAAATGAAAACAGTAAAGCTAAACTAAAGCACCCAACAGCAAACAGATAAACACCCAAAGAAACCAAACCAAACATGCGCTAGGATTGACTCTACAAGGGAAACCGGAAGAATCAGGTTAGTCCCCAGCAGAGTCGCCAGCTGTCGCTCCCGGGATTTTCATCCTAGTACAAACGCGAAAGTGGCGCGGAAAGGTTAGAGTCGCCAGCCAGACATTTTTATCCCGAATGAATGGGAAAGGTAATGTTGCACAAACCTGAGGAAGAAGGAAAGGACAAGGCCTTGCGAACCAAAGATCTGAGTTCGGGAGTCGGTTACGACCTGGGAAGGTATTAGCACCCCAGATCGTCCGTCGTACCCGACGGGATCCACGCTTGCTTGTTTTGTTTCAAAGGGTGAGAAAAATATAACTGATGCTGAATAAAACCGCTAAATGGAATGGAAATGAGAAAGGAACTGAAATAAGAAAATGGAAAGAAAGGGGGAAATGTAGGGAAAATAAAGAATGTGCTCGAACGGGCCCTACCCCGCTGCCTACGTACCTCATCGGGATAATGAGGATCAGAGTCGACGTAGTTCGCCTAACCTAGGCGGGAACTATTTATTTGTGTTTTTTACAGCTGGAACTGCGTATGTCTATGCTCAGGTGTAGCAGACTCGTCTGGTACGAGTGCGTTTACCGTCTTGCATGAAAGACAAGTCGCCGCGAGTTCGCGTTGTGAGTGAATGAGATGAGAAGGAGAAGTTCCTGCAGGATAGTCGCTTGTTATTTGTTTTTGTCTTTTATGAGTTTTGTATGAATTTGGCACAAGGAAGTGAATTCAAACTCTTTTCCGTGGAATGTACACTTGACTCTACATTCCAAGATGGAATAATAGAACAAGCATACCCAGTAAGGAGAATTTATCCAAGACTGGTTTCCTAGGATTGGGGCTTAAGTTCACTGGCTTGTTGAACTTTATTAAGTGTTTTTGTTGCTTTTGTGAAGAAGTGTCTTTTAAGTTTTTCTTTGTGAACAACTCCTTGATGAGACTTGTGCATCATGATAGACAAGCTTACACCACTCCAAGATGGAATGAATGCAAGTGCTTCATGGAATAAGGCTATACACAAGGAATCCTCTCATTTATTTGTTAAGTGTTTTTGGACTTTGTTTGAAGATAAGAAGAGAATGACTCAAGTTGATAAAAGGACAAAATCTAAGGGACTAAGACTCAATCCTAATTTTGTTTATTTATTTACAAAAGTGGTCCTATGGTTTGTGAAGTTTTCTATTCCTAATGAGAAACTAGAAACTACTAGAATTCAACTTACTTCTTAATGAAGTTAAGTTGATTCTAAGAACAATGGGGAAGCCTATACAAGTTATAAAATCAAGGGATAAGGCAAAAACAATACAATTGAATATAAGAAATAAAATTCTAAAATGCATTAAAGGCATGAATTTAAAAATAGTCTATTTTATTTATTCTAATTCTAATGATAATGAAACTTTAAACCTAAGTTCTAAATCTAAGTCAAGCCTAATGTTTCATTCTAAAAAAAATCAAATTTTAACTAGCCTAAGTCTAAATTAAATTCTAGGATTAAATCTAGTCTAAACTATATTTTTGTACTTTATTTTTTTTAATGGCCTAAACTAATGGGAATTATGCATAACTAGGCCTAAGAACTAATATTCTAAAAAATATTAAAACTTCTGGAAAAAATATGAAAATTAAACTATAGGGACCTAATACTATCTATAATATTGTATTAAAAGGGATTCTAAAAAATCTTATTTTTTTCTATGCCTAAAAATGATTTGTTTTCAGCTAAGAATTAACCACTAATTCCTAAGGATTACACCACTAAAACCTAAGATAAAAGGTCCTAAAAAATCCACTAAAAATATTCTAAGAACTATTATGAGTCTTCTAATTACAGAAAAAAGAATGGCTCAAAAATCCTACTGGAAGCTACTTAAATAAAATCAACAAAATCCAGCACCATTAAAGGAAATCCAAATAAAGCTAATTAAAAGAAAAATCAGAATTAAATCAAAAAATAACCAAAATTCAGAAAACAAAAATGTCACAAATTTCTAAATTGAATTATTTAACTACTGAAATTTTTGTATAATTTTCTAATGATTTTTACTATTTTTATTTGATTTATTTCTAAACTATATTAAACTAAAATTTAAACTCTAAAAAAAATAAAAAGGGGGGGCCATTTAGTATATTTTTAGTTGCTTTTTCTCAATGGGCCTGATAAGAAGGTGCAGATAGCAAAAGCACCCAACCCAAATTCGCAGGCTGAGGGGGGTGCTGAAAGTATATTTTTTTAAGTTGTTTTAATGGCTGGGCTAAAAAAGTGGTGCGGAAAGCAAAAGGGCAAGGCCCATTTTCGCTGGTTCCAAAAGAGGTGCAGGAAGTAATTTCTTAGGTTGTTTTCATGATGGGACTAGAATCGGGGGTACGGATAGCAAAACCACAAGACCCATTTGGACTGGATTAGTGAAGATCATCCTTGTCTTGACTTATAGAAATTAAAACAGTGGTTTAATGGACTATTATGAGCCTTTAAACACACTTAACAGTTTATTATGGTTTTCTTTAAATTTCAAAATCACAATTAAGCTTAATACTAAATTAAATTAACTTAAAAACAAAAATCTACTTATTCACAAAACCCTATCCCCCCTTTCACCTTCTCACACGCCGCAGCCCCCATACCCTTCTTCTTCCTTCATTTGCCATTCGCCGCCATCTCCCACCGGCAAACGAAACAGAACCCCACACTCGCCCTTCTATCTCGATCCGACACCCTCACCACCTCAATCCTTTCAGCCACCATAATCCTCCGTCTTCTCCGACCTAAACCAACACCATCACCACCTCTAATTCTTCTTCTTGACAAACCCTAAACCTATGATTAACGAAGCTTTCAACATCTCTGGTATTCTCCGCCTTCTCTTCAATCCGTCCACCAACCGACAACCTCACCCTTAATCTCTTCAATTCAACTTAAATCCCTCTTTTGGCCTAACCTAAACTCTGCTCGAAAACCGAAATTCAATCGAGTGCGAAGACGAAACGAATTCGTACCTTGAATTGGAATGGAGACGAGCTTCGCTGACGGTTCGTTGACAACCGAAACTGGTGAAGACGACGATCCAAAGTTATGTATTCGGTTCGTTACTCCCCTCTTTCGTGCGCTCCGTGTTTACGCCCTGGTCACTAATCCTTGCGGCTTTGCAGGTTGTCAAGAATATAGGTGATGATGATGATTGGTGATGAGACTCTGCGATGAAGCTACAGGATGAAGGTAATGCTTCGGACAATGACTGATACAGAGATATACTTGATGCTGCATTCACAATGAAGATAACAGTTACGAAGATAGATCTTCTTGCACGGTAATGCTACTTCTTGATTCTCTGTGCAATTCATATTTTCAGCTCTAGTGTGTATTCAGTTACTTCTCTTTGCTGATTCGACTAAATCTTTTCTCATGGTTGGTGAGATAGTTGCAGGGTGAGAATGAGTGAAGCTGTTGTGAATGGAATAAGATGGTGCTTAAAGATTAATGAGTTGCTTGAAGATGGTTTGTGATGAAGGAGGCTATGGAGGCAGAAGAAGATGTGAGGGAGATTGAGAAAAGATTGGAGAATGGGGAGGAAGAGGATTGTGATGAAGAACTGAAGGTGAAGATGGAGATTGCAGAAGAAATGAATGAGAAGGGATTGAGGAATTGTGTGGAGGAAGAATGGTTGAGGGAGAATGGTTGAGGGAGAATTGTGATGAAGAACTGAAGGTGAAAAGATGCGTGGGAGAGGTTGAATGAAGAGGAATGGAAGATCAGAAAAGCAAATGGTTGAAGAAGAAAAATGGTGGAAAAAGTGGAAGAAGAAAGAATTGGAGAGGAAGTTGCTGATTTATATAGAATGAGAAAACCAGGTGAGAATTCTAGAAGCTTTTTTCTGTTATGAAGTTGGTTTTGATTCTGATTTTTTTGGTTATCAAAAATTCGGTTAGGGTTAGTTATTTCTTAAATGGAATTCAGTTAGAATTTTTGTAATTTCTGTTATGGTTGTTTTGACAGTTAGAATAGTAACTAATTTTTTTGGAATTTCTTCTTTGCTTCTGAATTGCATTGCATTTGTGTACAGATTATGGAGACTCTCTTTGGTTGATGAAGATGGGCTTGGGCCTAATGAGAATGCCAAACACACGGAAGAAAACGGGCAGTGGAATAAACCTTCTTGCGGGCCTTGATTATGAGATGGCCGGAACACAATGAGCCTCCACCCTCCTTCTTATTACTGATTCTGTTTTGATCTTCTGTTAACTGGTTTTGGATAGGATCTGTTACAATTCAACCGGGCTCATTTTTATTTTTCCTTCTTTTTCTTAGTAAGACCAATAAACATGGCTATACTTTTCTATTCCTAATTCTGCCATCGTGATTCTCAGACTGAATTTGGTTGTATTGCAGGTTGAATGATGAAGCTCACGGTGATTCACGAGTATTAATGAAACGGAGGTGATAATGAAGAGTTTGAAGAATGTTGTGCGGCTCTTTGACTTTGCAATTCATTGTTGTGACAGGTTGTGATGCATTTGTTGGTGCTGAATCAGAGGTCCGTACACACATTGCTGAAGCTGGCCCTGGAGCAGCACATTGAATTTGGACGGACAAAGCAGTTCACCGATTGATCTTTTGATCCTCAACGAATAATACGTGCCTCTTATCTTGTGAATTGATAGCCATCCCGCAAAAGCAAAAGTTGCTTTGCGTTATGAAGTTGAGCTGTGAAGCCCCTTTTTTCTTAGAAAACTGATTGAAGAAATCTAGTTCCGACTCTAATTTCTTTTGATGTTATGCAGGATCAAGAGCTGAATCTGAATAAAGGAAGTTGATGGAAGGTTGAGATTAAAGAGGTGATGATGGTTCTCCTGAATATGCTCTAAGAGTATCCATCATGAGAGATACGAAGACTGAAGAAGATCGAATCTATGCAGCCATGAAGATGGATTCCAAAAGATCTTCCTGTTGTGGTTTGTTAGGACAGTTGGAACCATTGATTGATTAGTGACTAAGAGTCATTTGGAATAGAAAATCAATTAGGTTCGCCATTTTCTTTCTAAAATTTCTTCTTGTTTTCTATCAATCTTTCTGAAAGTGAGATCCATAGTGCAAGCTGCTCTTGTAGTCACCATATCCCCTTTTTATTCAATTTTCTGTCAGCTAGCTCCAAAGAAATCTGTTGTAGTATTTTTTTTTGTTTGTTTCTGTTTTCACAAAAGGTGGATGACTGACTATTTTGCTTACTGTTTTTTTTTGGTATTAAATTTGAAGCCATATTTCGTCACCTATTCTTTTTTTTTTTTTTTGGTTATGTAAATTCAAAAGAATACATGAAAGTCAACATGACTAAAAGGTAAATGGGCCCAATAACCAAAGGTTGCAAAAAAAGAAATCCAAACCATTTTAGTTTTGCCTCAAAGCTCATAAATCAAACAAGACACACGTGTAACGCTGGAGCTTTTAAGAATGAGTTTAATGGTTATAGTGAAAAGGGAAGAAACGAACATAATTGGGATTAACTTATGAAATGTTTTAAGAATGAGGATATGGACAAGAGAACGAAATTTAGAAAACCAAATAATTGATTCGGGTAAAATTTGAACATGGATATTAAGTGGATCGAGGATGACTTTGGATAAATGGGCTTGACAAATGGTTAGAAACGAATTGTATTTGTATTCGAATGACACCTTCCCAATAGATCATAATCGCTCACTTTTTCGACCTCAATTCGAACCTTACTCTTGGACCAACTTTGATGTTATGATGAATCCAAATATCAATGACCCATGAACCATCCTGCTGCTAAAGTCACTTGGAAATCCGGAACTTAAATGCATATATCCATCAACTAATCCCAAATTGGACTTTAACATTAAAGACCTCAATTGGTGGCAGACCCTCAAACTCACTCATAAATAAAACCATAATCCACCATGATAATGAGCATGATACACCAATGAACAGTCTTTACGAGCGAATTTCAAATAATCAGGGAAATAAACCCTAATCGAGTAGCAAGTACATAAGAAGCTAGTGTTATTAACAACCAGATAACCCGAACTTTGAATTCATCGGACAACCATACATGAAGTGCGAAGCCATAATTCCATAATCCATGACACACTCTCCAGCGAAATAGAAACCATAAAACAAATGGAATAACCTGGCTTTTAGAGGACACTGATCTCATGCCTTAAGAAAAACAATGAAAATGCAAAAGCATACTGCTAGCGGACCGATGAACAATGCAGATGAATGCGATACGACGAGCCAATAGAGGGAATAAATATGAGGGCAAATTTTGAGGTATTACACTTCTCCTTGAAGTTCAGTGAAGTTCAGTTCAAAGGGGGAGAAAATCGTGTTTTGTGTATGGTGGTTTTTAGGGTAAAGTGAAGGGTGGGAAATGCTCAGTGATTGATGCTGAGATGAATGGTGGTGTTGGTTTGAAGAATGAATGGTTGAGTTGTGTGTTTCGATAGAAAATGCCAAGAGGGAGGTTTTTGTGAATGCTAAGTTATGGGAGAGTTCAGGCTTAGTTCTTGTTGTGTTTGGCTTGCTTTGGATTAGTATAAACAAATGCCATTGGTTCAGAGAGTGGTTGTAGCATAGTGTGATTGGTATGGGTGAAAATGCACATAGTCAAGGTTATGTGTCCTTTGAGGTATGGGCTGTTTCAGGCCAAGGACAAGGGCATGTCTGGTGCAGCTTGATTCAAGGATGTCCATAGAAATGAGATTGAGGCAAATCAGCAAGTTGTGACAAAGTTATGGGGGGTTTTGCAAATTTGTGAACTTTTGCCCCTTTTGAAATTTATTTATGTGCAAGTCATGAAATCTTGGGATTCTTGGGCCAATTCTGAGTTTCAAGTCATGTGTTATGCTTGTATGATAGTTAGAAGTCAATTTGAGGCCACAAAATGGTTTGGCATGAGGTTTTGCAAAAAATCTCTTTTGGCATGAAACATGAAATTATGTGATTTTTGCCAACTTTGGAAAGCCATAACTTGAGTTCCAAAATGAATTAGATCTTGTTCTTGTACTTTTTGAAAAGGGAATGATCCAATCTACAACTTTCATGACCAAGAATTTTTCATTTGAAACATTTTTGGTTAAGAAAGAGGAGGTTGAAAAAATTTCCCAAAATGGAAAGTTTACATTACAAGTCATTTCCATTTTTGGCAACTTTTGGTTTAGCTCATTTTTCTTCAAATTTGTGAACTTCTAAACACTTAAATGATCAAATAAAGACCATATAACTTCATTTTGATGAAAAATCCACCTTGGGTCCATTTATGGGGGCCTCAGATGCCCTGATTTTGCTCTGACTTGCTCAGGAAGTTACCCAGTGATCAGATGACTTCCACAATGAATGTTTCCATCAAACTTGGGATGTATGATCCTTATAACATATTGAGACCAATAGAAACAAGAATGACCAAAAAATTTGGAGTTATGGCCTCTGAAACCAAAACCTTAATTTTAGGTCATCTGTGCAGTTAAACCTGGCTCTGCTTCCATGCTTTCTCAATTCTTGTGATTTTTTGGCTTCCTTGATCTTTGAGGGATATAATATGATGATTGAAAATACATGGACCCTTTTGAGATGATTGAATACCTTTGGAGTGGCTCAGATGGATCTTAGATGGCTCAGATCACAAACCCTAGATGTAGATGACTCTGAACCAATGCAGTGAAGCAAAGATGCAACATGGGATGATATGATTGAACTTATGCAAATATGAAAGATCACAAGCCATGGTGTGAACTTAGTGAGGGCAAATTTGGGATTTTTACACCTTCAAATTCTCTTACTTGTACTCGCTAGACCTTTGTTTGATTTGTCTAGCAAGTTGCCTTGATTATATCTTGGACAATTTTCTACAAGAAGTTTGGGAAATGGCTTAAAAGTACTAATATCTTAGTTAAAAATTATTAATCCTAATTTATACACAAATTAGGGATTTTAATATGATTTATTGCAGGACATGTTATTGTAGTGCATATTTGTTGCATTTGACATGTCTAATTGCATATTTCATTTTGTGATATAAGAATTTGATTATGTGTATATATTTCTTTAGCTATTGTTTAACTTTATTTGTTTGTATTATTTTATGTGCTTTCTGGATTTATGAGCTTACACTCCATTTATATATATATATATATATATATATATATATATATATATATATATATATATATATATATATATATATATATATATATATATATATATATATATATATATATATATATATATATATATATATATATATATATATATATCTTTTTGATCTTGTCTAAGGGAAAAAAGTTGTAATGATTTTAATGTATTGCTTTATATTGTTTTATGCAAATTTGGTATGGTGCAATATTTCAGTTGGTACAAAGAATGTCGTGATCACACTTTAATTAAAGATCAAGTCAACATCGACTCAATGTCAATACAAGTTGCACAAATTGCCAAGTATAAAAAAAGGGGGACACTGAAGTTGCTCTACCCTATAGGGTTTTGGTTTTAATGCTTGTCCTTTTTAAACCTCTTATAATTTATTGCTTTATTAATTAAGTCTCCTCTAAGTTAGATCATTACACATATCTTAGAATTGAGTATAATTCATTAAATCGTGTTTTTCATTAAATTGTGTTTTGCATGTATTAAATCAAACACTTATCTAAAAGTCAATGCAAAATGATTCAAGTTAAATTAGTCTAATATTTGGGTCAAGAAACACATGAATGAATAATTCATATGATACTAGCTTTAGGTTCAATCAAACTCTTCATTTTTTCTTAAAATAATAACTTTTTGAAGTGTGATTCGAATCAAGGTTAGGCGTGATTTGAATCAATAAATAAATGTGAAAATCAGGGTTTTCCACTACCAACGTGATTCAAATCACAAGATTCCATATTTGAATCAGAAGAAAGCTTAATTTGGATCAAGCTAAAGACTGATTCAAATCAAGAATTGATCTAAGATGTTAAAGCTCGTGCATAACAAGATTCAAGAAATAACTGGTTAGCTTTGGTGATGAGAACGCCTTAAGTAGTAACAACACTTGAAGTGGTTTTGATGATAACACCAATTGAAAATCAAGAAATTACTAAAGTTAGATCAAATGATCAAATATGCACAAGATAGTTTATCAAGATCAAATTATCCTTTTTAATCAAGCTAAAGACCTATGTTTAAAGTCAACATTTTAGCCCAACAACTCTCAAGTTAAGACTTAGGGTTAATAAACGTTGGTGATTTAAAACATGCGAGGTGATGACCACTAATATGAAAATATCTCAAGCCTCATCAATAACACTCAAGGCTCTTGCGTGATAAAGCAAAAAACAATGCCAATAGTTAAAGTTTCAAATTGTTAACGAGAGAAAATGTGAAAGCTCGCATAATCGTATTTATCTGTGTGATTATTGTATTATTACTAAATCACACACAATAATGCAATGAGTGTTTGCTTTTATGACGATCTTGATTTGTTGTAATATATTGTGCGTCTGAATTTCAAACTCCTATGAAAGAAATACTTTTAATTTTTCATCGAGTTGCGAGAGAATTCACAATATTGCAATGAATAGTCCAAAAAAAAAATTAACAATGTATTTTAAAAGTGAATTAAAACCCATCGAATTAATCAAATCAACTTTAAGACTCTCAATTAAACTAAAAAGACATCCATATATTGTAATTATCTAAAGTAATTTGCATCTAAATCACTTTAATAAAGATTATGACATATTTCTATAATTAACAATAACATGACCTTCTTCACTAAAGGGTGTACTAGTCATTGCACAATATAGCATACTTCATCTTTACTCCACATCATCATAACTCCCAGCCTAGAAAATCCAACAACGGTCTCCTAAAGCAACTGAGAAACACAAAGAATCTCAAAAACATTTATAGATAAAAAATAAAACAATCAATGGATAAATTTCAAGGCATGCTTACTGTCACTTACTATTATTATGAGTGCTGAGTTGTGTCTTAAAACAACATTAACAACTACAACAACAACAAAAACAAGAGAAGATAATAAGTAAATAAACAATTATTTTCTTTTGTTTTTGTTCCCAAAACAAAACAATAACCTTTGAAAAGAAAAATACTAGAATAATAAAAATGATGTTGTAATTCTGTGGTCCAATTCAAAACTAGAAAATTTTCTGAGACCCACATAAGATACAAAGGGAAACAATCATCAAAAGCATGGAACTGTTAAAGTAGAAAACACAGTTCATGAGCTATCATCATCCATTCCCTTTTTGCTTTTTCGGGTCTCGTGGTCTTTTCTTTTCCCCACTTTTCAAATTAAACAAAGGTTTCACTCATTGTTCATGCTCTTCTTCAATCATTTCAACACTGTAAGAGGGTTTCACAAGAGTTCTAGAGGTTGCTCATGCTCACATACCATTATTTTTTGGTAAAGTTTTAATCTTTTTCTGATGGGGTTGCTAGTTTCTTGAAAAAGGAAGAATTTTTATGTGTTTTTTCATCTGATATATCCTGTTTTTAGTTTCTCCATGCTTCTGATCTGTAGTTAACAAAAGGGTCGTTTCTAAAGTTTCTAAAGGGTTGTGTTGTGTTTAATTTCTGTTTATTTTTCTCCTATTCTGATTTGAGATTTAGGAAAATTTAATGGAAATTAATGTTACTGATGTTTTCATGAACTTTTTATGAAACTACTACAGTGGTTCAATTTGGGGGAAAAGCAGATTCAGCTTCAGAGATTGAGAAAGTGTTGATTTTTATGAAGGAAAAATGAAAATCACTGTGTTCAAGAGAAGAATTCAACTTCCTGAAATAGTGGAACAAAATTTGGCGAAATATTCTCTTACCCTTTTGACTTGACTATTTAGTTAGTTCAATTAATGTTTGTTACATAGAAACTTGAACTTGTTTGGTTATTTCTGGTTTTTCAACACCAACTTTTTCTCTCACTGATGCAATCTTGGTATATTGTTTTAAATTTGTTCTGTGTCTGTTAAAAATTGTACCTTTTTTTGGTAAACATGGGAGATATTAGGGTTAATAGGGTAGATCAAGGACAAACAAAGATTAAGAATGTTCCAATAGCTGTTACCCCTGAAGGGTTTTGGTGTTGTCCTTCACCTGTTGTGTTTCAGAAAAGTCATAAGCCTCAAAATCCTTTGAATAGAACCAAACCTTCTTCGTCGCCACCGCAACCACAACCACAACCGAAAGCTAGTGTTCAGAAAAAGCCAGTGGCAGTACAAGTGACGGAGAGAAGAGGCTCTGCACCGGCACCGGCACCTGCACCTGCGTTGTCTAGATTGGTGATTTCCGAAGATCAACATTGTAGTGTTGGGTCAGAAAGGTCATCGTCAGCTGGTACTTCTTTGGCTGCGGAGAGATTACCTTCTAGACCGAAAATTGAAACCATGCCTAGAAAAGTAGCTATTGAGTTTGGTGAACCGGGAACCTGTGATATGAAGGTGGTTTTATTAGGGAAACAAGGTTTTTCTGTTAAGTTGAGTGTGCATAGGGATGTTCTGATAGAGAAGAGTAGTTTCTTTTCTGAAAAGATTTCCGAACAATCGGATTTGTCTTGTCTACAAATCGGAGATTGTGAGGATGTTGAAATATATGTTGAAGCAGTTGGTTTGATGTACTGCAAGGAAATGAAACAGCGGCTCATGAAACAGAATGTTTCTCGCATTCTTCGAATTCTTAAGGTAACTTTCTATGCTCCCTTGTGATAAATATTTCCAATACCGTCGGCTAAAATGTAGATATTAACTACTCCTTCTAGTGATTTGGTTTTGATTGCATTTACATTATCAAATGCCACTAGCAACTGCATATTAATTTGTCTGATTTGTTGAGCACGTCTCGGACACTGACATGTGTTAGACACGCCGAATTTGTGAAAATTTTGAGGCAACTTTTATGATCAGCAAATTTTGTTTTCGTGATTATCAGAATCAATTGATTAGTGCCGTTTGGAGAAGAAATGTCAATGTCCTTTCGAAAACCTAAAATGTAGTATTTTCTCAGGTTGCAGAATTCCTTGGCTTCAGCTCATGTATCCAATCATGCTTGGAGTACCTGGAGGCTGTTCCCTGGGTCGGAGATGAAGAAGAAGAAAAAGTTGTCTCAACTGTACTACAACTCCAAGGGGAAGGAATCGGGGTCAACCCTGTGTTGAAACGAGTTTCTTCTGACGTTTCCAATGTCCCGAAAGACACATTTTCCCAAATAATCGAACTCGTTCTCAAAAGCAACGAGGAAAAAGGTCGCCGTGAGATGAAATCCATAGTTCTAAAGCTCCTTAGGGAGAACAACAGTCTTCCAAGTTACGCGCGTTCCACAGACATCTGTAATGACATGATATATACATCCTGCAGAAGCTGTTTGGATTTATTATTGTCTCTCTTCCAGCAAGCTGCAGAATCATCCTTTGCAGGCAAACCAAGTGACGAAAGAGATTCCGTAATAAAGCGTATAGCTCTTGAAGCCGACAACCTTTCATGGTTGCTTGATATTTTAATTGACAAACAAGCTGCCGACGAGTTCGCACTGTTATGGGCAAACCAGCAAGAATTAGCCGTCTTACATGCGAAGCTACCAATTGTGTCTCGTTATCACGTTAGCTGCATTTCCGGAAAACTATACGTCGGCATCGGTAGAGGGGAGTTGTTGCCGTCAAAGGACACACGACAAATGTTATTACAGACATGGCTGCAGCCGCTCATGAACGACTACAATTGGTTACAACACGGATGCAGGTCGTTCGACAGGAAGCTTGTGGAGGAAGGAATTGGGAGAACGATTCTCACCTTGCCTTTGGAGGATCAACAAAGTATCTTGCTTTCTTGGGTTGGAATTTTCTTGAAAACCGGTGATAGCTGTCCTAATCTTCAAAGGGCTTTTGAGGTGTGGTGGCGCAGAACTTTCATTCGGCCGTATGTCGAAAATCAAGGTAATGTCGTGTCAGATAGTTTCATGTCGTCGTCGTCGAAATGAATGAGTAAAGAAATATGATAAAATGTGACTGGTGAATATACTTTTGAATGGTACTAGTATTAATGTTAGTGGAAATGGATTTTGTATTAACTGAGTTTGAGGGATTGTAGAGATTAAGTTGACAGCAGAAGAACATGTTTTAACCTCTTTTCCAGCGGCTGACAAAAAGTTTAGGATTGAAACATGTTATTTGTGATTGTATGAGTTAATTGCGGATTTCATGTTGAAACATCACTGATTTGATGAATTTCTGTTGTTTTCTTTTTGTATAATTTCTTCTAAGGAGTGGAATGGAATTCTTGGTTTTGAACTAATATGGTGTAAAGATTAAATCGTTGTATGAGTAGAGTGCATAATAGTACTTTTTAATTTGATGTTTATGATCAAGTAAATTTCTTGAAAAATATATTATTTAATTATTATTGTTTTATTGGCCTTGGTTAAATATACTTATTTCTTATAGACTTGAGAAAATCAATTGTTACATGAATTACCATCTGATCATTTTCATTGTCATACTAAGACTACCTGATAGTGCGGGTCAGATTGAATTTTTTTATTTTTTATTTTTAATATGATCCTATCTATTTGGCCCAATCCATCGTCCGTCGTTTTATAAATACTCAGTCCAAAAGGCTTCTATGGGGGGCAGATGTCCCACTAAGCTTCCAAAGGCTATATATAATACTTACATCTTAGAAGTTACATGAAAAATTTATTTGATAAATCTATACTCCTCTACCATTTATTCCTCTTTATAAACAAAACATGATACTCTAAGATATTTAATTAGTAATAAATCTACACCCAATTTACACTCTTCTATATAATTAATAACTTAAAAAATATTTACAACAATCAAATATATAGTTACATAGGGCTAAATAATTCATAAGTTGTTTATATATACAAAAGAAAAATTTATGTCAGTAAAATATTTATTTCATAAAAATGAAGAAAATTTATATCATTACAAATATTTGTAATTTAAAATTGGTGTTATATTTTTTAATATTATAAATTTATAAATTTGCCCCCACTATTTAATAATTCTCTTTCTATTGAATATTTTAAATATTACTTAATTAGATTTATGATTATTCTCAATAATACTTTTTGTTCATTAAATCCTTTTTATAAAATGTGTTAAATATGTAGACGGTGTCTATAAATAACTAAAAAAATCGGTTTTAGTCTATAAAGTTTCTCTTAAAATAAGAATTCTTCTAAAGTTTTTCATTTACATGATCAATGCCGTTTATTTTCTCTGATGAAAATTTATATGACACGCCATATCACACCAAATGGTCAATATCATTTTTTATTGTAAAAAAACACATTCGATGGTAGAGGTTACAAACCTCCATAAATTTTTTAGGCTTAATTCTAACTTTGGTCCCCTTATGTAATCTTTTTTTTTTATTTTTAATTTTTGATCCCCTATTTTAAAAACCACGATTGTGATCCCTTTTTTAAGTTTTGAATTCAATTTTAGTCCCCCTACCAATTTGAGATCAAATTTTAAGGACATGACACTCGACTTGATGACGTGTCATGCCACATTTATCAAAATTTATTCCATGTCATTTATTTAAGTTTAAAATTATATTAATTGATCGTTTTCGGTGATCAGAATCTGAGGTGGACCACGAACGTTGGTGATGATGCTCGGTCGTCGAGGAGAGAAGGGGGTGTACCGGCAAGACACTATGTTGGCAAAGAAAGACAGAGCAGAAGAATGAGCAAGTACGAGAAAGTGAGTTATGAGAGTGAATATTGGATACCTGACCCTCTCATGTGAAAGACTTTAAATAGAGCCCCCAACGTTTGGCTATTGGTCCCTATTTTGGGCATGGATCCCCCGAAAATAGGTAACTGCAAGAAACTAGCTGTTAGGATGAGCAGACCTGCTCGACTGTGGTGCCAACCGGGCAGAAGGTGAATCGAGCAGAAGTTCTCCTTGGCTGAATCTACGTGACTTCCCAGTGTCGGGCCGAAGTCATAAAGCAGCAGAGGCGTCTGACCACGAGAATCTTGGTCGACACGACCTCCTCGGCTGAGGGGCCCAAAGTCAGTGGGTCCCTTTTCCCTTGGGCTATTGGGTTGTTCTGGATGCAGGAGTGGATTGGGCCATGCCTAGTCATTGTGCCAGTCCGGAACAGGATCCCCCTAAGCCGTTGCTTTTGGTCATATAAGTGATGACTTAAGGGTAGCTCGTTACATATGGGATGGAACCGGAGTCATGTAAGAGTTCTTTGTCAGTCCGACTAGAGGCGTGTTCGATCAAACCTGGGCGTCACGACGTGGTCGACATACGAGGAACTCAATAACTAACTGCATACGGAAGAGTCACCTCACGTATGTGCATTGGGAAGCGTTCACATTTAATCTGTAATGATGGCTAGTCTATGCATGTTGTCATACCCCAAATTTGTCCCACCTTTACTATTTTATTTTATGTTTATTAACCATCATTCAAAATTCAAAAAATAGGCATTATCCCATTTTATTTTACCGTTTAACCAAATATCTCAAAAAAAAATCAAAAATATGTCATTTTTTTTGTCAAAAAAAATCAAGTCGTTTAAGTTTCTCAAGTTGAGTGTGTTTGTGGTTCTAGAAGTCGGTGTCGTGTTAGGATTTTTGGCCGATTGTCACTTCCATTTTCCATTTACTATATCTGTCACTTTCTAGCCAGCCAATTCTTGAGCACCTCAACTCCAATTTACACGCATAACACAACAAATTGTGACCCCACCACATTTTTTTCCTTCAGTAACACCACCAAGCAACATTCTGCAATACCACTAAAACCACCATGTACATTCAGCAGAAAATGCAACAACAAAATCCTTTCCAGCCTATCAACAAAAATCAACAATTTTTTCCAAAACTTTGGCCCCAAGATTGCCATTTCTATCCTCTTAATTCCTGCCATATATAGGTTCTCTCTTCATACTGAAAAAGTGGGGGGGGGGGGAGTAGCCAAAAAAAAATCAGAACCAGGTTCTTTTAAATCTTTCCGAAAATACAACTTCATAACCTTCTTCTTCAATAAACTCAGTAGCCATGTTTTTATTCCCTTTAATGTAATCCCATAACACTTAAATCACCTTCTGCAATGCCATTACCAACCTGTTCCCAAGCCCTTCATAAATCATTTTCAACTCAATAAACAAATTTCTCACTCAAACAGATAACCACTTTTCTTCCTCATCCCGCAACACCATCTAACCCTTCTCAACACCATTTTTTTTGGTCCCAAATCTGATACAGAACCACAACCACCTCCATTTGCAAATCAGATAAACCTCACCCGCCATTCTCAACCACACTCTGATAAAGAAACACACAACTTCATCAAACCCTTCACTATACATTTTTCAAATAACACAGAAAAAAAGTTTTTGAAATGGAGAGAATGAAACCATTACCGCACGAATCCCAAACGCAGTGGTGAACCTCATCCGGCCAACACCACCTCAACAGTAACAGATCCGGCCAACCGCCAGTCACCACTCGCGAGCTCGCACAAAATAAACCACCGCTCAGCCAACACACAACCACCCTCTTCACCGTGAAAAGCCCATTTTCACCGAAAACCAAACCACCCTTAGCCATCCGGTCAACACCCGCGAACCGCCGCCTCACCGCAAAACCATCCAGCCGAAAACGCGGCCGCTAGTCCAAGCGCAAATCGAGTCGCGTGCGAGAGAGAGCGTGAGAAAAATCTGAAGGAACCTGAGAATCGACGGAGCGAATCGAGAGGATGGAACGATGAACCACATCGTGAGCCGCGGAGAGCCTGAAAATCGAAATGTGAGAAGGAGGCTATGCCGTTTGTTTTATTCGTGGTTAAGCTTTAACTTTCTCTGTTTATTTTTTTATTTTTTTATTTTTGTATATAAAAGGGGAACAGACTTTATTTATTTTCTTATTAAACACAAATGTTAATGCTGGTATTTGGTTGGGCTATTAGATTTCCGTAAAGCCTATATCCATTGTTTTTATTGCGTTTACACTCCCTGCACCCTACAATACTGCAAAGCTGGTGCAGCCTGTTGTCTTTTGTGTCAATTTTTGTGACATGGGCCTTTGTTTTGTTATTAATCTTATTTTTTTTGAAATTCTCAAGTTATTTTGTTTTAATGCTTGTTTTCATTCTATTCTTTTTTCTCTCTTTAAAAAAAATCACTGAGTTATGTTTTAAGTACTTTAATTTTATTTTGACCATGATTTATATTTACTTATATTGTTTATCATTTCTTTGTCCATATGAATTTTATTTCTCCTTTGTCATAGGCCAATGATATAATAAAAGGCCGATTTTTCGCCCGATTTTAATCGGTGATATTCGGTCAATATGAGACTCTCCTTGTAATTAATTTTTATTATTTTATTATTTCGACAAACAAACATGTAATTTAATTTAATTCATTTTATTTATTCTTGATATTATTTGATTTATTTATTATTTATATTCATTATTTTATTTTTAATTCTAGCAATTCAATTTAATTTATTCATTTATTATCGCATTTAAAAATTACGTTTTGACTCCTCATAGAACGGTTTCTTTAAACCGGCTCTAAGGAAGTAAACGAAGTAAATTTCGCCGCGTCCCGAAAAGGTCCAACGCCTTCGAATAGTTGTTTCTCGATTAAAAGGTCCAACGCCTTCGAATAGTTGTGTCCCGATTAAAAAGGCCGAACGCCTTCGAACCGTTCAAAACACTGCACACACGCTTCCTCTTGGGCAAACTACAATGATACCATTTATTTCGCGCAATCCCCTGTATTTATTTTGTATCCCTCTCCCATTACTTTGTACGTATTTTATTTTCTGTATTTTATTTAATTCTGAATCCTTGGTCCAACGCCAAGCGATCTCACTTGCACACTTGCACTTTATTTTCCAATTATCGTTTCGTTTATTAGGATCCACCTTACTTTGCGAGCCGAGCGCTTCGTGCCTCGCTAACAAACCACAAAAATAAACTCCATTTGCATTTACCCTTTTACCTCAAAAAAAACCAAAACGTTTCTTTTAGATCCAAACCCTTGATCCAACGTCAAGCGGTCTTAGGAAATGAAACACTTTAATAATACGAGAAGATTTGTACGTCACGAGCCTTAAGCGGTAGAAAGGAGGATAACGAGCTCTCGTTACTCGCTCCGATTATTTTCGACGCAAGACGCTCGTCTTGTTGGACGAGATAAAGTATCCATAGTCTTTAGTACATTTCAACTCCTAAACCCTTTCTTCGACGAAAGGTAATAAAATCAAACAACCATTACCCTTAGTAGGCCGAACTACGAGGCTCTGACTTTCCCATTGCACACGGGAGTATGTAGGCACGAGGATCTCAATCCTTGCCGAGCACCTAGGATCAATCTAACTTATAATTCAACTCATTTCCCTCTAGCAAGCAATTCGTTTAAGCATAGACATCCTTTCGCGCGCGTTAACTTAGATGGTTCCCATCGAGTACGATGGATGTAGGGGGTGCTAATACCTTCCCCCTACATAACCGACTCCCGAACCCAGGCAATGGTTCCGTTGACCTTTGTCCTCATCCTTCTCTTCCCGGGTTGTATCTATATTTTCCCTTTCCCTCTTCGGGAATAAATAGAATTAGGTGGCGACTCTTCAGTCTGTCCGGCGCGCGTGACTCCGTCCTTTCGGATCGCGTGAGGTCGTATTTTTCGGGGTACGACAGCTGGCGACTCTGCTGGGGACTGTTTCACCCCTATGCGAGTCAAGCCTAGTCTAAGTTCCCGCGCTTGTTTGAATGTTTGCTTTTATGCCTTGCTTGTTTATTTTTACCGCTTTCTTTATCGCATTCCATCTTATATATCTTGTGGCTCCTTGGTACTATAATTTGCATCGATACTTGATCGAAAGGAATTTGAGGGAAAAGCTCTATGCCCGGGCTTACGAGTACAAACATAAGTTAGCGAGGTTGTGTAGTATGGGCTCCCGAGAGAACCTCTCTCATGGGTTGTCGATATGGAAACCTCACTTGGAATAGATTCTGATGAGAATACTGACAACCGTCAAGTCTTTGACGTGTGTGCTCAGTTGCTTTCGTTAGGGTCATTAACTCTGAGGACCTTTAGAACCTTTTGGTTAAAACATCGGTTCATGGTTGCGTAGTATTGGGCACCAGGGTTCGCCCTCGCGTGGCTCGATACGAAATCCTCGCTTGGAATATACTTACTCAATGGAGTTGATTGACTGTCAAAAGAATGTATGAAATTGACACGTGCATCAAACAGTTGAGAAAGTTCCATAACTCCAGGACTTTGTTTTAAACCTTGTGTCGATGATCACGTAGTATGGACTCCCGAGAAAATTTTCTCTCGTGGGTTGTCGATACGAAGATCTCACCCAAAATAGATTCATATGGCGGAGTCAATCAACCGTCATGCTTATGGCGCGTGTGATGAACAACCATATGAATTGATAACTTTGGGATCCTTAAAACTTTAGAGTCTACCCAGTGAGTTCCTGATCAGAGTATCCTCCATCTGTACCTTGGACTCGTGAGACCTTGATCTTATGATCCTGGATTCTGACATTGCATATCATCTCATTTGCATTACTTATTCATCTTGCATTTCATTCCAAATCCGAGAACTCATTTCATGTTCCTCCATCTTCAGTAAATCAAGCTGGTTTCCCGACGCCCGTATCGTGCTAGACGACCGTATTTAACTCGAGCCAACACTAGAAGACTGATGGACGTGATTCAAGAAGAACAAGCTGCTATGAGGGAAGAGATTGACTCGGTCAAGAGCAAGATTGACCAGATTTATGAGACTTTGCAAGCTTTGGCAAGAATGGAAGAACGTCGTGAAGCTGCTGCCGCAATGAACAATGCTCAAGTGCAAGGATCTACCTCACGAGCAATGCCTTCAGTTCCCGTTCCAAATCCTTTGGTCTACTGATTTCCTCCAGGTTTCACTCCTGCTGTTGAAGAAGTCACTTCCCAACCAATACCTGCCTCTGGTGTCACTATTGGTGCTATTCCTCAAGCTTAACCTATTCCAACTCAAGTCCAGTTTCCTTAAACTGAAGAGAATCATCAAGTTGAGTATGAGATGCATACTGCTGTTCCAATCACCAATCCTCATGTTGTTCAAGAGTCTGAAGCTATGAAGATGTGTCGCGAGTTAGCTGAAAAACTCCGAATCATGGAAGGACACAACTCAACTTCTCTGAGTGCCTTAGACATGTGCTTAGTTCCAGATGTTATGATCCCCACTAAGTTCAAACTGCCAGAATTCGAGAAATACAAAGGCCTCAACTGTCCTGAGCTTCATTTGAGGATGTACTGCAGGAAAATGGCCGCTCATGCCAAAGATGATAAGCTCATGATCCATTGCTTCCAAGACAGCCTGTCTGGAGCGTCTCTAGAATGGTATATGCAACTCGAACGCAACAATGTTCGTACTTGGCTTGATCTATCTGATGCATTCAAAAAGCAGTACAAGTACAACACTGACCATGCTCCTAACCGTACTCAACTTCAGAGTATGTCTCAAAAGGAAAGCGAATCCTTCAAAGAGTACGCCCAACGCTGGAGGGAATTAGCTGCCAGAGTGCATCCTCCATTGGTTGACCGTGAACTGATCGATATCTTCATGGGTACCCTACAGGGGCAATACTACGAGAAGCTGATCAGCAGTGTATCTTCTGGATTTTCAGACATGGTGATGGTAGGAGAAAGAATTGAAGAAGGTTTGAAAAGTGGAAAGATCCAAGGAGGTTCTAGCAACCAAGCCAATGTCAAGAAACCTTTCAACGAGTATAAAAAGGGCGAAACAAATGTCGTTTCTGCTGCAAGTGGGAATTTTCAACAGAGCGCACCTGTTCCAGTTCCCTATTACCAGTACCCTTATGTTGCTGCTGCACAATATGCTCCTATGCCATATCATCCAGTTCCTCCAATGCCTTATCAGCATGCCTTTCAAGCTCTATTTCTGCCTCAGATGGCTCATCAACCACGTCCACCTCCAATGGTTGCATCTGCGCAGTATGCGCCCAACCCATATCAGCCACCAGCTTATCCACAACGGCCTGGTCAACAGCAACAATGCGCTCCTCAACA
Source organism: Lathyrus aphaca (assembly GCA_963966055.1). Classification (NCBI taxonomy): domain Eukaryota; kingdom Viridiplantae; phylum Streptophyta; class Magnoliopsida; order Fabales; family Fabaceae; genus Lathyrus; species Lathyrus aphaca. The sequence goes on along the minus strand of OZ014522.1, from coordinate 430,560,102 downwards.
GCGTCCACCATATCAACCAAGAGGATATGATAGGCACATTGATCCCCTTCCTATGACATACACCGAAATCTTTAAACAGCTAACGGCAAAAGGACCTCTCACTTTGAGAGATATGCCACCTCAGACTGGTAATGCCCGGAACTATGATGCCAATGCTCGCTGTGAGTATCACAAAGGCGCTTCAGGTCACACCATCGAGAACTGCTATGCCTTCAAGCACTTGATTCAGGATATGATCAACTCTAAAGACCTCACTCTCACTCCGAGAAATGCAAATGTCCAGAACGATCCAATGCCGCCACACGGTGGCAACAAGTGAAGACATTTGAAGGGGTCGTTGAAGACCAAGCTGAGTAGTCTCAACTTTGAAGCATTCAATCAAGAGAAGTTCATTCCTCAAATGAAGGCAGCCAGTGCCATTTATTATTCTGCATTCCTGTTGTTTTGTAATGTTTGTTTAAGTACTATTTGCTCTGAACATTGTTATCGTTTGTACTTGGTTATGTTAATGTTATGTTTATGCATGTTTTGAATTAATCTATTCGCATTCGCTCATTATTTATCATTTATCACAAAAATCACAAAAACATTCTCTCACTTCACTTTAGCAAATATTTGAGGGAGGATGATGAAAACGAAATACCCATAACTGTTGCGATATGCTTTCAGATAAAACCTCGTCAATGATGTACATGCATTCTTTCAAATCCCCAAACACTGGAGATATAAGGAGTTAATCCCTAGTCAACCACTTCGAGCCTAGAAGTATGAGTTCTTTCGGATACAACCCCTATATTTAACCCGGGGCAGGGTAGTTGTTCAGTTAACCTGACTACACCTTCGAATCGCAAGATGAGACATCCCGTCGGAGGACCATCAACAAATGACTTGGCAGTCACAACATTCAACAAAAAGAAAAAAAAAGGGAAAAAACCACTAAGTTGAGCACCCGAAGGGAGACTTAGTCGAAAAAGAAGAAATCAAAAGAGGAACTCAAATCCTCAGCAAAAGCAAACAAATATCAGTGACCATAAAATCAAGAATCAAAAGGTCACCAGCAAAGTAAGATGATTGCCATCTTCAAGCAAACTTTAAAGCTTTATCTTCACTCTTGCAACTTCAAAACATAGGCATATGTAGAGTTAACTGAACGTAGGACTGGAGAACATTACGAAGAAGGGGTGGGTACAAAAATATTTGAGCCTTATATCTTTGATTTTCAAACCATTAACCAGACCACGTTACAACCCTCGAAAGTCCTAATTGAGGCACAGTTTATTCTGAAAGCATGCTACCAACAAGGTTGCGTAAATTGACTCCCACATATTTGCTAATATTCAATCTTGATTGCACATTATTCTTGCTGCATATTTAACACACTTTCTAAATCAGCACTTCGTTTGGACTAACAGTCCATTCGTCACACTATCACAATCATTCAAATAAATTGACTTTTTCAAAACTTACATGAACTTTACATTAACATTACCATTTGTATATGAATAATTTAATTGCAATTCAGTACTTGACCTCAGTATAATCCCAACAAGGGGCAATCAAAGGAGAAATTTGAACTTCATTGCCAACATGAATCAAGACTACCTCAGCAGTCCAATCAGGGACAAACCATCTTCAACAGCCCAATCAGGGGCAATTTATTTCAAAATCAGCTCAATCGGGGGCAAGTCACCTTCAAAAGCTCAATCAGGGGCAGGTCATGTCATGGCCACTATCGAAGCTTCCCCATCAAATTTATTTCAGATACCCTACAAACAGGGGCAGCCATACAAGGAGCAAATCGTCCTATCTCTACTCCCCAGCTGGACAAGTAGTCCTTGCTAAACGTCGGCAACCATTCGAAGCAAAATCAGTCTTCATGCGTCAATTAAGTCGCTTCACTCACCAGCAGATAATCAAGCTTGGAGCATTCAGATCCATCTTCTGATCATACATTGTCGAAGATCGAGTGTCAGGGAATCAAGCCCTCCACCCACCCAAAGTCCAATCATTATTGGCAACTACCAAACCAAAAGTCCACCAAGCTGGCACCTTTCATTCCAATCACTCATATGCATCATTATGCATCATCAAAGTCATACGCATCATTTACATCAATCATTTGCAACATGTGCATCATATGCATACCTACATAAATCAGACCTTTTATTTTCCCCAACAATTTCAACTTATATCTCAGTGCATAAACATTTGCATCGTATCTCCATCCTTATGGAATACCATTTCAAAAGTAAATCGGACATAGTTGCATAATTCAGGATCCAGGATCAGCACAAATTTCCAATTCTTTCCCCAACGGAAGTCAGAATCGTATCAATCGAAGATTCCAGGCATCTCCTCTTAGCGGATTCAATAGCCGTATTTTAATTTCTATTCGCCTTATCTTCCTCTGTTGATAAGTGATTTTTATTTTCAGTCTATTCGCCTTATCTTCCTCTGTTGATAAGTGATTTTATTTTTCAGTTATTCGCCTTATCTTCCTCTGTTGTAAAGTGATTTTATTTTCAGTTATTCGCCTTATCTTCCTCTGTTGATAAGTGATTTTATTTTCAGTTATTCGCCTTATCTTCCTCTGTTGATAAGTGATTTTATTTTCAGTCATTTGCCTTATCATCCTCTGTTGATAAGTGATTTTATTTTTAGTTATTTCGCCTATCATCCTCTGTTGATAGTGATCCTTTATTTTTCTGTCTTTCGCCTATCATCCTCTGTTGATAGTGATCCTTTATTTTTCTGTCTTTCGCCTATCATCCTCTGTTGATAGTGATCCCTTATTTTTCTGTCTTTCGCCTATCATCCTCTGTTGATAGTGATTCTTTATTTTTCTGTCTTGCGCCTATCATCCTCTGGTGATAATTGATTTATTTTATCAGTTTGTTTATTGCTGTGTTACCCATTATTTCCAGTTTATTTTCATTCGCTGTTTTCACAAACTTCTTCCTTTGTCGGACAAATTTGGAGTCTGTTAATATCTAATTATCTTATACCTTGAAAGATTGAACGCGAGCCAGTTCATCTTACTCGGTCAAAGCCAATTCGATAGGGGCATCTGTCATACCCCAAATTTGTCCTACCTTTACTATTTTATTTTATGTTTATTAACCATCATTCAAAATTCAAAAAATAGGCATTATCCCATTTTATTTTACCGTTCAACCAAATATCTCAAAAAAATCAAAAATATGTCATTTATTTTTGTCAAAAAAAATCAAGTCGTTTAAGTTTCTCAAGTTGAGTGTGTTTGTGGTTCTAGAAGTCGGTGTCGTGTTAGGATTTTTGGCCGATTGTCACTTCCATTTTCCATTTACTATATCTGTCACTTTTTCTATCCTAAAAAAAATCTAAAAAAAATAAATTTCTTTGTTATTTTATTTCTCTTCTCTTTTCTAAAATATAGATTTCACTACTTTATTTCATTTTTTTTCATTTATTATTATATTTCATTTTTATTATTATTGTCCATAATATTATAATCTCATTTTTCATTTATATTATTATTAATCTTGTTTTTATTATCATCATTTCCCAATATTTTTATTATTATTATCATCATAGTTTATTTTTATTAATTTTATTACTATTATTATCCATTAATGATATCAACCATCTTGTTTTTTTTAATTAATCCATATCAGTATAATACGACATGGACCCACTACCACTTTCTAGCCAGCCAATTCTTGAGCACCTCAACTCCAATTTACACGCATAACACAACAAATTGTGACCCCACCACATTTTTTTCCTTCAGTAACACCACCAAGCAACATTCCGCAATACCACTAAAACCACCATGTACATTCAGTAGAAAATGCAACAACAAAATCCTTTCCAGCCTATCAACAAAAATCAACAATTTTTTCCAAAACTTTGGCCCCAAGATTGCCATTTCTATCCTCTTAATTCCTGCCATATATAGGTCCTCTCTTCATACTGAAAAAGTGGGGGGGGGGGGGGGGGAGTAGCCAAAAAAAAATCAGAACCAGGTTCTTTTAAATCTTTCCGAAAATACAACTTCATAACCTTCTTCTTCAATAAACTCAGTAGCCATGTTTTTATTCCCTTTAATGTAATCCCATAACACTTAAATCACCTTCTGCAATGCCATTACCAACCTGTTCCCAAGCCCTTCATAAATCATTTTCAACTCAATAAACAAATTTCTCACTCAAACAGATAACCACTTTTCTTCCTCATCCCGCAACACCATCTAACCCTTCTCAACACCATTTTTTTTGTCACAAATCTGATACAGAACCACAACCACCTCCATTTCCAAATCAGATAAACCTCACCCGACATTCTCAACCACACTCTGATAAAGAAACACAAAACTTCATCAAACCCTTCACTATACATTTTTCAAATAACACAGAAAAAAAGTTTTTGAAATGGAGAGAATGAAACCATTACCGCACGAATCCCAAACGCAGTGGTGAACCTCATCCGGCCAACACCACCTCAACAGTAACAGATCCGGCCAACCGCCAGTCACCACTCGCGAGCTCGCACAAAATAAACCACCGCTCAGCCAACACACAACCACCCTCTTCACCTTGAAAAGCCCATCTTCACCAAAAACCAAACCACCCTTAGCCATCCGGTCAACACCCGCGAACCGCCTCCTCACTGCAAAACCATCCAGCCGAAAACGTGGCCGCCAGTCCAAGCGCAAATCGAGTCGCGTGCGAGAGAGAGCGTGAGAAAAATCTGAAGGAACCTGAGAATCGACGGAGCGAATCGAGAGGATGGAACGATGAACCACATCGTGAGCCGCGGAGAGCCTGAAAATCAAAATATGAGAAGGAGGCTTTGCCATTTGTTTTATTCGTGGTTAAGCTTTAACTTTCTCTGTTTATTTTTTTATTTTTTTTATTTTTTTATATAAAAGGGGAACATACTTTATTTATTTTCTTATTAAACACAAATGTTAATGCTGGTATTTGGTTGGGCTATTAGATTTCCGTAAAGCCTATATCCATTGTTTTTATTGCGTTTACACTCCCTGCACCCTACAATACTGCAAAGCTGGTGCAGCCTGTTGTCTTTTGTGTCAATTTTTGTGACATGGGCCTTTGTTTTGTTATTAATCTTATTTTTTTTGAAATTCTCAAGTTATTTTGTTTTAATGCTTGTTTTCATTCTATTCTTTTTTCTCTCTTTTAAAAAAAATCACTGAGTTATGTTTTAAGTACTTTAATTTTATTTTGACCATGATTTATATTTACTTATATTGTTTATCATTTCTTTGTCCATATGAATTTTATTTCTCCTTTGTCATAGGCCAATGATATAATAAAAGGCCGATTTTTCGCCCGATTTTAATCGGTGATATTCAGTCAATATGAGGCCCTCCTTGTAATTAATTTTTATTTTTATTATTTCGACAAACAAACATGTAATTTAATTTAATTCATTTTATTTATTCTTGATATTATTTGATTTATTTATTATTTATATTCATTATTTTATTTTTAATTCTAGCAATTCAATTTAATTTATTCATTTATTATCGCATTTAAAAATTACGTTTCGACTCCTCATAGAACGGTTTCTTTAAACCGGCTCTAAGGAAGTAAACGAAGTAAATTTCGCCGCGTCCCGAAAAGGTCCAACGCCTTCGAATAGTTGTTTCTCGATTAAAAGGTCCAACACCTTCGAATAGTTGTGTCCCGATTAAAAAGGCCGAACGCCTTCGAACCGTTCAAAACACTGCACACACGCTTCCTCTTGGGCAAACTACAATGATACCATTTATTTCGCGCAATCCCATGTATTTATTTTGTATCCCTCTCCCATTACTTTGTACGTATTTTATTTTCTGTATTTTATTTAATTCTGAATCCTTGGTCCAACGCCAAGCGATCTCACTTGCACACTTGCACTTTATTTTCCAATTATCGTTTCGTTTATTAGGATCCACCTTACTTTGCGAGCCGAGCGCTTCGTGCCTCGCTAACAAACCACAAAAATAAACTCCATTTGCATTTACCCTTTTACCTCAAAAAAACCAAAACGTTTCTTTTAGATCCAAACCCTTGATCCAACGTCAAGCGGTCTTAGGAAATAAAACACTCTAATAATACGAGAAGATTTGTACGCCACGAGCCTTAAGCGGTAGAAAGGATGATAACGAGCTCTCGTTACTCGCTCCGATTATTTTCGACGCAAGACGCTCGTCTTGTTGGACGAGATAAAGTATCCATAGTCTTTAGTACATTTCAACTCCTAAACCCTTTCTTCGACGAAAGGTAATAAAATCAAACAACCATTACCCTTAGTAGGCCGAACTACGAGGCTCTGACTTTCCCATTGCACACGGGAGTATGTAGGCACGAGGATCTCAATCCTTGCCGAGCACCTAGGATCAATCTAACTTATAATTCAACTCATTTCCCTCTAGCAAGCAATTTGTTTAAGCATAGACATCCTTTCGCGCGCGTTAACTTAGATGGTTCCCATCGAGTACGATGGATGTAGGGGGTGCTAATACCTTCCCCCTACATAACCGACTCCCGAACCCAGGCAATGGTTCCGTTGACCTTTGTCCTCATCCTACTCTTCCCGGGTTGTATCTATATCTTCCCTTTCCCTCTTCGGGAATAAATAAAATTAGGTGGCGACTCTTCAGTCTGTCCGGCGCGCGTGACTCTGTCCTTTCGGATCACGTGAGGTCGTATTTTTCGGGGTACGACACATGTCCCTAGGTTATATGTGTGCCGTTTATTGATCCCAAGCTACACGTGCCCGCAAACGTGCTGAGAGAGTTTATAAATAGGACAAAGTAAGTCATCTGCATACTTTTACGCCTATCGCCCTCTTGCTCGACAATGACCACGCTCTCAGGCTTTCAATACTCTGTCGTGAACCATTGTCTGCCATCGTAACTACCGAGGAAAGTCATCTGACCACCTTCATAACTTCAAAAATGTGTAAGTTTTCGCAACTTTCTGGCTTTAGGATATCTTTTCGTCTTCATTCAGTAGAGATGCATGCGGTTAAGGATGATTTTAGGGTTTATATGAACTTTCTCATGAATTCCCCACGGAACACATTCCAAGTGATTACTTCACCTGCAACACCTAACCTCTCACGAGTCTCTAGCCACCAGTCATCAGCCTCGACTGCTAGCATGTGAGTACCATATCGAACCTTCTGCACTGGAGTACAGTCCATAACACAGAAGATTCTCTCAATCTCCTTCAACCATCCAAACGCTGCATCTGGATCATGTTTTCCTTTAAAGACCGGCGGATTCTCTCTCTGAAAAAGTCGCCAAGCTACGTGATCTAGCATCTTCACTAGCATTTGGGAAATTGTGCACAGCCTGAGCCATCGCTTGCATTGCAGGAGCCATCACGACGTCATTTCTTCCAGCCATCTTAACTTATCACTACAGCATAACAAAAAGTTAGAACTAAATAATAATACTCAATTGTTAAACAACTAAGACTCGACACTTGGTTGGACAAACCGACTTGCTCTGATACCACTAATGTAACAACCCATTTTCTACCCGATAATTATAATAAAACCAGAGTTACAAATTTTTTCAACATAAACGGGATATCACATTTCAACTTTGAATTCTCAACTTAAAAGATACTCGTGTTTAATACATAACACATTCCAGGAAAGAAAATCATAAAACCAACATTTAACTCTCTAACTAATTCAACTTTATAAATTATTACGCAGCAGTTTCATAAACGAATTAATATCATCTTTTCCAACATAAAAAAACTCCAAGATAAGCAACAAGTAGTCTAAGTACTTCAACTAAAACAAAATTCAGCATGTAAACAAGTCAACAAAACAGACACGCGTCATCTCCCCGAGTGCTACGTATCAGAGCGACAACCACCGACTCGACTAAAGGTAACTGACTACTCCTCTTGATTACATGCACGTTTCCAACATAAGGACAACATTCAAACTGAAGGGGTGAGATATCAATAGTTATAAATGATATATCATAAGCAATACATAGATAAGGATCATAAACAATTCACCACTTCACAACATCAACCAAAACAACAATCAACAATAGCTCGAAAGAAATGTAACTTTAATGTGACTCGACTAATTATGCATGTGGTACCATTCGAAGTAAAACTCTCAACTTAAAATTATTGCCAGGTTATCGAGGCATCAAGGCATAAGCCTTCAACTTTCAACTTAGTGTCAATCCAGGCCAATGTGGTGTGAGCAACGGCTCCGACATAATATGCAAATGTTCTATATGGCATACACAACTTTACAACACAAACAACATAACAACATCAAAAACACAAACAACTTATATGACATAGGCAACATAAATCAACATTGGCTTTTAAAGCCTCCATCATAAACAAGTTAGAAACGTTTCCGTAAACCGGAACAACTTACCAACTCAGCTTGTACCTGCAACTCGACTTTGCAACATCGTTTCAACAAAACAACAATCAACTATTAAACTATCCGACTTACCCCCGATAATTTTCGTTAAATTCCAGGCAACTAAGTTTTTCGCCTAATTCGGCTAAACCGACTAAACCAACACTGTTTTTAACATTTTGAGGTTACTACAATTGTTTATCAAATTCTGTCATAATCCTATGTTCCGATAAAATTTCATTTGTCATAAAAACATAAGTTTATAAGTCTGTTTTCTGTCAAATTCCCGATACTATTTTTCTGTCAAAAACTAACACAGTGCTATACGAAAACTACTTTATTCGCTACTGATTATCATGCTTGCTCCTGATTCTAAATTTTAATGCTCATCATGATTCTTGACAAAACATGATTCATGAAATTAGTATTATTTATAATTAAAATCACTAAAATATGAAACATGTTTAAGTGGATTTATTTAATAAAATATTGCATAGAAAAATTGGGTGACATCTTCCAAGTACAAGGTGGCTTGCGCCACCCATTAAGCGGCCAACACCACTTTGTACTCCTTGGTGGCCACATAATGTGGCTCCGGTCATAAGGAGATATGACTTGCGCCATATAAGCTTTGGGGAGCATGGCTCCCGCCACCTCAAAGGTGGTTCCTAATTCACCCCATGTGGCTTCCGCCACATTTGTGTCTTTCAACCTTGGATACTGCGTTATCGTCCCCAAATCCAAATTTTTCCAGAATTTTACGATATCGCAACAACATAAATAAAATCAACACTTTCCATAACAACTTATGATCGACTTATAACCATCAACCGATCAACAAAATTTCATACAAAAACATCATCACAACACACAATATCAGAATTTTATGAACTTACACCAATATCAAACAAACACAACAACCTAAAACTACCAAAATCTCAGTATCGATTATCATACCCGGTCGAATTCCGGAAATCGTTTCTGATTGCAGTTTTCTCCCGTAGCCTATTCTCTCACGATCGTGCTATGCTTCTGCTATCCCACTTACTGATACAACCTAATTTCTAATTCTTTATTTTTTTTATCATAATAAAATAATTCTAATAATTAACTAATGGGCCTAACAATTGCACCCCTCTATTTACTATTTCAGACACAATTTCTAGCCCACTAACCAACACAATTCAACAACCATAATATCACTTCTAATATTAGTTCCACGACTTTCCGACTTAAATTTCCGACTTATCGATTTAATCAATCACAACATATTATAGACCTAATAAACACAAATAAATAATTAAATATTCAATAAAATAAATAATTAAATATTTGGGCATTATAATTATCGTATTGTGTACTATCCTTTTCAACGGTAACATTGTCATCTAAACTTCAGAGGCTTCTGATTATAAATCAATGAATGAAGCATGAGCTAGAGACGATGATACTTGGGTCTTCAAAGAATCTAAGTCTTTAGTCTTCAGAACTTGTTCACAAAGAACTATGTTCTTCAAGACTTCAACACTTAGCTTGAAACTCATGATCTTCAGAACTTCAAGTCTTAGAGTCTTCAGAACTTTGTTCACATAGAACATTATCTTCAGAGTCTTCAACACTTGGTTCTTCAGAACCTTAATCTTCAGAACTCGTAAGTCTTCAGAATCTTTCAGGCACTTGGTCTTCAGACGTTAAGTCTTCTGAACTTCAAGTCATTAGAGTCTCCAGAACTTAATTCTTTAGAAGATTAATTTCAGAAGCTTCGCTTCACTATCTGATCAGAACCACATTCAAAACAACATCCACAATAGCATTGCCAACGCAACATCTGCATCCTTGGATCTTTCTTATTGTGTTAAGATTCAGAAGCACGCTTGCGACTAATGTTACACATAGTAACTTCACATATTAGCATTTGTGTACTCATTCATAATGTTTGTTTGATCTTAATATATACTATTCATGATCTGCACTTTAACAAACACCAGAATATAAAATGGTTCTTTCATAAATACACCATTGTTATCATAAAAAAAATAAAGATGGAAAGCAGAGATAACTCTTGTTCTTACAATCTCCCCCTTTTTTATGATGACAAAACCATGTATTTTGATAGAACAGTTTATACAAGCAATCACCAAATGTAACATGGTAATAACCAGGTAATCACCAGTGAAAACGTATTTAGAGTTTCCGAACAACAACTCCCCCTGAATGTGTTATCCCTAAAATTTTATTAATGCTTGTTCAGAGTCTCCCCCTGATCCCAAGACTTACAAAATAAAATTTTTGAGTTGTTCATAACATATGATAGATAAGGACTACTTCCCTATACTCATAAGAGTCTAACTAGAACACATGCCTTCATCTCAGAACCTTGTTACTATCAGAACTCTATGATTGTTCTTAGTCTGATATCAAATGCAATATCACTGCTTGGTCTATCAGAACTTCATCATAGTTATTCAAGTACAAAACATTATACTTCTAGAGTATCATAGTTTTCCTTGACATAACTTCTCTCTTGGATCTTCATATCCAAATATTCAGATAGTCTTGAGACATCTAATTAGCTCGTTGTTCTAAAAAGTGTCATTGAATGTAGACTTTTTCTTGACCGCTTTTAGGAAGACGCTGCTTCAAATTCTTATGTTCTGAATATCATATTCTCAGACATTTTACATATTCTAAACATTATGATACCAAAATCAAGATAGCTTTGACTTTCAGAAAGTTCTCAACTTCTGAATAGTACCGGGTCTATCTAATTCTGAACATATGTTCACGAAGTGTACAACTTCGATTATATGAACAAACAGTTCTTAAGAACTTAAACAGAGTTCTTACAAAAAACCTGTTCTAAGAATTCCTAGTGAACTTGTTCAGAGTTCCTCGGATAAACATTAAACATTAGTAATAAATTTTTTATATCATTTGATTTGTTTGAGTTTGCATTCTTAAGGTTATTATCAAATATTATCAAAATCATATTTTCCTTTCCCCCCCTTTTTGACATCATCAAAAAGTTAGAGCATCTTAGCATTTTAAGTTTGTTAATATGATAATGATTATAATTTAATGCACATGTATATTGAGCAGCTATATTGTGCAAGATTTGAGATTCTCGGATTTGAGCTACGCATAATGATTTTACAATATCCGGCTAAGCATTCTCAAGATAATTAAGCAATTCATAATTGAACGAAATTTCATTGATGAAAAATAGAGTACAAGAAATAACAATAGACCCTGATTGACAGACAGGGATACAACAAGGAAAGACAAACAACATTGTGTTGCTCCCAGGATTTTCATCCTAGCACCCCTTCAGGTTCGTCAAACTCGACGCTTGCTTGCACTGCTCAAAGGGTGTTGTAATCTGCTTTATCTACTGTTAAACTGGAACTGGAGAAAGAACGAGAACAAAAGAATGTAGGGAAAAGAAAGAATTGTGCTCGAATGGGCCCTACCCCACTGCCTATGTATCTCATCAGGAATGAGAATTAGAGCGACGTGGTTCCCCTAACTAGAGATGAAATTGTTTGTATTTATGTTTTTTACGATGACGTCGCCAAAGTTCTAACTCAGGTGTTGCAGGCTCGCTGAATCAAATGTCTTACTATCTTGTTATTGAACAAAAGTGACAAGTTAAAGCGTCCACAAAGGAGCATGAGGTGATAAGAGAGAAGACGTGTTGTCTGTTTGTTGTCTTTTAAGAGTTTTTTATTTGAATTGTTTTGAGTACGAGAGCGTACCAAAGTTTCTTACAATGGAGTGTGTACTTCTTACATCACCCTGAAATGGAATGAAAATGAAGCACACTAAGTATGAAGGAGATCCTCAAACTTATTTCCAATGTTCAAGGCTTAAGCACACTAACTTACTTCCTTTATTAAATATTTTTGTTGTTTTAGAATGAAGAAGTGTTTTTTAGTTTTACTTGCGATACAATTTCATGCTAAAGACTTATTCAACATGCTAGATGACTTACAACCGACCCTGAGATGGGATGAATCCAAGAACCTCATGGTATAAGGCTCTTGGCGCATAAAGATGTATCAACCTTTATTAGGTGTTTTTGGATTTGTCTTGAGATGAGAAAAGAAGACTCAAAAGAAAAGAAAGGAAAAGTCTAATGAGGGGACTAAGACTCACCCTAATGTTATCATGCTTGGAGATCCTAAGAGTTAAGTGTGGTGTAGGATTCTAATCCTAAAAGAAGAGATAAGAAGATATGAAGAGGTAACATAAATCACTTAAAGGATTGAAGTTGGGTTATGAACCAAGAGGGAAGAAAGATGTTACTTGTCAAAGAAGCATCAAGTGTTTTTCACAAACACAAATTGAAATCTTAAAAGAGACGAGGGAAGAGGTTGTATGTGGATGTACATCCACACACTTGAATTACTATTTATCCTTTAAAGTGTTAGCAAAACAATTTACAAGTAAAGGAATAAGGAAAGAAGAACAAAGAAGGATCACACAACTCCTAAAATGAAGCTAGAGTTCAATCCTAAATCTAAAGGACCCTAAGGGTTAAGTGACTTCCAAAGTCAGTAGCTACATACTATAGATCTCTAAAGATGCTAGGGTACCTCACAAGTTCAAACTATGTCATACTATGCACAAAAAGTTCACATAAGTTCACATGAATGCAAGTTGAATGTAGTTGATGAAGAATGCATATTTATGTAAGATGAACATGTATTAATACTTGATGAAAGGTCAAATTCAATATCATATGTAAATTATAAATACCTTATGATGCCTATGAATGATTATACAAAACATGAGAATGAGTGGTCAAGTATAAGAAGTTAGATGAAGGAGAAGTGAGAAGAAGTGGAGCAAGTATCACATAAGATCAACAATGATGCACATTAAAGATGAATGACATGTGAATATGTATGAGATGATTATAGGTCAGTAGAATACAAAGTACGAGATACAATTAGAATGTATGGATAGACATTTATGCTTCACACACAAGCCAAGTTAGGAATCATAAGAGAAGAGAAACAAGTTTATGTCAAACATGTTAAGTAAAGATGCATTTTGAAAACACAAACACAAACTAAATAAAGATAGCTCAAACATGACCTATATATCAAGAAAAGGGACCTATAATGAACCCCTAAATGTGACCTCAAAGCATCTCAAACAAATGGCTTGAATGCCTTATTATAGACTAATGCACAAACCAAAGTACCTCAAATTATGACCTATAAACCAAAAGAAAGGAAAAATAGTAAAATGGTTTGAAAAATTATGAAAATTTAATCATGGAATGATGAAGTCAGTAGTTTACATTGCCCAAAAGGAATTCACAAAATTATGCACCAAAGTGTCAAAACAATTCACTCAATGAGCAAGATAACAAGGCATGATTGCTGAAAAACAACTACACAAAGTGGTTTCAAAATGACACCAAAAATTATGAAACAAATGAACAAGTAGCATCAAAGTGCCATATATTCCAGTGGTTAATTACACACCAAATATTAGTTTCACACCTATTGGAAAAAAATACTTTTGGTCTTTCGGGAAATCTTTGAATAAAAAATCCAAATTAATTACTAAAACAATCCAAATATGGAATAAAAAATCATACAAAATTAATTAAGAGGGTAAGGATCACTCCTAAATTTTCCAGAACTTTATCACACCCGAAACTATTTTTAATAATTGCAACGAAACAAGCAAAAAATGGTGATTAAGGGAAAGTGCGAGGAAAGCAAATATTATCATGCATAACCTAATCCCTAAGCTTCGATATCGTCATATATTACCATAAATCAAAATAAATCCAATGCCTCAGGTGAGAGGGCTCAATATGCAACCTAAACTATATGATCCTAAGCCACATACAAACTAGAATGATGCGTTAAGGTCGAGATTTCTTACTTGATCGAAGTGACGATTCTTCAAATAAAAGAAACCCAAAAACTTCGTACAAGATCTTGTAATCTTCCATAAGCAAAATACATGCTTATCTTCCATAATTACTTCATGAAGCCCCACCGTAACAGGAATCGATCCATATCGATAAAAAATCCAAGAATACTTACCAAGATTAATTTATAACCATAGTTAAAATTACCAACTAAATTTTAATTAAAAATTAACAAGAAATAGATAAGGATGTTAATCCACAAGAATTAGTTGACTAGAAAATTAATCATTATTTATTTACATGAACATATTTAGATATTTGCCAAAAAAAAAATAAAGAGCATGGGAGGTGTAATGAGGAATCCATGGAGTGTAATGTAAAAAGAATTTAGGCCCTAGGCCCAATCCACCAAATGAGAACCGCTGAGGGTTGTAATAGAAATTAGAAGGTGCAGATAATATTACCATGGACACGAAAGCCCAATCTAACAAGCATAGCGCCAGGGGGTGCGGAACTAAAAATTAGCGGTGCCGATAGTGAATCCATGGAGGCCCGGTCCAATTCTTGTTAACCTACAATAACATTAGTCTCAGGGAGGGGTATCTGTGTGGAAACATGCGTGTGACTAGGATTTCCATGGAATTCTTGATCTAAGCCCAACCCAATCGCATTGTGATTAAACCTGTGCTGATGAAATAAAGATGAACAACTTGGCTTCAACAAACCTTCACCCTCATCGTTCTCTTTTTCTGAAAAACGCCGCAGCCGCCATTAGTTCATCACTGTTTCTTCTCTTGCATCGTTCTTCCGTCTATCTTCCTCACTCGATCACTTCACCGTCGGCCAAAGAAAGCTCCGCCGCATCGTGTCTCTTTTCTAATTCGTTCACTTTCACCATCTTGCCCTAATCTGAAGCTATTCTTCCAAGAACAAACATTAATCGCCGTGGAAATGCTCAGGCCGTCGCAGGTTAAGATGGAATTAAACTGCCACAAATCAAACCACAACTGTATTGCAGAATTACTTCAAAGCACATGCGTGACGAGAATGGCGACGAGGATTCGAAAATCAGAGGTAAATGCTTCGATTCCACTGCTTCCTCTCCGTTTTTCTTCTACTCCACTTTTAAGATCTTTTTTGAATTCGAGCCGTGGTTGTATTCAGGATTCACGTTGTTGCTTTGAATCAATGTTGACTCTTGTTGTGATGTGTTCTTGAAAAAAATGTTGAATTATTGTTGAGTCTTGATTCAATTTGCAGGTTCTGACGATGATGTAATGGTGATGATGATGTTGAATCGGTGAAGACGCAGATTGCAGATTGCGACTTGGTTACGTTTTTTGGTGCAGATTAAAGAAGATCTCGTGGACTAAAGAGTGATTCTCTGCCGAGAGAATGAAGAAATTGGAGTTGTGAGATTGAAGAGGGTGAAGATGAGGTACTTGAATGTTGTTACAGGTTGATTTTGTAGGTTTTTGGAATGTTGTTACTTGAATTTTGTTGATTTTGTTGATTTTGTGAGATTGGCGTGAGAATCTTGATGAAGGTTCGTAGGTGAATTGACGATGATGAAGAAGTGAGATTGAGATGGAGGTTGAGATGATTTTTCTTCTGAGTTTTTTCTGTTAGCG
The DNA here is from genome assembly GCA_963966055.1 of Lathyrus aphaca. Classification (NCBI taxonomy): domain Eukaryota; kingdom Viridiplantae; phylum Streptophyta; class Magnoliopsida; order Fabales; family Fabaceae; genus Lathyrus; species Lathyrus aphaca. The sequence continues at coordinate 430,544,181 of OZ014522.1, read as the reverse complement.
TTTTTCTACCCAATTCTCCTTTTGGATTTTCTGTTAGAACTGTATATACTGAATTGAAGAGGGAGGTACTGTTATAACAAAAATTTCTCCTCCCCAGTATGAGTAAATTACCTGTTATATTTCTCCCCTGCTGATATGGTGATTCCTCTTAGTCCTTTGCTCTCAACCGAATTTTTGTTCTGTATTTCTTAATCTAGCTCTTGTGAAAATTATCAATTGAAGCCATTTTTTTTGGTTTTTTTTGTTATCGAGCTTGTATATTCTCTTTTTTTTTTTCTTTTCATTTTTTGAATTGTTTCTCTTTTTTATTTAAGAATATTGGAATTGGCTCCTCAAACTTGTTATGTGTTCGTCTCTATGTACTTGAGAAAAAGACACAACTGTACATTGCCTCTTGATGACTTCTGTGTGTTGTGTTGTATCATGTGAATAGGGATAACCAACCTTGGATCTCTCTTGGTTTATTTTGATGATTTTAACATTTTATTCCATCAATGGACATTGACTAGAATAATATGAATTTTAAAACTTGGACTTTAATGATTAAAAATGAATATTGGGCTTCTAGAGAAATGAATATCTAGACATGGTTTAGAAATATGGATGGGTACATGGATATTTGAATAATCGGATAATCAGATGAATCGATGAATTCGAACATGATTATTAGGCAATGACTTGTATTTGAAATGGATATCGGGCATTTTCGAATGAACTTGAATTTGAACTTGAATGATGCCTTCAAAATAAACCAAAATCATGTACTCTCCAGACCTTAATTCGAATCACATTATTGAACCACAACCTTTGATGCCATGGTGAATCTCAACCAATACCTCAAACCATGTTCTTTGAATTACTTGAAAATGCCACATTCAAATGAATATCTCCATGCAATGAGCCCGAGTCAACTTGCAGGCGACAAGTAAAGTGCCTTGATCATAATGATTAATGATATGGAGGAACTCATAAGAGTTCAAACTTTTGCCTCAATTTGAGTGTAATATAGCCAGATAGATCCTCTGAATAAAAACAATAAAGTCACAAGAAGATGCCTTGATCTCACATCTTAGAAACTCATGCAAACAAATGGTTATGTCTGTTATAACCTAATGAAGGTGCAGATGAATGTGATGCATAAGCCCGTTAATGGTAATAATTATGAGGGCAAATTTTGGGGTTATACACACTGACACAATGAAGGACCTCTAGCAAGCAATCTTTAGAAGGTGTGACACTAGTCAGGATGTAATTTTTCGGCTAAGCCATTATGCAAGCTGTGAGTGACAACTCCTTGAAGTTCAAGAATGTGAGAGATGATTCTGCTGTAGGGAACTCTGAAGGATAGATCATCCCTTGAGAAAGATACATTTTCCTTCAAATGATTATACATGGATTGGGGAAGATTTATTTTTATCCTAGTTACTAGGAACACAATAAACAGCTGATCCAAGACAAGTAATCATCTTTCTCCTCTGACTTTGAGCCTCAGGTTATACACCATAATTTTGTACCAGATTTTTGCAATAGGAGAGAGTGTGAAGGAATTCACAAGGCGACCAATGTTGTTGTAAATGACTGGTATGAGAACAACAAAGCGATCATTATATCTGCTATTTTCAACGGTCTCTCCAGTTTCACTGCAAGAAATGGCACCTGAGATGATGGAGGGATCAACCAAGATTGGAATGCTAGATACAACATATAGGATGGAACTTTTATAATCTCAAAAGGAAAGAAATCTAGCATTTGCCTAAAATTCCTTGACCAAATCAAGATAAATTGGTCCATCGAGCATGTCAAAATATCATGCGCATCCCTGAAATTGAATTCCTGAGAGGAATCCGGGAGTGTGACATTTTATCACAGAGTTTGAGCTCACTTTGAGTTCCTTCAAGAGCTTGAGTCTTGATGCTTCTCCTCTGATGTTGTTTGAAGACATATTTGGGAGAAAATCAGTTAAGCATGGTATGTCCTTAGGACAAATCACTCATTTTAAGGAGATACAATAAGGAGGAGAAAAAGTAGCTGTAATAGCTGGATAAGTTGATTGGACAAAAGCGTAAGACTGGAGCAGAGAAGGAAACAAATTTAACTCTAAACAGGAAAGAAGTGTGATAGTTTCTATAAAGAAAGTACCAGATATACTGCAACTAAGACTTACAATAAATGAGCATTTACTATAAGAAAAATAGAGACTGACTCAAGAAAAAGATTATGAACAGAATTGCTTGATCTCTTAGAAATGCCAATATCTTGCATATGTCATACATTATTCGTACTCATATTTTCTGCTCATTCTCATGAAAATTTATATTCTCCATGTAATCTCTTATGATCATATGAGATTCACAATAATAATTGATGTTACAACTTATGTGAGCACAATCTAGAGAATCAATCCAAAAGATTGTCTCAATGGAGAGAAAATGATTCTAATTATGAAATTTTCATTGACTGGAAAATTCACAATTAGATTAGCACTAACATTTATTATACTCCTGTTTAGATTAATAGGATAAAGAATTCATACCTTGAAGTTTGGACAATCTTCATGTTGATTCTTTATCTGAGTGCTTTCCATTTTGATTCTGATTCTGACTTCTGACTTGAGCATCTTCTTTGCAGAGCTTCTGATCAGCTTTTCTTCATTCAGGTTCTGAAGGATGTTCTTCTTCTGAATGTTGACTCTGAGCTGGACGATCAATACTAGTCTTCAAGATCAGAACAAATCTTATAACTTCTGAAGGTTTTCCTTATAGCGTCCGTAACATCAGAACATTCATCTTCTTATCAGGAAATTCTTGACAAGAGACTGAATATCAGAGGTTCAATAATTCCATTAGCTTGAACATAAAATTTTGATAGGTTATACGCTAGAGATAATTAATTGACATCTCATGATCTTCTGATTCTGCTTCCTTGCACAGATGCGAATCTTTGTCAGATACAAGTATCAACAAACTTAAACAAATTTGAGTGGCAATCTTGTTCTTGCAATACTGAGCTAACTTGATCAGAGTTAGTTCAATAAAGATCGACAACATATCTGCTTCTAAAAAGAATAACTACTAATTTCCTTAAGGTGAATAATATCATTGATTTAAATTCTTTCAACTCAGAACAAATGACTTCTGTCCCAGCATCTCTGATTCCAGAATCCATTCATTATGAATTTCTGAGTAGAGTGTTTGATAACATCCTGAACAATTTTGGTTTGTTCAATTAAGATAGAGACTCAATTTAACAAACTTTAACAGTTAGAGTTACTTCCATCAAGTTCTCAGAATATTCTAATAATGAAGTTCTCGAGGAACCACTAAGCTTTCTTCTTTTGAATACACAAAGTATTACTTAGAAGCATAGAAAAGGAAACATCATTCAAACTGCATTGAATCTTCTAACTGTTGAACTAGTTAGGTCTTGGACGTTCTGACAAAAATCATTTTTAGAGTTTGACATCCTCTATTTATGATTTCTGACTTCTTCTGCAGACTTCAACATGAAGTTCTTATGAATCGAAATCATACTATAACAATCATCCTTTTCACTTCAGAAAAACTTCCAATGAGCTTAATATGAGAAAGTCAAGGGTGGACTAATCCATTTCTTGAAAAATCCCATACTCATTTAGAAATAATCTTCAACAAACAAAATTTCTTGTTTTCTGATGATTTGATTCTTGAGCAAAATACGTTGATCAACCAATCGTATTTAAGATAAACATTCAACATATATATATATATATATATATATATATATATATATATATATATATATATATATATATATATATATATATATATATATATATATATATATATATATATATATATATATATATATATATATATATATATATATATATATATATATATATATATATATATATATATATATATATATATATAACCTTATCTGAAGAATCTATCTAGTCAGCTGATTCCGCCAAATTAGTGACTTGCTCAAATGTAATCCATTTGGCTACAATTCAATATCCTCTCAATATCATCAATTTATATGAGATTGAAATTGTTAGTGGATTAAATTTCACCTCGGGTGTTTTCAACACACAACCATGGATCTTTATCTGACTTTGTTAAGTGTTTGATATCCATCAATAACATACCCAGGATCTGATACCAATTGAAGGTGTGAGAAAAACACAAGAAATGGGGGGATTGAATTGGGGTTTTCACTCTTGACTATTTTTTGCACTTTGATGAGTTGCGTCAAGTTATGCTATGAATGCGTTGCGGAAGCATAAAAGAATGTAAAGCATAAAGCAAAATTAAAGAACACATGATATATCCTGGTTCACATGAGAACTTCTCAAGCTAGTCCAGTCCACCCTGTTGCACCCCAAAATTTGCCCTCCATAAGACAAGACTTTGTGTACTAAGAGGTTCACAAGGTTCACAAGATTCACAGTTAGTCAGAAAGTTTGACAATTCCCTCAGACAATGCATCCTCCTAAGCAAGGCATCCTAAACTAGGGTTTTGACTTTCATCAGGCTAAATGGACTTCCAAGACTTCAAGTGAGCTTCATAACATCCTATATGTGTTCAAGAATCCCCATGTCAAGTTTCAAGACTTTTCCAAAAGATTTGCTCAGTCAGATGATCAGATAGGTTAAAATCAGTTAAGGCAGTTAAAAAGTCAAACTGAGGTCAACTGTGGTCAAACCAAAGTCAAACTTCATGATTTTTTGCCAACATCAAGTATATGAAGTAAAATTCATCATTTGATCAAGGGTTGATCATGATTCATCAAGGAGATTTCAGATCATCAAGAATCAGGAGTTTCTAAATTAGGGTTTTCACAGGAAAAGTCAACTGAACTTTGACCAGTCATAACTTTCACATGCTTCATAAATTTTTTTCCATCCAAAGCTCATTTTGAAGGAAATTTAATTCTCTACAACTTTGTGTCTCCCAAGCCAAGCCCAAAAATGCTTCATTTGGAAGGTATGAGCCAAGACATTATAGGTCCTTTTAAAAGTCAACAAAAAGTCAACAACTTCAAAAGAGCATAACTTGAGAATGGTAAAAGATATTGACATGAGACCACAGAGGTTGGTTAGAGAACTCTTTAAGCTTTCCAAAATGTCTAAGAACACCTTCATAGCATTAAAATTGAAGGATTTGTGCCCTTGCAAAGTTGGGAAATGTTTGAGAGGTTTATGAAGTAAATGGGGTCTTAAAACCATAATTCTTCAAATGGGCTGACTTTTTTGTGATCCAATTGGTTCCATGACATCATTCACGAAATTAAATTAATATTTTCATAATTTTCTTCATTTTATTTTTATTTATTATAATATTTTATATTAAAAGTCATTTTAAATTCAAATAAAATATAAAATAATGAAGATTTAAATTTATTTGGTTTCTAGAATGTCATAAAGTATATTTGGACTTGATTGATACAAGAGTTATGAAGATCATCCTAAAATAGCAAGCTTATATCAAGATATTTCAAGTTTTAAAGTCAAATCTTTTTCAATCTCAAACTATCCAAATATCCAAAGTCTTGTGCAATTTTTTTGACCTAATTCATTGTACCATATATATACAACATTTAGCAAACAATAGTAGACGAATTTGCAGCCTCCAAAGTCACCTTCAAACTTCACAAAATCACTTCAAAAACTCATATTCGGATTCCAAGGTAGAGAGGGTTTCAATGAGTTTTGAGCATTGCAATGCGTTCTATGATGTTCATACAACCTATTTGGATCATAAAAAGCACATGAATCACTCTCATTCGCATAAACCGAAACCATGTTCATTCAACATTTGAATTTTTTCGATTTTTATAATACTGACATTATTCTTTGAATTTGATCTTATATTTGTGTTTGTGATGATGTTTGGAGTCTTTCTGGATGAATCAATTGGATTTTAGGTACACGGATGAAGATTAGCCATGGCTAGGGTTTGGACCTTCGAATTAGGGTTCTGCTATATACTCGATTTAAATGATTTTGAAAACCATAGCAAGACTGTATAAACTGTGGGAAATTGTTTTATGCTAGCAATTGGATCCAATTTTACGTGTTTCATAGGAGTCCAAAAACCTAGGTTCTTATGTAAAAATATGTGCAGGAAATTTCGCAGGAAGACTGGTGGGAAAATTCGCAGGAAAATGTGCAGGTCAGGAGGAAGAAGAAGCTGCGCGCGAATTCAAAATTTGAATTTGAATATATATTATATATTTATGTTTGTATCTTATTTCATGAATGATGCTGATAGTGTAGTGGTAAGTGTACGCGCATGTGAAGACCAGGGCAGGGGTTCGAATCTCAGCTTCAACGTTTTTTTGTTTATTTTCTTTGTATTTTCAGGCTTAATATATAATAATCAGTAGTCGTCCATTGTTCACAATACGTGCGTAGCCCAGTGGTAGCCTGTTGCGTCTAGAGGGTGGCAAGGCCTAGGGCGTGGGTTCAATCCCTGCCCCAGGTAATTTTTTAATTCCTGTCTTGTTTAATTGTTTTATTAATTATTTTATTATTAATTAAATATAATCATGTTTAATATGTATATTTAAATAATTCTAGGAACTTAATATGTAAATATTTTATTTTCTAAAACATTCCTAAAAATATTTTTCCAAATTCTAAACCTATTTATTTATTTATGTATTTGAATATATATATATATATATATATATATATATATATATATATATATATATATATATATATATATATATATATATATATATATATATATATATATATATATATATATATATATATATTTATTTAACTATTAGATTAATATTGTAAATTAAAATTAGAAACCCTAATATTTTTATATATAAAACCCTAATTATTTTTAAAATCCTAATTTAATTTTTAATTACTCAAAACCCTAATTTCTTTTAAAACTTTAATTTTTCACTTTAATTATTTTTGTACTTAATAAATATTTCTAATATATATAATTAAAATATTAATCATGTTTATTTTATAATTTAATATATGATCTTTATTATTCTATTTTTATATCAAAAAATTCTAAATTTTTTATTAGCTTGTATATATTTTATATTGTTGTGCTAACTTCTTTTTGTCATTATTTTATCACTAACCATTTTATTTTAATTTTTTATTATATGATTATTATTTAAATTATTCTTATTATAATGTAATTGTACAAGCCATGTAATAATTGTAGTATTTTGTCGTTTATTTATTAATTTTATAAATTGCTATGGTTAGTAAATTAGGGAGTGAAAACATGTTTGTGTTTAAAAATCAATTTAGATCACTAATTATAAGATAAATATTTGAATTTGTACACGCACACACGTAAGTCGATCTTTGATCGCCATCTCACTTCTTAAGGATATCCCTCATGTTGCCTAAACAAAAAGGTCAAGTAAGGTGTATAAAGCAATGACCTTTCTCCTAAAAATATCATCAAGTCCCTTTACGATTATAAGATCAAGTCCCTTCGATGTTGCCTATGTGAATGATCTTGTCCCTTTCGAATAAAAGATGATAAGTGTTGCACCCCAAAATTTGCCCTCACAATACAAGACTTTATGTGCTAAGAAGGTTCACAAGGTTCACAAGATTCACAATGCTTACAAGACCTTTCATGAGTTTCATGAAGTCTACAAGTTACTTTATGAGGTTCACAAGGTTCACAAGATTCACAATGCTTACAAGACCTTTCATGAGGTTCATGAAGTCTACAAGTCACTTTATGAGGTTCACAAGGTTCACAATACCTCCCATGAGGTTCACAAGACATCTTATGATGGTTCACAAGGTTCACAAAGTTCACAATTGGTCAGAAGAGTTGACAATTCCCTCAGACAATGCACCTCCTAAGCAGTGCATCCAAAACTAGGGTTTTGACTTTAATCAGGCTAAAGGGACTTCCAAGACTTCAAGTGAGCTTCATAACATCTTATATGTGTTTAAGAACCCTTATGACAAGTTTCAAGACTTTTCTCAAAAGTTTGCTCAGTCAGATGATCAGATAAGTCAAAATCAGTCAAAGCAGTTAAAAAGTCAAACTGAGGTCAACTGTGGTCAAACCAAAGTCAAACTTCATGATTTTTTTGCCAACATCAAGTATATGAAGTAAAATTCATCATTTGATCAAGGTTTGATCATGATTCATCAAAGAGATTCCAGATCATCAAGAATCAGGAGTTTCTAAATTAGGGTTTTCTCAGTAAAAGTCAACTGAAATTTGACCAGCCATAACTTTCACATACTTCATCACCAAGTCTCCATCCAAAGCTCATTTTGAAGGAAATTGAATTCTCTACAACTTTGTGTCTCACAAGCCAAGCCCAAAAATGCTTCATTTGGAAGGTATGAGCTAAGACATTATAGGTCCTTTTGAAAGTCAACAACTTCAAATGGGCATAACTTGAGATTGGTAAATGATATGGACATGAAACTAGTGGGGTTGGTTAGAGGACTCTTCAAGCTTTCCAAAATGTCCAAGAACACCCTCATAGCATTAAAATTGAAGGATATGTGCCCTTGCAAAGTTGGGAAATTTTGGGTTGGTTTATGATGAAAATGGAGGTCTAAAACCAAATTCTTCCAAATGGGCTGAACTTTTTGTGACCCAAGGTGTTCCATGACATCATGCACGAAATTTATTTAATATTTTCATAATTTTATTTTATTTATTTTATTTATTATGATTTTTTATATTAAAAATCATTTTAAATTCAAATAAAATATAAAATATGAAGATTTAAAATATATTTTGATTCTAGAAAGTCATAAACCTTGATTGAATTAGATTGATATGAAAATTATGATGATTGTCTTAAAATAGCAATGTTATATCAAAAAATATTTGGATTTTAAGACATTATCTTTTTCAATCTTCAATGATCAAAAAGTCCAAAGAATGATCACATATTTTGACCTAATTCTATTCACTATAAGTACATAAACATATCACAAGCATTGGGACGAATTTTGACAGCCTCAAGAGTAAGTTTGCAAACCAAAAAATCCATACAAAACTCAAATTCGGTTTCAAGCTTCTAGGGCGTTTAAAGGTAATTTGAGACCATAGAAACATTGCTTGAACATCCCAGAAGCAATCCCAATACTCATATGCATCAAAACCATGCCATATCATTCAAACCGAATCCTTATTGTTCTTGAAAATATTTTTTTCGATTCCCATAATATTGATATCATTGTCTGAATTTGATCATATATTTGTGTTTGTGATGAAGTTTGAAGTGTTTCTGGATCAATCAATTCGATTTTAAGTGCAGGATGAAGGAACCACCATGGTTAGGGTTTTATGGCCGTTTTAGGGTTCTTCGATTCATCCACTATAAATGAATTTTAGAAGCATGGCTGAGTTGTATAGATCGTATAGAACGTAATGCACTAATCAATTTCATAAAATTTTGCTGTTTTGACAATGTTTGAGTTTCGTAGGTCTTGCTGCAATTTGATATTCGCAGGAAAAATGGCAGCCAAATTCGCAAGTAATTTCGCAGGTTATGAGGTTGAAGAAGAAGTGGGCTTGGCGCGCATTCTGAAATTTAAATATTGTTTTAATATTTTATTATATTGATGTTAACTTATTTCACAAATGCAGCAGTGGTCTGATGGTAAAGGGTACATGTGTATTGTGTGAGGACCTTGGTTCGAGTCCTGGCTGCAGCGTTTTTTCATATTTTTCCTTTTAAATGCTAAACTTAAAATATAATGATTGATAATGCATATATTATCAGATGCGCTCACCCAGCTGGATTGGCAATGTACTTGTGTGTTTGTGTATAAGGTCCTGGGTTCGAATCCCCCAGGCCTTTTGTTTTTTTTCTTATTTTTGTGATTTTCCAGGATATATCACAAAACCAATTAAACTCATTCCTCTATCACACATGCGTGGCTGGTCTGGTGGTGTGTTTTGTTGCTGGTAAGCTGAATGTCCTGGGTTCAAATCCCAGCCAGGTAAGTTCTTTTTACCACTTTTTCTGTTTTAATTTGTTTAATTGATTTCTTTAATTGTTTTCTTATTATTAATTAAAAAATAATCATGCATATATATATATATATATATATATATATATATATATATATATATATATATATATATATATATATATATATATATATATATATATATATATATATATATATATATATATATATATATATATATATATATATATATATATATATATATATATATATATATATATATATATTTAAATAATTCTAAATAACACTTATATTTTCTAAAATTCTAAAAAATTTATTTTTCTTAATTCAAAAACTAGTTTTTATTTATTTATTATACATTTAAATTATAATATGTATATATTTATTAAACCAATATTGTATATTAAGCATAAACCCTAAAAATATATTTTTTTTAAAAACCCTAATTAATTATGTTATTCTTCAAAACCCTAAATTTCTTTTATTTCAAAATTAATTATATTTTATAATTTGTTTAAATTTTATTTAAAATAATTAAAATTTTGTAAATATAATCACAATTAAATTTTTTTTTTATAATATGTAATTATTTCTATAATTTGTTCATAATCTAAATTTTATATAAAATAATTTTTAAAATATATATGTTTAAAAATAATTAAATCTATGTTAATTTAATATTGTAATTATAATTTTTTATATGTTTATAATTAATTTAACTTTTATAAATTGCATATAAGTTTAAATTTTATAATTAAATTGTTCATATTTCCTTATTAACTTCTAATTCTTGTTTATTATCATATTTTGCTTATTATTATTACTAATCATGTTTATTACTAATCTATTTATTTTTTAAATTATGCTTATTATTATTATTTCACTAACCTTATTTATTATTATATTATTATACTAACCCCTATTATAATTATTATTGCTTATTTATTTATTTTACTTATTATTTATATTTTGCTTATTTATTTATTTTTTGCTATTTATTTAAATTGCTTTATTATTTTGTAATTGCTCCTTGGTGTAATTTTTTGTAATATTTAAATTACTTAATTTTCATGCTATGGTTAGTAAAATAGGGAGTGTAAACATGTATTATATTTCAAAATTGAATTTAGGTCATTTAAATTATAAGATAAAAATACAAAATTAAACACTCACACACGTAAGTCGATCTTTGACCGCCATCTCACTTTCTAGGGTTACCTCTCAATGTTGCCTAATCATAAGGTCAAGTGGGGTGTATAAAGCAAAGTCCCTTAAAAGAAAAGTCATCTAGTCCCTAAATAATCAAAGATCAAGTCCCTTAATGGTTGCCTTTCATAATGATCTAGTCCCTTTCGAATAATGATGACAGTCCCTCCAAAATGCTTAATACACCCTACAGTTGCCTTTATAAACAGATGTCCCTCACTTGTCCCACACATCCAAGGTAATGACTACCTATTCCTTAATAATAGGGATAGTCTTACCATTTAAAGGATAAAGAACAGAAAGACTTAAACTTTAGGGTAGGTTCCTCATAGTTACTTGCTCATATTTCAAAAAACACTTCAAAACAATTTCAAACATTTCACAAAGTTTCAAACAATTTTCAAACACAAGTTTTTTACGCATCCGTACATGGATCATTATCAAACTCTTATGAAAATTTTATTCACACACTTCACCTTTTCAAAAACAATTCAAAGTGAGTGATCACACTAAAATTCACCGTGTTTCTGACTCCGGCTTTGGTGCAGACTGAAGTTGGTTGACACTCGATACTACGCTCATTGAGATCCTAAACTTGGAGGGTTTTGGTTGGCAAGTAAGTTGCCTTCTGAACAACCACCCTTGTGAAGGATCAATGATATTGAGATCCCTTAGAACCTGGTTACTTTTGTAGGACAGGATGAACCATCTAACTTCAGGGGAGGGTACTTACCTTAAACCTCATGCAAGCCTTTAAACCTAGGGCTATGGTGTGACTTGTCTGTGTGTGCCACATGTTTGTGATTGAGCATAACATCATGACATCATCATGCATCATAAGCATAACATTTTCACTAATCATTTCAAGGACTAAAGGATTTATCTTTGTTCTTTGTTGCAGGTCATGGCTTCTGCTCGTAGAAACACCATCAGGATCAACTTTGTAGGGATACCTGCTAAGCTTAAAGAGTTGGTTTCTCAAGTGACTGATCATTCCCAGTTTATCAAGAGACATGGTCACCTATTGGATCAAGTCACTTCAGGGTTCAATAAAGACATGATGAGTGTGCTGTTTCAGTTCTTTGACCCTAAGCACCATTGCTTTACATTCCCTGACTATCAGCTGGTTCCAACCATGGAGGAATTCTCTAAACTTCTAGGTATACCTGTTCTTGATCAAAGACCCTTCACAGGCTTGGAGAAGGAGCTTAAACCAGAGGTTATTGCTGCAGCTCTACATCTGAAGAAGTCTGACATTGTTCTAGAAACGAGAAGCGGAGTTAAGGGTATTCTTGCCAAGGTGTTGATAGAAAAAGCTCAGGTGTTCTTGAAGGCCATGAGCTATGATGCTTTTGAGGAAATCTTAGCCTTGCTGATATATGGCTCAGTATTGTTCCCCAATCCAGATCAGTTCATAGATGTTCATGCCATTAATATATTCCTGAGTCACAATCCAGTGCCTACCTTACTTGGAGACATCCTGCATTCTCTTCACACCCGTACTACAAGGGCAAGAGGAACTTTGATGTGCTGCATACCTTTGCTTTCTAGGTGGTTTATTTCTCACCTTCCTCGCTCAGTAATGAAGAATGAGCAAGGGTTCAGATGGTCCAAGAGGATCATGTCACTTTCTCACTCAGATATCCATTGGTGCTCCAGATCTATGGAGAATGTCACTATCATTGACCGTTGCGGGGAGTTTCCTAATGTGCCACTTCTAGGCATAAGAGGAGGCATCACCTACAACCCCTCTCTAGCTTTACGACAGTTTGGTTACGCTCGGAGTGATGGTCCACATGACATGTTGATTCAGGGCATTGTGTTTGATTACGACAACGATCTTCAAGGTTACCGTCAGAGATTCATACGAGCATGGGGAAAAGTAAACAGGGTTGACAGCAAGACACTGGAGCCTAAGTACACTATTCCTATGGAAGCTTATCTCAGATGGGTGCGATCTCATGCTCAGACTCTCATGATGCCATATCCTGCCGTCCTACCAGTTACCATGGAACCTGTTGCTGAAGGAGACACAGCTTATACCATCCTTCACCCAGACATGCCTACTGATATGGAAGACTTGCAGAGATCATGGATCCAACTGAAGGAGCAAAGGGATACTTTCGAGGCTCATTACAAAGCAAGCCAAGAAAGGATCCTAGAACTAACAAAGCAACTTCACGAGGAACAAAATTTCAATTCATACCTCAACACAAAGAGGAAACGTCCATGGGAGACTTAAAACCCCATTCCTTGTAAGCCCAAGGGGCAAACAAATTTATCACTAATAAAAGTTTACTTTTTGGTTGTTTAAACAGATTTAAATCCTGCGGTCCTTGAAAACATTGCATACGCATTCCATATCATTGCATCACAGGTTTATTGTGCACAGGTTTCTCATCTCCTCGCTGTTTATTTCAGCAATGGCTCTTGAACAAACAGTTAAGGATCTCCAGGCACAAAATGCACAGTTCCAAGAGCTGATCCTGAACTTGTCCAAGGGGCAAGATGAATTGAAGACACTGCTGGCTAAGAAGAAGAATCCTGAGGTCAACAAGGATGATCAGCTGAAACAACTACAAGCTGAGATAGCAGAAATAAGGACCCAGATGAATGACCATGTGGCCCTTATTCAAAGTTTAGCTCAGGGGCAAGAAGAGCTGAGAACCTTTGTCCAAAAACTTCAAAGTAATGGAGTCATGAATCTAATTGTCAGTCAACCTCCATTAAAACAAGCTGATTTGGATGAAAGGAAGATGAGGATAAAAGAGGGTAAGAAACAGGTTGCCATTGATTGTTCTTCAGTTGAAGAAGAAAGACCTGATAAGGTTAATCTACTTCAACACAAGGAATGTAGAAGGAAGTTTATCAAGTTCAGCACGCCAATGTCACAAGTTTTGTAATGCCTGTTGGAGATGAAGCTAATTTCCTTGGAAAATTCTCCTAAAAATCCTAACATCTCTTCTCCTCGCTATAATCCCAAGGCAAGGTGTAAGTATCACTCCAACAATCCTGGACATGATACTAATAACTGTTGGGCATTGAATAAGAAGATTCAAGATCTGATTGACGAAGGAATCCTAGAGGTTACTCCAGAAGGTCAAGTTGAATTTTACTATCATCCATCAAACACCGAAGCTGCAAGACAAGTTGCCCAGTGTAGCAAGAAAGGAAGCCTACCTATTCCTGTTGAGATATGGGGCACCTTGGGACATCCAAGTGGTAAATTTGATTTCATGGTGAAGTATACTGCTCCTCAAAGTTCACAAATTGCAATTGAAGACATTCAGCCAACTGGATGGGACAACATTTGAATTTTCATTTGTAATTTCTTTTATTTGTTTAAACACTTACTATTATGTTAAACTTTTGTTTTCATTAATGCATTGCATATGTTTGTCTTGAATTAATCCATTCGTTCCACTATATTTTAAATTATGCTTCTTATTTCTATCTTGTGATATTTAACTCCTGATAAAGCTATAAGCCTGTAGAGGGAGGATGACGAAAACAATACCATAATATTAGGCAGTATGCTTTTGAACAGACTATGCTGACGATGTACAGGCATTGTTTCAATTCCTAAATAGTGGAGATATAAGGAAGTTAATCCCTAGTCAACCCTTTTGAGCCTATGAAGTAGGAGTTTTTATTCTCGCACAAGTTAAAACCCTTATTCATAACCCGGGGCAGGGTAGTTACTCGGTTAACTCAAATATGCTAATTATTTGTGTTGTACACAACTAATGATGGTTCTCTGTAATCATTAAAACCTGACAGTCAATATCCAGAAAAAGAAAAGCTCACTAAGTCAAAACCTATGAAGGAGACTTAATAAAAAATTAAGACATCCCGCTGACTGTAACCTTAAAATAAACAGTTCAGGCAAAAAGAAGGGATAACAAAGTTAAAAGAAAAAAAGGGGTCAGTATGAATCCTCAACAAAGAAAGATGACTGAATATTCAAATAAATTTTGGGTTTCTGAACCATCACAAATTTCAGTGTTACAATTCCAAACTCATTTGAGCCTCAATGCATAAGTTAACTGAGTATAGGACTGAAGAACATCATGGAGATTGGGTTGGGTACAAATAAAATTTGAGCCTTTATCCTTTGTTTCTTAAACCGTGAACCAGGCCACGTTATAACCCTTTAAAAGTCCTAACTGAAGCATGGTTAGTTCGAAAACGTACTGCTACAAAAAGGTATCCTGACTCCTTTAGGGCTTGTTATAAAACTTGAGTTAATATCACGTTTTTCTAAAAAAAAAAAAAACTTTAAAATAATTCTTTTCAAAAAAAAAAAACTTCAAGACAAACATAAGCATTGCATTTTTGAATATATTTGTTTGCATATACCTGAGTGTTTGACAAATGGAGAAACTTACAGTACGAATGTTCAATGAACCAAAGTCCTTCCGATAAACAAAGTTGCTTCCTAGATCAAAATCCATGTATACAAAGGGGCATAGTCATTATCTCCCAATCAAGGGGGCAAGCCATGATACTGCCTAGCCCATGTGGCGCAATCAGGACAGGATGCAGTTACGTTTAAGTATCCAGGGGCAGATCTCCACATCTGTCTAAATTACCGAGGGTAACATTACAGAATTCATAACGCCAGGGGCATGGTCATTATTTCCTAATCAAGGGGGCATACCAAGTTACTGTTCAAATGATTTGGGGCAATCAATTCCAGATCCAACAGTGCTTAATAGCCAGGGGCAGCTCTTCTCATTACCAAGTTCATGATGTCAAGGGCATATTATTATGGGGCATTCTGTTCATTTCTCTTGAGGTAACTACATTCAAATACTTCTGTTATGGTATAAGTCATCCTCAACCAAGGGGCAATGCTTTCTCTTCAAATCTAATACCCAGAGCGTATATGGCCCATCACAATTTGAAGACACATTCCTCTCATTGTATTACCTTGATGTTGGATTCTCAGCAGAAGGCATTGTGGAAGTTAATTGTCTACACCAGTAGTATCAGATGGTGTCAGTATCATGTCTTCAGATCCAGCTATGAGGATTTCTGGGAAGGTATTCAGGAAAGTTAAGAATTTCAGGAGCACCAAATCCAATTGGTTATACACTCTCGAAGTTGAAACGATTCTGTTTTCAGTTTCAGCTTTACTTTTCCCTCTGAATTCAGATTTACTTTTACCCTATTTACATAAGCGAAACGTCCATTGGTTGTGTTTGAATGTATATATGCTTTTGAATATGATTGATGTTTACCAGAAATGCATAAAAATGCAGTAATAGTATTTACTAAGGACGAACGAGGGAAGGATTTCAACGAAGCTTCGCCGGTTCATCTCTACAAAACAGCTATAAACCCTCAGTAGGACGAATCCATCTTCATAAAGTCTCATCTCCCCTGGAATTTATATCCATCTCTTTTATCCTCATACGGATATACGGGAATTTACTTTCCAATAAGGGTACGACGAACGAAGACGGGAGGTTATATCTGCCCTACTATCAAACGAATACGAAGGTTATGTATACCTTACTATCCCCAGCATACGAGAGGTTATCTATACCTTGTTATCCCCAGCATACGGGAGGTTATATATACCTTACTATCCCCAGCATACGGGAGGTTATCTATACCTTGTTATCCCCAGCATACGGAAGGTTATGTATAATATATTATCAAATAAGACTGGAACGAGTTCCTCATATTCTTCAACAACGAATCGGGATTTATTTTCCCTGGCCAGCAGTTGTTATACGAAGATATCCAGACGCTTCCGGCAGTGTCATATCATACATACACCATTTACATCATACCATAACATACATATCCATAGACACATAGTACATTATCTAAGTGCATCATATCATACATGCATACATAATGCATAAAATAATACTATTATACAGAATGCTACCTTGTTTTCAGGTTAATTATCCAGCAAACAGACTTATGATTATCAGGATTGCTTTATCCTCCTGAAAGTTATCATCCCTCAGGATTGCTTTATCCTCCTGAAAGCATATCATCCATCAGGACTGCTTCATCCTCCTGAAAACTTCTAGTACATCAGGACTGCTTTATCCTCCTGAAAGCATTATACATCAGGACTGCTTTATCCTCCTGAAGACTTATTATCTCTCAAGACTGCTTCATCCTCTTGAAAACATATTACTACATCAGGACTGCTTCATCCTCCTGACAGCTTATTATTACCTCAGGATTGCTTTATCCTCCTGAAATCATATTATTACCTCAGGGCTGCTTTATCCTCCTGACAGCTATCATCACTACATCAGGATTGCTTTATCCTCCTGAAAGCATCACTACCTCAGGATTGCTTTATCCTCCTGAAATCATATTATTACCTCAGGATTGCTTCATCCTCCTGAAAGCATATTATCAACCTCTCAAGACTGCTTTATCCTCTTGAAAACATATCACTACATCAGGACTGCTTCATCCTCCTAAAAGCTTATTATCTCATCAGGATTGCTCTACCCTCCTGAAAGCATACTATCACCTCAGGATTGCTTTATCCTCCTGACAGCTTCCCATTATCTCAGGATTGCTTCATCCTCCTGAAAGATTATTACCTCAGGATTGCTTTATCCTCCTGACAGCTTATTATTACCTCAGGGCTGCTTTATCCTCCTGACAGCTATCATCGTTACCTCAGGATTGCTTCATCATCCTGAAAGCCTATTATCAATCTCTCAAGACTGCTTCATCCTCTTGAAAACCATATTACTACATCAGGACTGCTTCATCCTCCTGAAAGCATATTATCAATACATCAGGACTGCTTTATCCTCCTGAAAGCTATCATTATACCTTCATATTTTTGATTGCTTTATCCTCCAAGAAATGTATCAAAGAACTTTTCTCCAAGTGGCATCTTTAAGCCCACTCAAGCATATTCAACTAGCCATCTGTATCACTTTATGCACTGGTGAGTGCAAATTTTTGGGCTTTTGTGTTCAATCCCCTTCAACCTTCCAGGTCACGACTGGCAAATATACCAATCTAACCCCTCAGGTTTCAGAAAATTGAACAGGGGCAGCTGTTGCACCCCAAAATTTGCCCTCACAATACAAGACTTTGTGTGCTAAGAAGGTTCACAAGGTTCACAAGATTCACAATGCTTACAAGACCTTTCATGAGTTTCATGAAGTCTACAAGTTACTTTATGAGGTTCACAAGGTTCACAAGATTCACAATGCTTACAAGACCTTTCATGAGGTTCATGAAGTCTACAAGTCACTTTATGAGGTTCACAAGGTTCACAAGGTTCACAATACCTCCCATGAGGTTCACAAGACATTTTATGATGGTTCACAAGGTTCACAAAGTTCACAATTGGTCAGAAGAGTTGACAATTCCCTCAGACAATGCACCTCCTAAGCAGTGCATCCAAAACTAGGGTTTTGACTTTAATCAGGCTAAAGGGACTTCCAAGACTTCAAGTGAGCTTCATAACATATTATATGTGTTTAAGAACCCTTATGACAAGTTTCAAGACTTTTCTCAAAAGTTTGCTCAGTCAGATGATCAGATAAGTCAAAATCAGTCAAAGCAGTTAAAAAGTCAAACTGAGGTCAACTGTGGTCAAACCAAAGTCAAACTTCATGATTTTTTGCCAACATCAAGTATATGAAGTAAAATTCATCATTTTATCAAGGTTTGATCATGATTCATCAAAGAGATTCCAGATCATCAAGAATCAGGAGTTTCTAAATTAGGGTTTTCTCAGTAAAAGTCAACTGAACTTTGACCAGCCATAACTTTCACATACTTCATCACCAAGTCTCTATCCAAATCTCATTTTGAAGGAAATTTAATTCTCTACAACTTTGTGTCTCACAAGCCAAGCCCAAAAATGCTTCATTTGGAAGGTATGAGCTAAGACATTATAGGTCCTTTTGAAAGTCAACAACTTCAAATGGGCATAACTTGAGATTGGTAAATGATATGGACATGAAACTAGTGGGGTTGGTTAGAGGACTCTTCAAGCTTTCCAAAATGTCCAAGAACACCCTCATAGCATTAAAATTGAAGGATATGTGCCCTTGCAAAGTTGGGAAATTTTGGGTTGGTTTATGATGAAAATGGAGGTCTAAAACCAAATTCTTCCAAATGGGCTGAACTTTTTGTGACCCAAGGTGTTCCATGACATCATGCACGAAATTTATTTAATATTTTCATAATTTTATTTTATTTTATTTTATTTATTATGATTTTTTATATTAAAAATCATTTTAAATTCAAATAAAATATAAAATATGAAGATTTAAAATATATTTTGATTCTAGAAAGTCATAAACCTTGATTGAATTAGATTGATATGAAAATTATGATGATTGTCTTAAAATAGCAATGTTATATCAAAAAATATTTGGATTTTAAGACATTATCTTTTTCAATCTTCAATGATCAAAAAGTCCAAAGAATGATCACATATTTTGACCTAATTCTATTCACTATAAGTACATAAACATATCACAAGCATTGGGACGAATTTTGACAGCCTCAAGAGTAAGTTTGCAAACCAAAAAATCCATACAAAACTCAAATTCGGTTTCAAGCTTCTAGGGCGTTTAAAGGTAATTTGAGACCATAGAAACATTGCTTGAACATCCCAGAAGCAATCCCAATACTCATATGCATCAAAACCATGCCATATCATTCAAACCGAATCCTTATTGTTCTTGAAAATATTTTTTTCGATTCCCATAATATTGATATCATTGTCTGAATTTGATCATATATTTGTGTTTGTGATGAAGTTTGAAGTGTTTCTGGATCAATCAATTCGATTTTAAGTGCAGGATGAAGGAACCACCATGGTTAGGGTTTTATGGCCGTTTTAGGGTTCTTCGATTCATCCACTATAAATGAATTTTAGAAGCATGGCTGAGTTGTATAGATCGTATAGAACGTAATGCACTAATCAATTTCATAAAATTTTGCTATTTTGACAATGTTTGAGTTTCGTAGGTCTTGCTGCAATTTGATATTCGCAGGAAAAATGGCAGCCAAATTCGCAAGTAATTTCGCAGGTTATGAGGTTGAAGAAGAAGTGGGCTTGGCGCGCATTCTGAAATTTAAATATTGTTTTAATATTTTATTATATTGATGTTAACTTATTTCACAAATGCAGCAGTGGTCTGATGGTAAAGGGTACGTGTGTATTGTGTGAGGACCTTGGTTCGAGTCCTGGCTGCAGCGTTTTTTCATATTTTTCCTTTTAAATGCTAAACTTAAAATATAATGATTGATAATGCATATATTATCAGATGCGCTCACCCAGCTGGATTGGCAATGTACTTGTGTGTTTGTGTATAAGGTCCTGGGTTCGAATCCCCCAGGCCTTTTGTTTTTTTTCTTATTTTTGTGATTTTCCAGGATATATCACAAAACCAATTAAACTCATTCCTCTATCACACATGCGTGGCTAGTCTGGTGGTGTGTTTTGTTGCTGGCAAGCTGAATGTCCTGGGTTCAAATCCCAGCCAGGTAAGTTCTTTTTACCACTTTTTCTGTTTTAATTTGTTTAATTGATTTGTTTAATTGTTTTCTTATTATTAATTAAAAAATAATCATGCATATATATATATATATATATATATATATATATATATATATATATATATATATATATATATATATATATATATATATATATATATATATATATATATATATATATATATATATATATATATATATATATATATATATATATATATATATATATTTAAATAATTCTAAATAACACTTATATTTTCTAAAATTCTAAAAAATTTATTTTTCTTAATTCAAAAACTAGTTTTTATTTATTTATTATACATTTAAATTATAATATGTATATATTTATTAAACCAATATTGTATATTAAGCATAAACCCTAAAAATATATTTTTTTAAAAAACCCTAATTAATTATGTTATTCTTCAAAACCCTAAATTTCTTTTATTTCAAAATTAATTATATTTTATAATTTGTTTAAATTTTATTTAAAATAATTAAAATTTTGTAAATATAATCACAATTAATTTTTTTTTAATAATATGTAATTATTTCTATAATTTGTTCATAATCTAAATTTTATATAAAATAATTTTTAAAATATATATGTTTAAAAATAATTAAATCTATGTTAATTTAATATTGTAATTATAATTTTTTATATGTTTATAATTAATTTAACTTTTATAAATTGCATATAAGTTTAAATTTTATAATTAAATTGTTCATATTTCCTTATTAACTTCTAATTCTTGTTTATTATCATATTTTGCTTATTATTATTACTAATCATGTTTATTACTAATCTATTTATTTTTTAAATTATGCTTATTATTATTATTTCACTAACCTTATTTATTATTATATTATTATACTAACCCCTATTATAATTATTATTGCTTATTTATTTATTTTACTTATTATTTATATTTTGCTTATTTATTTATTTTTTATTATTTATTTAAATTGCTTTATTATTTTGTAATTGCTCCTTGGTGTAATTTTTTGTAATATTTAAATTACTTAATTTTCATGCTATGGTTAGTAAAATAGGGAGTGTAAACATGTATTATATTTCAAAATTGAATTTAGGTCATTTAAATTATAAGATAAAAATACAAAATTAAACACTCACACACGTAAGTCGATCTTTGATCGCCATCTCACTTTCTAGGGTTACCTCTCAATGTTGCCTAATCATAAGGTCAAGTGGGGTGTATAAAGCAAAGTCCCTTAAAAGAAAAGTCATCTAGTCCCTAAATAATCAAAGATCAAGTCCCTTAATGGTTGCCTTTCATAATGATCTAGTCCCTTTCGAATAATGATGACAGTCCCTCCAAAATGCTTAATACACCCTACAGTTGCCTTTATAAACAGATGTCCCTCACTTGTCCCACACATCCAAGGTAATGACTACCTATTCCTTAATAATAGGGATAGTCTTACCATTTAAAGGATAAAGAACAGAAAGACTTAAACTTTAGGGTAGGTTCCTCATAGTTACTTGCTCATATTTCAAAAAACACTTCAAAACAATTTCAAACATTTCACAAAGTTTCAAACAATTTTCAAACACAAGTTTTTTACGCATCCGTACATGGATCATTATCAAACTCTTATGAAAATTTTATTCACACACTTCACCTTTTCAAAAACAATTCAAAGTGAGTGATCACACTAAAATTCGCCGTGTTTCTGACTCCGATTTCGCATGCATTCTTAGCTTTTATTGTTGTTTTGTTTTGTTATTACTTTGTTTTCTTATGTATTCAGGTTTTTATAATAATCGGAGCTTTAATCGAGAAAAGGAGCGAAAAAGGAGTGAAAACGGACGTAAACCTAGAAATTCAGCATTTTGCACTTACGGCACCCACCGTGGCGGGCGCCATGGGGTTAGCCATGACGTGGCCACGTCTCAAGACCACTCCTCAACCTCCAAGACCCACGATCCCCACTCTCCAATCCCCTGTAGGGACCATGGCGGGCGCCATAGGCCTGTGGCGGGCGCCACAAGGCCAATTTCAGTAACCTCCACTTTTTAGTGGAGGGGCATCCCAGTCTTTTCATGCTTTCAGTTTTCCTATAAATAGGACCTTAGATTTTCGTTTTTCTTCATCCAAACTTAGATTTCTCTAGGCATATATCAGTTTTAAAGCAGTTATCATTCCACATCAGGGTGATACTGCAATCGAGTGATCGAGTCTGTATACGTCTGCGTGATCGAGTTTTGGAGCACTCTGGGAGGAAGTTAATCCTGCCGCCATTTTAATTCCAGTTCGTATTTTATTTTTCCGCATTGCTTTACTTTTATTTACTTTCCGCATTGCTTTACTTTTATTTATTTCCCGCACTCGCTTTACTTTATTTATTTCTCGCACTCGCACTACTTTCGTTTATTTTCCGCACTCGCTTTAAATTACTTTATTTCCCGCACTCGCACTACTTTTATTTACTTTCTGCACTCGCACTACTTTTATTTACTTTCCTCACTCTCACTAAATTACTTTTATGAAAAATTATAAAAAGAACTTTTACTTTACCATGTCTAACTAAATCTATAAAGGTTAGAATGTAAGGATCGTAATTAAACCAGTAATCCGTACAATTGTTCGTGGAAACACTTAAGGGCTATTTTATCTTTCAATTTAAGTTTAATTGTTTTTAACTATTTTAAAAACAGCCAAAAGCGCTTTGTCTAGTTTATTAGGAGTTTTTAGATTAAAAAGAAAGGAGATTTTAAAACGACTTTTGAACGCGTTAAAGAAGTTTAGAGTCTGGTTCGTGAGAACCTCTTTTTGCTAAGAAATCCAGGTTAAAGTACTTTTCAACTTAGTTAAGATACTATATTTCTTAAAAATAGGTTTACTACTCTAACGCAGTACGCACCTTTTTATCCGTGACAATAGGAGGGGTTGATTAGAGAGTACAACTCGGTTCTGAATACGCGAAAGCGACAGTTCCTGTTAAATTAGTTCTTTTCAAAGGAGAAAACATTGCCCATAAGTAGTTCCATTAACAAGTACTGGATTATCCATTAATTACGTGAATTACATTCGAGCCTGTCTTTGTTTATTGTTTAAAATTATTATTTTATTTACCATTGCACCCTTCTTAAAACCCCTATATTTAGTTGCCTTAGATACACACCATAACAACAGGTACGATAGATTGACACTTGGTCTCTGTGGATTCGACAATCTTTTATATTACTCTGACGTGTTCGTACACTTGCGAAAAACACGCATCAGTGAGCTAAGTAACTAAGAGCCCATGGATAACCATGGATGTAAAGGGTGCTAACACCTTCCCTTTACATAACCTACCCCCCGGACCCAAAAATATTTTAAAAGGTCTTTCCTATTCTTTTATGCCTTTCCTTTGGATAAAATAAAAGTCGGTGGCGACTCTTGCTATCCGCAACATAACTAAAGTCAGTTCTCCCACCGTGTTACAATAAGTCCCTTCGAATTGCTAGGACACCTTATAGTTGCGTAACCACAGATGACCCTTCACATGTCCCTTACAACATCCAAGATAATGACTACCTATTCCTTATTAATAGGGATAGTCTTACCATTGAAAGAACATTTAAGAACAGTAAAGATTTAATTTAGGGTAGGTTCCTCTTAAGTACTTACTCACTCCTTCAAAAACACTTCATCACACTTTACATTTTAAACAATTTTCAAAACAAAGTCTTTATATATATCCATACAAGGATCATTATAAAGTACTTAAGAAAAATTTTAATCACACACTACACTTCTCAAAAACAATTTAAAGTGAGCTAAGTAACTAAGAGCCCATGGATAACCATGGATGAAAAGGGTGCTAACACCTTCCCTTTACATAACCTACCCCCCGAACCCAAAAATCTTTTAAGGTCTTTCCTGTTCTTTTATGCCCTTTCCTTTGGATAAAATAAAAGTCGGTGGCGACTCTTGCTATCCGCAACATTTAATTAAAGTCAGTTCTCCCACCGTGTTACAGAACTGGCGACTCTGCTGGGGATTTAATAAAAGAGGGGCACCCTTAGGAATTAGATCACTTTAAATTTGTTTTCTTTGTTTGCTTTACTTTACTTGTTGGGTGCTCTTATGTGTGAAAGATCCTAACCCGGATCTAGTGTACCTTAGGTAAATGGCAATAGACCAAGGAAACTGTACGGCGTATACCGATATGGTTGATCTGGTGGCCATAGTTAGTGTGACTTCTTGGTTGGTGCTTATGTTCCTTAAGTCAAGTTGAGGATAATATGAGGCTGCCATATGTTGTCAATGCACTAACTAACTTTTAGAACCCTAGTCATCCCATCTTGACCTTTAGAAAAGTAGTGAGATAACCGGCTTTGGTGAAGACTGAAGTTGGTTGATACTCGATGCTACACTCATTGAGATCTTAAACTTGGAGGGCAAGTAAGTTGCCTACTGAACAACCACCCTTGTGAAGGATCAATGATATTGAGATCCCTTAGAACCTGGTTACTTTATAGGACAGGATGAACCAACTAACTTCAGGGGAGGGTACTTACCTCTAAACCTCATGCAAGCCTTCAAACCTAGGGCTATTGTGTGACTTGCTTGTGTGTGCCACATGTTTGTGATTGAGCATAACATCATAGCATCATCATGCATCATAAGCATAGCATTTTCACTAACCATTTCAAGGACCAAAGGATTTATCTTTATTCTTTGTTGCAGGTCATGGCTTCTGCTCGTAGGAATACTATCAAGATCAACTTTGTAGGAATACCTCCTAAGCTTAAGGAGTTGGTCTCTCAAGTTTCTGAAAACTCCCAGTTCATCAAGAGGCATGGTCACCTATTGCATTTAGTCACTTCAGGGTTCAATGAAGACATGATGAGTGTCCTGTTTCAGTTCTTTGATCCTAAGCATCACTGCTTTACATTCCCCGACTATCAGCTGGTTCCTACAATGGAAGAGTTCTCCAAACTTCTGGGTATACCTGTCCTTGATCAGAGACCTTTCACAGGCTTGGAAAAAGAGCCTAAACCTGAAGTCATTGCTGCAGCCCTACATTTGAAGAAATCAGACATTGTTCTAGAAATGAGAATTGGAGTTAAGGGTATTCTTGCCAAGGTGTTGATAGAAAAGGCTCAAGTGTTCTTGAAGGCTATGAGCTATGATGCTTTTGAGGAGATTTTAGCCTTGTTGATTTATGGCTTAGTATTTTCCCCCAATCCAGATCAGTTCATAGACGTTCACGCCATCAACATATTTCTGAGTCATAATCCAGTGCCTACATTACTTGGAGACATCTTACACTCTCTTCATACCCGCACTACAAAGGCACGAGGAACTCTGATGTGCTGCATACCTTTGCTATCTAGGTGGTTTATTTCTCACCTTCCTCGATCAGTGATGAAGAATGAACAAGGGTTCAGGTGGTCCAAGAGGATTATGTCACTTTCTCATTCAGATATTCATTGGTGCTCTAGATCTATGGAGAATGTTACTATCATTGACCGTTGTGGGGAGTTTCCTAATGTGCCACTTCTAGGCATAAGAGGAGGCATTACTTACAACCCTTCCTTGGCTTTACGACAGTTTGGTTATGCTCGAAGTGATGGTCCTCATGACATGTTGATTCAGGGTATTGTGTTTGACTATGACAACGATCTGCAAGGTTACCGTCAAAGGTTCATACGAGCATGGAGAAAAGTGAACAAGGTTGACAGCAAGACTCTGGAGCCCAAGTACACTATTCCTATGGAAGCTTATCTCAGATGGGTACGATCTCGTGCTCAGAATCTTATGATGCCATATCCTGCCATCCTGCCAGTTACTATGGAGCCTGTTGCTGAAGGAGATAATTCTTATACCATCCTTCATCCAGACATGCCCACTGACATGGAAGACTTACAGAGGTCCTGGATCCAGTTGAAGGAGCAAAGGGATACTTTTGAGACTCATTACAAAGCAAGTCAAGAAAGAATCCTAGAGCTAACCAAGCAACTTCACGAGGAGCGGAATCTCAACTCATACCTCAACACAAAGAGGAAACGTCCATGGGAGACTTAAAACTCCATCTTTTGTATTCATTTTGTTTTTATTGTAAGCCCAAAGGGCAAACAAATTTATTACTAATAAAAGTTTACTTTTTGGATGTTTAAACAAATTTAAATCCTGCGGTCCTTGAAAACATTGCATACGCATTTATACACCATATCATTGCATCACAGGTTTCTTATGTACAAGTATCTTATCTTCTCACTGTTTATTTCAGCAGAAATGGCTCTTGAACAAACAGTCAAAGATCTCCAGGCACAGAATGCCCAATTCCAAGAGCTGATCCTAAACTTGTCCAAGGGACAGGATGAATTGAAGACACTGCTGGCTAAGAAAACTAAGAAGACTAGAAGGTCAGGAGGCATTATCAATATGGGAAGAAGGTTCAGAGGTCCTGTCAAGACCAAGGAACAGGTTGAAGATTATGAGTTTGAAGAGTCTGAGAAAGAGGGAGGCAGTCTCCATAATACTATGGGGGATTCTGATTCTGAAGCAAATTACTATCATGATCCTAATGAAGATAAGTTCAAGATGCTGGTGGATAGAATGAATGCTATGGAGTTACAAAAGTCTTCTGGGCTGGATTTTGAAGATCTGAGTCTGATATCTGGAGTGGTTATACCCATTGGTTTCAAGGTCCCTACTTTTGTAGTATATGATGGTGTCTCCTGCCCCAAGCTGCATCTGAGGTCCTATGTCTGAAGAATCCAACCCCATACTGCTGATAAGAAGTTGTGGATCCATTTCTTCCAAGAGAGCTTGTCTGGAGCTCAATTGGAATGGTACTATCAATTGGAGAGTGTCAACATCCATGATTGGAATGATCTTGCTGAGGCCTTCTATAGGCAATATCAATACAATGCTGATCTAGCCCATACTCGCATGCAACTCCAAAGCATGTCTATGGGTGCTAAAGAAAATTTCAAGGAGTATGCCCAGAAGTGGAGAGACTTGGTTGGTAGAGTACAACCTCCTCTAACTGACAGGGAGTTAGTAGATATGTTCATGAGTACGTTGAATGGTCCTTTCTACAGTCATCTCATTGGAAGCTCATCATCTGGCTTCACTGAGCTGATAATGACGGGAGAGCGTGTAGAAAGTGGCATAAGAAGTGGCAAAATACAGGTGGGTGCCTCTTCATCCAATACTGCAAAGAAGCCCCCTAGTGGGAAGAAAGAGTCAAATGTTGTTTATGGTCAACCTGGTCGTAATAGGAGTCACCAATCTGTGAGTGCCGCTCACATCTCCAATCCTACTCATGCAGCACCAGAGCCACCACAGGGCAATCAGCAGAGGCCTAGAAGATAGTTCACCAAGATCAACATGTCACTGGCCCAAGCCTTTCAACACTTGTTGAAAGGGGGACTCATTACTTTGAAGGACCCTCCTCAGAATCCTAATGTTACCTCTCCTAGGTATAATCCTAATGCACGGTGTGCATATCATTCTAATTGTCAGGGACATGATACCAATAATTGCTGGATATTGAAGAATAAGATTCAGGATATGATTGATGCTGGAGAGATTGAGTTTGACCCTCCGGGTACTCCAAATGTGATTACTGCTCCCATGCCAAATCATGAAAAGACTGTTAATGCCATTGATGAAGTTTCACATATTTCCTCAGTTGCAGATGTGACTACACCATTGTCTGTTATTAAGAAGAAGTTGGTACAAGCTGGGTTCTTTCCGGGTTGTAATGAAGATTGTTTCTGTTGTGCTTATAAACCTGATAGCTGTTGGAAGTTGAAGGACGACATTCAACGCCTCATGGAAAATTACACCATATTGTTTGAGAGGACACCTTCTGTGGAGAGTATGGTTGAACATATAACTCAAGGTGCGAAGGTTGAAGAGGTGGATATGGTTGATAAAATGCCAGTGAGAATTACTTCCAAGGGCCCTGTCAAAATCACTCATAAGGGTCCAATTAAGATTACTGCTGAAGGCCCTGTGAGGACTGTTGCTGAAGCTAGAGTGGCTCCTATGATTATTACCACTCCTGGTCCTATTCCGTATACTTCTGATAAAGCTGTACCTTGGCATTATGGTTCCGATGTTTATATTCGCGGTGTTAAACAAGAACCCTTAGCTGATACGAATGTTGCTGATGAAAACCTTGATGTTGACAATATTGCTGGATCTAGTAAGATCACAAGAAGTGGAAGAATTTTCTCTCCTCCGGCTACCTCCAAGAATACTACTACCTCCACTGCTGCAACAAATACTGATGCCTGGGGCAAAGGTCCTGTTATTGAACCCGTACAAGCTGATGCACCAACGATTGATGATCTTTCTAAACAGATGGAAGAAGTACTGAAGATCATTCGTAAGAGTGATTATGATATTGTTGATCAATTGGGCCATACTCCCTCCAAGATTTCCATGTTGTCTTTGTTGCTGTGTTCTGAGGCTCATGCCAAAGCCTTGATTAAGTTCTTGAAGACTGCTCACGTACCAAATGAGATTTCTGTAGATCAGTTTGAAAATTGTGTTGCACACTTGACCTATGATAACGGGTTAGGTTTCTCCGATGCTGATTTGACTCCTGCCAAGAGAGATCATAACAGGGCTTTACATATCTCTATTGAGTGTAGGGGTACTACCCTGTCTCATGTGTTGATAGACAATGGTTCTTCACTGAATGTACTTCCAAAAGAGGTTTTGAACAAGCTTAGTCCTGAAGATGCTGTGTTGAGACCAAGTAATATAGTGGTGAAGGCTTTTGATGGTTCGAGAAGAGTGGTGCATGGAGAAATAGATCTCCCAATCAAAGTAGGTTCCCAAGTCTTCAATTCAACCTTCTATGTAATGGATATTCGTCCTTCATACTCTTGTTTGCTTGGGCGCCCCTGGATCCATGGGGCAGGTGCTGTGACCTCCACTTTACATCAGAAGATGAGATACCCAGTGAAGGGAAAGGTTGTTACCGTTTACGGAGAGGAAGAATATATAGTCAGTCATGTGAATACATTTAAGTATCTGGAAGTGGAAGGTGAATATGTTGAGACTCCGTGCCAGACGTTTGAAGTAGTTCCTTGGGTTGTTCCTAATACTGAAGCTCCTCCTGTTGTCAAAAGAGTTCCTGTGGTCACCAGAGTACCTCCTACAATGGCCTCCCTCAAAGATGCTAGAGTTGTGATTGATAAAGGTGGTTGTACTATTTGGGTCAACTTCCTGACATTCCTTACAAGTCTGACAAGTTTGGTTTGGGTTTCACTGCAGAGTCCTAGAAGGCTGTTCGTCGTGCTCGTGCTGTTTGTATCACCAATCAAGGGATTATGAAAGATCAAATCAATGCTGTGGGTGACTATGATGAAGACTACGACTTGGATGCTTGGATTTTTCCTACTGTGGGTGATGGGCTCAATAACTGGAAAGCTGAAGATGTTATTCCTATCTCCTTTAGTCAGGAGTAAATACTATTACTGTGTTGTTATTTTAAGTTTGTAATTTTTGAACAATTGAACTCTTAAGCCTTGTGCCTTACCCGGGGCACAATGGTATGCTTGTTTCGGGATGTCATTTCATTTGCATACTTCATTCAATAAAAATCAGTGGACGTTTCGTTTTCGTAAATATTGTGTTCCTTGTCTTTCTTTTATTTTATTTTTGTTTTATCAGCTATGTGTTCTTACACACACCCACATCACTAAAATGCAGATCCTCATCCACTCTGGATCCTGTTGATAACAGTTCTATTATTGCCAATTATAATTTCGAGAATCCGATCTATCAAGCTGAAGATGGAAAGGAGGAAGATTGTGAAGTACCTGTAGAGCTTGCTAGGTTGTTACAACAAGAAGAGAAAGCTGTACAGCCACATGAAGAGCCAATCGAAGTTGTGAATTTGGGAACTGAAGAAAACAGGAAAGAAGTCAAGATAGGGGCTGAATTATAGGATGCTGTTAAGAGAAGATTGATTCAGATGTTACATGATTATGTGGAGATCTTTGCTTGGTCCTATGAAGATATGCCAGGGTTGGATACAAACATTGTGGTTCACCGTTTACCGGTAAAAGAAGATTGTCGTCCAAAGAAGCAGAAGGTTCGTCGCATGCGTCCTGAAATGTCAGAGAAGATTAAGGCAGAGGTGATGAAATGGTTTGATGCAGGGTTCTTAGCTGTGACTTCTTATCCTCAATGGGTTGCAAATGTGGTACCGGTACCTAAGAAAGATGGTAAGGTACGTATGTGTGTAGACTACAGGGATTTGAACAAGGCCAGCCCCAAAGATGACTTTCCACTTCCTCATATTGATGTTCTGGTAGACAACACTGCTCAGCATAAGGTATTCTCTTTTATGGATGGTTTCTCTGGTTACAATCAGATCAAGATGGCACCTGAAGATATGGAGAAGACAACATTTGTTACACAGTGGGGCACCTTTTGCTATAAAGTGATGCCATTTGGTTTGAAGAATTCCGGGGCAACATATCAGCGTGCTATGGTGGCTTTGTTTCACGATATGATTCATCATGAGATAGAGGTGTATGTGGATGATATGATAGCCAGGTCCCAGAATGAAGAGCAACACCTTGATCATCTGCATAAGTTGTTTGAGAGGTTGAAGAAATACAAGTTGAGATTGAACCCAAACAAATGTACTTTTGGAGTAAGATCTGGTAAACTCCTGGGTTTCATTGTCAGTGGAAAAGGTATTGAAGTGGACCCTGCGAAAGTGAAAGCTATACAAGAGATACCAGCTCCCCGTACTGAGAAGGAAGTTAGAGGTTTCTTGGGATGATTGAATTACATTGCAAGATTTATTTCCTAATTAACTGCTACCTGTGAGCCAATCTTCAAGTTGTTGAGGAAAGATCAGGTAATGGAATGGAATGATGAGTGCCAGACAGCATTTGATGAAATCAAGAAATATCTTCTAGAACCTCCTATTTCGATGCCACCAGTTGATGGAAGACCCTTGATTATGTACTTAACAATGTTAGACAACTCAATGCGGTGTGTGTTGGGGCAACATGACGAGTCTGGTCGAAAAGAGCAGGCAATATACTACCTTAGCAAAAAGTTTACCGACTGTGAAACAAGATACTCACTGCTCGAGAAAACTTGCTGCACTTTGGCATGGGCTGCTCGCCGACTAAGACAATATATGTTGACTCATACTACCTTATTGATTTCGAAGATGGATCCAATCAAGTACATATTCGAGAAACCTGCTCTCTCCGGACGAATAGCAAGATGGCAAATGATCTTAACAGAATATGACATACAATATACTACTCAGAAGGCCATTAAAGGAAGTGTTGTAGCTGATCATTTGGCCCATCAAGCAGTGGATGATTATCAGTCAATGAGTTTTGAGTTCCCTGGTGAAGACATTATGATTATTACCAAAGAACCTGGAAAATATGACGGACCTGAACAAGGATCCCAATGGACTATGGTTTTTGATGGAGCTTCTAATGCACTTGGTAATGGTGTTAGTGTTGTGATCAGTTCCCCTGAAGGTTGTCATACCCCGATTACTGCAAGACTTTGTTTCTATTGTACCAATAACATGGCTGAGTATGAGGCATGTATCATGGGTATCAAAGCTGCCATTGATATGAAGATTCAATTCCTGGACGTGTATGGAGATTCAGCCCTGGTAGTAAGTCAGATTAAAGGAGATTGGGATACCAAGCATGATAATCTCATTCCTTACAGAGAGCATGTGTTGTCTTTGATCCCATATTTTGAAGAGATTACCTTTGGACATATTCCACGAAGAGAAAATCAGTTGGCAGATGCATTAGCCACTATGGCATCTATGTTTGAGATTAGCTGGGATGATGAAGCTCCCAAGATTACTATTGACAGATTTGAGAAGCCTGCATACTGCAATGAGATTGACACTGAAGAAGCAGAGGGGAAGCCTTGGTTCTATGAAGTGAAAAGATATCTTGAAGTTCAGGAGTTCCCTGAAGGGGCATCTGTCAAAGATAAGAAGTTTCTGAGGAGGTTTTCTGCTAAGTTCTTCTTGAGTAATGGGATTTTGTACAAGCGCAATCATGATTCAACTTTGCTTCGTTGTGTGGATAAGAAGGAAGCAACCGAGATTATGGAAGATATGCACGATGGGATCTTTGGCACTCATTCTAGTGGTCATACTATGAAAAAGAAGATATTGAGAGCATGTTACTATTGGTCTACCATGGAAGCTGACTGCTATCAACATTCCAGAACATGTCACAAGTGCCAAATCTATGCTGATAAAGTACACATACCTCCATCACCATTGAATGTGTTGACTGCTCCTTGGCCTTTTGCCATGTGGGGCATTGATATGATTGGTGAAATCAAGCCTACTGCTTCTAATGGGCATCGTTTCATCCTGGTTGCTATTGATTATTTTACTAAGTGGGTGGAGGCAGCTTCATTTGCATCTGTTACTAAGAATGTGGTGGCTCGATTCATTAAGAATAATCTCATCTGCAGGTATGTCATCCCTGAAAGGATTATTACTGACAATGGCTCTAATCTGAACAACACTATGATTACTGATCTCTGCACGCAGTTCAAGATTAAGCATCATAACTCTTCTCTGTACCGTCCGAAGATGAATGGGGCAGTAAAAGCTGCTAATAAGAACATTAAGAAGATTCTACAGAAGATGACTGTTACTTACAAGGATTGGCATGAGATGTTACCATTTGCTCTTCATGGCTATCGTACTTCAATACGTACTTCAACAGGGGCAACCCCATTCTCCTTAGTCTATGGTATGGAAGCAGTTTTGCCCATTGAAGTTCAGATACCCTCCCTAAGAATCATGAAAGATGCAGGCTTGGATGAATATGAATGGATTCAGACTCGACTTGACCAGATAAATTTGATTGATGAAAAGAGGTTAGCATCAGTTTGTCATGGCCAGATGTACCAGAAACGGATGATCAAAGCTTTTAATAAGAAGGTTAAGCCAAAGGTATATCAGGCTGGTGATTTGGTAATCAAGCGTATCATATTACCACAGGGTGATCCTAGGGGCAAGTGGACTCCTACATATGAAGGACCATTTGTAGTCAAAACAGTATTCTCAGGAGGTGCCATGATACTTACTACTATGGATGGTGAAGACTTCCCACAGCCTGTAAATGCAGACATAGTTAAAAAATACTACGCATAAAAAGAGACCCGCTAGGTTGACTGGCCTAGGCAAAAATAAGGGCATCCCAGCTAACCAAAAGGGTTCGGGCAAAAATTAGTGATATATATAAAAAACAATGTACACCCGGCAAGTCGAAAACCTGAAAAGGCGGCTTGGGAAAAAAAGGGTATCCCGGTGGATTGAAAACCTGAAAGGGCAGTCCAGGCAAAAGTTAGGGATAAAAGCGTATGACTATGTCTCGTTTGGATCACCCATATAGCTCCAACCAGTTGTGCTACTTAATTCAAGCTCAAACAGATAAAGCTCAATCCAATCGTTTCCGTCTCAACAGCAGAAGATGAGATACTTGAAGATAATGGCAATAGTAGAATTGAAACTTAATAGGATTATTTCCCACATAGCTGATTTTCTTTGTTTTGTAAAATTTTAATGACAAATTCCTCTTACTAGGATTTCTGTTTCCTTGTACAAACTTGCCTATGTATAGGTCACTTTGTGATATAAATAAAATTTCTTCTTTGAATCCAGGTTTACTTTTACCCTATTTACATAAGCGAAACGTCCATTGGTTATGTTTGAATGTATGTATGCTTTTGAATATGATTGATGTTTACCAGAAATGCATAAAATGCTTAATATGATTGATGTTTAACAGAAATGCATGAAAATGCAGTAATAGTATTTACTAAGGACGAACGAGGGAAGGAATGCAACGAAGCTTCGTCGGTTCATCCACACAAGATAGCTACAAATCCCCAGTAGGGCAAATCTATCATCATAGATACTTCGAGTTACATCTCCCCTTGAATTTATGTCCATCTCTTTTATCCTCAGTCAGGATACTCATGAACTTATTCCTTCGATAAAGGAACGACGAACGTAAACGGAAGGTTATAAATACTATACTATCAAACGAGACGAGAACGAGTTCTTCATATTCTTCAGCAACGAATCGGGATTTATTTTCCCTAGCCAGCAGTTGTTATATGAAGATATCCAAATTGCTTCAGGCTGCATGATTCATACATACATCATTTACATCATACCATAACATACATATCCATAAATACATAACACATTTACTTAGGTGCATCATACTATGCATGCATACATATTGCATAAACTAACATTCTCCTTGCAAGATAGTTATATGCAGATAAAACAATATCAACAATTCACAACAGATCAGAAATGATCCACACATTACTCCAGATGTCCTCGGAGAGTAGGCAAACGATCTGTAAGAAGATCCATTCCCTAATCCAGGATATTTCCAGAAGATTCTATCTATCTGGCCTTGAATATCAGGCAAATGATCTGTACAAAGATCCATTCCCTGGTTCAAGATATTTTTCAGAAGGACTAATCCTGACGTTCTTTTGGCCCTTGAATAGCAGGCAAACGGTCTATACAAAGATCCATTCCCTAGTTCAAGATATTTTTCAGAAGAACTAATCCTGACGTTCTTTTGGCCCTTGAATAGCAGGAAAACGGTCTGTACAAAGATCCATTCCCTGGTTCAAGATATTTTTCAGAAGGACTAATCCTGACGTTCTTTTGACCTTGGAGAATAGGCAAACGGTATGTACAAAGATCCATTCCCTAATCCAAGATACTTCCAGAAGAGATAATCGCCACAAAGATTTATTTCTACTGGTCCATACAACAATTCAAACTATGTTGTATAAACGATTCAAAGACGGCCTATACGAAGACCTAGTACTGATATCCAGTATCAACATAAAGACATCATCACATCCTGATATTTTAGATGGCATCTCTAAGCCCATCTCCAGTTCTTTAGATGGCATCTCTAAGCCCATATCCAATTATTCCAAGTGGCATATTCAATCCCACTCAAGCATACACAACTAATCATCAGTGTTATTTTACGCACCGGCGAGTGCAAATTTTTGGGCTTTTGTGTTCAATCCCCTTCAACCATCCAGGTCACGACTGGCACATATGCCAATCTAACCCCTCAGGTTTCAGAAAATTGAACAGGGGCAGCTGTTGCACCCCAAAATTTTCCCTCCATAAGACAAGACTTTGTGTACTAATAGGTTAACAAGGTTCACAAGGTTCACAAGATTCACAGTTAGTCAGAAAGTTTGACAATTCCCTCAGACAATGCATCCTCCTAAGCAAGGCATCCTAAACTAGGGTTTTGACTTTCATCAGGCTAAATGGACTTCCAAGACTTCAAGTGAGCTTCATATCATCCTATATGTTTTCAAGAATCCCCATGTCAAGTTTCAAGACTTTTCCAAAAGATTTGCTCAGTCAGATGATCAGATAGGTTAAAATAAGTTAAGGCAGTTAAAAAGTCAAACTGAGGTCAACTGTGGTCAAACCAAAGTCAAACTTCATGATTTTTTGCCAACATCAAGTATATTAAGTAAAATTCATCATTTGATCAAGGGTTGATCATGATTCATCAAGGAGATTTCAGATCATCAAGAATCAGGAGTTTCTAAATTAGGGTTTTCACAGGAAAAGTCAACTGAACTTTGACCAGTCATAACTTTCACATGCTTCATCAAAAATTTTCCATCCAAAGCTCATTTTGAAGGAAATTTAATTCTCTACAACTTTGTGTCTCACAAGCCAAGCCCAAAAATGCTTCATTTGGAAGGTATGAGCCAAGACATTATAGGTCCTTTTAAAAGTCAACAACTTCAAAAGAGCATAACTTGAGAATGGTAAAAGATATGGACATGAGACCAAAGAGGTTGGTTAGAGGACTCTGTAAGATTTCCAAAATGTCCAAGAACACATTCATAGCATTAAAATTGAAGGATTTGTGCCCTTGCAAAGTTGGGAAATTTTTGAGAGGTTTATGAAGTAAATGGGGTCTTAAAACCATAATTCTTCAAATGGGCTGACTTTTTTGTGATCCAATTGGTTCCATGATATCATGCACGAAATTAAATTAATATTTTCATAATTTTATTCATTTTATTTTTATTTATTATGATTTTTTATATTAAAATTCATTTTAAATTCAAATAAAATATAAAATAATGAAGATTTAAATTTATTTGGTTTCTAGAATGTCATAAAGTATATTTGGACTTGATTGATACAAGAGTTATGAAGATCATCCTAAAATAGCAAGCTTATATCAAGATATTTCAAGTTTTAAAGTCAAATCTTTTTCAATCTCAAACTATCCAAATATCCAAAGTCTTGTGCAATTTTTTTGACCTAATTCATTGTACCATATATATACAACATTTAGCAAACAATAGTAGACGAATTTGCAGCCTCCAAAGTCACCTTCAAACTTCACAAAATCACTTCAAAAACTCATATTCGGATTCCAAGGTAGAGAGGGTTTCAATGAGTTTTGAGCATTGCAATGCGTTCTATGATGTTCATACAACCTATTTGGATCATAAAAAGCACATGAATCACTCTCATTCGCATAAACCGAAACCATGTTCATTCAACATTTGAATTTTTTCGATTTTTATAATACTGACATTATTCTTTGAATTTGATCTTATATTTGTGTTTGTGATGATGTTTGGAGTCTTTCTGGATGAATCAATTGGATTTTAGGTACACAGATGAAGATTAGCCATGGCTAGGGTTTGGACCTTCGAATTAGGGTTCTGCTATTTACTCGATTTAAATGATTTTGAAAACCATAGCAAGACTGTATAAACTTTGGGAAATTGTTTTATGCTAGCAATTGGATCCAATTTTACGTGTTTCATAGGCGTCCAAAAACCTAGGTTCTTCTGTAAAAATATGTGCAGGAAATTTCGCAGGAAGACTGGTGGGAAAATTCGCAGGAAAATGTGCAGGTTAGGAGGAAGAAAAAGCTGCACGCGAATTCAAAATTTGAATTTGAATATATATTATATATTTATGTTTGTATCTTATTTCATGAATGATGCTGATAGTGTAGTGGTAAGTGTACGCGCATGTGAAGACCAGGGCAAGGGTTCGAATCCTAGCTTCAACGTTTTTTTGTTTATTTTCTTTGTATTTTCAGGCTTAATATATAATAATCAGTAGTCGTCCATTGTTCACAATACGTGCGTAGCCCAGTGGTAGCCTGTTGCGTCCAGAGGGTGGCAAGGCCTAGGGCGTGGGTTCAATCCCTGCCCCAGGTAATTTTTTAATTCCTGTCTTGTTTAATTGTTTTATTAATTATTTTATTATTAATTAAATATAATCATGTTTAATATGTATATTTAAATAATTCTAGGAACTTAATATGTAAATATTTTATTTTCTAAAACATTCCTAAAAATATTTTTCCAAATTCTAAACCTATTTATTTATTTATGTATTTGAATATATATATATATATTTATTTAACTATTAGATTAATATTGTAAATTAAAATTAGAAACCCTAATATTTTTATATATAAAACCCTAATTATTTTTAAAACCCTAATTTAATTTTTAATTACTCAAAACCCTAATTTCTTTTAAAACTTTAATTTTTCACTTTAATTATTTTTATACTTAATAAATATTTCTAATATATATAATTAAAATGTTAATCATGTTTATTTTATAATTTAATATATGATCTTTATTATTCTATTTTTATATCAAAAAATTCTAAATTTTTTATTAGCTTGTATATATTTTATATTGTTGTGCTAACTTGTTTTTGTCATTATTTTATCACTAACCATTTTATTTTAATTGTTTATTATATGATTATTATTTAAATTATTCTTATTATAATGTAACTGTACAAGCCATGTAATAATTGTAGTATTTTGTCGTTTATTTATTAATTTTATAAATTGCTATGGTTAGTAAATTAGGGAGTGAAAACATGTTTGTGTTTAAAAATCAATTTAGATCACTAATTATAAGATAAATATTTGAATTTGTACACGCACACACGTAAGTCGATCTTTGACCGCCATCTCACTTCTTAAGGATATCCCTCATGTTGCCTAAACAAAAAGGTCAAGTAAGGTGTATAAAGCAATGACCCTTCTCCTAAAAATATCATCAAGTCCCTTTACGATTATAAGATCAAGTCCCTTCGATGTTGCCTTCGTGAATGATCTTGTCCCTTTCGAATAAAAGATGATAAGTCCCTTCGAATTGTTAAGACACCTTACAGTGGCCTAATCACAGATGACCCTTCACATGTCCCTTACAACATCCAAGATAATGACTACCTATTCC
This sequence comes from Lathyrus aphaca, assembly GCA_963966055.1. Taxonomy (NCBI): domain Eukaryota; kingdom Viridiplantae; phylum Streptophyta; class Magnoliopsida; order Fabales; family Fabaceae; genus Lathyrus; species Lathyrus aphaca. The sequence continues at coordinate 430,505,204 of OZ014522.1, read as the reverse complement.
TTAATAATAGGGATAGTCTTACCATTGAAAGAACATAACAGTAAAGATTTAATTTAGGGTAGGTTCCTCTTAAGTACTTGCTCACTCCTTCAAAAACACTTCATCACACTTTACATTTTAAAGAATTTTCAAAACAAAGTCTTTATATATATCCATACAAGGATCATTATAAAGTACTTAAGAAAATTTTTAATCACACACTACACTTCTCAAAAACAATTTAAAGTGAGCTAAGTAACTAAGAGCCCATGGATAACCATGGATGAAAAGGGTGCTAACACCTTCCCTTTACATAACCTACCCCCCGAACCCAAAAATCTTTTAAGGTCTTTCCTGTTCTTTTATGCCCTTTCCTTTGGATAAAATAAAAGTCGGTGGCGACTCTTGCTATCCGCAACATTTAATTAAAGTCAGTTCTCCCACCGTGTTACACACCTGCCAAGGTGATTTCGCTTTAAACAAAGACTTAATCCACTATAACCAAATCCATGATTACAATCGCACTACAACATTGTGACTCACTCAATGATTTGTTCAGGTATCCAACTGGATATAACATTCATTGACCCAACAAAATTTCTGCCAGGATTTCATCTCAACTCACAACTTGACTACTCAGGGATCCATTCCGGATATAACGTCTACTTGAGGAGTTGCACGACAACCTGTCGTGACTAACTGCATAACACACGTGCCATGACTCCAGGCTTCAGAACCAACCGTTCTGAGCTACATTAGAACCTTAACACCATAACATATCATCAAAACACATAGTTATATGAATGCACTGACAACTAATTTTTGTGCCTTCCTAAAGTTCTGACCTTCACCAGGTCCTTTAGGAAAAAGGTTGTTTACAAAAGTTGTGCTTCTTAATAAGCAAATTGTAAATTCACTTAAATACATCAGAAGAACCTAAATACACACTACGAATATTACATTTTATTCTTGCTCCATTGTGTGGTTTTCTGCTTCTTAAATTTTCTTCTTCATTGAGCACTTGAAGGTTGAAGTCTTCTTCTTCTTCAAAAGCTTTTCTAGCTTGATCTTCATTGAGGCACAAGAAGGACTTCTTCGTCTTGATTCACATAAGAACATTTATGGAGAACAACCCATGTTCTTCTTCAATCCAATGATCACTTCAATAGTTAATTTATTGTTGAAGCTTCCATGATCATCTTCATTGTCTTCTGCGACTTTGCAAGTCTTCTGCAACATATGAAGTTAATCAGTTGGAAGTGTAACACATAAATATTTAATTAATTAATTATTTATTTAATTATTTTTGTTCGTCGGTATATTTTATGTTGCGGTTGATTAAGTCGATAAGTCGGAAAAATAAGTCGGAAGCCGTAGAGTTATTTATTAGAATTAATAATATAGTTGTTGTGTTAATTGGGTTGGTGGGATTAAAATCGTGTCCGAATTAGTAAAATAGGGGGTGTTATATTTAGGCCCATTAGTAATTATAATATTTAATTAATTTATTAAAAGAAAATAAAAACAACATAAGTAACAGAAACATAAAAACAAAAGTTATCATACCAGTAGAAAGAGGAAAAATTGAAATTTCTACACAAGCGTGAGAGAACGAAGAACGAACCATCGAAATCCGATTCTTAGAGCAACCTTCAATCCAAAAACATAAGGTAAGGGTGGGTTCGATTCTTATAACCGGGGTATGAATTTTGATACGGTGATTTGGATAGTTAGGTTGTTGTGTTTATTTGTTGTTATTGATGTTGTGTGGAAAATCTATATATATTAAGATTGAAATGTTGATTGTAAAATTAGTTGTCCGATTGTCGATTTTGTTGATTTAAAAAGTTGTTTTGATATGTTGCTGGTTGTTGCTGTTACTGTGTCGTATTTGATTATGGAAAGTTTGTTGATTTGGGGACGACGAAAAGGACTGGTAGTGGATTTTGGTGGGACATGGCGCATGTCATAGCTGTGTAGGGGAACACATGGCGCATGCCATGCACCCTCTCACATACCATGGCGCATGCCATGTTAGTGGGGAGAAGAAATCCACTTTGGTGGCATGCATGTATGGCGCAGGCCATGCTTGGTTATTGGTGGGGGCCACATAACTTCATGTGTGTGGTGAGATGTATATGGCGCATGCCATATTTGGTTTTGGAAAAGGCCTTTTTGGGTGCTGCAGGTGAAATCATTACTTGGGATGTATTACGTAGGGAGTTCATGAGAAAGTATTATCCTAAGGACGTCTGTCGCAAGAAGGAAATTGAGTTCCTTGAGCTGAAGCAAGGAAACATGTATGTCATCGATTATGCTGCAAAATTTGTCGAACTGTTCAAATTGTATCCTCATTATACTGGTGCTGAATTTTCAAAGTGCATCAAGTTTGAAAATGGATTGCGCTCTGAAATCAAGAAGGCTGTTGGGTATCAGAAGATACGCATCTTTTCTGAGTTGGTTGATAGCTGTAGGATATTTGAGGAGGACAATAATGCTCATTACAAGGTTATCAGTGATCGCAGAGGCAAGCAACATCAGAACCGTGGCAAGCCATATGATGCTCCAGTTGGAAAAGGGAAACAGAAAGTTGCTCCAGCTCAGAGAACTAGTGGGGGAGGTGCTCCTGCTGGTATAGTTTGCTTCAAGTGTGGTTAGGCTGGTCATAAGAGTAGTGTATGCACTGTTGAGGTAAAGAAATGTTTTCGTTATGGTAAGACTGGGCATGCAATAGCTGATTGCAAGCACAAGGAGATGATCTGTTTTAATTGTGGTGAAGAAGGGCATATTGGTAGCTAGTGTCATAAGCCAAAGAAAGCTCAGACTGGAAAAGTGTTCGCGTTGACCGAAACTCAGACAATTAACGAGGACAGACTTATCAGAGGTACATGCTTCATTAATAGTACTCCTTTAATTACTATTATTGATACCGGTGCCACGCACTGTTTTATTTCTGCTGATTGTGTTCAAACATTGGGTTTAAATTTGTCTGCTATGAATGGTGAGTTGATTGTTGAGATTACAACTAAGGGATCCGTATCTACTTCTCTGGTGTGTTTGAAGTGTCCTTTGTCGATATTAGATAAAGACTTCTATGTTGATTTAGTGTGCTTACCGTTGACCGGGATGGATGTGATTCTTAGTATGAACTGGTTAGAGTATAACTACGTTCATTTAAATTTTTATCGCAAGTCTGTGAGGTTTCCTACTCTTGAAGAGGAAGGAATTAGTTTGTTATCTTTCAAAGAGTTACAACAATTGATGAGAGAAGAAGCTCATATGTTTTCTTTGATGGCAACGTTGTCTGTTGAGAGTAAAGCTAAGATCGATGAATTGATGATAGTGAAGGAATTCCCTGAAGTTTTCCCTAATGAGATTCCTAGTGTGTTTCTAGAGAGAGAAGTTGAATTTGATATTGATCTGGTACGTGGTACTAGACCTGTTTCGATGGCACCGTACAGAATGTCGGCATCTGAATTGTCTGAATTAAAGAAGCAGTTGGAAGATCTACTTGAGAAAAAGTTTGTAAGACCAAGTGTATTGCCGTGGGGAGCTCTAGTGTTGCTAGTAAAGAAGAAAGATGGTAGTATGCGACTTTGTGTCGATTATAGACAACTGAATAAAGTGACGATCAAGAATAAGTATCTGCTTCCGAGAATAGATGATTTGATGGACCAATTGGTGGGTGCTTGTGTGTTCAGTAAGATTGATTTGAGATCGGGTTATCATCAGATCAAAGTGAAAGACGAGGATATTCAGGAGATAATATTCAGAACACGATATGGACATTATGAGTATTCTGTGATGCCTTTCAGTGTGACTAATGCACCAGGAGTATTTATGGAATACATGAACCATATTTTTCATAATTATCTGGACCATTTTGTAGTAGTATTTATTGATGATATTCTGATTTACTCTAAGTCAAAAGAGGAGCATAAGGAACATTTGAGATCAGTGTTAGAAGTTTTGAAAGATAAGAAATTGTATGCGAAGTTGTCCAAGTGCGAGTTTTTGTTAAGAGAAGTCAGTTTTCTTGTCCATGTAATTTCAATAAAAGGTATTTCCGTGGATCCTTCAAAGGTAGAAGTTGTGTTGCAATGGGAAACTCCAAGGTCGGCTACTAAGATTAGAAGCTTTTTGGGGTTAGCTGGATATTATAGATGGTTTATTGAAGGATTTTCTAAGTTGGCACTTCCGTTAACTAGATTAACTTGTAAAAGTAAAGCTTTTGTATGGGATTTTCAGTGCGAAAAGAGTTTTAAGGAATTGAAGAAGAGATTGATGTCGGCGTCGGTTTTGAATTTACCAAATACAGAAGAACCATTTATAGTTTACTGTGATGCTTCATTGATGGGTTTAGGAGGTGTGCTTATGCAGAATAGTAAGGTAATTGCTTATGCGTCGCGACAGTTGAGAATTCATGAGAAGAACTATCCTACGCATGATCTTGAACTTGTTGCTGTTGTGTTTGTGTTGAAGATCTGGAGGCATTATCTCTATGGTTCTATATTCGAAGTTTACAGTGATCATAAGAGCCTTAAGTATTTTTTTGATCAGAAAGAGTTGAATATGAGACAGCGTAGATGGTTGGAGTTGCTGAAGGATTATGATTTTAGATTGAATTATCATCCAGGTAAAGAAAATGTTGTGGCCGATGCTTTAAGTAGAAAGACCTTGCATATGTCAACAATGATGATTAAGGAGTGGAATTAATTGAGCAATTTCGAGATGAGTTTGGTTTGTGAAGTGACACCGCAAAGTGTGATGTTAGGAATGTTGAGGATTAATAATGACTTTATGGATAGTATTCGAGAGGCTCAGAAGCTAGATGTGAAATTAGTAGATATCATGAATAGTTGTGGTCAATCAGAGAAGAGTGACTTTAAGATTGATGCGAGAGGTCTTGAGATTGCATGAAAGAATTTGTATTCCTGATGACGCAGATATGAGAAGAAAGATTCTTGAAGAGGGTCATAGAAGTAGTTTGAGTATTCATCCGGGAGATACTAAAATGTACAAGGGTTTAAAGAAAATATTTTGGTGGTCCGAAATGAAAGAAGATGTAGCTCGTTTTGTGTATGCATGTTTGACTTGTCAGAAGTCGAAGATTGATCATCAGAAGCCTACTGGGTTGATGCAACCGTTGGATGTTCCATAACGGAAATGGGATAGAATTTCTATGGACTTTGTAACGAGGCTGCCTGTTACTTTAAGAGGGAATGATTCAATTTGGGTGATTGTTGATAGGCTCACAAAGTCATCTCATTTTATACCTATTAACATCACATATCCAATTGCGAAGTTGGAAGAGATTTATATCCGAGTAATTGTGAAGCTGCATGGTGTTCCTCTGTGTATTGTGTCAGATATAGATCTGAGGTTTACGTCAGAGTTTTGGAAAAGTCTGCAAGAATCGTTGGGGTCTAAGTTGAGATTGAGTTCGGCATATCATCCTCAGACTGATGGCCAAACTGAGAGAACTATTCAGTCGTTGGAGGACTTGTTGAGAGCATGTGTTCTTTAACAGGGAGGTTCGTGGGACACTTATCTTCTATTGATCGAGTTCACATATAATAATAGTTACCATTATAGTATCAGAATGTCACCTTTTGAAGCGCTGTATGGTTGAAGGTGTAGAACTCCATTGTGTTGGCATGAATCTGGTGAGAGTGTAGTACTTGGACCGAAATTAGTTTGAGAAACTACCGAGAAAGTAAAGTTGATCCGAGAGAAGATGAAGGCTTCTCAGAGTAGGCAGAAAAGTTACAATGACAAGCGACAGAAGGATTTAGAATTCCAAGCTGGTGATCATGTGTTTTAGAGAGTCACGCCTGTGACCGGTGTTGGGATAGCTTTGAAGTCTAAGAAGCTCACTCCTCGCTTCATTGGTCCATATCAGATTTTAGAAAGAGTTGGGAAAGTTGCTTAACGGATGGAATTACCACCAAATATTTCGAATTTGCACGATGTATTCCATGTGTTTCAACTTCGGAAGTACATTCCCGATCCGTCTCATGTGGTTAGTATGGACGATGTGCAAGTGCAGGATAATCTCATTGTGGAGACGAAGCCTGTACGAGTTGAGGATCGTGAAACAAAGACTCTTCGAGGGAAAGAGACCGTGTTGGTCAAAGTTGTTTGGTTGGGAGCTGCTGGAGAAAGCATGACCTGGGAGTTGGAGAGCAAGATGCGAGACTCCTATCCCGAGTTGTTTGAATCAGGTAAATTTTCGAGGACGAAAATCTTTTAAGTGGGGGAGAGTTGTAACACCTACATATTTAATTAATTATTTATTTAAGTATTTAAGTAATTATTCGTGTTCATCGGTATATTTTATGTCGTGGTTGATTAAGTCGATAAGTCGGAAGCCGTAGAATTATTTATTAGAATTAGTAATATAGTTGTTGTTAATTGGGTTGGTGGGCTTAAAATCGTATATGAATTAGTAAAATATGGGGTGTAATGTTTAGGCCCATTAGTAATTATAATATTTACTTAATTTATTAAAAGAAAATAAAAACAACATAAGTAATAGAAACATAAAAACATAAGTTATCATACCAGTAGAAAGATGAAAAAATTGAAACTGCTACACAAGCGTGAGAAAACAAAGAACGAAACGTCGGAATCCGATTCTTAGAGCAACCTTCGATCCAAGAACATAAGGTATGGGTGGGTTCGATTCTTATAATCGGGGTATGAATTTTGATACGGTGATTTGGGTTGTTAGGTTGTTGTGTTTATTTGTTGTTATTGATGTTGTGTGGAAAATCTATATATATTAAGATTGAAATATTGATTGTAAAATTAGTTGTCCGATTGTCGATTTTGTTGATTTAAAAAGTTGTTTTGTTATGTTGTTGGTTGTTGCTGTTACTATGTCGTATTTGATTCTGAAAAATTTGTTGATTTGAAAACGATGAACATGACTGGTAGTGGATTTCGGTGGAACATGGCGCGGGCCATATATGTGTAGGGGAACACATGGCGTAGGCCATGAAACCTCTCACATACCATAGCGCAGGCCATGTTAGTGGGGAGAAGAAAGCCACTTTGGTGGCATGCATATATGGCGCAAGCCATGCTTAGTTATTGGTGGGGGCCACATATCTTCATGTGTGTGGTGAGATGTCTATGGCGCATGCCATATCTGGTTTTGGAAAAGGCCTTTTTGGGTGGCCCTCATATTATATATATATATATATATATATATATATATATATATATATATATGGCATAGGCCATATTGTTTTAGGAAAGGCCAAGTGTGGATAGCATGTACCTATGGCGCATGCCATTAGTTGTTGGGTGAGACAAGGGTGACGCAAGCCACCCTGACATTTGAGGGGAGAACTCAATTTCAATTAATCCCATTTTTTTTAAATAATTAATCTTATAAATAATCCAACTAATTTTCATAAACTTATATCTAAATTATAATTAGTAGATTTAAGGAGAACTATAATTAGCAATGAGGCTTAGCATTGTAATTATAAGTGACACAAACAGTAGGAAGACAATTTTTAAAAATAGCACTGTGTTATGTGGTTTAGCAGAAAGTTGCAGGTTTAGGAATTTGACAGAAAAACAGTAGTAGCCGTAGCTGTGTATCTTCAATGACAAATAATTTTTAATAGAACCTAGAACATTCAAGTTTTATAATAAAATCGTATCAATCGCAGAAGTGAGAAAACAATACCGGTTTAGTCGTTTTAGTCGAAATAGGCGAAAATCGTAGTTGCTCAAAATTTAACGAAAATTATCAGGGTAAGTTGGGTAATATTATAGTTGATTTTAATGCGTTGTTTTTGTTGAAATTAAGTCATAAAGTAGTGTTACAGGTACAACTGATTTGGTAATTTGTTCCGGTTACGGGAAATCTTAAAGTTGCTATGTTGTAGGCTTTATAAGACAAAGTTGAATATAAGTTGATTATGTTGAAAACATTGTTGAGTTTCTCTTGTTGTTATGTTGTCTTTGTTTAAAGTAGTGTATGCCATTTTATGAAAACTTTTCGGTTATATCAATCAACATTAACACATAACTATAGGTTGTATCCTTGATTACTTCACATTGAAGAATATTCAGTTTGTGGATAATCAACCAGGTTGTGCTTCCATTAGTAACCAACGAGGATTCTATTAGAATTAACAACATAACAAAGCATGTGATGTTTTCCTTTTATATCTAAACATAAAAGAGCCTTTACACCCCAATTCGACTACTGAGGAATTCATTACAAAAGGAATAAAATAGTACAACCACATATTGTCCTTTTCCACAATTCAAAGATAATAAAAAGGTAATGGGATAAAGCTTTATCGTACTGAGTACTATCCTTGCCAACAGTAACATTGTCATATGAACTTTATAGGATTTTGATTATAAATCATTGAATAAAGCATGAGCTAGAGATGATGATACTTGGGTCTTCAGAGAACCTAAGTCTTTAGTCTTCAGAACTTGTTCACATAGAACTACGTTCTTCAAGACTTCAACACTTGGCTTGAAACCCATTATCTTTAGAACTTCAAGTCTTAGAGTCTTCAGAACTTTGTTCACATAGAACATTGTCTTCAGAGTCTCCAACGCTTGGTTCTTCAGAGCCTTAATCTTCAGAACTCGTAAGTCTTTAGAATCTTTCAGGAACTTGGTCTTCAAAAGTTAAGTCTTCAGAACTTCATGTCATCAGAGTCATCAGAACTTAGTTCTTCAGAAGATTAATTTCAGAAGATTCACTTCACTATCTGATCAAAACCACGTTCATAATAACATCTACAAGAGCATTTCCAATGCAACATCCACATCCTTGAATATTTCTGATTGTGTTCAGATTCAGAAGCACACTTGCTTCTTCAGCACGCTTGTGACTAATGTTACACATAATAACTTCGCATATTAGCATTTGCATACTCATTCATAATGTTTATTTGATCTTAATATATATACTATTCATGATCTGCACTTTAACAAACATCAAAATGTAAAATGGTTCTTTCATATATACTCCATTGTTATCATCAAAACATAAAGATGGAATGCATAGACAACACTTGTTCATACAATAAAGTATGTTATGTGTTGTGATTTTGGATAATGCTTCAACCTCTATCCATTTTGTGAAATAATCAACACCGACAATCAAGTACTTATTTTTGTTTGAGCCGAAGACAAAAGAACCGAGGATTTCCAGACCCCACCATACAAATGGCCACGGGGAGGACATAGTCTTAAGCTCGTTTGGGGGTGCTAGGTGCATGTCCCCATGTCGTTGGCATTTGGTGCACTTTTTTGCATGCTCTTTGGCGTTGTTCTACATTGTCGGCCAATAGTATCCTGATCGAAAGGCCTTCCCTGCTAGCGATCTAGCACCTAGATGTTGGGAATTGATACCTTCGTGGATTTCTTAGAGGATGTGTGGGATTAACTCTTCCTCGACGCACCTGAGGAGGGGGATGGAGAATCCTCATCGGTAGAGTTTACCTTAGACCAGGACGTACGAGCAAGCTCTTCGTCGGACTACACTGGCCTCCTTGGGATCCCGGGGTAGTTCATCTCTTGTTAAGTAGTTCATCTCTTGGTTGAGGAATTATTTCTTGTATGATGAATTTGTTTCCACCTTTTCGCTTTGTGCTTGCGAGTTTTGATAATACGTCTGCTCGAATGTTATGTTTGTGGGGAATGTGCTTCACTTCTACAGTTGAGAATTTTGTCATATTTTCTGTGACTAAGGCCAAATATTCTGACAGATTGTCATTTTGACCTGGTACTCTCCCTTGACTTGTAGGGCCACGAGCTGGGAGTCTATGCAAATGATTATTTCCTCAGCCCCTAGGTCGTCGGCCACTCTCAAACCGACGAGGAAAGCTTTATATTCTGCCTGGTTGTTGGAAGTTGGGAATGAAAGGGCGAGGGATGCCTCTATCAGGATGTCTTCCTTGTTTTCCAAAATAATCCCCACTCAGCTTCCCGTTGAGCTTGATGTTCCATCCACGAAAATGATCCACTTCCTGGACGCGCAAGCTACGCTCTCCTAGGTAGTCATTTTGGCCACTAAGTCGGCCATGACTTGTGCCTTGAGGGCCAACCTTCTTTTGTACCTAATGTCGAATTCAAATAGTTCTAAGGACCACTTGATCATTCTTCCAGCCATATTTGGCCGACCAAGAAGTTGTCTAATGGGTTGGTCTGTACAAATGACGATCGTGTGCGCCAGAAAATAGTGCCTAAGTCTCCTTGTTGCATTGAGGAGGGCTAGGGCAACCTTTTTAATCTGATGGTACCTGAGCTCAGGCCCCTGTAGGGATTTTCTCGTAAAATATATGGGCCTTTGCCCCTCAGGGGTTTCTCAAATTAGGGAAACACTTACTGTAACACCCCAAAATTTTCCCTCTTAATTTATTACCTCAACTGACTTTTTGCTTCACATTCATCTGCATATTCTGTTAGGTCATAACATTCGCAATCACACATTTGCATTGAACTCCTAGGACATGGGATCAAATGGTCTTCTTGTGATTTGAGCTTTCTGTATTCAAAGGTCATTTAGTTGGTTATCGTAGCCAAGTTAAAGCATGTGGTTACTCTCTTCAATCAACATACATCTCAAGGAGAATTAGGGTTTTTATTCATGTTTAATCTCATGGATATTTCATCAATTGAGGGTCAAGGTACTCATGTCAAGGTTGTCTTGATTGTACATCTTTCCATATTTCAAGATTTATTTCCATCAAGGGATTTACATGGGTGATCAAGGAAATTGTTAATATTTGTTGGTTATCATGAAAGTTCGATATGGATTTGAAAGTTTCATTGAGGACAGGGTTCTTGAAGAAATTAACTTGGGTTTATGGATTCAAGTGAGATTAAAAGTGTTCATGTGGATCATTTGAGTTCAAGTTATCAAGGCAAATAACGTTTTACACCCGGTTTCTAAGCCCGTCTCTTTTTCTAAACCACTTCATTATTCATTTGTGTATTCATGTAATTAACCGATATCCATTTCAATCCATTTCCATCTTGATTCAATTCTAAACTATGGGCCACCTTTGAATCAATTGGTTTAAGTCCATGGTCCTTCATTCATTTAGTCCACAAGGTCCAATTCTTCTTTTTTCTTTTTCTTTATTAAAATCCAATTACCAAAATATTTCATTTCTCAATAACCATCCATTTCGAGTATTCAATTATTCATTTCTCAATAACCATACAATTTGTTTAATATTCGTTTCAAATCTCAAGTCATTACCAAAGAATTGTGTTTGAATTCATTGGTTCATCTAATTATTCGATTATCCATATATCCATCCTTGTTTTTAAACCATGTCTACATATCCATTTCTCTAGAAGTCCAATATTCATTCTTAATTATTAAAGTCCATGTCATAAAACCAAAAAGGGCCATTTTATTTTTTATTTGTTTTTACTATCCAGACCCAATCTAATTATTAAGAATCCACTTCAATTTTGGAAATAAAAGGATTCAACTAATCACTCTTCAAAAAGGATTTATTTGTTTTCATAAAAGAGGGAAATTTACAGTTGCTAACTAACAGAAAGTTAAATGAAAAAAACTAATGAGAATTATCTAACTGAACTTAACACAAAAACTCATAACAAAAACAAATTGAAAAAAACTGATAAGGATTTTGAATCAAGAAGATCAAGCACAATAGAAAATCGGTTGGAAAACACAGTTACAATCTCTAACATAATTCTAACATAAAAATTAGTTACTAACAGAATTTGAGTTACACAATTCTAACATAAAAACTGAAGAAAAGTTACACCAGAAGAGTGGATACCAAAAAATTTCCACAGAAAGAGAAAAAAGGCCTCTGCACTCTGCACCGGATCTTCATCAATCTCAGAGTGTGTTTGGATGGAGTAATTGAGAATTTTTAAGGAATTCAAAATTCTAGGTAATTCAAATGATTCAATTAGAATCCATTCAATTTTAAATTATTTTGTTTGGATAGAGTATTAAAATGATTCATTGTAAATTTTTTTGGGCAATTTTCATAATTTTAAATTTTTTGGGTCAATCTAAAATATGAAAAATAAAGATTAATTTGCAATTTTGAAGGACCAATTTGTAAAATATGAAAATTATTAGGGACTTATTTGCAATAATATTGAAAAATTTTGGGGGTGAATTTGAAATGATTATAAAATATGAGGACCTTCTTGTAAAATTTGAAAATTAGTAATAAACAATTTAATATTCATATCATATAGAGTGATGAAGCAATTTGAAATTCTCTATTTTTGGTGTCATTTTAAATTCCTTAAATTTAACATGAATAAAATACTCCATAAATTTACATCATTTTAACAATTCTTCATATTTTGTATCCAAACAATGGATTTTGGTCAAATCATTTCAAATTCCCTCAAAAAATTACATCCAAACACACCCTTAGAGTCCATCTTCATCAATCTCTCAGAGTCCATCTTCATAAATCTCAACCTTCCTCTCCAACCGCCTAGATCATCATTAACAACTAGCTTCAGCTTCAATAATCCGAACCTCCATCTTTATGCAACTTCATCATCACTGCCACGAACCCTGCAAGAAGCAACACAACAAACTCAAAATCGCATCAAAGAAGAAGATTTACGAACCATAATCAAAGTTCAACAACAACAATCACATATTCATATCGAATGCAGAATCAACGCCACAACCAGAAAACTCCAAAATCATCAATCTTCATCACCATCATCATTGAACGATGCCCTATGCAACTTTCCTTAATCATCAATCTTCATCAACAAATCTCCAAGAACTCTGAGACCTTGTTTGATCGTCTTCGACATCACCACCATCATCTTTAACCTACGAGATTCGTCAAGAACATAAATCAGCTTCAATGACAACTACAGATTCAGAAAGAAGAAGAAGAACGTTAGTCAATTGACATCAACAATTCAACACAACTTCAACGAGTCAAAGTCAACATCAGATCGAGAGTAAGAACCGTAAATACCTAAGCATCGAGTCACCATTTCTGACAGCATGTAAGTCGCACATCCTTTGACACGATGCAATGCGATTTACATGGAGACTGATTGTAAACGGTTGAGTTCGGTGTCGATTGGAGGGAGACTGGTCGTCAACGTGTTTGAGAGGATAAGATGGTGAGGCTTGATTGATTCTTAAACAACGAGATTGATTTGTCTTCGACAACGAGACTCTTTTTGATTATGAAGAAGAATGGCCTTGCAGAGGAAGATGAGCAAAACGGCGTTGCAAAGAAGAAGAGGGACATTCGTTATCATTTTTATGGATTAGGGTTTCTTATGAATATTGGTTTGGGCCAAGAATCCATCAGATTCCATGGATCCATTATTACACCCTCTGTTTCCTACAATCACCCCCTCTCTGAACTTTATATGATGGTAATGGGCCAAAGCTCCATGGATTCATATCGATACCCGGATCCATTATTACACCCTCTGTTTCCTACAATCACCCCTCTCTGAACTTTATATGATGGTAATGGGCCAAAGCTCCATGGATTCATATCGAGACCCTCCAATTCGCTCATCACACCTCTCCTGCACTAGCAACATAAATTTGGGACAAGACCCCATTCAAATGCTATTCATACCATACAATTTCTTCAACACCCCCTTCCCGTGGGTTTACTAGTGGGATTGGGCCTGAGGCCAGTTTTGTTATCCACGCCACTATTTTCCTTTTACCACCCCCCGTTTTTTTTTGAGAATTTGTTAATTGAATTTCTTGTTAAAAATTGTTAAGTAATTTTTGTTGATATTAATATCTTGATTAGTCTCTTGTTAGTTTTAATTAATTAATTTTTTTTTTGATAATTTTAGTTATTTGTTTTGGAATAATTTTGGATTAAAGTGTTCATGATGTTTTTTGATCGATATCAATTGATTTCGACTATGGTGAGGCTTCATGGAGAAATTATGGAAGATAAGAATTTATTTTTCTTATGGGATATTACAAGATCTTGCATGAAGTTTTTGGGTTTCTTTTATGCGAGGAGTCGTCACTTCAAGCAAGTAAGAAATCTCGACTTTTTCGAGTTTAATGCATCATTCTAGTTGTATGTGGCTTAGGATCATATAATGTAAGGTGCATATTTAGCCCTCCCACCCGAGACACTGGATTTATTTGTGATTTATGATGATGTGTGACGATATCTAAGCTTAGGAGTTAGGTTACGAATGATAGAATTCACTTTCATTGCACTTTCCCTTAATCATCATTTTTTCCTGTTTTGTTGCAATTATTAAAAATAGTTTCGGGTGTGATAAATATCTGGAAAAATTCATGAGTGATCCTTATGCTCTTAATTAATTTTTTTTATTATAATTTTTGATTCCCGATTTGGATGGTTTTAGTAATTAATTTGGATTTTTGATTCCAAAGTGTCCCAAAAGGCATTATTTTGACATAAGGGACTGAAAAGTAATTTTTTCCAATAGCTATAAAATCAATTTTTTTTTGTGTGATTAACCACCAGAATTTTTGACATTTTGATGCTACTTGGGAATTTGTTTCATAATTTTTGGTGCCATTTTGAATCCACTTTGTGGAGTTGTTTTACGACGATCATGCCTTGTTATCTTGCCTATTACGTGAATTGTTTTAACACTTTGGTGCATAATTTTGTGAATTTCTTTTAGCCAATGTAAGCTACTGATTTTACAATGCTAGGGATTTAATTTCATAATTTTTCAAGCCTCTTTGCTATTTTTTTTTATGTCACCTAGATTATAGGTCCATTTATGTGCTTACTAGTTCCATACCCTAGATACTAGGAAGGCATCCATGTCATTGGTTTAAGATAAAATCAAGTCACCGGTGACCGGATATACGTTCAAAACCAAATGGGATATAAAAGATGAATTGATGAATCAATTCAAAGAAAATTAATCACTTAAATTCATCATAATTGAATAAGTCACAACCAACAATGAATATGGATAAGAAATTAGCATAAAAATTAAGAAGTAGTGTGTTTTGAGTTTTTATCAAACACTTGGTGTGCACACATACAAAGTGTGTTTTGACAATTAGTGTAGTGCAAAATTTTTCTTGAGATGCTATCCAAATGTGATAGCAATAATTTCACAAACACTTGGTAGGCAAACACCAATGTAAAACAGAATTTTCAAGTAACACTACTTCAATTTGTGCAGAAAAATTAACAAATGAAAAATGTGAATAACACACGAGATTTGTTTAGGTAGTTCCCCCACCGTCCTCGCTAAGGGAACTCTTCCCCCAATTCACAAACTGAATTGGGATATTTTATTAAAATTGCAATGTTTATACAAGGAGAAAATAGGAACGACAAACCAATCCTAATTGTAGTTGTTATAACTCTCCTTGCCCCTTAATTCGAGATGAACCAAGTCCTTCACGCGTGTCGAATAAACCTCCGATTAATTGCTCCCTTCTAGCAAGAATTAACAATTCTCCAAACTTTGAGCATGACCATTTTGATTCGATGCTTGTGAACCCACACCGTTCTTCGCAATCCTCTGGTTACCGTGATATGAATGAAAGATCACCTTGATCTTCAAACTTCTTCACTCGACTGAATCTACGAACGAATGGTGCATGCAAAACCCCCAAATCACAATGATCTTGGAGGACAAACCCTCAAGGTTTATTCAAGAAAAACCCACAAATATCTCAACCCAAACTGAAATCGCAATTTCTCTGTTTGAATGTTATCACCTTGAATCTTGCACTTTGATCAATATAAATTATTGTGTGCAGTTGTTGATGAATGCTAGAGAAGGAGAATATGAAGAGAGAACTTGTGTATCTATTTCACTTTTCTTGTTAAAAAATCACAAAATAATATCACAGTTATTTATATATGTTAGTAAAAGAAAGAGGAAAATTAAAACAAAAAGAAGAGAGAGAGAGAGTGAGTGAGAGAGAGAGAGAAAATGTGGGAGGCGCCCCACAAACAGTAATGAGTCGACCTACTTAAACCTTTGAGTTGATCTGTTTAGAGTTACAAGAATGCGTCAACTCACATAAGGTTTTGAGTCTACCTGTTTGCAATTTTGAGTCGACCTAAAAACTTCCCTCAGTCAGCCTGTTAGGACCCGTGAGTTCCAAGTTATGACTTCCTGAAACATATTAGTTTTGACATCATTCAAAATACCCTTTATTTCTCCCAAACTCCCCCTTTTTAATGATGGAAAACATGTTAGAATCGAAAGCACATTGTATACAAAAACATGTTCCCCCTGAATATGTGCCACCAAGCAGAGAAATACTTTAGTCAATCACATCTCCCCCTTTGACAACATAAAAAAGAGAGAATAGATTAGAGAAGAGTAACATATCCAGAAATATTATTAAGAACCACATTGCAATAAAATTCATCACCAACAAACACAAAATAAGATATGAACGAACAATAATGGACAAATAAACAAGAGAGAATAAACTAAGCACACCAATATGATTAAAATAATATCCAATGTCATTAATAAAATACAATAACAAAAAAATGCGTATGAAGATGGTATGGAATACAACATGCTCTCATTGCCTTGGACCCCTTTGTGAAGGATGGTGACGATGATACACATTCGGTTGATGATCTTGCTCATATTGAGTGGTGAAGTGGATGAAATTTGTGTTGAATGTATTGAACGAGTTTGCAAGCTCCAAATGGGAACCATGAATCTCATTAATCCGGGCCAAAGAGTTGGATGCATAAGAATCGAATTTATCACTTTGAGTTTGGAGGTGAGTTTTCAAAGCGGTATAATATTCATCTTGAACTGTCATATAAGATGCAAAAGCAGTGTATTTCTCACCAATTCTCCGCTCCAATGCAGAATAACGCTCAGATTGAGCCTCATAAAAACTTTGTTGTTCTAAGTGCATATTCTGAAGCATTTCCATGATTCTGACATTGTTGTCTTGTGGAGGTGGTAGAGATGGTGGAGATGGAGGAGCAAACGAAGTTGCATTATAAGTCCACCTAGTGTATTTCCATTCACCCTAACCTTGGTTTTCATATTGAGCAGAATTGTCAGAAGGAGCTCGATGCCAATCTTCGTTATCCACCTGTACTTCATCAGTGTCCATCTGAGCAACATTTGGATCAATTTCAGGATTCAGAACCTCATTTTGATTTTGATCTCCTTCAGCATCACCTTCATCCTCATGATCGTTACCATAACTGACACGAACTATATACCGATAACGCTTCTCTTTTGGATCCCACATGTGACCCATCAAGCTAAGAGTCTTTTGCTGAAATAGATTATTTTCAGAAATAGAAACAAAAGGAATACCTTCAACTATAATTTTGGCTCTATTGATGATAGCTTGAATAATTGATGGATAAGCTAGAGCGACGCCCTTCTTCTCCTTAAGAGCAAATACACGGCTAGCAAAATAATGTGGCCAATTCACTTTCACCTTGTTCTGAAGAATATAGATTAGATGAACTTCAGGAATATCAATGCGAGAAAACCCCCATTTCTTTGGACAGAGGTTGTGGGGTACAATCCAGTGTAGAATGCGATCGGTGGGTGTCGCTCCCCGGATTTTCATCACGGTGCAAACGCGAACTGTCGGCGATGTTGGAGATTGAGGTTGAATAGAGTCGCCAACTAGGAATTTTTATCCCGAATAAAAGGTAATGCGGCATAAACCTGGAAAGGTATCGATAAGACGGTTGCGAACCAAAGAGACTGAGTAAGGGGGTAGGTTTCGACCTGGGAAGGTATTAGCACCCAGATCGTCCGTCGTACTCGACGGGATCCACGCTTACTTGATTGTGTTTAAATGGGGATATTGTATGTGCTAAACTGTGCATAAAAATCTAGGGAAGAAAGGATGTACAGAGTGTCAGTGCAAAGAAGAAAGTGAGTGCTCAAAACTGAGGCTAAGGAAAGAGAAACTGGGAGGAGGAGAGGGGGGAGACAAAGAGACTTTTGTTCGATAACCGTTAAGTTATGGCTACGTATCCTCTCGTGCAATGAGGAAGTCAGAACACCGTAGTTCGACTCAAAGAGATTGAGATGATTTTCTTGTGAATTGCTTGCTTGTCTATGCTCGAGTGCTAACTATCTTGCATTAGATGGAAGAAGTGAGTTCTCATTTTCAGAGTGAATGTGATGAGAAAAGAATCCCGGAGGAGACGTTTATTGTTTGTTTTTGGGTTTTCAGTTTTTTATTGTTTTTGGTGTTTTGCATATGATAATGAGCTTAAGCCTTAATCAAGGGTTTGAAAACTCATTATACCATCCCTGATTAGGGATAATGAGTCTACTTAAGTATGAGATGGAAATATCAACTTAAATTACCCTAATGATGCTAGATTAAGATCATTAACCTACTTGTGATTATTAAGTGTTTTTTTTTTGAATTTTGTTTTGTGTTAAGTAATGAGTTTAATCTCTAATCAGGAATTAGTGAATCCATTACACCATCCTAAGAGAAGGATAATAGATGAGAACACTTAAGATGAGGAAGACTCATCAACTTAATCCATGGTTAGGGATTAAAATCATTATATAAAGCCTTTATTAAAGTGGATTTTAATTAGAGATGCGATTAAGAAATGGATTTTATGTTTGTAAGACTAAACCTGAGGGGGACTTGTCCATTAAACACTAGGGTTAGTCCCTCTAAACCAACAGGCAGAGATGTAACCCTAATATAAGGCCTAAGTTACAAGCTTAAGTCTTAATGATTATTAGGTGTTTTGATTAAGAGGTGTAAACAACTTAAAGGTTTAACACTAAGTATTAAAGTTATACACTCCATCCTATAAACACCCAAAATTTTACCTCTCTTTTTTCTCACACCTTGGCTTGTGATTCTTCCTTTTTGCATTGCATAAGCATACCATCTCACACTGCATAGTTATTTCATTACATAAGTTGCACAACTAGGGGTTGCGATCAGATGAATCTTAGAAGTGGTTTGAGCTATCTCAGAGGCCATGAAGAAGGCAAAGAGGGTCCATGAGTGTTATATGATCATATTATGCCTCCAAGGGTTCTTTGAAGTCAAGAAAACACAAGGGATTGCATAGATGTCCAGGCAGGTTCAGGGCTCCTATACATATGACCAGAAATTAGGGTTTTGGGTTTGAGGCCCTTACACTCAAAATTTTTGGTCACTCTTGATTCTATTGGTCTATATGTGTTATAAGGAGCATGTGTATCAAATTTGAAGCAAAAATTCATTGTGGAAGTCATCTGATCAAATGGTAACTTGTTGTGCAAGAAAATTCAGAATCAGGGCATCTGAGGCCTCCATCATGGGTACCAAAGGGTTATCTTCATCATTTTAAGGTCCTATGATCTTTATTTGATCTTAGGAATGCTTGGAAGTTCACAAGATTGAAGAATTTTGAGCCATTGCAAAAGTTTCTATTTTTGGGCATGACTTGTAATGAAAACTTTCCATTTTGGGAAAGAATTTCAACCTCCTCTTTCTTGATAAAAAAGGCTTCAAATGAATTTTCTCCAAACATGAAAGTTGTAGATTGGTCTTCCCATTTTAAAAAAGTATAAGAACTCCTCTTAATTCATCCTAGAACTCAAGATATGGCAAGTCAAAGTTGGGAAAAATCTTGTAATTTTCAAGTTCATGTCAAAGAGGGAAATGTGCAAAATGGTATTTCAGGCCTTTATGTGACCTCTAATTCACTCAAATACATCATGCCATTATTAAACAACTTCTAAAGATCAGAATTGAGCCTTGAACCAAAGGATTCCATGACTTGTTTCTCAAGAAATCACAAAGTTGTGAAATTGCAAAAACCATACAAACTCTTGATCCAAGCCATACAACTCACAACATTTGATCCTAGGGTGCTCCTTGAAGCCAGCTGAGGCAACCCAAGACCTCAAATCAATTATGTCCTAGCCCATGCCTCAAGTACACAAACCTTTGACTATTTGCATTTTAAGCCATACCAATCCCACAGTGCCACAACAACTCTTCTGACCAATGGCAATTGATTATAGAAACCCTAAGAAGCATAAAACAATAGAAAACAAGCCTTGAAAGAGACAACAAGCTCATATTGCAAAAATCCTCTCAAAACTTCATCTCCTCGAATTTCATTACACAGCCATCAAACCTCAAATTTTCTTTCACCATTCAATCACACATGACCTAAGGAACATTTCCCACCCATCACCATGACCTGAAACAGCCTCAAACAAAAACACGATTTCTGCCATATCAGAACTGAACACTTAAAAATAGCCCCTCTCAACTCCATTCAAGCTTTCCATTAGCTTCAGAAGGACCAAATGAGTTGATTTTCACAAGAGGGAGGCCCTAAAAGCTGATTTGTATGTCCTAAGATGTCTAAAATGACATACAGATGCATGAGATGTCATGGCAAGTTCTTATGATGAAGGTATGCAAAGATGAATGCAAATGAACATGGCAAATTAGAGTTTTAAGAAAGTATGAGATGCATATGATCAAAACAGAAACAAAACACATGATAAAAATTTGAAAATGCAACCAAATGAACCCTAAACACACATAAGATCACTCCCCAAAGATGAAGGTCAGAAGCTATACCAAAGTCAAGTTATGGTTCTTCTAAGTTAGGCTAGGGTTTTGGCTGCTTCTTCATGAAAAATGCCAAACAAATGGAAAATGCATTGCAAAAATATGCGTTAAATACCCTAGATACCACATGTAAAGTATGAAAGAATGCAAAATGAACCATGCACAAACTCATCTTGGTTGATCAAAAATGAATTTTTGAAGTTAGGGTTAGAAAAATAAGAAATTTGGAAACCCTAATTCATGGTTAATTGTCAAAATATAATCAAACCCTAAAAGAAATTTGTAAATGAGTTTGTAAATTTGTAGAAGGCTTCATGATTTTTTTGGTGATTTTTAAATACCTAAAAGCATTTTTAATTAATTAAAATGAATGAATTAATAAAATAATACAATTAAATGATTTAAAAATGGATTTTTAATGCAAAAAATAAAAATAAAAATGTTTTTGGTTTTTGAAAATTATTTAAAGAAAAAATGCAAAAAATCATAATTTTTGAAAATGATTTGCTATTTTAAATAAATAAAGAAAATAAAATGAAATAAAAAGAAAATAAAATGCAAAGTAATTACAAGGAAAGGCCAGGATTGCGTGGGAGATGGATCAATGGCTCAAGATGAGAGTCAGCAAGACTTGAGGTATGAAGATCTAAGGGCCTAGATTCAAATTTGTGATACGCGCGTTATCCAATGGCTAAGGTTCATCTTGAGTTAATTAATTATATTTAACTTAATTAATTAAAATTAGGGTTTAATGATCTAATCTGGATCGTTCACACGCTAAGCTAATCAGGATCCTATGGCTCATAATCAATCAGGAAACAAAACCCTAATTAATCTCAGGCGACCGGAGGTAAGCTCCGGTCGTCTTCTTCGGCCAGCCAAATCCCCAACTTCTTCCCTAGGTCACTAAACAACATCAAATCTGCCCATAAACGTTCCCCAAACATCATGGAACACAAGTCCACAAACAAAAATCATTTATAACACATGAACAACAAGAATCGAATCAAAACATTTTTACGGGCAAATTTTCAGAACAACAATACATGCTTGTTTCTATACCATTTTCAATTTTAAACACATCAGGATGATTAGTGCAACATATAGAATCATTTTACAACAAGAAAAAGAGGTTCTGGAAAATTTGTTCTTGATGGATACCTGAACTGAAGTTATTCAAACTGGAGCTTTTAGGGCTTCCCTCTTGTGCAAATAAGCTCCTTTGGTCCTTCTGAAGCTAATGGAAAGCTTGAATGGAGTTGAGAGGGGCTATTTTGAAGTGTTCGGTTCTGATATGGCAGAAATCGTGTTTTTGTTTGAGGCTGTTTCAGGTCATGGTGATGGGTGGGAAATGTTCCTTAGGTCATGTGTGATTGAATGGTGAAAGAAAATTTGAGGTTTGATGGCTGTGTAATGAAATTCGAGGAGATGAAGTTTTGAGAGGATTTTTGCAATATGAGCTTGTTGTCTCTTTCAAGGCTTGCTGTCTATTGTTTTATGCTTCTTAGGGTTTCTATAAACAATAGCCATTGGTCAGAAGAGTTGTTGCGCCACTATGGGATTGGTATGGCTTGAAATGCAAAAAGTCAAAAGTTTGTGTACTTGAGGCATGTGCTAGGACATGAGTGATTTGAGGTCTTGGGCTGCCTCAGCTGGCTTCAAGGAGCACCTTAGGATTAAATGTTGTGAGTTGTATGGCTTGGATCAAGAGTTTGTATGGTTTTTGCAATTTCACAACTTTGTGATTTCTTAAGAAACAAGTCATGGAATCCTTTGGTTCAAGGCTCAATTATGATCTTTAGAAGTTGTTTGATCATGGCATGATTTATTTGAGTGGATTAGAAGTCACATAAAGGCCTGAAATACCATTTTGTACATTTCCCTTTTGGACATGAACTTGAAAATTACAAGATTTTTTCCAACTTTGACTTGCCATATCTTGAGTTCTAGGATGAATCAAGAGGAGTTCTTGTACTTTTGGAAAATGGGAAGATCAAATCTACAACTTTCATGTTTGAAGAAAATTCATTTGAAACCTTTTTGATCAAGAAAGAGGAGGTTGAAATTTTTTCCCAAAATGGAAAGTTTTCATTACAAGTCATGACCAAAAATAGAAACTTTGCAAATGGCTCAAAATTCTTCAATCTTGTGAACTTCCAAGCATTACTAAGATCAAATAAAGATCATAGGACCTCAAATTGATGATGATCACCCTTTGGAACCCTTGTTGGTGGTCTCAGATGCCCTGATTCAGACTTTTCTTGCACAACAAGTCACCATTTGATCAGATGACTTCCACAAGGAGTTTTTGCTTCAAATTTGATACACATGCTCCTTATAACATATTGTCATACCTCAAATTTGTCCTACCCGCACCATTTTAATGTCTAGCCATTGTTCTGAAAAAAATATAATGCATTTTACTTGAAAAGATTCAAATAAATATGTCGCATTTTATTTCAAAGATTTCAAAAAAAAAAGTGTATTTTCTTTTATGTTATTTCTTTCCTTTTAGGTCCATTATTAATCCAAAAAAATCACTCTTCCATTTTCCATTTACTATATTTATATTTGTCACTTTTTCTATCCTAAAAAATCTAAAAAATAAATTTCTTTGTTATTTTATTTCTCTTCTCTTTTCCAAAATATTTTTTTCGTTATTATATTTCATTTTTTATTATTATTGTGCATAATATTATAATCTCATTTTTTTCATTTACATTATTATTAATCTTTTTTTTATTATCATCATTTCCCATTATTTTTATTCCTTTACCATCATTATTATTTATTTATTTTTAAATACTTCTTATCTTTATTATTATTATTATTATTATTATTATTATTATTATTATTATTATTGTTATTATTTTTTTTTATTATTATTGTTATTATTTATTATTACTAATATTATTATTATGTTTGATATCTCCAATTCCGTTTTCCTTTTCCACATGACATGGTTTCATTTACAGCTATAACAAATTTTCAGGTAGTCACTACCCCACCTCACATTTTAGTTTAGCAAAAAACAAGAATACACGGTCCCCACACCTTTCCACTATTTTTTCATCCGTATTTCCCACAAACAACTGTAACAAATTTTCACAGCTTGCAACACAAAATCAGCAACATATTCCTTGATTATTCTTCCTAATCTTTATGCACAAGTCTCCCCAAATTACCCTCTTTAATCTCTATTTAATCACCTTTCCATTCATACCATAAGCAAGCTTGGAAAGCCACTGAAATCTCTGCCAAAACTCTTCCATAACCAAGCTTCAAAATATCTAAAAAAATTCTTAAAACTCTGCATAATCCTTTTACCAAAAATCTGCAAAAAAAATCGTTTCAACAACCAGCAAACAGGCTCTGTGTCCTTCTTCATTTCCACCACAAACTGATTTTCAGCCATCAATAACCAATTTCTACCGCCTCTTAACCACCATCAATAAACCTGTTCAACGAATCCAAATCACCACCTTCCTCCATTGTTCATGAAAAAAAAGAAAAAACAAACACAAATCTCACCGCTGAGAACCCACCACAAGCTCCACAAACTGCAAATCAAAACCAGAACCAGAAAATAAAATAGAAATGGAAGCGAACAAAAGCTGAGAATCTAAATCCAAAGATGCAGAGAGACTGAACCGTTCTTACCTTGCGAATCAAAAATCAAACGCACAAGCTTCACGCTTTTCATCTTTTTCGTCAACCTCTCAAACCTTTCCATAAACCGAACAACACCCTCACAAAACAACCGTTAAAATCTTCCAAACTGTGAAAAGCACTACGCTCCTTAGCCACCCGTAAACACCTCGAGTTGCTTCCAAAACCCAGCTCACAGCAACAGCAGAAAAAACCAAACCGCACCGGAAACCTAACGCCATCCGCGCAAACACCACAAGCTTCACAAACCTGTTCAACGAATCCAAAGCCACGAAACATCCGCCGTTCTTCACCACCCTTTCACCTTCTGTAAAGACTTTCACCACCGAACACCTCCTTAACTTAGAGTCACAGCCCAATCTGAACCGTCACCTTCACTGTGCCGCGACCACCATCACTTTCCATTCTCCACCGAAAACCGAACGGCAAGTCCGCCGTAAACCCTCCGTCATCGTCATCCGCGAGAACATCATCACCACCACCGTTCCTCGTCGCCGTTCACAAACCCAGAAACACCAAATCCGGCCGCGAATCAACACAGAACCGCCGAAACATCATCACCGGCCGAGAACCGCCGCGGTCCAAACCGCGGATCGTTGAGGGAGAAGCGGAGAAATCGCGAGCAGAAGTCGAGAGAACGGAAAAGCAAATTCGCGAGAGCCGTCGTGTGAGAACAATTTATGCGGTAAGGATTTTGTTATCAGCGTTTTTTTTCTTTGGTGTGAGGGGGAGCTTCGGCTTCTTTCACAACTCTGTTCAGAGTTATTTTCTTTTTCTTTCTAATTTTTTTGTTTATATACTTGCCTTGCTTATTTGTTATTTCTAATTTAATTGTTTTTCTTAATTTGGGGCTTTGAATGCTTGTGAACCACATGCCATTTGTTCATTCAATTATTATTATATTGTTTTTTTGGTTCTTTTGTTTTCGTATATCTATTTTGTTATTTCCAAATCCACAATGCACCCCATCCTTCATAGATTTTTATATATTTATTTTTGTTGATTTTCGGTTTTTTTATTATTCATTAAAAACACCTAACACTGTTTGGTATGGGCTCAGCCTCTATCAGATCCGCTGCACTATACATTGATCTGTTCAGTTTCCCCTTTTCCTTTCTTTTTAACTAATTTCTTCCTTTTATTATTTATTTTATGTTTTTTTGTGTTATTATCTTTTCTTGGATAATTTCTAAACCTTTTTTTAGTTAGATAAATTTTTAAGATTTCTTATATTTCCTTGCTTTTATTTTATTTTCTTTATTTTTATTAGGGCCGATGATATTATAAAAGGCCGTTTTTTCGCCCGATTACATTTAATCGGTGATGAGCGGTCAATATGAGGCCCTCCTTGTAATTAATTTTTCATTATTTTATTATTTCGATAAATAAACATTAATTTAATTTATTCTTAATATTATTTATTTCATTTAATTATTTAATTCATTATTCATTATTTTATTTAATTCTCGCAATTCATTTATTTATTCATTTATTTTCGCATTAGAAAAATTACGATTCGACTCCTTATAGAATGGTTCCCATTTTGAACCGATTCTAAGGTAGTAAACGAACAAAATTTTGTCGCGTCCCGAAAAGGTCCAACGCCTCCGAATAGTTGCGCTCGAAAAAGGTCCAACGCCTTCAAATAGTTGCGTCCCGAATAAACAGGCCGAACGCCTTCGAATAGTTCAAACACACTGCACACACGCTTTCTCTTGGGCTAACTACAACGAGACCATTTATTTCTCGCAATCCCCTGTATTTATTTTGTATCCCTCTCCCTTTATTTTGTACGCATTTTATTTTTCGCATCTTATTTAATTCTGAATCCTTGGTCCAACGCCAAGCGATTGCACTTTGCACACTTGCACTTTATTTTTCAGTTATCTTTTTCGTTTAGGATCCACTCCACTTTTGCGAGCCGAGCGATTCGTGCCTCGCTAACAAAACCACAAAAATAAACTCCATTTGCATTTACCCTCTAACCTCAATAAACCAAAACGTTTCGATTAGATCCAAACCCTTGATCCAACGTCAAGCGGCTTTAGGAAATAAACACATTCTAATAATACGAGAAGATTTGTACGCCACGAGCCTTAAGCGGTAGAAAGGGGGATAACGAGCTTTCGTTACTCGCTCCGATTATGTCGATGCAGGACACTCGTCTTGTTGGGCGAGATAAACTATCCATAGTCTTTAGTGCATTTCAACTCCTAAACCCTTTCATCGACGAAAGGTAATAAAATCAACATCCATTACCCTTAGTTGGCCGAACTACGAGGCTCTGACTTTCCCATTGCACACGGGAGTACGTAGGCACGAGGATCTCAATCCTTGCCGAGCACCTAGGTTCAATCTAACTTATAATTCAACTCATTTCCCTCTAGCAAGCAATTCGTTTAAGCATAGACATCCTTTCTCGCGCGATAACTTAGATGGTTCCCATCGAGTACGATGGATGTAGGGGGTGCTAATACCTTCCCCCTGCATAACCGACTCCCGAACCCAGGCAATGGTTCCGTTGACCTTTGTCCTCGTCCTTATCTCCCCGGGTTGTATCTATATCTTCCCTTTCCCTCTTCGGGAATAAATAGAATTAGGTGGCGACTCTTCAGTCCGTCCGGCGCGCGGCTCCTTCCATTCGGATCGCGTGAGGTCGTATTTTTCGGGGTACGACAGCTGGCGACTCTGCTGGGGATTTGGGTTCCCCTATGCGAGTCAAGCCTAGTCTAGGTTTCCGCGTTTGTTTGGATGTTTATTTTTATGCCTTGCTTGTTTATTTTTATCGCTTTCTTTATCGCATTCCCTCTTATATATCTTGTGGCTCCTTGGTACTATAATTTGGATCGATACTTTGCAAAAGAACTTGAGGGAAAAGCTCTATACTCGGGCTTTCGAGTACAAACTTAAGTTAGCGAGGTTGTGTAGTATGGGCTCCCGAGAGAACCTCTCTCGTGGGTTGTCGATACGAAAACCTCACTCGGAGTAGATTTTAATGGAAATACTGACAACCGTCAAGCTCTTGGCGTGTGTGCTCAGTTGTTTTCATTAAAGTCGTCAACTATGAGGACCTTTAGAACCTTTTGGTTAAAACATCGGTTGATGGTTGCGTAGTATTGGGCACCATGGTTCACCCTTGCGTGGCTCGATACGAAAACCTCACTTGGAATAGACTTACTCAATGGAGTTGATTGACTGTCAAAGAATGTATGAAATTGACACGTGCATCAAACAGTTGAGAAAGGTCCATAACTCCAGGACTTTGTTTTAAACCTTGTGTCGATGATCACGTAGTATGGACTCCCGAGAAAATTTGCTCTCGTGGGTTGTCGATACGAAGATCTCACCCAAAATAGATTCATGTGGCGGAGTCAATCAACCGTCATGCTTATGGCGCGTGTGATGAACAACCATATGAATTGATAACTTTGGGATCCCTAAAATTTTAGAGTCTACCCAGTGAGTTCTTGATCGGAGTATCCTCCATCTGTACCTTGGACTCGTGAGACCCTGATCTTGTGATCCTGGATTCTGACATTTGCATATCATCTCATTTGCATCATTTATTCATCTTGCATTTCGTTCCAAAAGCCATAAAACTTATTTTCATGCTCCTCCATCTTCAGTAAATCAAGCTGGTTTCCCGACGCCCGTATCGAGCTAGACGACCGTACTTAACTCGAGCCAACACTAGAAGACTGATGGACGTGATTCAAGAAGAACAAGCTGCTATGAGGGAAGAGATTGACTCGGTCAAGGGCAAGATTGACCAGATTTATGAGACTTTGCAATCTTTGGCAAGAATGGAAGAACGTCGCGAAGCTGCTGCCGCAATGAACAATGCTCAAGTGCAAGGATCTACTTCACGAGAAATGCCTTCAGTTCCCGTTCCAAATCCTTTGGTTTATGGTTTGCCTCCAGGCTTCACTCCTGCTGTTGAAGAGGTCACCTCTCAACCAATACCTGCTTCCGGTGTTACTGTTGGTGTTATTCCTCAAGCTCAACCTATTCCAACTCAAGTCCAATTTCCTCAAACGGAAGAGAACCATCAAGTTGAGTATGAGATGCATACTGCTGTTCCAATCGTCAATCCTCAGGCTGCTCAAGAGTCTGAAGCTATGAAGATGTGCCGCGAGTTAGCTGAAAAACTCCGAATCATGGAAGGACACAACTCAACATCTCTGAGTGCCTCAGACATGTGCTTAGTTCCAGATGTTGTGATCCCTACTAAGTTCAAATTGCCGGAGTTTGAGAAATACAAAGGCCTCAGCTGCCCTGAGCTTCATTTGAGAATGTACTGCAGAAAAATGGCCGCTCATGCCAAAGATGATAAGCTTATGATCCATTGCTTCCAAGACAGCCTGTCTGGAGCATCTCTAGAATGGTACATGCAGCTCGAACGCAACAATGTTCGTACTTGGCTTGATCTATCTGATGCATTCAAAAAGCAGTACAAGTACAACACTGACTTAGCTCCTAACCGCACTCAGCTTCAGAGCATGTCTCAAAAGGAGAGCGAATCCTTTAAAGAGTACGCCCAACGCTGGAGAGAGCTAGCCGCCAGAGTGCATCCGCCATTGGTTGACCGTGAATTGATCGACATCTTCATGGGTACCCTACAAGGGCAATACTACGAAAAGCTGATCAGCAGCGTATCTTCTGGATTTTCTGACATGGTGATGGTAGGAGAAAGAATTGAAGAGGGTCTGAAAAGCGGAAAGATCCAAGGAGGCTCCAGCAGCCAGAACAATGCCAAGAAGCCTTTCAACGGATACAAAAAGGGCGAAGCAAATGCCATTTCTGCTGCAAGTGGAAATTTTCAACAGAGTGCACCGGCACCGGTTCCCTACTATCAACATCCCTATGTTGCTGCTGCACAATATGCTCCTATGCCATATCAGCCAGTTCCTCCAATGCCTTATCAGCAGGCCTTTCAAAACCTATTTCCGCCTCAGATGATTCACCAACCACGTTCACCTCCAATGGTTGCAGCCGCGCAGTATGCGCCCAATCCATACCAGCAACATGCTTATCAACCACGGCCTGGTCAGCAACAACAACGCGCTCCTCAACAGCGTCCCCCATATCAGCAAAGAGGATATGATAGGCACATTGATCCCCTGCCTATGACGTATACCGAAATCTTTAAACAGCTAACGGCAAAAGGACCTCTTACTTTGAGAGATATGCCACCTCAAACTGTTAATTCCCGGAACTATGATGCCAATGCTCGCTGTGAGTATCACAAAGGTGCTCCAGGTCACACCATCGAGAATTGCCATGCCTTCAAACACTTGATTCAGGATATGATCAACTCTAAGGACCTCACTCTCACTCCGAGAAATCCAAATGTCCAGAACGATCCAATGCCGTCACACGGTGCCAACAAGTGAAGACATGTGAAGGGGTTATTGAATACTAAGCTGAGTAGTCTCCCATTTTGAAGCATTCAATCAAGAGAAGTTCAATTCCTCAAATCAAGGCAGCCATCGCCATTTTATTATTTCTGCATTCCTGTTGTTTTGTAATGTTTGTTTAAGTACTATTTGCTCTGAACATTGTCATTTGTACTTGGTTTTGTTAATGTTATGTTTGTGCATGTTTTGAATCAGTTTATTTGCATTCGCTCATATTTATCATTTATCACCAAAATCACAAAAATATTTCCCTCACTTCACTTTAGCAAATATTTGAGGGAGGATGATGAAAACGAAATACCCATAACTGTTGCGGTATGCTTTCGGATAAAACCTCGTCAATGATGTACAGGCATTCTTTCAAATCCCCAAACACTGGAGATATAAGGAGTTAATCCCTAGTCAACCACTTCGAGTCTAGAAGTATGAGTTTCTTTCAGATACAACCCTTACATTTAACCCGGGGCAGGGTAGTTGTTCAGTTAACTTGACTACACCTTCGAATCGCAAGATGAGACATCCCTTCAGAGGACCATCAGCAAATGATTTGGCAGTCACAACATTCAAAAAAAAAAAAAAGAAAGAATTACTAAGTTAAGCACCCGAAGGGAGACTTAGTCGAAAAAAATCAAAAGAGGAGCTCGAATCCTCAACAAAAGCAAAACAAATATCAGTGATCACCAAATCAAGAATCAAAGGGTCACTAGCAAAAAGATGACTGCCACTTCCAAGCAAACTTTAAAGCTTCATCTTCATTCTTGCAAAGTCAAAACAATATGCATGTGTAGAGTTAACTGAACTTAGGACAGGAGAACAATACGAAGAAGGGATGGGTACAAATCAAATTTTGAGCCTTATATCCTTTGTTTCTCAAACCATTAACCAGACCACGTTACAACCCTCAAAAGACCTAATTGAGGCACGGTTTATTCTGAAAGCATGTTACCAACAAGGTTGCGTAAATTGACTCCCATATATTTGATAATCTTCAATCTTGATTGCACATTATTCTTGCTGCATTTTTTTTACGCACTTTCTAAAAACAGCACCTCGTTTGGGCTAATGGTCCATTCGTCACATTATCACAACATTCAAATAAATCGACTCTTTCAAAACTTACATGAACTTTACATTAACACTACCATTTGTGAATGAATAATTTAATTGCAATTTAGTGCTTGACATCAGTACAATCCCAACAAGGGGCAATCAAAAGAGAAACTTGAACTTCATTAATGCCAGTATGAATCAAGACTACTTCAACAGTCCAATCAGGGACAAACCATCTTCAACAGCCCAATCAGGGGCAATTTATTTCGAAATCAGCCCAATCAGGGGCAAGTCACCTCCAAAGGTACAATCAGGGGCAGGTCATGTCATGGCCATTGTCAAAGCTTCCCCACCAGATTTTTTTCAAATACCTTACAGGCAGGGGCAAGCAAACAAGGAGCAAATCTTCCTATCTCTCCTCCCCAGCTAAACAAACAGATTTTGCTGGACGTTGGCAATCACTCAAAGCAAATCAGTTCTTAGGCCTCAATCAAGTCGCTTCGCTCATCAGCAGATAACCAAGCTCGGAGCTTTCAGATCCATCTTCTGATCGTACATCGTCGAAGATCGAGTGTCGAGGAATCAGTCCCTCCACCCACCCAAAGTCCAATCATTGTTGACAACTACCAAACCAAAAGTCCACCAAGCTGGCACCTTTCATTCCAATCACTCATATGCATCATTATGCATCATTAACATCATAAGCATCATTTACATCAATCATTTACAGCATATGCATCATTTGCATATTCTCAATAAATCAGCTTTTTATTTTTCCCCAGCATTTTCAACTTACATCTCAGGGCATAAACATTTGCATCGTATTTCCATCTCTATGGAATACCATTTCAAAACAATCAAGCATAATCGCATAATTCAGGATCCAGGATCAGCACAAGTTTCCGGTCCTTTCCCCAGCGGAGGATCATGTCAATCAAAGATTTCGGGTATCCTCTTGGCGGATTCAATAGCCGTGTTTTAATCTCAGTTATTTGCCTTATCATCCTCTGGTGATAAGTGAGTTTATTTTTCTGTCTGTTGCCTTATCTTCCTCTGTTGATAAGTGAGTTTATTTTTTCTGTTTATTGCCTTATCATCCTCTGTTGATAAGTGAGTTTATGTTTCTGTTTGTTGCCTTATCATCCTCTGTTGATAAGTGAGTTTATTTTTTCTGTTTATTGCCTTATCATCCTCTGTTGATAAGTGAGTTTATGTTTCTGTTTGTTGCCTTATCATCCTCTGTTGATAAGTGAGTTTATTTTTTCTGTTTATTGCCTTATCATCCTCTGTTGATAAGTGAGTTTATTTTTTCTGTTTATTGCCTTATCATCCTCTGTTGATAAGTGAGTTTATTTTTTCTGTTTGTTGCCTTATCATCCTCTGTTGATAAGTGAGTTTATTTTTCTGTTTATTGCCTTATCATCCTCTGTTGATAAGTGAGTTTATGTTTCTGTTTATTGCCTTATCATCCTCTGTTGATAAGTGAGTTTATTTTTTTCTGTTTATTGCCTTATCTTCCTCTGTTGATAAGTGAGTTTATTCTTCTGCCTATTGCCTTATCTTCCTCTGTTGATAAGTGATTTTATTTTCTGTTTATTGCCTTATCATCCTCTGGTGATAAGTGATTTTATTTTCAGTTTGTCGCCTTATCTTCCTCTGTTGATAAGTGAGTTTGTTTTCAGTTTATTGCCTTATCATCCTCTGTTGATAAGTGAGTTTATTTTTCTGTTTATTGCCTTATCATCCTCTGGTGATAAGTGATTTATTTTGTTAATTTGTTTTGCTGTGTCACCCATCATTTCCAACTTATTTCATTTGCTATTTTCACAAATTCTTTCTTCGTCGGACAAATTTGGAGTCTGTTAATATCTAATTATCTTATACCTTGAGCGATTGAACGCGAGCCAGTTCATCTTACTCGGTCTAAGCCAATTCGATAGGGGCATCTGTCATACCCCAAATTTGTCCTACCCGCACCATTTTAATGTCTAGCCATTGTTCTGAAAAAAATATAATGCATTTTACTTGAAAAGATTCAAATAAATATGTCGCATTTTATTTCAAAGATTTCAAAAAAAAAAGTGTATTTTCTTTTATGTTATTTCTTTCCTTTTAGGTCCATTATTAATCCAAAAAAATCACTCTTCCATTTTCCATTTACTATATTTATATTTGTCACTTTTTCTATCCTAAAAAATCTAAAAAATAAATTTCTTTGTTATTTTATTTCTCTTCTCTTTTCCAAAATATTTTTTTCGTTATTATATTTCATTTTTTATTATTATTGTGCATAATATTATAATCTCATTTTTTTCATTTACATTATTATTAATCTTTTTTTTATTATCATCATTTCCCATTATTTTTATTCCTTTACCATCATTATTATTTATTTATTTTTAAATACTTCTTATCTTTATTATTATTATTATTATTATTATTATTATTATTATTATTATTGTTATTATTTTTTTTTATTATTATTGTTATTATTTATTATTACTAATATTATTATTATGTTTGATATCTCCAATTCCGTTTTCCTTTTCCACATGACATGGTTTCATTTACAGCTATAACAAATTTTCAGGTAGTCACTACCCCACCTCACATTTTAGTTTAGCAAAAAACAAGAATACACGGTCCCCACACCTTTCCACTATTTTTTCATCCGTATTTCCCACAAACAACTGTAACAAATTTTCACAGCTTGCAACACAAAATCAGCAACATATTCCTTGATTATTCTTCCTAATCTTTATGCACAAGTCTCCCCAAATTACCCTCTTTAATCTCTATTTAATCACCTTTCCATTCATACCATAAGCAAGCTTGGAAAGCCACTGAAATCTCTGCCAAAACTCTTCCATAACCAAGCTTCAAAATATCTAAAAAAATTCTTAAAACTCTGCATAATCCTTTTACCAAAAATCTGCAAAAAAAATCGTTTCAACAACCAGCAAACAGGCTCTGTGTCCTTCTTCATTTCCACCACAAACTGATTTTCAGCCATCAATAACCAATTTCTACCGCCTCTTAACCACCATCAATAAACCTGTTCAACGAATCCAAATCACCACCTTCCTCCATTGTTCATGAAAAAAAAGAAAAAACAAACACAAATCTCACCGCTGAGAACCCACCACAAGCTCCACAAACTGCAAATCAAAACCAGAACCAGAAAATAAAATAGAAATGGAAGCGAACAAAAGCTGAGAATCTAAATCCAAAGATGCAGAGAGACTGAACCGTTCTTACCTTGCGAATCAAAAATCAAACGCACAAGCTTCACGCTTTTCATCTTTTTCGTCAACCTCTCAAACCTTTCCATAAACCGAACAACACCCTCACAAAACAACCGTTAAAATCTTCCAAACTGTGAAAAGCACTACGCTCCTTAGCCACCCGTAAACACCTCGAGTTGCTTCCAAAACCCAGCTCACAGCAACAGCAGAAAAAACCAAACCGCACCGGAAACCTAACGCCATCCGCGCAAACACCACAAGCTTCACAAACCTATTCAACGAATCCAAAGCCACGAAACATCCGCCGTTCTTCACCACCCTTTCACCTTCTGTAAAGACTTTCACCACCGAACACCTCCTTAACTTAGAGTCACAGCCCAATCTGAACCGTCACCTTCACTGTGCCGCGACCACCATCACTTTCCATTCTCCGCCGAAAACCGAACGGCAAGTCCGCCGTAAACCC
Organism: Lathyrus aphaca; assembly: GCA_963966055.1. Lineage (NCBI taxonomy): Eukaryota > Viridiplantae > Streptophyta > Magnoliopsida > Fabales > Fabaceae > Lathyrus > Lathyrus aphaca. The sequence continues at coordinate 430,470,815 of OZ014522.1, read as the reverse complement.
TCCGTCATCGTCATCCGCGAGAACATCATCACCACCACCGTTCCTCGTCGCCGTTCACAAACCCAGAAACACCAAATCCGGCCGCGAATCAACACAGAACCGCCGAAACATCATCACCGGCCGAGAACCGCCGCGGTCCAAACCGCGGATCGTTGAGGGAGAAGCGGAGAAATCGCGAGCAGAAGTCGAGAGAACGGAAAAGCAAATTCGCGAGAGCCGTCGTGTGAGAACAATTTATGCGGTAAGGATTTTGTTATCAGCGTTTTTTTTCTTTGGTGTGAGGGGGAGCTTCGGCTTCTTTCACAACTCTGTTCAGAGTTATTTTCTTTTTCTTTCTAATTTTTTTGTTTATATACTTGCCTTGCTTATTTGTTATTTCTAATTTAATTGTTTTTCTTAATTTGGGGCTTTGAATGCTTGTGAACCACATGCCATTTGTTCATTCAATTATTATTATATTGTTTTTTTGGTTCTTTTGTTTTCGTATATCTATTTTGTTATTTCCAAATCCACAATGCACCCCATCCTTCATAGATTTTTATATATTTATTTTTGTTGATTTTCGGTTTTTTTTATTATTCATTAAAAACACCTAACACTGTTTGGTATGGGCTCAGCCTCTATCAGATCCGCTGCACTATACATTGATCTGTTCAGTTTCCCCTTTTCCTTTCTTTTTAACTAATTTCTTCCTTTTATTATTTATTTTATGTTTTTTTGTGTTATTATCTTTTCTTGGATAATTTCTAAACCTTTTTTTAGTTAGATAAATTTTTAAGATTTCTTATATTTCCTTGCTTTTATTTTATTTTCTTTATTTTTATTAGGGCCGATGATATTATAAAAGGCCGTTTTTTCGCCCGATTACATTTAATCGGTGATGAGCGGTCAATATGAGGCCCTCCTTGTAATTAATTTTTCATTATTTTATTATTTCGATAAATAAACATTAATTTAATTTATTCTTAATATTATTTATTTCATTTAATTATTTAATTCATTATTCATTATTTTATTTAATTCTCGCAATTCATTTATTTATTCATTTATTTTCGCATTAGAAAAATTACGATTCGACTCCTTATAGAATGGTTCCCATTTTGAACCGATTCTAAGGTAGTAAACGAACAAAATTTTGTCGCGTCCCGAAAAGGTCCAACGCCTCCGAATAGTTGCGCTCGAAAAAGGTCCAACGCCTTCAAATAGTTGCGTCCCGAATAAACAGGCCGAACGCCTTCGAATAGTTCAAACACACTGCACACACGCTTTCTCTTGGGCTAACTACAACGAGACCATTTATTTCTCGCAATCCCCTGTATTTATTTTGTATCCCTCTCCCTTTATTTTGTACGCATTTTATTTTTCGCATCTTATTTAATTCTGAATCCTTGGTCCAACGCCAAGCGATTGCACTTTGCACACTTGCACTTTATTTTTCAGTTATCTTTTTCGTTTAGGATCCACTCCACTTTTGCGAGCCGAGCGATTCGTGCCTCGCTAACAAAACCACAAAAATAAACTCCATTTGCATTTACCCTCTAACCTCAATAAACCAAAACGTTTCGATTAGATCCAAACCCTTGATCCAACGTCAAGCGGCTTTAGGAAATAAACACATTCTAATAATACGAGAAGATTTGTACGCCACGAGCCTTAAGCGGTAGAAAGGGGGATAACGAGCTTTCGTTACTCGCTCCGATTATGTCGATGCAGGACACTCGTCTTGTTGGGCGAGATAAACTATCCATAGTCTTTAGTGCATTTCAACTCCTAAACCCTTTCATCGACGAAAGGTAATAAAATCAACATCCATTACCCTTAGTTGGCCGAACTACGAGGCTCTGACTTTCCCATTGCACACGGGAGTACGTAGGCACGAGGATCTCAATCCTTGCCGAGCACCTAGGTTCAATCTAACTTATAATTCAACTCATTTCCCTCTAGCAAGCAATTCGTTTAAGCATAGACATCCTTTCTCGCGCGATAACTTAGATGGTTCCCATCGAGTACGATGGATGTAGGGGGTGCTAATACCTTCCCCCTGCATAACCGACTCCCGAACCCAGGCAATGGTTCCGTTGACCTTTGTCCTCGTCCTTATCTCCCCGGGTTGTATCTATATCTTCCCTTTCCCTCTTCGGGAATAAATAGAATTAGGTGGCGACTCTTCAGTCCGTCCGGCGCGCGGCTCCTTCCATTCGGATCGCGTGAGGTCGTATTTTCGGGGTACGACACATATATAGACTAATAAATTCAAGAATGGCCAATAAGTCACCATAGGAGCTCATAGCCTGCCTAGACATCTCTGCAATCCCTTGTGATTTCTTGACTTCAAAGAACCCTTGGAGGTACAAAAAAACCATAGAACACTCAAGGACCCTCTTGGCATGCTTCAAGGCCTTTGAGATTGCTCAAACTACTTATTGGGTTCACCTGATCACAAACCCTAGCTATGCAACTATGTAGTGAAATAACTATGCAGTGTGAGATGGTATGCTTATGCAATGCAATATGAAGGATCACAAGCCATGGTGTGAGAAAAAAGGAGAGGGCAAATTTGGGGTGTTTACAGCTGCCCCTATTCAAGCATGAGTTAGATGTGTAGGATGTAAGCGACTGGCTTAACAGACAAACAAGATAACTTGTGGTTGAATACCAAGACAGTCCAAAATTTGCACTCTTTATTATAAGAAGAAAATGGATATAAATTGTAATAGACAATATAGACTGAATATCAAATGATAGCGACGGAGGACGACCATCGAGCAGAGGACGACTGCTAGGGATAAAAATGGTGAGAAATGCGCTGACCGGGACGACCATCATGCTGGGGGAATAAAGAATTCACGACGGGGATGGCCATCGGGTAAAGAAAGGTGACTTTACTGGGGATTTAAAAGTACTAACAGGGACGACCGTCAGGCTGAAGAATAAAGAAACCACGACGGGGACGGCCTATCGGGTGAAGAATAAATCAATGATGAGGGACAATCATCAAAAGGTGAAGGAAGATCACCTAGCAGGGGAAGGATGCTAAAAGATATCACGACATAGGACGAATGTCGGATAGGAAGATCAACGATGGGGACGACCATCGGATAAAATGATGAGGGACGATCATCAAAAGGTGAAGGACGATCACCTAGCAGGGTACGGCTGCCGAGAAATATCACGACATAGGACGAATGTTGGATAGAAAGATCGACGATGGGGACGGCCATCAGATGAATGATGAGGTACGGTCATCAAAAGGTGAAGTAAGATCACCTAGCAGGGTACGGCTACCGAAGATTATCGCAACATAGGACGAATGCCGGATAGAACGTTGTTTTGTTGGCGACTTCTGGGGATAGATAAACACGGACAAGTGTTTAAGCCCTGAAAGTAAAGCGGTATAAGTGTTTTGACAGTGTGTATAGACTAAATATACGAACGAGTATCCTTAGGACCACGATAGAAATAAACAACGGTGCATGTTTAAGGAGTGATGATACGGACGAGTATCAATTGTTTGAACAAGGAACACAGATGAGTGTTGATCTGTTGGGGAGATGCATAAGATATAGACGAGTATCAAAGAATTATGTAAGTAGGATACAAACGAGTATCAGAAGGATTATGTATAAGTATATACAAGCATTTGTATTGAGAGTGCAAAAGGATATTTTGGCTTTTATTTGCTGGGGATAAGTTTTTTGCGTATTGCTGGAGGAGTGATTTTGGTTTTTACAGGTGACTGGCTCGAACCTGGCTTATGATCATGCAAATGTTTGATTTTTGCCGTAATGTTCCGTATTAGACGGAATGCTACGCTCTGTTTGGGGAGGAATAATGCAAATGCTATGATTATGCAAATGAGAGAAACGAGATTCGAGATCTGAAATCTGTGGGAAGAAAGGATCACTGCACGATCTTTTTGGAGAATTCTGGGGAAAGAACTCTGTGGGGATCCAATGCTGGGGATGAGAAGATCTGGAAACTCATTGGGAAAAAGTGATTCAGGTATTGCTTTGGAGATCTTTCTTGGGGAGGAGAGAACTTCTGGGAAGTAATCTGTTGGAGGATCAACTCTGTGGGGACACTCTGAAGGGATAAAAAGCTTCGTGGGGGAATACTTTCGTCAAGTAGTCCTTCTGATGATGCGACTGCCAGCTTGGCTGGGGGTATAGTGCCTGATATGCCCCATGTTGTGAAAGGTTGTCCGCCTTGAGTACCTGCAACCTGTTAAACAAAGGAAACACACGAGTGCCCTGAGGTATCCTCAACCAGATTCCATCATAGGAGTTAGGTTCGCTTAAGATCACATATTTCCTGCAAGCATTTATTGGAAATGGCTTATATGTTTTCATGAAAATGTTGTATTACGAACCTTGGACATTTTGCAAACGAACAAAAAGGTACAAAACAAAGTGTGAATGAATATTTGACTTTATTGATTTGTGTGCCCTGAATAGGTAAGTACAGTGAAGAAGCTAATCCTTGAAATGAGGAGATTTCTACAAAATTGAAGAAATAAAAGTCCTATTTGGCAATGTTGAAGTTGATGGTTCAATCTTCCTTTTGCTATGACTTGTATGACCTGAAAGCTCTTCTTATCTTGCTTTCTGAAGAAAGTTGATTCTGATCGGCGCTTTGTCCTTTCGAAGCTTGCCATGTTATGTGAGTGCAATAAAGACGAATTCAGAATGCAATTGTTTGCTTTTTCCCTGTTTTTACGTGGATCGCCCTTTCGGGTTTTCAATCCACCGGGATACCCATTTTTGCCTGAGCTGTCTGATGTGGCTTTTCAACTCAGCGGGTGTACATTTTTTCAAAATTTTCCCTTATTTTTTCCCGAGTCTTTTATTCTGTTTTTGACTCGCCGGGATGCCCTATTTTTTCATATACTTACATTCTGTTTTTATGTCCAGCGGGTCATTTATGCGAAGTATTTTTTAACTGCATCTGAATTTACAAGAGACAGGAAGTCTTCACCATCCATGGTTGCGAGCATCAGTGCCCCACCTGAGAAGACTTTAGTTATCACATAGGGACCTTCATAGTTTGGGGTCCACTTTCCCCTGTGGTCTGTATGAGGAGGAAGGATTCTTTTCAGTACAAGTTCTCCTACTTGATATTCCCGAGGTCTGACTTTTTGATCGAAGGCTTTCATCATCCGCTTCTGATATAACTGACCATGACAGATAGCTGATAATCTCTTTTCTTCAATCATGCTCAGTTGGTTATAACGAGATTGGACCCATTCTGCTTCGTCCAGCTTTACATCCATCATTAACCGCAAGGAGGGTAATTCAACTTCAATAGGTAGGACTCCTTCCATACCATACACAAGCTGATAAGGTGTTGCCCCGGTAGATGTCCTGATGGAGGTTCGGTACCCATGCAAGGCGAATGGTAACATTTCATGCCAGTCTTTGTATGTGACTACCATCTTTTGCACAATCTTCTTAATGTTCTTGTTAGCCGCCTCAACAGCGCCATTCATCTTTGGCCTGTAAGGAGAAGAGTTGTGATGTTGAATATTGAAGTCTCGACACAGTTCTGCCATCATCTTGTTGTTAAGGTTCGTACAATTATCGGTAATGATTCGCTCTGGAACTCCATATTGACAAATGATATCCCTTTTCAGAAATCGGGCCACCACTTTCCTGGTGACATTTGCATACGAAGCTGCTTCAACCCATTTGGTGAAGTAATCAATGGCTACCAGGATGAATCTGTGACCATTTGAAGCATTTGGCTTGATCTTTCCAATCATATCAATGCCCCACATGGCGAAGGGCCAAGGTGAGGATAATACATTCAAGAGATTGGGAGGCACATGCACTTTGTCTGCGTAGATCTGGCATTTATGGCATTTTCTGGCATAGGCACAACAGTCTGCATCCATTGTGATCTAGTAGTAACCAGATCTTAAAAATTTATTTGCCATTGCATGTCCTCCGACATGGGTACCGAAAGAACCTTCATGTACTTCGTGCATTAGTAGGTCTGCTTCCTTCTTGTCAACACATCTGAGCAAGACCATGTCGAAGTTTCGCTTGTATAGGGAGCCATCGGTATTGAGGAAGAAACTTCCAGCTAGCCTTCTCAATGTCTTCTTATATTTAGACGATGCCTAGGTGGGTATGTCTGAGTCTCCAAGAAACATTTGATGTCGTGGAACCAAGGTTTGTTGTCAGTAACAGTGTCCATAAAGAAAACATATGCTGGTCGGTCCAGTCTGGATACTAAAATCCGAGGCACATAGTTGGCAGTTTGTACTTTGATCATAGATGAAATAGTGGCCAAGGCGTCTGCAAACTGATTCTAATCTCGAGGGATGTATTCAAGCTTGACCGTTGTGAAGAAAGTCAACAATATCCTCGTATAGTCACGGTAGGGAACCAGATGCTCTTGATGAGTATACCACTTGCCATTAGTTTAGTTGATCACCAAAATTGAATCTCCGAATACATTCAAGGTTTTGATCCTGAGGTCAATGGCTTCCTCAAGACCCATGATACAAGCTTCGTATTCTGCTTCATTGTTAGTGCACGTAAAGATGAGCCTTGCTGAGAAAGGTAAATGGACTCCTTTGGGTGTAATAAGCACTGCACCAACTCCACGACCGTTACAATTAACTGCCCCATCGAACATCATAGTCCATGCTTCTTCAGGATCAGGCCCTTCAGTGTGAATAGGCTCTTCACAATCTTTTAATTTTAAGAACATGATGTCTTCATCAGGGAAATCAAACCTCATAGGCTGGTAGTCATCAATGGGTTGCTCAGCCAGATAGTCAGACAATACACTGCCCTTGATGGCTTTCTGAGAGGTGTACTGAATATCATACTCTGTTAGAATCATTTGCCACCTTGCAACACTTTCGGTAAGTTCTGGCTTCTCAAATATGTACTTGACGGGGTCCATCTTTGAGATCAACAAGGTAGTATAAGTCAACATATATTGTCTCAGTCGGCGAGCAGCCCACGCTAAAGCACAAAAGGTTTTCTCGAGCAGTGAATAACGTTGTTCGCATTCGGTAAACTTTTTGCTTAGGTAGTATATTGCATACTCTTTTCGACCAGACTCATCATGTTGGCCCAACACACACCCCATTGATTCATCTAATACTGTCAGGTACATTATTAGAGGTCTTCCTTCAATTGGAGGCATGAGAATTGGAGGTTCTTGTAGATACTCCTTGATCTTGTCAAAAGCTTTTTGACAATCATCGTTCCACCTGACTGTTTGTTCCTTTCTTAGCAGTTTGAACAAGGGATTGCAGTTTGCAGTGAGATGAGATATGAACCTTTAAATGTAGTTCAATCTACCTAAGAACCCTCAAACTTCTTTCTCAGTCTTAGGTGCAGGTGTCATACCCCAAATTTGTCCTATCTGCATCATTTTATTTTACTGTCTAAATCATTACTTCAAAAATTCAAAATATGTACCATTATTTAAAAAAATCCAAAAATATGTAGCATTTTATTTTTCTGTCTGATAATCGAAAAATCCGAAAAATGCAGTTATTTCTTTTCAAAACTAAAAGTTCGAATTCTCTTTTTATTTCAAGTTTTAATTTCCATCTTTGTTATTTAGTCATTACTAAAATTTTACAAAAATTCCATTTATAATTTCTTTTTAATCCTTTTTTTATCTTATTCGTAATTTTCCATCCATAAATTAAAGTACTCATCATCCAATTCTTATTTTTCTATTTTTACAATTTTATTTTACTATTGTTACTATTTTTATTCACTTTTATTACTATTATTATTATGTCCATTATTATCACCATTTTTTATTTATTTTTTATTTTTTCAATTATCATCACCTTTTTTTTTATTTGTAAAAAAAAAAAATACTATTTTCATTTATTATTATTATTATTATTATCATTCCACTATTATTATTCTTATACTTTTTTCAAATATCACAAAATATCTTCAATAACAATAAACTTTGTTTCCAATTTCCATCACCTGCACATGCTTTTAGAATCTCTAAAGATATTCCACTACCTCACTACAACAAACTTCAGCAACAAAAATACAGCTCACAAAATAATCAATTCTCATCCAAATCTTTTTAATCTTTTCCTCCAAGACACCCCATTATACCCTCATTCCTTCCATCTATAAATTAACCCTCATGCTCATAACAAAGCAAGCTTGGAAAGCATATGAAAATTCTGCACAAAACAAAAACACCAAGCTTCAACCACCAATTAAACAAAATTTTTTTTTGTCACAAACATCAACAACATTACAATACCAAAAATTCTGCAATTCTTAAACACTCATCCGCAAACACATAAACCTTCAGCCTGCATTTTCTCTTTTTGTTTTCCAACCATAAACATAACCCAACACAACCCTTCAATCTTCATCGTTCACAAACACAAAACCTGTAAAAGTTCCATAACCTTTGTCACCTTCAAACCATTTTCACTAAATAAACTATTATCAAACTAAAAAAAACAGGAAAGCTGAAACTAAAAAATTGCTCACAACCACCGACCCCTAATCACACCAACAAACCGAATCCGCTAACACCACCACCATCGGAAACACAATCGCCTTCACCATCACCGAAGCAACTTCTTCACCGCCACTATCAACCACAAAACACCATTCAGCCCCATCCTCAACCCTCATTTTCACTAAACACCTCCATACAACCTCTCAATACTTTTCACATATTTGTATAAACACCAGAAACAAATCACTCAGAACCGAAAAAAGAAACAAACTATGAGATTCGAAACCGAAATCGTAAAACATAACTGAGAGAGCAAGAGATCTGAGTTGTGGTTGATAAATCCGTGACAAAACGAGAGCGAAATTCAGAGAGAGCAACCGTAAACCACCAAAACCGCGTGCGATTTCGAATCCACCGATCCACATCGTCGCCGCACACGAACAAACACCGTGCCAGAATTCGTCTAAAATGCCAAAACCGTGTGAGAACCGTGAATCGTAGCTGAGAGGATCGAAAACTGAGTGAAAGACGAAAGCAATTGAGTTGATTTGCGAGAGAGCCGGAAATTGTGAGTATATCGAGAGGAGAGCGGACTGAACGGAACATTGAGGGTGGGTATCTTCACTTGTTTTGTTTGTTTAGCGATGAAGAGGAACGCCGTTTATGCATTTTGTTTCTCTGAGCTTCTTTTTCCTTTTGTTTTTTTATTTTACTTCATTTAATCCTGTTTTATTTTCTGTTTGGCTGTTGTTACCGATGGTGGATTTAGCCCATTCCAGATTGCTTTTCACACTCAAGCACAATTCAATACACCCTCCTCTTCATTATTATTATTTTTATTGCTTTTCTTTGTTCTCATTTAATTCTTTACCTAGTTTGTTTATTTCTTTTTCTTTATATTATTTTTCTTTGATTCTTGTTATTTTTTCATATTGATTTTGTTTATTATTTTATTTTTGGGCCAATGATATAATAAATGATTAAATTATTTCCGATATCGCTAAATTGGGGAATTTAATCAATATGAGACCTTTTATTTAATTTATTATATTATTCAATTTTGACAAAACAATTTAATTTAGTTTTTATTTTATCATATTATTTCGATTATTCAACATATTACTAAATTTATTATCAATTTAATTTAATTATTTGTATTTATAACCTTATTGCAATTTAATTTTTTTACAATTCAATTTAATTCACTTATTTATGTTTCTCACAATTTGTTGCTTTAATCGAATCGCGAATTAATGTAAGTCGGGTACTTTGTACCTCGCCATCCAACTTTTCCGAACTCGACATTCAAATCTTTTATAATTAAATGACGGAATAACTGGATTCTGGAGTCTCGCATTCCTCGAATTCTTGAATGAACGCTCCTGAGGCTCGCCCCACGGGACGTTGTTCATTCGACTTTCCATAATTAAAATGTTTAATCCACACATCAAATAACGAAAGAATTAAATTCTGGAGTCTAGCATTCCTAGAATTTTTGAATGAACGCTCCTGAGGCTCGCCCCACGGGACATGGTTCATTCTCCCTTTCGTTCCTAAAACACTAATCGAATCAAACATTTTAAGCGAACATTATTTAAATCCTTTCTATCTCGCAAACAAGCTAGCGCTTCCGCCTCCTATCGCGAGCAGACAAGCCAAAGCTTAGCAGTTAGAATGCTGTCTAAATAATCGTTCATTAAAACAACCAAACCGATCAACCTTAGTACCACGAACTACGAGGCTCTGACTTTCCCATTGCACAAGGGAATACGTAGGCACACGGATCTTACTCTTTACCGAGCACCCTAGGAACCAAACAACCCATTTCCCTGTAACCTTAGATTAGAATCGTCCGCATTTATTTTTTATTATTCGAAGAAAACAGAAAGCATAAGTCAACATTAGATCGCAAGTTAAACTAAGAGGTTCCCGTTGAGTACAACAGACGTAAGGGGTGCTAATACCTTCCCCTTACGGAATCGACTCCCAAACCTAGAATCTGATTTCAAATACCTTGTTCTATCCTTTTTTCAAAAAGGTTTCTCGATATTTTCCTTTTCCTTAATTGGAATAAAATAAGTTCGGTGGCGACTCTGTTGTTTTAATTTTCATCCGCGGTATATTTTATCGCAAGGTCGTATTTTTCGAGGTGCGACAGATGGCGACTCTACTGGGGAAAGGCCGAGAGTCAAGCCTAACTTAGTTTACTTTGCGATCAATGTCGACTTTGCTTATTTGTTTTCTTCACGCTTTTTTATTTATGCTTGTTTATTTGTTCTTCTTATTATCATCATGATCATACTTGCTTGTTGGATCCTGGGACGACATCTGAGTTTTCAAAAAAGAAGAGGGAACACCTAGTTTAGAATTGGAAGTTATTAGTGTTAGTCTCCAAGGACTCGCTCCTTGCAAGCCTAGCATGAAATCTCCCCCAAAGAGTAGGCCTATTCACAGATCTCGTCATAACACAACTAGCCTGTCGCATGACTTGATTCGTGAAAGGGTTGTGACTCTGGGACCACTTTTAGAACCAATTTTAATGTTGGTAGTTGCATAGTGTTAGTTTCCGGGGACCCGCTCCTCATACGGCTAACATGAGAACTCCACTCAAGGTAGATCTTATCGTTATGATCGTCATAATACAGCTAGCCTGTGGCAGGATGTTAGTACGATTAACATCCATGACCTTGAGTATTTTATCCATAACCGTAGAAACTATCTTGTGAGTGGTTTTACGGGTAAAGAACTTAGAACAATCCTATAAGAGTCTACCTGCTAAGGTTACTTTTATCAAGAGATACCGATTATTTACTCGTTACTATGGTTCACCTCAGAGCAGATTATACTCGTGATCCTGGATCTTGCATTGCATCCATACGCATATTCATTTCATTTGCATTATTTGTTCATCTTGCATTTCATTCCAAAGCCGTAAACTTATTCCATGTTCCTTCGTCTTTAGTAAATCAAGCTGGTTTCCCGACGCCCGTATCGTGCTAGATGCCCGTATCTAACTAGATCCAACACTAGAAGACTGATGGACGTGATTCAAGAAGAACAATCTGCTATGAGGGAAGAGATTGACTCAGTAAAGAACAAGATTGACCAGATTTATGAGACCATACAAGCTTTGGCAAGGATGGAGGAACGTCGCGAAGCTGCTGCCGCAATGAACAATGCTCTAGTGCAAGGATCTACCTCACGCGCAATGCCTTCAGCTCCAGTTCCAAATCCTTTGGTCTATGGTTTGCCTCCAGGCTTCACTCTTGCTGTTGAGGAAGTCACTTCCCAACCAATACCTACATCTAGTGTTACTGTTGGTGCTATTCCACAAACTCAACCTGCCGTTACCCAAGTCCAGTTTTCTCATGCTGAAGAGGATCAACAAGTTGAGTATGAGATGCATACTGTTGTTCCAATCACAAATCCTCATGTTGTTCAAGATTCTAAAGCTATGAAGATGTGTCGCGAGTTAGCTGAAAAACTCCGAATCATGGAAGGACACAATTCAACTTCTCTTAGTGCCTCAGACATGTGCTTAGTTCCGGATATTTTGATCCCTGCTAAGTTCAAACTGCCAGAATTCGAAAAATACAAAGGCTTCAGTTGTCCTGAGCTCCATTTAAGGTTGTACTGCAGAAAAATGGCCGCTCATGCCAAAGACGATAGACTCATGATCCATTTCTTCCAAGAAAGCCTGTCTGGAGAATCTCTAGAATGGTACATGCAGCTCGAACGCAACAATGTTCGTACTTGGCTTGATCTATCTGATGCATTCAAAAAGCAGTACAAGTACAACACTGATTTAGCTCCGAATCGCACTCAACTTCAGAGTATGGCTCAAAAGGAAAACGAATCCTTCAAAGAGTACGCACAACGCTAGAGGGAGCTAGCTGCCAGAGTGCATCCACCTTTGGTTGACCGTGAACTGATCGATATCTTCATGGGTACTTTGCAAGGGCAATACTACGAAAAGCTGATCAGTAGCGTATCTTCTGGATTTTCAGACATGGTAATCGTCGGAGAAAGAATTGAAGAAGGTTTGAAAAGTGGAAAGATCCAAGGAGGTTCTAGCAACCAAACCAATGTCAAGAAACCTTTCAACAGGTACAAAAATGGCGAAACAAACGCCATTTCTACTGCAAGTGGGAAACCTCAACAGAGTGCACCTACTTCAATGCCCTACTACCAGTATCCCTATGTTGCTGCTGCGTAATATGCTCCCGTGCCATAGCAGCCAATTCCTCCAATGCGTTATCAACAGGCCGTTCAAGATCCATTTCCGCCTCAGATGGCTTATCAACCACGTTCATATCCTATGATTGCAGCTGCGCAGTATGCGCCCAATCCGTACCAACAACCGGCCTACCCACAACGACCTAGTCAACAACAACAACAACGCGCTCCTCAACAACGCCCACCATATCAACAAAGAGGATCTGATAGGCACATTGATCCTCTGCCTATGTCATATTCCGAAATCTTTAATGGGCTGATGGCAAAAGTATCTCTTACTTTGAAAGATATGCCACCTCAGGCTGGTAACGCCCATAATTATGATGCCAATGCTCGCTGTGAGTATCACAAAGGCGCTCCAGGTCACACAATCGAGAACTGCCATGCCTTCAAACACAAGGTTCAAGATATGATCAACTCTAAGGATCTCACCCTCATTCAGAGAAATCCAAATGTCCAGAACAATCCAATGCCGCCGCACGGTGCCAACAAGTGAAAGCTTTTAAAGGGGTTGTTGAAGACCAAGCTGAGTAGTCTCCAACTCTGAAGCATTCAATCAAGATAAGTTCATTCCTCAAATCAAGGCAGCTGTCACCATTTATCATTTTCGCACTCTTTTTATTTTTGTAATGTTTGTTTAAGTATTATTTGCTCTGAACATTGTCATTTGTACTTGGTTTTGTTAATATTATGTTTATGCATGTTTTGAATCAGTCTATTCACATTCGCTCATTATTTATCATTTATCACAAAAATCACAAAAATATTTTCCTCACTTCACTTTAGCAAATATTTGAGGGAGGATGATGAAAACTAAATACCCATAACTGTTATGGTATGCTTTCGGATAAAACCTCGTCAATGATGTACAAGCATTTTTTTTTCAAATCCCCAAACACTGGATATATAAGGAGTTAATCCCTAGTCAACCATTTCGAGCCTAGAAGTAGGAGTCTCTTTCGGATACAAACCTTACATCTAACCCGGGGCAGGGTAGTTGTTCAGTTAACCTGACTACACCTTCGAATCGCAAGATGAGACATCCCGTCGGAGGACCATCAACAAATGACTTGGCAGTCACAACATTCAACAAAATAAAAAAAAAATAGAAAAAAAAACCACTAAGTTGAGCACCCGAAAGGAGACTTAGTCGACAAAAAAAACAAATCAAAAGAGGAGCTCAGATCCTCAGCAAAAGCAAAATAAATATCAGTGACAACCAAATCAAGAATCAAAGGGTCACCAGCAAAATAAGATGACTGCCACTTCCAAGTGAACCTCAAAGCTTCATCTTCACTCTTGCAAAGTCGAAATCAAATACATGTGTATAGTTAATTGAACATAGGACTGGAGAACATCACGAAGAAGGGGTGGGTACAAATCAAGCTTTGAGCCTTATACCTTTATTTCTCAAACCATGGACCAGACCATGTTACAACCCTCAAAAGACCTAATTGAGGCAGGGTTTATTCTGAAAGCATATTATCAACAAGGTTGCGTAAAATGACTCCCATATATTTGCTAATCTTCAATCTCGATTGCACATTATTCTTGCTGCATCTTTTACGCACTTTCTAAATCAGCACCTCGTTTGGACTAATAGTCCATTCATCACACTATCACAATTATTCAAATAATTGACTTTTTCAAAACTTACATGAACTTTACATTAACACTACCATTTATGTATGAATAATTTAATTGCAATTCAGTGCTTAACATCAGTGCAATCCCAACAATGGGCAATCAAAAGAGAAATTTGAACTTCATTGGTGCCAACATGAATCAAGATTACCTCAACAGTCCAATCAGGGGCAAAGCATCTTCAACAGCTCAATCAGGGGCAAAGCATCTTCAACAGCCCAATCAGGGGCAAATTATCTTCAAACAGCTCAATCAGGGCAGGCGCCTATCAAATCCAAATACTGGGGCAGATCATGTCTTGGTCAATCTCAAAGCTTCTCCGCCATAATTATTTCAAATACCCTATAGGTAGGGGCAACCAAACAAGGATAAAATCTTCCTATCTCTACTCCCCAGCTGAACAGGAAGTCTTGCTAGACGTTGGCAATCATTTAAAGCAAAATCAGTCTTCATGTGCCAATTAAGTCACTCCACTCATCAATAAGTGACCAAACTTGGGGCATCCAGATTCATCTTCTGACCACGCATCGTAAAAGATCAAGTGTCGGGGAATCAAACCCTCCACCCACCCAAAGTCCAATCATCATTGGCAAACTACCAGACTAAGAGTCCACCAAGCTGGCACCTTTCAATCGCTCATATGCATCATTATGCATCATCAACGTCATAAGCATCATTTACATCCATCATTTAAAGCATGTGCATCATATGCATACCTAAATAAATCAACTTTTCATACTCCCAACATTTTAACTTTCAACAATGCATAAACACTTGCATCGTATCTCCATCATTATGGAATACCATTTCAAAACAATCGAGCATACGTACATAAGTCAGGATCCAGGATCGATCGAGTATTCCAGGTATCTCCCCAGCAATTCCAGTGGCCGTCTCCCATTGGATATAATTCTCTTCAACCTTTTCTTCCCCAAGCATTTTACTCATTTTACCAGTATTTCTTAAACCAGATCGTTGTTTAATTTTCAGTTACCCGGTTTTCCCTTTGGTGGCGGGGGTCGATTATCTAATTTTCTGTTACTCAACATCCTTTTAGTGTCGGGATCGCCTTATCATCCTTTCGGTGATAAGTGATTTTATTTTCAATCATTCGCCTTATCATTCTTCGGAGATAAGTGATTTTATTTTCAGTCATTCGCCTTATCATTCTTCGGTGATAAGTGATTTTATTTTCAGTCATTCGCCTTATCATTCTTCGGTGATAAGTGATTTTATTTTTAGTCATTCACCTTATCATTCTTCAGTGATAAGTGATTTTATTTTCAGTCATTCGCCTTATCATTCTTCGGTGATAAGTGATTTTATTTTCAGTCATTCGCCTTATCATTCTTCGGTGATAAGTGATTTTATTTTCAGTCATTCGCCTTATCATTCTTCGGTGATAAGTGATTTTATTTTCAGTCATTCGCCTTATCATTCTTCGGTGATAAGTGATTTAATTTTCAAGTCATTCGCCTTATCATTCTTCGGTGATAAGTGATTTTATTTTCAGTCATTCGCCTTATTATCCTTCGGTGATAAGTGATTTTTTAGTTATTCGCCTTATCATTCTTCGGTGATAAGTGATTTTATTTTTTAGTCATTCGCCTTATCATCTTCGGTGATAAGTGATTTTATTTCCAGTCATTCGCCTTATCATTCTTCGGTGATAAGTGATTTTATTTTTTTCATTTGCATTATCATCCTTCGGTGATAAGTGATTTTATTTTCAGTCATTCGCCTTATCATCTTTTGGTGATAAGTGATTTTATTTTCAGTCACTCGCCTCATCATCCGTTGGTGATAAGTGATTTTATTTTCAGTCACTCGCTTCATCTTCCGTCGGTGATAAATAATTTATCTTGTTTCTTGCTATGTCACCCATCATTTCCAATTTCAATCATCTGCTATTTTCATAATTTCTTTCTTTCTCGGACAAATTCAAAGTCTGTTAGTATCTAATAGTCTTATACCTTGAAAGTTTGAACGCGGGCCAGTTCATCTTACTTGGTCTAAGCCAATTCGATAGGGCCAACTGTCATACCCCAAATTTGTCCTATCTGCATCATTTTATTTTACTGTCTAAACCATTACTTCAAAAATTCAAAATATGTACCATTATTTAAAAAAATCCAAAAATATGTAGCATTTTATGTTTCTGTTTGATAATCGAAAAATCCAAAAAATGCAGTTATTTCTTTTCAAAACTAAAAGTTCTAATTCTCTTTTTATTTCAAGTTTTTATTTCTATCTTTGTTATTTAGTCATTACTAAAATTTTACAAAAATTCCATTTATAATTTCTTTTTAGTCCTTTTTTTTATCTTATCAGTAATTTTCCATCCATAAATTAAAGTACTCATCATCCAAGTCTTATTTTTCTATTTTTACAATTTTATTTTACTATTGTTACTATTTTTATTCACTTTTATTACTATTATTATTATGTCCATTATTATCACCATTTTTTATTTATTTTTTATTTTTTCAATTATCATCACCTTTTTTTTTATTTGTAAAAAAATATATACTATTTTCATTTATTATTATTATTATTATTATTATTATTATTATTATTATTATTATTATTATTATTATTATTATTATTATCATTCCACTATTATTATTCTTATACTTTTTTCAAATATCACAAAATATCTTCAATAACAATAAACTTTGTTTCCAATTGCCATCACCTGCACTTGCTTTTAGAATCTCTAAAGATATTCCACTACCTCACTACAACAAACTTCAACAACAAAAATACAGCTCACAAAATCATCAATTCTCATCCAAATCTTTTTAATCTTTTCCTCCAAGAAACCCCATTATACCCTCCTTCCTTCCATCTATAAATTAACCCTCATGCTCATAACCAAGCAAGCTTGGAAAGCGTATGAAAATTCTGCACAAAACAAAAACACCAAGCTTCAACCACCAATTAAACAAAATTTTTTTTGTCACAAACATCAACAACATTACAATACCAAAAATTCTGCAATTCTTAAATACTCATCCGCAAACACATAAACCTTCAGCCCGCATTTTCTCTTTTTTTTTTCCAACCATAAACATAACCCAACACAACCCTTAAATCTTCATCGTTCACAAACACAAAACCTGTAAAATTTCCATAACCTTTGTCACCTTCAAACTATTTTCACTAAATAAACTATTATCAAACTAAAAAAAACAGGAAAGCTGAAACTAAAAAATTGCTCACAACCACCGACCCCTAATCACACCAACAAACATAATCCGCTAACACCACCACCATCGAAAACACAATCACCTTCACCATCACCGAAGCAACTTCTTCACCACCACTATCAACCATAAAACACCATTCAGCCCCATCCTCAACCCTCATTTTCACTAAACACCTCAATACAACCTCTCAATACTTTTCACATATTTGTATAAACACCAGAAACAAATCACTTAGAACCGAAAAAAGAAATAAACTATGAGATTCGAAACCGAAATCGTAAAACATAACTGAGAGAGCAAGAGATCTGAGTTGTGGTTGAAAAACCCGTGACAAAACGAGAGCGAAATTCATAGAGAGCAACCGTAAACCACCAAAACCGCGTTTCTTCCATTGGTGGCCTTGAAGATCTTTTCTCTTAAGCCTCACAAACCATAGGATATCCAAGCATGATAACTTTTATGGTTGTTTATAGTCTCCCTTAGTCTTTTACCTTTGAGTCTCCTTGAGTCTCTCTTCTCATCTCAATAATCAGAGACTAAACTCTTAAAGCTCTAGGACTTTGGAATTAGGGTTATGCCATTATCCTTATCTTAGGATGGAGTGTATAACTTTAATCCTTAGTGTTAAACCTTTAATTTGTTTACGCCTCTTAATCAAAACACATTAATAATCACTAAGACTTTATCTTGTAACTTGGGCCTTACATTAGGGTTCTATCTCTTCCATATGGTTAAGATGTTAGACGCTGTGGCGAGTGATCTAGAGGGGGGGGGGGGTGAATGGATCACCTCCTTGATTTCAAGGATTTAAAACGTTTTTAAGAGTTTTCAAAGAATTACGGAAACAACGGTCCCAAATATACAAGCGTCTATTCTGGACCAGCCACTAGAAGACCAGACATGTGATAACTTGCTGGATTTACGATTGAGATGATAAAGGATTAAACACACAATATGTAAAACAGTTGAATGCACCTATCACTAAAGCTATTTCCAATGAATCGAAAAACAAATGAAAACGTAAATAGAGATAGAGAAGAGATACAATACGCCGAGATTTGGTAAGGAAGTTCCCCACGTTCGTCCTCGCGTGTGGGTACGTCTCCCTCTCAATTTCAAATCGAAATTGAGAACTTTTATATCAAAATTTGCTGAATCCTTCGATTACAAGGTTGCAATACAAACACCAGAATTCTATACACCTAGAAATTCCTATTGTATCAACCTTCACTTGATCTGAGCCCAATCAAGATTCCCTGCAAGTAATACAATCAATTCACCGGTTCCACGACCTATTTGCGAAATCCCCCGATTTCCAAAACTTTCGCTGCGGTTGAATCTGACTTGTAAACGTGACTAACAAACCCTCAAGAACACGCCCGTTCTTGAAGGAAAACCCAGCTGGTTTTTCCTTAAAACCTTCTATCAATCTTCAACTCAGCTGGATCTCCGATCGTACCACTGAACGTTATCTCGAAAGCCTTCAATTCACAGGACAGCAAACACTTCCTTGTTGATGTTCTTGAATTAAGATCTTTGAGAAGATGATGAAGATGAATTTGATTCTAGGTTTCAAACTTGCTCAACATTGAAGTTCCAACACTCCAAAATCCCTTTCTTGATGTGTTCTTCAATGATCTATCACTGTAAAATCCGTCTCTGATTTTCTGTGATCTGTTACAACTAAATGAAATACTCCACATATATGTATGCAGATTCTGTTAGAGAAAAAACAGATTAATGAATCGATTCAAGCCTTGATGAATCGATACATACTGAACATATTTGTAAAAACAGAACCATTTAAACAACATGAATCGATACATCATAAGATGAATCGATTCATTTTACGAATTTCCAGAATCCTTCAAACAACATGAATCGATTCATGCTAGAATGTATCGATTCATTTTGCGTATTATTTCAAAAGATCAAAAATATTGAAAACAAATGAAACAAAGATCTAAAGGCAAGCATTTATCTTAATGTGAGGAAACTACAAACACTCAAAAATTATTATCAATCAAAACTAAGGTTGCTCACAAACTCCCCCTTTTTGATGATGACAAAATTTTTGAAGTGTGAGAATTACTCCCCCTGAGTTTGTGCCTGTCATTGTCTTTTCACACTTGCCTTTTTCTCCCCCTTTGTCAACAGCAAGAAAGAATCATAGGTGAAGAAACAGAATCAGCAGTACTAAGATACAGAAGCAAAGTTCACTCACAAAGAATGAAGCACAAAGTGCAAACAATTTAAACAAAAGCAAATTACATAATCATAGGCAGTGAAATTGTCAAAGAAAGTTGCGAATTACATAACCAAACCAAACCATAAATTGTTCAAACAAGAAAAACAAAGAAACTTAAGCAACAAACAATGATGATATGCAAAATGAAATGCAGCTTCAATGAGGGAAATGTCCACCACACGACTCCGCATCATCTCGATCAGGGTCACGGAAGCTTGGAGGAGGAGGTGGAGGAGGCATTTCATCTGGATTCTGCCCCATGAAAGCATAACGCCTGAAACGCCTCTGAACCTCTGTGCTTTGAAACCGTTCCATAATCCCCGGGTGCGAACGACAATCATCCATAAATCCAGACATCTCATTATAAAACACTTGATGCCACTTAACCAGTTCAGTATGCCAGGAATGTTGATTATGGTACATTCGAGTATGCTCATCATGCCATTCACGATGCTCCTTATGCCATTTCGTTTGCTGGACATGCCACGCACGAGCTTCCTCATGCAGGGCATTGTTTGCAACTTCCAATTGTGCAAACATTTCAGTAAGATAGGCTGGAGCAGCAGTAGATGAAGTCGGTGGAGCTGATGAGGGAGCGGGATCATAGTTTGTAGGAGACCACCTTTGTGGTACCCACTCACCCCAACCGGTGTTGGCATTCGCATCAGGAGGATTTTCAGCATCTTCCATATCTTCATCCCTTTGTTCTTCAACATAAATGTGTTCAGCCGGAATGTCAAAGTTGTAGATGCGGGTTCGAGTGCTGAGTTCAAAGAAGTAGTAGCAGCGACGCTCGATGTCCCATCGATAATCCATATGAGAGAGTGTGGCATTGTTGAATTCTTGCACACTAGAGGCTGATAAGAGAGGCACAGGAGGGAATGTCACTTTCCAAAACTTGAGAATCCGCATGATCTGGGCAGCATATGCAAGGGTGATGTTTTTGGAGCTGTTCCGCGTAAGAAAGATACGCTTGACAAAGTAATTGGCCCAGTTTAAGGGTATCTTCTTCTGCAAAATGTATAATAAATGGATATCCGGCTTGTCCAATCGAGAATGCCCACCGGACCTTGGACGCAAGATATGTGAAAGGATCCAGTACAAAATTCTTGGAACACTTTTGATCATACCTGAAGTCAGAGGCTCATCATCAGCAAGAGGTCTCTCCAATTTAGAGATGGATGCACAATATTCCTTCAACTTGAACTGTGGTTCAAAATTCTGGTCATGCCACATCTGTAATTCAGGCAGCAGAGATGGCAAACTGAACACAGTGGACCAGTCACCAGCCTCAAAACGGTAAGTTCTGGTACCAATCGAACACTTAAACAGGTAGCCTTTTCCAGTTTTCACACCAGCATAGAAAGCACGAATAAAGTCTTCATGATACTCATCTTTAACAGATAAAAAGGAGCCAAGACTTTGTGCGTCGATTAAATCCGCAACTTCTTCTAAACAGAGAGTACGTACATCACTAGGATCGAAAACATGTGGTTTCATAACTAACCTTGTTTTAAAAGAAGCTTCAAATTCTTCAATAATGGCAGGATGAAGAATTGCAGTCCCGGATGGAGGAATTTCAGGAATAGAAGGAGCCTGATGAGAAGACCCAACGGGTTCCTTGCCTTTTCGTTTTCCTTTTTCTCTTGGAATCAAAACTCTTGGAGGCATGGTGAGAAGATTAGGGTTTGAGAGAATAGGGGTTTTTGTGACAGTTAGGGTTTGATGCAAATGATGCAAATGAGATGATGAGAGAGACATAATGGGGTTTTGTAACTGATAGACATGTCATGGCAGTTGCTGATGTGTCGATTCATTAAAAAATAAACTGAATTTACGACAGGATGAATCGATTCATGCCTGTATGTATCGATTCATTTCACGAAAAATTTTAAAAGTCAGAATGCTATGTATCGATACAAGCCACTATGAATCAATACATACTGTAACTGGTTTGAAAGAAATTAAAATAAAATCAACATGAATCGATTCAAGCTTGTTGGGATCGATTCATTATGCGAATTTTTGAAATACAGATGACAATGGATCGATACAAGTAACTATGAATCAATACATACTGTAACTGGTTTGATAGAAATTAAAATAAATTCAACATGAATCGATTCAAGATTGTTGGGATCGATTCATTATGCGAATTTTTGAAATTTCAGTGGATATTGCAAGAATTGACACATCAATGAATATGCAAAAACAAACATTATGCTGCAGAACATTGTATAAATTGCTTAAGAATACTTGACAAATAAGAACATCAATGTTCAAACATTCATATGAAAAGAAGTTCATGTAAACAAAAAATCATTTCTCAAACATACATTGATCATACAATGTCAACAAAGTGAAGAGAGGAACAATATTACCTCCGTCGTAGTATTCTCATAAGGTAAGAGTGAAGACTACAATCAAAACTTAGCAAATACGATGAGATAAATAGAAACAACATCAATCAAACTTAAGACACCAATGCGGAGAGATCAAGAATCCCTAATTCACGACGGATGTTGAAGAATGGTTCAGTTGCCAAAGGTTTAGTGAAAATGTCAGCAAGTTGATTTTTAGTATCAACATGCTCAAACACAACATCTCCTTTTTCAACATGATCGCGAAGGAAGTGATGTCTAATCTCAATATGTTTGGTGCGTGAGTGTAAAACAGGATTCTTAGTGAGATTAATGGCACTAGTGTTGTCACATTTAATTGGAATACGTTTAAGTTCAATGTCAAAGTCTTGTAGTTGTTGTCTTAGCCACAAAATTTGAGCACAACAGCTACCGGCTGCAACATACTCAGCCTCTGCAGTAGACAAAGCTACGGATACTTGCTTTTTACTATGCCAACTTATTAAAGAATTTGAAAACAGATGACATGTGCCACTAGTGATTTTCCTATCTGATTTACAGCCAGCAAAATCAGAATCAGAATAACCTACTAAGCTGCAATCGCTTCCTTTGGAATACCAAAGCCCATATTTAGGTGTTCCATTAAGATACCTAAATATACGCTTGACTGATTTTAAGTGAGATTCCTTAGGATTTGATTGATATCTTTCACACATACACACACTAAACATGATGACCAGTCTAGAAGCAGTAAGATACAAGAGAGACGCAATCATACCTCTATACCTTTTGACATCAACGCACTTACCATGTTCATCTTTGTCCAAGTTTCCGTTGGTAGGCATAGGAGTGTCAATTGTTTTAGAATTATTCATTCCAAAACGCTTGAGCAACTCTCTACAGTATTTTGTTTGACATACTGCTGTACCTTCATCAAGTTGCTTTATTTGGAGGCCTAAGAAGTAGTTCAACTCCCCCATGAGACTCATCTCAAACTCACCCTGCATAACATTAGAAAATTCTTAAACCAAGTGTATGTTAGTTGAACCAAAAATTATATCGTCTACATAAACTTGAACTAAAAGAATGTGCTTTCCTTTGTGTTTAATGAAGAGTGTATTATCCACTTTACCTCTAGAATATCCATGATCAAGTAGAAATTTGCTAAGTCTTTCGTACCACACACGGGGTGCTTGCTTAAGACCATATAAAGCACGCTTTAATTTGTAAACATGATCTAGATATTCAGAATTTTCAAAACCGGGAGGTTGCGAAACATATACTTCTTCATTTATAACACCATTTAAAAACGCACTCTTTACATCCATTTGGTAAAGCTTGAAATTCATAGAACACGCATAGGCAAGCAAAAGACGTATAGCTTCAAGGCGAGCCACCGGAGCATAAGTTTCCTCATAATCTATGCCCTCCTCTTGGTTATACCCTTGTGCTACCAAGCGTGCCTTGTTTCTAGTTATCACTCCGCTTTCATCAAGTTTATTCCTAAAAACCCATTTAGTACCTATGATGTGATGATCTCGCGGACGAGGGACAAGTTCCCAAACGTCATTTCTTTTAAATTGATTTAGCTCTTCTTGCATGGCCATTAGCCAAAATTCATCAACCAAGGCCTCTTTAGCATTTTTAGGTTCCACTTGTGATACAAAAGTGAAGTGAGAACAAAAATTACTTATCTTAGAACGAGTCAACACTCCCTTTGAAATGTCTCCTAATATATTATCTATGGGGTGGTCTTTAGAGGATTTCCAAGCTGGTGGAAGGTCCTTCACTTCAGATGTTCCTTCCTCTTTATCTTTTTCATGACATGTATCTTCATCCTTCTCAATAGCAACAGCTTCAGATTGATCAATTTCCGAACCAGCTTCTTTGAGTATGTCTTCTGTAGATACACCTGCGTCATCAAAAGAGATACCTTTTCCGACAATTTTTGGGTAAGACTCATCAAAAGAAACATGGACAGATTCTTCTACAGAAAGTAAACGCCTATTATACACTCTATATGCTTTGCTTGATTGAGAGTAACCAAGAAAAATACCTTCATCAACTTTGGCATCAAACTTCCCAAGATTTTCCTTACCGTTATTCAAAACAAAACATTTACAACCGAACACATGAAGATGAGACAAGTTTGGCTTTCTACCTTTTAAAATTTCATAAGGGGTTTTATTCAAAATAGGACGAATTAAAATCCTATTTAGAACATAACAAGCCGTACTAATTGCATCGGCCCAAAAATATTTTGGTAATCCACCCTCATTGAGCATTGTTCTTGCCAATTCCTCTAAAACTCGATTTTTGCGTTCCACAACACCGTTTTGTTGTGGAGTTCGAGGAGATGAAAAGTTGTGCTCAATGCCATACTTGTCAAAAAACTTATCAAAGAGATGGTTTTTAAATTCACCTCCATGATCGCTTCAGATTGTAACTATTTTAGAATTCATTTTATTTTGGGACAGCTTTGCAAAACTTTTAAAAGCAGAAAAAGTTTCATCTTTGCTATGAAGGAATATAGTCCAAGTGAATCTAGAGTAGTCATCTACTATTACGAAACCATAATAGTTTCCACCTAAGCTCTTTGTCCTAGATGGTCCAAAGAGATCCATATGGAGAAGCTCAAGGGATCTTGAAGTTGAAATTATATTTTTAGATTTAAAAGAGACCCTTGTTTGTTTTCCCATTTGGCAAGCATCACATAGGTGGTCTTTTGAAAATTTTATTTTTGGAAGACCTACTACTAGATCCTTGGATATAACCTTATTAAGCAAATCGAAATTAACATGCGCTAAGCGTCTATGCCATAGCCATGAATCATCATTTAAGGCTACTAAACATTTAGTGCTTGTTAAGGATACACTCAAAAGATCAAGCATATATATGTTGTTTACTCTTACACCCTTAAACACAACATTTTGTTCGGTATGTTCAATTTTGCAACATGTTTTTGTGAAAGAAACTTTATAACCTTTGTCGCATAGTTGACTTATACTTAACAAATTGTGTTTAAGTCCCTCTACAAGATGTACATCAGAAATAGTAGTGGTAGAGGGATTACCTACACTACCTTTACCAAATATAGATCCTTTGTTATTGTCTCCATAAGTAACATACCCCTTCTTCTTTGCTTTGAAGTCAATAAAAAGTGATATGTCACCCGTCATGTGCCTTGAACACCCGCTGTCCAGAAACCATCTTCTTTCCATGGATGCAAGACACTCATCCTACAATATCAAAAGAGAGAGGTAGGTACCCAATTTTTATTGGGTCCAAGTGGGTAAGTGGTAACATGGTTGTCTTTAGGCTTCCATTGATAAATGCCTTTAGGCACTAGAAATCTTCTAAATATGCATTTCTCAATGGTATGGCCAGCATGACAACAATAATGACAAACACTACGATAATGATGTTGTTTACGATTGGTCCTTAAATCCTTTGGAACAAAAGAATATTTTGCATATGGAGGATTTAATGACTTTTTGAACAACCTAGTATCAACGGCATAAGTAATCTTAGGTTGCAAGGTTTTTCCAATTTTACTTTAAGAGAGATGACCTCTTGTTGCCAAATGTGGAACCTTTCACAATGCCTTATTTTACTACAACCATCAATATCAATAGCTTTTTAATTTTCTGCAATACTAGCTTTCAAGCATTCTAAATCTTTTTCAGCATATTGCACTTTACCTTCCAAGTATGAATTTTTTTTTATCGGAAGCTAATCTTTTAAATGCTTCTATAGCTTCATTATGCAGTTTTTCAAAAGCTACTTTCAATTCAGAAAAAGACATAGAAGAGAAGTTGTTATAATAAGCTTGTTTTACCTTTTTATCATCACTTTTCTTCTTATGGTGGGACTGATTTTTGGTGTGAGCCATAAGACACAAATTTGCGGTTTCATCGCTATCACTTGTGCATTGTGTACTTGATGAATCACTATCACTCTCCCAAGAAATGTACGCTCTTCTTTGCTTATTATACCTTCTTGGTGGAGCTTTTCCTTTATCCTTTTTCTTTAAAGGACAATCCGTTTTATAATGTCCGGACTTGCCACAATTAAAGCAAGACCCTCTTTCTCTATTCTTCTTAATCTCTTCCTGTTTTGAATCCATAGATTGTCTTCTAAAATTTATGAGATTTTTGTCAGAATGCTTGATTCCATTCTTTCGAATGAATCTATTATATCTCCTAACAAAAAGTCCCATTTCTTCGTCACCGGAGTCTTCGTAACTACTTGACTCATTGTTGCTTAGCTCTTTTTGTGAGGACTTTGAGTTAGAAGCCATAAGAGCTATAGGCCTCTTCTCACCCTCTTTGTCTTTATTCTTCTCCTTTCCCTTTTTACTTTTGTTCTCAAACTTTTCTAGACTTTCTAGTTCTTGCTGATGTTCCTCCAGCTTTCCAAAAAAAGTAGTCTTTGTGAGTGTCGTTAGATCATTGGCTTCCTTGATAGCTGTTACTTTAGGTTGCCATTCCCTGCTAAGACATCTAAGAATTTTATTAGTAGCAATATCATTGGAAACAGGTTTTCCAAGTGCATTCAAACGATTAATGAGATGAACAAATCTCTTTTGCATGTCGGGAATAGATTTTCCTTGTTTCATGCGAAAGAGTTCGAACTCTTGATTAAGTGTGTTAATGTGGGACTGTTTTACTTCAGTTGTACCTTCATGTGAAATTTCTAAAGCATCCCACATTTCTTTAGCTCTCGAGCAATGGGAAACTCGATAATACTCATCTGCACTAAGTGCTGAAATTAGCATATTTCGAGCTCTCCAATCACTTGACCACTTTTTCTCATCTTTTTCATCCCAATTATCTTCTGGTTTAGGTACTGTGGCACCTGCCTCATTCATCATGGTAATTTGAAAAGGACCATTTTGAATGGCAGCCCATACGCTCCTATCAACAAAATTTATGTGAACTCGCATGCAGTCTTTCCAGTAGCCATAATTTTCACCATTGAAAACAGGAGCTCTATTGTACGCCCCCTTTGGTTCAGAATCCATAACGTTACAGGCAGCCACAAAGCACCAGCGAACCGGTGCTCTGATAACACTTGTTAGACGCTGTGGCGAGTGATCTAGAGGGTGGGTGAATGGATCACCTCCTTGATTTCAAGGATTTAAAACATTTTTCAGAGTTTTCAAAGAATTACGGAAACAACGGTCCCAAATATACAAGCGTCTATTCTGGACCAGCCACTAGAAGACCAGACATGTGATAACTTGCTGGATTAACGATTGAGATGATAAAGGATTAAACACACAATATGTAAAACAGTTGAATGCGCCTATCACTAAAGCTATTTCCAATGAATCGAAAAACAAATGAAAACGTAAATAGGGATAGAGAAGAGATACAATACGCCGAGATTTGGTAAGGAAGTTCCCCACGTTCATCCTCGCGTGTGGGTACGTCTCCCTCTCAATTTCAAATCGAAATTGAGAACTTTTATTTAAAATTTGCTGAATCCGTCGATTATAAGGTTGCAATACAAACACTAGAATTCTATACACCTAGAACTTCCTATTGTATCAACCTTCACTTGATCTGAGCCCAATCAAGATTCCCTGCAAGTAATACAATCAATTCACCGGTTCCACGACCTATTTGCAAAATCCCCCGATTTCCAAAACTTTCGCTACGGCTGAATCTGACTTGTAAACGTGACTAACAAACCCTCAAGAACACGCCCGTTCTTGAAGGAAAACCCAGCTGGTTTTTCCTTGAAACCTTCTATCAATCTTCAACTCAGCTGGATCTCCGATCGTACCACTGAACGTTATCTCGAAAGCCTTCAATTCACAGGACAGCAAACACTTCCTTGTTGATGTTCTTGAATTAAGATCTTTGAGAAGATGATGAAGATGAATTTGATTCTAGGTTTCAAACTTGCTCAACATTGAAGTTCCAACACTCCAAAATCCCTTTCTTGATGTGTTCTTCAATGATCTATCGTTGTAAAATTCGTCTCTGATTTTCTGTGATCTGTTACAACTAAATGAAACACTCCACATATATGTATGCAGATTCTGTTAGAGAAAAAACAGATTAATGAATCAATTCAAGCCTTGGTGAATCGATACATATTGAACATATTTGTAAAAACAGAACCATTTAAACAGCATGAATCGATACATCATAAGATGAATCAATTCATTTTGCGAATTTCCAGAATCCTTCAAACAGCATGAATCGATTCATGCTAGAATGTATCGATTCATTTTGCGTATTTTTTCAAAAGATCAAAAATATTGAAAACAAATGAAACAAAGATCTAAAGGCAAGCATTTATCTTAATGTGAGGAAACTACAAACACTCAAAAATTATTATCAATCAAAACTAAGGTTGCTCACATAAGAGGGACAAACCCTAGTGTTTAATGGACAAGTCCCCCTCAAGTTGTCTTACAAACCATAAAATCCACTTCATAATCTCATCCTCTAATTGAAATCCATTTAATAAAGGCTTGTTATATAATGAATTTAATCCCTAACCATGGATTAAGTTGAGGTATTTTCCTTAGCTTAAGTGTTCTCATCTATCATCCTTCTAATAGGATGGTGTAATGAGTTCACTAATCTGTGATTAGAGATTAAACTCATTACTTAACACTTAAAAAAACCCAAAAACATCTAAATAATTACAAGTAGGTTAATGATCTTAATCCTACATCATCATGGTAATTAAGTTAAGATGCTTATCTCATACTTAAGTATGCTCATTATCCCTAATCAGGGAGGATATAATGAGTTTACAACCCTTGATTTAGGCTTAAGCTCATTAACTTATGCAAAACACCAAAAACAATAAAAAACTGAAAACACAAAAACAAACAATAATCGTCTCCTTCAGGATTCTTTTCTCATCACACTCATTCACAAACGAGAACTCGCTTCTTCCGTCTAATGCAAAAGAGTTAGCACTCAAGCCAGACGAGTCATACACTTGAGCATAGACAATCAAGCAGTTCACAGTAAAATCATCCAGTCTCTTTGAGTCGAATTATGATGTTCTGACTTCCTTATTACACGAGAGGATACGTATGCATAACTTAACGGTTATCGAACAAAAGTCTTTGTGTCATCCCCCTCTTTCAGCATTCTTTTCTAAGCCTCAGTTCCTGAGCAATTCACCTTTTTTGCACTGACACTTGTATTTTCTTTCCCTAGCTTTTGCACACAGATAGCACATGCACCTACCCCTTTTAAACACAATCTTGTACGCGTGGATCCCGTCGAGTACGACAGACGATCTGGGTGCTAATACCTTCCCAGGTCGTAACCAACCCCCTTTCACAGTTTCTCTGGTTTGCAACCGTCTTATCCATCTCTTTCTAGGTTTATGCAGCATTACCTTTCCTTCGGGATAAAAATGCCTAGCTGGCGACTCTATTCATTTCAACCTCATTTTCTCTTTCGCCGACCGTTCGCGTTTGCACCTTGGGACCCCGGTGTCTTTTCAGGGTAGCGACAGCTTGGCGACTCTGCTGAGGAAACTTATCTTGCAACCAAGGCTTCTGGTTCTTTTGTGGGTTTCTCCTAGCGCTTGTTTGATTTGTGTTTATGGGGGTGTTATGTGTGCTTTTTGTTTATTTCTTTATTTATTGCTTTTTGTACAACTTTATTTATTTATTGCCTTCTTTTACTGTTTTTATGCATTTCATATTATTGTCATCATATCATGTGTTGGATTTATTGTTTTGCCTTGGTGAGAGGGATATCTCAGTGAGCAAGGTTCCATACCGGGAGCCTGAGTGACACATAGGATTAGAGTGGCTTCATATTCTTTCCCATTCCATTTCGTTCTGGTACGGGAATATGAAACACAGTTCAGACATGGGTTTCATCTTGAGAACTCTGTGCTACTGAATTCCTGTAGTGCTAGGGCTATCTGGGAAGCCTGCTAAGTCTGGATGACCTTTTTAGATGACCTTCAGCATCTGAGGTGAATTAAAGGAGGATTCTTTATGATTGATGTAAACATTGTACCTCCGGGTTAGAAGTGTTTACACTTCTCATAATAGATCCAAGTCTGAGGATCCTTGTTCTAGAACAATACATGTGAGGGGGGTGGGATGTTTACAGGTTTGCAGGAACCCTTGGTCTCAACATACCCTGTTACTGATATTATTTTAAGGTCACACTATTTTGGACTGATTTTATGAAACCCTGAATTTGTTACTCTTTATTTGAGTCCCCCACCTGGTTACTGGTTTTCAGACCTTCATCCGGACTTATGAACACACATGGACCTTATCAAAGCAGATGGAAAATTCAGCACTTGATCACAAACCCTTGCATATCATTCTGCATACATCATTTTGAATCATTTAACATTTGTCTATTTGTTTTACAGGGTATCCACAACATCTTTGGTTTGGTTTTGACTGTTCTTCTGCTCAGCCACCTTCATCAGTTATCTTCATCAGAGATCTTCTTCAGCATCTTCATCAGTTGTCTTCATCAATATTTTTCCTCTATTATCTTCATCAGCATCCATTGTCAGTATGGACTCATCCAGGAAGAGCAACATCACTTATCATTTCTTTGAGCCCTCTCTAGCAAGCATCAGGCAGATTCAGGCACTTATCACTCCTGGTCATGTCCCTTTATTCAGGGAATATTATGGTGGTATTATGGATATGATCATGGACTTGGATGCATCACAGAGGAGCATGATTCACACTTGCCTCCAGTTCTATGACCCCCCTCTCAGATGTTTCACCTTCCCATACTTTCAGATGGGTCCTATGTTAGAAGAGTTTTCCATATTATTGGGTGTCCCTATCAGGAGAGGGATTCCTTTCAACCCTGAGATGACTGCTCCTAGGAATAAAGACATAGCTAAGGCCTTGCACTTGGAAACCACCATCATTTATCAGCATATGAACACCAAGGCTGGAATCCCAGGCCTCCATTTGGACTTCTTGATCACTCAGGCCACCAGTCACGCGGCAGTTGGGAAGTGGGAAACTATTTGTGCTCTCCTGGCTCTTAGTGTATATGGAATCATCTTGTTTGCAGACGAGTCCAAGTCTGTAAGAAATAATGCTATCCATATCTTCTTGCTAAAGAATCCAGTTCCCACCTTTCTAGGGGATTTCTACTACTCAGTGCACCAAAGGAATGAGAAGCAGAGGGGAAGACTAGTCAGATGTTGTGCACCTCTCTTCTATTGTTGGTTATTGAGACACCTGCCAAAGACATAAGCTTTCTTGAATCCTCATCAGTCAAGAAATTGGGCTAATAGAATGATTGCTCTCACTTTAGAAGACATCAGGTGGTGCACTCAAAGCACCAAGGGCAGGGACATAATTACAAGCTGTGGGAAGTATCCCAATGTACCTCTTATTGGAGTGAAGGGTTGCATCAATTACAATCCTTTGCTTTTCAAAAGGCAGCTAGGGTATGCCTTGGTACATCCACCAAGAGAGCAGGATTTAGCAGAGACCCTTTATTGTGATAATCATGCCATCGTCCGACAAGCATCCTGGGCTTGGGATAATATTCAGACAAAAGGGACTGCTATCCTTGGCAAGTGCAACAACATAGCTTCAACTCAGTACATTGATTGGTCTCGCATCAGAGGACAGATCACCCATATTCCATTCACCTTAGAAGATGTGCCAGGGCCATCAGCAATAGAGCCTGCAACTATAGTCAGTTTAGAGGAGTTTGAGAAGTTGAAAGAGAGGAATGCCCAACTTTCTGAAGCTCTAAAGAAGACCCTCTGGGAGAGGAACGATAGTTGTCTGGAAAATGAGAGGCTAGAGAAGCTCCAGATCGAGCATATGACCAAGATTGAGAAGACAGATGATTACATCAGAAAAGCCCGAGCAGGGGAGTTGGCATTGAAGAATGCTTGCAAAGAAGCCAAGATTCAGAAGGCCAGAGCTGAGCACTACTTGGAGGAGAGTCAGGCTAGGTGGATCAGGATCACTGAGGCACGTGTGCAAGAATATCAGAAGACATAGGCTATGATAGAGCAGCTGGAAGCTAATGAGAAGAAGAGTCAGGAAGCTTTGTTAGCAGCACAATAGGAAATCTCCGAGTTGAAACTCCGGGCGGGGTTGAAGAGATCAAAAGACCAAGACAAGTACCAGAAGTTGACAAGTGCCATTGCCACCAGGAACCTTCTTATCAGGACCATCACATAGCATCCAGTTGCAGTGACTGATGCTCTCCTGAAGGAAGTCAAGGAGGATGACTTTGGGCTGGATGTTTGATTTCTTTGTACTTGTACTTTATTTTTGTTTGCACTTTTGATGATTCTTGTTGTATTTTGACCCACCATGGGAACTTGTTGTAATCATAAACTATGTATCTTTTGCATTTGTAATATATGGTTTATGGATTATCTTTTGGGCTTCATTTCTCTTCAACATCTTCATTCCCGGAGGTCTGGAAGGTCAAAACCAAAGAACCAAACCGGAAACCCTTGGAAGACAAATAGGCACACTGCATTGCATACTAACCTCGTTCTTTGTTTTGTAGGTGTTTTTGTTGTTGTTTTCTCACTTTGCTGTTGTTTCAGGAAACATTGCTCGTAGAAGGGTTTTCCCCATCAACAGAGTTCACCGGTATCCTACAAGAAACAACCTTCCGAGCTTACAGATGGACCAAGTTCATCAAGATTTGACTGGCGTGAGAACTCAAATGGCTAATGAGAGGACTGCGATGAGGGCTCAGATGAACTAGTTCATGGCAGTAATGAATGGGTTGGCCCAAAGCCAAGAAAGATTAAGAGAGTTGGTCGAGAGGCAAACTCCAGAAGAGAATCATCCAAGTACATGAGGTACTAGTAACAATGATCATGGGCAGCCACAAACAAATGCGCCAGAGTTTGGTCCTCACCTCAATCCTGAGATCAATGCTATCAGAAATACCCAAGGAAACACTGGAGGTCATGCCTTGCAAGAGGACCCTCAAGAGGAACAATTTACAGTAATTGGTGCTGGGGATGCAGCCTATGATCTTCGTCTGGACGAAATAGCAGAAAATTTGAGATCTTTAGAGTCCCAAAACTCTCTAGGATTTGATGTTATGGACATGGGTTTAGTTGAGGGAGTCAGGATTCCTCACAAGTTCAAGCCTCCTTGCTTTGAGAGATATAATGGTACCTCCTGTCCACGTACTCACTTGTATTCCTTTCTAGGGATACTAAAAGCTTATACCATGGATGGAAAGTTGTGGATGTTCTACTTCAAAGACAGTCTGAGCGGGGCATCCCGTTGTCGTACCCCGAAAAATACGACCTTACGCGATCCGAAAGGACGGAGCCGCGCGCCGGACGGACTGAAGAGTCGCCACCTAATTCTATTTATTCCCGAAGAGGGAAAGGGAAGATATAGATACAACCCGGGAGGAAAAGGATGAGGACAAAGGTCAACGGAACCATTGCCTGGGTTCGGGAGTCGGTTATGCAGGGGGAAGGTATTAGCACCCCCTACATCCATCGTACTCGATGGGAACCATCTAAGTTAACGCGCTAGAAAGGATGTCTATGCTTAAACGAGTTGCTTGCTAGAGGGAAATGAGTTGAATTATAAGTTAGATTGGACCTAGGTGCTCGGCAAGGATTGAGATCCTCGTGCCTACGTACTCCCGCGTGCAATGGGAAAGTCAGAGCCTCGTAGTTCGGCCTACTAAGGGTAATGGTTGTTTGATTTTATTACCTTTCGTTGATGAAAGGGTTTAGGAGTCGAATGTACTAAGACTATGGATAGTTTATCTCGCCCAACAAGACGAGTGTCCTGCGTCGAAATAATCGGAGCGAGTAACGAAAGCTCGTTATCCCCCTTTCTACCGCTTAAGGCTCGTGGCGTACAAATCTTCTCGTATTATTAGAATGTGTTTATTTCCTAAAGCCGCTTGACGTTGGATCAAGAGTTTGGATCTAATCGAAACATTTTGGTTTTTTTGAGGTTTAGAGGGTGCATGCAAATGGAGGTTTATTTTGTGGTTTGTTAGCGAGGCATGAATCGCTCGGCTCGCAAAGAGAGGTGGATCCTAATAAACGAAAACGATAACTGGAAAATAAAGTGTAAGTGTGCAAGTGCAATCACTTGGCGTTGGACCAAGGATTCGAAATTAAATAAGATGCGGAAAGTAAAATGCGTACAAAATAATGGGAGAGGGGTACAAAATAAATACAGGGGATTGCGAAAAATAAATGGTCTCGTTGTAATTAGCCCAAGAGAAAGCGTGTGTGCAGTGTGTTTGAACTATTCGAAGGCGTTCAGCCTGTTTAATCGGGACGCAACTATTCGGAGGCGTTGGACCTTTTTTCGAGCGCAACTATTCGGAGGCGTTGGACCTTTTTCGATTCGCAACTATTCGGAGGCGTTGGACCTTTTTGGGACGCGACGAAATTTTGTTCGTTTACTGCCTTAGAATCAGTTCAAAATGGGAACCATTCTATAAGGAGTCGAATCGTAATTTTTTAATGCGAAAATAATTGAATAAATAAATGAATAAATAAATGAATTGAATTGTTAGAAAAATAAAATAATGAATAATAAATAAATAAATAAATTAAATAATGTTTGACAATAATGAATAAAATTAAATTATATTACATGTTTTTTGTTCCGAATAAAAAATAATAGAATAAAATAAAAGGAGGGCCTCATATTGACCAAAAATCACCGATTTAATGAAACCGGGCGAAAATGGCCTTTTGTAATATCATCGGCCCTTAAAGAGAGAAAAAATAAACGGATAAATTAATAATAATTACCTAACATATTTTTTAGTGATATTTTCAAGTAATAATAACAAAGCAAAATCAAGAAGGAACTAAAATATTAACAAAAACAACATAAACTAAATAATGAACACAAGTAGAATTTAAAAAAAAATTTAAGAGAGAAAACATGGGGACTGTGTGTGATATTGGTGTGTGAGAAGAGTAAACCAGATGGGCCTAAGGCCCAACAGCAGCAACAAACACAAATACTCTCTTGTAAATAATAATAAAAAATGTTATGATAAGAACTTAAATGAGAGCAGGAAATAAGACCCGTATGTGCAAATAAGGCTAGCATGGGCCTAAATTCAGAATCAATGTCTAACCAATGAATATGTCAAACGATAATGATAAAAAAGTGAAATAAATTATAAAACAGTGGAATAAAGAAAAACATAAATATAAGAAGACCAATACCATTCCTTCACGTCAAATCCTCAAAAAGAAAAGCTCAAAAGCTTCGCTTAAGTCCGTTCAGTCCCAACGGCTTCTCTGTCTCTCGCTTCGACGGCGCCGCACGGTGAGGTTCATGGCTTGGGGCTTTGAAAGCGGCGGACGGGTCTGTTAATGCTCCGATTCGGTGAACAGGTGCGGATGGATGGCGGTGGTGGCCGGCGCGACGGTGATGACCGGTCTGAAGGTGGGTTTCGCGGTCGGTGACGCGGTTGTTTCTTTTGCTTCTGTGATTTTCGGTTTCGCTTCGGCTTGTTCGTTTTGGGTCATGGTGGTTCGGAAGACAAAGGCAAAAAACAACAGCCGCAATCCACGTTCGGATTCGCCGGCTTCACCTTAAACCCGCGGCGGCGGTATCTCACGGTGGTTTGGGGTTTGAAGGTCTCAGTTTTGAAGATCTGTTCACGGCTTGCGGTGAGGTGGTTTGATGTTCGACGGCGCGGAGGAAGGGTTTCCGGTGAAGGGCGGTCGGTTTGATGGTTGGGTTGGTGACAGGTGAGAGTTTGAGTTCTGCTTCGGCTTAATGTGTTGAACACGACGGTGGTAATGGGCTGTGATGGTGTTTGGGCGGCTGACGGGATTCCGATGGTGGTACTCGCGGATACTGTTTGGTCGGAGCGGTAAGGTTTGGTTTCGTGATGGTGTGAGGTGTTGTAAAGGAAGGTGTTTTCGGTTTTTCGCGGCTGGCCGTCGGAAGTGAAAGGGGTTTCGAAGGTGGGTGTTTGTGCGGTTTGGAGCGGCAGTGATGGCTTTCGGGTTCTGTTTTTGGTTGCAGGTGGCTGGATGATGGCTTGTTTGAATGTCTGTGTTCGTTTCAACGGTTTTGCGGTTGTGTTGAAGCGTGAAGGTGGTGAGCCATGAAAAAGAGAGAGAGATCCATAATTTATGTGTGAGTTCTTTCTGTTTTTGCAGAGTTGCCGAAGAAAATGAGAGATTTGTTAGACGTTGTTGCAGAATCTGTGATGCTGTTTTGTGAATGAAAGGGAAATGTTTGAGATGGTGGAGGAAGTTTGTGGAGGAATGAAAAATGGTGAAGGTTGTTTTTTGGTTTTCTGTAAAAAAAATATGATGGATTTGTTTATGGAAGAATGAAGAGTTATTGTAGATGAAGGTGTATGATTTTGCAGAAACAAGTGGTGAGTTTATGATGGTGAAAAGTTTTATATGAAGAAGAAAAAAAAGAAAAAATGATGGTTTGCGTATGCAGAAAAATTTGTTTTTGTTTGAAGCTTGAAGTTGGTTATATTGAGAGATTTTTTTAAGTGGTTTTCAAGCTTCCTTGATTATGAGAATGAGATTGATAAAAATAGAAAGATTGAAGGGTAAAAGTGGGAATGATTTGGTGATTGAAATTGGAGAGATAAGGTTGTTATGAATGGAAAAATTTGTAAAGATTCTGTTGTGAGTGGGATGCTGTGGGATTGTGGCCAGGCTGTACGTGTGTATGGAGTCATTTGTTATGGTGTATTTCTTCTTTTCTTTTGTTGTGTAAATTATGGTGTTGACAATAATAATAATAAAATACAATAAAAAGTAAAGGTGAAAAGGTGGATAAGAATTACTGCAAAATAATTTGTTTACTGTGTAGTAGTGGCAAGAAAAAAAATGTGGTATTAAATTGGCGAGTGTTTTTTGTTATGAAGTAATAGAAAAAATAAAAGTGGTGCTGAATTTAATTGTTGAAAAAAAAAGGTACTATAATATTAATAATAATGATAGAATATAAAGATAATAACAATAATAATAATAATATTAATAATAATATAATAATAATAATAATAATAATAATAATAATAATAATAATAATAATAAATATTAAGAAAATGAAAAGAAATAGCAAGAAAACAAAAGTAGTAATAACAATACAAATGAAGTTTTTTTGACAATGGGTTTTATGATTTTTAATTAAAAATGGGAATGAATTTCTAATGAATGAGAAATAGAGAAATGGAAGCAACGAGAATATGGACTCTAAATCGGAATGCTATTTTAAAAAAAAATGTGAAATGGAATAAAAATGAAAAAATGGATTTTTGTTATAGAATTTGGTGATGAATAAAGAAATGCGATAAAAATGGTTAATAAAAGTTACAAAAATAAAAATAAAATAAAGTGGTACATATTTTTTGATTTTTTTAATATTGTTAGACAGAAAGATAAAATAGCGCGGGTAGGACAAATTTGGGGTATGACACCCGTGAATGGTATTCTCACTTGTCCAGAGCAATAGTCAGAAATTGGAAGGATTTGGCCGAACCTTTCATACGCCAGTATCAATATAACTTGGACATGGCTCCCAACAGAACTCTCCTAATGGGAATGTCACAGTCGTCAAGAGAAAGCTTCCGGGAGTATGCCCAAATATGGAGACAGCTTGCTACTGCTGTCCAGCCTCCAATGTCTGAAAGAGAGATGGCTGACATGTTTATGAACACCCTACAGGGGACATACATTGACAGACTTGCTGTTTTTTTCGTCCACCAGCTTTGCGGATGCAGTTATAGTTGGAGAGAGAATTGAGAGTCTTTTGAAGATGGGTAAAATATCAGATAATGGAGCTAGTTCCAGCAATACAAGGAAACCTTTCGTAGGACCTCGTAGGATAGGTGAGACCAATTCAGTGCACATGGGTAGAGGTAGGCCTCAATACATGCCATGGTCAGTAGCTTCTATCACCATTCCAGCTCCAGTACCTCAACAACAGTATCCTCCACAACCACAACACTTCCCACAACAACAACAATTTCCTCAATAGAGATCTTTCAACAATAATAATCAACAACAACAACCATTTCAACAAAGGCCCTCACAAATCAATAGGGTTATCGATCCCATTCCGATGCCCTATGCTGCCTTGCTTCCACAATTGTTAAAACTCAACCTAATTGAATTGAGGACTTTGACTCCACCAGATCCCCAGAATATTCCAAGAAACTATGATGTTAATGCCCGGTGTGCCTTCCACTCAAATGCTCCTAGCCATACAACAGAAAAGTGCAGAGCTTTGCACATGAAGGTTCAGGATTTGATTGATTCTAAGGCAGTCAACTTTGCACCTCCTCCAAGTGTTACCAAGAATCCTATGCCTAGCCATGGTGGGCCTAGGGTAAATGCTATTGAGGATGATCAACCGATGAACCTAATTGACAATGTTGCAAACATTCAGACACCTCTGGCCAAGGCTAAAGCTCAGCTTTTAAAGTGCCAAGTGTTCCTGGGTTGTGAGGCCCACTGTGAAGCTTGCAAAACTTCTATCAACGATTGTGCTTATTTGAAGACCGGTATCAATAATCTTATCAAGGAAGGCACTTTACAGATCACTTTAATAGTTCAAGCTCCTACAACATCAACAAGCATTCCTTCTACAACACCAACACACATCATTCCATCAGATGTAAAAAGTATCACTCCTACAACTTCAACAACAATCATTCCAACAGATTCTTCTACAACATCAACAACCATTTCTACTTCCATTTCAACAGACATCAGTTCAACACATCCTTCTACAACAACAACAACCATCAATGAAGACATTTCCACAGTTACTATTTACTATGATCCTGCAACAATCCACGTTCCAGATTCACATCAACATCAGCAACCTTCATCACCAGCACCATCTCTGGTCAGACCTCCTGTTACAATTTATTATGATCCTCAGACTGTCTCAATTCCTTCTTCCACAACAATCAGTCCAGTTACTATCACGGTACCAGAACCAGTTCCATATGACAGCAGCAGTGCCGTGCCTTGGCACTATGGCTCAGATTTGTATTGCGACGGAAAGAAATTCACTTTTGACACTTCTACACCACAGATTGATAATGTGGGGGGAGGCAGAGGCTTCACTCGAAGCGGACGTCTCTTTGCCTCACAATTCCCAAGAACCAATGCTGAAGCAGAAGCTGCCGCTAAGGCTAAGGGTAAGAGTGTAGCACATGAAGCGCCTTTTTGCCAAGGAAGCTCAGAAGACATCCTTTGAGCAGGATGTAGACGAGTTCATGAGAATAATCAAGAAGAGTGACTATAAGGTTGTGGACCAGCTCCATCAGACCCCCTCCAAAATCTCTATTTTATCACTGCTGATGTGTTCTAGAGCTCATAGGAATGCACTTCTCAAAGTCCTGCACGCATCTTACGTGCCATAAGAAATTACAGTTAATCAGCTTGAAACAGTGGTTTCAAATGTCAATACTAGCCATGGGCTAGGTTTTACTAATGCTGATCTAACAACGGAGGTCCGTAACCATAATAAGGATTTACATATCACCTTGGAGTGTAAAGGTGCTATTCTCTCTCATGTTCTGGTTGACACTGGGTCTTCTCTCAATGTTCTTCCAAAGAAATCCTTAGTTAAGATGGAATATGATGGTCTAGCACTGCGTCCAAGTAACCTGGTAGTGAGAGCATTTGACGGTTCTAAAAGATCGGTTCTTGGGGAAATTGAGCTGCCTGTGGTGATTGGCCCACAGATCTTCAAAACTGTCTTCTACGTGATGGACATTCAGCCTGCATATAGCTGTTTGTTGGATCGGCCATGGATTCATGCCGCTGGCGCTGTAACGTCGACCCTTCACCAGAAGTTGAAATACGAATGGGATGGTCAAGTCATCACAATATGTGGGGAAGAGGATATCTTCGTCAGTCATCTAGCTACTTATAAGTATATTGAGATGGACGGAGAAATCCATGAGACAATGAGCCAAGGGTTTGAGGCCCTCAATGTCAATGAAGCAACAACTGAAGTGTTTGGTACTTCAATCTCCTCTTATAAGCAAGCTCGGAAGGTTGTTGAAGACGGGAACGCCCAGGGCTGGGGAAAGCTGCTGCAAGTTCAGGTCAAGGAAGACAAGTTCGGGTTGGGTTACAAACAATCCCAACAGGTCCAAGAGGAGGCTGTTGAAGCTCCCAAGTTTATTAGTGGGGGAATGCTAACCCCGGATGCAATCAACAATGTGGAAGACGAGGCTGAAAGTGACTTCCACCTGGAGAGCTGGATTCGTCCAAGGGTCCCAGGCCAACAAGTCCTTAACTGGTCTTCCCAGGAAATTATAAGGATTACTTCCACAGAGTAATTATTATTTCCTATTTAAGCATGCATCAAGTCCGACATCTTGCCCAAGGTGTCAAGACTCATTTTGTAATAGGGCCATATTTGTATTTTGTGCAAATGAATGATTAATGAACAAATGGACATCTTTTGCAAACGATCTTTTTTTATCGCTCACTGTTTTTCATTTTTGTTATTTTCAAACAAAGCAATAAATGGCAATGTTTTTCAATTATAACTCTATTCACATTTTTTCTAAACAAGATTAAAATCAATCACTAAAATGAACAAATATCAACCCTGTCGTACCCCGAAAAATACGACCTCACGCGATCCGAAAGGACGGGAGCCGCGCGCCGGACAGACTGAAGAGTCGCCACCTAATTCTATTTATTCCCGAAATGGGAAAGGGGAGATATAGATACAACCCGAGAAGAGAAGGATGAGGACAAAGGTCAACGGAACCATTGCCTGGGTTCGGGAGTCGGTTATGCAGGGGGAAGGTATTAGCACCCCCTACATCCATCGTACTCGATGGGAATCATCTAAGTTAACACGCGAGAAAGGATGTCTATGCTTAAATGAAATGCTTGCTAGAGGGAAATGAGTTGAATTATAAGTTAGATTGATCCTAGGTGCTCGGCAAGGAATAATATCCTCGTGCCTACGTACTCCCGTGTGCAATGGGAAAGTCAGAGCCTCGTAGTTCGGCCTACTATTGGTAATGGTTGTTCGATTTTATTACCTTTCTTCGACGAAAGGCTTTAGGAGATGAAATGTGCTAAAGACTATGGATAGTTTATCTCGTCCAACAAGACGAGCGTCCTACGTCGAAATAATCGGAGCGAGTAACGAGAGCTCGTTATCCTCCTTTCTACCGCTTAAGCCTCGTGGCGTACAGTTCTTCTTGTTTTATTAATGTGTTTTATTTTCCTAAGACCGCTTGACGTTGGATCAAGGGTTTGGATCTAAAAGAATCGTTTTGGTTTTTGAGGTTAAAGGGTGAATGCAAAAATGGAGGTTTATTTTGTGGTTGGTTTAGCAAGACACAATGTGCTCGGCTCGCAAGGTAAAGTGGATCCTAAACGAAACGATAACCGGAAAATAAAGTGCAAGTGTTCGAGTGAAATCGCTTGGCGTTGGACCAAGGATTCAGAATTAATTAAAATACGGAAAATAAAAATGCGTACAAAGTAATGGGAGAGGGATACAAAATAAATACAGGGGATTGCGCGAAATAAATGGTATCATTGTAGTTTGCCCAAGAGGAAGCGTGTGTGCAGTGTTTTTGAACTGTTCGAAGGTGTTCAACCTTTTTAATCGGAAACAACTATTCGAAGGCGTTGGACCTTTTAATCGAGAACAACTATTCGAAGGCGTTGGACCTTTTTGGGACGCGTCAAAATTTAGTTCGTGAACTACCTTAGAATCGATTCAAAATTGAAATCATTCTATAAGGAGTCGAAACGTTTTTTTTAAAATGTGGAAATATATAAAATTAAATTAAATTGCTAGAATTAAATTGAAATAAAATAATGAATTAAATAATTAAATAAATTGAGTGATATTAAGAATAATAAATTAAATTAAATGTTTGTTTTGCCAAAATAATAAAAATGAATAATAATAAAAAAAACTAATTACAAGGAGGGCCTCATATTGACCGAGTATCACCGATTTAACGAAATCGGGCAATGCCTCGGCCTTTTGTTAAGTCATTGGCCCCTAAATAAATAGATAAAAAATCAAGAGATTATTAGCATATATATTGTTTAAACCATTTTTCTAAACAAAGATAATACTAGAAATTAAAATCATGAAAATAATTTATAACAATTAAATTAAAAACTATTAATATCATAGAATGATAATAAATAATACAAGAGAGAAAGAAAAAAAAAGATAAGAAAAAGGGGTGAATCAGCACAGCGTCATGCTAGATGTGTGGATAGCAGCACAATCTGAGCTCAAAGCCCAACATAAAAAGAAATATATAAAAAAAACTGAAAGGGGGGCATGCACTGATTTGGCGGCGTGTATTTAGTGAATTTCAAATGAACCAATGGCTTATAAAGCCCAACAGCCAAATAAACAGGTTTTTATAAAAAAAACTAATCAAATTAAATTAAAAAGAGAAATGAGATGCTTCCTCCCCTTCACTTTTACGGTTCAGAATATCAATAACAACACAGGCAACTGAACAAGCAACAATCGAAGAAAACGAAACCCACCCTTAACAACGAATAACGACGGCGGTGGTACCTTTCACGGCGGACTCCCTCCCTCTCTCTCTCTCTCTCTCTCTCTCTCGGTTCTGGCCGGTTTCGGATTGCTCGTGCTTAGGCGTTTATGGGTTTGCGATTTTTCTCGGATTTCACTCTGTTCAGAAATTGCTCACCACCTCTCTTGCGTTAACTCCGGCGATTCTGACTTGCGGATTCTTAGTGTTTCTCTCAGTTTTCTCTCGGCGGTGCTTCTCGGTGATTCACGGCTTTGGCTCGGTTTTAGATCCAGGTTCGCAGTGGTTCATGGCTTCGTCGAAGCAGGGCGGTTTCGGTTCAAGGTTTGAAGGACAGTTCCGCGATGGTGATTCGCGGCGGTTTGGTGTTTGAGTGTTCGGTTGGTTTTGGTTCGTGTTATTTCACAGTGAGTGTGGTGTTTGGTTTTTTGAAGATTTGTGTGGTTGTACATGAAGGATTTGCGTCACGGTTGTGTTGAGTTGGTGGTAGAAGATGGTTATGGACAGTTTTCCGGCAACGTTAAAGGGGACGGTAGTGGTGGTTTGGCTTTCACGGGGTGGTTTCGCGGTGGTGCTGTTTTCACAGCAAGGTGGTCGATGGTGTTTCGTGAAAGGTGGTTGGTTAGGGTGGATTGTGGTTTTGCTATGGGCTTTTTCGGATGAAAGGGGTGTGTGAAGAATGGCTTATGCAGGGTTGTGTGGAGTTTAGTGGATATTGTTATGGAGGCGATTCGTGACAGATGAATAGTTCTTTGGTTTACAATTTTTCTGCTCTTTTTGGTAATGGAATCACATATGATTTGTAGTGATTAAAGAAATGAAGGTGAATAATGAAAGATTGATTATTTATGGTGGGTGTTTGAGAAAATGTGTTTTTGATGATTTTTAGATATGAAACTTGGTTCTGATTTTTTGCAGGATGATTCCAAGGTTTTTCCAAGCTTTTTATAAATGAAGAAAAAAAACTGATTTTATAGAGGGAAAATGCAGGATGTTTTGGGGAAAAGATCAAAAGGAATCTTGAGCTGGACAAACATTGTTGTTGTTGTTATCCGTGGAGGAAAGAAATTGTGAGTGGAAAAATTGTGTAACGATTTTGAATGGCTGGATTAGTGGGGGTGTTTGTTGTGAATGGAAAAGAAGGTGTCGCATAGGGGAATCAATGAGCTGTACTGATTTTTTTTAATAAAATCAACATAATATTAATAATAACAAGATTAATAAATAATGAACAAATATGAATAAAAAGTTTTTTTTTGTTTTAAAAGAAGTAATATGGAATTGGGTAAGAATTATAAAAAAAAGGTTTATTTATAAATTGAAATAAAAGTATAAAGAAATGGAGATGTAATAAAAAGATATAAATGATGAAAATTAATAAAGATAAAATTATTTATAAAATTATGATAAAAAATAAATAAATTTGTTTATGCATTAAAAATATTTAAATAAGATAAAAAAAATCAAAAAAATTAAATATGACTTTCCTTGAATGAATATAAATGGAACGTGTTTAACTAAAAAAAAATCTAAGGACCTACTGCAATGTTTTCTGTTGATGCAGGCGAACATGATTTGAGAAAGTAAATGCATATGTGGAAAAAGTAGGACAAATTTGGGGTATGACAGATGCCCCTATCGAATTGGCTTAGACCAAGTATGATGAACTGGCTCACGTTCAATCTTTCAAGGTATAAGATAATTAGATATTAACAGACTCCAAATTTGTCCGACAAAGAAAGAAATTGTGAAAATAGCAAATGAAATAAACTAGGAATGATGGGTGACACAGCAAGAAACAATTGACAAAATAAATCACTTATCACCAGAGGATGATAAGGCAAATGACTGAAAATAAAATCACTTATCACCAGAGGATGATAAGGCAAACTGACTGAAAAATAAAAATGCTATCACCAAAAGGATGATAAAGCGAATGACTGAAAAATACAGGATCACTATCAACAGAGGATGATAGGCGAAAGACTGAAAATAAAATCACTTATCAACAGAGGATGATAAGGCGAAAGACTGAAAAATAAAGGATCACTATCAATAGAGGATGATAGGCGAATAACTGAAAATAAAATCACATATCAACAGAGGATGATAAGGCAAATAACTGAAAATAAAATCACTTATCAACAGAGGATGATAAGGCGAAAGACTGAAAAATAAAGGATCACTATCAACAAAGGATGATAGGCGAATAACTGAAAATAAAATCACTTATCAACAGAGGATGATAAGGCAAATGACTGAAAAATAAAATCACTTATCACCAGAGGATGATAAGGCAAAATAACTGGAAAA
Organism: Lathyrus aphaca; assembly: GCA_963966055.1. Classification (NCBI taxonomy): domain Eukaryota; kingdom Viridiplantae; phylum Streptophyta; class Magnoliopsida; order Fabales; family Fabaceae; genus Lathyrus; species Lathyrus aphaca. Next base: position 430,425,826 of record OZ014522.1, on the reverse strand, counting down.
ATAAAAATAAAAAATCACTTATCAACAGAGGATGACAAGGCGAATGACTGAAAAATAAACTCACTTATCAACAGAGGATGATAAGGCAACAGACTGAAAATAAAATCACTTATCACCAGAGGATGATAAGGCAAATAACTGAAAAAATAAAATCACTTATCACCAGAGGATGATAAGGAAAATAACTGAAATTAAAATCACTTATCAACAGAGGATGATAAGGCATCAGACTGAAAATAAAATCACTTATCAACAGAGGATGATAAGGCAAATAACTGAAAAATAAAATCACTTATCACCAGAGGATGATAAGGCAAATAACTGAAAATAAAATCACTTATCACCAGAGGATGATAAGGCAAATAACTGAAAATAAAATCACTTATCAACAGAGGATGATAAGGCAAATAACTGAAAATAAAATCACTTATCAACAGAGGATGATAAGGCAAATAACTGAAAATAAAATCACTTATCAACAGAGGATGATAAGGCAACAGACTGAAAATAAAATCACTTATCAACAGAGGATGATAAGGCAAATAACTGAAAATAAAAATCATTTATCAATAGAGGATGATAAGGCAACAGACTGAAAATAAAATCACTTATCAACAGAGGATGATAAGGCAACAGACTGAAAATAAAATCACTTATCAACAGAGGATGATAAGGCAATAGACTGAAATTTAAACACGGCTATTGAATCCGCCAAGGGGATGCCCAGAATCTTTGATTGATATGATCCGGACTTCCGTTGGGGAAAGGACTGGAAATTTGTGTTGATCCTGGATCCTGAGTTATGCACGTATGCTTGATTGTTTTTGAAATGGTATTCCATAATGATGGAGATACGATGCAAGTGTTTATGCATTTGGGATGTAGGTTGAATACGTTGGGAAATAAAAATCTGGTTTATTTAGGTATGCATATGATGAACATGCTATAAATGATTGATGTAAATGATACGTATGATGTTTGATGATGCATAATGATGCATATGAGCGATTGAAAGATGCCAGCTTGGTGGACTTTTGGTGTGGTAGTTGCCAATAATGATTGGACTTTAGGTGGGTGGAGGGATCCATTCCCCGACACTCGATCTTCGACGATGTATGATCAGAAGATGGATCTGAAATTGGGTCACTTGCTGATGAGCGGAGCAACTTAATTGACACATGAAGACTGATTTGCTTTGAATGATTGCCAACGTCCAGCAAAATCTGCTTGCTTAGCTGGGGAGAAGAGATAAGAAGATTTTCTCCTTGTTTGCTTGCCCCTGCCTGTAGGGTATTTGAAATAAAATTGATGGGAAGCTTTGACAATGGCCATGACATGACCTGCCCCTGATTAAGCTTTTGAAGGTGATCTTTCCCCTGACTGGGTTGTTTAAAGATGATTTTGCCTATGATTAGACTATTGAGGTAGTCTGGATTCATGTTGGCACCAATGAAGTTCAAATTTCTCTTTTGATTGCCCCTTGTTGGGATTGTACTGATGTCAAGCACTAAATTGCAATTAAATTATTCATACGCAAATGGTAGTGTTAATGTAAAGTTCATGTAAGTTTTGAAAAAGTCAATTTATTTGGATGTAGTGAAAGTGTGACGAATGGACCGTTAGCCCAAACGAGGTGCTGATTTAGAAAGTTCGTGAAAGATGCAGCAAGAATAATGTGCAATTAAGATTGAAGATTAACAAATATATGGGAGTCATCTTACGCAACCTTGTTGGTAACATGCTTTCAGAATAAACCGTGCCTCAATTAGGTCTTTTGAGGGTTGTAACGTGGTTTGGTTAATGGTTTGAGAAATAAAGGATATAAAGCTCAAAGTTTGATTTGTACCCATCCCTTCTTCGTGATGTTCTCCAGTCCTATATTCAGTTAACTCTACACATGCATTTGTTTTGACTTTGCAAGAATGATGATGAAGCTTTAAAGCTTTCTTGAAGTGGCAGTCATCTTATTTTGCTGGTGACCCTTTGATTCTTGATTTAGTGGTCACTGATATTTGTTTTACTTTTGCTGAGGATTTGAGTTCCTCTTTTGATTTCTTTTTTTTTCCGGCTAAGTCTCCCTTCGGGCGCTCAACTTAGTGTTTTTTTCTTCTTTCTTTTTTTCTTTTTTTCTGTTTGAATGTTGTGACTGCCAAGTCATTTGTTGATGGTCCTCTGACGGTATGTATCATCTTGCTATTGGAAGGTGTAGTCGGGTTAACTGACAACTACCCTGCCCCGGGTTAAATGTAAGGGTTGTATCCGAAAGAAAACTCCTACTTCTAGGCTCGAAGTGGTTGACTAGGGATTAACTCCTTATTTCTCCAGTGTTTGGGGATTTGAAAGAATGCCTGTACATCATTGACGAGGTTTTTATCCGAAAGCATACCACAACAGTTATGGGTATTTCGTTTTCATCATCCTCCCTCAAATATTTGCTAAAGTGAAGTGAGGAAATATTTTTGTGATTTTTGCGGTAAATGATAAATATGAGCGAATGCGAATAAACTAATTCAAAACATGCATAAACATAATACTAACAAAACCAAGTACAAACGATAATGTTTAAAGCAAATAGTACTTAACAAACAGTACAAAATAACAGGAATGCAGAATAATAAATGGCATTGGCTGCCTTGATTTGAGGAATTGAACTTCTCTTAATTTGACTTGCTTCTTCAAAATTGGAGACTACTCAGCTTTGGTCTTCAGCAACTTCTTCAAAAACATTCGTTGAGGGGCCACTTGCGGCGACACTGGATTGCTCTGGACATTCAGACTCTTCTGAGTAAAGGTGAGATCCTTAGAGTTGATCAGGTCTTGAATTTTGTGCTTGAATGATTTGCAATTCTTGATCGTGTGACCTGGAGCACCTTTGTGATACTCACAGCAAGCATTGGCATCATAGTCTCGAGCGTTACCCGTTTGAGGTGGCATATCTCTCAAAGTAAGGGATCCATTCGTCATCAGTCCGTTAAAGATTTCGCTGTACGACATAGGTAATGGATAATGCGTCTGTCCGATCCTCTTTGTTGATATGGTGGGCGCTGTTGAGGAGTGCGTTGTAGTTGTTGACCAGGCTGTTGTTGATAAGCCGGTTGCTAGTATGGATAAGCCGGTTGCTGGTATGGATGAGTTGGTTGCTGGTATGGTCTAGGTGCATATTGCGCAGTTGCACCCAAAGGATAAGGACATGGTTGATAAGCCATCGGAGGCGGAAGTAGAGCTTGAATAGCTGGATGAAAAGGCATTGAAGGAACAGGCTGATGAGACACAACCATCCTGGCCAAAGCTTGCATGGCCTCATGAATACGATCAATCTTACTCTTGATTGAGTCAATCTCTTCCCTCATAGCAACTTGTTCTTGTCAAATCTGATCCATCAGTCCTCTAGTGTTGGCTCTAGTTAAATACGGGCATCGAGAAAGATATGGGCGTCGGGAAACCAGCTTGATTTACTGAAGATGGAGGAATATGAAAATAAGTTCTTGGCTTCTGGAATGAAATGCAAGATGAATAAATGATGCAAATGGGATGATATGCAATGTCAGAATCCAGGATCACAAGATCAAGGTCTCACGAGTCCAAGGTACAGATGGAGGATACTCTGATCAGGAACTCACTGGGTAGACTCTAAGGTTTAGGGACCCCAAAGTTATCAACTCATATGGTTGTTCATCACACGCGCCATAAGCATGACGGTTGATTGACTCCACCATATGAATCTATTTTAGGTGAGATCTTCGTATCGACACCCATGAGGGAAAATTTTCTCGGGAGTCCATACTACGCGATCATCGACACAAGGTTTAAAACAAAGTCCTGGAGTTATGGAACTTTCTCAACTGTTCTATGCACGTGTCAATTTCATATATTCTTCACAGTCAATCAACTCCATTGAGTAAGTCTATTCCAAGTGAGGTTTTCGTATCGAGCCACGCGAGGGCGAACCCTGGTGCCCAATACTACGCAACCATCAACCGATGTTTTAACCAAAGGTTCTAAAGGTCCTCAGAGTTGATGACCCTAATGAAAGCAAATGAGCACACACGTCAAGAACTAGACGGTTGTCAGTATTCTCATTAGAATCTACTCCAAGTGAGGTTTTCGTATCGACAACCCACGAGAGCGGTTCCCTCGGGAGCCCATACTACACAACCTCGCTAACTTAAGTTTATACTCGCAAGCCCGGGTATAGAGCCATTCCCTCAAGTTTATTTTGCAAAGTATCGACCCAAATTATAGTACCAAGGAGCCACAAGATATATAAGATAGAATGCGATAAAAATAAATAAGCAAGGCATAAAAGGAAACATCCAAACAAACGAGGGAACCTAGAATAGGCTTGACTCGCATAGGGATGAACCAATCCCCAGCAGAGTCGCCAGCTGTCGTACCCCGAAAAATACGACCTCACGCGATCCGAAAGGACGGGAGCCGCGTGTGTAATACCTCAAAATTTGCCCTCTCATTTTCACGCCATTTAGCATATCCTTTCATACATTGCATTGCATTTAGATCACAATTGCATCATAAACATACATGAATATACATCTCCATTTGAGCTTTCACAGGTTGCGACTGGCCTTTATTTTTTCATGCGGAACGTGCACAAGAATCTTAGAAGAAACCAAAAGTTCTCGGTTGATTCAAAGGAGTTTAAGCAGAATATCAGTTTTATGGTGCAGTTTGCAAAAGTTGTAACTTATGCTCGGAAACTCATTTTGGCTTGAAACTCAATAGTTTAGACTATTTCAGTATTCTCTACAACTTTTGTGTTCGGCTCGGAGGCCAATTCATCAAGGAAAATGGCGGGAATTATTTGTTTTTGAAATTTCGGTTTCGCCGATTAACTGTGCTAGCGGTATTCAAGAGTTCGTAACTTCTGATTGGGTCAACATGTCTGAGAGATTCATATGCCAAAAGTTCCGTCTTGATATCCTTTCTAACTTTTGGGTTTTGGCCGAGAACTAATTCTTTGAAGAAGATCTCAGAATGTGCAAGTCTTTAGAGTCGACATAGTGAAAAACAGTGCTGAACCAGTGAGTTTTGAACACTAAAAAATTCATAACTCTTGGCTCGTTCATCGAATTGATGTTGTTTCGGTGCCTAAAATTCCGTTTAGATGTTATATTCATTATGTGAATTCAGTTTGGGTTAGGTCCAAGCGGAAGGATCTCGAAAATGCGAATTACCAGTAAGGTTCTTTGATGCAGTGCACTGTCTGTCAGATTTTGTAAAATTCATAACTCGGTCAATTTTCATCGGATATCACCCGTTCTTGAAGCGTTGGTTCACAAATTTTATCCTCTTCAATTTCAAATACAAAAGTGAGTTCGAACGGTGCTCCAAAGATTGTCGTTTTGGTTTATTTCACAAAACTGAAGTGCTGAACCGAAGAAAAATGTTGAAAGTGGTTTCACGAGAAAATTCATATCTCCCTCGTCGTTTGTCCGGTTGAGCTTAGATTTTAACACCAGGTCACTGACTCATAGATCTACAACTTTGCTGACAAAGTCGAGTCGAGATTATGCTCCGAAGAGGTTGACCTCGTCACATTTTCGAGTGGCGGACACCAAATAAGCCGAAAAAACAACTTATTCAGTGACGTCTTGCAGCTTAAACGTATCGATCGCACTCGATTTTGATCGTATGACGTCCGTTCTTTTTGTGTTGCAACCGTGATTCAGAGGCGGACGATATTGTGGAAGGCTCAGAGTCGAAATTTCTTGCCGAAGATATTGTTATTTTCACTTAAGCCGAAATTCTACCTTTTGCCTTTCATTTTACACTCCACTATATATTCTTTTGACCTACAATTTGTCTCATAACTTCAATCATAATTTACAAACACCAAAAAACTCTCACAAACTCTCTCTAAAGGATCAAAGTTCATTCTCACAATTCTTTCTCAAGAACACAACAACAACTTCATCAAGAACTCAAGAACACAACAATTCCGATCAAGCTTCCGGTAGCCGAGCCGCCACGAACCACCACCTCCGGTCAACTTCACCACTGTAAGACCACCATCTTCCGCCACCGGAAGCCGCGCGGCCTCTCCTCCTCTCCTCCGTTCATGATCGCGTCTCACTTCCTTCGGATTTGCAATTTCTTCATCGATTCTTCATTCGGTAAGCTTCTTAAACTTTAATTCATGAATAATTGTTGAATTGTTTCTTGAATTGAATTTTGAAGTTGAATTAATTTTGTGGAGATTATGTGCATTGATTCATGATTTGATTATTGATTGATTCTTGATTAATTTATCCTAATAATTGTTGTGGTGCATGATTGAAAAGGCTTGGTAAAGTTGACATAGAATAATCGGTGAATGTTAGGTGTTTGACAAAATTCCTAAGAGAGCTAATTATTATAACTTGATATTGATTGAAGTGCTTGACTTTTAAATTCATGCTTGTTTCAATGTGCAAATTTGAAATAGGATAGGTTGAGGCTTAATTGTTGATGTTGTTCATGTGTCGCGTGTCGAGAATATGTTTTGGTCATAACTTCTTAACCGTAGCGCGTTTTTGCGAATGTGAATAGTGTAAATTGACTTTGTTGATTATTTCGGAGCCATTGGTGAACTTTTTAGTCGATTTCGGACAATTTTTTCCGGCTATTTTGCTACTGCCAGCCGACGAAATCGGCCAAAAAGTATCACTTCCAAGCGGAATTTTCAAAAACCGATTGCATATTTGAATCCGTTGGCACGTTTGCAAGTTGCCATGCGATTTTCGTTCAATTCCGAGTCGGTGATTTTTGACGCGTTTTTTCGTTTTAAGGCTTTTTAAGTTCGGTTTGGTGCGATTTTGATGCATTGATCTTGTTTTGACTTGTATATATGTTTGTTGATCATTTGCCATTCATTGCATGTAAATTTGTTGGATTCCGGTTTGAGTTTGCATGTTGTTTATGTTAGAGCATAAGTGCTGCCCCGTTTTGAAACGTAAATTTCAATGCATGTCCATGACTCGTATATTCATATTTCTACTTGATTTGGAGTTGTGAGGCATAGGTGCAACTTCCGGTTGCACCTCTTTTTGGTTTCTAATGCGTTTGTTGAGTTCATGCAAGGTTCTCGCAAAGATCTTAACGACGGTTGTTTGGTTGGTATTCCACTTTATTTGTGGGATACCTTTGGATTCAAATGATATTTTGTGCCGTTGTTTTTGTTTCGATTATGAGGAATCTTCACAAAGTAATTATGGAAGATGATCATTTATTTTGCTCATGGGAGATTACAAGGCTTGGCTTGAAGTTTTTTTGGATTTCTTTTATGTGAAAGAATCGGCACTTCGACCAAGTAAGTAATCTCGATTCTCTACTTTAATGCATCATTCTAGTTGCATGCGACTTAGGATCATATAACTTAATGTGCATATTGAGCTCTCCCACCTGAGGCATTGGATTTATTTGTGATTTATGTTGATATGTTTCGATTTCGGAGCTTAGGGATTAGGTTACGAACCATTAGGATCGCTTCCTTTCACTTCCCCTTAAAATCCACTTTTTTGCCCGTTTCGTCGCAATTATTAAAAACAATTTAAGTGAGATAAAATTCTGGAAAAATTCATGAGTAATCCTTATCATCTTAATTAATTTGTCATATTTTTTGTTTCCAGATTTGGGTGGTTTTAATAATTAATTTGGATTTTAGATCATAAGCTGTCCCAAAAAGGGGTGTTTTGGCATAAGGGACCGAAATCGTTTTTTCCCCATAGGTGTGAGACCTATTTTTTGTGTATGATTAATTACTGTAATTTGTGACATTTTGATGCTCCTTAGGCATTTTTTTTTCATAATTTTAGATGCCATTTTTGATCCACTTTGTGGAGTCGTTTTTGGGTGATCATTCATTGCTACCTTGCTAGTCAAGTAATTGTTTTGGCACTTTGGTGCATAATTTTGTGGAATCCTTTTAGACCATGTAAGATAATGAATTTATTATTCCAGGGATTTAATTTCATAATTTTGTAAGGCTTTTTGCTATTTTTCCATGTCACCTAGATCCTAGGTTGATTCATGTGTTTATATGTCGCATAACCTAAATGTTAAGAAGGCATTCATGTCATTTTCTTGAGGGGATTTTTGGTAGCTTTTAGGAGTTGATTATAGGTCATTTGTATGTCTTTAATTCCAGTCATAGGTCATTTTTTTAACCATAATCATTTGGTTTGTTTTGGTGCTTTAAAGTGCATAGTTATTTGGACATACTTTAACTTAAACTAGCTTCTCTTCTCCTCTAAATAATAACATGAATTATATGGAAATCATTAATGCCTATTCATGCATTCTAAGTGAATATCATACCTTTTATGCTACTGACCCATAATCATTTCATTCATATTCACATGCCATTCTTCCTTAACTTTCATCATGTGCGATCTTATGCGATTTTTGTTCGTTTCTTCTCATATCTTCTTCTCATTGCTCCATATGCCTAAACCATTGCATCCATGATTGTATATTCATTCACACATATTCATGAGAATTCACTACTGACTTTGATGTTCATTTCATGTATTAATTCATGTTTGTAAGCCATATGCATTCATACTTCATCCATGAGCCCTAATTTGCATTTATGTGAACTTAGGTGAACTTTTTGTACATAGTTTGACATAGTTTGATCTTGTGAGGTATCCTAGCATACTTAGGGACATATAGCATGTAGATACTGACTTTAGAAGTCATGTAACCTTTAGGTACCTTCACCTTTATACTTAGGTCTTATTTTTAACCCTAGTTCCATTCTAGGACGCTTATGGTACTTAATCGCTTTCATGCTTTGATTTTACTTCCAATATGCATTGTCATGCTAACTTTTGTTTTGTAGGGGGGAAGATTGAGGTAAGCATTACTTCATTCCCATCTCTTATGCATTTTAATTATGTTTGCCTTAGCACCTTGTGCTTTGCTTTTAGGCTTTCCCCTTTCTTAGAACAACTTAACTTCCTTAGGAAGTAAGTTAGTTTCTAACTCTCTTTTCTTCTTTTCTTTTTCTTTCTTAGGATTAGAATACCTCATTAACCATAGGATCTCCCTTTTGTATATGATAACTAACTTAGGGTTGTGTCTTAGTCCCCCTTAGTTTATCCTTTTTTCAACTTGAGTCATTCTTTCTCATCTCATAAAGAAAAGCAATAAAAGACTTAATAAAAACCGAACAATCTTGTACGACACGAGACTTTGTTGCGGAGTGTTTATACGCGTCCTGTTTCGGGGAGAGGTGTAAATACTTCCCGCGATGGATAGGTCTTAGTACAAGACCGTTCACAAACAAATTCAAAACACTTCTCATAAAAGACAAAAACAAATAACAAGCGACTATCCTGCGGGAACTTCTCTTCTCATCTCATTCACTCACAACGCGAACTCGCGGCGACTTGTCACACATGCAAGACGGTAAACACACTCGTACCAGACGAGCCTGCAACACCTGAGCATAGACATACGCAGTTCTAGCTGTAAAAAACACAAACAAATAGTTCCCGCCTAGGTTAGGCGAACTACGTCGACTCTGATCCTCATTATCCCGATGAGGTACGTAGGCAGTGGGGTAGGGCCCATTCGAGCACAATCTTTCTTTTTCCCTACATTTTCCCCCTTTATTCTCATTTGTGGATTTCATTTCTTTTCTCATTTCCATTTCATTCCAGATAGCAATTCTTTTCATTCAAACAGCATATTATTTCTCACCCTTTGAAAACAGACTTATAAGCGTGGATCCCGTCGAGTACGGCAGACGGATTGGGGTGCTAATACCTTCTCAATTCGTAACCGACTCCCGAACTCAGATCTTTGGTTCGCAAGGCCTTGTTCTTTCCTTCTTCCTTAGGTTTGTGCAACATTACCTTTCCCTTTCTTTCGGGATAAAAATGTATGGCTGGCGACTCTAACCCTTTCCGCGCCACTTTCGCGTTTGTACTAGGATGAAAATCCCGGGAGCGACAGCTGGCGACTCTGCTGGGGACTGCACACCAGAGAATCTTTGGTTCCCCTGTGAGTCTCTCCTAGCGCTTGTTTGTTTTTGTTTCTTTGGATGATGTTTGTTTGTTGTGGCTTGTTGTATTGTTGTTTATTTACAGCTTTATTTACAGTTTTCAGTATTTATTTTCTGCATCTTGTATATCATACTGGACTGTCTGGACTGGTTTTCTGTTTGGTGGGCTCGGGGGATATTATTTCTGAGAGATAAGCCAAGTACCCGGCTTGAGTGCACCCTAGGATTAGAGTGGACATATTGTACTCGCATGTGACATGATGAGTGGCGATGTGTTTCACGCCCAGATTGCGATTGTCTTGGAAATATCTTGTGTGGGGATTTCCTCCACTTCGGGATAGGACCTTGATAGTTATGTGCATCTGGGGACCGATCATTGAGAACCTTTGTGGAAACAACCCTCTCTAGTGATGACAGTGGCAGACCACATTTGTTGGCAAACCCACTCGCATCCGAGGGTCCACTGGGAACTCACATAGGATGGCCTGGTTCTCTCATAGGAATCCAGTCAAGGCAAACTGTTCGTATGACGGTAGTATTGTACCCTTCGGGATGAATGTACTATTGTTTCTCGATTCAGTGCTTGAAGCTGGGGACCAATGAGGGATGCTTGTTTCCTTGGACTCAGCTGAGGCCTCCCTGAGTAGTACATAATGCCAAACCGATTCCCTGATTTGGTCATGAGCCATTTCTCGGAAATGGTGAACGTATTATTGCTATTCGGCTTTGAGAGTCCGTGATGTTGACCCGAGTAGCACACCCGTGAGATTGGGAGGGGTTTACAGGTTTGCAGGAACCCTAAACTTCAACATACCCACTTTGTCAGTATTGTTCAGTGTTCTATGGTTCTTTGATTCTGAGATCCGGGATTTCTATTCAGAGAGATTGTTACTATGATTACCATGGTGACCCTGATTTGTGACTGTTATTATGACTCTCCACAGACACTTGGCTCGTTGTTCAACTTCAACACCATCAGTGACTATGCTATTATGTGATCCAGTTTTACAGTTATTGGGTTCTCAGTTATGGGGTTCTATACAGAGATGGTGCCGCTATTGTGATTCTATACAGACAGTTGGTTCACTGTTCAACACCAACATCAGATTGTTGATCACACGTATGTTGCATACATGACATCATATCATTTCTGCATACATGTTCAGTTATTTCCGAGGATCACATATCTGAATCATGTTGTTGGATTTTTCTGTATCAAAACTTGAATTAAAGCAGATAGATTCCTCAGAAATAATTGAACATGGCATTTGCATACATCCTTGCATTCTTGACAGGTGTTCAGAGACAAATTCTTTTCCTGACTTGATTTTTCATCAGAATGGACAACTTGAATCACAATCATCAAGGTATATATTTGAAGCAACTCCGGGCGGAGGTAATCGAAGGAAGACCCAACTGAGGCCATTCAGGGCAGAGGTATAAGCTTTATTTCAAAACCAGAAACTGCTGAAACAGGAAGTCAACCAGATGAAGACTCAGATGAGCTTGGTTGTGGAAATTCTGAACAAAGCTATTTTCATCCCTATTGAGGGGAACTACGCTGCTCTGATTCTCCATTGGTCAATGGAGATACGTAGGCAGGAGATCGTGCAAGATCTTTCCGAGCAACCTTATCTATTAACTTTATCAACCTCTTCCCTCCAGATGTCGTTTGTCAGCATCCGACCTGAGCTTCCCAAGAGAATCCTAGGGGCAGAGAATGCGGGTAAAGGCCAAAACAACTTGAGAAGAAGTTTGATCATATTCTGATGACGTACGTGCAACAAGTGTCCTCATTTACGCAAATTCGGAGTGGTTGAGCTAACTGTATCAGGATCATCTCCGACAAAGATTCCTTTGGGGTTTCAATGCCAAGTATGATTACCATTCTGGGTCACCTGGCCTTTTAATTGAAGATTGCAAGTCTTTCAGAGGTAAAGGTGAAGATAAGGTCCCGAATTTAATCGACTCAAAGGTCATCATGCCAGAAAGTATGCTCACATATTGAAGTCTCCTCATCAAATGGGTCTCCCAATTTGCAAAGACATCTTCAGAAGCAATAAGTCCAGACGGAGTCAAGTCTCCTCAATGACGGCAATGTTCAGCTTCTTTACTGCATTTTCATTTGTAGTTTATATTGTTTGTTTAAACATTTGTATGCATGCATGAAACTTATTTGTTTTTGAATGTTAACTATAATAAAATGCACATGTTTTTCTTGAAGTAATCCATTCATATTCACTCATGATTTTATGTATGTGCATTGCAATACCAACTGTTGTGCTTAAACTCTATCAAGGAGGATGACGAAATGAAAACGCAAAAAATCTAATTGTTCGCTTTTGAGAAAGACCCTGTTGACGATGTACAGGCATTGTTTCAAATCCTAAACACCGGAGATATAAGGGAGATAGACCCTCGCCAACCCATTTGAGCCTTGAAGTAGGAGTTTCTTTTAGTATGAAAAAGCCCTTGCATTTAACCCAGGGGCAGGGTAGGTGTTAGCTAGCTGGACCGATCGTTCAAATTTCGAAAAGGAGTGCAAATCTGAGGATCCATTACCTTTCGTTGTACCAAATCAAGAGGTCCAATGACCGGAAACCACAATGGTTATCCCAATCAAGAGGTCCAAAGACCGGAGACCACAATGGTTATCCCCCAACAACCAAGAAGTGAGATAGTCACGATCCTTTCAAAGTAATCAAGACAAACAGTGTCACACGATCTGTTCAAAAAAAGAAGAATTGAGAAAAAAGAAAAGAAGAAGCCCGCTAAGTCGAAACTTGAAAACAAGCGACTTAGGCAAAAGTTAGGGCATCCCGCTGGACTTCACAATCAAAGATTCACAAGAATCAGTCCAGGCAAAAGTTAGGGATAAGAAAAATAATGCAAAAGCGAAAGACGAAAAGGATTTCACAAGAAAGATCCTTGAACAAGAACAAAGTCGTGTGGCACAGACACCAAAGATAAGAGGGGTGACTGACTCCAAATGACAACTTGATTGGTACTTAAATCGTTAGTGTAATTGGTTCCTCAACCATCACAAAACCCTTTTTGATAGGTGAGCGCTTGCGCCAAGCTAGCTGAACATAGGAATGGAGAACATCACGAAGATTGGTGGGCACAAATAAATTTTGAGCCTATATCATTTGTTTCTATAACCGTGAACCAGGCCACGATACAACCCTCAAAAGTCCTAACTGAAACAGGGATATTTCGAGAGCGTACTACCACAAGATCGCGTTCCTGACTCCTATGAGTTGTGCTAAAAGATATTTGTTGGTGTTGCATGTGCATGCTTTCTATTATTCAAAAAAATTAATGTCGAATCTTAACCAATGATTCGCTCACAAAGATTTTCGACATCTTTTTCAGTAAAACTTCAAGATTAACATGTGTGTTGCATTAGAATTTTCATTCTTAGAATAAACATTTTCTGCTTGCATATATTTGTTGGGCATCATAAAAATCCACATACGAAACTTCAGTCCAGAAGCTTAATCTTGCCAAGTTGAGAAGTCTGAAACTTCCGAAGGACAATCTATCGAGGTGCACTTTTCAAGAAAACTCCATTGAGTAGGGACTTTCCCAACAGTCGTGGTAAGAGCCAACTAATCTGGGGAAATCATGTCGAGCAATCTTTTCAAAGTTCAACCAAGCTGGGGCAATCACTTCGAGATTCAAATCTCTCAAAGAGCCATTAGTCTGAGGCATGTATTCAAATTTCAACCAAACTGGGGCAATTACTTTGAGATCCAATCTCTCAAAGAACAATTAGCATGGGTGTTTTCTTCAAAACACAGTCATTCAGGGGTGATCACTTCAAGACTTGTACCGGGGCAGGCCATCCTAAGAGCATGAGAAGTACTTTCTCCCGAAGACGGTAAATCCAAAGCACCTATCCAAAGGTCAAAATACTGGGGCATAATATTTCACGGTGATATGAGGTTTTTCATTAATCCTCGTGAGGCAAATTTCTTTCATAGACCATGCAGTTTGGGGCAGTTATTTCGAGATCCGACGAATCTCTCCAAGAGTTTGAAGACACTGAGGCATTTCGTATGCCATTTTTCTGTAAAATCCTCTTGAGACATTTTCTTCCGATGGACCTTAATCTGAGGCGAGTTGAAAATTGCAAAGAATCATTGTTCACTCATGATTAGTTGGCGACCTATCCACCCAGGGCTGGGGGGCAAAGCCATTGTCGGCACAGTACTTCAAGATTTGTTTCGTCGGCGGACTTCATTGATCAGAATTCCTTAGCAAGTCTCATTAGACAATTCCTTCTCCAGTAGTGCGACAAATGGAAGGTTACTTCTTGAGCAGAAAGATATCATCGTCTCTCATCCCCATCATGAGACGCCTTACATCTCTCATTCCCAACATGAGAGGATTTATCTCTTATCCCAGCAAGTGGCAACTTGAGCTCTTATCTTCAGCGGGAAGCTTTATCATTGACATTATCTATCATCCTCAGTAAAGTGGAAGCTGAAATTTCTCCCAGCAAGGTAGCAGAAGGTGGGTATCATCCCCAAGCAGAAGTTTTCCTTCAGACAGGGGCAATTCTCAGCAGTATAAGGGGTGTCATTCCTCCCCAGCAGTTTGCTCCCTCAGCGGTGCCATGCCTTTGATTCCCCAGCCAAGTCCGAAGATGATCCTGTCCCCACAGAGTTCATATTTGATTTTCACCTCCGTCCGTGAAATATTTCCCAGTCAAGTTGCCATACTTTTAGGTATTTGATGATACAGCCAGATATTCATCACCTCAGTCAGAGTTGAGTGTCCAAACCTCCTGACTTGTCTTCCCCTGCAGAGTTGTATCTCTTGCTGCCAATCAGGCATTTGTCTACCGCTCGTCTGCGTTTGTCAACACTCGTTTGTGTTATCCCTAAACGGAGTTCTCCCCAGCGTTGGTATTACTGCTTTATTGTTGCTCGTCTGCATCTTTCAACACCCGTCTGTGTTGGCTCTGTGGTATTGCTCGTCTGCCTTCCCCTAACATTGGCTTATGATTACCTTGATATTGTTCGTCTACAATTTTCTAACACTCGTCTGTGTTTGGTTGTTGTTGCTCGTCCGCAATTCCTCAACACTCGTCCGTGTTCTGATATGATATTTGTTGTTGCTCGTCTGCAACCTCCCCAACACTCGTCTGTGTTTGGTATTGGATCCTTCGCTGCACTCGTTTGTGCCTTGATATGTATTCTCTGTTGTTGCTCGTCTGCAACTGTCCAGCACTCGTCCGTGTTTGTTTGAAGCTCGTCTGCTTTTATTCCCCAGAAGTCGTTTGTGTTCTGAAGCTCGTTTGCTTTGCTTGGATACTCGTCTGTATCATCCCCAGCACTCGTCTGTGCTAGCTTACACCTATATGTGAGGATTTGTTGTTTACCCTGGTATTTCTGTATTGCTACTTCAAATGCTCGTCTGTGTTTGAATTTCTGGTATTCGTCTATACCAGTGGCTGATACTCGTATGTATCATTGCCTGAGACACTCGTCTGTGTTTCTCAGATCATCGTCTGATACTCGTCTGTATCATTGACCTATAATACTCGTCTGTGTTATCTTGATGATCATCCAATACTCGTCTGTATTGAAGAGGTTTCAAATCCTGACAGTGGGAATTAAATGTCGAAATGGTTACCGGTCCTGGCGTAACAGGTAAATCCGAAGGAGGCTCGTCTGTCTCAGGCACCAATTATTGTTGTTGCTGCACCTGGCGTAACAGGTTTGTTAAGAAGACTCGTCTGTCTTATACCATATATCCGCAGATAATATATGAAGAAGGTTCGTCTACCTTGATTGCATGTCTATCCCACAGACTTAAATGCATTTCCGGTCCTGGCGTAACAGGTAAATCCGAGGGAGACTCGTCTGTCTCATGTGTTAAGGACTCGTCTGTCTAGCTCCTGGCGTCACAGGATTTTTTTTGAAGACTCGTCTGTCTCAGTTTATATGCTTGAAGTGTTTAAGGACTCGTCTGTCCAGCTCCTGGCGTCACAGGATTTTTTTTTGAAGACTCGTCTGTCTCAGTTTATATGCTTGAAGTGTTTAAGGACTCGTCTGTCCAGCTCCTGGCGTCACAGGATTTTTTTTTGAAGACTCGTCTGTCTCAGTTTATATGCTTGAAGTGTTTAAGGACTCGTCTGTCCAGCTCCTGGCGTCATAGGATTTTTTTTTGAAGACTCGTCTGTCTCAGTTTATATGCTTGAAGTGTTTAAGGACTCGTCTGTCCAGCTCTTGGCGTCACAGGATTTTTTTGAAAGCTCGTCTGTCTCAGTTACAAGTTCTTGCAATGTCTGAGGACTCGTTTGTCCGGCACCTGGCGTCACAGGATTGTTTGAAGACTCGTCTGTCTTAGCACTCTTTTTCCAGATATCAGTTTCAACTTGGAAGAAGCTCGTATGCTTTTTCTCCCCTTCAGTCACCAAAGCGTCATTTGGTCGGGTTTATTTCCCGGTGTTGCATTCTTCGTCAGAGTGCAAATTTCTGGTATTCTTGGTATTCAATCACAGTTTATCTTGAATGGTCGATAGCTCGTGCTACCGTCCTTTTCAGATTAACAGATGATTGAATAGGGGCAGCTGTAATACCTCAAAATTTGCCCTCTCATTTTCACGCCATTTAGCATATCCTTTCATACATTGCATTGCATTTAGATCACAATTGCATCATAAACATACATGAATATACATCTCCATTTGAGCTTTCATAGGTTGCGACTGGCCTTTATTTTTTCATGCAGAACGTGCACAAGAATCTTAGAAGAAACCAAAAGTTCTCGGTTGATTCAAAGGAGTTTAAGCAGAATATCAGTTTTATGGTGCAGTTTGCAAAAGTTGTAACTTATGCTCGGAAACTCATTTTGTCTTGAAACTCAATAGTTTAGACTATTTCGGTATTCTCTACAACTTTTGTGTTCGGCTCGGAGGCCAATTCATCAAGGAAAATGGCGGGAATTATTTGTTTTTGAAATTTCGGTTTCGCCGATTAACTGTGCTAGCGGTATTCAAGAGTTCGTAACTTCTGATTGGGTCAACATGTCTGAGAGATTCATATGCCAAAAGTTCCGTCTTGATATCCTTTCTAACTTTTGGGTTTTGGCCGAGAACTAATTCTTTGAAGAAGATCTCAGAATGTGCAAGTCTTTAGAGTCGACATAGTGAAAAACAGTGCTGAACCAGTGAGTTTTGAACACTAAAAAATTCATAACTCTTGGCTCGTTCATCGAATTGATGTTGTTTCGGTGCCTAAAATTCCGTTTAGATGTTATCTTCATTATGTGAATTCAGTTTGGGTTAGGTCCAAGCGGAAGGATCTCGAAAATGCGAATTACCAGTAAGGTTCTTTGATGCAGTGCACTATCTGTCAGATTTTGTAAAATTCATAACTCGGTCAATTTTCATCGGATATCACCCGTTCTTGAAGCGTTGGTTCACAAATTTTATCCTCTTCAATTTCAAATACAAAAGTGAGTTCGAAAGGTGCTCCAAAGATTGTCGTTTTGGTTTATTTCACAAAACTGAAGTGCTGAACCGAAGAAAAATGTTGAAAGTGGTTTCACGAGAAAATTCATATCTCCCTCGTCGTTTGTCCGGTTGAGCTTAGATTTTAACACCAGGTCACTGACTCATAGATCTACAACTTTGCTGACAAAGTCGAGTCGAGATTATGCTCCGAAGAGGTTGACCTCGTCACATTTTCGAGTGGCGGACACCAAATAAGCCGAAAAAACAACTTATTCAGTGACGTCTTGCAGCTTAAACGTATCGATCGCACTCGATTTTGATCGTATGACGTCCGTTCTTTTTGTGTTGCAACCGTGATTCAGAGGCGGACGATATTGTGGAAGGCTCAGAGTCGAAATTTCTTGCCGAAGATATTGTTATTTTCACTTAAGCCGAAATTCTACCTTTTGCCTTTCATTTTACACTCCACTATATATTCTTTTGACCTACAATTTGTCTCATAACTTCAATCATAATTTACAAACACCAAAAAACTCTCACAAACTCTCTCTAAAGGATCAAAGTTCATTCTCACAATTCTTTCTCAAGAACACAACAACAACTTCATCAAGAACTCAAGAACACAACAATTCCGATCAAGCTTCCGGTAGCCGAGCCGCCACGAACCACCACCTCCGGTCAACTTCACCACCGTAAGACCACCATCTTCCGCCACCGGAAGCCGCGCGGCCTCTCCTCCTCTCCTCCGTTCATGATCGCGTCTCACTTCCTTCGGATTTGCAATTT
The DNA here is from genome assembly GCA_963966055.1 of Lathyrus aphaca. Lineage (NCBI taxonomy): Eukaryota > Viridiplantae > Streptophyta > Magnoliopsida > Fabales > Fabaceae > Lathyrus > Lathyrus aphaca. The sequence continues at coordinate 430,407,566 of OZ014522.1, read as the reverse complement.
CTTCATCGATTCTTCATTCGGTAAGCTTCTTAAACTTTAATTCATGAATAATTGTTGAATTGTTTCTTGAATTGAATTTTGAAGTTGAATTAATTTTGTGGAGATTATGTGCATTGATTCATGATTTGATTATTGATTGATTCTTGATTAATTTATCCTAATAATTGTTGTGGTGCATGATTGAAAAGGCTTGGTAAAGTTGACATAGAATAATCGGTGAATGTTAGGTGTTTGACAAAATTCCTAAGAGAGCTAATTATTATAACTTGATATTGATTGAAGTGCTTGACTTTTAAATTCATGCTTGTTTCAATGTGCAAATTTGAAATAGGATAGGTTGAGGCTTAATTGTTGATGTTGTTCATGTGTCGCGTGTCGAGAATATGTTTTGGTCATAACTTCTTAACCGTAGCGCGTTTTTGCGAATGTGAATAGTGTAAATTGACTTTGTTGATTATTTCGGAGCCATTGGTGAACTTTTTAGTCGATTTCGGACAATTTTTTCCGGCTATTTTGCTACTGCCAGCCGACGAAATCGGCCAAAAAGTATCACTTCCAAGCGGAATTTTCAAAAACCGATTGCATATTTGAATCCGTTGGCACGTTTGCAAGTTGCCATGCGATTTTCGTTCAATTCCGAGTCGGTGATTTTTGACGCGTTTTTTCGTTTTAAGGCTTTTTAAGTTCGGTTTGGTGCGATTTTGATGCATTGATCTTGTTTTGACTTGTATATATGTTTGTTGATCATTTGCCATTCATTGCATGTAAATTTGTTGGATTCCGGTTTGAGTTTGCATGTTGTTTATGTTAGAGCATAAGTGCTGCCCCGTTTTGAAACGTAAATTTCAATGCATGTCCATGACTCGTATATTCATATTTCTACTTGATTTGGAGTTGTGAGGCATAGGTGCAACTTCCGGTTGCACCTCTTTTTGGTTTCTAATGCGTTTGTTGAGTTCATGCAAGGTTCTCGCAAAGATCTTAACGACGGTTGTTTGGTTGGTATTCCACTTTATTTGTGGGATACCTTTGGATTCAAATGATATTTTGTGCCGTTGTTTTTGTTTCGATTATGAGGAATCTTCACAAAGTAATTATGGAAGATGAGCATTTATTTTGCTCATGGGAGATTACAAGGCTTGGCTTGAAGTTTTTTTGGATTTCTTTTATGTGAAAGAATCGGCACTTCGACCAAGTAAGTAATCTCGATTCTCTACTTTAATGCATCATTCTAGTTGCATGCGACTTAGGATCATATAACTTAATGTGCATATTGAGCTCTCCCACCTGAGGCATTGGATTTATTTGTGATTTATGTTGATATGTTTCGATTTCGGAGCTTAGGGATTAGGTTACGAACCATTAGGATCGCTTCCTTTCACTTCCCCTTAAAATCCACTTTTTTGCCCGTTTCGTCGCAATTATTAAAAACAATTTAAGTGAGATAAAATTCTGGAAAAATTCATGAGTAATCCTTATCATCTTAATTAATTTGTCATATTTTTTGTTTCCAGATTTGGGTGGTTTTAATAATTAATTTGGATTTTAGATCATAAGCTGTCCCAAAAAGGGGTGTTTTGGCATAAGGGACCGAAATCGTTTTTTCCCCATAGGTGTGAGACCTATTTTTTGTGTATGATTAATTACTGTAATTTGTGACATTTTGATGCTCCTTAGGCATTTTTTTTCATAATTTTAGATGCCATTTTTGATCCACTTTGTGGAGTCGTTTTTGGGTGATCATTCATTGCTACCTTGCTAGTCAAGTAATTGTTTTGGCACTTTGGTGCATAATTTTGTGGAATCCTTTTAGACCATGTAAGATAATGAATTTATTATTCCAGGGATTTAATTTCATAATTTTGTAAGGCTTTTTGCTATTTTTCCATGTCACCTAGATCCTAGGTTGATTCATGTGTTTATATGTCGCATAACCTAAATGTTAAGAAGGCATTCATGTCATTTTCTTGAGGGGATTTTTGGTAGCTTTTAGGAGTTGATTATAGGTCATTTGTATGTCTTTAATTCCAGTCATAGGTCATTTTTTTAACCATAATCATTTGGTTTGTTTTGGTGCTTTAAAGTGCACAGTTATTTGGACATACTTTAACTTAAACTAGCTTCTCTTCTCCTCTAAATAATAACATGAATTATATGGAAATTATTAATGCCTATTCATGAATTCTAAGTGCATCTCATACCTTGTATGCTACTGACCCATAATCATTTCATTCATATTCACATGCCATTCTTCCTTAACTTTCATCATGTGCGATCTTATGCGATTTTTGTTCGTTTCTTCTCATATCTTCTTCTCATTGCTCCATATGCCTAAACCATTGCATCCATGATTGTATATTCATTCACACATATTTATGAGCATTCACTACTGACTTTGATGTTCATTTCATGTATTAATTCATGTTTGTAAGCCATATGCATTCATACTTCATCCATGAGCCCTAATTTGCATTTATGTGAACTTAGGTGAACTTTTTGTACATAGTTTGACATAGTTTGATCTTGTGAGGTATCCTAGCATACTTAGGGACATATAGCATGTAGATACTGACTTTAGAAGTCATGTAACCTTTAGGTACCTTCACCTTTATACTTAGGTCTTATTTTTAACCCTAGTTCCATTCTAGGACGCTTATGGTACTTAATCGCTTTCATGCTTTGATTTTACTTCCAATATGCATTGTCATGCTAACTTTTGTTTTGTAGGGGGGAAGATTGAGGTAAGCATTACTTCATTCCCATCTCTTATGCATTTTAATTGTGTTTGCCTTAGCACCTTGTGCTTTGCTTTTAGGCTTTCCCCTTTCTTAGAACAACTTAACTTCCTTAGGAAGTAAGTTAGTTTCTAACTCTCTTTTCTTCTTTTCTTTTTCTTTCTTAGGATTAGAATACCTCATTAACCATAGGATCTCCCTTTTGTATATGATAACTAACTTAGGGTTGTGTCTTAGTCCCCCTTAGTTTATCCTTTTTTCAACTTGAGTCATTCTTTCTCATCTCATAAAGAAAAGCAATAAAAGACTTAATAAAAACCGAACAATCTTGTACGACACGAGACTTTGTTGCGGAGTGTTTATACGCGTCCTGTTTCGGGGCGAGGTGTAAATACTTCCCGCGATGGATAGGTCTTAGTACAAGACCGTTCACAAACAATTTCAAAATAATTCTCATAAAAGACAAAAACAAATAACAAGCGACTATCCTGCGGGAACTTCTCTTCTCATCTCATTCACTCACAACGCGAACTCGCGGCGACTTGTCACACATGCAAGACGGTAAACACACTCGTACCAGACGAGTCTGCAACACCTGAGCATAGACATACGCAGTTCTAGCTGTAAAAAACACAAACAAATAGTTCCCGCCTAGGTTAGGCGAACTACGTCGACTCTGATCCTCATTATCCCGATGAGGTACGTAGGCAGTGGGGTAGGGCCCATTCGAGCACAATCTTTCTTTTTCCCTACATTTTCCCCCTTTATTCTCATTTGTGGATTTCATTTCTTTTCTCATTTCCATTTCATTCCAGATAGCAATTCTTTTCATTCAAACAGCATATTATTTCTCACCCTTTGAAAACAGATTTATAAGCGTGGATCCCGTCGAGTACGGCGGACGAATTGGGGTGCTAATACCTTCTCAATTCGTAACCGACTCCCGAACTCAGATCTTTGGTTCGCAAGGCCTTGTTCTTTCCTTCTTCCTTAGGTTTGTGCAACATTACCTTTCCCTTTCTTTCGGGATAAAAATGTCTGGCTGGCGACTCTAACCCTTTCCGCGCCACTTTCGCGTTTGTACTAGGATGAAAATCCCGGGAGCGACAGCGTGCCGGACAGACTGAAGAGTCGCCACCTAATTCTATTTATTCCCGAAATGGGAAAGGGGAGATATAGATACAACCCGAGAAGAGAAGGATGAGGACAAAGGTCAACGGAACCATTGCCTGGGTTCGGGAGTCGGTTATGCAGGGGGAAGGTATTAGCACCCCCTACATCCATCGTACTCGATGGGAACCATCTAAGTTAACGCGCGAGAAAGGATGTCTATGCTTAAACGAAATGCTTGCTAGAGGGAAATGAGTTGAATTATAAGTTAGATTGATCCTAGGTGCTCGGCAAGGAATAAGATCCTAGTGCCTACGTACTCCCGTGTGCAATGGGAAAGTCAGAGCCTCGTAGTTCGGCCTACTACTGGTAATGGTTGTTCGATTTTATTACCTTTCTTCGACGAAAGGGTTTAGGAGCTGAAATGTGCTAAAGACTATGGATAGTTTATCTCGTCCAACAAGACGAGCGTCCTGCATCGAAATAATCGGAGCGAGTAACGAGAGCTCGTTATCCTCCTTTCTACCGCTTAAGGCTCGTGGCGTACAGTTCTTCTCGTTTTATTAATGTGTTTTATTTTCCTAAGACCGCTTGACGTTGGATCAAGGGTTTGGATCTAAAAGAATCGTTTTGGTTTTTGAGGTTAAAGGGTGAATGCAAAAATGGAGGTTTATTTTGTGGTTGGTTTAGCAAGACACAATGTGCTTGGCTCGCAAGGTAAAGTGGATCCTAAACGAAACGATAATCGGAAAATAAAGTGCAAGTGTGCGAGTGAAATCGCTTGGCGTTGGACCAAGGATTCGGAATTAAATAAAATACGGAAAATAAAAATGCGTACAAAGTAATGGGAGAGGGATACAAAATAAATACAGGGGATTGCGCGAAATAAATGGTATCATTGTAGTTTGCCCAAGAGGAAGCGTGTGTGCAGTGTTTTTGAACTGTTCGAAGGTGTTCAACCTTTTTAATCGGAAACAACTATTCGAAGGCGTTGGACCTTTTAATCGAGAACAACTATTCGAAGGCGTTGGACCTTTTTGGGATGCGTCGAAATTTAGTTCGTGAACTACCTTAGAATCGATTCAAAATTGGAATCATTCTATCAGGAGTCGAAACGTTTTTTTAAATGCGGAAATATATAAAATTAAATTAAATTGCTAGAATTAAATTGAAATAAAATAATGAATTAAATAATTAAATAAATTGAGTGATATTAAGAATAATAAATAAATTAAATTAAATTAAATGTTTGTTTTGCCTAAATAATAAAAATGAATAATAATAAAAAAAACTAATTACAAGGAGGGCCTCATATTGACCGAGTATCACCGATTTAACGAAATCGGGCAATGCCTCGGCCTTTTGTTAAGTCATTGGCCCCTAAATAAATAGATAAAAAATCAAGAGATTATTAACATATATATTTTTTAAACCATTTTTCTAAACAAAGATAATACTAGAAATTAAAAATCATGAAAATAATTTATAAAAATTAAAATAAAAACTATTAATATCTTAGAATAATAATAAATAATACAAGAGAGAAAGAAAAAAAAAAGATAAGAAAAAGGGGTGAATCAGCACAGCGTCATGCTAGATGTGTGGATAGCAGCACAATCTGAGCTCAAAGCCCAACATAAAAAGAAATATATAAAAAAAATTGAAAGGGGGGCATGCACTGATTTGGCGGCTTGTATTTAGTGAATTTCAAATGAACCAATGGCTTATAAAGCCCAACAACCAAATAAACAGGTTTTTATAAAAAAAACAAATCAAATTAAATTAAAAAGAGAAATGAGATGCTTCCTCCCCTTCACTTTTACGGTTCAGAATATCAACAACAACACAAGCAACTGAACAAGCAACAATCGAAGAAAACGAAACCCACCCTTAACAACGAATAACAACGGCGGTGGTACCTTTCACGGCGGACTCCCTCTCTCTCTCTCTCTCTCTCTCTCTCTCTCTCTCTCGGTTCTGGTCGGTTTCGGATTGCTCGTGCTTAGGTGTTTATGGGTTTGTGATTTTTCTCGGTTTTCACTCTGTTCAGAAATCGCTCACCGCCTCTCTTGCGTTAACTCCGACGATTCTGACTCCCAGATTCTTAGTGTTTCTCTCAAGTCTCTCTCGGCGGTGCTTCTCGGTGATTCACGACTTTGGCTCGGTTTTAGATCCAGGTTCGCAGTGGTTCATGGCTTCGTCGAAGCCGGGCGGTTTCGGTTCAAGGTTGAAGGACGGTTCCGCGATGGTGATTCGCGGCGGTTTGGTGTTTGAGTGTTCGGTTGGTTTTGGTTCGTGTTATTTCACAGTGAGTGTGGTGTTTGTTTTTTTGAAGATTTGTGTGGTTGTACATGAAGGATTTGCGTCACGGTTGTGTTGAGTTGGTGGTAGAAGATGGTTATGGACAGTTTTCCGACAACGTTAAAGGGGACGGTAGTGTTGGTTTGGCTTTCACGGGGTGGTTTCTTGGTGGTGCTGTTTTCACAGCAAGGTGGTCGATGGTGTTTCGTGAAAGGTGGTTGGTTAGGGTGGATTGTGGTTTTGCTATGGGCTTTTTCGGATGAAAGGGGTGTGTGAAGAATGGCTTATGCAGGGTTGTGTGGAGTTTAGTGGATATTGTTATGGAGGCGATTCGTGACAGATGAATAGTTCTTTGGTTTACAATTTTTCTGCTCTTTTTGGTAATGGAATCACATATGATTTGTAGTGATTAAAGAAATGAAGGTGAATAATGAAAGATTGATTATTTATGGTGGGTGTTTGAGAAAATGTGTTTTTGATGATTTTTAGATTTGAAACTTGGTTCTGTTTTTTTGCAGGATAATTTCAAGGTTTTTCCAAGCTTTTTATAAATGAAGAAAAAAAACTGATTTTATAGAGGGAAAATGCAGGGTGTTTTTGGGAAAAGATCAAAAGGAATCTTGAGCTGGACAAACATTGCTGTTGTTGTTATCCGTGGAGGAAAGAAATTGTGAGTGGAAAAATTGTGTAATGATTTTGAATGGCTGGATTAGTGGTGGTGTTTGATGTGAATGGAAAAGAAGGTGTCACATAGGGGAATCAATGAATTGTACTGATTTTTTTTAATAAAATCAACATAATATTAATAATAACAAGATTAATAAATAATGAACAAATATGAATAAAAAGTTTTTTTTTTTGTTTTAAAAGAAGTAATATGGAATTGGGTAAGAATTATAAAAAAAATGGTTTATTTATAAATTGAAATAAAAGTATGATTTTCCTGAAGTGTTGGCTAGGTTTTTGAGACAAGAGGAAAAAGTGATTGCTCCTCATCAGGAGGAGGTTGAGACCATCAATCTTGGTACTGAGGAAGATGTGAAAGAGGTGACGATCGGAGTTAGTCTGCAAGCTCCAGTGAAAGAACAACTCAACAGTATGCTTCGGGAATATGTTGACGTCTTTGCTTGGTCCTATCAAGATATGCCAGGTCTAGATACATATATTGTCATGCACAGATTGCCACTGAAAGAAGATTGTCTGCCTGTCAAACAGAAGTTACGCCGTACTCGCCCAGACATGGCCATGAAGATCAAAGAGGAAGTACAAAAGCAGTGGGACGCCAGTTTTCTTGCCGTGACTAGTTACCCGCTGTGGGTTGCTAACATTGTACCCGTACCTAAGAAGGATGGAAAGGTGCGTATGTGTGTGGATTACCGGGATCTGAACAGAGCTAGCCCAAAGGATGATTTCCCATTACCTCACATTGATGTATTGGTGGATAACACGACTCAGTTCTCGATATTTTCTTTCATGGACGGATTTTCTGGATACAATCAGATTAAGATGTCACCTGAAGCCATGGAGAAGACAACTTTCATCACACCCTGGGGCACGTTTTGCTAAAAAGTAATGTCGTTTGGTCTGAAGAACGCCGGTGTAACTTATCAACGAGCTATGGTAACACTATTCCATGATATGATCCACAAAGAAATCGAGTTCTATGTGGATGATATGATTTCCAAGTCACTTACAGAAGAAGATCATTTGGTGAATCTTTTGAAACTTTTCAAGCGTCTGAGGAAGTATCAGTTGAAGTTGAACCCCAACAAATGCACATTCGGGGTACATTCTGGTAAGCTACTGGGATTTATTGTAAGTGAAAAGGGAATCGAGGTTGATCCCGAAAAAGTGAAAGCCATTCAGGAAATGCCTGCACCTAAGACTGATAAAGAAGTTCGAGGGTTCATAGGTAGATTGAACTACATCTCAAGGTCCATATCTCATCTCACTGCAACCTGAGAACCCTTGTTCAAGCTGTTAAGAAAAGAACAAACAGTCAGGTGGAATGATGATTTTCAGAGAGCTTTTGACAAGATCAAATAGTATCTGCAAGAACCTCCAATTCTCATGCCTCCAGTTGAAGGAAGACCTCTAATCATGTATTTGACAGTATTATAAGAGTCAATGAGGTGTGTTTTGGGCCAACATGACGAGTCTGGTCGAAAAGAGTATGCAATATACTACTTAAGCAAAACGTTTACCGATTGTGAACAACGTTATTCACTGCTCGAGAAAACTTGCTGTGCGTTAGCGTGGGCTGCTCGCCAACTAAGACAGTATATGTTAACTCATACTACCTTATTGATCTTAAAGATGGATCCAGTCAAGTACATATTTGAGAAGCCAACACTTACCGGAAGGGTTACAAGATGGCAAATGATTCTAACAGAATATGACATTCAGTACACCTCTCAAAAGGCCATCAAGGGCAATGTATTGTCTGAATATCTGGCCGAGCAACCCCTTTATGATTACCAGCCCATGAGATTTGACTTCCCTGATGAAGACATCATGTTTTTGAAAGCAAAAGATTTTGAAGAGCCTATTCACACTGAAGGGTCTGACCCATAAGAAACATGGACTATGATGTTTGACGAGGCAGTTAATTGCAACAGTTATGGGGTTGGTGCAATGCTTATCACACCCAAGGGGGTTCATATGCCCTTGTCAGCAAAGCTCACCTTTGCATGCACTAACAACAAAGCAGAATACGAAGCTTGTATCATGGGTCTTGAGGAAGCCATTGACCTCAGGATCAAAACCTTGAATGTATTTAGAGATTCAGCTTTGGTAATCAACCAGACCAACGACGAGTGATACACTCATCAGGAGCATCTGGTTCTCTACCGTGACTATACAAGGAGATTGTTGACCTTCTTCACAAAAGTTAAACTTGAATACATCACTCGAGATGAGAATCAGTTTGCAGACGCTTTGGCTACCATTTCATCCCTGATCAAAGTACAAGCTGCTAATTATGTACCTCGGATTTCGGTATCCAGGCTGGACAGACCGACATATGTATTCTCTGTGGACACTGCCACTGATAACAAGCCTTGGTACCATGGCATCAGATGCTTCTTGGAAACTCAGACATACCCACCTGGGGCATCGTCTAATGATAAGAAGACATTAAGAAGGCTAGCCGACAGTTTCTTCCTCAATACTGATGGTTCTTTGTACAAGCGAAACTTCGACATGGTCTTGCTCATATGTGTTGACAAGAAGGAAGCAGACCCACTGATGCACGAAGTACATGAAGGTTTTTTCGGTACCCATGTCAGAGGACATGCAATGGAAAAGAAGTTGTTAAGATCGGGTTACTACTGGATCACAATGGATGCAGACTGTTGTGCCTATGCTAGAAAATGCCACAAGTGCCAGATCTACGCAGATAAAGTGCATGTGCCTCCGAACCCTTTGAATGTAATGTCTTAACCTTGGCCCTTCTCCAGGTGGGGCATTGATATGATTGGAAAGATTGAGCCGACTGCTTCGAATGGTCACAGATTCATCTTGGTATACATTGATTACTTCACCAAATGGGTTGAAGTAGCCTCGTATGCAAATGTCACCAGACAAGTGGTAGCTCAATTTCTGAAAAGGGATATCATCTGTAGATATGGAGTTCCCGAGCGAATCATTACTGATAATGGTTCAAATTTGAACAACAAAATGATGGAAGAACTTTTCCGGGACTTCAAAATTCAACATCACAACTCTTCTCCTTACATGCCAAAGATGAACAGCGCTGTTGAGGCAGCCAATAAGAATATCAAGAAGATTGTGCAAAAGATGGTAGTCACCTACAAAGACTGGCATGAGATGCTACCATTTGCCTTGCATGGGTACCAAACCTCTATCAGAACATCTACTGGGGCAACACCGTATCAGCTTGTGTATGGTATAGAAGCTGTCCTACCTGTTGAAGTTGAACTACCCTCCTTATAGGTAATGATGGATGTGAAACTGAATGAAGCAGAATATGTCCGGTCTCGGTACAATCAACTAAATCTGATTAAATAGAAAAGATTGGCAGCCATCTGTCATGGGCAGTTATATCAGAAGTGAATGAAGAAAGCCTTCGATTAGAAAGTCAGACCACGGGAATACCAAGTGGGAGAACTTGTTCTAAAAATAATTCTTCCTCCTCATACAGACCACATGGGTAAGTGGACACCAAACTATGAAGGTCCTTATGTGATAACTAAAGTCTTCTCGGGTGGAGCACTGATGCTCGCAACCATGGATGGTGAAGACTTCCCGTCCCCTATGAATTCAGATGCAGTTAAAAAATACTTCGCATAAAAATACCCGCTGGACATAAAAACAGAATGTAAGTCCAGGCAAAAATAGGGCATCCTGGCGAGTAAAAAACAAAATAAAAGACTCGGGCAAAAATAAGGGAAAAATTCAAAAAAAAAAATGTACACTCGCTGAGTTGAAAAGTCATATCGGACGACTCAGGCAAAAATGGGTATCCCGGTGGATTGAAAACCCGAAAGGGCGATCCATGCAAAATCAGGGAATAAGCGAACAACTGCATTCTGAATTCGTCTGTATCACTCACAACATGGCAAGCTTCGAAAGGATAAAGCGTCAGTCAGAATTAACCTTCTTTAGAAAGCAAGATAAGAAGAACGTCAAGGTCATACGGGTCATAACAAAAGGAGCTCACTGAAGAGTCATTTTCAACATTGCCAACACTTTTATTTTCTCAATTTACATAAATCTCCTCATTTCAGGGGATTCGCTTCTTTGACTGTACTTGCCTATTCAGGTCACACAAATAAATAAAATCAGAATTTCCAGTCACACTTTGTTTTGTACATTTTTGTTTCGTTTGCAAAATGTTCAAAGTTCATAATACAACACTTTCATAAAGCATATGAGCCACTTTAATAAATGCTTGCAGGAAATATGTTGCTTTCAGACAAATCTAATTCCTATGATGGAATCTGGTTAAGGATACCTCGGGACACTTGTGCGTTTTCCTTTGTCTTAACAGGTTGCAGGTACTCAAGGCAGACTATTTCACAGCATGGGGAATATCAAGCATTGTATCCCAAGCCAAGTCAGCAACCACATCATCAGCAGGACTCCTTGACAAGAAGTATTTCCTCGAGGATCCCTTGAGGAATTCATCAATCCCTAGCATGTCGCTCGGATGAAGAAGTAGCAACAGATTACTTCTCAGAAGTTATCTCCTCACCAAGCAGGGATCTCCCGAGCAATACCCGATGGCTCTTCTACAACAAAGTGGTCGAAGAACTTTCTATTCCCCATCAGAAGTGCTAGGATTTGCTCATCCTTAGCAGAGTCGGTGGAATTGTCTCCCCACAGAGTTGCCTCCCACAATAGAGCAATGCCTGAAATCTTTCCCCAGCGGAGTTGATGAAACTTCCTCATCCCCAACGGAGTTCTTCCTCCGGACATATCAGCCAATGATCTCTTTCCCCAGCTGAGTTCTTCCTCCGGACAGATAAACCAGAAATCTCTCACTCCGCAGGATCCGAATCTCATATTGGGTTTCTCATTTTCATAATCATAGCATTCACATCATATTCACCAAATAAGCATAGCATTCCGTCTAATACGGAGCATTACGGCAAAAATCAAACATTTGCATGATCATAAGCCAAGTTCGAGCCAGTTACCTGCAAATACCATAATCACTTCACCATAAATATAAAAACTCATATCCCCTACAGATAAAAGCCAAAGCATCCCCTTTGCACTCTCAAATACAGATTTCCTGTTCATATTTATACACGCTCTTTTCGACACACGTCAGTGTCATCTTTTCCCAGTAAGGTCACCAGAATACCTTCTGCATTCTAAACACAGATATTTGTACATATTCTTTTTGGCACTCGTCCATGTCATACTCCCCCAGCAAGTTAAAACACTCGTCCGTGTCCCTTGCCCAATCCCTTTTTGACACCCGTCCGTGTCTTGCACATCTTTCACCAGTAGATCATACTTATACATACTTATACAGAAGTCTTTGATACTCGTCCATATCTTGTATATATCACCCCTTGTAGCACCCCAAATTTTCCCTCTAGCTTTTCTGTCTTTTTCTGCTTTTCGGTTTGCATTCATACGCATCTTACATTAGGACATATCATTTTCATAGGCTTTTGAGACATGGGAACGAGATTTTCAGAAGAATTAGGGTTTCACACTTTATTTGCAGATTATCAGAGAATTCAAGTTTTTTGGACGTGCAGACATCAGTGGCATCGTCTTAGGTTCCTGTCACTAAATTAGGGTTTATTTCCCTGATTTTGCGGTATTCAAGGATTTCATGGTTGCAAGGACTATTCACTATGCATCTGGCTCATCATTAGGAAATTTTATCCTTCATCAAGTTGCATGGCTATTTTTCTCTTCTCAGCATATCAGAAGCTATGATTTCAATTCAAGTGTGTTTGTTCAGTCACGATCCATTCTAGAGGGATGTTTGACCTAATCTTGGTCAAACTATCAAGAGTTTGCTTCAGGTGCAAGATAGGGGTTTCAGGGATTGATTTCTCAGGCGGTACGTATCCAAGGTTGAGGTGTGAAATTCGTCAGATTGGCAAGTTGTGATTCATATGATATTATGGGCCAGTTTGTCTATGCATGTGTCCATTATGTTCAATTGTGGATTTATTTCCCCAAGAGAATGATCCAGACGATCTTGAAAAGATTAAGGGTTCATTGGATTAGAAACTCAGAGGTTGATTAGTACAAGTGATGTGGTTCGATTGCAATGGCAATACTTTTTGTTTTATCAAGAGTGTGTGGATTATTACGGTTTGTTTCATGGCAGTATGCACGATGGTGGTAGCCAACTTATTTCATAAATCAGTTCATCGTCCATTATCCACTTTTATCCGAATTCCTTTAAAAAAACCATTTCATATTCATTCTAAACCATTTCTGGTACCTATAATCCATCATATCCATTTTCCTATATTCGTTTCATTTCCATATTTTTATATACCCATTTTAAGACACATTTTTAAAACCAATTTCAAATATTAATTTCCTTTTAAGTTTCATTACCATTTTTATTAATCATTATCCAATTAGTCACTTGCTTATCCACCAAATCACTTTTTATTATCCATAATCAAATTCTTTTGCCATTAATTACAAAGTCCATACCATTTTAAAGCCATTACAATTACAATTCCAATTTCATAAGGACTACATGACCTAAGGCATTGTTTAGAAAAAAGAAAATTCTGCAAAGTTATTTAAAAGTTGGTGCAAGTCACAATTTTCCAAGGACCCCACTTTACAAACACACAACCATTTTTTTCAGCCTAACCACATATTCCATAACAATTTTTTCACTGCCAGTCATCAACACGCACAACTCTCGCCCACACACACAAAAGTCACACCAAGGGATCCCACCATTCATGCAATACATGGAAAAAGGCGTTTTTCACAATTTGTGAACAAAGGCTCATGACGTGAAAACCAACGTGAATTACACTCCCTCATTCAGCACAAGAAAACGGATACACACAATCACAACACATACTGAATTGCTTCGCTACCTTCATCCCTCCATTTAACTCTTCTACAACACTGCATAACAAATCCATAAAACCTCAAAAAAAACTTGTTCAAACAACAAGAGCAGATATCCAAAGAAAACAAAAACAGAGAAAAAGGTGAATAGATAGAAACCCTCAACTCGTCATTATCACCTTCAAGCACATCACCATCCATCTCCAACCTTTGAAAAAGAAAACAGATGCAGAACATAAGGAAGAAGAGTGAAATCGAAACAGAGAGATCAAGATGAACGTTTTGTTCAAACCAAAATAGGGAAATTCTGAGATGAAGAGATATTGAAATCTAAACGAAAGAACCTTGAAAAACCTCAATCGCCTCAATCACCGAACCATCATCTCCGCCACTTTTCACACACCCAAACCGCACCCTTACTAAAGCCTGAAACACAAATTCTTTGACCTGCTTTCAATCTCATATCACCCTTCTTCAACTTTCAACCCTTTAAAACTCTTAACCGAGCCACCAAGCTTTTGACTCAATAAACTCGTAAACCCTCTCTCTTTCAACCATCCTTTATACTTTCTTCTGCAATTTTCATAACACCAAACCCTTGTCCTAATATGAATAACACAGACCTTCCTCTATAATCCCATCGCACAACACCAAAACCTCACCTCTCAGCTTCAATTACCGGTCCAAAATAGAACACGCCTTCCAACCCTTAACCTTCGTACAACCATTTCACCATAACCCTTCCTTCATCATCACCGCAGAACAACAACAAAGCCAGCATCTCAACAACTCTAACAATCTCCAGCACTCAGTAACAACAACAACAACACATAAATCAGAAAGAGATGAAGATTAGAGGCAAAGAGCAGATCTACATCACACAAACCGAAGTACAGATTGATGAGAGCAAGCTAGAAATTGACGACGACAACAGCAAGTAGAAGCAAACCACGGCGAGATTCGGAACACAGTCGAGGAGGAGCCATTGAACAAAGATTGACGACGGAGGGGTTCAAACCGCGATCGAAGGCGGAAAGCATAGAAGCATCGGTGCCGACGAACTCCGATTTGATACCGATGACATTTTGAGGGAGGCTCGCGACATAGTATTAGGGTTTCTGGTGCGAAATCGGTGGTGACGGCGTAAGCTTCGTCGTGGTTTTCTCCGGCGACGGAATGTGAAAAAGAAACGCGTTTTGTTGGAAGGGGTGGTTCGTGTGTATTGTTTTGAAGATAACATCTGCTCTATTGACTCCTTAAATGTTTTTTGTGTTTATAAATCAAACTTTTTATTTTTTACTCTTTGTTTTAACCTTTATTTTTTTTTTAAGGAGAAAGCTTCATAGGTATTATTTGCTGTGGGCTAAGCCCAGCGGATTTTCTACTCCCATTGCCAGACTTCACTTATACACCCCTTGGATGTGAGAAATTCCATTTGGACCCTTTTTGAAGACTTGGACCTAATCGTTTTTGCTATCAGCACCCAATTTCCAGCGATTCCCCCTGGAGTGTGCATAAGGAGCTATTGGGCTTTCTCTTGGTTGGCCCATCGACATGCTATCCACACCAACATCCAGCAAATGAACTCCGTTTCTTTCTTTATTATTATTATTTTTATGTTTTATTAGTTATTTTGATCTTAATTAGGTTTTTTGACATTTTAGTTGATTATGTTTTATAATTAATATTAAGTCTTAGTTTAGAGCTTGATTATAATTTTGATTTATGTTAGGTATGATATTTTATTTAGTTTTGGTTTTATTTTCAATTTAATTTGGTTTAATTAAATAAATTTTTGTTTGACCTTGATTTAGTTTATTTTGATTAATTTAGTTCATTTAAGTTAGTTTGTATTTAATCTTGGTTCTAGCGTTGGTTGATATTTTGTAGGCTTATTGCTTGATTTCAAGGACGATGGATTTGACTTGGTGATAACCTTGCGTTTGATTGCTCGAAGATTTATCTGAATGAATATTTTGGTCGATTCGATTGTTGATTCGTGAGGTCAAATACCTGAGTTTTACTGGATTGATTGTGTGAATCTTCTACTCGATATTTCTTCTTGGTTTCTCTTGCGCGTATTGAAGAGGAAACAAACCTTCTCTGTTAGGTACCACTGAGGCCCGATTTTACTTATTGCATGCTACTGCATCTGGAAGTCCTACTGGTGTAGGCTCTGTTTGTGCATTATTTGATTACTCCATACTGCATTCTCCTCTCCTCACTTATTTCTTTTCATCTTTGCTCCTTCTTCCTCCATTTCTTTCTTATCTTGTTCGAGATGTGCTTAGGCCATCTTTCGTCTAGCTTCTTCTTCTTTTCTCTTTTCTTATTTCCTTCTTCTTCATTAGGATATATCTCCAACCTCACTAACCTTAGGACCATATTTGCATGATAACATTAGGATTTGTTAGTTCCCATTAGATTTTACCTTTTGATCTTTGGTTTCTTTTCTTTTCTCATCTCAAAACAAAACCTAAAAAACATTTAATAAGGATTGAAGTGGTCTCCTGTGCAATAGCCTTATTCCATGGGGAACTTGTAGTCTTCTCATCTTGGGATAGTACAAGTTTGTCTAGCATGATGTACAAGTCTGATCATGAGACCATCTTCATAAAGAAAACTTAAAAAAACATATCTTCATTCAAAAATTACAAAAACACTTAATAAATTCAACGAGTTAGTGAGCTTAGGCCCTAATCTCTGGAACCAAGTTTTGGGGATCTTCTCCTTACTTGAGTGTGCTTGTTCTGTTATTCCATCTTGGAATGTAGTAACGAGTACACATTCCATGGAAAAGAGCTTGAGTTCACTTCCTTGTGCCACACCAATAAAATCTTCTAAAAAACACAAACAAACAATAAGCGTCTCTCCTTCAGGACTTTTTTTCTCATCCCTTTCGCTCCGTCCGCGAACTTGCTCCTACTTGTCATTTTGCAAGACGGTAACGCACTCGTCGTCCGAGCCTGCAGCACCTGAGCATTGACATAGGCAGTTCAAGCCTTAAGACACAAGCATCTTCTCCACCCCTAGTTAGGGGAACTACGACGACTCTGATCCTCATTGTCCAGATGAGGTACGTAGGCAGCGGGGTAGGGCCCGTTCGAGCACAATTTTTATTTTCCCTACATTTTTCCTTTCCATTTCTTTTTCAGTTCCCTTTTATTTTCTTTTTATCCAGTTCAGTTCCTTTTCTTCAAAGCAGCTTTCATTTCTTCACCCTTTGAAACAGTTTCTTTGCAAGCGTGGATCCCGTCGGGTACGGCGGACGATCTGGGTGCTATACCTTCCTAGGTTATAACCTACTCCCGAACTCAGTCTCTTTGGTTCGCAGGACCCATGTCCCTCCTTTTCTTCTCCTCTGGTTTGTGCAGCATTACCATTCCCGTTCCTTCGGGATAAAAATGTTTGGCTGACGACTCTACCTCTTTCCACACCACTTTCGCATTTGTACTAGGATGGAAATCCGGGGAATGACACCCCTCAATAGATCCAACACTCGTCCGTGTTCTTTGCTCGATCGATTGATACTCGTCCATATCATCATCCTTAAACATGAGTCAGTGTTTGTTTCTACCGATACTCGTCTGTATCATGGTACTAAGGATGCTCGTCCGCATCTTTGATCTATACACATTGTCAAACACTCATATTGTTTATTTTAAAAGCGTAAGCATTCGTCCGTGTTTACCATTCCCCAGTAAGTCGCCAACATAACAACTTTCTCCTATCCGACATTTGTCCTATGTCGTGATATCTTTCGGCAGCCGTCCCCTTCCAGGTGATCGTCCTTCACCTTTGGATGAACGTCCCTCATCCTTTCCCTAGTGGAATCCCCATTATTGGAACTTTCTATCCGGCATTCGTCCTATGTCGTGATAAAGAGCAGCCGTCCCCTACTAGGTGATCGTCCTTCACCTTTTGATGACCGTCCCTCATCATTTATCCGATGGCCGTCCCCATCGTTGATCTTTTTTTTTTTTCCGGCATTCGTCCTATGTCGCGATAATCTCCAAGAGCAGCCGTACCCTGCTAGGTGATTGTCCTTCACCTCTTGATAATCATCCTTCATCATGATTATCTGATGGCCGTCCCAATCGCTGACCTTTTCTATCCGGCATTCGTCCTATGTCGAGATAAAGAGAAGCCGTCCCCTGCTAGGTGATCGTCCTTCACCTCTTGATGATCGTCCTTCATCATGCTTATCCGATGGCTGTCCCCATCGTTGACCTTTTATATCCAGCATCCGTCCTATGTTGAGATAAAGAGCAGCCGTCCCCTGCTAGGTGATCGTCCTTCACCTTTGATGCCGTCCCTAATCAAATATTTCATTTTATTCTTTAACCCGATGGACGTCCCCGTCGTGGTCCCTTTTCCTTTTCTTTATGATCGTCCTTCATCAATTTTCTCATCAATGCATTTCTCAATCCCCACAGAATTTTCCTAACCCAATGGCCGTCCCAGTCGCGGTTTCTTTATTTCCCAGCATGATGGTCGTCCCCGTCATTGCTTTGCTTACCGGTTTACCCCCAACAGTCGTCCTCTGCCCGACGGCCGTCCTCCGTCATTTCATTTGATAATAATACTATACTACCTCTTACAATTTATATCCCTTTCCTTCTTCTCTCCAGCGAGTGCAAATTTTGGACTGTCTTTGGTATTCAACCACAAGTTATCTTGTTTGTCTGTTAAGCCAGGCGCTTACATCCTGCACAGCTAACTCATGCTTGAATATGGGCAGCTGTAAACACCCCAAATTTTCCCTCACTTTTTCTCACACCATGGCTTGTGATCTTTCATTTTTGCATTAGCATAAGCATACCATCTCATATTACATATTTGTTTCACTGCATAGTTTCATTTCATCTGCATCTAGGGTTTGTGATCTGAGCAATACAAGAAGTGATCTGAGCCATCCCAAAGGTCTTGAGGCTTACCAAGAGGATCCATGTGTGTTCCATGATCATAATATGCTCCCCAGAGTTCATAAAAGCCAAGAGATCACAAAGAATGGCAAAGGCATAGAGGCAGACTGAAGATTTCCTACACAGATGACCTAAAATTAGGGTTTTGGTTTCAGAGGCCTTAATCCCAAATTTTTTGGTCATTCTTGTTTCTAATGGTCTTAATATGCTATAAGGATCGTGTGTATCAAATCTGATGAAGAATTTCATTATGGAAGTCATCTGATCATTGGGTAACTTCTTGAGCAAGTAAAGTCAAAATCAGGGCATCTGAAGCCTCCATCAAGGGTACCAAAGGGTCATCATCATCATTTTGAGTCTCTATGATCTTTATTTGATCTTAGAAGTTGTTGGAAGTTCATAAAGTTGAGGAATTTTGAGCCAAATGCAAACTTGCTATTTTTGGAAATGACTTGTAATGGAAACTTTCCATTTTGGGAAAGATATTCAACCTATTCTTTCATGACCAAAAATGCTTCAAATGAAAAATTCTTGGGCATGAAAGTTGTAGATTATGTCTTCCCATTTTCAAAAAGTACAAGAACATGTCTTGATTCATCCTAGAACTCAAGATATGGCCTTTCAAAGTTGGCAAAAATCCTATAAATTTCAAGTTCATGCCAAAGAGGGATTTTTGCAATTTCACTTGCTAAGCCATTTCATGACCTCTAATTGACTTCTAAACATCATACAAACATAGTGCAATGCATTTGAACCAGAATTGTGCCTTGGATTGCAAGTTTCATCAAGCCATTTTCATAAAAATCTCAAAGTTGGAAATTTGCAAAACCTTTTCAATCTCACCATTCAATCATCACAGCTCATCACAATCAATCCTATGGTGTTCCACAAACTCAGCTGAACTCAAAGCAGCCCTAGAACAGCTTCTGCCATGGTCCATGCTTGTAGTACACCAACTATTGACTTTTTGGCCAATTTCTCCATACCATTCCCACAGTGTTATGCAGTCTTTCTGACTCATTGCATTTGTTTATTCATGGCACAAGGATCATAAAACATAACACACACAAGCCTGCAAGACCACCATATTTAGATTGCAAGAAAATCACAAAAAACTTCCCTTCTTCGATTCTCTCAAACCAGCCTTCAAACCTCAAAAATTTCTTCACCAACAAGTCATACATCATCCATAGAACATAGCTCAACCCTCAAAAGGACCTGAAACATCACAAACACAAACCTCCATTTCTGCTACACCAGAACTGGAACTTTCAAACCAGCCATCATAAAAGCTTTTGAATCATTCCACAAGCACTAGGAGGACCAAAGGAAGCAGTTTGCACAAGAGAAAGGCTCTGAAAGTCCATATTTGGGGATCTCCAGCTCAGGTAACCTCAAGAACACTTTCTCTCAAAACCTTATTTTCTTGTTCTAAAATGAAAATACGTGTTGTGGGGTTCATCATGATCTGTTTAAAACTGAAAATGGTTGAGAAATGATGATTTTATAAGCTTCTGAAAGTTTGTCCAGTTTTTGTTTTTTCTTCGATTCACCATGATTATGAAGCATAAATGATGTTTGTTGGGTGATTTGAGTTGTGTGGGGGTAATGGATCATTTATGGGCAGTTAATTTGGGGTGGGTAGCCTGTAGAAGGATTTAGGGTTTTTGGTTCACCCGGGAAGATGACCGGAGCTTGTCTCTGGTCACCTGAAAGTAATTAGCCCTAATTAGGGTTTAGTGCCCAGATTGATTGAGGACCCTTGGATGCGTGATTAGCTTAAGGTTTGAATGGACCAGATTAGCTCATTAATACTAATTTATATTTAATTAAATAAATCATAATTAATTAGCCAGAATGCATCCTGACCGTCCATTAGCGCGCACAGTCAAACCTCCCCCTTAAGTTTAAATCCTGGCCTTTGGATCCTCTGACTTTTTATTTTATTCTTTTTTATTCATTTTCTTTTTATTTCTTTTGTTCATTTTATTTAAAATAGTAAAAATCTTCAAAAAAATCTCAAACTTTTCATTTTTATTCTAAATATTTTTCTTTACCTGAAAACATTTTTATTTTTATTTTTTGCATTAAAAAAGTATTTTTAAAACATTAAAATGTTATTTTTAATTAATTAATGGATTTTAATTAATTAAAAATGCATTTAGGTTTCTAAAAATCACCAAAAAATTCATGAAGCATTTCAATACATTTAGAAACATTTTCAAACTCATCATACAAATTTCTTTTTAGGGTTGATCATAATTTCACAATTTTCTTTGAATTAGGGTTCTTAAAAATCACATTTTTAACCCTAACTTTAAAAATTCATTTCTGCCTAACCATGATGAGTTTGAACTTGATTCTTTTTGCATTGTTTCATATATTTCATATAGTTTCTAGGTTATGTGTCTCATGATTTAATCATGCATTTTCAATTTGATTTGCATTTTTCCTTTAGAAGCACCCAAAAACCCTAGCAAACTTCGGAATTTCATAACTTCCACCAGGTTAAGCTTCTGACTTTCTCCTTTGGGTTTGTGATATCATATGGGATTAGGGTTTTTTTGAGCTTGATTTAAATTTTTTATCATGTTGAATGCTTCTGTTTTGGTCATATGCATCTCATATTGTCTTAAAACCCTAATTTTGCATCTTCATTTGCCTTCTCCTTTGCACATCATCATCATATGAACTTGCCATGACATTTCAAGCATTTGTATGAAATCTTAGGCATATTAAGACATGCTTGAATATTTCCTGATCATTTCTTCATTCATTTGCCCTGCCTTGCATCCATTACATTTCATGAACATCCATGTGTTTTCATGCTTCTAAACATGCTTCCATTGCATCTCATCCTTGTATGATCATTCATATGCATCTTGTATGACTTTGCATCATATCATAACACATTGGAATTTCATAATCACTTCTGACTTTGGTCTTTACATCTCATTTCACTTCATTTCCTTTTGCTTTATGTCTTATGCATTCATACTAACATTTCAGGGGCTTTTGGTAAGTTATCTGGGAGGTGGATTTGCCTTCACCTCTCACTTCTTCTTTCCTTTTCATATGCATATTTACTTGTATTTGAAGTGAATCCATTTCACTTATGCTCTCTCATTCTTACTTTCTTCCTTTTAAGTCACTTATCTTCTTCATGAAGTAAGTAGCTTATTCTCTCTTCCTCCTTCTCTTTTCATCTGCTTCTTCCATTGGTGGCCTTGAAGATCTTTTCTCTTAAGCCTCACAAACCATAGGATATCCAAGAATGATAACTTTTAGGGTAGTTTATAGTCTCCCTTATTCTTTTACCTTTGAGTCTCCTTGAGTCTCTTTTCTCATCTCAACAATCAGAGACTAAACTCTTAAAGCTCTAGGACTTTGGAATTAGGGTTATGCCTGCATCTTTATCTTAAGATGGAGTGTATAACTTTAATACTTAGTGTTAAACCTTTAATTTTTTTACGCCTCTTAATCAAAACACATTAATAATCACTAAGACTTTATCTTGTAACTTGGGCCTTACATTAGGGTTCTATCTCTTCCATATGGTTAAGAGGGACTAACCGTAGTGTTTAATGGACAAGTCCCCCTCAAGTTGTCTTACAAACCATAAAATCCACTTCTTAATCTCATCCTTTAATTAAAATCCATTTAATAAAGGCTTGTTATATAATGAATTTAATCCCTAACCATGGATTAAGTTGAGGTATCTTCCTCAGCTTAAGTGTTCTCATCTATCATCCTTCTATTAGGATGGTGTAATGAGTTCACTAATCTGTGATTAGAGATTAAACTCATTACTTAACACTAAACAAAAACCCAAAAACATCTAAATAATTACAAGTAGGTTAATGATCTTAATCCTACATCATCATGGTAATTAAGTTGAGATACTTATCTAATACTTAAGTATGCTCATTATCCCTAATCAGGGAGGATATAATGAGTTTACAACCTTTGATTTAGGCTTATGCTCATTAACTTATGCAAAACACCAAAAACAATAAAAAATTGAAAACATAAAAACAAACAATAATCGTCTCCTTCGGGATTCTTTTCTCATCACACTCATTCACAAACAAGAACTCGCTTCTTCCGTCTAATGCAAGACAGTTAGCACTCAAGCTAGACGAGTCATACACTTGAGCATAGACAAGCAAGCAGTTCACAGTCAAATCATCTAGTCTCTTTGAGTCGAACTACGGTGTTCTGACTTCCTCATTGCACGAGAGGATACGTAGGCATAACTTAACGGTTATCGAACAAAAGTCTTTGTGTCATTCCACTCTTTAAGCATTCTTTTCTAAGCCTCAGTTCCTAAGCAATTCACCTTTTTTGCAATGACACTTGTATTTTCTTTCCCTAGATTTTGCACACAGATAGCACATGCACCTACCTATTTTAAGCACAATCTTGTAAGCGTGGATCCCGTCGAGTATGACAGACGATCTGGGTGCTAATACCTTCCCAGGTCGTAACCAACCCCCTTTCTCAGTTTCTCTGGTTCACAACCGTCTTATCCATCCCTTTCTAGGTTTATGTAACATTACCTTTCCTTTGGGATAAAAATGCCTAGCTGGCGACTTTATTCATTTCAACCTCATTTTCTCTTTCACCGACCGTTCGCGTTTGCACCTTGTGACCCCGGTGTCTTTTCAGGGGAGCGACAGGTCTGGGCCAGTCCAGTCATCACAACCATGAATTGATTCATCTGAGTCCTCACTTTTGTCCTCACATCAGTCATCTGAGTCCTCATATCTGTCAGTTCCTAATGTAGATGATCCATTTGTAGACTTAGAAGGTTGTGTCGAGTATGATATATGTGGATGCAATTGACGGGAAAGAGCCTCCTGCAAGCAATATTTCCTGAAACAATCAGCAGAGTGAGAAAACAAGAAAAAACACATGCAAAACAAAGGATATGCGGTTAGCATGCAATGCAATATGTTTATTTGTCTTCAGAGGGTATCTGGTTTGATTTTTGGTTTTGACCTTCCATACCTTCGGGAGATGAAGATGTTTGAAGCAAACGAAGTCCATAAGAAAATCCAATTCATAACCATAAAAATATAAGTGGCAATGCCAAAATACAAATAGTTCATGAATTACAACCAAACAAACTCCCATGGTGAATCAAAATACAATCAAATTCAAGAATACAACAATCAAAATCACCATGGTGAGATAAAGTACAATCAAATAGACACAAGTAAAGAAAATCAGACATCCACTCCAAAAGCATCCTCCTTGACTTCCTTCAGGAGAGCATCAGTTATCGGTCCAACTGGGTGCTCTGTAATGGTTCTGATGAGAAGGTTTCTGGTTGCAATGGAATTTGTCATCTTCTGATATTTATCTTGCTCTTTGGATCTCTTTAACCCCGCCCAGAGTTTCAACTCTGAGATCTCCTTATGAGCTACTAGCAGTGCCTCTTGGCTTCTTTTCTCATTAGACTCTAACTGCTCTATCTTGGCTTGCATCTTCTGGTCTTCTTTCAGACGAGCCTCAGTTATCCTGACCCATCTATCCTGACTCTCCTCCAGATAATGCTCAGCTCTTTCCCTTTGAATCTTTGCTTCCTTACATGCATTCTTCAACACAATTTCTCCTGCTCGGGCTTTCCTGATGAAGTCTTCTGTCTTCTCAATTTTGGTTACATGCTCGATGCACAACTTCTCTAACCTCTCAATGTCTAGACGACCATCATTCCTTTCCCAAAGGGTCTTCTTCAATGCTTCAGTCAGCTGGGTATTTCTTTATTTTAATTTTTCAAACTCTTCCAGGCTTACTGTAGCTGTGGGCTCAACTGCTGATGGCCCTGGTACATCTTCCAGGGAAAATGGCATACGAGTAATCTGTCCTCTGATGCGTGACCATTTAGTGTACTGAGCATAAGCTATGTTATTACACTTTCGAAGGATGGTGGTTCCTTTAGTCTGTATGTGGTCCCAAGCATAGGCTGCTTGTCAGACGGTGGCATGGTTGTTCTGAATAGCACAATAAAGAGACTCTTCTAAGTCCTGCTCCCTGGGTGGATGTATTAAGGCATACCCCAACTGTCTTTTGAAAAGTAAAGGATTGTAATTGATGCAACCCTTTGTAATCACCCCAAATTTTCCCTCACTAAGTTCACACCATGGCTTTTGATCTTTCATATTTACATAAGTTTAGTCATATCATATTATGTTGCATTTTTGCTTCACTGCATTAGGTCAAGTTCATCCGCATCTAGGGTTTGTGATCTGAGCAATCCAGGATCCATCTGAGCCACTCCAAAGGTCTTCAATCATCTCAAGAGGGTCCATGTATATTCAATCATCATATTTTATCCTCCAAAGATCAAGGAAGTCAAAGAATCACAAGAATTGGCAAAGCATGGAAGCAGAGCTAGGGTTTAACTGCACAGATGACCTGAAATTAGGGTTTTGGTTTCAGAGGCCATAATTCCACTTTTTTTGGTCATTCTTGTTTCTAATGGTCTAAATATGTTATAAGGATCATGCATACCAAGTTTGATGAAGAAATTCATTGTGGAAGTCATCTGATCACTAGGTAACTTCTTAAGCAAGTCATAGCAAAAGCAGGGCACCTGAGGCCCCCAACCATGGAACCAAAGTGGATTTTTCATCAAAATGAAGTTATATGATCTTTATTTGATCATTGAAGTACTTTTAAGTTCACAAAATTGAAGAAAAATGAGCTAAACCAAAAGTTGCCAAAAATGGAAATGACTTGTAATGTAAACTTTCCATTTTGGGAAAGTTTTTCAACCTCCTCTTTCTCAACAAAAAATGCTTCAAATGAAAAATTGTTGGTCATGAAAGTTGTAGATTGGATCATTCCCTTTTCAAAAAGTACAAGAACAAGATCTAATTCATTTTGGAACTCAAGATATGGCTTGTCAAAGTTGGCAAAAATCCCATAATTTTCAAGAATGCACCAAAAGGGATTCTTTGCAAAACCACTTGCCAAGACTTTTTGTGACTTCAAACACACTTCAATGTATCATAACGTCATAGTGCATTGCCTCTAGATCAGAATTTCCCAAAGAATTGCAAGATTACATGCCTTGAACATCAAGAATTCTCAAAAGGGCCAAAACTTCACATATTTGCAAAAGGTCCCATAACTTTGCTTCAACTTGCTGAATTGCCTCCAAATGGATTCTATGGACATCCTTGATCTCAGCTGCACATGGAAATGCCAAAAATCCAGCTGCATCCTTGCCCATACCTCAAGTACAAGAAATGTTGACTTTATGCAAATTCACCCATACCAATCACAACAGTCCACCACCCACTCTCTGCCCAATCCAGACACTACAAGCATGCCTCAAAGATCATTTTTCATAACACATTGCAAGTTGAAACCTAAGATTGATCGGGTTCCCAAAATCTCTCCCTCTTGCATTTTCCTTCGAAACTCGTAGCTCACTTATTCAAACTCAAAACTATCTTCACCAATCAACTCAGCATCACAAAAGGACCCTTTCTCACCCTTCAAACAAGCCAAGAACACCCCATACACAAAACACGATTTTTGACCAGCAAGAGTTCAAGCTCTCAAACCAGCCATTAGAAACTTCCTCCAAGCTTCAAAGCATCACCAGGAGGACCATTGGAGTGAGTTTGCACAAGAGAGGAGGTTCAGAAGCTTCAAACTGAGAAAGCTTCACTTCAGGTAACCTCAAGAACAAATTTTCCAGAAACGTGATTTTAGGTTATAGAAATGTTCCTCATGTAGTGCTGATCATGCTGATGCTTTTCTTTTTGAAAATGGTTGCGTATTAAGGATTTTATGAACCTCTGAAACTTTGCCCGTGAAATATGTTTTGTTTCGATTCACATGATTGATGAAGAATAAATGTGTTTTGAGTATGGATTCGTGTTTAGGGAAGTAAGGAGAGTTGATCTGGAGCTTTAGAGCACCAGAAATAACCTAGGGAAGAAGTTTGATTTTGAGTTGACCGGAGAAGATGACCGGAACACTGTTCTGGTCACCTGAAAGTGATTAGGGTTCAGATTAGGGCTTAATCTTGTAATTAGTGCAAGATTGAATTCTAGCCGTCCAGATGCGCGCATAGTCTTTCCCTCCTTTCCCAGCTTTGAATGTGATTACTTTTATTTAATTTAGATTTTAATTCATATTTTCTCATTTAATTTTGCACATTTTATTTAAAATAGCAACAAAATTTCAAAAATATTTTTATTCTGCATTTTTACTTCAAATAATTTTCTTAACCCAAAAATATTTTTATTTTTATTTTTCACATTAAAAAATCATTTTTAAAACATTTAAATGTTTATTTTAATTAATTAATGAGAATTAATTAATTAAAATATTATTTAGGTTTCTAAAAATCCCAAAAAAAATCACATTGCATCTTTAAACATTTAGAAACATTGTCATACCATCCACACAAATTTCTTTTTGGTTTTGAACCATCTTTGATAATTTTCTTGAATTTAGGGTTCATAAAATTCCTATTTTAGAACCCTAACTTCAAGAATTGTTTTCTGCCTAACCAAGAATGGTATGACAATGGTTCTTTTTGCATTGATCTTCATTTGACATGTAGTTTCTAACATAATTTTGTCATAAATTTCTTCTGCATTTTTGAATTAATTTGCATTTTTTCCCTTTAGGTACCTTAAAACCCTAGAAAACTTAGAAAAATCATAACTTCCTTAGGGTTAAGAGTTAGGTCTTCTCCTTTAGGGTATGAAATCATATGGGGTTAGGGTTATTTTGATTGCATTTTCAATTTTTTTTATCTTGTCATTTGCTTCAGTTTTGAGTTTTGCATCTCATGTTGTATGAAAACCCTAATTTCTCTTATTCCTTTGCATACCTCTTGCATATGCTTGCATTCATGAACTTGCCATGACATTTCATATATTCACATGACTTCTAAGACATCATAGGACACATTAGAATCATGCTTGATCATTTCTTCATCCATTTGCCATGATATGCATTCATTACATTCCATGAACATTCATGTGTTTTCATGCTTCTTACATGCTTCATTTGCATTCTCATCACTTGTATGATCATTCACAACTCTTGAAATACATTTGCATCACCTCTTAGCATCATTTACACCATGAACATGCTTCTGGTTTTGGTTTGCATCCTTGCATTCATTTCATTTTCCTTTCATCTTCATTTCCTTTTGCTAAATTTTCAGGTGGTAAGTACTTTGAGAAGTGAGTTTGCCTTCACTTCTCACAATCTCTTCTCATCTATCTTATGCATTCATTGCTGCATTTTGTATTTGTCTTAGAGTGATCTTGCTCATTCATGTTCCTTCTTCACTTTCTTTCTTCAAGTAACTTATCTTCTTAAGTGAAGTAAGTTAGCTTGCTTCTTCTGCTTCTTCTCCTTTCATCTGCTTCTCCCTTGGTGGCTTCTCCTTGAAGATCTCTTGCAAGCCTCATAAACCCTAGGAACACCCAAGCATGCTAACAATTAGGGTTTGATTAGTCCCCCATTAGTTTTACCTTTGTGTCATCTTTTGTGTCTCTCCTCTCCTCTCATAATTAGGGACTAAACCTTCAAGGCTTTAAGGCTTTGTGATTAAGGTTATGCCTACATCATTCTCTTAGGATGGAGTGTATAACTTTATTACTATGTGTTAAAACCTTAATGTGTTTAAATCTCTTAACTAATCCATCTAATAATCACTAAGACAATAAGCTTATAATTTGGGTCTTGCATTAGGGTTCTAATTCTTCCTTAATTGGTTAAGAAGGACTAACCCTAGTGTTAATGGACAAGTCCCCCTCAAGTTGTCTTACAAACAATAAAATCCACTTCTTAATCTTACCATTAACTAAAATCCACTTTAATAAAGGCTTTGTTTTGTCATGAGGTTAATCCCTAATCATGGATTAAGTTGAGGTATCTTCCTCAGCTTAAATGTTCTCATCTATTATCCTTCTATTAGGATGGTGTAATGGGTCCATTAAATCTTTGATTATGGCTTAAGCTCATTACTTAACACTAAACAAAAATACCAAATACATCTAAATAAATGCAAGTAGGTTAATGATATTAATCCTACATCATCATGGTAATTAAGTTTGAGATGTTTATCTCATACTTAAGGTATTCTCATTACCCCTAATCAGAGGGAGGATGTGATGAGTTTACTAACCCTTGGTTTAGGCCTAAGCTCGTTTTCTTATGACAAACACAAAAAGCAATAAAAGACTGAAAACCTCAAAAACAAACAATAATCGTCTCCTCCGGGATTCTTTTCTCACCTCATTCACTCACAAACGAGAACTTGCTTCTTCCGTCTAATGCAAGACAGTTTGCACCTGAGCCAGACAGGTCATACACTTGAGCATAGACAAGTAAGCAGTTCATCAGTCAATTTATCTTTCAGTCTCTTTGAGTCGAACTACAGTGTTCTTACTTCCTCATTGCACGAGAGGATACGTAGGCATAACTTATCAGTTATCGAACAAAAGTCTCTGTATATTCCCCCTCTTCTAGCCTTATTCTTTAAGCCTCATTGTCTTGAGCATTGCATTCTTTTCTTACACTGACACTCCTTTTCTTCATTTCACACTTCTTTTGCACCGACACTTGTATTCTTTTCCAGCTTTTGCACACAGAATAGAACTGACACTACCCCTTTAAACACAAACTTTCAAGCGTGGATGCCGTCGAGTACGACGGACAATCTGGGTGCTAATACCTTCCCAGGTTGTAAGCAACCCCCTTTCTCAGTTTCTCTGGTTCGCGACCGTCTTATCCATTTCTTTCCTAGGTTTATGCAGCATTACCTTTCCTTCGGGATAAAAATGTCTAGCTGGAGACTCTTTTCAGTTCATCTTCATGTTCTCTCCTTTCGCCGGCCGTTCGCGTCTGTACCCCGTCTGACCAGGTGTCATTTGGTGGGAGCGACACCCTTTTACTCCAATAAGTGGCACATTTGGGCATTGCCCACAGCTTGTTATTATGTCTCGACCCTTGGCGTTCTGAGTACACCATCTGATATCTTCTGTAGTAAGGGAAATCATCCTCTTAGCCCAATTCCTTGTCTGTTGTGGGTTCAAGAAGGCTTCCGTCTTCGGCATATGTTTCATCAACCAACTGTAGAAGAGAGGTGCACAACACCTTACCAGTCATCCTCTCTGTTTCTCATTCCTCTGATGAACTGAGTAGTATAAGTCTCCCAATAAGGTGGGAACCGGGTTCTTTAGCATGAAGATGTGGATAGCATTCTTTCTTACAAACTTAGGCTCATATGCAAAAAAAATGATACCATAAATGCTGAGGGCCAGGAGAGCACACACAGTTTCCCAATTCCCTACTGCATCATGCTTGGTAGCCTGAGTAATCAAGAAATCCAGATAAAGGTCTGGGATTCCAGCTTTGGAAGTCATGTGCTCATCAATGGTAGCTGCTTCCAGATGTAATGCTTTAGCTATGTCTTCATTATTTGGAGGAGTCATTTCAGGATTGAAAGGAATTCCTCTTCTGATAGGGACACCCAATATCATAGAGTATTCTTCCAGTAAAGGACCTATCTGAAAATCTGGGAAAGTGAAGCAACGTCGAGGAGGGTCATAAAACTGAAGATAGGTGTGAATCATGCTCCTCCACAATGTGTCCAAGTCCATGATCATGTCCAGGATTCCACCATAATGCTCTCTAAATAAGGGAACATGATCAGGTGTGATAAGGGCTTGTATCGGCCTAATGCCTGCTAGAGGATACTCAAAGAAGTGGTAGGTGATGTTGCTTTTCTTGGTTGAATCCATGTTGAAGATGTGTGCTGAAGGAGATAACTGAAGAGGATAACTGAAGGAGATAGCTAAAGAAGATAGCTGAAGAAGTGTTGAAGCAGATAAGCTGAGCAGAAGAACGGTCAAAACCAAACCAAGGGAAGATGGATACCTTGTAAAATAAATAGACAAATGTTAAATGATGCAATATGATGTATGCTTATGATATGCAAGGGTTTGTGATAATGTGCTGGATTATCAGTTGCTTTTGGCAGGATCCATGAGGGTTTAGAGTTTCAGATTGAAGTCTGAGAACTGGTAACCAGGTGGGGGACTCAAATAAAGAGTCAATAATCCAGGGCTTCAAAGAACTAGTCCAAAATAGTACAACCTTAAGAACAAATTCCAGTAGCAAGGTATGTTGAGGTCAAGGGTTCCTGCAAACCTGTAAACAACCCAACCCACACACAGGTATTGTTCTAGAACAAGGATCCTCGGATTCGAATCTATTATGAGAAGTGTAAACACTTCTAACCTGGAGGTACAATGTTTACCCTAATCATAAAGGATCCTCCTCTAATTCACCTCAGATGCTGAAGGTCATCTAAAAGGGTCATCCAGACTTAGCAGGCTTTCCAGATATCCCTAGCACTACAGGAAATTCGTAGCACAGAGGTCTCAAAAGGAAACCCATGTCTGAACCGTGTTTTCATATTCCCGCACCAGACCGAAATGGAATGGGAAAGAATATAAAACCACTCTAATCCTATGTGTCACTCAGGCATTTGTGTTGGACCTTTCTCACTGGAATACCCCTCCCACCAAAGCAAACTAGAAATCCAGCACAATGATATGATAATAATAAATGAAATGCAGAAAGCAATAAATGACAGCGATAAAGTAAATGCAATAAATAAAGTTGTACAGGAAGCAATAAATAAAAAAACATAAACACAAATAGCACATAACACCCCCAATAAACACAAACAAACAAGCGCTAGGAGAAACCCACAAGAGAACCAAAAGCCCTGGTTGCAAAGGTTCCCCAGCAGAGTCGCCAAGTTGTTGCTCCCTGGATTTTCATCCCGGTGCAAACGCGAATTGTCGGCAATGTTGGAGGTTGAGGTTGAATAGAGTCTCCAGCTAGGCATTTTTATCCCGAAGTAAAAGTAATGATGTATAAACCTGGAAAGGTATGGATAAGATGGTTGCGAACCAAAGAGACTGAGTAAGGGGGTAGGTTTCGACCTGGGAAGGTATTAGCACCCAGATCGTCTGTCGTACTCGACGGGATCCACGCTGAATTGATTGTGTTTAAAAGGGGATAGTGTATGTGCTAAACTGTGCATAAAAATCTAGGGAGGAAAGGATGTACAGAGTGTCAGTGCAAAAAAGAAAGTGAGTGCTCAAAACTGAGGCTAAGGAAAGAGAAACTGGGAGGAGGAGAGGGGGAAGACAAAGAGACTTTTGTTCGATAACCGTTAAGTTATGCCTACGTATCCTCTCGTGCAATGAGGAAGTCAGAACACCGTAGTTCGACTCAAAGAGACTGAGATGATTTTGTTGTGAACTGCTTGCTTGTCTATGCTCGAGTCTGTGACTCATCTGGCTTGAGTGCTAACTGTCTTGCATTAGACGAAAGAAGTGACTTCTCGTTTTTAGAGTGAATGTGATGAGAAAAGAATCCCGGAGGAGACGTTTATTGTTTGTTTTTGGGTTTTCAGTTTTTTATTATTTTTGGTGTTTTGCATATGATAATGAGCTTAAGCCTCAATCAAGGGTTTGCAAACTCATTATATCATCCCTGATTAGGGATAATGAGTCTACTTAAGTATGAGATGAAAATCTCAACTTAAATTACCCTAATGATGCAGGATTAAGATCATTAACCTACTTGTGAATATTAAGTGTTTTTTTGAATTTTGTTTTGTGTTAAGTAATGAGTTTAATCTCTAATCAGGGATTAGTGAACCCATTACACCATCCTAAGAGAAGGATAATAGATGAGAACACTTAAGATGAGGAAGACTCCTCAACTTAATCCATGGTTAGGGATTAAAATCATTATATAACAAGCCTTTATTAAAGTGGATTTTAATTAGAGATGAGATTAAGAAATGGATTTTATGTTTGTAAGACTAAACCTGAGGGGGACTTATCCATTAAACACTAGGGTTAGTCCCTTTGAACCAACATGCAGAGATGTAACCCTAATATAAGGCCCAAGTTACAAGCTTAAGTCTTAATGATTATTAGGTGTTTTGATTAGGAGGTGTAAACAACTTAAAGGTTTAACACTAAGTATTAAAGTTATACACTCCATCCTGTAAACACCCCAAATTTTCCCTCTCTTTTTTCTCACACCTTGGCTTGTGATTCTTCATTTTTGCATTGCATAAGCATACCATCTCACACTGCATAGTTATTTCACTACATAAGTTGCACAACTATGGTTTGTTATCAGATGAATCTTAGAAGTGGTTTTTGCTATCTCAGAGGCCATGAAGCATGACAAGAGGGTCCATGAGTGTTATATGATCATATTATGCCTCCAAGGGTTCTTTGAAGTCAAGAAATCACAAGGGATTGCATAGATGTCCAGGCAGGCTCAGGGCTCCTACACAGATGACCAAACATTAGGGTTTTGGGTTTGAGGCCCTTACACTCAAAATTTTTGGTCACTCTTGATTCTATTGGTCTATATGTGTTATAAGGAGCATGTGTATCAAATTTGAAGCAAAAATTCGTTGTGGAAGTCATCTGATCAAATGGTAACTTGTTGTGCAAGAAAAGTCAGAATCAGGGTATCTGAGGCCTCCATCAAGGGTACAAAGGGGTCATCTTCATCATTTTAAGGTCCTATGATCTTTATTTGATCTCAGGAATGCTTGGAAGTTCACAATATTGAAGAATTTTGAGCCATTTCAAAAGTTTCTATTTTTGGGCATGACTTGTAATGAAAACTTTCCATTTTTGGAAACATTTTCAACCTCCTCTTTCTTGATAAAAAAGGCTTCAAATGAATTTTCTTCAAACATGAAAGTTGTAGATTAGATCATCCCATTTTCAAAAAGTACAAGAACACCTCTTGATTCATTCTAGAACTCAAGATATGGCAAGTCAAAGTTGGGGAAAATCTTGTAATTTTCAAGTTCATGTCAAAGAGGGAAATGTGCAAAATGGTATTTCAGGCATTTGTGTGACCTCTAATTCACTCAAATACATCATGCCATGATTGTCGCTCCCACCAGATGACACAGGGACAAGAGGGGTACAACGGTCGGCGAAAGAGGAAGAAATGAATAGAGTCGCCAGCTAGGCATTTTTATCCCGAAGGAAAGGTAATGCTGCATAAACCGAAGAAGAGATATGGATAAGACGATTGCGAACCAGAGAGACTGAGAAAGGGGGTTGGTTACAACCTGGGAAAGTATTAGCACCCAGATTGTCCGTCGTACTCGATGGGATCCACGCTTAAAAGATTTGTGTTTTAAAGGGGTAGTGTCAGTGCAATTTGTGTATCAAAGCTGGAAAGAATGCAAGTGTCAGTGTAAAAGAAGTGTGGAGTGTATAAGAGAAGTGTCAGTGTAGGGAAAGAGTGAAATGCTCATGATAATGAGGCTAAAAGAATAATGCAGGAAGGAGGGGGGATATATAGAGACTTTTGTTCGATAACTGTTAAGTTATGCCTACGTATCCTCTCATGCAATGAGGAAGTCAGAACACCGTAGTTCGACCCAAAGAGACTGAAAGATAAATTGACTGATGAACTGCTTACTTGTCTATGCTCAAGTGTATGACATGTCTGGCTCAGGTGCTTACTGTCTTGCATTTAGACGGAAGAAGCAAGTTCTCGTTTGTGAGTGAATGAGGTGAGAAAAGAATCCCGAAGGAGACGATTATTGTTTGTTTTTGTGTTTTCAATCTTTTATTGCTTTTGGATTTGTCATAAGAAAATGAGCTTAAGCCTAAACCAAGGGTTAGCAAACTCATCACATCCTCCCTCTGACTAGGGGTAATGAGAATACCTTAAGTGTGGTAAACACCTCACACTTAATCAACATGATGTAGGATTAAGATCATTAACCTACTTGTGATTATTTAGATGTTTTTTTGGAGTTTTTGCTTAGTGTTAAGTAATGAGTTTAAGCCATAATCAAGGATTTAATGGACTCATTACACTATCCTAATAGAAGGATAATAAATGAGAGCATTTAAGCCGAGGAAGACTCCTCAACTTAATCCATGATTAGGGATTAACCTCATGACAAAACAAATCCTTTATTAAAGTGTATTTTAGTTAATGGTAAGATTAAGAAGTGAATTTTATGGTTTGTAAGACAACTTGAAGAGGACTTGTCCATTCAACTAGGGTTAGTCCTTCTTAACCAATTAAGGAAGAATTAGAACCCTAATGCAAGGCCCAAGTTACAAGCTTGATGTCTTGATGATTATTAGATGGATTAATTGAAGGATTTAAACACATTAAGGGTTTGACACTTAGGATTAAAGTTATACACTCCATCCTAATAGAAGGATGCAGGCATAAGCTTAATCACAAAGCCTTAAAACCTTTAGGGTTTAGTCCCTGATTATGAGATGAGAAGAGGAGACTCAAAGATGACACAAAGGCAAAACTAAATGGGGGACTAAACAAACTCTAATTATTGTCATGCTTGGTTGTTCCTAGGGTTAATGAGGTTTGCAAGAAGATCTTCAGAGAAACCACCAAGAAGCAGATGAAATGGGCAATAAGCATAGAGAAGCAAAACAACTTGCTTCACTTAAGAAGACAAGTTGCTTGAAGAAAGAAAGTAAGAGATGAACATGAATGAGCAAGCTCACTCTAATACACATACAAAATGCAGCAAAGGAAGTATGAAAGAGATGAAAAGAGATTATGAGAAGTGAAGGCAAATTCACTTCTCAAACAACTTACCACCTGAAATGTTAGCATAAGAAATGAAATGCATTGCAAATGAGATGAAATGTGATGATGCAAACCAAAACCAGGAGCAAGAACATGAAGTTAATGGTGCTAAGAGATGATACAAACATGAGGCAAGGCATGGGAATGATCAAACAAACATAAGGATGCAAATGAGGCATGCATTGAACCATGAGTGTACATGAAAAGTTATGAAATGTAATGGACATACAACATGGTAAATGAAAGATGAAATGTTCAAAGATGATTCTAATATGTCCTAAGATGTATTATGAATCATGTGGATGCACAAAATGTCATGGAAAGTCATTGAATGCAAGCAAATGAGAGATGGATGCAAAGGAAGGCACAAATTAGGGTTACATGCATCATGCAATGCAGAAATCCAAAACCAGAAGCAAATGACATGATAAAAATTTGAAAATGCAATCAAAGATACCCTAAACCTATACAAACTCACTGCCCAAAGGAGAGGATCCGACTCTTAACCTAATGAAAGTTATGAATTTCCTAAGATTGCTAGGGTTTTAAGGTACCTTGCCAAGAAAAATGCTAAACAAATTGAAAATGCAAGATCAATTCAAATCAAATTTATCCTATCAACTACATGCTATGCAAGATGCAATGCCAAAAGAATCATCACCCAACTCTCAATGGTTAGGCAGAAAGAAATTTTTGAAGTTTGGAACAAAATATTGCCTTGAAATGAAATTAAATCCAATGAAAATAATCAAAAGGCATCAAGAACAGAAAAGAAATTTGGTTTGAGAGTTGGACAATGTTTCTAAATGTTTTTAAATGCTATGTGAATTTTTTTGTGATTTTTAAATACCTAAATGTATTTTTAATTAATTAATTTTCATTAACTAATTAAAAATAAACATTTAAATGATTTAAAAATAATTTTTAATGCAAAAAATAAAATAAAAATCATTTTCTGATTAAGAAAAATATTTGAAACAAAAATGCAAAGGGAAATATTTTTAGGATTTTTTTAACTATTTTAAAATAAATGTGAAAGATAAATGAATAAAAATGAAATAAAAAAGAAATTAAATGGAAAGTATGCAGGATCTAAGGCTGAGATTCAAACTAAACACGCGGGAGTTGACTGGCGCGCGTTTGAGTGGCTGGGATTGCTTCTGGGAAATTCAAAATTAACCCTAATTAATTAACCTAATTAATCTGAATTAGGGTTTAATGGAAGATCTGGTGCGTTCATTCACGCGGGAGTCAACCTAAGTCAAACGCATCTACGGTCCACATTTAAACTCTCATTAATGACACAATTAGGGTTAAACACATTCAGGCGACCGGAACAGTGTTCCGGTCGTCTTCTCCGGCGAAACCAAATACCTAGCTTCCACTACAGGCCACCCCAACCCAAATTAATTGCCCAGAAACATTCTCCTATCAAAACTAAACTCAAATCCATCATCAAACATCATTTATCAAGCATGAGCAAGGAGAATCGAAGCAAAACATTTTCACGGGTCAAGTTTCAGAACATCACAACATGCTTGTTTCTGGCTCATTTTCAAAAATAAATAGATCTCCATGATCAGGGCAACATATAGAACAACATTCTAATAAGAAACCAAGGTTCTGGAAAATTTGTTCATCATGTTACCTGAGATTGAGCTTTCAGTCCAGGAGCTTTCTGCTTGCCTCTTTGCTTCAAAATGGTCCCAATGAGCCTCTTGATGAAGTTATGAAGCTTGGTTGGAGTTTAGAATGGCTGATTTGTGAGTTTGAAGAGGTTCTGTTCAGAGAGGGGAAGGAATCGTGTTTCAGTTTCAGGGTGTTTCAGGGCAAGGTGAAGGGTCAGGGATGATCAGTGAGACATGTTGAGATGTTCTATGGGGTTTGTTTTGGTGTTTGTGTCTTGTGGAGTGTGTTTCGAATGAAAATGCATAAGAGGTGAAAACTTGGAGCTATGGCTTGGAGGATATTTCAGGCATGTGTGTGTGTTGTGTTTAGTCTCTTTTGGTCCACTTATCACTCTTGGATAGGTCAGAGGAGTTGGTGTGGCCTAGCTTGATTGGTATGGGTCTTTTTGCAAAAAGTCCAAGTTAGGTGTACTTGAGGTATGGGCAAGTGTAAGGCTGTGATAGGGGCATGGTTTGGATCAGCTGAGTTTAGGGAGAACCATGGAAATGGATTAGAGGCAATGCAGCAAGTGGTTTAGGGTTTGTATGATGTTTTGCAACTTTGTCCAATTTGGGCCCTTTTGTGATTTCTTGATCCATAAGTCATGAAAATGGGCAAAACTTTGGTGCATTCTGACTTTTAGGCATTGGTTTATGTTTGTGCAAAGATTAGAAGTCACTTTGAGGTTACAATTTGCCTTGGCAAGAGATTTTGCAACTTTGCCTCTTTGGTGCAAGACTTGAAATTATGTGATTTTTCCCAACTTTGACAAGCCATAACTTTTGATCCAAAATGAATTAGAATGAGTTCTTGTACTTTTTGAAAAGGGAATGATCCATTCTACAACTTTCATGACCAAAGTTTTCCCATTTGAAGCATTTTTGAATCAAAAAGAAAGGTTAGAAAAAGTTTCCCAAAATGGCAAGTTTCCATTACAAGTCATTTTCCCAAAAAGGCAACTTTGCAAATGGCTTGAAATTCTTCAACTTTGTGAACTTTTAACATCTTCTATGATCAAATAAAGATCATACACATTAGAAATGATGAAGAACACCCTTTGGTTGGGTCATTGGAGGCCTCAGGTGCCCTGATTTTACACTGACTTGCTCAAGAAGTCAACTCTTGATCAGATGCCTTCCCCACGGAATTTCTTCATGAAACTTGATATGCATGATCCCTATGACATATAGAGACCAATAGAAACAAGAATGACCAAAAAAATTGGAGTTATGGCCTCTGAAACCAAAACCCTAATTCTAGGTCATTTGTGCAGTTAAACCTGGCTCTGCTTCCATGCCATTCTCAGTTCTTGTGATTCTTTGACTTTCTTGACTTTGTGAGGGTACAATATGATGCTTGAACATCCATGGACCCCTTTGAAGTGATTGATGACCTTTGGAGTGGCTCAAATGGCTCAGATCACAAACCCTAGATGCAGATGACTTAGAACTAATGCAGTGAAGCAAAAAATGCAATATGAGATGCTATGATTGAACTTATGCATATGAGAAGATCACAAGCCATGGTGTGGATGGGTGAGGGAAAATTTGGGGTGTTTACAGCTGACCCTATTCAAACATGAGTTAGCTGTGCAGGATGTAAGCAACGGCTTAACAGGCAAACAAGATAACTTGTGGTTGAATACCAAAGACAGTCCAAAATTTGCACTCACAGAATGAAGAAGAAAAGGGATATAGATTGTAAAAGAAAATAAAGTATGTTTATAAAGTGCGGGCGACGGAGGACGACCGTCGAGCAACGGACGACTGTTGGGGATGAAGCAATGACGGGGACGACCGACATGCTAGGGAAGAGGCGGGAAGTAAAGCAATGACGGGGACGACCGACAAGCTGGGAATATGAGAGATTGTGATGGGGATGACCATCAGGTAAAGCTATAAGACTCTCTGGGGATTATAGGTAAACAAAATAAAATGATGAGGTACGGTCATCAAAGGTGAAGGACGATCACCTAGCAGGGGATGGCTGCTCTGTTGGGGATAAGTTGAGGGACGGTCATCTAAGGTGAAGGACGATCACCTAGCAGGGGACGGCTGCTGAAAATATCACGACATAGGACGAATGTCGGGTGAAAAGGTTGACGATGGGGACGGCCATCGGATAAGCATGATGAAGGACGATCATCAAGAGGTGAAGGACGATCACCTAGCAGGGTACGACTGCTCTCGGGATTTATCATGACATAAGACGAATGTCAGATAACAAGATCAACGATGGGGATGGACATCGGATAAAATGATGAAGGACGATCATCAGGAGGTGAAGGACGATCACCTAGCAGGGGACGACTGCTAAAAATATCACGACATAGGACGAATGTCGGATAGGGAGGGGTTCCAATGAATAGAGACTCCACTGGGGGTGATGAAGGACGATCATCAAAAAGGTGAAGGACGATCACCTGGCGGGGTACGGCTGCCGGAGGTATCATGACATAGGACGAATGTCAGATAGAAGGAAATAGTTCAACCAGGTTTGTTGGGGACTCTTCTGGGGAATGGTAGACACAGACGAGTGTCTAAATTCAAGAGATGAGGGTATAAGTATTTGACGCGGTGTATAGATTAAGAATGCGGACGAGCATCCTCAAGACTATGATACGGACGAGTATCAGTAGAAACAAACGCTTGACGCATGTTCAGAGATGATGATACGGACGAGTACCAACTGGTTAACAAAGAACACGGACGAGTGTCGAATCTGAGGGGATTTGAAGTGATATATACAAGATACGGACGAGTATCTCTATGAGTGAAGAGTGATGAGTGAGATATAGACGAGTGTCCAACTTGCTGGGGAGAGTGACACGGACGAGTGTCAAAAAGAGGAAAGTGTAATATAAACAAGTGTATGGTTTACAAAATGTTTTAGGTATCTATGCTGGGGAAGGTGATACGGACGGGTGTCAGGGAATTTGTATAGATATGCATATGTGAGTGCAAAGGGGACGCTTTGGCTTTCTATTGGGGAGATGACACGGACGGGTGTCAGGAAGTATCTGTATCTTTAGGGAAAGTGCCTTGGCTTTCTTCCAGGGAATCCGGGGAGTTTTCTGTATATCTTTGATGGATTGTCAGTATTTACAAGTGTTTGATTCAGAACATGGCTTATGATTATGCAATATGTTTGATTTTTTCCGTAATGCTCCGTATTAAACAGAATGCTACGCTCTGCGGGGAGAATATGATGCGAATGCTATGATTATGCAAAGATACCGATCCGAGATTCGGATCCCGTTGTTGTGGAGATCTCTGGCTGATCTGCTCGAAGTGGACATCCCCAGCTGGGGGTGAGATAATTGGTAGATGTGTTAAGATGTATGACTCTGCTTGGGGAAACAGGTCACTGATTGACCTGTCTTGGTGATGAGGGACCCAGCTGGGGGTTTGTAGATGCTTCCTTCACTCTGTTGTGATTTCTTCGCGCGTTGCCTTTCTGGATAGGGGTTGACACTCCGTGGGGAGTTGGTTCCCTGGCTTTTGCACTTAGCTGAGGAGGAAATAACAAATGGCAACTCAGCTGGGGAGAAAGCACCTTCGGTGCTAAGACTGAGTAGATAATGATTTGCCAGCTTACTGGGACGAAGCTTTTATGCCCCATGTTGTGCTTTGAATGCCTGCAATCCTGAAAAGATAGAGAAGCGCACAAGTAATCCCGAGGTATCCCTTACCGGATTCCATCATAGGAGTTTAGACACTCCCGAGAGTAAGTATATTTCCTGCAAGCACGTATTTTTTTTAGAAGAAAAACATCTGTATTTACGCAATCAGTAACCTAAAGACATCGGACATTTTTGCAAATGAAGATAAAGTGTACGAAACGAAACATGACTGAAAATCTAATTTTATTAATTCGTGTGCCCTGAATCGGCAAGATACAGTCAAAGAAACAAATCCCCTAAAATGAGGAGATTGTTACAAATTGAGAAATAAAAGGTATTGGCAATGTTGATGACGCTTCAAGGAGCTTCCCTTTCGCTATGACTCGTATGACATTTGACGTTCTTTTCGTCTTGATTTCTGAGGAAGGCTGATTCTGAAAGAAGCTTGATCCTTTCGAAGCTTACCGAGTTGTAAGTGATATAGATGAATTCAGAATACAGTTGTTCGCTTATTCCCTTATTTTGCGTGGATCGCCCTTTCGGGTTTTCAATCCACCGGGATACCCATTTTTGCCTGAGTTGTCCAATGCGGCTTTTCAACTCAGCGGGTGTACATTTTTTTGTTTATTTTACCTTATTTTTTCCCGAGTCTTTTATTCTGTTTTTGACTCGCCGGGATGCCCTATTTTTGCCTGGACTTACATTCTGTTTTTATGTCCAGCGGGTCATTTTTTTTATGCGAAGTATTTTTTAACTGCATCTGAATTCACAGGGGACAGGAAGTCTTCACCATCCATAGTGCTGAGCATCAGTGCTCCACCAGAGAAAACTTTCTTTACTACGAATGGCCCTTCATAGTTCGGAGTCCACTTGCCCCTGTGGTCTGTATGAGAAGGGAGGAGTCTTTTCAGCACCAGATCTCCTACTTGGTACTCTCGGAGCCTGACTTTCTGATCGAAGGCATTTTTCATTCTTTTCTGATACAGCTGTCCATGACAGATTGCAGCCAATCTCTGTTCTTCAATCAAATTCAGTTGTTCGAATCGGGATCGGACCCACTCTGCTTCATTCAGCTTAACATCCATTAACACCCGTAAGGAGGGTAATTCAACTTCAACAGGTAGGACTGCCTCCATACCATACACAAGTTGATATGGTGTTGC
Source organism: Lathyrus aphaca (assembly GCA_963966055.1). Taxonomy (NCBI): domain Eukaryota; kingdom Viridiplantae; phylum Streptophyta; class Magnoliopsida; order Fabales; family Fabaceae; genus Lathyrus; species Lathyrus aphaca. The sequence goes on along the minus strand of OZ014522.1, from coordinate 430,365,829 downwards.
CCCAGTGGATCATCTGATTGACGTGCGGTATCCATGCAAGGCAAATGGTAGCATTTCATGCCAGTCTTTGTAGGTGACTACCATCTTTTGTACAATCTTCTTGATATTCTTATTAGCTGCCTCAACAGCGCCATTCATCTTGGGCCTGTAAGGAGAAGAATTGTGGTGTTGGATCTTGAAGTCCCGACACAGTTCTGCCATCATTTTATTGTTCAAGTTGGAACCATTATCAGTAATGATTCGCTCAGGCACTCCATACCGACAGATGATGTCTCTCTTCAGAAATCGGGCTACCACTTGCCTTGTAACATTTGCATAGGAAGCTGCTTCGACCCACTTGGTGAAATAGTCAATGGCAACCAGGATGAATCTGTGGCCATTTGAAGCAGTCGGTTCAATCTTGCCAATCATATCAATGCCCCACATGGCAAAGGGCTAGGGTGAAGACATCACATTCAGAGGATTGGGAGGCACATGCACCTTATCTGCATAAATCTGGCATTTATGGCATTTCCTGGCATAAGCACAACAGTTGGCATCCATTGTGATCCAGTAATAACCTGATCTTAGCAACTTCTTGGCCATGGCATGCCCTCCTGCATGGGTACCAAAGGATCCTTCGTGCACTTCGTGCATCAACAAGCCTGCTTTATCAACGCATCTGAGAAGTACCATATCAAAGTTTCTCTTGTACAGGGAGCCGTCAGTATTCAGGAAGAAACTACCAGCTAGCCTTCTTAATGTCTTCTTGTCATTGGAAGAGGCCCCAGGTGAGTATGTTTGATCCTCCAAGAAGCATTTGATATCATGGAACCAAGGCTTATCATCTTTAACAACATCTGCTGAGAACACATATGCTGGTCTGTCAAGTCTGGACACTGAAATCCGAGGTACAAAGTTGGCAGCTTGAACTTTGATCATGGATGAAATGGTAGCCAGAGCATCTGCAAATTGATTCTCGTCCCGAGGGATATACTCAAGCTTGACTGTTGTGAAGAAAGTCAATAACCTCCTTGTATAATCCCTGTAAGGTATCAAATGATCCTGGTGTGTGTACCATTTACCGTTGGTTTGATTAACTACCAGAGCTGAATCTCCGGACATAGTCAAAGTCTTGATTCTGAGGTCAATGGCCTCCTCAAGACCCATAATGCAAGCTTCGTATTCAGCTTCGTTGTTAGTGCAGTTGAAAGTGAGCTTTGCCGAGAAAGGCATGTGAACTCCCTTAGGTGTAATGAGTACCGCACCAACACCACGACCATTCATATTAACAGCCCCGTCAAACATCATAGTCCATTCTTCTTCTGGGTCAGGCCCTTCAGTGTGAACAGGCTCTTCATGATCTTTTGCTTTAATGAACATGATGTCTTCATCAGGGAAGTCAAATCTCATAGGCTGGTAATCATCAATAGGTTGCTCAACAAGATAATCCGACAATACACTGCCCTTAATGGCTTTTTGAGATGTGTACTGAATGTCATACTCTGTGAGAATCATTTGCCATCTTGCAACCCGTCCGGTAAGTGCTGGCTTCTCAAAAATGTACTTAACTGGGTCCATCTTTGAAATCAACAAGGTAGTGTGGGTCAACATATATTGCCTTAGTCGGCGAGCAGCCCACGCTAAAGCACAACAAGTTTTCTCGAGCAGTGAATAACGTTGTTCACAGTCGGTAAACTTTTTGCTTAGGTAGTAAATTGCATACTCTTTTCGGCCAGACTCGTCATGCTGGCCCAACACACACCCCATTGACTCTTCTAATACTGTCAAGTACATTATTAGAGGTCTTCCTTCAACTGGAGGCATGAGGATTGGAGGCTCTTGCAAGTATTCCTTGATTTTGTCAAAAACCCTTTGGAAGTCTTCGTTCCACCTGACCGTTTGTTCTTTTCTTAGCAGCTTGAACAAAGGCTCACAGGTTGCTGTAAGGTGAGATATGAACCGTGAAATGTAGTTCAATCTACCTAAGAAACCCCGAACTTCTTTTTCTGTCTTCGGTGCAGGCATTTCTTGGATGGCTTTGACTTTATCAGGGTCAACTTCAATCCCTTTCTCACTTACAATAAATCCCAGCAACTTACCGGATCGCACCCCGAATGTGCATTTGTTGGGGTTTAACTTCAATTGGTACTTCCTCAGACGCTTGAATAACTTCAACAGATTCACCAGGTGGTCTTCTTCTGTGAGGGACTTGGCAATCATGTCATCCACATAACATTCAATTTCTTTGTGGATCATGTCATGGAATAATGTTACCATAGCCCGTTGATAAGTGGCACCAGCATTCTTCAGTCCGAATGGCATCACCTTATAACAGAACGTGCCCCAAGGTGTGATGAAAGTTGTCTTTTCCATGTCTTCAGGCGACATTTTAATCTAATTATATCCTGAAAATCCGTCCAGGAAGGAGAATACCGAGAACTGAGCCGTATTGTCGACCAATACATCAATGTGAGGTAATAGGAAGTCATCTTTCGGGCTGGCTCTGTTCAGATCCCAGTAATCCACACACATCCTCACTTTGCCGTCTTTCTTAGGCACAGGTACAATATTAGCAACCCACTGCGGATAGCTAGTCACAGCAAGGAACCCGGCGTCTCACTGCTTTTGTACCTCTTCCTTTATCTTCATTGCCATATCCAGGCGGGTACGGCGCAGCTTCTGCTTTACTGGCGGGCAGTCTTCTTTTAAAGGCAGCTTGTGCATGACAATATCGGTGTCCAACCCTGGCATATCCTGATAAGACCAAGCAAACATATCCACATATTCGCGAAGCATGTCAACCAGTTGTTCTTTTACTGAATCTTGTAGGCAGGCCCCGATCTTAACTTCTTTCACATCTTCTTCTGTACCAAGATTAACCGCTTCAATCTCCTCCTGGTGAGGAGTAATAACCTTCTCCTCTTGCCTTAACAACCTGGCTAGTTCTTCATGTAGCTCATAATCTTCTTCAACCCCTTCATCAGCTTGATTGATTGGATTGTCAAAGTCATACGAAGTCATAGCTGTGATGTTGTCGGTGCAGTCTGAAAGGCACTCTCTGCAAGGGTTTAGATTGTTCATTTTAGTGATCGATTTTAATCTTTGTTTAGAAAAAGTGAAATAAAGTTATCATTTTGGAAAACATTGCCATTTTATTTTTGTACAAAAAGAAAAATGAAAAAAAACAGTGAGCGAAAAAGGAAAAAAAGACTCATTTGCAAAAGATGTCTGATATTCATTGATTGATCTGTTTGCACAAAATTACAAGAAGGCCCGATTACAAAATGAGTCTTGTCATCTTGGGCAAGATGCAAGACTTGATGCATGCTTAAAAATACAGGAAATAATAATTACTCTGCAGGAGTAACCCTTATAATTTCCTGGGAAGACCAGTTAAGGACTTGGCTCCCCGGGATCCCTGGACGTATCCAGCTCTCCAGGTTGCGGTCGCTTTCATCCTCGTCTTCCAAGTTGTTCACTGCATCCGGGGTGAGCATTCCCCCGCTGACAAAACTGGGCTTCTTGGCAGCCTCTGATTGATCTTGTTGAGTTGGTCTGTAACCCAACCCAAATCTGTCCTCCTTCTTCTCCATGGGCAGCAGCTTGCCCCAGCCTTGGGCAGTACCCTCTTCAACAACCTTCCTGGCTTGCTGATAAGACGTCATGGAGGTTCCCATTACAGCATATGCTTCATTAATGTTCAGGGCCTCAAACCCCTGGCTCATGGTTTCATGGATCTCTCCATCCATCTCAATATACTTATACGTAGCCAGATGGCTAACAAAGATGTCTTCTTTGCCACAAATGGTGATGATCTGTCCTTCCCACTCGAATTTCAGCTTCTGGTGAAGGGTAGACGTAACAGCGCCAGCGACATGGATCCAGGGTCTACCCAACAAACAGCTGTAGGCCGGCTGAATGTCCATCACATAGAAGGTAATTTTAAAAGTCTGTGCGCCAATCATCACAGGCAGATCAATCTCTCCAAGCACTGATCTCTTAGAGCCATCAAATGCTCTCACCACTAAATTACTTGGACGCAGTGCCAAGCCATCATACTCCAGCTTCACCAAGGCTTTCTTTGGTAGAACATTGAGTGAAGACCCAGTGTCCACCAGTACATGGGATAGAACAACACCCTTACATTCTAGAGTGATGTGTAAAGCCTTGTTGTGGTTACGTCCCTCAGTTGTTAAGTCAGCATTGGTAAAGCCCAGTCCATGACTGGTGTTGACATTCGCCACCACAGTTTCTAGCTGATTAACAGTGATCTCCTATGGTACGTATGCTGCGTGCAAGACTTTCAATAATGCATTCCTGTGAGCTTCAGAACACATCAACAGGGATAATATGGAGATCTTTGAGGGAGTTTGGTGAAGCTGATCCACCACCTTGTAATCACTTCTCTTTATAATTCTCATGAACTCATCTACATCTTGCTCAAAAGATGTCTTCTGAGTTTCTTTGATAATTGGTTCTTCAGGTATCACACTTTTCCCTTTTGCTTTTGCAGCAGCTTCTGCTTCGGCATTAGGTCTTTGCAATTGTGAGGCAAAAAGGCATCCGCTTCTGGTGAAGCCTCCGCCTCCCCCGACATTATCAATCTGTGGAGAAGAGGTTGAAGAATCCAAAGTGATTTTCTCCCCGTTGCAGTAGAGATCAGAGCCATAATGCCAAGGTATGGCATTACTGCTTTCATATGGAACAGGTCCAGGCACCGTGATGATAACTGTACTGATTTTTGCAGAGGACGGTATTGTAACGGTGTGCGGATCGTAGTAAATGGTGACTGGTGACCTGGCAGGAGGTGCCACTATTTGTTGCTGAAAGTTGTTGTTTGGAGGAACATCTGATGCATCATAGTAAATGGTGACTGCTGAGATATCTTCATTAATTTCTGTTGGCGTTGTAGAAGATTCTGCTGAATAAATGGGTGCTGATGTTGTAGAAGAAATGGTTGTTGACATCTGGTTTGCTGAAGTGATGGACGGAGCCATTGTTGATGATATTGATGAATTGGTCGGAACGATCATTGTTGCAGTTGTAGAAGAGTCAGGAATTGTTGTCAAAGGGATTGCTGGGTTTGTAGGCGCCGTTGTTGTGATCTGAAGTATACCACTTTTGATAAGACCATCTATGCCGCTTCTCAAGTTATCACACCCGTTGACCGAAATGTTGCAATAACCACAATCGAGCTCACACCCGGGGAACATCTGACTTTCTAGGAGCTGGGCTTTAATCTCGACCAGAGGTGTCCGAATCTGTCCAACACTGGTGATTAAGAAAGATGGCTTGTCTTCCTCAATGGCATTAATTTTTGGCCCTCCATGATTGAGCATGGGATTCTTGGTGACACTTGGAGGGGGTGCAAAGTTGAGGGCTTTAGAATCCACTAAATCTTGTACCTTCATTTGTAAAGCCTTGCATTTTTCCGTATTGTGGCCAGGTGCATTGGAGTGGAAAGCACATCTGGCGTTGACATCATAATTTCTTGGCAGATTAGAGGGATCCGGTGGTGCCAATGTCCTTAATTCAACCAAGTTGAGTTTCAGGAGTTGTGGCAATAAGGCAGCATAAGGCATAGGGATAAGGTCAATCACCCTATTTGCCTGTGATGGTCTTTGCTGAAAGGGTCTTTGCTGTTGATTGTTGTTGTTGTTGTTGTAAGTCCTCTGTGGCAGATACTGAACTTGCTGTTGATAGTGTGGTTGTTGTTGTGGTTGATATGTTGGTTGCTGAGGAATCGGAGCTGGAATAGTGACAGCTGCTACTGATCTGTGGACATACTGAGGTCTGCCCCTGCTGGCATGAATGGCATTTGTCTCACTGGTTCTTCTAGGTCCCACAAAAGGCTTCCTGGGATTACTTGACGAACTTGCACCATTATCAGAAATCTTACCCATCTTTAGAAGGCTTTCAATTCTTTCCCCGACTATAACTACGTCTGCGAAGCTGGTGGAAGAGAAGGCAGCTAGCCTATCAATATATGTTCCTTGCAGGGTATTCATAAACATTTCGGCCATTTCTCTTTCCGACATGGGAGGCTGGACAGCAGCAGCAAGCTGTCTCCACCTCTAGGCATATTCCCTGAAGCTTTCTCTGGAGGACTGAGACATTCCCATCAAGAGGGTCCTGTTAGGTGCCATGTCCTGATTGTATAGGTACTGCCTGATGAAAGCTTCAGCTAGGTCCTTCCAGCTTCTGATAGTGGCTCTGGTCAAGTGTGAATACCACTCCCTTGAAGCCCCAGTCAAACTTTCTTCAAAGTAAAACATCCACAGTTTTTCATCCATGGTATATGCTTTAAGTGTTCCCAGAAAGGACTGTAAGTGAGTTCGTGGACAGGAAGTTCCATTGTACTTCTCGAAGCACGGGGGTTTAAACTTGTGGGGAATCCTTACCCCATCCACTAACCCCATATCCATGACATCAAAACCTAGGGAATTTTGAGACTCCAGAGATCTCAACTTCTCAGCAATTTCATCAAACCTCCTATCATAGACTTCATCCCCAGCTCCCATTACAGTAAACTGCTCCTCTTGGGGGTCTTCTTGTAAGATCCTTCCTCCAGTAGTATTTCCTTGCACATTACCCAGGATGTTGACTTCCGGATGTAGATGAGGCCCATATACTGGTGGATTAACATGAGGCTGCCCCCTTTCATTGTTACTTGTTCCTCCAGTTCCCAGATGGGGTTCTTCCGGGGTTTGTCTTTCTACCAATGCCCTCAACCTTTCTTGACTTTGGGCCAGGCCATTCATTACTTCCATGAATTGGGTCATTTGGTTTCTCATCTCCAGCCTTTCGTTGGCCATCTGAGTTCTGACCTCTGTCAGATCTTGCTGTACTTGATCCATTTGGATACCAGGAAGATTGTTGCGAGTAGGATACCGGTGCGGACGATTGAGAGGGAACACCCGACGGCGAGCAATAATTCCTGAACCACAACAGAGTTAGAAACAAAATAAAGTAACGACAAAACCTACAAAACAAAACAAAAGTCAGTATGCAATGCAGTATGCTTATTTGCTTTCCAAGGTATCCGGCTTGGATCTTGGTTTTGACCTTTCCAGACCCTGAGGAAGATGTTTTGATGTTGCTTGAGAGAAAGAAAACTCAGTGAAACAAACTGACAAATACATTACAAATGGTGGATCATACATAGTTTGTTTTTACAACATATGCCCCTGAAAGGTCAAAAATACAACATAAAAGAAAAGTACATCAAATGGAAATGACAACAAGCAAAGTAGTCAAACATCTAAGCCAAACTCATCCTCCTTAACCTCCTTCAAAAGTGCTTCAGTTACAGGACCAGTCGGATGCTCTGTGATGTTCCTGATAAGAAGGTTTCTGGTGGCAATAGCAGTGGTCAGCTTCTTGTGTCTGTCTTGGTCCTTTGACCTCTTCAAACCAGCCCTAAGCTTCAATTCTGAAATTTCCTTCTGGGCTGCCAGCAAAGCTTCCTGTTGCTTCTTCTCATTGGCCTCCAACTGCTCAATCCTGGCTTGAGTTCTCTTATCTTCTTGAGTGCGAGCTTCAGTGATCCTGACCCACCTAGCTTGACTTTCCTCTAGATAGAGATCAGTCCTAGCTTTCTGAAACTGGGCCTCTTTACAGGCATTCTTCAATATTTGCTCCCCAGCTCTTGATTTCTTGATGTAGTCCTTTGCTTTCTCAATCTTGGCCAGATGCTCCACCTTAAGCTTCTCCAACCTCTCAATGTCTAGACGACCATCACTCCTCTCCCAGAGGGTCTTCTTCAGAGCTTGAGACAGATTCTCATTCCTTTCCTTCAGCTTCTCAAATTCTTCCAGGCTGACAGTGGCTGGAGGTGGTATTGTGGATGGTCCAGGTGCATCTTCAATAGTGAAAGGCATCCCAAAAATCTGAGCTCTAGCATGGGACCAATCATAATACTGAGTTGAAGCCACATTGTTGCACCTCCCAAGAATGGCCATCCCTTTGGTCTGGATGTTGTCCCAAGCCCAGGATGCTTGTCTGACAACAACTAAATTAGGTTTTATCTCACAATACAGGGTTTCAGCCAAGTCTTGCACTCTAGGAGGGTGGACCAAAGCATAGCCCAATTGTCTCTTAAACAGCAAAGGATTGTAGTTGATGCAACCCTTCACTCCTACTAGAGGCACATTGGGGTACTGCCCATAGCTAGTAATTATGTCTCTGCCCTTGGTGCTCTGGGTGCACCATCTGATGTCATCTGAAGTCAAAGCAATAAGTCTCTTAGCCCAATTCTTCTGTTGGTGAGGATTCAGGAAGGCATCGGTCTTGGGTAAGTGTTTAAGCAGCCAAGTGTGAAATAGAGGAGCACAACATCTCACCAACTTCCCTCTTTGCTTCTCATTTCTTTGGTGTATGGAATAATATAAATCCCCCAGCAAGGTGGGTACTGGGTTCCTCAGAAGGAAAAGATGGATGGCATTCTTACTGATAAACTTGGGCTCATCTGCAAATAGTATAACCCCATATATGCTGAGGGCTAACAATGCACAAACTGCCCTCCATTCTCCCAAGGAGGCCTTCAGGATGGCCTGAGAAGTCAGAAAGTCTAAGTGCAGACCAGGGATCCCAGCCTTTGTTGTCATGTTCTGCTCAATCAATATAGGCTCTAGGCACAATGCCTTTGCCACTTCTCCATTGCTTGGAGAAGTCATCTCTGGGTTGAAGGGGACACCACCCCTGACAGGTACTCCAATCAATGATGAGAATTCCTCCAGCAGAGGTCCTAACTGAAAGTTCTGGAAAGTGAAGCATCTCAAGGGAGGGTCATAAAACTGTAGGCAGGTGTGGATCAAACTCCTCTGAGAAGGGTCCAGGTCCATAATCATATCAAGGATGCCTCCATAATGCTCTATGAATAATGGGATGTGCTCTGGAGTGATAAGTGCTTGGACCTGCCTGATGCTAGTCAGCACAGGCTCAAATAAATGATATGAAATGTTGCTCTTCCTGGGTGCCATGACTGCTGATGAAGAACTGAAGATAAGTGCTGATGAAGATCAAAACTGGTACTGGAGATGAGCCACTGATAAACTGATGATGAAGGTAACTGAAGCAAACAACTGATGAAGATAGCTGAAGCAGATAGCTGATGAACAGAGGTCTATGCAGATGAAGGGGTCAAAACCAAGCCAGATGTAATGTGGATACCCTGGAAAACAAATAAACAAATGTTAAAATGATGCAAATGATGAGTATGCAAATGATATGCAAGGGTTTGTGACCAAGCTGGATTTGATTTATCTGTCTTGATATAGGTCCATGTATGTTCAAGGACTCCAGATGGAGGTTCAGAAATCCAGTAACCAAGGTGGGGGACTCAAATAAAGAGTCACATGTCCAGGGTTAAATCACAAGATCTGTCCAAAGTGAGGTACTCTTATTCAAACAAGTAACAGGGTATGATGTGGCCAATGGTACCTGCAAACCTGTAAACAGCCCAACCCTCTCACAAGTGGTGTTCTAAAACAAGGATCCTCAGACTTGGATCAGTTATGAGAAGTGTAAACACTTCTAACCAGGAGGTACAGTGTTTACAATAACCATAAAAAGATCCTCCTCTAATTCACCTCAGTTTCTGAAGGTCAATAATAAAGGTCATCCAGACTTAGCAGGCTTCCCAGATAGCCCTAGCACTACAGGAAATCTGTAGCACAGAGTTCTCAAGAAGAAACCCACATCTGAACCGTGTTTCATATTCCCGCACCAGACCGAAATGGAATGGGAAAGAACATGAACCACTATAGCCTAGGTGTCACTCAGGTCCCAGGTATAGGACCTCAAACTCTCAATAGAACCCCACCCACCAAAACAAAAACCAGATCCAGCCGAGATAACAGTATGACAGTATGATATATATAAAGCTGTAAAGAAAACAATAAAATAACTGTACATAAAGTAGTAAATAAAGCAAATATACAAACACAATTAGCACATAACACCCCAGTAAACACAAATCAAACAAGCGCTAGGAGGAACCCACAAAAAGAACCAGAATCCCTGGTTACAGTATAAGGGTCCCCAGCAGAGTCGCCAAGCTGTCGCTCCCACCAAATGACACAGGGCCAAGAGGGGTACAGACGCGAACGGTCGGCGAAAGAGGAAGAAATGAATAGAGTCGCCAACTAGGCATTTTTATCCCGAAGGAAAGGTAATGCTGCATAAACCTAAGAAGAGATATGGATAAGACGATTGCGAACCAGAGAGACTGAGAAAGGGGGTTGGTTACAACCTGGGAAGGTATTAGCACCCAGATTGTCCGTCGTACTCGACGGGATCCATGCTTAAAAGATTTGTGTTTTGAAGGGGTAGTGTCAGTGCAATTTGTGTATCAAAGCTGGAAAGAATGCAAGTGTCAGTGTAAAAGAAGTGTGAAGTGTATAAGAGAAGTGTCAGTGTAAGGAAAGAGTGAAATGCTCATGATAATGAGGCTAAAAGAATAATGCAGGAAGGAGGGGGGATATACAGAGACTTTTGTTCGATAACTGTTAAGTTATGCCTACGTATCCTCTCGTGCAATGAGGAAGTCAGAACACCGTAGTTCGACCCAAAGAGACTGAAAGATAAATTGACTGATGAACTGCTTACTTGTCTATGCTCAAGTGTATGACCTGTCTGGCTCAGGTGCTTACTGTCTTGCATTTAGACGGAAGAAGCAAGTTCTCGTTTGTGAGTGAATGAGGTGAGAAAAGAATCCCGAAGGAGACGATTATTGTTTGTTTTTGTGTTTTCAATCTTTTATTGCTTTTGGATTTGTCATAAGAAAATGAGCTTAAGCCTAAACCAAGGGTTAGCAAACTCATCACATCCTCCCTCTGACTAGGGATAATGAGAATACCTTAAGTGTGGTAAACACCTCACACTTAATCACCATGATGTAGGATTAAGATCATTAACCTACTTGTGATTATTTAGATGTTTTTTTGGAGTTTTTGTTTAGTGTTAAGTAATGAGTTTAAGCCATAATCAAGGATTTAATGGACTCATTACACTATCCTAATAGAAGGATAATAGATGAGAGCATTTAAGATGAGGAAGACTCCTCAACTTAATCCATGATTAGGGATTAACCTCATGACAAAACAAAGCCTTTATTAAAGTGTATTTTAGTTAATGGTAAGATTAAGAAGTGAATTTTATGTTTTGTAAGACAACTTGAAGAGGACTTGTCCATTAACACTAGGGTTAGTCCTTCTTAACCAATTAAGGAAGAATTAGAACCCTAATGCAAGGCCCAAGTTACAAGCTTGATGTCTTGATGATTATTAGATGGATTAATTGAAGGATTTAAACACATTAAGGGTTTGACACTTAGGATTAAAGTTATACACTCCATCCTAATAGAAGGATGCTGGCATAAGCTTAATCACAAAGCCTTAAAACCTTTAGGGTTTAGTCCCTGATTATGAGATGAGAAGAGGAGACTCAAAGATGACACAAAGGCAAAACTAAATGGGGGACTAAACAAACTCTAATTATTTTCATGCTTGGTTGTTCCTAGGGTTAATGAGGTTTGCAAGAAGATCTTCAGAGAAACCACCAAGAAGCAGATGAAAGGGGCAATAAGCAAAGAGAACTAAAACAACTTGCTTCACTTAAGAAGACAAGTTGCTTGAAGAAAGAAAGTAAGAGATGAATATGAATGAGCAAGCTCACTCTAATACACATACAAAATGAAGCAAAGGAAGTATGAAAGAGATGAAAAGAGATTATGAGAAGTGAAGGCAAATTCACTTCTCAAACAACTTACCACCTGAAATGTTAGCATAAGAAATGAAATGCAATGCAAATGAGATGAAATGTGATGATGCAAACCAAAACCAGGAGCAAGAACATGAAGTTAATGGTGCTAAGAGATGATACAAACATGAGGCAAGGCATGGGAATGATCAAACAAGCATAAGGATGCAAATGAGGCATGCATTGAACCATGAGTGTACATGAAAAGTTATGAAATGTAATGGACATACAACATGGTAAATGAAAGATGCAATGATCAAACATGATTCTAATATGTCCTAAGATGTATTATGAATCATATGGATGCACAAAATGTCATGGCAAGTCATTGAATGCAAGCAAATGAGAGATGGATGCAAAGGAAGGCACAAATTAGGGTTACATGCATCATGCAATGCAGAAATCCAAAACCAGAAGCAAATGACATGATAAAAATTTGAAAATGAAATCAAAGATACCCTAAACCTATACAAACTCACTGCCCAAAGGAGAGGATCCAACTCTTAACCTAATGAAAGTTATGAATTTCCTAAGATTGATAGGGTTTTAAGGTACCTTGCCAAGAAAAATGCTAAACAAATTGAAAATGGAAGATCAATTCAAATCAGATTTATCCTATCAACTACATGCTATGCAAGATGCAATGCCAAAAGAATCATCACCCAACTCTCAATGGTTAGGTAGAAAGAAATTTTTGAAGTTTGGAACAAAATATTGCCTTGAAATGAAATTAAATCCAATGAAAATAATCAAAAGGCATCAAGAACAAAAAAGAAATTTGGTTTGAGAGTTGGACAATGTTTCTAAATGTTTTTAAATGCTATGTGAATTTTTTTGTGATTTTTAAATACCTAAATGTATTTTTAATTAATTAATTTTCATTAACTAATTAAAAATAAACATTTAAATGATTTAAAAATAATTTTTAATGCAAAAAATAAAATAAAAATCATTTTCTGATTAAGAAAAATATTTGAAACAAAAATGCAAAGGGAAATATTTTTAGGATTTTTTTAACTATTTTAAAATAAATGTGAAATATAAATGAATAAAAATGAAATAAAAAAGAAATTAAATGGAAAGTATGCAGGATCTAAGGCTGAGATTCAAACTAAACACACGGGAGTTGACTGGCGCGCGTTTGAGTGGCTGGGATTGCTTCTGGGAAATTCAAAATTAACCCTAATTAATTAACCTAATTAATCTGAATTAGGGTTTAATGGAAGATCTAGTGCGTTCATTCACGCGAGAGTCAACCTAAGTCAAATGCATCTACGGTCCACATTTAAACTCTCATTAATGACACAATTAGGGTTAAACACATTCAGGCAACCGGAACAGTGTTCCGGTCGTCTTCTCCGGCGAAACCAAATACCTAGCTTCCACTACAGGCCACCCCAACCCAAATTAATTGCCCAGAAACATTATCCTATCAAAACTAAACTCAAATCCATCATTAAACATCATTTATCAAGCATGATCAAGGAGAATCGAAGCAGAACATTTTCATGGGTCAAGTTTCAGAACATCACAACATGCTTATTTCTGGCTCATTTTCAAAAATAAATAGATCCCCATGATCAGGGCAACATATAGAACAACATTCTAACAAGAAACCAAGGTTCTGGAAAATTCGTTCATCATGTTACCTGAGATTGAGCTTTCAGTCCAAGAGCTTTCTGCTTGCCTCTTTGCTTCAAAATGGTCCCAATGAGCCTCTTGATGAAGTTATGAAGCTTGGTTGGAGTTTAGAATGGCTGATTTGTGAGTTTGAAGAGGTTATGTTCAGAGAGGGGAAGGAATCGTGTTTCAGTTTCAGGGTGTTTCAGGGCAAGGTGAAGGGTCAGGGATGATCAGTGAGACATGCTGAGATGTTCTATGGGGTTTGTTTTGGTGTTTGTGTCTTGTGGAGTGTGTTTCGAATGAAAATGCATAAGAGGTGAAAACTTGGAGCTATGGCTTGGAGGATGTTTCAGGCTTGTGTGTGTGTTGTGTTTAGTCTCTTTTGGTCCACTTATTACTCTTGGATAGGTCAGAGGAGTTGGTGTGGCCTAGCTTGATTGGTATGGGTCTTTTTGCAAAAATTCCAAGTTAGGTGTACTTGAGGTATGGGCAAGTGTGAGGCTGTGATAGGGGCATGGTTTGGCTCAGTTGAGTTTAAGGAGAACCATGGAAATGGATTAGAGGTAATGCAGCAAGTGGTTTAGGGTTTGTATGATGTTTTGCAACTTTGTCCAATTTTGGCCCTTTTGTGATTTCTTGATCCATAAGTCATGAAAATGGGTAAACCTTTGGTGCATTCTGACTTTTAGGCATTGGTTTATGTTTGTGCAAAGATTAGAAGTCACTTTGAGGTTACAATTTGCCTTGGCAAGAGATTTTGCAACTTTGCCTCTTTGGTGCAAGACTTGAAATTATGTGATTTTTCCCAACTTTGACAAGCCATAACTTTTGATCCAAAATGAATTAGAATGAGTTCTTGTACTTTTTGAAAATGGAATGATCCATTCTACAACTTTCATGACCAAAGTTTTCCCATTTGAAGCATTTTTGAATCAAAAAGAAAGGTTTGAAAAAGTTTCCCAAAATGGCAAGTTTCCATTACAAGTCATTTTCCCAAAAAGGCAACTTTGCAAATGGCTTGAAATTCTTCAATTTTGTGAACTTTTAACATCTTATATGATCAAATAAAGATCATACACATTCGAAATGATGAAGAAAACCCTTTGGTTGGGTCATTGGAGGCCTCAGGTGCCCTGATTTTACACTGACTTGCTCAAGAAGTCAACTCTTGATCAGATGCCTTCCCCATGGAATTTCTTCATGAAACTTGATATGCATGATCCCTATGACATATAGAGACCAATAGAAACAAGAATGACCAAAAAAATTGGAGTTATGGCCTCTGAAACCAAAACCCTAATTCTAGGTCATCTGTGTAGTTAAACCTGGCTCTGCTTCCATGCCATTCTCAGTTCTTGTGATTCTTTGAATTTCTTGACTTTGTGAGGGTAAAATATGATGTTTGAACATCCATGGATCCCTTTGAAGTGATTGATGACCTTTGGAGTGGCTCAAATGGCTCAGATCACAAACCCTAGATGCAGATGACTTAGAACTAATGCAGTGAAGCAAAAAATGCAATATGAGATGCTATGATTGAACTTATGCATATGAGAAGATCACAAGCTATGGTGTGGATGGGTGAGGGCAAATTTGGGGTGTTTACATTGATCAAACAATTTCTAAAGATCAGAATTGGGCCAAGAACCTAGGGTTTTATGCCTTGCTTCTCAAGAAATCACAAAGTTGTGAAATTGCAAAAACCATACAAACTCTTAATCCAAGACATACAACTCACAACATTTCATCCTAGGGTGCTCCTTGAAGCCAGCTGAGGCAACCCAAGACCTCAAATCTCTTATGTCCTAGCCCATGGCTCAAGTACACAAACTTTTGACTTTTTGCATTTCAAGCCATACCAATCCCACAATGCCACAACAACTCTTCTGACCAAATGCAATTGATTATAGAAACCCTAAGAAGCATAGAACAGAACACACAAGAGCTCAAAAGAGGCCAAGCATCAGATTACACAAAATTCCTCAAAAACTTCCTCTCTTCGATTCTCTCAAACCAGCCATCAAACTTCCAAAATTCTTTCACCAATTAATCACATATCATCCATAGAACAAGAATCAACCATCAAAATGGCCTGAAACACCACATATAAAAACCTCCATTTCTGCTACATCAGAACTGGACCTCAAAAACCAGCCACTTTCAAAGCATTCTAAGCACTCCACTAGCTTCAGGAGGTCCAAAGGAGCTGATCTGCACAAGAGGGAGGCCCTGAAAGCTCCAGTTTGAAGAACTTCAGTTCAGGTATCCATCAAGAATTTTTTTCTCAGAACCTTGATTTCTTGTTATAAAATGAACCTATATGCTTTGCTGATCATCCTGATGTGTTTAGAATTGAAAATGGTGTAGAAACAAGCATGTATTGTTGTTCTGAAAGTTTTCCCGTGAAAATGTTTTTGATTCGATTCTCTTGATTCATGTGTTATAAATGATTTTTGTTTGTGGATTGTGTTCTATGATGTTTGGGAAACGTTTCTGGGCAGATTTGATGTTGTTTAGAGACCTAGAGAAGAAGTTGGGGATTTGGCTGGCCAGAGAAGATGACCGGAGCTTATCTCCGGTCACCTGAAAATCATTAGGGCTAATTAGGGTTAGCATTGCCAGATTGATTGTGAGCCGTAGGATCTTGATTAGACTTGCATGTGAACGGTCCAGATAAATCACTTAACCCTAATTTTAATTAATTAAGTTAATTATAATTAATTAAATCAGATTGAACCTGAGCCATTGGATAACGCGCGTATCACAAATTTGAATCTAGGCCCTTAGATCTTCATACCACAAGTCTTGCTGACTCTCATCCTGGGCCCTTGATCCATCTCCCACGCAATCCTGGCCCTCCATTCAGCATACTTTGCATTTTTATTTTATTTTTTATTTCATTTCATTTTCCATATTTATTTAAAATAGTAAATCATTTTATAAAATTCCAATCTTTTGAATTTTCACTTTAAATAATTTTCAGAGATCAAAAACATTTTTATTTTTAATTTTTGCATTAAAAATCTATTTTTAAATCATTTAATTGTATTATTTAATTCATTCATTCATTTTAATTAATTAAAAATACTTTTAGGTATTTAAAAATCACCAAAAAAAATTATGAAGCATTCTTGAACATTTAGAACAATTTACAAACTAATTTTACAAATTTCTTTTAGGGTTTGATCATGTTTTGACAATTAACCATGAATTAGGGTTTCCAAATTTCTTATTTTTCTAACCCATGACTTCAAAAATTCATTTTTGATTAACCAAGATGAGTTTGTGCATGGTTCTTTTTGCATTCTTTCATAATTTTCATGTGGTATCTAGGGTATTTAAGTCATATTTTTGCATTGCATTTTCCATTTGTTTGGAAATTTTCATGAAGAAGCACCCAAAACCCTAGCCTAACTTAGAAGAACCATAACTTGACTTTGGTATAGCTTCTGACCTTTATCTTTGGGGAGTGATCTTATGTGTGTTTAGGGTTCATTTGGTTGCATTTTCAAATTTTTATCATGTGTTTTGCTTCTGTTTTGATCATATGCATCTCATACTTTCTTAAAACCCTATTTTGCCATGTTCATTTGCATTCATCTTTGCATACCTTCATCATAAGAACTTGTCATGACATCTCATGCATTTGTATGTCATTTTAGAAATCTTAGGACATGTGTGAACATTGGTTGATTATTTTTGCATCCATTTGGTATGTTTTGCATTCATTACTTCTTATGTGTATTCATGTGATTTCAAGATTCTAGCATGCTTTCCTTTGCATCTCATCTCTTGTATGATCATGCATGAACATTGTACATGTCTTTGCATCATTTCATAACACATTTGCATTATGTTTGCACTTCTGGTCTTGATCATTGCATCTTCATTTGCCTTATTTCCTTTGGTTTCATGTCTTATGCATTCATAGTAACCATTTCAGGGGCTTCAGGTAAGTTGTTTAGGATGTGGATTTGCCTCCACATCCAATCTCTTCTTATCTCTTCATTTGCATCTTTATTTGTCTTTGAAGTGAGTTTGACTCACTTATGCTCTCTCTTGCTCCCTCTCTTTCTCTTAGGTAACTTAACTTCTTCAGGAAGTAAGTAACCTATCCTCCTTTCTCTTCTCTTTTCATCTGCTTCTTCTTCCTTGGTGGTCATTTGAAGATCTTTCTCTAAGCCTCAAAAACCATAGGAATATCCAAGCATGAAAACTTTAGTGTTGTACATAGTTCCCCTTAGTTTTCACCTTTAGAGTCTCCTTGAGTCTCTGCTTCTCATCTTAATAACAAAGGCTAAATAGTTAAAGTTTTGGAGCTCTGTATTAGGGTTATGCATGTATCCTTATCTTAGGATGGAGTGTATAATTGTAATACTTATTATTAAACCTTTAATTTGTTTACACCTCCTAATCAAAACACCTAATAACCATTAATACTTAAGCTTGTAACTTGGGCCTTATATTAGGGTTACATCTCTGCCTGTTGGTTCAGAGGGACTAACCATAGTGTTTAATGGACAAGTCCCCCTCAGGTCTAGTCTTACAAACATAAAATCCATTTCTTAATCCCACCTTTAATTAAAATCCACTTTAATAAAGGCTTGTTATATAATGATTTTAATCCCTGTAAACACCCCAAATTTGCCCTCACTTTTTCTCACACCATGGCTTATGATCTTTTCATATTGCATTGCATAAGCATATCATCCCACACTGCATATTTATTTCACTGCATAAGTTAGGGCTTGTGATCAGGAGAATCCAAAGAAGTGATCTGAGCCATCTCAAAGGCCTTGAAGCTTGTCAAGAGGGTCCATGTGTGTTCCATGATCATAATATGCTTCCCAGAGTTCTTAAAAGTCATGAGATCACAAAGCATTACAAAGGCATAGAAGCAGACTGAGCAGTTTCTACACAGATAACCTAAAATTAGGGTTTTGGATTTGAGGCCCTTAATCTCAAATTTTTTGGTCATTCTTGATTCCATTGGTCTTAATATGTTATAAGGAGCATGTGTACCAAATTTGATGAATAAATTCATTGTGGAAGTCATCTGATCAACTGGTAACTTATTGTGCAAGAAAAGTTAGAATCAGGGCATCTGAGGCCACCACCAATGGTACCAAAGGGTCATCCTCATAATTTTGAGAGTCTATGATCTTTATTTAATCGTATAAGTGGTTAGAAGTTCACAAGATTGAATAATTTCAAACCATTTACAAACTTTCCATTTTTGGACATGACTTGTGATGAAAACTTTCCATTTTGGGAAAGATTTTCAACCTCCTCTTTCTTGATCAAAAAGGCTTCAAATAAAAAATCTTCAAACATAAAAGTTGTAGATTGGATCTTCCCATTTTCAAAAAGTACAAGAACTCCTCTTGATTCATCCTAGAACTCAAGATATGATGTTTCAAAGTTGGGAAAAATCTTATAATTTTCAAGTATGTGCCAAAGGGGGATTTTTGCAAAACCAAGTTCCAAGACTTCTAATGACCTCTAATCCATCTCTAAGCACCATAACATGATAACACAACTTGCCTTGACCAAAATCATGCCTTGGATCACAAGTTTCTATGAGCTATTTTCACAAAATCTCAAAGAGGGAAAAATTGCAAAACATATGATACCTCTTGCATCAAGTGTTACAGCTCATCAAAATCAATCCAAGGGCTCTCCACAATGCTAGCTGAGGTAGGACAAGCCATAAGATCTCCTCTGACCCATGCCATGCTTCTGGTACACATTCTTTGACTTTTTTTTTTGCAAAATATGTAACACCCCAAATCTACCCGGTGGAAAATCATAAATCAGAGTTTCAAAATTTAACAACAAAACAGGATGCTACATTTTTTAACTTTAACAAGTTCATTTAATTTCATGAACATCGATACATAACACTTTCAAATAGGATGAAACTATACTAGTTAACTCTTATTCAATTCCTTGAAATAAAACAACTTTTACAATTAGGTAGCGGATCCACAAATATTCAACTTTGCATCAGTTAACAACTTGTTCAACCTAACAACTTAGTAATAACATGTTGTTCATTTAAACAACTTAAAACAACAACTAATTATAACAATAAAACAACTAAGCGTTCATCCCCCCGAGTGTTACGTATCAGAGCGACGACACCGACTTGATTACGAAAGCAAACAACTCTAAACTGGAATACCTGCACGTTACCAATCAAGGTAACATTCAACAACAGAAAGGGGTGAGATATCGAACCACATAAACAAGAGTATGATAATTAATACGCTAGATAGAATCATACAATTTTCACACTATCCACAACAACGTCTTACTAAACACCCCAAACAACCAACATATTTTATCATCTTAATTTACACATCAACATAATCAATTCCAACTATAACCTTAGCATACCCACCTTCATCAACTTCGACGAACGTTTATAACATATTCAACTCCTTTTTATATCAGCATAATCGACATTACAAACATAATTATATAAACAACTCAGGCAACATAATCCTATAATCAACTCATCCATCATAATAATATAATCAACTTGGCAACATAATCAACTTGTCCAACATAATAATATAATCAACTTGGCAACATAATCAACTTGTCCAACATGATAATGTAATCAACTTAGCATGAACCACTTACTCGACTTAATCAACTTAAACCACATAATCCACTTAAATATACATAAACAACTTATTCAATTTGAGCAACGTACACAACTTTATCAATGTAAGCAACAAGAACAATTTTATCAACTCGACAACATAAACAACACAAACAACATAATTAATACAACACGGAATGTGACTCGACTGTGCATATGCATGTGGTACCATTGGAGTTAAACTCCCAACTTAAAATATACCAGGTTATCGAGGTATCAGCAAGGCATAAGCCTTCAACTTAATAAATTTGCCAATCCAGGCCAACATGGTGAGCATCCGCTCCAACTTAGAAATGCAATAGATGCCATGAGACCAACAACACAACACATAAACAACGAACAAATCAAACAACATATCACAACAACGTAACAACTTAAATTCAACATGATTCAACCTTGGCCATAGGCCTACAACTTTCAACGTTGGTCATACGACCTACAACTTTAATTTCAACATTGGTCCTTCGACCTTCAACTTAAATATGCCCATCAATCGAGACAAACTGACACATTCAACATACAAGAAAATCCACATATTAATCATCATAATCCCGATTATAGAGTTCGAACCCCACCCTTACCTTAATCGATGGCTGTTTCAAATCTCCAATCGAATTTCCAACCCCTTTGCATATGTGGCCCTTTTCCTCTCCTCTTTCATCCATGGAGATTAAAAATATGAACACGCTGCCATTGAGTTCCTATATTGACCAAAATTTAGCCATCATCACCATCAATCCCGTAACTACTATTTGACCAATTTCCAGCATAAACTTCCAAACTTCAAATGCGTTTTTCTCCTTCAATACAGAACTTATTGACACAAAATTATATATCAAATCGAAGGGAATTTCGTAAGCTTTCCAGAAATTCAAGAATCGTTTTAATCAGAATTACGAGTAAAAAGTTATCACCTGTTTAGTGGAAGCTGTACCGAATGTGCGAAAATTAAGATATGAACATGAATCCTTCTTTCTCCTTCTTTTCTCCCAAGTTGTTTTCTCTCCTCTAAAACCTTTATTTTTCTCTAAGACTTTTTCCTCGTTTTCCCTAATTTCCACGATTCCCTTTTCTCCACTTCTACTGATTCCAACTTCTCCTCTTGACTAATTCTCCTCTTTATTTTTCTTTTTATTATAATAATAATTATTATAAATCAATCTTAATTGGGCTTTCTAATTCGCACCCCCACGACTTCTACCATCCATGCCACAACTAAACCCACTTAAATCAATATTCTCATAATTCCATAATATTAATTCGAATATCATTTCTCCCGACTAAACCGACTAATCACCGACTATCAAATAAATTGCCCAAACTACCAAATCAACATAATCAACTATAAACGCAAAATATTCAATATTATTATCTACAACTTAGATCAACTTATTTAATAAATTCAACTTGAATCAACTTATAAACATCCACGAATTATTCCGATATTTTGGAAACCAACTTAAATCAACTTCGAATACACAAAACATTACAAATCAACACAACGTAATTCACTTATATTTAATTAAATAAATTAATTAAATAAACGGACGTTACAACTCTCCCCCACTTAGAATATTTTCGTCCTCGAAAATTTATCCGATTCAACTATTCAAACTACTTATTTATTTCGACTAATCAACTCTCATCCTCGAAGGCAACCCCACTTATAATACAGACAACAATTAATAACATCAACATTAACAAAAACACAAACAACAATCAAACAATAAACTCGACAACCATTAACACAACACAACGAGTAACCAACTTACAATTTAGAACACATCAACACAAGAACATCCAACTTAAACACAACATCAACTCAATCAACTATCAACATCTCAACTCATTCACATAAGAATAACAACACTACACTACGCGTTCGCTGCGCACTCTGATTACTTGCAATTTACAAAGTTTACTGAGTCTAAATCCAACTTACAATTATCAAAATCGACATATCCACAAAGCCCTTCAACTCAATCCTTTTGGAATTTCATTCCAAAATGTATTCTAACTCTTGTAGTTACCGCATACTTCAACTTAGATTCGTACGATAACACCTTTGAACATTCAATATAATTACAATGACGACTACTTCCAAATCTTGGATAAGACATTCATATACTTCCATGAATTCCAAATTATCATCAACATAGGCTACAACTTCACCATCTTTTAACAACACGTCCTGCAAAATTCATCTTAACCACGCAACATCATTACACCAATATAAGATACAAGGGTCCAACGAATCTCCATTAGATAACTCATACCCTTCGCTTCTAACTGATTCAACTTACCGAATACTCGATTCTTACTCATACCGACACAACCTTTTATAGATTCTAATCCGAATAGACACAACCAACCAACTATTGTCCAACCAAAAAGCGCACCTTAATAAACCAACTTATAATTTCACTTCTAATACTTGCAACTTAAATTTGTCTGACATTCTTGTCAAATCATCGTTTTACATTTCCACCTACTTTCTTTTCCAATCATCTCAAGAAAGCTTCACGTCTTATGCCACTTAACTCATCACCAAAACAACATTCAAATCCTTCAGAGTTCAACTATGAATTTTCTTATTACAATTCAATCCAACCGCAACTTCATACATTCATCTTAAATTCTAACTATACTCCCATATAATAACTTGCATCAACAACACAAACAATACTCAAGCACTCATCTTGACTTCAACCAATTCGACGTACAAACTATACTAGTTGGCATGACACATCTATCTATCAATTATGATTACGTTTGCTATCAACAATAGATTAAGGATGATCAGTTCCTCAAGTTGTCAATAGACGTCCGACAACCATAACGGTGACATAAATCATCATTATCCAACACAATAACGTACTTCAACTTGTGCCCAAAGTCCGTAAGCATAATGCTCCGCCAACTCTCCACGACTTATCAACTCCTTCTTAGTCCCCTTAATTCCAACTTCATCAACGATACAAAACGTCCAAAATCCAGTACACATTCTCTTATGTACACACATATTACCACACGACTTTCAATATCCCTCTAACATTGGAATCACTACAAGTACCATTCAAAGTGGTTAGCTCCAATTACAACTTCCAACCAAGTTACGATTCTTAACAACACCAATCAAACATCCATCTTCCTCTCGACATTACTACCATCTAACATCAGCACTTTAATCATTCTCATTGCATATTTATTCATTCTCCGAATACTTATGCATTCCCTCTAGTACCAACATCTTATTATTTTTCCAACATTTTCATTTTTCTAAAATTTCCAGTAACACACGCTCCACTTCGAACGCAATTATCTTCTTCAATACAGACCTCTAAATCACAAAATTATATTCTATCATGAATATAAATTTGTGCAGATTTCATAACTTCAAGAATCGCTTGAATCCGACTTACGAATAAAAAGTTATCCTCCTTGCAATGGGACTGATCAACAATTCCAGTATGCAGAATTTTCCAAAAATCAGCAGCAGACCCAACTATTAAAATGCACTTATCTCCCTCATAATAAACCTCCTAAATGCAAATCTTATATTCAAACTGTAGGGAATTTCGTAATCTTTCCAAAAAGTCCAGAACCGCTTCAATCCGAGTCACGGTTAAAACGTTATGTCACTTCTCGTGACAGCTGTTCCAAGATTGCAAAAACCAGAATTTTTGAGATTGATGAATGTAAATTCCACCTCTCTCTATCTTACTTCCAAGTTCTACCAAAAAATCTTGCTCTACATCCAACTTCGAAAATTACTTGACTTTAATCCAACTACACTCAAGGCATAGTGATCTACCGACGTGATCCCTCAACTTGATCCATCAACTTTTCTTTGTATTTGGAATAAATCCTTCTTCCTTAAACAATCTCCATCCAAAATCCACGCACTGCTCAACCCGACCGATACAAATTCATGAATCCATGCTCTCGCCAGTCTGCAACAACGTCTCTTCAACAACCTTGCACTCTTGCAATCAACATCAACTTTGAACCAACTTCAACTTTCCAACAACAGTCCGGGAGTCAAGCTTCTCCCCCACTTAATTCCAACAAACACCTGCAGACAACGACTAGAAACTAACAACAAGTACCGACAGTGTTTCACACACATGTCGCGTACTAAGTAATCAACAACGTTAGACAACATTGGCCAGACGGACCGACCTGCTCTGATACCACTAATGTAACACCCCAAATCTACCCGGCGGAAAATCATAAATCAGAGTTTCAAAATTTAACAACAAAACAGGATGCTACATTATTTAACTTTAACAAGTTCATTTAATTTCATGAACATCGATACATAACACTTTCAAATAGGATGAAACTATACTAGTTAACTCTTATTCAATTCCTTGAAATAAAACAACTTTTACAATTAGGTAGCGGATCCACAAATATTCAACTTTGCATCAGTTAACAACTTGTTCAACCTAACAACTTAGTAATAACATGTTATTCATTTAAACAACTTAAAACAACAACTAATTATAACAATAAAACAACTAAGCGTTCATCCCCCCGAGTGTTACGTATCAGAGCGACGACACCGACTTGATTACGAAAGCAAACAACTCTAAACTGGAATACCTGCATGTTACCAATCAAGGTAACATTCAACAACAGAAAGGGGTGAGATATCGAACCACATAAACAAGAGTATGATAATTAATACGCTAGATAGAATCATACAATTTTCACACTATCCACAACAACGTCTTACTAAACACCCCAAACAACCAACATATTTTATCATCTTAATTTACACATCAACATAATCAATTCCAACTATAACCTTAGCATACCCACCTTCATCAACTTCGACGAACGTTTATAACATATTCAACTCCTTTTTATATCAGCATAATCGACATTACAAACATAATTATATAAACAACTCAG
This sequence comes from Lathyrus aphaca, assembly GCA_963966055.1. NCBI lineage: Eukaryota > Viridiplantae > Streptophyta > Magnoliopsida > Fabales > Fabaceae > Lathyrus > Lathyrus aphaca. The sequence continues at coordinate 430,340,874 of OZ014522.1, read as the reverse complement.
GCAACATAATCCTATAATCAACTCATCCATCATAATAATATAATCAACTTGGCAACATAATCAACTTGTCCAACATAATAATATAATCAACTTGGCAACATAATCAACTTGTCCAACATGATAATGTAATCAACTTAGCATGAACCACTTACTCGACTTAATCAACTTAAACCATATAATCCACTTAAATATACATAAACAACTTATTCAATTTGAGCAACGTACACAACTTTATCAATGTAAGCAACAAGAACAATTTTATCAACTCGACAACATAAACAACACAAACAACATAATTAATACAACACGGAATGTGACTCGACTGTGCATATGCATGTGGTACCATTGGAGTTAAACTCCCAACTTAAAATATACCAGGTTATCGAGGTATCAGCAAGGCATAAGCCTTCAACTTAATAAATTTGCCAATCCAGGCCAACGTGGTGAGCATCCGCTCCAACTTAGAAATGCAATAGATGCCATGAGACCAACAACACAACACATAAACAACGAACAAATCAAACAACATATCACAACAACGTAACAACTTAAATTCAACATGATTCAACCTTGGCCATAGGCCTACAACTTTCAACGTTGGTCATACGACCTACAACTTTAATTTCAACATTGGTCCTTCGACCTTCAACTTAAATATGCCCATCAATCGAGACAAACTGACACATTCAACATACAAGAAAATCTACATATTAATCATCATAATCCCGATTATAGAGTTCGAACCCCACCCTTACCTTAATCGATGGCTGTTTCAAATCTCCAATCGAATTTCCAACCCCTTTGCATATGTGGCCCTTTTCCTCTCCTCTTTCATCCATGGAGATTAGAAATATGAACACGCTGCCATTGAGTTCCTATATTGACCAAAATTTAGCCATCATCACCATCAATCCCGTAACTACTATTTGACCAATTTCCAGCATAAACTTCCAAACTTCAAATGCGTTTTTCTCCTTCAATACAGAACTTATTGACACAAAATTATATATCAAATCGAAGGGAATTTCGTAAGCTTTCCAGAAATTCAAGAATCGTTTTAATCAGAATTACGAGTAAAAAGTTATCACCTGTTTAGTGGAAGCTGTACCGAATGTGCGAAAATTAAGATATGAACATGAATCCTTCTTTCTCCTTCTTTTCTCCCAAGTTGTTTTCTCTCCTCTAAAACCTTTATTTTTCTCTAAGACTTTTTCCTCGTTTTCCCTAATTTCCACGATTCCCTTTTCTCCACTTCTACTGATTCCAACTTCTCCTCTTGACTAATTCTCCTCTTTATTTTTCTTTTTATTATAATAATAATTATTATAAATCAATCTTAATTGGGCTTTCTAATTCGCACCCCCACGACTTCTACCATCCATGCCACAACTAAACCCACTTAAATCAATATTCTCATAATTCCATAATATTAATTCGAATATCATTTCTCCCGACTAAACCGACTAATCACCGACTATCAAATAAATTGCCCAAACTACCAAATCAACATAATCAACTATAAACGCAAAATATTCAATATTATTATCTACAACTTAGATCAACTTATTTAATAAATTCAACTTGAATCAACTTATAAACATCCACGAATTATTCCGATATTTTGGAAACCAACTTAAATCAACTCCGAATACACAAAACATTACAAATCAACACAACGTAATTCACTTATATTTAATTAAATAAATTAATTAAATAAACGGACGTTACAAAATACACCATACCAATCAAGCCGTGCCACACCAACTCTCAGAACCAATCACATCTCTTTATGCAAATCCTAAGGACTCCAAAACATACAACATTCAAGCCCGAATCCATCCATAAGCTCAGAATCAAAAAAACTTGCAAAAACCTTCCTCTCTTCGAATTTCATCACACAACCATCAAAACTTCAAACTTCTTCCACCAATCAACTCAAAAACAATCAAAGGTCATTTCCCACCCATTGCCATGGCCTGAAAGCTCCTCAATCAAAAACACGATTTCTGCTTCATCAGAACTGAAACACTCAAACCAGCCAAAAACAAACTTGTTCTAAGCTTCTCAATAGCGTCAGGGTGATCATTGGAGTGGATTAGCATCAAAGAAAGGGCCAAAAAGCACCAAACTGCAAAGCTTCATCTCAGGTAACCACCTTCAAACATTTTTCCAGAACTTTCTTTTTAAGTTACAAATTGATTCTATATGATATGCTGGTCATTGTGATATGTTTATTTTTGAAAATGGTTGAAAAATGAGAATGTATGAAGCTTCTGAAAGTTTGACCTAAAATATGTTCTTGTTCGATTCTCTCTTTTGGTGCAAAATAAATATTTTTTGTTGCTGGATTTGTGTTTAGTGATGTTTAATGTTTGATTCTGGAGAGTTTGATGCGTTTTCATGGCCTATGGAGAGAGTTAGGGTGAGAGAGTCATTTAGCCCTAATCCTCATTAATTAGCCAGTTTAAATTAGGACCCTAGGATCTTGTGTTTAGTGCATTTTTGGACGGCCCATATAGCTTCATTAAAACCCTAAACCTAATTAATTAGTTTAATTAATTTAAATTAACCAGAATCAATATCAACCATCAGATCACGCACGTATTTCATCTTTAAACCCTGGCCTTCAGATTTCCCTACCCCTGGTCTTGTTGACTTCACATCCCAACCCTTGATCCCTTCAAAATCCAATCATGACCACTCATTTGCATTACTTTTATTTTTCTTTTAATTATTTCATATTTATAAAAATCTCATTTTCTGCATTTTCATTTTAAATATTTTTCTAAACTCAAAAATATTTTTATTTTTAATTTTTGCATTAAAAATGTATTTTTAAATCATTTAAATGTTTTATTTAATTAATTAATTGATTTTAATTAATTAAAAATACAATTAAGTATTTAAAAATCACAAAAAAAATTCATGATGCATTCTCATACATTTAGAACAATTTACAAACTCACCACACAAATTTATTTTTAGGTTTGATCACATTTTCACAATTTATCACGAATTAGGGTTTCTAAAACCCACATTTTTCTAACCCTAACTTGAAAAAATCATTTTTGATCAACCATGATGAGTTTGCATTTGGTTCTTTTTGCTTTGATTCATACTTTTCATCTAGTATCTAGGTTATTTAACTCATAATTTTGCATTGAATTTTCAAATTGTTTGGCATTTTTCCTTTAAAATTACCCAAAAACCCTAGTTAACTTAGGAAATTCATAACTTCCTTTAGGTTTAGCTTCTGACCTCCATCTTTGGGGAGTGATCTCAAGAGTGTTTAGGGTTCATTTGAGTGCATTTTCAAATTTTTATCATGTAGATTCCTTCTGTTTTTACCATGTGCATCTCATGTTGTCTTAAAACCCTAATTTTCTATGTTCATTTGCATTCATCTTTGCATATCATCATCATGTGAACTTTTCATAGCATTTAATTCACTTGTATGCCATCTTAGACATCTTAAGACATGTTTGAACATTGCTTGATCATTTCTACATTCATTTGGAATGCTTTGCGTTCATTGCATCTCATGTTTATCCATGTGTTTCTAAGCTCCTAACATGTTTGTCTCGCATCTCATCCCTTGTATGAACATTCATAAGAATCTCACATGTCTTTGCATCATCTCATGACACATTTACATTGCATGATTGCTTTTGGTCTTGATCATTGCATCTTCATTTACTTTATTTCCTTTTGCTTTGCATCCTATGCATTCACACTAACATTTCAGGGGCTTATGGTAAGTTGTTTGGGATGTGGATTTGCCTTCACATCCCACCTCTTATCATCTTTTCATATGCATTATTTGTTTTTCTTTTAAGTGAACTTGCTTCACTTGTGCTCTCTTGCTCCGATCTCTTTCTTTTAGGTTACTTATCTTCTTCAGGAAGTAAGTAACCTATTCTCCCTTCTTTTCTCTTTTCATCTGCTTCTCTTTCTTGGTGGCCTTCTGAAGATCTTCTCTTTAAGCCTCACAAACCATAGGAACATCCAAGCATGATAATTTTAGGGTTGTATATATTCTTCCCTTAGTTTTTTACCTTTGAGTCTCCTTGAGTCTCTCTTCTCATCTCATAATCAGAGGCTAAACACTTAAAGCTTTAGGACTTTGAATCAGGGTTATACCTGTATCCTTATTTAGGATGGAGTGTATAACTTTAATCCTTAGTTTTAAACCTTTAATTTGTTTACACTTTCTAATCAAATCACCTAATAATGATTAAGACTTAAGCTTGTAACTTGTGCCTTATATTAGGGTTACATCTCTTCCTTTTGGTTAAGTGGGACTAACCCTAGTGTTTAATGGACAAGTCCCCCTCAAGCTAGTCTTACAAACATAAAAAACACTTCTTAATCTCACCCTTTAATTAAAATCCACTTTAATAAAGGCTTGTTATATAATGAATTTAGTCCCTAACCATGGATTAAGTTGAGGAGTCTTCCTCAGCTTAAGTGTTCTCATCTATCATCCTTCTCTTAGGATGGTGTAATGAGTTCACTAATCCCTGATTAGAGATTAAACTCATTACTTAACACTAAAAAAAACCCAAAAACATCTTAATAATCATAAATAGGTGAATGATCTTAATCCTATATCATCAAGGTAATTAAGTTGAGATATTCATCTCATGCTTAAGTAGGCTCATTAGCCCTAATCAGGGAGGATATAATGAGTTTACAACCCTTGATTTTGGCTTAAGCTCATTATCTTATGCAAAACACCAAAAAACAATAAAAAACTAAAAACACAAAAACAAACAATAATCATCTCCTCCGGGATTCTTTTCTCATCACACTCACTCTGAAAACGAGAACTCGCTTCTTCCGTCTAATGCAAGACAATTAGCACTCGAGCCAGACGAGTCACACACTTGAGCATAGACAAGCAAGCAGTTCAGCAAATCATCCCAGTCTCTTTGAGTCGAACTTCGGTGTTCTGACTTCCTCATTGCACGAGAGGATACGTGGGCATAAGTTAACAGTTATCGAACAAAAGTCTCTTTGTCATCCCCCTCTTTCAGCTTTCTTTTCTAAGCCTCATTCTTGAGCACTCACACTCTCTTTTTACACTGGCACACTGTACATTCATTCCTAGCTTTTCAAACACAGTCAGCACATACACAACCCCTTTTAAACACAATCAAGTAAGCGTGGATCCCGTCGAGTACGACGGAAGATCAAGGTGCTAATACCTTCCCAGGTCGTAACTAACCCCCTTTCTCAGTTTCTTTGGTTCGCAATTGTTTTATCCATACCCTTCCAGGTTTATGCAACATTACCTTTCCTTCGGGATAAAAATGCATAGTTGGCGACTCTATTTAACCTCAACCTCCAACATTTCCAACCGTTCGCGTCTGCACCGGGACGAAAGTCCTGGGGAACGACAATCCCTCACCATGGATTAAGTTGAGGAGTCTTCCTCATCTTAAGTGTTCTCATCTATTATCCTTCTCTTAGGATGGTGTAATGAGTTCACTAATCCCTTATTAGAGATTAAACTCATTACATAACACAAAACAAAAATCCAAAAACACTTAATAAATCACAAGTAGGTTAATGATCTTAATCCTGCATCATTAGGGTAATTAAGTTGAGATTTTCATCTCATACTTAAGTAGACTCATTATCCCTAATCAGGGGTGATATAATAAGTCTGCAAACCCTTGATTAAGGCTTAAGCCCATTATCCTATGCAAAGCATAAAAAAACAATAAAAAACTGAAAACACAAAAACAAACAATAAACGTCTCCTCCGAGATTCATTTCTCATCACATTCACTCTGAAAACGAAAATTCGCTCCTCCCGTCTAATGCAAGACAGTTAGCACTCGAGACAGACGAGTCATACACTTGAGCATAGACAAGCAAGCAGTTCACAACCAAATCAACCAGTCTCTTTGAGTCGAACTACGGTGTTCTGACTTCCTCATTGCACGAGAGGATACGTAGGCATAACTTAACAGTTATCGAACAAAAGTCCCCAGTCTCCCCACTCTTCTCTTCCTAGCTTTCTTTTCTTAGCCTCAATTGGAACTCCTGTTCTTTTTGCACTATCACTCTGTACATCCATCTCTTTTATATATAGTCAGCACGTACACTTCCCCCCTTTTAAACACAATCAAGTAAGCATGGATCCCGTCGAGTACGACGGAAGATCAGGGTGCTAATACCTTCCCAGTTCGTAACTAACCCCCTTTCTCAGTTTCTTTGGTTCGCAACCGTTTTATCCATACCCTTCCAGGTTTATGCAACATTACCTTTCCTTCGGGATAAAAATGCCTAGCTGGCGACTCTATTCAACCTTAACCTCCAACATCGCCGATCGTTCGTGTCTGCACCGGGACGAAAGTCCGGGGGAACGACAGCTTGGCGATTCTGCTTGGGATCTTTGCAACCAGGGCTTCTGGTTCTCTTGTGGGTTTCTCCTAGCGCTTGTTTGTTTGTGTTTATGGGGGTGTTATGTGCTATATGTGTGTTTTTGTCTTTGCTTTATTTATTGCTTTCTGTACAACTTTATTTATCGCATTTACTTTGTCGCTTTCATTTACGGCTTTATGCATTTCATGTTATTATCATATCATTTGTGCTAGATTTGTTGGTTTGCCTTGGTGGGAGGGGTATTCCAGTCAGATAGGTCCAACACAAAGGCCTGAGTGATAGACATAGGATTAGAGTGGATTAATATTCTTTCCCATTCCATTTCGGTCTGGTGCGGGAATATGAAAACACGGTTCAGACATGGGTTTTTTCTTGAGAACTCTGTGTTACGGATCTCCTATAGTGCTAGGGCTATCTGGGAAGCCTTCTAAGTCTGGATGACCTTTTTAGATGACCTTCAGCATCTGAGGTGAATTAGAGGAGGATACTTTATGATTAGGGTAAACATTGTACCTTCGGGTTAGAAGTGTTTACACTTCTCATAATAGATCCGAACCTGAGGATCCTTGTTCTAGAACAATACCTGTGAGTGGGTTGGGTTGTTTACAGGTTTGCAGGAACCCTTGGCCTCAACATACCCTGTTACTGGACATTGTTTCAAGGTTACACTATTTTGGACAGATCCTTTGAAACCCTAGATAAGTGACTCTTTATTTGAGTCCCCCACCTGGTTACTGGTTCTCAGACCTTCATCCGGAATTCTGAACACTCATGGACCCTATCAAAGGCAACTGACAATCCAGCACCTGATCACAAACCCTTGCATATCATTCAACATACATCATATTGCATCATTTAACATTTGTCTATTTGTTTTACAGGGTATCCACATCTTCTTTGGTTTGGTTTTGACCGTTATTCTGCTCAAATATCTTCTCCAGCACTTCTTCAGCACTTCTTCAACTATCTTCTTCAGCTATCTTCATCGGTTATCTTCTCCAGTTATCTTCATCAACACCCATTATTAGTATGGATTCAACCAGGAAAAGCAATATCACATACCATTTCTTTGAGTACCCTCTAGCAGGCATCAGGCAGATACAAGCTTTTATCACTCCTGATCATGTTCCCTTATTCATAAAGCATTATGGTGGTATTCTGGACATGATAATGGACTTGGATGCATCACAAAGGAGCATGATTCACACCTGTCTTTAGTTCTATGACCCTCCTCTCTATTGCTTCACTTTCCCAGATTTTCAGATTGGTCCTTTGCTGGAAGAATATTCTATGTTGTTGGGTGTCCCTATCAGAAGAGGAATTCCTTTCAACCCTGAGATGACTGCTCCAAAGAATGAAGACATAGCTAAGGCTCTACATCTGGAAGCAACTATCATTGATAAGCATATGACCACCAAGGCTGGAATCCCAGGCCTCCATCTGGATTTCTTGGTCACTCAGGCTACAAAGCAAGCTGTAGTAGGAAATTGGGAATCTGTTTGTGCTCTCCTTGTTCTTAGTATATATGGTATCATCTTGTTTGCATACGAACCTAAGTTTGTAAGTAAGAATTCCATCCACATCTTTATGATCAAGAATCTAGTTCCCACCTTGCTAGGGGGATTTCTACTACTCAATGCATCAGAGAAATGAGAAACAGAGGGGAAGACTGGTCAGATGTTGTGCACCTCTTTTCTACACTTGGTTGATAAGACATATGTCGAAGATGGAAGCTTTCCTGAATCCACACCAGTTAAGGAATTGGGCTAAGAGAATGATTGCCCTTACTTCAGAAGAGATCAGGTGGTGTACTCAGAACACCAAGGGTAGGGACATAATTACAAGCTGTGGACATTATCCTAATGTGCCACTTATTGGAGTGAAGGGTTGCATCAACTACAATCCTTTGCTTTTCAGAAGACAGTTAGGATACGCCCTGGTACATCCACCTCGAGAGCAGGACTTAGCAGAATCTCTTTTTTGTGCCTTTCAGAACAATCATGCCATTGTCCGACAAGCAGCCTGGGCTTGGGACAACATACAGACAAAAGGGACTGCTATTTTGGGGAAGTGTAACAACATAGCTTCAGCTTAGTACATTGAATGGTCGCGCATCATAGGACATATCACTCGCATGCCATTCACCCTAGAAGATGTGCCAGGACCATCAGCAGTAGAGTCCATAGCTACAATCAGTTTGGAAGAGTTTGAAAAGTTAAAAGATAGGAATTCCCAGCTTTCTGAAGCTCTGAAGAAGACCCTTTGGGAAAGGAATGATAGTCGTCTAGACAATGAGAGGTTAGAGAAGCTCCGAATCGAGCATGTGACTAAGATAGAGAAAACAGAGGACTTCATCAAAAAAGCCCGAGCAAGGGAGTTGGTATTGAAGAATGCTTGCAAAGAAGTCAAGATTCAGAAAGCCAGAGCTGAGCACTATCTGGAAGAGAGTCAGGCTAGATGGATCAGGATCACTGAAGCTTGTTTGCAAGAATATCAGAAGACACAAGCTAAGATAGAGCAGCTGGAAGCCAATGAGAAGAAGAGTCAGGAAGCCCTGTTAGCAGCACATAAGGAAATCTACAAGCTGAAGCTCCGGGCGGGGTTGAAGAGATCAAAAGAACAAGACAAGTACCAAAAGATGACAAGTGCCATTGCAACCAGGAACCTTCTTACAGGACCATCACAGAGCATCCAGTTGGACCAGTGACTGATGCTCTCTTAAAAGAAGTCAAGGAGGATGAATTTGGGTGGGATGTTTGATTTCTCTTTTACTTGTATTTTATTTTGGTTGTACTTTAATTTTCCATGGCGATTTTGTTTGTATTCTCGACTTGATTGTATTCTGACCCACCATGGGAACTTGTTGTAATCATAAACTATGTATTTTGGCATTTTGTAATGTTATGGTTTATATGTTACCCGGATTTTCTCTTGGACTTCGCTTGCTTCAACATCTCCATCATTCCCAGAGGTCTGGAAGGTCAAAACCAAAGAACCAAACCGGATACCCCCTAAAGACAAATAGACATACTGCATTGCATGCTACTCTCATCCTCATTTGTTTTGCAGGCGTTTTGTTGTTGTTTTCTCACTTTGCTGTGTGTTTCAAGAAATATTGCTCACAGAAGGGTCTTTCCCGTCAATCGCATCCACAAATATCCGACCCGTAACAACCTTCCGAGTCTACAAATGGATCAGTTAAAGCAAGAAATGACAGATGTGAGGACTCAGATGACTGATGTGAGGACATAAGTGAGGACTCAGATGAACCAATTCATGGCTGTGATGACTTGGCTGGCACAGACCCAGGAAAGATTGAGGGAGTTAGTCGAGCGGCAAACTCCAGAAGATAACCATGCAGGCACTGGGGGTACAAGTAATAACACGCGCGATCAGCCGCAAACAAATCCACCAGAGTTTGGGCCCCACATCAACCCTGAAGTCAATGTTATTGGAAATACCCAGAGAAACACTAGAGATCATGTTCTACAGGAAGATCCTCAGGACGAGCAGTTTACAGTGTTAGGTGCTGGGGCTGATGAAGTTTATGATCGTCATCTGGACGACATATCAGAGAAGCTGAGATCCTTGGAATCCCAAAACTCTTTGGGATTTGATGTGATGGATATGGGTCTAGTGGAAGAAGTAAGGATTCCTCACAAGTTCAAACCTCCATGCTTTGAGAAGTACAATGGTACCTCCTGTCCTCATACCCATTTTCAATCTTTTCTGGGAAGATTGAAAGCATACACCATGGATGAGAAGCTGTGGATGTTTTACTTTGAAGATAGCTTGACTGGGGCATCCAGAGAGTGGTATTCACACCTGTCAAGGGCTACTGTCAGAAACTGGAAGGACTTAGCTGAGGCCTTTATACGCCAATATCAGTACAACCTGGATATGGCTCCCAATAGGACCCTCCTGATGGGTATGTCTCAATCTTCAAGAGAAAGTTACCGTGAATATGCCCAAAGGTGGAGACAACTTGCTGCTGCTGTCCAGCCACTTATGTCTGAAAGGGAAATGGTTGATATGTTTATGAACACATTGCAAGGAACCTACATTGATAGACTTGCTACTTTCTCTTCTACCAGTTTTGCTGATGTGGTTATAGCTGGTGAGAGAATTGAAAGTCTTTTGAATATGGGAAAGATATCTGGCAACGGTGCTAGCTCCAGTCATGCAAAAAAACCTTTCTCTGGGCCTAGAAGAACGTGTGAAACCAACTCAGTACATATGGGTAGAGGTAGGCCTAAGTACTTGCAAAGATCAGTGGCCGCAGTCACCATCCCTACTCCAGCACCTCAACAATAGTATCCACAGCAACAACACTTCTCACAACAACAACAGTTCCCACAACAACAAAGATCTTACAACAGCAACAATCAGCAACAACGTCCGTTCCAGCAAAGGCCTTCACAAATCAAAAGGGTTATCGATCCCATCCCGATGCCCTATGAAGCTTTACTTCCACAGTTATTGAAGCTCAACCTGATTGAATTGAGAACCTTGACTCCACCAGATCCTTTGAATCTTCCAAGGAACTATGATGTCAACGCCATATGTGCTTTCCACTCCAATGCACCTGGCCATACAACAGAGAAATGTAGGGCTTTGCACATGAAATTCCATGACTTAGTTGATTCCAAACCTTTGAATTTTGCACCTCCACCAAATGTCACAAAGAATCCAATACCGAATCATGGTGGACCAAGGATTAATGTTGTTGAGGAAGACCAACCAGCAATTCTGATTGATGACATTGCAAACATTCAAACACCACTGGCCGAAGTGAAAGCTCAGCTATTGAAGTGCCAAGTGTTTCCAGGTTGTAAGGCCTGTTGTAAAGCTTGCAAGATTTCTACCAACGGTTGTGCAAATCTGAGAAAGGGTATCAGTAATCTTATCAAAGAAGGCATCCTACAAATCACTTCATCAGTTCCAACTCCTACAACTTCAACAAACATCTCTCCTACAACATCAACAAACATCTCTCCTACAACATCAACAAACATCATTCCAACGGAGTCTACTATAGCAACAACAACCATCAATGAAGACATCTCAGCGGTCACCATTTATTATGACCCAACAACAATTCATGTTCCGGATTCTCTTGACAACAACTTTCAGCAACATCAATATCAACATCAACAACTTCCTGCAACTGCACCATCTGCAATTAGACCTCCTTTCACAATCTACTATGACCCACAGACTGTCACAACTCCTTCTTCCACAGCAATCAGTCCGGTAACCATCACGGTACCTGGACCAGTTCCATATGATAGTAGTAGTGTCGTGCCTTGGCATTACGACTCAGATCTTTATTACAATGAAAAGAAAGTCACTCTTGATTCTTCAACTTCTACACCACAGATTGATAATATTAGGGGAGGCGGAGGCTTCACTCGAAGCGGACGTCTCTTTGCTTCACAGAATCCGAGAGTTAATGCTGAAGCAGAAATGGCTGCTAAAGTAAAAGGAAAGAGTGTGGTGCCTGAAGAACCAATTGTGAAGGAAACTCAGAGGACATCCTTTGATCAGGATGTAGACGAGTTCATGAGGATTATCAAGAAGAGTGACCACAGGGTTGTGGATCAGCATCACCAGACACCCTCCAAGATCTCCATTCTATCTCTGCTCATGTGTTCCGAAGCTCACCGGAATGCACTTCTCAAAGTCTTGCATGCAACTTACGTGCCTGAAGAGATTACAGTTAATCAATTAGAGGCGGTGGTTTCAAATGTCAACACTAGTCACGGACTAGGTTTCACCAATGCTGATCTGACCACGGAGGGACATAACCACAATAAGGCTTTACATATCACCTTGGAATGTAAAGGTGTTGTACTTTCTCATGTCTTGGTTGACATTGGGTCATCTCTCAATGTTCTTCCAAAGAAAGCCTTGGTTAAGTTGGAGTATGATGGTCTTGCACTCCTTCCGAGCAATCTAGTTGTGAGAGCCTTTGATGGTTCTAAGAGATCGGTTCTCGGAGAGGTTGAGTTGCCTGTGGTAATTGGCCCACATATTTTCAAAACTACCTTCTATGTGATGGACATTCAGCCTGCCTACAACTTTTTGTTAAGTAGAACTTGGATTCATGCCGCTGGTGCGGTAACGTCTACCCTTCACCAGAAGTTAAAATACGAGTGGGAAGGCCAAATTTATCACCATCTGTGGAGAGAAGGACATCTTTGTCAGTCACTTGGCTACTTACAAGTACATAGAGATGGATGGGGAGATCCATGAAACAATGAGTCTGGATTTTGAAGCCCTCAATGTGAATGAAGCAACAGCTGAAGTGTAGGGTACTTCAATTGCTTCTTACAAACAGGCTCGGAAGGTTGTTGAAGACGGGAATGCCCAAGGCTGGGGCAAGCTGCTACAAGTTCAAATAAAGGAAGACAAATTCAGTTTGGGTTACAGACCATCCCGACAAGCTCAGGAGGAGGCTGCTGAAGCTCCCAAGTTCATAAGTGGGGGAATGCTGACCCCAGATGCTATCAACAATGTGGAAGACGAAGCTGAAAGAGACTACAACCTAGAAAGATGGATTCGTCCAAGAGTCTCGAGCCAACAAGTCCTCAACTGGTCTTCCCAGGAAATTATAAGGGTTACTGCTACAGAGTAATTATTATTTCCTGTTTAAGCATGCATCAAGTCCTTCATCTTGCCCAAGGTGTCAGGACTCATTTTGTAATAGGGCCATATATGTATTTTATGCAAATTGAAATTAATGAACAATGGATATATTATGCAAACAATCTTTTTGCTCACTGTCTTTTCATTTTGTTTTCGCACAAAATAATAAATGGCAATGTGTTTTTTTAATAACCTTCATTCACTTTTTATAAATAAGATAAAATCAATCACTAAAATGAACAAATCTCAACCCTTGCAGAGATAGCCCTCCAGATTGCACCGATAACGACACTGCTATGACCTCGTATGACTTCGACAATCCGATTAATCAAGAAGATGAAGGGGTTGATGAAAACTATGATTTGCCTAAAGAGTTGGCCAGGTTATTGAAACAAGAGGAAAATGTGATTTCTCCTCATCAGGAGGAGGTTGAGACTATCAATCTTGGTACCGAGGAAGATGTGAAAGAGGTGAAGATTGGGGCTAGTCTGCAAGCTCCGGTAAAGGAACAACTTATCAGTAAACTTCGAGAGTATGTCGATGTTTTCGCATGGTCCTATCAAGATATGCCAGGTTTGGATACGAATATTGTCATGCACAGGCTGCCATTGAAAGAAGATTTTCCGCCAGTTAAACAGAAATTGCGCCGTATTCGCCCAAACATGACCATGAAAATCAAAGCGGAAGTACAAAAGCAGTGGGACGCCGGTTTTCTTGTTGTAACTAGTTACCCGCCTTGGGTTGCTAACATTGTACCCATACCTAAGAAGGATGGCAAGGTGCGTATGTGTGTCGATTACCGGGATCTGAATAGAGCAAGCCCGAAGGATGATTTCCCATTACCTCACATTGATGTATTGGTGGATATCACGTCTCAGTTCTCGGTATTTTCTTTTATGGATGGATTTTCTGGATACAATCAGATCAAGATGTCACCTGAAGACATGGAGAAGACAACAGTCATTACATCTTGGGGCACGTTCTGCTAAAAAGTAATTTCATTCAGTCATAAGAACGCCGATGCAACATAGCAACGAGCTATGGTAACGTTATTCCACGACATGATCCATAAAGAAATTGAGTGCTACGTGGATGACATGATTGCCAAGTCCCAAACAGAGGAAGGGCATTTGGTAAACCTATTGAAACTTTTCAAGCGTTTGAGGAAGTATCAACTGAGATTAAACCCCAACAAATGCACATTCGGGGTACGTTCTGGTAGGCTGCTGGGTTTTATTGTAAGTGGAAAAGGAATTGAGGTTGATCCCGACAAAGTCAAAGCCATTTAGGAAATGTCTGCACCTAAGACTGAGAAAGAAGTTGGAGGGTTCTTAGGTAGATTAAACTACATCTCAAGGTTCATATCTCATCTCACTGCAACCTACGAACCCTTGTTCAAGCTGTTAAGAAAAGAGCAAACAGTCAGGTGGAACGATGATTGTCAGAGAGCTTTTGACAAGATCAAAGAATATCTGCAAGAACCTCCAATTCTCATGCCTCCAGTTGAAGGAAGACCTCTAATCATATAACTGACAGTATCAGAATAGTCAATGGGGTGTGTGTTGGGCCAGCATGACGAGTCTGGTCGAAAAGAGTATGCAATATACTACCTAAGCAAAAAGTTTACCGACTGTGAACAACGTTATTCACTGCTCGAGAAAACTTGATGTACTTTAGTGTGGGCTGCTCACCGACTAAGACAATATATGTTGACTCATACTACCTTATTGATCTCAAAGATGGATCTAGTTAAGTACATATTTGAGAAGCCAACACTTACCGGAAGGGTTTCCAGGTGGCAAATGATTCTAACAAAATATGACATTCAGTACACCTCTCAAAAAGCAATCAAGGGCAGTGTATTGTCTGAATATCTGGCTGAGCAACCCATTGATGATTACCAGCCTATGAGATTTGACTTCCCTGATGAAGACATCATGTTCTTAAAAGAAAAATATTGTGAAGAGCCTATTCACACTGAAGGGACTGACCCAAAAGAAGCATGGACTATGATGTTTGACGGGGCAGTTAATTGTAACGGTCTTGGAGTTGGTGCAATGCTTATTACGCCCAAAGGAGTCCATATGCCTTTCTCAGCAAGGCTCACCTTTGCCTGCACTAACAATGAAGCAAAGTACGGAGCTTGTATCATGGGTCTTGAAGAAGCCATTGACCGTAGGATCAAAACCTTGAATGTATTCGGAGATTCAACTTTGGTAATCAACCAGACCAACGGCAAGTGGTACACTCATCAAGAGCATCTCATTCCCTACCGTGACTATACTAGGAGATTATTGACCTTCTTCACAACAGTTAAGCTTGAATACATCCCTCGAGATGAGAATCAGTTTGCAGACGCTTTGGCTACCATTTCATCCATGATCAAAGTACAGGTCGCCAATTATGTACCTCGGATTTTGGTATCCAGACTGGACAGACCGACATATGTATTCTCTGTGGACACTGCCACTGATAACAAGCCTTGGTACCATGACATCAAATGCTTCTTCGAAACTCAGACATACCCACCTGGGGCATCTTCAAACGACAAGAAGACATTAAGAAGGCTAGCCGGCAGTTTCTTCCTCAATATAGATGGTTGTTTGTACAAGCGAAACTTCAACATGGTCTTGCTCATATGTGTTGACAAGAAGGAACCATACCTACTGATGCACGAAGTACATGAAGGTTCTTTTTGTACCCATGCCAGAGGACATGCAATGGCAAAGAAGTTATTAAGATCGGGTTACTACTGGATCACAATGGATGCAGACTGTTGTGCCTATGCCAGAAAATGCCACAAATGCTAGATCTACGCAGATAAAGTGCATGTGCCTCTGAATCCTTTGAATGTAATGTCTTCACCTTGGCCCTTCACCATGTGGGGAATTTATATGATTAGAAAGATTGAGCCGACTTCTTCAAATGGTCACAGATTCATCCTGGTAGCCATTGATTACTTCACCAAATGGGTTGAAGCAGCTTCGTATGCAAATGTCACCAGGTAAGTGGTAGCTTGATTTCTGAAAAGGGATATCATTTGTCGATATGGAGTTCCCGAGAAAATCATTACTGATAATGGTTCCAATTTGAACAACAAGATGATGGCAAAACTATCCGGGACTTCAAAATTCAACATCACAACTCTTCTCCTTATAGGCCAAAGATGAATGGCGCTGTCGAGACCGCTAACAAGAATATCAAGAAGATTGTGCAAAAGATGGTTGTCACCTACAAAGACTGGCATGAAATGATACCATTTGCCTTGCATGGGTACCGAACCTCTATCAAAACATCTACTAGGGCAACACCTTATCAGCTTGTGTATGGTTTGGAAGTTGTCCTACCTGTTGAAGTTGAACTACCCTCCTTATGGGTAATGATGGATGTGAAACTGGATGAAGCAGAATGGGTCCGATCTCGATATAATCAACTAAGTCTGATTGAAGAAAAATGATTAGCAACCATCTGTCATGGGCAGTTGTATCAAAAGCGAATGATGAAAGCCTTCGATCAGAAAGTCAGACCTCAGGAATACCAAGTGGGAGAGCTTGTTCTGAAAAGACTTCTTCCTCGTCATACAGACCACAGGGGAAAATGGACGCCAAGCTACGAAGGCCCATCCATAGTAAAGAAAGTTTTCTCTGGTGGGGAACTGATGCTCACTACTATGAATGGCGAGGATTTCTTATCTCATGTGAATTCAGATGCAGTTAAAAAATACTTCGCATAAAAGACCCGCTGGACATAAAAACAGAATGTAAGTCCAGGCAAAAATAGGGCATCCCGGCGAGTCAAAAACAGAATAAAAGACTCGGGAAAAAATAAGGGAAAAATTGAAGAAAAAAAATGTACACCCGCTGAGTTGAAAAGCCACATCGGACAACTCAGGAAAAAATGGGTATCCCGGTGGATTGAAAATCAGAAAGGGCGATCCACGCAAAATCTGGGAAAAAAGCGAACAACTACATTCTGAATTCGTCTGTATCACTCACAACATGGCAAGCTTCGAAAGGATAAAGCGTCGGTCATAAACAACCTTCTTAGAAAGCAAGATAAGAAGAACGTCAAGGTCATACAGGTCATAGAAAAAGGAAGATTGAAGCATCAACTTCAGCATTGCTAACACCTTTATTTTCTCAATTTACAGCAATCTCCTCCTTTCAGGAATTCGCTTCTTCACTGTACTTACCCATTCAGGGCACACAAATCAATAAAATCAGAATGTTCAGTCACATTTTGTTTTGTACATTTTTGTTTCGTTTGCAAAATGTCCAAAGTTCATAATACAACACTTGCATGAAAACATATAAGCCATTTTCAATACATGCTTGCAGGAAATATGCACTCTTGAGCAAATCTAACTCCTATGACGGAATCTGGTTGAGGATACCTTGGGACACTTGTGTGTTTCTTTTTAACAAGTTGCAGGTACTCAAGACAGACAATCTCACAACATGGGGTATATCAAGCCTCATATCCCCAGCCAAGTCAGCAATCACCTCATCAGCAGGGTTACTTGACAAGTGTTTTCCCCCACGAAGCTGTCATCCCCTCAGAGGATCCTTCGAGAAACTCATTAAATCCCCAACGTGTCGCTTGGACGAAGGAGTTACAACAGATTACTTCCCAGAAGTTCTCTTCTCCCCAAGCAGGATCTCCCGAGCAATGCCTGAAATGCTCTTCCAGGAACTCCTTCTCCCTAGCAAAGTCGCCAGGAACTTCTTTTTCCCCAAAGAGTTGCCAAAGTCTTCTTTTCCCTAGTGAGGTCGCCAGAGTTTTCCTCAGCTGAGTTACTAAGATCCTCTCATCTCCAGCAAGTTTCCAGAGTTTTCCTTTTCCTCAGCCAGTCGCTAGGACTTTCTGTTCCCTATCAGAATTTCCAGTTCCTCCCTAGCGGAGTTGCCGAAGCCTCCTCATCCCCAACATGAGTCTCTTCAATAGAAGCTTCCCCAGCCGAGATCCCCACAGAGTTCCCTAGGAAGATCGTTCGGTGATCCTCTCTCCCCATAGATCGACCAATGATCTCTTTCCCCAACGGAGTTCTCCCTCCAGACAGATCTCCCAGAGATCTTTCTCCCCGCAGGATCCGGATCTCGGATCGGTTCTCTCATTTTGCATAATCATAACATTTGCATCATTTTTCCCAAATAGGCGTAGCATTCCGTCTAATACAAAATCACTTCACCAACAATATACAAAACTTATCCCCCTCAGACAAAGCCAGAATACTTTTTGCACTTTCAATACAGATACTCGTTCATACTTGTACATATTCTTTTTGACACTCGTTCGTGTCATACTTCCCCAGCAAGTCAAACACTCGTCCGTGTCCCTTGCTCAATCGTTTTGACACTCGTCCGTGTCTTGCACATATTTCCCTAGCAGGTCAAACACTTATACATACTTATACACAATCCTCTGATACACGTCCGTATCTTGTATATATCATCTCCTCAGCAGATCAACACTTGCCTGTGTTTCTTGCTTAACCGATTGATACTCATATGTATCATCATCCTTAAACACGTGTCAGCGTTTGTTTCTAGCGATACTCGTCTGTATCGTGGTCCTAAGGATGCTCATCCGCAAGTTTAGTCTATACACACCGTCAAACACTCATACCTTTTATTTCAAAGCGTAAGCATTCGTCCGTGTTTACCATTCCCCAGAAGTCCCCATCGTTGATCTTTTATCCGACATTTGTCCTATATCGCGATAATCCCCAGAGCAGCCGTACCCTGCTGGGTGATCGTGCTTCACCTCTTGATGATCATCCTTCATCATGCTTATCCGATGGCCGTCCCCATCGTTGATCTTTTCTATCCGGCATTCGTCCTATGTCGTGATATTTTCAGCAGCCGTCCCCTGCTAAGTGATCGTCCTTCACCTTTTGATAACCGTCCCTCATCATTATTTCATTTATTCTTTTACTCGATGTCCGTCCCCGTCGCGGTTTATTTACCCTTTAACCTGATGGCCGTCCCCGTCAGTGCTTTCCTCATTTCTTTAATCCCCAGAGAGTTTTATTTCTTTACCCGATGGCCATCCCTGTCGTGGTCTTTTCTTTTATCCTGATGATCGTCCTTCATCAGTTTACCAGATGGCCGTCCCCGTCGTGGTCTCTTTATTTCCCAGCATGATTACTGTCCCCGTCATTGCTTTACTTACCATTTTTCATCCCCAACAGTTGTCCTCTGCTCGATGGTCGTCCTCCATCACTTTCATTTGATACTCACACTATAATGCTTGTTATAATTTATATCCTTTTTCTTCTTCTCCCCAGCAAGTGCAAATTTCAGACTGTCTTTGGTATTCAACCACAAGTTATCCTGTTTGTCTGTTAATCCAGGCGCTTACACCCTGCACAGCTAACTCATGCTTGAATAGGGGCAGCTGTAAACACCCCAAATTTTCCCTCACTTTTTCTCACACCATGTCTTATGATCTTTTCATATTGCATTGCATAAGCATTTCATCACACACCGCATATTTATTTCACTGCATAAGTTGCATAATTAGGGTTTGTGATTAGGAGAATCCAAAGAAGTGATTTGAGCCATATAAAAGGCCTTGAAGCTTGTAAAGAGGATCCATGTGTGTTCCATGATCATAATATGCTCCCCAGGGTTCTTAAAAGTCAAGAGATCACAAAGCATTACAAAGGCATAGAAGCAGACTGAGCAGTTTCTACACAGATAACCTAAAATTAGGGTTTTGGGTTTGAGGCCCTTAATCTTAAATTTTTTGGTCATTCTTGATTCCATTGGTCTTAATATGTTATAAGGAGCATGTGTACCAAATTTGATGAAGAAATTCATTGTGGAAGTCATCTGATTAACTGGTAACTTATTATGCAAGAAAAGTCAGAATCAGGGCATCTGAGGCCACCACCAATGGTACCAAAGGGTCATCTTCATCATTTTGAGGGTCTATGATCTTTATTTCATCTTATAAGTGGTTATAAGTTCACAAGATTGAATAATTTCAAGCCATTTACAAACTTTCCATTTTTGGACATGACTTGTAATGAAAACTTTCCATTTTGGGAAAGATTTTCAACCTCCTCTTTCTTGATCAAAAAGGCTTCAAATGAAAAATCTTCATACATGAAAGT
This sequence comes from Lathyrus aphaca, assembly GCA_963966055.1. Classification (NCBI taxonomy): domain Eukaryota; kingdom Viridiplantae; phylum Streptophyta; class Magnoliopsida; order Fabales; family Fabaceae; genus Lathyrus; species Lathyrus aphaca. The sequence goes on along the minus strand of OZ014522.1, from coordinate 430,320,716 downwards.
TGTATATTGGATCTTCCCATTTTCAAAAAGTATAAGAACTCTTCTTGATTCATCCTAGAACTCAAGATATGATGTTTCAAAGTTGGAAAAAATCTTATAATTTGCAAGTATGTGCCAAAGAGGGATTTTTGCAAAACCAAGTTCCAAGACTTCTAATGACCTCTAATCCATCTCAAAGCACCATAACATGATAACACAACTTTCCTTGACCAAAATCATTCCTTGGATCACAAGTTTCTATGAGCTATTTTCACAAAATCTCAAAGAGGAAAAAATTGCAAAACATATGATAACTCTTGCATCAAGTGTTATAGCTCATCAAAATCAATCCAAGGGCTCTCCACAATGCTAGCTGAGGTAGGACAAGCCATAAGATCTCCTCTGACCCGTGTCATGCTTGTGGTACACATTCTTTGACATTTTTGCAAAATACACCATACCAATCAAGCTGTGCCACACTAACTCTCTGAACCAATCACAACTCTTTATGCAAACTCTAAGGACTCCAAAGCATAAAACATTCAAGCTTGAATCCATCCACAAGCTCAGAATCAGAAAAACTTGTAAAAACCTTACTCTCTTTGAATTTCACCACACAACCATCAAAACTTCAAACTTCTTCCGCCAATCAACTCAAAAACACTCAAAGGTCATTTCACACCCATTGCCATGGCCTGAAAGCTCCACAATCAAAAACACGAATTCGGCTTCATCAGAGTGATCATTGGAGTGAATTAGCATCAGGGAAAGGGCCAGAAAGCACCAAACTGCAAAGCTTCATCTCAGCTAATCACCTTCAAACATTTTTCCAGAACTTTCTCTTTAAGTTACAAATTGATTCTACATGATATATTGGTCATTGTGATATGTTTATTTTTGAAAATGGTTGAGAAATGAGAATGTATGAAGCTTCTGAAAGTTTGACCTAAAATATGTTCTTATTTGATTCTCTCTTTTGATGCAAAGTAAATTGTTTTTGTTGCTGGATTTGTGTTTAGTGATGTTTAATGTTTGACTCTGGAGAGTTTGATGCGTTTTCATGGCCTGTGGAGAGAGTTAGGGTGAGAGAGCCGCCGGAGAAGACGACTGAAGCTTGTCTCTGGTCGCTTGAGAGTCATTTAGCCCTAATCCTCATTAATTAACCAGTTTAAATTAGGACCCTAGGATCTTGTGTTTAGCGCGTTTTTGGATGGCCCAAATAGCTTCATTAAAAACCTAAACCTAATTAATTAGTTTAATTAATTTAAATTAACCAGAATCAATATCAACCATCAAATCACGCGCATATTTCATCTTTAAACCCTGGCCTTCAGATTGCCCTACCCATGGTCTTGCTGACTTCACATCCCAACCCTTGATCCCTTCAAAATCCAATCCTGACCACTCATTTGCATTACTTTTATTTTTCTTTTAATTATTTCATATTTATTTTCATACATTTATTAAAAATAGCAAAAACATTTATAAAAATCTCATTTTCTGCATTTTCATTTTAAATATTTTTATAAACTCAAAAATATTTTTATTTTTATTTTTTACATTAAAAATGTATTTTTAAATCATTTAAATGTTTTATTTATTTATTTAATTGATTTTAATTAATTAAAAATACATTTAAGTATTAAAAAATCACAAAAAAAATTCATGATGCATTCTCATACATTTAGAACAATTTACAAACTCACCACACAAATTTCTTTTTAGGTTTGATCACATTTTCACAATTTATCATGAATTAAGGTTTCTAAAATCCACATTTTTCTAACCCTAACTTGAAAAAATCATTTCTGATCAACCATGATGAGTTTGCATTTGGTTCTTTTTGCATTGATTCATACTTTACATCTAGCATCTAGGTTATTTAACTCATAATTTTGCATTGCATTTTCAAATTGTTTGGCATTTTTCCTTTAGAATCACCCAAAAACCCTAGTTAACTTAGGAAATTCATAACTTCCTTTAGGTTTAGCTTCTGAACTCCATCTTTGGGGAGTGATCTCAAGAGTGTTTAAGGTTCATTTGAGTGCATTTTCAAATTTTTATCATGTAGATTCCTTCTGTTTTTAACATGTGCATCTCATGTTGTCTTAAAACCCTAATTTTCTATGTTCATTTGCATTCATCTTTGCATATCATCATCATGTGAACTTTTCATAGCATTTCATTCACTTGTATGCCATCTTAGACATCTTAACACATGTTTGAACATTGCTTGATCATTTATTCATTCATTTGGCATGCTTTGCATTCATTGCATCTCATATTTATCCATGTGTTTCTAAGCTCCTAACATGTTTGTCTCGCATCTCATCCCTTGTATGAACATTCATAAGCATCTCACATGTCTTTGCATCATCTCATGACACATTTACATTGCATGATTAATTTTGGTCTTGATCATTGCATCTTCATTTACTTTATTTCCTTTTGCTTTGCATCCTATGCATTCACACTAACATTTCAGGGGCTTATGGTAAGTTGTTTGGGATGTGGATTTGCCTTCACATCCCACCTCTTCTCATCTTTTCATATGCATTATTTGTTTGTCTTTGAAGTGAACTTGCTTCACTTGTGCTCTCTTTCTCCTATCTCTTTCTTTTAGGTTACTTATCTTCTTCAGGAAGTAAGTAACCTATTCTCCCTTCTCTTCTCTTTTCATCTGCTTCTCTTTCTTGGTGGCCTTCTGAAGATCTTCTCTTTAAGCCTCACAAACCATAGGAACATCCAAGCATGATAATTTTAGGGTTGTATATAGTCTCCCCTTAGTTTTTTTACCTTTGAGTCTCCTTGAGTCTCTCTTCTCATCTCATAATCAGAGGCTAAACACTTAAAGCTTTAGGACTTTGAATCAGGGTTATGCATGTATCCTTATTTTAGGATGGAGTGGATAACTTTAATCCTTAGTTTTAAACCTTTATTTTTTTTACACTTTCTAATCAAAACACCTAATAATGATTAAGACTTAAGCTTGTAACTTGGGCCTTATATTAGGGTTACATCTCTTCCTTTTGGTTAAGTTGGACTAACCATAGTGTTTAATGGACAAGTCCCCCTCAAGCTAGTCTTACAAACATAAAAAACACTTCTTAATCTCACCCTTTAATTAAAATCCACTTTAATAAAGGCTTGTTATATAATGAATTTAGTCCCTAACCATGGATTAAGTTGAGGAGTCTTCCTCAGCTTAAGTGTTCTCATCTATCATCCTTCTCTTAGGATGGTGTAATGAGTTCACTAATCCCTGATTAGAGATTAAACTCATTACTTAACACTAAACAAAACCCAAAAACATCTTAATAATCACAAATAGGTTAATGATCTTAATCCTATATCATCATGGTAATTAAGTTGAGATATTCATCTCATGCTTAAGTAGGCTCATTATCCCTAATCAGGGAGGATATAATGAGTTTACAACCCTTGATTTGGGCTTAAGCTCATTATCTTATGCAAAACACCAAAAAACAATAAAAAACTGAAAACATAAAAACAAACAATAATCATCTCCTCCGGGATTATTTTCTCATCACACTCACTCTGAAAACGAGAACTCGCTTCTTCCGTCTAATGCAAGACAATTAGCACTCGAGCCAGACGAGTCACACACTTGAGATAGACAAGCAAGCAGTTCAGCAAATCATCCCAGTCTCTTTGAGTCGAACTACGGTGTTCTGACTTCCTCATTGCACGAGAGGATACATAGGCATAAGTTAACAGTTATCGAACAAAAGTCTCTTTGTCATCCCCCTCTTTCAGCTTTCTTTTCAAAGCCTCATTCTTGAGCACTCACCCTCTCTTTTTACACTGACACACTATACATTCATTCCTAGCTTTTCATACACAGTCAGCACATACACTTCCCCTTTTAAACACAATCAAGTAAGCGTGGATCCCGTCGAGTACGACGGAAGATCAGGGTGCTAATACCTTCCCAGGTCGTAACTAACCCCCTTTCTCAGTTTCTATGGTTCACAACCATTTTATCCATACCCTTCCAGGTTTATGCAGCATTACCTTTCCTTCAGGATAAAAATGCCTAGCTGGCGACTCTATTTAACCTCAACCTCCAACATTCCCAACCGTTCGCGTCTGCACCGGGACGAAAGTCCGGGGGAGCGACAATCCCTCACCATGGATTAAGTTGAGGAGTCTTCCTCATCTTAAGTGTTCTCATCTATTATCCTTCTCTTAGGATGGTGTAATGAGTTCACTAATCCCTGATTAGAGATTAAACTCATTACTTAACACAAAACAAAAATCCAAAAACACTTAATAAATCACAAGTAGGTTAATGATCTTAATCCTGCATCATTAGGGTAATTAAGTTGAGATTTTCATCTCATACTTAAGTAGACTCATTATCCCTAATCAGGGGTGATATAATAAGTTTGCAAACCCTTGATTAAGGCTTAAGCCTATTATCCTATGCAAAGCATAAAAAAACAATAAAAAAACTGAAAACACAAAAACAAACAATAAATGTCTCCTTCGAGATTCATTTCTCATCACATTCACTCTGAAAACGAGAACTCGCTCCTCCCGTCTAATGCAAGACAGTTAGCACTCGAGCCAGACGAGTCATACACTTGAGCATAGACAAGCAAGCAGTTCACAACCAAATCAACCAGTCTCTTTGAGTCGAACTACGGTGTTCTGACTTCCTCATTGCACGAGAGGATACGTAAGCATAACTTAACAGTTATCGAACAAAAGTCCCCAGGTCTCCCCACTCTTCTCTTCCTAGCTTTCTTTTCTTAGTCTCAGTTGGAACTCCTGTTCTTTTTGCACTGTCACTTTGTACATCCATCTCCTTTATACATAGTCAGCACGTACACTTCCTCCCTTTTAAACACAATCAAGTAAGCATGGATCCCATCGAGTACGACGGACGATCTGGGTGCTAATACCTTCCCAGGTCATAACTTACCCCATACTCAGTCTCTTTGGTTCGCAACCGTCTTATCCGTACCTTTCCAGGTTTATGCAGCATTACCTTTCCTTCGGGATAAAAATGCCTAGCTGGAGACTCTATTCAACCTCAACCTCCAACATCGCCGGCGGTTCGCCTTTGCACCGGATGAAAATCCGGGGAGCGACAACTTGGCGACTCTGCTGGGGACTTTGCAACCAGGGCTTCTGGTTCTCCTGTGGGTTTATCCTAGCGCTTGTTTGTTTGTGTTTATTGGGGGTGTTATGTGCTATTTGTGTTTATGTTTTTACTTTATTTATTGCTTCATGTACATCTTTATTTATTGCATTTACTTTATCGCTTTCATTTACTGCTTTTCGCATTTCATTCTTTATCATATCACTGTGTTGGATTGTTGTTACCTTGGTGGGTAGGGTATTCCAGTGAGAAATGCTCAACACAAAGGCCTGAGTGACTAGAGTGGTTTTGTATTCTTTTCCATTCCATTTCGGTCTGGTGCGGGAATATGAAAACACGGTTCAGACGTGGGTTTCCTTTTGATAACTCCGTGCTACGGATTTCCTGTAGTGCTAGGGCTATCTGGGAAGCCTGCTAAGTCTGGATGACCTTTTTAGAGGACCTTCAGCATCTGAGGTGAATTAGAGGAGGATCCTTTATGATTAGGGTAAACATTGTACCTCCGGGTTAGAAGTGTTTACACTTCTCATAATAGATCCGAATCTGAGGATCCTTGTTCTAGAACAATACCTGTAAGTGGGTTGGGTTGTTTACAGGTTTGCAGGAACCCTTGACCTCAACATACCTTGCTACTGGAATTTGTTCTTAAGGTTGTACTATTTTGGACTAAGTTCTTTGAAACCCTGGATTATTGACTCTTTATTTGAGTCCCCAACCCGGTCACTGGTTCTCAGACTTCCATCCGAAACTCTGAACACTCATGGATCCTGCCAAAGGCAACTGATAGTCCAGCACATGATCACAAACCCTTGCATATCATAAGCATACATCATATTTCATCATTTAACATTTATCTATTTGTTTTACAGGGTATCCATCTTCCTTTGGTTTGGTTTTGACCGTTCTTCTGCTCAGTTTATCTACTTCAACACTTCTTCAGCTATCTTCTTCAGTTATCCTCTTCAGTTATCTCCTTCAACACACATATTCAACATGGATTCAACCAGGAAAAGCAACATCTCCTACCACTTCTTTGAGTATCCTCTAGCAGGCATCAGACAGATACATGCCCTTATCACCCCTGATCATGTTCCCTTATTCAAAGAGCATTATGGTGGAATCCTGGACATGATCATGGACCTGGATGCATCACAAAGGAGCATGATTCACACTTGTCTTCAATTTTATGACCTTCCTCTACGTTGCTTTACTTTCCCAGATTTTCAGATAGGACATTTGCTAGAAGAATACTCTATGCTATTGGGTGTCCCTATCATAAGAGGAATTCCTTTCAACCCTGAAATGACGCCTCCAAGGAATGAAGACATAGCCAAAGCACTACATCTGGAGGCAACGATCATTGATGAGCACATGACTTCCAAGGCTGGAATCCTAGGCCTTCATCTGGATTTCTTGATCACTCAGGCTACAAAGCATGCTGCAATAGGGAATTGGGAAACTGTCTGTGTTCTCCTAGCCCTCAGTATTAATGGTATCATCTTGTTTGCAGACGAGCCTAAGTTTGTAGCAAGAATGCTATCCACATCTTCATGCTAAAGAACCTGGTCCCATCTTGTTAGGAGACCTTTATTACTCAGTTCATCAGAGGAATGAGAAACAGAGAGGAAGACTGGTAAGGTGTTGTGCACCTCTTTTCTACAGTTGGTTGATGAAGCATATGCCAAAGACGAAAGCTTTCTTGAACCCACATCAGACAAGGAATTGGGCTAAAAGGATGATTGCCCTTACTTCAGAAGATATCAGATGGTGTACTCAGAATACCAAGGGCCGAGACATAATAACAAGCTATGGGCAATACCCAAATGTGCCACTTATTGGAGTAAAAGGTTGCATCAATTACAATCCTTTACTTTTCAAGAGACAGTTGGGGTATGCCTTGATACATCCACCTAGGGAGTAGGACTTAGCAGAGTCTCTTTATTGTGCTTTTCAGAACAATCATGCCATTGTCCAACAAGCAGCCTGGGCTTGGGACCACATACATACTAAATGGACTACTATTCTGGGGAAATGCAACAACATAGCCTCTGCTCATTTCACTGAATGGTCACGCATTAGAGGACAGATTACCCGTATGCCATTTACCCGGGAAGATGTACCAGGGCCATCAGCAGTTGAGCCCATAGCCACAATCAGTCTGGAAGAATTTAGGAAGATGAAAGAAAGAAATGCCCAGCTAGCTGAAGCTTTGAAGAAGACCCTTTGGGAAAGGAATGATGGTCGTCTAGACATAGAGAGGTTAGAGAAGCTACGGATCGAGCATGTAACCAAAATTAAGAAGACTGAAGACTTCATCAGGAAAGCCCAAGCAGGGGAACTTGTGTTGAAGAATGCATGTAAAGAAGCAAAGATTCAAAGGGAAAAAGATGAGCATTATCTGGAGGAGAGTCAGGATAGATGGGTCAGGATAACTAAGGCTCTTCTGAAAGAAGACCAGAAGATGCAAGCCAAGATAAAGCATTTAGAGTCTAATGAGAAAAGAAGCCAAGAAGCACTGTTAGCAGCTCAGAGGGAGATCTCAGAATTGAAACTCCGGGCGGGGTTAACGAGATCCAAAGAACATGACAAGTATCAGAAGATGACAAATGTCATTGCAACCAGAAACCTTCTCATCAAAACTATTACAGAGCACCTAGTTGGACCGGTAACTGATGCTCTCTTGAAGGAAGTCAGGGAGGATGCTTTTGGACTGGATGTCTGATTTTTCTTTACTTATATCTATTTGATTGTACTTTAGCTCACCATGGTGATTTTTTCTGTTGTATTCTTAAATTTGATTGTATTCTTGATCCACCATGGAGTTTATTTGGTTGTATTGATTAACTATTTGTATTTTGGCATTTCCACTTGTATTTTTATGGTTATGTATTGGATTTTTCTTATGCTACAACATCTTCATCTTCTCAAGAGAGGTCTGGAAGGTCAAAACCAAGAACCAAACCGGATACCCTCGAAAGACAAATAGCCATATTGCATTGCATTATGACATACCTTTTGTTTTTGCCGGTGATTTTGTTGTTGTCTTCTCACTTTGTTGATTGTTTCAGGAAATATTGCTCGTAGGAGAGTTTTTCTCGTCAATCACATCCACATATATCCAACTCGACACAACCTTCCGAGTGTACAAATGGATCAACTACAGCAGGAACTGATAGATGTGAGGACTTGGATGACAGATGTGAGGACTCAGTGAATCAATTCATGGCTGTGATGACTGGACTGACATAGACCCAGGAAAGATTGAGGGAGTTAGTCGATTGGCAAACTCCAGAAGATAATCACGCAGGCACTGGAGGTACTAGTAACAACGAGCGCGGGCAGCCGCGAACGACTCCGATAGTGTTTGGACCCGACAATAATCCTGAAGTTAATATCATTGGGAATGGCCAAAGAAACACTGGAGATCGTATTCTACAGGAAGATCCTCAAGATGAGCAGTTTTCAGTGTTAGGTGTTGGGGAAGATGAAGCTTATGACCGTCGTCTGGACGAGATATCTGAGAAGCTGAGATCCTTAGAATCCCAGAACTCCTTGGGATTTGATGTGATGGACATGGGCCTAGTTGAGGGAGTGGGGATTCCTCACAAGTTCAAACCTTTATGCTTTGAAAAGTATAACGGTACCTCCTGTCCTCGTACCCATTTTCAATCTTTTCCGGGAAGATTGAAAGCATATACCATGGATGAGAAACTGTGGATGTTTTACTTTGAAGACAGTTTAACCGGGGCATCCAGAGAGGGGTATTCACACTTGTCAAGGGCTACTGTCAGGAACTGGAAAGACTTACCTGAGGCCTTTATACGCCAATATCAATACAACCTGGATATGGCACCTAATAAGACCCTCTTGATGGGTATGTCTCAATCTTCAAGAGAAAGTTTCTGTGAGTACGCTCAGAGATGAAGACAACTGGTTGCTGCTGTCCAACCTCCAATGTCAGAAAGAGAGATAGCTGACATGTTCATGAATACCCTGCAAGGAACTTATTTTGATAGACTTGCTGCTTTCTCTTCCACTAGCTTTGCTGATGTAGTCATAGCGGGAGAGAGAATTGAAAGTTTGTTGAAGATGGGTAAGATTTCTGACAATGGTGCTAGCTCCAGCAATGCGAAGAAACCCTTCTCAGGACCTCGAGGGATATGGGAAACTAATGCAGTACATGTTAATAGAGGTAGACCCCAGTACTTGCAAAGATCAGTAGTTGTTGTCACCATTCCTACTCCAGCACCTCAGCAACAACAATATCCTCAACAACAAAGATCTTACAACAACAACAACCAACAACAACGTCCTTTCCAACAAAGGCCTTCTTAGATTAATAGGGTGATCGATCCTATCCTGATGCCCTATGCAGTCTTACTCCCACGGTTATTGAAGCTTAACCTGACTGAACTGAGAACTTTAGCTCCACCAGATCCTCTGAATCTTCCAAGGAATTATGATGTCAACGCCAGATGTTCTTTTCACTCCAATGCGCCTGGTCATTCAATAGAGAAGTGTAGGGCCCTGCACATGAAAGTCCAAGATTTGATTGACTCCAAAGCTTTGAATTTTGTACCTCCACCAAATGTCACAAGGAATCCAATACCAAATCATGGTGAGCCAAAGATCAATGCCATTGAGGAGGACCAACCAACAATTCTGATTGATGACATTGCAAGTATTCAAACACCACTGGCCGAAGTAAAAGCTCAGCTATTGAAGTGCCAAGTGTTTTCGGGTTGTGAGGCCCATTGTGAAGCTTGCAAAGTTTCGGCCAATGGTTGTGCAAATCTGAAGAATGGTATTAGCATTCTTATCAGAGAAGGAATCCTGCAAATCACATCAACAGTTCCATCTTTTACAAAGACAACAAAAATCTCTTTTACAACACCAGCAAACATTATCCCATCAGAATCTTCTACAATGCCAACAAAAGTCATTTCAACAGAAACGAATACAACAACAACAAACACCAGTGACGACATCTCAACAGTTACCATCTATTATGATCCAGCAACCATCCATGTTCCGGAATCTCTCAACAACACCCTCATCAACAACTTCCTGCACCTGCACCATCTTCCATCAGACCTCCTGTCACCATCTACTATGATCCACAAACTATCACTACTCCTTCTTCTGCTGCAATTAGTCTGGTGACCATCACGGTGCCTGGACCAATTCCTTATGATAACAACAGTGTTGTGCCTTGGCATTATGGTTCATATCTTTACTGCCATGGAAAGAAGGTCACTCTTGACTCCTTAACACCTGCACCACAAATTGACAATGTTGGGGGAGGCGGAGGCTTCACTCGGAGCGGACGTCTCTTCGCTTCACAATTTCCAATAACTAATACTGAAGCAAAATCTAATGCTAAAGCAAAAGGCAAAAGTGTGGTGCCAGAAGAACCAGCTGAAAAAGAAACTCAGAAGACATCCTTTGTTCAGGATGTAGACGAGTTTATAAGGATTATCAAAAGAAGTGACTACAAAGTGGTAGATCAGCTCCATAAAACACCCTCCAAGATCTCCATACTATCTATGCTCATGTGTTCCGACGCTCACCAGAATGCACAACTCAAGGTCCTGCACGTAACTTATGTGCCTGAAGAGATCACTGTCAATCAGTTAGAAACGGTGGTTGCAAATGTCAATACTAGTCATGGACTAGGTTTCACCAATGCTGACTTGACTACAGAGGGGAGTAATCACAATAAGGATTTGCATATCACTTTATAATGTAAAGGTTTTGTACTTTCTCATGTCCTTGTTGATACCGGATCGTCACTCAATGTGTTGCCGAAGAAAGCTTTAGTCAAGCTGGAGTATGATGGTCTTGCACTCCGTCCGAGCAACCTAGTTGTCAGAGCTTTTGATGGTTCTAAGACATCGGTTCTCGGGGAGATTGAGTTGTCTGTGGTAATTGGCCCACAAGTTTTCAAAACTATCTTCTACGTGATGGACATACATCCTACCTACAACTGTTTGTTGGGTCGACCCTGGATCCATGCCACTGGCGCGGTAACATCGACCCTTCACCAGAAGTTAAAATATGAGTGGGAAGGCCAAATTATCACCATATGTGGAGAAGAAGACATCTTTGTCAGTCACCTGGCTACATACAAGTACATAGAAATGGATGGGGAGATCCATGAAACCTTGAGTCAGGGTTTTGAAGCTTTGAACGTCAGCGAAGCTGCAACTGAGGTGTTTGGTGCATCCCAAGAGGAAAGGATGGGAACCTCAATTGCTTCCTACAAATAGGCTCGGAAGGTTGTGGAAAAAGGGAATGCCCAAGGCTGGGGCATGTTGCTGAAGGTTCAGATGAAAGAAGACAAATTCGGTTTGGGTTACAGACCATCCCGACAAGTTCCAGAGGAGACTACTGAAGCTCCCAAATTCATAAGTGGGGGAATGCTGACCCCGGATGCTGTCAACACTATGGAATACGAGGCTGAGAGCGACTACAACCTGGAAATTTGGATCCGTCCAAGAGTCCCGGGCCAACAAGTCCTCAACTGGTCTTCCCAAGAAATTATAAGGGTTACTACTGCAGAGTAATTATTATTTCTTATTTTAAGCATGCATCAAAGTCCTGCATCTTGCCCAAGATGTCGGGACACATTTTGTAATAGGGCCATGTGTATTTTGTGCAAATTTAATATTAATGAACAATGAACATCATTTTGCAAACAATCTTTTTCGCTCACTGTCGTTTCATTTTTGTTATTTTCGCATAAAACAATGAATGACAATTGTTTTCTCAATAATAACTTCATTCACTTTTTCTAAATAAGATAAAATCAATCACTAAAATGAACCAAATCTCAATCCTTGCAGAGATAGCCCTCCAGATTGCACCGACAACGACACTGCTATAACCTCGTATGACTTCGACAATCCGATTAATCAAGTAGATGAAGGGGTTGAAGAAGACTACGATTTGCCTGAAGAGCTAGCCAGGTTATTGAGACAAGAGGAAAAGGTGATTGCTCCTCATCAGGAGGAGGTTGAGACTATCAATCTTGGTACCGAGGAAGATGTGAAAGAGGTGAAGATTGGAGCTAGTCTGCAAGCTCCAGTAAAAGAGCAACTTATCAGTATGCTGTGAGAATATGTCGATGTGTTTGCTTGGTCCTATCAAGATATGCCGGGTTTGGATACAGATATTGTCAAGCACAAGCTGCCATTAAAAGAAGACTGTCCGCCAGTTAAACAGAAGTTGCGCCGTACTCGCCCGAACATGGCCATGAAAATCAAAGAGGAAGTACAAAAGTAGTGGGACGCCGGTTTTCTTGATGTAACTAGTTACCCGCCTTGGGTTTTAAACATTGTACCCGTACCTAAGAAGGATGGCAAGGTGCAGATGTGTGTTGATTACCGGGATCAGAACAGAGCAAGCCCGAAGGATGACTTCCCATTACCTCACATTGATGTATTGGTAGACAACACAACTCAATTCTCGGTATTTTCCTTCATGGACAGATTTTCTGGATACAATCAGATCAAGATGTCACCTGAAGACATGGAAATAACAACCTTCATCACGCCATGGGGCATGTTCTGCTACAAAGTAATGTCGTTTGGTCTGAAGAACGCCGGTGCAACATATCAACAGGCTATGGTAACATTATTCCATGACATGATCCATAAAGAAATTGAGTGCTACGTGGATGACATGATTGCCAAGTCCCTCACAGAAGAAGACCATTTGGTAAACCTATTGAAATTATTCAAGCGTCTGAAGAAGTACCATTTAAGGTTGAACCCCCAACAAAAGCAGATTCGGGGTACGTTCTGGTAAGTTGCTGAGTTTTATTGTAAGCGGAAAAAGAATTGAGGTTGATCCCGACAAAGTCAAAGCAATTCAGGAAATGCCTGAACCTAAGACTGAGAAAGAAGTTCGAGGGTTCTTAGGTAGATTGAACTACATTTCAAGGTTCATATCTCATCTCACTACAACCTGCGAGCCTTTGTTCAAACTGCTAAGAAAGGAACAAACAATCAGGTGGAACGATGATTGTCAGAAAGCTTTTGACAAAATCAAGGAGTATCTGCAAGAACCTCCAATTCTCATGCCTCCAGTTGAAGGAAGACCTCTAATAATGTACCTGACAGTATTAGATGAATCGATGGGGTGTGTGTTGGGCCAACATGACGAGTCTGGTCGAAAAGAGTATATAATATACTACCTAAGCAAAAAGTTTACCGACTGTGAACAACGTTATTCACCTCTCGAGAAAACTTGATGTGCTTTAGCGTGGGCTGCTCGCCTACTAAGACAATATATGTTAACTCATACTTCCTTGTTGATCTCAAATATGGACCCTGTCAAGTACATATTTGAGGAGCCGGCACTTACCAGAAGGGTTGCAAGGTGGCAAATGATTCTAACAGAATATGATATTCAATACACCTCTCAAAAATCCATAAAGGGCAGTGTAATGTCTGACTATCTAGCTGAGCAACCCATTGATGACTACCAGCCTATGAGTTTTGATTTCCCTAATGAAGACATCATGTTCTTAAAGTCAAAAGATTGTGAAGAGCCTATTCACACTAAAGGGCCTGATCCAGAAGAAGCATGGACTATGATGTTTGATGGGGCAATTAATTGTAATGGTCGTGGAGTTGGTGCAGTGCTTATTACACCCAAAGGAGTCCATATGCCTTTCTCAGCAAGGCTCACCATTTCCTGCACTAACAATGAAGCAGAGTACGAAGCTTGTATCATGGATCTTGAAGAAGCCATTGACCTCAGGATCAAAATCTTGAATGTATTCGGAGATTCAGCTTTGGTGATAAACCAAACTAATGGAAAGTGGTATACTCATCAAGAGCATCTGGTTCCCTACCGTGACTATATGAGGATATTGTTGACTTTCTTCACAACAGTAAAGCTTGAATACATCCCTCGAGATGAGAATCAGTTTGCAGACGACTTGGCCACTATTTTATCCATGATCAAAGTGCAGACTGCCAACTATGTTTCTCGGATTTTAGTATCCAGACTTGACCGACCGACATATGTCTTCTCTGTGGACACTGTTACTGACAACACACCTTGGTTCCACGACATCAAATGCTTCTTGGAGACTCGGACATACCCACCTGGGGCATCGTCTAATGATAAGAAGACATTGAGAAGGCTAGCCGGCAGTTTCTTCCTCAACGCTGATGGTTCCTTATACAAGCGAAACTTCGATATGGTCTTGCTCAGATGTGTTGACAAGAAGGAAGCAGACCTATTGATGCACGAGGTACACGAGGGTTCTTTCGGTTCCTATGTCGGAGGACATGCAATGGCGAATAAATTGTTGAGATCAGGTTACTATTGGATCACAATGGATGCAGACTATTGTGCCTATGCCAAAAAGTTCCATAAATACCATATCTACGTAGACAAAGTGCATGTGCCTCAAAATCCTTTAAATGTATTGTCTTCACCCTGGCCCTTCGCCATGTGGGGCATTGATATGATTGGAAAGATCGAGCCAAATGCTTCAAATGGTCACAGATTCATCCTAGTATCCATTGATTACTTCACCAAATGGGTTGAAGCAGCTTCGTATGCAAATGTCACCAAGCAAGTGGTAGCCCGATTCCTGAAGAAGGATATCATTTGTCGATATGGAGTTCCCGAGCGAATCATTACTGATAATGGTTCAAAAAGCTTAACAACAAGATGATGGCAGAACTGTGACGAGATTTCAAAATTCAACATCACAACTCTTCTCCTTATAGGCCAAAGATGAATGGCGCGGTTGAGGCGGCTAACAAGAACATTAAGAAGATTGTGCAAAATATGGTAGTCACGTACAAAGACTGACATGAAATGTTACCATTCGCCTTGCATGGGTACGGAACTTCCAACAGAACATCCATCGGGGCAACACCTTATCAACTTGTATATGGTATGGAAGCAGTCCTACCTGTTGAAGTTGAATTACCCTCCTTGTAGGTAATGATGGATGTAAAACTGGACGAAGCAGAATGGGTCCGATCTCGTTATAACCAACTGAGCCTAATTGAAGAAAATAGATAAGCAGTTATCTGTCATGGTCAGTTATATCATAAACAGATGAAGAAATCCTTCGATCAAAAAGTCAGGCCTCGGGAATATCAAGTGGGAGAGCTTGTACTAAAAAGAATCCTTCCTCCTCATACAGACCACAAGGGCAAGTGGACACCAAACTATGAATGTCCCTATGTGATAACTAAAGTCTTCTCGGGTGGAGCACTGATGCTTGCAACCATGGATGGTGAAGACTTCCCGTCTCCTGTGAATTTAGATGCAGTTAAAAAATACTTCGCATAAATGACCCGCTGGACATAAAAATAGAATGTAAGTCCATGAAAAAATAGGGCATCCCAGCGAGTCAAAAATAGAATAAAAGACTCGGGGAAAAATAAGGGAAAAATTTGAAAAAAATGTACACCCGCTGAGTTGAAAAGCCACATCGGACAGCTCAGGCAAAAATGGGTATCCCGGTGGATTGAAAACCCGAAAGGGAGATCCACGCAAAAACAGGGAAAAAACGAACAACTGCATTCTGAATTCTTCTGTATCACTCACATGACATGGCAAGCTTCGAAAGGAAAAAGCGTCGGTAAGAATCAACTTTCTTCAGGAAGCAAGATAAGAAGAGCGTTCAGGTCATACAGGTAATAGCAAAAGGAAGATTGAAGCCTCAACTTCAGCATTGCCAAGAAAGACTTTTATTTTATCAATTTTGTAGCAATCTCCTCATTTCAGGGATTAGCTTCCTCACTGTACTCTCCTATTCAGGGCACACAAATTAATAAAATCAAATATTCATTCACACTTTGTTTTGTACCTTTTTGTTTTGTTTGCAAAATGTCCAAAGTTCGTAATACAACATTCGCATGAAAACATATAAGCCATTACCAATAAATTCTTGCAGGAAATATGTTCTCTTAAGCGAACCTAACTCCTATGATGGAATCCGGTTGAGGATACTTCAGGGCACTCGTGCGTTTCTTTTGTTTGACAGGTTGCAGGTACTCAAGGCAGACAACCTTCCACGACATGGGGCATATCAAGCACTATATCCCCAGTCAAGCCGGAAGTCACATCATCAGAAGGACTACTTGACGAAAGTATTCCCCCACGAAGCCTTTTATCCCCTCAGAGTATCTCCCACAAAGCTGATCCTCCAAAAAATTACTTCCCAGAAGTTCTCTCTTCCCCAATCAGGATCTCCAAAGCAATGCCTAGACCACTCTTCCCCAGCGAGTTTCTAGATCTTCTCATCCACAACATTGGATCCCCACAGAGTTCTTCCCCTAGAGTTCTCCAGAAAGATCGTGCATTGATCCTTTCTTCCCACAGATCGCTAAGTGATCCATTCTCCCAGCAGATTTCAAATCTCGGATCTCGTTTCTCTCTTTTGCATAATCATAGCATTCGCATCATTTCTCCCTAAACAGAGCCTAGAATTCTGTCTAATACGGAGAATTACATCAACAATCAAACATTTATATGGTTATAAGCCAGGTTCGAGCCAGTCATCTACAAATACAAAAATCACCCCTCCAGCAATACGCAAAAACTTATCCCCTGCAAATAAAAGCCAAAACATCCTTTTGCACTCTCAATACAAATACTTGTTCATACTTATACATAATTATTTGATACTCGTCCATATCTTACGCATCTCCCCGGCAGATCAACACTCGTCTGTGCTCTTTGATCAAACAATTGATACTCGTCCGTATCATCACTCCTTAAACACGCGTCATTGTTTGTTTCTATCGATACACGTCTGTATCGTGGTCCTAAGGATACTCGTCCGTATCTTTAAATATATACACACCGTCGAAACACTTATACCATTTTATTTTTAGGGCTTAAACACTCGTCCGTGTTTATCTATCCCTAGAAATCGCCAACAAATCAACTTTTTATCCGACATTCATCCTATGTCGCGATACTTCTCAGCAATCATACCCTGCTAGGTGACCGTCCTTCACCTCTTGATGATCGTCCCTCATCATTTATTTGGATGACCGTACCTCATCATTTTATCCAATGGCCATCCCCATCGTCGATCTTCCCATCCAACATTCGTCCTATGTCGTGATATCTTTTAGCAGCTGTACCCTCCCAGGTGATCTTCCTTCACCTCTTGATGACCGTACCTCATCATTTTATCCGATGGCCGTCCCCATCGTCGATCTTCCCATCCGATATGCGTCCTATGTCGTGATATCTTTTAGTATCCGTACCCTGCTAGGTGATCGTTCTTCACCTTTTGATGACCGTCCCTCATCATGTTATCCGATGGTCGTCCCCATCGTTGATCTTCCTATCCGACATTCGTCCCATGTCATGATATCTTTTAGCAGCCGTCCCCTGCTAGGTGATCGTCCTTCACCTTTTGATGAACGTCCCTCATCATTGATTTATTTACTCTTCACCTGATGGCCGTCCCCGTCACGGTTTCTTTATTCTTCAGCCTGACGGTCGTCCACGTTAGTGCTTTTAAATCCCCAGTAAAGTCGCCTTTCTTTACCCGATGGCCGTCCCCGTCGCGGATTCTTTATTCCCCAGCATGATGGTCGTCCCCGTCAGCGCGTTTCTCACCATTTTGTTTATCCTCAGCAGTCGTCCTCTGCTCGATGGTCGTCCTCCGTCGTTATCATTTGATGATCCGTCTATACTGTCTATTACAATTTATATCCCTTTTCTTCTTATAATAAAGAGTGTAAATTTTGGACTGTCTTGGTATTCAACCACAAGTTATCTTGTTTGTCTGTTAAGCCAGACACTTAAATCCCACACAGCTAACTCATGCTTGAATAGGGGCAACTGTAAACACCCCAAATTTGCCCTCTTTTTTTTCTCACACCTTGGCTTGTGATTCTTCATTTTTGCATTGCATAAGCATACCATCTCACACTGCATAGTTATTTCACTGCATAAGTTGCACAACTAGGGTTTGTGATCAGATGAATCTTAGAAGTGATTTGAGCTATCTCAGAGGCCATGAAGCATGCCAAGAGGGTCCATGAGTGTTATATGATCATATTATGCCTCCAAAGGTTCTTTGAAGTCAAGAAATCACAAGGGATTGCATAGATGTCCAGGCAGGCTCAGGGCTCCAGCACAGATGACCAGAAATTAGGGTTTTGGGTTTGAGGCCCTTACACTCAAATTTTTTTGTCACTCTTGATTCTATTGGTCTATATGTGTTATAAGGAGCATGTGTATCAAATTTGAAGCAAAAATTCATTGTGGAAGTCATCTGATCAAATGGTAACTTGTTGTGCAAGAAAAGTCAGAATTAGGGCATCTAAGGCCTCCATCAAGGGTACCAAAGGGTCATATTCATCATTTTAAGGTCCTATGATCTTTATTTGATCTTATAAATTCTTGGAAATTCACAAGATTGAAGAATTTTGAGCCATTGCAAAAGTTTCTATTTTTGGGCATGACTTGTAATGAAAACTTTCCATTTTGGGAAAGAATTTCAACCTCCTCTTTCTTGATCAAAAAGGCTTTAAATGAATTTTCTTCAAACATGAAAGTTGTAGATTGGATCTTCCCATTTTCAAAAAGTACAAGAACTCCCCTTGATTCATCCTAGAACTCAAGATATGGCAAGTCAAAGTTTGGAAAAATCTTGTAATTTTCAAGTTCATGTCAAAGAGGGAAATGTGCAGAATGGTATTCCAGGCCTTTGTGTGACCTCTAATTCACTCAAATACATCATGCCATGATCAAACAACTTCTAAAGATCAGAATTGGGCCAAAAACCTAGGGTTTTCATGCCTTACTTCTCAAGAAATCACAAAGTTGTGAAATTGCAAAAACCATACAAACTCTTGATCCATGCCATTCAACTCACAACATTTGATCCTAGGGTTCTCCTTGAAGCCAACTGAGGCAGCCCAAGACCTCAAATCACTTTTGTCCTAGCCCATGCCTCAAGTACACAAACTTTTGACTTTTTGCATTTCAAGCCATACCAATCCCACAGTGCCACAACAACTCTTCTGACCAATGGAAATTGATTATAGAAACCCTAAGAAGCATAGAACAGAACACACAAGAGATTAGAAGAGGCCAAGCATCCGATTGCACAAAATCCCTCAAAAACTTCCTCTCTTCGATTCTCTCAAACCAGCCATCAAACTTCCAAAATTCTTTCACCAATCAATCACATATCATTCATAGAACAAGAATCAACCATCAAATTGGCCTGAAACACCACATATCAAAACCTCCATTTCTGCTACATCAGAACTGGACCTCAAAAACCATCCACTTTCAAAGCATTCTAAGCACTCCACTAGCTTCAGGAGGTCCAAAGGAGCTGATTTGCACAAGAGGGAGTTCCTGAAAGCTCTAGATTGAAGAACTTCAGTTCAGGTATCCATCAAGAAATGTTTTCTCAGAACCTTGACTTCTTGTTATAATATGAACCTATATGCTTTGCTGATCATCCTGATGTGTTTAGAATTGAAAATGGTGTAGAAACAAGCATGTAATGTTGTTTTGAAAGTTTGCCCGTGAAAATGTTTTTGATTCGATTTTCTTGATTCATGTGTTATAAATGATTTTTGTTTGTGGATTTGTGTTCTATGATGTTTGGGAAACGTTTATGGGCAGATTTGATGTTGTTTAGAGACCTAGGGAAGAAGTTGGGGATTTGGCTGGCCGGAGAAGATGACCGGAGCATATCTCCGGTCACCTGAAAATCATTAGGGCTAATTAGGGTTAGCATCCCGGTGCAAACGTGAATGGACTAAGCGATGTTGGAGGTTTGAATAGAGTCGCCAGCTAGGCATTTTTATCCCGAAGGAAAGGTAATGCTGCATAAACCTGGAAAGGTACGGATAAGACGGTTGCGAACCAAAGAGACTGAGTAGGGGGTAAATTACGACCTGGGAAGGTATTAGCACCCAGATCGTCCGTCGTACTCGACGGGATCCGCGCTTACTTGATTCTGTTTAAAAAGGGGGAAGTGTACGTGCTGACTGTGTATACAAGAGATGGATGTATAAAGTGACAGTGCAAAAAGAACAGGAGTTCTAACTGAGGCTAAGAAAAGAAAGCTAGGAAGAGAAGAGGGGGGAGACCTGGGACTTTTGTTCGATAACCATTAAGTTATGCATATGTATCCTCTCGTGCAATGAGGAAGTTAGAACACCGTAGTTCGACTCAAAGAGACTGGTTGATTTGGTTGTGAACTGCTTGCTTGTCTATGCTCAAGTGTATGACTCGTCTGGCTCGAGTGCTAACTGTCTTTCATTAGACGGGAGGAGAGAGTTCTCGTTTTCAGAGTGAATGTGATGAGAAAAGAATCCCGGAGGAGATGTTATTTGTTTGTTTTTGTGTTTTCAGTTATTTTTTTGTTTTTTTATGCTTTGCATAGGATAATGAACTTAAGCCTTAATCAAGGGTTTGCAAACTTATTATATCACCCCTGATTAGGGATAATGAGTCTACTTAAGTATAAGATGAAAATCTCAACTTAATTACCCTAATGATGCAGGATTAAGATCATTAACCTACTTGTGATTTATTAAGTGTTTTTGGATTAGTTAACTCATTACACCATCCTAAGAGAAGGATAATAGATGAGAACACTTAAGATGAGGAAGACTCCACAACTTAATCCATGGTTAGGGATTAAAATCATTATATAACAAGCCTTTGTTAAAGTGGCTTTTAATTAAAGGTGGGATTAATAAATGGATTTTATGTTTGTAAGACTAAACCTGAGGGGGACTTGTCCATTAAAGACTAGGGTTAGTCCCTCTGAACCAATAGGCAGAGATGTAACCCTAATATAAGGCCCAAGTTACAAGTTTAAGTCTTAATGGTTATTCGGTGTTTTGATTAGGAGGTGTAAACAACTTAAAGTTTTAACACTAAGTATTACAATTATACACTCCATCCTAAGATAAGGATACAGGCATAACCCTAATACAGAGCTCCAAAACTTTAACTGTTTAGCCTTTGTTATTAAGATGAGAAGCAGAGATTCAAGGAGACTCTAAAGGTGAAAACTAAGGGGAACTATGTACAACACTAAAGTTGTCATGCTTGGATATTCCTATGGTTTTTGAGGCTTATAGAAAGATCTTCAAATGACCACCAAGGAAGAAGAAGCATATGAAAAGAGAAGAGAAAGGAGGATAGGTTACTTACTTCCTGAAGAAGTTAAGTAACCTAAGAGAAAGAGAGGGAGCAAGAGAGAGCATAAGTGATTCAAACTCACTTCAAATAAAAATAAAGATGCAAATGAAGAGATAATATGAGATTGGATGTGGAGGCAAATGCACATCCTAAACAACTTACCTGAATCCCCTGAAATGGTTAGTATGAATGCATAAGACATGAAACCAAAGGAAATAAGGCACATGAAGATGCAATGATCAAGACCAGAAGTGAAAACATAATTCAAATGTGTTATAAAATGATGCAAATACATGTACAATGTTCATACATGATCATACAAGAGATGAGATGCAAAGGAAAGCATGCTAGAAGCTTGAAATCACATGAATACACATAAGAAGTAATGAATGCAAAACATACCAAATGGATGCAACAATAATCAACCAATGTTCACACATGTCCTAAGATGTCTAAAATGACATACAAATTCATGAGATGTCATGACAAGTTCTTATGATGAAGGTATGCTAAGATGAATGCAAATGAACATGGCAAATTAGGGTCTTAAGAAAGTATGAGATGCATATGATCAAAACAGAAGCAAAACACATGATAAAAATTTGAAAATTCAACCAAATGAACCTTAAACACACATAAGATCACTCCCCAAAGATGAAGGTCAGAAGCTATACCAAAGTCATGTTATGGTTCTTCTAAGTTAGGCTAGGGTTTTAGGTGCTTCTTCATGAAAAATGCCAAACAAATGGAAAATGCAATGCAAAAATATGAGTTAAATACCCTAGATGCCATATGAAAAGTATGAAAGAATGCAAAAAGAACCATGCACAAACTCATCTTGGTTGATCAAAAATGAATTTTTGAAGTTAGGGTTAGAAAAATAAGAAATTTGGAAACCCTAATTCATGGTTAATTGTAAAAACATGATCAAACCCTAAAAGAAATTTGTAAAATGAGTTTGTAAATTGTTTTAAATGTTCAATAATGCTTCATGATTTTTTTGGTGATTTTTAAATACATAAAATCATTTTTAATTTATTAAAATGAATTAATTAATTAAATAATACAATTAAATGATTTAAAAATGGATTTTTAATGCAAAAAATAAAAATAAAAATGTTTTTGGTTTCTGAAAATTATTTAAAGACAAAATGTAAAAAATCATAACTTTTGAAAATGATTTGCTATTTTAAATAAATAATGAAAATAAAATGAAATAAAAAGAAAATAAAATGCAAAGTAATTACAAGGAAAGGCCAGGATTGCGTGGGAGATGGATCAAGGGCTCAGGATGAGAGTCAGCAAAACTTGAGGTATGAAGATCTAAGGTCCTAGATTCAAATTTGTGATACGCGCGCTATCCAATGGCTGAGGTTCATCCTGAGTTAATTAATTATATTTAACTTAATTAATTAAAATTAAGGTTTAATGGTCTAATCTGGATCGTTCACACGCCAAGCTAATCAGGATCATATGGCTCACAATCAATCTGGAAACAAAACCCTAATTAATCTCAAGCGACCGAAGATAAGCTCCGGTTATCTTCTCCGGCTAGCCAAATCCCCAACTTCTTCCCTATGTCACTAAACAACATCAAATCTGCCCAGAAACGTTCCTCAAACATCATGGAACACAAGTCCACAAACAAAAATCATTTATAACACATGAACAACAAGAATCGAATCAAAATATTTTCACGGGAAAATTTTCAAAACAACAATACATGCTTGTTTCTACACCATTTTCAATTTTAAACACATCAGGATGATCAGTGCAACATATATAATCATTTTACAACATGAAAGAGTTTCTGGAAAATTTGTTCTTGATGGATACTTGAACTAAAGTTCTTCAAACTGGAGCTTTTAGGGCCTCCCTCTTGTGCAAATCAGCTCCTTTGGTCCTTCTGAAGCTAATGGAAAGCTTGAATGGAGTTAATAGGGGCTATTTTGAAGTGTTCGGTTTTGATATGGCAGAAATCGTGTTTTTGTTTGAGGTTGTTTCAGGTCATGGTGATGGGTGGGAAATTTTCCTCATGTCACATGTGATTGAATGGTGAAATAAAATTTGAGGTTTGATGGTTGTGTAATGAAATTCGAAGAGATGAAGTTTTGAAAGGATTTTTGCAATATGAGCTTTTTGTCTCTTTCAAGGCTTGTTGTCTATTGTTTTATGCTTCTTAGGGTTTCTATAAACAATTGCCATTGGTCAGAAGAGTTGTTGTGGCACTGTGGGATTGGTATGGCTTGAAATGCAAAAAGTCAAAAGTTTGTGTACTTGAGGCATGGGCTAGGACATAAGTGATTTGAGGTCTTGGGCTGCCTTAGCTGGCTTCAAGGAGCACCCTAGGATCAAATGTTGTGAGCTGTATGGCTTGGATCAAGAGTTTGTATGGTTTTTGCAATTTCACAACTTTGTGATTTCTTGAGAAACAAGTCAGGGAATCCTTTGGTTCAAGGCTCAATTCTGATCTTTAGAAGTTGTTTGATCATGGCATGATGTAATTGAGTGGATTAGAAGTCACATAAAGGCCTGAAATACCATTTTGCACATTTCCCTCTTGGATATGAACTTGAAAATTACAAGATTTTTCCCAACTTTGACTTGCCATATCTTGAGTTCTAGGATGAATCAAGAGGATTTCTTGTACTTTTTGAAAATGGGAAGATCAAATCTACAAATTTCATGTTTGAAGAAAATTCATTTGAAACCTTTTTTATCAAGAAAGAGGAGGTTGAAATTCTTTCCCAAAATGGAAAGTTTTCATTACAAGTCATGCCCAAAAATAGAAACTTTGCAAATGGCTCAAAATTCTTCAATCTTGTGAACTTCCAAGCATTCCTAAGATCAAATAAAGATCATAGGACCTCAAATTGATGATGATGACCCTTTGGAACCCTTTTTGGTGGTCTCAGATGCCCTGATTTTGACCTTTCTTGCACAACAAGTCACCATTTGATCAGATGACTTCCACAAGGAGTTTTTGGTTCAAATTTGATACACATGCTCCTTATAACATATATAGACCAATAGAATCAAGAATGGCCAAAAATTTTGAGTGTAAGGGCCTCAAACCCAAAACCCTAATTTCTAGGTCATCTGTGTAGGAGCTCCTAGCCTGCCTGGACATCTCTGCAATCCCTTGTGATTTCTTGACTTCAAAGAACCCTTGGAGGTACAAAACAACCATAGAACACTCAAGGACCCTCTTGGCATGCTTCAAGGCCTTTGAGATTGCTCAGACCACTTCTTGGGTTCACCTGATCACAAACCCGAGCTATGCAACTATGCAGTGAAATAACTATGCAGTGTGAGATGGTATGCTTATGCAATGCAATATGAAGGATCACAAGCCAATGTGTGAGAAAAAAGGAGAGGGCAAATTTGGGGTGTTTACAATGGGATTTACCTTATCGGTGGTGGTGGAGGTCGGAAACAATTTGGTATTGACAATTGACTAAATAAATGGCTCTTTGAGCATTCCATTTAATTCCCGACGAAATTCATAGTTATCAACATGATCGAAATCTGTCATCGAAATACCTGGAGTTGCAGGATAAATTTTGAACAAATCCTTCCAAATTTGAGCATTCACAGCAAACATTTTGTCACCCATTCTGAAATTAAACTCAAATCCCCTAAACTTACCAACCAAACCAGCATAGAACATACGAATCATATCCTTATTATACTCAACTTGACAGGCTAAGAAAGGATTAATTTCTTGAAAATCAATCAGTTCAACAATATGAGGAATTTCCATTTGATTTACAGTTCTCTTTGAGTAAACATATTGAGGAATGACTTTTCTATTTTTGAATTTTCTATCATAAATCTCCCCAAGGTCAGAAAGAAGAAGGGATAAAGCAGTTACCAGAAGTGAGGATTAAGATGAATAGCCCCTCAATGTTCTTTTTCCAGTAACTCTTGAAGCCATTGATGAAGATTTGGAGAGAATTTAAGAAGGATGAGGTTTTAGGGTTGTTGGAGAGAAAAGAGTTTTCTTGAGATGAAAATGAATGGTGAAATGAAATATTATAATAAAATGGCATAAAATATGATTAAGAACAATAAAAGCAATAAAGGCATACATTATGTGCTTTAAAAATGCGTGTGAACTGGCCTAGGAAGAGACATTGATTTAAAACGCATTTTCCCAATGCATATTGAGTAGCGTGAACAACAGTGAGTTGACCTAAATCATTTAATGAGTCGACTCATTTTAGATTTTGAAATGAGTCGATGCAAACATGTCAATAGGTCGACACAATAGTTCCTGAGTCGACGCAATGGGTCGACCTATTGGGACCCGAGAGAATCAGTAAATTTTACACCAAAAGTTTCAAAGATTTCACTCAAAAACTTCATATAATCATGCTATAATGAATTTTAGTGAAATATATCCTAATATTTTGACATATTGACTAACATACGACATAAATAACAACCAAAAACATGATCACAATCACAACCATTACTTTATATCAACGATGAAACACAATTTCCATAGATGAATCATATTTGTGAGTAATGTGAAAAGAGAACGATATTACCTCTAGCTTATAAAGTGTAATGAAGAGAACCAATGTAACATTCTTCAAGAAGACATGTTGTTAGTGACATGATACGATAATTCAAGTGATAATATATGATAAAGAAATGCCAATCATTAAGAACGATCTGAAATATCAAGAACGCCAAGTTCTCTACGGATGTGAAAGAAAGGTTCTATGGCAAGTGGTTTGTAAAAATATCGTCAAGTTGATTCGAACTTTCAACATGCTAAAATACCACGTATCCTTTCTCTACATGATTTCTAAGTAAATGATGGCGAATTTCAATGTGCTTAGTGCGTGAGTGTAATATTGGATTTTTGGTAAGATTTATTGTGCTAGTGTTGTCACATAAGATTGGAATATTTTTGAGATCAACATTGAAGTCGAGAAATTGTTGTTTGAGCCATAATATTTTGGCACAACAATTTCTGGTCGCAACGTATTCCGCCTCCGCAATTGACAAGGCAACAAAAACTTGCTTTTTGCTATGCCAACTTACTAGCGAATTTGAAAAGAAGTGACATGAACCACTAGTTCTTTTCCTATATACTTTGCAACCGACAAAGTCGGAATCAGAAAGACATACCAAAGAACAATCACTACCCTTAGGATACCAAAGTACAAACTTAGAAGTACCACAAAGGTATCTAAGAATGCGTTTAACGAATTTTAAATGTGATTCCTTATGGCAAGATTGAAATCTAGCACACATACAAACACTAAACAATATATCCGGACAAGACGCGGTAAGATAAAGAAGAGAGGCGATCATACCTCTATACCTTATTATGTCCACTTCCTTACCATTCTCATCTCAATCTAAACTTGTTGCGGTTGACATTGGTGTACTGATAGCTTTTGAATTTGTCATATCAAACCTCTTGAGAAACTCATTACAATATTTTGTTTAAATTATGAAAATGCGTTCTTTAAGTTGTCTAATTTGAAGTTTGAGAATGTAATTTAGCTCCCCCATCATACTCATCTCAAATTCACCTTGCATCGAACTTGAGAATTCTTTGACCATATTCATATTAGTAGATCCAAAAATGATATCATCTACATACACTTGAACCAAAATTGAGTGTTTTCCTTCTCGTTTAATGAAAAGGTTAGTATCAACATTTCCTCTTGAAAATACTTGATTTAACAAAAAAATTCTAAGGCGTTCATACCAAGATCTAAGATCTTGTTTGAGGCTATACAAAGCACGTTTAAACTTGTACACATAGTTAGGATTTTCATGACTTTCAAAACTGGGAGGTTGACAAACATACACTTCTTCGTTTATGTACCCGTTAAGGAAAGCACTCTTTATATCCATTTGATATAACTTAAAGTTTAATGAGTATGAAAATGCAAGAAAAAGACGTATAACCTCAAGGCGGGAAATTGGAGCATAAGTTTCCTCATAGTTAATACCTTCCTCTTGGTTATACCCTTCAGCAAGAAGACGTTCCTTGTTGCGAGTAATAATACAATTTTTGTCCATCTTATTCCTAAACACCCATTTGGTGCCAATTACTCGATGACCTCGCAGAGGAGGGACAAGGTCCCAAACCTCATTTCTTTTAAACTGATTAAGTTCCTCTTGCATAGCCAAAAACCATTTTCATCGAGTAAAGCATATTTGAAGTTTTTAGGTTTAATTTGAGAGACTAAAGCATAATGATAGAAAAAATTACTTATTCTTGATCGAGTAGTGACTCCCTTTGATATATCTCCATGAATACTGTCAATGGGGTGATCTTTAGAGGTTTTTCCATTCAAAAGGTAGATCGTCTTAAATTGATGTATGATCCTCCTCTTTGATTTCAGATCCTTTATCCGGCTCATCCTCAACTTTATCCAGAATGGGTTCAACAGATGAAGCTTCTTGATCTTTAAGAATATATTCAAAAGAAGCACCTCAACCAATAACACAACTACCTTTTCCGACAAACTTAAGATAAGATTCATCAAAGGAAACATGCACAGATTCTTCACCAATAAGTAATCTCTTGTTGTATACTATATAGGTTTTACTTGAATTTGAGTATTCGAGAAAGATACCTTCATCTACTTTTGAGTAAAATTTACCAAGGTTTTCTTTACCATTATTTAATACATAACATTTACAACTAATGACATGGAGATGAGATACATTTGGCTTCCTACCTTTTAAGAGTTCATAAGCGGTTTATTGAGAACATGTCGAATAATTACCCTATTCAACACATAGCACATCGTACTTATGGCATTGGCCCAAAAATATTTAGGAAGCCCATTGTCATTGATCATAGTTCTTCCTAAATCCTCTAGAACATGGTTTTTACGCTCCACAACACCATTCTGTTGTGGAGTTCTAAGAGCAGAAAAATTATGTTCAATTCCATGTTTCTCACAAAATGCTTCAAAAGATGATTTTCAAATTCACCTCCATGGTCACTTCAAATTCTAACAATGCTAGTGTTTAGTTTATTTTGAGATAACTTGGCAAATGTTTCAAATGTCGAGAAGGTGTCAATTTTACTTGCTAAGAAAACGGTCCAACAAAATCTTGAGTAGTCATCCACAATAACAAAACTATAATAGTTTCCTCCTAGACTTTTAATTCTAGATGGACCAAATAGATCCATATGAATAAGTTCAAGAGGTATAGTCATTAAAACAATGTTTTTGGATTTAAAAGAGACCTTTGTTTGCTTCCCCATTTGGCATGCATCACAAAGATGATCTTTAGTGAATTTTATTTTAGGTAGACAAACTACCAAATATTTGGAAACAATTTTGTTCAACGAGTCAAAGTTAATGTGAACTAAACGTCTATGCCAAATCCAAGAGTCATCACTCTTAGATACTAGACACTTAGGATCATTAACTGACACATCATTCAAATCAAACATGTATACATTATTTACCCTCAAGCCCTTAAACACATTGTTCTTTTTATCATCATGTTCAATTATGCAACCTTCTTTTGAAAAGGATACTTTATATCCCTTGTCACATAATTGACTAATGCTAATAAGATTATGCTTAAGGCCTTCAACTAAAAGGACATTGGAGATAGATGTAGAAGAGGGATTACCTACACTAAATTTGCCGAGTATTACACCCTTATTATTATCACCATAGGTAAAAAATCCCTTCTTCTTAGCCACAAAGACATAGAATACGGAAATGTCACCCGTCATATGTCTTGAGCAACCACTATCGAGAAACCATCTTTTCTCTGTAGCCTCAAGACACTCCACCTACAAATTTAAACAAGAGTAGAGGTACCCAATTTTCGTTGGGTCCTTGTGTGTGAGTGAAACTTTGGTTGCATTTGGGAACCCATTGTAAAATGCCTTTAGGAACTAAGAATCTCCTAAATCGACATTTAACAATGGTGTGACCCCTCTTGCAACAATAGAGACAAGTAAAAGTTGGTTTAGAGTCTCGTTTGCTATTTTTATCCTTCACCACATAGGTGTATTTTTGATATAGATTATTCATAGAGTTTCTAAAATTTTAACAATCAATAGTAAATGTCATCTTTATTTGTGATACTTTGTTTAGTTTGGCTTGAAGAGTTTTGACTTATTTTTTCCAAATACAACAATTTTCACAACTATGAAAATTAGGCCATCCTTGTTTGTTTTTCATAATTGGTTCCACCATGGAGCGCTTAAGAGATTCCAATTCTTTTTGAGAATCAGAAACCTTCTTCTCCAAATGCTTAAAAATAAGCTTATCGGAGGCTAAGCATTTAAATTCTTCTTTAGCTTCATGGTGGAGAACTCTAAAAGTACTAAGTAAATCGGGATAAGACAATTTTTTCAAAGTTATCATATTTGGCATGACTTACTTTCTTTTTGCCCTTTTTGTGAGCCATAAGACAAAGGTTTACTTTCTCCTCCTCATCACTTGAGCTATCATTACTCGAGATTTCACTATTGCTTTCCCATGCGATATATGCTCTCCTAGCTTTATTTCCTTTCTTTTGATTTATCTTTGCCTTTATCTTTCTTCAACATTGGACATTCCGGTTTGTAATGACCAAGTTTTCTGCAATTATAACATGACCCTTTTGACTTAGTTCTCTTCCTTTGATCTTGCTTAGAGGGATTTGATTGCCTTCTATAGTTGACGAGACGTTTGTCCAAATGAGAAAATTCATTCTTTCTAAGGTACCTATTGTATCTTTTTACAAACAACCCCATATCCTCATTAGATTCATCATCTCCGTCATTAGACTCACTCTCACATTCGTTGTCAGTGGATGGTTTGGAAGTATAAGCCTTCAATGCGATAGACTTCTTCTTCTTCTCGTTGTCTTTATATTTTTCATTCTTTTATTTCTTTTCACTTTCTTCATGCTCATATAGATTCAATATATCTTTCTCATGTTCTTGTAGCTTGCCAATTAACTTGGTCAAATCCAAAGTTCTTACATCATTGGCTTCCTTGATAGCCGTGACTTTTGGTAACCATTCCCTAGTAAGACATATTAGAATTTTGTTAGTAGCTACATCGTTGGGAGTGGGTTTATCAAGAGCATTTAAGCGATTTAATAAGTGATAAAATCTCTTTCCCAAATCACCAATGGTTTCCCCTTGGTTCATGTGAAAGCGATCAAACTCTTGTTGCAATGTATTGATTCTAGCTAGCTTCACGTCATCATTTTCCTCATGGGCAATCTGTAATGCTTCCCACATAGCTTTAACTGAGGTATAATGTGAGACTCTAAAATATTCATCAGCTTCTAAAGAGGCAATGATCATATTTTGAGCTTTCCAATCATAACTATAGTTTTTTTCATCTTTTTCATCCCATTGTGCTTCGGGTTTAGGTACTTCAACATTATTCATGTCGGTCATAGTTATTTGTATAGGACCGTCCTAAATAACCTTCCATATCTTTCTATCAACAGAGTTAATATGAATCCACATACAATATTTCCAGTGACTATAGTTTTCTCCAGTGAAAAAGGGTGCTCTATTATACGCCCTTGTTGGATCGTTATCCATTTTCTAAAAAGTTATATGTGAAACACTAGATGAATCGGTGCTCGTGATACCACTTGTTAGATGATGGTGCGGATCTAGAACGGGGGATGAATAGATCCCTTTATAAATATTTTCTTTTAAAAAATTAATTGAAATATATTTTGCGGAAGTTCCCCGGAAAAATCACGTCTAAATAAAATCAAGTCATCAGTGATCGGATACGTGTTTAAAACCAAATGGGATATAAAAGATGAATTGATGAATCAATTCAAAGAAAATTAATCACTTAAATTCAACACAATTGAATAAGCCACAACCAACAATGAATATGGATAAGAAATTAGCACAACAATTAAGAAGTAGTGTGTTAAGAGTTTTTATCAAACACTTGGTGTGCACAAACACAAAGTGTGTTTTGACAATTAGTGTAATGCATAATTTTTCTCAAGTTGCTATCCAAATGTGATAGAAAAAATTTCACACACACTTGGTAGGCACACACCAATGCAAAACAGAATTTTCAATTAACACTACTTCAACTTGTGCAGAAAAATTAACAAATGAAAAATACGAAGAACACACGAGAATTGTTTAGGCAGTTCCCCCACCGTCCTCGCTAAGGGTACTCTGGCCCCAATTCACAAACCGAATTGGGATCTTTTATTAAAATTGCAATGTTTATAGAAGGAGAAAATAGGAAAGACAAACCAATCCTAATTGTAGTTGTTTCTATAACTCTCCTTGCCCCTTGATTCATGATGAACCAAGTCTTTCACGCGCGTCGTATAAACCTCTGATTAATTTCTCCCTTCTTGCAAGAATTAACAATTAACCAAACTCTGAGCATGACCTCTTTGATTCGGTACTTGTGAACCCACACCGTTCTTCATAATCATTTGGTTTCCGTGATATGAATGAATGATCACCTTGATCTTCAAATCTCTTCACTCGGCTGAATCTACGAACGAATGGTGCGTGCAAAACCCCCAAATCACAATGATCTTGGAAGACAAACCCTCAATGTTTATTCAAGAAAAACCCATATATCTCTCAACCCAAACTGAAATCACAATTTCACCGTTTGAACATTATCACCTTGAATCTTGCACTTTGATCAACAAAAATTATTGTGTGTAGTTGTTGATGAATGCTAGAGAAGGAGAAGATGAAGAGAGAACTTGTGTATCTATTTCACTTTTCTTGTTAAAAAATCACAAAATAATATCACATCTATTTATATATGTTAGTAAAAGAAAGAGGAAAATTAAAAAAAAAGAAGAAGAAGAAGAAGAGAGAGAGAGAGAGAGAGAGAGAGAGAGAGAGAATATGGGAGGCTCCCCACAAACAGTAATGAGTCGACCTACTTAAACCTTTGATTTGACCACTTTAGTGTTACATGAACGCGTCGACTCACAGTAGGCTTTGAGTCTACCTATTTTCAATTTTGAGTCGACCTAAAAACTTCCCTCAGTCATCCTGTTGGGACCCGTGAGTTCCAAGTGAAGATATCCTCCATTTGAGTCGACCTAACACATTCATTGAGTCAACTCAAATTTCCCCAACTAAATGAGTTGACCTGTTTTAGATTAATGAGTCGACTCATTTCTTTGAAACACCACAAAAACTCTTTCTGATGAATTCTGCCAGCTTCTTGTTATCCCATAAGACTTCCTGAAACATAGTAGTTTTGACATCATTCAAAATACCCTTTATTTCACACATTATGTTCATTCATCCACATTCACTACTGACTTTGAATGATCCTTCATGCATTAATTCATATTTGTATTCCATATGCACTCATATTTCATCCATGAACCTTAACTTGCATTTGTGTGAACTTATGTGAACTCTTTGTACATAGTTTGACATAGTTTGATCTTGTGAGGTACCATAGAAACCTTAGGGAACTATAGCTTGTAGCTACTGACTTTAGAATTCATATAACCTTTAGGTACCTTCACCTTTAGAATTAGGTCTTATTTTGAACCTTAGTTTCGTTTTAGGGTGTATGTAAGGTTTAATTGTCTTTATTCCTTTGTTTTGGTTTCCAATATACAAATTATTGTAACACTAACCTTTTATGTAAGGACTATGGTAAGTAATTGAGTATGTGGATGTTTATCCATACTCATACCTCTCCTCCCTTCTCTTTTAAAAGCTTTCTCTTATGTGATTGTGAAAAGTATCATTATGCTTCTTTGACATTTCATTTCCTTCCATCCCTTTGAGTTCTAATCTCATATTCAATCATTGAAGTGAGTTAGAACTTATTCTTTTCTCTCCTTATAGGTTTATAGTTCTTTAAAACTCACTAACCTTAGGATCTCCATTGTACAATAACATAGGG
Source organism: Lathyrus aphaca (assembly GCA_963966055.1). Taxonomy (NCBI): domain Eukaryota; kingdom Viridiplantae; phylum Streptophyta; class Magnoliopsida; order Fabales; family Fabaceae; genus Lathyrus; species Lathyrus aphaca. Next base: position 430,287,557 of record OZ014522.1, on the reverse strand, counting down.
CGAGTCTTAGTTTCCCTAAATGTTTTCCCTTTCTCAGCTTGAGTCTTCTTCCTCTCATCTCAAAACAACTTCAAAAGACTTAATAAATGTTGAAGTTATTTCTTGTGTTATGGACTTATTCCATGGGGAATTTGCATCTATCCCATCTTAGGGTAATGTAAACTTGTCTAGTATGATGCACAAGTCTAAACTTGAAGTCATTCTCATAAACATAAACATGAAAAGCACTTCTTCATTTCCAAATACAAAAACACATAATAAGTACAATGGGCTTGTGTACTTAAGCCCTAATCTTTGGAACCAAGTCTTGGGGATGTTCTCCTTACTTGGGTGTGCTTCTTCCTCATTCCATCTTGGAGTGATGTAAGAAGTACATACTCCATGGAAAGGGACTGGAATACATTTTCTCTTGCAAATTCAAATAGAAGCTTCTATAAGCTAAAAACCAACAATAAGCGTCTTTCCTGTGGGAATTCTCTTCTCATCTCATTCACTCTTAATGAAAGAACTCTATTCGATGTGTTTCTTCGCAAGACGGTAAACACACTCGTACCAGACGAGCCTACAACACCTGAGCATAGACATAAGCATTTCAAACATAAAAAACACAAACAAACAAATTTCCTCCCTAGTTAGGGGAACTACATTGACTTTGATTCTCACTTCCCATGAGATACCTAGGTAGTGGGGTATGGCCCATTTGAGAAAGCTTCTTTCTTTTCCCTACATTTTTCCAAGTCTTTCTTTCTTTCCAGATCAACAATAGTTTATTCTTTACCCTTTGAAATAGTTCAAGCAAGCGTGGATCATGTCGAGTACGGTGGCCGATCTAGGGTTCTAATACCTTCCTAGTTTGTAACTGACTCCCGGACCTAGTCTATTTGGTTTGCAAGACCTCCTTCTTTCCTTTCCCTAGGTTTGTACAACATTACCTTTCCATTTCCTTGGGATAACAATTTCTGGCTGGCAACTCTGTTTCTTTTTCGCGCCACTTTCACATTTGTACTAGGATGAAAATCCCGGGAGCGACACTTACGACCTCGTTTCCGATGGCCAGATATAGAAACAAGTTTTCACCAGACTCTTCTTGGGAAAGAATCGGGGGGGGGTCAAAGAGATATTTGTTGAGATGGATCAAGGCTTTCTCGCACTCTTCCGTCCACTCAAAAGCAGCCTCTTTGCGGAGGAGCTTTAAGAGGGGGAGAACATATTGGGCGGATTTCTCTACGAATGAGGATAGTGAGGTGAGGACCCCGTTTAGTGATTGAATGGATTTCTTAGAATTTGATGTTGGTGTTTCAGCGAATACTCAACACTTGTTGGGGTTGGCTTTGAATCCACTTTTGGTCAGATAGAAACCAAGGAATCTGCCCGCGCGAACCCCAAACGTGAATTATTCTGGATTAAATCGCATTTTACATTTTTGTCCTTGGTCAAAAAATTTCTTTAAGTGGAGAGCATGAACGGTTTCCTCGTGGGATTTAACGATCATATCATCCACATATACTTCAAGCATGTCATCGTCATCTTGAAAGACCTTGTTCATCATGCATTTGTAGGTTGCGCATGCGTTTTTTAATCTTAAGGGCTTTACATTGTAGTAATAGTTGCCCAATTCGGTCATGAAGGTAGAGTATTTCTTGTTGGTCATGATCATGTGTATTTGGTTATACTTGGAATAGGCGTCGAGGAATTATAATAATTTAAAACCTGCAAAATTATCTACCAATCTATCTATGTTAGGTAAAGGATAAGTATCTTTTGGGCAAGCCCGGTTGAGATCAGTGTAGTCCACACACATACGCCATTTTCCATTATTTTTCTTCACTAAAACAAAGTTTGAAAGCCAGGTAGTGTACCTGACCTCGGTTACAAAATTAGCCTCTAGGAGGTCTCTAATTTCCTGCTCGATAACTTTTATTTTCTCTAGAGATTTCTTCTTCATGTGTTGTGCCACAGCTCGGACAATGGGGTCAATTGTCAAATGATGACAAGCAGTTTCTGGATCCAAGTCGGGCATCTCAGTTGCACTCCAAGAAAATAGATCCGTATTCTCCCTGAGGCATGCCTTCAACTTCTTCCTCGCCATGTCGGGGAGGTCTGCTCCAATTTTTACCCCTTTGCTAGGGTCTTCATCGAGCACAATCAACTCAATGTCGCTTTCGAGCACTGGGCATGCCGATGAGGAACTGTTCATGGCCAACTGCGCTTCTCTCTCCTCCTCGGTGAACCTGCTCTCAAGGTCGATTGAATCGACTCAGAGGCGTGGTTTTGGCTCCTTAGAGATACTAGGAAGAACGGGTTTGGCCGCTGTCTTATGTTTGGTGATGATGGCATTAAGTCCTTTGGACGTTGCTTCAAAACACCGGCTAGCAGCCATAATGTCCCCATGGAGAGTAGCCACCTTCCCTGATGAAGTGTAATACTTCATATTCAAGTGTACCATGGACGTTACAACAATGAGTTCATCTAGTGTCGAGCGTCCCAAGATGCACTGGTACAAGGATGGGAAATCTATGACGAGGAACTAGACTTTGACTGCCCTTGCCATCTCCTACTTTAAAAGTCACGATCAAGTCTACGTATCCCTAGGGTATGGACACAGATCCGTTGAACCACTATAGGTCAGATCCTACGTAAGGTGTCAAATCCTACGAGGATTCATCGGACATCAAAGTTGGCCATGTGTGCCCTAATGGTCAGGGGAATGTTGGCATTATGCGCGCCACTGAGGAGCTCTTCCTTGTAGAAGGAGATGGGAGTGAACTCTCCCCGAGGAGGATCAAGTGTGGAGTTCTGGTTAGAATATGTGCTAATTAGTTGGTCGAACCTACACTTCACCAAGCCAACAGTGACTTTGTTGTATCCCCCTCTTAATATTACCATTGCTGACTAAAAGAACTCCCAGGGACTATAAGCAGCGAAGTATACAGGGCCGATGAAAGGTTTAGGGATGTAAATATCCTCTGGTCGGGTGATAGTGTTGCACCCCTAAATTTTCCCTCCCCTAGTCAAGGCAATATGTTCTAAGGTGTCCCAAGAGGTTCACAAGGTTCACAAAGTATCTCAAGAGGTTCACAAGGTTCACAATTAGTCAGAAAGTTTGACAATCCCCTCAGACAATGCATCCTCCTCGGCAATGCATCCTAAACTAGGGTTTTGGATTTCATCAGGCTAAATGGACTTATAAGGATTCAAGTGAGCTTCATAGCATCTTATATTTCTTTAAGAATACCTATGTCAAGTTTCAAAGCTTTTCCAAAAAGTTTGCTCAGTCAGATGATCATATATGCAAAAATTAGTCAAAGTGGTTAAAAAGTCAAACTAAGGTCAACTGTGGTCAAACCAAAGTCATACTTCATGATTTTTTGCCAACATCAAGTATATAAAGTAAAATTCATCATTTGATCAAGGGTTGATCATGATTCATCAAGGAGATCTCAGATCATCAAGAATCAAGAGTTTCTAAAGTAGGGTTTTCATAGGAAAAGTCAACTGAACTTTGACCAGCCATAACTTTCACATTCTTAATAAACAATTTCCCATCCAAAGCTCATTTTAAAGGAAATTGAATTCTCTACAATTTTGTGTCTCACAAGCCAAGCCTAAAAATTCTTCATTTGGAAGGTATGAGCTAGGACATTATAGGTCATTTCAAAAGTCAACAAAAAGTCAACATCTTTCAAAGGGCATAACTTGAGAATGGTAAAGGATATGAACATGAAACCAAAGAGGTTTGTTAGAGGACTATTTAATATTTCCAAAATGTCCAAGAACACCTTCATAGCCTTAAAATTGAGGGACTTATGTCTTTTCAAAGTTGGGAAATTTTTGAGAGGTTTATGAAGCAAATGGGACCTTAGAACGAAATTTCTCCAAATGGGCTTGCAATATTGTGATCCAATACATACAAGGACCTCTAGAACGACCTAAAGCAACCAAATTCTGATTTTTTATTATTTATTTATTATTTATTTTGATTTAATCCATTAAAAGTCAAATTAAATTTAAATAAAATATAAAAATCATTATTTGGACATGATTCTTCTTCTAGAAATCCTTAAAATTCATTTAAAGCTAATTGGAATCACATGAAATAAGATCAACCAAAAATAGCAAGGAGATATTAGATTTTTTTCAATATTTGAATCATATCTTTCTTCAATCTCAAGTTATCCAAAAGCCCAAAGGAGAGACAAGTTTTATGACCTAAAATCAATCACTATAAGACCATGAACATAATACAATACTAGGGGACGAAATTGGAAGCCTCTAAGACAAGAATCAAACTTCAAAAATTCAAGCAAAAATATCCATTCGGTTTTTGATTTACAGGAGGTTTCAAGGAATTTTGAAGGTTGAGACATGATCCCTAGGGTTCTCTGATGCTATTTCAATCCTTGTTTGCATTCAAAACATGTTGAATCATGCATACCGATTCCATCTTGTTCATACTTTTGAAATTTTTGATTCCCCTTATTCATGTATCATAAACTGTTTTTGTGTATCTAACATTGTTTGTTGTCATGTGAGGATGGATTCTGGACAAATATCTTGGAGATTCACTGACTAATAAGGATTCGACCATGTTAGGGTTTCAAGCTTTGAATTAGGGTTTCTTGATTCAGCTTATATAAATGCATTCTAATAGCATAAATAAGATGAATGAACTGTATTGGTCATGTTGGCATGATCAATTTGGCAAAATTGTATGAATATAAGTTGTTCCGAATATTGTAGGTTTTTGCACGCTGGTAAATTCGCAGGAGATTTCCCAACAGAATTCGCAAGAAAACCTGCGAAATTCCAAGGAAGAAGATGAAGTCAGTGGCGCCAAAAATCCAATTCAAATAATTGTTTTAAAATATAATGTTTATTTGCTAATTCTATGTTGTACGCGCCCCATGTGGCTCAGCTGGTTTGTGTGTTTGCTTGTGATTCCAATGGTCTTGGGTTCGATTCCCCCCAGACCATTTTGCTTTTTTGCGTTTTGTTTTAATTTTTGCAGGTTAGTAACAAAAGGATTGCTGCTCCTATGATAACACCAGCGCGCGCTTGACCTGGTGGTGATGTTGTTGCTCCAAGATGATTGAAGCCTAGGGCCTGGGTTCGAATCCCAGCCCCAGGTATGTGTTTTTTCTCATTTTTTTTATTTGATTTGTTTATATTATATTAATTTAACTTAATTAATTTCTTAAATCACCAATTTTAAAATAAATGTTTATATTATTTCTTATACCAAAAATTCATATTTTTAAAATTTAAATTATTTTCTCAAAAAAATCAAATCATTTATATTTATCTCATTATATGTTTATATTGTTAATATTATATATATTTTGTAAATAAATTAATTTATTTTGTAAATTAATAAGTAAAACCCTAATTCTCATAATTACAACCCTAACCCTAATTTTTTCTAACCCTAACCCTAACCCTAATTTTTCTTAACCTTTAAAATTTTAACCTAATATTTTTATAAGTTATAATTAATCATTAATCCTTTATTAGATATGTATATAATTTTAGTATTTATTTATTATTACTAAAATCTATTTTCTTTATTAAAATATTTAAAATACTTCCTAATATTAATTTATTTTGCTAATTTTTTATTTTCTCTTATTTTTATTTTCTAACCATTTATCTTCACTCTTATTATTATTTTTTATTATTGCTTATTATTATCGATCGTTATCATATTTCTCAATTATATTGTATTTGCCCCGAAGCTTTGTAATAGTTTAGTTTATTTTCATTATGAATATGTTTATTGTATGGTTAGTAATTCTAGGGTATGCATAACATGTTCGTGATTAAAATTAACTTAGAATAATTAACTTAAATAAGATAAATATTTGAACATGAACACTCCCACACGTAAGTCGATCTTTGATCGCCATCTTGCACTTTCTAAGGTTACCTCTCAGTTTGCCTATTTAAAAAGGTCAAGTAAGGTGTCTTAAGCAAAGTCCCTTCACAAATATCATCAAGTCCCTTCAATTTATAAGATCAATTCCCTTCGAGGTTGCCTATGATAAATGATCTTGTCCCTTTGAATAAAAGATGATAAGTCCCTACGAATTGCTAAAGACACCTTACAGTTGCCTAAATTCAGATGTCCCTATACATGTCCCTTCTTACATCCAAGTTAATGACTACCTATTCCTTAATAATAGGGATAGTCTTACCATTGAAAGAACATAAGAACAGTAAAGACTTAATATAAGGTAGGTTCCTCTTAATTACTTGCTCACCTTTCAAAATACTCTTTACACCACACTTTTCAAACAAATTTTCAAAAACAAGGCTTTGTATACATCCATACGAGGATCATTACAAAGTACTTAGCAAGTTTCTAATCACACACTACACCTTTTCAAAACAATTTAAAGTGAGCTAAGTAACTAAGAGCCCATGGATAACCATGGATATAAAGGGTGCTAACACCTTCCCTTTGTATAACCTACCCCCCAAAATCAAAATCTTTTTAAGGTCTTTCCTGTTCTTTTATGTCCTTTCCTTTTGGATAAAATAAAAGTCAGTGGCGACTCTTGCTATCCGCAACATGACTAAAAGTCAGTTCTCCCACCGTGTTACAGAACTGGCGACTCTGTTGGGGATTTAATAAAAGAGGGGTACCCTTAGGAATTAGATCACTTTAAATTTGTTTTCTTTGTTTGCTTTACTTTACTTGTTGGGGCTCTTATGTGTGAAAGATCCTAACCTGGATCTAGTGTACCTTAGGTAAATGGCAATAGACCAAGGAAACTGTACGGCGTATACCGATATGGTTGATCTGGTGGCCATAGTTAGTGTGACTTCTTGGTTGGTGCTTATGTTCCTTAAGCAAGTTGAGGATAATATGAGGCTGCCATATGTTGTCAATACACTAACTAACTTTTAGAACCATAGTCATCCCATCATGGCCTTTAGAAAGTAGTGAGATAACCGGCTTTGGTGAAGACTAAAGTTGGTTGATACTCGATACTACGCTCATTGAGATCCTAAGCTTGGAGGGTTTTGGTTGGCAAGTAAGTTGCCTACTGAACAACCACCCTTGTGAAGGATCAGTGATATTGAGATCCCTTAGAACCTGGTTACTTTATAGGACATGATGAACCATCTAAACTTCAGGGGAGGGTAGTTACCTTTAAACCTCATGTAAGCCTTCAAACCTAGGGCTATTGTGTGACTTGTTTGTGTGTGCCACATGTTTGTGATTGAGCATAACATCATAGCATCATCATGCATCGTAAGCATAGCATTTTCACTAACCATTTCAAGGACCAAAGGATTTATATTTGTTCTTAGTTGCAGGTCATGACTTCTACTTGTAGGAATACTATCCAGATCAACTTTGTAGGGATACCTCCTAAGCTTAAGGAATTGGTTTCTCAGGTTTCTGAAAACCCCAAGTTCATCAAGAAGTATGGTCACCTGCTGGATCTAGTCACTTCAGGGTTCAATGAAGACATGATGAGTGTCCTATTTCAGTTATTTGATCTTAAACATCATTGCTTCACATTCCCCAATTATCAGCTGGTTCCTACAATGGAAGAATTTTCCAAGCATCTAGGTATACCTTTCCTTGATCAGAGACACTTCACAGGCTTAGAAAAAGAGCCTAAACTTGAGGTTATTGCTGCAGCCTTACATTTGAAGAAATCAGACAATGTCCTAGAAACGAGAAGCGGAGTTAAGGGTATTCTTGCTAAGGTATTGATGGAGAAAGCTCAAGTGTTCCTGAAGGCTATGAGTTATGATGCTTTTGAGGAAATCTTAGCCCTATTGATCTATGGCTTAGTGTTGTTCCCTAATCCAGACCAGTTCATAGACATACACGCCATCAACATATTTCTGACTCGCAATCCAGTGCCTACATTACTTGGAGACATCTTACACTCTCTTCATACCCGTACTACGAAGGCACGAGGAACTCTGATGTGTTGTATACCTCTATTGTATAGGTGATTTATTTCTCACCTTCCTCGATCAGTGATGAAGAATGAACAAGGGTTCAGGTGGTCTAAGAGGATTATGTCACTTTCTCATTCAGATATTCATTAGTGCTCTAGATCTATGGAGAATGTTACTATCATTGACCGTTGTGGGGAGTTCCCTAATATGCCACTCCTTGGCATAAGAGGGGGCATTACTTACAACCCTTCTTTAGCTCTACATCAGTTTGGTTATGCTCGGAATGATGGTCCTCATGACATGCTTATTCAGGGAATTATGTTCGATTACGACAACGATCTACAAGGTCACCGTCAAAGGTTTATACGAGCATGGGGTAAAGTGAACAAAGTTGACAGCAAGACTATGGAACCCAAGTACACTATTCTTATGGAACCTTATCTCAGATGGGTGCGATCTCGTGCTCAGACTCTTATGATGCCATATCCTGCCAGTTACCATGGAGCATGTTTCTGAAGGAGATACTTCTTATATCATTCTTCATCCAGACATGCCCACTGACATAGAGGAGTTACAAAGGTCCTGGATCCAGTTGAAGGAGCAAAGGGATACTTTTGAGACTCATTTCAAAGCTAGTCAAGAAAGGATCCTGGAATTAACAAAACAACTTCACGAGGAGCGGAATCTCAACTCATACCTCAACACGAAGAGGAAACGTCCATGGGAGACTTAAAACCCCATCTTTGTATTCATTTCATTTTTGTTGTAAGCCCAAGGGGCAAGCAAGTTTATTGATTACTAATAAAAGTTTACTTTCTGTTTGTCTAAACAAATTTAAATCTTGCAGTCCTTGAAAACATTGCATATGCATTTACATACCATATCATTGCATCACAGGTTTCTTATGAACATGTATCTTATCTTCTCGCTGTTTATTTCAGCAGAAATGGCTCTTAAACAGACTGTCAAAGATCTCCAAACTAAGAATGCACAATTTCAAGAGTTAATCCTGAACTTGTCCAAGGGACAGGATGAACTAAAGACATTGCTAGCTAAGAAGAAGAAGAAGACCAGGAAATCAGGAGGCCTTATCAATCTGGGAAGAAGGTTCAGAGGTCCTATCAAGACAAAGGAACAGATTGATGATTCTGAGTCAGAAAATTCTGAGAAAGAGGGAGGTAGTCTCCATGATATTGTGGGAGATTCTGATTCTGAGGCAAACTATTATCATGATCATGCTGGTGAGGAGAAGTACAAGATGTTGGTAGACAGAATGAATGCCATGGAATTGCAAAAATCTTCTGGGATTGATTTTGAAGACTTGAGTTTGGTTTCTGGAGTGGTTATACCTATTGGTTTCAAGGTTCTTGTTTTTGTGGTGTATGATGGTGTTTCATGTCCTAAGTTGCACCTAAGGTCCTATGTCCGGAGGATTCAACCACATACTGCTGATAAGAAGTTATGGATTCACTTATTCCAAGAGAGCTTGTCTAGAGCTCAATTGGAATGGTACTATCAACTGGAAAATGTCAATTTTCATGATTGGAATGATCTTGCTGAGGCCTTTTATAGGCAATACCAATATAATGCTGATTTAGCACCAACTCGCATGCAGCTCCAAAGCATGTCTATGGGTGATAAGGAGAGTTTCAAAGAGTATGCCCAGAAATGGAGAGACCTGGCTGGCAGAGTTCAACCTCCTCTGACTGACAAGGAGCTAGTGGATATGTTTATTAGTACGTTGAATGGTCCTTTCTATAGTCACCTTATTGGAAGCTCATCATCTGGTTTCACTGAGATGATAATTACTGGAGAACATGTGGAAAGTGGTATAAGAAGTGGTAAGATACATATGGGTGCCTCTTCGTCAAGCACTGCTAAGAATCCCCCTAGTGGAAAGAAGGAGTCTAATGTTGTGTATGGTCAACATAGTCTTAACAGGAGTCACCAATCGGTGGGAGTAGTTCACATCTCCAATCCTACTCCTGCAGCACCAGAGCCACAACAAAACAATCAACAGAAGCCTAGAAGACAGTTCACCAAGATCAACATGTCACTGGCCCAAGCCTTGCAACACATGTTGAAAGGGGAACTCATTACTTTGAGGGATCCTCCTCAGAATCCCAATACATCCTCTCCTCGGTACAACCCTAATGCAAGATGCGCTTATCATTCTAATAGTCCGGGACATGACACCAACAACTGCTGGGTGTTGAAAAACAAGATTCAAGACATGATTGAAGTTGGGGAGATTGAATTTGACCCTCCTGGGACTCCAAATGTGATCACTGCTGCTATGCCCAACCATGAGAAGACTGTTAATGTTGTTGATGAGGTTTCCTATGTTTCCTCAATAGCATATGTGACTACTCCATTATCCATTATCAAGAAGAAGTTGATGCAGGCTGGGTTCTTTCCAGGTTGCAATGAAGATTGTTTTTACTGTGCCTATAAACCCGATAGTTGCTGGAAGCTGAAGGATGGCATTCAACGCCTCATGGACAATTACACTATATTGTTTGAGAAGACTCCTTCTGTTGAAAGTATGTGTGAACATTTGACTCGAAGTACAAAGTTTGAAGATGTAGCCATGGTTGATAGAGTACCAGTGAAGATTACCTCCAAAGGTCCTATCAAGATCACTCCTAAAGGTCCTGTCAGGATTACTGCTGAAGGCCTTGTGAAGACTGTTGCTGAAGTTAGGGTGGCTCCCATGATCATTACCACTCCTGGCCCTGTTCCTTATACTTCTGATAAAGCTATACCCTGGAATTATGGTTCCGATGTTTACATCCATGGTGTCAAACAAGAACCTTTGGCTGATGCACCTGTTACTGATGATAATCTTGATGTTGATAATATTACTGGATCTAGTAAGATCACCAGAAGTGGAAGAATTTTCTCTCCTCAGGCTACCTCCAAAAGTGCAGTTACTCCAACTACTACCTCGACCTCTGAGCCAAATATTGATACTCGTGGCAAAGGTCCTATGGTTGAACCTGTGCAAGCTGAGGCGCCAACTACTGAAAATCTTTCCAAACAGATGGAAGAAGTGTTGAAGATCATTCGCAAGAGTGATTATGATATTGTCGATCAGTTGGGGCATACTCCCTCTAAAATCTCCATGTTATCTTTGTTGCTGTGTTTCGAGGCTCATGCTAAAGCCTTAATCAAGTTCCTGAAGACTGCTCATGTGCCAAATGAGATTTTTGTAGATCAATTTGAGAATTGTGTGGCACATCTGACTTGTGATAATGGACTGGGCTTTTCTGATGCTGATCTAACTCCTGCCAAGAGGAATCATAACAGAGCTCTTCATATTTCCATTGAATGTAAAGGCACAACCTTGTCTCACGTGCTGGTGGACAATGGTTCTTCATTAAATGTACTCCCTAAAGAGGTTCTGGACAAGCTCAATCTTGAAGGTGTTGTGCTAAGACCAAGTAATGTGGTGGTAAAGGCCTTTGATGGCTCAAGAAGAGTGGTACATGGAGAAGTAGACCTCCCGATCAAAGTAGGCTCTCAAGTTTTTAATTCTACTTTCTATGTAATGGATATTCGTCCTGCGTACTCTTGTTTGCTTGGGCACCCCTAGATCCATGGGGCAGGTGCTGTGACTTCCACTTTACATCAGAAGTTGAAATATCCGGTGAAAGGGAAGATTGTCACTGTTTATGGTGAAGAAGAATACATGGTCAGTCACGTGAATACTTTTAAATATGTTGAGATGGAGGGTGAATTTTATTGAGACTCCTTGCCAGATATTTGAAGTAGTTCCTTGGGCCGTTCCTACTACTGAAGCTCCCCCTGTTGTTAAAAGAGTTCTTGTGATTACCAGAGTACCTCCTACAATGGCCTCCCTCAAAGATGCTAGAGCGGTGGTTGAAGAAGGTGGTTGTACTATATGGGGTCAGCTTCCTGACATCCTTTACAAGTCTGACAAGTTTGGTTTGGGTTTTACTGCAGAATCTTAGAAGGCCGTTCGTCGTGCTCGTGTTGTTCGTATCACCAATCAAGGGGTCATAAGAGATCAAATCAATGATGTGGGTGACTGTAATGAAGACTACAACCTGGATGATTGGATTTTTCCTACCTTGGGTGATGGGCTCAATAACTGGAAGACTGAAGATGTTATTTCTATCTCCTTTAGTCAGGATAAATACTATTACTATGTTTTTATTTTAAATTTGTAATTTCGAACAATTAAACTTTTAAGCCTTGTGTCTTTCCCGGGGCACAATGGTATGCTTGTTTCAGGATGTCATTTCATTTGCATACTTCATTCAATAAAATCAATGGACGTTTCGTTTTCGTAAATATTGTGCTCCTTGTCTTTCTTTTATTTTTTATTTCTGTTTTATCAGCTATGTGTTCTTACACACACCCATATCACTAAAATGCAGATCCTCATCCACTCTGGATCCTGTTGATAACAGTTCTACTATTGCCAATTATAATTTCGAGAATCCAATATATCAAGCTGAAGATGGAAAGGAGGAAGATTGTGAAGTACCTGTAGAGCTTGCTAGGTTGTTACAACAAGAAAAGAAAGCTATACAACCACATGAAGAGCCAATCGAAGTTGTGAATCTGGGGACTGAAGAAAACAGGAAAGAGGTCAAGATAGGGGATGAACTAGAAGATGGTGTTAAGAGCAGACTAATTCAGATGTTACGTGATTATGTGGAGATCTTTGCTTGGTCCTATGAAGATATGCCAGGACTGGATACAGACATTGTGGTTCACCGTTTACCGGTAAAAGAAGATTATCGTCCGAAGAAGCAGAAGGTTCGTCGCATGCGTCCAGAAATGTCAGAAAAGATTAAAGCAGAGGTGATGAAACAATTTGATGCAGGGTTCTTAGCTGTGACTTCTTATCCTCAAGGGGTTGCAAATGTGGTACCAATACCTAAGAAGGATGGTAAGGTACATATGTGTGTAGACTACAGAGATTTGAATAAGGCCAGCCCTAAAGATTACTTTCCACTTCCTCATATTGATGTTTTGGTAGACAACACTGCACATCATAAGGTGTTCTCTTTCATGGACGGTTTCTCTGGTTACAATCAAATCAAGATGGCACCTGAAGATATGGAGAAGACTACGTTTGTTACACAGTGGGGCACATTTTGTTATAAAGTGATGCCATTTGGTTTGAAGAACGCCGGGGCAATATATCAGCGTGCTATGGTGGCTTTGTTTCACGATATGATTCATCATGAGATAGAGGTATATGTGGATGATATGATAGCCAGATCCCAGAATGAAGAGCAACACCTTGATCATCTGCATAAGCTGTTTGAAAGGTTGAAGAAATACTAGCTCAGATTGAACCCAAACAAGTGTACTTTTGGAGTTAGGTCTGGTAAACTCCTGGGTTTCATTGTCAGTGGAAAAGGTATTGAAGTGGATCCTGCAAAGGTAAAAGCTATACAAGAGATGCCTGCTCCCCGTACTGAAAAGTAAGTTAGGGGTTTCTTAGGACGATTGAATTATATTGCAAGATTTATTTCCCAGTTAACTGCTACCTGTGAGCCAATCTTCAAGCTGTTGAAGAAAGATCGGGTGATGGAATGGAATGACGAGTGCCAGACAGCCTTTGATGAAATCAAGAGATATCTCCTAGAACCTCCAATTTTTATGCCACCAGTTGATGGAAGACCCTTGATTATGTACTTAACAATATTAGACAACTCAATGGGGTGTGTATTGGGGAAACATGACGAGTCTGGTTGAAAAGAGCAGGCAATATACTACCTTAGCAAAAAGTTTACCGACTGTGAAACAAGATACTCACTGCTCGAGAAAACTTGTTGCGCTTTGGCATGGGCTGCTCGCCGACTGAGACAGTATATGTTGACTCATACTACCTTATTGATTTCAAAGATGGACCCAATCAAGTACATATTCGAGAAACCTGCTCTCTCCGGACGAATAGCGAGATGGCAAATGATCTTAACAGAATATGATATACAATACACTACTCAGAAGGCCATTAAAGGAAGTGTTGTGGCTGATCATTTGGCTCATCAGGCAGTGGATGATTATCAGTCAATGAGTTTTGAGTTCCCTGATGAAGACATTATGATTATTACCAAAGAACCTGGACAATATTACGGACCTGAACAAAGATCCCGATGGACTATGGTTTTTGATGGAGCTTCTAATGCACTTGGTAATGGTGTTGGTGTTGTGATCATTTCTCCTGAAGGATGTCATACCCCGATTACTACAAGACTTTGTTTCTATTGTACCAATAACATGGCTGAATATGAGGCATGTATCATGGGTATCAAAGATGTCATTGAGATGAAGATTCAGTTCCTAGACGTATACGGAGATTCAGCCCTGGTAGTTAGTCAGATTAAAGGAGATTGGGATACCAAGCATGAAAGTCTCATTCCTTACAGAGAACATGTGTTGTCTTTGATCCCATATTTGGAAGAGATTACATTTGGACATATTCCACGAGGAGAGAATCAGTTGGCAGATGCACTAGCCACCATGACATCTATGTTTGAGATCAGCTGGGATGATGAAGCTCCCAAGATCACTATTGATAGATTTGAGAAGCCTGCATACTGCAATGAAATTGACACTGAAGTAAGAGAGGAAAAGCCTTGGTTCTATGAGGTGAAAAGATATCTTGAAACTCAGGAGTTCCCTGAAGGGGCATCTGTCAAAGATAAGAAGTTTCTGAGGAGGTTTTCTGCTAAGTTCTTCTTGAGTAATGGAATTTTGTACAAGCGCAATCACGATTCGACCTTGCTTCGTTATGTGGATAAGAAGGAAGCAACAGAAATTATGGAAGACATGCATGATGGGATCTTTGGAACTCATTCTAGTGGTCATACCATGGAAAAGAAGATATTGAGAGCAGGTTACTATTGGTCTACCATGGAAGCCGATTGTTATCAACATTCCAGAACATGTCACAAGTGTCAAATCTATGCTGATAAAGTGCATATACCTCCAGCTCCATTGAATGTGTTGACTGCTCCTTGGCCTTTTGCCATGTGGGGCATAGATATGATTTGTGAGATCAAGCCTATTGCTTCTAATGGGCATCGTTTCATCCTAGTTGCTATTGATTACTTTACAAAGTGGGTAGAGGCAGCCTCATTTGCATCTGTTACGAAGAATGTTGTGGCTCGATTCATTAAGAATAATCTCATATGTAGGTATGGCATCCCTGAAAGGATTATCACAGACAATGGCTCTAATCTGAACAACACCATGATTACTGATTTCTGCACGCATTTCAAGATTAAGCATCACAACTCTTCTCCGTACCGTCCAAAGATGAATGGGGCAGTAGAAGCTGCCAATAAGAACGTTAAGAAGATTCTGCAGAAGATGACGGTTACTTACAAGGATTGGCATGAGATGTTACCATTTGCTCTTCATGGTTATCGTACTACAATACGTACTTCAACAGGGGCAACCCCATTCTCCTTAGTCTATGATATGGAAGCAGTTCTGCGCATTGAAGTTCAGATCCCCTCCTTAAGAATCATGAATGATGCAGGCTTGGATGAAGATGAATGGATTCAAACTCGACTTGACCAGATAAATTTGATTGATGAGAAAAGGTTGGCAGCTGTTTGTCACGGTCAGATGTACCAAAAACGGATGATCAAGGCTTTTAATAAGAAGGTTAAGCAAAAGGTATATCAGGCTGGTGATTTGGTAATCAAGCGTATCATACTACCATAGGGTGATCCTAGGGGCAAGTGGACTCCTACATATGAAGGACAATTTGTAGTCAAGAGGGTATTC
This sequence comes from Lathyrus aphaca, assembly GCA_963966055.1. NCBI lineage: Eukaryota > Viridiplantae > Streptophyta > Magnoliopsida > Fabales > Fabaceae > Lathyrus > Lathyrus aphaca. The sequence goes on along the minus strand of OZ014522.1, from coordinate 430,271,858 downwards.
TCAGGAGGTGCCATGATGCTTACTACTATGGACGGTGAAAACTTCCCACAACCTGTAAACGCAGACATAGTTAAAAAAATACTACGCATAAAAAGAGACCCGCTAGGTTGACTGGCCTAGGCAAAAATAAGGGCATCCCGGCAAACCAAAAGGGTTTGGAAAAAATCAGGGATATATATATATATAAATAAAAAAATGTACACCCGGCAAGTCGAAAACCTGAAAGGGCGGCTTGGGCAAAAAAGGGTATCCCGGTGGATTGAAAACCTGAAAGGGCAATCCAGGCAAAAGTTAGGGATTAAAGCGTATGACTATGTCTCTTTGGATCACCCATGTAACCCCAACCAGTTGTGTTACTTGACTCAAGTTCGAACAGATAAAGATCAATCCAATCATTTCCATCTCGACAGCAGAGGATGAGATACTTGAAGATAATGGCAATAGTAGAATTGAAACTCAATAGGATTATTTCTCACATAGCTGTTTTTCTTTGTTTTTGTAAAACTTTCATGAAAAATTCCTCTTACTAGGATTTCTGTACAAATTTACCTGTGTATAAGTCACTTTATAATATAAATAAAATCTCGTCTTTGAATCCAGATTTACTTTTACCCTGTTTACCTAAACGAAAACGTCCATTGGTTGTGTTTGAATGTATGTATGCTTTTGAATATGATTGATCTTTACCAGAAATGCATAAAATGCAGTAATAGTATTTACTAAGGACGAACGAAGGTAGGAATTCAACGAAACTTCGCAAGTTCATCCCCACAGAACAATTACAAATCCCCAGCATAATAAATCTTTCTTTATAGATACTTCGAGTTACATCTCCCCTTTGACTTATGTCCATCTCTTTTATCCTCAGTCGGGATACTCAGGAACTTATTCCTTTAATAGAAGTACAACGAGCGAATACGGGAAGTTATAAGTACTATACTATCAAACAAGACGGGAACGAGGTTCTCATATTCCTCAACAATGAATCAGGATTTATTTTCCCTAGCCAGCAGTTGTTATACAAAGATACTCAGACGCTTCTAGCTACATGATTCATACATATATCATTTACATCATATCATATTATACGCATCCATGATACTTTTACTTAGGTACATCATGCCATACATGCGTACATATTGCATGAACTAACATTTTCATTTCAGGATAAACACTATCAACAACTCGAAACAGTTCAGAGACGATCTATACGAAGGTCTAGTATTGATACTTAATTCAGAGATAATCGCTACGAAGATTCATTTCTGATAATCAATACTCAAGTTGTCCTTGGAGGGGTACGTAAATGATTTATACGAAGATCTAGTGCTTAATCCAGGATATTTCCAAAGGATATAATCGTCACGAAGATTTAATCCTGATATTCTTTCTATCCTTGGGATGGTTGGTAAATGGTATATACGAAGATCTATTACCTAATCCGGGATATTTCCAAAAGAGATAATCGCTACGAAGATTTATTTCTAATGGTTTATTCAGCAGTTTATCTATGAAATGGTACATAAAAGATCTATACGAAGATCTTGTACTTAGCACAAGATATCGCCAAAAGCAATTCAGAAAAGATCACCACGAAGATTTGATTCTGATGTTTAAATTAAAGTATGTTCCTAAAGATGGTTCAGAGCCGATCTATACGAAGATCTAAGTATTGACACCTAATGAAAGATATTCTTTTCCCCCAGAGATAATGCAGAGACGATCTATACGAAGATCTAGTGCTGACATTCAACTCAAAACATGTTACAGGAATGATTTAGAGACGGCCTATACGAAGACCTAGTACTGATATCCAGTGACAACCTATTGATACTATCACCTGATATTATGGATGACATCTATAAGCCCATCTCCAGTTCCTCCAAGTGGCATCTTTAAGCCCACTCCAGCATATACAACCAATCAGCAGTATTACTTTACGCACCGGCAAGTGCAAATTTTTAGGCTTTTGTGTTCAATCCCCTTCAACCTTCCAGGTCACGAATGGCATACATGCCAATCTAACCCCTCGGGTTTCAAAAAATTGAACAGGGGCAACTGTTGCACCCCAAAATTTTCCCTCCCCTAGTCAAGGCAATATGTTCCAAGGTGTCCCAAGAGGTTCACAAGGTTCACAAGGTTAACAAAGTATCTCAAGAGGTTCACAAGGTTCACAATTAGTCAGAAAGTTTGACAATCCCCTCAGACAATGCATCCTCCTAAGCAATGCATCCTAAACTAGGGTTTTGGATTTCATCAGGCTAAATGGACTTATAAGGCTTCAAGTGAGATTCATATCATCTTATATGCTTTAATAATCCATATGTCAAGTTTCAAAGCTTTCCCAAAAAGTTTGCTCAGTCAGATGATCATATATGCAAAAATCAGTCAAAGTGGTTAAAAAGTCAAACTAAGGTCAACTGTGGTCAAACCAAAGTCAAAATTCATGATTTTTTGCCAACATCAATTATATGAAGTAAAATTCATCATTTGATCAAGGGTTAATCATGATTCATCCAGGAGATTTCAGATCATCAAGAATCAAGAGTTTCTAAATTAGGGTTTTCACAAGAAAAGTCAACTGAACTTTGACCAGCCATAACGTTCACATGCTTCATCAAAAATTTCCCATCCAAATCTCATTTTAAAGTAAATTGAATTCTCTACAACTTTGTGTCTCAAAAGCCAAGCCTAAAAATGCTTCATTTGGAAGGTATGAGCTAGGACATTATAGGTCATTTCAAAAGTCAACAAAAAAGTCAACATCTTTCAAAGGGCATAACTTGAGAATGGTAAAGGATATGAACATGAAACCAAAGAGGTTTGTTAGAGGACTCTTTAAGATTTCCAAAATGTACAAGAACACCTTCATAGCCTTAAAATTGAGGGACTTATGTCTTTGCAAAGTTGGGAAATTTTTGAGAGGTTTATAAAGCAAATGGGACCTTAGAACCAAATTTCTCCAAATGGGCTTGCAATATTGTGATCCAATCCATACAAGGACCTCTAGCACGACCTAAAGCGAACAAATTCTGATTTTTTATTATTTATTTATTATTTATTTTGATTTAATCTATTAAAAGTCAAATTAAATTTAAATAAAATATAAAAATCATTATTTGGACATGATTCTTCTTCTAGAAATCCTTAAAATTCATTTAAAGCTAATTGGAATCACATGAAATCAGATCAACCAAAAATAGCAAGGAGATATTAGATTTTTTTCAATATTTGAATCATATCTTTCTTCAATCTCAAGTTATCCAAAAGCCCAAAGGAGAGACAAGTTTTATGACCTAAAATCAATCACTATAAGACCATGAACATAATACAATACTAGGGGACGAAATTGGCAGCCTCTAAGACAAGAATCAAACTTCAAAAATTCAAGCAAAAACATCCATTCAGTTTTTGATTTACAGGAGGTTTCAAGGAATTTTGAAGGTTTAGACATGATCCCTAGGGTTCTCTGATGCTATTTCAATCCTTGTTTGCATTCAAAACATTCTGAATCATGCATATCGATTCCATCTTGTTCATACTTTTGAAATTTTCGATTCCCCTTATTCATGTATCATAAACTGTTTTTGTGTATCTAACATTGTTTGTTGTCATGTGAGGATGGATTCTAGACAAATATCTTGGAGATTCACTGACTAATAAGGATTCAGCCATGTTAGGGTTTCAAGCTTTGAATTAGGGTTTCTTGATTCAGCTTATATAAATGCATTCTAATAGCATAAATAAGATGAATGAATTGTATTGGTCATGTTGGCATGATCAATTTGGCAAAATTGTAGGAATATAAGTTGTTACGAATTTTGTAGGTTTTTGCACGCTGGTAAATTCGTAGGAGATTTCCCAACAGAATTCGCAGGAAAACCTGCGAAATTCCAAGGAAGAAGATGAAGTCAGTGGCGCCAAAAATCAAATTCAAATAATTGTTTTAAAATATAATGTTTATTTGTTGATTCTATGTTGTACGCGCCCCATGTGGCTCAGCTGGTTTGGGTCTTTGCTTGTGATTCCAATGGTCCTGGGTTCGATTCCCCCCAGGCCATTTTGCTTTTTTGCGTTTTATTTTAATTTTTGCAGGTTAGTAACAAAAGGATTGCTGCTCCTATGCTAACACCAGCGCGCGCTTGGCCTGGTGGTGATGTTGTTGGTCCAAGATGATTGAATCCTAGGGCCTGGGTTCGAATCCCAACCACATGTATGTGTTTTTTCTCATTTGTTTTATTTGTTTTGTTTATATTATATTAATTTAACTTAATTAATTTCTTAAATCACCAATTTTAAAATAAATGTTTATATTATTTCTTATACCAAAAATTCATATTTTTAAAATTTAAATTATTTTCTCAAAAAAATCAAATCATTTATATTTATCTCATTATATGTTTATATTGTTAATATTATATATATTTTGTAAATAAATTGATTTATTTTGTAAATTAATAAGTAAAACCCTAATTCTCATAATTACAACCCTAACCCTAACCCTAATTTTTCTTAACCTTTAAAATTTTAACCTAATATTTTTATAAGTTATAATTAATCATTAATCCTTTATTAAATATGTATATAATTTTAGTATTTATTTATTATTATTAAAATCTATTTTCTTTATTAAAATATTTAAAATACTTCCTAATATTAATTTATTTTGCTAATTTTTTATTTTCTCTTATTTTTATTTTCTAACCATTTATCTTCACTCTTATTATTATTTTTTATTATTGCTTATTATTATCGATCGTTATCATATTTCTCGATTATATTCTATTTGCCCCGAAGCTTTGTAATAGTTTAGTTTATTTTAATATGAATATGTTTATTGTATGGTTAGTAATTCTAGGGTGTGCATAACATGTTCGTGATTAAAATTAACTTAGAGTAATTAACTTAAATAAGATAAATATTTGAACATGAACACTCACACACGTAAGTCGATCTTTGATCGCCATCTTGCACGTTCTAAGGTTACCTCTCATGTTGCCTATTTAAAAAGGTCAAGTAAGGTGTCTTAAACAAAGTCCCTTCACAAATATCATCAAGTCCCTTCAATTTATAAGATCAAGTCCCTTCGAGGTTTCCTATGATAAATGATCTTGTCCCTTCGAATAAAAGATGATAAGTCCCTACGAATTGCTAAAGACACCTTGCAGTTGCCTAAATTCAGATGTCCCTATACATGTCCCTTCTTACATATAAGGTAATGACTACCTATTCCTTAATAATAGGGATAGGCTTACCATTGAAAGAACATAAGAACAGTAAAGACTTAATATAGGGTAGGTTCCTCTTAATTACTTGTTCATCTTTCAAAATACTCTTTACACCACACTTTTCAAACAAATTTTCAAAAACAAGGCTTTGTATACATCCATACGAGGATCATTACAAAGTACTTAGAAAGTTTCTAATCACACACTACACCTTTTCAAAAAAATTTAAAGTGAGCTAAGTAACTAAGAGCCCATAGATAACCATGGATATAAAGGGTGCTAACACCTTCCCTTTGTATAACCTACCCCCCGAACTCAAAATCTTTTTAAGGTCTTTCCTGTTCTTTTATGTCCTTTCCTTTTGGATAAAATAAAAGTCGGTGGCGACTCTTGCTATCCGCAATATGACTAAAAGTCAGTTCTCTCACCGTGTTACAGATAGTGAGAGCAATTAGGAAGCTGGCATATGCGGCCGAGGGAGTCATTTCTTTGACCTTCCGAGACTCCTATATCTCTTGTCAGGGAGCCTCCTTCCCCTTTGTGAACTGCTTCAGGTGACCATCTCTGATGAGGATCTCGATGGCATATTTTAGGTGGATGCAATCATCTGTGTTGTGCCCGTGAGATTTGTAAAATCTACAGTACTTTGTCTTATTTGTGTTGGCTTTGGTCGGTAATTTCTTTTTGAACCTGACACCCGCCTGGAGGAATTCAGAGTTAGCACATTCAGATATAATCTTTTCCCTCGACACTGTGAGAGGAGTGTAGTTATGGAACCTGCCTGAAGGTCCTTTGTGCTCCTGTGGTTCTCGGGAGTAATCATCCTTTCTTTTGTCACCTCTCTGATGTGATGTCGAGGAGTCTTCAGTTTTAGAGGGTTTGGCATCCTCCTGAGGCCTGGTGTCGCGGGCATTATTGGTTGCCTCATTTTCCTCATATTTTATATATGCTTAGGCTTTGAGGAGAAAAGCATCAAGCGTGGTAGGTGTTTCAATGGCAACGGCCTTGGAAAATTTCTATGGGGGTGATGCCTATGTTCGAGAAGGTACTTCTTCATGTCGTTGGTGGTCAAGACTTGAACGACCTCCTGGTTGAACCTTTCGATATACGCCCGTAAGGATTCATCCTTGCCCTGGATTATCGCCTCAAGAGAGGCCTCGGTTTTGGGATGTCGATGAGAGGAGGTGAAGTTTCTGGAGAATATCCTCCCAAGTTGTCTCCTCGAGGTGATAGACTCATAGGAGAGGCTCTTGTACCATGCCATGGCACCCTTTCTAAGCGTTGTTAGGAATAGTCGACATTTGATGGCTCCCCGAACACCTCGATAATCGAGGAGGGCGTTAACATTTTCAATATGCTCGTCCGGGTCGGTGGTTCCATCATAGGACCCTAGAGAAGTAGGCTTCTCCAGACTCTTAGGTAGCTTCATGGACATGATCTCTTGGGAGAGGGGTGTAACAACCCAAATTTTTCCCTCTGGTTTTCTATCTTTAGTCTGCTTTTCGTTTCGCATTCATATGCATTTCCATTAGATCATATACATCTTGCAGTCGTATCATTTGCATAAGCTCTTGAGACATGGGATCGAGATTTTCTGAGGAATTAGGGTTTCACACCCTATTTTCAGAGATTTCAGAGTTTTGGCTATGCAGCTATCAATGACACCATTTTCTTATGTTCCTAACACTCGATTAAGGTTTATTTCCCTGATTAAGTGGTCTTCGAGGATTTCACGTCTCAAGATTGTTCACAGGAACATATGGCCTATCATCAACATTGAAGTGTGAATCCGGGGTTTCTTCTTCTCAGCATCTCAAGCTATTCTCCTTTCTCGATATCTCAAAAGCTTTGGCTTCGAGTCACGTGTAGTCGTTCATTCACAATCCAATCTACACAGATGTTTGACCTAATCTTGGTCAAACTATCAAGAGTTTGTTTCAACTACAATTTACTTGTGTCAGTCGCTTATTTCTCAGGTGATGCGTATTCAAAGTCAAGTTGTGTGGTGTGCTGAATTCATCAAATTACCGAGTTGGGATTCATAAGAAGTTATGGGCCAGATTGTCTGTTCACTCGTTCATTAGTTGTTCATCTATTGAGTTTTTTTTCTAGTGATCGCTTCAGGCGCATTCAAAGTGATTTATAATTTGTTTGACCAAAAATTCAAAATATGTTTAATTCAAATAGTTGTTATTTCAATGGTGAATTGTTCAGTGGCAACTGTGTTATTCTTGATCAGTGGTTTTTGTGGAAGCGGTGCAAGATTGATTTCGAGTTGAAAATTGAGATTATATGGCATTGTGCGTGTTGGTGGTAGTCGGTCCATTCCATGAAAGATCAGTTCATACCCATTTTCTTATCCATTTCTCATGTTTATTTATTCTCATCCATTATCTGATTTTTAGTCATATTTCCTCCAATCAACCATTATCCATCCAATTTCAATTTCATAATCGACACATTTCCCAATCCATTATTCTTTTATCCAAATTCAACCAACCATTTCTCAATATTCATTTCTATTCATTTTTATCCACTTCCTTTATCCATTTTTCCCATTATTAATTCATAACCATTTTTTAACAACCATATCTTTGTTTATTTACTTTTACTAAACGATTTAGTCCACAATTCTATTCATAATCTAATTTCTTTTTAATCCATATATCCATTTTTCTTTAATTCAAATCTAAATCATTTTACATTTATTCAATCACCATTACCAAATAATAGAAACCATAAATCCATTCCATGAATCCATTGCAATTCTATTACACAAAAATCACAAAGCCCATTTGATCTTATGTTAAACCCACTTGCAAAACACTTCAATTCACGAGCCATCCCTTACCCACACTTTAACCAAATATGCAGCTCATGAAAATGCATGCCACTCCATAAAATACACTGCATCGTAAGTCCAATTGCATAATATAATGTGAGCTACCATAAATTTTTGGCATATAAAGGAAACCATGGCCCACTTTCATACACCCACTACAATTCATTGCACTCTGAAAACCAATTCTCAGCCAGCCTTCACACATATTGTACCAATTTCAACACACAATTACTACATGGCCCCACCTTCGCTTTTGAATTTACACCAATTCCATTTTACATTCTGTAATACCTCAAAATTTGCCCTCTCATTTTCTCAACATATTGCATAGCATTTTGCATACATAGATTCATAAAATAACCAAAAACATTGCATCATGTATAGCATAGCTGAGGCATGGGTATGTGATCAATGGATGGAGCAACTGAAGGCTATACAAAGGCAATCAAAGGGTCGCAAAGCTTCTCAACCTTGTGCAAAGGGTTCACAAAGTCCTACATGTAGCGGTAAAAACATGAGTGTAAACTATTAATTAGTTTAACTCACAGTAAACAGAGTCGCCACCGCGCTTTTATATTATTCCAAGAGGAAAAGGAAAAAAGAGCGAATAAATCCTAATGAATCTAAAAGAAAAAAAACTAAAGAAACACAACAGAGAAACAGGTAAGGGGATAGGTTACACAATGGGAAGGTTTTACGCACCCAAAATGTCCGTGGTACTCCACGGGAGCCCTTTGAAAAATTTACCGCTTTTGGTTTGAAAATGGTTTGTTTGAAAAAAGATTGAAGGGATGAGAAGAGAAATGTTTTTTTAATATTTTTTGTGCTTGAAGAGGTTTAACGCCTCATGCCTACGTACCCACAAAGTGCAATGCAAGATCAAAACCTCGTAGTTCGTGGTACAAAATGTGAAAAGAAACAATGAGTTGAATTGATTTTAAAATGTAAAGATAAGTCGTCATTCTTTAGCAAATAATTCCGCTAGAAAGAATGAATCATATCTAAACATGAAAATGGTTGAAAAGAAACGTGCACGAGGGCACAAAATCAATTGAGTGAGTTTTGAATGTTTTAAAGTTTTTGAGAAGAAAATTTTGATATGCTTATGTGGTTTAGCATTTATTAAGAAATGAAATGAAAAGGTAAAATCGCATGACCTAAGTCAAGGTTTGATTGCGAAAATGTTTGAAGTTTGAAAATAGGAAGAAGATTTGAAAATTTAAGAAGTGGGAGGAGATGAAGTGACTATCCTAAAACTTGAATATAAAAGCCAAAGGAAGAACGATCAAACCGTATGGTGAACATTCTTCGAGAACAATGGGATTTCCATCTTCATAAACAAGTGAACTCAATCAGGGTCAAGGTCTTCAATCCATAATAGCTCAATCAAAGGAATGATCCTAGAATCTAAGTCCAAAACTCCAAGTCCAATGCTAAGGATAGTGGCCATAGTCCAAAGTTAAACTCACAAATCTTTTTAGATGTTTAATCCGTTATTAATGTTTTTGTGTCCAAATGGACAAAGGAAAAATCACAAGCATAACAATATAAACATAAACAATATGATGAATTATATAGTATAATAAAAACATAATAAAAGAGATAAGGAGCGAGAGATTGAAATAAAGAGGATAAGGTACGAGAGATTGAATTAAAATGTTAGTATATTAATAGTATTATAATATTTACATAGAAATGGTATGATGAACTTAATCAAACACAACCACAAAAAGATAACCAAAAAATGAGAGGCAACCGGATCCAAATGGATCTTATTCCGAATTTGGGACAAATTTAGGTCTATGTTAAGCAATCGCCAAGTAATTTACGAAGTAATTACCCTACAAATGAGGCCGGTCACCACCAATTAAGGTGGAAAATATTTGTGCTAATACATGTTAGAGAAATGATATTATGAATCATTCTCTGAAAACATGTCGCACGAAAAGAAAAAGTAACGGTCTAATCTTAATTGAGATTTCACATTGAATTATCGAATGCAACCTATCACGATCTCAAAGTATGGAGAATGATCCAAATGATCATTCATCCATAGATTTGAAATAATGAAGATTAAACATCTTCGAAAACCAATAATCGCGAATCGGAGATCTCATCGACCAAAAAAAAAAGAAATATGGATCTAGCAAGTATGATTCACACAACCAATCAAAATAAAAAAAATTTAATAGAAAAAGTCTCAAAAAAATTTAAAGAAAAGAAAAACTAAAATATTCTTTAAATTTCTTTAAAGATATTTATATTAAAAAAATGAATAACTCATTTTAACAAGAGGAACTTTTGAAAGAACAACTAAATAGAAAAAAAATAAAATAAACCAAAAAGAATAATAAGAAAAGGGGGAAGTTAGCGGATCCGAGGGGTGGTACCAATACTAAGTCTAAACCCAAACGCAAGGCCCAAACACACACTAATTTTTTATAAAAAAATAAAAGAAAATTCAGCAAAAGGGGAAAACATCAAAATAGAACACGCAATCCTCTTCTTCTATCTCAAACATGGCGGCTACCTTCAAAGAAGAAGAAAGAAATGCAGCGGCCTCTCAATCGCGGACCTCTCTCTTCATTAAAATCCGATATCACTCTTCTTCCTCTCTCGCTGTTAATCACGAACCTTCAGCCAACACAACCACAATCTCAGCCTCTTCTTCTTCTTTCTCAATCGCGGACAACAAACGGAGAGATTGAAGAGCTTTTCTAATGGATTTGGTTTAGAGTTTTGTAGAGATGAGTTGAAGAATTAGTGAGGGAATTGAAAGTTTAATTCTGATTTTGGGCAGGGATTTAGGAGGCTTTTTAAGCTTGAGATTGAAGTGTGAGAAGCTCTCAATTTATAGAAGGAGAGAGCTGAGAATGGATGTCGTTTTGGGAGTTTTTATTGCGTTTTGAAGCTCACGAATTTGATGCTTTTGTGGGCTGAGACTTGGATTTGTGCTGCTGCGTTTTGGATCATGCTGAGAACGCGTGAAGCTTGCGTTTTGAGTCTAGTTTTCTGCGTTTCAGTATCATGAAATTCGCGTGTTTGCTTGCAACAATTTTTCTGCGTTTATTTGTTTTTGTGTTGCGTTTTGATGTTCACAGCAAACGCAAGTTCTTGCTGCGTTCTTGGCTGTGCGTTGCATTTCGTGTTGATGATGCCTGCGTTTTGGGAATAAACAGATACGGCTTGAGTTTTGTTCGTTTTGCTGATGCATTTTGGTGAAGGTGTGATGTCCACGTGATGTTGGGAGTGAAGCCGTGCAGGACATCTTGCTTGGTGTACGGCGCTGAAGGCTTATGAAATGGCTTATGAAATTGGCTTGTACGACTGGGTTTGTTTGTACAGCTTGATGAAGAAATGATAGTGGAAAAGTCAGCGTGAATAATGCTGATGGCTTCAAATAAAATACTAAATGTAATGTGGCTGATGGGCAATTTTCACTTTTTCTTTCAATGTATTTTTCCTTATAAAAAAACAATGAAATGGATTTGAACAAAAATGATGGGCTTAGTTATATTTTTTATTTTTGGATAAAGGATGCAAAAAGAAACTTCATGGGCTTGAGAAAAATGAACTAAAAAAATGAAGAATGAATTTGAAAGTTTATTATTATTTTCTTGGAATGGTTTTGTAGTAATAGGATATGGGCCAAAAATGAAATTAATAATGGAAATAATAAAAAAAAAAGTGGATGGAATAATCGAGAATTATTTGGATGTAATGGGTATAATGAAAAATGGATGGTTTGAAAGGTCGAAAGTTGAATGGATAATCGGTTAAAATGATAATTTCGATGATTGAACTAAAAAAAGAATCGGATAATAAAAAAAATGGAAGAAAAATGGTCATTGAATAAAATGGATAATAAATGGTTTAATCGAAAATGGATAATAGATGTGAAGTGATGATTATAAGCCCACAACCAACTCTTGATTTTTCTCACAAGCCACTGATAATGATGAATACAGCCAATCCTGAACCACTGAACAACTTGCAATTTAAACCACGATTACTCGGATCATCTAAAAAATTGCTCTAATTATTTGAATCCATGTTGAGGAAAATAAATCCACAGATGAACTACTGATGAACTGAAGGACACTGATAAACCTGAAGATTCAAACCAAACTTCACACACAACACTACTTGATAAACTGATGACTTTCACACACATCACAACTTGAACTTTTGAATACGCGTCGTCTGAGAAATAGTCCATTGGCACGAATAAAATCATAACTGAACAAACGCATCTGAATTGAAATTACTGTCTTATCTTTGAAAACTTGCACACACGGAGAGAAGAAGAAGCAGGTTGCAATATATTTTTGTATTTTGGTTAGAAGTTAGTAAATATAAACAAATAAAGACAAGTAAAAACACGGTGATCCCCTGCAAAGCATAGACTTACACACGAGAAAAACTGAGCAACCAGTGCGATCTTGTTTGTATGCAGAATGCAGATGAGATGCGAAAAAATCTTAGGGAAAAAAATTAGGGTGTTACAGCTGCCCCTATTTAAGTTTCTTCAATCCGGAGATATGAAGATTGACATCTTCGTCTCTACAAGATGGGAGAGACTTAAATACAGAAAACCCAATTTTTGTCCTAAGAGAACATGATATGATATGAACATGATATGCAAGCCCAAGATCTCCGTGGGGAAAAAATATGATCACCAGAGAAAAGCAAAAACTTGGGGACACAGAAGAAAATCCCGCTGGGGAAAAACAACAGACAACAAAAGAGTTTACCAGGAAAATAAATCACTGGATAGCTGACTAAACTTGGGAAAAGATATGATATAATCAAGGTACAAGATTCAACGAGGGAAAGTAAACACCCTACCAGAAAATATCAACCAAGCAAAATATTTGAGTCCAAAAATGGAGGAATACTAAGTTGAAAAAGAATCATCAACTACCTGTTTACTAGGTAGGAAATATAAGGGACTCAACTATCAATTTACTGGATAGGAGCAAAATAAAGAGGGATAACCTCCACTACCTTTTTACTGGGTAGAAAAAACTCTCAACTACTTGATTTACTGGGTAGGAACTCAAGCAAAGGGAAACAACTTCTATTACTTTTTTACTAGGTAAGAAGAAGAACTTTTGACTACGGGATTTACTCGGTAGGAGTACAAGCAAAAGAACTTGATCAATTTGGTAATATTACCCACTATCGAATAATTGATAGCTTAATTCCAAAGTAATATACTCAAGCTGGAGAAAATATTGCCCACTATCAAACCACGATAGCTTAATTCCAAAGCAATATTACTCATAAAAGGGGACCAAAGTTCAATCCAAGAACAAGTTGGAGAGAAACGGTCAAACAAGACTCATCCCGAGGAGGAAATATCTCAACTGGGGAAATTCCATCCAGATAATAAACTGGGGAGGAAACTGAATCAACATCATCCACGAGAAACAAACTTAGTGGAGAATTAGAAAGGATAAACGCTTTCTGCTTAAGGGTTGACACTCTAAACTTGAGAGGAAGACAACACACACCCTCTGTGGGGAAAATCCACACCAAAGAGCAAGGAACAATGATAAATGCAAGAATGCAAGAAAAAGATGCTATGCTTATGCGTATGAATATGCGTGTGAATATGCTGACAGAACAGACATAAAGATAAGAAACGGGTGACATGAACACCACAACAACCAGATACTCGGCTAATCCCAAGGCAACAATGCAAGGAAACATGCTGGAGATTCAACTCGGCATCCTGCAGGGGAATGTCAAAAGCCATTAAAGGAATAAAATCCTACTACAAGGCTTAACTCATTGATGAGACAACATCTGCTATAGATCTAATCCATAAAGTAGACTTCAAGAATCCAACAGAACAAAATCTTCCATTCTTTGGGGAAAGAGGGAAATGTCTCTGTTAAACTATGATGGGAACAAATATCTTTACAATTCTGTTTGGGGAAACCAGATAAAGATTTACCAGTGATACAAATAAAGCATAATCTTCTAGAGCCTCAAACATCAATCATCAACTCTGCATAGGGACATCACCCTGTTGAGAAAAGGTAACAATCTGCTGAGGATGGGAAAAAATCTTCCACAATCCTTTCTAGGGACAAAAGAAATCTTGATCAAAATTCTGTGCGGAATAATCATCATATTATTCCTGCTCCACTTGGGGATAAAGTGCAAGACCTGTTGAAAATCACATAGGAACCTGCTGGAAACCAACACACGCAGACCTACTGGGGATCCGCATGGGGATATCAGAAGTTAACATCATAGCCAAAACACAGTTACGAGGGATTTTAAATCAATACCCACCATCAGGTAAAAGAAAACCTCTAAACTGACTGCTATATCAATACTTCTACTCAGGGATGTAATTAACTCAAGCTGAGGAACAAGAACTCGACTGAGGATTCCCAATGCTTATCAAATTAGAGATAACTTGCTGAGGAAGAGATCAAAACTCAGCTGAGGATTCCTAAGAACATCCATTCCAACAATTCTTCTGGGAGATACATTGGAACTCAAATTAAGAACATTCATACAATTGCTGTTCATGCTTATTGTTGGGGAACAAAACATCATTAACATCAACCTGCCAAGACTATTCAGGAACTTCACATGGACACAACCGAATCAAAACCTGCTTTGGGAGAGACAAGTTACACACATCCAGACTTTACCATCCTTGGAGTCACTATTAATATCCTTTCTCTGTTCATATGTCAAAAGAAAAATGTTTTTATAATCTTCAAAGATTAAATTTATTAAATTTGTTTCAAAAATCATCATCAACAATAAATTGAAATTTTGTAAACAAAAACAATATAAAGAGTTGCAAACAATTTTATAAAAGCTCAAATTCATTGATAGAATGGTAGTCAGCAAATGGCATGACTCCATGGATCATTACAAGTTTGAAAAATGGTAAATACATGGAAAAGGGTTACATTGAAATACAATGATCACTATTCTCTCTATCAACTTTGATCTCCACTGTGTCTGAAACTTCAGTCAAGGATGAGTGAATAAGAATCTTTGATGGGAAATTCTTCTGAGGGATAGAATCTGAAATCCTCGGTTGTTTCAAGTGATCCAGTCTGTCGACGCAGTTACTTTCCATGATCCCTAACTTTTGCCTAGATTTCCCTTTCGGGTTTTCAATCTACCGGGATAATTATTTCTGTTTATGTCTCTAATTTTTTCCTGGACTGCCCTTTCGGGTTTTCAATCCACCGAGACGCTCATTTTTGCCTAAGCCGCCCTTTCAGGTTTTCAACTTAGCGAGCTGTTCTTTTATTTTTTAGGCGAAATATTTCTTGACTGCATCCGCATTCACAGGACGAGTGATCTCCTCACCATCCATAGTTGCAAGAATTAATGAACCGCCAAATAAGGCTTTCTTGACAACATATGGGCCATCATAGTTCGGAGTCCACTTTCCCCGAGAATCTTTAATGAAAGACTGAATCTTTTTGAGCACGAGGTCGCCTTCTCTGAATACACGAGGTTTGACCTTCTTGTCAAAAGCTTTCTTCATTCTTTGCTGGTACAACCTACCATGACACAAAGCTGTTATTCTCTTTTCATCAATCAAATTAAACTGATCAAACCTACTCTGACACCATTTAGCCTCAGTCAACTTGGCTTCAATCAGAACTTTCATTGATGGGATCTCAACTTCGACGGGGAGCACTGCTTCTGTACCATAAACAAGTGAGAAAGGGGTTGCCCCTGTTGAAGTGCGGACAGATGTATGATACCCATGCAAAGCAAAAGGAAGCATCTCATGCCAATCCTTATATGTCACAACCATCTTCTGAATGATCTTCTTAATGTTCTTATTCGCAACTTCAACAGCCCCATTCATCTTCGGTCTATAAGGATAATAATTATGGTGTTGAATCTTGAATTCTTCACAAAGTTCTTTCATCATCTTATTATTCAAGTTCGAACCATTATCAGTAATGATTCTATTCGGCACACCATATCTGCAGATAATGTTATTCTTGATAAACCGAACCACAACTTGCTTGGTCACATTAGCATATGATGCCGCCTCCACCCACTTGGTGAAGTAGTCAATTGCCACAAGAATAAAACGGTGTCCATTCGAAGCCTTGGGTTCAATCATACCAATCATATCAATTCCCCACATAGAGAAAGGCCACGGGGAAGAAATCACATTGAGATAAGCCGGCGGCACGTGAATCTTATCAGCATACACTTGACACTTATGGCACTTTTTCACATACTTGCAACAATCAGATTCCATTGTCAGCCAATAGTAACCTGCTCTCAACATCTTTTTAGCCATTGCATGCCCATTAGCATGAGTGCCAAAAGATCCTTCATGAATTTCTTTCATTAACATGTCTGTTTCATGTCTATCCACGCATCTGAGCAAGACCATGTCAAAATTTCTCTTATAAAGCACATTTCCATTCAGGAAGAAATTGCCTGCCAATCTCCTCAATGTCCTCTTATCTTTATTGGATTCCCCAAGTGGGTATTCTTGTCTCTGGAGGAAACATTTAATATCATGATACCAAGGCTTGTCATCATGGACCTCTTCAACTGCAAACACATGAGCTGGTCTTTCAAGTCGCATCACTCTGATCATGGGAACATCATTCCACTGGTGCACCTTTATCATAGAAGCTATAGTTGCTAAAGCATCTGCCATCTGATTCTCATCACAAGGAACATAATGAAACTCAACTTTAGTGAAGAAAGTTGATATCTTCCTGGCATAATCTCTATAAGGGATCAAGTGGGGTTGATGAGTTACCCACGTACCCTGGATCTGATTGATTACCAAAGCAGAATCTCCATACACGTCAAGATGCTTAATCCTCAGATTAATAACTTCCTCAAGACCCATAATACAGGCTTCATACTCAGCTTCATTATTAGTACAAGGAAAAGTCAACCTCGCATCAAAAGGAATATGTGAACCATGGGGAGTAATGATCATTGCCCCAATTCCTATTCCACGTGCATTCACAGCACCATCAAAAACTAAACCCCATCGAGATCCAGGCTTCGACCCTTCCTCAATCAAAGGTTCATCACAATCTTTCATTTTCAAGTACATCACATCCTCATCTGGAAAATCAAACTTGATAGGATGGTAATCATTAATCGGTTGATGTGCCAAATGGTCAGCCAAGATACTACCTTTTATGGCTTTTTGAGCTCGGTACTCGATATCATATTCTGACAATAACATTTGCCAACGAGCAATCATTCCAATCA
Organism: Lathyrus aphaca; assembly: GCA_963966055.1. Lineage (NCBI taxonomy): Eukaryota > Viridiplantae > Streptophyta > Magnoliopsida > Fabales > Fabaceae > Lathyrus > Lathyrus aphaca. Next base: position 430,254,539 of record OZ014522.1, on the reverse strand, counting down.
AAGCAGGCTTTTTAAATATATACTTGATCGGATCCATTTTAGAGATCAACCAAGTTGTATGATTCAGCATATACTGGCGAAGACGCTTTGCAGCCCAAGCTAGGGCACAACAAGTTTTTTCAAGCATGGAGTACCAAGACTCACAATCAGTGAACTTCTTACTCAAGTAGTAAATTGCATATTCTTTTCTTCCAGATTCATCTTGCTGACCAAGCACACAACCCATGGAATCTTCCAACATAGTCAAGTACATGATCATCGGTCTACCTTCCACCGGAGGAGACAAGATAGGAGGTTCAAGTAGATATTCTTTGATACTTTCAAACTCCTTCTGACAATCATCTGTCCAGACACAACCTTTGTCTTTCCGAAGCAACTTGAAGATCGGAGCACATGTGACAGTCATGTGAGAGATAAACCTCGAAATATAATTCAAATGGCCCAAGAACCCTCTTACTTGCTTTTCAGTTCTTGGAGCAGGCATTTCTTGAATGGCTTTCACTTTATCTGGATCAACTTCGATGCCTCTTTGGCTGACAATGAAACCTAACAACTTTCCAGAATGTACACCAAATGTGCACTTATTCGGATTCAAACGAAGCTTAAACTTTCTTAACCTCTAAAACAACTTCAGCAAATGTTCAACATGATCTTCTTCAGTCCTCGACTTAGCGATCATATCATCAACATATACCTCAATTTCTTTGTGCATCATATCATGGAAAAGTGTGGTCATAGCTCTTTGGTATGTCGCACCAACATTCTTCAATCCAAAGGGCATCACTCTGTAGCAGAATGTTCCCCATGGTGTAATAAATGTGGTTTTTTCCATGTCCTCGGGTGCCATCTTTATTTGATTATAACCGGAAAATCCGTGCATAAAAGAGAACACATCAAACTTAGTCGTATTATCTACCAACATATCAATGTGTGGCAATGGAAAATCATCTTTTGGACTGGCTATGTTCAAATCTCTGTAATCAACGCACATTCGGACTTTTCCGTCTTTCTTTGGAACAGGCACAATATTGGCCACCCATTGAGGATAATTTGACATCACAATAAAACCTGCATCAATATGCTTTTGAACCTCCTCTTTGATCTTTACTGCCATATCAGGATGAGTTCTTCTCAACTTTTGCTTTACAGGTGGACATTCAGGCTTCAGCGGCAATCTATGCTCCACAATATCAGTATCAAGACCTGGCATGTCTTGATAAGACCAAGCAAATACATCAACATACTCTCTGAGAAGCACTATAATCCTCTTCTTAACATCAGGACCAAGCAATGCTCCAACTTTGACTTCTTTCTTATCATCTTCAGAACCCAAGTTGACCATCTCTATAGACTCTCCATGAGGCTGAATAACCTTCTCCTCATGCTCAAGCAACTGAGAAATCTCATCAGGAATCTCTTCAACATCCTCTTCCTCAGCTTCAAACACAGGGAATTCAAAGTTGGGAGTGGTCATAGGATCATTATTTTCAATGGGTTTATCAATCAATCTGCACAATGATTTTATTTTTTATTTTAGAGTATGAACAAAAGTGCAAACATTATGCAGATAAACAATTATTATTATTTTGGGTTTTTTATGTTACCATTTATCAGAATAAAGCAAAAAGGAAAAACACATATGGAAATAACAAAATAACATTTTATTGATGATGATAAAATTTGAAACAAAGCCCGACAAACATCACTTTAACCTTGGGCAGAGTGAAAGGATTTTTTGAAAGAAAATAAAACAAATTACTTTGAAGCATGAACAATAAAAGGAACATCAACAACAATCCAGTTCTTGCAAATCTTTCTGTGCGTAACAAAGTTAGGCATTTCTTCATCTTCATCATATTCAATGATGGCAGCATCGGAATGATCATTGATAAACCCAGCACTTCGAAAACCTTCCTGAATAGTCTTCGGTCATTGAGAATCACACTCGGTGCAAAGCCGATACCAAATCCTTCCTTGTTGTTGACAACATCGATAACTCGTCCCCAACCGTCAGATTGACCAGTTTCAAGCATACACAGAGCATCCTTGAAAGAAGACATAGGCATGACATTCTTCTTAGCAACGTTATCCACAACAGAAAGAGCTTGAAATGGAGTTCCCACCTCTTCTTCAACATCAATATAGGAGATAGATGACAAATTTCTCACAAGCATCGCCCTTTCACCACCAATAGTCACTAATTTCCCCTCTTTCACAAATTTCAGCTTCTAATGAAGAGTGGATGTCACAGCTCCTGCCTCATGAATCCAGGGTCTTCCAAGGAGACAATTGTAAGTGGGACGTATATCCATTACTTGAAAAGTAATTTGGAATATAAACGGTCCAATAAGAATAGGAAGATCCACTTCACCAATCACTGTCTTCTTCGATCCGTCAAAAGCTTTCACAACAATCCCACTATGCCTCATGGGAGCACCTTGGTACGCAAGCTTTGACAAAGTCGACTTCGGCATCACGTTCAGAGAAGATCCAGTATCAACTAGCACCTTAGACATAACATCTTCCTGACAGTTCACTGAAATATGCAGAGCCAAGTTATGATTCCTTCCTTCTTCAGGCAAAACATCATCACAAAAACTTAAATTGTTGCACGATGTGATATTAGCCACAATACTATCAAATTGATCAACAGTCACATCATGGTCAACATAAGCTTGATCAAGAATCTTCTGCAAAGACTGCCTATGAGCCTCAGAGCACATCAAGAGTGATAAAACTGATATCTTCGACGGAGTATGCAACAACTGCTCAGTAACATTGTACTCACTTTTCTTTATCAATTTTAACACCTCATCTTCACTATCACCAAATTGGCCTGATCGGGCAACAACATCCATAATCTGTTTACTCGCACTTGTATCTTCAACTCTCTTTGGAGGATCTGAAGCATAAACTCTACCACTTTGAGTAACCTTTGTCACATCAGCAATGCTAACCACAGACTTTGGAGAAGGAATAGGAACTTCCCTACCATTTTCTATCATCGTAGCATTATACCGGTACGGAACAGCTTTATCAGACTCATATGGAATTAGACCAGGAAAATTGATCACCAAGGGAGTAACAGCATATTTGCGGCTATCAAAAGAAATAACCACCTTCTCAGGAACAACCTTCTCAGGAATATTAAACTGAGGCATAATAACATTCACTTCATTTTCATACTCATTTCTTTTTGTTGTCACTTCAATCAACTTATCATCCATCATCATTTGAATGTCTCTCTTAACAATCACGCAACCTCGAGGATTCACCGAGCAGATGCAACATTCAACATAATCATGATCAATATCGTGATATTCACTTAAGAAAGCATAAATCTCAACCAAAGACCTTCGAATATGGCAAACCTCATAAATCTTGAATAAACCAGGATAACCATCAACCATATTCACAGACGTATTACCATGCTTCGGCAATGGATTTGCCTTCACATTTGGATTAACATCATTGAAAAACAGGACATTGTTCCTTATCAATTTCTGTACTTCAAACTTCAATGGATAACTGATCTCAACATCATGCCCCGGGGCACCTTGATGAAAAGCACAGCGAGCCTCTGGCTTATACCACCATAGGATAGTCTCTGGAACTGGTGGTGGAGAACGTGTTTGCACAAGATTCTTTGCAATCAAAGATGGTAGCAAATCTGCATACAACATCGGAATAGGATCAAAACTCGGCTTAGCCCGAACCTGTTGATTACCACTCTGTTGCACAGAAGGTTGTTGATAACGAGACTGATACTTTGGAGTTGTTGGCACAGTGGGAGCCACATTAATCATCGGAGTTACAGAGGCTACATGTTGCGGATGGTGATTCTCACGACCACGAGATCTTATGTAACTTTCACGAGACACAACATTAGTCTCACCTTCTTTCTTCTTACGAAAATTGAACCTTTTAGAGCTTGAGCCATTACTATTCTCCTGACTCAACCGTCCCTCACGGACACCTTCTTCTAAACGCATCCCCATACTCACCATTTCAGTGAAATCAGAAGGAGCACTTGCTATCATCTTCTCATAGTAGAAAGGACCTAAAGTCTTTAAGAAGATCTTCGTCATTTCTTTCTCTTCCAGAGGAGGAAAAATCTGAGCTGCTAGCTCGCGCCATCTCTGTGCATATTCTTTGAAAGTCTCTTTGTCCTTCTGGGACATGGCACAAAGTTGATCTCTATCTGGTGCCATATCAATCTTATACTTGTATTTCCTAACAAAAGCCTCTCCCAAATCATTGAAAGCCTTGATTTGGCTATTATCCAAACTCATGTACCACCTCATGGCTGCACCAGTCAAACTATCCTGGAAATAATGAATTAACAGGTTATCATTGTCTGTCTGAGCAGACATCGTTCTAGCATACATAGTCAAATGACTCATAGGATAAGTGTTGCCTTTATACTTCTCGAACTCATGCAACTTGAATTTGTACGGAACTTTAACATTAGGGACCAGACAAAGATCATAAGCATCTTTTTCAAACAAATCCTTATGCTTCAAGGATCTCATCTCCTTATGTATCTCAGCAAAGCGTCCTTGAAAATCATCAAGTCTTTCAATCACACCAGCGCCTTCACTGGGCTCAGCATGGTAAATCATTTCATCATGGTGTGGAATTGTGTGTATCACAGGCGGTTCAGTAGTCATAACTGGAGGAAGAGTAGTTATCACTGGCGGAAGAGTATTAAATGCAGCAGTCTCAGGAGGAGGAGGATGATAACCAGCAGGAATGAAATCAATCGGCATGCCCCAAGGTGTGCTAGAAGGCATGCGATAGCGAGGAGAAATGACAGTTTCAACAGGAATTGATGCAGTAACAATCTCGGAGATGACTGTATTCTGAACATGAGAATTAGGAGGAGGTGGTTGATTCTGAGCAGCCACCAAGCCTTCCATCATGGCAGAAACTCTTTCCAAGCTTTCCTTCAGATATGTAACCTCCTCGCGCAGCTCGCGATTCTCTTGTTGTAGGGTTTCCAACATTTTCTTCCGATTAGCTCGAGTATCAAATCGGTGAGTCAGCTTGACAGGAGAACTGAATGAAGACCAAGAAACAACATAAGATCCCTGGAGAACACTCAAAAAGCAAGACAAATGCGGGTATGATGTATGGTATGCGTATGCAAATGCAAAGATTTCAAAGGACTATAAGATACTTGCAATATTCATAAAGAAACACTTTTTGAAGTAATTAAAAACTCATTCTCATTAAAATTAAAGTAAGGATTACAAGTGAAGTACAAGCCTCAACAATCCTAATACATGAGAGAGAAGTAAACTAGGGCTAGGGAATCATATCCGAAGAAGTTCCGAATCCTGGCTGATACTTCATGTGAATCCTCTTAATCTCCTTCTTGTAACGATCTTCCATGTCTTCCTTATCCTTCACCAACTGATCAACAATGGCCTTCCAAGCACCGGATGTAGGAGGAATGGTAGATGGAGTACTAGAGGAAAATAAATCCTCTCTTGGCCTCTTCGTAACATGCCGCTCAAGTAACTCAATGAGATCATCATTCTCCTTCAGTTGCTCTTGCATCGTAGTCTTCTCAAGTAGCCATTCTTCTTTCTCTTTCTTCATCTTGTCCAACTCTTCTTGAAGAGCAACCTTCTCATCAACGGGAGGAAGAAAAGCGGATAATGGTAATATAGGAAACAAAGGCTCCTCGGGTGGATAAGGCATCTTGAGCTTGGAAGCCCTATATCGAACCCACTGGATGTAACACTCGGAAGGAGCAAGGTGTTGTCTTCCCAATTGACCATTCTCTTTCCGATGAACCGCATGCCAAGAGTGAGCAATCCTTTTCTTCATTTCTACATGATCTGCACCATTAAGAAAGAAGAAACGGGATAAGGAAAGGTTGTTTGGTATGTCCTTCAAACAATATCCCAACTGTCGTCTAGCAAGAATAGGGTTGTAACTAATTCCCTCACGTGTACCAAGAAGAGGTACATTAGGAAATTCTCCACAACTATCAATAATCACTCCAATATCATAATGGGAACAATACCAAGTCATATTCTTATGAGAAAGTGACATAATCCTTTGAGACCATCTTCGATTCTCTCTATTGTCCTTGAAGACATCAGACTTTGGTAGGTGCGAAATAAACCACCTATAGACAAGAGGCGCACAACACACAATCTCTCCATCACCTTTGGAGGTCCTATAATGAAAAGCATGATACATGTCTCCAAGCAAAGTAGGTACCAGATTCTTCTTCAAGAAAATCTGAATGGCATTCTCATCCACAATACCATCTAAGTTAGGAAACAAGACAATCCCATAAATGAGCAAAGCAAGAATAGCCTCAAATGTATCCTTATGACCCAAAGTAAGTGAAGTAGAAGCTTTCCCCATCAAGAACTTAGCATTAATACCACGGACACTCCCTTTTGGAAGAAACTTCCCATTAAGATCTGACTCCTTGAGAAAAAGGGCTTTGGCGATGACTTTGATAGTAAGCTCCTTCTCTAAACCACTGAAAAGAAATTCCTTGTCCAAAATAGGTAGACCTATCCAATGAGAGTACTCCTCCAAGGTCGGCACAAGCTGATAATCAGGAAAGGTGAAACAATGATGCAACGGATCATAGAACTGAGCTAAGGTAGGGAGAATCCCCTCTGGTACATTGGTATCCAAAATAAACAAGAGCTTTCCATAACATTTCTGGAACTCCTGGGTATCAACCACCAATGCTCCTAGCCTTCTCAACTCCACTATATTAGGATTCTTGAAGGTGTACTTCTTTGTGTTCCTCCTTTCAAAATTCATAACCATAGACATCTGAAATTTCGCAAAAGTTCCTTATGAGTCCCTTGAAATCTCAAAAACAATGCTCATGAATGCATGATGGCATGTATACAACAACCACAAACAAGATCACACAAAGCACACGGGTTTAGGTTCTGAGTCACGAGCATGAATTTTCACCACCTTCGCTTTTGAATTTTCACCAAATCCATTTTACATTTATCACACAACTATCAACCTGTACCTTTCCACTCAATTTCTTTCACACGTCAACATAATTCTTTTCATTTTTCCAAGCCTAGCCCACATAACATTTTCACAACATACTCCAGTATTCCACAATGACACAATTTTGTACTACAACGCAAAACACTACACACATTTCACTCGCACACTAGCCAACAACATTCTGTTTCGTACCACAATACCGAAACTCACAATTTACATAGACAGACTTATAACACAATGCACAAGAAAGATGAAATCACGCAGAACAGTCGGCTCCGATTCTCTTCAATAAACTACAACAATCTGCAAATTGATAGAAGAACAACATTTCACTTTCTTCATTCTCATTAATGAGCAACAACAACATCCTCTCTTCAATTTCTCTTCCACTCTTTTGATAAAAAACCTGTAAACAGAATCATATAAAAAGCCTACACAAGAAACTCTTTTCAAGTCAATCACAACAATAATATCATAACCTCTTAAAAAAATTTCTACAAATCACTCCCATACAAACACTCACACTCCACTGATAAACCTTTGATTCCTCAACAACAACAAACCCTCTTCACCACCACCTCTTCCTTCAACTAAACAACAAAACACAACAATCACCTTTATCGCAAAAAGAAAAAAACAACACAACAACTCTGTTCTTATCACCGCCATCTCCATTCTCAACCACAACACTTCACCAATATTTCGTTCATCATGGATCCAACAGAACAAGAAGAATGAGTTGAGATAGAAACAATTGAAGATTGATTTTAGAAACATTACCAGATCTGAGAACAAAATCGAAGCCCTGAGGGAGAGTACGTCGAAAACGGCATGATATGAGTGACGTGACTTCCGATGGAGGATGATGAAGGAAGTCGTGATATTTACGGCGACGAGATCGAGCGAATATGAGAGAGTTGTGGGAAAGCCACCGCGATCTGGGGAGGAGGGACATTTTCGGTGTCGCGTTGAGAGAGACTTAGCGGCGAATATGATATGAGTGACGTGACTTCCGATGACGGTTTTGCTTTCGCGAAAGAAGAAGAAGACGATGCTGAGTTTTTATTTATTTATTTGTCGTTCCTTTTAATGACATAAACCCTGTCTTTTACATTTTAGTTTCCTCTTTTTTCTTATCATCTTATTTTTTTTATTTGACCATTTCTTTTCTTTCTTGAGACAGAAAATCACCATTTGTTATTGTTGGGCTTAGGAAGCTCATTCCGTTTTGTTGTACACATCCTAGATGAAGGTTTTACCCTATACCCCTACATCTATACTTTTACCCCTACAAATTTTTCAAAATGCCTATTATAACCTTATTATATTTTATTATTTTATTATTTTATTTTTTTACCATTTGAAAAAGTGATCCAAAAAAAACACGTAAGACTTAAAGAATGAGTTCCGGTACGTTAATTTTCATACCGGAAGACTTTGGGAAAGTCTTCCGTTTTTGTTATTTTTGTTCACCGGAAGACTTAATAAAAGTGTTTCGTACCGGAACACTTTTATTAAGTCTTCCGGTAGCCATGTGTATGTGTACCGGAACACTTCATGTAAGAGTTCCGGTTTATTCCAAATACACTACCGGAAGACTTACGTGAAGTGTTCCGGTTTTTTTTTTTTTAATTTTTTAATTTTCTTTATAATTCTTTAATATACAATTAAGGAAGGAAAAATTATTTGACATTAACACCATAATAAATATTTATTACAAATTAAATATTTGACATTAACAACTAAATATATAATAAAGGAAAAATTATTTGACATTAACAACATAACAAATATTTATTACAAATTAAAATTTATAACATTTAAATGATGATTTATTGAATATGTGTTTTTGATGTAAATACTGAAATATGAATATTATATATTAATTATTCAAATACAATAAAAATAAATATTATATATTAATTATTTAAAAGAAAATTAAAAAAAAATCAGTTTTATAAATATTAAACATTGAATAAAAGTATAAAATAAATAAAAATATTATGAGAAACAAAGTTATTTAATGTCATTTATACCATTGAATCATTATTATAAGATAAATAAAATTTATTACTCTTTATAATATATATATTTTTTTAATACCATTTATTACTTAGAACTTAATTACATTTAATTTTTTTCTCCCTAACAAATAACTAAAAATATATTATTTATAAAAGAAAAATTATTTTAATTTAAAATGATGGTTAATGTACGTTTAAACTTTAAATTACTATTTAATTCAATGAACCTTTACAAGCAATTAAATTTTTTAAACGAAAAAAAATAATTCAAAATTATTTTTAACATATATAAAATATTTTTAAATAAAATAATCATATTATTCTATTTTAAAACAATAATATATATATATATATATATATATATATATATATATATATATATATATATATATATATATATATATATATATATATATATATATATATATATATATATATATATATATATATATATATATATATATAATAGTGTATAGAGTTTTTAATATGAGTTGATATGAGAATCACATCCGTCGAAATTTTAAAATGTATATAGGCTGATGATAACCAATTTATATAATTAAATAAATAATCAAACAAAATGTTTTTGGTACAAAATAAGCATATAATTTAAATGAATTAAATGAACTTTAATATAAATACTAATAGAATGAAACATAAGTAATGCATGAATAAATGAATAAATAGTATCAAAATGGTATGATATTTTATTAATCATACAATTTTTTTGTCATTTATAAAAGGAGAAAACCTAGATACAATTCTTTATGTGTGCTTTATACACTTGTCATATTTTAAGTATAAAGCACACATAAAGAATTGTATCTAAGTTTTCTCCTTTTATAAATGACAAAAAGATTTCATGATTAATAAAAAAATATTATACAATTTTGATACTATTTATTCACACATTACTTATGTTTTATTCTATTAGTATTTATATTAAAGTTCATTTAATTCATTTAAATTGTATGCTTATTTTGTACCAAAAACATTTTGTTTGATTATTTATTTTATATAAATGGGTTATCTCCGGCCTATATACATTTTAAAAATTCGACATGTGTGATTCTTATATCAACTCATATTAAAAACTCTATACACTATTTTATTTATTTATTATTTATTTTTTTTGTATTCTACACTATATATATATATATATATATATATATATATATATATATATATATATATATATATATATATATATATATATATATATATATATATATATATATATATATATATATATATATATATATATATATATATATATGTATATATATATATATGTATATATATATATATGTATATATATATATATATGTATATATATATATATATATATATATATATATATATATATATATATATATATATATATATATATATATATATATATATATATATATATATATGTATATATATATATATATATATATATATATATATATATATATATATATATATATATATATATATATATATATATTATTGTTTTAAAATAGAATAATATGATTATTTTATTTAAATTTTTTTTTATCATATGTTAAAAATGATTTTGAATTTTTTTTTTTCGTTTAAAAAATTTAATTGCTTGTATAGGTTCATTGAATTAAATAGTAATTTAAAGTTTAAACGTACATTAACCATCATTTTAAATTAAACTAATTTCTCTTTTATAAATAATATACTTTTAATTATTTGTTAGGGAGAAAAAAATTAAATGTAATTAAGTTCTAAGTAATGAATGGTATTAAAAATATATATATATTATAAAGAGTAATAAATTTTATTTATCTTATAATAATGATTCAATGGTATAAATGACATTAAATAACTTTGTTTCTCATAATATTTTTATTTATTTTATACTTTTATTCAATGTTTAATATTTATAAAAATGATTTTTTTATAATTTTCTTTTAAATAATTAATATATAATTTTTATTTTTATTTTATTTGAATAATTAATATATAATATTCATATTTCAGTATTTACATCAAAAACACATATTCAATAAATCAGCATTTAAATGCTATAAATTTTAATTTGTAATAAATATTTGTTATGTTGTTAATGTCAAATAATTTTTCCTTTATTGTATATTTAGTTGTTAATGTCAAATATTTTAATTTGTAATAAATAGTTATTATGTTGTTAATGTCAAATAATTTTTCCTTCCTTAATTGTATATTAAGGAATTATAAAGAAAATTAAAAAAAAACAAAAAACAAACCAGAACACTTCACGTAAGCCTTCCGGTAATGTATTTGGAACAAACCGGAAGACTTTCCCAAAGTCTTCTGGTATGAAAATTAACGTACCGGAACTCATTCTTTAAGTCTTCCGGATCGTGTTTTTTTATCACTTTTTCTAAAATACATAAATGGTAAAAAAATAAAATAATAAAATAATAAAATATAATAAGGTTATAATAGGCATTTTGAAAAATTTGTAGGGGTAAAAGTATAGATGTAGGGGTATAGGGTAAAGTCTTCACCCTAGATTCCAGCGATTTCCCCCATGGATTTTGCATATAGAGCTATTGGGCTTTCTCTTGGTTAGCCTATATCAATATCATCTATCAGCACCCAATTTCCAGCGGATTTTTCTTTTTTTTTGTCATTTTTTTGTTAGTAATCCTTAAATTTGTTCTTGTTAATTGTTAATTAGATTTTAATTAATATTAAGTTAGTTTATAATTTTGTTAATTGTTTTTTGTTTTGACATTTGTTTTTAACTAATCTCTAACATTTTTTCATTAATTAAATTTAGTTTAATTTTGATTAGGATTTTAGTTTAATTTTTCTTGTAGAACTTTAATTGACGTTTTCCTGATTCTCTTGGTAGCACTTCTTCTCTTATTTCAGTTTAGTTGATCCTAGATGTGGATTTGTGATGTTTAACACTTGAGGATTAATTTAGCTTGTTAATGGACAAAATTATGACAAGTATTCTTGATTTCTCTTGTACGTTATTGAAGAGGAAACAGACCTTCTCCGTTAGTTACCACTGAGACCCGATTTTTACCGTTTGCATACTGATTGCACCTGAAGTCCTACCTTGTGTAGGCCCTGTCTGTGATTTTCTGATTACCTAATGTTGTTCTTTCTTCACTTGCACACTCCTTCACTTCCATATCTCAACTTCTTCTTTCATCCTCTTTAAGTCTTCTACTTGTGATTATGATGTGCTTAGGCCATCATTTGCATAACTTCTCTCCTTCCCCTTTTAGAGGACAACTTAACTTCTTCAAGAAAAGTAAGTTGATTTTCTTCCTTTCTTCTTCTTTCCTTCTTTTCATTAGGATAGAATGATAACTCACTAACCTAGGTTCATCCTTTGCATGACAATAATAGGATTAGTCTTTCCCCTTAGTTGTTTTACCTTTAAGTTCCTTTGGTTCTTTCTCTTTCTCATCTTCATACAAAAACCTAAAAAAACACTTAATAATGGTTGAAATAGTCTTGTGTGTAGGGACTTATGCCATGGGGCATTTGTATTCATTCTATCTTGGAATAGTACGCTTGTCTAGCATGATGTACAAGTCTAATCATAGGACTACTTTCATAAAGAAAAACTTAAAAGGTACTTCTTCATAAATAAAAAACCAAAAACATCTAATAAGTTTAACAAGTTAGTGAGCTTAGGCCCTAATCTCTGGAGCCAAGTTTTGGGGATCTTCTCCTTTCTTGGGTGTGCTTGTTCTATTATTCCATCTTGGAATGTAGTAGCAAGTACACATTCTATAGAAATGAGTTTGAGTTCACTTCCTTGTGCCACACTCATAAAAAACTCATAAAAAACACTGGACAAAGAATAAGCGTCTCTCCTTCGGGACTTCTTTTCTCATCACCTTCACTCTTTACATACGAACTTGCTCCTACTTGTCACTTTGCAAGACAGTAACACACTCGTGCCAGACGAGCTTGTAACACCTGAGCATTGACATAAGCAGTTCAATCTTTTAAAACATAAGCAATTTTTCCACCTCTAGTTAGGGGAACTACGGCGTCTCTGATCCTCATGTCTAGATGAGGTACGTAGGAAGCTGGGTAGGGCCCGTCCGAGCACAATGTTATTTTCTCTACATTTTTTCCTCTTCGATTTCTTTTTCAGTTCCCTTTCTCATTTCAGTTTCAGTCCTTCTTTTGCAGCAACTTTCATTCCTTCACCCTTTGAAACAGTTTCTTTGCAAGCGTGGATCCCGTCGGGTACAACGGACGATGTGGGGTGCTAATACCTTCCCAGGTTGTAACCGACTCCCGGACCCAGTTCTTTGGTTCGCAGGACCTTTGTCCTTCCTTTTCTTTTCTTCGGTTTGTGCAACATTATCATTCCCGTTCTTTTGGGATAAAAATGCATTGCTGGAGACTCTACCCTTTTCTACGCCACTTTCGCGTTTGTACCAGGATGGAAATCCAGGGAGCGACAAGGGTCCCACGGGGTTCATCATCGTCGCTGGAGTCGTAGGATACAAAACGAGAACAATTGTATTTCTTTTGCCGCTGGGACGACGGTCTTTAGTGGTTTCTTGTTCCATCGGGGGATGGTTGCTTCCTATTCTGGAGTGTCCTCCTTGTCTTCCTCGGTTATGGGGATTTATGTCGTTGAGGAGACGAATAAATCCGTTTCTTGATTGACCTTGATTCCTCTGGGCATTGGAGGTTCTTTCTTCATTCAGGCGAACGACTATGGGACTTGCGGGACCTTCTTGTCGGGGAGGTGGATATGGGATGTCGAGCATCCTCCAGAGCTTCTATTCTTTCTCCATGGTGCAAGATCAGGAGATTGGTTTGATTCATAGTCTCGACTAGCGCAACAAGGGTTAGATTGATTCCCTCAGGGATGGGAATGAGAGAAAGATCAACAGGGGTGATTGTAACACCCCTAAATTTTCCCTCTCAATTTCATGGAATCTAGCATATCATTTTCATACATAGCATTGCATTTTTTGCAGAGAAAGATGAAACATAACATTCATGGTTTGAAGCATAGGGCATGTGATCAATGATTGTCAAAGTTATGATCTTTAAATGCCAAAAGATAAGAGTCAAGTGTCTCCCAACAAGCCTCAAGGGTTTCTTACATCTCAAACAAGCTCAAATGATACATCAAGTCCCTAGAAGAGTTGAGTCCATCAAGAAGCTGGCTCAGAGCTTCACCTTCTACATAACTGGCCCAAATTAGTGTTTTGAATCCAAGAGGCTTCTTGAGGATTTTTTTGGGTTCTAGATTGTTCTTATGGTCTTCTATATGATGCCAAGTATTCATTGGATGTAATTTGGTGCATTGGTTCCTTGAGGAGGAGTTTCATTCAGGTAGTTACTTGAGAAACAAGCAAAAGTCAACTATAGAGAAAGAAAAGTCAATTGTGGATTTTTGGGGTCTAAATCAAGTTCTTCAAGTTCCTATACCCTTATATGGTCGTGAAATGTCAATATTTCTATCATTCATCAAGAATCAAAGCTCATGGCAAAAGTTACTAAAAATGGAAATGACTTGTAATTCAAAGTTTCTATTTTTGGAAGTTGTATAAGTCACATTCAACTTGACTTTTCATCATAAAAAATGCTTCAAATGGATTTTTTCCAAACATGACAGTTGAATCTCATTCTCTCCCCTTTTCAAATATTACTAGATCAGTTTCATATCATGTGTGAATCAAAAGTTGTGATCAAAAGACTCAAGGGTGGTTTTTAGGGTTTTCATGCATTCCAAATTTTCCACTTTTGCAAAAAGGCTCCAAAAGGACTTGTAATGGTTTCAACTTGCCAATTTCAGTTCATAATGTCAAAGTTTATTTCATTTAGAGAAATTTTGGCTTTTTAATCACTTTATTACATGACTTATTTCTCAATTATTTCATGAAGTGCAAATTTGCATAATGGATTAAATCTCACAATTCATGCGCAACCTAAGAGTAACTCCAATCCAAGGTTGATCAGTACATAAAGTGTGAGTGATATATGCACATGGTAGCCTTCATGCACGTGAAAATGATCATATGCACCACAAATTTCACTTTTTGAAATTCCTTCATAACTCTTTAACCACACATCCAATGGATCTCTAACTGTGGTTAGGCCCAAAAATCATCAGATAAAAGCTCTTAACCCCACTAGTTAGGGCTAGAGTTCAACAATTGTTTAGATTTTAAAAAATTGCACCAAAGATTCATTTCTTTGAATCTCACACTCCACAAGGTTTTTTGTTGATCTCTTTCCATATTCTTGATCAGTGAACTCCATAGATAATAGATCAACCTTTATTTGAAACTTTAAGCAAGGTATTCACCAAGTCAACTTCAAGAGGATTCAACTTCAAATCCTTAGATCCATTCCAATCCAAGCTCTAATTTCATTTATTTTTCAATTAGAGGTTCCCAAGGAGTTGATTTGATACTCTCATATGGTTTTATAGGAGTATTTTCATTGCTGCACGTTTCAGGTAAGATCCAAATTCATGCTTCTAGATCTTGATTTTTTTTTGTGTGCATTGTGTTCTCTAAAGTGTGTTGAGGATGCTGATATAATTTGTTTGAAAAATGGACGTATATCATGAGTTTATTGTGGATCTGAAATTCTTAGATCCAAACTTGTTGTCTTCGATTTACATAAACTAAGCATGATATGATAATTTGGACTATATATTTGAAATAAGCATGAAATTTAGAGTTGAACTGTGATGGATTTTTTAATTTATGGAAATGTTTTATGTTATGTTTGTCGGAGATGGTGACTAGAGCTAGGGCTCTGACACCTGGTTCAATTTCAGGCGAGGGTAATTTGGAGGTAGAAGATGATATCTACATTGTTCATTGTGTTGATCATTTGGCTGTGATTGTGCCAGCGCATTAAAATGCATGGTGTCTGGCACGTGAGGTTCTTATAACATTTAATTTTTTTGTGTGTTTCCCTATGATCCTTATAATGCATGTTGAATCTGAGCCACTTATCTTGTTTACTTTATGATTTGTTTGACTTGTCTGTGTACGTCAGATTGATCTGATGGTCTTGTATTGAGTCAATTATGTTGACTAAGGTTCATAGCTTATTTTGTTTATTGCACTGATTAATTTTTGGATTGGGCTTCTTATCTAGACCCTCTTGTTAAGCCCATATGTGTTTCTGAACGTGGATATTACTATCCCTACACCTCTGGCTTGGTTTTCTTTCATTTTTATTTTAGCTTTTACATAGTTTCCAATCTTATTTTTCTAAAATACTTTTATACATCTTAAAATTCCAAAAATATTCATGAATCATATTTTCATATTAAACTAATTATTTATTTATTTATTTTATTTATGATTTTAATCATTTTTCAAAATATTTCTCATATTTTCTTTTTCGTTTGTTTCTATTTTGACATTTCAACTTAAAACATTTCTTTTACCTAGC
Source organism: Lathyrus aphaca (assembly GCA_963966055.1). NCBI lineage: Eukaryota > Viridiplantae > Streptophyta > Magnoliopsida > Fabales > Fabaceae > Lathyrus > Lathyrus aphaca. Next base: position 430,238,103 of record OZ014522.1, on the reverse strand, counting down.
TCATTAAACATTTTGCATCTCTTCTTTTTGTATTCATTCATCAACATCCTAAAATACCTAAAAACATTTTTACATATTTTTCAAATCATTTTTCCTTGCATTTTGGTCCTCCTTTTATGAATCCTTCCTTCTTGATTCTTACTTAACTTTGAACAATTGTTTGAGGTAGTTTGGTTTTGATTTTTTTGTATGAGCTTTTGACAAGTAAATAGCCTCTGGCCTAGGTCACTTGAGGTACAATTTCACAATTTTTTAATGTTGTTTGATGTGTGTTTGGTTGCTTGTAATTGAAGGTACTTTTTGTAAGTTTTGTATTTATAGGATTGTCATTAATTTTGTAAAACAAATATAGCAACAATAAAATGGTACAAGATCTTGCAAAATAAGAACAGGTTAAGCAAGGAAGTCCTATTGTGCGCCTAAACATGTTGAGTTGAAGTGTTTCAACATCTGGAACAACATGTCATAAAGATATCTGAAACAGTTCATTCAACATCATGGACTTATACAAGTGGATTGAAGATTTTGTTATTTTTTAAAAGAAGCAGAATATTCAGAAAATTTAGAGCAATCCATGTGCCGCTGATTTAAAGATCTTGAAGATTCAAATTTATATTAAAGACAGATATTTAATAAATACATACTTTCTATATTTAGAGATATTTTAGGAAGTTGTTATTTTTGAAGATCTTATTTGTAGCAGATTTTTCTGCATGATTGTAGTAGCTGCTATGCTGCATTTTTAGGCCCAAAATCCAGTTAGGATTAGGTTATAAAAAGAAAACTTATAACCTAGGTTTAGTAAACAACCAAAGATGTAAGCATTGTATCATTAGGGTTGAGTTGTTGTAGCAGTCGTATGTCAAAAGATTTAATCTGCAAGCCTATTTTTCTTTGTAATCCTCAAAGTTGTTAAGCAAGAGGTTATGTGTACTTAACTGAAGCTTTAAAGAAAGGTTAAGATATTGTCATGGTAGTGTGTCTTCTGATTCTAAATTGTTAAGTTAGTTATCACTATTTTTATTGAGAGGGAGTGAGATGGGTTTCTCATATTTAGGAGTTCCTAAGTAGAAGTTGCATTGGCAGTGACTAAGTGAAAGGATTGTAAACTGAGTGGTTTGCTGTGGCTCCTTGAATTGATACTACATAGTGAATTTCATTCCTGGCTTTGTAGCCCCCGGAGTAGATGTGGTTGCATCGAATTGGGTTAACAATTCATATATGTTCTTTACTGCTTTTCTGTTATGTATATTATGCAGTATGCTTGTTGGATGTCAAATCAGATGTCTAAACATCCCGTAGGATAGTTAGAATCTGGTATATTATAATGTTATAATGTTGTTGTTTGTACCTTGCCATGTTTAACAAGTAACATATCATATATTTTAACATCATATTTGACATCTGAGTCTGTCACGCCAGAATTTAAATAGGTATAAGAGCGGGCATCATAGTCTATTTCTAGATGAGACCCGAGGGGGATACTTTCTGGTTCATGGTCAAGGTGGAAGATTTCTACTGAAAAGGTGTTTGTTATACGAATGATCCCTAGAAGTGGAGGATGGACTATTCTGTTGTTGCAGCCGGGTGGTAAGCTTTTGTTGTAGTAGGTTTGATTTATTTTCAAACCTATTGTAGTTTGGTGTCACCCAGAGTATGTTGCTAGGGATGATATGTGACAGCTGAAGTAGTTGAGGAGTTTGTGTTTTAATTCGCTGCATAGCTTTCTAAAAAATCTTGATGTTAACAAGGTTGTTCTTCTCTGGTGATATGTCTTATGGTGACAGGATATATGCATAGATGCTTCAGATGACTTTGCCAACGATACTTGAAGTTTATTGTTCAAGTCCACTCATAAAGGCATTGTTAAGTGGAGATGGTGTGAAGAGATGTTTTTTGGGGCCAAACTAATGTGGTTAAATCAAATGTGTTTGGAACCTACTCCTAATCTGGAAGAGGAGGCATCTGGGTGGTGTATCTGAGAAGTTTCTAGCCCTGGAACTTATTTTAGTGTGTGTGTTGGTCAAGGAGTGATCAACATGTTAGGTTTTCCTGAGGATAGTTTATTGTTGGTCCTTGATGCAGGAGTGAAGTACCTGAGCTTCAATGAGTATTACCCCTAAGAGAATCCTTGTACATGAAATTCAAGTAGTGAGGATGTATCAACTTGTGTAGTTGATTGATGTGGATATAGTTGCATCTAAGATTGTTATGTTGACCAATTGCTATATTGGGTGTGAAGACATCTCAAGTCAGGCAGTCTGATTACTGAGTTTGGAGGAGAAGTTTGTTGAGATTATTATGCTGCTGCATATATTTGTGTGTTGAACTGAAAGCTTGATCAACTACTGATGGATGATCCCATTGTGTTTCCCTGTGTGTGCATGAGTTGATTACTATGAAGGATGCCTTCAAACCCATAGTAATTTGTGAAGTGCTTTATGAGTGAGACTGATGTCTGAAAAGATGATAGAACATTATGTCAGTAAGTGTCAGAAGAAGAAGAAGAAGTCAGACTACTTGTCCTACCTTGTGTGAGAAGGTAATCTTATCTGACTAATAGCAAATACTTTGACGAGAGACTTAGTATTTGTCTATTATTGTTGTGATGCATATGATTGAAGATGGATATTTTGATGGGAGACTTAGTATTTATCTGGAAGTTATGCATGTCTGCTACTTGAACAGTTTGATTTGGAAAGTGTATTGAGAAATTGGTGCTAAGTGGACACTTTCTGAAGGAGCTTTGGTTTTCCATATCAGGGGGAGTTAAGAGTGCTATGTGTGGTCTATTAGTGCAAGGGTGAAGATGTTTTATGAAGCTTGAGTGCTACTGAGGCTGATCATAATGGTTATTAGACTAGTAGTTGTAAACACCCCAAATTACTAAGATAGGTCTCTCAGTGACCTATTTCCCCAAGCAGAGTCATACATTTTATCAGATCTACCAATGATCTCATCCCCAGCTGGGATATCCTTTCAAGCAGATTAGTCAGAGATCTCCACAACAGGATCCGAATCCCGGATTGGTATCTTTTGCATAATCATAGCATTCGCATCATTTCCCCCCTAGAGCGTATCATTCCGTCTAATGCGGAGCATTATGGCAAAAATCAAACATATTGCATAAATCACAAGTCAGGTTCGAACCAGTCACCTGTAAATACCAACAATACGTCATCAGCAATATATAGAATACATCCCTTGTACATAAAAAACCAAAGCATCCCCTTTGCACTCTCAAAATACAGATACATGCACCTTTTGACACTCGTCTGTGCCATCATTCCTCAGTAAAGTTGCCAGAACACTTTCATCATACAGAAACTTCCATACTCTTTTTGACACCCGTCCGTGTCACCAATCCCCGGCATGGTCGCCTAATCACTTATTGTAAACCAAACACTTGTTTATAATACACTTCTTTCGACGCTCGTCCGTGTCACCATATCCCCACTGGTCGCCAGAACACCTTTTACACTCCCATATACAAGTATAAGTTCATAACTTATACATTTTCTCTTTTGACACCCGTCTGTGTCATACTCTCCCCAGCAAGTTGAACACTCGTCTGTGTCTCACCAATGAGAATCTTTACTCATACAGATACTCGTCCGTATCTTGTATACACCACTTATCTCCTCTCAGATTCAACACTCGTCTGCGTTCTTTGTTAACCAATTGGTACTCGTCCGTACCATCATCTCTGAACATGCACCAGCGTTTGTTTCTACCAATACTCGTCTGTATCATGGTCTTAAGGATGCTCATCCAGATCTTTAATCTATACACAGTGTCAAACACTTACACCTTTCATTTCTTAGATGTAAGCACTCGTCCGTGTTTAATATTCCCCAGCGAAGTCCCCAGCAAGATTTCTTTTCCATCTGACATTCGTCCTATGTCATGATACTTTCGGTAGCCGTACCCTGGCAGGTGATCATCCTTCACCTTTGGATGACCGTCCCTCATCCTTCTCCCAGCGGAGTCTCCACTATTGGAACCCTTTTCTATCCGACATTCGTCCTATATCATGATACAGAGCAACCTTCCCCTGTTAGGTGATCGTCCTTCACCTTCTTGATGATCATCCTTCATCATTTTATCCGATGGTCGTCCCCATCGTTGATCTTGTTATCTGACATTCGTCTTATGTCATGATAGACCCCTATAGCAGTCGTACCCTGCTAGGTGATCGTCCTTCACCTCTTGATGATCGTCATTCATCATGCTTATCTGATGGCCGTCCCCATCGTCGACCTTTTCTATTCGGCATTCGCCCTATGTCGTGATATTTTCGGCAGCCGTACCCTGCCAGGTGATTGTCATTCACCTTGGATGACCGTCCCTCATCCTTATCCCCAACAGAGCAGTCATTCCCTGCTAGGTGATCGTCCTTCACCTTTGATGACCGTCCCTCATCATTTATTTCATTAACCCGATGGCTGTCCCCATCGTTGTTTACCCTTACTTTACAAACCTGATGGTCGTTCCCATCATTTATTTCACCTTTAATCCCCATAGAATCTTGATACTTTGCTTGATGGTCGTCCCCATCATGATCTCTTTATCTCCCCAGCATGTCGGCTGTACCCGTCACCGCTTTATCCCGAGCAGTCGTCCTCTGCTCGATGATCGTCCTCCATCACTCGCACTTTATAATCATACTATACTTTCTTTTACAATCTATATCCCTTTTCTTCTCCTCCCCAGTGAGTGCAAATTTTGGACTATTTTTTGTATTCAACCACAAGTTATCTTGTTTGTCTGTTAAGCCAGGCACTTACATCCTGCACAGCTAGCTCATTTTTGAATAGGGTCAGCTGTAAACACCCCAAATTTGCCCTCACTAAGTTCACACCATGGCTTGTGATCTTTCATATTTGCATTAGTTTAATCATATCATATCATATCATGTTGTATTTTTGCTTCACTGCATTGGTTCAAGTTCATCTGCATCTAGGGTTTGTGATCTGAGCAATCCAAGGTCCATCTGAGCCACTCCCAAGGCCTCCAATCATCTCAAGAGGGTTCATGTATGATCAATCATCATATTTTATCCTCCAAAGATCAAGGAAGTCAAAAAATCACAAGAACTGGCAAAGCATGGAAGAAGAGCTAGGGTTTAACTACACAAATGACCTGAAAATAGGGTTTTGGTTTTAGAGGCCATAACTCCAAATTTTTTGGTCATTCTTGTTTCTAATGGTCTCAATATGTTATAAAGATCATGCATACCAAGTTTGATGAAGAAATTCATTGTGGAAGTCATCTGATCACTAGGTAACTTCTTGAGCAAGTCAGAGCAAAATCAGGGCATCTGAGGCCCCCATCCATGGAACCAAAGTGGATTTTTCATCAAATTGAAGTTATATGGTCTTTATTTGATTATTGAAGTGCTTAGAAGTTTACAAATTTGAAGAAAAATGAGCTAAACCAAAAGTTGCCAAAAATGGAAATGACTTGTAATGTAAACTTTCCATTTTGGGAAAGTTTTTCAACCTCCTCTTTCTCAACCAAAAATGCTTCAAATGAAAAATTATTAGTCATGAAAGTTGTAGATTGGATCATTCCCTTTTCAAAAAGTACAAGAACAAGATCTAATTCATTTTGGAACTCAAGTTATGGCTTGTCAAAGTTGGCAAAAATCACATAATTTTAAAGAATGCACCAAAGAGGGATTTTTGCAAAGCCTCTTGCCAATTCATTTTGTGACTTCAAACACACTTCTAAGCATCATACAAACATTGTGCAAAGTCTAAAACTCAGAATTGCCCAAAGAATTTCAAAATTTCATGCCTTGCCCATGAAGAAATCTCAAAGGGGCCAAAGTTTCATGAAATTGCAAAATGACCAAGAACCTTTCACAAACATGCTGAATTGCCTCTAAGTGAATTCCATGGACATCCTTAATCTCAGCTGAACCAGGACATGTCCAAATCCAAGCCTGCCACTTGCCCATACCTCAAGTACAAGAAATGTTGACTTTTTGCATTTCAAAACATACCAATCACACTATGCCACAACTACTCTCTGAACCAATTGCATTTGTTTATACTAACCTAAAGCAAGCCATAACACACAAGAACACAGCCTAAAACCTCAGCATTCTCAAGTTCACAAAAATCATCCCTCTTGCATTTTCCTTCGAAACACACAGCACACTTGCTCAATCTTCAAACAAACACCACAATTCATTTCCAAATCAATCACTGATCACAAACCACCCACCAAAACAGCCAAGAACACACCACAAGCAAAACACGATTTTCTGACCAGTGTAGTACAAACTCACAAACCAGCCATCCTCAAAGCTCTCCAAGCATCAAAGCTTCTTCAGGGAGGTCATTGGAGACATTTTGCACCAAGGAAGCAGCCAGAAAGCTCAAGGGTTGAAAGCTCCATCTCAGGTAGCCATTCGAATTAATTTTTCCAGAACCTTTATTTTATGTTACTAAATGATTAAGCATGTTCCCCTGAGTACACTGAACTTTGTATTTTTGAAAATGGTGGAGAGATGAGTATTTACTGAGCTTCTGAAATTTTTGCCATTTTTGTTGTTATCTTCGAATCTTGATTTTGGGTGAAAAGAAATGAAGTTTGAGGATGGATTTAGGTTCAGGGGGGTGAGGGGAGTGATCTGGAGCTTTAGAGCTCCAGAAATAACCTAGAAGTGAGGTTTTGGTTTTGCTCAGGGGAGGTGTGGTCGGAGAAGACGACCGAAGGTCTTTTCCGGCCACCTGAAAGTGATTAATGGCTAATTAGGGTTAGGGTTTCTGTTTGAATGAGGGCCCTTGGATTTGTACTTCCCGCGTGAGATGAGTGGCTGAGATTAGTTCATTAACTTAATTTTTGGATTATTCATTTAACTAAATAGGATTAATGAAGTTTGAATGTGGGCCTTTAGATCTGGCGCGCAGTCAACCAGTCCAAACCCAGATTCAATCCTATCCCTCCATTCAGCATACTTCTCATTTATTTTAATTTTATTTCATTTTTCTCATTTTATTTTGTACAAATTATTTAAAATAGTTAAAAATTGCCAAAAATATTTTTATGCAGCATTTTAATTCCAAATAATTTTCTTAACCCAAAAATATTTTTATTTTTATTTTTTGCATTAAAAAATCATTTTTTAGACAATTAATTGTTTATTTTAATTAATTACTGAAAATTAATTAATTAAAATATCATTTAGGTTTCTAAAAAATCCCAAAAAATTCATATTGCATCTTTAAACATTTAGACACATTTTCATACCATCCACACAAATTTCTCTTTGGTTTTGAATCATTTTGACATTTTTTCTTTGAATTTAGGGTTCATAAAATCCCATTTTTGAACCCTAACTTCAAGAATTATTTTATGCCTAACCAAGAATGGTATGACCATGGTTCTTTCTGCATTGATCTTCATTTGAAATGTATTTTCTAACATAATTTTGTCATTAATTTCTTCTGCCTTTTTGAATTGATTTGCATTTTTCCCCTTTAGGTACCTTAAAATCCTAGATAACTTAGAAAAATCATAACTTTCATTAGGTTTAGAGTTAGGTCTTCTCCTTTGGGGTGTGATATCATATGGGATTAGGTTTCCTTTGATTGCATTTTCAATTTTTTATCTTGTCATTTGCTTCTGTTTTTAAGTTTTTCATCTCATGTTGCATGAAAACCCTAATTTTGCATCTTCACTTGCATTCATCTTGCATATGCTTGCATACATAAACTTGCCATGACATTTTATGCATTCACATGACTTCTAAGACATCTTAGGACACATTAGAATCATGTTTGATCATTGCATCATTCACTTGCCATGTTATGCATCCATTTCATTTCATGTGCATTCATGAACTTTCATGCTTCTTTCATGCTTCATTTGCATCCTCATCATTTGTATGATCATTCACATCTCTTGACATACATTTGTACTATCTCTTAGCATCATTTGCATCATGAATATGCTTCTGGTTTTGTTTTTCATCCTTGCATTCATTTCATTTCATTTCCTTTTACTAACTTTTCAGGTGGTAAGTTACTTTGAGAAGTGAATTTGCCTTCACTTCTCACAATCTCTTCTCATCTCTCTTATGCATTCATTGCTGAATTTTGTATTTGTATTAGAGTGAGCTTGCTCATTCATGTTCCTTCTTCACCTTCTTTCTTCAATCAACTTATCTTCTTAAGTGAAGTAAGTTGACTTGTTTCTTCTGCTTCTCCTCCTTTCATCTGCTTCTTCCTTGGTGGATTTTCTTGAAGATCTCTTGCAAGCCTTATAAACCCTAGGAACACCCAAGCATGATAAAAATTAGGGTTTTGATTAGTCCCCCATTATTTTTACCTTTTGTGTCTTCTTTTGTGTCTTCTCTTCTCATCTCATAATCAGGGACTAAACCCTCAAGGTTTTAAGGCTTTATGATTAAGATTATGCCTGCATCCTTCTCTTAGGATGGAGTGTATAACTTTAATCCTAAGTGTTAAACCCTTGATGTGTTTAAATCTCTTAATCAATCCATCTAATAATCACTAAGACAATAAGCTTGTAACTTGGGCCTTGCATTAGGGTTCTAATTCTTCCTTAATTGGTTAAGAAGGACTAACCCTAGTGTTAATGGACAAGTCCTCCTCAAGTTGTCTTACAAACCATAAAATCCATTTCTTAATCTTATCATTAACTAAAATCCACCCTAATAAAGGTTTTGTTTTGTCATGAGGTTAATCCCTAATCATGGATTAAGTTGAGGAGTCTTCCTCAGCTTAAATGTTCTCATCTATTATCCTTCTATTAGGATGGTGTAATGAGTCCATTAAATCCCTTATTATGGCTTAAACTCATTACTTAACACTAAACAAAAACTCCAAAAACATCTAAATAATGGCAAGTAGGTTAATGATCTTAATCATACACCATGGTGGTTAAGTGTGAGGTGCTTACTTCATACTTAAGGTATTCTCATTACCCCTAATCAGAGGGAAGATGTGATGAGCTTACTAACCCTTGGTTTAGGCTTAAGCTCATTAGCTTATGACAAACACAAAAAGCAATAAAAGATTGAAAATGCCAAAAACAAACAATAATCATCTCCTTCGGGATTCTTTTCTCACCTCATTCACTCACAAACGAGAACTCTCTTCTTCCGTCTAATGCAAGACAGTTAGCACCTGAGCCAGACAGGTCATACACTTGAGCATAGACAAGTAAGCAGTTCACAAGTCAATTCATCTTTCAGTCTCTTTGAGTCGAACTACGGTGTTCTGACTTCCTCATTGCACGAGAGGATACATAGGCATAACTTAAATGTTATCAAACAAAAGTCTCTGTCTCTCCCCCCCCCCCCTCTTCCAGCATTATTCTTTTAAGCCTCATTGTCTTGAGCATTGCACTCTTTTCTTACACTGACACTCCTTTCTTCACACTTTTTTTTGCACTAACACTTGTACATCCTTTTCCAGCTTTTACACACAGATAACACTGACACTACCCTATTTAAACAAAATCTTTCAAGCGTGGATCCCGTCGAGTACGACGGACAATCTGGGTGCTAATACCTTCACAGGTTGTAACCAACCCCCTTTCTCAGTTTCTCTGGTTCGCGACCGTCTTATCCATCTCTTCCTAGGTTTATGCAGCATTACCTTTCCTTCTGGATAAAAATGCCTAGCTGGCGACTCTTTTCAGTTCATCTTCATGTTCTCCTTTTGCCGACCGTTCGCGTATGTACCCCTTCTGACCCGGTGTCATTTGGTGGGAGCGACAGCTTGGCGACTCTGCTGGGGACCCTTATACTGCAACCAGGGCTTCTGGTTCTTTTTGTGGGTTCCTCCTAGCGCTTGTTTGATTTGTGTTTACTGGGGTGTTATGTGCTAATTGTGTTTATTTATTTGCTTTATTTATTGCTTTATGTACAGCTTTATTTACTGCTTTCTTTACAGTTTTTTATACATCATACTGTCATTATCATTGCTGGATCTGGCTTCTGTTTTGGTGGGTGGGGTTTCACTGAGTGAATAAGGTCTTATACCTGGGACCTGAGTGACACCTAGGCTAGAGTGGTTCATATTCTTTCTCATTCCATTTCGGTCTGGTGCGGGAATATGAAACACGGTTCAGATGTGGGTTTCTTCTTGAGAACTCTGTGCTACAGATTTCCTGTAGTGCTAGGGCTATCTGGGAAGCCTGCTAAGTCTGGATGACCTTTATTTTGACCTTCAGAATCTGGGGTGAATTAGAGGAGGATCCTTTATGGTTATTGTAAACACTGTACCTCCGGGTTAGAAGTGTTTACAGTTCTCATAACTGATCCAAGTCTTAGGATCCTTGTTCTAGAACATTACATGTGAGGGGGTTGGGTTGTTTACAGGTTTGCAGGAACCCTTGGCCACATCATACCCTGTTACTGTTTTGTTTAAGAATACTTCACTTTGGACAGTTCTTGTGATTAACCCTGGACATGTGACTCTTTATTTGAGTCCCCCACCCTGGTTACTGGATTTCTGAGCCTCCATCTGGACCTTTGAACATACATGGACCTTATACCAAGACAGATAATCAGATCCAGCTCTTGATCACAAACCCTTGCATATCATTTGCATATACCATCATTGCATCATTTAATATTTGTTTATTTGTTTTTCAGGGTATCCATCATATCATACTTGGTTTGGTTTTGACCCCTTCTATTGCTTAGACCTCTGCTTCAGCTATCTCCTTCAGCACCTCCTTCAGTCTGTCAAAGACTCACCTGCATCAGTCTGTCAGAGACTTACCTCCAGCTTCTCAGTCTGTGATCTTCATCAACATTTGTCATCAGCTTCTTCATCAGCACTCATGGATGCTCCAAGGAAAAGCAACATATCTTATCACTTCTTTGAGCCCATTTTGACTGGTATCAGGCAGGTCTAGTCTCTTATCACACCTGACCACATCCCACTGTCTAGAGAGCACTATGGGGGTATTTTGGATATGGTTATGGATCTTGATTCTTCTCATAGAAGCATGATCCACACATGCTTGCAGTTCTATGACCCTCCACTCAGATTCTTCACCTTTCCTGATTTCCAGATGGGCCTCTGTTGGAAGAGTTTTCCTTGTTGATTGGAGTGCCTATCAGAGGAGGGATCCCCTTTAACCTAGAGATGACTGCTCCCAGAAGTGAAGAGATGGCAAGGGCATTTCACTTGGAAGGTGCAACAATGTTGCTTCAGCCCAGTATTCTGACTGGTCCCGTACTAGAGCTCAGATCACCAGAATTCCTTTCACCTTGGAGGACACACCTGGACCTTCTACAGTACAACCTACATCAACCGTTAGCCTGGAGGAATTTGAAAAGCTGAAAGAGAGGAATAATCAACTATCTGAGGCCTTGAAGAAGACTCTTTAGGAAAGAAACGACAGTCGTCTAGACATTGAGAGATTGGAAAGACTCAAGACTAAGCATCTGACCAAGATTGAGAGGATAGATGACTACATAAGGAAAGCAAGATCCGGGGAACAGATATTGAAGAATGCCTGCAAGGAGGCCAAGATTCAGAAAGCTAGGGCTGAGCATTACCTGGAGGAAAGCCAGGCTAGGTGGATCAGGATCACCGAAGCTCGTGCACAAGAAGACCATAGGACTTAGGCCAAGATTGAGCAGCTGGAGGCCAATGAGAAGAAGCAGCAGGAAGCTTTGCTGGCAGCCCAGAAGGAGATATCAGAATTGAAACTCAATGCGGGGTTAAAGAGATCAAAGGATCAGGACAGGCATAAGAAGCTGACTAATGCCTGTAAACAACCCAAACTTGCCCTCACCCATTCACACCATGTCTTGTGATATCCTCATATACATAAGTTCAATCATAGCATCTCATATCACATTTGTGATTCACTGCATTGTTTCTAAGTCATTTGCATCTAGGGTTTGTGATCTGAGCAATCCAAGAGCCACTTGAGCCACTCCAAAGGTCATCAATCACTTCAAAGGGGTCCATGTGTGTTCAAGCATCATATTATATCCTCTCAAAGTCAAGAATGTCAAAAAATCACAAGAACTGGAAATGGCATGGAAGCAGAGCCAGGTTTAACTGCACAGATGACCTAGAATTAGGGTTTTGGTTTCAAAGGCCATAACTCCAAATTTTTTGGTCATTATTGTTTCTATTGGTCTCTATATGGTATAGGGATCATGCATATCAATTTTCATGAAGAAATTCAATGGGGAAGTCATCTGATCAAGAGTTGACTTTTTGAGCAAGTCAGTGCAAAATCAGGGCATCTGAGGCCCCCAATGACCCAACAAAAGGGTGTTCTTCATCATTTTGATTGTGTATGATCTTTATTTGATCATAGAAGATGTTAGAAGTTCACAAAATTGAAGAATTTCAAGCCATTTGCAAAGTTGACTTTTTGGGAAAGTTGACTTATAATGAAAATTGCCATTTTGGGAAACTTTTTCAACCCTTGCTTTTTGATTCAAAAATGCTTCATATGGAAAAACTTTGGTCATGAAAGTTGTAGAATGGATCATTCCCTTTTCAAAAAGTACAAGAACATGACCTAATTCATTTTGGATCAAAAGTTATGGCTTGTCAAAGTTGGGAAAAATCACATAATTTCAAGATTTCTACCAAAGAGGCAAAGTTGCAAAACCACTTGCCAAGGCAAATTGAACTTCCAAATGGACTTCTAAACTTCACACAAACATGAACCAAGGCCTAAAAGTCAGATTGCATCAACGAATCACTCATTTTTGTGACTTGTGGGGCAAGAAATTTCAAAAGGGCCAAAGATGAAGCAAGTTGCAAAACCTCACCCAAACCCTAATCCACTTGCTTGCTGACCTCAGAATTGATCCTAGGGCTCTCCACACTTCTTGCTGCGCAGGACACCCCATTTGTCCTTGGCTAGCTATGAGCCCATACCTCTCTTACACAAAGTTTGACATTTTGGCCAAAGACCCATACCAATCACAATAGGGCACACCAACTCCACAGGCCTATCCATGAGTGATAAGTGGACCAAAGGCAAGCCATAGCACATAACCATTCATGCTGAAACACACTCCAAGCCCTAGTTCCAAGTTTATGCTTCATTTGCAAAACCATTCGAAATTGACTCCACAAGCTTCAAACACAAAAACAAACTTCACCATTGATCTCAACATGACTCACTGATCACAAACCAACCATTAAAACAACCTGAAAGTCACTGAAACCAAAACACGATTTCCTTTCCCCTTTGAACAGAACTCTGTCAATCTCCCAAACCAGCCATCCCCAAAGCTTTCTAAGCTTCATTTCATCATCAGAGGGTTCAAAGGAGTGGACTTGCAGCAAAGGAAAGGCCAGAAAGCCCAGAACCATGAGATTCCATCTCAGGTAGCCATCTCAAACTTTTTTCCAGAAACTCCATTTTGAGTTCTTAAACGCTTCTATGTGCTCCCCTGATCATGGGGATATGATTATTTTTGAAAATGGTTGAGAAACCAGGATGTATGATTGCTCTGAAACTTTCTGACCTAAAAATTGTTTGCTTCGATTCATGTTGTTCTTGAGTGATAAATGATTTTTGAGGATTGATTCGTGTTTAGGGTTGTTTAAGGTTTGATTCTGGAGCTTTTGGGGGTTTGGGGGGAAGTTTTGAAGAAGTTAGCAACTTTCAGGTGAGAGTCTGTCCGGAGAAGATGAGCGGAGGTCTTCTCCGGCCACCTGAAAGTCATTAGTGACTTAAATGCGTTTAGGGCTAAGTTTGAACGTGGACCTTTGATCAGGCTGACTTCTGTTGACTCCCGCGCGTTCCAATGGCTAGGATGCTTTCATTAAACCCTAATCCACGTCATTAATCCTTTTAATTGAGTTTATAAATTAATCTGGCCAGTTTGAATCTCAACCCTTAGATCTGGCGCCAGTCAATTCGCGCGTTCCTTGTTTAAACCTCAGCCTTAGATCCTGCATACTTTCCCTTTAATTTCTTTTTATTTTCATTTTATTTGTTTTGTTTTGTACATTTATTTAAAAATAGTAAAAATCATTGAAAAATTCTGAAAATTTTTATCAAACCTTTTATTAATTTTCAGAAACAAAAAATATTTTTATTTTTATATTTTGCATTGGAAAATATTTTTAAATCATTTAAAAGTTTATTTTTAATTGATTAATGAGAATTAATTAATTAAAAATACTTTTAGGTATTTAAAAATCACAAAAAAATTCATGTAACATTTAAAATCATTTAGAAGCATTGTCCAATTCTCAAACCAAATTTCTTTTTTGATCTTGATGCCTTTTGACAATTTTCAATGGATTTAATTTCATTTCAAGGCATTGTTTTGATTCAAACTTCAAAAATTCATTTCTGCCCAACCATTGAGAGTGGGACAATGATTCTTTTTGCATTGCATCTTGCATATCATGTAGTTTATAGTATTAAATTGGCATGAATTGATCTTGCATTTTCAATTTGTTTGACATTTTTCTTGACAAGGTACCTTAAAACCCTAGCCAACTTAGGAAATTCATAACTTATACTAGGTTAAGAATTGGATCCTCTCCTTTGGGCAGTGAGTTTGTATAGGTCTAGGGTATCTTTGATTGTATTTTCAAATTTTTATCATGATGTTTGCTTCTGGTTTTGATTTTTTCTTTGTGTATTGATCATAAACCCTAATTCATGCCTTTCTTTGCATCCATCTTCCATTTGCTTGCATACCATGACTTGCCATGACATTTTGTGCTTCCATTTGATTCATATGACATCTTAAGACATATTAGAATCATTTTTGATCATTGCATCTCACATTTGCCATGTTGTATGTCATTTGCATTCCATAACTTTTCATGTATGTTCATGGTTCTAAGCATGCTTCTCTTGCATCCATATGTTTGTATGATCATTCTAATGCCTTGCCTCATGTTTACATCATCTCTTAACATCATTAACATCATACTCATGCTTCTGGTTTTGGTTTGCATCATCACATCTCATCCCATTTGCATTGCATTTCATTTCTTTACTAACTTTTCAGGTGGTAAGTTGTATTGAGAAGTGGATTTGCCTTCACTTCTCATAATCTCTTTTCATCTCTCTTATGCATCATTGCTGCATTTTTGTATGTGTATTGGATTGAGCTTGCTCATTCTTGTTCATTCTTACTTTCTTTCTTTAAGCAACTTGACTTCTTAAGTGAAGCAAGTTGTTTTGCTTCTCCTTTCATCTGCTTCCCTCCTTGGTGGTTCTTTGAAGATCTTTCTCTTAAACCTCACAAACCCTAGGACTTCCAAGCATGATAACAATTAGGGTTGATTAGTCCCCCACTTAGTTTTTACCTTTGTGTCTCTTTGAGTCTTCTCTTCTCATCTCAAAATCAGGGACTAAACCCTAAAGGCTTTAAGGCTTTGTGATTAAGCTTATGCTTGCATCCTTCTATTAGGATGGATTGTATAACTTTAATCCTAAGTGTTAAACCCTTAATGTATTTAAATCCTTTAATCAATTCACTTAATAATCATCAAGACATCAAGCTTGTAACTTGGGCCTTGCATTAGGGTTCTAATTCTTCCTTAACTAGTTAAGAAGGACTAACCCTAGTGTTAATGGACAAGTCCCCCTCAAGTTGTCTTACAAACCTTAAAACTCACTTCTTCATCTTATCATTAACTAAAATCCATATAATAAAGGCTTTGTATTGTCATGAGGTTAATCCCTAATCATGGATTAAGTTGAGGAGTCTTCCTCAACTTAAACATTCTCATCTATTATCCTTCCATTGGGATGGTGTAATGAGTCTGTTTAATCCCTGATTATGGCTTAAGCTCATTACTTAACACTAAATAAAAACAACAAAAACATCTAAATAATCACAAGTAGGTTAATGATCTTAATCCTACATCATGGTGATTAAGTGTGAGATACTGACTTCACACTTAAGGTATTCTCATTACCCCTAATCAGAGGGAAGATGTGATGAGTTTACTAACCCTTGGTTTAGGCTTAAGCTCATTAACTTATGACAAATTTCCAAAAAGCAATAAAAGACTGAAAATACAAAAAAACAAACAATAATCGTCTCCTCCGGGATTCTTTTCTCATCATCTTCATTCACAAACGAGAACTCGCTTCTTCCGTCTAATGCAAGACAGTTTGCACCTGAGCCAGACAGGTCATACACTTGAGCATAGACAAGCAAGCAGTTCACAAGTCAATTTATCTTTCAGTCTTTTTGGGTCGAACTACGGTGTTCTGACTTCCTCATTGCACGAGAGGATACGTAGGCATAACTTAACAGTTATCGAACAAAAGTCTCTGTATATTCCCCCTTTTCCCAGCATTATTCTTTCAGCCTCATTATCATGAGCATTTCACTATCTTCTTACACTGACACTTCATATACTTCACTTCACATTCTTTTTACACTGACACTTGCATTCTTTCCAGCTCTGATACACAAACAGCACTGACACTACCCCTTTGAAACACAAATCTTTTAAGCGTGGATCCCGTCGAGTACGACGGACAATCTGGGTGCTAATACCTTCCCAGGTTGTAACCAACCCCCTTTCTCAGTCTCTCTGGTTCGCAACCGTCTTATCCATATCTTTCTTAGGTTTATGCAGCATTACCTTTCCTCCGGGATAAAAATGCCTAGCTGGCGACTCTTTTAATTTCTTTTCTCCTTTCGCCGACCGTTCGCGTCTGTACCCCTCTTGACCTTAGGTGTCATTTGGTGGGAGCGACAGCTTGGCGACTCTGCTGGGGACCCTTATACTGTAACCAGGGCTTCTAGTTCTTTTTGTGGGTTCCTCCTAGCACTTGATTGATTTGTGTTTACTGGGGTGTTATGTGCTATTTGTGTTTATATATTTATTTTGTTTATTGCTTTATGTACAGTTATTTACTGCTTTCTTTACAGCTTTATATATCATACTGTCATATTGTCATCTGGCTGGATCTGGTTTTTGCTTTGGTGGGTGGGGTTCTATTGAGAGTTTAAGGTCCTACACCTGGGACCTGAGTGACACCTAGGCTAGAGTGGTTCATGTTCTTTCCCATTCCATTTCAGTCTAGTGCGGGAACATGAAACACGATTCAGATGTGGGTTTCTTCTTGAGAACTCTGTGCTACGGATTTCCTGTAGTGCTAGGGCTATCTGGGAAGCCTGCTATGTTTGGATGACCTTTACTATGACCTTCAGAAACTGAGGTGAATTAGAGGAGGATCTTTTATGGTTATTGTGAACACTGTACCTCCGGGTTAGAAGTGTTTACACTTCTCATAACTGATCCAAGTCTGAGGATCCTTGTTTTAGAACATCACCTGTGAGGGGGTTGGGCTGTTTACAGGTTTGCAGGTACCCTTTGGCCACATCATACCCTGATACTTTTTGTGTTTAAGAATGCTTCACTTTGGACAGTTCTTGTGATTTAACCCTGGACATGTGACTCTTTATTTGAGACCCCCACCTAGGTTACTGGACTTCTGAACCTCCATCTGGATTTCTTGAGCATACATGGGCCTTTTATATCAAGACAGTAATCAGATCCAGCTTGATCACAAACCCTTACATATCATTTGCATACATCATCATTGCATCATTTAACATTTGCTTATTTGTTTTTCAGGGTATCCACATTATATTTTGGCTTGGTTTTGACCCCTTCATCTGCATAGACCCCTGTTCATCAGCTATCTGCTTCAGCCATCTTCATCAGTTTCCTGCTTCAGCTACTGTTATCACCAGTCTCAGCCTATCAGTGGCTCATCTCCAGTATCAGTCTTCATCATCAGCATCTGTTTTCAGCTCTTCATCAGCAGTCATGGCACCCAAAAAGAGCAACATTTCTTACCACTTCTTTGAGCCTGTGCTGGCTGGCATCAGGCAGGTCCAGGCACTCATTACTCCAGACCATATCTCATTATTCAGAGAACATTATGGAGGCATCCTTGATATGGTTATGGACCTAGACCCTTCTCATAGGAGTTTGATTCACACTTGCCTACAGTTCTATGATCCTCCTTTGAGATGCTTCACTTTCCAGGATTTTCAGTTGGGACCTTTATTAGAGGAGTTTTCATCATTGGTTGGAGTGCCTGTCAGGGGTGGTATCCCCTTCAACCCAGAGATGCCTTCTCCCAGCATTGAAGAAGTGGCAAAAGCACTGTATTTGGAACCTATTCTGATTGAGCAAAACATGACTACAAAGGCTAGAATCCCTGGCCTACACTTGGACTTTCTAACTTCTCAGGCTATCCTGAAGGCCTCCTTGGGAGAATGGAAGGCAGTTTGTGCATTGTTAGCCCTCAGTATATATGGGGTTATACTTTTTGCAGATGAGCCCAAGTTTATTAGCAAGAATGCTATTCATCTCTTCCTTTTGAGGAACCCAGTGCCCACCTTGCTGGGAGACTTCTATTATTCTGTTCACCAAAGGAATGAGAAGCAGAGAGGGAGATTGGTGAGATGCTGTGCTCCTCTATTTCATACCTGGCTGCTCAAACACTTACCCAAAACTGATGCCTTCCTGAACCCTCACCAACAGAAAAACTGGGCTAGAAGACTTACTGCTTTGACCTCAAATGACATCAGATGGTGCACCCAGAGCACCAAAGGCAGGGACATAATTACTAGTTGTGGGCAGTTCCCCAATGTACCTCTGATAGGAGTGAAGGGTTGCATCAACTACAACCCTTTGCTGTTTAAAAGACAGTTGGGCTATGCTCTGGTTCACCCTCCTAAAGTGCAAGATTTGGCTGAAACCCTGTATTGTGAGATAAAGCCTAATCCAGCTGTTGTCAGACAAGCATCCTGGGCTTGGGACAACATCCAGACCAAGGGGATGGCCATTCTTGGGAGATGCAACAATGTGGCTTCAGCTCAGTACTATGAGTGGTCTCATGCTAGGGCTCAAATTTCTGGGATGCCTTTCACCATTGAGGATGCACCTGGACCATCCACAGTACCACCTCCAGCCACTGTCAGCCTGGAAGAGTTTGACAAACTGAAAGAGAGGAATGAGAAACTGACTCAAGCTCTGCAGAAGACCCTCTGGGAGAGGAGTGATGGTCGTCTAGACATTGAGAGGTTGGAAAAGCTAAAGGTGGAGCACCTAGCCAGGATTGAGAAATCAGAGGACTACATCAAGAAATCAAGAGCTGGAGAGCAGATTTTGAAGAATGCCTGTAAAGAGGCCCAGTTTCAGAAGGCTAGAGCTGATCTCTATCTGAAAGAAAGTCAAGCTAGGTGGGTCAGGATCACTGAAGCTCGTACTCAGGAGGATAAGAGAACTCAAGACAGGATTGAGCAGTTGGAGGCAAATGAAAAAAGGCTCTGCTGGCAGCCCAGAAGGAAATCTCAGAATTGAAGCTTAGGGTTGGTGTGAAGAGGTCAAAGGACCAGGACAGACACAAGAAGCTGACTGCTGCTATTGCCACCAGGAACCTTCTTATCAGAAGCATTACAGAGCATCCGGATGGCCCTGTAACTGAAGCACTTTTGAAGGAAGTTAAGGAGGATGAATTTGGCTTAGATGTTTGACTTATTTGCTTGTTGTTGTTTCCATTTCATGTACTTTTCTTTTTGTGTTATATTTTGACCCCTCAGGGGCATGTGTTGTAAAAACAAACTATGTATGATTCACCTTTTGTAATATATTTGTTAGTTTGTTTCATTAAGTCTCTCTCTCTCTCAAGCAACATCAAAGCATCTTCCTCAGGGTCTGGAAAGGTCAAAACCAAGTACCAAGCCGGATACCTTGGAAACAAATAAGCATACTGCATTGCATACTAACTTTTGTTTTGTTTTGTAGGTTTTTGTTTTGTCTGTTACTAACTCTGTTGTGATTCAGGAATTATTGCTCGTCGTCGGGTGTTCCCTCTCAACCGTCCACACAGATATCCTACTCGCAACAACCTTCCTGGTATCCAGATGGACCAAGTACAGCAAGAGCTGACAGAGGTCAGAACCCAGATGGTTAACGAAAGGCTGGAGATGAGAAACCAAATGACCCAGTTCATGGAAGTAATGAATGGCTTGGCTCAAAGCCAAGAAAGACTGAGGGCATTGGTAGAAAGGCAGACCCCAGAAGAACCCCATCTAGGGACTGGAGGAACAAGTAACAATGAGAGGGTTCAGCCTCATGTTAACCCACCAGTATATGGGCCTCATCTTCATCCAGAGATCAACATCCCCACTAATGTGCAAGGGAATGCTACTACAGGAAGACCCCCAAGAGGATCAATTCACTGTAATGGGAGCTGGGGATGAAGCCTGTGATAGAAGGCTTGATGAAATTGCTGAGAAATTGAGATCTCTGGAGTCTCAAAACTCCTTAGGTTTTAATGTCATGGACATGGGGTTAGTGGATGGGGTAAGAATTCCCCACAAGTTTAAACAACCGTGCTTCGAGAAGTACAACGGAACTTCCTGTCCACGAACTCACTTGCAGTCTTTTCTGGGAAGACTTAAGGTATACACCATGGATGAAAAACTATGGATGTTTTACTTTGAAGATAGTTTGACTGGGACTTCAAGGGAGTGGTACTCTCACTTGACCAGGGCTACTATCAGGTGCTGGAAAGACCTAGCTGAAGCTTTTATCAGGCAATACCAATACAATCTAGACATGGCTCCTAACAGAACCCTTCTGATGGGAATGTCTTAGTCCTCCAGAGAAAGCTTCAGGGAATATGCCCAGAGGTGGAGACAGCTTGCTGATGCTGTCCAGCCACCCATGTCGGAAAGAGAAATGGCCGACATGTTTATGAATACCCTGCAAGGGACATATATTGATAGGCTAGCTGCCTTTTCTTCCACCAGCTTCGCTGACGTAGTTATAGCTGGAGAAAGAATTGAAAGCCTCCTGAAAATGGGTAAAATTTCCGATAATGGTGCAAGCTCGTCAAGTAATCCCAAAAAGCCTTTTGTGGGACCAAGAAGAACTAGTGAGACTAATGCCATTCATGCCACCAGGGGCAGGCCTCAGTACCTTCACAGATCAGTAGCAGCCGTCACAATTCCAGCTCCAATTCCTCAGCAACCAGCATATCAACCACAACAACCATCCCACTATCAGCAGCAAGTTCAGTATCCACCACAAAGAAACTACAACAACAACAACAACAGCAATCAACAGCAAAGACCTTTTCAACAAAGACCATCACAGGCAAATAGGGTGATTGACCCTATCCCTATGCCTTATGCCGCTTTATTGTCACAACTTCTGAAACTCAACTTGGTTGAGCTAAGGACATTGGCACCTCCAGATCCTGCCAGTCTTCCAAGAAATTATGATGTCAACGCCTGGTGTGCTTTTCACTCCAATGCACCTGGCCACAGTACAGAGAAATGCAGGGCTTTACAAATGAAGGTACAAGATATGGTGGATTCTAAAGCCCTCAACTTTGCACCCCCGCCAAATGTCAACAAGAATCCCATGCCCAATCATGGAGGACCAAGAATTAATGCTATTGAGGAAGATAAGCCATCTTTCTTAATCACCAGTGTTGGGCAGATTCGGACACCTCTGGTAGAAATTAAAGCTCAGCTCCTAGAGTGCCAGATGTTCCCCGGGTGTGAGCTCGGTTGTGATTATTGCAACATTTCGGTCAACGGGTGTGATAATTTGAGAAGCGGCATAGATGGTCTTATCAAAAGTGGTATCCTTCAAATCACAACATCAGTACCTGCAAATCCAGCAATCCCTCTGACAACGATTCCTGACTCTTCTACAACTGCAACAACAATCATTCCAACAAATTCATCAATATCATCAACCATGGCTTCATCTATCACTTCAACAAATCATATGTCAACAACCATTTCTTCTACAACATCAGCACCCATTTATTCAACAGAATCTTCTACAACACCAACAGATATCTCAGCAGTCACTATTTACTATGATCCAGCATATGTTCCTCCTAAACAACAATTTTCAACAACAAGCAATGGCATCTCCTTCCAGGTCACCAGTCACCATCTACTACGATCCGCACACCGTTTCAGTACCCTCCTCTGCAGCAGTCAGTCCAGTTACCATCACGGTGCCTGGACCCGTTCCATATGAAAGTAGTGATGCCATCCCTTGGCATTATGGCTCTGACCTCTACTGCAATGGGGAGAAAATCACTTTGGATTCTTCAACCTCTTCTCCACAAATTGATAATGTTGGGGGAGGCGGAGGCTTCACCAGAAGCGGACGCCTTTTTGCCTCACACTTGCAAAGACCTAATGCCGAAGCAAAAGCTGCTGCCAAAGCAAAGGGGAAGAGTGTGGTAGTTGAAGAGCCAACTGTCAAAGAAACTCAGAAGACATCTTTTGAGCAAGATGTAGACGAGTTTATGAGGATTATAAAGAGAAGTGATTACAAGGTGGTGGATCAGCTTCACCAAACTCCCTCAAAGATCTCCATATTATCCCTGCTGATGTGCTCTGAAGCTCACAGGAATGCATTATTGAAAGTCTTGCACGCAGCTTACGTGCCAGAGGAGATCACTGTTAATCAGCTAGAAACTGTGGTGGCCAATGTCAATACCAGTCATGGACTGGGCTTTACCCATGCTGATTTAACAACTGAGGGACGTAACCACAACAAGGCTTTACAAATCACTCTAGAATGCAAGGGTGTTGTCCTATCCCATGTACTGGTGGACATTGGGTCTTCACTCAATGTTCTACAAAGAAAGCCTTAGTGAAGCTGGAGTACGATGGCTTGGCATTGCGTCCAAGTAATTTAGTGGTGAGAGCATTTGATGGCTCCAAAAGATCAGTGCTTGGGGAGATTGATCTGCCTGTGATGATTGGCCCGCAGACCTTCAAAATTACCTTCTATGTGATGGACATTCAGCCGGCCTACAGCTGTTTGTTGGGTAGACCCTGGATCCATGCCGCTGGCGCTGTCACGTCAACCCTTCACCAGAAGCTGAAATTCGAGTGGGAAGGCCAGATCATCACCATCTGTGGTGAAGAGGACATCTTTATTAGCCATCTGGCTACGTACAAGTATATTGAAATGGACGGAGAAATTCATGAAACCATGAGCCAGGGATTTGAGGCCCTGAACATAAATGAAGCTTCTGTTGTACTGGGAACCTCCATGACATCTTATCAGCAAGCCAGGAAGGTTGTTGAAGAGGGGACTGCCCAAGGCTGGGGCAAGCTGTTGCCTGTGGAGAAGAAGGAGGACAGATTTGGGCTGGGTTACGAACCAACTCAACAAGATCAATCAGAGGCTGCTAAGAAGCCCAACTTTGTCAGCGGGGGGATGCTCACCCTAGATGCAGTGAACAACTTGGAAGATGAGTCGGAAGATGAGCGCAACCTGGAGAGCTGGATACGTCCAAGGATCCCGGGGAGCCGTATCTCAAACTGGTCTTCCCAGGAAATTATAAGGGTTACTCCTGCAGAGTAATTATTATTTCCTGTATATTTTAAGCATGCATCAAGTCTTGCATCTTGCCCAAGATGATAAGACTCATTTTGTAATCGGGCCATCTGTAATTTTGTGCAAACAGATCAATCAATGAATATCGGACATCTTTTGCAAATGAGTCTTTTTCTTTTCCGCTCACTGTTTTTCATTTTTTTCTTTTTGTACAAAAATAAAATGGCAATGTTTTCAAAATGACAACTTTATTTCACTTTTCTAAACAATATTAAAATCAATCACTAAAATGAACAATCTAAACCCTTGCAGAGAGTGCCTTTCAGACTGCACCGACAACAGCACAGCTATGGCTTCGTATGACTTTGACAATCCAATCAATCAAGCTGATGAAGGGGTTGAAGAAGATTATGAGCTTCCTGAAGAACTAGCCAGGTTGTTAAGGCAAGAGGAGAAGGTTATCACTCCTCATCAGGAGGAGGTTGAAATAATTAATCTCGGTACGGATGAAGATGTGAAAGAGGTTAAGATCGGGGCCTGCTTACAAGACTCAGTAAAGGAACAACTGATTGACCTGCTTCGTGAATATGTGGATGTGTTTGCTTGGTCTTATCAAGATATGCCAGGGTTGGACACCGATATTGTTATGCACAAGCTGCCTTTAAGAGAATATTGCCCGCCAGTTAAACAGAAGCTACGCCGTACTCGCCCGGACATGGCAATGAAGATCAAGGAAGAGGTACAAAAGCAATGGGACGCCGGGTTCCTTGCTGTGACTAGCTATCCGCCGTGGGTTGCTAATATAGTACATGTGCCTAAGAAAGTCGGCAAAGTGAGGATGTGTGTGGACTACCGGGATCCGAACAGAGCCAGCCTGAAAGATGACTTCCCTTTACCTCACATCGATGTATTGGTTGATAATACGGCTCAGTTCTCGGTATTCTCCTTCATGGACGGATTTTCAGGGTACAATCAAATCAAGATGTCACCTGAAGACATGGAGAAGACAACTTTCATCACACCCTGGGGCACGTTCTGTTACAAGGTGATGCCATTCGTACTAAAGAATGCTGGTGCAACCTATCAACGGGCTATGGTAACATTATTCCACGACATGATCCATAAAGAAATTGAATGTTATGTGGATGACATGATTTCCAAGTCCCTCACAGAAGAAGATCACCTGGTAAATCTGCTGAAGTTATTCAAGCGTCTGAGGAAATACCAACTGAAATTGAACCCCAACAAGTGCACATTCGGGGTGCGATCTGGTAAGCTGTTGGGCTTTATTGTAAGCGAGAAAGGGATTGAAGTTGACCCTGATAAAGTCAAAGCCATTCAAGAAATGCTTGCACCGAAGTCAGAAAAAGAAGTTCGGGGGTTTTTAGGTAGATTGAACTACATTTCACGGTTCATATCTCACCTTACAGCAACTTGTGAACCTTTGTTCAAGCTGTTAAGAAAAGAACAAACGGTCAGGTGGAACGAAGACTGCCAGAGGGCTTTTGACAAAATCAAGGAGTACTTGCAAGAACCTCCAATCCTTATGCCTCCAGTTGAAGGAAGACCTCTAATCATGTACTTGACAGTATTAGAAGAGTCAATGGGGTGTGTGCTGGGCCAGCATGACGAGTCTGGTCGAAAAGAGTATGCAATATACTACCTAAGCAAAAAGTTTACCGACTGTGAACAACGTTATTCACTGCTCGAGAAAACTTGTTGTGCTTTAGCGTGGGCTGCTCGCCGGCTGAGGCAGTATATGTTGACCCACACTACCTTATTGATACCAAAGATGGACCCAGTTAAGTACATTTTTGAGAAGCCAGCACTTACCGGACGGGTTGCAAGATGGCAAATGATCCTCACAGAATATGACATCCAGTACACATCTCAAAAAGCCATCAAGGGCAGTGTATTGTCTGATTATCTTGCTGAGCAACCTATTGATGATTACCAGCCTATGAGATTTGACTTCCCTGATGAAGACATCATGTTCATAAAAGCAAAAGATCATGAAGAGCCTGTTCACACTGAAGGGCCTGACCCAGAAGAAGAATGGACTATGATGTTTGACGGGGCTGTTAATATGAATGGTCGTGGTGTTGGTGCAGTACTCATTACATCTAAGGGAGTTCACATGCCTTTCTCGGCAAAACTCACCTTTAACTGCACTAACAACGAAGCTGAATACGAAGCTTGCATTATGGGTCTTGAGGAAGCCATTGATCTCAGGATCAAAACTTTGACTGTATTCGGAGATTCAGCTTTGGTAATCAATCAAACCAATGGCAAATGGTACACGCACCAAGATCATCTGATACCTTACAGGGATTATACAAGGAGGTTATTGACTTTCTTCTCAACGGTCAAGCTTGAGTATATCCCTCGGGACGAGAATCAGTTTGCAGATGCTCTTGCTACCATTTCATCCATGATCAAAGTTCAAGCTGCCAACTTTGTGCCTCGGATTTCAGTGTCCAGACTCGACAGACCAGCATATGTATTCTCAGCAGATGTTGTTAAGGATGATAAGCCTTGGTTCCACGACATTAAGTGCTTCTTGGAGGATCAGACATACCCACCTGGGGCATCTTCCAATGATAAGAAGACGTTGAGAAGGCTTGCTGGTAGTTTCTTCCTGAATACTGACGGCTCCCTGTACAAGAGAAACTTTGATATGGTACTTCTCAGATGCGTTGATAGGACAGAAGCAGACTTGTTGATGCACGAAGTGCACGAGGGATCCTTTGGTACCCATGCAGGAGGGCATGCCATGGCCAAGAAGTTGCTAAGATCAGGTTATTACTGGATCACAATGGATGCCGACTGTTGTGCTTATGCCAGGAAATGTCATAAATGCCAGATCTATGCGGATAAGGTGCATGTGCCTCCAAATCCTTTGAATGTGATGTCTTCACCCTGGCCCTTTGCCATATGGGGCATTGATATGATTGGCAAAATTGAACCGACTACTTCAAACGGCCACAGATTCATCCTGGTTGCTATTGACTATTTCACCAAGTGGGTTGAAGCAGCTTCCTATGCAAATGTTACAAGGCAAGTGGTAGCCCGATTTCTGAAGAGGGACATCATCTGTCGGTATGGAGTGCCCGAGAGAATCATTACTGATAATGGTTCTAACTTAAACAACAAAATGATGACAGAGCTGTGTCGGGACTTCAAGATCCAACACCACAATTCTTCTCCTTACAGGCCAAAGATGAATGGCGTTGTTGAGGCAGCAAATAAGAATATCAAGAAGATTGTGCAGAAGATGGTAGTTACCTACAAAGACTGGCATGAAATGCTACCATTTGCCTTACATGGGTACCGCACGTCAATCAGGACATCCACTGGAGCAACACCGTATCAACTTGTGTATGGTATGGAAGCAGTCCTACCTGTTGAAGTTGAATTACCCTCCCTGCGGGTATTGATGGATGTTAAACTGAATGAAGCAGAATGGGTCCGATCCCGATACGAACAACTGAGTCTGATTGAAGAAAAGAGATTGGCTGCAATTTGTCATGGGCAGCTGTATCAGAAAAGAATGAATAAGGCCTTTGATCATAAAGTCAGGCTCCGAGAGTACCAAGTAGGGGATCTTGTGCTGAAAAGACTCCTCCCTCCTCATACAGACCACAGGGGCAAATGGACTCCGAACTATGAAGGGCCATTCGTAGTAAAGAAAGTTTTCTCCGGTGGAGCACTCATGCTCAGTACTATGGATGGTGAAGACTTCCCGTCCCCTGTGAATTCAGATGCAGTTAAAAAATACTTCGCATGAAAATGACCCGCTGGACATAAAAACAGAATGTAGGTCCAGGCAAAAATAGGGCATCCCGGCGAGTCAAAAACAGAATAAAAGACTCGGGCAAAAATAAGGGAAATAAACAAAAATGTGTACACCCGCTGAGTTGAAAAGCCGCATTGGACGACTCAGGCAAAAATGGGTATCCCGATGGATTGAAAACCCGAAAGGGCGATCCATGCAAAACAAGGGAATAAGCGAACAACTGCATTCTGAATTCGTCTGTATCACTCACAACTTGGTAAGCTTCAAAAGGATCGAGCTTCTTTCAGAATCAGCTTTCTTCAGAAAGCAAGACGAGAAGAATGTCAAAAGTCATACGAGTCATAGCGAAAGGGAAGCTCCTTGAAGCGTCATCAACATTGCCAATACCTTTTGTTTCTCAATTTATAACAATCTCCTCATTTTAGGGGATTTGTTTCTTTGACTGTATCTCGCCAATTCAGGGCATATGAATCAATAAAATCAGATTTTCAGTCATGTTTTGTCTCGTACATTTTATTTTCATTAACAAAGAATGTCCGATGTCTTTAAGATACGTGCTTGCAGGAAATACGTGCTTGCAGGAAATATACTTACTCCCGGGAGTGTCTAAACTCCTATGGAGGAATCCAATAAGGGATACCTCGGGGTACTTGTGCATTTCTTTGTCTTTTCAGGATTCGCAGGCATTCAAAACACGACATGGGGTATGAAAGCTTCATCCCAGCCAGCTGGCAAATCACTATCCACTCAGTCTTAGCACCGTAGGTGCTTTCTCCCCAGCTGAGTTGCCACTCATTATTTCTCCCCAGCCGAGTTGCCATTTACTTCCTCCTCAGCTGAGTACAAAAGCCGGGAAACCATCTCCCCACAGAGCTTCGGCCTCCATCCAGAAAAGCAATGCCGGGAGAACTCACAACAGAGTGAAGAAAGCTTCTACAAACCCCAGTTGGGTCCCTCATTACCAAAGAGAGGTCTATCAGTGACCTATATCACCAAGTAGAGTCCCATATGTCAGATATACCAATGATCTCATCCCCAGCTGGGATGTTCACTTCAAGCAGATCAGTCAGAGATCTCCTCAGCAACAGGACCCGGATCCCGGATTGGTATCTTTGCATAATCATAGCATTCACATCATATTCTCTCCACAAAGCGTAGCATTCCGTCTAATACGGAACATTACGGCAAAAATCAAACATATTGCATAATCATAAGCCATGTTTTGAATCAAACACTTGTAAGTTCTGACAATCTATCAACAGTATACAGAAAACTCTCCAAAATTCCCCACCAGAGAGCCAAAGCACTGGCCTTACACTCACAAATACAAATACACACTCCTTTTGGCACTCGCCCGTGTCATTCATTCCCCAGTAAAGTCGCCCGAGCCTTCTTTACAAGCAGACACTTATATATTACAGATACTCCTTGACACCCGTCCGTGTCATATCCTCAGTAGAAAGCCAAAGCGTCCCCATTGCACTCACAGATACATCTTTATACAAAATTCCCTGACACTCGTCCGTGTCAATTTCCCCAGCACAGTTGCCTGAACACTTTGTAAACCATATACTTGTTTATATTACACCTTTCTCTTTTGACACTCATCCGTGTCACTCTCTCCAGCGAGTTAAGCACTCATCTATACACCACTCATACTTATTACTCTTGTTTCACTCATATAGATACTCGTCCGTATCTTGTATACACCACTTACAACCCTTCAGATTCAACACTCATCCGTGTTCTTTGTTAACCAGTTGATACTCGTCGGTATCATCATCTCAGAGCATGCGTCAAGCGTTTGTTTCTACCTGATACTCGTCTGTATCATAGTCTTAAGGATGCTCGTCCACATCTTTAAATCCATACACGTGTCAAACAATAATGTCTTCTTGAATGTAGACACTCATCTGTGTCTACTATTCCCCAGAAGAGTCCCCTCAGAATCAACACTCGTTCGTGTTCCTTGTTAACCAGTTGATACTCGTCCGTATCATCATCTCTAAACACGTATCAGTATTTGTTTCTACCTGATACTCGTCTGTATCGTAGTCTTAGGGATGCTCGTCCGCATCTTTAATCTATACACAACGTCAAAACACTTATACCTTTTATTTCTTGGATGTGAACACTCGTCCGTGTTTACTATTCCCCATTTAGGTCGCCAGCAAAGCAACCTTTTTTCTATCCGACATTCGTCCTATGTCATAGTACTTCCGGCAGCCGTACCCTGCCAGGTGATCGTCCTTCACCTTTGGATGACCGTCCCCCATCCTTTCCCCATCGGAGTCTCTATTCATTAGAACCCCTTCTCTATCCGGAATTCGTCCTATGTCGTGATTTTTAGCAGCCGTACCCTGCTAGGTGATCGTCCTTTACCTTTTGATGATCGTCCTTCATCATTTTATCCGATGGCTGTCCCCATCGTCGACCTTTTATCCGGCATTCGTCCTATGTCGTGATTTTTAGCAGCCGTACCCTGCTAGGTGATCGGCCTTCATCTCTTGATGATCGTCCTTCATCATTTTATCCGATGGCCGTCCCCATCGTTGATCTTGTTATCTGACATTCGTCCTATGTCATGATAAACCTTGAGAGCAGCCGTCCCCTGCTAGGTGATCGTCCTTCACCTCTTGATGATCGTCCTTCATCATGCTCGTCCGATGGCTGTCCCCATCGTCGACCTTTTATCCGACATTCGTCCTATGTCGCGATACTTTCGACAGCCGTACCCTTCCAGGTGATCTTCCTTCACCTTTGATGACCGTCCCTCATCATTATTTCATTTATTCTTTAACCCGATGGTCGTCCCCGTCGTGGTCCCTTTTCCTTTTCCTGATGATCGTCCTTCATCAGTTTAGCCCGATGGTCGTCCCCATCGTTGTTTACATCACTTTATGAACCTGATGGCCGTCCCCATCATTTCTACTAATCCCCAGAGGATCTTATAGCTTTACCTGATGGCCTTCCCCATCATAATCCCTTTTATCCCCAGCATGTCGGCCGTCCCCGTCATTGCTCTTTCCCCAGCAGTCGTCCCCTGCTCGACGGTCGTCCTTCATCGCCCACACTTTACAATATACTTTATTTTCTTTTACAATCTATATCCCTTTTCTTCTTCATTCTGTGAGTGCAAATTTTGGACTGTCTTTAGTATTCAACCACAAGTTATCTTGTTTGCCTGTTAGGCCGTTGCTTACATCCTGCACAGCTAACTCATGTTTGAATAGGGGCAGCTGTAAACACCCCAAATTTGCCCTCACCCATTCACACCATGTCTTGTGATATCCTCATAGCATCTCATATCACATTTGTGATTCACTGCATTGTTTCTAAGTCATCTGCATCTAGGGTTTGTGATCTGAGCAATCCAAGAGCCACTTGAGCCACTCCAAAGGTCATCAATCACTTCAAAGGGGTCCATGTGTGTTCAAGCATCATATTATATCCTCTCAAAGTCAAGAATGTCAAAAAATCACAAGAACTGGAAATGGCATGGAAGCAGAGCCAGGTTTAACTGCACAGATGACCTAGAATTAGGGTTTTGGTTTCAAAGGCCATAACTCCAAATTTTTTGGTCATTCTTGTTTCTATTGGTCTCTATATGGTATAGGGATCATGCATATCAATTTTCATGAAGAAATTCAATGGGGAAGTCATCTGATCAAGAGTTGACTTTTTGAGCAAGTCAGTGCAAAATCAGGGCATCTGAGGCCCCCAATGACCCAACAAAAGGGTGTTCTTCATCATTTTGATTGTGTATGATCTTTATTTGATCATAGAAGATGTTAGAAGTTCACAAAATTGAATAATTTCAAGCCATTTGCAAAGTTGACTTTTTGGGAAAGTTGACTTATAATGAAAATTGCCATTTTGGGAAACTTTTTCAACCCTTGCTTTTTGATTCAAAAATGCTTCAAATGGAAAAACTTTGGTCATGAAAGTTGTAGAATGGATCATTCCCTTTTCAAAAAGTACAAGAACATGACCTAATTCATTTTGGATCAAAAGTTATGGCTTGTCAAAGTTGGGAAAAATCACATAATTTCAAGATTTCTACCAAAGAGGCAAAGTTGCAAAACCACTTGCCAAGGCAAATTGAACTTCCAAATGGACTTCTAAACTTCACACAAACATGAACCAAGGCCTAAAAGTCAGATTGCATCAAATAATCACTCATTTTTGTGACTTGTGGGGCAAGAAATTTCAAAAGGGCCAAAGATGAAGCAAGTTGCAAAACCTCACCCAAACCCTAATCCACTTGCTTGCTGACCTCAGAATTGATCCTAGGGCTCTCCACACTTCTTGCTGCGCAGGACATCCCATTTGTCCTTGGCTAGCTATGAGCCCATACCTCTCTTACACAAAGTTTGACATTTTGGCCAAAGACCCATACCAATCACAATAGGGCACACCAACTCCACAGGCCTATCCATGAGTGATAAGTGGACCAAAGGCAAGCCATAGCACATAACCATTCATGCTGAAACACACTCCAAGCCCTAGTTCCAAGTTTATGCTTCATTTGCAAAACCATTCGAAACTGACTCCACAAGCTTCAAACACAAAAACAAACTTCACCATTGATCTCAACATGACTCACTGATCACAAACCAACCATTAAAACAACCTGAAAGTCACTGAAACCAAAACACGATTTCCTCCCCCCTTTGAACAGAACTCTGTCAATCTCCCAAACCAGCCATCCCCAAAGCTTTCTAAGCTTCATTTCATCATCAGAGGGTTCAAAGGAGTGGACTTGCAGCAAAGGAAAGGCCAGAAAGCCCAGAACCAGGAGATTCCATCTCAGGTAGCCATCTCAAACTTTTTTCCAGAAACTCCATTTTGAGTTCTTAAACGCTTCTATATGCTCCCCTGATCATGGGGATATGATTATTTTTGAAAATGGTTGAGAAACCAGGATGTATGATTGCTCTGAAACTTTCTGACCTAAAAATTGTTTGCTTCGATTCATGTTGTTCTTGAGTGATAAATGATTTTTGAGGATTGATTCGTGTTTAGGGTTGTTTAAGGTTTGATTCTGGAGATTTTGGGGGTTTGGGGGGAAGTTTTGAAGAAGTTAGCAACTTTCAGGTGAGAGTCTGGCCGGAGAAGATGAGCGGAGGTCTTCTCCGGCCACCTGAAAGTCATTAGTGACTTAAATGCGTTTAGGGCTAAGTTTGAACGTGGACCTTTGATCAGGCTGACTTCTGTTGACTCCCGCGCGTTCCAATGGCCAGGATGCTTTCATTAAACCCTAATCCACGTCATTAATCCTTTTAATTGAGTTTATAAATTAATCTGGCCAGTTTGAATCTCAACCCTTAGATCTGGCGCCAGTCAATTCGCGCGTTCCTTGTTTAAACCTCAGCCTTAGATCCTGCATACTTTCCCTTTAATTTCTTTTTATTTTCATTTTATTTGTTTTGTTTTGTACATTTATTTAAAAATAGTAAAAATCATTGAAAAATTCTGAAAATTTTTATCAAACCTTTTATTAATTTTCAGAAACAAAAAATATTTTTATTTTTATTTTTTGCATTGGAAAATATTTTTAAATCATTTAAAAGTTTATTTTTAATTGATTAATGAGAATTAATTAATTAAAAATACTTTTAGGTATTTAAAAATCACAAAAAAAAAATCATGTAACATTTAAAATCATTTAGAAGCATTGTCCAACTCTCAAACCAAAATTCTTTTTTGATCTTGATGCCTTTTGACAATTTTCAATGGATTTAATTTCATTTCAAGGCATTGTTTTGATTCAAACTTCAAAAATTCATTTCTGCCCAACCATTGAGAGTGTGTCAATGATTCTTTTTGCATTGCATCTTGCATATCATGTAGTTTATAGGATTAAATTGGCATGAATTGATATTGCATTTTCAATTTGTTTGACATTTTTCTTGACAAGGTACCTTAAAACCCTAGCCAACTTAGGAAATTCATAACTTATACTAGGTTAAGAATTGGATCCTCTCCTTTGGGCAGTGAGTTTGTATAGGTCTAGGGTATCTTTGATTGTATTTTCAAATTTTTATCATGATGTTTGCTTCTGGTTTTGATTTTTGCTTTGTGTATTGATCATAAACCCTAATTCATGCCTTTCTTTGCATCCATCTTCCATTTGCTTGCATACCATGACTTGCCATGACATTTTGTGCTTCCATTTGATTCATATGACATATTAAGACATATTAGAATCATTTTTGATCATTGCATCTCACATTTGCCATGTTGTATGTCATTTGCATTCCATAACTTTTCATGTATGTTCATGGTTCTAAGCATGCTTCTCTTGCATCCATATGTTTGTATGATCATTCTAATGCCTTTCCTCATGTTTACATCATCTCTTAGCATCATTAAAATCATACTCATGCTTCTGGTTTTGGTTTGCATCATCACATCTCATCCCATTTGCATTGCATTTCATTTCTTTACTAACTTTTCAGGTGGTAAGTTGTATTGAGAAGTGGATTTGCCTTCACTTCTCATAATCTCTTTTCATCTCTCTTATGCATCATTGCTGCATTTTTGTATGTGTATTGGATTGAGCTTGCTCATTCTTGTTCATTCTTACTTTCTTTCTTTAAGCAACTTGACTTCTTAAGTGAAGCAAGTTGTTTTGCTTCTCCTTTCATCTGCTTCCCTCCTTGGTGGTTCTTTGAAGATCTTTCACTTAAACCTCACAAACCCTAGGACTTCCAAGCATGATAACAATTAGGGTTGATTAGTCCCCCATTTAGTTTTTACCTTTGTGTCTCTTTGAGTCTTCTCTTCTCATCTCATAATCAGGGACTAAACCCTAAAGGCTTTAAGGCTTTGTGATTAAGCTTATGCCTGCATCCTTCTATTAGGATGGAGTGTATAACTTTAATCCTAAGTGTTAAACCCTTAATGTGTTTAAATCCTTTAATCAATTCACTTAATAATCATCAAGACATCAAGCTTGTAACTTGGGCCTTGCATTAGGGTTCTAATTCTTCCTTAACTGGTTAAGAAGGACTAACCCTAGTGTTAAGGGACAAGTCCCCCTCAAGTTGTCTTACAAACCTTAAAACTCACTTCTTCATCTTATCATTAACTAAAATCCATCTAATAAAGGCTTTGTTTTGTCATGAGGTTAATCCCTAATCATGGATTAAGTTGAGGAGTCTTCCTCAGCTTAAACATTCTCATCTATTATCCTTCCATTGGGATGGTGTAATGAGTCTGTTTAATCCCTGATTATGGCTTAAGCTCATTACTTAACACTAAACAAAAACAACAAAAACATCTAAATAATCACAAGTAGGTTAATGATCTTAATCCTACATCATGGTGATTAAGTGTGAGATACTGACTTCACACTTAAGGTATTCTCATTACCCCTAATCAGAGGGAAGATGTGATGAGTTTACTAACCCTTGGTTTAGGCTTAAGCTCATTAACTTATGACAAATTTCCAAAAAGCAATAAAAGACTGAAAATACAAAAAAACAAACAATAATCGTCTCCTCTGGGATTCTTTTCTCATCATCTTCATTCACAAACGAGAACTCGCTTCTTCCGTCTAATGCAAGACAGTTTGCACCTGAGCCAGACAGGTCATACACTTGAGCATAGACAAGCAAGCAGTTCACAAGTCAATTTATCTTTCAGTCTTTTTGGATCGAACTACAGTGTTCTGACTTCCTCATTGCACGAGAGGATACGTAGGCATAACTTAACAGTTATCGAACAAAAGTCTCTGTATATTCCCCCTTTTCCCAACATTATTCTTTCAGCCTCATTATCATGAGCATTTCACTCTCTTCTTACACTGACACTTCATATACTTCACTTCACATTCTTTTTACACTGACACTTGCATTCTTTCCAGCTCTGATACACAAACAGCACTGACACTACCCCTTTGAAACACAAATCTTTTAAGCGTGGATCCCGTCGAGTACGACGGACAATCTGGGTGCTAATACCTTCCCAGGTTGTAACCAACCCCCTTTCTCAGTCTCTCTGGTTCGCAACCGTCTTATCCATATCTTTCTTAGGTTTATGCAGCATTACCTTTCCTCCGGGATAAAAATTCCTAGCTGGCGACTCTTTTCATTTCTTTTCTCCTTTCGCCGACCGTTCGCGTCTGTACCCCTCTTGACCTTAGGTGTCATTTGGTGGGAGCGACAATGCCATCGCTACTAGGAACCTCCTCATTAGGACCATTACAGAGCACCCAGCTGGTCCGGTGACTGAGGCACTCCTGAAGGAAGTCAGGGAAGATGACTATGGATTGGATGTCTGATTCCTCTTTGCTTGTATTTCTTCTCTTTTGATGTACTTTTTCTTTTTTTGATTGTTTTATTTTTGACCCACCATAGGCTTGTGTTGTAAACAGACTATGTATTTTCATTATTTGTAATATATCGGTTTGTTTTATTTTGGTGGGCTTTCTTTCAACATCATCAAGCATCTCCTCGAGGTCTGGAAAGGTCAAAACCAGGAACCAAACCGGATACCTTGGAAAATAAATAAGCATATTGCATTGCATACTAACATTTTCTTTGTTTTGTAGGGTTTTGTTCATTATTTGTTTCTCACTTTGTTGTGCTTTCAGGAAACATTGCTCGTCGCAGAGTGTTCCCTGTCAACCGCTTACACCGGTACCCAACGCGTAACAACCTTCCAGGCATTCAGATGGATCAGGTACAGCAGTACCTGAATGAAGTGAGAAATCAGATGGCAAACAAGAGGGTCGAAATGAGAAACCAAATGACCCAGTTTATGACTGTGATGACTGGCTTAGCCCAGAGCCAAGAGAGGCTGAGAGAGCTGGTAGAAAGGCAGACACCTGAAGAGCCCCATCTTGGAACAGGGGGAACCAGAAATAATGAACGATGACAGCCCCGTATCGACCCACCAGAATATGGGCCCCATTTGAATCCAGATGTTAATGGCACAAGGAATGTTCAAGGTAATACTACTGGGGGTAGAATTCTGCAAGAGGATCCCCAAGAAGAACAGTTCACAGTTATTGGGGCGGGAGATGAGGTGTATGACAGAAGACTGGATGAGATTGTTGAAAAGCTGAGGTCTTTGGAATCTCATAATTCTCTAGGCTTTGACGTAATGGATATGGGGTTGGTAGATGGGGTGAGGATTCCCCACAAATTCAAACCCCCTTGCTTTGAGAAATATAATGGTACCTCATGCCCACGTACTCATCTGCAATCCTTCTTAGGGAGACTCAAGGCTTATACCATGTGTTGGGGTGAGAATCGGATACCAAGCTATTGATTAAGCTTGAATCGCAAAACTTTTATGTTCACCACCGACTTTAATTTAATCCAAAGGGAAAAGGGAAAAAGATCGTAAAAACCCTAAATGAGGAGAAACTAGGTTCGGGGGTTGATTATACCTAGGGAAGGTGTTAGCATCCTAAGCATCCGCAGTATCCTACGGGAACCTCTTGTTAATATTTGTGTTATTGTTATTTATTGCTTGCTAAAATTATGGGAACCTAAGGTTTTATTTCTAATGGTGCTCGCACAACATCGCATCGATGCCTACGTATCGGGTATAGAATCAGAGCACTCGTAGTTCTCCTAAGGATTAACGAACACTTGGTTACGCTCAAGGTTCGCGGGGAAGGTAAGCGTTATGGCAAGCACTCACGTGACTTTAAGAAAGTCACAAAAAGTTGTAAAATAAAAAGCTAAGGACCTAATGGCTAAGGACCTAAGGATGGGAGACCTAATTGCTAAGGTCAAAATGGAACTAGGGATTGCTAAACTTCCTATGACATTGAGTCAACTGCAGGAGTCTTTCCCTTTTGGATTGAAAAGCAAAAACAAAAATAACTGAGGGTGCAAGCTCCTAAGACTAGGCTAAGGTTGCAACTTGCAAAAATAAATAAATTGAATAAAGTAAATGGACAATGCAAAGATAAAGGGCTTGGTAACCGGGCTATGACTCGATATATGGATCGAGAATGCAGGGGTGGAAAACAAGCGTAGTGCATCAATTTGCTTAAGCTGAAAAGCTGTGCAGTGTAAGGAACTGTGCAGATGGTGATCGTAAACGACCGACTTACGTGTGTGAGTGTAGTGAAGTGAAGTTCACTTGGCGTTGGACCAAGGAATTTATTATTTTTGAAATTAAGTTAGTATGGTGTAAAGACGCGAGAAATAAATAATTAATAAATAAAGTGAATTAAATTAATGAAAATAGAATGAAATGGATTAAATAAATTAAAATAAAAAAATAATGAATTAAATGGAAAGAAAATAAATAAATATATGAAATAGAAATAAAATGCAATGGCCTCATATGGGTCACGATTAATCGGAAACGATTTATCGTGACCTTCGTAATATCATCGGCCCAAATAGGGAGAAATATAAATAAATAGAAATGATCATCTAATATTTTAAAATTCTCTAAATAGCAAGACAAAACAAAATAGTAATAGAAAGAAAATGCTAAAATGGAAATGCTCTTTTTTTTTTAATTTTATTTTATATGTACTTAAACGAAAAAAAATAAATTATCTAAATTTGATTAGTTATAATTAAATAAGGGTTAATGAAGTAAATATAAAGAAAATACAACATTTGATTTTTTTTTTATAGATTTTTTTATGAAAAGAAAGGCTGGGAATTAAATTAAAAAACAAACAAAAGAATATTCTCTAAATAATAGAATGAAAGGGGTGCTGCTGGAAAATGTGGCAGTTGTCCAAGGAACCGAACGGGCTCTAGGCCCAACAAACAAACCAGTTTCTCTTTTTTAAAAAAAAATAATAAAATAAAGAAAAAAAAAGAAAAGGAAAGAAAATAAAAGAAAAGGTTATTAACAAAATGAAAACAGAGAAAACTGGTTTCTCTTCCAAACGCGTATCAGAAGAAGAAAACAAGGACACCCACCACAAAAACTAATCGCGACGGTGGACCGGCGGGTCAACTTCAGACCGATGGCAGCGGTTCGACGTCTGGTTATGGTGGTTTTACGGCTCACGGTTTTCATGGCGGTTTCGGATGGGTGGCGGCGGGGGTTTCGCGGTGCTGGGTTTGATTTCGCGGTGAATGGATTTTGTAGTGGTTCGGCGGACAGTCGGTTTGGACGGCGACGGTTCTGAAGGTGTGTGGCCGTGCGATGGAGGACGGTGGTGAGTGGTGAGGGCTGATGTGTTTGGATTTTCAGGCTTGCTCACGGCTCCAGTGTTGAAGGATAGGTCTGGCTTTCAGTTTATGTTTGTGTTTACGGTCTCAGTTTCGACATTTTTGTCTCTGTTTGGTCGTTCTGTTTTGAATCCGATTTTGGTCTGAGTTTTGGGGATTTCACGGTGATTGATGTGGATTGAGGGGATGGTTGTGTTCAAGATTGAAAAGGGGATTTGGTTGGTGAAGCTCGTGATACGGAAAAGGGATTCTGGTTTGTGTGGTTTGGAGGTTCAATTTGTTTTCGGTTTTGGATGGCCCATGGTTCTTTGCTTCTGGTTTCTTACAGGTTCTGTTTGTTGTTGTCGGTGAAGGGCGGTTAAGCTTGGAGATTTGTTTCGGTCAGCGGCGATTGGTGATGGATGGGTGCTTTGCGGCGGATTCACAGTTTCGGTTCTGATTCTCTAATTCTGTGTTGGTTTCAGTTTAGAGCTGGATTTGTTTTTGTGTTGATGATTTTGCGTGACAGCTTTGGTGGTGGAAAGGTGGTTCTGGCTGAGTGTTTGTGGTTATGATGGTTTATGCGGTTGGAAAGGGAGAACCGGGTGGTGGCTCGTGTAGTTTAAAGGTGAGCGATTTAAAGTGGGCGGTTGTTTTGATTTTAGGCTGGGGTTTGGCTTTCGTCGGCAAAGTGATGGCCGGCTTCGGCGAAAAAATGAGTTGGTGATGGCTTACGGAGATGGTGATTGTTGGCTCGGGTTATTGGTGGTGAGTTCTATTTCGCGATTGGAGTTTTCGGATTCATTTTGGGGTTCTTCTCTCATCTCTCTCCTGGTTTAGCAAGGCTTAAAAGGGTGGGTTGAATGAGGTTATGCAAGGTCTGTGTTATGGTTCGTAAGTTTGGTTGTAGTTTTGTGTAATTTTCATGTGATTGGCCTATGATTGATTCGGTGGATAATGGTTACAGGTGACAGGATTGGCGGCTGTTGGCCGATGGTTTTGACGGTAGTGTTCTGAGCGTTTCGTGAAGGTTGTTGTTATTTGTGAGACATGGGTGAATAAGATGAGGAGGACGATTTGAGTTGCTTAAAGGCTACTGATTTTGGTTGTTTTCAGCTTCTCAAAGTTCTACTTCGGTTTGTTCCTTCCTCGCTCTCGTTTTGTTCTTCTTTTCGGTTCTGGTTTTTGAGAGTGAGATTGAGAGTAAATGGTTTAAAGATGATGTTTATGGTGTGGGTTAACAATGGTGAAGGAGGGCTGAGTGGAGCGGATTCGCGGGCTAGTTGTTTCTGGTTTGGTAACAGGTGCGGTTTGGTTTCAGTTATTTTGTTTTGAAAAAACTTGATGGAAATTTTGTTGAAGGATGGTTTTGAATGAAATCTCTTCTCCTTTTTTTTTTGTCTTCTGATTTATGGTCAAATGGATTTTACAGTGGTAATGAGCAATGATTTGTGAAGGATGAAATTTCGGTGATAATGGTGACGTTTTTTGAGCTGAGTTTGCAAGGTGAGGCTGGAAATTGTTTATGCTTTTTTTTTGTATTTGTTTTCAAAAGAGGTCAAGAGGAGGAGTACAGTTGTGTGTGATGGATTGAAAAAAGTGGTATGAAAATAGTTATTGTTTCAATTTTTCTTTGAAAGTCTGCTATCTGATATTTTCTGGTTTTTGCTTTGTTCTGCTTTATTAAGTTTGCTTTGGTGTATGCAGGTCTTAAATTTGAAATGAAACTAAAAAAGGAAAACTAAAATGTGAACAAAATGCTGAAGAAAAAAGGTGAAGGAAACAAAAGAATCATACCGGCCCGAATGTTATCGGGGTGACGAATCCACACGGTAAGCTTCTACACTTTGCTGCTGCTTGTTATTGTGACTATTTTGGGGCTGCTCTCCCTTTTCTCCTCTTTCTTGAAGTTTAAGTTGCTGGATTTTTTTGTGGTTTTATGAACTGTTTTGTGGTTATTTTTGAGACTGTTTTCTGGGTGTTTTCAGTAGTGAAACTATGGCTGTTTTTGTGTGGTTGAAGGGCTGTTTGTGGGGCTGTTCTTGTAGTTGTTTTATGGATTGATTTTTTTGTGTTCTGTGAGTTGTTTTGTGTTGTGTTTATAATGCTGAGTTTGAGTTGTGTTTTGTGCTGAGTTTGTAGTGTTTTGAGAACTGTTATGAGTGTGTTGAGGCAGATTTTTTTTGAGTGAGTTTTTGAATGTAACAGTGTGTTTTATGCTTGTAGGTGAAGGGTTTCAAAAGAGGGACAAGGTCTGAATTTTGCAGCTGTGGGTGGAGTAGTGGAGCAGGGTGTTTGTGTGCTTGGAGCAGGCTTGTCTTGTGCTGCTGAACTGTGCCATTTGGGTGGCTGCATGCTGATTTTGTTTGATTTGGAGCAGGCTGAATTTTGTATTCTTGCTGAATTTTTTTGTACAATTTCCTTTCTTTTTTCTATGTAATTGTAACAAAACAACATTATGGAATAAATTTGATTATTTACACTAAAGCTTTGATTTATACTTGACACTTAAGATTGGAAATAAGAGTTTTAAATTAGAATCTAAATATAATACTTAAATTAGAAATGAATTAAAAAAAGAGAATTAAATTTAAAATTGAAAATAACTTATAAACTTAAATAAATAAACTTGGAATTAAAATTAATTTAGAAATTTGAGAAATAAATTTGGAATTAAAAAAAAATAAAAATGAATTAGAAATTGACATTGAATTAGAAGTAACAACTTGAAAATAAAATCAACAATTGAAGAATAGAGAATAAAGTCAAAAATAAGAATTCGAAAATGAAATAAAAATTATTTTAGGAATGAGGACTTGATAATGAAAAGAAATAACAAATAAGTTTAGAAAATTTTTGAAAATTGAACTAAAAATTAGAAATAGAAATTGAAAATAAAATTTTAACAATAGGAACTCGAAAATAGAAACGAAAATAGAAAATTAAAAAAAGTAAATTAAAATATACGAAAATGAAATAAAAAGTCCTAAATAAGAAAAGAGAAATTAAATTAAAATAGAAACTAGAAAATGAGAAGAAAGCAACAGAAAAATAAATCGGGAAAAATCCCCGCTAAATGCGATGAATGTATGATTATGATATGAGCGATTAGGGGTAAAATTTGGGGTGTGACAGTTGCCCCTATTTAAATAACTTCACCAGATGGCGTGAGTGATGGTAATCCTCATGGAATCAGTGTGAAAGGTATTTAAATATAGAAATAACCGGAAATTTTGCCCCTAAATGCAATGTTATGCTGGACTACAAACTATCTAACTCTATAACTCTTATGCAATGAAATGATGATTATGGTATGAATGATTAGAATGAGAATGTCGACGACCACAAGCCAAGACTCACTGGGGATGACAGACACTGGGGATAAAGAAACGAAAACGGGAAATATTCAAAGTGATAAATCAACAGGTTCAAATGTAACTATCGACACTAAGAATAACAAAAGACGGGAACAAAAGGAAATCCAAATCGTTGGATCAACGAACACAGATCAAACAAAATAAAATTCAAAGTGACTGCACAGTGGCTCGATGCGACCAACTGACACTAAGAATACAAACAAGACAAGGAAATAAATCGAAGTGGTTGACCAATGGCTCTATGCGACCAAATGAC
The DNA here is from genome assembly GCA_963966055.1 of Lathyrus aphaca. Classification (NCBI taxonomy): domain Eukaryota; kingdom Viridiplantae; phylum Streptophyta; class Magnoliopsida; order Fabales; family Fabaceae; genus Lathyrus; species Lathyrus aphaca. The sequence continues at coordinate 430,196,179 of OZ014522.1, read as the reverse complement.
TTTGAGAAATAAAAGGCAACAACATATTCAAAGTGAATGCGCAGCGGCTCGATGCGACCAACTGACACCAAGAATACAAACAAGAGAAACACTCAAAGTGGATGTGCAGTGGCTCTATGCGACCAACTGTCACTGGAAACGATAAACGTAATATTCAAAGTGAATGCGCAGCGGCTCGATGCGACCAACTGACACTATGAATAACAACAAAAATATTCAGAGAGAAATGTGCAGTGGCTCGATGTGACCAACTGTCACTGGAAATAAAAACATAATATTCAAAGTGAATGCGCAGCGGCTCAATGCGACCAAACTGTCATTGAAAAAATAGAAACGACACAATATTCAAAGTGAATGCGCAGCGGCTCGATGCGACCAACTGACACTAAGAATAACAAAAGGCTTATTCAAGGTGAATGCGCAGCGGCTCGATGCGACCAACTGACACCAAGAATAATCAACAAAAAAAATAAAAATTCAAAGTGAATGCACAGCGGCTCGATGCGACCAACTGTCACTGAGAATAATCAACAAGAATAAACCTTCAAAGTGAATGCACAGCGGCTCGATGCGACCAAACTGTCACTGAGAATGACAACAAGCTTATTCAAGGTGAATGCGCAGCGGCTCAATGCGACCAACTGACACCATGAATAATCAACAAAAATAATCGAAGTGGAAGCGCAAAAGGTTCGAAACCTATTGACACTACAAAAGAAAGCCAAGATACACTCAAAGTGAATGCGCAACAAGTTAAAAAACCGGTTGACACTAAGAATGATAAAGTCAAAGTAGTCAAAGTATTCAAAATGGTAAATTAGCAGGTTCAAATGTAACTGCCGACACCAAGGATAAGGGAGGAAATCACAGTGATTTAGTAGCGGCTCTATGCAACCAGCTAACATTGGGGATAGAATGGAGATCACCCAAAGATGGATCAACGGCTCTACGCGACCGGCTAACACGAAAAAAAAGCAACAACAAAATATGTTGGAGTTTTCAAATAAGATAAAACATCCAACCTCTGGAAATTCCTTCAGGAACCATCAGGAGAAAGGTACAAGTATGTACAAAATCGAATTGACTCGGATTTTAAGCAAAAAGGTTTCAGGACCTACTTAAAAGACTTTTGCCAATGACAATTGGACTTCAAGGAGACATGGTGGTCATAAAGACAAATACCAACCACAATTAGAATTCCACGGGGGACACCAGCAATTACTGGGGACAAAAACAAATGGTAAACCACTTCGGGTACCAACAACAATGAATTTTCAAATTGAACACTAATGACATCTGGACTGGGAGTTAGACAGACGACAACTGGGGAAAGACAAATGCTAATGTCAAATGCGCATGATTGAGCATGATGCGAATGATCATGATATGCAAATGCTGACTCTAAAGAGACAAAGAGTTTTGACAAGACTCAAAAAGGAGTAGGCTCTCAACACCAATACTCAGATGAGCAACATGAAAAACGCTGGGGAGATGTCTTCAAACTTGGAAATCATGCTTGGTCCAAGGATCCATCCAATAGTGTTATCAATTTTGAACTTCTATGGGGATTTCTGAAATAATAGTACAAAAGTGTTGTTGCAAACCAGGACTTCTTGGGGAAACAGAAGATTTTTCCAATTTTCCCAAAGTCAAAGAAACTTAAAAGTTTTCAGTATTTTTTTTCAAAAACATTTCCTTAAAAAAACTTGTCATTTTCAGAGTTAAATTGTAATCAAGTGATGGCATTTTGCATAACAAAAGAAAATAAGGAGCTGAACAACAAAATTCATAGACAAAGTTTGTATTTATTCAAGAATGGTAGCTTGCCAATGGCAAAAACTCCATGGGAAATTACAATTTGAAAACGGCAATGGGGAAAGGTCTTCATTGAATCCAACGACCACTATAATCCCTAATAACTAAGACTGCCCGACACCTTGCCTCTGACAAGAGCAAATGGATCGATCTTTCATTATGATTCTTCAGTAATGGTAAACACCATCTGACACAGTCAAATGCCTTTGTCCCTAACTTTTGCCTGGACCGCCCTTTCGGGTTTTCAATCCACCGGGACGCTCTTTTTTGCCTAAGCCGCCCTTTCGGGTTTTCAACTTAGCGAGCTCTTATTTTTCATTTTTTATCCCTAACTTTTGCCTGGATCTCCTTCATAGGTTTTGATCCACCGGGATACCCATTTTTGCCTAGGTCGCCATTTCTGGTTTTCGACCTATCGGGTTTTATTTAGGCATAATATTTTTTGACTGCATCAGAATTCACCGGGTGCTTCAGCTGTTCACCATCCATAGTTGTAAGGATTAAGGAACCTCCGGAGAATGCCACCTTCACAACATATGGGCCTTCATAGTTAGGACTCCATTTTCCACGCATGTCTTTGTGGACTGGCAAGATTTTCTTGAGTACAAGATCTCCTTCTTTGAATTCTCGGAGACGGACTTTCTTGTTAAATGCTCTCTTGATGCGCTTTTGGTACATCTGGCCATGGCACATGGCGGTCATTCTCTTCTCGTCAATGAGGTTTAGTTGGTCAAACCTGCTCTGGACCCACTCAGCTTCCTCCAGTTTGGTTTCCATCAAGATTCTCAAAGATGGTATCTCTACTTCAATAGGGAGAACTGCATCCATCCCATACACCAGAGAGAAAGGGGTTGCCCCTGTTGAAGTGCGCACTGATGTTCTGTATCCGTGTAAAGCATATGGTAACATCTCGTGCCAATCTTTGTAAGTTTTTACCATCTTTTGCAGAATCTTTTTGATGTTCTTGTTTGCAGCTTCAACAACTCCATTCATCTTCGGACGATATGGAGAAGAGTTATGATGTTCAATCTTGAATGTCTCACACAGCTCTTTCATTGTTTTGTTGTTCAAATTGGTCCCATTATCTGTGATGATTCGGCTTGGGATTCCATAACGGCAGATAATTTGGTTCTTGATGAAACGGGCAACCACTTGCTTTGTCACATTGGCGTAGGAAGCTGCTTCTACCCATTTGGTGAAGTAATCAATTGCGACCAAGATAAATCGGTGACCATTGGAAGCTTTAGGCTCAATTGCCCCTATCATGTCAATGCCCCACATTGAGAAAGGCCAAGGCGATGACAGAACATTCAAAAGCGTTGGAGGTACGTGCACCTTGTCGTCATAAATCTGGCATTTATGACACTTCCTGGCATACTTGAAACAATCTGATTCCATGGTCAACCAGAAATATCCAGCTCTCAAAATCTTCCTGGAGATGGCATGTCCATTGGCGTGTGTTCCAAATGATCCTTCATGGATTTCCCTGATCAATAAGTCTGCTTCGCGCTTGTCCACACATCTGAGCAGAACCATATCATGATTTCTCTTGTAAAGCACATTGTTACTGAGGAAAAACTTGGACGCCAATCTTCTTAAAGTCTTCTTGTCTAGATTTGTTGCATCAGCTGGGTACTCCTGATTCTGCAGATAGTTCTTGATGTCGTAGTACCACGGTTTCTCGTCAGTTTCCTCTTCGACCAGTAGACAGTAGGCTGGTGCAGTTCTTCGCTCGATTGTAATGAGTGGAGCTTCATTAAGAAATCTGACTTGAAACATAGAGGCCAACATTGCCAAGGCATCTGCAATTTGATTTTCTGCCCTTGGAACATGATGGAAAGTGACTTCATCAAAGTATTTGATCAATTCCACAATGTGAGCACGGTAAGGGACCAACTTCTCGTCACGGGTCTCCCATTCACCTTTGACTTGGTAAATTACTAAGGCTGAGTCTCCATATACATCAAGAATCTTGATTCTAGTATCGATTGCAGCTTCGATACCCAAAATACATGCTTCATACTCTGCGATGTTGTTTGTACATTCAAAGCACAATCTAGCCGTGAAAGGAGTATAACCACCATCAGGATTCATCAAAACAACTCCTACACCATGCCCCATGTAGTTAGAGGAACCATCAAACATCATCTTCCAACGGGACCCTGGCTCGGGACCTTCATCTGGACCTGGAACTTTGCAGTCCTTTATCAGCATAATGTCTTCGTCCGGGAAATCGAATTTCAAAGGTTCATAGTCTTCGACAGGATGATCAGCAAGGTATTCAGACAAAACACTGCCCTTGATAGACTTCTGGGTTACATATTGGATGTCGTATTCGGATAACAACATGTGCCAACGGGCGAGTCTTCCTGTCAAGGCAGGCTTCTCAAAAATGTACTTTATTGGATCCATTTTCGAGATCAACAAAGTAGTGTGACAAATCATGTACTGCCTGAGACGTCTGGCCGCCCATGCCAAAGCACAACAAGTCTTCTCTAAAAGTGAGTATCTTCTCTCACAGTCTGTGAACTTCTTGCTTAAGTAATAAATGGCGTGCTCCTTACGACCAGTCTCGTCTTGTTGGCCTAATACGCAACCCATAGATCCCTCGAGCACAGTGAGATACATGAAAAGAGGCCTCCCTGGAGTAGGTGGGACCAAGATAGGAGGTTCTTGTAGATAAACCTTAATCTTCTCAAAAGCCAGTTGACAATCAGGACTCCACTCAATTGCTTGATTCTTCCGGAGTAACTTGAATAGAGGCTCACAAGTAGCAGTCATGTTGGAAATGAATCTGGAGATGTAGTTCAATCTTCCGAGGAAGCCTCTGACTTGCTTTTCTGTCTTGGGAGCTGGCATCTCTTGAATTGCTCTGACCTTATCTGGATCTACTTCAATACCTTGCTGACTAACAATAAAACCAAGTAACTTTCCTGATCGGACACCAAAAGTACACTTAGCTGGATTCAGGCGCAGTTGGAACTTTCTGAGGCGCTCAAATAACTTCAAGAGATGATTCAAATGATCCTCCTCACTCTGTGATTTGGCAATCATATCATCCACATAAACTTCTATCTCTTTATGCATCATATCATGGAAAAGGGTGACCATTGCCCTCTGATAAGTGGCTTCTGCATTTCTGAGACCAAATGGCATAACCTTGTAACAATAAGTGCCCCATGGTGTGATGAATGTAGTCTTTTCCATATCGTCAGGATCCATCTTGATCTGGTTGTATCCTGAAAACCCATCCATGAAGGAGAAAACAGCAAATTTAGCAGTGTTGTCAACCAAAGTATCAATATGCGGGAGAGGGAAATCGTCCTTCGGACTGGCTTTGTTCAAATCTCTATAGTCCACACACATTCTGACTTTGCCATCCTTTTTGGGGACTGGCACAATATTAGCTACCCACTCAGGGTACTTTGCAACTGCGAGGAATCCTGCATCAAACTGCCTTTTGACCTCTTCTCGAATCTTCAAAGCCATGTCCGGTCTTGTTCTTCGGAGCTTTTGCTTTACAGGAAGACAGTCTGGTCGAAGAGGTAACTTGTGGACCACTATGTCTGTGTCTAACCCGGGCATATCTTGATACGACCATGCAAACACATCTACATACTCTCTGAGAAGCTTGACCAATCTTTCTCTGATGTCTGCCCCAAGTGTTGTACCAATCTTGACCTCCTTCTTGTCTTCATCAGTGCCAAGATTTATGGTCTCTACCTGCTCCTTATGTGGCTGAAGATCTGTGTGCTCATCCTCAACTAATCTTGCCAGCTCTTCGGGAATATCACAATCTTCCTCACTTTCATCTTCCGCTTGGTAGATGGGCGAATCAAAGTTAGGAGAGAATGTAGAGTCAATGGATTCAACAGGGTTTTCGTTTATTCTGCATATGATAATGATTTGCTTTTATTAAAAGTGGAAAATAGAGAAATGCAAGAGAAAAAAAGCTTTTTTTATTGGTTTTGAAAGATTGCCATCTTCTTTTAAAAGTGAAAAGAGAGAAAAACTGTAAATGATCAAAATAAGAGTTCAACAAAATGCCTTCATTGATAATAACTTTAAAAATGAGAAGGGGCCCTACAAAATACTCCCATAGCCTTGGGCAGAGCTAGGGAACTTGAAAACATTAAAAAAAACAACAAATTACTTTGACAATGGAAAAAACTCTGGGATCTCGACTGCCTCCCAATTGTCCAAGGCTTCTTCACACTGATACACTAGATGATTCACATCTTCATCTTCAGAAACTCCATCAATTGCGTTGATCTGATAACCAGCACTGGAAAACACCTCTTGAATGGTCTTCAGACGTCCTTTAACGGAGGTTGACGCTCCTTCCTTCACATGAGTTGGTTTGTAACCCAACCCGCAACGATCTAGCTTCTGCTTGACTTCGATGACATCACCCCAACCTTCATAGCTTCTTTCTTCAATGGTGGAAATGGTACTCTTCAGCGATGCAAAAGATGGGACACCCTTCCCTTTTGGTTCCTCTACTTCCAGAAGGACAACATTGGCTATCTCAAGAGCCTTGAAAGAAGTTTCCAAGGCGTCTTCATCAGCCTCAATATATCTAAAGGATGAAAGGTTGCTAACCATGAGATCTTCTTCCCCAGACACGGTCACCAGCTTGTCATTAACTACAAACTTCATCTTTTGATGCAGGGTAGAAGTGACTGCCCCAGCGGCATGGATCCAAGGTCTTCCAAGCAAGCAACTGTAATTAGGATTGATGTCCATAACCTGGAAAGTGATTTTGAAGACTTGTGGCCCAATCAAGATTGGTAAGTCTACTTCTCCAATAACAGTCCTTCTTGAACCATCAAAAGCTTTTACAATCAGTGCACTGGGCCTCATCTCTGCCCCTTGATAAGATAACTTAGCCAGTGTTCTTTTCGGCAAAACGTTCAATGAAGATCCTGTATCCACAAGAACTCTTGCTAAAGTATCCTCTTGGCATTTCACTGATATGTGGAGAGCACGATTATGGTCCAAACCCTCCTTTGGAAGATCCTCCATACTGAAACTGAGGTTGTTACACGCAGTGATATTGGCAATGACTCCATCAAACTGATTCACTGTTATATCATGCGTAACATGAGCTTGGGCTAGCAACTTTTGAAGTGCACTTCGATGAGCCGGAGAATGCATAAGAAGTGATAGGATAGATATTTTGGAAGGCGTTTGATGTAGCTGATCAATTACCTTATAATCACTCTTCTTAATGATTCGGAGAAATTCTGCATCCTCTTCTCCCAAGACTACCTCTTTATCTTTGTTGACAACAGCTGGAATGACTTCTTTAGGCGGAGCCGTATTGGCTTGCTGGGTATAAACACGACCACTGCGAGTCAAACGACCTGCACCCGCTATATCAGTACTTGCAACTTTTGAACTTTCCTTCTGACTAGCTTTATCAATCTTCTGATGAACTTTCCCTGTATCATACCTCCATGGAACTGCTTTAGTGTCCTGATAAAGTAAAGGGTTACTCCTTTGTTCAAATCTTGGCTCAGGTATATTGAAGATTGGCACCACAGATTCTGGAGTATTGAAGACAGGTTGAAATCCTGAAGATTCAGGTAGGTTGAACACTGGCACCCAGGTAGAATTAGATTCAGGCAAGTTGAAAATTGGTTCAATCACTGCCACTTCATTCCTCCTCATGTGACCACTCACTTGTAAGACACCTTCATCAATCAAATCTTGAACATCTTTTAAGACCGATTCACATCCTTTTGAGTTATTTGCACAAGCTTCACAATTCTGATGACAACTTTTCAACATACCCGCCTCTACTAACTTCGCATGGAAGTCTCTAAGCGGGGTCTTAATCTCGGTGGCATTGAAAATCAAACCTTCTTCGGACTCATCAACAATAGCATTTATAGACCCATGCTTGGGTAAAGGATTATCTTTGACATTCGGACCAGTATTCCCAAATGACAGAATGTTCTTCTCCATCAAATCTTTCACGATGTACTTCAAAGCATAACAACCCTCCAAATCGTGCCCCGGGGCACCTTCATGGTATAAACAGTGGGCATTTGGGTTGTAATTTGGTGGGAGCGGATTTGGTGGAGGACCCAAAGGCCTAGGAGTAACCAAACCCTTCTTCAGCAGTGAAGGATATAACTCGGTATAAGTTATAGGGATTCGAGGATTAGGAGGCCTTCCACCTGGTCTTCTATTCTGAAAATTGGGATTTGGATGAGGAGCTGGAGTCCTCTGCTGGTAGGCTGAAGCATTGGGCGCTTGTTGATAGCCTGGATTGTTGAGCATTGGTTGATAAGGTTGAATCATTGGAGCCGCTTGTTGATACATCGGTACTGCTTGAGTTGGCCGATACATCTGGACTTGTGGATTAAATGACGGTTGAACCGCCTCTACATAAGGATGTTGGGCATACTATTGTGGATGAGCATATTGCCGTTGATGAGGTGAAGGTCTTTGCCACAGCGGATTTCTTCTTTGACTTGCCATTATCGCATTTGTCTCACCCTCCTTCTTCTTGTGGAAGTTGCTGGTAAATTTCTTAACATTACTTCCACTGCCAGTGCTGGAACTGCCAGATGCACCACTCATCTTTCCACTTTTCAAACCGAGTTCTACCTTGATTCCCACAGCCACTAAATCAGAGAAACTAGCCGTTATGCTTCCCACCATTCTCTCACAGAATTCTGGTCGCACAGTGTCAACAAACCAGTCAGCTAATTCTTTTTCAATCAATGGGGGCTCTACTTGAGAAGCGGTCCCTCTCCACCTCTGAGCATACTCTTTAAAGGATTCAGACTCTTTCTGGGACATGCTTAGCAATTGCCTCCTATCGGGAGCAAGGTCCATGCTGTATTTGTATTGTTGGATGAAAGCATCTGCCAAGTCTTGGAAACTGCGAATCTTCGACTGGTCAAGCGTCAGGTACCATTTAGAGGAGATTCCCTTCAGGCTGTCTTGAAAGCAGTGGATCATTAACTTATCATTGTCCACCTGCGCAGCCATCCTCCGATAGTACATCAAAAGATGGTTCTTAGGACAAGTTGCACCCTCATACATATCAAAGGTGGGTATCTTGAACTTTGGAGGTATCACCAATCCAGACACCAGACACATCTCTCTGGCAGCGGCACCAAAGATCTGGTCACCTTCAATCGCTCTTAATTTTTTTTCAAGAGTATCAAAATTCTCCTGCATCTTCACATGTTTCTCATCTCCGTTTTCAGACATATCTGGCGCTTCATACCCCTGATGGTCATTGAAGTATGGTTGAGCACGGGTGTGCACAATGTCTTGTGTAAAATTAGCAACTGCATGATTTTCTTCATTAGTCACAGGAACAGTTTGTTGAGCAGCAAATACATGAGGAGGAGGCACAAAACCTTGGGAAGGAAATACCATGCCCTGAGAAGGAGGTGCAAAACTTTGAGAAGCTAGACCTTGGGACGGGGGGAAGAAACCCTGAGCAGCAAATCTTTGGGAAGAAGGAATAAAACCCTGAGCAGCAAATCCTTGGGAAGAAGGGAAGAAACCCTGAGTAGCAAATCCTTGGGAAGAAGGAATAATACTCTGAGAAGCAAAACCTTGAGAAGGAGGGAAGAAACCCTGAGCAGCAAATCCTGAAGAAGAGGGAATAACACTCTGAGAAGCAAAACCTTGAGAAGGAGGGAAAAATCCAGGAGGAAACCCAAAAGGAGACCAGGTCACAGGGGTAGTGACTGATGACGTAGGTTCGGTCGTTGCAGTGACAACTTCAGTCGTTGCAGTGACAATTTCTGACACCACAGTCTGCTGGGTATCCAACTTCGCTCGAATGACTTGCAACATTTCCATCATCTGACCCATATCTCCATGAATATCAGAAAGCTCTTCGTTAACTCTGTCCATCTCTACGTCTCTTTCAGCCATCCTCTTTCTGGCTTGAGCTCGAGTGTAGTATTTGCGTGAGAGCCTCAGTGTGAAAGCTGAATTGAGAGCAGATGACGGGAATGAGTTTTATGTAAAAAAATGCAAATGAAATGCAAATGAAATGCCAAATGTATGAGTGCAATGCGAAAATGAAAATTTATTCAAGGAACTTAAGAAACAATTTGCAAATACCAAGGAACACATAATAATCAAAGGACATGATTTCATTAAATTCAAAAAGTGATACAAAGTCTTGAGTACACTTTCAAAAATCCCAAACAAAGCTTAATAAAGACAAAGACAAAGTCCTAAGGAGATTCTCCTAAAAGCCTCAAGTTGAGCTTCTCGATTTGCGCCTTCATCTGAGCCCTTTCAAGCATAAGCTGATCCACGATCGACTTCCAAGAAGTGTCCCCTTGAGTGCTGGAGGAAAATAAATCCTCTTGTGCTTTCCTTTTCTTGCTGGAGAGCTCTTCTTCTTCCTTCATCCTCAGCTGTCTTCTAAGTTCCTCATTCTCACTACTGATGATCTGATGACGATTCTTCCATGCATTCTTCTCTCGAATCTCTTTCTCCAAATCAATCTTCAGCTTCTCTGCATCATCCATAAAGATTAGAATGGGTTTCTTGAAGGTCATAGGGTCCTGGCGAGGGTAAGGCATCTTCAGACTGATTGCCCTATCTCGTACCCATTGGAGATAGGGTTCCATAGAAACACAATTCGGCTTTCCCAAGCTACTCCTCCCCTTCCTATGGATGCATTTCCAAGCTTGCATAATCTGTTTCTTGAGCTCTGGTTCTTCGTCATCCTTAAAGAAAATTCCTTCCACTTCAACACTCTTAGGTTTGTCCTTCAACGGATATCCGAGTTGGCGGCGAGCCAAAACCGGATTATAGCTGATTCCTCCCTTAGTGCCAAGAAGAGGCACATTAGCAAAATCACCACAGCTATCAATAATCAATGCTCCATCATAAACACGATTGTACCAGCTGATGTCGGAGTGGGTAAGAGACATGATCCTTTGTGACCACCACAAACCATCCTTAAGATTCCAAAATGAAGATGACTTAGGCAAATGCGAAATAAACCACTCGTACAACAATGATGCACAACAAGTAATCATCCCTCCCTTATGGTTATTCCTCAGATGGATGGAATGGTAGGTGTCTCCGAGCAAAGTAGGGACCGGGTTCTTCTTCAGAAAGATCTTGATGGCGTTCAGGTCGACAAAGTCTTCAAAGTTTGGGAAAAGCAACACTCCATATATCAGCAGAATAAAGGTCGCCTCAAAAGCTTTCATATCCTTCACATCAACAAAACTCTTGGCCTTTTCTATCAGAAACTTTGTAGGGAATCCAAAAATCTTTCCTTTGTAGATCATATTTGCCTTGACCTCAGGAACACTCAAATATGTCGCCTTTGCAATCTCCGCTTCTTCAGGGTCCTTTTCTAGAACAGGGAATGGAAACTCATCCTTAACACGTGATCCCACCAGAACTGAATATTCTTCCAAAGTAGGTGCCAATTGGTAATCAGGGAACGTAAAACAGTGGTAGAGAGGATCATAAAACTGGAGCATCACAGAGAGCAACCTTCCATCCCAATCAGTCTTAAGCAAAGCTAAAAGTCTCCTATGCTTCTCCATGAAGGCTTCTTGATCCAGAACCAAATCTCTCAATTTCCTTAGGTCTTCGAGTTTGGGAGTTTTGAATGTGTACTTGACAGTCTTTCTTCTTCCAAAGTCCATGATGATACCTATGATATTTGCAAAGATAAAGTTTCTGAGTTCCTTGAATAAATGGTAAAAATGATGCTTCATGATGCGTGAATGCAACAAACACAAACAGAAACAAGGCTTAGGTTCAAAGCTTGCATGAGGTCAAAGGTTCAACCCTCCCAAAGGTATGTACTATGAGTTTATTGGTACCTGTACAACGGGTTCTAAAGGTTCCCAGAATCACTGTCCCATCCTTCGGATATTACCGACTTCCCAACTCGACTTGGTAATCAGTAATATTCTCAAGAGAGTCTCATCCGAGTGCAGTATCGCGTATCAACTATTTTGGATTTGCATCCTCATAGTCATCGCACTACATCCCTAAAAAGGCCAAGTGGGGGTAAATGTTCTACGGTCCTCAGCATTAATGGCTCTCAGGTCGAATATAGTAATGTTTTCACGACTGAACTCGATCAACAAAACTACATCCGAGGAGGCCTCCGCTGAGTGGTGGTGTCTCAAGTCAACTTGGTCGGGACTCAACTCCCTACAAGCCTTCTTGAATATACCACCGTCCTAACTTATTTTGCACTCAAGTCCGGGTTAGGACTTATCTCACCACACATGGAACACCCAACAAAAATCCAAAATAATAACAAGCAATACAACAACAAATATACAAATATACAAGGTGGGCTTAACCCTCAAAAATGAAATCCCCAGTGAAGTCGCCATTTTCTGTTGCGGTGAGAATCGGATACCAAGCTATTGATTAAGCTTGAATCGCAAAACTTTTATGTTCACCACCGACTTTAATTTAATCCAAAGGGAAAAGGGAAAAAGATCGTAAAAACCCTAAATGAGGAGAAACTAGGTTCGGGGGTTGATTATACCTAGGGAAGGTGTTAGCATCCTAAGCATCCGCAGTATCCTACGGGAACCTCTTGTTAATATTTGTGTTATTGTTATTTATTGCTTGCTAAAATTATGGGAACCTAAGGTTTTATTTCTAATGGTGCTCGCACAACATCGCATCGATGCCTACGTATCGGGTATAGAATCAGAGCACTCATAGTTCTCCTAAGGATTAACGAACACTTGGTTACGCTCAAGGTTCGCGGGGAAGGTAAGCGTTATGGCAAGAACTCACGTGACTTTAAGAAAGTCACAAAAAGTTGTAAAATAAAAAGCTAAGGACCTAATGGCTAAGGACCTAAGGATGGGAGACCTAATTGCTAAGGTCAAAATGGAACTAGGGATTGCTAAACTTCCTATGACATTGAGTCAACTGCAGGAGTCTTTCCCTTTTGGATTGAAAAGCAAAAACAAAAATAACTGAGGGTGAAAGCTCCTAAGACTAGGCTAAGGTTGCAACTTGCAAAAATAAATAAATTGAATAAAGTAAATGGACAATGCAAAGATAAAGGGCTTGGTAACCGGGCTATGACTCGATATATGGATCGAGAATGCAGGGGTGGAAAACAAGCGTAGTGCATCAATTTGCTTAAGCTGAAAAGCTGTGCAGTGTAAGGAACTGTGCAGATGGCGATCGTAAACGACCGACTTACGTGTGTGAGTGTAGTGAAGTGAAGTTCACTTGGCGTTGGACCAAGGAATTTATTATTTTTGAAATTAAGTTAGTATGGTGTAAAGACGCGAGAAATAAATAATTAATAAATAAAGTGAATTAAATTAATGAAAATAGAATGAAATGGATTAAATAAATTAAAATAAAAAAATAATGAATTAAATGGAAAGAAAATAAATAAATATATGAAATAGAAATAAAATGCAATGGCCTCATATGGGTCACGATTAATCGGAAACGATTTATCGTGACCTTCGTAATATCATCGGCCCAAATAGGGAGAAATATAAATAAATAGAAATGATCATCTAATATTTTAAAATTCTCTAAATAGCAAGACAAAACAAAATAGTAATAGAAAGAAAATGCTAAAATGGAAATGCTCTTTTTTTAAATTTTATTTTATATGTACTTAAACGAAAAAAAAATAAATTATCTAAATTTGATTAGTTATAATTAAATAAGGGTTAATGAAGTAAATATAAAGAAAATACAACATTTGATTTTTTTTATAGATTTTTTTATGAAAAGAAAGGCTGGGAATTGAATTAAAAAACAAACAAAAGAATATTCTCTAAATAATAGAATGAAAGGGGTGCTGCTGGAAAATGTGGCAGTTGTCCAAGGAACCGAACGGGCTCTAGGCCCAACAAACAAACCAGTTTCTCTTTTTTTAAAAAAAATAATAAAATAAAGAAAAAAAAAAGAAAAGGAAAGAAAATAAAAGAAAAGGTTATTAACAAAATGAAAACAGAGAAAACTGGTTTCTCTTCCAAACGCGTATCAGAAGAAGAAAACAAGGACACCCACCACAAAAACTAATCGCGACGGTGGACCGGCGGGTCAACTTCAGACCGATGGCAGCGGTTCGACGTCTGGTTATGGTGGTTTTACGGCTCACGATTTTCATGGCGGTTTCGGATGGGTGGCGGCGGGGGTTTCGCGGTGCTGGGTTTGATTTCGCGGTGAATGGATTTTGTAGTGGTTCGGCGGACAGTCGGTTTGGACGACGACAGTTCTGAAGGTGTGTGGCCGTGCGATGGAGGATGGTGGTGAGTGGTGAGGGCTGATGTGTTTGGATTTTCAGGCTTGCTCACGGCTCCAGTGTTGAAGGATAGGTCTGGCTTTCAGTTTATGTTTGTGTTTACGGTCTCAGTTTCGACATTTTTGTCTCTGTTTGGTCGTTCTGTTTTGAATCCGATTTTGGTCTGAGTTTTGGGGATTTCACGGTGATTGATGTGGATTGAGGGGATGGTTGTGTTCAAGATTGAAAAGGGGATTTGGTTGGTGAAGCTCGTGATACGGAAAAGGGATTCTGGTTTGTGTGGTTTGGAGGTTCAATTTGTTTTCGGTTTTGGATGGCCCATGGTTCTTTGCTTCTGGTTTCTTACAGGTTCTGTTTGTTGTTGTCGGTGAAGGGCGGTTAAGCTTGGAGATTTGTTTCGGTCAGCGGCGATTGGTGATGGATGGGTGCTTTGCGGCGGATTCACAGTTTCGGTTCTGATTCTCTAATTCTGTGTTGGTTTCAGTTTAGAGCTGGATTTGTTTTTGTGTTGATGATTTTGCGTGACAGCTTTGGTGGTGGAAAGGTGGTTCTGGCTGAGTGTTTGTGGTTATGATGGTTTATGCGGTTGGAAAGGGAGAACCGGGTGGTGGCTCGTGTAGTTTAAAGGTGAGCAATTTAAAGTGGGCGGTTGTTTTGATTTTAGGCTGGGGTTTGGCTTTCGTCGGCAAAGTGATGGCCGGCTTCGGCGAAAAAATGAGTTGGTGATGGCTTACGGAGATGGTGATTGTTGGCTCGGGTTATTGGTGGTGAGTTCTATTTCGCGATTGGAGTTTTCGGATTCGTTTTGGGGTTCTTCTCTCATCTCTCTCCTGGTTTAGCAAGGCTTAAAAGGGTGGGTTGAATGAGGTTATGCAAGGTCTGTGTTATGGTTCGTAAGTTTGGTTGTAGTTTTGTGTAATTTTCATGTGATTGGCCTATGATTGATTCGGTGGATAATGGTTACAGGTGACAGGATTGGCGGCTGTTGGCCGATGGTTTTGACGGTAGTGTTCTGAGCGTTTCGTGAAGGTTGTTGTTATTTGTGAGACATGGGTGAATAAGATGAGGAGGACGATTTGAGTTGCTTAAAGGCTACTGATTTTGGTTGTTTTCAGCTTCTCAAAGTTCTACTTCGGTTTGTTCCTTCCTCGCTCTCGTTTTGTTCTTCTTTTCGGTTCTGGTTTTTGAGAGTGAGATTGAGAGTAAATGGTTTAAAGATGATGTTTATGGTGTGGGTTAACAATGGTGAAGGAGGGCTGAGTGGAGCGGATTCGCGGGCTAGTTGTTTCTGGTTTGGTAACAGGTGCGGTTTGGTTTCAGTTATTTTGTTTTGAAAAAACTTGATGGAAATTTTGTTGAAGGATGGTTTTGAATGAAATCTCTTCTCCTTTTTTTTTGTCTTCTGATTTATGGTCAAATGGATTTTACAGTGGTAATGAGCAATGATTTGTGAAGGATGAAATTTCGGTGATAATGGTGACGTTTTTTGAGCTGAGTTTGCAAGGTGAGGCTGGAAATTGTTTATGCTTTTTTTGTGTATTTGTTTTCAAAAGAGGTCAAGAGGAGGAGTACAGTTGTGTGTGATGGATTGAAAAAAGTGGTATGAAAATAGTTATTGTTTCAATTTTTCTTTGAAAGTCTGCTATCTGATATTTTCTGGTTTTTGCTTTGTTCTGCTTTATTAAGTTTGCTTTGGTGTATGCAGGTCTTAAATTTGAAATGAAACTAAAATGTGAACAAAATGCTGAAGAAAAAAGGTGAAGGAAACAAAAGAATCATACCGGCCCGAATGTTATCGGGGTGACGAATCCACACGGTAAGCTTCTACACTTTGCTGCTGCTTGTTATTGTGACTATTTTGGGGCTGCTCTCCCTTTTCTCCTCTTTCTTGAAGTTTAAGTTGCTGGATTTTTTTGTGGTTTTATGAACTGTTTTGTGGTTATTTTTGAGACTGTTTTCTGGGTGTTTTCAGTAGTGAAACTATGGCTGTTTTTGTGTGGTTGAAGGGCTGTTTGTGGGGCTGTTCTTGTAGTTGTTTTATGGATTGATTTTTTTGTGTTCTGTGAGTTGTTTTGTGTTGTGTTTATAATGCTGAGTTTGAGTTGTGTTTTGTGCTGAGTTTGTAGTATTTTGAGAACTGTTATGAGTGTGTTGAGGCAGATTTTTTTTGAGTGAGTTTTTGAATGTAACAGTGTGTTTTATGCTTGTAGGTGAAGGGTTTCAAAAGAGGGACAAGGTCTGAATTTTGCAGCTGTGGGTGGAGTAGTGGAGCAGGGTGTTTGTGTGCTTGGAGCAGGCTTGTCTTGTGCTGCTGAACTGTGCCATTTGGGTGGCTGCATGCTGATTTTGTTTGATTTGGAGCAGGCTGAATTTTGTATTCTTGCTGAATTTTTTTGTACAATTTCCTTTCTTTTTTCTATGTAATTGTAACAAAACAACATTATGGAATAAATTTGATTATTTACACTAAAGCTTTGATTTATACTTGACACTTAAGATTGGAAATAAGAGTTTTAAATTAGAATCTAAATATAATACTTAAATTAGAAATGAATTAAAAAAAGAGAATTAAATTTAAAATTGAAAATAACTTATAAACTTAAATAAATAAACTTGGAATTAAAATTAATTTAGAAATTTGAGAAATAAATTTGGAATTAAAAAAAAATAAAAATGAATTAGAAATTGACATTGAATTAGAAGTAACAACTTGAAAATAAAATCAACAATTGAAGAATAGAGAATAAAGTCAAAAATAAGAATTCGAAAATGAAATAAAAATTATTTTAGGAATGAGGACTTGATAATGAAAAGAAATAACAAATAAGTTTAGAAATTTTTTGAAAATTGAACTAAAAATTAGAAATAGAAATTGAAAATAAAATTTTAACAATAGGAACTCGAAAATAGAAACGAAAATAGAAAATTAAAAAAAGTAAATTAAAATATACGAAAATGAAATAAAAAGTCCTAAATAAGAAAAGAGAAATTAAATTAAAATAGAAACTAGAAAATGAGAAGAAAGCAACAGAAAAATAAATCGGGAAAAATCCCCGCTAAATGCGATGAATGTATGATTATGATATGAGCGATTAGGGGTAAAATTTGGGGTGTGACACCATGGATGAGAAGTTATGGATGTTCTATTTTGAGGAAAGCCTGACTTGAGCGTCAAGAGAATGGTATTCGCATCTGACAAGGGCCACTATAAGATGTTGGAAAGACTTGGCCGAAGCCTTCATCCGGCAATACCAGTATAATCTAGACATGGCCCCCAATAGAACTCTTATAATGGGCATGTCTCAGTCTTCAAGGGAAAGCTTTCGGGATTATGCTCAGAGGTGGAGACAGATTGCTGCTGTTGTCCAGCCACCCATGTCTGAAAGAGAGATGGTCGACATGTTTATGAACACCCTGCAGGGAACTTATATTGACAGACTTGCTGCTTTCTCTTCCACCAGTTTTGCCGATGTAGTTATAGCTGGTGAGAGAATTGAAATTCTTTTAAAGATGGGCAAAATCTCTGACAATGGTGCAAGTTCCTCCAACAACCCCAAAAAACCTTTTTCAGGACCCCGAAGGGCAGGTGAAACGAATGTTATCCATGCAAGTAGGGGAAGACCCCAGTATTCTCACAGATCAATAGCAGTCATAACCATCCCGGCTCTGGTTCCACAACAACATCACTATCTGCAACAATCTCATTTTCTGCAACAAAGAACTTACAACAATAACAACAACAACCAACAGCAGCGCCCCTTTCAACAGAGGCCATCTCAAGCAAATAGGGTGATTGACCCCATTCCTATGCCTTATGCTGCTTTACTGCCACAACTCCTGAAGCTTAACCTGGTTGAGTTAAGGACGTTGGCTCCATCAGATCCTCTCAATCTCCCAAAGAATTATGATTCCAATGCTAGGTGTGCCTTTCACTCCAACGCGCCTGGTCACAATACTGAGAAGTGTAGGGCCTTGCAAATGAAGGTTCAAGATCTGGTCGATTCCAAAGCTCTCAATTTTGTACCTCCTCCAAATGTTAACAGAAATCCTATGCCTAATCATGGTGGGCCCAGGATTAATGCCATAGAAGAGGACCAACCATCTGCACTGATTGACAATGTTGCACAGATTCAAACACCATTGGCGGAAGTTAAGGTTCAACTCTTAAGATGTCAAGTGTTCCCGGGCTGTGGAGCTTGCTGCAAATCGTGCAAGACTGTTATTAATGGTTGTGAGAAGCTAAGGTTTGGCATAGATGGCCTCATCAGAGACAGAATTTTGCAGATTACCACAACGGCTCCTTCAACAACTCTTTCTTTAGCAACAATAGATCCTCCTACAACAGCAACAACTATCATTCCCACTGATTCATCCACAACTCCGGCAATCACTCCATCCATTATTTCAATAGATCAGAGTTCAACAACATTTACTTCTACAACATCAATGCCCATCTTATCAACGGAATCGCCTATAACACCAGCAAACACTAATGAAGATGTTTCAACGGTCACGATCTATTATGACCCGGCAAATGTTCATCCCAACAACAATTTCCAACAACAAACTGCAACACCTCCAATCAGATCTCCAATCACAATCTACTACGACCCGCATACCATCACAGTTCCTTCCGCTGCGGCAATCAGTCCGGTCACCATTACAGTGCCTGGACCTGTTCCTTATGAAAGCAGTAATGCCATACCTTGGCACTACGGCTATAATATCTATTGTGACGGAAAGAAGATCACTCTAGACTCATCAACCTCTTCACCACAAGTTGACAATGTTGGGGGAGGCGGAGGCTTCACCAGAAGCGGACGCCTTTTTGCCTCACAAACACCAAGACCTAATGCTGAAGCAGAAGTTGCTGCTAAGGCAAAAGGGAAAAATGTGGTACTTGAAGAGCCAACTGTTAAAGAAACGCCGAAGACGTCTTTTGAACAAGAGGTGGACGTGTTCATGAGAATAATCAAAAGGAGTGATTACAAAGTGGTGGACCAGCTTCATCAGACACCCTCCAAAATCTCTATATTATCACTGTTAATGTGTTCCGAAGCCTATAGGAATGCATTGTTGAAGGTCCTGCACGCAGCATATGTGCCGGAAGAGATTACGGTTAATCAGTTGGAAACGGTGGTTGCCAATGTTAACACCAGTCATGGGCTGGGCTTCACAAATGTTGATTTAATGACAGAGGGACGCAATCATAACAAGGCTTTACATATCACCTTAGAATGAAAAGGTGTTGTTCTTTCTCATGTACTGGTAGACATTGGGTCTTCGCTCAATGTCCTCCCGAAGAAAGCCTTGGTGAAGCTAGAGTATGATGGTTTGGCATTACGTCCTAGTAACTTGGTGGTGAGAGCATTTGATGGCTCTAAGAGATCCGTGCTTGGAGAGATTGATTTACCTGTGTTGATTGGCCCACAGACCTTTAAAACTACCTTCTTTGTGATGGACATACAGCCGGCCTACAGTTGTTTGTTGGGTAGACCCTGGATTCACGCCGCTGGCACCGTTACATCTACCCTTCACCAGAAGTTAAAATTTGAGTGGGAAGGCCAGATCATCACAATCTACGGGGAGGAAGACATTTTCGTTTGCCAGCTGGCTACTTACAAGTATATAGAGATGGATGGGGAGATCCATGAGACTATGAGTCAAGGGTTTGAGGCCCTTAACATTAACGGAGCAACTGTTGTATCTGGAACTTCCATCACTTCATATCAACAAGCCCGGATGGTTATTGAGGAGGGTACCGCTCAAGGCTGGGGCAAGCTGCTGCCAGTAGAAAAGAAAGAAGACAGATCCGGGTTGGGTTACAGACCAACTCGACAAGATCAACCAGAGGCTGTAATGGAGCCCAAATTTGTCAGCGGGGGAATGCTTACCCCGGATGCTGTGAACAGTCTAGAAGACGAGGAAGAAGACGAACGCAACCTGGAAAACTGGATACGTCCAAGGATCCCGGGGAACCAAGTTTCAAACTGGTCTTCCCAGGAAATTATAAGAGTTACTCCTGCAGAGTAATTATTATTTCCTGTCTTTAAGCATGCATCAAGTCCTGCATCTTGCCCAAGGTGTCAGTACTCATTTTGTAATCGGGCCATCTTGTATTTTGTGCAAACGATCAATTAATGAATATCAGGACATCTTTTGCAAATGAGTCTCTTTTTTCCCGCTCACTGTTTTTCATTTTTCATTTTTTGTACAAAAATAAAATGGCAATGTTTTTCAAAATAATAACTTCATTTTCACTTTTTCTAAGCAAGATAAAACCGATCACTAAAATGAACCAATCTAAACCCTTGCAGAGAGTGCCCTCCAGACTGCACCGACAACGACACTGCTATGACTTCGTATGACTTCGACAATCCGATTAATCAAGTCGATGAAGGGGTTGAAGAAAATTATGAGCTACCTGAAGAGCTAGCCAGATTGTTAAGGAAAGAGGAGAAGGTTATCACTCCTCATCAGGAGGAAGTGGAGACAGTTAATCTTGGTACCGAAGAAGATCTGAAAGAGGTGAAGATCGGGGCCCGTCTGCAAGATTCAGTGAAGGAACAACTTATTGACATGTTGCGATAGTACGTTGATGTCTTTGCTTGGTCATACCAAGACATGCCAGGTCTGGACACCGATATTGTTATGCACAAGCTGCCTCTAAAGGAAGACTGTCCTCCAGTAAAACAGAAGCTACGCCGTACTCGCCCGGATATGGCCATGAAGATAAAAGAAGAGGTGCAAAAACAGTGGGACGCCGGTTTCCTTGTTGTAACTAGTTACCCGCCGTGGGTTGCCAACATTGTACCTGTGCCTAAAAAGGATGGAAAAGTACGGATGTGTCTGGATTATCGGGATCTGAATAGAGCCAGCCCAAAGGATGATTTCCCATTACCTCACATTGATGTATTGGTCGACAATACGGCTCAGTTCTCGGTGTTCTCCTTCATGGATGGATTTTCAGGATATAACCAGATTAAGATGTCACCTGAAGACATGGAGAAGACAACTTTCATCACACCCTGGGGCACATTCTGTTATAAGGTAATGCCATTCAGACTGAAAAATGCTGGTGCCACTTATCAACGGGCTATGGTAACATTATTCCATGACATGATCCATAAAGAAATTGAATGTTATATGGATGACATGATTGCCAAGTCCCTCACAGAAGAAGACCACCTGGTGAATCTTGAAATTCTGGTATGACAGACTCAGATGTCGAATATGATGTTGAGACATCTTATCTGTTACTTATAAACATGGTAAGGCATACATAGCAGTACTTAAATAATTCTGATATATCAGAGTCAAACATGCTTCAGGATGTTGGGACATCTGATAGGACATTCAGTTCAGGTACTGCATAAAACATAAAAGATATAAAGAACACAGCAGAATTGTTAACCCAGTTCAGTGTATAACCACACTTACATCTGGAGGCTACCAAGCCAGGAGGAAATCCACTATAAGTAATATTAATTCTAGACTTAAACCACCCTGTTTAATCTATCACTTAATAACTACCCAATGCAATTTCTACCTAAGACACAACTTAGATAAGAGTACCCTACTCACTCCCCCTCAATCACACAGTGATCTTGTTTACAAGTTTAATAAAATTGAAGTCATACTTCAAACAAAACAGCTTGATCTTACTTCACAGTTTCAATCAAGTCACAAAACTTCTCTTGCTTACAAGCTTCGAGAATCACAAGTGAAACAGCCACAATAGAGTTACTTGTTATGCACGGCTGACACAAGGACACAACCCTAATAATGTTTACATTTTCGGTTGATTGGGTTAAATCCTAAACTAGGTTACAAGGTTTCTTTTATAACCTATTCCCAACTGGATTTGGGCCTAAACAATCACAACAATAGCTGCTACAAATATGCAGAAAAAATCTGCTACAAATATTCCAAAAGATCTTTAACTCCTAAAATATCTCTAAATATAGAAACCTATATTTTTCAATATTTGTCTTCAATTTAAATTGAGTCTTTAAGATCTTCTAAATCAGCACCGCATATGATTGCATAATATCTCCAGAATATTCTGCATAATTCAGATCTGATAAATCCAATGTCATCACCTTGAATTAGGGTTAGTTAGTTTGCTACCTCCTTAATTCAAGGTGAATTAGTTATTCTGTTATACTGAAATCAGATAACTAATCTCCCTAAAGATGCACTTTGTATTGATTATCTCTTTCCAATTAATTCCAGATAGATTCCCCTGAATTTACTCAGTTCTGTTATGCATGAATTAATTCTGGTAGCAGGTCTGAGATGTCACAACATCTGTTGGGACATCCTGAAAAACTGAACTTATTTCATTTACTGATACAATGTCACAACATCTGATGTGACATCCTGTAAACTGAACTTATTCCATTAACTGATACAATGTTCTAACATCTGGTGTGACATCCTGATATCTTGACTTAAGTTCATTAATTGTTACTTTGTTTGACAGTGTCACAACATCTGGTGTGACATCCTGAACTAAGTTCAACACTTCTTGTTTGATATTTATATGTAACATATGACAGTAATGTTGTCATGACAGTTGCAGATGTTTCAACATTTTCTTTGACAAATGTCATGACATTTGCAGATGTTTCAACATCTTCTTTGACATCTGCCTGTAACATATGACAGTAATTCTGTCATGACATTTGCAGATGTTTCAACATCTTCTTTGACATCTGTCTGTAACATATGACAGTAATTCTGTCATGACATTTGCAGATGTTTCAACATCTTCTTTGACATCTGACTGTAACATATGACAACATCTGTTGGGATATCCTGAATTAAGTTCTTATACTCTGTTTGATAATGTCCCAACATCTGATAGGACATTCTGAACTGAATTCAACATCTTCTTTGACAACTTCCTTAATCATGTATTGACTTGTTCTTCCAGAGTCTATACCATGTTAATTTACCATATGGAACTTCTTATTCAACATTTTCCAGCCATATTAGTTTTACCAAACATAATGCCAATCATAATAGCATTAACAATCTCCCCCTTTGGCTTATTTTGGCTAAAACTAATTTACATACAGGTGTAGTAGTACCTTATGTAGAAGTTCCTTAACATCACATCTTCATATCAGACCTCACACTATTACTTCTCCCCCTTTTTAGCCATAAAAAGACAAAGGTACCATAATAAAAATAGAGGTATATAATCTCCATAAGCTTGAAACACACACAAGCTTCACAATTCCTCAAGAATCAAACATAAACTGCAGAGAGCAGCTTTATATAATATAGCCTTCTAGACTCTAGACTCTTAGGATTCTCCTTATCTGGTTAAGGTATTACTCCCCCTTAACACCACAAAATCAAGTGCACATACTTGTAACACACTCCCCCTATCTAGGATACTCCATGCTTCTCTGTACATTGATGAAAGGAAAACATAAGACGCATCTTCATGTCTTCAAGAGCTCCCTCTCTGTTCAATTCCCAATCGAACACATTCACTTCTTGTACCAAAGCATACCTGATTCCTTTCTGGGTTTGTAGTTACCACAGACTACACAAGATGAACATCTTCTAGCACACAGGTTCTTGACACTAAGCCTTTACACACCAAAGGCCATACAATCCAGATAAAACACATCCAAACTAATTATGAAATTAGAATGAATGTCCACAAACAAACTTCCAAGCAATCAATACCTGATATACTTCCGGTGGATCAACAGAGATGTGCTATTCAGTTGAGGCCTTGTGCTGATTCTCAGATGCTTCTTCACCACAATTATTGAAAGCCTTTTTCTGGTCCTCAGATGTTTCAACATCTATTGGGACATCCTGTTGAGCAGGAGTGTCCTTTGCAGCCTGAGTTTGTTGATCTTCTTGTGGGGCTGGCATAGTGTTCAGAGGGATAAATATGCCACTTACCACTCTTTGCTCAGATAGGATCTTGGTTACCAACTCCTTTATGGAATCATCCACATATTCAGAAGCTTTTGGAGTGTTGTACAATGGTGAAGGTATGCCTTTGGTCTTGCTGAAAACTTGATCTTTTTGGAGTTCTTGGCTTTTTAGCATGAGGAACACTTCCAGTCTCTTCTACATGTTTCTTCCAATATAGATCATCTACTTCATCATTCTCCCATATGATTAGGTAGTCTAATAATAGAAACCATGTAGATAAACACCCCAGATAATGTACTAACACTTAATTAGAACATTTTTTCATACACCAAGACCGTGTCACCATGATCCTAGATGTGCTCCACCAACTGGACTTACTATAGCATAGTAATCCAAGAACTGAAAATCTTCAGCTACACTGTGCCACCAGTTAGAATCAGAAATCCAGAAAGAGTGATAAACTCTCATCCACCTTCAAGAAGAATAAATCCTCTTGAGTCTTCAACTCATCACTCCTCTGCCCAAGAGCAATTTGTTCCAAGACAATCCTCAAGAACAACCAGCTGCCACACTCTGATTATCTTGATTCTTCGAGTCCACTTTAAAGATCAACCAATTACCACATTTTGATAACCTTCTTTATGAATCCTCATATGAAAAAGCCAATTGCCACTTTTGTCTTCTTCACGTTTATAATAAATCTTCCAAAGATATCCTGATCAAAAAAGTTGATCTTCACCAATTAGACTCTGATGTTGAACTAGATGTTTAAACATTATTAGCCCACATCCATCTGTTAAATTCAGTTCCTTCTTCTGCCACTTGAAAGAACCTCCTTCCTTTATAGAACAAGAGTTCCATGCTCTCATAGACTTGATCTATCCATCAAGTTTGAGTAAACAACCTCCATTCTATTGGTTTTGCAGAAGTTCTTACCAATAACACATATTGATGAGAAACTTCCAATGTTTCTCCAAAGTCTTCAAACCTGCCACTGTCTGATTATTCAGAAGGAATAGTTAAGAACTACACCTCAAAACTATACCAAGGATGCCACCTTTCCTTGAGTAAGGCAGTCTAAACAAATTTATGATATCTCCACCTATCTTAACTCCATGATGAGCATTCTGGACTACACCTAGATCAGAAATAAACCAATCCAAGTAGTCACCAAGATTATGATATGTTCATGGTCTTTCATCTCCATCTTCAGAATCAACAATATCCAGACAAGTTCTTGCCAAGAAACTTTCCAGAAATACATAACTCCTGTCACACAAGACTGAAGTCAATGCTACAGCTTATGCAATACCTCTCCCATGATTCTGCACAAACTCTGATGATAAGATGTTCCAACATCTTTTTGAACATCACCAATCTTGAATCACAAGGATAATCAATCAAATATTTGTGAATTCCACAAACAACAACTGATCTTAAATCCTTGTATAATACCTTAGCAGATAGTTCTACACAATCTGATCTTTTACTTTTGAAGGATTTTAAGGTTAGCTCCAGATAAGATTAGCAAGATCTCCTCATGTCATGGATAAACAATACTCCAGTTGAGCATGTACTCCATTAATTCTCAATTTCACACCCCTGATTAACATACAAAGAGCACAACTGATAAATATCCACACTTGATTTTATATTCCAAAACAGATGCTCTTAGTTTGCTTGCTACAAAGGGTTTATACTGCCACTATCCATGACTAGTAGTGGAAGAGACTACCAGTTCAACAACCATTCTGATCAGACTTCCCAATCTGACATTCTTCCCTTGCTTCTAGCAATTGTTGGTCACATTGCTAGCTTTAATCATGACCAAAGTCATGCATTTATCACCCACATTTGTAAATACATTTAGAAGCTTCTTCATCTTCAGATTCACCATCAGATTCATCAGTATTCTGAGCAACCTCTTCCAGCTCCAGCCTTTGAAATACTTCCTCAAGCTTTTTCTTCCTGGCATCCAGATTTTTGCAAGTGTTCTTCAGATCTACAATCAAGACAGCTTTGGATATGGGAGTCTTTGCTTTTGAAGGTCCAGCAGATGTCCTAGTGGAAGCTTCAACATCAGCAGCATGATGGCTCAAGAAAAGTTTGTAATGGAAGGCCAGAGGACTTTTTCTTTTGCATACTGAATCCTTCTCAGTGAGGATACCTGGATACTGGCTTAGTATGATTCCACATAGCAGAGAGGGAAAAACAATGGGAAGGTTTGTTGCTGATGTTCTTGCATGCTTTAGGGTTTGATCAGAGATGTAAGCCCCAAAGTCCAGATTTGTTTGGGTGCCCACAACATATATGAATCTGCCCAATCCAATTGCTATTGAAAAAGTATGGTTGGTAGGGACCCTGTTTACAGTGCCAATCCTATGCAGCATAGCATACTTCATTTTTAGCAATCTAACATAAAGTTTGTCCTTGACTGGCCAAGCTTTGACTTGATTGGCAGTAATGACCTTGCACACCTGGTTATCTGTCTTACCCAGTTCATTAGGTCCATCAGATTCTTTCCCTAGATAATGGTTGATAACCCTAGGAGAGAATTCCACACATCTCCCTCTTACATAGACTTTTCTGAATTCATCTGATTTACCTTCAGCACAGTCCTCTTGTAGGTTGACACTGAATTCCTTGACTAGCAGCTCATAGCAAGGTGAAATGTTTGATACTGTTTTGAATAAACCAGCAGAAGAAATTAGGTCAATTACCTCAGTGCACTCAAGTGCATTGCTGCCCAGCCCTCATTCAAGTGCTACCCTTCTTTGGTATACAAATTTCCATCTTCTCACACTTGACACATGATGGAATGAAACATTGTCCAGAGGAGCTTCTGGAACAGCAGAGGTGGACCTTGAGGGTGCTGGTTTCTTCTTTGGTTGGAATGTTGGAACATCCTCTTCAACATATGAATCTGGTGGAGTTACAGCTTTCCTCTTTTGGGTATTCACCTTGCTCCATTGTTTAATAGGACCAAATACCACTTTGGCCTTGTCTTTCTTTGGAGTAGGCTGCTTCTTTTCAGGAGTTGAATGTCCTGCAGTCTTCTTTTCCCTTATAGCCCTAAGCCTTTTGGCTATGCTAGGGTCCACAGAAGCAATGATCTTTGTGACAGAGTCATTATCTAAGTCTTCAACATGTAGCATAGATGCCTCCTCTTCCAGGTTAGGAGTAGGTTCCAAACATATGTGATCATCACACATTTGTCTAGCACCCATAGCATCCATCATGTTAGCAAGATATCACACCAGTTTCCTTCTTCATAAACTGTTGATGTGTAGTGTGGTGTCAAGCCATTAGGATTGACATATCAATTTAGCTTCTTTCTTGATGAAACTTCCTTCAGTTCATGATTTAGACAATCATAAACATGTATCTTCACAAGAGAGATTTTCTCCAGCTATACCTAAACAACATAGGACACCATAACCAGGAAGAATATCCTCATTAGGTCACCATAAATAAGCTTAAGAGATAACTTATCAAGATTTTCACTCCCGCATGAAAAATTTGATAATTATACTCTTTTGTTTTGGCTCCAACCTCTTCTTTCATCAAGAACCACACCATTCTGAACTAAGTTTCTTCCAGTTCTGTAATCACATGATAGAACATTAAACTTGACATTATGAACTAAAGTTTTACACCAGCCTTTGTAGGAAGTTCTGGGAAACCACTATCAAACACATCATAAATAATAGAGCAATTCCTTATACATTGTATGATCATCAATTCAGATACAGATATAACTCCCCATACAACCAGAACATTTCCCAACCACAGTGCATCTAATCCAAGTAACACACAAACTTGGTATAACTTCAGAAAATATCAGAGGCATATGCAGCAGTACAGAAGTTGAACCCAAACCTCACAGAAAACAAAATACAAGCTTCCTTTAAATATAGAATTCTCTGAACCAAGATGTCAGGACATTCTGTCTGACATCATAGCTACACAGCAATTCACCAGCAAATTTTCAGCCCTGATAACACCAGACTGGTCCAATATACACCATATGATGAATAGTCCATCCTCCACTTCTAGGGACCATTCAAACTCCAATATGAACCTTTCAAGTTCCAACAGCTTTTCATTATATCATCCTTCTTCCTTTACCATGAACCAGAAAGTATCCCCCTTAGATCTCATCCAGAAACAGACCAGGATGCCTGCTCTGATACCAATTGAAATTCTGGTATGACAGACTCAGATGTCGAATATGATGTTGAGACATCTTATCTGTTACTTATAAACATGGTAAGGCATACATAGCAGTACTTAAATAATTCTGATATATCAGAGTCAAACATGCTTCAGGATGTTGGGACATCTGATAGGACATTCAGTTCAGGTACTGCATAAAACATAAAAGATATAAAGAACACAGCAGAATTGTTAACCCAGTTCAGTGTATAACCACACTTACATCTGGAGGCTACCAAGCCAGGAGGAAATCCACTATAAGTAATATTAATTCTAGACTTAAACCACCCTGTTTAATCTATCACTTAATAACTACCCAATGCAATTTCTACCTAAGACACAACTTAGATAAGAGTACCCTACTCACTCCCCCTCAATCACACAGTGATCTTGTTTACAAGTTTAATAAAATTGAAGTCATACTTCAAACAAAACAGCTTGATCTTACTTCACAGTTTCAATCAAGTCACAAAACTTCTCTTGCTTACAAGCTTCGAGAATCACAAGTGAAACAGCCACAATAGAGTTACTTGTTATGCACGGCTGACACAAGGACACAACCCTAATAATGTTTACATTTTCGGTTGATTGGGTTAAATCCTAAACTAGGTTACAAGGTTTCTTTTATAACCTATTCCCAACTGGATTTGGGCCTAAACAATCACAACAATAGCTGCTACAAATATGCAGAAAAAATCTGCTACAAATATTCCAAAAGATCTTCAACTCCTAAAATATCTCTAAATATAGAAACCTATATTTTTCAATATTTGTCTTCAATTTAAATTGAGTCTTTAAGATCTTCTAAATCAGCACCACATATGATTGCATAATATCTCCAGAATATTCTGCATAATTCAGATCTGATAAATCCAATGTCATCACCTTGAATTAGGGTTAGTTAGTTTGCTACCTCCTTAATTCAAGGTGAATTAGTTATTCTGTTATACTGAAATCAGATAACTAATCTCCCTAAAGATGCGCTTTGTATTGATTATCTCTTTCCAATTAATTCCAGATAGATTCCCCTGAATTTACTCAGTTCTGTTATGCATGAATTAATTCTGGTAGCAGGTCTGAGATGTCACAACATCTGTTGGGACATCCTGAAAAACTGAACTTATTTCATTTACTGATACAATGTCACAACATCTGATGTGACATCCTGTAAACTGAACTTATTCCATTAACTGATACAATGTTCTAACATCTGGTGTGACATCCTGATATCTTGACTTAAGTTCATTAATTGTTACTCTGTTTGACAGTGTCACAACATCTGGTGTGACATCCTGAACTAAGTTCAACACTTCTTGTTTGATATTTATATGTAACATATGACAGTAATGTTGTCATGACAGTTGCAGATGTTTCAACATTTTCTTTGACATCTGTCATGACATTTGCAGATGTTTCAACATCTTCTTTGACATTTGCCTGTAACATATGACAGTAATTTTGTCATGACATTTGCAGATGTTTCAACATCTTCTTTGACATCTGTCTGTAACATATGACAGTAATTCTGTCATGACATTTGCAGATGTTTCAACATCTTCTTTGACATCTGACTGTAACATATGACAACATCTGTTGGGACATCCTGAATTAAGTTCTTATACTCTGTTTGATAATGTCCCAACATCTGATAGGACATTCTGAACTGAATTCAACATCTTCTTTGACAACTTCCTTAATCATGTCTTGACTTGTTCTTCCAGAGTCTATACCATGTTAATTTACCATATGGAACTTCTTATTCAACATTTTCCAGCCATATTAGTTTTACCAAACATAATGCCAATCATAATAGCATTAACAAATTTGTTGAAGCTATTCAAACGTCTGAGGAGGTACCAGCTGAAGCTAAACCCCAACAAATGCACATTTGGGGTACGGTCCGGTAAGCTGCTGGGATTTATAGTGTGAAAAGGGGATTGAAGTTGACCCTGACAAATTCAAAGCCATTCAAGAGATGCCTGCACCAAAGACTGAAAAAGAAGTTCGGGGTTTCTTAGGTAGATTGAACTACATTTCAAGGTTCATATCTCATCTCACTGCAACCTGTGAACCCCTGTTGAAATTGTTAAGGAAATAACAAACGGTCAGGTGGAATGAAGACTGCCAGAGGGCTTTTGACAAAATCAAGGAGTACTTACAAGAACCTCCAATTCTTATGCCTCCAGTTGAAGGAAGACCTCTAATAATGTACTTGACAGTAATAGAAGAGTCAATGGGGTGTGTGTTGGGCCAACATGACGAGTCTGGTCGAAAAGAGTATGCAATATACTACCTAAGCAAAAAGTTTACCGACTGTGAACAACGTTATTCACTGCTCGAGAAAACTTGTTGTGCTTTAGCGTGGGCTGCTCGCCGACTAAGGCAGTATATGTTGACCCACACTACATTGTTGATCTCCAAGATAGATCCAGTGAAGTACATATTTGAGAAGCCAGCACTTACCGGAAGGGTTGCAAGATGGCAAATGATTCTAACAGAGTATGACATTCAGTACACATCTCAAAAGGCCATCAAAGGCAGTGTACTGTCTGACTATCTAGATGAGCAACCCATTGATGATTATCAGCCTATGAGATTTGACTTCCCTAATGAAGACATCATGTTCCTGAAAGCAAAAGATCATGAAGAGCCTGTTCACACTGAAGGGCCTGACCCAGAAGAAGAATGGACGATGATTTTTGATGGGGATGTTAATATGAATGGTCATGGAGTTGGTGCAGTACTCATTACACCTAAGGGAGTTCACATGCCTTTCTCGGCCAAACTCACCTTTAACTGCACTAACAACGAAGCTGAATACGAAGCCTGTATCATGGGTCTTGAGGAAGCTATTAACCTCAGGATCAAGACGTTAACTGTATTTGGAGATTCAGCTCTGGTAATCAATCAAACCAATGGCAAATGATACACTCACCAGGAGCATTTGATTCCATACCGAGACTACATGAGGAGATTACTGACTTTCTTCACTACAGTCAAACTTGAGTATATCCCTCGAGATGAAAATCAGTTTGCAGATGCTCTGGCTACCATTTCCTCCATGATCAAAGTTCAAACTGCCAACTTTGTGCCTCGGATTTCAGTATCCAGACTTGACAGACCAACATACGTATTCTCTGTGGACATTGCTAAGGATGACAAGCCTTGGTTCTATGACATCAAATGCTTCTTATAGGACCAAACATACCCACCTGGGGCATCATCCAATGATAAGAAGACTTTAAGAAGGCTAGCTGGTAGTTTCTTCCTGAATGCTGATGGCTCTTTGTACAAGAGGAACTTTGACATGGTGCTTCTCAGATGTGTTGATAAAAAAGAGGCTGACTTGCTGATGCACGAGGTGCATGAAGGGTCTTTTGGTACCCATGCTAGAGGGCATGCAATGCTAAGAAATTGCTAAGGTCAGGTTACTACTGGATCACAATGGATGCAGACTGTTGTGCTTATGCCAGAAAGTGCCACAAATGCCAGATTTATGTAGACAAAGTGCATGTGCCTCCGAATCCTTTGAATGTAATGTCTTCACCCTGGCACTTCGCCATGCGGGGCATTGATATGATTGGAAAGATCGAACCGACTGCTTCAAATGGCCACAGATTCATCCTGGTAGCCATTGACTATTTTACCAAGTGGGTTGAAGTAGCTTCGTATGCAAATGTCACCAGGCAAGTGGTAGCCCGATTCCTAAAGAGAGACATCATCTTTCGGTATGGAGTGCCCGAGCGAATCATTACTGATAATGGTTCCAATTTGAACAATAAAATGATGGCAGAGCTATGCCAGGACTTCAAAATTCAACATCATAATTCTTCTCCTTACAGGCCAAAGATGAATGGCGTTGTTGAGGCAGCTAACAAGAATATCAAGAAGATTGTGCAAAAGATGGTGGTTACTTATAAAGACTGGCACGAAATGCTACCATTTGCCTTGCATGGGTACCGTACCTCAATCAGAACATCCACTGGGGCAAGACCGTATCAGCTTGTGTATGGTATGGAGGCAGTCCTACCGGTTGAAGTTGAATTACCCTCTTTACGGGTATTGATGGATGTCAAATTAAATGAAGCAGAATGGGTCCAATCTCGGTACAATCAACTGAATCTGATCGAAGAAAAGAGATTAGTTGCAATCTGTCATGGGCAGCTATACCAGAAAAGAATTAAGAAAGCCTTCGATCGGAAAGTCGGGCTTCGGGAATACAAAGTAGGAGATCTTGTGCTGAAAAGACTACTTCCTCCTCATACAGACCGCAGGGGTAAATGGACTCCAAATTACGATGGTCTGTTCATAGTAAAGAAGGTTTTCTCTGGTGGAGCACTGATGCTCACTACTATGGATGGTGAAGATTTCTTATCTCTTGTGAATTCAGATGCAGTTAAAAAATACTTCGCATAAAATGACCCGCTGGACATAAAAACAGAATGCAAGTCCAGGCAAAAATAGGGCATCCTGGCGAGTCAGAAACAGAATATAAGACTCGGGCAAAAATAAGGGAAAAATAAAGAAAAATGTACACCCGCTGAGTTGAAAAGCCGCATTGGACAGCTCAAGTAAAAATGGGTATCCCGGTGGATTGAAAACCCGAAAGGGCGATCCACGCAAAATTAGGGAATAAGCGAACAACTGCATTCTGAATTCGTCTGTATCACTCACAACATGGAAAACTTCGAAAGGTTAAAGCATCGGTCAAAATCAGCCTTCTTCAGAAAGCAGGATGAGAAGATCGTCAAGGTCATACGGGTCATAGCAAAAGGGAAGCTCACTAAAGCATCACCAACATTGCCAGCACCTTTACTTTTCTCAATTTTGTAACAATCTCCTCATTTCATGGGATCTGTTTCTATAACTGTATTTGCCAATTCAGGGCACACAAATTAATAAAATCAGATATCTTTGGTATAATGGTTGCATAAAAATAGATGTGCCTTTCTAAAATCACATGCTTGCAGGAAATATATTACTTACTCCCGGGAGTGTCTAAATTCCTATGATGGGATCCAGTAAGGGATGCCTCGGGGCATGAAAGGTTTTCCCCAGCAAAGTTGCTAAATCATTATTTCCTCAGCACATCTTCCAAACAGCACCAGAAATGCTTTCTCCCCATCAGAGTTTCCAGGCATCACTTCCTCAGCACATCTTTTAGAGCGGTACCAGAAGGTGCTCATATCCCCAGCTGAGTTGTCAGATATCATCGTCCTCAGCTGGATCCCCACAGGAATCTCTAGGAAGACCGTTCAGTGGTCTTTCCTCCCCCAACAGAGTACTAGATAGGGAACTTTCTCCCCACAAAGCTCCAGCCTCCTTCCGGAGGAGCGATGTCTGAATTTCCCGCACAACAAAGTGACGAAAGCTTCCACACACCCAGCTGGGCCCCTCATTACTAAGATAGGTCTCTCAGTGACCTATTTCCCCAAGCAGAGTCGTACATTTTATCAGATCTACCAATGATCTCATCCCCAACTGGGATATCCTTTCAAGCAGATCAGTCAGAGATCTCCACAACAGGATCCGAATCCCGGATCGGTATCTTTTGCATAATCATAGCATTCGCATCATTTCCCCCCCCCCCCCCAGAGCGTAGCATTCCGTCTAATGCGGAGCATTATGGCAAAAATCAAACATATTGCATAAATCACAAGTCAGGTTCGAACCACTCACCTGTAAATACCAACAATACTTCATCAGCAATATATAGAATACATCCCTTGTACATAAAAAAACAAAGCGTCCCCTTTGCACTCTCAAAATACAGATACATGCTCCTTTTGACACTCGTTTGTGCCATCATTCCTCAGTAAAGTTGTCAGAACACTTTCATCATACAGAAACTTCCATACTCTTTTTGACACCCGTCCGTGTCACCAATCCCCAACATGGTCGCCTAATCACTTATTGTAAACCAAACACTTGTTTATAATACACTTCTTTCGACGCTCGTCCATGTCACCTTATCCCCACTGGTCGCCAGAACACCTTTTACACTCCCATATACAAGTATAAGTTCATAACTTATACATTTTCTCTTCTGACACCCGTCCGTGTCATACTCTCCCCAGCAAGTTGAACACTCGTCTGTGTCTCACCAATGCTAATATTTACTCATACAGATACTCGTTCGTATCTTGTATACACCACTTATCTCCTCTCAGATTCAACACTCGTCCGCGTTCTTTGTTAACCAATTGGTACTCGTCCGTACCATCATCTCTGAACATGCACCAGCGTTTGTTTCTACCAATACTCGTTTGTATCACGGTCTTAAGGATGCTCGTCCACATCTTTAATTTATACACAGTGTCAAACACTTACACCTTTCATTTCTTGGATGTAATCACTCGTCCGTGTTTACTATTCCCCAACGAAGTCCCCAGCAAGATTTCTTTTCCATCTGACATTCGTCCTATGTCATGATACTTTCGGCAGCCGTACCCTGCCAGGTGATCGTCCTTCACCTTTGGATGACCGTCCCTCATCCTTCTCCCAGCGGAGTCTCCAATATTGGAACCCTTTTCTATCTGACATTCATCCTATGTCGTGATACAAAGCAGCCGTCCCCTGCTAGGTGATCGTCCTTCACCTTCTTGATGATCGTCCTTCATCATTTTATCTGATGGCCGTCCCCATCGTTGAACTTGTTATCTGACATTCGTCCTATGTCATGATAGACCTCTAGAGAAGCCGTACCCTGCTAGGTGATCGTCCTTCACCTCTTGATGATCGTCCTTCATCATGCTTATCCGATGGCCGTCCCCATCGTCGACCTTTTCTATCTGGCATTCACCCTATGTCGTGATATTTTCGGCAGCTGTACCCTGCCAGGTGATCGTCATTCACCTTGGATGACCGTCCCTCATCCTTATCCCCAACAGAGCAGTTGTTCCCTGCTAGGTGATCGTCCTTCACCTTTGATGACCGTCCCTCATCATTTATTTCATTAACCCGATGGCCGTCCCCATCGTTGTTTACCCTTACTTTACAAACCTGATGGTCGTCCCCATCATTTATTTCACCTTTAATCCCCATAGAATCTTGATACTTTGCTTGATGGTCGTCCCCATCATGATCTCTTTATCTCCCCAGCATGTCGGTCGTACCCGTCACCGCTTTATCCCCAGCAGTCGTCCTCTGCTCAATGGTCGTCCTCCATCACTCGCACTTTATAATCATACTATACTTTCTTTTACAATCTATATCCCTTTTCTTCTCCTCCCCAGTGAGTGCAAATTTTGGACTGTTTTTGGTATTCAACCACAAGTTATCTTGTTTGTCTGTTAAGCCAGGCACTTACATCCTGCACAGCTAACTCATTTTTGGATAGGGTCAGCTGTAAACACCCCAAATTTGCCCTCACTAAGTTCACACCATGGCTTGTGATCTTTCATATTTTCATTAGTTTAATCATATCATATCATGTTGTATTTTTGCTTCACTGCATTGGTTCAAGTTCATCTGCATCTAGGTTTGTGATCTGAGCAATCCAAGGTCCATCTGAGCCACTCCCAAGGCCTCCAATCATCTCAATAGGGTCCATGTATGATCAATCATCATATTTTATCCTCCAAAGATCAAGGAATTCAAAAAATCACAAGAACTGGCAAAGCATGGAAGCAGAGCTAGGGTTTAACTACATAGATGACCTGAAATTAGGGTTTTGGTTTCAGAGGCCATAACTCCAAATTTTTTGGTCATTATTGTTTCTAATGCTCTCAATATGTTATATATATCATGCATACCAAGTTTGATGAAGAAATTCATTGTGGAAGTCATCTGATCACTGGGTAACTTCTTGAGCAAGTCAGAGCAAAATCAGGGCATCTGAGGCCCCCATCCATGGAACCAAAGTGAATTTTTCATCAAATTGAAGTTATATGGTCTTTATTTGATCATTGAAGTTCTTAGAAGTTTACAAATTTGAATAAAAATGAGCTAAACCAAAAGTTGCCAAAAATGGAAATGACTTGTAATGTAAACTTTCCATTTTAGGAAAGTTTTTAAACCTCCTCTTTCTCAACAAAAAATGCTTCAAATGAAAAATTATTAGTCATGAAAGTTATAGATTGGATCATTCCCTTTTCAAAAAGTACAAGAACAATATCTAATTCATTTTGGAACTCAAGTTATGGCTTGTCAAAGTTGGCAAAAATCACATAATTTTCAAGAATGCACCAAAGAGGGATTTTTGCAAAACCTCTTGCCAATTCATTTTGTGACTTCAAACACACTTCTAAGCATCATACAAACATTGTGCAAAGTCTAAAACTCATAATTGCCCAAAGTATTTCAAAATTTCATGCCTTGCCCATGAAGAAATCTCAAAGGGGCCAAAGTTTCATGAAATTGCAAAATGACCAAGAACCTTTCACAAACATGCTGAATTGCCTCTAAGTGAATTCCATGGACATCCTTAATCTCAGTTGAACCAGGACATGCCCAAATCCAAGCCTGCCACTTGCCCATACCTCAAGTACAAGAAATGTTGACTTTTTGCATTTCACACCATACCAATCACACTATGCCACAACTACTCTCTGAACCAATTGCATTTGTTTATACTAACCTAAAGCAAGCCATAACACAC
Organism: Lathyrus aphaca; assembly: GCA_963966055.1. NCBI lineage: Eukaryota > Viridiplantae > Streptophyta > Magnoliopsida > Fabales > Fabaceae > Lathyrus > Lathyrus aphaca. Next base: position 430,159,385 of record OZ014522.1, on the reverse strand, counting down.
AAGAACACAGCCTGAAACCTCAGCATTCTCAAGTTCACAAAAATCATCCCTCTTGCATTTTCCTTCGAAACACACAGCACACTTGCTCAATCTTCAAACAAACACCACCATTCATTTCCAAATCAATCACTGATCACAAACCACCCACCAAAACAGCCAAGAACACACCACAAGCAAAACACGATTTTCTGACCAGTGGAGTACAAACTCACAAACCAGCTATCCTCAAAGCTCTCCAAGCATCAAAGCTTCTTCAGGGAGGTCATTGGAGACATTTTGCACCAAGGAAGCAGCCAGAAAGCTCAAGAGTTGAAAGCTTCATCTCAGGTAGCCATTCGAATTAATTTTCCAGAACCTTCATTTTATGTTACTAAATGATTAAGCATGTTACCCTGAGTACACTGAACTTTGTATTTTTGAAAATGGTGGAGAGATGAGTATTTACTGAGCTTCTGAAATTTTTGCCATTTTTGTTGTTTTCCTCGAATCTTGATTTTGGGTGAAAAGAAATGAAGTTTGAAGATGGATTTAGGTTCAGGGGGATGAGGGGAGTTGATCTGGAGCTTTAGAGCTCCAAAAATAACCTAGAAGTGAGGTTTTGGTTTTGCTCAGGGGAGGTGTGGCCGGAGAAGACGACCGGAGGTCTTTTCCGGCCACCTGAAAGTGATTAATGGCTAATTAGGGTTAGGGTTTCTGTTTGAATGAGGGCCCTTGGATTTGTCCTTCCCGCGTGAGATGAGTGGCTGAGATTAGTTCATTAACTTAATTTTTGGATTATTCATTTAATTAAATAGGATTAATGAAGTTTGAATGTGGGCCTTTAGATCTGACACGCAGTCAACCAGTCCAAACCCAGATTCAATCCTATCCCTCCATTCAGCATACTTCTCATTTATTTTAATTTTATTTCATTTTTCTCATTTTATTTTGTACAAATTATTTAAAATAGTTAAAAATTGCCAAAAATATTTTTATTCAGCATTTTAATTCCAAATAATTTTCTTAACCCAAAAATATTTTTATTTTTATTTTTTGCATTAAAAAATCATTTTTTAGACAATTAATTGTTTATTTTAATTAATTAATGAAATTAATTAATTAAAATATCATTTAGGTTTCTAAAAAATCCCAAAAAATTCATATTGCATCTTTAAACATTTAGAGACATTGTCATACCATCCACACAAATTTCTTTTTGGTTTTGAATCATTTTGACATTTTTTCTTTGAATTTAGGGTTCATAAAATCCCCTTTTTGAACCCTAACTTCAAGAATTATTTTCTGCCTAACCAAGAATGGTATGACCATGGTTCTTTTTGAATTAATCTTCATTTGAAATTTATTTTCTAACTTAATTTTGTCATAAATTTCTTCTTCCGTTTTGAATTGATTTGCATTTTCCCCTTTAGGTACCTTAAAACCCTAGATAACTTAGAAAAATCATAACTTTCATTAGGTTTAGAGTTAGGTCTTCTCCTTTGGGGTGTAATATCATATGGGATTAGGTTTCCTTTGATTGCATTTTCAATTTTTTATCTTTTCATTTGCTTCTGTTTTTAAGTTTTGCATCTCATGTTGCATGAAAACCCTAATTTTGCATCTTCACTTGCATTCATCTTGCATATGCTTGCATACATAAACTTGCCATGACATTTTATGCATTCACATGACTTCTAAGACATCTTAGGACACATTAGAATCATTTTTGATAATTGCATCATCCATTTTCCATGTTATGCATCCATTTCATTTCATGTGCATTCATGAACTTTCATGCTTCATTTGCATCCTCATCACTTGTATGATCATTCACATCTCTTGACATACATTTGTACTATCTCTTACCATAATTTGCATCATGAATATGCTTCTGGTTTTGGTTTGCATCCTTGCATTCATTTCATTTTCATTTCATTTCATTTTCTTTTACTAACTTTTCAGGTGGTAAGTTACTTTGAGAAGTGAATTTGCCTTCACTTCTCACAATCTCTTCTCATCTCTCTTATGCATTCATTGCTGCATTTTGTATTTGTATTAGAGTGAGCTTGCTCATTCATGTTCCTTCTTCACCTTATTTCTTCAAGCAACTTATCTTCTTAAGTGAAGTAAGTTGACTTGTTTCTTCTGCTTCTCCTCCTTTCATCTGCTTCTTCCTTGGTGGCTTTTCTTGAAGATCTCTTGCAAGCCTCATAAACCCTAGGAACACCCAAGAATGATAAAAATTAGGGTTTTGATTAGTCCCCCATTAGTTTTACCTTTGTGTCTTCTTTTGTGTCTTCTCTTCTCATCTCATAATCAGGGACTAAACCCTCAAGGTTTTAAGGCTTTGTGATTAAGATTATGCATGCATCCTTCTCTTAGGATGGAGTGTATAACTTTAATCCTAAGTGTTAAACCATTGATGTGTTTAAATCTCTTAATCAATCCATATAATAATCACTAAGACAATAAGCTTGTAACTTGGGCCTTGCATTAGGGTTCTAATTCTTCCTTAATTGGTTAAGAAGGACTAACCCTAGTGTTAATGGACAAGTCCTCCTCAAGTTGTCTTACAAACCATAAAATCCATTTCTTAATCTTATCATTAACTAAAATCCACCCTAATAAAGGTTTTGTTTTGTCATGAGGTTAATCCCTAATCATGGATTAAGTTGAGGAGTCTTCCTCAGCTTAAATGTTCTCATCTATTATCCTTCTATTAGGATGGTGTAATGAGTCCATTAAATCCTTGATTATGGCTTCAACTCATTATTTAACACTAAACAAAAACTCCAAAAACATCTAAATAATGGCAAGTAGGTTAATGATCTTAATCCTACACCATGGTGATTAAGTGTGAGGTGCTTACTTCATACTTAAGGTATTCTCATTACCCCTAATCAGAGGGAAGATGTGATGAGTTTACTAACCCTTGGTTTAGGCTTAAGTTCATTATCTTATGACAAACACAAAAAGCAATAAAAGATTGAAAATACCAAAAACAAACAATAATCGTCTCCTTCGGGATTCTTTTCTCACCTCATTCACTCACAAACGAGAACTCACTTCTTCCGTCTAATGCAAGACAGTTAGCACCTGAGCCAGACAGGTCATACACTTGAGCATAGACAAGTAAGCAATTCACAAGTCAATTCATCTTTCAGTCTCTTTGAGTCGAACTACGGTGTTCTGACTTCCTCATTGCACGAGAGGATACGTAGGCATAACTTAATTTTTATCGAACAAAAGTCTATGTCTCTCCCTCCCCCTCTTCCAGCATTATTCTTTTAAGCCTCATTGTCTTGAGCATTGCACTCTTTTTTTACACTGACACTCCTTTATTCACACTTTTTTTTGCACTAACACTTGTACATCCTTTTCCAGCTTTTACACACAGATAGCACTGACACTACCCCCTTTAAACACAATCTTTCAAGCGTGGATCCCGTCGAGTATGACGGACAATATGGGTGCTAATACCTTCCCAGGTTGTAACCAACCCCCTTTCTCAGTTTCTCTGGTTCGCGACCGTCTTATCCATCTCTTCCTAGGTTTATGCAGCATTACCTTTCCTTCGGGATAAAAATGCCTAGCTGGCGACTCTTTTCAGTTCATCTTCATGTTCTCCTTTCGCCGACCGTTCGCGTCTGTACCCCTTCTAACCTGGTGTCATTTGGTGGGAGCGACAGTAGTTCCTTTTACAAGTCTTGGTGTGTGTAGCTGAAGTTTTGTCTTCCCATGAAAAGTGAGGTTGTGCAGAATCATGAAGGGGTCTTGGTATCATCTCAGAGATGAAGATGGTAGACTGTGTAGACATCATAATTTTGTTGAGCACTTGGAATGGTCTATTTCTGGTTCAGGTGCTGAACATAATGATTATCATAAAGTTAGAATTGATAGCATTATCAGAACTTTGTGAATAATGATTTACTCAAGGAAAGGTGTCATCCTTGGTATAGTTGTGAGGTGTAGCTCTTAACTATTCCTTCTGAAGTTTCAGACAATGCCAGGTTTGAGGTCTTTGGAGAAACATTGACAGATTCTCATCAATGGGTGATATTGGTAGGAATTACTGCAGAAGCAACAAAACGGAGGTTGTCTACTCAAACTTGGTTGGTAAATTAAGTCTATCAGAGCATGGAACTCTTGTTCTGTTAAGGGAGGAGGTTCTTTCAAGTGGCAGAAGAATGAGCTAAATTCAATAGCTGGATGTGGAATGATAATGTTAAAACATCTAGTTCAACATCAGAATCTCAGTTGGTGAAGTAGCACATAAATTAAAGATAAGATGATTTATAAAATAAGTAGATCATAATATTTTTTTGAGAATTCTGACAAACGTGAAAAAGAAAAAGTGTTCCAGTTGGATTTTTCATATGAGGGTTCCTAAATGAGGTGATAAAACTATGGCTATTGGTTGATCTCTTTAGTGTATTAGAATAATCAAGATAATCATAGTGTGGCAGCTGGTTGGTCTTGAGGATTCTCTTGGAACAAGTTGCTCTTGGGAAGAAGAGTGATGAGTTGAAGACTCAAGGAGATTTGTTCTTCTTGAAGGTGGATGAGAGTTTATCTCTCTTTCTGGATTTCTGATTCAAGCTGGTGGCATAGTATTGTTGAAGGTATTCAATTCTTGGATTACTATGTTATAGTAAGTCCGGTTGGTGGAACATATCAAGAATCATGGTGATGATGTCTTGATGTATGGAAGATGTTCTAACTGGTGTTAGGACATTATCTGGGATGTCTGTCTACATTGTATTCAATTATAGTCTATCTTATCCTATGGGAGAATGATGAAGTAGCATGGTTAAGATTGCAGAGAAGACTAAAGTAGATCAGGTATTGATTGCTTGAAAGTCTGAATCTGGATATTCATAAATTGATTCTAATGTCAGAATTAGTTTGGATTAGTATTTTCTGGAGTGTATAGCCAAAAGACTGTGAAGGCCTAGTGTCAAGTCCTGCTAGCAAGATGATGATCAACAGTTGTAGCTTGTGGTAACAAGAAACCGATAAGGGATCATATGTTTTGGTACAAGGGGTGATTGTGTTCAATTATGGATTGAACAAAGAGTGAGCTCTTGAAGACATGAAGATATGTCTTATGTTTTCCATTCATCAAAGTACAAAGAAGCATGTGTTATCCTTGATAAGGGAGGGTGTTACAATTTTTGTGTAGCTGAATTTGTGAAGTTAAGGGGGAGTAGTGTTTTTTTTTGTGATTATGACAATATATGTCTTGGTTGAAAGGAGTAATACCAAGTGCACTTGATTGTTCTTATTCAGAATGGTTGTCTCTGATAAGGATCTGTGATGTCACACATCACGTTATATCTTGTCCTACTAAGTATGGAAATTTGTTTTCTCGAATTGATATATTCTACTTAGTTGTGTTATGTGACCAAAGGACATTATGAATCCTTATAGGATAAAGTTGTTATCTGCAGTGTTAATTTGGATTCTGAAAGGGTTGTGAACCATGCATGTAGTGTTGTTAGAAGACAGCTTGTGGTAGGATGTCAGAACATGTTTCAGAACATGTGTGTTGTGAGGCAAACTAGGAGTTCTTTTGTGGACGATGCTAGCAGGAGGATGTGAAACATGAGTTTTATGCATGCGTATTTGTTATTGGTCTATTTAGCTTGGGAGAATAAAGTCAGCTGGTCAAGGTCTGATTTGGAGGGTCCACATTAATTGGTGCAGAATTTTTTGCTCCTAAGATAAATATCCTTGACCAAGAACGCTTATTTATTCAAAGATAGTTTGTTACTATCTATGTCATTGCCTACTATTTATAGAGAGCGTTTCTCCTCATGCAGCCTGTGAATGTTTTCTCCTTTCTTTTCTCTGATGGCTTTTATCTATTTTTGGGTGAGTATTGTGTGGGTGTGGTGATGTGAAGGATGTTTTTGCCAATTATTGGCTAAAAAGGGGGAGAAAAGGGTTGCTCAGATGTTGTATTTGGTATTGTTGTTTCAATGGTTGTGTTAGATGTGTTCTTGTGTGGTGGTTGGGATGTCAACATGGATGTTGTAGTTTAGTCTTTGTGACTTGTGTTCTGAGTTATGAACATAATTTTCACTTATGTTCTAAGTTACATAAGGGAACGAGGCTCTTGTTGTCTTATGCCACCATTGATCTCATTGATGGAGAATGTTCTTCAGCTTGTGAGGAATTTCTCTGGATTAGTTCGGCCAAGAGCTCAAAGTTCAAGAGGACTTTCTACTCCTTTCCCATTACTGTTGAGGAAGATGTTAAACAACATGTCCTGACATGAAGATAGTGTTTTGCTGTTGTTTTTTCAGCTTTTCTGTTGTTATCTATGTTGTATTTTATTTATTTGGTTTAGCCAAAATTTGCCAAAGAGGGAGATTGTAAGTTCTGTATTTATAGGATTGGCATTAATTTTGTAAAACAAATATAGCAACAATAAAATTGTACAAGATCTTGCAAAATAAGAATAGGTTAAGCAAGGAAGTCCTATTGTGCGCCTAAAAATGTTGAGTGAAGTGTTTCAACATCTGGAACAACATGTCATAAAAGATGTCCTAAATAGTTCAGTCGACATCATGAACTGATACAGGTGGATTGAAGATTTTGTTATTTTTTAACAGAAGCAGAATATTCAGAAAATTCAAAGCAATGCATGTGGCGCTGATTTAAAGATCTTGAATATTCAAATTTATATTGAAGACAAATATCGAATAATTATAGACTTTCTATATTTAGAGATATTTTAGGAAGTTGTTATTTTTGAAGATCTTATTTGTAGCAGATTTTTCTGCATGATTATAGCAGTTGCTATGCTGCGTTTTTAGGCCCAAAATACAGTTGGGTTTAGGTTATAAAAAGAAACCTTGTAACCTAAGTTTAGTAACCAACCAAAGATGTAAACGTTGTATCATTAGGGTTGAGTTCTTGTAGCATTCGTATGTCAAAAGATTTAATCTGTAGGGCTATTTTTGTTTGTAATCCTCGAAGATGTTAAGCAAGAGGTTGTGTGTACTTGATTAAAGCTTTGAAGCAAGGTTAAGATATTCTCATGGAAGTGTGTCTTCTGATTATGAATTGCTAAGTTAGTTATCAGTGTTGTGATTGAGAGGGAGTGAGATGGGTTTCTCATATTTAGGTGTTCCTAAGTAGAAGTTGCATTGGTAGTGATTAAGTGAGAGGATTGTAAATTAAGTGGTTTGCTGTGAGTCCTTGAATTGATACTACATAGTGAATTTCCTTCCTGGCTTGGTATCCCCCAGAGTAGATGTGGTTGCATCGAACTGGGTTAACAATTCAAATGTGTTCTTTACTATTTTTTTTGTTATGTATATTATGCAGTATACTTGTTGAATGTCAAATCAGATGTCTAAACATCCCGTAGGATAGTTAGAATATGGTATATTAGAATGTTATAGTGTTGCTATTTGTACCTTGCCCTGTTTAACAAGTAACAGATCATATGTCTCAACATCGTATTCAACATCTGAGTCTGTCACACCAGAATTTCACTTTTCATGATCATTTCTTATCATCCCTTAACCCTAATTGCTTGAAGGCATTTATACCATTGTGTGAGGTCACTTATATGAACTTCTTTTGTTTTTTTAGATACTTATATTTCTTTTTTGATCACCTATAAGTCCATCTTGAGTTTGGTTTTCCTTTTGGTTTGCATTATGTATCATGTGTTCAACTTTGACCTAATTTCCTCATAACTTCTTTTCTAATGCTTCTTATGTTATTTGTGTGCATCTAATGTTCTAATATCTTCATCTCATATGTATTCCATACCTTGTATGCTAATGAATTCATGCATATTCAGTCATCTTGGTATGCCATCTTTGCATCTTTAATTTTCATATTTACCTTACTTGTTTCTTACATGAACATCTAATTGTTTTCTCTTCTATCGTGAACTAACCTATCCATTTTTGTATGATCATTTAACATCATGTTAGGCATTCTAATATGTCATAAAATTATGAATTTATGGATTACCATGTGTTTTCATTCATATCATGCCTCATTTGCATCCTTACTTCTTCGTGTGTGCCTCTTTTGAACTTCTTTGCCACATTCGTGCTTCTTTGAGTTTGTTTGATCTTGATTGGTTTCTTTGAGCTTATTTAGGCTTTGTTATGTTTTGGTTCTGACTTTTAAGGTTCTTTAACCTCAATATCTTTTCCTGTTACTTTCTTTGTGTGTTTGGCTTCCATATCATCTTTTATGAACATTTGTGTTTCATTTGCTAACATTTCAGGAGCTTTGGTAAGTAATAGGAGTATGGATATGCTTCCACATTCCAAATTATCCTTTACCTTTTAAATTTCAATCTTGTGTTTGTTTAAGCATTTAAGATGATTTATTTTGCACAATTTCCTTTTATCTCCCCTTAGAAGCAACTTAACTTCCCTGTAAGTAAGTTGTATTCTAATCCTTTTCTTTCTTTCTTCTTCTTCTTTATTCTTATCTTCTCCTTTTTCCATTAGGATAGTGATCTTTAACTTCACTAACCTAGGACATCCAAGCATGACAACTTACTTAGGATTGTTTAGTATCCCTTAGACTTCTTACCTTTTGAGTCTTATTTGGTGTCTTCTCTCTCTCTCATCTCAAAACAAAAGCTAAAAAACACCTAATAAAGGTTAAGCTTCTTCATGTGCCAAGGGACTTTGCCATGGGATACTTGCACACGTTCCATATGGGGATGATGTGTAGGGTATCTATCATAATGAATAAGTCTTAGCATGATGATGTTTCACAAACAAAACCTAAAAAACATTTCTAAATTTCAAAAACAACAAAAAACACTTAATAAATAAAATAGGCTAGTGTGCTTGAGCCTTAATCTTTGGTACTAGGTTTAAGGATCTCCTCTATACTTAGGTGTGCTTCTTATTCACTCCATATTGGAGTGATGTAATAAGTACACACTTCATTGAATGAGACTTGAATACACTCTTCTATGCAAACTCTCAAACAAAAATCTTCAAAAAAACTTCAAACAAACAATGAGCATCTTTCCTTTAGGAATTCACTTCTAATTTCCCTCATTCTAAACGAAATAACTCGCTTCAAATTATCTTTTGCAAGACGGTAAACACACTTGTTCCAGATGAGCCTGTAACACTTGAGCATAGGTATAAGTAGTTCAATCCCAAAAACACAAGCAAGTTGTATCAGTCTTATTGAGTTTAACTATGGTGTTCTGACTTTCCTATCGCACAAAGGGAATATGTAGGCACAAGTGACGACGCTTGGCGAACACAATACTTCAGTCTCTTTCCTTGGTCTTTGTGCCATTTCATCTCCTTATCCATTTGGACCTTGTTATTTTGTACTTGTGCTTTTTCTTTTGTCCACTTGGACCAAAAAACATTAATAAAGGCTTAAACCTCTAAAAGCTTGTGCTCTTAATCCTGGACTATGGTTACTATCCCTTTGCATTGAATGATCTCTATATTTGGACTTCTTGGCTTGATTATGGACTTAGTACTAGGATCCCTCCCTTTGCTTGGATTATTATGGAGATGGTATTCTAGACTTTAATTGTCTCACTTGCTTATGAGGATGGAATTATATTTTTCTTATGCTTCGAAGAGTTCTTGCCATATGGTTAGATCCTTCTTACTTTAGCTTTTACTATGAGTCTTGGGATAGCCTCTTCATCTCCTCCCACTTATTTAATTTTAAGAACTTCTCCCTCTTTTCAAAACTTCTTTGTTTTCAAACTTTAACCACTTTCACAATTCAAATCTTGACTTTGGTCAAGCAATTTTACCTTTTCATTTCATTTCTTAATAAATGCTAAACTACATTAATCATATTAACACCATTTTTCAAAAGACTTAAAAAAATGCAAAACTCATTCAATCTTTTTTGTGCCCTCATGCACTTTTCCTTTTAATCTTTTTCATATGTTTAGACATGATTCATCCTTTCTAGTGGAATTATTCGCTAAAGAATGACGACTTGTATTTACATTTTAAAATCAATCCAGCTCATCAATTTCATTCTTTGTACCACAAACTACGGGGTTTTGATCCTATATTGCACTTCGTGGGTACGTAGGCATGAGACAAAAGTCTCTTCAAACACAAAAATATTTTAAAAAAAAGATTTATCTTATCATCTCTTCAATCTTGTTTTAATAAACCCTTTCAAACCAAAAGTTTTCAATAAATCAAAGAGGTTCTCGTGGAGTAACACAAATGTTTTGGGCGCTAGTACCTTCCCTCTTTGTAACCAAACCCCTTAACCTTTGTCTTTGTTTGTTTCTTTTAGCTTTTTCTTTTAGATTCATTTAGGATTTGCTCGCTCTTTTCCATATTCCTTTGGGGATGAAATAAAAAGTGCGGTGGCGAATCTTGTTCTTTGAGTTAAGTTAATCAATAGTTTACACTCATAATTTTTACCGCTACAGCAACATAACTGGATTTCTCGTCAATAATCATATATAAGATTAAAAAACATCATATTTAGAACCCTTACATCACATTTGGAATTTCAATAAATTGATATTTAGCATTTATACATCATATTTTGCATCTCAGTAAAATGATATTCATCATCAATACATATTTAGAATTTCATATATAGAATAAATACATCACTTTAATCCATAATTAATTGATATACAAAATTGACAATAAATATATTACCAAAATCATCATATTTAGTAAATAGAACCCATCATACTTTGAGAACGATTTCTCGTTTAATATACAAAAATCATATTAGACTAAAGTGGAATAAAAATCATAAAATAGTAGCATAAAATAATATCAAAAACATTATAATGAAACATAAAGAATAAAGGAGATGAGAGATTATAGAAAATGAAAAAGAAAGAACAAAATAGAGGAGAAATTAGAAGAAAAGGTGTGATAAAAACAAAATTGGAAGAGACAACAATAGCATAACAATAAGATTGTGAAAAAGAAAAAATATAAGAGAGGAGATATTGGAGAAGAAGAGGGGAGATGTACCTTGAAAAGAAGACGAGAATAAGGCATTTTCGCTCCCGGGATTTTCATCCTAGTACAAACGCGAAAGTGGCATGGAAAAAGAAGAGTCGCCAGCCAGACATTTTTATCCCAATGAAAGAGAAATGTAATGTTGCACAAACTAGAGGAAGGAAAGAACGAGGTCTTGCAAACCAGAGAGACTGGTTTCGGGAGTCGGTTACGAACTAGGAAGGTATTAGCACCCCAGATTGTCCGTCATACTCGACATGATCCATGCTTGCTTGTTCTATTTCAAAGGGTAAGAATAATCTTCTGTTGAACTGGAAAGAAAGAAGGAATGGAAAAATGTAGGCAAAAGAAATAAGTGTGCTCGAGTGGGCCTTACCCTACAACCTACGTATCTCATCAAGAATGAGAATTAGAGACAATGTAATTCCCCTAACTAGGGAGGAAATTTGTTTGTTTGTGTTTTTTATGATTGAACTGCTTATGCCTATGCTCAGGTGTATCAGGCTCGACTGGAACGATTGTGTTTACCATCTTGCAATAGATACGTCGAAGCGAGTACTTTCGTTTAGAGCGAAGGAGGTGAGAAGAGAATTCTCGCAGTAAAGATGCTTGTTGTTGGTTTGGCACTTTTTAGAAGCTTTTATTTTAATTTTCATAGGAGAGTGTATTCAAGTTTCATTCAATAGAGTGTGTACTTCTCACATCACTCCGAAATGTAATGGATAAAAATCACACCAAGTAAGGAGAAGACCCTCAAACCTAGTTCCAAAGATTAAGGCTCAAGCACACTAGCCTACTTTATTTGTTAGATGTTTTGTTGTTTTTGGATTAAGAAGTGTTTTTTAGTTTATGTGCGAAGCATCCTCATGCTAAGACTTATTCATCATGATAGATACCCTACACCTCATCCCTATATGGAATGTCTGCAAGTATCCCATGGCCAAGTCCTTTGGCACATGAGAAAGCTTAACCTTTATTAGGTGTTTTGATTTTGTTTTGAGATGAGAAAGAGAAGGCACCAAAAGGATCTCAAAAGGTAAAAAAACTCTAATGGAGACTAAACCATCCTAGATGAGTTATCGTGCTTGGATATCCTAAGTTAATGAGGTTTTCTAATCCTATAAGAATAGAAAAGAAGAACAAATTCTAACTCACTTCAAAGGATGAAGATGAGATAAAAACCCAAATGGGGAAGAGAAATTAAATGTCAAAGAAGCATAAAGATGATTGTCGCATTCACATAAGAGAAAGCTTAAAAGAGGAAGGAAGAAGGTAGAATGTGGATGCACATCCACATTCTTCATACTTACCATTATCCCCTGAAAAGGTTAGTAAAATCAATGATTTATGAAATAAAAACATGATAAAAATGGAAGACAATTAAGTACCAAACATCTTCTAAAGTGATTAGTGTTTAAACTAGACTTAAACATAAAGCTAAAGGTACCTAAAGGCTAGATAAATTCTAAAGTCAGCAACTACAACAACACTTTAGCACACCATCAACTATCACATACAAATGACATACAAACAACTTATTACAACTACCTAACAACAATGCAACAGGTGTACAAAGTGAAAACACAAGTCAAAGCAACATACATTTAACTACTATTCAGAAATGCAGCAGAATTAAATCATTTAACATGTAAATGCATGAGTAACAACACATAGGTATGCACCATATTACAACATCAAGGAATGCAACATGATTAATATGAACATGGGTATGTGAGAATGCAAACATTTCCAACACTTTGCATCAAAAGATCCTCACAAACAAAAGGATAATGCACATTTTCAAAAGTGAACATTTAATGCAACCAAGAAACCACACAATGTGAACATGCATCACCATGCATTCTAATTAATGCAAACATTAATATTGAAATGCAAACATAAAGCAAACATGTAATCAAGAATGTGTGCAAGCATATATGGATCATGCACCTTTATATATAAATAAGTAACATGTTCAATTATGCACATAAGTGTCCAAAACGTGCATCTATCACAAAAGTAATGCAAAACAGAACTTTAATCCATTATTATTATGCCAACAATGAGGTTCAAACATGGAAACAACATTCACAACACACCATGAGCACACATACACAATTATTCCAAAAATCATAAATAAACAACATGTGCGTCGAAAGATGTCGAAGATACATGAACCTGCACCAAAACAACCCCTACAAACTTCCTAATACCATATCCTAAGGATCCATGATGATTGGAGGGGGAATGGATAACAAAAATGCAAGAAGATGCAAGAAATTTTCATTCTGGTTTAGTGGTAACCGGTTACCGCCCTGGGAGTAACCGATTACTTAGTTCAGAAAAGTTGTTTTCTGCACAAAAATATAATGAGTAACCGGTTACCGTCCTGGGAGTAACCAGATACTCTAGGACCAGAATAAAAAAATTCTGCAATTTCTTGGAAAATTCAGCAACAACTTATTCAAATAAGTTCCTAATGTAATGCCTATCAATTAAACACGAAATCTACACCTAAATGCACAAATTCAACACCAATTGGAACCATAAACACATCAAGATCCTAAAACCTAATGATCCGATTAATTAAAGCATCAACAATCAATAAAACACGATGAACGCACGTGTCGAGAAAGTGTGAAATAACTTAAAACAGAAGTGATTATGAGTTTCACCAACCTACAAAGTTGAGGTTTGCTTTGGTAATCGTTGTAAAGAGAGATCAACACGCTATTGACAAGAAATTCGTAGATCTGGAGCTCTTCCACAAGAATACACAAAATAAATGCGATTTGACGAAAACCTTGATGAACTATTCCAAGAACCACTTCCAAGATGTGAATTCAACACCAAAGCAGTAGCAAATCCTTCAATAATCCATGAAATCAATGTAATGATTGAGGTTTAGCTTCAAATTCTTCAAGTTTCAATGCAAAACTTGAAGATTTTTGGAAGATGAAGCTTTATGTGGGGTTTTGGAAAATGGGGGAAAAGTGAGAGAAAAAATGAGAGTGATGAGGGAAAATTGTGAAAAATGAATTGTTTTCCAAGGGTTGGAGAGAAAAATGATTATATATCCCTTAGGTTTGGAATGTATTTTGGGTTAGGAGTGAGGCTTGGACATTAGCTTAGGAGTTAGGTTTGGGATTATGGTTAGGAGTTAGTTAAGAATTGGTTAAAAAATCTTCTAGAACCTTCCCTTGGAAAATGGTAGAATATTCTAGAATATTACCTTGGAAAAGCTAGTATGAAATGCAAAGTTGAAGTGAAAAATGTGGAAAATCCCTCCATGTTGAAAAATTGGGTTTTTTGACCAAATTTGCACGTGGTAACCGGTTACTACCAGGGCGGTAACCGGTTACTTAACACAAAATTTGAATTTTTTTTCTTTGGTGGGAAATCTTGGATATCCGGTATTGGTCATTCGTTCTAAGGTTATTTTTCTTCTGAGACCCGATAATTGATATTATCACTGGATAACCCTTGATCACATGCCTTATGCTTCAACCGATGATGTATGCTTTATTATTATTTTTTATTTTTTTTATTATGATTTAAATGCAATGTATGAAAGGATATGCTAAAAGATGTGGAAATGAAGCATAAGCTACTTGAAATTGGTACTAAATAAGAGGGTAAATTTTGGGGTGTTACAGGCATGATACTTCTAGGAGAGATTAGCGAAGTTTGAAACTGAAACCATAAGTGTAAGGAAGAGAATATCATTTGTAATTGTAAGGTTAAGGCATAATGAGTTTCGATTTGGATTGGATATGGGTTAAGTGAAGTTTGGGTTGTAACATAATACAATTCATTTTGGTTCGGTTTGGTTTGCAATATACTAACTGCAAATCGAATCAAATCGCACGATTTTGTTAAAAAATGGTCGAAACACATCCGAATAAAACACATTTTTTTTGCAGTTTTTGGTTTGATTTGATTCGGTGAGCGCTTTTTCTATTGACTTGATTCGGTTTTGAACACCCATAACTATTACATCCACCTCGATTGAATCCTTTGTTTCGTATCGATGATATGTGCTCCACATACCTCTTAAATCTTCATCTGTTTTCAACTCAAAGTTTTTGCACTTCACCTTTCCTTCGTTAATAATCGATGGTGAACGATACTCGATCTTAACCATCCTTATGTTGTCTAGGTAGCACTAGAGTTTATCCAATTTGGATTTTAGAATATCAAAACAGATATACTCTGTGAACATAAAATCAATAAGAGGACTCACGTTGTTGAAGTACACAAAGTTACACAAATTTAAAGATTGCAATGTGTTTTTGTTAACATATGGAGCATATTTATACAAGTTTTAAATCTTTCTGGACCACACAAAAGTGTTGGTGCAGTTACAATCCTATAAGAGTGTTGAGACAATCACAACCACACAAAAATAACACTATCGAATTTTTAAGAGGTGAGGGAAATATTTGTTAACCGAATATTTTGAAATATTTGGTAAATATTTTTTCTACGTATCGATTTTTTAAAAATAATTTGCTAAAAGTCTATATCAGATTTGTTTTTTTTGTATAAATTATTGGATTTTTACGACAGAGAGAAAATTTTGCAAATTTTTTGTTTTTTATATTATGAAAATGTGTGGGGGTGATAGGTTCAAGTGAGAAGGTGCTAGATAAATTCCTCCTTATTTTAGGTTATGGCCTAATGTTTGGGCTATATTTTGTATAAATGTTATTGGGCTTTCGTAAAGAAAAAGATGTTATTGGGGCCATATTTTCTCCGCCTAATAACTTGTTTTTGTTTGAAAGCTTATTTTTTAAGGGTTAAAAATATCAGATTATTTGCTATATGTGTAAATTTTGTTACACAGCACATCATAGCCATTCAAAATGATTATTTTTTAAGTAATTAAAATCAAAGTTAAATTAGAATTAAAATTTAACGGTCACATTGTTTTACAATGTGTGTCATGTACACCAATTAAATTATAAAAATATTTGTTTTCCCACTCCTCACATGTATTATATTTTGTTAAATACAGAAAATAAGAAACATTATATTTTGTCTTCTGGATAGAAAGATTTTCAGACTAAAATTATGTTTTCTTTCCCGTGTCAAATGGATTAATAGTAACTTATTTCTATTGGCTACTTTTATATAATAAAATACGTTAAAAATACTAATTTTTAGAATAATTTAAAATATTCTAAGTTTATTTGTTTTTGTTTTATTTAAAATACTCTACTTAAATCATACTACTGAGAATATATATATATATATATATATATATATATATATATATATATATATATATATATATATATATATATATATATATATATATATATATATATATATATATATATATATATATATATATATATATATATATATATATATATATATATATATATATATATATATATATACTTCATGCATTTTAGGGGATTAATTCCTTTACTGCCCTTTTAGTTTTGATTTTATGTAATAAATATGGAGAATTTAAGATGTCATTTTCAAAATTAAACTTGGCATCCTAAACAGTGTAAATAGGTTATATTATCTTTCTCAACTTTAAAATTATTTTCTAAATACACTCAAAATTCTCAAAAGTTGTTTGAGGATACAATAAATTTTCAACTCATACCGACAATTTCATCAATAGTAAGAAATTTTCCGACTCACATGATTTTCTATCAAAAATGTTAAAATATACGATAAAAATTCAAAAACAAATGTCATAAATTTTTATCGAAAATTTCAAAACTTTTTGTAAAAACTCATGAATTTATACCGTGAATTTAGAAAATACCACAAAAAATGAATGAGTTTTTATCGAAAATTTCTAAATTTTCGATAAAAATTATTTTACTATTTCACTTATGGTAATGGAAGTTTTATTTATTAAGATAATGGAAATTTTGTTTCTTATGGTAATTCAATTGTTCTTCTCATTTTTTTAACTTATGTGAAGTATCGGGAGTTTCATTTTTTTGGTATTGGAATTTTTTTTCTTTCTATTTTTGAATGATCGGAAATTTCATATGGATTTTTCTAAAATACCAGTATTAGTTCAAAGATACCGATTTTTTTTTTCTTTCTATTTTTGATTTTTTACCGTATATTTTAACATATGTGACAGAAATCATGTGAGTTGGAGAATTTCTTACTATTGATGAAATTATCGGTATGAGTTGAAAATATATGGTATCGCCAAACAACTTTTGAAAATTTTGTGAATTTTGAGTGTATTTAAAAAATAGTTTTAATGTTGAGAAAGATAATATAGTCTATTTACAATGCGAAGGATGTCAAGTTTAATTTTGGGAATGACATATTAAATTCTCCATATTTATTATATAAAATCGGTATCTTTTAACTAATACTGGTATGATTTAATATTTATTAGTTCAAAGCTACTCACTTCTCAATCCACATCAGACCATAGCACACAAAAACTACATCTAAGTCCGCACACCATGATGCATGATTTTTCAACAACATACAATATCACCAAAATTAACTTCATGAGTGTACCACAATTAAGCACAACAACATTCTCAATACACAACAATTTATTAGTTTCACAATAAATAATATAAAACACCAAAATACCTCTAAATAGGGACCAAACAGTAGCACCACGTCAAATAAATGTTCAGATACAACACTCAATTATGTTAAATAGTCTTAATATCAATTCATCATTAAGTAAGCACAATGATTCACACAATTATCCATACACTTCATAACATACATTCATATATTTAAGATACATTTATAAACCAATTATCTCACCAAGAACTACCATGAGATAGCTCTGCGTGTTAGCTTTTTAATGCTTCAAACAACTCCTCATTTGGACATACATAACTAAAGTTATGGCCTAAATTGTTGGGTAATAAGATAGGTTTTAATTGAGGAATTTTTCAAAATTAAGGTAACATCAATCGATTGACATCGAGTGCAATTGCATTCTATCTTCCTCAAACTCGTTTATAGAGGCCATGAAATCGATTAATTCAAAACAACAATAAATTAACATATTTTTTTTCCTTCAAATTTTGTATGCACGCAATCGATTGACATGGAGTGTCAATCCATTGACATACGCTAGATTTCCAGAAAATCTCAATTTTACATATGATCTTCATCTCCCTCATTCACCGACCCTCATATAGCATCCCAATTATTATTACCACATCAAATTACCCCATAATATAAATTGTACAATACACCACATCATCACCAAAATCAAACAAATTTATAGTTCACATATCAATCATGAGTCATGGCAATTTGACATACAATTAAATCATCATTTTCATCAACATTCATACTCATAATCAAAGCTTCAAATATTCATCAATTGTAGAAAATTATATGAGCATAAACTTGATGATTCACACATGGATTCAGTCACAATAATCACATAATAAACATAATCAATCATCAAATTTTAGATTTTAACATAACAACAACACACCTACACATACATTTCACAATTCTAATGAGTGTAAGGACCGCTCATCTCTATCTTTCATGTTATACACCCATAAAAAAAACTTTTCTCCTTCTTACCTTACTTTCATTGCAAAAAATTCAGATTTGGATCAAGGTTGTTCTTCCCTCTTCAAGCCCCAGTCTTGTCTTGCCACTTTTCTCCAAAAATCTGTTTTCACTTACTGACAACTCTAGGTTTCTCTTGCTCCTTTTTATTCTAAACCTAATTATTCCCAGTTTTTAATAATTATAATTCCTCCCCTCATATTATTTATTCTTTCTCCTTATTTCCTTTTCTTTTCCTTTACGCTAAAACAACCCTAACTTCATTAATTCTCATTTTATTTTAATTAAATCATCAAAATAACTATAATTCTAATTCTTTTATTCCTTCCTCTGCCCTACCAACGCTCTCACTACACCTTGTATATGCCCCACATCTACATATACAACTCAACATATATATTTATTTAAAATCACATTAAACACTAAATAATTAAATAAAATACGAATAATTTGATTAATTAAATTAATCAAATTTCGGAATGTTACATACTCCATGGCCAATTGTACCTCTAATGTACCTTAGGACTCTCTTTGTTGTAATTAGATGTCATAACCTTGGTTTGTCCATGAGTCTACTAACCAATCTCACACCATGACAAATACCAGGCCTTGTATTATAAGGATACCCCAATGAGCTAATAATTTGCTTGTAAAAAGTGTTATCCACCAGTTCATCATTTGACTCCTTGTTCAATTTGATATGTGTGTCCATAGGTGTGTTTTCAGGATTAAAATTACTCATCTTAAACTTCTTAAGGTTGTCTTATGCATATTTCTTATGATGCAAGAAAACCCAATGTCTTGTGTTCACAATTTCCATTCATAAGAAGTAGGCCAAATTTTCTAAGTCTGACATCTCAAAATCATTCTCCATGCATGCCTTGAACTTTTCCAATTCATCTTAATTAGAACTTGTGACCAATAGATCCTCCATATATAGACATATGATGACTTGGTCTTGTTCACGTGAGTCTTTCACATATAATTCGTATTCTGATGTGCACTTGCTGAAACCTACCTTGACCAAGAAGCTATTAATCCTCTTATTACATGCCTTAGGTGCTTAATTGCTTCAATACAAACACAAGTTTTCTCAACCTGCACACCATCTTCTCTTTCTCTTTCACTTAAAAACCAAGTGGTTGTTTCATAAAGACTTTTCTTATAGGAGTTCATTAAGAATAATGACTTTACATCAAGTTGATGCTTCTTCCAACCTCTCCATGTTGCAATGGAAATAACCAGTCTTTTGATTTCAATTTTAGCACTTGGTGCATATAATTCATTAAAATCAATTCCAGACTTTTGAAGAAAACCTTTTGCCACCAATCTATCCTTATACTTGGATATTTCACCATTTGGCTTCAAATTCAACTTGTAAATCAACTGGACATCTACTTCCTTCTTAACTAAATAATTATAGTTCACATGTCTTTTTATTTTGGTTTTCCTTGATTGCATCATTCATTGCATCTTGCTAATTCTTATCTTTCATGGCTTGATCATGATCTATTAGTTCATATTTAACCACCACGGCTTTTTCAATTAGGTCACCATGGGTTGATATGGAAAACTTTCATAATCATTCATTCTAATTGGTTGAGTTCTAGCTCTTGATGATCTTCTCACTTTCTTGGGTTATGCAGGTCCAAACTCAGGTTCTTCTACTTATTTATCATCCCGGAGAGTGATTTTAATGTTTCTTAAGCCTCATCCTCTTGCATTGAGTTGAGCTAATTTCATCCTTTGCTTTTATCAAATTAGACATCTCTAATAAGAACCACATTTATTTCAATTAGTGAGAACAACTTGTAGGCAATTGTGGAATGATATCAAACTAAAATAATGGCTTGGCCTTTACCATCAAGCTTCCTTATAATTTACTCAGGTACATGTCTGTAACATAATGAGCCAAAAATCTTAAGGTTTCCAACACTTGGTTTCATCCCAAACCAAGCTTAATAAATATTCTTGTTATTCAACTTCTTTGTTGAAAATATATTTATGATGTAGACAGGAGTTAAGGCAACCTCACCCAAAAAAATGGTTTGGAATTTGCTTTGAGCATGCTTTATGCCATCTTCAAGATACTTTTGTTATTTCTCTCAACAACCCCATTCTAATGAAGTGTGTATGGTGATATAAATTCATGTTTAATCCCTTAATTTTCACAAAACTAGGAAAAATCAATTGAGGTGTAATACCCACCACCATGAGTTCTCAACCTTTTAATTGCACATTCAACCTTATTTTCAACTAGCAACTTAAATGTCTTAAAATTTGTGAAAACCTTACTTTTCTTATCTTACAGATAAATCAGCATATATCAAGTGAATTCATCTATGAAAGTTAAGAAGTAAAAGTTACCTCCTAGTGACTTCACTTCAAAGGGACCACACATATGAGTGCATTATCTCAAATTTTGGTTGTGACTTCATTGGCAAGTCATGTTTGTATGACTTTATAGTCTACTTAGCAATGCAACACTCATCACATAGCTGTTTTGGCATTGTGATCTTGGGAAAACCATATACCATCTTTTTCATGTGCATCATATTGAAACTCTTAAAATTGAGATGACCAAACCTCTTATGCCAAGTCCAATTTTGATCTCCAATTATGGTTGATGCAAAACATTAATGGTCTAACATGTTAATCATAATCTTGAATGTTTGGTTGTCTTCTAGCCTCATTGTGTAGTCTTTATCAAGGAATTAACTCAAACTGATCAAGTTTCTTTCCATAGAGGAAACATACAACACATCAAATATGATAGCTTCTTGTTCATTCTTCTTCTTCACAATAATGTTCTCCATTCATTCTAATATGAGCATTCTATTGTGCTCACTGATTCATCAAGATTAATGAACTAGTTTTTATTCTTAAACATATGATTGATGCACCCTGTGTCAAGGTACCAAACATTGGTTTTATCTTGAGCTAGCTATTTATCAGCCATCAAAATGACCTCTTCTTAGTCACTACTTTCAGCATGAACAAGTTTTGCTACACCCTTGTTATTCTCCTTCAGTTCTTTGTTAAAGTAACAATCCATAGCATAATGTCCATGCTTTTGGCAACAAAAACACTAAACTTCCTTCATCTCTACCTTCTTCTTGAATTTTTTATTGTGAAAAGCACCAGTATGGCTTATCTCACCCCGACTTCTTGAATTCTTGCTTGTACCATCACTTTATTTTCATCTCTTCTTCCATTTTTCCTTACCTTTGTTGTTCTTTAAGGAGTCGTCTTTCATTTTCTTGAAGAATTTGGCCTGCAAAGCTTGTTCAGACACCTTTTCTTAATTTATCTATTTCAACTTCAACTCACGAGCTTTAAGAGATCTTTGCAATTCTTTAAGTTTAATTTCTGATAAATCTATGGACTCTTCAATGGCTACTACAATGTGATCAAATTTGGTTGAAAGAGCTCTTAGAACCTTCTTCATTTTCTACAGTTCATAGATCTTCTCTCCATAGGACTTTATTTGGTTTATCAAATCCACCAACTTTGAGAAGAATCAACAATGGGTTCACCATCATTCATCTGTAGATTCTCATATTGTTTCCTCAAATATTTCCACTTTACTTTCTTTAATTTCACATCCCCCCCGTACAACTTCTAAAGTGTATCCGACACATCTTTGGTCGTTTCTTGCTCAATGATCTTCTCAAAGACGTTTGAATCCATACAATGGTGAATAAAGAACAAATATTTCTCATTTTCTTGTTCATTTCACGATGATCATATCTTTGTGCCTTAATATAATTTTCCTCGAATGCCAAGAAGTCATCATTCACAATTTCAAGTAAATCTTGAAATTTGAATATCACATTTATTTCCACACACCATAAATCATAGTTTTCTCCCTTGAAAACTAGTAGATTGGTTGAGAATTGATTGGATATTGTACTCATTTGCCATGGATTAAGACTTTTGATCAAATTGGTGCTCTAGATAACAATTTGTTGGATAACTTGAATTACAAGTTATTTACAAATTGTGGAAGATAGAAAAAATAGAGAAAGAGAGAGAGAGAGATAGAGACATAGATTATTGGTATTGAATTAAGTGTTTACTACAAATATGTGTTACATCGTTTATGTAAGATAATACTACTAACTAATTAACTTCTAGTTAGTAACCACATACAGAGTTATTAGTAACCACATGCATAACTGATAGCAACCATGTGTTGAGTTGACAGTAACCACATGCATAACTGGTAATAATCACGTGTTGTGTTAACACTAACCAAATGAATAACTAGTAATAACCATATGTTGAGTTAGTGGTAACTACATGCTGAACTGACAATAACTACCTACCTAACTAGTTTTTAACTTCTTAAAAAATGAATTACATGTCTAATACGAGTAATGCGATGCTTGTACTACCTGAGGAGAGACATGTCATAAGGTTCTATAATATAACAATGCTCTTTTTTATGTACGATTCCTCCTTTTCCTAATGTATAATTTGCTTCTTATTGTTTGTTGAATTTTGAAACCTTCCCGTCTTTGACAAATAATGCTTCCATCACGCTTTCCACCGTGCTAGCAAAAGAAAAAGAGAAAATTGGTGATACACTGACAGTGCAAATTAGTTTTACCATGTCAATCAATGGCGATCATGTATCCCTCTAAGTTAGACTAAAAATTTTAAATTTATTATATGATATGGCAAAATGCTATATTTTTATTGGAAAACAGTGTAAATTTGTTTACACTGTTAGTGTATCTCCATTAAATCCAAGAAAAAATGCAAATCAGAAAACTCTTTTTAAAGTTTTCAAATAAAGAAATATAAACAAATCAGAAAATTCTTGTTGAAGTTATTAAATGAATTAAAAAACAAAATAAAGTACTTTTAAGTTATTTGATAAAGGTTACAAGAATTTACCCTGTCCTTTTTCCAAGAATTTACGCTACTTATTCCAAGAAGACGAAATTGGTTAAACAGATAGGGAGTTGGTTTGAAGATTCATGGCATTGGGATTTCAGTATTTCTACAATTGAGGTCGCAACTGACTTGAAGTTGGAATCTCAAGAATTGTTGTTGTTTCTTTCTGATGTTCACTTGCAATCTGGAAGTGTTGATAGGTTTGTGTGGCCTAGAGGTATTAATAGTTGTTTTTCTGTTACTTCTTGTTATCGTTTCATGCTTCAAGCAGGTGATAATTTTCTACTCAATGACAACATAAAGGTAGCATTGAAAATTGTGTGGAAAACCAGTATCCCTTTGAAAATAAAGTTATTTGGGTGGCGTTTATTGTTAGATAGATTACCTATAAGATCGAATCTTTCAGGTAGATCAAGTGGTATCTCTAATGTGCATGAGAAGGTCTACATGTTTTGTTTTAATTCAAAAGAGGATATTGATCACATCATTATTCATTTCCCATTTATTCATATTTGGTTTGGAAGGCGGTCAGAGACTAAATTGGAATTGAAATTCCAAATGTAGATGATTACCCTGAACACCTTTTGAGTTGGTTTCTGAAACTTATAGGGTTGACATCTAAATCATCCGTAGGGATAATTTGGTTTGCGTCTTGTTGGAGCATTTGATGGAGTAGGAACCAAATTGTTTAATGATGGCATTACAAACCCGCTAAAAAATTTCCATTGGATTATTAGTTTTTCTTGATGGTGGCTATCCTAAAGCTCTTCTCTTAAGACTAGATGCAATTTCTATGATTGGTATAAATGTCCAACTAATTTTCTTTAGGACCATTGTTTAGAGAGTGCGATTTTTTGAACTCTTTTATTGTAGTTTGATTGCTCTATTTGTAAGTTGTTTTTGTGGAGTGTACCCCTTGTACCATCTATTGAATACAATTTTGATTATAAGAAAAGTGAAGTTTTGTTAGTGAAAAATTCACAAAGCAAAAAGGTCTCATAGAAGTTATCCAAATTGTATTATAGAAATTTTCTCTTGTTTACTCAACTCTTCGCAATATTATATATATATATATATATATATATATATATATATATATATATATATATATATATATATATATATATATATATATATATATATATATATATATATATATATATATATATATATATATATATATATATAAAGAGAGAGAGAGATAAATGAGGTTAATGTCCATAACATTTACTTATAAAATAGTTTCTTCCTCTTGAAATTGTTTGGTTATAAATAAGAAGGATAGGAGGGTGTGTAGTCTTTATGAATTGAGTAAATTTTCATTAGATTTTTTTTATAAGAATGGGGTGACCTTTCTTTTCTTTTAGAATTTTTTCTTGATAAGCTTTGATCTATATATATATATATATATATATATATATATATATATATATATATATATATATATATATATATATATATATATATATATATATATATATATATATATATATATATATATATATATATATATATATATATATATATATATATATATATATATATGAGAGAGAGATAGATAAAAAATAGAAAAATCATATAAATAATAGGGATATAGATATATTTATTGGGTTACATAATAAATATTGATCTCCCCTCCTATATGGTTGTTTTAATTTAAAAAAATGGATTTTATTTTTGTATTTTTAAAAATGGATTTTGTAAAACCGTTTTTCAAAATATTATAAGTTTTTATATATATATTTTTTTTTAAATTACAAGATTAATTTTGACATCGTACAACATAAACATACATTATTGATACTAAAAAAATAGTCGAAATCGTAATTTTTTTAAAAAGTTGTATCTCAAAAATGATTTTCATGAAAATCTATTTGAAATTGCTTCAAAATTAAGTGATTTTTTTAAAATTTTGTTATCCAAATTTTTTTCCGCTAAAATGATAAAGTATCTAAAATAACATTATAAGAATAATTATTCAAACCAAATTTTCATTTAAAACTTTTATAAAAAATTTCTTTTTAAATTTTTTTTCTTCACAAAATTATGTTACATTATAAAAATCATTTTTAAAAATGACAAAACAAACAGATCCATTATATTTATCTAAAATCATTTTGGCCTCACCCCCAACTTTTTAGAGATGAATGAAAAAAATTATATTCAAATACAAAACCTTAAATAATTGAATGAACTCCAATGATGAATATTAAATTTAAAAGTATTATAGTTAATTGTCATGTAAAGTTAACTTTATTAAACAGAAAAAAATTTACTCATCACTTACAAATTCCATAACCAAAAACGGTGATTCAATCATAAACCTGTTTCCACACACAATGAAATTGGAGCACCATATAGTACTTATTTTTCTCACTTTGTCAGCACTGAATAGGTACCGTTAACAGTCAAAGTTTCAAGAATTGAAGCAAAAAGGTTGCAGAATGGGAATCAAAATTTGTTCTCTATATATGTTGTTCATCTCTACATGAATTTTTAGACCATAGGTTCAATCCATCCATGTCACATTAATCGTACATTATGGCATCAACAAAGCTGCATGTACAAGTAAAATTGCAGAAAATTTTCTGCCAAAGATGCACTTATTATTCTTTTTTCATTTGCATGGATCTGAAATTAACATAATTACTATGAATCTTTGTAGTTTTAACAAAAACCATGCATTAATATTTTTACAAATCTATGGTATACCTTCATGATTTTTCAAAATTACCTTACATATAAATTAAATTATTATTATTATTTTTCACCCCTAAATCTTAGAAGTTGGAAAATTAGTCTAATATGTTAGGTAAGTCGTTTTTGTCCGCATTTTAATGCGGAGCAAACCAAGAGTTTATGTCTTTATTTCAAATTAAGGATGTTCAAAATCAAACCGACTCAATAGAAAATCGCAAACCAAACCGAAATCGCAAAAAACTGCACTTGATTCGGATGTATTTGAGTCATTTTTTTAACAAAACCGCGCAGTTCAGTTTGGTTTGCGGTTTGTATTTTGCAAACCGAACTAAATCAAACCAAACCGCATTACGTTACAACTCAAACTTCACTTATCTCACATCCAACCCAAAACTCAAATCTATTATGCCTTAACCATACAAATATTCTCTTACTCACGCTTATGATTTAGTTTCAACCTGATCAAATCTCTTCGAGTAGTATCACACATTTTTCTCATCATATTTGATATATACATCTCACATCTTCTACTCTAATCTCTTTTATCTTATGTTCTTTCCTTTTCATCTTCATCTTCTCCTTTATTATATTATTATTTTCTCTTCTAATTACATTTTTATCACACATTTCTTCTATAATATCACATATCTTATAATCTTTCTTTTTCATCTTCTCTAATTTTTCTTCTTCTCCACTTTTTCTTTTTATTGTAATATTTTTGATATTGTTTTATACTATTATTTTATGTTTTTTATTCCACTTTTGTCTAATCTTATTTTTGTATATTGAATGGGAAATTATATCTCAATATGATGAGTTTTGTTGTTATTTGATAATGTATGAAGGACTAAATACAAAATTATGTTGTTCTCTATAGGTGTATGTATGATTCAATAAAAATATTATAAAAAACCGAACTAACCGAACCAATTCAAACCACATTGGTTTGGTTCGGTTCGATTCGGTATTATTTCTTAAAGTCAATCGAACTAAACCAAACTAAACCAAACCAAACCGCATGTTTTTTTTTCTTGCGGTTCAGATGATTTTTTGCGTGAAATCCGTCCAAACCACACCGCGAACACCCCTATCTCAAATGTGTCTGTTTCTCCTGTATAGACTTTTACGAACAAATATATTTATATAAATTTTTGTATTTTTAAAATTAAAAGTACAATGAAAACATATTCAGATTGTCCTCATATATAATCCATATCAAGATTTTAGATCTATATTTTGAAATAAACGCGTCCCACCTTATTTTTTTTCTTCAGACTTTTATAGAACGAAGCTAAACAAATGTTTGGTACCGCTGTTCACTCTCATATGTCCTACGAAACCAAAATTGTCTGTAACACAATTTCAAAAGTAAAAACAAAAAAGCAAGGGACATTCCTTTAGTCTCTTTCATTGTTTTCATGTCCACATCACACATGTAGCTAGCAGAAATTAAAACTTCTTTATTACCGCCTATATGTGAAAAATCAAGTGACTAGTACTATCTTATGGAAAATATCAAAAGATACCTTCAAAAAAAAAATTATAAAATGTTTTTTTCTTGACATTAATTTGGGATAGGAACAAAATATTTAAGGGAGAATCTATTCAAGGTTTTTCACGCATGCAGAAATTTTAATACAGAGGTCCTCTCCCCTGGCAAAAAGCAGTCACTTTCTGTCACTATTTTCATTTTTTTTCCTTCATTTTTAGTTTTACCCTCTTAGTACAAAAGTGTGATATATTTTCAAAAGGAATCTGAGCTAAAAATGGAAAGAAAAAAAATTACAATAAATTTGATTCCATGAAATATTGATGACACACGTTCACAATTGAAATTTCATTAAAAAGGGACATATGATGAAAACATCCATACTTGCCTATACAACACTTTTTCTCTAATTAATAATGTTGCCCTGAACTCAAAAATGATAAGATATTCTCTCACACTAGCTATAGAATCATGAAAAAAATATCAGAAAATTTATCTAAAAAATTTAAAAAATGATTATTAATGAAATATCTTTTACACTATGATCTTGATTAAAAAATTTAATCATAGATCTTGAGTTCAAACTTAGTCATATACATGCCACTGTATTAATTTTCTGAAAAAAAAATTATTATCAATTTTAATTCTCACCCTTAAGAAATTAATTTATGCAGTTTCTCACGGAGAATATCAAATTTATATTATAAGTAATAATTTTTTTTATTTTATTATATGAACTAAAATAACAATATTTAATAGAGTCTTTATAAGATGGTAAAAAATCTCAATTTCATGAGGCAGGGACTTTAAGTAAATGTTTAGTGGTCCTGTTCTGACTCTAGATGAATGTGCTCTTTGTAGGTCCATTTAATTCCAATTCTTATCCCGCTTGTTTTTTCAAAAATTTAATAAACTATATTTTTTAAAACTTTACATTAAAAAATTAAAAAAAAAATATTAAATTTATCCATTTAAATTGGTCAGCAGTTTTGTCGTATGTATATAATTTTATAATATGTTTAAATTATCTTTAAATATGGGTATATTTCTGCTTATTCTCCCTAGCTATATATAGCTTGGGATGGTATAAAAAATAGTCACATCACATAAATAAAACAAATGCTGTAGACGATCACTATCATACAGTAATATATATTCGTTATTAATTTGTATTTATTGGTTGGCATATTTTTATTTTGACACAATTTATTGGTTGGCATATGGATATTGGACCACATAATTATTTTAATTGGAGGAAAAAAGAAGGTCAGCCGCAGGAAAAGTCAGGATAAAAAAGCAGTGTTTTAACTCAGCAAAATGATTACGAGATTATACTTTACTAATTTATTATTTGCAGTTAGATTTTTTTATTATTAAAATTTGTAAGAAAAAGAATTGGTACCACCATGTGATGCTATTCATAGATGACGTGTCTAACCCATGTTCTAATTTATTCTTTCACCTACAATCTCAGCAGCTTGGGTCCAGCCAAAAAACTGATTAATTATCTATAATCAATTATTAACAATAATACTAATGTTTGATCATAGGAGCAATGGATCCTTCAAAAGAAAAAAACTGTAATTCATATTTAAAATTATAAAAAATTTAAAATGATCTTAAAATCATGACTCTACTAGATTATATATATGTATGTTAAAATCATGTTAGAATTAAACAAAATTACCGTGACTCTAATAAAATCATCATAGATTTAATCAATACATTATAAAGCTTACAAGTCAGAACCAAAACACCACAAAGCTTACAAAAGTTCAAAGAACTCAATCAAGATCAAACAAGCTAAAAAAAGCACCAAAGAGACAAAGAAGTTCAAAGAAATCACACATGAAGAAGTAAGGATGCAAATGAGGTATGACATAAATGAAAACACATGAGAAACACCAAAGTCAGAATGCTATGTCATACTAGAACGCCTAAGATGGTACTAAATGAACATACCAAAGTGCATGAGTTACTTCATGATAAAATGGGAGATGAGGAAAGGAAGACAATCACATGTTCATATAAGAAGAAGCATAAGTCAAAATGAAAGTCAAATTAAAGTAACAAAGATGATTATGAGATGATGAAAGTCAATATCATATGACCAATATGACATGTTAAAGATGCACATATGAACATATCAAATGCACATAGCAAGCAAGTCCATACAATTCATCAATCATACAAAAGAATATCACATAAGGAAATGATGTTTCACACTTAAGATGCAAGACAAAAGATGCAACATGACATACAAATATGGATGCTTATGCATGAGGTCATTAGCATACAAGAAATGTAATGCAAGTGAGATGAAGATAGGAGCATGTTAGATGTTCACCAAATAACATATGAGGCATGAGGGAAGAAAGCATGAGAGGATTAAGTCAAAGTTGAACACATGATGCATAATGCAAATCAAAAGGCAAATCAGACTCAAGATGGACTTATAAGTGATTAAAGAAACCTCACAAACATCTAAACAAACTAAGCAAGCCCATACAAGTGACCTCACACAATGACATAAATGCCTTCAAGCAATTAGGGTTAAGGGATGACAAGAAATGATCACAAAAAGTAACTTCAATCACAAGCAACCAAACACACATCAAACAATATTCAAAATTTGTGAAAATGTATCTCAAGTGACCTAGGTTAGAGGCTATTTACTTGTTAAAAGCTCACACAAAAATTCAAAACCAAACTAGGTCAAACAATTGTTCAAAGTCAAGTAAGAATCAAGAAAGAAGGATGCAAAAAAGAAGGACCAAAATGCTATGAAAAATGTTTTGAAAAATATGTAAAAAAAAGGTTTTTAGGTGTTTTAGGATGTTGATGAATGAATGCAAAAAGAAGAGATGCAAAAGGTTTAAAGAGCCATGCAAAAGAAAAATTTGAATTTGAGATGTTAAAATAGAAACAAAATGTAAAGAAAATAAAAGAAAGTATTCAAAATATAATGAAAAATGATTAAAATTAGAAATAAAACACATCAAAAATTAGTTTAATATGAAAATATGATTCATGAATATTTTTAGAATTTTTGGATGTATAAAAGTATTTTAGAAAAATAAAATTTGAAACTATATGAAAATAAAATAAAAATGAAGAAACAAAACCAGGGGGTTCAGGCAAAGTAAATTCTACGTTTAAACACACAAATGGGATCAAAGGAGGGGTCTGAATAGCAAGCCCATTCCAATTCCAAAGTCAGCGTAGGTCAACAAATAAAGCTATGGACTCAGTCAAACAAAGACTCTCATTACAACCACATAATCAATCCAACGCATGCTATCAAGTCACGCAATGCAAAAAGTAAACATAATCAGTGGTTCAAAACACGCGCACACCACAAGCTACCTAGGCAAGCACATAAACTGATTAATTGTTATAACTGAAACACGTGACTAGAAACACGTATTTTTAGTGTGTTGGCAAATTAAAGGCCATTGGATAAAGACATTGGACATTAAGGATTTCATCTTCTTCTTTCTTCCTTCAGACCACCTGCAAATACAACTGGTGCCGAAGCCCTAACTCTGGTCACCATCTCCGGTGACTTCCACCATAAATTTTCCAGAAATTTAAAACTCCGCCATAGATCAACTCCAATTTTAACGGTGAATCCAAATATGCAATCCATTTCATCATACAATGCATAAAGAGTTCAAATCGAAGGGAAAAGTTTAGATCTAAAAAATTTAGATCTCAAATAAACTCATGATACACATCCATTTTCTAATCTAAACACATCAGCATGATCACTAGCACACATAAAACACAATGCACACGTAAAACTCAAGAAATAGAAGCATGAATATGAATCTTACCTAAAGCTTCCAGCAACGAAAATACACCTAGAAAACCATCTGAGAGCTGTAGATAAACTCCTCTTAACCTCTAATTGTAAAATAAATGCAATTAGAGCTTGAATTTGGTCTGGATCTTGGAATTTGAAGTTGAATCCTCTTGAATTTAACTTTATGAATTCTTTGCTCAAAACTTCAAATAATGGTTGATCTATGATCTATGGAGTTCACTGATCAAGAATATGGAAGGAGATCACCAAGAAACCTTACGACGAGTGATATTCGAAGCAAAAAAGCTTTGGTGAAATTTTGTGAAATCTGAACAATGGATGGACTCTCTCCTTAACCAGTGGGGTAATAGCTCTTATGTGATGATTTATGGGCCTAAACATAGTTAGAGATCCATTGGATGTGTGGTTAAGGAGTTATGAAGGAATTTTAAAAAATACAATTTGTGGTGTATGCGATCATTTACACGTGCATGACCTTCATCATGTGCATGAATCACTCACACATTTTGTATTGATCAGCCTTGGATTGGATTTAATCTTTGGTTGTGCGTGAATTGTGAGATTTAATTCATTATGCAAATTTGCACTTCATGAAATAAATGAGTAATAAGCCATGTAATAAAGTGATTCAAAAGCCAAAATTGCTCTAACTGAAATGCACTTTGACATTATGAACTGAAATTGGCAAGTTGAAACCATTACAAGTCATTTTGGATCCTTTTGCACAAAGTGGAAATTTTGGAATGCATGAAAACCCTAAAAACCATCCTTGAGTCTTTTGTTCATAACTTTTGATCTACACATGGTATGAAGATGATCTAATACTTTTTGAAAAGGAGATATAATGATATTCAACTTTCATGTTTGGAAAAAAATCCATTTTTAGCATTTTGAATGATAAAAAGTCAAGTTGAATCTGACTTATAAAGCTTCCAAAAATAGAAACTTTGAATTACAAGTCTTTTCCAAATTTAGTAACTTTTTTCCTAAGTCTTGATTCTTGATGAATGATAGAAATATTGACATTTCATGACCATGGGAAAGTATATGAACTTGGAAATCATGATTTAGGCCTTTAGAATCCACAATTGACTTTTCTTTCTCCATAGTTGACTTTTGCTTAGATCACAAGTAATTGCCTGAATGAAAACCTCCACGAGGAACCAATGCACTAAATTTCATCCATGAATACTTGGTAACATATAAAAGACCATGAAAAAAAACCCTAATTTGGGCCAAAACCCTAGTTTGACCAAAACCCTAGTTTGACCAAAACCCTAATTTGGGCCAGTTGTGTAGGAGGTGAAGCTCTGAGCCAGCTTCTTGATGAATTCACTTCTTCTAGGGGCTTGAGATATCATTTGAGCTTGTGTGAGATGTGAGAAACCCTTGAGACTTGTTGGGAGACACTTGGTTCTTGTCTTTTTTCTTTGAAAGATTACAAACTTACAAGTTACTAACCACAGGCCTTATGCTTCACACTATGGATGTTATGCTTCATCTCTTTATACTAGGGATGCAATGCTATGTATGCAAATGATATGCTAAATTATATGAAAAATAGAGGGCAAATTTTGGGGTGTTACATTACTGCATACACTTAGATTTCTCTTGGGTGTTGACCTAATATTATTAACTTAGCCTTGCATGGCTTAAGTATCTGATTCCTGGAAGGTTTTACGGGTGAAAAACCAATCCAGATGTTGATGTTGTTGAAGATGGAGACATCATAATCTTGATGAATACTACTTGGATTGGTTTATTTCTGATCCAGGTACTTTGGATCATTTTGTGATGCTTATCATAGAGTTCAAGGAAAGGTGTCATTCCTTGGCACGACTATAGGGTGTATTATATGACTATGCCTTTCTGAAGATTCAGAAAGTGGCAGGTTTGAAGACTTTGGAGATGATTGGCAGGAATTCACCAAGGTGTGAGCTTGTATGGAATTTCTTCAGATCAACATAATAGAGGTTGTCTACTCAAACTTGGTTGGTGAATCAAGTCTATCAGATTATGTAGCTCTTATTCTATTAAAGGGAAGAGGTTCTTCTAAGTGGAAGAAGGAAAAGCTAAAATCAACAACTAGATGTCGTATCAGAATGTTCAGACATCTAGCTCAAACATCAGAATCTCAGTTGGTGAAGTGGTATATCAACTTAAGATAGGGTGATCTACATGGATGAAGTTCATGGATGCTTCAAAAAGTATATCTCATAGTAGGAGTTGCAAGAAGGAGAATATGCTACACGGTGACTCACTTGGAGAAAGTGGAGTATGTAGCTTGAAGATTCAAGTTTCATTGGTGGATTAGGATATCTTGTGGGAGT
This sequence comes from Lathyrus aphaca, assembly GCA_963966055.1. Lineage (NCBI taxonomy): Eukaryota > Viridiplantae > Streptophyta > Magnoliopsida > Fabales > Fabaceae > Lathyrus > Lathyrus aphaca. The sequence continues at coordinate 430,125,641 of OZ014522.1, read as the reverse complement.
TCTGAAGAAAGATGAAATAGTCAAACTATGGCATTTGGTTGTTCGTGAGGATTGTCTTAGAACTAATTATCCTTGTGCAGAAGGTTAGTTGGTTGAAGACTTAAAGAGGTGTCAGTTCTATTCATACCTTAGAGCTTGTCGTAGAAGCTTTATGCTTATGGAATGTTATCTTCTTATTGGTGGATGAGATTTTATTTCTCTATTTGATTATGGAGCTCTTATTGATCAAGCTTGAGGAGCAGAAGTCTTTAAAGATCTTCAGTTTGGATTACTACGCAATAGTAAGTCCAGTGGTGGAGCATATCAATAACCATTGTGTATGGTATCTTGGTGTGTGGAAGATGTTCTAACTTGGTGTTAGGATATTATATTGGTTAGGTATCCTTGTAGAAGGATTCTTAAGTTCTGGTCTAGGAACTTGTTGCCTACATCGTGTTTAAGGAGTATCCATCTTACGGGAGAATGATAGAGTAAAAGGACTTCCTTGAAATGATGATGTAGAGAAGACTGAAGTGGATCATGTGGTGATTTCATGGAAATATGAATGTGGATATTCACCAATTGATTAGAAGTATTCCAGGACATCATTCGGGAGAATGCTGAAGGAATGACTATCAAGGATTATTGGATGTTTATCAAGTTGAGTGACTCAGGTTGAAGTCAGATGGCGTGTGATGAGAAGATTGCTTCTGCTACAAGTCATGCTACATCAGGAAGTGGATAACAAACTAAGAGGTAGGGTATCTCTTTGAGGAGTGTGAAACATTCCAAATTCAATTGAATTTTATCTTAGGAACATGGATATACAACATTAGTGAGTTGTATGGATGAGTTCTGGACGAGAGTGATTAATGGCGATATTAATCTCAATTCAAGAGTTTTTAATTATAGGATGGTGATTCTATGGGATTTCACAATAAGAATGATGATGCTCTAAATCTATCATGTGAAATGGTTCGAAGAAGCAATGCTACAAGGAATGATTGTGTTCAACAAGAGATTTGAACAAAGAGTGAGCTCTTGAAGACACGAAGATGCATCTTATGTTTCCATTCATCAACATTAATGCTAAGAGAAGAAGCACATGTTATCTTAGATATGGGGAGCTGGTCCCGGATCTAAGATGTGTGGCTGCAATGGTGTAGTCTGAATCAAGCTATGGTTGTACGTCAAGCAAGCTATGGTTATGTTTCCATCTTGGGAGGATGAGATGTCAAGAAGGATGGCTTGACATTATTGTACTGCAAAAAAGTCAGGGGAGACTTATTTGTACAACCTAAATGATTCCTGATGGATGCTTGAGAATCATTAGTTAGGTCTGGGAGAAGTTATTTTTCTTTGTAGATTGTTTTCACATTCCTGTGAAGATAATATTACGTTGTCAAATCAGAAGGAAAGATTGGGAAGGCTAGATAATGTCTGACTTGATGTCAGGACATTGGTTAAGGACATATTTGATATTAACTTGGTCCTTAGACGATGTGCCTTGGGCTGTTAAAGAACATGAGCGTGGAGAACATGTTTTTCGTTACTTACATTATATTGGATAGTTTTTCTAAAAAGAAGAAATAGTCAAAGATGGTTGGACATAGTGTATTCAGTATGGTGTTGTTACATCCTTCAATTAATGGTGTCATTGAATTGACCATCGTTAAGTTCAAGAGATAGTTATTTTTCAAAGGACAATTCTTGGGTATTTAAAGGAGTCTTGGAATCAATTTGTCTCAGATTGTGGGTATTTCACATGGACTTTGTTCGTGTCTTATTTTGTATTGGTTGGGTATGGGAGTTTCTTGGCTACTGTAAACACCCCAAATTTGACCTCACTTTTTCTCACACCATGGCTTGTGATCTTTCATTTTTTCATTATCATGAGAATATCATATCCCACTGCATAGTTCATTTCATCTGCATATAGGGTTTATGATCTGAGCAATCCAAGAAGTGATATGAGCCATCCCAATGGTCTTGAAGCTTGCCAAGAGTGTCCATGTGTGTTCCATGATCATATTATGCTCCCCAAAGTTCATAAAACTCAAGGGATCACAAAGCATGGCAAAGGCATAGAGGTAGACTGAAGATTTCCTGCACAAATGACTTAAAATTAGGGTTTTGGTTTCAGAGGCCTTAATTCCAAATTTTTTGGTCATTATTGTTTATAATGGTCTCAATATGTTATAAGGATCATGTGTACCAAATTTGATGAAGAAATTCACTATGGAAGTCATCTGATCATTGGGTAACTTCTTGAGCAAGTAAAGTCAAAATCAGGGCATCTGAGGCCTCCATCAAGGGTACCAAAGGGTCACCATCATCATTTTGAGTCTATTTGATCTTTATTTGATCATTGAAGTGGTTGGAAGTTCACAAAGTTGAATAATTTTGAGCCAAATGCAAACTTACTATTTTTGGAAATGACTTGTAATGGAAACTTTCCATTTTGGGAAAGATATTCAACCTATTCTTTCATGACCAAAAATGATTCAAATGAAAAATCCTTGGACATGAAAGTTGTAGATTATGTATTCCCTTTTTCAAAAAGTACAAGAACATGTCTTGATTCATCCCAGAACTCAAGATATGTCCTTTCAAAGTTGGCAAAAAACCTATAATTTTCAAGTATGCACCAAAGATGGATTTTTGCAATTTGACTTGCCAAGCCATTTCATGACCTCTAATCAACTTCTAAACATCATACCAACCTAATGCAACACATTTTGATCAATATTGCATAAAAATCACAAGTTTCTATGCCTTGCACTTCAAGAAACTCCAAAGAGGCAAAGTTGCAAAACATATGCTATAACTTGAATCAAAGGCTGCAGATCATCACAATCCATCCAAGGGGCATCCGTGATGCAAGATGAGGCAGGAAAAGCCCCCAAGACAGCTCTGACCCGTGCCCATACCTCATAGTACACAATCTTGACTTTTTGCAAAACACACCATACTAATCAAGCTGAGCCACAACAACTCTCTGGACCAATCAACACTCTTTATGCAAGCCCTAAGGACCTCATTTCATAACACACATTGGCCTGAATCATCCCACAAGCTGAGATTGCCAAAAATTCCATAACACTTCCCTTCTTCGATTCTCACTACACAAGCCACAAACCTCAAAACAAACTTCACCAATCATCTCCAAATGGTCCATAGAACACAAAGCACCCTTTAAAAAGCCTTGAAACATAGCCAAACAAAAACACGATTCCTGGTGCAGAGGAGTTGCACCTCTCAAACCAAGCCCCATAAACTTGTTCTAAGCATTGCAACATCATGAGGGAGTTCATTGGAGGTGGATTGGACAAAGAAAGAGGCCAGAAAGCTCAGGGAGTGAAAGCTTCAGCTCAGGTAGCCATCTCAAACTTTTTTTCTAGAAGCTTTATTTTATGTTCTAAAAATGTTCCCCGTGTTCCCCTGATCACACTGCACTTGTTGTTTTTTAAAGTGGTGAAGAAGTGAGCATGAACCGTATCTCTGAAATTTTTGACCTAAAAGAAGTTTGCTTCGATTCATGGTGGTTTTCGAAAATAAATTATTTTTGGTGTTGGATTCTTGTTTAGTGATGTTCATAGATCATTTCTGGAGATTTTTGGTGAAGTTTCATAGCCTGTGGTGGAAGTTGGGTTGAGGGTGTCACCGAAGAAGATGACTGGAGCAAGCTCCGGTCACCTAAAAATGTTTAGGGTTGTAATTAGGGTTAATCTTGCCAGTTTGAATGTAGGCCGTAGGATCTTGTTTAGCGCGTGTTTGTAGGGTCCAAATTGATTCACTTAAAACCCTAAATCTGATTAATTAGATTAATTAGGTTTAATAATTTAATTTTTCCAGATTGCATCATGACCACTCATCTACGCGCACAGTCAACTAGGATTTGAACCTGGACCATTGGATCAGATTACTTCCATTTTATTTCATTTTATTCCATTTTCTTTCCATAATTATTTAAAATAGCAAAAGACTTTCAAAAAAATCTCATTTCTTGAATTTCTGTTTCAAATATTTTTCTTAATCTAAAAACATTTTTTATTTTAATTTTTGCATTAAAAAAGTATTTTTAAAATATTTAAATGTTTTATTTAGTTAATTAATTGATTTTAATTAATTAAATATGCATTTAGGTTTCTAAAAATCACCGAAAAATTCATGAATCATTCCAATACATTTAGAAACATTTGCAAACTCACCATACAAATTTATTTTTAGGTTTGATCACATTTTCACAATTTTCTTTGAATTAGGGTTCTTAAATTTCACATTTTTGAACCCTAACTTGAAAAATTCATTTCTGCCTAACCATGATGAGTTTGAACTTGATTCTTTTTGCATTGTTTCACGTATTTCATATAGTTTCTAGGATATTTATCTCATATTTTTATCATGCATTTTCAATTTGATTTGTATTTTCCTTAAGAATCACCCAAAAACCCTAGCTAACTTAAGAAATCCATAACTTTGCCTAGGGTTAGATTCTGACTTTCTCCTTTGGGGTGTGATCTTATATGGGATTAGGGTTTGTTTTGGTTCAATTTCAAATTTTTATCATGATGTATGCTTCTGTTTTGGTCATATGCATCTCATGTTGCCTTAAAACCCTAATTTTGCATCTTCATTTGCATTCTTCTTTGCATATCATGAACTTGTGATCTTGTCATGCCATTCCATTATTTTGTATGTCATCTTAGACATCTTAGGACATGTTTGAAACATTGCTTGATCATTGTTGCATCATTTTGGTATGCTTTGCATCCATTACATTTCATGAACATCCATGTGTTTTCATGCTTCTAAACATGCTTCCATTGCATCTCATTCTTGTATGATCATTCATATGCATCTTGTATGATTTTGCATCATCTCATAACACATTTGTATTGCATAATCACTTCTGGTTTTGGTCTTTGCATCCTTATTCATCTCATTCCTTTGTGCTTTATGTCTTATGCATTCATACTAACATTTCAGGTACTTTTGGTAAGTTATCTGGGAGGTGGATTTGCCTTCACCTCCCACCTCTTCTTTCCTTTGCATTTGCATCCTTAATTTTTTCTTTGGAGTTAACATGCTTCACTTGTTTTTCTCTTTCTCCTTTCTTCTCTCCTAAGTTACTTATCTTCTTCAGGAAGTAAGTAACATATTCTTCTTCCTCCTTCTCTTTTCATCTGCTTTTTCCATGGTGGCCTTCTTAAAGATCTTTTATCTTAAGCCTCACAAAACATAGGATATCCAAGCATGATAATTTTAGGATTGTACATAGTCCCCCCTAACTCTTTACCTTTGAGTCTCATTGAGTCTCTCTTCTCATCTCAATAATCAGAGGCTAAAGCTTTAGGACTTTGAATTAGGGTTATGCCTGCATCCTTATCTTAGGATGGAGTGTATAACTTTAATACTTAGTGTTAAACCTTTAATTTGTTTACACCTCTTAATCAAAACACATTAATAATCACTAAAACTTTATTTTGTAACTTGGGCCTTACATTAGGGTTCTATCTCTTCCTTATGGTTAAGAGGGACTAACCCTTGTGTTTAATGGACAAGTCCCCCTCAAGTTGTCTTAGAAACTTAAAATCCACTTATTAATCTCATCCTTTAATTAAAATCCATTTAATAAAGGTTTGTTATATAATTAATTTAATCCCTAACCATGGATTAAGTTGATGAATTTTCCTCAACTTAAGTGTTCTCATCTATCATCCTTATATTAGGATGGTGTAATGAGTTCACTAATCTGTGATTAGAGATTAAACTCATTACTTAACACCAAAAAAAAACAAAAATATCTTAATAATTACAAGTAGGTTAATGATCTTAATCCTACATCATCATGGTAATTAAGTTGAGATGTTTATATCACACTTAAGTATGCTCATTATCCCTAATCAGGGAGGATATATGAGTTTACAACCCTTGATTTAGGCTTAAGCTCATAATCCTATGCAAAACACCAAAAATAATAAAAAAACTGAAAATACAAAAACAAAAAATAATCGTCTCCTTCGGGATTCTTTTCTCATAGCAGTCGAGCCAGACGAGTCATACACTTGAGCATAGACAAGTAAGCAGTTCACATTCAATTTATTTTCAGTCTCTTTGAGTCGAACTACGGTGTTCTAACTTCCTCATTGCACGAGAGGATACGTAGGCATAACTTAACAGTTATCGAACAAAAGTCTCTTTGCCATCCCCCTCTTTTAGCTTTCTTTTTTTAGCCTCAGTCTTGAGCATTTCACCCTCTTTTGCACTGATACCCATTCTTTTATTCCTAGCTTTTGCACACAGATAGCACATACACTACCCCTTTTAAACACAATCAGGTAAGCGTGGATCCCGTCGAGTACGACGGATGATCTGGGTGCTAATACATTCCCAGGTTGTAACCAACCCCCTTTCTCGGTTTCTCTGGTTCGAAACCGTCTTATCTATCTCTTTCCAGGTTTATGCAACATTACCTTTCCCTCGGGATAAAAATGCCTAGCTGGCGACTCTATTCAACCCTTCTCTTTCGCCGACCGTTCGCGTCTGTACTGTGGGACTTAATGTCTTTTCTGGGAGCGACAACTTGGCGACTCTGCTAGGGAGATCTTGCAACCAGGGCTTCTGGTTCTTTTTGTGGGTTTCTCCTAGCACTTGTTTGATTTGTGTTTATGGGGGTGTTATGTGCTATGTGTTCTTTTTGTTTATTGCTTTAGTTATTGCTTTCTGTACAACTTTATTTATCATTTGCATTTACTGTTTTTATGTATTTCATGTTATTATTATCATATCATGTGCTGGATTTGTTGGTTTACCTTGGTGGGAGGGGTATCTCAGTCAGAAAGGTTCTACACCGGGAGCCTGAGTGACACATAGGATTAGAGTGGATTCATATTCTTTCCCATTCCATTTCGGTCTGGTGCGGGAATATGGAAACACAGTTCAGACATGGGTTTCTTCTTGAGAACTCTGTGCTACGGATTTCCTGTAGTACTAGGGCTATTTGGGAAGCCTGCTAAGTTTGGATGACCTTTTTAGATGACCTTCAACATCTGAGGTGAATTATAGGAGGGTCCTTTATGATTAATGTAAACATTGTACCTCCGGGTTAGAAGTGTTCACACTTCTCATAATAGATCCAAGTCTGAGGATCCTTGTTCTAGAACAATACCTGTGAGTGGGTGGGGTTGTTTACAGGTTTGCAGGAACCATTGGCCTCATCATACCCTGTTACTAGATGTTGTTTTAAGGTTACACTATTTTGGACTGATCTTATGGAACCCTGGACTTGTGACTCTTTATTTGAGTCCCCCACCTGGTTACTGGTTCTCAGGCCTTCATCTGGATTTCTGAACACTCATGGACCCTATCAAAGCAAATGAGAAATCCAGCACCTGATCACAAACCCTTGCATATCATTTTGTATACATCATTTTAACATTTGTCTATTTGTTTTACAGGGTATCCACATCATCTTTGGTTTGGTTTTGACTGTTCTTCTACTTAGCCATCTTCATCAGTTATCTTCATCAGAGATTTTCTTCAACTGATATTTCCTCTAGTTTTCTTCATCAGTTATTTCCTTCAGTTATCTTCATCAGCACCCATTATCAGTATGGATTCATCCAGGAAGAGCAACATCACTTACCACTTCTTTGAGCCCTCTCTAGCAGGCATCAGACAGATTCAGGCACTTGTCACTCCTGATCATGTCCCTATATTCAGGGAACATTATGGTGGTATTATGGACATTATCATAGACTTGGATGCATCACAGAGGAGCATGATTCACACTTGCCTTCAGTTTTATGACCCTCCTCTCAGATGTTTCACCTTCCCAGACTTTCAGATGGGTCCTTTGTTGGAAGAGTTTTCCATGTTGTTGGGTGTCCCCATCAGAAGAGGAATCCCTTTCAACCCTGAGATGACTACTCCTAGGAATGAAGACATAGCTAAGGCTATGCATTTGGAAACCACCATCATTAATCAGCATATGACCACCAAGGCTGGAATCCCAGGCCTCCAATTGGACTTCTTGATCACTCAGGCCACCGGTCATGCTGCAGCAGGGAAGTGGGAAACTGTTTGTGCTCTCCTGGCTCTTAGTGTATATGGAATCATCTTGTTTGCAGACGAGCCTAAGTTTGTAAGCAATAATACTATCCATATATTTCTGCTAAAGAATCCAGTTCCTACCTTGCTAGGGGATTTCTACTACTCAGTGCATCAGAGAAATGAGAAGCAGAGGGGAAGACTAGTCAGATGTTGTGCACCTATCTTCTACTGTTGGGCTAAGAGAATGATTTCTCTCACTTCAAAAGACATCAGGTGGTGTACTCAGAGCACCAAGGGCAGGGACATGATTACAAGCTGTGGGCAGTATCCCAATGTACCTCTTATTTGAGTGAAGGGTTGCATCAACTACAATCCTTTGCTTTTCAAAAGGCAGCTAGGGTATGCCTTAGTACATCCACCAAGAGAGCAGGATTAAGCAGATACCCTTTACTGTGATGTTCATAATAATCATGCCATCATCCGATAAGCAGCCTGGGCTTGGGATAACATACAGACGAAATGGACTGCTATTCTTGGCAAGTGTAACAACATAGCTTCAGCTCAGTACATTGATTAGTCTCGCATCAGAGGACAGATCACCCGCATGCCATTCACCCTGGAAGATGTGCCAGGACCATCAGCAGTAGAGCCTGTAGCTACAGTCAGTTTAGAGGAATTTGATAAGCTGAAAGAGAGGAATACCTAGCTTTCTGAAGCTCTGAAGAAGACCCTTTGGGAAAGGAATGATGGTCGTCTGGATATTGAGAGGTTAGAGAAGCTCCTGATCGAGCATATGACCAAGATAGAAAAGACAAAGGACTTCATCAGAAAAGCCCGAGCAGGGGAGTTGGTATTAAAGAATGCTTGCAAAGAAGCTAAGATTCAAAAAGCCAGAGCTGAGAACTACTTGGAAGAGAGTCAGGCTAGGTGGATCAGGATCACTGAGGCTCGTTTGCAAGAAGATCAAAAGACACAGGCTAGGATAGAGAAGCTTGAAGCTAATGAGAAGAAGAGTCAGGAAGCCTTGTTAGCAGCACAGAAGGAAATCTCCGAGTTAACACTCCGGGCGGGGTTGAAGAGATCAAAAGACCAAGACAAGTACCAGAAGTTGACAAGTGCTATTAACACTAGGAACCTTCTTATCAGGACCATCACAGAGCATCCAGTTGGACCAGTGACTGATGCTCTCCTGAAGGAAGTCAAGGAGGATGACTTTGGGCTGGATGTTTGATTTCTTTGTACTTGTATTTATTTTTTTGTACTTTATTTCTCATGGTGATTTTGTTGTATTTCTTGACTTAATTGTATTTTGACCCACCATGGGAACTTGTTGTAATCATAAACTATGTATCTTTTGCATTTGTAATGTATGGTTTATGTATTATTTGGATTTTCTGATGGGCTTCATTTCTCTTCAACATCTTCATTCCCAGTGGTCTGGAAGGTCAAAACCAAAGAACCAAACCGGATACCCTTGGAAGACAAATAGACATAATGCATTGCATACTAACCTCATTCTTTTTTTGTAGGTATTTTTGTTATTGTTTTCTCACTTTGCTATTGTCTCAGGAAACATTGCACATAGGAGGGTTTTCCCCATCAATAGAGTTCACCGGTATCCAACCAGAAACAACCTTCCGAGCTTACAAATGGACCAAGTTCAACAAGATATGACTGACGTGAGAACTCAGATGGCTAATGAGAGAACTGAGATGAGGGCTCAGATGAACCAGTTCATGGCAGTGATGACTAGGTTGGCTCAGAGTCAAGAAAGATTAAGAGAGTTAGTCGAGCGACAAACTCCAGAAGAGAATCATCCAGGTACAGGAGGTACTGGTAACAATGATCATGGGCAGCCACGAACAAATCCGCCAGAGTTCGGGCCTCATCTCAATCCTGAAGTCAATGTTATTAGAGATACCCAAGGAAACACTGGAGGTCGTGCCTTGCAAGAAGACCCTCAAGAAGAACAGTTTACAGTAATTGGTGCTGGGGATGAAGTCTATGATCGTCGTCTGGACGAAATTGCGGAGAAGCTGAGATCCTTGGAGTCCCAAAACTCTTTGGGATTTGATGTAATGGACATGGGTTTAGTTGAGGGAGTCAGGATTCCTCACAAATTCAAGCCTCCTTGCTTTGAGAAATATAATGGTACCTCATGTCCATGTACTCACCTGCAGTCATTTCTAGGGAGACTGAAAGCTTATACAATGGACGAAAAGTTGTGGATGTTTTTCGCTCCCCGGATTTCCATCTTGGTATAAACGCGAAAGTGGCGCGGAAAAGGTTAGAGTCGCCAGCCAGGTATTTTTATCCTGAAGAAATGGGAATGGTAATGCTGCACAAACCGAAGAAAAGAAAAGGAAGGACACAGGTCCTGCGAACCAAAGAGACTGAGTTCGGGAGTCGATTACGACCTGGTAAGGTATTAGCACCCAGATCGTCCGCCGTACCCGAAGGGATCCACGCTTGCAAAGAAATCTGTTTCAAAGGGTGAAGAAATGAAAGCTGCTGCTAAAGAAAAGGAACTGAACTAGATAAAAGAAAATAAAAGGGAAACTGAAAAAAAGAAATGAAAAGGAAAAATGTAGGGAAAATAAAGATTGTGCTCGAACGGGCCCTATCCCGCTGCCTACGTACCTCATCTGGACAATGAGGATCAGAGTCGCTGTAGTTCCCCTAACTAGGGGTGAAAAAGATTGCTTGTGAATTAAGGCTTGAACTGCCTATGTCAATGCTCAGGTGTTGCAGGCTCGGACGACGAGTGCGTTACCGTCTTGCAATGTGACAAGTAGTGATGAGTTCGCGCGTAAGGAGTGAGTGGGATGAGAAAAGAAGTCCCGAAGGAGAGACGCTTATTGTTTGTCCAGTGTTTTTTAGAGATTTTTATTTGTGTGTCACAAGGAAGTGAATTCAAGCTCTTCTCTATGGAATGTGTACTTGCGACTACATTCCAAGATGGAATAATAGAACAAGCACACTCAAGTAAGGGGAAGATCCCCAAAACTTGATTCTAGAGATTAGGGCCTAAGCTCACTAACTCATTGAATTTATTAAGTGTTTTTGTATTTTTGATGAAGAAGTCTTTTTTATGATTTTCTTGGTGAAGATGGTCTCATGATCAGACTTGTGCATCATGTTGAACAAGCTTGTACCATCCCAAGATGGGAAAACTACAAGTGTTTCATGGAATAAGGCTATTGCACATGAGGCTACCTCAACCATTATTAAGTGTTTTTTTAGTTTTTGGTTTTAAGATGAGAAGAGAAGAGAAACAAAAGATCTTAAAGGTAAAACAACTACGGGGGAACTAAAACCTAATGTTGTCATGCTAAGGGAATCCTAGGTTAGTGTGGTTTGAACAGTCCTAAAGAAGAATGAAATAAGAAAAGAAGAAGATGAAAGGAGAAGAACCATGGTGGCCTAAGCACACCTCAAGTTAAGAAAGAATAAAAGAAGATGAAGAAGAAGTTGAGATGAAAAAGAAATAAGCAAGGAGAGGAGAACGCAATACGATAATCGAGCAATGCACAAACAGAGCCTACACCAGTAGGACTTCCAGATGCAGCAACATGCAATAAGTAGAATTGGGTCTCAGTGGTACCTAACGGAGAAGGTCCGTTGCCTCTTCAATATGTGCCAGACAAATCAAGAATAAGCAAATTCAACAGTCAAGCACAATTGTTGATCAGGGTATCAAAATCAGAGAATACTTCAAGTTAGCCATCCGAACAGAATTATGAAAATAGTAAATCAAAAAGTCATCATCCAGCAACATCCGTCGTCGAAATCGAGCGAGCAGCCTATAAAACACTAGGAAACAAAACTAAAACCAAAAAATAAGCAAAATTCCAATAAACCAAATAACTTAACAAGTTCTAATTAAACAACTTCAATTAAAATTAATAGGAAATTCACCTAAAATAGTTAAGAAATTTAAACAAAAATCAAATAATTAAATACATAAGAAGAATGGTACATAGCGCTGGGATTTGGGGTATGAGTCAAAAGAAAAACAAACAATGGGCTTTCAAAGCCCAAAACAAAGAGATCTTTCAAGGAAGTGAAAAAAATAAAAATAAAAGTTAAAATAAATAAAAATATCAACGAAAAGGTTTAACACAGTAACCCAAAAGCAATGACAAGCTTCTGCATCAACAGTGTCGATCACAACCCTTGTTTTGCTCTTGTTTTACTCTCCGACAATCCAGCGCAGAGCCAACGTCTATTCACCCTTGACAATCGTCGGCGCCGGTAAAATCAAGGTTTCGCCGCCGCAACTTCGCCATCGTCAACATCATCTCAACATCGCAACCTTGATCTCTTTCTTTCCGACGCTCTTCCCTCCTTCGAAGTGACACCGTGAACCTTGCTCCGCTCTCTCAACGGTTTCATTCTCAGAATTTATGCTTCGGTTTCACTCTTCATCTCAAATCCTCTCTGCTTCATCTATTTTC